>WQNJ02000001.1:25018645-27518645 GCA_016584745.2 Phylloscopus trochilus trochilus | reverse complement strand
GAAGCTGCTCCTGAGCACAGGGGAGAGGACACTCAAGATGAAACAACAAACAATTGATATTTCCCTGCCTTTCTCCCATGGCTGTCCTCCACAAGCAAAGACAGCAAAGGGCAGCATGCAGTCTGCTCCTCACCACTTCTGGTCTCGCCTGTTTACATTTTGCAAGACAGTTCATGTTAGAGATGCTCCACCAGGGATGTTGCTGAAGGGAAAAGCTCTTGCTGGGATGTGGCAGGATAGGAAAGGTTATGAGCTTTAAGAATCAGATTCTTTTCAATTTAGTAGATATGAGTACATTCAGTAGAAATTTGTTTCTACCATTTAAGACAGACACTGAAGATTTCATTCCATGATGCAAACTGATAAAGCCCTGATAAAGACTCCACACTGCAAATTTTCTTAGATAAAATGTTCCCCTGATCCCAATATCAAGTGCTCTAAGCTACTGTACCAGTTAAAAGGCAGATTTTAAACTATTCCAGCTTATATATCTAGCTTCTTCTATACCCATATTAATATTTTGCCATCTCTGCCGTTAAGCATCTTGTATCTCATCCTAGAACAATTTTTTTTTTCTTACAGCCTCATGTATTGATGGCTTAATCACCTATAATCAACCAAAACCTCAGGTCTTTCTCCTCCTCCGTCATTCTATCTACTGAACTCAGTGTAATTAGTCACTAAGTGCACTTTGTACTGTTAAGCTCTCATTTCTATAGCTCCAGTCACTTTCACAGCAATCCAATTCCTTTGCAGTACTTTGACTCTTCTCTTTAATGACAAAGCTAATGTCACATCCTCAGCAAATTTATTCAGTGCACCCTTACCAGCCATTAGTGTAAATAGTATTAATCAACCAGCTCCAGAACTGTTTTTTTAGAGAAGTCCAGTGACCTCTTTTTTTGACAGAGTCCAGATGTCAATAATGTAATATTCTTTGCTTTAGCCAGGACTTCACCCACTCTTCATCTGATCTTGTTCTAATTCTTTAGAAATTAACCAGATTTATCGTAGTTCTAGTACAGGAATTGCTTTGCTAAACCACAGATATGTTAAGACTTGGAGCAAATCCTTGGCTGACCCTTTAATTAGAAATAAAGACATAAAATTCTCAAGGACAGGTACACCACTTACTGTACTCCACTTTAGTCAAATCACAATGCATTCGATCCCACTTTCTATGGTTTTTATTTTACTTACCTTCAAAGTATACCCCACAAATTTGCATACTGAGATTACAGTTATGGACTACCAACATAACATGACCTTGCCATTTCCATTTTTAAATAGTGGGGTTATTTTTGAATGCTGGGGGGGACTACTTGCATAGCATCCTATCACAAGTCCATGGAGCTTCAAGTTATGCCTTTGTTTTCCTTTTTTATTTTTGATCAGCTTGTACCTCCAGCCTACTTATTTAAATCCTCTATTTGAGAAACAGCCTCTATTTCAATCTGTTTATATGATCCCTGTACTACTTGGTTTCAAATGCCTCCATTGTATATGGGAATTAAGATCCAGGGAATTATAATAACCTATTATAATAACAGTAACTGTTTGCTACTGACCACAGTTTTCTTTGCCAATTTAGAACAGTGGAGGGATTTCAGCAGTACAGTGTTTTCCTGCTTTTTGCTAGACTATCCTCCATATAGTAGTACTCCACCAATTGCTGAATCCTGCATTTACCACACAAATATTTTTCATTTTTCTCCCTCACTTCTCAAGTTAAAGTCAATACACATACCGATCTCAAACCAAGTTTATTAAGCCAAGAACAACTGAGATGGCATCCACATGTCAGAATTTTTCCTTTTTCTAAGGATCTGTCAAGTAGATCTGGAACAGACACCACAGCTGCAAGCCACTTCTATTCTGATAGAGCCTCACTCACCTTTGTGTTCTGATGATAGTGCCTTGATGCAAATTATACAGCTCAGTGAGTATCTACACCTTCATGCTGAGGTTTACAAGTCACTCTTGACTGTTGTTGGTCTATAAAATGGTGCAGTTGAGAACAGAACACATCAGGTGTCCTGCTCCAGAAAGAACCCACCAGTCCATGTGATGTTTACAATTATCACCAGAAGCACCAATCACTCCAATCCAGTAGGAAACCTGCTGAAACATTTCTGTCAACCCCCCAATAAATCTCCCACCTATACAGCCACCTTGTTTCATGTTCACATACAAAACACCTATATTTGTTGGAATTGTACATAATTAACATGGTGAGCTAAGAAGGTTTTTCACAGATGTTGTAGAAGGGCTGACTGTGCTTCCATAACATACTATGGAAGTATTCATATTGACTCTTTAATTAGTGAGATGCCAAGGAGAAACATGCCACTCAGCTTTGGGGTACTGCAAGCACTGGAGTGGAAATGTAATGTGGGATGTGTGAAGCCAGGACAGCCATATCAAGCTTGACTTTGCAGCATTTAATCAAAGAATCCACCCTCAGGGAGACTTGATTTCCCTGGGTTCTCACCCAAGTTCATCTCATGAACCATAATCAGTAGACTAAATCTTAACCATTCTTCTATACTTTAAATATCTTAAAATAATTCTCAAGTTCAAGAAAAGAGCTGTTATTCTTGAATAATTCTTCTGCTTAGAAAATACAGCAAGTGTTTTTAAAGAAAGCCACTTATCCCAAAAGAGAAGTGATTATAGCTTATTCCATAACAGCATCTTGTAGAACTTCATGTATAAATAAGACCTTGATGAAGGTCTTATTTATACATGTTCAAGAGAACAAAAGAGGCCTGTTTGAAAAGCACTGCCATTCTGTACTACCAAAACTGGTCCAATCTGAATTCCAACCACAGTCTTCACCAGAAGGCTGTGCTGAATTAGTCACTGTTATAACTGTATATATTTATTCTGATTTAAGCTAGTGGTTCTAAACTGACAATATAACTCTCCTCAGGCACCACATGCTTGATGTCATGGCACAACAGATGGAGTCCACCTGCATGTGGTATGATCACCCAGCAGTGCTGCAAGTTTCTATCTGCCAGCTTTTAAGTTCCAAGGAACCTGAACATGTGAAGCCAACCCAAAAGAATACCAAGGTTGTTTAGTACCAGGAAATAACTGAAGCAGAGAAACCCCTGAAGTGTCCCTGCAGCATAAAAGAAACATGGTTCCAAAAGAACACTTGGACAATACAATTCAGAGAAGGGTTTCAACAAAGTATGATGCAGACAGTCCCCAAGAGCACTGAAAGCAATGTGTCACTGTTAGCATCTATGTCAGACCACAACTGAATTAGCTTGTGTTGAACCGTAAGGTTACAAAGTGGCAGTTACACCTTTCACAGCTCTATACAAATTAAAGAGAACTGAAATGAACGTGCCACAGCACTGGGCTTTAAATGAGGATACCAAAATAATTCACTGGCTTGCTCATAATCATTACAAAAATCTTTGCAGTTCATAGAATCTCTTGCTTCAATACTGTAAAAAGTATTGGATAATTCTAGGTCAGCAACTTCCAATCTGGTTGGTGGTCTTCAAGAGGTCCCTGAAAGCTGAGGAAAGCAAGCATATTACTAACTCAAATTTCCTGTCCCTTTAGAAGTCTATAAATCCAGAGAGGCTGAAAGACTACTGCAGTAGTCATATAATAAATAAAGGATTCAGAAAACCTAGTAAGACATGGGAAATAACATGAGCTAATGAGATGCACTTCAAACACTCTCTGAAGTTTAACATCAGCAAAACAAATACTGATGGTAAGAGACTTAGGTAAACACTGTGGCAGTCCAAAAGAAGTATTAGGAATTGGGGTTTATGGATCCCTCAAGCACAAGAAAAGAGATGTTATCCTCACTCCCCTGTGAACAGAATGGCTAAAGCAGTTTATCTCCAGGTAGTGTCTCCATGTAAAGCAAGTACTTACTCTGGTCGGCAGATCACCAGGTCCCCTTTGTTGGTGCCATATGCCAATCCCAGGCCCGGCTCAGGCAGCCAGCGAGCAGAGTTTATGCTGACATGTCTTCTCTGGTCAGCAGGCATTGGGTACAGAACGTTGAAAACTCTCTGGAACAATAACAGGAGATTACTTGACAGGACAATACAAGGCAGGAGAGCCAAGGCGGCTCAAACAAATTTCCCTGCAGCAGTACAGATGGCCATAGAGACATGCCACTTCACAGGATGTTGCAAGAAACCACCAAAATTAGCAGTGAGAGTAAGCAGCTGCTAGAAATGCACATACATGTGCCCTTAATCTTTAATAGGATGACTGGCTCACAGCTGTGAAGCAATCAGAACTGGGTATACTGACAACAATTAATTTAACCCAAAAACATGATACATGGAAATCGTAAAAACAAAGGCATGGGAAATAGAAAAAGCAGTAATGAGTCAGTTTGGATACCTAGAATAGACAGGGACAAGACGCTTCAGTATACTGGGCCCTTAAAGTATCAGGACTTCAGAAGGGTAGGACCAAAGACTGCTTTTACAAGACCAACACATTAAGAGACTTTCTTATTCTCTTAATAAAGCAGAAATTTAGCTAGTAAATTGTCATCACTGCAAGTAATACAGACTTTGAATCTGGATTTTCAATTGCATAAATTCAAGGTGAAAGATAGGTTTTCATTAGATTTTCTAATGGGCAAGCATCCAATCATCACAAAACCTTTCCTCCAGACTCCACAGAAAAGGGGATGCTGGTGAACCGGTAAGCAGGGAAGGGAATGATGGTATGCTGGAACAACAGAATAAACGTTGATGGAAATGCACATGAACCACTACTGCACTGCTGAAGTGACTTGAAGTAAATAATTAGAAGCCATCAGGATGGGACTTATCAGCTATCATAACAAACTAAAGTCATTTTAGTTGATAGCTCTGTTGCCCACTGCGTATCTTGTCTGACAATTTACCTCGAGAAGCATGAGTCAGGGATTACTTAACTATGTGCCCTCCAATAGCTAGTACCCAGAACCTTCATCCAGACCATCCTATATGCACACAAAGTCAGAGCAAAACAATATAGCTACATTATTTCCCATCACCAGTAACAAATTTAACTGCTCCTCTGAGGAGGTCACATTAGACAAGAAAAAAGGATTTCTCTGTAGGGCAGAACCTGGACACGCTTTGCCTTGGCTATCACTCAGCAGTTAATGTACTCAGAGAAGCTCAGCATTTGAGCAGAAGGAACAGGTCTTTAGGGGATTAACCATGTCTTACCCATCTCGGCCCCATTCCCCTGCCTTGCCTGCTGGGGCAGCAGGGAGGGAAGGGCAAGGGGAGAAACAGAAGGGGGAGGAATCAGATGTTCGGTGGCTAACCTGTTACCATGGAGATTAGGGTGCACTCTCAGACGGGAAGACTGGATTTGGAGGAGGAGGAGGAAGGAGGGGAGAGGGAGGGCTCTGCTGGGACCAGGAGCATAAATTCATAAAATAAGCACTCTGAATCTCTCAAGACTGCAAGGGTCTTCCATCAGATCCTTCTTTGGCAAGTGAGAAACAGTCAGTTTCTCTTCTACTGAGAATGGCTTTGTCACACCTCAGGAAGTCACCACCTTCCTGGGCTAGCAGTAAGCTACCCAAACTGGCAGGTCAGCTTGCACAGCTGTTGTCCCACATGCTCCATAACCAGCCACAGCAAGGCAGGAGACTTGCTGGCTACAGCTGAGTTTCACTGCTTTTACTGCTTTGCAGTAAACAGCACCCCATGGAAAATGCTCCTCCGAGGACATGAGTCTGGTTTTGACAACCTGCAAGTGCTGGCTGAGGACTGAATCTTGACGACAAGATAGCTTTAAAATTCTGCATCAGAATAGTTGCTTCATCATTCCACTCCATTCAATTCTAAACAGCTTGTCACGCTGAAGAGCTCCCCTCCCCTGCTGCTTCCCACTCCCACGCTAATGGGACAACTCCATGCAGTGTTAAGGGTGATGACATCCATGCGTGTGGTAATTAGTACATAAAAAGAGAAAGCAGCTGTACTGGCATAATCACCACTCACAGCAGTAACTAGGACCCAGCTAATCAATCTGATGCAGTCATACAGACTGTCTGTTGCAATTGCATCCATTAGCAAGACCCCCTACTCTATACACAGAGTGGAAAAAAATTCAAGTTCCTTCAACATCAGCAGGTCCTTCTCTTCAAAGAAGGTCAGAACTCTGCCAGGAAGCATTATTTGGTATAGATCACAGCTAATTCCTTCTGGATTTTTTTTTCTTTTGTCTTGTTTTGATTGCTAAACCTTATAAAAAGATACTGAGATATTTCAACCAAAGTAGCCAGCCTGAAAACATACCACAGACTGACCACACCTCTTTGCTGTGGATTGTTCAGGCTTTGTACTTCTGAACTTCTAGGAAAAATACTCAGGTTACTACAGGAATCCTACATAAATACAACTCTCCAGCTTCCACGTCAAGTGATTGCTGCCAAGCCTCAAAATCTTAAAATTAACAATACAAATACATAAAATTGATAATTCAAGAGGTTTTTTTCATTAGGGCTGGCCCACAGATTAATTGCAGGCCATGTGTAACAGCCATGTTGATGGCCAAAGGTTCAGGAATCAGTTTAGAAACACTGTTGTAAAAGTGCAGTGATTGATCTTTAAGGCACCCACCACACTCTAAGAGAGTTTATTTTTAATAGTGTGGCACTTTGGATTAGGAGATATCATATTGCACCACACATTATCAGCCCATAATCACCATCAGCAGTCACAGAAAGCTTCCATGCTCTTCATCATAATCAATGTCAACCTCGCTCTTAGCATCACTATACTATCAATTCAATCAGACATAGCCACACCATTAGATGTGGCAATTCAGCATTTTACAAAGTGGATAGCTGCCCTTACATCCAGATGCTCTTCTAAAATAAGAGTTTTGAATGGTATGTTCCTCTAACTACAAACACTGTGAAATCTGAGGAGTGTGAGCTTCAGAACATACCTATGGAACCTTAAACCTTAACAGGTAACACAAGTATAGCAAGCTGTTCTCGCAACAACAATGATGTATAAATATCATTTCAGTATACATGATAGGTCCTACTCCTTCCCTTTAGGCCCCATGATCCATCCTGAGTTACACAGAACAGTTGCTTGACCTGCAGTTATGTTTGTAGAAAACTCTGTCTCTGGTGATCTCTCTACACTTTGCCAGGGAAGTCTTCCTTTCATTTCAAGGAATCCATCTCTCCTTGAGTTCAGGGGATGTTAGGAAGGTTAAAGTCTTCCTCTAGAAAAACCAAAACTGTCTAGGTAGCTAAACTTCCACACAAAAGGCAACTCATATCAAGGGAAAGCAATACCCACTAAAGAAACAAGTTGGCTGCTTCCATTTTACATCCCAGTAATCATGAAGTGTGGGGAAAAATTTGGTTGAGCAATTTTTGTCTGCACTTTTCTACTTCCAAAAACTGTACTAGAAGCAATACTTATATCTTTGGTGTGCCTTTTCCATCCTCACTCAACAGGAGTGGGCATGTCCATCATGCATTGAACTCTCTAAAGCTCCTTTCATCACTTCATAGCCATAGGAGACGGCTCAAAGAAAGTGGGGTTATAAAGCATGAAGGTAAGAAAAAAATAGGCCCTCAAATTATTCAACAAACAAGCCGCATTTGGAGTGCAAAGGCCATCTCAAGCCCACTGCTGCTGCTTCCCCTCCAACTTGTCACTGCTGTCACATCAGTACTGTCTCACCTGTCACAGCCACGAACTTAGTATTTACTTATGGCAGAGTGCCAGGAGAGGCTGCATGACAATCAACAGCCTCAAGGAATCTTTCTCAATGATCTCTTCCTCAGTGTCAAGCTGACAGGCCCAGGGCACAGTACATAAGCACAGAGCTAGACAGTTAATTTATACCTGCCCTGGAGGGGTAAGAAAACTTTTTGCTGAAAGTCTCTGCTACGTCCTCGTTATTGAGCTAGTCCTTCTGTCTTCCCCTCCCATTCTGTACTAGGGAAGCTGCTGCTTTTTAATAACACCCTTCAAATTCCACCTTTCCCTCCCATTTCTGGGATGTGGCAGCACTAAAAAGCTGGACAGAGCAATCGCCAGGATCCTGTCAGTCATCAAAGCAGCAGCAGGCTGCCCCAAGTCTGTGCTCCTGTTGCCAGTTGGCCACGGTGCTGCACCACTCGCTTGATCCAAGCAGCGCCGTGCCTGGCCAAAGCAGAGGCATCGCATCATCTGCACAGCTCAAGGCCCTCCCACCTCTAAGGAGAGCAATGAAAAGCAGGGGAGTGCTGAACACTACTTGTTTGGCAGAGCGAGACCTTTCTTCTCTCTGGCACTCAAGAAAGAACAAACATGTTTTGAAGCTGGAGAAGAGAAAGTTTTGGCACAAGCAGACAGGAAAACTCAGCAGGAACTCTTGCTTTTTATCTTTTTTAATTCAATAGAGACACTTCTGCTCTTGACTAGATGTGTCTGCTTTCGAGATGCCAATAAATTTCAAGCCATTACCTTTGCTTAGCCTAAGCAGTAAGCTGGCTATTAGATAAGCCTTGATAAAGACTGCTTGGGGAGGGGTGCAGCTGTTGTCTCCTTTACATGGTGAGATCCTGCCATCTCTGAAGCAGATAAGGTGGGCTTGTAAATCATCAGCCTAAAATATAATTATTAATTTTCAACTGAATTAACACTGTCACCAAAGGCTGACAGACAATGAAAACACACAGGGAAAGAAATATCTGACATGTTAAATGCTATAGAAACCTCTTTGAGCACTGGTAAAATAACACAGTTTTGCAGCTACTCTGACCTGGGTTACCAAGGAAGAGCTTCAGAAAGGATCATTTATCTCTGCTGGATGAGTATAACTGTAATGGCAGCCAATAATTGTACCTCTCACCCTCAGAGATAGAAAGTTTGTATTGGTAAACAAAGTGCTCTTCATATAGGTATGGGTTATAGTACCACAGTGACTGCAGAGGCTGCCCAGCTTTGTCAATACAACTGCACCTACACCAGAGGCTCTGGCCAGCTTAGGTGCCTCGTACCTCATTTAGCATTCTAAGGTATGTGAAATACATCACAGATGCAGCCCTAAAATCACAGCCAATCCACAACACTGTATGAAGTTCACTGAAATAATCTCCAAGCAAGGCCAACATACAGTCTGAAACTATTCAAAGAGATTAAAACAAATGCAGAAAATGATGAACTCCACTCGTATTTGCCAGAGCAGCAGATAAGATGCAGTGACAGTATAAAGGCATAAGCAGAGCAAGTCTGACTTCATTTTCTTTGATTGCAAGAACCTTGTCAAGAGAGCATTTAAATCAATTAATTATCTTTTTTTGCCTCCTCCCAATAGTGTGTTACCACTGAAATATCTTACCTGACATTTTTATAATGCCAACATGTTAACTAGCTTACCTCTGACACTGTTTCTATAAAGCATCTACCACTCCACTGAATACATCACACGTCCTTTGCCAGTAAGCCTGCATCACTGACTTGTATTATGCAGTCAATGAGTTCGTGTTTTTTGAAGGTCCAGAAGTATAATAAGAAAAAGACATTCTAACCTGATCTCCTTAATAAATAGCAGAATCTTTTTGCTTAGATTACATTTTTTACTTTGCCGCCCATTAATGAATTTCACAAAATACAATAAAATTCAGTATTTTTCTGACAAACTTCAGAACCCTCTACAGCAAAATTCAACTCTAGCTTGTCTAAAGCAGAGCAAAGAAAAGCAAAACAAATACTCTTGGGACAACTGACTGATTGCTCAATACATTTACTCATAAGACAATGTATACCAGCATTTTGAAACATTGCAAGTCTCCCCTTTGTTTGGAAGGAGTCTCTGTGCCTATATGGCACCCATTTTCCATGATGAGATGGGGGAAAAGATTTGCTTTCCTGCTCCCAGTCTCTCCCTGTTAGGTAAGTTGGTCTCTGCTGCTCAACCCCTCCCCCATAGCTGATTCCTGCTAACAACATACACATCTTTCCAATAGATCTTCTCTGTTAAAATGGAAGAAGTGAAAAATAATGCACTTATTCTTTTAGATTTGTCAGTGCTATCTTCAAATGGATTTTATCGTCCAGTGCTCAGCACAAACAAAATTTCTTTCAACTCCATTTATCTTCCTCAGATGCAACAGGATTATATATAAATTTTTTCTTCAGTCTTTACCAATACAGCAAACCTCTTTCTGCCTTTTTCTGCACCTGTTGTCCATGCAGAAAACCCTAGCTTTGCTTTCTGAGCCACAGCAAATTAAATGAGAACTCTTAATTTTCAGCAACAACTGAAACCTTAACTGTGGATAGTTGATCTGATTCCTCAAACAGGCCAGCACCAAAAATTCCTGTTGGATGGATTGAGAAACTTTCTGCAAATGGAAAAGATTGTTGGTTCTTCCTGATCCTGGTTGATCACATAATTTATTGCTGATATTTCAAAATCAGAGAAGTCTCATTAAAGCACACCTAATCCTTTCCTTCTTTAGGTGAGTTCTTTGCATTATCAGCTGGTACTTTATTTCACAAGCCTGCAACGCAACTACTACATTTAAAAATAACTAGTGGGAAGGTCTTACGAAGAAATGGATCATCTTAGGTAACAAAGCTCTCACTCAGGAAAATAACACACTTGCATTGAAGTGGCTCATTATTTTACTACCTGTCTTTCAAAGGCTGTAAAACCAGAGTAACCGCTCCAAAAACCCCCTTAGGGGAACGGCCCAAACCTGGATTTGAAACCTATGGTTGAGTAAGCAAGAAATTGTTAAACAAAACAATTATCCTTTCATTTGCACATGCACATGGTTGGAAAGGAAGAAAGGAGAGAAACAGGAATGCCAAAGAGATGGGAGTGACAGAAGACAGATACAGTTGTATGTATATTTAGTGCAGATACACAAGCAAACTGAACTGTGTGAACAGGACTGTATCCCTCTGCTGCTCTCTCTTGCAAAACCACCAACAATGCTCTCAATGCTGCATCAATCTAACACAGACACGGTCATTTCTCTGGCAAGAGGAACAACAACCTTTTTCATTTTTGCCCTTAACTCAGACTGCAAACCAAAACCAGTATCTGTGAATTCCTCATTAAATGCCATGCTGAGACTGTAACAGTAACATCTACAATGTGTTAAAAATCCAATGACAAGAGCAAAGGATTTGCGCACAGCTGCCATTCCACTCTCTTCTCCGTCTGCTGAGTCTCAGTAGAACGGCATACAAGATCAAATGTCAACAATATGTTGGTGACAGAGCTACATGCATCCTCATCTAGGTGAAAAGAGGCTGTCATCCAGCTGCCTACATGTCTGGAAGGAATAAATACTGAAGGAAAGAGTTGGTTCAAATTTAATTCAAGGAAGATGGTAGGAAGAAATACTGAAAAAAGTTTTATGAAATAGCAAACAGCAATTTCTTCTCAGCCCGTGTCCAGTTCAATACAAATTGGTAATAATTCACTTTGGCTCCCTTCCCCCTAAATTACTTGGGCAAGATGACTGCACATAAATAATCTCAGATGTGGAACCATGTCTGCCATAATTTCTTAAATCTAGTTAAAACTATTTACCAAACTGCCCCAAAGCTAACAGTAGCTACTGTGGGGGAAACAGGCTCAAGGCCTTATCTGAACTGCAAAAGCTCTGCTCTCCAAATACTGGACCTCCTATCAAACAAAATGTCTTGGCTCTCAGTTTCACATCCCATGAAGTAAAAACATCCTGAAGAGATGTCATTTGCCTTTTCTTCACACCAGTTTGCTAAAACAGACATTTCTCCCATGTTTAACTATCACATGAGATATTAACACAGTATTTTATGAAGGGTTCTAATGAGTTTTTAGTTTCCTTAAAGTTCTGTCTTGGCACATCAAGCAGACACAGCTGAACTGCTCAAGACAGCAATATAGCTAACCCTCACAACATACTATTCCTGCATATTTCTGCATCCATACTCCAATGTGCACATCTGCGCAAATCTCCATGTCATCAGCACCCCCAAGGTTGTGCTGCATCTTCCAGTGATGTTGAATACAGCTCTTTTTTACAGCACCCTACATAAGCAATGTTTACCAACATGGGTTTTGGATATGATCTGTTTTCCTAAAGATACCTGACAGAATCTGCCAATACACAGAATATATAAACTATTCAGTCTCAACCAGACAATTATGCTCCACTCTATTAAAAAGAGGGATTTCCCATTTCAGTTAAAAAAGGGTTCTGTTTCATGTTCTCTTCCTAGTATCAACAAGTGCCTGCAGTCTGTGACTTTGCATGGCCTTTTGAAAGCCTTAAAAACATCTATGTGGTTTGACTTCTGCCAAGAGTAAAAAATTTCTTTGGGCAGTAATTTGACATATTATTTGTAGCTCTACTTGGAGTCATCAGAAGATCACCCTGCTGACCTGAAGATGTCAAAGCTTTCTTAAAAGAAGACCCGAGGGATCACACCAACAGATTCTTCAAAAACACAGAAAGAGGCTGGTCCTTTATTTTACACTATTCTTGTTCCCAGAAATATGTTAGCTCACTGAACTCTTTCACTGGAGGTACTGTGTTGCAGTGAGCCATCTCCTCATTTTCTCCTAACCAGTTTTATTTTCACATTACCAAGGATTCTCATAAAACTAACTTGTGCCCCAGTGAAGCAGATGTGCAGGGTATTTGCTTTTAGGCTTAAAGCTTGGTTGCTTATGGCTGCAGGAGCTTGTGTAGCTCACCCAGAGAGGCAGTGAGTGACCTTTGCAGACCACACTGGATACATTCTACGGACACTTGCATGAGGCTCAGAATGCAACAGCGCTCAGGAGAAGTGTGCATCTTTTCACATATTCTGTGTGATGTACTCATTAAGAGTTAATATGCTAGAACAAAAAAATACAACAACTTGGTTTTGTGCTAAAACTCTGCAAGTCTTTCTGTTTCAGGCCCTTCTTCCTGTGGTATTTGGAATTCTCCATCTGTTTACAATGGAAATGTACACATGCTCTGTTCCATCCAGGCTATTGACCGACCACTTAATAGGAATGTTTCCCAAATGGCAGCAGTCTTGTCAAGAACTAATTCTGGATCTCCACAGCCTGATTTTTTTTCCACATTTAAAGCAACTGCAGCATTTAAGATGGGGATTGGTTAAGTCACTTTATCCCCACAAATTGTATGATTTGCTCTTCAGGTCAATCAAATTTTTCCATCACCTACCTCACTTTTTGTATCCTCTACTTAAAAGCTACTTTCAAGGTTTTATTTTAATTTGGATTCCAGTAATCATGTTTTGCTGATATTTCCAAGTTATCTTCCTCTGGGTAGAATGAAAAACATTAAACATTGCAAGGGCATCAGCATTTGTGAATGCTAGAAATAAAACTACCTTCTGGCTGCCTTTCTCAGTAGTACCCACTGCTATCAGATCCAGGGCAATATGATCCTTACTCTTCTCATGTTTCTAAGGACCTTCAGCTCCAAACAAGATTCTAATTTTGTGTTCTTCTAAGTCCTTTAACATCCAAATATGCTTGGAAGCACAAGGAATTCAAAAATCACCCTAAACTGAACAGCTTGAAAACAGACATGCTTCATTTAGAGACAAATTCCACCTATGATTTCAAAACAGGTTACAAAACCTATTCTTACTCCACATTTGGAGTCCTGTCTTCAAGCTATCTCTGAAACTCGAATTGCAGACAATTCCCAGCATCACTGCTTTCTGTACCACCCCAAGCTAAATATCTGCTAAAAGCAATTCATTCCCTGTACTCTCCAGCTACAGATACATTTCAGAGATTTGCAAGAAATCCCCCAAGAACACAAGCAACAAACACTTGATGTTCATGCATATCCCTCTTGTTAAAAGTCAACACTACTAGAGAGCTTCTGTTTTTCAGACTGAAGTTTAAATTTTTTTCTTTAGCAAAGCCAGGTTTCCATGTGAATTGCTAATCAGGCCAATCTGCAGGGATTGAACAGAAAAAGCATGAATCTCTAGCTCACAACTACCACATTTCATGACAATTCATAACTGAAATTCGTAACTGTCAAATCATGACAGCCCTGACCTGTCGTGAACTCTACCCAATCTCTCTGAAATATAAGCAGCAAGATGTAGCCAGACAATGTACAATTGTATAACCAAGGTGCTCCTTAGTACAATCCAAAAGTGCTGTAGTTCTCAGAAAATGACATCAACGGCCAGTGGATTTCTAGTACAACTAAATGTATTAAAGTTTCATGTAACATAATTAATTAATTGCATCAGATACAAGATGGAAGAAATTCTCCAAGCAACAGAGATCTGCATTCCACTGACTGCTAGTTAAGGATGTGGAAGAAGGGTTAATATGCATCAGAAATAATCACTGTGTTGCACTGGTCAGCAGTGGCTTAGAGGCCATGTTGCCAAGCCCTAATCTTCTAGTTCATTGACTGCAAAACCAAAGCCAAGAGGGAGGCAGGGAGGCAGGCAGGAAGGAAGGCAGGAAGACTGTCAAACAACTCATAAGAATCCTCAAAGAATGTAACATAGCATTTCTTTTGGGAGTTTTGGAGTAGGGTATAATTAAAATATCCACAAAATATTGCTTCAAACATGGCTCTGACTCATTTTTAATTAAGAGTTTGAGTAACAAGTGCTTTATATTACAAGCTGTTGGCAGAGAGGCAACAAAAATGCTTTCTGATTCTCTCTAAGGTGCATATTAAATTAGATATTAAAGAATACAGTTTCACCAGGTTTCCTAAACCTTTTCGTACTGCATGCTGGCCAAGCTATAAACAGATTTTTACAAAACTGAATATGAATATGTCAGCCACTATAAGGACGGTGTGGTAAGAATATGTAAAGTTTCCTACTTAAAACTCTATTTTCATTTTGCATGTCTTGAAAAGTATTACAAACTTACGAAGCAGTCTTATTGCAAAACTCAAGGCAGAAGAAATACCTGTGGTGAATGCATTAATTTTTACAACTAGATGGAGGAGTAGTATTTAATTAATTAAATTAATTAATGAAATTAACAGCTGTATGCTTTCTCAGCTTGGTCCAGTGGCCTGCACAGAGACAACCAGCAGCACACCAAAATGCTGAAACAATACTCAACATCACTCAACAGGAAGGAAGGTTCTTTAACCAAATTAATTCAGACTGATCTAGCTATGGCCCTGTCACACACGCATAAAGCTCCAAGTCCAAAGCAGTCAGAAATAGGACATTTTAAACATCTCTAAACATGACTTGGAAAAGGGGAAAACAGCAATACAGTTAGCAAAATCCTGCTAGACTGGATGGATTTTAAAACGTGGGGGAAAAGGTTTTTGGAAGCTATAAATACATGTGCAAGAAACATGAAAAAAGCAACCTTTAGAATACATGCAATCCATCTGGAGAAAAAAAAATCTAGAACTACAGCAGATGAGAAAGACAGAAGTGTAGTGATGTGGAGCAAGTCTGAAAGGCAAGAGTGGGAAAAAATTGTACAAAATTTTCAATGCACCAAAACAGCAACCCGCCCTGAAATCTGAACCCTCCCTTGATGGTTTCCGACTGCATAAGTAAAGGCTGTCCAAAGAAATAGAAAAAAACCTACCCTCTGTGGGCTTCTGGTAAAACTGTGCTTATCACATTATGTACTTTTAAACACATCCCAGAATGAGGGGGGAAAAAAAGAAAGAAGAAAAAAAAGAAGGGTTTTTTGGAGAGAATTCAAGAGAGGAAAAAAAATGAAAGCTGGAAGATTAAATTACAAGAGAAGATTAAAGAATACAAAGCATTACTTTACTAAATGGTGACTAAGAGCAGGGCTACAAGCATTTGAAGACATGGAGATAAAGAAATATAAATGAAACTTTTAGACATTGCTGATCTAGTTGGCTACAGAAAAATGTCTCCAAAAGTAAGGGCTAGAAGCCATAGCAACTGGAGTTCAGAGCAAATGTAAAGGACAGATGAGAGGAAGACGTGATTTTCACTAATAGGACTTCACTGTCTTAACTTATGATATGGTAAAAAGACTGTGGGAAGGGCTACTCCAGTTTCTGGCAGAAAAAAAATATCATTTCACTAGGATCTTAAAATAACTGAAAAAGAAACAGTACCAGGGCAAACTAGATTTTTTTAAGGATCTAACAGGATGCTGAATCCATGTACTTTGTGATCTTATATCCACATAGATTTCACCAACTGTACCTGTAAAGCAAATAGTACATTTTTTCATAAACACATTTTAACTTCTGTCTCTTACTTTGAGAGGCTTATACCAGAATGGTAGCTCAAACCCAGGTCTGAAAAAGTGCTGACTGGTGCAGCAAAGAACACCTTCATCATTTATCTTCCCTTGCCTTAAAATACATGTAGTGGTTTCATGTCTGCCTGTCTCTGTTTGCCAAATTTAGTTTAGTGGTTTAAGTGTCTTTTCTGCTGGGAGATAGGATTAGGAGAAAAAGGCAAAACAGGCCCAACTTAAAGGTAAACAAATAGATTTACTAATACACACCAAAAAAAAGGGAAAAAAACCCCAAAATTAAACTTCCAAAGCACCCTTCCTCCCCCCACAAAGTGTTTACTTTCCCACAAACGACATAAAGAGACAAAACCTGTGATTTTCAGTCAGTTTCACCATTTAAAAATAATCTTTCATCAGCTCTTTAGGAGAGGCGTCCCTCTTAGAACTTCCATGGAGATTCCCTACTGACACCATAGAACAAGTCTCTTGTGGGTCTCAAATCTCACTAAGAAAACTGCCTTTGTGAAGTCCCTCCCATTAGCAGCTTTTCCCAACACTGCATATGGGTCATGTGCTTTATTTGGGGTACAGTTTAAAGATGCCTCTTCTAGTATAAAACAAAAATTCTCTTCTTACATTTCCAAAATCATCTTCATCTCTAAAACCAGAGATCTCCTTTTTCCCTAGGAGCAAAGGCTTCATTATCACTTTTCTTCCCCTGTTCAAAATTCTCAGTTAAATCTCTATTATATCAGTTCACAGCTTTTAACTAGAGGCATGCATCCCCCCCAAAGAGCATTCATATGTTACAGGAAAGAGTCCATTCTCCATGGGTTCACCAGAGGAGTCCAGCCAGTAAGGCAACTCCTCACTCCCTTGTCCCAGTTAGGACTTTCTCTTCACTGCTGACTTCCTGCTGTGCCTTCTCTATGTTCACTCTCCCTTTTCTTCTGGCTCACAGAAGGGTTAGTGCTCCGGAGGCTTAATTCTGTGCCAAGAAAGAGTTAACATTCTGGCCCGGGCCTGCAGATGGTCACAAGATCTCTGCCGGGCAGCAGCCTCCAGGCTGCAGGGCTGTGGAAACTCAAAGCTCTGCTGATGGATGCCTTCCCCTCCATCTCATGGCGTGGGCTGCTTGGAGCTGCTTCCTGGGGGCCGGAGGTGGACGACACATCTCCCACCCTGGCCCTGGCCGATGGCGCGGGCAGCGAGACGAGCTTAAACCTGGCTAGAGCTTAAACCTGGCTAGACGTCAGTAGCCGGGGCTTTTCGTCCCCTCCCCCGCTGCCAGCTGCCACCGGCCCGGCCGTGCCTGGCCCCGCAAGCCCGGTGGGGCGGTGGGGCCTGGCCCAGCCCGCCCGGCTGCCGCACGGTCAGTGTTACCTGCTGCCAGGCTGGAAGGAAAAGGGGCCTTTTGGACAAAAGCAGGATTTTATATGGGTATTCCCCAAAGTCACATCATTCAGCATCCTCAGTGGTCAAATAATATGTCAGTATCCAAAAGTGGCCTCTGATAGGTGCCTGTCCCTTCCATCGGAAATCAACAGGTCCTGACAGGGCAGTATTCTTCCCTAACTAAAAACCAAACTGTGTTAACCCATGACAATATGGAACAGATAATGACAATAAACAAGAGTTTTAGATCATCTGATAAAGAGACTCTCTCTGAATCATGAACTGTCTGAAGAGCAACTACAGAATCCGAAGGTTAATCAAATTTCTCCCAGTGAAAAGTCGCTCCCCATTGTCAGGTCACTAGACAAATGCCTCGCTGCAATCCTTGTACATTGGGAAAACAGTGTATGGCCAAAAGTAATAATAATTAGAGAGGCCTTAAACAAAAAAGGAAACATATTTTAGAAAAAAAAAAAAGGAAAAAAAAATTTCTCATGGAAATCTTCCACTACAGTAAAGTTATCACTCAAAGTGAAAAGTTTAAAGATTCATTTTTCATCTCCTGATGAAAATTCAAGTCACCTGAATTCAAGTCTAGAACTTATATCCAGCCCACATTTCGGCTTTAGAAATTATTTAGTTCTGACTCCTTAACTCTCTTTGTGCATTATGAACTGGACATGGCTTTTACTACCTAGAACTATCACTGAACAGCTGTTGGGCTTCACTCACTAAGAAAGCAAGAAACACATGTTCTCAACTCTGCCAGTTAGTGAAAAGATGAAGTTTTTTCCTCAGGTACTAAATGAGTCAGAGCGCTTCAGCTCATGGTTCAGCTGTCCCACAAAGCAGAAGAACATAAAGATAATGTATATGTAAGCATATTTTGGCAGTGGAATTAAGAACTAACTAATAAACAGCCAGCAAAGCCTGTTTGGGAAAAGCATGATCAACTTCAGTTTGCAGGTATGATATGAAGCTTGGCTCCTACCCTTCCTGAAACTGCTGGTGGCTCCTGTCCTAGAGGTTAGTTGCTTTTAGGAATTATAGAAAATGATCCTGGAAGCCTCAGCTGATATGCTGCCTCAGCAAAGCCAACTGTAGTACCACAAGCAAGATGCACATCACTCAAAAAAAAATGAAATACCTACTAGGTACTCGAATGATGTCTAGCCCTAGGAATGTATTCTACAACATAGAATGTATTTGTCTGTGATCATATTTGAAACAAGAGAAAAGTTTCACAGTTCTGCTGTATTTACATTCTCCTGCCACATTTGCATACCTCTGCAATAAATTCCTTTACATGTTTATTATTCAGTGGGTCTGGAACACGCTACCTCTTGGTTATCATAACCCAGCAACTAACTACTAGGCTGGAGCCAAACACCCAGAAACAGAATACACATATACTCACCCTCATAGAGGTTTCTCCACCATGGGGCTGTTGTAACCTGAAAACTTGAGCAACCATGTGTTCCGTAGTGGGGTGCAACAGGATACGTCGGGAAGCCAGTCCCACCATAACATATCTGCCCATTGGAGACAGGCTCACAGAAATGGCATTAGGTCCTATGAAGAGAAGAAGGGTTATTTCTCTCATGGGTTGACATCCTGCCCCATGTTTCATCCTCACAGCTTTTTCATTCCCTTCCAGCATTCCCATAATGTATGCCATACTAATCTCATTCTTATAAGGGGTAGAGAATAAGGAGACCTGCACAAATTACAAATTTTGGAAGACATTTCCTGACTGCAGGTGCTCTAAGACAATGAAGTCCTTTAAGGAATAAAAACTATTCTTCAGCAGCTCCCCCTTACCAGCACCTTATTTGTCCAGACCATATCACAAGCATCTCCCCAGGAGTACTGCGTCTGTGGCTGACTAGATAGCCAATCAATATTTCCTGTTGCTACAATTACTGATGTTCAGGCTATTGCATTTCTTACTGAAGGCTGTAGTTCTGAGGTTCTCTCACCCCCACCCACCCCAACTTCTTGCAGTATCCTTACCAAATCGCTTTGTGTAAAGCATCTCGCCCAAGTTGTGAGGTGCCAGAGAATATACAGCCAGTATTCCTTCATCAGGGAAGCCTCTCTGACTGCTGGGAATGAAGGCTGCCAGCAGCTGCCCGTCAGCAGAGATATCACAGCTAGCATCATTGTAAATCTTGCAGTTTTGGACAAGCACATTCACAGAGGCTGCAAAGAAAGAAATGGATAGTCATTAAAATACTAAGGTTGAACAGAATAAAGTAAGATTTAAACTTAATGTTGGACAATGGACAGTGCAAAAAGCACTCAAGACATTTAGCTTCCTCCAGAAGTTTATGAAATGTTAATACCCTGATTAATGTATAACTTGCTCCAAAACGGAGATAAGCACTGCAACGAGCCCAGGAAATTAAATTTACTCACCTCCTGAAGCCTTTGGCCAAGAAATAGTAGCAATTGCACTTTATCAACCCCCTCCCTTTGTTAAGCATAACAGCATCCTTTGCAAAGGACAGCACAGTTTAAACAAGTCTCAAATCATGACACTGACAAACTCCAGCAGCATTCTCATTAGAAACAGTACACCTTAATTCATTTCCCCTTCTCTCGGGGAGCGCCTCGTTCCCGCTCTCCTCATCTCCAATAAACAGGAGATGAGTGAAAAACTCCTCCCTGCAGATACAGACATTCATTTCTGACAGCTGATTTCTACACTCATCTTGGATAAAGTCAGTGAGAAAGGGCAGAGACTTCTCCAGCCAGTCCTCCATTTAATTGCTTCAATATTTGAGACACTCATGCATATCAGCAAAGTTCACTGTTCAGCAGGCTAGGGAGCAGCAACCCACAAAACAACAGTTTTATTTTAATCCCTGCTGGTAAATTGTTGGGTGACCTCATCCAAGTGTTTTCCCCTTTGTACCTTGCATATGAAGACTACAAGCTCTAGTACAATTAGATTCCTCATTGTACCATCTACACCAACAGTTCAGTGGTGCCTTGTTAAGACATGGCTGGAGTCATGTCCATTCTACCAACCTAATCTAAATGTGCCTCAGCTTTTCAGGAGGTTTGAAGCGGAACCTGCATACACTATTTTTGGGGTAGGGAAATTTCAGGTTTTAATATTTTCAAACTCAAGGGTACAGAGATATAAAAAACCCAGAAATAAAGCCCACATTTGCAATATAGAAAGTTTGCACGCCAGAAGATGGAACACCCCATCTCACATGTTTGAAGCTACAACACCTGTAGAAATCAACAATGTAGAACACTGTCAATTTCTACAGTCCAGAAATGATCTTCTAAACCATCAGACTATGCCTAGCCCAGAAGAGGCCTTCATATGATCAGCTACCATTACAAGCAAGTTTATGAAGGCAATTTGTTGTCTAGATTCCTTATTAGTTTAAAAGTAACAGTATCAAGAATGCTCTGTGCATATTTCTGAAAGTCCAAACTTGTAAACCAAATTAAGGCTTTAACTCAATACCTCGACAAATCCTACCCTTTGTTTCCAACACCTATGTAGAAGAAAGCTGCATCGGAGAACTGCTATGAGAAATCACTGACTGCTGTCTGGGTCATTTTTCAGCCAGAACAGTTCCCCAACCCAGTATACCCCACGGCTGCATAGATGCTTGCAGCAGCATAAAAAGTAGTCATGGGAGGGAAGCAGACAGGACTGCCCTTCTTACAGCATTACTGATTTAAAGCATTCACTGAACCTCATCTTTAATTCTTCTGGTCTCAAAGACATTTCTACTGGGAACTGCTTTCCTCTGTGGCTGAGAATCAACTTCTACCTACTGTTCCATTATAGGAAACTCTGATGAAAAAGAAGAGGATTAAAAGTGGACTATGCAATTACATTCTCTACCAAACCACCTACACCTGTACCCTAAATTTATTCCACCAATTTTCAGCCTCAAAGCTGCTAAAAACAGTAATTTTCAGCCTAGTATAAACAGAAAGGTGCTGAACAGAAAAAGGTAAATAACTGTAGTAACTATCAAGGCTGCAATACCAGTACAGGAAATACATACAGCCCTTAAAGAACAGGTGGTTCAAAAGATGACAAAATTCCTGAGTGCTTAGTCTGAAGCTAGTTGAACAGAAAGACAAGAGAATAAAGACTAAAGATTATACTGCTTAATTAAAAACAATAGATTTTAAATGTGCCCTTTAAAAAAAAAATCTAGGCTTTATTTAAATACTCATTATGTCAACCCAAGAGAAGATGGGCATCAACACAAGAACTGCAGTATGTGGCGTGAACCAGCTAATAGATACGTGACAACAGGTTGCACCACTGTAATCCCAGTCAAACTGGGAGGATCCCTGCTGAGTGACTCATTCCAAAACCTATTTATTAGCTTTATCAATGGGCAAGGCACACTATGGAGCTGGTTGATGAATCCTCTTGATAAAGTCGGGTAATTTCTTTAACAGAGCATGACCAGATCACACAGTGAACTGAAGTACACAGAGACACAACAGAAGGGAAATGAAAGAATTCTAGGTTGTGTTGGTATTCATAAACTTCTGCTTCACCCAGGAACTTGAAAATGAGAGAGAATCAACTTTGGTTATTGTAGCAAAAACTGAGCCATCACCCAGTATAACAGTGAGAGTGACAGCAATCCTAAACAGCACTAGGGAGGACAATTCCAGCAGAAATATCAGTGCTGATACACAGCCTTGTGCTGAGAACACATGCAGGACCCCTGGGCACAGTTTGGGCCAGCCATGTTCAAGAGTGATTAAACCCTAAATGATAATGTGTCCAGCAAAGAAGACGACTGGGGAAAACGAAACATGAATTTTATGTTCAAACAAACACAAAACACGAACACCAACCCCCCCAAAGAAGGCGAGGGGGGAGGAAATGGAATTGTGTACTGTATTTTCAAAAAGTACAGAGAGTAAGTGCCATAAAAACATCAGTTTTCAAATAATGTTGAAAACTGACCACTACCCAGGGGTAAGTGGGTAAAAAAAAATAAGAGAGAAAAGCATTGAATTTGGAGATTAAAGGCTTCAATAAAAATAGCAAGATTAGAAGTCACAAGATCATAGACTTGCTTCCTCAGAGCACAGGTATGGGTGTCATTTTATCATAGGATGGTTGGTGTTGAAAGGGACCTTTAAGATCACATAATTTCAACCCTCCTGCCATGGCCAGGGATACCCTTGATGAGATCAGGTTGCTCAGGGCCCCATCACACATGGCATTGAACATTTCCATGGATGGGGCATCCACAGCTTCTCTGGACAACTTGTTTCAGTGTCTCACCACTCTCCAAGCAAAAAATTTTCTTCTAATATCCAACCTAAATCTTCCCTATTTTAGTTAAAATCATTCTCCCTTGTCCTATCACTATCTGCCCAAGCAAAAAGTCTCTCTCCACTTTTTTTCCTAAGGTCCACTTAAGTACCAAAAGGCTGTCTGGAGCCTTCTCTTCTTGAGGTTAAACAAAACCAGCTCTCTCAACCTGTCTTCATAGCAGAGGGTCTCCAGCCCTCTGATTATCTTCATGGCCCTCCTGTGGACTTGCTCCAGCAGATCCAGGGACAGATCCTAAATGGGTCCTATCTAACCCAGGGACCGTTCTGTACTAATGAACTCCTGCTTTTCAAAGAGGTACAAGAAGTTTTAGAGAGGACAGATACTGATTTCTCTGTAACTACCAAAAAATCACAGTCTATAGAATCCATGTTTCTTCTCAGCTTTTGACGTTTGTTTTTGTTTTTTAATCCAATGCAAACTTTGACATTCCTAAGAGAAAAGCCCACATTTTTATTTTTGCAAGCTAAGAAATGTTTGTATTTTTTCTGTACCATTTACAAATTTGGGGATATTGCCATGTTTTTGTACATATCCTCACAGTTCCGTGGCTATTATTTTCATTTCTAGGTCTCTAATCTTCTTCCTCATCTAGGATTTACTGTATGTCTTTTTAGAACAATGTTGGGTTTGGATCATCAGTCACCAGAGTCAATCATTTAGCACATGTTCACTCATTTTCTATCTACAAGATTCCCCACAAACACCTGCTCCTTTTCCAGCACAGCACAGAGGTTTTCAGTGAGCAGTCCACAGTGACAACCAACATGAATAGATATCATCTTGTTTTTAAATTTTGTTGCATACGTTGAATGTCTCTTAGCAAAACATAACAGGTGAGCCCTCCTGCCAAAAGAGAGCTATCTTTTCACCTTGATGTGTGCTGGGAACATAAAACTTTACAGATGCAAGATGTGCTTAACAGGAAAGAGTGCTATTTATTTCAGTCTTGCATTACCTGATTCACACGGGCATTATGGCTCTCTGCTTAGCCCTCATTCACAAAGGATGAGGATTTAGGTAGCACCTACATCTGCAGCCAAGAAAACCTACTGTGCAATCAGAAAAAAATCTAAATGTGGCAGGTGGAAATCTCAGCAAGGTTTCATGTTAAGGACAGCATTTACAAGGTTCTCAAGAGACAAGAAACATAAAAATACCCATGCATTTGACAAAGCCAGAGGCTATTTGATTTCTTTGAGTCTGAGGCCTGATCTATGAAGATGATGCCAATAAACAAGATTTTAGGGGGAAAATTATTGCTATTTTTGGAAAATTACTTGCAAGAAGACTGCCCTTTCATCTCCTGTTTTCTTTTGTCGCTAATGCAACCACAGAACTGACAGAACAGATCAAAAGAAACATCAGAGAACAAATTAATCAAGCTGTTGTGCCAACTTGGAGTGCTTACACCTACAACATTAATTATGCTTGAAGCTGGGGAAGGTCTGGAATGCCAGCAGCAATAGCACTGTTTGCCAAAGCAAAACTGTGCTGGACACATCATCCACTCCTAGTCACCCTTAGAGATGGCACTCTCTTAACAGCTGCTCCAATTTAAAAATTTGTTCAGTATTTTTTTTTTCTTCTACTGAGTTACCCTGCATCCCACTGTGGATCACTAAGTATTGATCAAATCACCTTCCTCAAGACCCAAGGAGTGTTAGAACAGGACAAATTCCTGATTCCTAAATGAGACCAGTTCAACACTAGAAACTGGCAAGAAACTGAAATTATGAGCAGTGAGTAGCATGAGAGAAACTACATAAAAGAAATATAAACGAGAGAATGCCTTCAAATATTTTACTGTGAAAAGCCTATATTCTACACTGTTTTCAATACTTAGTTGCAGGAATTTTAAGGATATGCACCAGTCACTAGAAGAATATTAAATAAATGTAGAAATAGCATTGTCTCTGCTGTCAAATAAATTCTCCGCCCCTATGCTGATATGACTGACAATTTCAATATAAGACTGGGTCATGTTTATTTCAGAGCTATTAAAAGCAAAACTGGCAAAAGGAGAGAAGCAATCTGAAGTTATCTTTTTCCATTTTGCAATTAACAGAGAAAGACAGGGCTAAAATTCCTCAAGTCCCTGCAAAACCATTTTCCTGGGACTGCCAGGATCCACTTTTGTGTGCTCTTGCTGGACTGAGCCTCAGTGAGGTTGCTGCTGCAGAGCCACATCCTGAGCCCAAGGCTTCCAAGGGTGCTGGGGCCCAGACACTGAGATCACAGGACTGCACTAATCACGCTGCTGTCACTTACTCAGATGCATCCGCTTCAGTGGAAAACATCCTGCTTCCAAGCTATCTTTTCTTTGTTTAATTGTTACAGGAAGAAGAGCTGCTCAGAGATGGAGGTTGGCCACAGAGTCACTGCCTTGATGGAGAGAGGAGCTGGCAGGCCATCCCAAACTTCAGCTGCATCATTTCATCTGCCTGAACTCCCAAACTACTTGTGGCTCAAGCCAGTCCCGGGAGGTACAATAGCCCCTTCTGTGTAAGCAGTTATCTCACAGGACCACCTCTGATTTACAGGAAACAATGGGAGGAAAAAGAGGAGCTACTGAGATCACATGCTGTACTGGGAAAATAGTTTATTTCCAATATCATGAAGAATCACAAAAAACTCATCCAACCCACCACTCCACTGTTACTCATTTGAGAACATGAGAATCACGAACATTCTGAGTTGGAAGGAGCCCACAAGGATCATGAAGCCCAGCTCTTAAGTAAATGGCCCATATGGGGATTGAAGCCACACTACTGATGTTCTCAGCACCACGCTCTACTATCTCTAAGCTGTGTGCCTTGGCAAACTTGCAGCTTGCCTTTGTTCTGTGCCTAGGCAGGCTTGGTTTGCCTGGTTTGGCATAAGCACAGCTGCTACATCTTCATACATCCCTACTACACCCTGGCAAAAGGAGATAAGGTTAACAGACTAGAAATGCCAGGATTGGCGTTGGCATATAGAAGAAGAGTAAAAAGGAACATTTCCAAATGGTCATAAGACAAAATGGACAAGCCAAGTACTATGAAGCACAGCATTGGGAGCTGGAAGGGCTGGGGATGGACTTGTAAGCTGGAATGTGGCCCACAAGAAGGGCACAATAACAACAGAAACAATACCCAATTTCCAGCTAATTGGAAGCTTTTTCAGAATAAAAACATCCTGGTAGGTGAAAGAGAGAAGATTGAAACACTGATGTATTGAGCAGCAGATGGTTCTTAATTTCTATGGGATTTTATAAATTATAAACAAACACCTTATGTTATTTTCTTGTTTTGTTTTTTTCAATTAACAGCCTTCTCCTCAGCAGCCAGATGAGACAAAAAAATAAGCTATGAGCAGCTGAAACACTCTTCAACCACTCTACAACTCACAGAGAAATCCCGAAGAACTTAAGTTACTTCCCCCTCTGACTTGATCTTTATTCTGTTCCAGAGTCTGGCAGGACCTCCAAAAGTATTGCCACATGGTGCCTTGAGCACCGATCCTTACAAGAAGCTGGAAGGGAATATGGTCTGGATGGGTGATCCAGACTGTCCAAAGGGATCTTGCACACCACAGAACATCATGGCCAGCGTATAGAATGGGGGAGTTTGCTGGAAGGGGCCAATCGCTGTTTGGGAATGGGATGGGCACTGGTCAGCGGTGGTGAGTTGGGCATCACTTGTGTTTCTTGGGTTTTATTCCCTGCCCCACTTCCCCTCTCACCCCTCCTCACCCTCTCTTTTCATCACGATTATTGCTACTGTTATTATTAACTTAATTTCAATTATTAAACTGTTTTTATTTCAACCCTTGAGTTTTAGCTTTTTCTGCTTGTCCTCCCTATCCTGAGGGGGCAGGAAGGAAGTGAGCAAGTGGCTGCATAGGACTAAACCATGACAGCCAGGCTGGATGGAGCTTTGAGCAACCTGATCGACTGAAAGATGATTCTGTTCATAGAAGGGGAGGTGAACAAGATAACATTTAAAACTCCATCCCAGACAAAACTACTCTTTGATTCTGTGATTTTGATTCTCTGCATCTCTCCTACTGCAGTGTCACCATACATTCTCCTTTTGTGGGTTCTTTAAGCAGCAGGACATTACCCCACAGAGACATCTGTTGTCAGATATGCAATTTCTGGAAATGCAGAACATGTGGAGCTGGGACTGAGAGAGTTCTTCTCAATTCATTTTAGTGACTACCTGTGAAAGCACAAGTCTTTCTGAAAACAGAATCCCTATTCTCTCTAAAATAGTCGGTCCCTTAAAGTAGAACCCAATCTGCTTTTGCTGAGAAATCAAGCAGTGAGTTTCACATATGCACAGAGATGGCCTAAGCTAAAAATCACTTGCACATAGAAACATTCATGAATATCTACCTCCTATCTTCATCCCAAGCTGCCACAAACATTTCTGCAGCTGTGCAACAAGCTATATCAGGATAGCATTCTGGGTTAAAAATAGCCTTTCTAGTCAAGTTAGTTTTAGCCCTGAAAATGTCATTCTTTGATCAGCTGACCATAAGTATCAAACATGCTTGTGCCTGCATAAGGAAGTCAATGTGAGAGCTAGCTTATGCCATAGAACACATGTGAAACTATAGTCTAATTTTTCAGAAAATGAAAGAGAAAATAAATTAAATCAGCAGTATTGCTCTGAGTCCTGATTCAGAAATAGCTTTTGCCTGAGAAGCAGGAGGACTCACTGCTTTTGCAAATGACTAGAAAGTGTATTTACTTCCCAGGGCTTGCAAGGCTGCAGTAAGCAATAGACTAAGGTCCTGATTCGCAAAATGTATTGCAGCACTTTAACAGACACTAACGTCAATAACTTAAGAGAAATCAGACACAGTTCATTAGCAGGTTCTAATTTAAAGGTATAAAGACAATATTTCTTCAGAAACTTTTTAGTAAGGGAATGAAGACATTGAATACAGAATTGTAAGAGAATGGTTGCATATGTGCATGAAAAGGCTCACAAAAAACAAGCCTTATTTACACATGGATTTGCTGATTGCAAGAATACACAAGGTAGATAGAGTGGGAACAGCTCTACAAGTTTTTAGTCAACTTCCTCAAAAGACTAATAAACATTTTACAGTACCCAATGCAACATGACAAACAAGACCTGCAACATACAGCTGCCTTTGAAAGATCCTAGAGCTTACCCTAGCTCTGGTTAGTTTAAATAAGGTACTGGTGTCTTTTCCAACTTACCATTGCTGATTTCAGGCAGATCAAACTTAGTGAAGTCCCACCACTGGAGCCGGTAGGTGGTGTTGGCAATGTTGCTGGCCACAGCTGACTGTCCATCCCCAATCACAGCACCTACAAATAAGAGGGAAATAATTAGCAATTTAACCTCTACAAGAAAAACCAGAAAAAAAGAGCCGGGGAGACAAAACCATAGAAAACCTTTCAAAATACAGTACTCAAAACTCTGGATTCTTAAAGAAATCTTATTTACAGAAAGGGCGGCACATCCTCAATAAGCCACAGAGCACAGGAAATTAACAGGAAAGCATCTCCCTGCAACCCATTTCTGAAAGAAAATAAAGTTGATAAGAGATAAGACTTGCCCAGAAACACAAGGCAGAAATCCTAATCAATTCATTTGGTGCAAATGCATTCTACTTATCATCAGTAGTGAAGCTGTATTTTCACAGACTCAAAATTGTCTAGTCTAGCTATGAAGGCAGATCAGAATACAAACTGAGGAAAACCATTCCCCTGGCAAATTATACACATTTGTGGATATAATTGCTGCTCCTACTGTAGACTTCACTCAGAAGATACAGGTTGCCTACAGTATTTGTCACATAGTAAGAGTTGTAACAAAATACTGGCCTGGAAGATCTAAGAGCGGCCCTTTGCTGCTTTGTGTGGCCCAGCCTACTGCAGGCAAGGGCTGCCCTAACTCCAGGCAAACACCATGACCCCTGCTAACTGCCCAAGGATTTGGGCAGCAGCCCAAAATCAGAAGGCTAAGCACAACTCTTCAGAAACTCTCATAAGGAACCTATTTTTCCCGGCACAAAGGAACAGCCACTGGTTACTCAAGTCAGTACACAGCTGAGAAAGCTGAGATGCAATAAATGTGATTCCCAGGGAGACAAATGGAGACAAGAGACAGTTCATACATAGTAGTACTAAAGTCAAAAATCTCATGCTATTTGCCATCTCTAAGGCCTTCATGGACAGGCAGCCCATGTATCGCACACACATCCTGGCAACCAGAGAAATTCAGCGTAATAGAACTTGATAAGAGAGTGCAAAGCAAGGTCAGTCCCGAGCACTAATGACTAAAAGCAAAGCCTCCTTCTATGTGTCTATGCATCTGGATTTCAGCATCTCTGCACTGTCTCCAGCGGGAAGTACACAGCCAAGTCAGTGCCTTCACTCTCCTGGAAGGGTTGGCTCAGGACTTTGTTGCCACAGCAGCGATAACAGAAGAGACATCACTTTGACAACTCTGTTAGACACCTGTGCAGAGTTAAGAGCTTGCTAACTGCTAGTAAGTTAAACTGGTGTGCAGGAAGATGGAGAGGGTAGGGTGGCTGGATAGTTACTTTCCTTATCAAATCCCAAAAGACCACTCTCAGGCATGGGAAAAGAAAGAAGGAAAGAAACCTAAAATGCCTGAACACACAAACACAGCAACAGGTTTTTTGCTTTCTCATCAAAGCAAAGAACAAGGTGGGCAGGGCAAAGTAAGCAAGCAAATTCTAGACTGGTGCTGATAAATAAATACACCAAGAAAGCTGCTTGAATTCTGATTTTTGGTTCTAGAGAAAGCTCAGAAATAGACAAAGAACAAGACTTCTGACTAGACAGCTTTACACTGTGCACTTAGCTCTGTCAGGCCTCTGGCAATCAACCAACCTCCACTGCATATCTGCTCTGTCTCTGTACCTGCCTCTGTCAGATGTGCATGGATCACTTGGAGAGCAGAATTAAAAACATTTCCATTGCTATAGCATATGCCCAAGGCCTTGTTCTCTACATCCCTCAAAACAAAGGTCTCCTCTGAACAGAAGATATGCACTGGACAAAGCAGATTCAATGAATTAATGAAATTACACTTTGCAACCAGAAGTAAAACAACAATTAAGTTTTATGTTGCTTCATCTTTAAAACTCCTCTCATTGCAAGCCTGGATTTAGTACACAAAGGTAGATCTTCTGCTGTCTTGCCTTCAGCCCTTAGGAAGGGAAGAGAAAAACAGGTGCTCTACAAATGTGAAGCAGTGGGTCTTCCTGCAGGGAACAGGAACTAACATCACCAGCAAGGTAGTAGCTGCCTTATAGGACAGAGTCAGGCAAGGAAAACACTCTGTCAAGATAGGTAACAGAAGTTTTACTGAGGCCACATAGTTCCAGAATATTGATCTTATCACAGATGACCATTACAAAGTTACATAATCTGTTTTGCAATGAGAAAAACCTTCACAGGTATAACAAGCCATATATAAAATGGAGAGGAACATATCTTAGGAGAACAATCATACTCTCCCTGTATATCAGAGAAGCTCAGCAAAACCACTAACTGCTCCACAAACAGCAAGTTCATCGGGCTCATACACTTGTTGCATCTACTGCTAAAAGTACCATAAAAAGCAGCTGGCAAGCAGGTTAAGATTTTTTTTTTCTGTAAAATTTCTCATCTTTGCATCCCTTTCCCTGTAACCTTCGGCTTAGTTATGGTGTTCATTTAAACCTTGCATCCTCTTCACCTCCAGAGGCAGTCATGCAGAGAAATTAACAATGGAAAAAAGCAGTACTGTCCCATCTACAGGACAGCCCCACGCAAATTTCAGAGCCAGCACAAGCTATCCAGTAATGCTAATGCTCTAGGTAACAGGTACCTCTGTCAAAGAGATTAGGGCACAGACAACACAGTTCTTAGTGTGAAGGGTGCATGTTCAGAAAAATTTAGTCCATTTCCCAAAGGCTTCAAACCAATGTAACTAACACTAATCAGAAATCCATGATCTACACCTTTTATTAAGTAATTATCTCTACTTATACTAATTATGTAATCGAGGAGTGCAATTATTAAATTATATCTATATACATATAACAAAGTGGAATAACATTTGTATCACAAGCCCTGCCAGATGTTTCCCACATGCACACATGCACTGTCCTACAGCAAAGATGATTAAAAGCATGTAAACATTTCAGACAATGACTTAAGGGAGGAAAATAGCCCCTAGCACAGAAATATGCTATCCTAACCTGTATTGTCCTCTTTGGTTTATGGAAAACATTTTAGACCACAGCTGGAAGACTTAGGAAAGTTAAAATCCTCACTACAGAGCTTTTGTTCACCATGCAGCATGAGAACTCATTCTCAGCTGGCTTTGCCCAGTCAAGGTTTCAGTCTGGATGAGAGCAAAAGGTGCTGTTGCTTGTCAACTTGTAGTATATGTAACCTGGAGGCAAACAACACACTTCAGCTTCTTAAATTTGGAGAGCAACAGATCAGCTCTTACAAGCAGCTGTTCTCACCAAGCATCTGACAGTCCTGATTCCTGGGTCTTCGACTGTTTGATGGGACCACAAGTGACTGCAACGGGTACCCAAGGGTCTCGAGCTTGTCATCCTCACAAACTGAACGACCTTTTTCTTCAGAGAAGATGGAGATTTCAAAATGCTGAAATCCAAAGCGAGGGCCAATTGAAATGCAGCGAACGTAGGTTTGATTGGCAGCTTTCCTGCGTCTGTCTATCACTGCGTAATAAACACTGGATGATGGCAGAAATGAAGATAAATGCTTTCAGCAGCCCCCCTTTTCCCCTCCACCACCCTGAACACCATCCACCCCCACTCAGCACATGACAAAAGAGTTTAAAGAGTGGGGGGGAAGAAAGTCTTAACAAAGACTTAAATAAAAAAATTCTCAAATCTTTTCTTATAGGCCACCTACACGTGACAGATATTTATCCATCAGTCTCAATCTCCTCAGAGCATCCAATGTATCTTCGCATATGGAGGAATGAACCTTTGCCAGTCAACTATTGCTCATTTATGAATCAAGCCATGCAAGCCAATGTCTGAGTTTAGACTGAAAGAGGGAAAAGGGGTGCAAAACCAGTTCCCTTGGCACTCCAGCACTCCCTCAGTGAAAAGCAGGCTAGCTTCAGACTACTACTATCAAGCTCTCAGAAGAACAACTAATACCCTAGAGCTACACAGGCTTTGGGGTACACGTTTTGGGAATATGAAACATCTTCACAGTATGGGAATTTCTTTTCCATGTATTTAACAGAAACCAGAGTTCAAATTTTTTTCTAGGCTCGATCCTTTAGCCTTAATTTGTTAGTGTCTGGCAGCTCCCTTTGTAATAAGAGAAAAAATTATTATGATGCTTACACATAAGCTTGAGAAAGCTGGAGAATCCCCTTAGCTAATTTGTGACTCAGTTTGAGGGAGTAATTAGGCCCTGGTATAAAACTCCCCCTAGATTAGTACTTGCATCTCTAAGCATGAGTACCTTTGAAAAGTAATTACCTCTCTATGAAACCATTTGTAACTGCAGTTGATACTGAGGTTAATCTATACTTGTAGAAAGGATCTATCAGAACTGATGGGTTTTGCATTTACTTGTTCTAGATTTACTACAATCCAGGCTCCAGGAAGTCCAAAACATGGAACAAATTTGACAAACCAAGGATAAGACTCTTTGCTGCAAAAATACAGCAGATTCTTTCAACCAGTTCTGAAACAATTTGAATTCAGGCAAAATGATTACTGAAGTTTAGTGGAGATAGAACAGGTTCTTATACTTTTCCAATCCTCAAATATTTTATAGAACAGCCTAGTTTGGGGGACTGCCTTAGATGACAGTAAACATATTAAATTCTGAATGTGAATTGGACAAGTCCCAGCAAATCTCTGTGCCAGGCTACCTCGAAGACACAGCCTTTGAAGCGGACGAACTAACTATCTAAATCTGGGCCAATGCTGTAGAAACAGTATGCAGAGCAACCAGGTATTTTCAACCATTTCTTTGGCTTGCTCTTCAATGTACAAGCGAGCTGTAAATAGGAAATAGACAAAATGATTTTCATGAATGGATGCACAATATGCTACTAAGAGTAGTTCAGCATACGCTAAGCACTGAAAGGATCTTAGATTCAACATTAACTGAGAAAGCCTCTAAGAGGTCTATGCTTTCTGAAGGCTGAACCTTCAAAAGGCTATTACTTTTTCTTTATTCCAGATGTATAAAGTAAGAAGAAATATAATTTCCCATTCATGTTCATTCCTACTGCAAAATTTCCTTTTAAAAGGGCATGCTGAGTTCCACAGACCTATCAGCTATGGGAATTGGAGCAGGGCTCAGATGTAGGTAAGTGAAGATAACCATTCTAATAGGAGCCAGTCAACTGCCCAAGGGGTCCACTTACACTGAGAACAATGCAAGCATCATATAGGGAAGGGAATTTTTCAGCCACAAGTTTTATTCTTCAAAAGGAAATCAGTTAATTTGCAAGAAGCACAAGCAATAAAAGAACAGATGTCTGGCCAAAAGCCTCCACCTCCAATAGAGTCATGATGGCTCCCTGACATCTTACCTTCCTATGTTTTCTTTCTTTGCCTGATCATCTAACAATTAATAGATTAACGTGTCTAGTAAGCATTTGTCTTTGATGGTAGAGTCCAGTTTTCCCTCAGGGAAACTAGAAGACATTAAGGTCCTTTTCAAATGCATCCCCTCTTATCTGTATTGTTTGCATCTCATCAAGCAAGCTGGTAATTCTTCTCCTTAGGAGAATTCACACTGTTGCTGTTCACTATAGAGATTCCCCTGTTCATGTCACCCTGCTACACATGAAAGTTGGAAAAATCAGGTATGCAACAGCACACACAGTTTCCTGAGCAAAAGTTGAGCCAATATTTGCACAGAATAGAGGATGAGGAAAATCCTGTACTCTGTGAAAAATAAATTATCTTATTACAGCCTTTGCATATACACATTGGAACAAGCAGATGTCTCTGTTTAGGAAGGTCTCATCCTACTCAGGGTGACCAATAAAGAACAAGCAGTTTCATTTCCTTGCTGTAGCTACATCAACCCTCTCAGCTTGTGGTAGTGACAAATCGTGGCCTGTTGACAAGAACTTTCTCCAACCATCCAATATCAGATATGCACTGCTGAACAGAAAAAAAACCCCAAACAAATAAACTGTGAGGAATAAACAGAATTCCTTCCTTTTACCTTCCAAATCTCTACAAATCAGCACATCAAATACAGCACTGCTACAATAAAAGATCAACAGGATTTAAACAATATCTGCATATTATCTTCTATCTGCAAGATTCATAATCTCTTATGCCATAAAAGAAGAAAAAAAAAAAAGAAACACAAGAAACAAACAAAAAAACAAACCCCAAACCAACCAACCAACTACACTCCCAAAACCCCCCACAACAAAACAGAGAGAAATACCATCTGAACCATGGGCAGGCCAGAGTATCTTACTCACACATCACCTTAGTGATGAGTTGAGAGCAACTGATCAACAACTGCTAGAAAGGAGAAGGGATGAATGAGACAAGTGAGATCTTGATCTTGTCTTCTGGTAACTGAACAGAAAGCAACACTTGTATGTTGTTAATGAGACATAATTGTTTAGCTTATGCACAGTTTGAAAGTTCATTCTTGCACGGTAGTAAACACAATTCACCAGAGAACCGAAAATCCTACTTGCAAAAGAAGCAGAGCTCTAAGTCTTAGTGATGCTCTTATATCTGTACAACTCAAATGAAATTGTTAAATGCTACTTTCTTCTTCATATGAAAATCCTCATGAACAAGCACTGTTCAGGTTCAGCTGTTTGTTTCTCATTAGTCATTTATGACACTTCTAGCTGCAGTGGATGGGAAGTTCCCTGGGAAGGCTCCCCTACACTACTGCTTTACACCGTGTAACAGCATGCACACATAAACATTTAAAGAAGCAAAGCACCACTTGTTTAGGGACAATCATCAAACTCCTGGAATTCTGATGCTGGATACAGTACTGGAATGGCATGTAAAGAAATGCAGGTGCTCCCTGACGCCCTCAGGTAAAAAAAAACAAACGCAAAAAACATGGGTCTAGACAAGTCAAAATAAATCTCTCTGCAAATTGAGGTGCTGCATCATTGAAAGAGTTTAGCAGGAAAAGGTTATGCATATAAAGGAAACACCTGTTACCCTTGGCTGAAACAACTTGCAATCTGTTAGAGAAGTGGGTGGTCAAACAAGCTCTCTCTTTTTCCATTTAGGCCCCTTGCTGGGAAGAGTAGTCAAAGCCTGATAGTTTTCCTATCAGGAAACTGCTGAAGCAGTTAAACTTGTTTTGAGATCCCTTCTCTATTTCCATGCGATAGCGGCATGTGTTAAAAGCATGCCTCACACTACCATATGATTCAGGCAGTAAAACATGTTTCCTTCAGTATAGCCTTTTAGGGAAAATATTCAAGCACTAAAAATATATTCCAATCTGCATTTCGTTTAACTAATGTTTTGCTTTGACCTTTTCTGCATACTTGCAGCCTTTTATACGATTTGTCTGTATGCATTCAAGAACCCTTAACATAAAACAATGAGTAAATGCTTGGAGAAAGGGATTTACACTTTCTTCATAATTTCTATTACAAAATTCTCTGATACTTACAAAATCAGCTGTAAGAGCCATCAAGCTACTGCCCAGGAATGGGAGTCTAAAACTGCTAACTGGAAAATATTGGGGAAATAAAGACAATCTTTATCTTGTCAGTGTGAGGAGAAACAATAATTTGGATTACAGGCATTTCTGCAGCTAGAGATCCACATCAATCTACTTAAAAAAATCAGTAAGAGAATACATTTGACATTTTCTCCCAAGCAACTGATTCTGCAAAGAAAAAAGGGTTTTACAAATTAATGGAGGGTGGGGCAGGGGAAGTAGTGAATGAATGAGTCCAAGACATGCTGATAGATGAAAAGGCAGAAGAGAACTGACCTCTGCAGTCCCAAAGAAATGTGTATTCACTTCCTTCACCTCTGAACCCACACATGCAGGCATGTTCACAGCCCTGTTTCCTTATAAATTTCCAGAAATAAATAGCAGGTGACTCTCCAAACTAAAATGCCCTATCTCTCCTGCCAGAATTCAATGAAATCCCTGGTAATGTGAACTAGGAAGACCTCAATAGCTAATGTGTGCTCTGTGTGTCTGGGGTTCCTCCCTCTGCTTACTCTGCAACTCGTGATGCCTCTGCTCTCTCCCATCACTAAGTCCCTCGCACCATTACCAAGCCCGTCATTAAATGCTTTTGGAAGTCCGCTTTTTAATCTTCACATCTGTGTTTATTCTCTGCACAAAAACAGAGTGGAATCTATGCCTGGCAGGCATTTCCTTTTGTAAAACTCCTTCTTTCCTTTTCTGACTTTTCAGAGCATGAAATGTGCCTGCTAATCCTAATTGCTGCAGATGGAGAGTCTTGCAGAGACTAGACAAAGGGGGCATCCTTCTACCAAGCAGCTGTAAGCAGGCACCAGACTCCTAAGTTCTCCGGTTTCCAGAGCTCCCGTCTCACTGTCACATTTCTGAAGAACACAAGGACAAACTTCCAGAAGCAGCTATACCAGGGAATGGGGATTTGCCTTTACAGACTTATCCACTCCTGCCTAAATGGCCCTCCCAGCAAAAGAGCACAACTGAGCTTCTTGTGTGACCTGACTCAGGGTGGGCAACTCTCAAATACTGCTGCTGTCAAACAAAAGAGCTAAATGTAAGCTAAACATAATTTAAGGGTCATTTGCCTGTCTATATCCCAACATTAGCTCTCCTACCAAAGAAAAACTTTGTAAGGTCCCACTGGCACAGACACACACAGTTGGCCTTTCCATTAGCAGTGCCTTGGCCAGTAACAGAGGCATACTGAATCAGTATGGTGTTAAGACATTTTTGCTGCCAACAGCCATTGAAGAGGTTACCTTTCTAGCTTAGCAGTGTCTGGATTCAGAGGAATATTTCCAGTGCAGCAACAAAAAACTGCTTCAGAAGGTTGCTGTCACCTAAACAGAATATCCTTACCACCCAAAGCTAATGCTTGTGTCCTCCACTGTTGCCACACCACACTGTCTATGAGGTCTACTGCAGTTCACTCATCTTACGTAGATGCTAACACATATCAAACTAATCCAATGCTGCCAAAATTGTTGTATACAGTTTTAGATAATTCAGAGGTCTTGCAATTTCTTGTTATTGAGACTGTGTGCCAAGACCATTGCCAACTCTAGCCCATATTCCACTCAGGTTATACTTCATCATCAATTCCATAGCTCATTAATGTGGCCACAGTTTTAGTTCACACTAAGTAATTCCCCTTCCTAAGAGGCTCAAATAATGTTGTAACAGCACTCCCATTTAACCAATATAGCTACACCAACAGACAGATGCAGAATAGACACAAAAATAACAAGTCAAACTGCTTTACACAGAAAAGCCTTCTCCATTGTGAGTGTGCATTTTAACTACATGAAATCCTATTAATCCAAACAAATCAGCAAGCCAAATTCCTGCTACCGCCTCTGCAGCTCTTACAGCAAGAATGTGTGCTTAGCACAACTTGAAATGTGCATGTCTTATGCCAAAACACCCATCTGCAGTGGAGAAAAACCCTCAGCAATATCTTCGTAGAGCACCTGCATGCCTTATCAACCACCACATTGCAAAAACACAAACTTTCACTAATCCAAGAAGCAGTGTGTTCCCTGGAAGGGTTTAAATTCTGCAGATTTAACTGTGTATCAGTACAACAACAAGCTTCCACAATGGAGCCACTTTTCATTGTGGAAATAGCAGTACACAATATTAATAAAAGTGCCAAGCACAAAAATGTATTCAAAGGCTTGTACTTGCCAGTGAATAGAAGACCTGCAAAAGTTATTACTATCCTTAAACATATTTCAGGACTGCTGTATTATAGCACCAGCCCTGTGCACCCAAACTTGTAATGAAAACGCTGTGTCAGCTTAGCAACACAGGCTGAGCTACCATCACAATACAGGGAACTAGCTAAACATGCTCATGGTGGATTTTCACAGGAATAATATCCTGTGAGCGGGACACATCAAGAGAGATCGCCAATCCAAAAAGCAAGGAGAAGACAGGACAGGAGCTGGAAAGTAAGCAGACAGACTTGCTGTTTGCTGCATAAAGCAGTGAACAGACACAGAGCCAAAAGAAAGCAGAAAACGAGCAAGCTGAGAAAACACAAAATCTAACAGTAGTTTAAGTCATGCGAAGGCAGCTTAAATTTAAAGCATGGTGAGACGGAAAGGAGGAAGCCCAGACTGGAAGAATGTAATGGGGAGACCACATTATTCCAACTGAAATATAACCAAGTAAAAGAAACCTACAGCAAATAAAGTACTTCACTATCACAATGTTCTGAACACTTTCTCATGGAAGAAGTTCTGAGGGTGGTTTGGCTTGATCTAGATGACAGCAATGGAAACAAGACTCATTCCTTACTGCCACTAGCTTTAAGGCACAAAGCAGGTTGCTGCACCCCGGATCCCAGAGTATGCAGAGCAAGACTGACACAGCATGTTAGTCCACATCTTTACAGATCACATGTAACAACATGAAAGTAACCATGCAACATTTGAACAGTGACACAGGGTCAGGGCTCCCAGAAGTCGGGACTCCACCGAGAAGTTTGGCCAAACTCATAATCTTGCAGTGACGTCTCTAAATCAGTGCCACAGCTCAGCTCATCACAGACAGGTCCAACCCACTGCAATTACAAAACCGACTCTGAGATAAAAGGAGTCTACCACTGTATCCCATTATTTTTAAGAAGTGTTAAAAGTCAAACTCAAAGCCACATCCAGAAAAACTAAGGCAGCAGAAGTATTTCTTAGATACTCAGCAAGCAGGTCTTGCACTGCACAATGATGGATACTTAGATGGGTTTAATTTCTTTTTTAGGGCAGATTTGACCTTAATCCATCTTGAATTAACTCATAATGCTTCCAGAGGGTCCTAAGTAGACCTGCCCAAGAAGCTGCTGTACAAAATAACCACCACAGCTATTCCATACAGCACTTACAAGCAAAAGTGGAAGGAAGTTTCATATGATAAAAATAGGGCAATCACAATGTACTGGTTTATAGTAAAATTTCCAATTATACACAATCAAGATTTGGAGCAAGCCATCTTTACTGGAGGGTAGGGGTCACAAACTAAAAAGGAACTGCAGTGAAGTGTTTCAGGATCTCATGCTCACAACAGCAGTCAGAGGTCCAGCTCCTACCAGATCAAAGAACCAGCAGTGGTACATTCTAGAAGATGATGAACACTCCAAGCCAGCCTCTCACTAGGATTCAGTGTAAAATTACAGTTCCAAATGACAATTTTATTAGGTCTCACAAGTCATAGGACAGCAGAAGTTAGGCAGTAGCTCACTAAAAGCACAGGAGTGATCAGGGAGACCAACATCCACTTAACAGCTAGTTTCTTTGCAAGCAGAAAAGTTATGACAGGGTTTTACCTTCAGTTTTCACTGTGTCTTGTGTCAGCAGACATGCAGGTATCCATGAATGAGGGTTCCTCCATGGAACCTCATCAGCCAAGCTGGGCCAGGAAAATACAGAAATGCACTCCCCTTGCATAACTCACATGTCTTCCACATACCAAATCCAATAAAGACCTCAGCAAAATGCTTTTTCACCTTACCTTTCAAAATCTTTGCAAATCTGCTCACTCCATTTGGCCTATGAGATTGCTGGGGGTTAGGTTTGTTCCTTTTTTTTACTTCAAGAATTCCTCCCCCACTCCCCGTAAGTACCAGGTGCTTGACCAGCACAAAGAGGTGGCCAGAAGTCGGGAGGGGGAGATGACCCGAGGTTTGGGGCAGGTAAAGGACAGAGCTGGGGGCAGCTTTGCTCTCTTGCTCTCAGCATCGCAGAGAGGGCGGCCAGGCTGCTGCTCGCTGCGGGAGGAGTTCGCTGCCACCGCCGCTCCGGTCCTGAGAGAATCTCCCACCATCTGCTGGTGTGCCCCGGAGCTCCGAGCTGCCTCCTCCTGCCCTGCCGGAGCCGGGCCGGCCCTGTCCCGCCGCTGTTTTCCTCTGCCCTGCCCTGCCCTGCTGGGCTCTTTGCTGCTCTGGCCCCGCACTGCCCTGCCCTGCCCTGCTGGGACATCCCCGCCCTTCAGCCACCACAGGCAGAGCTGCTGATCTCACCCACCGGCCCGGGATTTTCCACCCTTCCAGCCTGGTGCTCTCGGAGTCCCAAGAGATCAGACTGCCCCGGGCTTTGTGAATCAAAGCTCCTCGAGGTTTTCCTGGTTCTGTTTACTATTAATGCTGTAGCTGTTGATGTTTGTTTGTCTTGTTATACGCACTAGTAAAGAACTGTTATTCCTATCCCCAGACGTCTGCCTGAAAGCCCCTTTAATTTTCTAAATTATAATAACTTGGAGGGAGGGGATTCGAATTCTCCATTCCTAGGGAGGCCCTGCCCCTCTCCCTAGCAGATACCTGTCTTTCAAACAAGGACAGAGATCTTTCTCTAAACTTTATTATTGAGACCCTCTCTGTCACAACTTAATGTCTTCCAGCGCTTACCATCACTCCTTCTCTTTTATTATATCTTGCTATGATTTCCAGTCCATAAGCACTGTTAGTCATTTGTCTCCCCTCAGCCTTGTTTCTCCTGTGTCTTCTTTTCCTTCCATTCTGGCAAAGGACTTTTGGATTTCCTTTACACTTCTCAGTGTCCTTCTAATGGGGTCATGGGGGATGTAGATGTACGTGTTGAGTATTTGTCTCCTTCCCTCCCCACGAGATTTTGAGCCTGACCTACCTCTGCAGTACCCATTCCACTATCTGTTGCAAGACAACACTAATGAAAAGTCCCACCAGACCAATTCCCTCCACTACACTTTCCTACTCTGGCACCTCAGAGAAGCCATGAGATGTTACTCGGTTGGTCTGTGGTGAACCAAAAGAGAGATCCTTAAACAGCTTCTGTGTGCAGCGCACCAGGAGACATCACATGGATGGGTGCATGCATGCCCACACCATGAATGCTAATACGAACAATTGTTTGAAAGAAGACAAAGTGTTTCTCCAGTTTAACTGAAACCCACGCCTGCAATCCCAACTACCTTTGACTCATTCCTCAAACCCTCCCCTCCTCCAGCTTCCATTTGTCTCTGTGCAGAATCTCAGCTGCTTATAAGAAAATTACCAAGTGACATTACTTCCTCTACCTTCTCAACCTTCCCCTCCTGCAATTCTTCCCATAACACACACAAAGCATGTTCCCAGCCCTTCTAAGCACTCCACCGGCCTCTATGATTTTTTCCTCTTTTGTATCAATTTCTATTCCTTGTCATTTGTCAGTAAACATGTGCATGCCCTTCTCCTCCCTCTCACAATACAAATACGCATTAGTTTCTTGCATTTCTAAATTTCTCAGTGACTCTGGATCACAGTTTGGATGTCAAGGATAAGAATAGGAAATGCATTGTCCCATACATCCTTCTCATCTCTAGCTCTCAAACTGTATATGAACTCCTGGTAGTCACTGTTCTTTTTCCTCTCCAGCATATCTTCCATCTCAACTACTACTGCACCTGCTCTACTTCTAGTGACCCCGTTGCTGGTCAAAACTCAGGACTAGTAGTCTAACTCTTCTCATTAATTCTCTCTTAGCAAAGGTACTAACATTTTTGATTCTTTGATTGCTCCTGCCTTGCCTATTGGGAATGGCTTCTACCTACCACTACCACTCTAACCAACACCAAAGATGCTGAAGGAGACAACCAAGCAATTATGACTGTCACTACAACTTCTTCCACATGCTGCTGCCAGCCCTGAAGTCATCTAGTGGGCCATAAGCCACACCTACCTACTCCTTCCCATCTATTGCTGCAAAACCTGGTGGGTTCAAGCATATTGATACAGCTGAAATTGTACCTTGTTTCAGGCAGTGCTTGAAGCAAGGGGAAGAGGTGTGAATCTGGTTCCCAGGGCAGCAAGAGTGAACTCAGAAGCCAGGCTACGAGGGCACTCAGAGTCCAGAGCTGTTATATTTGCAGAGGCTGGCTCACAGCTCTCACTGATCCTGAACTCTCAGAAACATAACAACTCCTGCCTGCCAGGCTTCTGGATTACAGCCCACACTGAGCTCAACAGGAGAGCGTGTCAACCTACTGCTGAAGAAAGCAAAATACAGCTTTCCTCAGTAGCACCAACTTACAGCTCTTGCTTAGTTCAAAACCAGCTCTGAGCTCCTGCAGACACTGGAGACCATTCCCACTGCAGCCACATTCCAGAGGTGGTGGGTGCACTAATTAAAAAAAAAAAAAAAAAAAAAGAATGGAGGGACATGCATGAGGTACACCTCTACCTCTGGCTCCCGTTATATTTTCTAGTGAACAGACTAGAATCTCCTGCTGCCTGCATTCACTTTTGAGTTCTAAGGCAATGAGCTAAAAAGCTAATATGAATTTACCTAGTTCTTGCATTCTAACTAGAGCCTGTGTTTGCTACTGTACAAATGCTGTTTGGTTTCTCTGCTCAGTTTTCTTCAAGAATTCCCCACCTCATGCAAGACACATTTTTAACAACGCAAAAGCACTGACAAATCCAGCCTTTATGTTTTGAGGAAAGTCCAAAGCTTAAATTTATTTCCTAGGCTATGCTCTTGCCACAGGCATTTTCTAAAACTCCTCCAGGTTCCACACAGAGGGCAACTTACAGTGGCTCATATTAAGGTAAAATACCCAGGTAAGATAAACCCACAAGTCAAAAGTAACTCTGAGGAAGCAAGCAAGTTGTCGCTAATCCTGCCAAGATCTTCCCATACATGTCCCCCCACAATCAAGGAAAGCCAGCACATGAGAAGCATAAAACCAACAGTACCAGCTGAGTAATGATACTATGTGGAGGAAAAACCACTACTGCAGAATCTAACAGCTAACACAACCTTTGATTTGTATGCATTAAGTGACAGCAGATTGAGACATTAATACTTAATTACAAATAAAACATCCAGTGGTACAATCCTATCCTCCTGCAAAAGGGATCAGGAGACCAGCACATGGCATTCTTACCAGATCCAATATTCAAAACGCAACTATATTGCCATAGCAAGAACTTCCTCCATCCTTATGGCAAGGTGGCTATAAAAATGTCTGTCATATATACTGGGCATAGCAAATCTGGTTTAGAGTTTGCTTTGTGGTGTTGGGTCCCCCCCCCGCCCCTGCCCCAACCCACAAAACACAATAGCGAAAACCATGACTCATCTCTTCAAAGATGACAGCCAAATGCGGCAGGCCACTGAGGATTCCTATCCCTCTGCACGGCAGATCGCACGGGTTCCTGCCTCCCCTCTGCGCTCTGCAGCGTGGGTAATTTTTTAATTATTTTTTCCCCTTTTAAAAGGAGGCAGCAAGCTCTGGGAAAATACTTCTATGGCTAAGTGAGTTTTACCACCCACAAAGAGACAGGTCCCCAAGGGGCCCTCACCGCCCACAACAGATGAGCACTTCTGCAAAGTCTTACCCCTTTCTGATATAATGATATCTAGAAATTCATCTCTTTAACAATGCACACAAAAGGAATCAGCCTGCACCCTTCACTTTTAAGAACATGATCACCTCTCTCCAATGCCTTTCTAAATCTCAAAGGCAGCTTTAGATTCACAGCCACCAGTTCAAAGAAAGGCTTACTGGGACAGTTTGCATCAGAAAACACATTATACAAGCTTTCTCAGATGCAATGCTTGCTTCCATCCTGCAGCACTGGAACAGACTACAGTTTGTGACACAATGCAAATGGCTGGAAGAACCTCTCCAGCAATGAGTTCACTGAAGACATCCTATGAAAACTCCTGTACATATACCAGAGAGACCAGTACTTTGAGACCAGTACTATGGCCATAAATTTTCCTTTGAGACTAGGCAATAATTTTGCTAGTTTAAACACCCCATGTACTGAAAACAAAACCTGTTTCAGCGATCAGTTATCTTAAGGTAAGTGGTGAACTTTATGCAACAGGACTTCAAGAAATAAGAAAACTCCCAACACCATTGCTCAAGTATCTTTTTTTTTCCAAGCTAAATTGTTCTGATATCAGGTTGCTGCATCTTTCTATGCCTTTTGTCTATTGTATTAAAGGGTGTTCTATCAGAAATCTTTACCCCACAGATATATCTAGACCAATCAAGTAACAACAACTACCTACTACTTTTTTGATTAGGTAAGTTCACTAAGTTTATGTCATTCTACAGGTGAAATTTTCCTCAGCTGATTCTTCCTTTAGCTATATTGAGCCCCTCTGAAATGTAGACACAAAGAGTTGCACATGGATTTGAACATCATCTGGAATAATGTTAATAAGACCATATAAAAAGACAGCAGTAGTTTCATACTCCCCAATATTGCTTGCCTACATAAGGTTGTAGAGCTTGTAGCACCATGACAGGAATTCATACTCCGTTGCTTCAAGCACAGCTCCCCAATGCCATCTGCAGAGTCACTACATTGTCCAAAACAAGACTTCACAAACTGCAAATGGGAGGCACATTACTGGTCCCAAAGTACCTCATCTCTCTGTGGGCTGTAATAATACTCAGTCACAATAGCGTCATTGCACGGGAACAAAGAAACTGCAGGAAAGATGGGCCCTCCAGCTCTTCAAGTAGATTTTGACTGTCACTCTCACACTCCATATTTTACTATCTACAGTCAGAAGCGTATTGACACCAGATCCCGAACACCTAGTTCTTTGAAAGGTCAACAGCAATTTTAAGAGAGCTTAACAGCTAGTTTGTTTGACGTACATCTTGCCTCTGGCCCAGTCATTCCATAAAACTGCTTCTTTATCTGTCCAAAATCTTCCCTGTTGCTTCAGCATAATTCAAGGGCTTTGAGTACCATTGTTCCCATTTCAACAGTCTTCCACAAATGCATATGAAAGCTTATGAAGTGCTGGTAACAACACTACAATTGCACCATCATCTCTTCTGGATACATGATGGTAAAAGTGTAGGAAGCATTTCAAGACTCTGTATTTGGGGCATTTTAACCCTTTAATATTGGCTTTTTGTATAGAGGACAGTTGTACACATTGCTCTAACTTCTCTCACAAAGCAGCATAACCAAGGACAACACATAGCAAACAGTCTCCATGATTCCTGAAATAGAGCCAGTCACAGATAATATCTGGCACACTTGAGTAAATGCAGATCTTCACAACTACTGCTAACCTCACTGCAATATCACTTCCAGGTATTAGTTAAGAATCTCCTGTTGCCTCAGACCTCATCAAGCATCTCCTGTCAAGTGGCCTGCACTCACTCTGACCAGTATATTTGTGCTCATTCTAACCTCAATTCCAAATAAAAATTGCAAATTATACTCACAGTGTACAGCCACTGATCCAGATCAAGTCTTTCTATGGCCATTTCTGCTACATAAGCAGGCAACTGAGAGGTTTTCAGCTTCCAGTTACCAAAGGGAACACAAAAGGGGACTCTTGGCACAAAATAAACATCAACTCATGGAAAGTTAGTAACAAAGTAATGCCATGTAACATGTTACACATTACTCCAGTAACATCTGCTCTCTCAGACAAACCTTGAAAGAGCCAGAAGTCTTCTGCAGTAACAACCATCACAAGATTTTACAATAGAATTCGTGGACAATGCCAATACATACAACCAGGGGCAGCTGCACCTACTCCTGCAACACAGTGTTTTGACAGAACTACAACAAACTCCATTCTCTACATTGAACCCCAACATCATTTCACTGTTCTTGTGTACTCAGTCAATTCAGAGAATCAAGACTGAGTGGAAAGGACCTCTGAGATACTCTAGACCATTCCCCTGTTCAGAGCAGGGTGAATTACAGCAGGTTACCAGAGACTATCTGCCGTCAAACTTGGATAGATACCCCATAATCTCCGCAAGCAAACTGTTTCAGAATTTAACCGCTCTCACAGAAAGAAAAAGTTTTCTTGAGTTCAACAGGAATTTTAATTTGGGTCCATTGCTTTTTGTTCTTTCACTGGGCATCTCTGAAAAGAATCTGGCTCCCTTCATTCCTTCATTTATACATACTGACAAAATCTCATCCAAGCCCTCTCTTCTCCAGGCTGAAGAGTTCCAGGCTGAGTCTCTCTCCACCTATTCTCTCAAGTCAGTCTGTAAACCCTTACTCATCTTTGCGGCCCTTCACTGCACTTACTCCAGTATGTCCATGCCTTTCTTGCACCGGGGTCCGGAGCTGGACAAAGAACTACAGATGTGGCCTTACCAGGCCTGAAGGAAAGGATCACCTCCCTCAATCTGCTGGCAATGCTCTTCCTAATTCAACACAGTACACTGATAGCCTTAATTTCTGAAGGGCCCATTTGCTGGATCATGTTCAACTTGCTGTCCACAGAACCCCCAGGTCATTCATGGCAAAGCTGCTTTCCAGACAGTAAGTCCACAGCCTCTACTGGTGCATGGGGTCATTCTCCCCCAGGTATAAGACTTGGCATCTCTCTTCACTGAACTTCATCAGATTTGCTGGTCCATTTCCCAGTCTATGAAAGTCCCTCTGAACAGCAGCATAACTTTCTGGTTCACCACCTACTCCTCTCAGTTTCGCTGCGGGTGCACTCTGATCCATCATCCAAGAGATGAATGAAGATCTCTTCTAGATAACATCCTTTCTGCCATCAGAGAAGGATGTAGCCTGCCTAATTTTAGGCATCTAAGTAACCCACAGCAGAAAAGTACTCTTCCAAAACTATCTAATCAGTGTTAAATACACTGGCAGCTCCACAGAAGATTCAGAGCACCTCATTTCAGCTCACTTCAGGTGATGAATCCTCAGAGCAGAAGCTTCTTTTTCTCTGCTAACTATACAGGAAGCTTGGCCTCCCAAGTCAGATGACCCCAAAATTACAGTGTAAATACCTCCCATAGTGCACATAGCTGTGGATTCTTATTTCCAGTTGACTCACAGTCCTCTCAATTAGCACATTCCCAGACTCAGAAGATTGTGATAAACTATGGCTTGAGTTACAAAAGCATAAAGGGAAGACAAGAACAAAAAGGACTGAGCAATAGCAGGCTTTAAAGTGCTAATAGCACAATTTTGACTCTTTAGCTCCCCTTTACTGTGCAATATTTAAGAGACTCATGCAAAATCTCCAGTTCTCAGATATGAAGGTTCTTTACATATAAAGACATTGATACACAAAATTTATTTCAGAAATTAAACTGATTTTGGAATCACTCAAGCCTTTAGAACCACTCTGGAACCAAATAGGGGATAACATCTTACAGGGGTTGTGATGCAAGTTCATTCCATCTGCCCTACAATCTCTAGTGTTATGCACTCTTAATGTCCCAACCAAAGAATTCACTCTACCTGTTCACCGATGTAAACAGAGAAGTCTTTGTGACCACAGAGCACACCTGTTGCTAAGTGGGAGATGCAAGTGAACAGAGACACAGAGCAAGCAGAGCATAATAAGCAGGAAGCCAGATTAAAGTTATTCCATACAGAAAACACCCCAACACTTTCTGGCTGTTTATGCCTTTTGTGTATGACAATGTACAGCAGGAGTGGACATCAAAATAAGGATGAGTAATTGCTCAGACTCTCAATGTAGAATTTGGTATTTTGAATGTGAGGGAAAGGTTAACTGGAAACAACACACACAACCTCTTCCACCACATAAATGCATATATTAATGGCTTTCTCTTAACACTACCTACCACGAACTTTCAGGAGACATCTAGGTAAACAGAACTAATCCTGTTTAGCTCAGAGGACTATTTATCTGCATCAAAATGAATGCTGTTAGCTTAGGAGCATTTCTGGGGGTCTTTGCACTGGACTAGCATTTCAGAAGAGATTGCCTGTAGGTCATTCAAAAGCTAATTGGATCAACTACCTATCAGCCTTGACTGTGCCAAGGTACAACAGTACAGGATGACACAGATTACAGCACCAGAAAAGAGGCAGCTGGACTGCCAATTAAACACAGAGCCGGAAGAAACAAACTCACCGTGTCTTTCAATACAGGAAAAAATTACTGAATACTATAAAGATGGACCTGCTAGGAAGAATGTAGCACCTGTGGAGCAGCAATCTGATCCCAGTGTCACCAAAGTTGTGTATTACAAGTTGTTTTCTAGACTTGTTTTTTTTAGCATTAACGAACTGTCTTCTCTTTTCTGGGAGAGGGACTTCATTTGCAGAATGTGTGCTAAGAGGTTCACCTTCTGACCATAACCATGGTGTGGTATAATCCTATAGCCACAGCTACAAAATCCGTGAACTGGAAGTCAAGAAGGGATCCAATACTATGAGAAAGTTACAGTGTAGATTTTTATGAAACATACTTACCATAAAACTGAATTGCATACTATATTTATCACATTACACAAACATTATGAAAACATGAATTACTATCCACAACACACAGTATATGACTTTATTCTGCACATAGGACACTGAACTACCAGGATTTTATTTATGAAATACTCTATTGTAATTCAGCAGCAACATTAAAAACTTTCATGGCGGAAGGCTGATCTAGGGAAACACCAGCTGGTGAGAGACAAAGGCAGGTAAGCGCTGAGGTGCAGCACTTAACCTTCATGAAAGCTCAAGGGCTGAAAAGTGTGTTTTTAGAATACACAAAGCAAATTTATAAGTGAACACTTAGATAAGAGGATGTCACGCAATTAAAGCCTTTGTCACATTTCCAAAATGCTACTGTCTTCAGAAGCTTAAGTACCATGTTGAGAAAATCAACATCTCTGAGGATACCTCTCACCAGTCCCATGAAGGGACACTCTCCATCAATCCCTCCTGTAAGAAGTTCATTCATTTGCAATTCAGCCACACAGCCTCTTTTCTTCCTTACATTTCTGCATGAAAGGCTGCACTTTCACAGAAATTATAAACTGTTCTCAAGTCTGTGATGAAGGTGACAGGTATCTATAGCTCTCAAGTTGCAGAAGAATCTGAGGCATATTTTAAGCCTCTTATATCATTTAGTGTCCACTGACGCAGATCATAGAAAGACTGTAAAAATAAAGTTGCTCAAAGGTTCACATCTTTCCATATTTAGCAGTACCAAATAGACTTATAACAGAAACATGCAGCATAGAAAGCCACACAGCTATGTTCATTGATTCTATTATTCTACAGAACTGTCTATTGTGAAAAGCAGGATTAGATCAGGACACTAATTCAAATTCACACAGTTGTCTCGGATGAAAAGGCAGAAAGAAGCAAGCCAATATCAATAAGCCAGTGATCGACAGCTGAAGGTACAGATTCAGAATAACACTCAAATCTCAGGGAACTGTACAGAAAATACATAACTACTAATACTGAGAAAAACATAGGTACATCAGGGACAACTGGCAATGTGTCTTCCCATCAACTTCTGCTGGCCTTCTGGAGCTCTCAAGTTATCTGTCTTACCCTGTACAGCTGTGCACCACTACAAGCACATTTGAGGGATGGGAGCATCTCAAAACAGAATTAACAGCATACTGTGAGTGACAGAACAGGATTAGGTGAAGACGACTTGAGCCACAGGAGGCAGTCACACCTAAAATGCCAGAGGAACTGGAGATCTGCCGTCAACATGGTTTTCAAGGCAAAGAAGCCTTTTATCACGATGACATCTATTGTTAGAGCAGAAGTGAAAGGTTACTGTAGGGCCAACTCTTCTTGCAACGCAACCAATGCAGCTATGCAGCTGCATGCACCACAGGCTCACCAATATCCATTTAGCTGGCTTCAGGTTAGAGCCATTCACTTGAGAACACTAGCCCTAAATACAGCTAGAGTGATTAGCAGATTTGGAACGTGCAGGAAACACCTTAACTAGCTTGTGTCACTGGTGAGAGGCCATCACCATAATTCTTATTAGGAGAACTATTACATGCTCAATCACATCCCTCCTGTCCTAGAAGGATGATATTTAACCATCTTAGCTAATTTTCATCATGATGAAACTTCATACACTCTAACAACTGTGTGTTAGCAGTTGGTGGCTGAAGTATAGAAATTCACCAGGAGATACATGACTTTGATTTCTCCCCAAAGTAAAGCTTTGAAGAACTGCACAGCTTATGGGATTTGGGGAAAACAACAGCCAAACTTCACACTTTGAAATTCTAGACTCCCATTAAAGGGATCAACTGATTCTTAGCTTCATCAATAGCCTTAGCCCCAGCCCAGTGTAACAAGGCTACAGACAGCTTGCTTTGGCAACTCCAGCAGAGATATCCAAGGCTGAATCATTACTGCTCTTGTGGCAGCTATACCCTGAATAGGTGCGGGATATGGAAAAATCTGTAACCAAGCTCATTCTTTGACTACATGTAAGTGTTCAGTCTCTAGTCTGAATTTATTACCCTGAGATAGCAATGAAATCACTCAGAAACTGTAAATGCAGATTTCATATCATTCAACCCTTAAGCCTTGCTGAATCTGGATCTCCCCAGAAGGCGGAAGACTCAGAGCAACTGTGCTGGATTGTGCTTAAACAGATAAAAGTCTGGTGGCAAAGCCAGAACAAATAAACATGACCTATAACCACACAAGGAAAAATATTTTGTTTGTTGAGATACACATAGCTGAATAGAAGCCTATTAAAACAAACTGAGGCAAGACAAAAGCATTTCACAAAACTAGGTAACTCTAGTATATACTTTCATCTGCAGGTCTCCTAATGAGTAACAGAAATGCCAACAGAATGGCATTTGTGTCAATTTTTAAAGCTTCCTTCAAAGTTCCTTGGGAAACACTGATTCCCTTCTTCCCTTAAGCTTCCACTGAACTGAAACTAAAGCCTTCTTTGTTTCACTATACCATTAGCATGTCTCTGTCCATCCCAAAGCAGTCAATTATTACAAAGCCCGAGGCAAAAGTTCACAGAGGGGAGCAAGAGGTCACAAGCACTTCAGTGGCAATGATGTAGACCTTTCATTTTAAATGTATCTGCTGATTTTACAAATTATATTAAAACGGACATCCTAGTCTTTGCTACCAGATGCCAAAAAATATCTGTAATTTGGCCATCACAACTTAACAGTGTCCTGCTTCACAATGCAACTTAGGACAAAGAGAAATTTATTAAAAAAAACCAAACCAAACCAAACGAACCACCAAAACAAACAAACAAACAAAAAACCACAAAAAACAAACAAACAAACCCAAAACCCAAACCCACAAAAAAACCCCCAAAACAACCACAAAAAAAAAAAAAAAAAAAAAAAAAAAAAAAAAAAAAAGACCAAACCAAAACCAAAAAATAACTGAACCAAGGAAAGAAACAAACAACAAACACAAACAAAACAGTGGGCAGAAATACTCAGCTTACAGAAACATTTTCAAGAAGCAGTAGGAGGTAGTAAACACAATACTGAGCTGTGTGTTCCTTGGACGTTTTAACACTGCTAGCTTTGCAGCAGTACTAACTCGCACTAGAAAAGGGGTAACCTCATCCCCCCAGAACATCTCTTTGGTATCTCCTGGGAAGTGTAGAAGGAAAGGACAATTCAAAAAAAAGAAGGAAAAAGAAAACCTAACCAAAAATCAAACCCCCACTCTGTTGGGCCACAAACGGCAGAGAATCAAGAGACTCCTAAGACTGAAATGGCCCCAAGACTCAGCCTTTCACCTATACTGCCACATGCAGTCAATTAGCCATACTAACTGAGAAACCAAAATATACATATTGCTTTCATCACCACTACAGTGAACAACCACTTCAACTAGCTTTCACTATATGGATGTTTCCTTGGACACCACAACTCCATCACTTAGGGCAGTTCACCAAGGAGAGGAGAGTGCAGAGGGTGGCTTGCAGCCCACACTACCAAGAGCCTTAAAAGAGCTGCCAAATGAACTCTCAGGTTCCTTGATGAGTCTTGAAATAAAGGGGAATATGGAAGACTGAAAAATATGCTAGTGTTATATCAGTATTTTAAAAGGTTGAAATAGGATGAGACTGTCAGTCTTGTCAACCTGACATTGATTCCAGACAAAATAATGAACAAGCTGATATAAGACTCAGTTAATAAAGGATTAAAGGAGGACAGTGTAATTACTGCCAATCAACGTAGACTTTACAGAAAAATATAACTTGTCAAACTACCAACACTTTTTGGTGTGATTACAAGTTTCAATGCTAAAGGTAACAATGTTGATGTAATATATTTTCACATGGTGTTTTACTTGGTGCCAGAAAGCGCAGTGATGCAGCATTCTGTATCAGCTGAGAGATCTGAACTGCACTAGGAGATAAGAAGGCAGGCAGGTGCTACTGGAGCTGCTGTTCCAGTGCTCCATGCAAATTAGGCTGCTGGCATGGAGATCTCTGTCTGTCTGTCATGCTGACTGGTATCACTTCATTCTCCCCCTGGGCTCCCACCTACTCTACCCATCTGTTGCCACCTTTCCCATGCTTCTCCTGGAAGTGCCTTGGCACAGGGATGGCCACCGTCCCCTGACTGGTACAAAGGGCTCTGATTTGACCTAAGCTCTGCCTGGCGTGTTATTAATTCTACCCAACCCACTGCACTGCTGTACTAGTCCATCTGCATAGGTAACCTGTAAATTTTAGGGGTTCATTAAACTTGACTCTAAGGACTTAGTCTCAAGGCAGTCTTCCCCTAGCGTGCATTGACTGTCTGTGTAACACTTGCGTGAGACTGACACTTAAACAAGAGAAAGCTGTCCACATAGAGAGCTGGAAGTAAATGGACAGAACCTGACAGCAAGAGCTCTGACATTAAGAAATTTAGTCAGCGCACCACAGTAATTCACACACTAAGATCTCCATCTGCTTCTTTGATTTCCTCTCAGTATAGAGCAGTAAATGGGGCAGTGGACAGGAGCAGAAGTATAATTGGATGTATTTTCCCAAACAGCAGCTCTCACTCATACTTGATCACAGAAGTCTACTGCCAGTTTTTAGAAAACTGTCAGGTTAGCAATACAGGGTTTTTTTTGGAATCTCTTCTCAAATGCTGTAGAGGTTACATAAGAAATACATTTGGCATTTTTGCATTTAAACATAATTAAAAAATGACAGTCTGGATACATGTAGAATGAAGCAATTCAAAGCATTCAATCTTAGATTAGCCTATGTTAATGAGAAAATAGATAATTGATATTTTACTCAGCCAAGGCTGTCAACCTCACCCATAACTACCACACCAGGGTTAAAGTACTTTTGCATTTGAATAGAGGTTTTTCACCATGATACTGAAGGAAGAGCTACCACAAGCCTTGGCACAGGCTAAATATAAAGGAAAGTATACTATCAGCACTGTAACTTTCAATGCCTCTGAAATACAATAATGAAAACGACAATGCTGCTGACCAACGTAGTGAGCGTAAGAAATTCTCTGGCTATTCCACAATTGCAACCTCATCTTCTAGTTCTTGCCTGTCATGCCTCCACCTAATATTTGCAATTTCAACTCTCCTTTTTTCTGCAACATATGAACAAGTTTTTGAGCATGGATGTGAAGAACACTTTGAAAGCTGAAAGCATGGGTAACATAAACCAAATATTAAAACACCACACAAGCAGCTACTGGAAGAATTAATTTTATATGTAAGTCAATATAAGCCTTTACTGTGGAGTCCCAGCCATTCTAGTGCGAGGTTCCACGACACTGCCAGAGCCAACAAACCCTGCCTTACCAAGGCTCAGCACAGTATCACACAGAAAAAAATTGATCTTGTTTTTTGAAACTCCCATGATTACAGTTTCTGTCTTCCTTTGTTATTCTAGGCATACATGCAAGAAACAGCAAGCATGTGTGTTTTGGGGCTCAAACTCCCCAAAAAGTGTAGATGAAAAAGCCATGCTATTTCCTAGCCACAATGGAACAGGCAAATTGCAAGAAGGCCTGGAGGAGGGATGAAGGCAGGTGTCTCCAGCAAAGCTGGGCGACATAAGAGTTCTGCAGTGTTGCCTGGCAGCAAGTAATTATCTGCCAGTGTGCTGCTTCCACGTGCCAACAGCCAAAGCCCACACAGGCAGCAAGCACAGGCAAGTACATGCGTCAGCTAACGCTGCAGGTTAGCTCTACTGTTTTCTACGGGATACAAGCAGAGGTGCTTTGGATGGGACTTTGGCTGAGTTCTTACAATTACTGCTACAGCACTAGGAATCACTCAACCCAAAATGTTCAGGGAGAAGTCTGGAAGATGATGGAAATCTACTACCAAAGACAAGACCACTGCTGGACTGAACCAGCACTGCAAAATCAGTTCTACCCCAAAATGACGGGGAAAACTCCAGTAAAAACAGGTTAGATAAATCCTGTCAAAAATGGCTTAGGCATAGTTGATTGTGCCTCAGGATAGGGTAAAGGGTCATGCAGCCTCTTGAGAAACCTTTCAGCACTCCTGTCAGTGATGGTCCTGTGATTACCTTAAGGAAGGAGGAAAACCACATCCCAACCTACCTGTCCATACATCATCTCGTGTTCTTCCCCAAACTCCAAAATTACTCCCCCGCACTGGGGTTAATTACAGAGCAACTCAGACCCAGCCAAAAAAGACTCACCCTCAAGATATGTGTCATCTATAACCATCTCATTCATGAACTGCCAGACTGCCATACTCCTCCTCCTCTTTCCCCCACCTCCCTTCCCACCTCCGCTTGCCCTCTAAGGCTTCCAAATGCCTGTGTGCTGTATGTGGTGGCAGCTGAGCTTTTTAATATACACTTATTAAGATCCTAATTGAATCCCACATTGCATCTTCCTAGCCGGAACATGAACAAGGCACCCTATAATTCAATTAGAAGGACCTGCAGCAAGCTGATCATTAGTCTGTCAGGTTGTTTAAAAAAAGACATCTAGGAATAGGAGAAGTTAAATAAAAGGAGAATTGTTAACACCCGTCCCCAATTTATGCAGACGTTTCCACACATACACCTGAAGCATGGATTCTGCAATGCTCAAGCACTTGAATAACAGCTTAGTACATCAATCCAACAGTCCTTTCTCTTGTTTCAGACAATTTAAAGAGAACCTCGAAAGTTGGAATTGATTTTCCTCATCAGTCCTTCTCTGCTCAGATTCATGAGAAAACACCACTAATATACATGACTGGTGCAAAAAAGGAAATCTCATTACCTGCCAAGACCCTGTTGACAGAGGAATGGGTGGCCAAGCCAGGCTGTCCCCGCTCATGGAAAATCCCAGCATAAGGCAAGTACTCTGGCAGCAAGAAGCGTCTGCAAAACAAAGAGTAAAACATGGAGAAAGCCATCCTGTGTACTCCAGCCCTGAAAAGCAACTGCAATTACTTTGAGGAAATATGACTACATTCCTGCAGACTACAGTAGAGAGAAGGCTGGAATCCTCTGCTTAGCCAACCAATTCCCAGCTTCAAACAAAAAGTAAATTACAGATTAGATCCTCCTCTGATCAACGTGGCTGCAAAGATCAGCACTAAACAAATCCTCTACCTCCCACAATAGTTTCCCAACCTCAAACTAGCACATTGTGCTGAGAATCTCTGACCAGATTCTTTTCTCCTCCTTCACACTGTGACCTCAACCTGTAAGTAAAAAGCACTAAGACCATAATATCTTTCAAACATCACAGGATGAGCAGCTCATACTAACATGCCATCCCAGGAGTCCCAGAAACGGCAAACCAAGGATAAAGAAGCCCTGTGCAAGAAAAGGAATCCACCTGAAAGCACCAGAGAGCTGTACTGCAACTGGTGCCTCCAGGATTTCCACACTTTTTGCTGTTACACACAGATGCCTTACCTCGGGACAAAGCGCCCCAGCGACGGTGCAGACATGCGGGCATTCCGGGGAGCTCGGTGCCTGGATCGGTCTCCATTGTCCCTTCAGCAAAAGGAAGAAAATTATTGTACACTAAAAGTACTATGTAATAAAAGTATTTTCCAAGAAAATAAAACACCAATGACATCACCTAGTCAACCTGAGTATGCTACAGAGATTCAATGGTTCTTATGCTTCCAATGTTTCAAATTCGTACAAGTAACTGTGCCAAATCTTCTTGACAGTTTTATATAAGGGTAACCTTAAAGTCCTCTTTATTCACTGTTTGACAATGTCTCAGAAGTATCAACAAAACCACAGAGAGTCAATGAATCAGCACCTGAGCAAATGAAAGAGGATTTTTACCAGGAGAGCAAAAAGCAAGCTCACCCCACTCCTGAGAAGAACTCTCTGTCAAAGCGGGTTCCAAGAGTTCTGTTTAAGTTCACATTTTCATTCCCAGAAGTGCAGGCAAAAGAGTGTAATCTGTAGAACTATTCTTTTCTGTTCCTCCCCTGAAGGCCCAGTTTAAGTGCCATGAGATCTTAAAACTATCTCACTTTTCATAAGCTTTTCCAGTTGAATCAGAAATGTTAGGTGCTACCAAACAAAAGTGCACCTCCTTAACAACAAATACTGTTTCACAATAAATGTCTGGGCCTTGGGGAATCAGGGCAAAGGATCTAGCATCCACTGTCCTACAGGAGATACAGGAAAGCTCTTGCCCAGGAGGGCAGTACAACACTGGACAGGCTTCACAGAGAGGCTGCAGAGCTGCTGTCCTTATAAGACTCAAGATAGGAGCTTGACAAACTCATTGGTGTCCCAGTCTGATTTGGGTAATGACAGCTGTACAACAAGCAGGAGATCAAACTGGAGAACCTTCAGAATCCCCAACACACAAAATTCCTGGTACTGCACTCCTAGGCCACAAGGGGACCTGTAATTATACAGCACTAAAACTGCAAGGAAAATAATGAGACTCCATTAGTGACTCTGGAGTTCTGAAAGAGACCTTGACAGTGCTTTCCTCTCTGTTCAGAAATTTACTTTCTGTATGACCTTGTACAAGGAAGAAGTCTGTTCTCCCCGATTCCAAATCCCCATCTGTAATTGCAGCCTTGTCTCCTTCCCAAGCAGTTGTGGGGAGAATATTACTTGCAGAGCCTTGAAATCACTAGGAAACTAAATATTCCTTATGCAACACACTAGCAGCACATTTCTAACCCACTCCAGCAAGCTGTGCATTTTATAACTATTTTTCATTTTGCTTTTTTAAAGTCAGTGAGCAAGAAACGTGGGCTGAGAAGAAAGTCTATTACGTGGCTGTTTCCCACACACTTGAGGAACCCAGGAACACAAAAGCAGAGGTTCTTCTGCAAAGCTCGTTAGCATTTCAAGCTATTTCACCAAAATCAAATCTAAATCCAAGCTCAAAGCTTCCATTTCTCCTCCCACTGTAGATGCAACATTTGCAGTTCACAGCCAAAGCCGCTCCTCACCCTGAGGATTTTGTGTAACCAGCAGGGTTCCTGAGATCAAAATGTAAAAGCTACTGCTGTTCTTTTACCACAGGCTTCAGCCTATTAAGATGCAGATCAATAACAGAAGGAATCCTGCAAACTTGAGTGCTGACATATCAACTTCTGTTGCTAAAGAGAAAAGGCCAAAGGAAAAAGAAGCGTCATGTTCCAGATCCTGCCACACACAGGAAGACCTAGCAGAAAACAAGAAATACTTTTTAAAAATCTCCATGTAGCAGCTTTTGAAACAACACTCATATGCAACCCTGGGACAAAAGCAACAAAACCGTTTTCAGGTTTTGCATTTGCTTTGGACATTTACTAGAACTGGACCATAGTTTTGAAATGGACAAATATCAGCAAGAGGAACAACAGCAGGACTACACTCTACAGAGCTCTCCAGCTGAAGAGAATCTCTGCAGCAGGTTTCAAAAGGAATGAGGAAGCAGCTCCAGCAAACAAAAGGAGATAAAAGGGCAAAGTCTACAGACTAAATCAAGAGACCTAGAGAAACTAATTGTTCAAGATTCTTTAACTGCCACTAGCCACAGGTCTTAGCATTCACAAAAACATTTTCAGACACATTTTCTAACCAAGGCGACTTTCTGATGTGAGAAGTCCATCCTGTACTTCCCTATTTATTTACTATACACACAATCTCCAGACAATACGGAAAAATGCCTAAAAGGAAAAAAATATAGATGAGGTGGGTTTTTTCAGTTTTCACCATGACAGAGAAAGTAGTAGACAGCCTCTACTAATTCAAAAGACAGATATATATTTTTAACATCCCCTAAAAAAAAATTAAAACCCACATATCAATGGTCACCTGCCCTATAACTCAGACTGCAGGGAGTAAGAAACAGCAGCTATCCTTCATGAATGCTAGAATTCCTATTTACTGTAAGTAGAAGAGTAAGATACACCACCCTGGGGTAAAGAAGATTATTACTAAACATTACTCTGAATTACTAATTTATAAAGTCATTTATATCTAAACTCCCATGCTCAACAACTACATGCAAGAGTGTCTAGTCTAGTGTTGCAAAGCTAGAACAGCTGATATTACCCTGGTGCCAGCTGAAGATTATTTCTGCACCCTCTAACAAGGAAAATAAAAAACACTCTACAGATCAGTGAAAATGAGTGGCACTTTGTGTTATTTCTGTACCACATACAGCCTTTTGACAGAGGGAGGAGAGCAGATGTTAGCACACTGCGTGAAGCACTCCAGCAAAAAATGAGAAGTTTCCAGGGCTGCCTAAAGTACTGATGAAGACCTAATGCTCTACTTTCTATTTAGTGCCAACTACCTACAGATTCATTAGCTAATGATTCACAGTGGATAGTTTAATTAATATTACCTGCAGAAGTGGAAAGCAAATCCCTCAGTGTGTGTCTGTGTCTACATAAAAAAAAGCCTCTTCTATAAAGCAACTCAATAACCTTGCTAAAGTAAATGAAATAAACCACAGCAAGATGACAAGGGAAACGTAATACTCTAGTTATTAACAGACTAATTTGTCTCAGCGGGAAAACTGCAAGAACCAACAAATGGTCAAAATAACTTGTAAGGTCTGGCTCAAAATTCAGGTTGTTCACCATTTATTCAGATACCACGGTGGGACAAATCAAAACAATGATGTGGAGAATAAAAGTTGGTAGGGGAGAAATAGTATTAACACTAACCTACAATGGAGCATGAAAAGAAAGCAATTCCAAAACATTCAGGAGAATTATGGACATTTAATAGGGCATAAGAAGGATGCAAGTTTATCCTAAATTGGATAAGACAGTCAAATCCCCTTGGATTTTTCTTCTATTTTGCTTGTTGAGAGAAAAACTGACCAATAATTGACCAACATAAATTTAATGGACCCAGAATGCCAGCTCTGAAAACAAAGAAAGAGATACAAAATTTTGTGTCCTAAAGTTTGGAGAAAAAGGAATTCTTTTTCATCTGGTAACTTGGCTACTGCATTAATAACAGTGGATACAGAAGACAGTAAGGACAAAAAAAGCGCCATGTTCTGCTTTTCTGTCTTGGCAAGAATTCACTTTAATATTTAGAGATTGTTGTATCAGGAAGTGAAATTAAACACACAGCATGGGATTTCTAATGCAATCTGTTGGTCTAACTGTTCCCATTGTAGTCAATATTAAAACTCCCACTGACTATACTGCCAATAGAATTAGGTCAACAATGACCATTTTGAAAAGCCATTTAATTACCAAAGCCAGCACCAGTAAGCCATGTAAGTTCAGAAGAATCAAATTATGTCACACCAAACCAATTGTTTCATATTTTCAGCATTTTATCACATTTTGTGCAATCCAATTTAAAATGCTAAATCAATTTGTATTGCAGAGGTTAGACACTCATATACAACAGAAATGCTAAATAATTGTTTGAGTAGCATCTACTATTTTCCTTAAAGGTTGACATTGGCAGTTGCATCATCTTCATGCAGCAGAAAAAACCCAATGTTTGAAACACTTAGAAAATGTGAACTATCTGTACTGACTTGCTTTTTTTTTTTTTTTTGTTAACTGCAGTAGGTTACTTCAGAGGAGAGAGGACAGAAGGTAGGAATAGCCCAAAGACCCTATCAAGTGCTCAGAGGAGGTTACCAGGCACTGCAAACTTATTTGGCTTTAGTGGTTGGTCAGGTGTGACTGCAAATCCTCTGAAGAGGGTTCCTGGAAGATACCATGTTAAACTGGCCACACTAAAGCAGAAGCAGATCCTGAAATCCTGCCATTCACTTCATAAGATCCACTGCCGATTTGGAAGAAAACGGATGATACATACCTTTAGAAGAGTGTACTCTTCTAGAGTTACATAGTACTACAAGACAAAGTTTTACAAACTGTATAGAAATATGAAATATAGAAAAAATTATGAAGGGAACATGACTTTTGCTGGTGGTTCTAAGGACATGTCGATTGCTTTTCAGCACCCTCCTGATGGGTAAGGTAACATACATGGTTGGGAACACTAAGACAGAAAGTCAGCTACTAGTTTCACGAATGAGAGGAGCAAAAAACACCAGATATTAACACTTTAGTTTTTAATCTATCTGTTTTAATCTGCAAGATTCTGAGCATCTAACAGAAATCAATTTTGAGAAAAATGGAAGCACTTCTAGTAAATAAGCCTCTCAAAATAGAGAGGTAAATAGAAAATGAATAAAACATTGTCATTCTGAATATTTTAGCAAGATACAGGCATACTAGAAGACAAAAGGAAAAGCCACACTGCAAGTTGGTTGTAACTCTGCATAGGGGCATAGCAGCTAAAATAGTATCTCCTGGATCAGTTGGACTAGTTCTTATGCAAAAATAAAGGTTCCATATAGTATGTACTACTTGACTCACAATCCTCAAGTCTTGGAGAAGTTACAAACTTAAATCAGGAAAAGGGGAACACACTACTTCTGGCTCTGGGGACAAGTGTCTCTCACCCAAAACCAGGATTATGTTAAAGATTAAACATTAAAGACAACTAACTTATCTAAGCAGAGAGTTAATTCCACAAGTAGATACAAAGAAGGAAGTCAGGAGCATAGGTTCTGTCAAAAAGGGTACACATATTGACATCCAGACATTAAAATTACTACTGCATGGTTCTTTTAAAGTGTATCTAAATGAACATACATAATCTGGTAAAAATAAAAGTTATACTTCTATATACCCAAATTTGAAGGATATGACCATTACTGAAGGAGAAGTACATAAGGCAGAACTGAAGGAAACAAGAAGAAACAAGAAAAACAAGAAAAAAAAAAAGCATTTGTTACACAAAAAGACTTCCCTAGCACTAAATGTATGACTGTGGAGCGAAGTCCTAAGTGTAACACTGGAAGCCAAAAACAACTGAAGAATAAAAATAATAGAGAAACTATGAAGAGTGATGGTGGCCAGCTGGAGAGGCAGGAACTAGAATAGATTTTTAGCATAGTAATTGATAAAGAAGTTAGGCGAGTCACCCAAGCCTTTCCATCATTCTGTGTTCTTCTGAAAGCTGAAATGCCAATCTCTCACTAGGGGCTTTTTTAAAGGAACCCCAGAGAAAATGTGTATCTATTTATCAACCATAATCTCCTATAAAACAGCAGACTGCTGAGTTACTAATGGCTCTGCTGACCAGAGAGAAACAAACCCCCCAGCCTTGATTACCTCTCAGAGCACTGTTCAGGGGAAAATGTATTTACAAGATTAAAAACGGCACTTCAGAAGAACAAGTGTTTCAGAAAAGCACCACATATGAGAGGTCAACAGAAATAGCAGTACTTGCCTGTAAAATGCCAAGAATTAACTGCTTCAGAGAAAGACTGATTTGGAACTAGAATGAAGCACTCTTTTCTAGGTGCATGATCCAGTTATTTCTATTTTAATCACCTCACTGTGTAGTGGGCTCACAAATTGATGATATTGTTTTAGAATAAGACTGATATACTTCATAGCTACAGTGAATCATTAGGAAGCAGAAACACCAGCAGCCAGACAAAGCTAGAGAGGCATCAACTTTTGTCTCTTTTTTAAAAAAATATATTGCACTGTTATGCTTCTAAAGGAAACAGAATTGAAACCATAACTTCACAAGCAATGCTAACCTGTTGGACCTACAGGTTTCAAGAACGCAGACCACTACCTGCTCTGCATGGCCAGCAACAAACCAGTAACAGCTTGCTTCCTAATTACTCTCATTAACAACAGACTTCACCTGCTAGGTGACCTAGTTTGACTTCTGAGTTGCACAGACACAAAATAAAAGGAAAACAATGGAGAGAGTTTAGATTTGGCAGAAAAACTCAAAGGTACCATCTTGACATCAAAACTGTTTCTACAGACTCAGGCAACCAACAGTATGGAGTATGACTGGAGCTCTTCTGGCAAATACCACCTTTCTAAAGGCACACATTCTTTCACCACCCTGATATGAAGACGCTTGCCTTGCTGAAATGTGACAATGGTAAAGCAACATTATACTGGAGAGGTTAGCAAAACCCTGCAGTACTGCTGCAAGGAAACAGTTATTGCCTGTTCACTGCATTGATGCAGCATTACTAGACACTATGACCAAAATAAGGGTAATATAAAAGACTGTAACAAAAGATGAAGATTAAAAGAACAGGGAAACTGAAGCTGCAGACTACTATGAGTAGATCACAAGACAAACTAACACTCTAACTAATCCTTGAAAAGTTAAGTTCAAAGAGTAGATTCAGTATCACTCCCATTCATCCAGCACCTGTAACTTTCTTAGCCTCAAACTGTGATTAAAATGATGAATATAGTTGACATAAATTGCTGTGTATCTGGAAGCAACATCCCAGTGGTAACTGCTCCTCTAGCAGAGAAGAAAAAAAAAAAAAAGAAAGTGACCACCAAGTTACACATGTGCATTTGCATACACATATTTGTGTCTGCTTTGAAAGCCAGCTTTGAAAAGGCCCATCAAAAACCACAAAAAAAGATGAAGGAGCTCTGGAAGGAAAGAAACAAAGGCAGGTACTTCACAGCAAATAGCGACCCTGCTTTATGTGAACTCAAATAGCAGACTGCTAGCAAGAACACTATTTGTAGATGCTCAAGAAAGACAAATAAACTGTCCCATCTAATATTTCCAGGAAAAAGGGCTACATTTCCTGCAGTATACTGACCTGTCATGGATCCTAAAAATCCATTTCCATCAGCACTTGCATGACATGAAGAGCCTACTGAGATTCTCACATCTCCTATATGTCTTTTGTTGTTAACTTCAGATGCAAATATCAGGATGGCAAGGAGAAAAATTAAAAACCCCAGCCTAATTGCTTTTAGAAATCTTGTAGTTTGAATTTGATATCACTAACTCTACAACAAAAGCCTACCATGATCAAGTCATCTCTCTTATGCACCTTCACTATGTCCTATGAGAGCTTAACACTTGGCATCCCATTCATCCAAGGTTAAGGTGTCACCTTAACCTACAGCCCCCTAACAGAGTAAACCTCTTTCTTTACCTCTGGGATTCCTCATGCTTCTCTCTCCACAATGACAGAGCTTGTCTCAGCATTCTGGAGTTGTAGATCAAAAGCACTATACTTATCTAAAGTGCCACAAAAAAGCTTTAATCATTCAATATCTCCTTTTTCCTGCCAAGAAAACCTGGCTACTATTTGAAGAAGTTTCTTTTTTTTCAAGAAACTGAAGTTTGTAAGAAAGGAAAAAACCACTCTGAAATACACAAGTGCATGGTGGACAGCTGTGAAGAAGGGCAGTAAAGATCAAGACTTCACAAAAAGAGTCCAAGTTGTACCCATGTGCTCTTAGTAGCTGGTGTGCTAAAGGAAGTCAGAAGGTGCACAGAGAGTTGATTGCACTGCTGCAGGTTAGTGCTCCCATTGCACTGTGTCTCTAGCAAACACTGATACAGAGCCAGACTAAAAAGGCAGAGACTGGATTTTAAACACACGCATGGACTTTTGTCAAAAAGGTAAAGAAGTTGTTATTTCAGTAACTGGCAATCTCCAACCTCTCCCTTCACTCAAACTTTGCAATCTTTTTGTCTCAAGCCATCAAGCAAACCACATGCTTACTCTCACAATGACACACAAATCCCTGCTTGTAACTCACTTCTATTGTTCCACTTGAGGAGCAATACAGAGAACAGAATCCAAAACCAAACCTACTACCCAAATACACACTACTGAGTAACCACATTGCCACAGCCATTGTCTTCCCTTTTCTCTTCCATTGCATAATGTTAGTTCAGACATGATTGCATCCAGAAAGTTACTAATTAATACTGTCATGTATCAGTGCCCCGTCAAGGTTCCTAAAGAAGTTAACCACAAAATATACTTTAAATGAAGACTTTCCAAAAGAAGGGTGATTGCTTGGATATCTCACACAAATGTCTGATCAGACATGCACTTTTCTTTTTAATACAAAAAGTTAAACCAGAATGCCAGCTTGAAGCGGAGCACTATGACACAAATCAGACTCCCAAACCAAACATTCACCTATAAAAGAGGTCAAAAAGAAACTACCACACTATTCTCCAAAATGAATGAAAATACATACAAGACACTAGAAGTAAGACTTGCAGCTTTAATACAGTTGGCTGGCACGTTGCAATCTTAGAACTTTTCAAGACAAGAGGCTGTTGGAAGAATTTAGATTTGGCAGTTCTTGCCAAGACAGTGTCAATAAAGTGTCAAAAATGGCAGGAGGCAAGCATGACAGACACTCATGTATCTAATACACTTACTAGGAGACCCTTGCAAGATGCCCATCTGAGAAACCACAACTCTTGGTCCAGAATGTGCCTCAAACAAAAGGATGTTAAAGTGACAAATAAAGCCAAATAACATCACTCTTAATTTTGTAAGCTTTCCCTATGTGATTAATCTTCTTTGCAAAGCAAGAGCCTACGTCCAACAAAACTAGAAGGTCCATTAGGGTCTCAGTAAAACAGTGCCTACAGTTCTCATATTTTCTGTCTGAATGCTTGTGGTGTCTCCAAAGAAATTAAACAGATGAAGCACTAAAACAAGACTTCAGGCCTGTAAGCTAAAACCCATCTTGTTAGAGACACAAAGAAGGCTTTCCCAGCCTGCGACAATGGCACAACTGTGTGGATCCACGCCAGCACAAACCTTTCTACGAGGAAGGAAAAAGGATAAAACAGAACAGGGAAAAGCTGGAGACATGAAAAGAGCATAATCTCCAAGCTCCCTCATATCTTTATTCTGTCAGGCAGCCCACTCTTAAAAGTAGACAGAGGAGTCAGCCACAGCCACACCTTTAGCCTCAGCTTGAAAGCCTTTTTTGAACTGTAGTGAAGGGTTTGACTCAGGCTTTCAGAGCTGGTGCACTGTCCTATATATCTGCTTTTCAGTCTGACAGATGAAATGAACCTGTATGTCTGTATTTGTTCCCATAGTTACTGCAAAAAGAGACATAGATGGCCAAAATTCACCTACAGAAACACCTTCACATTCTGATTATGGTGACAAAATCAGAATTACAAATGGAAGAAATGAGATTGCACTCTCCAAGGAGTCCTAGAAGCATCCGTCACAGTCTTCAACATCAGAGAGCTGTTCTAGACTAAACGAAGTTATAGAAGAGACCAAATCAAAAATCTTGAAAAAGTCAAAAGAAAATAGTTTAGCTTTAAAAATCTAAATTTACTATTTGATGCAGACATAAGATACTCAAATAAGAACCTGAAATTAAAATGTTCAAGTTGTATAATTTGTCTATAAAGAATCTATTTTTACTGGTTATGCTGGAAGACTAAAGTGATGCCATTCTTCATTCAGAGGTTCTTATTCTACAACTCAGGAAGCCTTTTCATTTTAGCTTAGAATTCTACTAAAGCTAACCTTAAAACCCACTCATATCAATCTATCTGGTTATAACCTAATATTACAATCTGTATATATATTACAAACTGTATTAAATGCTTTTATGAAAACATGACTAAGTTTATAGTTGACAGCTGCATTCAATAAGCAGTAAGATGACAACAGTGACAGGTTAAACACAGGGAGCACATGTAGAGAGAGAATATTTTATTAGACCGAAAAACATAGGTATAGTGTGCCTCCCTCCTCCTCTCCTGTCCATAAAAGCTGGTGTAAAAGAAAGATATTACTAACAACTATAAAAAACACTACTTCAGATTCTTATACCAACACTACTTCTATTGTCATCAAACTAAATGTATTTATGAATGAATTCACCCTTGACTGAGACACAGGAGCGGCTTTAACTTAAATTTAGAGGCCATAAGCACACAAACAGTGCATAGGCCAAGTTTTTCGTGTTCCTTACTAGGCCATTAGGTAAATAAAACTGAAAAAAAGACAAAATTAATTTTTGAGGAGAAAAAAAAAAACCTCTAAATCCCACAAAATATGAAAGCAGAGGAAGGCTTGGCTCCCAGGCATCCTGCACAAGCACAGGGTTCACTCCTTGCACAGTGCCCTATGCATAGTAAAACCAACTGGTGCTTAATGTCCCTTACATTTTTCTGCTAATCTCTGGGAAACAAAAAGAGATTATTTACCAATTATATTAGCCAGATTAGAAAGATAAAGTACCAAGGCAGTTTTCTGGCTTTTATGGGAAAAAAAAAATATTCCCTGCATTTCAGGAGAAAAGCATGAGCTGCAGACAGCCAGACACAGCAGCAACAACCTTCCCTATATCCAATCTGGAGACATAAGGGAGCATCTAAACCAAAGCAAGAAAAATCATCCATTAAGCAATACATGACTGCACAGGTGAATAAGCAAGGAAGGAGGGATACAGGAGCCAAAAGGATAAGCAGGAACTCTGTAAGGTATTTAATTATGAAGTCTCAGCAGAAGAAATCAAATAAGTCACGAGAAGTTCCAGCTCTAAGGACCCCTGCACAGCAGCCCTCACTAATCAGCCGAGACAAATAATGAAGCAGAGAAGTAAAAGACAGCAGGTCTTGAATGCACACATCAGAATTCAATATGAAATATTCAACCAAAAAATTCAGGCACTGCACATTAAGGAATAAACACTTCTTTTTGCTCAGTATGAAATGAAAGGCAACCTGAGTATGGCTGATTGAATTGCTTCCCTGACTGGGTGCTCTTACTGTGTGAACACTATCTGCAGGGGAACACACTTTTCTACAGGCATTTGCCTGGCTCTGTGAGTGAAGAACATACCATCTTTTACTTCTCCAGCAGAACAAGATGCCCTAGACAAATAAAATGGAATAATGGAAATAGTAAGGTCTATGCTTGTAACACACCCACTTCACAAAACAGGCCCAGCAGCCACCATATTTCTGCTCTTCCAGACCACAAAGATGCTTGAGAAAATGCAGAAGAGTCGCTGCCTAATAGCTTGTCTGCCCTCACTTCAATTTTACACAAACAAAGCCACATTGAGAGGGAAAGACATTCTCTCACCCTGAACTTCAGAATATTCAATTGCTGGAGCACAATATGACAGCTTCACAGAAAAGCTGTCTAAGAAAAAAATAGTCTACCACCACTTAAAAGTTAGAAAGGGATTAATATCTTGCTTTTGGGAATAGCTAGTGTGACTAGTGTCCTTCATAAAGAGACTTCACCCTGTCACAAAGGACATGGAGCTTTAACAACAGATCATCTCAAGTATGTGCCACTGCAGCAAGTGAATGTGCAATTAAAACAGTAGGGAAGTTGACAGCATCCTTTGCTGGCAGCTGCAACATAACAACCCAGATTTTTTGAGGAGTTCACAGCTCCCATCAAACACACCTCCCTACTACACTATAACCATAGGCTGCTTCTATAAACATGCTCAGAATTATCCTATGTTTTATTTGCAGTATACACAAACTCAGTGAAATACTTGAGGCTACTCAGGGAAAATCCCATATTTAAAAGGAAATTATTGGAGACAGGCTAAAAAGATTATATTCTTTTTGCTGCTAAAATGGATTTTAATCTAAATTCCTGAGCTTTTGGTCTACATGCCATCTAAAGAATACATTACTATACTCATCCGTTTTTTAGAAAGGGTTTGCAAAAAGTAAACTTTTTGCTGGGATTACACTGGGTATCACTGGAAGTCCAAAAGCAGATGCTGGAGAACAGACTTTAAAAGTTTGTCAGCAGAACTGCTCAGAAGGAAATACAGTGGCTAACAGGAATATTCTTCTAAGGTTTTGGTGCAGATCCATTCCTCACTCTGACACAGGAGGCCTTTTTATCTCCTTACAGGAAACTAAGCCTTAACACAGATTCACAATCACCAAATTTTTAAAAAAATCCCAAACCAAACAAAAAAACCCCAGTCCCAGAAATGTCAGCTAATTTGACAAAGCTACAGAGATAGAGCAAGAAAAAGCAACAGGACATGTTTGTCTGTCTCCTATAGCCTTAGACCGAAGAAATAAGTCTTGCAAAGCCTCTTGGTAACTCTTGTTCTGTCCCAAGATTTGACAACTCTAACAAACTCTTGGTTCCCCATCTGTTCCATTGGAGAAAAAGATTCTCATTTTCTTTATTTAACCAGTCTTCTAAATGTGGTTGAGATATCCTAATGTGTTGAAGGTAGCCTACAACATCCTTAATTTTCATAACAGAAATGACAAGACCTATTTTTAGCCATCAATACTCTAATTATTGATTGAATTACTTAACCTGTTCCTACAAGTCATCTAAGGTGAATTTGGTTGATAAACAGTAGGGAACCAGAAAGCAGTCCTGTGCTGACAACAGATGCAAGCAAGAGGGCTAGGCAGCACACACACTTACTCAAAATCTTCAAATTCCAGATCATTTCCCTCCACAGATGGGCTTGAGTTCTCTGAAGTGGAAGCAGAGGAGGAGGAGGAGCGGAGACGGTTTTGCTGATATCGCATAGAGCGCTGTCGAATACTGTCCCTCCGGGAAAGATACTGGATCATCCTCTGAGCATAATATGCAGCAGGAGACAACCTGAGCAAGAAAAAGATACACAAATACTCCTTACATAAGTATAGAATGACAGCCAGTCCTAATTTTCCTTTTGAACTCCAAGTGCCAGGCCAGTAACAGCCCATCACAAGATTGTCTGTTTGCGTTTTATCCGTAAGACAGAGTAAACAAAGAAAGCAAGGAAAAGTAATTTTCCCTTTATATACTATACTCCCATGTGATCCCCTTTGCAAACAGAAGCACCACACCGTACCTACAGACAAAAAGTCATCCACTGAACAGAGAAATCTGCTTCTTGGGACTCTCTGGGGCTCACTGATTCATTTATTACCAGTTCATTCAAGTAAGCTCAGCAAGCATCCCTTATATGAATCAAGCCCAGTCCCAGTGTGAACTCTGCCTGCAATGTCAAACAGCAGCACTGTTCAAATAAACATTGAAGGAAGGTGCTGTTGTTTTGATGGTACTTAGGGAGTACCATGGAATATCAAGCAGGAGAAAAAAGGGTTTCATATCTTTAACTACTTTGTAATCTATATGGTAGGGATTTTACATAGTGGCAATTTTATAGGTATATGTTAAGTGGAGCTTTAAAAGCCTTGCATCCCACCTGAAAGGAAATCTTTCCTCTCTAATTAACTCTTAATTCTCCCTCATGCATAACCTGGCATTTGTTTGCATCTGCCATCACACACCAGTATTACTCTTCTGAGACAGGCAAACACATATCCTCTTTTCCTACCCTGTGTATATCCACAGCATATGTTTTCTGTGACACACTTACTGAGTGTTAAAATCCAGACACCTCAGATGCTTCATTTATCCTTTCATTAGCCTTACTTGGTCAGACTTGAATTCTAATTTGGGGGGGAGGACAAGTTTAGGAGACAGACTAGAGGTTCAGGGGTGTAAAAACTTAAGCCAATAAGCATCTAAAGGGTAAGAGGAACAACACAATCAGCTTGATTCCTCCTGAACCTTTTCTGCACTGTTTAATGACTTAAACCCATTCATCCTTACATAAAGAAGGCTTTGCTGGACAAACGCATCACTTCTCTCTACTCCCCACAAGACTTAATAGGCCAAATACAAATAAGCAAAGCATTACAGATGCACATTCATAAATGAGATGAGGAGCTGTTCTCTCCTCTGGGCTTTTCCATAAGCCAAAGCCTTTGTGCATGTCTAAAATTAAATCTACAGTGTAATATGTACAGAGAAAAAAAAGAGGAACATGGAAACAAGACAAACACTGGAAAACATGAACAGTAGTCACAGCAGCCAGGCAGTGTAACCACCGAAAATTTTCTTTTTCCTAATATCACACCAAGGGAGAATTTTACAGAACAATATGAAGAATGAGTTTAGCAGTCTTCAAAAATTATGCAGGACACCAGAAGAAAAAAATTGGTGATGCTTGTTAGAAGAAAGAGTAGGCAATAAAGAGTGGCCATAACTGATGACAAGATGCCAGATTCAGCTTCCTGACAGCACATGGTATGTACACTGAACAGACTGTGAAAAAGATCTCCAAAGACAACACAAGAAGTTTAAGTCTGATATACAGAGAGAAAGGTGTAAGGAATATAATACTTTCTACCTGCTTAGATTTTTTTTCTAGAGACATATCCACCAAACACCCTGTGATGTTTTATATATGTAGTCTGGGAGCATACATCATCCTTATTGAGTATTTCTATTTAAAAAAAAAATTACTATACGTGTTCTTCGATGACAGCTTTATTTAATTCTTCTGTAGATTATTTTCTGAGCCCAGTACATACAGAAATTGTGGAGAATGACAGAAGAGCCAAGCTGACCTTAGTGAAGTTCAGCAAGGCCACTGAGAAATACTGCTGCAGTCTCCATCAAAATATTCAGTCTAAATCTGAGGGAACTTCAAAAAATATTCTCCCCGCCTCACTGCTGACCTAGGTTATTCAAATATAGCACCACTACAGACAGTAAATGCAGATACAAAACTAACACATACATACACACTTAAAAATAAATTTTTCAGGTCATGTAGTTTATGTACTCTTTAAAAAAAGACTCCATTTGAGATAGCTTGGTCTTAAGGAGGTATACATATTTAATATACATTTAAAACACATAAACACACACAGACATATATAGATGTTTATTAATAGATATAGATGTATTTCTTTCACCTTTGTTTCACTTTTCCACCTTGTTATTTAACTTCTCAAAGACATAACTTTACATTGGAACTTGCAATACTACAAAAACCCCTTCAAAATGCAGTAACACTCCTTTTAATCACTCTTCAAACTTCTAACTAGTTAAAGGGACAGTCAAAAATATCCTACTAGCCCAGCACACCAGTAAGGTTTATGGAGAACGATTCTAATCCTATGCCACTCAAACTTCCAGTTGGTACTGATCACACCTCTATGAATTTCATCCTCTGAAAAGGACGGTGATATTTACTGGAGCGAATTCAGCCTCTTAGAAGAGTGTTGAGACTGGACTTTTCTTCCAAGGCTCCTTATAAACTCAAGCTATTATAGCTTCTACCACAACCTAAAACCACTTGAATTGTCACATGAAAAGCACTGTATCAGTTCTAAAACGGCTTCAAGTAGAAAAATATTTTTGACCATGCCCCTTATGCTAGGAAATGTCTCAGGCATTGATCCCTTTTCATACATTTTATTGAGCTTCATCATAGCAGACATCTGACAGAAGGGGGGAAAAATTCAGATACCTAGTCAGGATCTCCTTTTCTTTTTTAAAAGGCAGCTCCCAGAGAGCTAGAATCAGTTCTTAAAATCTCTGCTCTATCAATCCGCCTCCCTTGGACAAGGCATTCCAGAAACAAGGAATGGTGCCCTTACAACAATATAGCAGCTTTTGGCACTCAAAAATTAACCTGAATGTAGTAATAGCTTTAAATTAACATTTGGAGAATATAGTTTTCATCTTTCCAGGTAAATCAATCCCTTTACCTGCCATTTAACCAACTGCCATTTAGAAGCTTTGACATTTATCAGCATTTCTGACATGCAGTTGCCAAGACCTTCAGCAGTCACCTAGGTTGATTTCCCAGGGATCTTATATATGGGCAGCACAGTCCACCTTACTTTCACTTCATTACACTTACACCATTCCTAAGCCTCTGAATTATCTTTGTAAGGCAACTTTCTTCACGATAAATGGAAAAAAGTAAAATATAAGATTTTACCTCTACAAGGCTTGATCTACAAAGATAGTTAGCAAGGAGTTATTTACCAACACAATTACACCATCTGGCCAGTTTGCAACACAGCCTTTTATGTCAGAACTTGTACTTAAGAGTATCATCTGTATAATAATGCAAATTTTGCAGTTAATGACGAAGAAAACAAGAAACGCCCCCCCCCATACCTCACAAAACAACAAAACTCCTTCAGCAACTCAAGACTTAATTTTCAGTGGTATTCCTGTATTCTTCTTTACAATAAATCCTAGTAGCCTTCAATTCATGCAGCTATGCAAGAGGTTCCCCAAAAGGCTAAATCAGATATATTTTACACTTACTAAATTTCCTCATTCATAGCTATCCTAAACCCATCCAAAGAAAGCTTATTTGTCATGATTTACTCTTTGAAAGTTTCCAAAGCTGCTTGCTGTTCACGATTCTATCATTTCTTCTGACAGAGTCTTCGGGTCACATTATCCCATCTGTTGCTTTCTTAATACACTAAATAGAAACTGCAAAGATCATTTCTTTCCATTTTTGATAACTGCCACATTTGCTTTTTCTAGTCTTCTGAAACACTCCCACCTCTTTTGAAGATTAGGCAGCACTACAGGTGTTTTTATGTCTAATGTCAATGATTCATGACTCTTCAAAAATAATTGTCAGTATTTTGTTCTTAGTTAAGTATACATAACCTTCTGGCTATGCTCTCTCTTGTACAGATACAGTTATGGCGACAATTCATGCTTCCAAGCACGTTGTGTGCTCACACCAGCTCCTAACTACCTTTACTGCATTCGTTTTTTCTCCTGAATAAACTATTTGGTTTTTAATTCATTTTTCTTCAAAAGAGATTTTTAAAATATTAATATAGCTCATTTACTGTTGGACCTGTTTGCCACCTAGTGTTCTCCATCCCAAATGACTTCATGAATTCTTATGTGTTTACTTCAACAGTAATTCCTTCCTGTTTTCCTCATTTCCCCCCAGACTTAACAGCATCTGCTCACTTGTTTTGCTCTCTTTCCCTATGGCAAGTCATTAAGAAGGAGATAAGCCCAATATTAGAACCACTGCCAGAGGTTTCAGTGAGTTATACTAAAGTTATGCTTTTGCATATAAAACTTAAATGCCTTTAGACTGCATTTAGATCTTACCTAGCTGGATCTGGGTAGATTGGATGTTCCCGGGATCCTGCTCCATCATAGCGAGATAATGAAATGAGGGAAGACTCCAGCAACCTTCTGGAAAGGAAAAACAAATTACAACGTCAAAGACCATTCAGGAACATCCCTCCTATATGTGACCTACTTTCTGAAACCTCTGAAGACTATTTCTATCACTAATGCAGAGAATTCTGCAACGTACTGAACCACTCACTGATGCAATAAGCATTTTCACCACACAGGTATTCAAAGTTTTATATTCTCACTGCACAGGAGAAAAAACACCTCAGGTAAGGAAGAAGAGCTGTCCCATATCTGCCTCCAAGTTCCAAGAGAAAGATGTAGATGTCACTTCTCTGGACACAACTCATCCCAATATGCCAGGTCTAGAAACAATGCCACTGCACTGGCTATCAGATTCTTACCTACTCAAAGGTGGCTACACATGGAATGGGCCAGGGGGCAGGGGACAAAGAACACATGGTAGCATGTGGACTTTAAAGGGCACCACTTGTGTCTATTCATAGAAAGATCTTGAATCTTAGTTTCAAGACCCTGAAAGAGAGGTCTGCAACTACAAAAATTAAAAAAGTTCTTTTCCTCTATATTGTAATCAGCCACAGGGAAAGATACCAAATATTCATTCAAGAAGTAACTGTATGCAAATACAGCCAGATAGCCTGAAAATATGAGAAGTGAGACTGAGTCATGAAGGTAATAGAATCAAAAGTATATAGCAGGAACATGTCCCCCACCCTGGCTTCTACATGCACCTCTGTCTAGCTTCTGTCATAAATCAGAGGACAGCACTGTTTCAAGACTGACTCATGGCCTGTTGCAGCCATTAGATTAGCACAAGAGAGATGATTTGGGGCAGGTATAGAAAGTGGAAAAAATAACTCTCACAGTTCATAAGATTGCCGAGTTCCCTTTCAAGTCTTTCTACTTCAGAGCTTCCGCTAAATTTTGTTTTCCAGTCTGTAACTTAATGAAAGAGGTTGTGGTTTGAAAGTCAAAGAGGTCCAACAACACATCTGTTCTGCTCAGTCACAAACACAGCTCCTAAAAAAGATTTGAATCTTTCAGTCTTAGCCCCATACTCATAATAATCCATTAGCCTTTGCAGTGCAGGACAGCAAGCATCAACACAGGAAGCAGGAAGAAGGACCAGATAAAATCCACACCCAACCTCCCATTCCTAGCCACATAAAGACAGTGGAACTGCAAATGAGACGCCTTTTTCCCTAGCAGCAGCCCACCCATCAGGAGCTCAAGAAAAAAAATTTACTGTCTCCCAGCAATGAAAAAAAAAAAATTCAATATTTCATCACAGATCTAGAATTCAGAAAATAGCAAGAGATTGCTTGAGTCTCCCAGCTCAAGTCTGTGTCAGCTTGAGAAACTCAGTACTTGCTGCAAAGCACTGACAATATGCATAAGGCAAGAAATCCTGTCCCTTCAAGCACAATGGTTGTTCAGCAACCATTTGTCTTATTCAGGAACAGTCATTAAATCTCTTAAACTCTGAGATTAATTAATTCCCCTGGTTCCTAGGTTGAGTCAAAAGCTCTAACATTCAATACTGCTAGATATTATGAATCCCTTGGCTACCCAAAAAGTCATTATACTTCAACCCTGTCTTACCAAACCCTTCCTTCTGCTCCAACTACAGATTAGTATGTACAAATAGCAGCCAATCCAGAACAAACAGTGCTACAGCTTTACAAGGTATACCTGAAGTCCTATACCTGTGAGGTATACAGGTATACCTATTACTTGTATCACATATAAACTGCTTTAATTCCTTCTAGAGGAAAGGTAGACAGATAAAAATTAGCAGAAGGGATATTCTACCTTCTCAGGCAGCTTGTCCCTTCTAAACCACTGGCTCAGAGTTCAGAGACTAAGTTACTGCCACTGCAATACCAACACACTTTTGAGAAACCTGCTTTTCTAAGCTGCTCCAAAAAGAGCATTTTGCAAGCAACCTGGATATGCTAAAGCTGACACCCTGCTGGAACATCCTGCCTGATTACTGGACTTAAGTCCTGGAGAAAGAGCTTCCAGAGCATGAATATTCTGGTAGGGTCACAAACCTAGAAACAGCAGCTTCCTCCTAATTTGAGCAATGCCTATGCTGTTCTGATGATATGTACACACAAATAATCATCAAACTCACCCCTATCCAAAGTCTTGGTGCCTACACACTACACACCCTGCTTTCTTTCCCAGACTTTCAGCATCTGTCCACTAAGTGGCACAGTAAAATCAAAGCCACAAGGGAAGATGACCGATATATGCTGCACGGCCTAGCAAACCCAGTTAGAAAGAGCTCTCCTGGTATTCTCCACCCATATTTGTCCTCTCACCTTTGGAAAAACTGGCAACTGCCTAGGATGATCATTGACTTGGAGGGATCACCTTCAAAAAGCATCCAGTAGCTATGCTGAAAGAAATCAAAATCTATACTAAGCAGAGGACACCACAAGGGTGCAGAAGCAGGGCACACATCACTTTAACTTGGTGTGGGTCTGCTTGGCTTGAGAACAGCACTTTCAGGAATCTGTAATTCTTGCCACTACACTGCAACAGATCCTTGAAACAAATACTTGAAGAATGTTGCTATAGCAGGTACTTGGCACTTCAGATGAGAATGGGTATGGGTTACTTCAGTTACCAACAGTTGCCTGCACCACACGATGGCCAAGTGTCCAGGTAAAGACACTTCCTCTAGGCTTCAACAGCCCTGTGACATTACCTGAACAGGCTGCAACTCCATCCCATGCAGCAATAAAAGCTGCTGTAGCAGGAGCATCTCCCTCACCAGAATGGCTCCCTTGGAAGACCAGTAGTTACTGGGTTGTAAGGAACAGGATTATAAACTGGTAAATACATTCCCCAGAACCCCCTCTGAGCTTGCACTGTCCGAGTTGGATGGTCTCAGTTAAGATGGCCTTTCCAGCAAGAGCCTTCCAGGCCTGCCAAGACCAAATCCAGCTCCTGCACTACCTCACACTGAGGCACACAGGCCACATACTAGGGCCACACTCAGATCATGTGGACAAAGATAATTAATTCAGTTAACAGTAACAGCTAAAAGCTAGAGTTGATTTTAAGTCTGATTAGTAGATGTTAATTATCCTGCAACTGTGCCCTCTCAGATCGCAGAGCAATGAACAGAGGGATATAAATACACATACACTGAATTTGAAAAAAATCAAAACAAAGCAACAACCAATCTCATGAGATCCAGATAGACCATCTCTGTGCTTAATGCTCCAGAGAATAACAGTATCTGTACTGAGGCAGAGTACTAAGCACAATTAAAATCAATTTTTAACTAACTCATTCATTCTAGACTTAGCCCTTGAGACCCAAAGTTACAAATCCAAATGCATTTAGTACTGACAAACGGGTTCAATAATAGACACACTGCTATAATCATCAATCTCATCTGAGTCACTGGTAATGTGACCTACTGTCCCTCAGGAAGGTGCCAATAAATATTCTTGAAGTAACATACTGCATTCTGCCTAGTCTTAGGCGTCACATGCATAGCTTCTGGCACCCAAAAACCCAAAAGAGACATTGACTATTTGTTTTCAGTAAACCCAAGGTGAAAGGTAATTCACAGTAAATGTAAGGTTGGGAGGAATTCTGCTAAGGAAGACAAACATAATCCATGGATGAAGAGAAGTAGCTCTGTTGTGGTAAACTGCTAGCCACTAAACATTTAAGTTTCCAACAGAGAAGCATTCCAACAGAAATGCATATTGCTTGCATCTCCTTTTGAAACATTTCAGCAGATCATGCTTGACTCCTGAATCCTTTCTGCAGCTTACAACAACCTCCTCCTCTCCCACATCCCCCATTTTTGCTATCCAGATATATAACAGGCTAACACTAGGCTCTATGGAAGCAATTGCTCCACTATCTCTGTCTAGACAATATGAAATTGTCACAAATGACATCTAAAGTACAATTAGCAGAGAAACTGCAATTTCTACTTTCTTCCCCCGCTCACCAGGAAAAAAAAAAAATCACACATTATCATCCTCCAGGTTGTCAGTCAATCCTGCAAATGATGAAGATTAACTCTGCTCACCCTGAGAGATGCTTCTGCTCCAGCTTGCTAAATTAGGAGGAGGGGGACTGTAGTTTTTATTGGGTTTATTTTTTTTATTAAAACTACTACAAGATATAAATTGCCTCTGTTCAACAGCATTGAAATCTCAACTCTCTGATTGAGATCAGGCTCCTTTTCTGTCACACATCAATAGCTCTGGAACTACTGCTCTACACTTGCTCTGTTAACTCAGGTCTGCAGCAATCACTAGCAAGGGGGTATAGGAAGCAGACTCCAAGTTACAGGACACCTCTAGACAAGGGAGAGAGAAAGAGTGTACAGATACAAGACATTACAAGCAGAAGAGGAAGATTTTTCAGGAATGAAGCTGAACGCCACAAATTGAAGTTCAAGGAAAAAGTTCATGAAGCAATCTCCTCCTAGCACATCAGCCATTGGACTACACCCCCCATTCTCCCCATGGGGGTGAGGATCACCACCAAAGCCTTTTGGGAAAGAGCAATTCATCTCAGCAAGCCTTGAGAAGATACTTAACTGCAACACATTTAACTTTTCAGTAATAGTTTAAGGATATGCAATCCCTACACCACATCTCAGATTCGCAGTCACAGCATGAGCGTTACTGAGTAACGCTATTCCAAGTGACACTGAGGGAAGGGTTTTCCTCCCCATCCAAAAGGGAGGTGTTAACAAACAGCACCGAGGTTGTTTCCCTAGAATCAAAAGGGTGTTCAGTCAGCTGCCATCCTCCAAAGCAGCTCTACACGAACAACCAGGGCAAACCTGTAAAATGAAGCACTCTAAGGACAGCAATCACACCTACCCCTTTTCCCTACTCCCAGCCTTCAGCTATAAGGAGAGCTGAAAACAGAAAATTCCTAGTTATCCTTTGAAGGAAAAGTATATTGATGACTCTTGGCAGCCTCTGACTTTCCTCCCCTGGTTTTATGTCTTCCCTGAAAAGGCTTATATTGCATATTGCCCATTTGGAGGTGAAAATTATCACACTACATATTACATCCTTTTTTCAGCCCTCCAATTTACAGCCAGCACTCAGTTCCCCTGAGCACTCATCCCTGTGAATGTGCTCCTGTGGCTTCTCATAAGAAGGTAAAGAATAGCAACAGTTTAAAACTATATTCCCTTCAATCATCTTCCTCTTACAGCCAGGCAATGCATAACCTAAAGATAAGAAAGCTAAAGCATGAATGTTCTTCAGCTGTCCAGCAACACCAAAACCCTCCCTCAAACCTTGAACTCAAATAACTGTTAACAAACCAAATTAATTCTTGGAGATCAATTATAGCCTTGATAGAGCACTAGAAAACTATTTTAAATAAGAATCTCAAACAACCCAATCCACTGGCTTGGATATTCTTTCTTTCCCTTTTCTCAGAAGAATAGGAAAAATTATTTCAGACATCTGTATTGTGTTGCCTACTCTCAAATAGCAAATTGAAATCACGTAAGCAGAAACCATCAAGCATTTTGTTCCACAGCTTCATTTTCCATAAAAGTTTTGTAGTCCTTGTCAAACAGAAAAACACTATTGCTCTTCACCAGTTTCATATTCAAGCTCAAAATAAAAAAGCAATCAGTATGCAGTTCTAAAGATTGCCTGAAAAAGTTATTTCTAAAATTAAGTTCTTAACATAATCTGCTCTGATACCTCTAAGCTAACATTTCTAGACTGCTTCAGCTTTCATATGGTTATGGTTAGACATATTTAGCCTGGCATCATGACTGGATTAAGACAGGTCAGAAACAGATGATTAAGAGAAAAAATATAGTCGAACAAAAGGATCAAGCTTTTCTTAAACTAGTTGTAACCATCTAGAAGACATAAATAACCTGAAATTATCACTACTCCTTAAAACCTCATCAGTCACTTTTACAGTACTCAGTTAGCTCCCTCCATCCCTTTGTTCACATCTGTGCCAAACAACTCATCCTAGAGCTGGTGGCTGTCTTTCTACCGAAACTCTGTTAGGCATACTTTTCAACGCCTTTTTTTTTTTTAAGTTATTCCATACAATGAGCAACCTTTACAAGATAATTTCCTTTTTTTAGGGAAAGCAGAGATGCAATATGTGATCAGAGACAAGTTCCAAATACAGCCTTTGGAGAACACTTTGGCCTGTTTGTGGGAAAGAAATTATGTTAACTCTGAAGGTGCAACTAGGGACAGAGAAGACATCCTTCCCAGCTGGAGGTGCAGAATTGTTCATTGTATCAGCAGGTCTGATATAAGACAGGAGTTATTACAGAAACTGGTATTTTCCCCTTCACTGATTCTGGGCAAGAATTCTGTAGAAAACAAACTGCAAGGATTTCTCAGTCAGAAAAGAGACAGCACATAAGGTCTTCACCCAAGATGGGAAGGAGTGCAGAGAACAAGAGCACAACTACACAAAACAAGGACAGGTCAGTAAAAGTTTGAACAGCAGAAATGAGCACTGGGAATTGAGTTCTCCTAATTACAAGATGGGGAGCAGAGTTTCAAGAAAAACATGGTTAATTAACTCTTTAAACTTATTTAAAATTGACTAGAAAGTAGTACCTCATGATGAATTGTGCTATTACCACACCTCTGCTCTTGGACTAGGAACTCAAGTTTCCATTTACCACCTGATGCCACAGGAGCTACACAGCAACTTTAGAGCTCATCACAGGGAAAGTGGGTGGCTTTACAGAAAGTGACAGGTTCTTTTAAGAAGACTCAAGGCTGCACTGTTAATCTATTACTTCACCTGCTGAAAAAGGCCATGCATCAGAACAAAAGATGAATGAGCATTATGGAGAGGTCCTCATCATACACCATCTGGGGAATGATTAGTTTATTATTTTGACAAGCAAGAGGGAACACACATCCATGACAGACATCAAAGGGGTCAAGACCAGCTATAGCAGGTGCATTGATTAGTTTTGGTAATAACTCCAACATGAAAAGAACCATGCACTTCCATTTTGCAGGGGCAAAGCTTCGGGGACAGGAGGGGAGAAGAAATTAACATCAGTTCAAGCCACTGCACATGCTGGCCGTTTCACACCAGTGCTCAGGATGGGGGAGGCACCCATGCCAAGCTGAAGACATCACGTTTCTCCACCTAGACCCTTAACAACATGCCATTATACCAGAAATTCAGCTAGAGATGGTATGGGTTTCTAGTTAGCATAAGGTTTAAAAGTATGGCCAGAACATAGCCAACACACTGAACTCCCTCAGCCCGCAGACAGCTTCACTCTTCCAAGGGCTCTTCTGCCTACCTTCATCTGTATGTCTGCTTCAAATTCTCCTTGTTCTGGGAGTTCCCAACACCACAGACTCTGCGGACAGCAGAAATCTCTGCTTACCCACACACACAGATCTGCGTCAGCCTCTGGGATAATTACATACGACTCGTGTTTCTCCATAGGGAATTGAAGAGGAGGTGTCTTTCTTGAGGGGGCAGAAGCCACACCATTATCTCCAAAGGTTTCGAAGACTATGAAAACAGAGGTCCCATCACAAATCAAGCAATTCCTTTAAAATGCTCTTGCTCATGTTGGAGTAATAAAGTCAGGTCAACAGATGACTGGCAGGGTAGTTCAGTCACTTAGTCCAGCCTTCCCACTTCAGGAAGACAGGGGAATGATTTCATACTAATGCATTTCAAGCAGAAAAATGAGTCAGTTTCCTGGCAGATAATGAACTCTGTTTATTTACAGCCTTCAGTTTCAGCAGGTGCTCTCTCAAGAAGAGCAAGGGAGGAGGTCACTTACATCACCACACAAACAGCCATTTGGTGCAATCAGTTAAATATGTATGTGGAAAATGTTTAAAATGCATGTTAGCTATTCAACAGACCAGAACAGCTCAACTGGAGAAATCTTGAGTCATTAGTATTTTGGTTACAGTTGTATTACTGAGTCAGATCATAAGTCTCCCTCTCCCCTCTTGCTCCAGGTCCACAGATCAGATGAATGCTGCCCTACTGCAAGTTCTCCATCCCAGATTCTGTAATAAGGAGCAAATACTTGGATAAGGACACTTTGTCCCCAGACACACCATACTGTGAGCATTTCTAAAGAGCACGAAGAGTGCACACAAGAAGTATATGTAAATTGAATGCATATCTAAAAATTACACGATTGCATTACAATAAAAAGGCACACTACACTGCCAACATCCCCAGCTCTTCCCCATAGTGAAGAAAGCTACAGAAAACTTTTTTAGATGAGCAAGCAGGCCTGAAACAGAAGGTCTGAGAGCCTGCCCAAAACTTGTTTCTTGGCAAAAATCAAAACCAAATTGAAATTTAGACACTGTTTTAATGTGACTTACCTGAAGCCAGACTACAAGTTCTAAAAATCACAGCTAGATAGTTTAAGCATGTCACAGACCTCCATTAATTGCAAGCTGAGACAGAATACAATTACATGAACTCAAGGCACATAGGTGAAAAAAAAAACCAACAGAAACAGGAGCAACTGTACCTGGTCAAGCGAGCTTGTCTGGACTTGCTGCCCACCCTGCAGCAGCAGGATCAGGTGGCTGCAGGGAAAGTATGTGCAGACAGCAGAGGAGACAGACATCCTAACAAAGGATGGCTTTCAAGAGAGGGAAGCTATTCACACTTCTTCCCTCTCTGTAGGAAAGTTGAGAACTGATATGTTTTATGGTATCCTCAAATAGCTATCTGTTTGAAGTCAGCTGTCTTTAAACTTCTGAGCAATTTGTGTTTCCTCAAGATCTTTGGACTACAGTCTCCTCATATATGCATTCCTCCAAAAAATAAACAATCCCACACAAAAACCTGCCCGAAACAACAACCAACAGCACCCACCCACCCACCAAAAACCTCCCCATAACCCAGTAAAAAACACCATACACACATACACACAAAACCACTACCAAAAAAACCAAAAACCCCACTCAACTCTAGATCTCAATAGAAGCAAAAATAAAAGCCAGTTTGGAAGCATATACCTCTTCCACTCTCACTAAAACATCACTTTAATTCAAATTCAGAAAGCTTCCTTGCTGCCACACTGCAGCAGGTGAAATTCCAAACAGCTCCCACTGAAAAAAACACTTGTAGGGAAAGAAGTTTCTGTTGCCTGGAGATTGCAGAGGAACAAACTTTACCCACTTCTTTTATAGGTGAATTCCTCATTGCTAAACCTAGACTTAGAAGAGAGGTGGAAGAAGTGCAGTGGTTCAAATGGGAAAACACCGTGAAGGTATTCGAGAAGGAGTTATTTCCATACCTGCCTAGTTTGCGAGTCAAGCTGCTACAAGAACAACATGGGGAAAAGAATTTCTTTTAGTCTGCTACAGTCATTGCCACATATTTAAATTCAGGCCAAGAGAAAGAAAGAGCAGCTCATGCCTTTCTGCAAGTTTGACGACGGCTGCAGGTACACGTCCAGCTTTCCAAAGCACTGGGGACACTCAGCAGCAGGGAGTGACCCCTACTGCAAGAAGGGAAAGCACAAGGCATCATTTTTCACACCCACCAACTCTCAGTGAAGAAGAATAGGGTTCTAGCAACCTTACATTATTCTTAAACCAGGAAACTAGCAAAGGCAGGGGAAGGAGTATTTGTGCAAGAAAACAGGCACTTTTTTCACTTGTTCTTCCACATGACTAGAAGCATACTAAAGAGCTGAAACCTCTAGAACTTCAGTAAAATAGTCTTTCCTGCCCACACAGAGACAGCAGGCTTGGTCTGGAAAAAAACCCACAAAGCTGGAAGGGTGACAGTAATAACCCCAGAACTCACACAGGCATTAACTGACCATTTAGATATCATGGCAGCCTCTCCTATAGTTCAGGCTATGTTTACAGTCTCATGATAAAACTGATTTGTATTTTCTATTTTTAGTAAAGGCCAAACAAACAATACTCACCAAGTTTGTCCACAGCCTGCACATCTCACACATAAACACTGCTAATTATTGTGTTCAAATGCTCATGTCACCTTCAAACTATCATTTCAGTTTATGTTCACAACAGACAAATTAGGTCTTTGTTCACTCTTACGTGTCCTGGCTAACATTTACAGAAATCATTCCCATACCACACGGTTCTGCCTTTCTCCCCTCAAGCACGTCTTCCCATGCACAAACCCAAACCTCTTCTCTCTGCTTGCAAATCCATTTATAACTTCTGTTTACCCCAATACTCTCACTAAATGCTGAGGCATTACTTATCTCTATCACCACCATTTTCAAGAATTGTAACAAAGCATCTTTGGAATTATTTCTTACCAAGCACGGCAACAGCACAGCATAAACTCTTCCAAAGCTATCACAGTGCACATGGAGGCTAGTCAGAAGGCTTGTCAGAAAAATCCTTATTTCCACAGCACCAGTAGGGTCTACACACCGTAACTTTAAACAAAATACTGAGCTCAAACTACAAATGCCAGGACACAAGGCTAACAAGGTTTCCATAAGTAATGGGTCTGAACAAAGTCAGGAAAATTATATTGGGTAGGTCTATTTAGATTTAGCACAGGCCACATTCCCATCAATGTGCAGTCTGAGCAGCCAGCCTCTTCTCCACAGCTCAGATGTGCCCTCCTGCTCAAGCCTCCCTTTCTCTGTGCCACAATATATATTAAGTACTTGAATAAGCAAGCCACAACTGCTTGGAAAAAAACAGCAACTACAAGGATTTTGAGAAATGAGGAATGGAACAAAAGGCAGAATTCACTAGGTATGTGTTCTGTCTCCCCCATAAAAACATTTGTATGCTACCATATGTAGCTTGACATAAGGTAATTCCTTCCTGCTTTTGTTCCTCTCCCCGAAAAAGTAAAGTGAGTAGCACTATCCTCCTCTCTGATTTTGATGGTGTCAGTCACAGAACTCTGTCTTCCCAGGCAATTCTGTATCCGTGGCAGGGGACAAGGAAGTGCTCTGGTTGTTTAGTTTTTAAAGCAAAGATATGAGTGACTTCACCCTTTTATTCAATGCTTTGGACAGTGAGAAAGTTACCAGAAGTCAGTACATGCAGAGATCCAGTCAGCCTTGGTCATTTACATCAAAAACCAGAGCTGCAAGTAAGAAGCTCAGGCTCTGCCGCATGAACTCAGGAACAAAAGCTGCAAAAGTGACTGTATTCTTTTCCATTTCATATACAGCACTGATCACTGTTGGACAGGAAAGGGGTTGCTCCTACCCCGGCAATCTACTTTAACCAGACTGGTCCCAATTCGATCACAAGTCTGCGCTGCATCTACAACTCAGAGCAGGAAGAGGCATCCCCTCAAGATCTTAAGCACGCCATAGCTATTTGCACTAGTAAAAAAACCAAACCCAGCACAAAAAACCCTCAAACATATTCTTTGCCTTCTTATGGAAAAGCTCCAAAATTTAGGTAATAGCTCAAGGCATACTTGAAGAAGAGAACAAACACAGCCCAGTCCCGGGGGGGAAAAAAGTGACTGCCCAGACTCCAACCAACTTCTGCCAAGCAATCCTCCAGAAAACAAGCTCCATATTATGAAAGTTTCCTGAGGGGGTGAACAACCATTAAAATGAAAACAAAACCTTTGAGAAGGGAGACCACAAAGAAAGGTTGCTCCAGGCTTGGTGGGCAATAAGCAAGAAGTCCAGATCTACAAGGTTGCCGAGGTCTTTTAGAGCTTTAACTCATGAACGTTTACATATCAGAAAGACAAAACATCTGTCTCACCTCAGATCCACATCCCTCTCTTTCAAACCCTTACAAAAGCCAAAAGGATAAGCTCCTCCCTTGCTTGCACTCTGTATCAGAGCCATTTCCCGTCTGGATCCCCGCATTTACGCCTTTCTCCAAACACTGAAGAACCTGCAATTGTATGGTAACTACAGAGATAAGCTGCCGTTCGGAGTGGGGAGGGTCCTCAAGCTACCCTTCATACAAGAACGGGAAACTTTCAGGTTCGGAAAGGAGACAGAAAGGAGCCGAAGCAACATTACCCCCTTGTGGCAGCAAAGCAATATGGAAATAAGGTCTGAGAGATTCAAAGGGGAGCAACTAGGTGTTTCTCTTCACAGCTGCTGTAAGGAGAGCTGTGTGCGGCCAGAGCGGCCATCAACACTGAATAGAAATGAAATAAGCTGGAGTCACGGTCCTACATGTGACCGGGCTCACATCACATAGCAAGAACAAGGCAGGAGTCGGGACCAGAGTCCACAAATGAGACCTGACAAAATTGAAGAGACAGGTTTGTCCCTGGACCCTGTTACACGGTTCCAGGGAAGATGGTTTCACATGTCACTTGTGCACAGTGCATCCAACAGACTAAAACACAGCAAAGCCTTTGGTAAGGTGCCTACTTCAACAAGTCAAATATTTGCACACCACAGTGGACTCTGCCTTTCATACACTCACAAACAAAATAAAGGAGTTTTATACAAGGATCCCCAGACAAGAATTTCCCCACTTCACATACGCTCACTCCTTTCTGCCTGTATGCATGACAAATGTCACCCAGGATGGTTCAAAAGACTTCTCAGATTTTCAGGTCACTTCAATAATGTATCTTGTCTGTCAAACTAAATAGGTGAGGCAAGGTGAAAACACTATGCATTCATTAAATGCAGGCACAGAGTTACTCATACCACAGCCTACAGAATTTGACCTCTGGAATGAGTGCAGTGGAGTGGTTAGAGAAGTTTAACATAATTGCCAGACAAAGCTTCTTCACAGAAAAGTAAGGATAATAAGCATTTCCTTGTGAAACGTAAGTTTCATGCAAACCTGCCTGGCAATAGAACAGAACACACCTTTCATTTGCAGTAATGTACTCAAATCTCTAGACAAAATAAACAGGTAAACCATATAAAAATTGTCCCTCTCATGTATTACAAGCAGCTAAATCTATAGAGGACAATTTTCCTCTTCCTCCTTTTCCCCATCTATAGGAATTGTTTCACTGAGTCAGGTTTGAAATATGTTAGCATGGACACACATTACTACTTGCTCCTTGCTTCCATTCCAGAAATACTGTGGCCTGGGCTGCCAGGCCAGAACTCAGAAACAAAAATAGATTTATAACCTAATTATTTTCCTTCTGTTTTTCTAAAAACCCCACACTAATTCTGTAGATGTCACTTGTGTCATACTAAAATAGCTAAAGAGAAAATCTGGATCCATTTTATTGGTCAGCACTGCACTGTACCTAGCATTAACTGCTGAATTGATACATATTTCAGCAGAGATGACTGCTAGATTCTGTGTATCACTGAATACAGAAGGTGGCACCAGCTCCTCCCAAACAAGCAGCTAGAAGAATCCTCTTTCATTCCCTGTTCAACTTTTCATTATCAACCTGAATTGGCCCAGACAGCAACAATGGCTTTAAGTACTTAGAGGATCTTTTCCCCCACTGAAATGACAGTATTCATACAATACCTCCTCAACCCATTTTTCAATTAACAGGTAGTTATAAAAAAATTAAACCAGCTACCATCTGTTCTTCAGTTATCCTTCCTTCATCCACACCTTTCCAACAGCTTCTACCAATTTTATGCAGCACATTTCACATGGCAACTTCAGAGATTTCTGAGATTCTTTTCACTTTGATGTTAAAAGTGAGGCAAAGACATCTGCAGGGGAAAACCCCCTACACGTGAATTAATGAGATCAGTCTGGAGAATCTCAGAAAAGCTGAAGCTCAGTCTCATGAACGTTTGCTTAACACAGACCACAAACTTTCCCCAAATTCACGCCTCACCAGCACAACTTCAAGAAGCATGCAGCTCAGTGCCACACTGCTTTCAGGCCAAGCTGAATGTGATGGGATTCCTTGTATTGCTGAGGCTCCCAGGGACATGCTTCTCCTAACAGAGGTGCCAGAGCTGTTAGTTAGTGTCATTACATACTTATTAATGCCTTGGTGATTAGCCCAGGATAATTAGCCTAAGACCATCAGAAAGAGCAGAATTCTCTCCTTACCCAGCTGACATAGTTGCATCAACAGAATTCAAAGAACAGTCTTCACTAAACTACCCTATTAACTTAATTGACCCTCAATGGCAATGTTTTCCCAGAAAGCTACTTCTCAACTAGGAAAGCCATGTTAGGGAATGAATCCTGCCTGTGGACAGGGAATGAGAACATACACAGTTTCCAGATGCAATTTTTATCTTACATTTTTCAGCTGACCTTAGAATATAGTACTCAATTGCCCACTGAGGACATCTAATGGAGAGACAAAGAACAGAATTATAAAACAGGTCATAAGCACATCTTTGATTCCAACACTAAGAACTAATCAGAGGCTGATAGGCACAAAATTACATTAATTAGAAGACATACATTACATTAGTGTATGCAGCTACCACTTGTACCCTCTGGTTTGAAGGCTTATCCTCCCCCTTGTATTTCATCAGCACCTTCAGCATTACATGGCTTATACCTCAGGACCCTCAGACCCCACCTCTGCATGCTTCTGTAGCTTCAAAGGTTAAATAGACATTTTGGACTCTGCTGTGCAGAAGTGGTTCCAGCACTTCCCATTGTGAAAGCACGCCCTAGGTCTGGGAGACACGAAGGCTTGGGGTGAGATGTTCACTCTATGCAAAATTTAGCTAAGTGGGTGCTTGCTGACTTGATAATATATTCACAGGATATTCCGAGTTGGAAGGGACCCACATGGATGATCCAGCCCAACTCTTAAGTAAACGGCCCATATGGGGATTGAACCCACAGCCTTGGTGCTATTAGCACCATGCTCTAACCCAACTGAGCTAATCTCATCTCCCACGTTCTATAAAGAAAAACATAAACAGCTAGTTTGAGAATGGAAGAAAATTACACCTGCAGGATAGAGCTATCCTGCATGCAGGGTTCCTTTTAAGAAAAAGATTTCATGAAGCCTCAAGCCCACCTGATGTGTTTAAAAGGAAAGGAAAGGAAATGAAATTTTACTTCAAGGAAATTGCCACAAGCATTTAATACCAGACTGCCCACTGCTTCCAGCTTCTTACCTCAGAAGTCTACAGATAACCTTAACTTCAGTTAGAAGGGAAGCAGAAAACCCCTGCTGTGCCTGTTCTTTAGAAAGGCCTGATAACAGAAGCAGGAGACTGGGAAAACAAAAGTCTCTAGGAGATTCTCAACAACCTCTGCCAGAAAGGTTTCACCTTACAGGAATTCCTGTGGAATTAAGCTCATGAATTGAACTACCCACTCCAAATCAGAAGTCTCAGGGAAAAGCACCTATTTGTTCAGGTGACCAGGTAGGCAAGTAACCCTTCACAAATTCTACAGCTACTGGAGCAGACAGCAGCAGCCTCCATGGATGACAGGCAAAGTGACCCAAAGATTTAGTCATAGGACTCTCGTCATTAGACTCCTGCAGGCTGAGGTGGATTGAATTATATGCCTTTTAAATTATACAGTTACCACAGAAAAGATCATATCTACATATCCCACTACATTTCACTGTCCAAATACGTGCCAGCTGCCTGATCAATAAGGTTATTTGCCCCGTTATTTCTGACACTACAGTGACTCATCCCAGAAAACGAGACACAGTGGAGATGACATAAGCATGTACCACTATTTCAAAAGAAAGATAACGCAAGACTTACTCAAGTGCCATTTTAAAGCTAAATTTTTCAGCTCCTTCTTACTTTTATGCCCTTTAATAAGGGACAAGAGGATATCTGACTTAAATTAACAGTAGGTAAGTTCAGGCCCAAGAAGTGGTTCCCATTAATCAGCTTGAGACTCTCATTATAGCAGCCTATTAAAAAAACCCAAACAAAAACAAACAAACAAACAAAAAAACCACTGAGGCAAGGATTTATAAACAGATGAATAATTTTATGACCACCACTTATTTGCTATGCAACTACAGCAACAAGTAAGGCAGTCACTGTTCCAGCCTCAGTATAATCAGCTTATCTGCAAGACAGAGGAAAGAATTTCCTTTCCTCAGGCACTCCTGTGTACAAAGCCTTCTTAGTTACATCTGCATCCAACCTGGAAATTTCGCTTTTCTACAGCTCAAAGCATCTGTTTCAGAGAAACAGCAAGACTGAACCTTTCCTCTGGTGAGAGCCAGAGCAGATGGGCCAAGCCACTTGACAGAGAAGATGTGAAACTGAAAACCAGTATGGAAACCCTATCCAAAGTACCAATGTAGCTCTATCATCCACACAAGCCAGTGAAGACACTTTCACACAAAGGACAGGTGCCTCCTGACCCAAGTTCAATTTAGCTTATCCAGTTTCTTGTATCATATCTGAAGCAGAAGAAAAATATCCTTAAAAAAAAAAATCACCTTCTTAAAAAAAGAAAATAGCAAAGCCTAAAATTTTCAGTGATCAGTATGTTCCCAATCAGCATAGGTCAACAGGAGCCACTTTCAAAACTTACCTCTCTTATCAGGGGCAAACCAACTGCACATACCCAAACCACTGACACAGTTTTGACTTTTTTCCCCCTCTGGGCAACACTAAAAAATTTACTGTTAACCCTTTTAACTTAACAACTTACTCATGCCCAGTTTTCCATGCCAGCCCTGGGGAGATTCGCCATGCATAGCACGTGATGATAAGGTGTGTGATAAGGGGCACAAAGCACAGCATTAACACATCCTGAGTTTCCACTCTTCTGCGGGGTCTCAAGAACACTAGGAGCAAAGTTCACCCCAGAGATCTGCTGCAAAAGCCCATCCTTTTGCCTGTCTGTACTACCATTGAGAGGTCCAGTCTCTGCCCTTACAATCTTCAGAACTCATCTGCAGCATGACAATAGCAGCTATAAACACATCAACACCAACATCTCTATTTTCATCTACACGAATAGCACATGGCCATACGAGAAAAGGTTTTTAACTCTGAAAATATTGAAAAGCCTCAGACTAGATGGGAAAGGTTTAAGAAAAAATAGAGGAGGAAGGGCAAGCATGTATCTTACCTCCTGAGTGAATCCTCCTCTGAGCTTTCCTCAGGCATTTCCTGGTTTAAGGCCTCCTGTGATACATTCCCAGGTCTGCTTGAAGCCGACTGGCTGTAAACTCTTTCCCAGTGCCCCGTCTCCTGGTTAAAGACCACTCCCACGGTCCTCTCCTCCTGCGGGGTGGAAGAGCTGCCCAGCTGCAGTCTGCTAGAGGCAGGAGCTCTGCCCTCGGTTCTCTCTGCAGGCTGCACCTGGCTGGTATTTGGAGGCACACCCTCAAATGTGCTTTGGACCTGCCCTGGTGTGTAGCTAGGCGTGCTTCTTTCCCAGCGCAGCGTGTCATTGTTAAAGGTCAGCAGGTTATGACAAGCACGACAGCGGTTCAGGTGACCCCGGGACAAACTGGAATTGTTTTCACTGCTTTGTGGAGTCTGCTGATGGGAGGGACCCGGTCGATCAGGCTCAATGTTGTTGTTGAGCATTTCTTGAGCCTGTTGCGACTGGCTGGGCTCCCCACCAATCCCCTGATCTAACTCCTGAAGCTGGTCATATTCCAGGAAGAATCGCCTCAAATCACACTGGAGCTCATTACGAATGCTGGCCGGATTGCTTGGGCCAGCACTACTACCACTGTTCACCTCAGCCCCTGGGGCCAGAAAGCCCCTCCCTTCTGTTGCAGAGGTATAGACTGATGCCTGGGAACCTCCCTCCTGCTGTCTGAGCACGGACAGCAAGCTCACGGAGGAGGCACTGGTCCTAGGGGGAGGCATGGCTTCCAGCTCGGACCGAGAGCTCATGTTCAGCACTGTCCTGGACCAGTCAGACCCACCCAAGCCTGAAGCCATCTCTCTCGCAGACTGTTGGTACCGGGACTGGTGGCCTGCCAAGGACCCGCTGAGGGACCGCCGCGTGGGGCCCAGGCTAAGGTTGCGCAGGGTGTTGCCAGCAGTGCTGCTCTGAACTGTGCTGAAAGCAGAGGGCCTGTTAAGTATCCCCTGCTCCTCCTGCGCTACGGATGCCTGCTCTGGGGGTTGATAAGGCTCTGTCTGCACAGAGGAGAAGGAAGTGCCAGTGGCCCCAGAAGACGTGGAGGGTGCGTTTTCCTGGTGTGGGAAGAGAGAAGAAGGAAGTCTTGCACTAGAGCATCGGCTGCAAAGGCACAACATCCCCAGGTGCTGGCAGCACTCTGCTGTGGGATAGCTGACTCGCTCCCGGAGCCTGTTATAGACAGATGCCCTTGTGTTCTCACTGGCTGGAGGCGGAGGTGGTGGTGGTGGAGGCGGTGGAGGGGATGGGGTAGCAGAGTCTTGAACACTGTTTTGCTCTCCCACCTGTATGCCAGAGGAGCGGGAGGACAACATATGCAGGAAGTTGTGGAGGAGGGGTGTGCGCCTCACAGGCTGAGACGGAAGGATAGCGCGCTGACGATAATGAGGCATCTCTGTACTGTCCACGGAGATTTCCACTTCCTCATCGCTCTGCAGAAGGAAACAGTCAAAGTTCAGTCACCTCATGGCAAAATCCTGGACTTCCAAATAAACAGCAGAAAGTCAGCTACCAGCCCAGGCAGATGAAAGGATGTGATAAGTCCCTTCCTAAAGGCCTTGACTTGGAGGAAACCAGCTGAGATGATTTCTAAGTTCATTTTATGGATCTAGACAACTTCTTTCTACAGCCCAGTGAGCTTTCACAATACACTGTTCACAAATAGAAGTATCAGTGTCTGAGGGTCAGAAGCTGAGGGGAGAATTGTTAATACCTCAGCTTCAAATCCAAAAGAACATTGCAACAGAACTGAAAGAACAGGACCACTGAGACCTCTGTCCCACCATTAGTCAGACAGAGAGGGCAAAACAAACACGTTTTGGAAAGCACTTTATTAGCCATGCACGTAACACAAGAACATTCAAGTGACCAATCAAGGTGAGACAGAACTCAGTTTAAGAAGACTTTGGGTTTTCAGAAAAACACAAGTCTGCTTAGAAACAGATGAGGGCTAAAGTACACAGAGCACCTTCCAATTAGCCAGTCAATACAAGTCCTGATATTCCCCTTACCTGCTGGTTAGAAGGGTTAACTATCGCTGTGAGCAAGTAGTGTCCCAGGGGATCAAACCGTACCAGCCTAAAATAAAAGCAGTGCCAGAATATCAATCAGTTCACATTCCACATTAACACAGGAAGCTGAACACAGCAGAGAAGAAAACCCCACATGACATGTTTGCAATGAGAACATTACTACATTATCATCATCTTTTTATGAAGGATGTCAAAAAGTTTATGCATTAAGAAGAACAAACTGTACCTATATAGCTGAAGACTGCAGTTATTTTATAGTCCACAGCAACACTACAACAAAGTTAAAAGGTGGAAGTACGTACTTGCTGTATCAATTGAAATAGCCAGAAAATTTAAAGGAATACACATTTATATTACAAAATGGAATTGGTACAAAGGGAGAGATTAACTTGCCTTGATGTCACATCATTGTCTTATTTTAAATTGTTCAAAAGCAGGCAGCAGATTTCCAGCAATCCAGTTTCCTCTACAAGTGTGCCAAAGTAATAGCTCAGCATTCTGTTCCAGCAGTTGCTGGGTTTTCTCATCCTTATGGCTGACAAGTTCAATTACTAAGCTTACAAATCAACATGAAGTCGATTCTGGACATTTAACAGACACATGTCCTATTACAAATATGAACAGCCAGCTGATCTATTATTTTCAATAGCTTTTCTTTCTGCCCACAGAAGTAGTTTTCTACCAGCTGAGTTAAAGAGCTGCAAGCAACACTTCTCTCCACTGCCTGAGTGCAGAGGGTGCAGCGTCCCAGAGGAACCTCACACACAATTCCCAAACCTGACCATTTTTCACATACAAGCAGAAAATGGGTCTCTTCACCCAGAAGCAGGAGCTCACCTGACCCGCTCCATTTCACTGGCCGTTTTCACTACTGCAAAAGGCTCCCGACGACTCCAGTCCCAGAAATGTATCTCATTGGCAGTGGCAATCAGCAAGAGCTGAGCCGTAGGATGAAAAGCAAGTGATGCAATGGCATTGTTGCTATCTGTGAACCAGCTCTCGCTTCCACCCTAGAGTGAGGAGTCAAGAACCACAAGCAGTTTATCACAAAGCTGCTATTATTAAGTTTCCATGTACTTGCCATGCCTCCCAGCCTGCCTACAGCACTGCAAGTGAGGTGCTGTTGCGGCAACAACAGCTGTTCCCATACAAGGTCATGTGCCAGGCTTAAAATGTAACACTACTTGCAACAATGACCACAGATGTATTTTTGTAGGTAAGTGTGTCTCAAGCAGCCCCCAAAAACTCTTCATTTCAAAAAAACCAGACAAGCCCATGTGTTTTGTCTCTGTGGCATTTACCAAACCAGGCAGAGCAGCAGCTTCTCTAACGAACAGTTCAAATATGTTCAGTGGAATAACAGCATGTCTCTCACAAAAGCTAAACAGGTACCTTGCACAAAGTTCTCCAGCATTACCTGTACCACTGCAATGAAACAGGCACTGTTAAGAAGCATCACCTACCTGGCAGAACCGAATGAAGACTCTGCCACCTCCTCTCTAGAGAGAAGAGGATGGCTATGGTCTGTGCTTTTAGACACAGGTCCCAGAAAAGCTTCCTAACAGCTCTCTTAACAGGTAACATTTGGAAAACAAACTCAGCCAAAAAAGAAGTCACCACCCACCAAATATCAAAGGAACATACGTAAGGAAAGACTTACATGTAAATCCCAAATTCTAACCTCCCCATCTAGGCATCCTGAAGCAATGAGGCCTGGGATGGTGGGATGGAAGGTGACACACCAGGGAGTGCGGCGATGTCCAACCAAGGAATGAACACACTTGCCAGTTTTCACCTCTGTGATGTAGATGTTGTGGTTCACATGTGTGGAAGCCATTAGGGTCCTGGGAATGCAGAAGGTATAACAAACATTAGCGTGAGAAGAATACAGCAAAATTAGACCATGGTTAGCTTCATCTCAACAGGGTCTGCTCACAGCTAACCCAGCAGCTCTCCCACAGAGAGCTCAAAGGATAAGAGGCTACTATTTCACCAATGGTCACAAAGCTTTTTGTAGCCAGATTTCAGGGTCCATGCAAACAAGAGCTCATCTGAATCCGCAAGCACAAACTTGACCTTGAAAGTCAGAGTGAACATGCAGCTCAGAAGGCACTCCTGAGTGACAGTCTGGGGCATATAAATATTCCCAACTCTCCACACTGTCTCAACCACTGGCAAATCAAGTGACACTATGAGAGATCCCACCTCCATTTCTGCTTCCAATACACACATCACTCTGCTCTGCTCTTTATTCCTGTTCTTTATTTGTTCTAGATATCCCAGTGAATATGTCACATCATTTGGGCATATTGTGTTAAAATATCCTTTACTCCCTTCAGTTTCTTATGAAATCCCACGGTGTCTGCACAGATCCTTTTTCCTTAGAACTTTGTATCACCTGGGTACCTCAGAAATTAAACACCAACTATGCTCGAAGCTGTGAGATAGGAAGGTGCACACATTCCATCCATGCGTGTCAGGAACCAGAAGTTTCATTTGGCTACTCAGGACTGGACAACTCAATGGGCACAAGCCTCCTTCACTTTTGTAAGTGCAGGGAGTCTGCTGAAACAGGGAACGAACTAGGAGTTAATTACCTGTCTGGACTAAACGCCAGCAAGAAGGTGGAGCGTGGACTGTCTGGTAACTCAACTTTCTGAAAAAGCCAACAAAGCAGGAAGTGTTGCAAGAGTCATATGATCATACTTTAACTGTAAGCCACACAGACAACAAGGGGAACCCGCTGCAGGAACATATCTAGTATCACATCACTGCAGGAACTGAACAGAGCCAGAGAGCATATCAAGTGTAACACATCAAAGGTACAATCACAAGACAATTTATTTCAAATCCCTGCCACCCTTCCCCCACCCCAAGATCAAGCCGTGCAGCTCTATCCCACAACCTTACCTTGCCCTCCCATTTCATCCATCGAGTTTTATCCTCCACCAGCTCCTGCAGAAGCCGCTGAGCACCCAAGGCTTGGGTACCCCGCTCCCTACCCCACAGGATGCGGACAGCATTCTTCTCTGGGACAACCTTCATGGCTCTCAGCTGCCAACACCACTCCTACTACTGAGAGGAGACACCAGCAACTCCAGATGACAACCACCACCAAGCTACAAATAAGCTATCCACATTTCAGTTGTTTATCTTCATGGAAACCTAAAAAGATAAGAGACTGATAAGGAAGGCAGCTCTTACTTTGACCATCCACATGAAGTAAAAGCTTTAAATCCCAAAAATACTAAATTTGAGAGACAATTTTTTCTTCTTATGCAGCCTTTGCTACCTGCTTCCATTATCAATGCCTCACTTGGATATTTCTGCAGCCAAAAGTTACTTTGAAAGCATCCAGCTCTTCCCTTGTACACGTGCCCTAGGCACACTAGACATACTGAGAATTAAAAATTGGCCTTCAAATTCTTTCCCTTCCCTTGATCTCTTGCTGTATATAATCAAGGAAAAATAGATTTATGAACATACAGTCTTTACACCTTGAAGATTTAGGTCCTGTCTGGGAAGGGTGCCTGAAAGCTAGAGGAACAGTATTACCAAATTGACAATATGACAGAGGAATCTCCCAGGAACTACTCAAATTTCAGTAACAGGTCAAACTGTAAAGGTCAGACAATTGATAGATCTCAATTCCCAATTATTTCCAACTCCATAAACAGCTTACAAAATATGAAAACAATGATGTATGGGACAGGTCCACCAAGATTATTCCATTGTCTGCACATCATCTTTCAATTTACGTTGCTCTTAGAACAGCAGTTCACCCAAGTAATGCACAGTGGCAAAGAATAATGCTTTTGGAACACTTTGAGCTGCAAAGGAAAGCCTTAACACCCACTGTCTACAAAAAAAATCTTAAATAAATATAATAAATAAATAATATAGCAACTCTAATAGCAACCAAGTCACACAGATTTTCAATGGTTGTACATTGGAATTCGCCACAAAAAACTCTCCAGAAAAGTTTCTTAGAACAGATAAACCAAGCAACTCTCTGCAATGCTATTACCCTCTGATCCCAGCAGAGTGTGCATACTACTCTGCCATCTCTTGATAACATGAAGATATAGAAACAAATCCTACTCAGTTCATGTTACACTGAACGAAACCATCGACATTCAATAGAGAAGGAAATAGCAATTTAAAAAAGCAAAAAAACAAAAACCACAAAGATGAAAAAAGGTTAATGTGCACAAGAGACAAATTGTTAAATTACTGAACTCAGAATCGTCATTAGCAATATTTTCTTTCCTCCCACTCTCCCTAAAAAAACTCTCCTGAACAGATGATTTAAGACAGCTGCAGCTCATAAGGAGGAGCTGTCTAAAGAGATAAGCCAGGAAAATGAGTTCTAAAAAAGCACACCAGTTTTTATTTGTAGAAGTAAAATAAAGAGTATTGAAGTAATTAACAAGTAAAGGCATCCATCTTCCTAGAAAAGAAATTCTTCACAGTGAAAGTCAAGCTAGCTGGAAATTCCCTGATGCTTAATGTGAACAGCATGGGGATCATGTATTTTAGAGAAGATGAACTCCATGGTGTACAATAAGCCTTCTTTTGAGAATTTGTGAAAGTTAACCAGACATTAGGTAGGAATTATTCTACAAAATAAAACCTTACTGGAAAGCAACACATAAACTAAAGCTATCATGCTGCAGGAGAATTCTTAAAAATAACTGTACAAATTTTAAAAGCCCAGATCCAAAAAAGCTAGGAGGATAACTGGAATAGATACATCCAAAAGCATAATATAATACAGGAATCCCTAAACTAAAAAGCTTCTTTAGCTAAATGCTAATAAATCCTGATCCGGATTCTGCAAACAGCCCCAGGCACCCATGCTCAGAAATTACTAGATTCAGATGGCAAACAGAATGGAGGAGAAGGACAGCTCAGAACAATACAGGCAACAAAAAGTCTACCTTACAGGAGGAAACTGTGCATCTAGTTTAACTCTTAATCCAGTAGAATTAAGAAAACAGTAGCTGAATATTCTATATGGGTGTATTCAAGGAATTCAACAAGGAATTCAACAAGGAATTCAACAAGGAATTCAACAAGGAATTCAACAAGGAATTCAACAAGGAATTCAACAAGGAATTCAACAAGGAATTCAACAAGGAATTCAACAAGGAATTCAACAAGGAATTCAACAAGGAATTCAACAAGGAATTCAACAAGGAATTCAACAAGGAATTCAACAAGGAATTCAACAAGGAATTCAACAAGGAATTCAACAAGGAATTCAACAAGGAATTCAACAAGGAATTCAACAAGGAATTCAACAAGGAATTCAACGACTACAACAACCCCAAAACAAACATATAAACAGGACACCAATGGAAGACCGGTCCTGCAGCTGGAATAAACTAGAAGTCCAAAAAGATCTAAACTTTGGAATAGCCTTTCAATAGCTGTGAGGGATAAACCACATAACTAACCTGAGATCACAGTAATTTACAAGCAGGATAACAATCACTCATTAGAAAGAACAAGTTCTGACCACCTAGCAACATTTCAGTCCTATCAGACCTAATGTTCCCTAAAGTACAATAGCAACAAGGAAATCAAGATGTATTAAGTTTATTTATGCCATGGAAAGCTTACATATTGTAAAATAAATGGAGAGATAACTCCTACAACTGCAGTCAGTGAAGTTCTAGTATTCATCTTATTGAAGGACTAAGTCATCTCCACTATATAAAACCTTAAGACAGCTTATCTAAATCACTACATGTGTGTCCTAATTTATTCAACTAATCTGGCTATAATAAACATTTCATATGTGAGCCCGAGTGTTTGAACTTCATGTTTTTCCCTGAGGGACTGTACCTCGACTTTTCAGCTTCTTCTTACTCCTGTCTTTATCCCATTTTAAAAGTAAACAAAGGAAACACCCAGGGCTCTAATGCCTTCACAGTATCCTGCTAACCTGCTCAACATTTTTAAGAGCTGGGATCTCTTCAGAAAACACTGAATGTATCCTTCTTGAGTGATGCTGAGACTCCAGTGTTACCTCAGGTCCCTTCAGGGGCCAAACTTTATCCTTTGTCTGAATTAGACTGAACACAGCGACTGTGCCACTAACTCGTGACACACTCAGCAACACTTCAGACAGGCAAAGAAACTCAGAGCCTTCAAATGACGAAACAGATGCAGTGTAGCACTGGCATGCAATGAACACTGCCATTATCTTTGTTCATTTTAGCAGGAAGCCTTTAACCTTTCCACTGGAACATGTGTTCAGCTTCAGTTTGTTTTGGTGTGAGGTTTTTTGCTTTTTCTTTTTTTCTTTAGGTTTTCGGTTTGTATAGGGATTTTTTGTGAGGGTGTTCAAGGAGCCAATTTTTTCTCTAACCTAGTAAAGATACCCACCAACTCCACATATTTTGCTCAAATATAAGCTGAACAATGTTATTATTAAATAACATTAGCAGATAAGCCATTGAAGTACCAACCATATTTACAGCCACTTATCAGCTATCTGACTAACAAAGTTAAATGCAGGGGGTTTGAAAATACTTCTTGGGACTCAGCATAAACAAAGCTTGCAGCTCACTGGATCAAACCTGTTCAGACAAGCAGTGGACTGATTCAGTAGCAGTGTCTATTACAAATACCCACAGCTATCACAACTGATAGACAGCTGACCACCTAAAGAGGGATTGGGATTTTTCTGTTTTCTTCTTTTTGTTGAGACTGTTCTGTTTTGTTTACTTGTTTTTGAGGGGAGGAAGGGAGATCTGCATGGTTGGTTTAATCAGGATGACCAAAAGTGTCCAACAACTGCAAGATTAGCTGATGCCCTGAATGTGATCCAGAGCACCACAGAAAATTCTGAAAATAGAGAGTCAAGAAATTTTTCTATAATTGGCAGCTTTTTTTCCTTAAGTGTTTTCTCCCTTCAGGGCATTTCAGGACAACATGCTGGGCAGTTTACAGTTTTGGAAAGAGCATTACACAGCTCAAACCCAAGCCTTTTGCTCTGTACCAGCCGTCCTCAAAGAAGCCTGAAGAACTCCCAGTACTGGAGTAATGTAGGTTCACTTGTAATTGTCACTTTACAGATGCTGAACCTCTGAAAAACCAAAGTGCAAATTGGTGATACCTCATAGTAGTATATGGCCCCCTGAAAACACTGACAAAAAGGTAGGGCAGGAAGAGGAATAAAAATAAGCACATTCAATTTGCCATATAGAAAAGGATGTCAAGCTATTTTATGCATTATGCAATGGCTCACCATTCCAGTTCAAAACTTCAGCACTTTACAGAGATGACGGTCCCATCTCTTAATGTGCCCCCGCCCTATCTTTGTTGCTATTAATTTTGTGGAGATTCTGGTACCAACACACTGGGAGCACAGCTGGCATTGATACAAAGATGAATATTGCAATACTACCTTCATGTTACTCCATTCTTCATGGGGGAAAACATTATTTTATGTGGCCTTCAGCTCTCAGACTAATCTATTACCACTGCAAAGAACTTTGTTGTTGTGTGCTGAGCCCAACACTAAAAGCCTTTCCTAATGCATGTGCAGATAATCAGTGTAAACAGCTCCATCAGTGTTTAAAAAGGAAAAAAAAAAAGCTGCAATCAGTAAATGATATTTACAATGGGAGATCTATCCTGAAGATACAAATGTCTAAATAATTTCAGACAATTTTGCTGCCCAAAGAGATCTCATGTGACTGATGAAGAAAGAGGCAATATGAAGTGAAATACTAAAGCTGTCACTGACTTTGCAATCTGGGTTCCACAGAGAGAATGCACTTATAAGACTCCCTGTAAGAGACCAGAGGGGAAAAAAAAAAACCATATGCTAGTAGTTTTGGCCTCCAAGTCCTTTTGTCAAGTTTTAAGACTTCCAGAATGTATTGACTGTAAAATAGCCATGATCCACACATAGCTATGGGCCAGGGCTGTATACTTTGTATTAAAAGAACATGCATGAGAAAAAAAAATGACTCAAAACACAACAAAAGCAAAACTGTGGTGAACAATGAGGCATGCCACTGTCACACAAAACCACAAGCAAACTTGTCTCTAGAAAAGAAGAGGAAACAGGTTATTACACTCAACTCCCCCAGCTCTGGCCAGGGGCCTACCTATCTCATAAGCCAGAGTTACTTCTCTTTTCAAAATGTCTGTTCTTAAACCGTGTGTTAAGTACTAAAAATTTCAAGAGAACTGTTTACTGCATGTAAATAAATAGATAAATATTAGTAATTTAAATTTAATTTAATAAATATTAGTAATAATTTAGCATTCCCACCACTGCACATGTAGGTGGGTTCCCCAAGAGCAATCAGATCATCAGACAGGCATGAAAACAGTGTCTGCAGCACTACAGCCCAAATGCTTTATCTCCGCTGACAGTGATCCTAATGAAGGCTGCAGTCACAAGACAGGCTACTTCCTCTAAAGATTTTCTACAAGTTGGTTTCCCTTGTACTTTACACAGCTTAATTTTGAAGCAAACTGCCTTACCAAGACCCCTTACGCTTTTCAGAAGCTCGAAAGAGCAAAAAGTACCCACTGAAAACAGCCAACAATCATCTTGCCAAGGACTATGAAGCACACAGCCCCTCCTTTTGCAGGCACTTCATTGATAAAACAATAAAATCTGGTTCTGACACACACAGACAGAGATCTCCAAGAACAAACCAGAGGCCTAGAACATAATTTGGAATATATACAAGCAATCACACAGCTCCAAGGACTTCCTAGTTCCCCTCCTTGTTTACAACCTGTGTTTCCCTCCCTTCTGCAATATGGAGATTTTGAGGCCATCATTTTCCTAAACTGCACAAAACAATAAGCTCAAGAAGCACTACACCAGATAGAAGACTGACTTATACTTGCAGTTTTATTAATAATACTGATTCAATCCATATCAAATGTCATGTGATTCCCACTAACCTTTTTTGTATCTCCACCAGAAAAACTGAGCAAAATTTAAGAACAAGTTTATGTAAAAATGAAACTAAAAAGCTGATCTGCCCTCTTTGCACTGCATCAACTCAGCTTAACAAACAAGACAGCTCAAGGAATCCTAGTTTGGTAAGTAAGTCCTGGTTTGCCAGTAGCCCTGGCATTTGAACAATGTTACAACAACAACAAAATCAATAAAATATAGGTGACATGACTCATATCCCAAATAGTTGCACGGTCAAAAGGTAAGTATTGGAAGAACTGCACTATGTTCATTCTGAAATAGGACCATATGAATTTTTGGCAATGTACCTGATTATCTATATATGTTTAAATTTACTTCAAACAACATGATTTGTCTTCCCTTAACTCCATTTGTTGTAGCTCCAGATGAGCCTTGAGACTGTAGGGGTATTGGCCCTTTTTGTGTTAAAAACAAACAAAAAAAAAAAAAAACCAAAAACCACAAAACCCAAACAAAAAAACCCCAAACGCCAGAAAACATTTTGCATAGAGTAACCTTGCAGTAATATCCAAATGAACAAATAATTGAAAATAAAGCTACATTGGACTAGAATCTTTAAACAAAGCTAACCCACAAACAAAAACAGTCTACAGATGGATAACAACTATCTTAAGCATGATTAATCAAAATAATGAAAAAAGCAAAACTAGAACTCATTATTTTGTTCTGTTTCTACTCGTGCACTTGAATATGCTGTAAAAAAAAAAAAAAGGCTGCTTAATTTAAGAATTTAATTTAAAAAAGAGTCAGTCTTCAACAAAGTGCCCCTAAACATGAAGAATAAAAAACACTTAGGAGAAGTGAAAGAAAGTTTATGATGCAACTATCCAACAGAATCCAAAGCTAATACCATGAAGGCACTTCCATTATATGGTCCTGGTTTTACTCTTCCAAGTTTTTAAATACTCCCCAAGGTATTATACTGTAAGCTGAAGTTTTTCCTTGATTAAAGCCAGAGAGAGATGGAAAGTAATTCAAAAGCACATTTTCCGTAGATGCAGTAGACACACTGCTCTAAATTGCACTCACTGCAATAAGTGTTTACACATAAAACAGGATTCCTAAAGAAAAATAACTTGTCTTAGTGCTTCATGATTGAATAATTCACATCTCAAGGCTGTGTTTTAAACTCCAACTACAAACAGCTCAGGAAATTCAATTACATTACAAAGATGTCAATAGTACTTTGTCATTTCAAGATCCTGTATGACTGCAACAAGGGGCTAAGTGCCATTAGAATCTTAATTTGTCTTCCCAGCCTGGATTAAATGAGCTAAATACACATAAAAGAACTTTTCTGTCAAAAGAAATACATTAAAATGCTGACTATTTACAGAAAAGTGATGAAGACATGGAAGAGAAACTTGCAGATATCAGCTCCTAAAGGTCAGAAAATGAATGATAAATATAAAAAGGGAAGTAATAATAATAAATGCAAGTGATCATCCATGTCTGAAGTTTGACAGTTTCATTTACCAATGAGAATTTGGAGCACTTTCGTAACTATTATTACAACTTCCATGTAAGCTTAATGAATTCTTGAGAAGAGAGATATTAGTTCCAATCCAGAAGATAGGAATAGAATAAATATAATTTCACAAAGCTGTAAGGTAAGTCAAAGAGCAGAACTGAGATCTGGAAGATTAAGAGTTGGTTTCCACAATTCCATACTCAAACCATAGCATCTTTTGGTAAGTACTATACACAGCAGGAAATGAGGGACAGAGAGAAGAGAAAGCCAGAGCAATACAGCAGAAAACAGAGTGATACAGAATTCAGATTAATCCCCTAAAAAATTATTCTCACTTAGATAGGCAAAGGAATTTTCAATTCAAAATCCCATTATTTACATTAATAGTCACATCCAGGTTCCTCAGACTCAAGGGCCACAGCCAAGTGCCCCCAAGTGACATCACACATTCCACAGTAATGCGGGAGTGCCAACGCTACAGAGCAGCAGAAGCAGCATCACATACCCCCAAGGTGAAGACAAAGTGTTTTATGCATTCAAGGCTGCACTTAAGGCACATGCCTTATCCAAGTGAAAAAGAAAAAGCAACTGGAAGCAAGAACATGTTTTGGAAAATACATGTCCTATAATTTCTTGCTCACATGGAAATATGGTAACAAGACAAAAAGCAAAAATGATCCACACAGAAGCTGAAGTCCTCACACAAAGATGTATCAGAATTACAGAAGAGGTGGGAGACAATGAAGATTTAGACTCCGAACAAAGAAACACAGCCAATTCTTGACACCATTGCCCTTCTTGGCCTTAAACTGAGTCTGTGGGAGAAATATAAAGGGAGGGGAAAACATGTCCAAAACATGAGTCAGAGATTCCTCCCAGCAATTCTGCGCTGCTCAAGGTGGAGAATTAGTAATACGTACCAGGAAGAAGGAAGCAGGAATCACTCTGCAAGGACAACCCAAAACACCTCACTGAGCAGACGTGAAGTGGAGCTGTGCGAGCACATAGATTAGGATGATGCTCTCCACACTCAAGCCTGATACCTCATCATCCCATCCAACAAACAGTTTACAAAAACTGGAGACAACAAACAGCTACTAGACAACAATCCCAGTCAGAACTCCTAACAGCCAACTAAGTCCTGAGATGCAGACAAGTACTGCTTCATCTCGTAGAGGAAAGCAGGTCTCCTCTTGTTTCAAGCAACCCAATCAATGGGTCTTTCATTAGGCAACTACTATATCCTGTAATAACCTTCCAGTAAAATATTTCTAATATTAATCCTCTTCCACTGCATATCACACTGTCATTCACTTCTGTAAACCAAAATTATTCTGTCCTTGTCTTACTAATATTTTGTTTCTATCACCCTCCTTGCTAGGATAGTACAGGATTACTACCAAAAAACATTCAAGGTAACTATTACCATGCACTGTGCCCCAAGAAACTCAACAGGGGAAAAAGAAAGTACCTTAGTGCTGCTTGCATTATTAGTAAGTACTCGCATCAACAATAACTCTGCAAGACCCATGAGTTCAGTCAGCTTGCTAACCATGGCATAAAAGATACCAGAGTTTCTTTCCAGAAGTTTCTTAAAAAAATAATTATTCAAATGCCAAACTTCTGGCAGAGGGACAGCAGCAGACTGGATCATTGCTTGCCTTCTTTAGAACTGGTTGTTACAGCTGCATAAAAGTCAGAAGTGCTGCTCAGAAAATGGAAAAGTAGGAAACAACCAAACAAGAATCTAGAGGGTCAGTTATGACTCAGAAAAGGGCAAAAGAAAGAAAACTGAGAAGAAGCTGTCAGCAAAGTAAACATTCGGCAGAAACTGCCCAGCAACTCAATGTGAAAAGGCATGTCCAGACATTTAGATCCAAATACATTCTTCACTCCAAGTATTAGGAAAAATATAAATGCCAGCGGACGGCCCTACTCATTAAGAGCCACACTGCCACAAATAACACACTTACTTATGACCATCAAAACAGAAATGGACCAAGTATATATATTTTTTTTAAATTACCCAGAGAAGCATCAATTGTGGACTCCAGAACCAGCACACAAGCTACACTGAAGAGTTCTGAATGTTAGGAAATGCATTACAGCAGCGTTTCAGAACACAAGAAAGGAATTCAGCAGAGAATTTCAGGTCCTGTTGCCTGCCTCACTCATAAGGTATTCAAATCTGCATGGATTTAACCCCATACCACATTCTGAAAACTGACCCAACAACAAACTTCACAGACCAATAATGGACTGGCAATAAGTGCACATTACCAGCAGGTCATTCTTAGGTCCCTTTTTAACATCCCCATTAGCAATTTGAAAGAGGATGGGAGTGGCAAAGGCAAAGAAGCCAGATGACATTTGCAGAGGACACCAAGCTAGGTGGAGCAGTAAACAAGGACAAATATAGAAAAACACACTGGGTTTTTAAATAAAGACCAAAGAACACTTCATGCAGACGAAAAAAACGGAGCAGCACTGAGCACTGGCCATATTTACACAGACTTCACATTCTGAAGTCTGATCTGTCCTTCAGGAACTGATCTTCCCGAAGACAGGCTTGCATCTAGATAACAATTCTTGAATCAGTCTGTTACCACAGAACAATACCCGTAAGTGTGTAGTGAGAAAAGCCACTTGTAACCACCCACAGGGTCTCTTGAAGATGAAAGGCTGATTTAGTGCAGGAAAAATTGCTTTTCAAAGGTCGCCGAACGCATGGTATTGACAGGACCACAAGTAAGCCAAAAAGGTACACGAAAACTACAGAAATGTATGTGTTGTCAGGAAAAATGTGGTAGATGACAATAAAAAACGTTCCCACAGCTGGTGAATTAGCTGGGTTCGTTTCCTCACAAAGACAAAACGTAACTACAGGCACACCTGAATACATTTTATGCCAAACACTACTTTCACAAGCAAGTGCTCTGCAACACACTCGAACAACAGGAGAGATAGAGCAGACAACACTTGCTGCATATCTTATTTGGGTAAGGCCGGAAGGCAACAACAACAATAAAAAACATTCTGTCAAAGCAACAGCCCCAGAAGGGAACCGAACCGAAGCCGGGCCACGGGCCCCCGGCCGGTGCCGTGGGGGCAGCAGGAGGGCCGGGGGAGATAGGCAGGGAAGCGTCAGGCCCCCAGGCTGGGACAGAAATTGCGGTTTGAGGCACGCTGGAGAGGGCGGCAGCGGGGCACGGGCTGCTGTCCCCGGGGGCTCCGGTCCCCGCCGGCCGGCGGAGGCAGCGCCGCGGGGTTCGCCCTCCCGCCAGCGCGCCGGCCTCCCCGCTCCCCCCACCGTAAGGCCGCGGTTCCGGAACTCCCGTGCAAAGGCCCCGGCAGCGAGCCCCGACTCCCTCCCGACCGCGCTCCACCCGCCACGGCCTCACACGGGTCGGTACCGCCGCCTTCCGGGGCGCCGCCGCGGGGCCGGCCGCACCCGCCCGGGAGCGGCGGCGCGGCCTCGGCGCGGGGCCGGCGGCGCGCACAGGCCCGGAGCGTACCTGCAGCGGCGGGGCCGGAGCGGGGCCGGGCCGGGCCGGGCGGGCGGAGCGGCCCCGGGGTCGGTCGTCGCCGCCGCCGCGCCGAGCTCCGGCCAGGCGGGCCAGCCGAGCGCCGAGCGGGGCCCAACGGCGGCGGCGCCGAGCGCGGGACCAAGGCCCGAGCAGCCGAGGCTAGAACGCCGCCAGGCAGCGCCAGCCGAGCGACGAGGTCTTCCACCGCCGCCCGGGGGCGACGGAGGGCAGGCGAGAACAGTCGAGCCCCGAGAACTGCGGGGCAGCGCCCCTGACCAGAATTAAAAAAACCTGCTAATTTATTTTAGGCAGGTATGGAAAAATGCTCTTAACCTAATGAATGTAAACTAATACGTACAATAGTCAGACTGTATCAAACAGATTGGAAGTTACTGTTCTAAACTTCCAAGATAAGGGTCGTCCAGATTTAGAAGGAGAAATGGGCGCGCTAATGTCTTCACAAAAGCCCAGGTCAGAAAGAACCGCCCGGTGCTGGAGCAGTGCCTGTGGAGGTCTCCAGGTTGTCACAGAATCCAAACAGTTTGAACTCCTGAACTTTAGGGGCAATATGTAGAAGGCGGATCGCGCAGGCTGAACCTTCCCAAGACCTCAGCTAATGGGGGAAAGGAGAGGGCAACATGCAGGTGGGAGTTTAGGATAAAAGGAGGCTGCCTACTCCAAAATCTTGAGAGACCCCGCGGGGGTATGGCCCAGCAAATTCCCTCCCTCTATTCAAATAAGGTAAATAAAGTTGCAGGACTCGTCTTCTTTGTGGATGCTGGCTTTTCATAGCGTGATTTTCTGCGTAAACCAAATCACAAAGCAAGTTGCAGAAAAGAATTTTTTTTTTTTTTCAAATTGTTTTCAGCCTGGAAAAGAGAAGGCTTCTGGATGACCTAACTGCTGCCTTCTGGTACTTGAAGAGAACTTAGAGGAAAGAAGGGGCAAGACTATTTACACAAGTGTGTAGTGACAGGACAAAGGGGAAGGGCTTTAAATTCAAAGAGAGTAGGTTTCAATTCAATATTAGAAAAAATTCTTTACTGTGAAGGTGGTGAGGCACAGGACCAGGTTGTCCAGAGAAGCTGTGAATGCCCCATCCCATAAGTGTTCAAGGCTAGGTTGGATGGAGGGAACTCTAAGCAACCTGGCCCCATGAGGGAAAAGAAAAAAAAGTCCGGGTGAATTGTTTTGAAAGAAGCTGCTTAAGAGTATGTGGTGGAAACTGCTCCCTACATTTCCTGAGTGAAGAGAAGGGTACTGACATCTGACTCAGGCAAGAATAGTGTTCAGTGGATTGGCTTTGTCTGGTATGGCCTGATGCAGTTTTTGCCCAAACTGACAAGCAGTGAGATCAGTTTAGAAATTAAATTCTACCACAGGTGACAGTGGCTGAAAGAAGCAGCAAATGTTGTGTTCCAGGAAGTGCCTTCACTCTGAGTTTTGCTCTGGCCTCAGCACATGCTGGGAAGAGCTATTCATAGCGTAAATTGAGAAACTCCAGCTTGTCATTAAGTGACAATGTTTGTACCTACACATGTCCAAGTCTCACTTGACCTTACCACCACCCACACAGCTCATTCTGTGTCTGCTGGTGTTTTGGTCTAGTGAACAGTATTTTTAGCACAGACCGTCAGATGCGATTATGAGCCACCAGGCACCATATACGGCAGCAACTCTCACCTTAAAAATGCTTATTTTAGAAAACAGTGCTTGTCTGCTTTTTCCTAGATAAAAGGAGCAGGAGTTTGCTGCAGTGACCAATAGTAGTTCTTGCGTAAAGAAAACTGAATTACATCTGAGATCTTTGTACGTAACATTTTACAGCTCTCACTGGGGCTTCTGAAAATGTTGTTTACACGTCATCAACATGCTTGGTTTTCTGTGAGACAGTAAGTGCTTAGTGCCACTGCAAACCTGGCAGAGTGTATCTAACCCTGCACCTCCACCCTGCACTGCAAAAGGTGTCCCATACGCTCGTATTCATCACATGTGGGGCATGATCCAGACTTGCTTCCTCTAAAAGGAAAAACCCACAATGTCAGGCAGTTGCACAGCTACTTTAAGTATTTACAGTTTTGTAGTTTTATGCATTCCCTACCACTTTTGTTACATTTACTGCCCAGTAAACAATAGAATCTAAGAAACAAAATTTTCTTAGACTGCTGTCATGAGATCCTTGGAAACACTTGTGCCTTTCAGAAAGAGAACATTTCCAGGAAACTGCCCAGCCTTGTGCCAGCAACAACTGCGCGCATCATTCATCTTGTTCCACTGAAGAAGTAGATTGCCAGCAGTGCTAGAGCAGCCTTTCCACACCTCTGCTTTGATCTAAATGGACAACTTTTGCAATTGGCTCAATTTCTGTGACCCAGTCAATCCTTGGCATTTCTTTTGCAGCAGACAACAAGATGACCAGTTTCCTGCTGCAGGAGAAAACCAGCCTCACCTCCACTAGCCTATTTCCTGATATCTGTTAAGTACCCAACACAGTCACTAAAGCTTAACATCTTCTCCACCCTGTTCGGGAAAGAAGGAATGTTCAACTCTTCTAGGTATCTGCAAGCACTAGAGTGTGCCCAGCAAAATGCCAGACCCCTCCCAGGACACAGCTGCCAGCTTTCAGAGAAATCACTGGGGTTTGTGAGATGTGCAAAACGGAAAAATGGTGTTAAGCAGGAATTTATACCTGCAAACAAAAATATAAATGTTTGCTTTGCTGCTCATGAATTCATAGTAGAGAGGAGCTCATGTGGAAATTTAATTTGTGCAAAATACTGTTTAAAAAATCAATCGTGTTTTGAGTTACACAGCGGAATAAAATTGTTGCTTTGTAAAACAGTGCAAGGTTTACAGATTTTCCATCGCTATAAAAGACAATTTCCCTAATTTTCCCACTGTTGTCACATTAGTGGCTGTTCTCCAAGTCAAGTGAAAGGGGCGTGTCTAAGCATCACGACAGCAAAAATGTACCAATTAAATTGAATCTCTGGAGAGACTGAGAGAAGTTCAGAAATTTGCCTGAAATGAAGAGTAAATTTCTTCTCGTCTCGCATCTCCTTAAGTCTATACAGGCTTAAAGAAGAGGAGGGGGCATATTCGCTCCAGATAACTTCCCAGATGAACTGTTAGAAGCCTTCTCTCTGTCACAACATTAGCTAAAATGAGTAAGTAAAAGTTCCTGACGAACACGACAGGCTTCCGAGTCCACTGATTCCATTTGCTCGTATTCTTCTTCCGATTGTTCCATGTGTCCCGTGGCTGGTGCAGACCACACGTCCAGTCCGTGCTGCAGGGAGATGTTGTGAAGCACGCAGCAGGCCAGAATGATGTGGCTGGACTTCTCTGGGGAATACTGCAGGGTGCCTTTGGAGCCATCGAGGCAGCGGAAGCGCGACCGAATGGTTCTGAAGGTGCGCTCGATGACGTTGTGAGTGGCGGAGTGGGCCATGTTGTAGCGGTACTCTGCAGGCGTCTCGGGGATGTGCAGAGGGGTCATCAGCCACGTCCGCAGCAGGAAGGAGCTGTCGCCTGTTGGTAGTGGAAAGGAGCAGGACAGGTTACACACCTACAGCTGGCCACAGATTTCAGCCTGGTTTGCTGGTACAGCAGATACAGATTAAGTTCTTCCTCTGGCTAAAAGAGAAGGCATGGAAGAAGTAACTCCAGTTCACAAATGTGACAAAGTAAAGGCATTTGGTTTTACACAAGAAAATCCTGGAAGATTTTCAACAGAAGTTTTAAGAGAATTAATCTACTGCATAAAACAGGGGAAAACAGTTGGAGTAGGGCAGTACCTAGAATTAAAAATAACATAATTCAGCATGGAAAGGTGTAGAGCACAGAAAGAAAGCTATTAACAGAGTGAATGAGGATTAATACACACAAAAATCAGACTGTATAAAACATAGATTAGAAGTTACTGTTCTAAGCTTCCAGGATAAGGGTTGTCCACACTGAATCATAAATCTCAAAGTAATTTGCAGGAAAGCAGTTGAAAATAAATGTATCACTTGTGCCCAGAGGTTCTCACTCAGAGAAGGAGACAATATATAATAGACTTCCTACTGAAAACAAGGATGAAAATTTGACTTACCAAGTAGCCAGCCATCTTTATGTAGCTCGGTTTCAAACTGGCTTGTGAGGGCTGCCTGCTCTAAGACCGTGCAGTCAGCCAGGCTGCCTGGCCAGTGCGTTTCAGCACTGAGGAGGACTCCTCTGGAATCACACACCATGAGGCAGTTCAGGGAATGGAGACCCTTTCGGTTCACATAGGACAGGTCCTCAGCATTTGGCGCTTTGATTGCCACGTGGGTGCAGTCAACCACCCCCAGCACGCCCGGCATTCCTGCCAGCCCATAAAAGTCCTCCTTCAGGGTCTGTACAGTAGCTTCATCTTTAGGAAAGTGAATAAACTGCGAGGCTCTTTCCACCAGTGCCTCGGTTACATTGGCAACACAGCGGCTCATCGAGGCTTGGCTAATGCCAATAGCATCCCCCATGCGCGTCTGGAAGGAGCCAGAGGTATAGAAACCCAGCGCAGCAAGTATCTGTGTCTCTGGACTGATGGCCCTGGACCGCTGTGTAGGGCGTGAGAGAGTGGCTCCCAGGAGATCCACCAGGTAGCAAATGAACTGTCGGGGAAAGCCGTACGTGGATACTAGATACTCATCCGTGACATCCTCCAGCTTGAAGCGATCCAAAGTCCTGTGTCCGCGGCCATAGAGCAAGAGGTCGCAGTCAAGAACCGCGATAGGCACGGCCATGGCTGACGGCCAGGGGCGTCCCCTGCGGCTCCCCTCTCACACGGCTGTCCCCGAGGCTTCACCTGCATAAAACAAGAGGATACTCAGAACAATTATTACTGGTGAGCTTTTCAGACTCCGTTTCAGACATTTTCCTTTTAGTCTGATCATTCAGCAAACCTTTTTTACTTTACTTTTTCTACTTTTAAATACACGGGCAGCCAGGTGGGCTCACCGCAGGGCCGACAACTCTGCCTGGCGCTGACAGGAATTTACCTCCCGTGGCGGAGAGGGAGCTGGAGTCGTCCCCAGCCACCGCCGCCGGGCCTCGGCAGACGAGAGCCGCGGGCAGCCCGGCGGGCGGTCTCGCAGCCCCGGCGGGCGGTCTCGCAGCCCCGGCAGGCGCTGCTCTTGCCAGGCGCCCCGGACCCCACGGGCCGCCCGACCCTCGCCGGGGGCGTCCCACCCCTTACCGGCCCCGCGGCCGCTCCCAGGCGGTCCCCGCCGGCCCGGCCCCACATTCGCCGCGATAGATTCGCCACAGGCAGGGGCTACTGGCGGGAGCGGCGCCGGGCGCTGTCCCGCTTTTCTCGGCCTCGGCGACCTCCTGCCCCGCCGGACTGCGGGCCCAGCGGGCCGCGAGCGGGCGGGGAGCGGCGGCTGCGTGCGGAAAGTGCCGCTGCGGACACTCAGGTACCTCCCTTCTTCCCTCCCTTCCTCCTTCCTGCCTTCCCCCCCCGCCCGCAGCGGATGAAAACAAACAGCGGCGATGGCGACGGCGATGGCGGCGGCGCGGCGCAGCCCGCGGCTCTGAGGGCAGCGGCAGCCCCGGCCCGGCCCCCGCCACCGGCCGCGCACCCCCGCCGGCGCTGACATTCGCGGCGAGACCCCCGGGCCAGGAACGAGGAGGAGGAGCGGCACCGGCCGGAGCCCCGGGGCGGCTTCGGAGCTTGGAGGCGGCGGTCGCGGTCCCGGGGCCGCGGGGCTCTCCCCGTGCCCGGTCGGGGCGCGGAGGCGGCGGAGCGGGCCCCGCGCGGGATGAGCCGCCTCGCCGCCAGCACTGCCGGCCCCGCGCAGGTACCGCGGGCCCCGCGGGCAGGGCTGGCAGCTCCGCCAGCCTGCCCGAGGCCCTTCCAGGGGAGGGGGCCGCCAAGTGCGTGTTAACCCTTTGGCTTCGCGTCTCCGCTTTACTTGGCTTCGCTGCTCGCGGGGGTCGGTTCCCGAGAGCCGCGTGTGGGCTGCGATTCGTTTTCCTAACGACTGGTGGCTGTCAGTGGAGCCTGGGAAAGATGTGGCCCGCTGTAATCTCAGCGAGTGGTCATTTAAAATCAAAATGCTCCAGAGCCTGTTGGAAATAGTACAGTGTGAGACCCCACGCTCCATTGTATTGTCTTCCTGTAACATGCGAGTTTGCAGTATGCTGGGAAAGAGCAGAGGTTTACAGGTGGTCGTATCTTTTTTTCCTGTTGGAGGTGTGGCTCTTAGGGCACAGTGTCATTCCCGTGGATTCGGTGGGAGCAGAGACACTTTCCATGTCGGTGAACAGGTAGAAAAGGGCCTCTTTGGACTAGGTCTACAAACTGCCTGTTTACAGGTCTGAAAAGCGGTGTGACTAGGCACATACCAAGGGGGAAAAACATGGCAAATTACTGCCTTAGCTGAAAATTAGTTGGCTGTCCAAATAAAGTTTAGAACATCTCCAAATTATTGCAGGAGTGGCCTGACCTGGAGGACCCTTCCTTCTTGTGGCAAAAAATAAGTCTTTCAGATGAGCCAGGCTGTCTGTAGATGTCCAGAAGGATCATACAGGATCACTTTATTTTGCTTAAATGGTATTGTATACTCTTAACATTTCTGAACATGTGTTCATACGATACTTGAGAGGTGGTGATTGTGTTGGTGGTTATAGTACATACAGGGTATGTACAAGCAGATTCTGCTTTAGTCTGTATACTTTGGCTTGACAAACAAATTGAGAGGATGGACCTTTGAACTGATACCATTTTTAGACCTTAGGGAAGTACAGAATGTAACTGCTGGTCAATAGGAATGACTTAATTTTGTTTCTGAGTTAGTGGGGCTGGCAGTGCTGGCTTTAGTAAGGTGTTTACTAAGCTGTGGAGTCATTTATCGGTTCTAAAGTGAATGTGTTTCCTGATCGTGAGGAAAAATTACCTCTTTAGCAGTCAAAACCTGAGCATATAGTGAACTACACAGCTTTTGATGACATCAGAGTGTTTATATTATGTGAAACAGTTTTTCTGCTGGAATTTAATCTTCTCTTTAAAAATCCATAAACTTTAAAGAATGAGAGTGTCACATCTTAGAACTGTTTGCTACTTCTCCCTAGGTTTCTGACTAATCTACTAAGAAGGCAGAATGGAGATTAATTTTAAGTAATTGTAGGATACTGGAGTTTGACTTGTAGGCCCAGTCTTGAAACAGAGCATTGTATTTATGAAGATCTTTTTATAGTTGCTTATTAGTGTGCTCAAAATACCTGCTTGCAGTGAAGCTTCTTGTTCATTGAAGGGAGGATGTGTTCTAGGCACTCTTAAAAGCTTCAAAAACTTTCATGTGCTTCTTGTTCACTGCACGATTCAACGAGGCTTTTCTGAGCTTCTCATAGGACATCCTTGGAGATTGGATTTGGGTCCTGTATTAAAAAAACTTCTGGAAGAGTGGTATGGGCAAGGAGTGCAGTTTGGGGGGCACAGGCAAGTAACTGAGAAGAAACATCTGGGATGAGAGCTGTCCACAGCCTTCTCCTCACAGCTACGCCCAATCTGGTTTCTTCCCTCTTTTAATTTCACTCTGGGATAAGAACCATGAGTAATTATTTTGCACTGATGAATGTCTGGTTGAAAGGAAAGCAAGATAACTTTAAGTTGTAGCAGCCATGGCTCAGAGAGAAATACAGGAGATGATGGAAGCAGCCTATATATGCTTTCCCCAGGAGCAATAATAATGCCTGGTATGTGTCAGGTGCTTCTGCTCCTTTCCTGTTCGCGGGGGTGTCAGAGGGATGTACTCGCTCGGTTCCCCCGTGCGGCACAGGCAGTGTAATGCCGGTGATGGCAGGTGTTCCGCGCACCTGGTGTGTGCCGGCTCACAGGTGTGTGCCGGCTTACAGGTGTGTGTGCCGGCTTACAGGTGTGTGTGCCGGGTTACAGGTGTGTGTGCCGGATTACAGGTGTGTGCCGGCTTACAGGTGTGTGTGCCGGCTTACAGGTGTGTGTGCCGGGTTACAGGTGTGTGTGCCGGATTACAGGTGTGTGTGCCGGGTTACAGGTGTGTGTGCCGGGTTACAGGTGTGTGTGCCGGGTTACAGGTGTGTGCCGGCTTACAGGTGTGTGTGCCGGCTTACAGGTGTGTGTGCCGGCTTACAGGTGTGTGCCGGCTTACAGGTGTGTGTGCCGGATTACAGGTGTGTGTGCCGGGTTACAGGTGTGTGCCGGGTTACAGGTGTGTGTGCCGGCTTACAGGTGTGTGTGCCGGGTTACAGGTGTGTGCCGGCAGCGGGGCTGCCAGCGCGGGCAGCCTCGGAGCGCGGCGTGCCGGTCGCTGTAGTTCCTCGGAGCTCTGCCGAGGCGTTTAGGGGAGGGCTCTTGCCGTTCCTTGCATCATGCAAACAGCGCCATCACCTTATGCTGATGTGTCCTTCTCAGAGAAGGAGGGTATAAATAGCAGTAGAGCGTATAAGGCACAACGCTTAGATGTTAAACTGTTGGATAAAATCTGCCCGAACCTTGGGAAAACGAATAAGGATTTAGTCAAGAGAGCCACATATGGCAGTTCTCCTTTGAACATCCCGTTTCTGATGCTTCTGTTCACAATAAAGTGAGGACAAAGGCATATAAATAAAAGCAATAATATAAAAATGGGTATTGCAGGAAGTGGGAGACAAAGCAAAAAGCCATATGGATAAGATGCTTGTTGCATCATGTGCTGGCGAATATATCAGTTTACTTAAGGGATTACCTGGTTGAGTGGAAGTCAGTCATCTGTATTTTTCTGACCTAGACCAAAGGTTATTTCCTTCTAGTTTTCATTCAGTATAAAATGAAACAGTGTTCTCCTTGAGTTAAGCATAGACCTGTGCAGTAAGGAGATGTGCTGGCATTGCAACCTACAGGACATGAGAAGTTGATTGAGTTTGGTGGAACTAAGTTTAAAGAATTTCCTTTGTGTTCGGGTCAGCTGTAGCAGCTAACATGAGGGTACCAAAGAACTTTTGTAAATAAAAATTTACTGTAATTCTAGCTCCATCGTAACTCTTACCAAGACTGATTCTAAAGGTAAACACACTTCTAAGCCTTAGAAGGGCTCAGACAATCATCAGAGGCCCTCCTACAAAAATGAGGATATGATGGTTGTCAGATGAGTGCCCTTGGACATTTCAGGAGCTGAGTTCCAAAGTCTCAGATTACCTGTGAAATTACTTGTTCCTTTCCAAGAAACCTTGCCTGATACTTTCTGCTCTGCTTTGGGTCTGGTGAGTCAGTGTTGCTGGCATTTGGAGCTTATGAGGTAACAGTATGAATCTCCAAATTTTTTGTGAATGTTACAGGTAGTTTCAGATCTTCCAGGAAGAATCCCAGTTCTGCTGCAGCAGGGCAGAACCATGAGGCTCTCATTTTTTGAACCCTTTGGTGGCTGTTTCTCTCCTAGAGATATTTAGGTCATTTGAACTAATTCCTGTACTGCACATAGAGCCATGCTGATGACCATCTTTGTTTCCTTTCCTAACAGACCAGTGAGCCTAACACTTTCCATTAGTTCCCAAGCATCTTGAAATAGTTGATATCAGAATTTTTTCCACCCTCAAAAGGCAAATGTGGGTGCTTTATTTGACAGCTCTCCCACAATATCAGGATATATACTTCCTCGCATATTTCTGCAGGGGTCCCATATCACTCTTCACATTAAAAGCCAGTATGAATTTTTTTTTTTTTTTACTTTTTAAATGTCAGTATTCTCTTCGCTGAGAAAAACACATTTTCTAATGCAGTGTTTTATTGCCTATGTCAGCCAGGTTTGTCAAAGATTTCAGATCTCCTCGACCCTTACAGTGCTTTACTTAATTAAGTCAAAAGAATAATAAAGGTTGTTCTTGCCTGGGTTTTTGTTTGTTTGGGGAGGGTTGTGTTTTTTTGTTTTTTTTTTTTTTGTTTTTTGTACTGGTACATATCTGTACTAAAGGGCTGGTTTTTTAAATTTTGAGTGGTGCATCAAGCACTTCAATTGCTGACTTCCTTTTGCACCCCCCACAGTGGAAAGGGTCTGTAGTCTGTCTAGTGGAGGTAATCACAGGAAAAGAAGGCATAACAGTTTTAATAAGGAGCTTAAAATATCCAAAGGATAATTTGATAATGCATCTGATATTGAATCACTTGTCTTGTTCTCAATTTAAATTATAATTTGTAATGAGAACACTACAGCTTAAGGAGATGTGGTATGAATGTAGCCTAGGAACTTTCAACCACGTGTCCAGTTTTCTTTTTATAGAGCCATTCAGAAAGTAGCACTGTTCTCTATAAAATGCTCTGTAAATTGCAGTACTCTTACCTTGCAGCCCTTTTTGATCGATGCTCCTGAAGCATTAGGCCTTTACTGTCATGAAGTGCGATATTTTAAATAGAAGCACACATTTGTGTGGTCATTAAAGATTCTGTATTTTCTGTGTGAACGGGGTTAGTGGCCCTTTTGCCCTGCAAGCTTTAATTTGCATAAATAGCATACCTTGCTGTAAGTTCAGTCTTTGCTTACTGATTGAACACTGAGTAACATTGTGCACAGCAGCTGCTCGTGCTCCCTGGCCTCAGCTCGCCGGCGTTCCTGTGAGGAGCAGCACGTTCCATAAATATGGGATGTTTGACAAGCTGCTTCAGGCTGATTAGCTGTCTCAAAACTGCAGCAGGGGTTGCGAGTGAATTAATACTTTGAAGGCTTACAAGCAAAAACTACAATGAATGCTGCTAATTAAGGCGTTCCTCCCCAATGGTCTCTATATGATTATTAACTTACGTGTGAAGAAACTGAGAGACAGAAGAATTGTGATTTATCCCAGGCCATGTGACACGATGGTGGCAGAAATAGGATTAGTGCCTTGCCCTGCCCTGCTTCAGATGCTGTGCAAGTTCATTGTGTTCCTAGAAACAATTGCATTTTGAAAAACAAGGCAGTGTCAATGTGAAAGCTAAGTATTTATTATCAGAGCTTTCAAGAGAAGCGAATAGAGGATTTTGGTCTATTTCTTGACAAAAACGTGTCTTCAGTTGGCCGTAGGTAAATTTTGTAGCTGTGTAGTTTAACTGCAAGTACTATTTGTTGAAAGTAAAGAAGCAGTGTAGCCTGTTCCAGCAATGGTTTATTGTAGAGATTTCTGCTGGAATACCACTGAAATACTGTTCCAAGAATTTCAGGCTCAAGAAAACAATTTGGCTTGTTTTTGACCAGTGCTGGTAGCTGAAGATAGATTATTTTTGAAGCAGAGGCCTCCATATCTGATGGTTAGCTTAGCATAGAATGCAGTCACTGTGGTGTTGGGGTGTCCCAGGGTTTTTTTTGTTGTTATTTGTTTTGCTTTTTAAATTCAAGCTAGCAAAATTGTAGAACTTGTACTGAGTTCTAATTGTGATCCTTCTTTGTTTTTTAATTTTTTTGATCTTTGCACTGACCAGATAAACTATCAATGTACATTTATACCTCACACTCACTAAATTCCAAAGATTTTAGCATGTTCGGATTTTGACAGGTAGAAGGCTTTGGTGCTTATCATTTCTTAAGAGGTGGCCTCTAATGGCAAAAATGTTTTGAAGTCTAAACAAAAAGCTGGAGGAAGACTTCATTCCCAGACCTGTTCTGTATTTCAGATTGCCATATGCAATGGACACTGATCTCAGTTCCCAAGACAGGAAGGACCTGGACAAGTTCATCAAATTTTTTGCTTTAAAGGTAATTTTTCTCCTTTAGACAAATGACCTCTTCTTCCTTGTTTAAAAAAAAACCCAACAAACAAACAACGTGCTTGGTGTGGCAGAGTAACAAGATTGAGGTTTGGGTTTGTTGTTTTGTTTTGTTTTGCTAAAGAACAAATCAAGAAAAGCTGATGTCAAATTTAGGAGATTCCTGCGAGCAACTAGAGAAACATCTTTTCCCCTTTTTTTTCTACCCTTAAATCCTCTTTCAACCTCCAGAAGCATCCTGCTTTAAAATCACATCACACCTCTGTCAGCTTTGGGTTTCTAGCAGCATGTCTAACCACCCAGCTGTTGGGTAGTTTATTCTGTTGGACCCCACTCTTTCAGCCTATCTAAATTTTTATATTGCATCCAAAAACAGTAATACCAGAATGTTCTTTTGAATGATGTTGGTATGTAATTATAAAATTTGGCCTCACTTCAAGCATAGGTGCAAGTAGATAATCTGACAGTGGCTTTGGTATAAATGTACAGATTCATTTGGCTTTAGTTAGTTGTCCAGGCTTGGAATATTTTTGTAATTTTTTCTGAATTTTCTATTGAAAACTGCAAATCTTGATTGCAAAATTGACTTGAGTCTCTTAATGTTGTTACAGAAAAAAAAAATGTTACATTTTAGTTCAGCCTAAGATGATTTTCTTTCTGAAATACATTTGTCTGTTAAATGTAATAATTTAAATAGATTAGAACTGAAGATCAGTGTAGCAAACTCTACTTCTCTACATCTGGTCAGCCCTTCCATTTTTTCACTTGGAGCTTGTGTAGCTCAGGCTCTGAGGGCTGTGAGCCCAAAACATTATTATGTATCCTTTTCTTTCTCTTCCAGACAGTGCAAGTAATTGTCCAGGCCCGACTTGGAGAGAAAATCTGTACCCGCTCATCATCCTCCCCAACAGGTTCTGACTGGGTAAGGTCAGATTTCTTAAAGCAGCTCCATGACTCTGTGTGTGTGCTGAGAACACCACGTGGTTTATTACAGTCTTGTGCAGACAATAATAATGATGCATAGGATGGCTACTATATTTAGTTGTGATTGGTGATGTTGTGGGGGGTTTGGTGGTGGTTGTTCACATGCAGCCAATCGCTCTGGACTCTTACAGGCTGATGAGGGGTAAGAGAAATGATGCCTCTCAGCAAGTCCTGCTCCTGCCAGCTAAGGCACATTTCCAAGATCTGCTTGGGGGTGGGGTGATGAGTTCTTACTGTCAGAAGTTTGCTACTCTGTAAATCAGGACTTTTTAACAATGAGCTTTATTAAAATTGAAAAGTCTCAGGATACTCTGTGGGTGAAGATAAGACTGAAGTGAGGGAAAAGGGGCATTTTAATAGCAAGATCAAGAAAAAACATTTGAATTAGCAGCCAAGGGAATCTTTGTAAACATGAAAAGCTTGAACCCAGCTGGGAATTTTCTGTTTCATAAATATTTCAGTGGACACTGACCTAGTATGTTATATATGGGTCTGTGAACCTGCCTGAAATTACCATCAGGCAGTTTTTCAAAGAAATAAAAAAAAATGGAACCATCTCTTTGAATCTGCAGTTCAATTTGGCAATCAAAGATATACCCGAGGTTACTCATGAAGCAAAGAAAGCCCTGGCAGGACAGCTGCCCGCTGTTGGACGGTCTATGTGCGTGGAGATTTCTCTCAAAACCTCAGAGGTGAGAACTGAGTCAAAACAGATGCCCTTTTTTTTTTTGTTTAAGGCTTTTTTGCCGGAATCTTTAGTCAACTACCAGAGCTCCTGCCCTTTAATCCAAAACAACGTGAGAATATCTCAGTGTTATTAAGTATGGTGATATGCTAATGGAAAGAAATCTATTGTTTAACAGAAGCAATTCACTGCAAAAATCTGAGGCCAAACACACAAATGACACGGCAGAATCTAATTTTTTAAAGACACTAATTTTAAGAAAATCAAATTCTTAAACTCTTAAATTTTAAGAAACTGATTTCTTAGACCATGAAGAACTTAGGCATTCTGAGGAAGGTATTCCCTCAGGTGATATAATTGTGCAGGGACACTTCCAGTGCACCTTTTTCTATTGTTGCATCCCAAGAAAGTGGGAGCCAGGAGACAAATCACTGAGAGGTGTGGCCAATGGGATTTGAAAAGGTCTGTGTTCTGACATGAGCCTTTGCCATCTCTTTTCTCTGATCCAGGGGGACTCCATGGAGCTGGAAATTTGGTGTCTAGAAATGAATGAAAAGTAAGTGCATTCTTCACACATTCTTTGTGTTTGTAGTTTTTAGCTGATGAAAGGGGTACACGTGGTTAATCCATGGTGATCAATGAGCACATACTGGCTGTGTGGCCAGGGGCATTTCAGAGGGAACTCATCCCCTCTTTGTCTAGAGCAGCAGTCAAACTGTTTTAACACCAGTGTCAAGAAAGTAAAGTAGTAATTTAATTCCTTCTTCATTCTTCCATTACAACTAGTAGGCTTCCTCAGATACAAGAATTCATAATCTCAGTAATTACAAATGTTTTTATATTGAAAAGATGTCTCTATTAAGTAAAAGGCTGCATGGCATTTTTCAGCAATTTCTTCTACAGCAGGTGATTAGGTTGAGGCAGGACTCTTAGCTGGTTGGTCAGTACAGAAAGCCACACTGGAGCTTTCTTTATAATTTTGGCAATAAAAATTAAACAAGTGGCCCAGACTAATTTTTATTTAAATTTTATTTAAAATAAACAAAAGCAACTCCAAACCAAAACAAACAACTCCAAACCCAGGCAACTTAGTTGTGGACAAAAGACTTAATTTTTTTTTCTTTGTGTTCTCCAGGTGTGACAAAGAAATCAAAGTTTCATACACTGTATACAACAGGCTGTCTCTGCTGCTGAAGTCTTTGCTTGCTATAACCAGAGTTACTCCAGCCTACAGACTCTCAAGGAAACAAGGCCATGAATATGTAATATTGTACAGGTAAAGCAGAAATTCCCCATTTGAAATGCAAACAGCAAGACTCTAGACTTGCACAGTGTAGCTGCAAATATAGTTAAAATGGATGAGTAATAATAAAATCAATTTATTTGCATAAAACTAGTACTGATCAGTGACAGAAAAAAACTTTGGTCTATGTATCACCTTATAGCTTTCACTTGAGCCACTGAAAGAAAAGCTAAGCACAGGCTGTGAAGTGTTTGCCTACCATGTTAGGAAGAGTAAAAAAAATTCTACATGCAATCCCTGGTTAAATTGCTTACTAGCATCCAATTGTTTGGTGTCTGGCCTGTGTTTGATAAATGCCTCTCTACATTACACATAACTGCAATGTGTACTTTTGCAACATAGATACAGATTCTCTCCTGCTACTCCATTTTGAAGATGCATCCTTATCTCAACTTCCTGTAGTTCTTGCAGTTTACTCATCCAAATACTGGGTTCAACTCTTTTTAGCCTGGGAGTCTGACTGGCTTGTAGGTCATAGTTATCTTCTTGGTTTTGGCTGTGAGAAAAGTCTTTGACATGTTTGCATAGCTAATCTATATGATTGTAAATCTCAGGTTTGTTAGCATTTGCACAGTTGAGAACTCAAAAAGAAATTCCAGCCATTTTCTCATTTTTGCCTCCATTGCTGACTTGGCGTGTACTTAAGAACAGGTCTTTTTACAGCACAGTTAATCTTTTATGTTGTGTGATGAGCATCAGCTTTTAGACTCAGACCTATCTGTGAAGTTTGTATCACTTCATGTTTTTGCTCTGAACTGTAGACCTAACCACAGAGGCTTAAAAAATTTAAAGAAAAATTTGTGATTGGACTGCCATTTTCTCTTTCTCCTTTTTTTACATGACCTGTTCTTCTTCTGAAGCAGCTGTAAGGTTTTTTGAGATGGGCATTCTAACCATTTATTGTGTTGGTTTTTTTCCTGAAGAGGAAAAGTAGTTCCAGCCTTTCAACTCGAAAAATTAAATAAGAAACAAGGATATGTATAGCATTATGTGCCAACTGGATCTAACAGCTTTTCTTTTTTCCTTTTCCTTCAGGATATATTTTGGTGAAGTCCAGCTGAGTGGCTTGGGAGAAGGTATGATTATACAACACAAAAACAAGAGCAGAATTATATTTCATTCTGACTACCTTTTGGTTACTATTCCCAAGTACCATAAGGAAAATTATTCTGAGGCTTACATATGCTTTTTGTCTGGATCTGCCAGTGCAGCCTGCCAGTGCAGTGTCACAAGGTGACAAGTATAATGGTGGTACTTGGACAAAGTCTCAGGTGATTGCCATTTTGACTCTAGTGATACAGAACTGAAATAAGAATATGGAATTACGTTGATAAGGGGCAGGACTGGCAAAGGAGGTCATGATCTACTGAGGAACAAGAAGCACTTCAGAACAATATTTTAGACCAAGAAGTCAGGAAGCAACATCAGAAGTCTTGCAGGTGAAGCCTACCAGCAAGGCAATCTAGTGCTGCTGTTTTGTTATGGATTCTATAACATGTGTTTTTGGAGTTCAGATTGCAAGAGATAATGAAAACACTACTGAAATAAGATAATGTAACCTCAGAATAAAAAGGATGAGCATAAGTGATCAGTGAAACTGATAATTATTCCTTAACTTGACAGGTTTCCAGACAGTCCGTGTTGGGACAGTGGGTACCCCAGTGGGCACCATCACTTTGTCTTGTGCCTACAGAATCAACCTTGCTTTCATGTCAACCAGGTGAGAAACTGCGATCGTGCCAGAAACTGTTCTACAATAATTTACTGTTAAACCCCTCATATTCTGAGCCCCCAAATCTTTCCCTTCTGCTTATCCTTTCCTGCTGAGATTCTCTTTCAAGAAGAATGCTCTCTCTCACGCTTAAGCCTTGCAGCAAGGGGAGTATTTGGGTAGCTCTGAGCCAGGTTCTAGACCTCCAAATTCTTGATGCATGCTTGGAATCACAGGACTAAATTACAAAGATGCTCTGGTCCCATTAATAGACACAAAGGTTTTCTGTGAGGGCACCATGAGTTGGGAAGAGTAGGGAGAAGAAGCCAATAACACCATTGCTTGTTGCCTTGCAGGCAGTTTGAGAGGACCCCTCCTATCATGGGGATTATAATTGATCACTTTGTGGACCGTCCCTATCCCAGCTCTTCACCCATGCATCCCTGCAATTACAGGTGAGGAAATACTGAGTTGAAGTCATGGGCCATGGTAAAGGCATCCATTATGCCCAAATACAGAGCCTTTTCCACTATTTGTTGACAGCATGGGAAGGGACACTGGAGAATTAGTGGCGGTCATATTGGCATAGTTAAACATGTGATGAAGGGTGACATTTTTCTCCTCACATTGAGATGACTGAGTGCAGCAAGCCCCAGTATTTTCCCAAATTGTTCACAGAAGCACTTTGATAAAAAGGATCTTTAATCTTGGCTGCCTTCAGGAAATGAAAGTGTGATGGTTAATCCTGATGCAGAACTACGTGTCTAGATGCATGCATCCTTGGATATTTCCACTGGGAGAAGATCAGTTTCATTTCTCTTTAGAGATGAGAGATTTGTCTTCTCTGAAATGAGTGTGAGGGCAGTCAGATTGGGACCAGTGGTGGTGTTTGACAATGTGTAAACACCAAAGCCAGTAGCACTAGCTGGTATAACAGAAGCATTAGTTAGAAACACCTCTGGTTTTTACGTGGGGTAGAAGACAAACACTGAAGGAAAACTGACATTTTCCCACTTTGTTTTCCTCAGTTCTGGCAAGTAGATGAGAGCCCTTCATAATTCTCAATTCAACGACACCCAAATACTCTCAAATTCCCTGCAGTGTTTGTCCCAGTGTGTTCTACTATTTGTTTGTTTTAAGGAATATTTCCAGTTAAAAAACTTATCTTTCTGCTTTAGAGCTGGTGAGGACAATGGTGCAGTATACCCCTCAGTAGAAGATTCCCAAGAAGTGTGTACAACATCTTTTTCCACCTCTCCTCCATCTCAGGTAAGAGAGACCAGGCTCTTTTTACTTCTAGATAGAACAATTGCTGTAAGAATAGTTCACACATTCCTACATCAGCTATTGTGCAAACAGAAAGCTTCCTGCTGCTAATTAAAATCTAATGTGTGGGTTCTTGAGTAAAATCTACTGAAGTTAGATACTATCTTCAACAGAATTCCAGGGGCCTAGAAAGACTGAGTTACTGAGAGGGATTAAAAGAGCCTGCTCCTGTAGCTGGGTTGAGGTGTGCTTGAAGTGGATGTGTGAAGAAGCAGTGTACTTACACATTTTACATACCAATACTGCAAGAGGGGGAATCTAAGACATTGATGCCAGGCAGCCTAAGTGGGAGTAACAGACTGACACTGAGAAAGGAACACTGAAATACCAGAAAAATGCTGGAGAAAGACAGAAAAAAGAAAAAAGCTGTATTTCTTGAACCATCTAAAAGTAGTTGGGGCAGCAGGAATAAGTATTGGCATAAAAATTGCCCATGCAAATTTCATTTAAGTTTCAATTTTAAAATAAGTAAATAAATTTCCTTTTGAATATAAAACCCCAGAAACTCCCAAGTTCTTTTACGTGTCTTACGTATCTGACTCCACAGTATTTTGAAGACTTGACCAGAGTTGCAGTTGTCCTATCACTTTAAATATTCAGGATTGCCCTGCCTTGTTGTCCAGCCAAGAAGCAGATGGTTCTACTGACCTTTAAAGACAATCTAAAGACTCAAAATCTCTTTCACTGTCAATGTGAAAACATAGAATGAAGTATAATTGGAATGCTGTTCCAAACTGAAAGAATTTGCTATGGGTCTTTCTACTGCCTCAGAGGAATTAATATGCCTGATTTAGAAGAATGTATTCTGCTGTATGTATGAGCTAGAAATGAGCTTCTCTTAGGAAGCATTTTTGTGCCAAAGTGATTTCAGGTGACCAGGCATCAGACAATGTTGAACTAATTAGCCAGCAGAGTAAATCTGATGGAATAAAGCTTTTCTTATTCTGCAATACACTGTTCAGGAAATGAGTTTGTGGCTGAATTGTGTCCTGTGTTTTCCTAAAGTGGGGTAAATACAAAAGATTTCATAAGGAAATTTCCAGTGGTTTGCTTGTGCCAATGTTACTCAACAGTAGTAGTGGATGTAACTACATTGAAGTTGACATTTCCCCAGGGGTCATGAAGCTTTACTGTCATTGAGCGGGAAAAGCTTTATGAAACCACTTGAACCTTGAGGATTCACATTAAATATGAGCCTTCTTTCATGCTTTTTCTGTGGCTCTTAGTTCCCATATGCTGTGCCCTTTTTTGTAAAGCAACTGCCAGTCTTTGTTACCACAGTTAGAATTGTAAGGCTGCCTTGGCAGAGTGGACTTTAAATTAAAAGGGAAAGAAGTAGTTTTTTTTTTTCTCCAGCTTCTATATGTCCTGTCTAGGTTAATGACTAGGAAAATACTAGCAATTGTATGATTTTGTGGGCAAGTTATGTGAATCTCTACCTCCCTTCTCAGTAAAAGTGAGGCTTAACCTGCGTGATACAAGGAAATAGTTGTTGCCTTCTCTGTGAGCTTGCATGTCTGTTTATGTGTGTTGTGAAGTAGCCCAAAATTCAGGAGAGTCTGGCCATGAGTAATACCCAGAAATGAAGGAGAAGCTTTCCTCAAAGTGAAAACCATTGGTAGGATAATGACTGGGAGGGGGTGTGGGACTGAACCAGGTTTGGATTGCCTTTTTTGCATTAGCACCCTCTGAGAGACTGTTTACTTCTGGAGTTTTGCTCCTGTTGATGGTGTTCCTGCTTCACATCAGTGTGTTTGAATTGCACTGTAGTCTGGGTCCCCTTTATTCTAAGGGTGCAGCAAGACCTGCCAAGATAGGATCCCTCAGAAAGCTGGAGGATAGGGAGTATGGATGGATGGAGACTGCTGAAATACAAGTAATTTGGAAATTAAAAAAAAAAAAGAAAAAAGAAAGTACTTGACTTTTTCTGGCATCTGCTCAGCCTTCTCCTTGCAAATTGGCTGGTACCAATTATAATTAACTGTGGAACAGAGTCTCTGGCAGTTACTTTCTGTCAGGGTGCACTGGAGTCTAAAATATTACCTGTGTTCAGTGGTTCACTCAGATTGAAAAAGTCAATTCTTTACGAAATGAATGTGCTTGTGGCAATACTGAGACTTCTGTTCTCTGTGTAGGTGTGGCTGCTGCAGCCAAAACCTCTTCACTAGCATTCAGTTCATCCAACTCTTCATAATTCCTCTCTGAAGTCCTTCTCTCTCTTTCTCTCTCCCCCCTCACTCTCTCTTTTCCCTGTTTCCTCTGTTTGTCTGTGTCTGTGCACAGTGTGTTTTTACTGTCACAAAGGCACATTTTCAGACCCCTCCTCCTGTGGTGACGGACACCTTGAAGGTCCCAGTGATGGGACTGGCCTTTTCACATCAAGTGAGTTGTCAATAGCATATGCTTTACACGGCCAGAATATGAGCTCTGGCATGACAAAACCAATACAGGAAAATACAAATTTGACAATATGGAGTGTTTGTTGTGCATGGGCAAGACTGGAGGACCCACAATGAGTCAGGCACTTCACTAAGATTGGCTTCTTAGATGCCTTTGCAGACCAAGGACAAGCACCCCTAAAACACAACAGCTGTCAAGGATTGTTAGTGAAAGACACGAGTAATAAGGAACAATTCTGAGTGTTTTCTGTTAACAGCCAATGTCCCTAGAACCTGTACAGTCATTAGAGCTCCACTCAGCTTAACTAGCCTCATGTGAATGAAAGTGCTGTTCCTCATTTTGATCCCTGTAAAGGACATCAGCTTTGGTGCTGCTGGAGCTCACAGTGAGCTCTGGAAGAAATGTTCCTCTTGAGGTCAGGCAAGTCAAAACAGGGAAGTTTTATTTAACCTGACTGGGTAGAACTCTGCCTGGGATGTATAAGGAATTTCTCCTGGGTTTCACTGCTCCCAACACTTAATTCCTAAAGCAATCTCACAAGGGTTAGCTTCCCAGTTTTCATTAGCTGGCACATTTATGGGACCACATATTGTTTCACTGAAGCTGTTTGAACAGGTCTGGAAGATCAGCTGTTTTAATTTGCAATGGGAGTAGGTTCAAACAGTTGATAATGAAGTTGTCTTGGGATGAAAAAAAATCAAATATTAGCTCTTTAGTAAGTTCATGATGGCATTCATGCATCTGGCCGGTGTCAACTCACTACAGCAGTATCTGAAATAGGCCTGTAGAGCAGAGCTTCCCTGAGACTGGGTATCGGTCATACCCTGCACAGCTTCCCCCTACATGTGTAGGAAGCCAATCTTGTTTTCCTGTCAAGGCTCAGACTTAGTCCCCTGGACTACTGTCAATACCAATAAGACTTTTTTAGAACAATAACCTACAATATTGATTCCAGTGAAAACCTAACATCCTTCTGCCAGCCTGAAATGCTGTGCCTATGACTTTTCCTATTCCTTCTTCAATGACTGGTGATTATTCAGGCTGTGGGGCATTCCCCTTCCCTTTCCTCTCTCCTCTCCCTTTGCCCTTGTTTTTTCTCTTCTTTCTTAGCTTTCCAGCTCTCGTCTTTCCTATCAGCCTGCTGCCCTGGGAGTTGGATCAGCTGACATGGGCTATCCTGTACTCTTTGCTGGTGGCTTGAATGCTGCACACCCTCACCAGGTACTTGTAGAGAGTAGAACCAGCGTGGCTGGTATTGCAGCCATTTGTGTCACTTGTACACCCAAGAGAGGCACTGAAACTAGTGCATGTATTGGTGTCCTGTCTGTCAGGAATGGAAAGAATGTAAAGTAAATACAGAGAAAGCACAAATTCCACAGGAGTTGGGAATTGGCTCCTCAGCATCCCTGACTTTACTGGGGTACAGGATCACGTGGAACCAGCTGGGCACTGATTCCAAACGTTGCCTGTCTTACAGAGCTGCTGCCCCTGTAGCTGTGCAAGCACAGTTCTGTACGCTAGACATGGACACACTGACAGTTCATATTGACAGTTATATTGGTTCATCAGACAAATAAGCCAAGTCAACAGAAGTCTTTTTTTGCTGTGATGTTGGTGTTACACCAGTTTTGCTGACACAATAAAATAATTTCAGTTGGAATGGTCCTACAAGTGAGCATCTAATCTACCTGCCTGGACCAGTTCAAGGCTGACGTAGTTAAAGCCTGGTATTAAGGCAGTTGTCCAAATGCCTCTTAAAAACTGACAGCTTGGGACATTGACCACCTTTCTAGGAAGAGAACACTGTCCCAGTTTTTGACCACCCTCTCTGCAAAGGAATGCTTTCTAATGTCCAGTCTAAGCCTCCCCTGTTGCAGCTTCAAACCACTCCCATGCATCCTATCACTGGATCCCAGGGAGAAGAGATCAGCACCTCCCTCTCCACTTCCCCTTCTCTTGAAGCTGTAGGGAGCCATGGGGTTCTAGCAAGAGGATGTAAGTTTGTTTTCCTCCATTCCTGCCCATGAAGCAGAGTTCTTACAGCCAGGGAACTCTGCAGTGTAAAACAGGCCTGAAGTGGAGAGGAATAGAAAGGGAGTAAAAAATGAGTTTGTATTGTGATAATCTAATCCTGCATCTCTCCGAGGCTTATGGGGCTAGAGCCCAGTCATATGCCAAAACCCCCCACAACTTATGCCCAGTGTGATGGAATCTACTTTGTATTGCACTGTGGTGTTTGTTTAACTTTGAGATCTCTTAACTTGACTGTTCCTTTCTATCTCAGTTGATTGGTCCAGGCAAAGAAGGGGGAGTTCCCCCAGTTCCTAGCCAGCCAGCACATGGCACTCAAGCTGACCAAGAGAAGATGTGCACCCCACTGGATGGAGTCCATTACTCAGCAGCTACTCCTTCCAGCAGGTAGGTTGGTTTTAGATGATCCACCACTTTTGCTAACCCATTTATAAGCCTACTAAGATAAAACTTTTTGTTTCCCCTTTTTATCTATTTTTTGTAGTATAACTATTGTCTTTCCATCCCTCAAATCAACTTACAGCTTCCTCTGATGGAGGCTTTTTCAGCATTTTCTCCGAACAATGATCTTACCTATCTATTTAAACATCCTGGTCCATGTAATATCCTTCTTCTGTGTAATGTACCTTCTATGTCAACTTAAATATCAATTTTATACTTTTTTTTCAATCTTCCTGCTGGTTTTGCTGATTGTAGAACAAGATGCAATAAGTTCACAAATGAGTCTTAAATTCTCTAGAGACTTAATGTGTGTTGTTACCAAAGCCAGCTGTAGTTACCAAAAATCTGTTCACCATTTTAGTAAGAAACTTTAGGCACAAAGTTACTTAAAAGGAAACAATACAACCTCAAACTGTCCTAAATCAACTCCCTCACAGCTAATTAAATCCTTCTGGTTTTTTTATCACCATATTTATTTCTTGAGAAATCTCTCTTGAGGTCACATAGTTGTGGGTCCCAGAGATTTTGCTCTGGGGAAACCAAAACTCAGTTGCACTAGCACTTTCCTGGGCATACTATCTAGGTAATCCTCTTTCCGTGGGACAAAACTATTTTCTTTTTGTTTTAAAGTTCTGAATACCTGTAGTAGGAAAATAATTCAAAACAAATAGGTCATGGAAGTACCTAATAGCCATGGAGTGAATTAATCATACTGGGAGTGGCTGTTGTGATGTAAAAGACTGCTGCATTTGTAAACTAAGTGACAGATATAATTGTGGTTCTTGGCCTCACCTCCTGAGAGATCTGTGACTGCTGTTACTGAAAAAACAGTAGTGATGAACAGGAATTGTTGTGAACACACACAAGTTAAAAGTCCATTTCCCAGAAGAAAAGCCTATTTCAGCAACTTCACATTCAACGAAACAGTTTTTATCCAGCTTTAACAAAAATCTGATTCTACAAGTGTCCACTTTCCTTTTGTGCTCCTGACTGAGGAGGAAGGTATGGTACAAGGACAGATATTTGTTGTCCTTCTTTCCATACTAGGAGTAAACCAAGAAAAGTGAAGGAGTCTCGTAAAGAATGTTATTTATCTACTCTGTTTGTGTCAGGAGGCACTAATTATGTATTTCCCTCCGCTAGTGAGGACACAGAAACAGTATCCAACAGCAGCGAAGGAAAGTGTGGCTCCCCACATGACCTTTTGGAGACCATCTTTATCCGGAAGGTGGGAGCTTTTGTCAACAAACCCATTAACCAGGTAATGAGCAGTAGATCTTCTCAGAGAGCACCATAATACCCTTCTCTTCCCATCTGTTCATACACAGAGGAGCAAAAAGCACCCCAATGCCAGAGCAACCTCAGAGACTGAGAGCGCATATTTCTGAGTGCTGCATTTCCCTACGAGGCTTTGCCAAGGCATATTTTGTTTTTCATAAAATCCTTTTGGGATGTGACAGCCATTGAATTTGCTCCACTTTGCCAACACGCTATTTGAGAATAGAAGACTTTATACTCCATTTGGGTCTCACAGTGATCTGCCACTACCACAGATCCATAAATCTGGTAAAGCTGGTAGTAAGCCTCCCTTCCTTGAAGGAATGTGTAGTAGACCAGTTCATCACTGTAAGCAAGCATTTAAGTTCAGCTAGGGCAGCTTAGCGATCTGCTTAATTCCTAGGGCTGCAGTTCTAGACCTTTCTAATGAAGGAAGGAGAATTGTTTCAATTTGTAGCAGTTCATTCATCCTTGCCTATATTATACAAGATATGTATAGAAGCAATGCCACCTCAAGGTATGTATCTGCATTAGGTCCACTGAGTATCATCTCTGGATTTCATGGCTGTTAAATAAGGTTGTCAGCCTCCTGCCTAACTACTGACATGATCTGGGGCCGTTTTTAGCTGGCCTGACAAAGACATTCAATATCCTTTTCTGTGCCAGGTAAGCAGAGCATCTTAGTGAAATTCTGTTTGCTAAATCTCCTCAGGTGACCATGGCCAACTTAGACATTCCTTTTGCCATGTTTGCTCCCAAGAATGTTGAGCTGGAAGATAACGACCCCATGGTAAGACTCTTCCAGAGGTATATGTGCCTTCTCAGCATCCCTTATGCAAACATCCATGCTATTCTCTGCCTTGAATACACTTTGGTTTTGGAGAAAATAACTAGTTATTCAGATTTGTTTGGTTTCAAGAAGTCTCCTGTGTTGAATCTTGGGCTCTCTAAACATGCAAATAACAGCATGTGTTTGCTGCCCTGCTCTAGTTAATGTTTATTGCCCAACCTCCTAACCACCCCCACGCTGCCAAAGTACACAGACAGACATGACTGTAAGATCAGTACTCACCATCTTTGGTTTCTTGGGCAGGTCAATCCTCCTGCATCCCCAGAAACAGAATCTCCTCTACATGGCAGCTTACACTCGGAGGGCTCCAGTGGCAGCAGCACGGGGAACACCCACGATGACTTTGTTATGATCGACTTTGTAAGTGCCCTCATCAGAGCTCTTACACAGCACCTGCACCTTAGGTGGGCTTCACGTGCTGGTACGATGGTAAATGATGTCAGAGTGGTTTTCAGTGGGAGTGGAAAAGACACGTCATTCACAGTCCCAGAACTGCCAGGAATCAACAGTTACAAATTAAATACCATTTCAGTTCTCTGCTAACATCTGGGCTTGGCATCCTCTCTCTTAGCACCTAAAGGAGCCAGGTTCCAAAGAAATGTTCTCTTCCAACTGCTCAAGTGATATTGTGATATGGCTGTTCTTCAGTTATTTAATATGCATTATTGCAGCAACAGTTGTACTGCCAAGATGTTTACTAATAGAGGGTAATGACTTTACCTGAGATTTTAACAAAAGAGAAACCAATGTCTCTGGGAATTAACAGCAGTGTCTTTGATTCTAGAAACCAGCATTTTCAAAAGATGACATTCTTCCAATGGACCTGGGGACATTTTACCGTGAATTTCAGAACCCCCCTCAACTTAGCAGCCTCTCCATTGACATTGGAGCACAGTCCATGGCAGAGGATCTGGTATGGAACCCTGAAATCTCTGTTTGTGGGAATCGTATGTACTGTATAATGCTCTCCCTATTCCTAGTTTGGAAAAAGTATTTTCATAGAATTGTAGAATAGTTTGGGTTGGAAGGAACCTTTCAAGGTCATCTAGTCCAACCCCTCTGCAATGACCAGGGACATTTTCAACTAAATTAGGTTGCTCAGCCCCATCTAATGTGGCCTAGGTTATTTCCATGGATGGGGCATCCACCACCTCTCTGGGCAGCCTGTTAAAGTTTGGCACCAGCTTAATAAAAAATTTCTCTCTTTTATCTAGTGTTAATTTACTCTCTTTCTATTTAAAACCATTGCCCCTTGTCCTATCACAACAGCCCCTGCTAAAAAGCCTGTTCCTGTTTTTCTTAAAGGTCTCCTTTTAGACCCAAAAAGCCACAATAAGGTCTTTTGAGAGTCTTCTCATCTCAGGCTGAATGACCCCAAGTCTCTCAGCTTGTCTTAAAAGCAGAGGTGTTGCAGCCCTCTGATCATTTTTGTGGCCCTCCTCTGGACCCACTGTAACAAGCCCCATGTCTTTCCTATACTTTCCAGAAAAGAGACCCTGCCCAAAGGGAGTCCATCACTAATATATTCCAAATAAATGCAGATTTGTTTGTGGCACACCTCAGCCTCTGAAACCTTGAGGCTGAAGGCTGCTGCAGCATGCTTGCTCTGGTTGTCATTGAAAGCCCCCCAAACTAATCCTGCCTCTGGGGTGTCTCGGTGGCAATCAGGCCTAACTTTGCAGCCTGAGCAGAGTTGGAGTTCTGGTGTGCCTGGTGAAAGTCATGTCTGGGTGAGTGCTCTGTTAGGCTCTCTGGCACTGTACCATACTCTGGAGAAAAATGAAAACCAGAGTCTGAGAGCAGACTGAGAGTGACTTGATGAAGGCAGTGGTGTGAGCAGGTTATTGTGCTGCAGCTGGTGGGGATTGCACAAGGTGCACCTCCTGTTCCTGCAGAACAAACAGACTCTGGGCAGAGTGCCCTTCTCAGGGTCACTTGCTGGATGCTGCCAGAGGGTTCCTGGTTTTGTGCACGTATAAAGGTGAGCCCAGAGCATTGGCAAGGGATTGCATGACTTAGAAACAGATTTTTTTTTCCTGTTTAAAATTTCCTTCTGTCTGCTGTGAATGAGCCCTGATGCACACCTTTCCTTACCCTTCCAGGACTCGCTACCAGAGAAGCTGGCAGTCCATGAGAAAAACGTCAAAGAATTTGATGCTTTTGTGGAAACCTTACAGTGAAGCTGTTTTCCAGTTCCATCGCAGTAATTCTTCCTCCTCAAGGCATCCTGGAGATGACATCAACAACTATCTCTATTGCCCCTGCTCTGCCTTTTGTTCACATTGACTGGTTCCTTCCATCAAGTGAACTTTCTTTTCTCTCTTCAATGACAGATACCGCTCATCTGCTGATTCTCCTCAACTTTTCCACCACATAGTTCTGGACTGCTTTTCCTGCTCACAGTCAGTTTTAAGACTTCAGTAGGGACACAGAAGTCAAACTCCAGTGTATGGAAACTTATTTTCTCCTCAGTTTGTGTTCTGTATAGAGGGGCTTTGTGGAAAGTTGCCATATGCTTCCTCCAGCGTTCGTATGGTGTAAGTTCCCTAGGTAGAGCTTCTTGCTAACAGACTTTTTCTTACAGTCTCTGATCCTGTTAGAGCATAGAAAGCTTTGGTTTATTTCCAGGATCTGTGAGTTCAGCAACTGTTTGAAGTCCAGGACATCCATTCCACAGAACTGGGCATTTCATCCTGACTTCAGAGTGCGTGCTTGGATCCCAGGGAGACACATCAGCTTTGGGACCTGCATAATACAAGTTACCTTTGTTTGTCTGCTTCTAAGGAACTGGGTCTCTACACAGTGATTTTGTGCAAGGCCCTCTGTTAGGTGGCTGATAAGCAGGAGTGAAACTACAGGAATGCTTTCCACATTTCCTTCCCGAGTGCACTGACACTTGGCCATGCTGAGTTTAACAGTGTTGACTGTTGGCAAGCCTGCACGTAGCAGCTGTGATGATGCTGAATTCATAGTCTCTGCTTCTGAAACAAACCTGTAAATACTAGGAATCCTATTTCTTTAGGGTTATGTAACTAGGAGTCTTAGTCCAAGATTTTTTCCTCTAATACTTGCAAGCCTTCCTGCTTTATGGTTAATAGATGATCTTAAGAATTAAAAAATATTTATTGCTTTTAAAGAAACCTATATTTAAAAGATGTTCTGTTTTCATGTTACAGTGCGGGTCATTCTGTCCTGATCACTGCAGAGAGCAAGTGTGCTGTGGAACCCTGGCCAGTGAGACTGGTCTCTCTTTGCAGGAAAATATCCAAGATATTTATTTTCTAAGACAGACTTGATTAATACTATACTCTGTTTTGGGGACTGTGTCCATTGCATCCAGTCAGGGCTTGCTGATAGAATGAAATGCACACATCAGTGGAATGGAGTGGCAGGGACTTGGTAAAAAGCTGTTTTCTGATAGGCATGGATGAATTTGGCCATTCAGAAGGCAACTTCTTCAAAGAAGCACACTTTTTTGGGAAGCTTATGGTACTTTTTAATCAGCTGGCTTTTGAGTAGCTGAAATTTTATTTTTGTAATAATCTGGCCATTGACAGTGTGACTGGCTGGCATTGCTCTATGGGTGATTTGGCTGTTGCATGTCTTCTGCCTCTTGTAAGGATGAGAGGAGAAAAAGTGACACTAAACAGAAACTTGGATAAGGTGGGTTTTCTTGTGGTTCTCTCTGCTCCTCGCCCATGTAACTAGAGTGAGCAACTGCAAGACCCCTTACTGTGCAAAACCACTTTTTTTCCCTGTTCTTTAAGTGGAGTTGTGTTGCTTGAGTACTGAGAAACCATCTTCATTTCCTCAGAGTGGCTGAGCAGCCAGCCTTCTAGTTGGTGCAGTGTGGCAGCTTCTTCAGCTTAGTTGCATTCATAGTTGGAAGAGATTGCCTGCAGCTGATGGGGGAACCTGAGCTCCACTCTGGAACACTATTTCTGTGCCACTGCTGGTGCAAGGAGCCAAATTCAGAACTTACTGTAAGGCCAGAGCAATGCAATGCTTTGAACTTTATGAGAGTTTATTTTACTCAACCAATTCAACTTTTTAGCAACTTGACATGGAAATTGCTTTGTCTGTGCAAACTAAAATGCACAAACATTTAAGAAAGCGTGGAAGATGAAACTGTTTATCACACAGCTTTAGTTACATGGACTGTAACGAATACTTGATCCCCATCCAAGAGCCACCTTGTTTCACAGGTGGAAAGGGTCACAGAAGGGTGCAGGAACACAGGGAATTAATGGATCACTGCCTCTCACCTGTGCTCAGGAAGTTGGTCTGTCACTTTGTAGGAAATAGCTCATAGACTAGTGGTTGTCACCTTTAGTCTCTGAAGTGGTACTATCTGGGCTGCAGAGCAGCAGAGATGAGGAAAAGTGCTGGTTCACACCATATGAATAGAGAGTAGTCGAGGTTAAACTTCATCGAGCCAGAACTCCTGCTGTGCTCTTCTGCTGACAAGCTCTGGAGCTGGCAGGGAGCACTGCTGTTCTTGTTAATCATACCCAGGAGGTCAGGGCTTGTATTTGTGCTCCTTTATTGATAAAGTTCCTAACGTGGCTACAGCTTTCACATCTCATAAGGCAGAATGTCACTGTGGCACATTTTGTTTTCTTCAAAAGGCTGGAAAATTGCCTATATAAGCTGCTAGTGTTGAGCTGGATGGCCATAGCAATAAGATTCTCCAGGGCTGAGTTACCTGCCTCTTCTCTGGACAGTCCCCAGTTTAAACACACAGTTGCTACATCTAGGCTCTGAGTTCCCTGACCACTGCACAAATGCTCTGCTTCAGTAAAGATCTAGCTGCTGCTGTGGCCTGCCACAGATTGTGTTATGAAGGCTGTTTATTTTAGCAGCTCCCTGCTCAACTCAATAATAAGGACAGTATGTATGTAGCTGCTGATTTACAGATAGTTTGGGTGGATGGGAAGGCTCCTCAAGTCTATTGTTTTGGAAAGTCTCCAGTGTACTTCAAGTATTCAAAGAATTTCCAATAAATCTTTTATGTAAGCAACACTGTCTGCATTTTGCTCTGTGTACCAACAGGTCTGGGACAGTCCCAGGCTCATGCTTGTTTTCCTCCAGGAAACAGGAGAGTCGGGACTGTCGGTGAATGCAGGACAGAGGACACTGCTGCCTCCATCAGAGAGGGCAAAATGGACTGGTGCATTATAGTTGGAGCTGTCAGTGGGATCCTACTGAGATCAACCTACTGCAAGGACAACAGAATAGGTGCCTGGAGGTGGGAGGAACAGTCACACAGTGTTTGACCCTGCTGACCTCACCACTGAATTGGGAAACTGAAATACTAACTCATCTCCAGAGGAAAAGGGTAGGAAAAGGGGGAAAAAATATACCCACAGAACTTGCATTGTACATGGCTGCTACATGGAAAGCATAGCAATGTTTTGAGTTGACAGGAGAGACAGCAGAGACTAGTAAAATACAGAAAGAATAGCCAAACTTAACAGACGATTCTAGTATTGATGAAAGTTAACCCTGCGTAACACACAATGCCAGGTATGGTGCCCACACCTTCCCTTTAAAGGAAAGACAAAATTATTAAAATCTGTGTACTAATACTGCTGATTTCACCTTCAGTGCAAAGGGTGTCTGATTATTATAAAAAAAAGACATAGTGGATAAAATGGCAGGAATGGGGGAAGAAAAAAAAAAAGAAAAATTACTCTGTGAATTAGAAGCTTCTGTGAAGAGAATATTCCAGCTTGGAATACAAGGGTAACTAATAAAAGCAATCTTTTCTTAATCACATCTTCAGAAGGTAAACTGAGCATCCCACTGCAGTTTTATGGATACCAATCTGTCTACCTTATATGCACGTATACGTGTGTATTTATGAGTGTCATTTCATAAACTTAAAAAAGACACAGTACAGTGTCAAAACTCACAGAAACCATCCTGTGGGATCTGAGGCGTACTACAGGGCTTTACACCATGCCACCAGTAAGACAAGGAATTGGAAAAACCATCAGCAAATAAGTGAGAAAGTAAACAATCACAGAAGTATGATGAATCACCTAGGGCATGAACAATTAAATACCATTTCCTTGTGAGTCTACTGTATGTATTTATAAGAAGTGTTCTCAAACAGTGTCCATAAAGCCAGGGGGCAGCTACTCATGAGAACATGTCCAGTTGCAGTGGTGTTCACACTGCATTCAGTACTGCCCATGGTTGGACATAACACAGGTCCTGCCAATGCCAGCTCCCTGTCAGGGACAGATGCACCTGCTCTCCAGCTCCTCTGAGCTGATGGTGCTACAGCACAATGCCAGGCAGGTCACTGTGACAAAGCCCAGAATCAGGACCAGCTGCTACACTGAGAGGAGGTTTGAGATCTCACTCTATCGTTGGCATGTTAACCACTGTCCCCATTACAGGGGCCATGTCAGCATGCAGAAGGGGAACTGGCAACACTGGGAAGGCCTTAACTGGACAGTTTATGAACAGTAAAAACTGACAAGCAGCACACAGTTTAGACATGCAAGTGTTGACATCAGCATGAACACATCACCCTGACACATCACTGCTGACATCCCAGCAGTCAGGCTACTGCCCAATGCTGATGGTTTGAGTTCCAGCGTTCTCCGTTCTACTCCTAATTCTTGCACCCTAGCCAAAAAGCTTACTGATGTAACAGGCAAAGTGCTGTCTTTAGGAAAAGGCAGTGAACTGAATATGGATGAAGGGGAGTGTGGTGGTGCTAACCATACTGTTCATCAAGTTAGCAATCCACAAACATTGAAATGAGAAGGTGCAGGCTTCTGCTGCATGGATCACCTGGCTACAGGATAAATTTAGCCAGCTAATCTTAAAATGGTACCCTTGGCAATCTTAGGCAGACTGCTCATCATGACAGGAAGATGGTAATGTGGAAGAATAGCTCTCTTTAGTAAAGAGCCAAATCTATACTACTTCATTTTTGTTTTAACTATGTTACCAGCCCAAGGTTCCTGCAAACTAGTATTTCTTTAGTTACTCACATAGGAGGTATTTCGTACTTTCTTTCCTCCTTTGCAGCACGGTTTTGGTTGGCACCATAGACAGCCTTACTTGTTTCTTGTAGAGGTGCCACTGCTGATGCCACTTGACAGACATACATGGATCTGAGATTATATTTTGATTTTTATTGAAATACAAAAAGTGCAAACTGTGAAATACAAGATTGGTGCAGATTAAAAGAAAATAAACAGTGTGAACCATGAAAACCCAGGCCTGCACCTGATGAACATCAACAAAGAAGAAGGCAGGGAATGCCAGCAATAAAAGCAAAGCCAAAATTTTTGCACAGGAGCCCCTCTGCATAAAAAAAGGAAACTGGGACCAAACTGGCCCTTGGCTCACTCATGTTAGCACAGAAGGCATCCGGATGGCCCCAGACCCCCTGCACCACCCAAAAGCTCTGGTGTCAGTTCACAGGTTGGGCCAGAGAGTGATCAGAGGCCATTAAGACAGCAGGAGGCTTAGCAGAGGGGAATGTTCTAGGTGCTAAAAGCAGGAGGCTGATGCAGAACAAGTACCCCACAGGAAGAAATGGCTAATAGCTAACCTGAAAGGTAAGCCAGGGAAGAGACCCTTGGGCGGCTCTACAGCAAGAAGAAAACCACCCCCAACCTGTAACAAGGCAGAGAAACCCAGTCCAGCCAGCACCCTGCTCGTGGGAGGAGGGAATTTAACCCCCTGGCCTTGGCAGGTGCAGCCTCTGGTGACCACTCAGCTGACACAGGCTGCAGGCAGGCCCAGGCCAGTTCCTTGCTCAGATCACAGGAATATTTCAATACAAGGCATTCAGGAGAACAGACTGCAAAAGCAACCCTGGTTAATGTGCCTGCTCCAGGGCCCTCAGCAGTTCCAGCACAAGGAGCAGCAGAGGAAAGAGAATATTTACAGTGGGTCCCTTTCCAGGATTTGCAAGCACTTTCCCACCATGAGCAGTAGCAGTTCCCTGAACACTCTCCAAATTTGCTCCCTGTAGGCACTGAACTGGAGCAGGCTTTTATCCCTGCCTGCAGGGGATGAACCAGCCTCTAGTTTGCTAAAAAAGGAAACGTCATTTCAAGAATTCACTAAAAAAAAAAAAATCAACCAAAATCCCAAAAAAACCCACCTAAAATAAACCATCAAACTCCAGATACTTGCAGTATTCCCCACTTCCCCCTGGACAGGAGCTACTCCAGCACTGCTCCTCTGGCTACTGGGCAGGGAACAGTCCTTGCTGCTCTGCAAGGCCAGAAGATGCCACCTTCCCCAGAGAGTGCACAGGGCCAGGCCTCATGCACGCAGGCACTTGGATTCCAGGTTGCTGAGCTTGGGCATTTGTCCCAGAAGTTAGCTGGGCTTGCCTTTCCTCTGGGGAGATGAAGGTGAAGCCAGTGTCAGCTGCAGATACAGTCAGAACACCAAGTCTCCTTCTCCCCCTACCAAAGCCTCCAGAGAGCGGGATGCCTGCATGGAAAGAGGGGCTGCACTGGGCTCCCTCAGCCTCCACAGCCTTGCCCCTAAACACTGGGGCAAGTATACCTCTCTCCACACTACTCCACCCCAGATTACTCCTCCACAGCACATCAGCCCTGCTAACTCACTCTAGAAGAGGATCACAGATGAATTGGGAGCAGATTATCTCTCCCTCCAAAACATTTACTTAGTTTCTGCTGTGAATTGTTCAGGATGAAACAATTCATATCCTGGCCAAACAGGGAAGGCTCCTACTCTTGGAAGATGGAGACTTGAAGAAGTCAGCAGCCTGGTAGCCTCCATAGGGAAAAGTCTCCCGGTATCTAGAAAGGATTAGATCCAGTCCTATCTTAGAACATCTCTTGCTCCAGTCTTAGTAATGCTCACTTCCTTGTTCACTGTTCACACCCACATGTCGGTATGCCTCCCCCAAGCCAGCTGGCTGGACCTGTGCTGCCTTGCCGAGCTGCCTGCATTTGCACCCATCCCCATTCCAGAGTTTAGCAAAAAGAGCAATCTCCTTAATTCCTGCAGCAGATGCCACTTAGATTACACCAGGGGCACCGGCCCTTGGTCAGTGTTTAAAGGCAGGCTTAAGTACTATGAAAAAGCAAATTCCATTTAGCATCCAGTAGCTTTTAAAAAAACCAGTTCTGCTTGGTCCATAAGATTTGTCCCTGGGGCCAGATGCAGCAGGGAGGTCTGGCCCCAGCACATAGGGCACAAGATACAAAGATAAATCACACCAGTGAAGTAAGGCTAGAAGCTCCCTCCTAAAACCCTGACTGGCCAAGGAGAAGGATCTCTTTTAGCTCAGGTAATGGGAATGAGGCAGCTCAAACCCAACAGAGATGCTCTAACAGTATTGCAGCTGCTCCAGGGAGGTGCCAGGACCACCCCACCCTGAGCCTGCCTTGCAGAGAACACAATCTCTCCAGCTGTGCCCATGGCATACAGGATACATCTGACCAGATGGCAGGATGGAATGCAGGAGGAAACACAGCAAAGGCCCTTGGCAGGGAATAGCTGTTCCCTCACAGTTTTGGCACGTGAGTGCTCAGCACCTGGGCAGAAATTTGTAATCCAGGCCTGGTGCACTCCATCGTGAGGGTTAGCCCCAGTCCCCAGACCTTCCCTCAAGGCCATGCTCTCTGTTACACTGTGCTGGGAAAGTTGTGCTCAAAAAGACAACTAACTAGTCAAGGCAGTCTGTGCCAGTCAGCACAGAAACATATGCCAGAAGAGGAGGCCTTGTGCTGCTGCCAGGACAGATGGTGATCCTCATGGTGTTCAGCATCTCAGTGCCACCAGGGCACTTGCTCCTGCCATTGAGACTCAGCAGCTGTCAAAGGGTCACAGCTGGCCCACATGCAGAGCCAGGTCTGGCATGAACCTTCCCAGCCAAGCTGGAAGTGCTGCTGGAGGGACAAACATACCTGAGCTGGATAACCACGGGAGGCAAGTCACCCACTACAGTCCAGCGAACACTGAATAGTACCTGGAGTGGGTGACCCCAGAGGGGCCAGGCTTTGGGCTAAATTCACCTTCATTGTTCTGGAGTCTGACAGGTAACACAGCCCATTGCCGTGAGCCTGTCCTTCACCTGCTTGCCAAAAGCAGGGGGGTCTAGAGCAGTGTTTGCAAGTGCAGGACATGCTGCTACCTGGAGCACAAGGGCTGCTGCTCCCTTCCCTGCTTTAGGTGTCCCTGGGGAAAGGCAGGATGCATGTTCAGTGCTGAGAAATGGCACTCACAGTAAGAATGTCTCCATCACAAAACCCAGCAAGCCCACTCTAGCCCAGACAGCCCAGCTGAGGCAAGGAGGGGTGAGCTGGGGCTATTGGGAGCTTGAACAAAAAGATCTGTGCTAAGGAAGGGACCAAGAGGGCAGAAAAACTGTACATAAGGGAAGGAGGAAAGGAAGGCAGGTCATCTGATAGGGCAGAAGACTGGTGATGAGCCCTGGAGGAGCTGCACAGGTGGGTTAGGACTCCAGTCTCAGCAGCTGGGAGACCAGCTCCCCTGCCCATCCAGAGCTGCAGGTCTCCTGCTCACTTACTTGCACACTTTCACCATCATCTCCACAGCCCTCACTCTGCTCATCACCCAGAGGATCAATGGTCCCTTTGTACTGGAGACAGTTTGGTCACAGCTCCAAGACAAAGAAGGGGGAAGGTGGGCACAGTGTGCAGGTGTGGGCTGGCCTGGATTCAGGCCTCTGCAGCCTCAAACAGCTCCTTCTGGTGGTCCAGCAGGAATTTGGTAAAGGTATTGATGGGATTGATGGCTTTTAGAGTGATGGCCACATCTTTGGCCCAGAGCAGATTTGGGCCAAACACAACTGCCAGGTTGGTGTTTGTCATCTTGTTTCTGTCGCTGTGAGCAGAGACCTATGTGGGAAGGAAAGAGACCATTGTGAATCCTACAGAATAGCACAGCAGCTGCCCTCTACCCTCCCCAAAGCCAGAGCTGACAGAGTCACAGAGAAAATGAGAGGAGAAAAGCTGGCTGGGCCATATCATAACAACAGGACCAAGAGCACTGTCAGGTAATACCTCTCCAAATCCAGATCGCCACTCATGTTCTTCCCTCATGCTTGAATGGCCTTGCAGTGGCTTTCTTGGTAGCAGGAAGTACTGTAAACCAGATCTGATACCCCTCTTCTACTCAGCTATTTCGTAGTTCTACCTCCACCCCAGGGAGCTTTCAGCCTCCCAGGTACAGACCCCACAGGCTGTATACCTGCACCTCTTAGGCTGAAGGGCTGCCTGCACCTCTCAGCGTTCTGACAAGCAAATGCTTTTGCTAATGCTCACCTGCACCAGAAAGGCTGTCAGTAAACGGAGCACTTGGTAGTTCTCTTCTGGCAAATCCTGGAGCATTTTGCGAACAACATCCACACGTTTCACCTCCTCCACACCTAAAAATCAAGAGAGATGGGACAATCCTCAGCACCCATCCTGAGGAAGGCCCTGTTGGCAGCCACAAGGTATCCCATGCGTGTCTCCACTAAGACATCTTTGCCCTTTGCCAGTGCAACATTCAGGGAGTAGCACACTTGTTACAACTCACTCTGGAAGCTGACAACATGGCTGTAGAGGCCAAAAGTGAGGAGGGGCTCAGGTAGCTCCCTCAAAAAGGTCTTGAGAATCACAGCAGGGAGGTGGACATCTTCATACTCCTGGAAATCTACAGGCACACCTGAGAAAGTAGAGCAGACACTCAGTGCACACTGGCCAAAGCAGCACCTCCTCCAGACAAAGAACAGGACGTGATGGTCAGAGCCCAAAATTAAGGAAGGGGTATTTTAAAGAACACAGAATCCTGAAGCACCACATCTTCCAGCAGAGTGGAAAAATATGTCCCAAAATCATATATAAAGCAGTGCTGAATCCAGCACTACATCAAATGAAATGAATCAAATGAAACTTGACTAAGTTTCATCTTGGTCATCTTAAGTCCCTTCAGTATAACCAGAGTAAGATGGTATATCCCACCCCAAGAAACATGGAAACTTTCAGGAAAAAAAGGGGTAGTAAGGGGATATGAGTGGGAAGGAATATGCTTTCCACACAGCAGAAGTACCAGATACTTCTCCCTTGCAACTCAGGTCATACCCCAAGAGGAGGCCTCACCTACAGACCTACCAGAGAAGGAGAGGATCCATGATGGACTAGTTCCAACACAGGAACTAGCAGCTGGACAGTAGTAATTGGGGAATGAGAGGGCCTCTGATGTGTTTGGGCACTTACCTGTATTGTATTTTTGCTGGACCTCTCTGACAACCTGTGTATTTGCTGATCTCCGGAAAATCCCTTCTGTATCAAGAGCTGTGAAGTGACAGCGGATGGAGAAGAAAAAAATCAGCCGTGTGAGAGTCTCTAAAAGTGCTGGCCTTAACAATTATAAATCCATGCTGTGGGGCATTCAGACATATCAACAAATCCCTTTTTTAGAGTACAACAATTCTTTCTGCTTCCACTATCAGACAAAGGATACAAGGAGCATTTGGCTACTTTTATACAAGTGGGAACATGGACTCCTGAAAGGAGGTCTCCTAAGTCCTCCTCACAATCTCACTTGAAGGCTAGCTCACCTAGTTCTGGCTTTACACCCTATTCTGTTCTTCTTTATCTTACCACAGTCTTGATGGGAGCTTAGACAGAACAGAGGTCACTGATATGGGATTGCATCTTCTCCAAACACTTACCATGCTCCAGCAAGTAAGCAATGGTGTCTCTGACCACCAGAGGAACAGGAGACTGATCAGGGCTCTTCTCCCTGAGACTGCAGCAAGAAACAATAGGTTACACATGACTGGTACACAGGACTGCTTCTGCCCTACATGCAGCCTCCAACTCTTAAATTTGCCCACACAAGCTGTACTATGTATGATCTTGCTATCCCCATCCCTGGTTCAGCCGTTATTCCAGCCTTCTATTCTCTTCACCCATCATGTTACATCATTCACTGGAGCAATTATGAGCTCATTACTAGACCACAGAAACTTTTTTCCATCTTCTGTAAAAATCTCAGCCTGTATATGCCAGGGCAAAGGGTTCCCCAGAAGGCAAGGATGCTACTTATGATTCAGATGAAAAGGGTTACGCTTCCCTTTTCCTTTCCCATAGGAGCAAGGGCAGAAAGAAGCTGACACAGATGAGAAAAAAAATTTTGACCACCACATTCCTGTGACAGAAGATCTATCAACAAAATGGCCGTCAGGGAAAACCTCGTGATGTCAAGGTGCTCGCTGCCACCCTCACATTTGATTGTCCAGACCACTCCATAGCTTGGAGCTATCCGGCTCTCCCAGGCTGCTACCAAGCTCAGGCACCACAGCACCATGGCAAACACCATCTGGAAATGTTGCACTGAAGCTGGGGAATGTGTTCCCAGACTGCCGCAGAGGATATGTCTAGCTACACAGTACTGGCTCCTCCTCATTCCCCGGGGAGGCAAAACCACACTCAGAGTTAAAAATACCTTCAACACTTACTCAGTATCACCAGCCCTTGCCAGTATCTGTGTTTGCCTTTGTCACTGTGCAGGAATGGGGAGTGGGATTCACCTCAGTGAATAGAGGTGCTTTTAAAATAGAATTTATGATTTGGAAAACAACTAAGAAACAAATCTGCAGCACTGCTCAAAGTAGCATAGTCCTAAAGACACCCTGTCAGCCTCCTACAGATTTCTTTTGCTTAAAAGGAAGTTTCTAGTGCCATAAAGCTGTCCCTATGGCCCCTCATTTTGCTTCTCCCTTAGCTGCAAAAACAATCTAACCTGGGGATCAAGAGGGTGGAACTGAACGGAGTTAGTCAGGATCTGGACATGAGCACAGAGTTCCTCAGGAAAATTATTAAAGTTTCATAGGAAGTCTGAACTGCAAAAAAATTCTGAGCCATTTTCTGCTGTTGTTCAATAATAAATACAGTGACCTCATATCAAGCAAGTCAGGGCAAAAGCAACACAGTCTAGAAATACTCACTGCTGTAGGGAGACTCCAAACTGCTGGTTTGGCAGAGGTGGGCGTGGGGGTGTTGGCTTCTGGGGCACTTGCAAAGGTTTCTGCAGGGATCTCAGGTATTCATCATACCTGCAACAAAACACAGACTAATAAAAAGCCACTCCATCTCCCAGAAAGTGCATGAACCCAGCACTGCACACCCACTGGTAATGGCACCGGACTAGCATGGTCAATTACACCTATGCAAAACCACCACAGGCAGCTCTGGAGCACAAGAACAAACATGTGGTTGCCAGGAAAAAAGCAGGGAGAAAAGGAGTTATCTATCTGTAATCAAGAGTTGGAGTAGCTGAGTAACATCATGGGCAGGAGGCCAGGACAGCACTGTTTGTGATGAGACAGATGCATATGTGGGTGTGGGACAGGGAAGCAATCTGGTAGGACTGAGATTATGGCAACTTTGGGAAGCCCCAAAGACAAGTTGAGCAGTGCAGAATGAGCTAAGCAGGTGCCCAGACAACAGCAGAGGCACACCATGTGCTCCAGGTCAGTGTTACGGTCAGTATTTTGCACAAAGTCCCCAGGGGGTGAGTGAGAAATGCAGGATTGGTGCTCCACTGGGAGAGGATTTTTAACTCAAAGACAGAACTGGGGACTGGGGCCAAGGACACACAGGAAGTACTTATAGAGAGAAATCAGTCTTGAAGGCAATTTGTCACCACACCCTGCAAAACCACCACCTGAGTGGAACAATCTCTTTCTCCCCTTGCCACTCTTTACACAAAGGCCCCTCTCACAGAGCCCTAAGCAAGAGGGAGACAGGCAGTATTCTCACTTCAGCACTTGGCTTGGGATCCCCAGCTGTTCCAGCTTCACGTACTCCTCCAGCTCACTAAGGTAATTCACATAAAAAACCTTTCGTCCAAATTTAAAGCTGAAAAACAAGGGAAAGGTAGATATGTGAGGAATTGGGAAATCCAGTAACAGAACTGACTACTTACAGTAAAGGAGAGCAGGGGTCTGCAGGAAACATCAGTGGGGCAAAGGTAGGAATGGCTGAGCAGCAGAGATGTCACCCACATCGCTCTCCCACTCCGTGTATTTTACCAGGAGATGCAAAGACTTTCCAAGATACACTAGAAGCCCTAGCAGCAGCAGGCTCCCTCAAATGCTGGATTTCTCCTTCCTATGCTCAGCAGTAGGCTTGAGAAGATTTTACTCCCAATTATTTAGTAGAGTTACAATTTCAGTATCATAATAAATTAAATATTTGAGTTGCAAAGCCTGCAACTTTTTACTTCTACTTGGCTGGAGAGAAAAGGAGTAGCACAGAGCTGCAAACTCTGTAGGTTCCTAAAGAGGTGTTTCTGGTGTGTGAGTATTTCTGAGTTCAGAAATGGGAAGAGATATAAAAAAGTGAGAGACTCCATGATAGGCCTGGCAGCCTGGACTCAGCTTGTGCCCCTCTGAGAATGCCCCACTGTTCCCCTGCAGTGTGAGCACATGGGTAAGCCTCCAACAGTGGTTCCTTCCCACCTGATCAGAGGCTTGAAGAGTATCAGTAGGGTCTTGATGAACATGGTCGGGTGCACAATATACAAGGCTTTGATGTTCTTCTTGTACCTGTCAAGAGAAGCCCAGTAATGACAAGCTGCACTTGATGCAGAGGAACCAACCTTTCCACAAGATTAAGGCACCTTGATTGCTTCATCCCTTTTGCACTAAACCTCACTACAGCACCCATGGCCTCTGCTCTCCCATGCTCTGTAGCTGTGTCAGGTTACTCAGCAGCCTAAGGGCATGCTACCCTGTATTCCAAGATTCATCTAAAAGCAGTGAGCAGCCTCTCCAGGAACCTACAGTTATATCATGGGGCTGACACAGGTCCTGGGTTTGCTGCTTGCCTGTTGGCTTAAAGGATGTGCCTACAGAAGGAGCTGCTCATCCTATGATTAAATCTGCACGAAACAACAATCCACCTCCTCAAGCAGGAGAGTAAGTGACAGCAAATTATGATCAGCAAGCTACACAGGGGGCCTGGGGAAGAGCCTCTACATTAGGCTACAGAACAGCACATAACATCCTTGCTTGCTGCAGCTTTACTCACTTGCGATCGAATTCCCTGTAGGCATCCCGCAACCAGCTCAGGGATGGCTTGTTCTCACTGGTCAGGCCATGGTGCAGGTACACCAGAGTGTAATCACTCTCCACATACTGGTCCAGTGTGAATTTCAGGTACCTGAGAAGAAAGAACTGATGAACTCTGCTACAGAGGGGCTCCTCCTCCCATTGGGACTCTGTGTGTGTGCCATAACAGAGGATTCGCATCTCCAGCAACGGAAGTAAGCACTTGGGAGGACATGTCCAGCTAAAGAAGCTACTGCAGATGGATCTGTTCCCAGGAACCCAGCAGCTGAGAATTAGGTCAGATTTAAGAAATCAAGAGCAGCCTACTAAGACTCTACTTACCCCAGCAGTTTCACGTGATCTAGTTGATGACTTGGGGGCATCCGGCAGGCACTGAACAAAATGACTTTTCTTCCATATTTGTCATCACCTGCAGATAAAATGCCAGAGATTACAGGGAGTTAAGGTCTTGGCATAGTGGTCTTGGCAGCAAGGGGTAAAGAAATAATGAGAAACGACCATAACAAGGCACAGCTGCCAGCAAAGCTAAATCTGATTTTCAGCAGTTATCATGGGCCTGTAGTGTGGAAGCAGAAACCTGAACACCAAGGGCCTGGCAAGTCAACAATGAGAATGAAGAACAGACTCCCTGCTCCAGCCCTGAAAGGAGAGGATGGACTGGAAGCCAGGGTGCCTCAGGGCACATAGGGACGGAGGCAAGTACAGAGCAGAGTGCTCAGAGCATTAATCCTGCAAAGCTGTCCCTGGGCACTGCTCCTGATGCACAGGTGTCCAGGGAGGCACAGGGAAAACTGCCCCGTACTGGCACAATATTCCTTCCACCCTGCACACAGTCCCAGACTAACTTCTAATAGTCTGGTTCATCTGTTTCTTGCTTCACCTGAAGCTTAGTCCTGCACACAGAACACAGGCCATTTCATACCCTGAAAACCAAGAAATTCCTAGAAAAAGAGCAGTTCCAGTCGCATCCCAAAGATGAGAAAAAAGCATCACCCTAAGTCTCTTCTACAGATGAGCCAAGCAGGGCTGCTGGATTCGCCAGGGTGATTGTAGAATAAAGTCTTCACTGCTTCCTAGATTTTCCATCCACAGAGAGATTTTTCCAGCCTGAGACAGAAGGAGCTGCAAAGTGCAGCGCAACAAAGCATTCTTTGTAAAAGCCATGCAGAAAACAGTCCCCATCACAGTGGAGCCAAATAACCCATAAAGCACCGTCATGTCATGGAGGACACTCCCAGCCACCACTTGCGGCTTCAGAGACAACAAGCCAAGTTTTCCCCAAAGCAAGTCTTCAACCGTCAGTGGACTTCTGCCAGCAGAGATCTCAGCCCCATGAGCAAAGCCCAAGCAGACACGCATGGCCAAGCTTAGCAGACATGCTGGGGAATAGAGAGATTTGGATAAGTAAGAATCAGTTCACAAATCTTGTGGACATACAGAGTTTGAGGGAAAGTCTGATTCTCTCCCAGACACAACACCCAATCCATTTCCACAAAGATGACTTCTTTTTAACAGCAGTGGTGATGAAATGGTTCCTTTAGTATGAAGGGTGAAAGTTTTCCCACCTTTTTAGCGACGCACCCTGCTCTGAAACCTATGCTTTCTTGTCAGGCAGAGTGCAACAGTGAATGGAGCTGTTGAGGTTATACTCAACAATACCCTCCTTACTCCCATATGGTAAACCATCTCAAACAGACCACAGCACAGAAAAGCAGCAAGAATCACTACTTATGTAGGACAGACCTGCAATACATCATTCCTCTTAAAATAAATCCTTTTCCCAGCATGGATTTACAATATTCATGCAGCCATTTTCTCACCTTTGCCCAGGCTCTGGCCCTCAACTACCACTTGGCTACACTCTCCATGCAGCAACTGAGGTTTCGGAATAGGAAACCTGATGTTTCTGGGAACACTGCCTTTTAATACCAGATGACCATTTGGAGCTGCAAATGGCAGCCAGAAAACCCATACACACCAGCCATGACGTTAAGATGCCACCCGCCCCCTTTTGCCCCCATCTTGCCAGTACATAGTCCCTTGCTACTTGTTCATTTTCATTTTCACTTGCAAGTCCCATTTTCAAGCCACTCACCGGACAACACAGAATTTATTGATGTGCACAAGCCAGAAATTCTACCAAAGCTAAGGACACTGCGGCAGCACTGGGTACGGGGCAGGAAAGGGGCGGCAGAGGCCATCACACTGACATACACATGCGGAGATACAGGGCAGCTAGGGAGGACGCATGACCTGGAATGCAGGACTAGGAGAGAGTGATGCAAGGCTCATCTGGAACAACCGGATACAGTCACAGCCAGGCCACAAGACCAACATCACATCACATATCCCATGGTAGCCCACTCTCTGCCTAGCCCAGAGTTTCTTGGTAGCTTGCTATGAGCTTTAGGGCCAGGTCTAATGTGATTGAGTTGTCTAAAAGTGCAGATTACAAAGACCTGAGTAAGGAACATGGCATATTGTGACCCTTCCCATTGGTCTTGAGCAACTCATATATCTCTACCTGAAGAACAAAGGGTCCTGCCTGTACAAAGCACCAAGAAGATGCAGCATTTGAGAATCTGTTGAGTTTCATAATGATGAAAGAGAATGGTCAGAAAGACAACAGATCTTTGCAGATCACACATAGCTCTATGCTAAATTCAAAACAGGTGATACCTTCAGCTAACTGAAAGGCTGCATTTCACACCAGAGTGGATGGTCTGAGGGCCAGATGCAGACTGCAAGCTTAATCAAGGCAGACCTTCGTGATGTGCAGTACAGCACCATGTTCGTGCCATGTTTTGGGTGGCCATACACTCAGCTCAGGCTTCTGGGCACTGATTATCAGACCTGACAAGTCACCATTTGGGAACGATATACCTTAAATAGCTTTCTCTGAATTGACATTAAAGCCTACAGCAAGGCCTATGCAAAGTCTACAATCTTGTTCCTTATATAGCCTTGGTGAAAACGTCTGGGATTGCTGGTAAAGAATAAACAGACGATCCATGATTCTGCCAAAGGGGAGATGGCATGTATCCCCTGGACAACTTCCAGGGCCAAGTACATCAAAAGATAATCTACAGTGCCCTGGATGACTGAAAAAGGAGTGGCCTGCTTTGCCTTCCAAATCAGAATGAATTTATGCATGAGACCTACAAAGGAACCAGCATGCCCTTTTCTGAGTTCTGGGTTTTGCTCCAGTCTCACCACACTGAGCTCAGCCCGTCAACACAGAAACTTTCAAAACCATCAGCTTCCAATTTGGTTTCTACCTGACATATATCTGATCAGTCTCCTTGCTCCAGACATGACAAAATCAAAAACTCAGCATCAAAGCTGAACAATCAGTTGCTCCAATTTATAAACAAGAACCTAAAGCCCATTCCATGCATTCTTGTTGAAGGAAACTACCTTCAGGTGGCCCCTCTGCCTCCTACAGAACAGATTCTTATCAGGTTTGTTCTTTCCCAGATGCTCCATCCCTTGTACTATTTGTTTTCCTGTTTTCAGTACTAATCTTATGTATCTAGGTTTTCACCCCTTGTTTGCAATTGCAAACAGCTGAAGTTTCCACTGAACCAAGTACAGACCATGAAGCAATCACTTGGCTTCTCAGGCTGCCTCCTACCTCTCCCAGGTGAGGAATGCTCAATAGTTAACAACAAACCAATAACCAATTATATACCATCAGTACTCACAGAGTGCCCCAACTTTTTAAGTTCATACATAAAAAAGTATTTTCAATGTACACTGGAATGAAACTACCTCCCTGAAGGATGTGATTCAGATTATTTTGCTTTTAACAACGAAGAGCAAGACAGTAGCCGATATCTAAAGCCTCCCCAGTCAAGACAGCTGCTCATTTAAAGAGATATGAACTTGTAGTACTGATGGACATAAGCTCCTGAACATTGTTATGGCACTTTTAAGGCCTGAACTGCGTTCCTCCTCTCGCTTGAACAGCAGCACTTCCAGGGCATTTCTAAGACAAGGGGCAAGGAAAATCACTGCTGTGTTTCCAAGGCATGAGCGCAAGGTCAAACTTCTAAAAGGGCTGAAATTGAAATACTGAGGTAAATTTTTCAGACAGAAACCTGCAGCAATAGGAATGTATCACAGCAGAAATTCACATCAAGATGGCAGTAATGTCCCAAGACAGGGCACTAAATGAATCTGCACAGCCAACATGGAAAATACATCCTTGGCATGCAAATCCTGTTATTTATTGTTCTAGGTAAATAGAAATATATCCATCATATATCCTGAAACATATCCTTTAGCACTTCCATCATGATTTGAGGCAGCCTAACTGGAGTCTAGAGACTGCTCACACGTACCTTCATGAGGTCGCCTCAGTTAAGTGCCCACCTTGCTGAAAGATTCAAATGGGAATATCCTAGTACTTTGATTCTGAGAGAATGCAGATGGATAAAACTTGCCAGCAAAAACTAGCCTAACTGCTAAAACAACAAAGTTAACAGAGTTCAGGGTCAAGGAAAGGGCACCACTACAGAATAGTGGAACATTACTACACAAGTTTCACAAAGCTTAGCATGTTTAATCAAGAGCCACTGTCAGTAAAAAAACCTGTCAAAGGTAATTTCATTGCAATTAGCTGCGCTGAGGTTATGGCGCAGCTGGGAAACATTTAAATATAGTAGATTTTAGTTGCCTATTAAATTCCAGAGTGGATTTAGCCCTAAAGGAAAAGAAGGCAAGGAACTCAAAGCAGAAGTATTTTAATACATGATTTCATCCACCTCGATATTCCCAATATCCAAACACTGCCAGAATCAGAAAGCCTTATGAAGTGAATATAGCTTTAACTGATAAAAAATATACTAGACAGTCAGATTAAAGAATGCAGAATGGGAGGATGTCTGAGAGCATAGAAAAAGGGAGAGAAGATTCAATATAATGAGGAATTGAGAATCAGCATTTCCAGGAATTGTGTGAAGGTCTTAGCAGTAAGAATTTCACACCAATAGAATTTTTCATGTACATTGAGAAGCGTGAAAGCACCAGCAGCCAAATTATTGAGACTTAGGACTGAAGTCCGGAGAGTATTAACAAATGCTCAGCAAGCCCAAGGCAAACGAGTTACCAGAACACAACATCTCTGCAGCCAAATGGAGAAGAGACAGATAACAGTTGCTTTCAGATGGAGAATCCAGTTTAAGTGCCAGCTGCTTAGCACATGAGTGCAGCAGCAGATCATGTGAAAGAATAGGAAGCAATCCTAGAGTGAACTTCCAAAGCACATATGGTAACAGGATAAACTGGAGTTTAAACTGAACTGGTCCAAGCAGGCCACCACCATGACAGGACAGGAACAGGATTTTCACTGAGACCCATGAGCCCCAAAGTGCCCGAAGTAAAGCCCACACGCCAAATTTGGCTCAGATGATTCTGCTGTGCCTGAGGCAAAGGTGCAGCCCTCAGACAACAATTTTGTGCAGCCTTTGGACTCCTGAAAAATTGCCAGTGCAGCCTAAGGCTGAGCAAAGTTTGGGCTCCCCTGAGACAGTCCAGCTACAGGCCATGGTCATGCTAAAGGAATACCATGATCTACAGAACCAAATGTTAGTGCCACAAAAAATCTACCTACCTGGTTGGGCCCCATCAAGTGCACCCTGGTCTGGAGGAACAGAAAAAAAGTTATAGCAAGCCAAGCTTTGCATCCTTTCCCAGAAAGTAATCATGAGGGTAAAGTCTGAGACCCTAGCCAGATTGCCACTGGGATGCATTTAGCTGCTGTCTTGCAGCATTCAACCTCCTTCCATTTCATCCTTCCCCCATGCTCCTCTCCAAAGCAGCCTTATCTAACAATTACAGGCAATAACAGCAACCCTTGATTCCCAAATCTCTTTTTTGAATTTGCAACTAATTCTGTATAATCAAGTTTCTTGCCCTTACTGTTACAATTCCTCTGCCACCAAAATGGCAACTGCTGTACTGTCACTTTTTTAAAAGAGTTAATCGCAATTAATTCTGAAGTCCTCTGAACAACTTCAGAAGTTCAGAGAATGGCATCATACCCATATGAATAACACATCCCCCATCCGTAACCTTTTTTTCATGATTAGTAGATTCTGAATTTAAAAAAAATGAATTGCCAATTAGAATTAAAAAGAAAAAGGTTCCTCTAGTTTATGAAGGCATTTATTATCACACCCAGCCCTTTCCATCACTCTCACAGCTCTATACTCAGCAGACCCACATGGGCCTATCAAGACAGGAACCTCTGCAGAGCAGGGCTCTAGGAAGAAATTCTCCATTCTCTTAGCCTCCCTTAGAAACTTAAAATAACTTAGATACTCTCCTTTCCCTTGACCTTGCATATCAAAATATGGTGTACAAGCTGGGCTTGCTTTGGATGGACTCAATTCTCAATACTGAGACGATTCATCATTTATTATCAAACAAAATATTCTTAAACAAACAAACAAGTTAAAAGCCGGAAACTACATCCAAAACCAGCAGAAATGCTGTTTGTAGTCTGTATTAATGGAGCCAGTAACAAAGTACCATGCCTGAAGGGAAAAGGACCCTTGTTACCCTTTGCTAATGGGCCTTTGCTGAGTTTGTTAGCCACCAAAGACAGACACCCTGTAACACACCTTCAACACAAGTTTTGTCCACCACTCTACCTTTGCCTGCCTAGAGAAACAACAGCTACTGCTGCTCCAAGATTGACATGGGGAGGTAAAATCAATCACCAACATCTACAGCAAATCATCAGCACCAGTTACAGCTTTGGCACCTGCAGCCACGTTTGTTGGGTAAGTTTGGTACCAGATTCACCAGTGACAATAGACTTAATGCTGAAATTGCAGCTTCAATCCAGTACCACAAAAGAAGATACACTCATAGCTCTCCACACATATTGGCATCACAGCTTTTCTGCGAGGGCAGCCCCACAGATTGACAATTAATGGTGTGAGGCAGCAGATCTCCCACACAAATATGCTTTGAGCTCCAACAAAGTTTTGAAATCACTGGGCAGGGATTATGTAGCTGGAGTATATAGTGACAGCCACTTTCCTGACCACTGGTACACTATCTTCTACCCTCCATGGCAGTGAGAAATTCATATGCCAATATATGTTAGGCCCCTGTTTTCTTATCCCAAAAGAAAACAAGGCAGTTATTGTGTAAAATGAGAATGCTGATGAACCTCATAGCCATAGTTTTGCATATTGACCACAAAGAAGAGACCAGTATTTCAAACTGGGTAGCAGAATGAGGAAGGAACACCTTGCCAGAGCTGACAAGAGCCCTGCTCTTCCCACACAGCCACAGGTTTCCAGTATGAATTGCATTTCCAGAGACCTCCTTTAGACTATTATTAACTACCTGCCTTAGTTTTGCAATTCAGCCTGTGCTAAAATTCAAGGCCAAGACTATGTCACATCTAGTCTGCCTCAAACCCTAAGAAGATGGAAGCAGCACCTTTGCCATGTAAGAACTGGCAGGAGAACACAGAAACTCCCAACAGAACAGAAACTTGGGATAGTTCCCTAACAGCTCTCAACCAGGAGCTCGTGTTTCCTCCAAATGCTATGTGACGTGAGCAAGAAAAAAACCAAACTTTGCAAAGTGGATTGTGCAATGAAATCAAACCTCCTCTCTTTCAGTTTCTGGCTACATGTAAACAATTTCACTGCTACAGTGCTCACAAAAAGAGGCACTCAGAATCAACAACAGAACTACACAGAGGCCTCTCCAGAGCCTGCATAAAACACTCCATAAACACACACTTTGAGGCAGGTCTGAAAAGACCAGCAGAGCACCAACATCTTCCTTCAGAAAAGCATCGAGTCCCAGAACCAAAAGAACATTTCCTTAAACTAAAATACTGTGACTCCTAACAATACTCCAGTTCTGAGTACTCCCTCAGGACTGTGGCCCGGATGCCTTTTACTGTCATCTTTGTGTAACACACCATCACATGGGACAGAAGTAACATGCCAGCTCCTTTCCCATGGACAGCCTCTTCCTGCAAGACCCCAGTCCCCAGAAGAGACAGGAGCATAGAGCACAAAGGAGAGTCTCCATGAAAATGCTGCACTATATTTAAGTGAAAAACAAACCCCAAAAACTTAGGGGTTTTTGTTAAGAAAACCTAACAAATCCTGCAGAATGTTTTTTAGTACTTTTCCCCTCTTAGGTCAGATAGCCAGGCCTTTCAAATCCAGCACGCCTTGGACTGATTCAGAAACTAAGATCAGCTAGAAAATGAGTGTGCTAACTTTTTGTCATCAAACCCAGGCTTTTATTAAGTTATTAACATCATGCACGCATCCAGCAAGAAGCAATTACTTTTCTGACCACACAGGATAACACTGGGATCATGGAGTTCAGCCTGAGGATGGGAACCAGCCTTCTGGTGTTGTCTCAAAATAGCATCATCATCCCAGAACATATTTCAGGGCAGGCAGGAACAGAGTTAGCCATAAACTTTCTTCTCTGAAGTGGAGAAAAGGGAAGGACATGGGACAGAAAGCTAATGAACCAACAGAATGGATAAAACTATCCTTGATCTGCTGCCATTTGCTAATATTTACAAGAGAACTAGGGTAATTTTGTTTCAGGCTCAGCATAGCCAGTGTTCATTGCACCTGCAGCTGCTGAAAAACACAATTTGTCAGCAGAGCCAGACCTGAACAATTTCATATTAATCCAGATTAATTTCATATTAATCTCCAGTGAGATTTTTATTCTCCAGGCTACCTCTAATAGGACTTTTCCAGACTTTCCCAGATTGTTTGCCTGCAACAACAATCCAGAGAACACTACCCTGTCTGATACTCTGAACAGTTAAAATTGTCAATTACTGAACAAAAAAAAAAAATTAACAGCTGCACCCTGGAACCATGATTACAAGTCAGACCCCTTTGATCAACTTCATAAATTCTCCTTTCAGGAGATGAGAAACCAGCAAGTCTCAAACCTATATGGCAGCAAATCTCCTCTATCTGGAGCTGTGCTCCAAGCTCTCCCAGTGCCAAGAAAGGCATCACATCACACGCTGTGTGTGGGACCATCACATGCTTTCAGACACATCAGCTACTGGTGAAAATTGGCCAGCAAGAGCCAAGAACAGAAGCTTCTCTGAGCACTTTCTGCACTATACAGAGACACTGCAGGAATACAAATTTAAACCACCACAGGAAAGAGTTCAGAATGCAGGCACGGCTCCCAGTCAGCCACCATCCCACCCCGGAATCTTTTCAGGAGGCTGGTTAATTCTTCATTTGCTACCCTAGACCAAGTCAAATGGCTACATGGCTACATTCCAAAAGCCACTGACACACCTCCACTGGAGTGATACTCCATTCAGAGAGCTTGTCAAAGAAAAAGTCACGTTACCTTGCAACAGAAATCCCACAGAAAGAGTGGTGTTTATGTCAGGAGGCAGCAGACAAAGTATATCCTTGGTTTGGGCTGACATTCCAGCCTTATCAATGTCTCTGATCTAAACTCTGCTAAGCACTTAGTCTGAAACTTAGTTTGACTGTATCATTTAACTCACCCTTTCCCAGAGTCCTCAAACACCAGTTACCTCTACCATTTGCATTCCAAATATTCTGGCTACTGCCACTGAAATGGTGGAGTCCACACATCTGTCCCTTTCCTGTTTCAGCAGCAGAGACCAGGGCACAGACCTCTGTAAACCCCAGTCCTGAAACTCCAGTCCCACAGAAAAGAAGCTTAGTAACACATTTGTAAATGAAAACACTTCTGGGAAATCTATACGGCATAATGGCCCAAATGTCAAACACCTGGCCTGTCAAACTGAGCAGGAGACAATAAACAACAAGGTTTTGAGTCTACTATTATCATTTTGTTCCACAAAAGATGGAACATGAGAGATCAGGAAAAAGAAAGCTCATTTGAGAAAACTGCCCAGAAAAGAATGATATCAAGACAACTCTTACCAACGTAAGTGCCTGAGACTCTTTCTTTCTGTTGTGGTCAGACTCTGCTGCAGAACAACCCTGAATCAGGAGGACTCCAGCTTGTGCTCCTGCTTCCTTGAAATTTCACATGTGGGGCAGGGACTAAGGTACAGAGAGATGGCAGTAGGAGGGGTAGGAGGTGGCAGCAGGAGGGGTAGGAGGTGGCTATAGTCAAGCAGGAAGTATGAATCAAGTCACAACAAGTTGAAGAAGTGCTTCTTTTTTTAAAAACAAGGAACACAAGTCAAACTGGCCTTACCCTTCAACCAGGCTCACCACAGCAACAGAAGAATAGCCCCAAAACTCTTTCTTATGGAGGTTCCAGAAGTATATCACCAAGGGTTAGTGTAAATAAATATGGACAAGAAAACACAAAGAAAATCCAAATGCTTGTGACCCTGAATGAACAGGTCTTTCCTTGCAGTGGAACACGGGCTGATTCCCCCTATTTCAGATTTCTGTACATGTTGTTTCTGGACAGGATGGCAAGCTCTAGCCATTCAGATATGAGTGATGCCACATACTATGGATTACTCAGTCAGCTGAGGACCTCACAACTGTATTGCTTAACTAGGTAATTTCTGTGACATTATCAAACAAAAAACACTTTCGTGCTCAGGATGTAGTAAAGGGCCATCTCTAAAACAATTCAGCAAAAGCAACCCAGTCCTGATAATAACAGAATCAAGTCAGCAAGAGCCAAGAAGTAACAAAAGTTTAGCTGAAGTCAATAGCAAATTACATGTATCACAAACATTCAAGGAATTTGGTGTTCCTTCTGTGCCACTTCATTGCCACTTGGGCTTGGCAAACAGCAGAAGTCCCTAGAGCCCTATTAGAAAAGCCCTTCCCCAGCTCAGCTGCAAAGACATCAAAGGAGACAACAGAAAGGTTCCCACCTGCTACTTCCACAATGTGGTGCCTGGCAATGTCATAGTAGGGATCATCCCACTGCAGGTGAGTGACAGGCTCAGGGGAGCCTTTGGAGTCATCTGCACAAAGTACAAGAAACAAGCAATCAGGATCTGGAGCACACTGGCAAGTACAATGAGCTAGAGGAATAAGAAAAAATGGCACTTCTACGCAGGAGGGACTAATGTATGCAACTGTGCACCTTGAAAACCTACTTTTGAAATTTTGAGTGGACAAGAGCAGCAATGACTTCCAAAGAGTGCGGTCAGTCCTAGGAGATCCATATGTTTCCATCAGAATGTACACTCTCTCAAACAACTGTTCAGATATGTCACAAACATTCACAAAGACAAAATCCCAAGGACACCATCACGGCTTTTTTGGAAAGGAGGATCTTAACATAGTCCTTTGATGGATGGTCATCCTGTACATCCTTGAGCTAATTTTCCTGACCTCTTTGTTCATAGTTCATAGCACAGGATTTCAGAGCAACAGCTCAGGTCTCCAGCCCCACCTCCCAGAAGGAAGTTTGAGACCATTCCAGTCCAGAAGGGCAAACTCTCCTGCAAGAGACCATAATGGAGGACACTCAAGGCTTTATAGCACATCTATACTGTCAGCACCAAAATGCAGCCAGGCACAGGACTGAGAAGAGCGTATTTACAGCAGCTGGCTCTGCACTTTAGTGCTGTTCAATACTGAGGGTGATTCACTTGGGTGTGGTGCAAATTTAATGTGTCTATAAAGCTTTTAAATGGAGCTGGGGCTCTCTGTATATGTAGCTATGACCACAATGCTGCAAGACAAACAACTGCTTTTTCGCCAAAACCCAGATCCCAAACAAACAGGATACTTACCTGATTTGGGAAAAGCAGGGACTTCATCTGCTGGCCAGTTCTTATCATCTATGGAGGCCAGTTTGAGCTGGCTGAGGGACTCGTTGGTATCATCCAAATTCGGGTCATCCTGAAGCTCCGACAGTGGGTCTGTAGCCATGGTCCCCCAAAAACCACAGTTTATTTTGCAGTGCCTAGAACAGGGGCCGCAGAGATTGTTAGGTGAGACACAGAGATCACAAATCTACCTGCCCACAGAGGCGCTTCCTCTTCTCACTGACTTCCCCCCAATACTCCCTTATCTTCACTTATCCAGAGATTGTTTCCTCCCCCCCTTAATACAGGCAGGAACTCCTCCTCCTCCTCCACGGAGGCAGGACATGTCAGATTCTTTCATGTCAATTGCCATCAAAGGCCATCAAGAGCTGTACCAACCCTCTCAAGGAGTCTCTGCTTGACCACAGCTCTGGACAGAATAGTTTTTCTCTCCTGAAACAGAAGCAGCAGCAGGACTCTGCGGAAGGCGACAGGCTGCACCAGCCCCTGCCTGATACACTCCCTGTATGGCTCTGAGCTCCCCCTCCCTCTGAACGGCTGGCACAAAGCCCGGCTGTTTCCACAATTGGCCCAATGCTGGAAGCTTTCCCAAGAATCACCCCCCCTCCCTCTCCCCATAATGGAGAACCAGAGCTCTCAACAACACTGAAGTGGGTGCTTCAGTGTGCTGGGATCTGAACAGAGAAGTGAACAGCTCCTTAAAACAGGAATTTTTTAGGCTGAGCTAGTAAAACAGGGAGAACAATACACACACAATCCTCATCTCCTTTCAGCATCACCCGGTAAATCCTTTCTCCTATATAATAGCTAGCAGCAAGGAATTGTCTCTTTTCATTTAAAGCCATACTGCCTGAACGAGTATTTTTCACCAAGCATGCCATAAGGACATGAAAGAAGTAAGAAGGTCCAAGAAACAGAGAGGTCAATGCATTTGATGTTGTTTGCAAATGTTTCTCACTCTCATCTGAGGCGGAAGATACATTAAAGCTGCGACTGAGCTAGCACAGCATACAGGGCCTTCTAAGAGTACCAACTTAGGGGCAATCTTTGGGAAAAGCAGCTGTTATCCTCTGAATTCACTCTCCTGGAAGTAAGCAAGGAAACATTAAAAAAGGACAAGGATGTAGATCTGGATTGCTCACACAGACCACATGGACAGTAATTCAGTGACCAGCAGGCAGCAAGCCAAGAGGAACTGTAGAAAAACAGAGTGACACCTTGCATCAGCGAGTCTCTAACACTGTTTCACAGAGATGCCTTGTATTTATTTTGCTATATGAGGAGAGCAAAGGGTTCAAAGATGAACTGAGGAGGCACAACACCTTAGTGTAAAAAGTATATTCACAGTAAAGTGATTTCCTTTAGCAGAATGGAGAGGGGGCAATCATGTTTTGCATCTTCCATGCCTAGAGCTTGAACGTGTATATTCATCCAGAGAAAACAATGAAATAGTTACTCAGACTGAGCACAGAAGATAAAACCTGTGCGAGATTGAGCTCTGGGAGATGTCACATCCATGCTCAGGTCTACACTTGCCACCAAGCTTGGGGATGCATTTTGAGAGTACAGGAAATTGGATATTCAGTGGTTTTCCTTCCTCTTTGGATCATTCCAAGCTTATTATTTACTTCCTGTCCTCCCTTACCTGCTACTCACCAGTTTTCACCTCTCTGGAGCTCCCAGAGGATTGGAAGCTATTGGTAATCAAATGCAATGTTTCCCAAAATATGAAAGAGCATGTATATACAGGCAGCAGGTCATCAAGACAGCACATCAGACACACAGGGTCCCACCACTGCAGCCATGCAAAGATCCAAGCAAAATTATTCCCTGCCCTCTGGTGAGGGCTGCCAGAGCTGCCTGACCTCCTCTGATCTCAGCAGGGCAAGGAGCAAGAAATCAGGTTCCCTAGCACCGTGAGCTCATGCTGGAACCACGCAGCAGTGGAGCCAAGGGACAAGGACTCCCCACCCTGAGCAGCTGATCCGATTTCTATGGTAACGGCAGGCACTGACTCCTATGACTCAGCGAGCTTAAAGCGCTTCCCACAGGAGCTCAGCAGCCCCAAAAGCCAGTGCTCCATGCTGAGGAAGCATCCATGGCTCCCCAGGGCAGCTCTCAGGGACTTCCCGGCCCTGGTGGGGACAGAGGGGCCACATTTGGCTGCTGCCATCCACTGAGATGCCTTTCATGGGAGATTCATGGGGATGCCCAGTAACCACTTCCCCAAAGCTGGGTCCTGAAATGCTTGGGGACCAAATCCAAATCCCCCCACGGAGAGTGATGGTACTGCCATAGGACCAGCAAGTCACCAAGTGTCCTCACTTGTCTCTACCCAGATCACTTGGCTTCATAATCAACTTGCAGCACTTGTCCAGAGACAGAAGAGCAGGTTACTAGACAGCACTGGGGGATTTCCCCTGAGGCGTAAAACTAATGTTAGTGTGGCACCGTGTGGAAGAAGGAAGCTGTCAGTAGGATCCACACTGCAAAAAAAGCCCAGTGGGTAGTGCTCTGGTCTCACCCCTTGGAAAAATAGACAAGGCTCTCCAGATACCTTCATGTGGTTTTCACAGCCAGCTGCATTCCTTGGCTGTAGGTTACTGCTCCATGGTGTTAATGGAAGCAGGATCCAGAGCAGAAGACCTCTTAGATTTCAGGTGCTTCTTGTGAACCAGACCACAGTACCCAGAGAGCCCCAGAAGGTTTTGCAGAATTTTCTCCAGCCCTTTCCCAACATGCAAAAGGCAAAAGCATGGGGTCACACATCAGATAACCAGGCAGCGGTTTAGGACATGTAATCCTCTAAATGCTTAGGAACTAGTAGGCTCTGAGAAGGAGAGAACTGGAGTTAGGACGCAAGACACAAATTGAGGATTTTCATATAAGGATACACATTTCATTTTGCAGTAGTGCAGAGGCATGAGATCCTTCCCTGTGTACTCAAAAATGATCCCTAAGGATCTGCCATTAAACAGAAACTCCACATGTATCATGATGATATAGTTGTTAAAATGGGTAAAATGTTTGTTAAAAACATTTCAAGTTTTTTAACAATAAAAGAGCATTCCAAAAGATTTAACTCAGTTTTAAAACAGCACCTGTTTTACATAAATGTCATGACAAGATGCAAGTGGTACATTCCGTATAGCAAATAATAAGATTAGAAAAATTACATACCTGGATCTAAAAAACAGAAATTCTAGCCAAACATTTAAAAACTAAAGAACCACACATGGCAGCAGAAGTATTTACTTACTGCCAGGCTCTGAAGAGCTAACTGTTATCTTTTTTTCCAAGTATTTAAGTATGTTTTCTGCAACTACACTGCACCTGAACACTTGCTGTGTAATAAAAATTAACTTTCCTAGATAAGAGAGATATGTGATGGAGACCAGCACATTTTGCTAAAGAAGAGAACTCAGACCATTAAAATACAATTTTCACACAAATTCTGAGCTGAAGATTCTTTATATAAGATCCAGAATTTACCCAGGGAAGACCATTCACTTATATCCAGGAAATCTTGGTAGCTGCTGTCCATGCACACTAATTTTTTCTGCAATTTCAGTTTCACCACTTTTCTACTGCTTATTTCTAAGCTACACCTGCTCGGTAGTTTCCTTTTCCTGTTTTTCTTCCAGATGTACTATTAGCTCAGAAGTGAGTTACACTTCAAAATATGTCCATGCATATATTACCACACCCTGGAGCTGTACATACAATAAAGAATTACAGAAGCAAAGCAGCCTCTTCTTCCATGCAAGAAAACAAGCAATGGTCAAATGCAACACAGTCCCAGTTTGGGGCTTTTTTTTCCTGACTCTGCTGCCATCCACACCTCCTCCTAGTTTCGACTTATTTGCACAAATGTCTCTTTTTCTGTACACATCAATCAAGACCCTGCTCTTTGCTATAGTACAACAAGCACATTGCAAAAAAAGGGAGCAGTTACTCAGCAGCAGACCTTCAGAGCACTCACGTGCATGAATGAGTCCCAGAACCAAGACTCACCCACAAAGCCCACCCTGTGTCTTCCCTCACACCAAGACTGATGATAGATACCACTGAAAGCATCACTACCACGGTACTACCCTGAAAGAACCTAGAGGTCAAGGGCCACACCTTGTCATGGCTCACTATGACCAGCAAACTCAGGACAAGACACGCTATTGCTCAGGGAAGCTCTTCGGTCCTTCATTATTCCAACAACTTTTTAATTGAGCAGCCTTCCTTCCCCAGTCATCTGAATTGGTTTGCTGAGGGCCACCTCCGTGCCCGCTGGAAATTCACCCTAGCGAGCAGTCAACCTCCCCTTTCTGGTTCTCTGCAGAGTCTGAGGGTGAAAGTGCTGAACTCTCCAAGCGTCCTCTCCGGAGGTGCTGCACAAAGTTCAGAGGCTGCTCTCGGTGCCGTGCAGGAGCCACCCGGGACTCACCCGTGAGGGAGGCAGTGGGGCACACACAGCCCTGCGGGGCTGCACCCCTCCTCCTCCGCATCACCCCCTGCACCACACATCCCTTCTCTCCCGTTCCCTTCCACTCATCTCCTCTGAGACCCAAGAGCGAACCTCAAGATTGCTTACGGGACTTACAGATCTGCTATTTACACTACTTTAACAAACAAAAAGGTCCCCTAGAACACGCCAACTGCCTGAAGGCACGACAAATACCAGCCCCTGCTTCTGGGGCACCGGGGTTAATGGCAGCCAGCCCCAGCCCCGCTGCAGCCGCCGAGGTCGGGAGCAGCCAGAAGCAGGCCCGGCGGAGCCGCTCCGGCGGTAGCTGCACGGCCAGCACCGATCAGCGGTGACCAGGACACCGCGGGCTGCCGGCCCGGCTCTCCCCGCCCAGGTGCCCGCGGCGCTTCACCAGCCGCGCTCTTCCCGCCAGGCGCGCACCGCGGGCGAACCGAGCCGAGCCGCTCCCTCACACAGGGCGAGCCCGTCAACACCCGGGTGGAGCGCTCGGGGCTCCGGGCCCAGCCCCGGCCCGCTCAGCCTCAGCCTCAGCCCCAGCCCGAGCCCCAGCCCCGCCGCCGGGCCGCTCCCCCGCCCCAGCAGCACCAGGACAAGCCGCCGGGCCCCGCTGCTGCAGGCCGGGCCCGGCCGCGCTCCCCGGACACGCCACGCCAGGCCGCCCCGCCGGTGCCGGTACCGGTACCTGCCGCCGCCGCCGCCGCCCGCCTGTCACCGCCGCCCGCCGGAAGCGCGGCCTCGCCGCTGGGGAACCCGCCCCGCCCCGCCCGCTGCCCGCCGCCGTCCGGGCGCGTCCGCCGCTCCCTCGCAGCGTTCCGCCGGCACGGAGCGCCCGGGGCCGAGGGGCCGGCTGCGGGGGCGCGGGAGAGCCCGAGCCACCCCCGCAGGCGGAACCCCTCGTAGGTGCGTGCTGAGGCCCAGAGTGGGTGCGATGAGCGGCCCGGCCTTCCCGAGCGTCGGGTTTGCGCCTTCAGCTGTCCCCGGTGCGGAGCGCCCTGCGGCCCCTGCGGGACGGCGGTCCGCACCTTGCGTCGCTTGTAGGAGCCACTGGCCGAGAAAAGAGCGTGTCGCCCTGTTTTATGCCAGTCAGGACCATATGTCCTAGAAATACTGCTCGTGAAACAATAGGAATGCTGCACGGGTACCATCTGTAGTGAGAAACCAGAGGTTCGTCCCTCTTCCCCAGTTTAAAAGGGAAAAAGATTATAAAAGTAAATGGTTCTCATGACAGAGCCCCAGGATTACTGCTCAGCAGAGTATCCATCTCCAGTGTTCATCTTCTTCTTATCCAGCAGCAATCATGTCACGTAACAGCCAGTGTTAATTCATCCATCATGCCTTTGTGTTTGTGCAGGGGATCCCAAGGTCTCCAAGGCAGTAGCTGAGGAAACCACAGTCCTCGATGACCCTGTTAGCAGGCTGTCCACCAAGTATTTCCACAAGCTGCAAGAAGCTTCCAAACACGAGCTGTGGCAAGCCAGGGTGCTAGAGACTGAGAATGAGCACGTCGAGCTCATCTCAACCACGTTAAGACCAGCGGCATGTGCAAAGAAGAATTGGATAAGGGTGTGGATCCCAGATCTACAGCAGAAAAAAAATGGAAATGGGCCAGCAAGTCCTGGAGACCTGGATCTGTTGTCTCCCTCAAGTAGGGTTTGATTCAGTGCTCCCTTGGTTGGCATGCCATGCAAGGTGCATGCTCTCACCAGCCCACTCCAGAAATGCCTGCAGGACTGCAGTGGCAGGACTACTGGGCAGAAACCCCAGAAGCCCAGTCCTACAGAAGGAGAGACTAGAGATTTGTGAGAAGGAGAGCAAAACTTCCAAAAACTTCAAACTGGCTTTCCCAGAGCATGGGGGGAAGGGCTCACTGGAGGTGCCTGATGGCAGGAGGAGTATACAGAGCTAGTGGAGGATTATTCTGGCAGCCCAGGCCCCCCTCTAAAATCTCTGCCAAATCTCTGCCCCCAAAGGGGATGATCAAGCACAGGTGATGCTCCAGAGAGTATGACTAAGCCTTCCTGTGGCTCTGCCACCCCAAGAAGCACCACTTTGTCCACCCTGGCCACAAGCCCCTCCTGCACATAGAGTGTGGCAAGAGCTATAGTTCAGCGGGGAGCTTCAAGGCCCACGGGGCTGTGGGGCCATTCCAGTGCACCCAGTGTAACAAGGTTTGCTGCCCCAAATGAGACTTGCTGGAGCATCAGGTCCCACACACCGGCCAGCAGCCCTTGTCCTGCCAGCAGTGAGGCCAGGCCTTTGCACACTGGCTCTCTCTGCATGCACAGGGAGATCCATTTGGCCACGGGGACTGGCCTGGCCAGTCCCAAGGGGTGCCAGTGTGCCATGTGTGGCTGTCACCTGGCCAGCCCCAGCTCCCTGTGCAACCACATGCACCTGTACATGGGGGAGTGCACTTTCACCTGCAAACAGTGCAGCAAGTCCTACACCCTGGCCACTAAGGTGTGGTGCCATCAGAAGTCCCACCTGGCTGGTAAGCCCTGCAAATGCGAGCTCTGTGGCATGGGCTACACCCTTCCCCAGAGGCTTGTGCACCATGTGCTCACCCACAAGGTGGGAAAGGACTCTGAGCAACTCCCCACTACAGTGGCCTCACTTGCTGTGGACCTCCCTCAGGCAGCAAGAAAGAAACCACAGAGGAAGGGCCAGCAGAAGGGACTTGTGGCAGAGCCAACCCTACTTATGGTGTAGGTGCTGAGGCCAGTGAATAAGCTGATCACAGCCAGCAGTCCCTGCTTTGCTACTTACCAGTCACAAGGCAGATCCCAGATCTTGGGGCACATGGGACAAAGGCCATGTGTCCATCAGCAAAGGATATAATCAAAATCATCCTCTCTGAGCATGAGGACAAATGCATTGTGATGCAGGATGAGGCCTCATTCAGTGACATAGTCATCATCCAGGATGGGATGGGCTTTGGGAGCTGTGGCAGAAGTGGTAAAGGTCAAGATTGATACCTAGCTGTCCCAACATGCCCTGGCTGATCTTCTTCTGTACTTACTAAAATGAAGTTAAAAAACAAAACCTAGCTCTCTCATCTCTCTGTTAGCAACAAAGGCCTGTGGCTCAGCCCCAGGCAGAATTAGCAGTCTTGGAGGTAACTGCCTGTATAAATGTGGGTTTTTGCAGTAGCTGCTCATTGAAACTATGAGCCTACACATGCCACATGCTGGGCCTGGCTCAGGGAAGGCACTGGCTGTTGATGGGAATAACATCCTAGAGAAGACACAGCGTTAATGAGCAGTGCTCCTGTTCTGCCTGTGTTACATTGTCAGTCAGTGACAGTGCACTGTGGGGAAGGCAGGAAAAGTCTCAAAGCAGTGACTTTGAACAGTGCCTTCCTTTTAAGTTTTTTAATTACTTGTTGCTATTCAAGCACTTTCCTGGGCTTTTACTCTTGTAGCTAAGCAACGCTTCTGATCATTTGAAGCTCATGCTGGTGCCAGACATTACTGGTAAGCAGCTTCCCAAGTGTTTACAAGGTACTTTGTAATATGAAGAGCATTTTTCACAATTAGCAGAAGCAAAATTCTGCCTTGGAGCTAGGGCTGAGTGTTCCTTCTCTGCTGTCACCTGGTTTGCTTGCTGTCAGTCTCCTTCACTTACAGTGACCGGACAGTCTGTCTGAGGACATGAAAAGGATAGTTCTGTGTCTCACTGTGCAATTTTCAGTGTCCCCAGCTGAAAGGCTCCTCACCTCTCCACATAAAGGTTGACTAGTTTATCCCTGCTCAGAAGATTTTCCATTTCCTCTCCACATTCAAGTTGGGTTCAATAATTTTTTCCTTTGCTTCTCTTCACACATTCTTGCTTCCTCTCTTCCCCTTCTTTCCTACCCCTGCACCAAAACATTAAAAGCACAACTAATCCCAATATCCCCTCTGCTCCATCTTCTTCAGTGCCTGTTTGCCAACTGAGGCACGCTGATGTAAATTAGTCCTGTTGCAGGAAGGAAGTGCCCAGCTGGGTCAACTTGACCTTCTAGGAAGGGCTGACAATACCAGCCAGACCTAACAGGTCTTTCAGACTTGCCTGCTCTGCACTCTCTTTTCACACAGAACACCACTTTCATTTGCTGAATCCTCAGTTTTAGCTATTCTTGCTCTCTGTCTTATGCCTCTCAAACATCTGCAGTTCCTCAATTTTTTTTGTTTAGTCTTGCTTAGTGGCTTTAAATTCTCTGGGTTTCTCATGCCCACTGCACAAGAGGAAAATATAGAGGCATCAAGGAACCATAAGTGGCACAGTTCCCTTTTGGGGTGCTATGAATGCAGTTATGTGACACTCCTAAAAGCTGCTCTTTGCAGTTTCTACATTAATTTTTTTTTTTCATGAACTTTTTACAATCTGTTTGCAGACAAGGTGCTACAGTGAGATCCATGACACTTTGATGTGATGTAAAAATGGAAGGTGAGTTCAGCTGATAAACCTTTGGATGTTCTAATTTTTAATTATTTTGTCTATAGGGGCACATGAGCTAGGTCTTCCCTGAGTGCTTGGAGCACAGGCATGTGAGGGGGCTTGTATTTGAAGCTGCAGTGCTTCCTACTGTTCTGTCTTTGGTGCCTATGCAAACTCAAATATTGACACAGCTGCAGAATGTTCTCACTGGAGCTCGTGTGCTGTGTTTGAAGCATGTGCCCTCGGTCACAGCAGAACTGGGAGAGAAGGGGGAGCAATGGGGGGGAAGGGGCAGGGGGAACCCAGACCCCTTTTGCCTAAATAGCTGAGCTGCTTCTTTATGCTGAGGTAACAGGAGAGACGTAGAAGGAGCGGTTATGAATTAGGAGGTCTTCACAGAAACATTGTTCACTCAGTTGATCTGAGTCGGTGGGAGCATGTCTGTGCCGTGCTGCACGTACCACTTGGCTGCAAGATAAACTTAGCTGGCTAATTCTGAGAAGCTCGTAGGTGACTCCCATGGTGGGGATGCCATCACTGTGTCTTTGTCCTAGAAACAGCATGTTCTCATGTGAACAACCTTTTGCTTGACAGCAAAATGATGCATGAAGTTTTTTACTCCTAGGAAATTCCTATAGAAGCCCTGAAGACCATGGTGCTGGTGAACCTCAGCATGGATGGGATCTATACAGAGTGCTATGGCCTGACTAGATAGCTGTGCAGTGCTCTATAGCTTGGTGTTTGCAGCATCTGAAGGGGTGTGGGATTATCTAATGCTATGCTCTTTCTTGTATTATGTCCAATAAATGGTATTTTAATGACTGACTACATTGTGGGCTCTGAGAGCTTTTTTTATTGGGATCCATAACAAGTCCTCACACCATGCAATGTAATACACACAGTGCATTACATTTGGTGCAGTTGTCAGGATCCTGGTGAGAAGGGAAAAAGACTAGCAAGGAAAAGGATGTGTGCCTGCCTGGTGCCACATGCTGGCACGGGGAGGAGTTACACAGTGTGCTGCCTTTCAAAGCCAGTGAAGGTTGTGCTTCAGGACAGCAGCCACACGGATTACCCAGCTGGCTGGAGATCATGCACACCCACTACCATTACAGGTTCGGGCAGCAAGCGCACAGCTCTCCTGGGTGGTGAGGTCCACCATGCTGGCAGGGCTTCACCAAAGCTTTAGGGTGCTGCTGGAACACTCCTGGGTGACAAAGTGTCAAGGTGTTTTGGATGATTGGGGTCCTTTGTGCTGGCAGGGCCACACCAGGTGTCAGGCATGCACACAAGTGTTACATCTAAACCTCACACCAGGGTCAGGGTTCAGCCCCTGGCCAATTTGTAAACTGGCTTAAACCTGACCAAGGTGTTTGAATGAAAACGAGCAGACTGCAAGGGAAGGAGGCAATTCTCTGGGTCCTGAAGTCCTTCCCCACTTGGCAGCTCCCTGGCCCGCAGAGACAGGGGAACCCCCGTATGAAGGGATAAGGGTTTCATCTTTCTGATTGTATCCAAGGTGTTCCTTTGATCAAACTGTAAAACTCACTTTAGGAACAGACTGATAAATGCCCCAACTATTGAACCAGCAAAATGTATCCATCACAGAGCAGACAAAGGTCCAGTGGGCCAGCGCCAAACCCCCTATATTCTGCTCCCTGGAAGTTGAAAAAGTAGTTACACAGGGAAAAAAATTGTCAAAGGCTATCTTTACTTAAAAAGAGGAATCAACACATGGAAAGATCAAAACTCCCAACTGTGTTACAAGCCGTAACTCTGGATGGTAAAGGTATCTTAAATATTTTGTCCTAAGAAGGAAAATAGCATCCACCATTCATGGGTGAGTGAAGGCAGAAAGAAAATGAAATTATAAAACTTTGCTTACAGGAATGGAAGAGTTAAATGTTGGAGGGGTGGGAGTAACCCCTGAAGAAGTGATACCTGATGGATGCTGTGCTGCTGCAGAGGCTAACCACAGGAATGGGAGAAACAGGGAGGAGCTCTAGATGCACATTACAGAATGAGAAAAGGCCACAACATGAAGAGTCAGCATCTTTATTTACTAACAATGTTGTGAGACACCAGAAAGGGCTGGAAGGTGTCCCAGGATGTAGTGAAAATCTCCAATCACAAAGCAAACCCAAAGAAATAGAAGAAACCTAAGTGATAGATGTGGCCTTGAGTAATCTAGAGATAAAGGTTTCAGCAGTTACAGTTAACAACGTAGTTGTCCTGATAGGTGGGTTTGTCTTGTATCACCAGGGAAACAAGAACAGCAGTTGGAAAAGAAGCAGCCAGACATAATGACAGAATCATCATCAGTTTCAGTAAGGATTTTTCAAACAAATGCTTAAGCAACAAAAAGAATGTAGGAACCATAACAGAAGTAATGTTAAAGGAAGATGGCATAGGTAAGTATTAGAAGGTATTTATACCTGTCTGATAACCAAGCTTAATTTATAACAGCTTAACTGCTGTATTGTGTTATTGCTTAAAGTTAGCCTTATATACTGCATGATCCCATGGAAGGTGGCAAGACCTTTCCTTTAAAAGAAAGACAAGAGGGTAAAAATCTGTGCATAACTATAACAAAGTTGACTTAAGCTGCAGTGTAAAGGCTGTCTGGTTATTATAAGGAAGATACAGAGATGAAGAAATGAAAAAGAAAGTGATTGAAGATATTGAAAGTTGCTTGTGCCTCCTCCTCCAGTGAGGAGTGGAGGTGGCTGTGTGGGACACAACAGCAGCTCTGACCTCACCACTCCTGTTTGTGCTCTTTCCTGTCCCTGCCTCTGCTCTCTGCCTAAATGCTGCTTCCCCTGCTAAGTAGCATGGGTATTTCTAGGGTTGTGTCTAGGGTTTTGTTTCCCTAAAAAAAATCCCATGCACACACTCTCCACCTAGGTCATTACCACCCAGGGAATCCCAGCCATTCCTAAAGATATCTCTCCAAAATTCATAGCAGGGAGTAGAGATGTGTGTGAATGAGAACAGAACTCTTATGTGAGGAAGGAAGCCTCTGCAACTGCTCTTTGTACCAGTGTCCAGAGTCATTCTTCAGCCACCCTAATGCTAATATTTGCACTCCTTCTATGGAGATAAACATTACAGATGTATTAGCTGCACAGAGGCACAGCACAAAATATGCTCCCTGCTGGCAGGAACCACTTTTGTTCCATGTGGCAATTCCTGAGACTACCCCCACGCTGCCCTGCTTTCTGCTGTTTTTCCACTCTTGCCAATGGTCTACTTGCTGTAGCAATCATTAGAGCCTTCCCAGCTTTGACAGTCCAGTTCTTGACTTAATAGCTGATGTCATGACATCCAGACCATTCCTGTCTCTCTGTTCCTGGAAGCCCTTGTTTTCTTGGCTGTTTTTGGATGTGCTAGCTCCCTGCTTGTCAGAGTTTCTGTTTCCATTTGGATGGACTTTAGCACGTTCCACTATGGGAGGAAGAAAAAGGGGAGCCCAGCCTTCATGCTGCTTCATCCTCCTCTACTCAGCTGGAAATTATAAGGCATTGGGAAGAATGCACTGGCAATGGAACTGCTGACCTATCTGGGATGAAAATTTAAATTCCCAAAGGGCTGTCAAAGGCACCCTTTTCTGCTCCTTGTCATGGGCAAGGGAGAAGGGAGAAACACAAAGTTGTGGTGCCAAAATAGCTGAGGCTGAGCTTGCTGATAACTGCAGGAAGGGAAGACAACTGAGCACTAGGGAGAATCAGGGGGCTTGCAGCTAAAAAGAGAAGGGCTGGGAATGGCTAAGGAGGTCTCAAAGTCTTCCTGTGTTTGAGGCTGCTAGGGTACAGCCTCTGAGATGAGTCACTGGCAGGGACCTGAACCAGCATGGCTGGGGAGGCAGCGATGGTGCCAGGGGCTGCACGGGAGCAAAGCCAGGGAAAAGGTGCAAGCTCCCTGGCTGGGATGGCTGTGAGCTGGCAGAGCTCACAGAGCTTATTCCCTCCAGTCCGAGTTCTCCCTGTGCCCCGGGACAAACTTGTCCTCTTGCTTCTCATGCCATCTCCTAAATATGAAATAGGAAGTTAAGTAAGAAAACAAAGATGCTCTGATGGGAGGGAGAGATGCCAAGAGTCCCACTGTCCCTGACACACCACGACCTGGAGTCCTGTTTCTTCATTCTGGTTCAATATTAACCCAGCAGGGCTGCGACTCCACTTATTCTGCTTCCTTTGCAATTCCCCTGCAGCCAGGGCTGTACAGCATGGCGCACACCAAAACCAGCATACTGAGGGGCCTGCTCTTCTCCAGCCTTCTGCACCTCACCTTGAGCCATGATGGAGGTAAGACTCAAGGGCAGAAGTACCAATAGATGACAGGAGGAAGAAAGACAGGGTTAGTTCTTTCCAGGTAACACAGGTGGCAAGTTTTCTTCCTCAAGTCAGGAGGACAGGCTAAAAGCTTGAAGTTGGGAACAAAAGGGGTTGCTGAGAGCAGAGTGAACATAGGAGGATGCAGCTGCATCTGTCAGCTGGAGATAGCAACTCAGTGGATTTTACGGCTCACCTGGGAAATGGCAGGGAAGGGGACTGTGGCTCAGTCCAGGATCAGGTGTAATGCAGCTATGGGGCTTTTGGGGGTAGAGTTCCTCAGCTGACCTAGGTGACTTCAATTGTCCATTGCTTCCCCAGCTGTCCATTATTGAAACTTCAGGTCATACAAAATATGCCACCTTCCTGCTCACTGCTCCTTTTAGTAGAGCCTCTAACAGTCTTTTCTTAACATGAGGTTAAGTCCTCTCAGACCCACTACTGTGTGGAGGAAGACCTGTCTCCAGGTCTCAAATCAGGGGCTGTGAACATGAAATGGAACCAAGCTGTGCTTATCGAAGTGGTCTGAGGCTGGCAAGACAGAAATACAGTGGCTGGGGACAGGGACTGCAGCAAGCTCAAAGCAAACAAGCTTCTAACTGCAAATGAGCAGAGCAGTTTTGCTGAGGAAGCAGTGTTCCTGTCACTTCTGTTCCCTAAGTGACGGGAGCTGTGACAGGATGAATTCTGGAGAGCCTGCTCTGATCATCAAGTGTAGACCTGACAGGGCTTCTCCTCTCTGTATGCACTGGGGGAGGCTGGGCTGTGGGATCACCACATCAGCTACATGTGGTTTTTGGAAACTGCAAGGGAAGACAAAGGTGTCCTCTGGCTGTGAGCAGCCCTTTGACTGGCAATGTTCTGACCTGATAGTTTTCCTGGAAAAGGGGCAGGCATTGTCACTGCTCAAGCGCCACCGACGTGCCAACAAGGGATTTCTAGAAGAGATGCTTAAGGGAAACCTGGAACGGGAGTGCCTGGAGGAGAAATGCAGCTATGAGGAGGCTTTCGAAGCCCTTGAATCCATCGATCAGACGGTATGTACCAGGAAACACTCCCCAGCCAGCTGCTGCAGGGAGACACCAGCAGGCTGCACACACAGCCAGGGGCCAGGGATGTAATACTCAAATCCGTGAACCAAAGATGAGGCTGATGTGTGCACGCCCCAAGGCAAGCTCAGGCTTCCTTAGGGAGCTTCCCTTCTTGAGACACTGCAGGGAATACATCTGAAAGCTCAGGTTCTTTTCTCTCCCTCTCTGTGCATGAAGTGACAAAGTGCCATTGGTCCTGAATAGCATCTTCCACTAGTTCAGCATGGTACCTCACACACGTGAGCTGCTGTCCCAGACACTCACAGAAGCACTGGCACAGCAGTCAAACACTGACTCAGACTCTTTTGAGCTTAAGTTTTTGCATGCCCCATCCCTTTTTCCAGTTTCCAGACTCACTCATTCTGCCAAATTTGTGCTGCATCCTTTTGGGATTTGTCCTAGCCCCAAGGCTGGTGTCCCTGCAGAATTCCACACCCCAAAATACAACAGATGAACGGTTAGGAGCCTAAGCCAGCAAGACACTTCAAAAGCAATCAGCCTCAGGCAGCATGGTAAGAGATGTAGATCCAAAGAGCTGAGCAATACCTACATGTGATCCGTGGCCTTAGAAATTCCAGGTTCAGCTGCTTGGACTTCTGCACTGTAGCCCACTGCTCTACAGAAAGCTCTGCTTGCTCTGCAGGTTGATGAAAGCTGTAAACGTCTTTGGTCTCTTTAGAAACGACAATACTGTCTTGATTCCTGAGTCTGATATGTGGGAATGTGGTGATTTTTTGCTTTGACTCCATAGTAATTGGTATAAACAGAACTAGGTTAGTCTTTCATTTCTTTGTGATGGGATGTTCTCTAACTGGTTTGAATTGCAGTAGCCAAGAAAGGCTTGAAGTTTTGTGTCCTTCAATATATATTTTTCTTTTTTTTTCTTTTTTACAGGACATATTTTGGTCAAAATACCAAGGTAAGTTGTTTTGAGTCCTGCAGGTACTCTTATCCCTTAGGATGCACTGTCTCATCCTGGAGAGATGGCTTCCTCTTTTAAGAGCTTACTTTCCAGGGCTATGCACTTGTATTTTGTCTCTAGATGATAAACTGGTGATGATGCTTATTTGGAATGATGATGATGCCTCTCACGGCATCACTTTCATGTAACATGTCTCTTTCTTCTTATTTTGCTAGCATGTCAGGGCCTGGGAATGTCCAGGGCAGTTCTGGATGCTTGTCTAGAAGGTATGAACTTCATGCTGACCTCAATCTCCTAGATACAGTGAGTGCCAGGAACTTGCTCCCTGCAGAGATTGTACAGAAAAATGAAAAATTAAACTGATGTTGGAGAAGCCTTCTAATTATAAAGAAAAATACCAGAGGAGGAATTTAAAATTATTTCTTACTCTATTTCCCTACTAACCATTTCAACAAGTAATCTGGCTTGTGCACTGAAATAGCATGGGGCAAATATCCCTATCCTTGTGACAGTCAGGTGTGAGCAGCCTCTCAGAAAGGCTCTGAGTCAAAGCAAAGCACAGAGCCCTCAGGGACAGCTCCCTCTGATGAGGCTCAGAAAGCTTAAATGCAACATCCAGTTCCACTGACTCTGGCTTACACTGTGTTGGGATTTTGACAGGTAACTGTGCTCTTGGGCTGGGCCAGAACTATCAGGGAACAATCAGCCACACCAAGTCTGGGACTGAATGTCAAGTGTGGACAAGCAAATATCCACATATTCCTAAGTAAGTTCATCTCCCACATACCCCTTAAGAGTTCTCTGGGGTGTCCTTCCTTCCTAGCCTAACCAGCTTTGTCTCTCATAGATTTAATGCCACCATTTATCCCAACCTCATTGAGAACTACTGCAGGAACCCAGACAACAACTCAGAAGGGCCATGGTGCTATACCCGAGACCCAACAGTGGAACGGGAGGCGTGTCCTATCCCCGTGTGTGGTATGCCACAGCACTCCAGAGAGCTCTTCACTCACAGCAAAACACTGCACTGAGACTGACAGTAAAGCAGTCAAAGAGAGGGTTAAGGAGGTGGAATGCTTACATGAACAGAGGTCAGGAGGAGTAGAGAAGCTGCGTCTTAAAGGATAAAGGAGCTGAGGAAGAAAAGTCACTGAGTTGCCCATACATAATGAGCTGTTTTCTCTAGATTACACTAATCTAGGTCTAAATTAAAACCAGTGTCAGCAGTCCTGTGGAATGTACTACAGTATTTTCTAGTCAGTCAACCCAAAATCCTGGCCCAGTTGTCTCTAATTTGTGACAGCCATGAATCATAATGTTTTTTGGTCTGAATTCCAACCTATAGAACAAAATAACTACAGTTTGTGCTTGCCTGCCTGCCTTAACGTTCTCTCCTGTGGAGGCGTGCAGTTTAATATTCACAACCTCAAGTAAAGAGAAGATGCCCTTCTCTCATCCACTGCACTGGACATGGAGAACCATCTCCCTACACTTACACATTCCCGTTTCTCCCCAGTACAGAACTATCTCCCCTGGGGCTTGGCATCTGTCTCACAAGAACTGGTAAAGGAGAGAACCTTCTCACACAGCAGAAGTTTCTCTTCCAAAGGCAACAACTCGTAAGCAAAAGTTAGAGGTCAGCAACCATTTTGACATGGTTTTGAAATTTTAAAAGCCATTACCATTGCTCTGGTCTGCAAAATCCAATAAACTGAGAAGAAATACTGCCCTGTTTGAGGCCATCAGGCATCTGTGCTACCTCTGTTCACCAGTTAATTTCTGACCTGCAGTATCTTACAGTTTAAATTCCACATGCTTGGACATAGCAGGAGTATAAAAGCCTTGGTTTTGTGCAAGTTCTTTTATAATCATGTTGACATGAGTCAAAACACAGAAGCAGCCCCACTGATAAAGGTGAATGTTACTTGCCTAGTGGCTGTTGTGCACCAGAGTGAATAGTCAAATGGGGTCTCTCTTCATGTGGGGACTTGCCCTGTGCACAAGGAAAGGCACCTTGAGGCCAAGCAATAACAGATTGGATACCCACTCCTTCAGGAAATGCTGCTTAAAGCTTGCAGTCATTAGGACACTTACAAGAAAAAGTGTGAGAAGTCTTGCAGGGAAATTTTTCACTTATCATTAGATTTAGAAACATTGGCAAAAGTTAAATTTGCCGTTTTAGTAGAATACCATAGTAAAAGGCTTCCCCAAAAATGGCCTAGTTAAGCATTTTAGAATAAGGTATTGGAGAACCTAATACAGCAGAATTATGATGCCTGAGATACCAACCCATCCCTTGAGCTGGTTCTCCAAGATGCCCCAGAAGGGAACAGAATACTGTTCCTCATATCTTGGTGACAAAGAGAAATGTGATGAATAGTGCCAGCCTCACTTCACATACTGCTGGACCACCTCTGATACTGCAGTATTTTAGAGGACCACCACACGCATGGAAACACAGTAGGGGCTCCCAAACATAATGGGAGGCCCCATGGAACTTTAGGCTTTAGTAAAGGGACTCTGGTGCTATTTGCTAATAGCACTTCTGAGTGCACAGCTATGGCTTAAATCACGGCTGTCTATCTTTCCAGGTGAAGATAGAACAACAGTTCCATTTACTCCACGAGCCGTAGAACCTGCACCAACAGAGCCTTGTGAACCAGAGAAAGGCATGCTTTATACAGGGACTCTCTCAGTCACTGTGTCTGGAGCTAAGTGTCTGCCGTGGAACTCTGAGAGAGCCAAAGAGGTGCTCCATGGAAAAGACATTGACCCAGAAGTGGAGCTGCAAGAGAATTACTGTAGGAATCCCGACAGAGATGACGAGGGTGTCTGGTGTGTCACAGATGAACCACCCTACTTTAACTACTGTGACCTGCACTACTGCGGTGAGAAGTCTGCATAGGTTTGGGTAGGCACGCATTTGAGGCAGTGGCAAACAACACGAGTAGAATGAAGTACTTGGCTGGGAGGCATAGACAAGGATGTACGTGCACCATGACATGGGAGCCCTGTTTGTCCATCTATCACATGTACTACCCTGCCTTAGGTGCACAGCACTGTTACCTCTCTCAGGTGTTCTCCCTGAAAACTCACACTGGTGGACAAGGCACATTAAAGAGCACTGGTGTTCTAAAACATCATTCCTTCATCAGACCCACTGTGTAGCGAAAATTGCTGATAATTATTGCAACAAACTACACTTAAGCCTTTTACCATGTTTGTCTTTCCATCTCTCAGACAGCTCGCTAGAGGATGAGAACCAAGAGTCTGAGGGACTATCAGGACGTTCTACTGCTCCTAAAGAGTTTAAAACCTTCTTTGATGAAAAAACTTTTGGTTCTGGTGAAGCAGGTGAGCAAAAACTCTAGATACAGCATAATTGCAGAAGGACTGTAGCTTCTTCCTATTCACTGTTCCTCAGAAACATAAGCTAACCAAAAGCAGTTAAAAGCAGGGGAAGATACTTAAATTCCTGAAGACCTCTCAGAAGTCAATATCCAGTTCCAATTATGGAGCTAGTAAGCACTTCCTTTCTAAGATCTTCCAGTTTTACATGACTGCAGACAACAGTTCTCCACTGTAAATGAGGTAGATTAGCAAAGCCAGATTGCTTTTTTTTCAGATTGTGGCACTCGTCCTTTATTTGAGAAGAAAAAGATAACAGACAAAAATGAGAGGGAGCTGTTGGATTCTTACACAGGAAGAATTGTTGGTGGGAACGACGCAGAAGTTGGCAGCTCCCCCTGGTAAGTATTGCATTTGGGAATTGCGTCCTCCTTTTCAGCTCAAGCAGGGAGAGATAAAAGGGCTTGCCTATGTTAGGCAGCATCCACAAATTACAGATTTTAATCAAAGCTTCTCCAAGTGGTTGACAGAGCAGTACTAAAATAGCTGAAAAGAAACTCACCTCTTGAATCAAGTATGCAACCACCAGAGAAAGCAAGTGTGTTGGTGTATTTCGCCTTCATGTCTTCCTCTTTGCAGCTTTGCTGGAACAAAAAGGATGAGAAACTTCTTCAGGTGAAAGAAAGGGGGTAAATGGCCTACTACACAGGATATACATGTCCAGGGAAAACTTCTGCTACAGAGCTACTTACGCAGTTTTGTCAGTATACTGCAATGCTGTTTCCAGCTCACTGCCAATTCTGCACTTTCTGCATGACGCCAGGACCCATTTAGTCCTGCTAAGGGCTTCCTTCCTCCTCATCTCTCAGGCAGGTGATGCTCTACAAAAAGTCTCCTCAGGAGCTGCTGTGCGGTGCCAGCCTCATCAGTGACAGCTGGATCCTGACTGCTGCTCATTGTCTTTTTTATCCACCCTGGGACAAGAACTTAAGTACAAGTGACATACTGGTGCGGATTGGCAAGCACGTAAGAGCAAAGTAAGTCTGAATGAAGTGAGAAGGAACTAGGCTTCCTCTTGAAGTAACGAGATACTTTGGAGTTAGGTTGTCATTCAGTATCCAAGGAAGTAGTATAGCTAATGTTACATGCTTCTCAATAACAGATCTAATGGGGCTGTCATTTGCTGCTCTTTCTGATCCTGAAGTCTAAAGTCAAAGGGAGCAAGGAAGCCTGGGAAATCCAAAAGGGTCTTCTATGTAAAGACAGCATTGTCTCAGAGGGTACAAAGCTGAGAGTATCATTAACTCCAGAAGACTCTCGGTTACTACTGTACAGCGAGTTATTTCCTTCATAACTATTTCAGGTATGAAAAGAATAAAGAGAAGATTGCTCTGTTGGATAAAATCATCATCCATCCCAAATACAACTGGAAAGAGAACATGGACCGAGACATTGCACTCATGCACTTAAAGAGACCTATCAGCTTCAGTGACTACATCCATACTGTTTGCCTGCCTACCAAAGAGGTCGTGCAGAGGTGAGAAGAGAGAGAGAGGGAGAGAGAGAGAGAGAAAGATAACTTTTTAAGGCTATTTGCAGTAAGAGTGCCAGGCAGGAGAAAGCTGTTACAATACATTTAATTATACTTGTGCTTCCTTCCACAGGCTGATGTTGGCAGGTTACAAAGGGAGAGTAACTGGCTGGGGAAACTTGAAAGAAACATGGGCCACTAACCCCTCCAACCTGCCCACAGTTCTGCAACAGGTCCATGTGCCCATTGCAGATCAAAGTACCTGCAAGGCATCCACCAAAGTTAAAGTCACTGACAACATGTTCTGTGCAGGTAAGTAACACTGGAGTCCACAGACACAACCTGCCACAGAAGTCACGGGCTCTGAGCTCCTGGTGTGACTCGTGCAGCAAGGTTACTTTCTGATAAATTTGCAAATGCTCTCCACAAAGAATAACTTCCCTATGATAAGAACTTTCTCAGCTGTCAGAAAACATGAAGGCTGGAGAACTTAAAGCTAGGAATAAAGTTTGCAACACCAACCTGTGTCAGGCACTAGTCTAATGGTACTAGCTAGCAGCAGCAGCAATGCTAAGCACAAATAAAATTATCTTTTCACCAGTACATAGAGCAGTTCAGTGACTTCCTAAATTAAAGGCTGCACACCCATTATCCTATCTACTAGCTTGTCTCAATCTTTTGGAGCCCATTCATACTTATGGCCACAAATTGGCTCCTACCTTCCTAAATCCCTAAATCTCTTCTAGCATCATACCCTTTTCGAGTGAGAAGGGGACACAGAATTCAAGTTACCAAGAGACTATGGATTTATGTACCAGCTTAATAGTTTCTGTTATTCTTCATTTGTGCAGACTATCAGTTCTTACAAGAAAGCCTTGTGATTTTGACTAAATTTGTGCTGCTTGCACCTAAATGCATGCAATTGCTTGATTTAGGGTGGAAACCAATTACAGGAGTGTGCTGAAAATAGAGTTCTTGTGGATTCTTTTTCTAGACAACATTCTTTGAAATTGCTGTGATGCAGACATATTGACACTTTAAGAAGACAGCTTGGGAGAGGAAAAGCAGAACTTAAGAGAGACAGGAAGGTGAAAGTGGGGACAACAATTGTCTATAGTAAACAGAAGAACAGGGAACACAAATTATTACAAATAAGTTTTTAAGACAAGTAAAGCACAGTAGCTCGAGCTACAGCTGCTGTACAGGGTCAGTGCAACTGACACTAACAGCAATTCTGATGAAAATACACGAATAAGAGCACAGAGGGTGGATTAAAGAATGCTGCAAAGACAGATGCAGTGTTAGAATCTTTACATATATGAAAAACAAAAGTCCAAGAGTAGACAGAATCAGCAAACAATCTCATGGGTCCCAAAACATTTATGCCATTTATCCCAAAACTTTAAAGAGAACATGGCTAACACCAGCCCCTCCCCCTACAGTCAAATGTCCATTTTTCTTGCCTGCAGGTTACAGTCCTGATGTGTTACAGAGAGGAGATGCCTGTGAAGGGGACAGTGGGGGACCTTTTGTAATGAAGGTATGTATGTTCAACAAGTTCAAGCTTATAAGGCAGACAGAGATAGGTTTGTTCTATGCTGAACTTCATAGTCTAAAATACAGCAGCAGAGCTGAGCCTCTGCTGAGTGGCAGAAGCAAACCCAGCTCATACCCAAGGGTGAGCAATGGAGGTGAATCCTGTAGTCATCCAGTCATCCATTTCTATACTGAGCTCTCAGCTTATTTAGGACCTGCAGGACCCATGAGTGATGGCCAATTCTTAATAAGAGATTTAAGAGTAGAGACAAAGTGACTCCAATAAACTCTGTTGGAGATGCCAGTCTGAATTCCAAAGTATCATCTGTCATTAAACAGGCTGGGGCACATCCAAGGTTTAGATCTGAGAGGGCAACCAAGCTGCTGAGCAATCCAGAGCACAAGTCTTAAACAAGGCATAGCTGTTCAGCCTGGAGAAAAGGAAGCTCAGGGGAGACCTCCTGAAAGGAGGCTGTAGCTGGGTGGCAGTTGGCCTTTCAAGCAAAAAACAAGAGAAAATGGCCTCAAGCTGTGCCACGGGAGGTTCACGTTGAACACCGGGGGAATTTCTTCACTCAAAGAGTGCATTCAGTGCTTTGGTTTAATTAACCTAGTGATGTTTGGTCAAAGATTGGACTTGATCCTGGAAGTCTTTTCCAACCTTAATGACTCTCCAATTCTATTGAAGTCTCTTGCTCCTTATGCCAATCCCATTTTTTCTTTACTTTAGAACCCAGATGACAACCGTTGGTATCAAGTGGGAATAGTTTCATGGGGAGAAGGCTGTGACCGAGATGGCAAATACGGATTTTACACCCACGTATTCCGCCTGAAAAAGTGGATACGAAAAGCCATCGAAAATCACGCGCGATAGATGAAGCCTTGCTCGATCTCAGTTTTGTTACAATGCTCCACTTTAAAATGCAAGCATAGAAGATTCTGAAGTAAAACAAGTTATATCCTTACAACTTGACAAAGGAAAGTCTTATCCCTTGAAAATAAAAGCTCTGAAACCCATTTTCTTCCTTTTATTCATGATGAGTTTAGTTGCAGTTGGATCTAAGTCATGACAGTAGCCGGGAGTACCACAGCACTAGCTATATTGCTAATCACCTGTTGTGCTTCAAACAAATTCCCCTCCCTTCCATCAGCTATAATCAAGTTTTGGACCTCACATAATGGCCTTGTCAGTCACAGCACGCAAGATTATGCCCTCATGCACCATCCCTTTCCTCCCTTCAAGACAACTAATTTTCTCTTCTAGTTTTTGACCCACATATGTACCAGAGATAACCACCCTACAGTACCTGTGGCATTACACAAAACACCAATGTCAAAAGTAAAGCAATTAGAAGCTGTTTTGATCAGACAAACACTGTTCTCAGCTACAACGGGCAGGCAGTAAATACCAGCACCACTGTGTGCAATCCATCCGACAAAGGGATAGCAGCTTGAATACATTAAGCAGCACTTCCAATAAGCTCCTACACAGCAGGTGGTGCTGGGTCCTCATTGTGTGTTTTCACCTGCATAACAAGATTCTGACGGAAGCCATTCTTGCAGTCATTGTCAAAGCCTGCAAGGGAAGCATCCTGCACTATAACTGTTTGCTTTGTAAAGGCTGTTTAGGGATCTCTCCAAAAGCAAGCTTCAGTCTTCCATAAACTCCTCTTTAGCAGGAATTTATGGACGACTGAGGACCCCGAAGTACAGCAGTAAACAAATTCTTGACCACCCAATTTGTTCAGCCCAATTTCTACTAATACAATCATGAGATTAGAAAATTCTTCTTGCTCCCTATGGCACCACATTTCTAAACTTCTCACTCATAGTGCCATAAAGTCACAGAAACAGGCAACTGTGAAATTAGTTGTTCTAAAAAAAAGTTATTGATCAATTAGTGTCTGGCCACCTCCTTTTAGATGGCTCATCTGGGAACCAAGCTGAAGCAGCCCAATTTGATTGCCCAAATAAAAGATAAAACCCAACCTTCTCAAAGAAATCTGAAGAACAAAACATCAACAGCTCAAGTTTCATGATTGTTTAAAGTCACTGATAACCACAGACATTGAACACTGAAAATGTTTAGCCCTTCTAATGCTTGTATTTTAAGTTTCACCCCTTCACTATATCAAATAATCTGTGACAACAGAAGGGAACCAGGACCATACCGTTTCTGGAAAAAGTCACTGTTCATATTGACTTGTTACAAACAATACAGAGGAATCATTTTTAAAATTCAGTTTAATATTATTTAAATATTGTCTGGGCTGAAGATTAGGCTTTATTAATTTATGTGCACAAGTTTTAGTTCAGAACTCTCAGGATATTGAGTCCAACCAAACACTACAAATACACAGGGCAAAAACTCATTCATAAAAACAACTATATCTTCTGCTACTCAATTATTCCTGTATTTCACTTCTGATTCAGCTTCAAATTTAAAATAGTTTATGCAGGTTTGCAGGCATTGCTGTTTTAACATCCTGAGCTAATTAACAAATAGTTCTTCAGAATGTCTGCTGAATATGGTAAAGGAATATATGGATTAATTTAAATGTCACTAAGTTTCAGAGAGCAGCTAGTCATTGAGAGGTAGTGGCAGTAACTCTAGTGTCAGCCAACACAAACTATTCACAAACTGCCCCAGTTTAAGTGCACAAAACTTAGCACTTACCAATAAGGGCCAAACCTCCACTTGTAACAGAGCTCTGTTCCATAAGTGCATGCCCATTTCAGGTTATGAGAGGAGACTATGATTACTAAATCGAGGCAGTGGAGCAATGAATGGCATCATATCAGTTAATGCAGGATGGAGAATGCTCGTGGTCACCTGCTAGCACAGTGTGCAAACTCACCATAAGCACCAAGCAGCATTATGTCAACTGCAACCCCCGCCTAGGGGTCCTGTGAAAGGAAGATTTCAGACATTTGCAGAAGCTCTGGCATAGATCTGTTGTATGAGTACTAATTTAAAGCCACATTTTTACTGTAATCAGGCAAGACAGTTTCAGTAATGGCTCTTACGCAGAGACTGCTGGTCCACACAGCAAACAACAAAAGCAGAGTTATATGGAACAGATTCAAATCTAGTGTAGAAGTGTGTTATTTTAAGCCTGCCTGTCCAACTCTTCAATAACTCTGTTCTAGCTATGGAACAGATGTGCAATTTATGCTTCACAACTAGTTTTCACATGGAAGTGCAGTAGTAAGGTGAAAATACATCACCCACCAAGAGAAATAAAAGGGCTAGAAAGGATACACAGTGTGTCTGTCTTAATCTTCATTATTTGGAGCTTCTGAAAAAGGCTAATCACTCATTAAAAAAAAAAAAAAAAGTGGCTGCAACTTCTGCTTTTGCAGACTAGTTCTATTAGGCGTCTTAGTTACAAAACGGCAACATCTGATGTTCAAGAGCAAAAAGAAGTAATGAGTGAGGTTTACCTGCATGAGGAACACTCCTTAACCAGATGAGCTCAGGATAAGTTAGTCCACTGACTCATTTACACCACTGCTACTCTATTCCCCATCAACAGCAGCAGGCTCTCTCAAAGAAAGCTCCCTCAGATGGGACCACACAATCTGGGTAAAGGCATCACAAGGACTAGATAATTCAAAATAAGCATTTCAGCAAACTAAATATTTTCAAGTTACAGAAACTTATTCCAAAACAAAAAAAGCGCAACTATATGAAAAATGTACTACTGCTCATAGAAGTAAGAGTGCAAAGATTCAGGACTGCACCCAAAGACAGTATATTTCCACTCATCTTCCTTATAGTGTATCCAAACCCCAAGGTTCATGCCAGCTTAGATGTTTCTAATTGCCCAATCACTAACATTCAGGAATAGAGAGTGACCTCTAACCAGCAGTCGCTGCTGTTCCTATAGAGGCTGGTATAGTTAATGCAAACTTTATTTACAAAAGACACTTAAATTAGTTACTTCATGCCATGTGTCCATACAGAATCAACAGTTCAAGGATTACATGGAGAAGAATTCACAAAATTAAAAGTGAAATCACTAAAGGTCTTCTAAGAGTTAAGAACTAGGAAAAGATTTTAAAGACAACTTTACAAATAAAAACCCCAAGTCATGAGAAACTAGTCTGAGCAAGAGGATGGTTGTTTACAGGTCTGTACACTAAAACTAATACACAGACAGCCTTCTATTGTCAAAGAGATGCTCATTGAGAAGCAGATTATGTACAAATACTTGTGCCACAATGACTCAACCCCCCAAAATCCACTGTATTATACATAAACCAGTTTGTATACATTAGGCCTAAACGAGGCCATTTAACTATGAAGACTTCTAGTTTAGTAAACTAAAGCTGAAGACAGCCCCAAGCAACAGCGATACCGTCTCTTTGCATCTCTATTTGCGACTGCTTTTTATTCTCTCCAATCTTTTTTTCAAGTCATCAATATTGGCAGCTGCAGAAGAGGGTGAAGCCAGGGTAGTTCCAATGCCAGAGGAATGAGTCTGATTGGAGTCCAGGTCCAGATGTTGGTACTGCTCCCGGGACTCACGCAGCTGGGAGAGCTTACTGTGAAGCATATCTGTAGATGATGCAACTGTAGGGAGTGTTGGTTTAGAGAGCAGAGACGTCAGAGGGGGTCTGTCTTCCTGCTATGAGGGAGGAAAGTGAAGTGTTAAGACATATAGTGGTAAAGGCAATATAAAAAACCAGAAATTATAATCAATGGCTTTTCCTCTCTACAGGAAGCAGTAAAAACAGAGGAAAGGGAAGGAGCACTACAACACAAGTGGATCTGGAGCAAGAAAGTCAGTTGCTGACAAAGTCAGAACCATGCAGAGCTAATTACAATACTCAGCTGTTATTATCTGAGTAGTTAATGTTTAATTTTGTCAACAGGGACACAAAGAAACTCATCTTTCAAGATCAAAAAGTTGTCTGCAGACCGGAGTTCCACTGAGATAGACTGCCAGAGTCTTGAACAGCCTAAATTCTAATACAACAGAAAAATCCCTGCCTATGTGCAACATCAAAAGACAATGAAATTTCTGGAAGAATGAGAAGAAGAAACTTTAACTAAGTGGCAAGACTGAACCTGTCAAAGACTTAAAATGTCAATTCACTGCTCTTTTACCAATCGATATTTCCATCTGAGTTACTTACCTCGTTATTATCATCTAGGAAGCATTTCCCCTCCTCAGAGCTCTAAACTGATACTCAAATTTGTGTCAAAGGTTAAAACAGTGATGCATCTGGATGACTATTCCTAGACTGAACATCACTTCTCACATGGCCAAATTCAAATTTCAGGAACTGGCACTAGGTTCCTAACACATGGTTCACTGAACTGTAAGAAATTTTGGTTTACAGGTTTCCAATGCTGAGCTCATTCAGCGTTCCTGTACCTCAGTAGCTCTACACCCAAAATATAAAAAACTTCAAAGTTTTAATTCAGCTCCCATGGTTGTTTCAGAGCAGAAAGATCTAAAATTTCCACATCATTCATCTCTGAGGTGTTAACTTCTAGAAAACAGTTGTTGTTTGACCCTTTTTGAGACTCAACTTCCCAGCAAGGGAAGACAATAAGCTACAGGCCTGTAGAAACAACTGGCACACAACATCAGCGATGCAGACAGAGTGGACTGAAATGTAAGCCTACTTGGCCAAGTAATGGGTTTAAAGCCATTTATATTAGGCATATTGACATGCAGTGGGTAGCTAGGACATGCATTATAAATGAAAGACTGGAATCTGCCTTCTGGCATTTGAATTCTTAAACAAAACAAAACAAGAAAAAAACCCAACAACAACAACAACTGCCAATCAAGTGCCCCTCCAGGGGATTTACAAGTGTTGTCAAGTACAATACCTTTGCGTTGTCAAGGCCACAACGCTGCCTGAGGATTTTTAATCTTTCCAAGTAAACTGAAGGCCCCACTTCCTCCCCATTTGTGTTTCCTATAGATGAAGATACAGTGTGGGTAGACGCAGGAACACATGTTCCTTCCATCTGAGGAGAAATTCCTGGAGGATGAGGGGAAGGAAGGAGAAAAGTTAAAAAAATTTAAAACACCAGAAGAGCATAAATCTCTTGGTCAGTCCTTGAAATAAGATGCAATGGATGAAGAAATAACCAATCTATTATTTGCTAGTATACACATACCTGGCCTTTCATTTCCTTGCAGAAGTGACAATTGAAAACAAAGAAAAGAAACAGAGAAATTTAAGGAGTGGCTGCAGAACAGCTCTAATAGCACTGAAGCCAAGAGCTGAAGAGAACAGTGCGGGGAAAGGAAGATGCTGATGTGCATCAGCAGTGACCATAATGTCCAGCAGGAAAACTGAGCAATTGGCAAGGCGGGAGTTGTCTGTCTTTTTCTAGTTTCTTTTGGGCTTACCACTGATTCTAACCCCTCTTTATCTCTCATTTGGGCAACTTGAAGCTTTTTATTCCAACTCAGCCTCAAAGAGATTTCTGGAAGGCACATAAGGTTTTTAAAGCCTCCCTACCAAGAGACTAGAAAACGAATTTACATGGTGAAAAAACCTTTTCCATTATTAAAAGAATTGCAAATTCTAAGACTTAACATGACAAGGATTTGTTCTCACTAATTTACTACAAGGGTGTTTAAAACAGATAAAAGGAGAATTAAAGTTAAGCATATATACCTTACTCTACATAAAGCACTGTTGCAATATGGAACAATGTTTTATTGTATCAGAAAAAGTTAGGGCAGAAAAAAGAAGACAACTGTGGCACATAAATTTGGGGTTGAAAACTGCTGAACTAATAATTCTCAGTTATACAAACTTCTATGATGAAAGGTAGTATTTTCTGTCCTGCATAGTTGGACACATTTCGGAAGTTCTGAAAGAACCTTGTATCATCCATCCTCCTAAAGGAATCTACAATGCAGGGATAGGAGAAGGAGCAGTGGTAGAAAAAAGGCTAACATTTCACAGGACACTGTGAAACGAGTAAGAAATAGAGGTAGTTTTGCTAGACTGTGTATCAGCTTTTGCTGGCAGCTAATAATTTGTCACATTCCTTCCCTAATATTTCATTAAAAAGTCCTCTGTATTTATCTGCAACGAAATGACCCAGCAATGAGCAGTTTTACAGTAATTCATCCAACTAACAAGCTCATTTATTGGAAAGAGATCGCAAATTCTGCAGAAACTGTTCATGTTATTTAAAATAAACTTTCCAATTCCACAGAAAATATTACTATTAAAAAGCTCCTATATATTTTTAGTAAAAAGGTAAAAGGAGAATCTGGCAGCTGCTGCTGCTGTTTTAAACCAGCTTTACACCTTGCAGAACCAATTCTTGATACAGATAAATGAAACACAGTTCAACCCACACTACAGGATATGAATTAGAACCATTTGCCAAGCCTTTCAGATGTTTTCTACATTTAGTGTGGTTATAACTTCTGTTTTTGTAAACAAATAATGCATACTCCCTACAAATGGTGCCTTGTGAAGAAACACAAGCAGCATGAAAATACATGGCTTGCTTCAGAAATCCCTAAATGTATGCAAATATTGATTTCTACAGTGAGACATGTAACTGTTCTATCTCTGCTTCTATAAACCAATCAATTTTGCTATAACATGTACCTGTAGAAGTAGCAATGCGTCCCTTCCCTTCCCGTTCTGTTTCTATCAGTCGGAGGCCTCTTTCCACATAGCTTTGGAAGAACTGAGAGGAATTTTTCAGGAATGGCTCAATGTCTGCATCAGAATATTTCTTTTTGTATTCATACAGTTCTGCCAGACCCTGGGAGGGAAGAGTTGCTATGTATTACCACAACTGCTGCATACACCATTCTAATGTATGTTTTCTTTCTTGCAGGAAGGGGGCACTCACCTCCTTGGTGTTCTCCTTTGAGCCAATCTTCTTAAATATTTCTGCCAATATATCATTGACTTTGGCTTTTGAAGCCTTCTCCTCCTAAATAAATAAACAAAAGGAGACTTTTAAAACGAAGTGAATAAAACCAAACAAATCATAGAAACCCATGACACCCTCAGACTAGCTGGATACAGAGCTCCCAAGATGAAGAAAACCTTGAAGTGATCAGGGTTCTACGTGGCCACTTGATACGCAGAATGTGAGCAAGGACATCATGAAGCTGCAGGACTCCTTCTGAGAAGTTAAGTGTTTAAAACCTATTTTGGATATGGCTAATTTTAATAGATCAGATGCACTACCATGCAGCATAAAACCTATGCTACACATCTGAATTTCCTGGAGAGTACTTCATCCTGGGATATGCACATAATACTCAGGTGAACACACACAACAAATTCCCAAAACAGCCGTAAATGAAAATTTCACTTTAGAAGAGTATTTCCAACGTTACTTGCACGTTGAAAAAGGAATTAATACCTGATACTCCACCAACACAAAATTAAGTTTATTTCTTAAATAAATTACTTTACATTCCCTTCTCCTGCCAACATATTTTCTTTACTTACTATGCGAGAAGCTCCTTTTTCTGTATCCTTATCAGCTTTTCCACTCTGGTCCATGGCGTGTTTCATTACTCTACAAAGGTGAGCTTCTAGCTCAGACTCATTTTTATTTTCTATCATTGTTAAATGATCTAAGATCTAAAATGAGAAAAAAGGGGATTAAAAAAAAAGGAAAAAAAAATGGAAATACTCTAGACACTACATGAACATCCAATTTAAAAATACATGACTAGTGATTGCTCTGACCTTGGGCCCTTTCAACTTGCACAGAGTGTGAAGCAGTGTCTTCAATGTCCTAATAGGGAACTCACTCTTACATTGCTTCAGCTTCTCTTTGGGAAAGACCTTCATGAAATTGTGGATATCCAGCAGAATCCGATCCAGATTGATGCTATTAATGGTTTCCGGAAGAAGACGCACCATTCTCCACAGACACTGGAACGAGAGGCTGACTTAAAGCAAGACAACTCAAGAACGAAGCATTTGATTATATAAGGAGAAGTTACACAACACTACCACTGAGCCACTTCACTCTGCTAGCACATCATACAGGCACACACTGTGTCTGCTGCTCAAGCTATATTTGCACTGCTACGTACTTTCTCTTTGTAACTGGCTGTACAGTATCCAGATCTTTCTTTAGAGCTGATGCATAAAGTGAAGTGCTGACTTCTCTACCTATAACAGGAGACTAAATGCTTTGTGTGAAGACATTTCAGCAGATAATATATATATGCTATGTACACCTACACACAGCACAAGTTCTTTAGGTTTAACCTCATTAAGAATGCCTGAGCTGTCTTTAAATCATGCCAGTTACAAAAGGGTGTTGTATGGTAAGAAAAGATCATGCTCATGCTTTCAATGCAGACATTTGCCTGTCAATACAGATGACAGGATACAAGTCAGCTCCAGCCTGGCATGGTTTGAATCCACAGTACAGTGTGGTGCCCAAGCAAAGGAGCCCAGCAGGTGACTGTACACCTCTGTATGGAGTTTGTATTAGTGTACACAAGCTTCTGTAAACTTTTAACAGGTGTAAAGCTCCCTCCTAAAGTCCCTGTATATGACATCTAATAAGATCAGAATTACAGAAGTTATAAGAAATATTTCAAGTTATGGACACTAATTATTTAAAACTCCATCTGCTCTTTCAGGTAAGATGATTGATAAACCACGTAAGTTCACAATCTCTACCACAGGCTCACCTTCATGACAAGTTCTGAAAACTTAGGAGAACTGGCTGTTGCTAGAAGACTATCTTGGAGCAAAACAAGCAGAGCACTAGAAGGAATAAATTTATAAAGGTTACACAGGAAAAGCACTATATGCAAAAGATGCCAGCTCACCACAGAATATCACACCAGAGACTGGGGTTAGTCCAGCAGTTGTGCAACAGCTCTTTGCTTCTTTCTTTCTAGTATGTTACAAGAATTTAAGAGACAGTCTGCTGAACTTCAAAGCACAAAGAATCATACTAAGCTGGTTTGTTTAGCCTATCTCCAGCTGTGCAGTCAATTTCTGATCACAATCAGTGATAACTCTTTATTAGCTAGCTGAATGACTCCACATACATCAGTCTGCTTACAAAATGACTAAAAACTCAGCTGTTCAAGGAACACAAGAGAACAGGTAAAGAAAAGCAGTAATTGTGCAGTTTTCATTACATACCTCAAGATGTTGGTCTGGTCAGACTTCTCCAGAACTTTCACTACCAAGAGGTTGACTGATCGGATGACCTGCTCACCCTCCTCAAGATCTTCAACCCGAGAATCCAGCATTAATGTAATAAGACCATGCATTAGGTCTTTAAGCACACCAGTGGATGCCTCTCGAGCCAGACTCTCTATCTGAAATAGCTACAGATTGAAGAAAGTGTTAGTTTTCTCTGCACACGATCCTTTAGGGACTTCTCTAGACTACACTGTCAAACCTTGACATCTCCCTGTTTCCCACAAGAGTAAAACCAGTCAAAACATAAGTATGAAGAAAGTTATTTCTACTGAGCGACTTCTGAAAACACTCAGGCCACAACTCAGCACTCAAAAGGTAAAGAATATTAAAAACAGAGATTAACAGAAGTCTTAGTGGCTGTATTTTGCAGAACCAGAGACCTTCTTTCCTTCCCCAAATTCCCATTCCCCACCTGCTCTCAAAAGGTGCATTGATGAGCAATGGCAACAAACCTTCACAAGAAGGACTCCATAGAAAGCTAATCTAGGTACAGAACAGACATTCCATTCTACCACAACTTCTGCACAGAAGTTATTTGCTCTTCACCTTATCTTCTACAGCAAAGCCTTACCGTGATCATGCTCCCAATAATACAGCTGTAAAGTCTGACAATCTCATCTTTGTCCAGCTTCTCATCTGCCATGTGTGTATTGTAGATTAACCGGAGCTGCATAAATGTGGCTATTAGGAATTGGTCGATGTGGCCAGACATAGCTTCTGCTTTGTCCTCCTGTTTGAGTACCTCATCAATCTAAAATTTAAAAACAAAACACTCTGGTAAAGTCAACATAAGGCAAACAGTGCAAAATCACAATAATTTAAATACTTTTCTATAGGAAGGGTTTTGCCCTGACCAATTCATTTGATAAGGCAGTTGTACTCTATGCTTTCACCCAAAATCAGTAGCTAGAGACTTGTACTGCTAATCCAAACACAACCAATTACTGGTATTTTAGAGAACTGCAATCCTATCCTGTACACAAATGAAAACATCAACATTATAGATTCCGGAATTTAAAGCTTTATGAAATCTTCTGGACAAAAAAACCTTCTAAATAGTTAAAGCCACCCTAAACCCATGCAAAAACTATGGGGCAAGACAACCTTTTTGCTAAGGATCTCTAAAACAGTTTAAATTTAGAAGTTAAGTCTCACTGACTTACTGGCTTTTACAAACTCATAGCACAAATAATTTAACACAAATATATATAAGACAGAAGCACTAATGAAAAAAGCATTAAGTTTATTCTGCATCTGGAATTTCTATTGCTAAAGCGAGTCAGATGGCCCCTGTGCACTTAGTTTTGTCATCAGGGAGATTCTGAGCAGAGTCCATGTCACCTGACATGATTGCTCCACCACAGTGCAACTCATCACTCTCGCAGGCAAAGTCTGGTACAGTGTGGTTAGCTGCTACCTTAATTCACTTACCTGTGTGAGAGCCTGGATGCTCGTATTTATATCACCACTGGCTACTTGGGAAATGACAAAGTTGATAGTAGAAGCTGTGTTACTGTGCATGTCATCAAAGTGTGGGGACACAGCACGGATTCTAAAGGGTTGAAAACAGGATTCATTACCTTCTGGAGAGCTACTTTAATATACACTTAACTGCTGTGTTTCAATGATGGTTTAGTGACAAGAGAAAAGGATTTCATTCTTCGCTGAGGATTCTCAAGGAAGGAATCATTCCTTTTACCATGTCTATTGCACTATTTGTAAAGACACTGATGATGCATTTACAAACTCAAGACCCTCTAACTATAAAAATGCCTAAGTAGAACCCATGTCTTTAACTAAAAATAACTGCTTTCCATATTTCAGAAGAGTACAACAGACCTTTGTTTTGCCATCTCTTCAAGTTACCCTCTTATGAAAACAAGTCTGAATGTAGAAACTAGCATTATCAATTCACCTTCTCAAAATACTTCTTAGGCAGCCCTGCTGATTTCATTTAGGGGTTAAAACTAAACTCACTTGGGCTCAGGAATCAAGACTGGCTCAAAGATGTCATCTAGTTTGTGCTGTACAAGTGCTGGCATCTCACATCTAACGGTCCCATTGTCATTTTCAATTTCATCAAGATCCAGCTGAAATTCCCGTGGAACTGTGTGTGCTGTCTCAGAGTGGCTGCCCATGTTGCGATTTTGGCTATAGAAACCAGGAGAGAATTTTAGTTTATTATACATACACAAGAGGCAAGAATATTAGCACTAGCATCCACTGGTAGCCCTAAAGCTCTCATACTAGCACAGGTTTTGCAGTTTGGACTATATTGAAGCCCCTTAAGTTCCTCTGCTTTTTCCCTAGTCCTGTAGGCCAGAAGAGCAGCTGCTACTTACTTGCCCTCCTAGTTTCTCTTGTAAACCACAAGATGCCCTGTACCTGTGTTAGGTACGCATGGTTTGAGATAACTAGCACCGTTTACAGTACTATTAAAGGGATATAACTTTAAAGTTTGAGTGGCTTTTTTTCACCTTTGGTTTTTTAAATAGTGGACAGGATGCACATGTACAGAGCAACCTTACACGCTCCTCTGAATCTAAAACTCCCAGCATGCCTAAATGACCTATGCTGCATATCAGATTTTTCAAGGAAATATTTTAATACACAGTTCTCAGCATAGACTTTTATTCCAAAATAATGAGCAGGTGGCAAGGAATAGCTTCTGAGCTTTTTGGTTTGGGTACTGTTGTCCCAATTTACACAGGCTTATCCATTTCTGTGCTTTATGTCTAACATAATTAGAACAGGGTCCAACAAATACCAAGTTTAATGCAACACATTGAAAGTTGTCCCAATATTTTGAACAGTTGCTTAATATGGAATTGCCATGTCTGTCTGCAGCTTCATCCACAGTCAACTGAACTTCTGTTTTCTTTCTTTTCTTTAATTAAGAGACCTGTCAATAACCTAGAACTAGCCATGGCAAACCCGCCACCCTCAGGAAGGGATGGCTAGGATAGAAACTGAAAAATACAAGAGCCTCGCTACCAAGGAGTTAGTGGGCAGTACTTACATCCTATAAGTGCGATACATAATTCTGTCCATGGAGAAGCAGTGAAAAAAGGCACAAGACCATTTAGAAAGATTTCAAGACAGACAAGACAAAAAAATTTCAGACATTTAGATTTATATTATTTGGCCATTTTTCACAACATGCAAAGATGATGATACAAGAACTAAACTGACATTGTCAGACATATCAGCACATACACTATGCAGGCTAGAGAATGTAATGTAACATTACATACTTGAGTTTGGAGGACATGTCCTCAGCTTGTCCCTTGCGCATCATGCTGGCGTTGGCACTGATGTTCTGAGCACGCTGAGGTTTCTCCTCTGCCTGTCTCACTGGAGCAGAAGAGGGCCTCTTGGCTGACCGCTTTATTCTTTCCTCCAGCATGCTCATGTCTTTCTCTGAAAGCTGTAACACACAATGCTTTCACTCAGCCTGAGTTGTATGGGTTTTAGAAATCTCAGTCACCTACAGGATTCACACCACACTTACTAGTGCAGACTGAAGTTCTCTAATACAAAGGTGGGAACTGTCAATGCTACCTCCCAGCAGCAAACTCACCAGGACACTCTGAACTATCAGGTGCTACTTCACGAATTAACTAACTCATGTTGACAAGCTGTAATACAGAATACACCTATTTCTAGCCCACATAACCTTCAAGAAACAGTTCATCTTTAATTCAAACTACAGTACCATCCCATGTTTCTAACTGTTGCATGTGTTGCTGCAAAAAACCCAAACAAAAAAAAAACCCACCCGCCTTTCTATATTTCCTATTAGCACACCAGGCAATGCTTTAACACTCTGGACCCTGCCACAGAAACCAGAGTCCTTCTGACAGTTGTCCTGTTCAATGTACTCATAATTCCATATGAACACCAGATCAGGCAACTTAATGCTCCAACTCAGGCAGTGAAAAGATTCATATTTACCTGCTTATCTACCATACTGAAGACTACCAATAAAAACCCTATTTGAACAAAAGTAGGCATTACAATTTCATGAGAATTATTCTTCTGCATTCCTATGATTTAGAAACCTTCCTGAGAACCCATAGATGGACCACACTGAAGCTCAGAAAGTCATGGTTAGAAAGGGCTGAATTGTTCAGGTGCTGCACTTTTTCCTTTACCTTGAAAATTCAAAAGCAAATGGACTATGTAGAACTGAGGCAGAAGCAGATTGCACTCTGAACAGTAGTTAAATAGGACAGAAATCTAAAATGTTAATGAAAATGCAACATAAACTATCACAGGAACAATTGCTATAGAAAATAAGAGTTACATTAAATTTCAACTTTTTAAGAAGCTGAAAAAAAAGGAGGGGCAGCTTGCTTCCCCTGCTTGTCATATTCCATAAAATACCCATCCAATAGCCTGTATGCCCTATGGCACATACAACACAACATAACAGAGCTGCAAAGGCATTAAAATATCTATCACATTCCAATCAGTTTTAGTGCTGCTAGAAACATCACCAAGACCAAATCCAGGGAACAGAACTGTAAAAAATGATCTAACGGCTCTTGATTCAGATTAGAATTCAGTGCACTTAATATGATATGCACAGTAATTATAAACACAGTGAACTAGCTTTCCATTGCTGGACAATGGAAACTGAGTTTTGCCACCTTCAACTTTTACTGCATTTTAGATGATAATGGCTAAGTATGATTTTCAGAGAGCAAAACAGCAGCAATAAAAAGTGACATAGTACTGACACTTTAAAAATGAAATGCAGTAAGATAAAGCAAGCAAACCAAACTTAACAGACTTCAACTGCAAAGCAATTGGGTAAGTTGGGCATTAAAAAAAATGCTGAGGACTTAATGGAGTCCCAACAACTGGCCTTTTTTGGCCAAATACGTTATCCAAATAATCTGAATCAGATGTGTTATAATAATACAAGTTACATTATACAAGTTGCATTATACAAGATAATGCAAGTTACTCTTTACGAACAATTTAATTCCCATGAATGTCAGTGTTTTTCTCTTCTTTTTTTCCAGTTTTCTTTTTCATTCATGCACATCAGGTTATATACACCTTTCTTATTGGAGACAGGCTGAGAGTTGGGGTTGGGAGCATGCTGAAGAGAAGGCTCTGGGGAGACCTCATTGCAGTTTTCCAGTACCTAAAAGACGCCTACAAGGAAGCTGGAGAGGGACTTCAAACAGGAGCATGCAGTGACAGAAAAGTGGTAATTACTTTAAAATGAAAGAAGCCAAATTTAGATTGGATTAGAAGCTCTTGACTGTGAGAGTGGCTGAGGCAATGAAACAGGACACCCAGTCCCTGGAAGTGTTCAAGTGTCTCTGTCCACGCCAGGGGGTTTGGACCTACACAGTAATGTCCCTTCCCAAACCATTCTATGATTTAATATATTCTACAACCTGGGATTATCCAAATAGCCATTAGATGATCTATGATGTAGTAAGCTATTTTCAAAACTATAAAATGCTCTTGATGCCAACAGCAAGATGTACCATGACCAATCACAAGCAAAACAGTGCTAATCCCCTACAAAAGTGTAAGGACTTTAAGAAAAACCAAACCACCAAACCCCAAACAAAAAATTCCCAAACAAACAATCCCACAAAGCAAACCAAGCACAGTACCCTAACCCCAAATCCCCCATAAACTTATTTGCAGTTATACTGACATTTCCAATCAGCTTGAACACTTGGTCACCATGGACGTTGTAGACAGTCACGATGGTGTTCAGCGCAGCATTGCGCACAGTGTTGTCCCTGTCACCAATGTGAATTGCCATTTCTTTTAAGGCTTTTCCTGGAGTTGGCTGGCACACATTCATGCCATATGATTCAACCAGACATCCAAGCTCTTCCAAGCATTCTAAAAGAAGAAAATAACACATGCAGATTCAACTTTAAAGCTGCTGGAAAGAGAGCCCTCCCAACTCCTGTGTTGCCTGCACAACTTGAACACTCACTGTAGGGAACTCCCAATCACGAAGCTGATGATACCTATACTCCAGGTGATTTATGGGATCAGTAGTAAAGTCAGAGCAGACTACCTCACAGATAGTATCTAAAAGCTGTCAGTCACCCCTCTACACTTTGAGTATTTCCCATAACCATGTATGAGCAATGTTACACTTAACATCACATTCAGGTAAACAGTTGTGAGCTTGCAATACTATATTATGTACAGAATTTAACTTTCTTCTTATATCAGGATAAGATATTTTCCAAGTGACCAGGGAGTTTTTGAACTACAAACACCACAACTTTATTACAGACATTACTTGTGGTGAGACAGATGTACATTGTAGAGACATTTCTTGATCAGATTAACTGATCCCCTTGGTGAGTAGGAAAATAGTATTGTCACCATTCTCCCAGCACTGTTTCTCTAAGAAAACAAGCCTACTCAAGGGACTCAATAATCACAGCAACTTAAGAGATTACTTGTCTTTGGAAGGTACAAAGACACCAAAAAATAGAAAGCAATATGATACTACTTGAAATTCTGATCCTTTAAACAAAGATCTGCATAAAATGTCATGTGCACACAAACATCCCACCCAACACCCTTATGCTGGGTTTTTCAAGATGCAAACCAAAGCAATTTCAAGTACTTTGCACATGTACAGTTCAACAGGCCATTCCCCACCTGCACGTTGTTTGGAGTTTTTTGATTTTGTTCCCTCCATGATAAAAGGGAACATCTTGCTGGCTGGATAGATGAGACACATTCTGTTCAGAATGGCACGTACATCCTTACGGATGACATCTTTCGGTTCTCCTACCTAATGGAAAATTAATGTAAAAAAAATGAAAAAGAGGTGAAGAAACACAGAATATTTTATACTCAGTCTCATGATACTTTTGACTATTCTAAATAGTCTTAGGAAAGTCAGAATCGTTCTCAAGGCAAAATCCCTTTTTTGCCAAAGGTTTTTAAAGGGAAATAGACAATACAGAATCATAAAGGTGAGAAAAAACAACCTTAAAATCACCAAGTCAAACCATTAAACCAACACTGCCAAGTTTACCACTAAACTGTGGCCCCAAGTATCACATCTACATGTCTTCTAAATACTTCCAGTGACAGACTCTCAACCTCTTCCCTGAGCAACCCGTTTCAGTGACTGACAACCCGTTCAGTGAAGAAATTTTTCTGAATATCCAATGTAAGCCTCTCCTAAGCAGTGTGTGGCCTTTTGCTCTCATTCTATTCACTTGTTACTTGACAAAAAAATACCAACACCCCCCTCACTACAATCTCCTTTCAGGTAGTTATAAAGAGCATTAAGATCTTCCCTGAGCCTCCTTTTCTCTAGGTTAAAAAAAATGGCCTGTTGAATCTCACACCAGCCACCAACTGGATTTAACTCTATTCACAATATATTTAGAATGAACATATTGCATTGCTTGATGGTATTTTGCCCAATTCCTCATGAAAATTAACATTAGTTTCTGTAAAATAAATTGTACCTTTAAGATAAGATATGGGATGAAAGAGGATGCTTCATTTTCAGTGAGGTGATACTCTTCTTGACTCAGCAAATTGAAAAGCAATTTAAGGTATTCAAGTGCTTTCATCAAAACACTTGTGTTGGTATCAAAGAACCGCAGGGTAAGCCATTTTAGGATCAAATCCAGGCAGCTGATGACTCCATCTTTTTCACTCTCCAAGTGCTTGAAGGAAGTAAAAAAAAAAAAAGAAGGTTATGTAAATGAAAAATACACAGACACTGTTCAACAAGAAAATAAGCTAAGCTATGTCTGGTAAGATAATCTACATTAATTGGTAGATTCTTAGAACCATACATACTCACTTTTAACTTATATGGCTTTCTGAAATTTTAAGAGAAGTCTCTGGTGAGGAAATTTCCCCTTCTCCCAAGAAACAGCATTAATACCAACTTCATCATACCTCTGAAAATTACTTCTATGTATGTTCAGGTTTCAACTTCACAGAACAATGACCCCTGGCTCCTCAGAGAATTCCTATTTTATTTTAATTCAAGCAGTATCCTTCATAGCAGAGAATAATTCCATCAGCCTCATCTTCTACCACAGATGCAAACTCACCTCAATCATAACAGTCAGTGCTTTGTTGTGGTGCTGGAAGTCTGCATGAAACATCTCATCCTGTAGCCATTTGGCCACACAAGTGGACATCTGAGTTTTCAGCTGTTCAATATATTCATCACGGGGAGTAGTGAAATTCCACTTTAACACCTGTAAAAGGCAGCATTTAGAACTCACAGCAAGCAATACCTTTTCTTCCTGACAGACGCTGCTGATTGAACATCTTTTAATTCTGCTTTAGGATCTGTTTTCAAAGCCTTCTTATTGCCAATAAGTAATGAAAAATCAGTGGTGTTTGCTCATATTTTTTACAAGTTTTCTTCATATGAACTGGTTATCCTTAAGCCATTATCTTAATAATTATCACTTAAAGTTGTTGTTTTTAAGCTCCAGACAGGCCTACCTACTAGCAAGTTACAAACAACATGCATATTTTCAGTAATAAGACTTCCCTACAAATTGCTAAGTGGGGCTGCTGAAAATAAGTGTACTAAAGCATTGGCAATGTACCCTAGAACTCTGACATTGTATCTAAAAACAATTGACTAAGCTTAATGATAATTCACAACTTGAAAAATGTAAAAAGGCCTTTGGCTTTTACAACAGTACATATTGCAGAGAATTCAAAAATCAAAAAATAAGTATCATAGTAAGGCCACTATTGATGTATGAAATTCAACTCAAGAATCAGACTCCAAGAGATGAACAGTGGCTAACACATGCCACAGTATGTTTAATTCTAAATTAAAAACTAAAGAATGCATTAAAAGCCTCCATTTCAAAACTGGAGAAAACATTCTGATTTTTCTCACCTTCAGAGCTTTCTCTTCTTTCATCCTCTGTTCCTTCCCATTTGGGACAATGATAAAAATAGGGCCCGATTTATCATCATCTTCCTTCAGACTGGGCTTGCTTAGCACCTTCTTTCCCTGTACAACCTGGAAGGAGCAAAGTATTAGCAGGCACCACAAGACGTATTTATGCCTCAGTCCCAGCAACTGCAAGCATTAGATACTTGCCACCCTCATGCTGCCTATGTGTACAAGAGCCAGAGAGAAACTGAAAGGAAAATGTTGATTAGAAGTTTAAAAGTATGTGCTCAGCTGCTGTGGAAGCAATACCCATGACAGCGTGCACAGTAGTACCCTGTGAATTAGGACACATCACTCTCAACCAGTGTGCTAGTCACCCACACAATCCCTGCAACCCAACGTGGTACCTGCTTGATAGACTGGCTCTTAGTCAGACTTGAACCGCCCTTGCTGAGGCTTGTATTAGCTTTGGACAGGCGGGCATTACCCTTGGACATACTGCTATTAACATCTGACTGCTGGAAACAAGCCACAGAAAAGTCTTTGCTGTGAAGGTGTTAAAAGGTTTGCAATGGAAACTCTTAAGAGTAAACAGCTGTCTGACAACAAAAGTCTTAACTCTACCAGCAGAGTTCTGACAACACTGCATCGACTTCAGCGAAACTACAACATCCTTCAATGTTTGTTTTGCTCATTCTTGCTACAAATACGGACCTACATCAAATGTTCTTGTTACAGCACTACCTCAGACAATAGAGACAATAGGACTATAGAACAATTGGGGTTATTTTTAGTTACATACATAGAGCAAACTTTATTATTAACATAAAAAAATTACTGTAACACAAAACAACAGAAAAACCTAACCAAAAATTGACTGTAATCAATTGAGATTATTATGTTTTTAAGCATACTCCTTCCCTTTTTGAACTTTTAATTGAGAACTTTTTCCCCTTCATACTGTAAGGCGGAGATTAATTCCTTTTGATACATGGGTTCAAAATTAACATTCAAGTGTAACATTGGATCTGGAATGGTAAGAATGAATTCTCAATAGCACATAATCAAAGAGGCCAAGAAAATTTAGAACAGACTGAGTTGCTCATAAGACTGATTTTTGGACAATATACACTTTAGGAATCAAATAGGTAATGACAAAAGCAGCAATCAGGTATGTGATATGGGAACGCCTGTCATTTCAGAGTTCTGACAAGCATGAAGATTTTTAATAAAAATTGTCCCTACCAAGGACTAAACTCTTCTACCTGTAAGGTATTAACAAAGCACAGCTACTGATTTCATAAAACCAATTTTACACAAAATGCAAAAACCATACCTTAGTTTTAGAGGAGAGTCCTCCTGCTTTGGCTTTTTTGAGATCAGGCTTGGATTCCATGGTATTAGACCCCAAATCATCAGCAAATGCTGGAGAAACAAGAGACCATTTAAAGTTATCCAGAAGCCTATTTTAAGTGATCAGTTTTCTGTTCTTAGGACATAAGAAAAACTGTGGATACAATACGATTCACCACACATATGTCTGAGGATTTTAGACCCACTGAAGAAGTCTCTTAAATTCTATGTCAGCATACGAAGTTTTCCTAATTAAGATCATACTATGGCAGCCAATTTGTCATGTTTCAAAACAGACATACATATGCAGACATACACACTGTGCAGGCTAATGTCTAGAGCTGTACTTGCACCTGGCTTGAGCAGGCAAGCTAGCCCTAGCAGGCGGGGACTACTTCAAATCAATTGACCCCTAATCCCATCAAACAAGCATTCTGGCAGTCCCACAGTGAACTACACTGAGGAACAATCCAGAAAAAAAAAAAAAAGTAAAAACATTTCAAAAAATATTATATTAAAATCAGATTAGTATTAGAAAAAACCTCCCCCTTAAGCCCAGCTTGGTTTTAGCTTCAATGCCAAGTAGATATTTTCAAGTTTTCAAATAGCAGCTGACAGATGGTTGTGAAGAAAGGAAACACCCTCCTACACTGGAAGCTGATTCAAATGCAAGAAAGACCAGAACCCTAACTATGCTGAGTATCTCTTCTCCAGCTAAGTATGTTTATTCATCTGGCATGTCAAAAAGCTTCAAAATCCACCATTTTCTCAGTCATTTCCGAAAATGTCAGAGAGGTTACCTGATGCAGGTTGGAATTTGGCTGGAGCTGCTCCTCCTACCACTCTGGAAGATGCTTTAGCAGGAGGAGCTGGTTTGGCTGGCATGTTGGCTTTGGCTTTCTCAAGCATGGCCAGTACCTGGTCTTTGGAAGTTGGCTAGAGAACAAAAAGTGCAAAAAAGAAGTGATAGATTTATTAATGTCTATCGCTAACCTTTCCAATACATGCTACAGACAACAAAACCATAAGTAGTTTGAAACAATCAATGCTCTGTTAAGCATCTTGGAGGATGCTCATCTTAAAACATCACTGTTCTCAGATACTTTTCTTCTGAGTTAAAACATCTTTTGTTAAAGTTTCTTCTGCAAAATCTATGGGAAATATGTAAACCAGAAACGTGCTCTAGGTGAGTGGTCTTGGGACGTAAATTGGAGTGCCTACTCTCCACTCAGGCGTCCATAAACCAAAGCAAACTGCTAGAAATCATGTTAAAGTATGAGTACAAAGGCATAGTGGGACAAGAACTGGTATGGAAGCTATCTGCAAGTAGATTTTATTCAGAAGAAATGCAGAGTGAATAAATATCAACTTATTTTGAAGTAATAAGCTTGTAATGGCAGTAATAATTTTTGAAGCAGAGAAAGCCCTTGCTTAGGGCTTCTGATACTATTTTCAGTCCCCGTGAAAATACCCAATGCAGACAAGCTTACATGACTCAAGACAGCATGTCATGAGACTGTGAACAGGACTTAATATTCACTCATTCAAGATCACATGATCTAATCTTTGTGACAGAAGTACCTTCAGCTTGCCAGTGGCTTTTGCCATCTTCTCAAAGCCAAGATGCATCATGAAGAACGGCAGGGCATCCTGTGCCTTTTTGCGCACATCCCCATTCCGATCTTCAAGGCAGGAGTACAGGTGAGGCACACACAGGAGTAGGTCAGAAGGAACAGAACGGAGGGCAGGCAATTTCTCAGCCAACCAACCAAGAAGCTGAAAGAAAGTTACAAAATAAAAGCTTTTCAAGAAGTGTTCACAGTGCTGTGTCAGCCATGAGAGTCTAAACAGTAGTCCTTCACATACCATTACATTCTAAAATGTAAGTAGGAAAAATCCACCCAAACCTTTTTCAGACAAATATTCTTGAACAACATCAATTTTCATATCAGCAACTACAAAAATTAAAAGTTAACATGTTAACACACAACTATCTTAAAACTTTAAGTCTGGTCTATTTTTGAAAGGAACAGAATTCCAGCCACTCTTTCCAAAGTCTCCAGCTCTGTTCTGTGGTGAATTTGAGGGAACACATACTAGCTCTTAAAATGCTAATCAAAACAGACAGAAGTTTCATTTTAAAGTCACTGAAGTCTAAATGACAGCTATCATGCAGGAAGAAAGCTTGTTATTAGCCTTTTGAGGTTTAACAATTTTATGTCAGTACAAACACACAGCTACTTGTTTTCCCATACAATGGTAGCATTGTGCCATTTCAGTCTGCATAGATAAAGAGTCCATAGCACATAAGGTTATTCTGATTTGACACACATAAGAAATTTACTTGACAGAAGCCTACCTCTTGTCTTAGGAAAGGATTTTCTTTTTTAAGCTCTTCAGACAGGTCTTCCCCTTCCAACCACTCTTTCATGCCAGTTTGTTCGGCCCAGGCATTTACAGTTGCTAATGCAGCAGCACGAACATTATTCTGCAGCAAGAACAAGATTTAAAAAGAATAAACCTAAAGAGGGGTCAGAAGATTATGACAGAAGAAGGAATACTCATCCTTCTTATGAAAGCAAAAAACTTCCACATCACCGGCTTTGAATTTTTTTTTTATTTGCAGCTTGAGTAGTCTAAGATTCAGAACAACTTCATTTCAGTGATGATATCAGCTGCAACAATCTCCAAATCAGACATTATACTTATCTACCATATTTTTTAAAAAACAAGTTTAATAAAGTGGGTGAAAGGGTCTCTCTAAAATCACTTTTACATGCTACCATTCATTGACGACAATTCTGGGAGCCAAACTCTCAAAGAAGCTAAAAAATAACGTCAGTGACTTATATAGCACTTAAAATAGACTGCACATTCATAAATCAAGGCAAGTGGATCATGGAGCCTGCTATTAGGGCACTCTCACTTTGGATACACATGAGCAAAAGTCAAATCAGGAACGACAGAGCTCTCTAACTCCTACCAATTTCCATTTTTAGTGTTTTTTCCAAGAAAAATTTAGAACAGCACCCTTTTTAAAGCAACTATATGAAGTTATGAGAAGCCAGATGGAATATTTAACTATCATGGTTCTTTAAAATGTTCTCAGTCTAGCCTGACTCTGTACATATGACCCTCTCCTGTAGGCTGAATTTCTGAGGAAAGCTAATAACATAGACTCATTTAGATAAGTATGAACCATATTAAATGCAGAAATAACATCCAGGCATATACATAAACAAGAAGTCAGCATCCTTGCTTTACCAACTTCTCCCATCTTCCATCTCATTGAGGAAAAGAAATAAATCATGTGCTGCAGATAAACACAGGCTCATCAGCCTCTCTGACAAGACCTTGGTTCCCATCAGCCAAATTTAATTTGTCTTCACTCATGCTTCAAGCTGATTATTTTCCTCAACTATTCAGTGGGTCCGTTATAAACATATTGAAGTAGGATCCAAAATGGACCATCCTCACCTTCAAAAACTTGACAAATTAGTTACATCTTGTAGTACTTAAAAAAATTACCACTGTAAGAGTGTTCAAACAAGCATACAACCTTCTCTCAGCATTATGCATTTTAGTAACAGCTTAAGTTAATCACAATTGGTCTTATCCTTAAACCACAAACTCTCCTACCAGTCTGGGCCTCTGAGTAACCTGGTCTAGTGGAAAGTGTCCCTGCCTATGGCAGTGGGGTTTGGAACTAGATGTTCCAACTGTCTGTAGGGTTCCCTTCCAACCTAAAAAGTTCTGTGACTACTAAAGGAGCTTGCTGTTACCACAGGATAATTGGTGAGTTAGAAAAAGAATTTACCAGTCATATAAAATCTCAGTTCTTGAAGACTCCTAAAGAGAGAACAATTTGAACCAGGAGATTTTTATCTAGCGCTAGAACCTGTCCAAGTCATTCCATTGTTTGGGACAGGTAGATCCAGCTTGTGTTCTTTTTCCTACCCACATTCGAAGCAGAGACAGCTGAAGTATGCCATCTTTGATAATTGCCCATGACTTCTGGCACAAGATACTGGCACTTTCCCAAGCCTCTTTACCCATTGCTTCCAAAAGCTCTTTCCCATGGTCCTAAGCTTGACTTTGACACAGCATCCTGGCAAACTCGACACCGATGTTATTTATACAAGGATCAGTGTCAGCTGTGAATATCCTATCTCTACCTACAGTTCAAAGGTCTCCTACACAGTGACAAAGATGACAATATTGTATACTGGAACCCACAGTGATACACTAAAAATTCTACAAGAAACTTCATCAAGCAAACCTGTTCAGTGTCTAAAATAGTGTACTTTCAGTAGCAGAAATATGCATATAGTCACCACATTAATTTAAAAGCCAGCATGTTTCACTGGGTTTAGTAACAAGGAGAGGACTACATCTGAATACAGGCACATATTTATATTTGAATAATAAGTTGTCATTCAGGCAAGAACTTTTTTAAAAAATTGGTAAGCTTCCAATGAAGTTTTAACTACCATCCACCTTTCAGGCATAGCTTAGATACACAAAAGGCAAAGAGATCTTGACATCTGTCCTACCTTACTATCTCCTAGGACTGTAATGACAGGAATCCCCAAATTTTTCACATACTGTTTGATATTGGGGCCCATTGCTGTTGCTAGTTGCTGAAGAATGCTCAGTGTTTGTTGCACCTGCACATAAGGAAAAAACAGGTTTTAAATAAAACATTTTTACAAGCATTTGTGCAAAACCTCCCAGTTACACAGGGAAAAGAGACACTGCTATATATTAAGCTTTTACTTTAGAATGCCTGCTCAATGACACCTATTCCAGCCTTCAAATTCATCATACTGAAAAATAAAAAATACTTCCATATTCTGATCAAATTAAATTTCAAGTAAAAATATTTTCAAACAAGAGACAATTCACTTTTGTTACAAATGAAGCAATTAGTCAAATTCTTTTAAGATGTCCTTATATTACATTCAGAGTAAAAGTAGATTTTCCATTCTTTCAAATAATTTTTAAATTAAAAAAAAGGCAAATATTTATTAAAATAGGCAAATATATGATTTAGAAACACACAGCTCACTGTTTTCCAACTGTCGATTTAATGACATTGAAAGACACCACAATAAGTAATAAGCAAGGTTCAGAAATCATAACTACCTTAAGTTTTAAGCTGGAAACAACTAAAACAGGATTTTGAAAAACATACCAAGATTTTATTGGAGTCATTGAGACGACCCTTCAGAGCAGCTGGAAGTTCTCCTATGTTTGGCTGTATGAACTTTGCTTCATTTATTATGCTTGTCACCTCATCTAGACCTTCCTTTCTGATCTTCCAATTTTTATCCCCAATCTTAGCCACTAGTTCTGCTGTGATCTTATCACTGCAAGAGAAAAACAGGTAAAGTGCCCATTTACTTAGTAATATCTCTGTTAGCATTTAAGTGCTTTAACACCATAGACTTATAAATGCTTAGAAAGCATCTATAAATGCAAAGTTTTGAATTGCAGTGGAAGTGTATCTTCAGGTGCTAGAATCCAAACCTACCCAATATCTGTTCTTGGCAAGAGATCCACAGCATCATTCCCAACCTCCTCCTGTTCTTCTTCTTCACCATCATCCCCACCTCCCACGCTGTGTCTGGAAATGCCACGAGTTGGAGCTGGTGCTGTCTGTCCTTGCATCTGCAAGCAACACAAAATCAGAAACAATTATACAATTTTCCATTTGACATTAAAAATAAAACCACTTGTATGATATGAATGCACTGGCTCAGGACAACAGACTTCTAAACCATTACACTATTCAAACACACCCAGGAACTTTTAAAGCTCATAATGAAAAACACAACTATTGGGATAGCTACACGTAACGAATTTGCAACCTTTGTGCACCATCTTAAAGAAACTGGTTCAATTACAAGCCCAAGGATTAGACCACAATATTATTACCAACTCCAGCTACCGAAGTTTCAAAGTAGCTTTAATGACACTTGGTAGCAAGAGAGCTCCACTTCATACCTTTTCAAATTCTGCATCTATCTGGGAGAGAAGGGCTGGCTTCTCATCTTCAAAAAACATTCGCAGAGAAGGTCCCACATAAAGATACATTACTCCCAGCAATGTAATGGCAGAAGTTCTCACAGCCTGCCAGAAAGAGGAAAAAAGCACTCAGACTCCAAATTAAGTACTGATAATAATTCAGGATTAAGATTCTAAATTTACTCACTGGGTTAGTTGCAGCAAGAGCTGTCTTCACATTACTGATGAAAGCCTTGACATTCAATCTGTGGAAAAAAGATGTCTCCCATAAATAAAACACAACGCAGCAAAGAACACCAACAAACAAAATCATCACAACATGTTAAATAAAAAAAGATACCCCTTGACAGATTTACACAACTAACTTAGATGTAGAAGACATGTATACTCATAAAATATCACAGGTACAGTGTAGATAGTAGTTGCTTAAATAACTACTGAAAGATCAGTTTGGAGAATAGCCTACTGTGAAAATCAATCAGTATACAATTTATATCAAAGCCTACTATCATCACAGCTGAAAAGTTTCTTAAACTACATAATCCATGTGACTACTAGGGCTGAAATATTGAGGAACGAATCTAGAAACACCTGAAACATAACTACACAATAAAGGTGAAGGCATATCATTGTTGTGGGTTTTTTTTTTTTTTTTTTTTTTTTTTTTTTTGCTTTGTTTTGTTTTGTTGGTTTTTTGTTTGGTTTTTTTTTGTTTGTTTGTTTTTTGGTTTTTTTTGTTAAGTCTCATGATTTTCCAGAAAGAAGCACAATTTTCAAAAGAATATCTATATCATGTATATAGCATGTATAACATGTTAGACATGCTATACAGCTGTGTGCCCAGCCTACACCTACAAGTATCTTAAGACAAATGCTCCTCAGAGAAGATGGAGTGATAAACAAAGTAGCTAGAAGTGTAATCACATCTCATTGTACTAGTAATGCCAGATACTTTTCAGTTACACACTTAAGAGCTAGAAGAACGTGGCTAGCATCAGAGTTTAAGAACTAGAGTTCAGATTAACAGAATCTTAGTTCCAGATTAGGAACATTTTCATTCAAGTTTCTCTTAGCAATTTACTTAAACTTAAAGACTTACCCAGAAAAGCCAAACTCTTTAATTGCATTTGAAAGCCAGTTCAAAGTTTCTGACTGGTTTTTAGGATTCTTCTGAGAAAAAGCCATAGCCACAACCTGGAATAGAAGAGAGTTAAGTGTAAACTTTCACTGGCAAACCAAATGAAAAGCACTGTATTAATGGAAATCTGAAGAGGTTCAACAAGCCAAGGTGTTGCACCTGGGCTGGGGCAGCTCTCGAATGAACACAGGCTGGGGGATGAACGGAGAGAGAGCATGGGCAAGGGAAAGCATCCAGCCCCTCCAAGGTGGCTGGACATGACCCAGCAACGTGCACTCACAGCCCAGAAAGCCAACTGTGTCCTGGGCTGCACCAAAAGCAGCGTGGCCAGCAGGGAAAGGGAGGGGATTCTGCCCCTCTGCTCTGGTCTTGTGGAGACCCCACCAGCAGTGCTGCATCCAGTTCTGGGGCTTTCAGCACCAGAATGACATGGATCTGTTGGAATGCGTATAGATCAGGACCACCATGATTAAAAGGATGAAGCACCTCTCCTATGAGGAAAGACTGACAGAACTAGAATTTTTCAGCCAGGATAAAGCTCCAGCCATCTTGTGGCCCTTCAGTACTTGAGGGAGGCCTCCAAGAAAACTTTCGAAATAGGCATACAATGGCTGGACAAGAGGAATGTATCTGAACTGAAAAAGGAGTTGTGGCTGCCCAGTCACTGGAAATGTTCAAGGCCAGGTTGGACAGGACTTTGAGCAACATGGTCTAATAGACAGCATCCCTGCCTATGGTGTGGGAGGAGGACCTAGATGTTCTTTAAGGTCCCTTCCAACTCAAACCATCCTAAGATTCTATTTTCAACTTTAGAGGAATATATATTTAACTTCTGCCTTGGGAAGCATCTTGAGAGCAAACAAATCACTTTTATGCAACAGAAAAAAAAATCAAAGATTTGGGATTTACTCCTCAGACTGAAAGGACACCCTACATATTATTTCTGATTTTATTTACTGAAAGAATACCTTTGCTGCTCACTCACCTGCTCAGCAGTCCATGGCAACTGACACGCTTCTGCTATTGCTGTCATGGCCTCTTTCGCATTAGTTCCACATTTCACATCACCAACCTTGTCTACAAGACCATCCAGCACAACCTGTGCTGAAGTTTTGGAGAAGTTTCCTTTCTGTGCAATCAGTGCAACTATATGCAGTTTCATCTGCATCACCTGAAATGTCCAAAACGGGAAGGAAGTTATTAATGTCTTCACGTATTTCAGACTAATTTTTCTCATTCTACATATCTATAGATACATATAAGAATTATATGGATTTGTGGGTAAATAGTAACATATGCATTAAAATTGTGTATATATATACACATTTGAGTATGTAAAAGTTTATTTATTTATGCACACAGGTATTTTGTACACACACATATAAGTGTTTTGTGTGATTATACACAAAAACTGTACACATAAATATGTATTATATATACACACACCCAATAATATCGGGCTGCCATTATCTACTTTTAGAACTTACACAGATACACACACTCACATATATGCACATTTATACATATACATCTAAAGACAATATTTAGGTACCTTAGATGACATCTAGAGTCTCAATTCTCAACAGAAATTAAATCCAGTTTGAGAGTTTATATTCTCAATGATTACAGCTAGAACTGTGGCCACAGTGACATATGCACTTAAAGCCTTTTAGCTGGAAAATATTTTACATTAACAAAAATGGACTGTTTAGTTATTGAAGAATAATGTATTACCTGAAAATTTGTTTCTTTCCAACCAGGTTTCTTGGCCAGCATTCTTACTAGGGCTTGGCAAGGCATTTCACTTCTTTCCATAAGCTCAACAGCCTAAAGGATAAACATTAGGTTAGCCAGTGGGTCACAAATTATACAAAACTGAAACAGAAATTCTCAACTATCCTCAAGGTATTTTCTTAATACTGAATTAAATCACAGAAATTCTCAGCATAATAGTTTACCTGAAGAGTCACTTTTACAAGGAGTCTGAGGTACTGAGTTAACATTTAACCTACAGCATTCACATCACTTATACGTTCTTTAATGAACGTCTTTAACAATCACTATTGGCCATTCCAACACTAGGAATTTAACACTTAATTAAAAACAAAGAAACAAAATTCCTTAACAACCCACCTGCCCCTCAAAAAGCTGCTTTTGTTTTTAAGATGAAGTATATTATGCAGCTTGCATGTTGGAATGTTGACTGCACAGCAGAGATTAATCCTGAATATGATCTAAATAATGGGGTTTAGCTGTTGTTAGGCTTATTCATTCAGCTGAAATGGCAACATTTTAATAAAGCAGGCTTCTGCAGCAGCATTTCAATGTAGTCACCAGTTCCTAACTGAAGTTAGTCACTTTTCCCACTAAAATACTAACAGCTCAGTCATGACTGTACTGGTGTAGTGGTACGAACTACTTGTACATCTCCAGTTGAAACTTATTTAAACTCTCAAGGTCCTCTGATGGATACCATCTGAGGGACATTTGATGCTTTTATTTGTGACTACATGAAGCACTTTCCACTACCTGTGAAGACTGCTAGCACTGTCTTTAAACATAAAATAAAAACCTCTAAACATAAAAATTTCAACTGGCAGGAAGTTGATTATAATCATTTGCTGCCTAAGATACAAACAGCAAGAACTTACTGCAACAGATTTGGCCTAGTTGTGGCAAAACCTTTTGTTTAAATCTAGCTATCTCATTTGAGACCAAGCTTTACAATTACTTGGGAGTTTTAAAAAGACCTCTAAGTATTCTCAATCAAAATACAAGTATTTTTGACAAAAGCACAACTATCTACGTTAAGGTAAAATACTTACTCCACTATTGTTACGGAATTTAAACCATATAAGCCATTTGGCTTTTGCAAGTATTGTTTAACCCATCTGAAGTACTGACATACAACTACTATTACTAAGTATTCCAGGAGACTTACCAGGCCTAAAGAGCTGAAGAAATTATTACTTGTTTTCTCTTTCCCTACTGCCTCTCTTATCAACTGTTGCAACGTACCTTCTGAAACTCCTCCATGCAGGCAAGCCTCTCTTTCCAGTTACCACTGTCCAGCTGCTGGATACAAGAAGCTGGAAGGACAGCAGCAGCTTTCTCTTCACATACTTCTATCTGCAGGAAGATCAGAACAGGGTTAACAGTCCACTGTATCCCTTCAGAGGAGGGCACCAACCTTCAGGACAGGTAATAATACTGGACTAACCCTTGCAGTGCATTTACAAAATAGGAAAAGGGTTCTGTTGTAGATCAAAAGATTTTAGTACGGATTGTAGATTAGGGGTCTTAGGGGTTTAGAAAGCTGCTAAAATTGCACCGCAACAGAAAAGTAATCTCTGGAAAGTATGAGAAACTGTGCAGACAGTCAAAAATAATCTTGAATACCAACAATACCTTTAAGAATCAAGCAGAGGTAACCTAAAATTTGCAAGGTAATTTTGGATCAAGTCTGAATAAACACTGACAACAACTAATCAGAAGTTGGTGAGGGCAGACAGGAGAAAACCTATCTTCTGTCTCCATTCTAACAAAATGGAAAATGAAAGCTGTTAAGTGACAAAAACTTCCCTTGTTTCACTGATGTCTGCATCACCTTCAGGAACTGTATTCTCATTTTCTACTGTATAACTAGCAATACAAACTGGATATACAGTAGAAATTATTCACTCTAAGCAACACTCCAAATATAACTACGGTTTGGATTGACAGTCCAAAATACTTGCAGAAACATCTAGCAAAGCTTTAATAGGTTTTTTGTTACTGTTTGATCTACAGATACCTGAGTTCACTCGGTTCCTTACAAAGAAAGTAGGTAGATGCTCAGCTAATATGCAGTAATTTTTTTAAGTGTAACTTAATATGAGCAACACAGAAGAAATTTTTATTAGTTCATTTAATTATTATTTTATTTCAGTTCAGATTTCAATGTAAACTCCAGAATAATGTATTCTCAGGCTTTTAAGACCAGACTCCTTCAGCAAATCATTTGTCCTAAATTCCATTATAAAGTATCACTGTTTTTTTCATCTCTTCCTACTTCAGGGACAACAATATACCCTATTATAAGGGTATAAGCATGATTTACTGCTTACTGTCTTATGTGGCCTGGTTCCAACAACAGCCTGAAGAACAGGTGTATTTACCAAAGACCTATTTCACCAGTTATAAATTTATACACACTGCTTTCCCTTCTCCTCACAAAAACAAACAATCTCCCTGAAAAACTCTGTAGTACCTGAAGGGCTGATTAACCAAAGCTGCTATGTTTGGTTACAGAGGGCTTTGTATTTCAGAGAATAGCAGAATACTCACAGAGAGCTCCGACTCAATGATTTCTTTGGTCTCAGGACCCTTCTTGCCTTTTGCCCCAGCACCTCCTGCACCTGCAGCTGTAGCTGGTTTGCCTTTCTTCGGTGGGACCCCAGCCTAGAAAGTTTATGGACAAGTTAGCCAAGATCAAATAGGTCTCTAGCTCAGATATCAAAAGAACTGCTGTTTTTCCTACACTACACTTCTATATTCTAATACCCAAAAAATACATACCTCTGATAGCATAAGAATTGCAGGCAGAGATATGCTAGAGCTTATTTAATTGCTTTTAATTAATTTTTAATTAATTTTTAATTTGCTTAATTATTGCTTTTACTCTACAGGTTTTACAACACATAACAGGACAATGAAAGATGAAAAATGAAAGAATGATGTATTTGTGAAAGTTTAGGAAATAATAACTTTGTCTGTATGTTTTTCTATGAATAGTGGTTAGATACTAAACTTGTGACTGGTGTCTCTTTCTCAGGTTATCTGAGTACCAATACATTTCAAAAAATTTACCTATTCTTCTATTCACTTCTTGGTATCCCACCTGAAGAACTAAGCAGCACATTACAAAGACCATCTACTGCAGTCAATTTTTAAAACCCAAAGAATAATACTAAAGAAATACAGACTAATAGTTCAAATTACTTCAAAATATACAAAGGAACAAACTAAAAATGATGGTGAAAAAATATCCGATACTTAATTAGTAACCTTGCCAGTTACAAGAAATGTTGACTTCAGCCAAAGTATTATTGTATCACAGAGCACATCCACGTTACAACATCAGAGGCTTCTCTGAATGCCTCCAGTCTTTTATCACTATTTCAAAATCAAAATCTGGAATTAAGATGTGACAAGACAGTTTGTATCATTAAAAACTGAGATTTCATTACATTCCCAGAATGTCACAGATCCCTTTTGCTGTTAGGTTCACCTTCTCCTGCAAAAGGACAGTGACAGCTCAGTGGAGGCAGATGTTCAACAGGCCACCTTTGATATGCAGTAAGTAACTATTTGATGCAATCACAGACAACTGATTGACAATCTCTTACCTTCACTGCAGATGCTTTTTTCAGTGGTCCTGGTTTGGTTGCTGCATCTTTTGTTTCTTTATCTCCTGCAGGCCCTGCAAGGGCAGTGGTCTTTCCAGTAATAGGTTTGCCTTCTTTTTTCTCAGCTGCTCCTCCTGTTTTTTTACCATAAACCACTTCTACCTTTTCAGCACACTCTTTAATCTGCCAAGCAGTAGGAAAAAAAAAAAAAAAGGTGGGGGTGGAAAAAGCTATTTAGCTACCACAATTGGATGTGCAGTGCCCCTTTACCAGTGGCTCAAACTTGACTAATGTGGAAAAATTGTGAAGAGTTTAAGTGGTTTACTTTAAAAAATTTTGTCATCCAGTGTTCCTTCAACAGTAAGGTTAACCAGTGGCATCAGCCATCACTGTATCGCGAAAATAATTCTCCTAGTTCAAAATGAAGTGCATTTACACACAAAGAAAACACTGACAGCCTACTGATACTCAGAGATGCTCTAAGATTAAGTCTGAGCACATTAAATGATAAAATTTTCATTCAATCAACATACCTGTCAGCTTACACAAAAGTGTAACAACTGTGTTGTTGGGAATTAAGTCTTTAATACCAAATCCTATCTTATAATAAAAAATTAGACCATATGGTTGTGACCCAAAAGCTAGTTTGAGACAACAAAGTGTTAAAAACTAGAACTCCATATATCACCAATCAAAACCACAGCTAAACCTCATAACCCACCTCATAGATAATACTGCCAGATACTTTATGTAAGAATGAAGAGATTTTCAGATTCCCTGCAACGTCAGTAACATTTAAGTAAAAAATATATTTTCAAAAATCTGTGCTGAAATTAACTAGGCTAAAACATTGTCTTTCATCTTCTCTAGGCTAAGATGCATCTTAAATGGATAAATAGAACCTTTTTTACAGCAGTTATAACAATACTCACCCGATCAAGCTTTAGTTTGTCTACATCTGCTAGAAATGGATTCACAGCTTTCTCTCCAGCTACTTTCAAGGCAGTGCCTAATGCTTCAAATCCAGCATCTCTTACTTCAGGAGCAGAATCATTGATATGCTGCAAGAGAAAGACAATTTATGTCATGTGACCTGTGGCTCATATCTAAACATCTTTTATATAAATCCTCTCCCATTATTTAAAATCTGAATCTACTACAGAGTAATTCTTGACTGCACTGCATTGCAGTGATTCCACTGCAGAAAGAAAAAGGTTGTTTTTCACTTCTGTTTTCCTATGTTCTGACCAAGTCTACTTTTTCTCAGGTACAGCCTTTTTCTCATCTTTGGGTTTTTTTCCACAAGAAGAGGTTGAACATCTGTGCTTTAAACATCATGTAAGTTCATAGAGTTTAAAGTTCTGCAACCTTGTTCAAATCTGCAATTTTTTTAAGCTAGGGATATTGTTTATACCAAGGAAAGGGCTATTTGCAATAAGAAAAAAGTATACATCATTATCATTTACACTGATAAATGATCTAGTGTCACTGCCATGTATGATCAATGGTTGCTCTTTTATGCACAGTAAACAACAGCATTCCAAAAAACACTTGTTAGAGATGTGTGCAAGAACTCTGCAAGTGGCAGTGTCTGGGATAATAGTTGTAAACCACTGTCTTAATCTATTACAAACTTATTGAGTCTACAGCTTCAAAAAAGCTAAGAGAAAGGAAATGGAATTGTTTCACTGACTGACAGTCACCTTCAAGTTTGACATCAGTCAAAACTGACTCTGAAGGCTACACAGCACACAGGAACTCTCTGGTCTCTGCACTACCTTCAGGTCTTTCTCCTCCAACAACCCCAGGTTTCACCACAACAGTGTTCAAGTCAATGGCCAAACAAGTATCAACTCTTTGTGATTTACCTTGAGAAGTGCAGCACAGAAAGGTTTTAACAGGCTTTTTGGCAGAGTAGAGGGTGTGCAGTGTCGGAAGCTTCTTGCAATGAAAAGGGATGTTTGCTGCTTAATTGTTGGGTTTTTGTTGTCCATGACTGCCAAAATATCTTCACTTATGTTCTGCAATGTAGTCTACAGTGTTGAATAAAAAAAAAGTTTCAGTAAAGAGAAAAGCAAATCAATATTAGAGACCAATTCTCAGACAATGGAGAAATTTTCACTCTTACTTACTGTAAGAAAGATTGCATCAATGGCCTCCTGCAGTGCTTGCACTACCTGGGGCTTCTTCTCTTTGAATTTCTCCAGGATTGTTGGAACAACCTATGGAAAAGGGAACAAAAATGTCAAAGTCCTCTTCACTATTATAACTGAAAAGCCTGATAGTCTGCACCCTGGTACTTAGAGAAGCAGGTAATTCAAACATTTCTACTGTCCCACTCCACAAGTACACAACAGCAGTCTGAGCTAGTTTATACTTGCTGTTCTCCAACATTAAACTCATTCCAGTCACTTTATTAACAAATATAAATTTTTAAACAATTTCATAACAAAAGGCAGACCTATAAATTCATGTAATTACAGAATATGGAATTATGCTTGAATACAGAGCAATAGAATGGAAACGAACAATTTCACAACAGAAATGGTGCTGTGCTCTTGTATTCTAAGAATCCAAGAAGGCATTTAACCTGTCCCCTCTTTCCCAGCTCTCTCACAGCACTAAGCATGCCTCATTAAGAAGTCCTCATCTGATCGACAGCTGACAAGATCATGACTCTAAAGCAACCAGAATCCTCTCTGCAGCAATATTTTTCAGATCTATCACCTTGAAAAAGCACATCTGACAGTAAACTATGCCATACCGGAATTTGACAGCAATTATTACCTAGTCTAGGTGCTCAGACAGCCACTGCTGAAAAAACAGATAAATAAAATATTCAAGGGGAAAAAGTAAAAATAACTACAGAATGTCTACACTGCAGACATTCCCATGTGCTAGTAATATGAACAGGTCCACTTTAGTATGGACTCTCCAACAGTAAGGATTTCTGTCACTGAGCCAGAAACATGCAGATCTTAACTGTGTAAAGCAGGCTATTTTCAAGATTTTCATAAACATAACAGTTCATAGTTTGGAAGCAGTCAGATGCTTTACAGAAGTTACACACTCTTGCATAACAAAGAATAGATTTGCTTTCTACTCAGAAGCTGACTATGGGATCTCAACCCCTTGTGACACACTGTGACCTAGGCTCACATGGTATCCTTTTTAGGGCTGCAACCTCCAAATTCCCAGTTCACAGATTTCAACAGCCAAAACCCCTCCAGATAATACAGACAGCACCACAGACCATCATACATGCTATTGCAGATACTAGACACCCTTACACCCTACAGAGAGCAAAGTCATAAGGAGGAGATATTTAAAATCGTTAAGCCTCTGTTGCAGAAAACGCTGACAGGTAAAATGAGCATTTTCTTACGTGGAAGTTACAAGCCATAGCCCGTGTGAGAAGGAAAGAAAAATTAGTCCAGGGGTACAAATGCAGTCAGAGGGAAGTTGGCACACATATACTCAATTATAATGAGGAGTACAATTCTGTGCATGATTTCACTACTCTTGTTAGAACACAGACTGCAGACTAGCATTGCAGCCCTATATTTAAGTAAAAGAGTTTATAATCACACAATTCTAGCAACAATCCTACTTTGTAACACTTCAATGCCCACTCTCATGAGAACTCTACATTTTCCTCACAAGTAAACAAATCCAGCAAACAAATCAAGTGAACTGCCAAAATGAGTACTGAGATTATGCAATTCAGAGCTGCCATTACAGTATTGAAAAAGTCATCTTCTCCATGCCATTTGCTTGGCAACCACAGAGCTACACCTTTATTTTAGAGGCTTGGCTTTTTCAACACCAACTCTGTAGCTATAAGGGTTAATCTTCAGAAATCAACTATAAAAGAGATGCAAGAACGATTTTTATAACTACAGACAGCTTTCAGAATGAAAGTGACTGTCCAAACTACTGTTCAGGTTCAGGAGACTTGAATGTTTCTGAAGCAGTGAGATTCAGTGACTTTCCAATTCAGAGACAATACTACTGGCAGCCAGGCACATCAGTTCTCTAACCCCATTACTCTTGCTTATTACACGAAAAAATTGAGCAGCTTAAAGAACACAGCGACACAGGCTTGAGAAACAAGTGAGAATTGACACTTATTAAAAGCTTTATTTGTTTCCACATATTGGTTAAGTTTTCCTGTATTCCCTGATATTAGCTACTGGTAAGATGAGCAGCAAAGGAGAGAACAAACAGCAATCAAGTGGAGCATCAGAACATTCTGGTACCAAAAATCTCAGGATTTCTTGCTATTTAAAGCAGACAAAAACCCCCACAAAACCCAGGCAACAAGGAAACAGAACACCCACCACCTACCATCCCCCAACATTCAAAAAAACCCAATCAACATAAAACATACACCATGGAGGTGCTAAGTAGCACTCTGATTTAGAAGCTGTCTTTTTCACTGTGGCCTACAAATGCATTCCTGTGGGGGTATCTCTAGGATGAGTTAATGTAAATAAAGTTCATTTAATGGCAGAACAATTCAATTTTCTTACTACAGAAGATTATATTGCAACAGAAAGTTTCATGTTGCTGCATATGAATGAAGAAGGTAATTTCAAACTTAAGCTACAAAGATCTAGGCAAGTATTTCAATGCCTACTCTTTTAAGGGGTTGGTAGGCATTCCTAATTGTACAAAGAATACCTTTGATAAATACCAGGCTTGACGGGGAAAGGGAAAAAAAGGTGTCCAGCATGAATAAGACCAGGAAAAACATATATACTCTTACTTACATGCCCTGCATACTGTCCAAACTTCTTTCGGAGGCCCGTAGCTAGTCCAGCAAGGCATTTGGCAGCCAAAGCAACTAACATAACATTTGTATCCTTTCCAACAACCTGAAGAGAAAATCTCAGTTTCAGAGACATGGAAGAATTTCTTATAATAATCAGTGGGCCACAGATTGGGTTATTTCCATAACTGTTACAGCCAGTAATTTTCTACTCATGAGTATTAAATCAACTGTAACTTTTAAACTATCATACAAATAAGTTACAAAAAAAAAATTAAACTATATGTGCACTCTTGAGTTTTATTTACTACCTTTTTGAGAGCTTTCACCAAGTCTGCATAGTCTCCTGATTCCAGCTTGGGATTTTTCACTAGCACTTCAACAGCCTCTAGAGCTTCTTTCCTTTCTTGCCACTTTTTTGCTTCCTACAGAGCAAATAATTTACATTAATCTATACATATAAACAGCTCTAGAGAAGCATACTTGCCACAAATCTTAGATTAAAAGCCTTTTTTCCATCCTGAGAAAACCAGGGTCTCTCTACAGTTCAACATCAGAAATTGCAATGAAATATGAAATACAGTGCTTTCCCAGGACATACCTCAACCCCTTAAAATGACAGCTTTCTTGCTGCTAAATCCAACTTCAAAACTTATTTATGATAGCCCGTATGTTATTAACACTAGTTTGTTATTATCCGTGTGGCACTAAAGCACACATCACAGAATTGCCTGCAAGTCTTAAGTCTCATCAGCTATAAAAATAATTAACAGGGAATATTTAAGTTTATGCTTACTATTTTCTCATAGAAGTCTTTGGGAAGCTTGGAGAGAATTTCTACAGCTTCAAGCAGCTCATATGCATCTACTTGTGGTACCGCCTCTTCCTCATCATCATCTCCTGCAACCAGGAGAGATAAATATATAAGCAGAGTGACACAAAATTTTGACTAGAGCACTACCTAAGGCTCATTGTTTAGAAAGTGCTATTAGCAGTTGTGATTTTGCTATTTCAAAAGACAGATATGCTTGAACATACAGTTTCTGCCTCAGACACATTTTCTTCTTGTGTAGTACACTCCATGTTTTGCAACAGTTTGAGCAAAAGCTCTTTTACAATTAAATGCATCCCTTCACAAACTATATACAATATACTTGCCAACAGAGTTGGAGATTAAATAGTTTACCTCCATCTGCATCTCCTCCAAGTCCCTGCTGCTGCTCAAATTTTGCTTTCAGCTCCTGCTGGGAACGCAGGAACCTGGTCTGCTTAGGAGCAGCTGATGACACTTTGATCCATTCTTCTTCCAGTTCTTTTAGCTGCCAAAAGGGAAAAGAATCATCGTACCAGTGACATTATGGATGTACTCCAAGACAAGCAAGCCATTACAGTTTTCCCATTTCAAAGCCAAGACAACACTACCCTTCAGTACTATCTTTTTTTCTGCCACTAAAGGAGTGACTTCACATTCACCGTTCAGAAGTCTTTGACAAAGCATACCCAAAGAAGAGAATATTATTGCAAAGCATTTACGTAAGAACAAATAGCAGAACAGTCAGAATGGAGTGGCCCCTCTGTAGACACTTTGAAATAAAAATGGCTGAGCATGAAGGAAGCTTTCCCTTACAGCTATGCTAGAAACAAACATGCTGAGCTATTTGATGAAATAGTTAGTTTTTTTTTTTTAACCATGTCCTTTTAAAGCAAGCTACTGCTTTCCACCTGAACATAATTAACTCAAGTAGGTAGGAGGAAAGGATGCATAATTTATAAAGTTTTAAAATGATGAAATATTCTATCGATCATAATGCAATGCCTCTTCCTGAAGGGAAACAGTCACATCCTGAGCATCTTCAGAATAAGTATGAAGGGATGCACACAGGAAAAAAAACTTCAGAAAAAAAGAAAACTGAGAATTAAAATTATTGACTTGAAAACTTTCAGTGCAAGGGTCTCTTACAAGGGCAATCATTCTGCTACATTCTACTGCTCAATTGCCATCCTCAGTTTCAATAGAGGCTTCACCCCGTAACTTCATGTATGTTCAGAGCAACCAAACATTGTTAGGATTTCCTAATGAAATGACTAGGAGTGACCAAGTTTTGGGTAAAGTTAAATGGAGCTAAAAAACCACATTCCAGTTTTGGCTTTAAGAATGCCCAACATCACAGAATCACGGAGGATGTTTGGATACAGAAATACTTCCTGCCTACTTGAACAGAATTTATGTTCTGCAATGGAGGTCTCAAAGCATCCCTTATCCAACGGTAGATCTCCACAGCAAGGAGCTTGGCTTCATCTCGAACAGCCTTTTCCCGAGATTCAAAAAGTTTTGGCAATACTTTGATGATTGGCTTCAGTGAGATTATCTTTGAACCAAATTCGCTGAAAGTTAAACACACAGAATAGCATCAGTGTCCATGAACAGGGAGCAATCCACAAATAACAACTCATTATTTAAAAAACAGTCTATGAATGTCTTGCAGTGCACATTTAGTGATTTTGTCATTTACTCAAACCATTATCCTGGATATTATTTTGAGATGCTACTGTAAAATTTAAAGAATATATGCCCTATCAAAATTAACATCCACACCCAGCTTGGAATTACAACATCAGGCCTCTCAAATTACTTCCAAGCACTTAATCCAATCCAGCGCTTAAATCGGTTCTCTTGTCAGGGAAGAAAAAAAAGACAAGAGAGAAGAAAGAAAGAAAGAAAGTTGTCCTTAGAGCAAAATTTGTATGACCTACTTTTTTTAAAAAAATCAGAATAGACTCTCCTTTGTCTATCCTTGGAAACAAACTGCAGTAAAAGCATTAGTCACTTTTCCACTTGTTGGACCAGATAATTATAGTGAGCTTGGGTCATCTTCACAGAAAACATATGTGCTGAAATACGTGCCACTGAAGGAACACACAAAACAAATTTCCCCAGCCAACCACCATTCCTTGACAGAAGGCTCTACACGCTGTTGCACTTACCACACAAAACTTCCTATTTCAATCAGTGATGAATGAGAACACAAGAACTTTCTTTTCAAACTCATAGTAAAGTTAACTGCCGTCGTTACTAAGGTATCATATATAAAGCACCTCAAAAGCAGTATTTTTTTTTTGATTCTGAAACATTTCTTCTTAATTCTGAATTAATCTTTCTACCAATCACACTTTTTTTTATGGTTCCTACCAATTCAAGTTCCACATATAAAGCTAGCAAAAAAGACTGCTCAGGGGCTAAAATCTGTATGTCTCACTCTCTAGAAATTCTAGTGCACATCATTTTATGTCCACATCAATTTTAAAAAACACTAAGTATAAAAACCTTTGAAAGAGGTCTTGGAAGTAACACAATTTAAATATGTGAACAAATGAGTTGCCCAAGAATTCAATTTTTCTATCATGACTCGAAAAGAGAGCATATTGGGAGAAATGCCTATGTAAACTTATTCATGTCTAATTCATATAATCTAATTCATATAACAAGAAAGAACAGAAACTTTAGCACAAGATAGAAAATACCAGAAATTAAACTAGTTATGCACTCAAGCTACCCACCTAGGTACAACACAGACAAATTTTGTCATCAATGCAGAATAATAAGTAGCAACACAGCTCAGAAGCAGCAGATGGAGTTTAAGCCAAGAGGGCTGCATGACAATATCTGATTTTAACACTACAAAGATAATAAAATACTGCATCCCAGAAAAAAAAAAGTATGTGGCACATTTTACAGAAGTAGTTAGTTGAAAGATACTGAGGAAGGTTATGCAGGTTTCTAATTACACTGCACTGTCAAAAGGACATTTAACCAGATAAGCAATTTAAAATAGCTAAAATATATTCTTAAATATAGGACAGTAGTTTCACTTAGCAGAAGCACAGGTAATGTGTTAAGCCCAAAGCTTTATTTTGACATTACCAAAGCCTGAAACAATCAGTTTAACAAGCATCATCTCTATGTATGCCTCAGCAAATTCTCTAAAAGGTATATATATAATACATAAGGCGCTCTCCACATACATTATACAGTTTTGACATGAACTACTTTACTCAGAAAGTGTTCTGTCCATTAATTAAAAAAAATTATGTTTCCTTTAAAAAAACCTAATGGTCAGTAAATTCTATATACACCAAGTATAAGAATTTCATAAAACTCCAGTTTTTTCACTCACAGGCAGCAAACAAACTTGACATGGAACCAAAAAATAATCAAATACTGAAGCCTACTACATCATCTTAAATTTGATTTGATTTTTAGGGAGCACTAGCTCTCCTTTCCAATGAATGAATTATTATATGGACAATAGAAGCTTACTGTGCAATGAGCTTGTTTTTTTTTTTTCTTTCTTTTAAAAACATACCCAATTAAACATGCTCACATCAGTAAGGAAAACTGGTTTAAAAAAAATCAAAATACGTTTTAGTTTTCACATCCGTGAGTTTATTACAGATATTCAGAAGAGAAGCTTCACAGTCTGGAACAAGACACATTAATCTTGCCCTTCTCTCAGAGGCTGGGAAAATTGAAGTTTGGGAAACATTTACCATAAATGAAAGAGATTCAGATGAGGCTTGTACAACATAGACAATCCTCACATCTAACAAATCCCAGATGTTATCAACTGTTGCTGTCAAAAAATACCAGTTCAGGAAAGATGCTTTCTCCCCAACAATAACAAGGCCTGCTAAAGATTTAAGCAATAAAATTAGACTCCACATATTGCTGGCATGAGGAAAAATGCAAAGAAGAAAACCAAAAAAACCCACCATGAACTAAAAGCTTACCTTAGTGCTTTCCTCAGTGTCTCTATACATGCTACTATGATTTTTGGGTTTTTGTTGTCCAGACCCTTTAATAATTCTTCTTGTATTGCCTCTCCTTTCTCAATTTCTATATACATTAGACATATATCTTCACCCAGCTCTTTTGCTCTGGCCTTTGGCTGATTGAACACTTTATTTACAACTCCAGACGCTACTTCTCCTGTTGTCCTGAAAGATGAGAGAGTATTACTTTTGGAACATTTATGTGAATTAAGTGTTCTGCGTCATTATCCACAGAATAAAACACACAAAGTACTGAGTCCAGCTTAAAATCCAACAAGTCTTCCATAAAAGGGACTACATCCTAAGATAACCCTGAAGAAAATAACCTTAAGGCATGACTTTGTCATGTCGTTTTATAAAAGAACATAGATCATGGTTAATATAATTCTAATACCAGATGACACCAGTGAATAGAAGACATTCTCAAGAGTGTATTAACATTCTCCAGTTGAGATTCACAAATAAATGCCATGTCCTGGAATTATATATGATGTTTACAGATATGCAATATGTTCAATTATGTGGAATTACACATGTTTATATGCAATATGTTAACTGTATCAGTACATAATCCCAGCACAGTATTTCACGTATACTTCCAAGCTTCAGATAAACGAAATCATTGACGCCACTTTTAAATCAAGGAGTGTGCAAGGTAGTTAGATTTTCAAACACAGCTTGGGGGTTCTTTATTTGTTTTTAAGAAAGACCTTTATTTGTTTCATCAGGTCACAAAGTCAATGCACCAAAGCACTAACCTGGCCTGTTATGTGTTTTTATTTCACCCTCACGACTATAGCCCATTTTGTGGGCTAGACAACACAGAAGTACTTGGATGGATAAAACACATCCAAGCGAAGAAATTGAAGACATTGTATGTCTTCTGGTATGAAGATTCATTCATATTGGCTATGCTGGATGCAGTGTCACATAAACATAACTATATTTTATTTCATGTATGAATTACACAAACACCCCCCTGAAAAAAAGGCTCCCTCCTGTACAGACAAGACTGTTTCAATCAAACAAGAACAGAGATTCCAGTTCACAGCACTTACACCACCACATGAGTGGTTCACTTTTTTTGCCATTTCAGAACTTTTTACTAGTGCCTTCAATAGTTTTTTAGAACACTGCAAGCAATTTTTGATAACTTATTATGCACATGGAGGCCATCCACAAGGAAAGCAAGCTCTCTGGATTAGAAAGCAAGTTCTGCTCTTAACAATAGAGATCAGAATTGTTAGTGGTCACTGCACAATTTATGAACAGAGAGGCACATTAAACTGTCTTCTTTCTCAGAGAGGCACATTAAACTGTCCTAACAGCCTAAGAGCAGCACGAAAAGGGCTACTTACTTCCCAGCTACATGAGCATTTTCAACGTAAGCAAGCGCCGCTTCCAGTCCCTTCAGCTGAGCCACTGCATTCGAGTCGGTCACAAATTTCTTTATCAATCCAAGATACTTGGACCATTCAGGACTCTTTTCATCATCTATCTTCTGGAAAAGCTTAAGGGCTTCTTCATAACCGTTTAATCTGGCTTTCCATAGCTGGAAGCAGAAATTGGACATTTAAATGTTGTGCTATTACACCCTTAACTCACCAATCTCACAAAGCTCTTCAATCATATTTGAAAGTATGCTCAGCAAGCTGGCACCTGCAGATTCCTCTTCAATGTCTATAAGAATAACATGCAACAGGACAAAATACCTGTTTTTCTCCCGCCAAGATGATCTGGATAGAGAGATGCCAGTCTTCCCCCCTGCTCTTCATAAGTTCTAGCAACCACCAATGAGGAGGTGGGAGCCCAGCAATAGTTTCAGCTACAGATGAGTAATTTCTCCATGTGAATGAGTGTACTGATCTTTCAGCACACAAGCTTACGCCATATAATGCTACTAAAATCTGCTTTAATAGAGGTTATTCCGCCTCTGGGTTGGATAGAGATGATGCAGCTTCAGATCTGTTAATACTCACACCATGCAGCTGTCAAGATTACCCAACTACAGTGCATTTAGATACAGTAGCACCGCAAAATCCCTATGAGCAGAGATATGCAGCAAGCCAAATCCAAGACTGCCTACCTTATGTTCACATTTCTGATCAATGGGCAGTTTCATCCACTCACTGTCGTCCCCCATCGTAAATCAGGCTCTCTCTACAATTACAGTAATCTCTGCGGAGATAAGGACAAGTTAGAAAACAGAAAAATACTTATGGGGTGTATACATACTTATACCTAAAAATACAAAAACTTGAAAAATATATAAATATAAAAACCGAAACCCAAACAAACCACTAAAAAAAACAGCACGACACACAATGGCCCCCCACCAAACCAAACAAAAAACCTCCAAACAAACAAAACCCAACCAACAAATACCCAACCACAAAAAAAACCTAACCAACCCTAAACCAGCCCCACTCTGTAGCAAATCCCCCCGCCCCATTCTGTAGCAAATCTCAATGCTAATATGCAATCCGAGATTGTAACTATATTTAGATGCACACTTTGAAGAGCAGACCACCATTTTTTAGCTCTAGAAAATTACCAAAAGCCATTAAAGATTAGAGAGCTATGCAATTTGTAGTATTTTCGACACTGTAAGTCTCAATCTATGAAACTTTTAGTAAGCTGAAAAGGCATGTGGAATATAACCTCACCCAAGCTTGAGGAAGAACGTACTACAGCTAAGGCACTAAACCGAAATGAATTACCATCAACACTCACAACTGACTCTTACTGAGATGTGCTTTTAGCAACAGGTGTCATGATTCAATGTAAAAAAAAAAAATCAGATGCAAGTGTAAGGATAGTCATTGTAACAACTTTACAAACAGCACAGCCGAAATGAATAGTTACTAAGAAAAACAAAACCCATTTTTGCCCTAATTCTAACGTTGCCAGCATCAGCAACTGTCAGTAAGAGATCAATTTCTTGCCACGTGTAGGGCTCAAATCCTTAGTCATTCACATTTTAGTGGTTTCCCCCTTCTCCCTTTCCTTTGGACTAAAATAAGAACATTGACTACTAGGATATGACAGATGAGATCTCAGGCTCAATGCCCATCTCAGACTTATTGTACAACTAACCCGACTGCCCAGAAAATAACGTCTGATGCAGAGAGGTCAGCAAAATGAAAATAGCAGCAGTGGTAGAAAGGGCTCCTAGTGTTATTTATAAGCACAAAATCAAACCAGAGAGGGAGTAACACATTTCAACACACCAGTCTGAATTCACAGACCAAGCCAAAAACTCTATAACCTGGCCATACACAACAATTTATCACTACAGGCAGGTACACAACACTAGCAGAACGCTCCTAACAGAAATTCAGCCTATGCCAGCAAAGCTGTACACTTCAGCCTACAAAGTATTTCACCTAATACTCAGAGGTTCTCTGTAGAAAATTAATCCCTTGAACTAGAGGTGTATTTCCACTCACATAAATTAATATAAGCAAGTTCTTCTAAGCCTTCTGTCAGCCACACAACACTAACACATACAGCTAACTCGATAGCAAAATCAGGCATACAGTAAAAACAATCTTTTTTATTCCTCCCTGGATTAGTTAGAAAATACTTAAGCAACAACCCAGCCTCCCAATAATTAAAAAAGAAAAACCATAGGAAACAAAAAGAACTCCAAAACCCCTACCTGTCACTGACACACACAGCCCCACTGTAAATTACACGAAGCTTGCCTTAAATATTTACAAGTTCCTATGCATGTTAATACTGTTCTCACTATAATTGCATAAAGTATTAATTTGCCCAATGGCAGTAAAACAAGAGTCAATGTCAGAACACAAGTTGACTACACAAACAAGTGTATCCAAGTGTTATTAAGGTTTGTCCTTCTCATTTCCTTTCCCTTCAAAACAAACAACAATATGGCTATTTTTTCTTGTTATCAGTACAGTGGTACCAAGTGTGCATCTACAGGAAAAAAACAATTAGGGGGAGGGCCAAAGAACTGTAAACCACTGAGAATGAAAGGATCTGCTCATTATTATATGAAGCAAAGTACTCAGAAGTGAAGCTACCTAAAACCCATTCTACTGAACTGTTCATTTTGTTTCACTATCTTTTTTAATGTTTAACTTACTAAAAACAAAATAACCCCCCCTCACCCTTAATCACAACATTCCTCCACGTCAGGTACTCCAAATTAAAATTTACAATGAGAATAGAAATCAAAGGCCATTCCAATCCCAAACAATCACATGAGGTCAAAAGGGCAAGTGAGTTACTGCATCCAAACCCCATGAGCCTTTTGCAATGGATCTGCTTTCATCTGTTTAAACTCCTGCTTAGGTTTTCTTTGCCCCAGCCTCTCATTTGTTCTATTATCCTTCCCTCAGCCAACTGAGAGAGCTCAAAACCAAATAAAAATCAACAAACTCCTGATTCAAACTCAATGCATTTTGCCTATTAAAAAAAACCAACCAACCAACAAACCGCAAATCCACCAAAAAATAAAAACCAAACATGCACACTGAAACAACACAAAAAGCACCACCCCACAGGCAAAAGCAAGATGCTCATGGCAAATACACAAGTAGGGGGTAAAACATATCTACCTCTATGAAGATGATGATTTCTCCTCAAAAGCAAAAAATGAGACTGAATCACATGAAAAGCTTGCCAAACAGTCCATCTAGCAATGGATGCAGGCATGCCCTGTAGTGAACACAGATTCCAGCAGTAAAAGTCCCCATCCCTCAAGTTAGTTCTGCAGACAAATGCCATCAACGAAGACAGCTTTGCCAGTATAAACTGAGCCTGCATTAGGAATGTCTTCATCTGAATGCACCAATATAGAAATAATGGAGTACTTCCTCAGTGTGGATGCAGACAACATAAATTGATGCAGTGGCCTCTTCCCAAAGTCAAATACACCTTTGTGAAGAACAAGCAAAATAAACTTTATAGAAAATTAGACAGCTCTGATTCTTAATCAGAAACTTGGAACTAATTCAAGCTATTGCTTCTTTATATTTTTGTTGTTGTTGTTGAAGAACACATAAGGAACCAATACAAGGACAATAGTTATTCTGAACAAAAAGGGGAAGAAAGCATGATCACACCTGCCAGCAACAGAAACACCAGGCTATTGGCACCTGTACTAGACAGCTACACTCTGTATTTTTTTTTTTTAGAAAACTGACAAAGCATGAGCATCCTACTTCAACAATAAAAAGAAGCATTTATTTCTCTCCAGAGATCTGTTCTGCCAAGGAAAGAAGTCTTACTGTAGGACAGTCCTCAATCAAGTACTACAAACTTCAGTTCAAACGCTAAAGTCGATCACAACTCTATCAAAAAGGCTTGTCCATTACCAGACTGCTACTGATTTACAATTATTTTTATCCTTACACATATCCTTACACAGTTCACTGCCACAAAGTACGACCTCTTGCTTGTACACTAGTGATACACTACAGAATCTAGAATTTCCCTTCCCACATCACAACGTACTTAATTTGGGGACCTCACACAGTAAGAGAAACACAGGGAAAGGAGCTGAATGACCATGAAAGTGTTTCACCTATTTTTTTCAGTCTGGTCAACTCAGTTCCCCCACTATTTTTAGTCATTAACATTTACAATCAATACTTCAATTACAAAATGGGTTAAGTTGCCTTCTGCACTGAATCTGGCATCTAAAAATAGTAATAAAATTATACTCCCCCCAGTAATTTACAAATCCCTTTAGAACAGACAATTTCTCAGAAAGTATTCCACGGTCACAGAGGGAAAGCTCCTTCTTAAACATCCAGTCTTTCTAACTTCATCACTGCTCATGTCTGTCCTAATGCCAAGATTTTGTACTGTCTACATCTTGCATTTACCAGAATAAAAGACGGTTGTTTCTCTTTCCAATTAAGTCACTGGGTCCTGTGTGAACACAGAGTATCCCACATTTGACAAAAAGGTTTTTCTTGAAAGCTTCTTTGCAAATACATGTAAACCTCAAGCCATTACTTCGCAACATCCAAATAGCAAGTGGCCTCATTATATGGTAACACAGCTAAATTCTGTTATTATTAGTGAATTTGTAGCAATGAAGTGTTTGACCTACATAGATTTTTTTTGTTGCCACAACTTGGAACAAACAGAATTAAGTCTTTCAGTAACAACATTCATTTTGGTAAAATCCAGAAAACAAGACTTCTGAAGCAACTGAGCTGCCAAAGCAAGTTTTGTGAGAGACATTTGTCATAAAAGTGGTCAATGCAACATTTCCAAGAGCAAGTCACCCGAGAAATCTGTACTGGAGATGAATAACAAATCTTTCCTGACAGTTCTTGGCAGGGCAAGTTTATATTATGGAACAGTGAGAAAATGAAGACCATCAAGAAAAGAACAGGATCTTTTGAAAGGAGATCATGCAAAATGCAACAAGAGTGGAAAGCATTTAAAAGGCAGCACAAATGCAAGAATTTCAAACATAAAAGTGGGAATTCCCAAATGAATATACGTAAGTCTGGGAAACAAATATATCAACACATTAAAAGATTGTGAGAAAGTATCAAAACATCAAAATTTCAATTCACCATGCACTACTCTGAACAACTCCTACTCAACGTCTAAAGAAATGGTTTTCCTGCTACAATTTGGAGAGCTGAATTGCATTAATATCATAGCTTATAGTACGGAGTACTGCTGAGGAAAAGTCTTTACATCATTAACATTCTAAAATGTGATTTCTTTTGAAGCATACATTCATCACCTATCCCTTTATTTTACTGTGAAGTGTCAGCTTCCAGACCATTTTCTACAGAAGATGAACAATGGCAAACTAGGAAGCCATTTTATGCTAAACAAAACCATCTGTTTATTGATACTGATTGTCTACTTCTCCCTACTCACCTTCACCTATTGAATATTACAGTTGCACAAGACCTCCATCAAATATTTTCATATTTTGAAAGATTCTTAAAAACATTACTCAATAATAAGTTCTGAGAAATCAAGACAGGTCTTTTTAAAGGAAAAACCTGCCTGAAATGTTCCTATACAGCAGGGCACAAATTCGGGGTGTATATAGTTGGATGTCACATTTCAGATGAAACTATACTTCTTAGCAGACAGATGTTAGTGCAGCCACAGTTTTCCCAGCAGAAAGAATTGTTTGTTTGTTCGCTTGTTTGATGGCAGTTTTGGGTCACATTTGCTCTTTGGCTCTGAAATGATGAAGTTTCACTTTCTTAGAAGTTTAGCCCAACACAGTTTCTTTTGTATTTGCCAGCCAAACCTTCCCGTTAGATACAACAAAAAGTAGCTCAGAAAAAAGGTTGAAGACTCAAGTAATCACAAGACAGTGGGCAATAAAAAATTTACAGAATTTTAAAGGCTAGCATTTCCAATTGGTAGATGAACTGTAAGTTGTAAGATACACAGACTCTTGATGAAAAAAATGGAAAGACCTCAGAACAACGAAAAGAAAAAGTAGAAATGCATACTAAGTGGAAACTACTGCTTCAGCAGCAATGAAATGACATTCAAGAACAAATAGCATTAAACTCTCTATTGTCTGCTCTAACTTGTATGTCCCAACCCACCTCAGAGAAATTTTAATACCACAAATGACAAGTTATTGGTAAGATATATAAATACTTAATTTCTCTGGAAAAATACATTTTAATACACGGCCTCTGAAAGTAACCAGGGCCATGTTTTTCCATTCATCTGAAAGTGCGAGACAATGCAAAATAAACTGACCTTCTGTTACAGCTAAGACCAAAAGCAATTTGTAACTGCATGGGTAAGCCTGGAGTGAAGCCAGTCTTACAGAGCCGAGAAGGGCAAAAGGGAAAAGGGCAACACACGGGCAAGTGCACCGGCATGCACTGACATAATTCTATGGGTGGACAGTTGGGAGTAAAAGATGTCAGTGGGACTGTGCTTGTAAGCTGCAAAGCCCCCCATCCCTCAAGAGGTTTTACAAAGCTCAGGCATGAAAAGGCTCATGTGATGTTCTTTAAAAGGACGGCCTGAACTGCTGATGAAGGGAAGCTCCCGCGGAGACATCACTAGCTCCCCCCTTCTCCAAGGGAAGCTCCCTCCAGCACGGCTTCCCTCTGCAACTAGCGGCGTCCCCGCCATCCCCAGCACCTTCCAGAAGAGCATCCCCTCCAGTTCTGCCCGCAGCCCCAGATGCGCCCCCGCAGCCCGGCGACGTTTCCCGTTCGGCGGGTGTCTGACCGCAGGCCGCGGCCGGGCACGGCAAGCAGGCCGCCCGCCCGCCCGGCATTGTCTCTGCCCGCCGCCCCCGCCCCGCGGCCGGGCCAGGCCGGGCCGGGCCGGGCTCTGCCAGCGCCGCCGCGCAACGCCCGCGGCTCGGCCGGGCCTGGCCGGACACTCACCCTGACAGCTCCGGGCCGGCTCCCGGCGGCAGCGGGCGGGAACCGCGGGCGGGCCGGGACGAGCCCCTCCCCGCCGCGGGCGGGGCTCGGGGCGCCGCGGCCGCACCTGGGCGGGAGCCGGCCCGCGCCGGGGCCAGACAAAGGCGGGCAGGGCAGGGCAGGGCAGGGTCGGCTCCGCCGCGCTGACCCCGCAGCAGCCCCGGGCACATCGCTCTCCCTTCCCGCCGCCGCCAAGCAGCCCCCGCGGGGCCGGGAGAGCGGCAGCGGGCGCTGCCCGGCCCTGCCGGCGGCTGCGGTGCCGCCTCTCGGCAAGGACAGGGCCGCCGGGCCGGCGACCAGTGACCAGCTTGGCCCGCCAGGCCTGCTGTCCTCATGAGTCATACCCCGAACGCCCATACCCGTCAGAACAATTACTACTCTAACAGGGAGCTGCGGTCATACCCGAGCATGCAGCAGACATTATCCCAGGCCACCAATCATCCAGCAATCCCTAACTGAAGGAGGGAGCGGTTCTGAAACCCGACAGGAGGAACAAGGCTAGCCGTGGGGAAGGAGAAACAGTGCCTTCCAAAGGAGATACGAACGAAGAGCCTGGCACCACACCATCCCCGCATTTCATGCTGCTGCGAGATGTGTAATGACAGCACTCTGGTGGAGCTGATTCATCAGCAATCTCTCTAGCCCATCGTCTGACATTTTGAGATGCCTTTTCTATAGTGACAATAGCAACTGAAGAAGCCGGTATGGTGGAAACTGGGTGCCACTTGCTTCCTCCTCAGAGGAGCATCAAGCCATGTGGTGTAAGGCTGTATTTCTCCAGCCATCTTTTTAGCTAGCTAAAGAAAGAAGCGTGTTCCAGGCACCGCTAGCACCAGTCATGCTTCCCACTGAATAATTGTCCAAGTTACTTTTCCTGCCACCTCACTCTAACCCCTGCAACAGGAAGGCACGAACAGCAGCTTCTACTTTTCAACATCTGATATTTGCAGCAATCGAGCTGTCATAGACAACCCCTGACAATGTACAAGTGCTCAGATCAAGAGACTCATTTCAAACAAGCCACAGGAACACTGCCCAGTGCAAGGCAATATTTAGTTCAAACAAAAGTGTACAAGGCTTTTCAATGTCCCTTCAGAACTCCACCCATACAACATGAACCACTGGGAACAGTCCACAACAAAGCATCAGCAAAGCAACACCTTATTAGTCTTGGACTATGTTGTCTTGAATCAACCACTCTGCTACAGATGCAAATGGCTTTAATGCCATCCTGCTCTAGCAGAGACTTGACAAACCATTTACATTAGTTTACAAACAAATTAGCAATACAATTTATACATTTCTTTTATAAACCATATAAGGACAGCTGCTGGTAGCGTGGAAGAGAGGAGAGGTAGGAAGGGAAAAAGGGAACCAGATGAACACTGACCGTGATTTTGAAAACCTTAATTAAAGGTTTGCAAGCATTTACGTCTCTCAAGTGTCTTTCCAGTCATGCATCCTACACAACAAAATCCTCCAAATTAGATAATTAAGATTGTTATCTCTACTCCACAAAATATTCAGAGCCGTTTCTAATTGGATGTACTGTTGAAGATGTGCATAAGTGATGTATAAGAAGGGGCAAACAGAAGCGCTGCATTTGCAGATGACAACTGGGCAACAAAAAAACCCCAATGAAAGTATTGACTGAAGAAGCATACAACATGTTAAGTGCTTTTCAGCTGTAAATTTATCACCAAACACACAGAGTGAAACAACTTATAACATTACACTGAAATTCAGGTTTTCTGCATTGACTGTTAAATAGAAACAAGATCTTCCCGTTTTAGCAGACATTGGTAGGAGAGCACAGCCCCACGGTGGCAGACCATGTTTTCAGAGGCAGAGGCCCAGCTTACATAACTGGCCCGTACAAGGGGAAGGACAAGAGCCATCGTGAAAGTTAAGTCTGACAAAACACAAGTCCTATGTGTACAAGAACCAGGAACCATGTTCCATCACCATGCACTCCCTTTTTCATATTAGAATATCAAGGGAGAAATTTTCCATCAATACAGATCTAAAGTAGTCTGAATAACTCCCATACTTCTAAAATTTAAATTTCTTCTCATCAAGTCATCACATAATTTTTCCCGTGGCAGGTCCCCTATTAATTTGCCAGTGATTCTGCTTTGATATATCACTCTCTCCAAGTTGCTTATAAGGCTTAGCCCTATCACAATTCTTGAACTAGGAAAAAAAACAAACGGTGAATCTGTAAGTTCAATATGAGAGGAAGCTACCAAAACAGTGAAGCTTAAAGAAAGGCCAAGCCTGAGGCAAGAAAACAAACCCAAATTCTAAATTTTGCACAATCAACCGATCTTATGTTGGACACCAAAGTCAAAACTATACAGGCAATTCACATCCAATTGTTCTACCTTCTGAGGTGAATCTTTCTCAAAGTTTTAGTAACAGACTTTTGTGAGTAGGCTTTCAGAATACTCCAATATTCAAGACTCCATGCATTCTGAACTAAGCAGCTTTAGAGTTTCAAACTAATAGATTCACTGAAAGCCTGTAGCAACTTTCTTCGACAGACAAGTAATACATTAGGAAGGGCTCCCATTGCTGGTAGTTCAACATCCTGACAAGTACTCATCCCCTTCTCACCTGCACAACACAACTTGAACTGCACTGCAGTTCAGCAGAAATAGCAGAAAAATCAAACAGTGAAATCAGCAAAAAGTAAAAACCTCAGAAAAATCAGACAGATGATACACAACAAACACAAATCAGTTAGAAACTGTAGCACGGTTTTTTTTTTCATTATTATTTTATTCTTAGAACAAATCCTGGTTTGCCTAAGGCACAATGAAGTATCATTCCTCAGCCTCTGTCTTCTGACCCAAAAACTTTGGGTGTCCCACTGACAGACGATCAGATTCAGGAGGAAAACCCTCTGTATACCAACCAGAAAACTACTGTCTTTGGAAAAATCACAAGACTGTCTGATTCAGAAACAAAAATCAAATGAAATGCGGGAAAGGTGTGGGTGCAGAAACATGGGACACACACTTCTATCCAGCTCTTCTTCGCATATACTAGAGAGGATTCAACAGGAAGCATGTCCCAGTGAGGGACTCTGGCAAGCTTAACACTTACACCCAACAACAGAACTGCAGAAATAAGAGATGAACTCGCGACTTTGCCTTTTAGGATTACAGTCACACCCCAGAGAACGCTTTTCTTAGGAAGGGGGAACCGATCCTGCACGCAGCCTCAGGAGACAGAAGGCGCCCGCTCCGCATTTCCCTTAAGGGGTGCCGGGTTACCCCGCCGCCGCCGGGCTCACTCTCCCCGCCGCCTCCCACGGAAGGCCCCCACCAGCAGCCCAGGCCCACAAGGGACGGAGCGGCCGCAGCGGAGCCGCCGAGCCCGCGGCTCCCACCGCCCCCCAGGTTGGCGGGCGGCCTGAGCGAGCTGCACCTCCACAGCGCGGCACGCTACAGGCCGCGGCCTCTCGCCGCTACCAGCCGCAATCCTCACGCCGCCGGGCTCTGCGGGCGGACGCCGGCGCAGCCCGCGGGCCCGGGCCATCCCCGTAAGGAGATGTCGCGCCGCTGGGACTGCGCCTCCGCACGGTCCCCGGGAGAAACGAGGGGGCTCGGGCCTGGCGGCGGAGGAAGGCCTAGCCACCTCCCACGGGCGCGGACAGCGGACGGAAAAGGGGCCGGGGCTCACCGGGAACGGGACAAGGACGGCAGGTCTCACCTGAGCCCGGCGGGTCGGGCCGGAGAAGGTCCGGCGGCTGCTCGGCGGGGTTTGAAATCTCCAGCACCGCCCGCACCTCCCAGTGTCCGCCGCGCCCATTGGCCGCTGCCGACCCCGCCCGCCCTCGCGCCCGCGCCCCTTATTGGCCCGTTTGAATCCGGCAGCTGCAGCGCGTGCTCTCCGCGCGCTCCCGAGACGGCGGCAGCGCCGCGGGGCCGCGCACCCTCGCGGGAGCGCGCACCGCCGAGGGAGGCCTCCGGCGGCAGCGGCCCGGCCCCACCCCGCCCGGGAAGCACCGGGACGGAGCTGTCCGCTCCCCCGCACACCCGGGGAGTGTGCACGAGGGGGCTGCCGGGTCCTCTGCGGCACAGCGGAACTGCGCCTGGCGAGAGGCGCTGGTGCTAAGGCAGCCGGGTCAGGCCGCAGGACCCTTTGGCAAAGGGATGAAGCATCTCGGAGCTGATGGCTTCGAGGAAGATCCTAATACAGAGGAATGGGCGTTCTCTTTCCTATGGTCAGTGAGTTTGCAAGGCAGCGACTCAAGAAATGGCTGAGAGGGGACCTCATCAATGTCTCTCAGTATCTGGGTGAGGGTGTCAGAGGATGGAGCCAGGCTCTATGCCGTGGTGCCAAGCAGTAGGACAAGGGGAAACGGGCAGAAACTGATGCACACGAAATTCCACACGAATAGGATAAACTTTTTACTGTGTAGGTGACCGTGAACTGGAAGATGGCCCACAGAAGTTGTGGAGTCTCCCTCACTGGCGATCACAGGATCTGCCTGGACACAGTCCTGTGCCATGTGCTCTGGGGCAGGTAACCCTTCGTGACCAGGGAGGTTGGCTCAGGTGACCCACAGTATCCTTTCCACCCTGACCTACTTTGTGAACTGTTTTTTGGAGCACGGTGTGTTTTCCCTCCTTTGTTTCTTCAGCTTAAAAAAATGAAGGACTTTTTTTAGGGGTAATGAGAATAGAAGACAAGGGACAGCAAAGGGCCATGCACACAACTGCAATTAATCTTACACTGCCCTCTCCCCCGCCATGCCATGTAAGCACCATCAGTTTTTTGAAAGCGTGGCAATTTTTTCATGACCTGACTGAAATGGCTTCAGTGCTGTGCTTCAATGTGAAATGAGCAGAAATACAGTTGTTTTAAATGTTTTAGGTAATTCTTTCATCAGAAAGGGTCAGAAAGTGTTACAAGATTGGCACCAGTACCGAAGTGTCAATTATTTGTGGATATTTTATACTCTTGGATATAAAAAAATGCAACAGAAGCTTAAACAAAACCCCCTACAGAAAGAAAAAGCAGCTCTTCTTCAGAGCTTTATTTTCCACTCGGCAGAGGCTTGAGATCTCTAAAGTCCTAATGCATGCCAAAATGAACAGCCATGTCAAAGAGGGGGAAAAATTGCAAGGTGGGGCAGAGTGAGAGGTAGTACATGTGTGAAGGAATCTACAAAAGTGGGTGTAGATATTGGGCACTTGATTTAAAATCATATGGGTACAGTGTGTGCTACAGGCAGGTTTCTAAGAACCCAAATCTGTTCCTATTTTCTTGCTCCTCTCAAATGAAGCGAAGTTGAGGTTCTGTCTGAAGAGGTTTGGGAGTTCCTCATTGAAAGAAGAGTCCAAATAAAATGCATGATTCACAACCACAAGCCAGGCAGAATGGTTAAGAAAAGCTAAATTTATATTAAATTATCATCAACCCCTAAAATATTGAACACAGTGGTTAAATAACTCCAGAAAATCCAATGTCTCCAGTGAGTAACGTTAAAACCATTACACAGGAACACACGGAAATCACTGACGTTAGCTCGGGACAGACAGGAGAGAGGTTTGCTTTTTACACAGTAAATCAGTGCTCAAGAGATCATCCTCCAGCAGCCTTTCTACATTCTTAACATCCTAAGTGCAACGAGGGTCTTCTCTTCCCCGTTATGGGGAACCATGGTGCATCCCCAAGGCAGCATCGCACTGGGGCTGTCTCTAGGAAAAAGACACAAATTTTGCCCACCTCACTGGTAGAGGAGGCTGTGTGACATTTTATTGCTCCTTTTCACCATAATTATTTGAGGAAGGGAGCAGAGAGCAGTTATGAATGGTTGTTAGGCTGGAGTGCGCAGGGTCTCTTCTACAAAGCAGCAGAGAATATTGATCAAGGTGGAGATCACAAACACCATGAATTGTTGAAAAGACTGACTGTGTTTTTCCCTTCCATTCCACACTTGGCGACCTGGACAGCAATTACTCTGACAGGCTGACTTAATCTTAAGTGACAGGTCTGGGCAGATGTTTCCCTTCACCCCTGTCCCACCTCAGAATTTTGGTGCATGGTCATATAAGCTATTGGGAAAAAAACAACAACTAACAACCCATTCCAAAACCCAAAGAAACCCTGCTCTCCTACAAGTCAGAGCCTTCCTCCCCAGTCTCCCCACTCCCAGCCCTCATGCCCCTGCCCCTACAACATGGTTTCTGCTCAAATTTATTCTTCTGCCTACGCTTGATCCCTCTGGTGTTGTCCCTGCGTGAAGTGGCTTAGATGGGCAGGGTCCATGGCAGTGATATGCACTCCTTTCTCAGTTCCCAGTTGAGTCCACACCTCAATCCAAAAGTGCCTCTGCCCAGCAAAATCAATGCTTCCAAGGCTGGAGTCAAATAAATAATTAAATAAAAATCTAATTAAAAAAAATAAAAATAAATCCCTCTGAGAGTAGGGAAGAGTCCCACATTAACACAGGGAAATCCAAGCCTTAGCTCCAGTTCATCTTCCACAGGAATATACACCAGTCAGCCCAATGGTGCAGTTAGGGACAGAGTCTCCAGCCATCCAGCCAGGTCAAAGCTGCAGCCTTCCCCATCGACAAAGCTACCTCTGCTGTGAAAAGTACAGGCAAGCCACTGGCAACTTGTGTTTTTCAGGGGTAGCAGGCCTGTTAGTATATAAACAAGGTTCAAGCAGAGTAGGATGAATCTGCTTTTTAATCAGCTGAAAAAAATACTGCATGGGAGATGAACCCTCCCCCTACCTCTGAACCATACCCCGTGTATGTTTTGCTCTCTTTACACCATGGGTGGGAATGTACTTGACCTCTTTCCAGGCGATAAAACAGGTTACAAAGTTTGCAGTGAGAAATTCTTCACTGGGAAGTTCTGCTTCCAAGCATCTGGCTTAACGCTTAATATTTCACCATGTGATTTGAGGGGTTAATATAAATTTCATTTTTGAAGAATTGTCAAGCAATAGTTTGTCTTTTTTCTTTTTGAACAAACAGATGACAAGAGAATATGAAGAGGTGGCAATAGTCCTTGGGAGCTTGCAAGACCCAGCTTCAAATGCTGCGGGGGTTTGGCTGCAAGGGTAGGATGACATTCCCTAAAGGGTAAGAGTCTTAGAGGCCAGAGAACAACTGAAGCTCATGCAGCTGATGGGAAAAATTATTTGGCAAGGAGAGCTATTAAGTGGTAACAGAAGAACTTAAAGTGCAATTCTATCTGATAAACAACTACTTAAAATGGCCCTTGCAGCTCCCTGATTATTGTCTCCCATTCTAGGTCAGATGGGCTCAGTCTAGTAATAAAGCAGTTCCTAACTCTCAGCACTGAGCATTCTCCTGGGAAAGACTCAACCTAGGAATTCTCTCTTTTCCCTTATTATGGTAATCAAAGGTCCTAAGGGCCAAAATAATTGGGACCTTGCAGAATTGGGGCTAGTGAGGACCTAGCAAATTTTCCTTCATTTTTTTTTTAATATCAATTATGCAAAGATCAGTAGAATTTAGGTCTTGCTGAGATCCATTTTCTCCCATTAGCTCTGTAGAGCTAAGTAAAATAGCAATCTCTTCTTGTCTCAAGTTCAGCACTCAGACTCCAGTACCCACAGGGAACAGTTGTGAAAGGGCCATTTGCTTACTCTTGTTTTCCCAGAGTAGAAACATGTTTTAACAGGAAAGGGAAGAACAGGAGCAGTGTCCACTGCCAGCAACAGACACAGTGCTCCAATCTGAGAATTCCTTAAAGTTTTTAGTAGCAGATATGAAAAGTAAGCAGTGATGCTCTCATGAAGTGAATCTTGGCAACTGTGGTTACCCTCTTTATGCCTTTACAAGGTGACCTGGTGCTGTGTCAGTGTCCTCTTGAGCCCTTAAGTATACCCCATCTATACCAAGACCTCTCTCACGTCAGAGACCCCTCAACACAAAGCCTCAAAGAGTGCTGCTAGTGCTGGAATGACATGGAGTACTTCTGTGACCAGGAGCCAGCAATGAGGCAGCTCTGCTCTCTTCATGGGCATTGACCGTGAGCTGGATGGCACAGGACTTGCAGGTTGCCAGGGAACAGAGACTCCAAACCAGATTCAGGCCAGACAAGTCACTGAAAAAGTTAATGTGGCAGCTTCCAGGAAAAGGGAACATATAAATAAACCACAGACAGTGAAAATGAGTCAAAAGGGTCTCTGGGTTCCAACCAACCCACCCATCCTCTTTCTCCAACCACAACAATACAGCTGCCCAGCTCCACGCTGAAAGGCAGTCCCAGTCTCAGGCCCCTTTCAAGAGAGGCTGGTCTCTGCATCCTTCCTTGCCAGGCAGGCAGAGTCCTGTCTTTTTGTGCAGAGCAGAGGGTTGGGAGGGTCCGACTGTTTCCAAAGTCACGTGTAGGTTAGACCTCGCTCTCCGTGGAGGGCTTGCGTTGGTGTTTCCAGCCTGTGTCTGGGAGTGAGCCCCGGCGCTCAGGAGTGGCTGCTGCTGTGTTAACACTGCTGCATTCAGACTGCTCTTCCTGCAGCAGCTGCTCAGTTTCGGTGTCATCCAGTGAAGCAGAACTAGCCTGGATAGAGACCGTATCCGTCTTCATGCAGACGTGGTCCCGGAGGATCCCGCCACGGGAGCTCCGAATCTGCTTAAGGTCATCCCATTCGGAATCATCACTGGATAAAAGGCATATTCCCTCCACAATCTTGATCTTCTCCTTAGTGTAGCTGTGGTCAGGACCAGTCTAGGGAGAAGACAGATGAATGAAAAAAATAAGTCTGTGGAAAAATATGGCAAAGAGTAATGCAGAGCTGGAATGAAGACAGTGAAGCAGACAAAAAGCTGGACCTCCATGTAAACAGCCACTGGCTTTAACTGCCACGATGACAGAACCCATTTTAAGCTTCTTTTACCACCCCCAGACGAGCCCTCCCTGCAAAGGCTCTCATGCCAAACTCCATGATTCTTCACTCGTGGAAGGTGAATGAGGATGAGGCTGCTCTTCTCATTCAACTATACATATTCCCTGACAGAAGAGAGTAAGAACACTGAGCCTAAAAAGGAAGGAAAAAAACCCCACCAAACAAAATGGGAAGCAGAAACAGACATGGTAAAAGTAGGCAGAAGATCAGTTACAGGTTTGCAAATCTTTACATCTGAGTCATTCTAGATTCATCTCTCAGCAATCCACAGCTGGAATACCATTGTTGAGTCCAAGTCTCACAGTGACACTGGGGAAGGAGATATAGGGAAACAAGGAAAATTATCAGAGGCTAAAGGGACCACACTGAGATTAAAGTAGTGAAATCTAACTTGGTTCACTGACAAATAAAGAGCATCTGATCTATCCCTGAGGAAAAAATGGGGAAATCTACATCTGTGTATATCAAGGAGCATCAGAATTAAGAGAAAAGTGGAAAGGATTTAGATTCCCAGATAAATAATCCTGGTTTATCCTTAATAGATAAGGCTAAAATGGCTTGAAGATTTGGGGAATCTATTGGATAGTACCTTTGAAAAGCAGTAAGGGAAAACTCTCCCCTGCGTAAGTCTGCGATCCCTGCTAGAGGAACTAAGTGATCTAACAAATAATCATAAATAGCCCAAACAGAAATCGCCTTTTTAAAATATCACTGAGTACAAGTAGCCAAAGCCCAGCCCAAAGAATCTGCCACAGAAAATTACTGATACATTCCTGACAGACAGTAGAGCTAGTTTAAGGACATAAAAGCAGGGGGTGGGTGGACCAAGAAGGCGATTAGTACAGACAGTGCTTGAGCCACACAACAGAGCTTGAGTGAGGGAGGCAGGATCAAACACACAGAGCAGTGATACCTGACGTGAGGATGTGGACGGAAATCAGAAGAGGGAAGATGAGAAACTATCTGTGTGATAAGAAAGCTTCTGAGGAGAAAAGAGAGGAGAAACTAAGTGCTGCAAGGTATATTAAATTCTCTCCATCGTGTGGCCAGAAGCATGGACTTCTGAAGGGCCTTTAAAATGCTCTATTTAATAAAGGCTCAGTTTTTTTCCCCTATCCCACCCCTTCCAGGCCATGCACAGCCAGGAGCCACATTCTTGTTGCCAAACCCCTTCTGGCTGCCTGGTTCCCCTGGTGACTGTCCAAAGCAACCTTAGTGCAACAGTACCTAACCAGAACTTGTATCCAAGGAAGACAATTCCAATTGGTTCATGTACTTTCAAGGGCCAGCACCCAATGCAAATGAAATATAAGACACTGTAGGAGTGGGTAAGAAGCAGGCAACTAAAGACAGGTCAAATTCACTACAGCTCATTGGGGAAGAAGTGCTGCTGGCTGATCCCCATAGCAGTCTGAACAACTCACAGAAGCTGTTCTCCTATGTCCTAGAAGTAAATGCTCAAAGGTTGCAGTCCTTCCACACAGTGAGGCCTGTAATACTCAACAGCAGCTTGAGCTGGACTCCCACATCTTAGTAGTAGCTCTTACCTCTTTCTTGTAGCACAGCTGGTTGTACATGGTTGGTTTGGGAATCGATTCAATCTTCACCTCCTGGGTAGATGTCCGATATGAAGGATTACTGTAGGTTAGGTTCCCCAAACCTGGGTCCGTAAACTTGGACTTATTATGCCTAGAGAGAGAGAGCTGTCAGAAAAGTCACAGGAACCCACTGCCAGGGTTCCAAAGTTCCTGAGTGCTCAGCAAGTGGATGGCTCCAGCCATCTCCACTGTCCCTCAAAGAGAGAATCCTGGCTTCACCTGGCTCTTCAGCTATGAGTCCATTTCTAGCTACCAGTACAGCAAGGCACTGCCATGTAACCACAAAAGCTATCGTGGCAGTAACTGGTGAAGTTATCTGTCAGAAAGCACATGAGCTCACACATTTACTGACATACGAATTCACATCCCTGTCCATAACTCATAAGGTCTCTGCAGAAAATTTAGCCAATAAGGTTTCAAATAGTAGAACTGCATGACCAACACTTTAGAGGCACAGGACTTGCGAATAGAATAATCAAGCACTCCTTCCAATGGAGGAAAAAAGGACTGTAAATGACAATAAAGAAAGGTTTAGTGCTTTCAGGGACTTTCTTCTACAACCCAAGAGTTTACAATTGTCCCGGACAGGGAAAAAAGATCACTTACCTATATATAATTAAAGCAGCAATAAGCAGCAAAATAAACAGGATGCTGAGAAGACCTCCAATAATGTAGCTGACGTGCAGTCCTTCTCCTGAAAATGAATACCAAGGGTAATTTATGCCCTCATATTTCACTGGATAAAATACTGACCTTGGTGTAATGTCTTGTGCTGGGGCTTTACCCATATAGAAGTATTGAAACTAGAATGTCAGCACATTAAGGTTTAGCAGAGGGTTTTGTTTGGCTTCATATGAAACAAATATATGGTAAACTTTCCTCCCACCCAGGCCCCAGCAAACCAAGGAGTGTCAAGATCTTTGTAATGGGGTTGTAATGGAGAAGTTAGACCCCCTTGCTGACAGATTACTCCAGCAGTGGGAAGCAATTACCACAGTCAACGATCTTCAACTAAGCACAAAGGGGACAGTGAAAAAGAGTATTATTAATGGGAAGAGCCCAATAGATGAAAGAAAACAGAACTATTTTTCAGGTCATGAAATCATTTGGAGAAGTCCACACCTAGGTTAATGAATGTCTATAGAGGCATTTTGCTGTACTCAGAGGGCATCTGAGTAATTCAAACCTGAGTTTCAGAAATTTCAGTTTCAGATACTATGGACTGGAATGCCCTGAGCATATCTGGAGGAACAACTCTGGTGGAGAAGAGTTAAAGAAAAGCAACTCACCCATGGTGGCCAACACTGCCTCGTTGGCACGAGTACACAAGCCTTGCCTTGCATCTTTGTCAGAGCAGCTGAATGACAGAAGGACAATTATTTACTGAGAGTAGAATAAACAGTCTCAAAGGTATCAAAAAACAGGATGGAATGGGCTAGCACTGCTATCCCTTCCCTTTTCAGTTAAAAAATACAGGTCTTCCTTTCTCTTCAGTATTCTGCAGCCAGAGAAGAGACAACCATATACATACATATATATAGGGGTGTGCATGGATATGTCCATTACTGGTCTGCAGTATCTTTATATCTGAATTGTTCTAGATTCACCTCTCAGGTACACAGGTGTACTTCTAGCTTTCAGGAAACCAATTTCAGCATCAGTGCTGAAGCAAAAATCAAAATGTCTTGGAGTCAACATGAAGACATTTCTGTCCAATAAATCATACTCAACAAAGTGCAAGTTTTGCTCTATAAATATCTCAACCATGTATTATAGAGCCACTCTTTTGCTGAGCTGCTGTAGGGAATTAGCACAAAAGAGTCTCTTAACTGCTTTCATTGTATCTTAAATGTAGAGCTGGAAAGATTCTGTTCTGCCCCAAGCAAGCTATCCCCTTCCCAAGGCAGAACCATTGCCTCAGCTGTGTGGGTCTAGTCTGAGATGTTTCAGTGAATTGAAGCAATTGAAGGCTCCTCTGTCCTCCTCACAGAAATAGATTCTCAAAATTAGGAGATTCAAAAACCAATCAAATGAATGACATATGGGCTAAAGGCAGCTTTTAACACTTCAGTACAGTCAGCCTACACAGACATTTCAACAAAACAGACAGAAAGAATCTGCAGCAGTTTCTTGCCATCTCAACAATGTTCTGCATCTTTGTCATAATAGTTTCATCCATTAAGAATATGAAACCTGGAGCTGGAATATCCTCTTTTGGCTAGGAATAGGTATATTTGGATGATGGCAATCAGAGAGGACTTGCATGTGGCACCTTGCAAAACCTGGGACTTTCACACCCCAATTCCAAGAGAACAAGAACACTTACTTTCCTTCCACTGTTTCCAGAGATGTGAGAGGTTTGGTTGTTGAAGTACCTAGTCTGCCAGGTGGTGTTTGACTTCTCTCACTTACACTGGTTGGTTCTGGACCAGGGGGCACCACACCAGGAACTACAAGAACAGAGAGAAATAAGCAGGACTCCAACTTTGTGGAACAGATGAACAAGTCTGATAGGCAATTTCCAAAACTCTCTACAGCTTATATGAGTAGCCTTCCCATCTCAAGCCCAGTCTGTCAGCAAAAAGGACAGAAGGCGGCTCTATTGCTCACAACCACTGGCCTTAGTTCCAGCATAAGGCTCTGCGTAAGGTGCATACACCGGAGAGCCTCAGCTGCTCTGGTTGCCACTGCCTAAGCAGCAGCAGTGGCTCACTTATGGAAGCTACTACCCAAGTGACTCAGTAAACTCAGTGAACTCACTTGTGGAACAGGGCCGCCCGTCTGGTTCATCTGGACATGCACAGACAAAGTCGGAAGCCCTGGCAAAGCAGAGGTGGGTGCAGCCTCCATTGTTCACTCCACAAGCATTACTACCTGGAAGGAACAAACAATTTTCTAAATATGTTACATCTGAACAAAAAGGGGCTCCGAGTAACAACCTTCTTTCCTGCTCAGCCAGAAATACTTCTTAGAAATTTGGCAAGATACCATGTTTTTGGCATATGCCTATCATCTGATTGCTAAGACAGTGATGACAATAGCCAGACCGAACTGGATTAGGGCAGATGTGAAAGGAAGGTACTGGAAATCTTTAGACAGAAGCCCAGACAACACAGTTGCAGAGAAAAAGAATAAAAAGCTCACATTCTTCTGTTTTAACACAATGTTGGGTGAGCAACAAGAAAGTGACATTTGCTAATCAAAGTTTTAACAGAACACCATTAAGATGTACCTGACTGAAAAGTCACAGGCAGACAAGGAATGTGCCAAGGGAAGACGTGTGAATAGTTTCGGCATAAAAAAGGATGTCATCCTTACTTGACATCCACAATAGTGCAGTGGTTCCAGAGTTCTTTTGGTCTACAGTTAGTGTTTGCCTGCTGAATCAAGGTCCTTCTATTTACCTGTCTGTCTCTGAGGAGAAACCACAATGATATCCATCAATCCCTCAACATTGGCTAAGACTGTCTCTTTGTTCCTCCCAGAGTATTTGTCCACTCTCTGGATGGATTTCGTTTGCCAGTCAGTCCAGTATATCCATCTGTCCTGCTGCTCGGGGAGACAGCAAAGAAAAATCACAGCCATTATTAGCATGTTCAGTCATGTAGACACAGGATACCCATAAGAAACATATCCCAGTGGCAGAGGGCCCAAAACAAAGGCCTTTTCAAATCCTTATCCTCTTATTGTAAAGAAGATGACTGTCTACACCCCATAATTCAGACAAACTTCCTTTGTTAGCTCCAGAGAAAATTTAAGTACTATCCCCTCAGCCATCTTGACTTCCTCAGACTTTAACACTTCCCCGTTCCCCAACTCCACTGTACAAACTCACCAACACACCAGGAAACTCTTCTCACCTGTGTCAGAGCAAAGGGATGTGACACCTGGCTGACCAACACTTGCCGTAGCTTCCCACTGAGGTCACAACTCTCTATGCGATCAAGATGCGCATCCACCCAGTATATCCTGGAGGCACAGGGAAAGAGGTGAGCTTCCATCAATACAACCTCTCTTTACTTTCTAGTCATTTACTGGCCAAGATCGTTGAGTCATAAGATGGATCAGGAAATAAAAACTAAAGAAGAAAGCACCAAAACACACCAAAACCAAACCCACAGTGCTACTCCAATAAATGAAGCTAAGAGGGCTAAAAAATTCACTACATCCCTTAAGGCTATGCAAGTATAGGAATATCTTTCACTGACCTCCTGGTGTCATAATCCAAAGTCAATCCATTGGGCCATCCTAGGTCAGTGTTAATCAGGATTTTACGTTCAGAGCCATCCAGGTTTGCCCGTTCAATTTTAGCAATGTGACCCCAATCAGTCCAGAAGAGGTAACTGAAGAGATAAAAGGCAAGTGTAAGAAAAAAAAAATAAATTAATTTGGCCTAAGGAAAAGTTTTAGTTATGAATGAAACTGCCTGATTCTGCAGGTTCAAAAAAAAATAATATAGTCTCTAGCCTGCTTCTCACAGCTATCTGCCCAACCTTCAAATTTACTGTCTGCCTGAATATTACAAGTCACTCAGAGTCAACTCCTTGCTCATACCTGCAGATTCACGTGGCACATCACTTCTTCCTCCCACAACCTCCTCTTCCAGCCTGCCTCTGTGCAGCCTCTCCCTCTGCCCCACCAATAACCCCATACCTACCCCTTCTTGGGAAAGACAGCAATGGCTCGAGGTTCATCCAGGCTGTTATTGATCAGCACTTTCCTGGAGCTTCCATCCAGTCTAGCCACTTCTATGGTATTGCGTCCTGTGTCTGTCCAGTAGAGATTCCTGGCAACCCAGTCCACTGCCAGGCCATCCGTAGTCTTCAAACCCTGACCAATAACTGTTTCCATGTTGCTGCCATTCAGATCAGCCCGCCTGGATAGAAATCAATGACAAACAGCCATGAGGAACAGTAGCTCCTGGAAAGCTGGATCTCCACCAGTCACAGGGCCGCTGCATACTACTACCTCCCTAATACTTTTCCCCCCAAGTCTTCAGCAGGTTAAACACCTTCAGCATGAGTTCACTCATACACATGATGCTGTGTACCAAAGACAAGGTGTAAGGAGTGGTGTTGTGCTCAGTCTCCCCAGTTTACACTCAGCACATGTCATTGGGTGACCTGGGCACTGGCCAAGCAGTTGACTGGCACCTACCTGATAACATCAAGAAATACGTCTGTGTAGTAAATCTTGCCATCCACACTATCATAGTCCAGAGAAATGACATTGTTCAGCTCAGGGACAGGTATGTGCACATCTGTGTGGTCACTGGTGTCCAGCGAGATACGACGGATGGAAGCACGGCTAGAGAAAAGTAGGTAGGTCTCTGGAGAAGAGTCACATGTCTGCTCATCTCTCTTCAGCTGGATGCCAGTGGGGCAGGCACAGGAGTAACCAGTGGGGTGAGGTAAGCAAAGGTGGGAGCAGCCACCATTACGAACGCCACATTTATTGAAGCCTTTAGAAACAGGGAAAGCGTAGTTTTAGGATCTCACAGACCAAAGTCTTAAAATCTACATAAAGTCTACATGCACAACTTGCTAGCAGCTGAGTTCATCCTTACCATCCCAGTCTTGCTGGGAAACTACAGCCCTTAATACAGAGACACCCTCCCTCCCCTTTGTACAGAGACAGTGTCCCTCCTCTCCAAGATTCACGGTAGGCATGGGTATGACGGGCAAGGAGAACAGGAGAATCCAGAAGAAGCAGGACCATTAGAAGAAAAATCTTAACCTGCATTCCTTGCTAATCATAATTTTATCATGGAAAAAGAAACAGCCAAATGCTCACAGATTTATGCAACTGCAGTTTAACTTTATTATTGCTGCAAATGGTAATGCTGACAAAGATCCAACCCTGTGGGCAAATAGTGTGACAATGTACCAGAGGCCAGGCTGACAAAGAAGCTTCTGTTTCAACTTAGCTGCACACAGTGGCAAGTAAACAAAGGCATCAGAGAAGCCTGCTGGAAGTGCCTGACATATTAGGGTCATATAATTTTTTTTTTTTTAATTGTAAAGAACCCAGCATACATTTACTAGGAGGGAATAAGCCCAGGAGACAGGTGCAGGGAGTGGGAAGAAGACAATGTGGATATGATGGCTAGACTTTTGGTCAGCTTTAAGTTATATTGCCAAGTTATGCAGTTAAGAGTGATGTTCTGCTGTTAGTAACCACAGGAAAAGCAGCACAGTTTTCTGTAGAAGTATGTATTGGGGAAATTCTACCAAAGTAAAGCCACAGCACAAAGCAACAACTTCCACTGAAAAGCAAGGAGGCAAGATGGGTGTTACAGGATCCCTAAAGAGAAACAAAGAATTGACTCTGGCACAGAATAGCTGGACAACATAATATATTAAGAGCAACTAAGGCAGCACAAATTTTGCAAAAAGAAGACAAAGCCTGCAGTGATTGGCAAGTAAGACTAGAACTTGAAATAAAATTTCAGCAACTGGTTTAGGAAGAATTAAGATTATTTTGAAGTTAAAAAAGGGAAATTGTCCAATGTCAGTACAGTCTGGTGAAGCCTAATAAGGCATGACTTGTTCAGTTCTCCTAAGAAAGTGGCTCTGCTGTGCGTGAGAATGAGGTTGTCAGTGCAATCCAATGAAGAAAATGGGACAAAGGGTCAGAAAGCATGCAGTAATTAACACTAGACCTATAGAGCTGCGTAAACAGGGAGGAGGGCAAAAATAGTTAAGGAGGGTAGAAGTGATACCTTAAAAGAAGGCATCAGAAGAAAAACTGATTTTTGACAAGTCCTTCTATCACTCCTGCTTTACACCAAAGGATTCTTTCCAATGGCAGCTCTGAAGGACTCCCCTTCACAAACACCACCAACACCCACCAACTGGGGAGCAACTTACCCAGGGGCCGTGCCCTGTCAACAGCTTGAATATCCATGAGGCCAGGCAGGTTTGCCCTCACCAAGATGACATTAGCACCAGTGTCCTTGTCAGCCCTGTGAATGCTGCGCGTTTGCCAGTCGGTCCAGTAGATGTAGGAGTCCAGCAGAGTGAGGCCGTAGGGGTGCTGTACTGGAGACAGCAGGGTGCGGCGGTTCGCACCATTGAGGTCCGCAGCCTCGATCCGCTACAGGAAGAAGTAGAACGTCACCCCATACTCAAAACACTTTTCCTCTTGCTAGCGCTTACTGTAGCAAGTGAGAAACAGTCTCAGTGAGTGATGTTATTCAGGTTCACCCTCCCTCCATAGCCCATACTCTCAGAAAAGCTTACATTCCCCTTGCTCTTTCAACAACTTGCTCAAGAGCTTCAAAGCAGCCTGCAGGCTACCAAATACCCAATGACAAACAAAGCTGAAGAATAGAATCAGACCTCAGTGTGTGCATCAGCCCAGAGCAGCTGGGACCCAGCCTTGTCCACTGCCAGCCCATTAGGCCAGCCCAAGTTGTTGCTGATCAACACCACACGTCCAGAGCCATCCATCCCAGAGCGCTCCAGCTTGGCATTCTCACCCCAGTCTGTCCAGTACATATACCTGGGAAAAAGACAGTAAGTATTATGGAAAAGGAGACCAGAAGTCCTGTGTAACTCCTAGACAATCTCTTGACAACACTAACCCCATTTCATGATATAAAGCTATTGCCCGAGGGCTGTCCAGGTTCTGCCAGACCAAGACTTTCCTCATGGAGCCATCGAGGTTGCCCACTTCAATCCGGTTTGTTCCTGTATCTGTCCAATATATTTTCCTGCCAATAGCATCCACAGCCAGCCCATCTGTAGTCAACAGACCTGAGAAGATAGAAAAACATTTTGGTCACTGCTTATTCTCCCAATTCAGTCAGGAACTTCTAATATTTCTCTTGTCCATCTCATAGGCAACTGCTTTAGGCTTTACTTGCCTTTCCACCAAAAATTTATTCTACCAGGGCATCAGAGAATCTCTCTTTTCATACTGCATAGAAGCAAGAGGCTCTCAGATCAAAATCTCCCTCACCTGTAGTGATGATGTCCTCAAATTGTGAGCCATCAAGAGCAGCGCGACTGATTTTCCGCAATGTGCTGTCTGACCAGTAAACCTTTCCTGGGTTGAAGAGGAAGGAGAAACTTGAAAAAGCCCAAAACAAAACTAAACCAAACCCCAACAACCAAACAGCAAAATCCTTAAAAAACAGATCCAGGTCTCTGACTACCTGCTATACCATTCAAAGTGGATCTGACTGTACAGGAATAGTAACAGCACAAAATTATTAAGCTAGATCGATAAAACAGTGCAAATTTTCTTGTTCCAATTCTCCCCAAAATATGTAGGACCTTTACACAATAGGTCTGACCTACACACAGGGACAGAGAACACCTAATACCATCAGCTAGTAGTAGAGCTCCACATCTGACTTCTCAAAACGAGATCATCTACCTTACAGTGCAACAGCACAGCACTGGATGTTTACTACACATGAGCAACCAGAGTTTCAGTTCTACTGTTGAAAAAAGCCTCAGCAAAAGGAACTCTCTTAAATATGCAAATATGCAAAGGAACCCCACACAAGGTTGCAGGCAGGTTTTTTTCCATATAGTTTGGGTTCTCTGCTTTCCTGTAAGGATATTCCTTTCCTCACTGGAAACGAATTATCAGCAGCGCACACAAGAAAAATAAAAACCTACCCAAATCCACAGCCTACAGTAAGATCTATGCCTGGGTCTTTACTCAGACATTTAGATAGGAAGTTACTTCTTTCCTTTCAAACACAGTCAGATACAGTAAGAGATTCAGACCTTCATGAGGATCCACTCCAATTGCAATGGTGTTCTTCATGGTGACATTGACTGAGACAACAACATCTGCAAAGTAGGGGATATCCAGAGAGACCATCCGGATGTCAGTCCTTCTGGCAAAGATCAGAAAGCTGGTCATTCCTGCAGAGTGGAAAATGGACAGATATTAGTGAGGAACAAGTTCAGTAAACTGTAGGCATCATTTACCTAATATTCTAGAGGTTACATCCACTTCAGTGGAAAAGGGAAACTGTCTCAGACAGATCTTGATTTATGGATGGTGTGTGTACAAAAGCATCACTTTATTGAGCATCACTTAATGCTTCTTTACATCCAAATTGAAAAGCATTACACTCCTAGAAGAGTTACTTCTGCTTATATGCATGAGAAACGGAAATTAGGAATCACTTTTTTCCTGCTAGCGAGGAAAAGTGGATGTACCATGAACTGAATCCAAGTACCTTCCTCAAAAGAGGGTCCACAGGAGGAGTGTATACAGACCTATTGAAGAATATATTATCTTGTAGTTTAAAAACTCACCTCAATATTAGGGCAAAAGTATGGAAAAAAAAGATGACATTTGGTTTACTTGTCCAACATATTTTCAAGAAAAACGTCTCCTTCATCAATCCATTTATCAGTAAGTTTCTTCACAGTAATTCCCATTCAAATCGAAGGTACAGGCAACAAATCGGTTTTTCAAGGCGTAAAGCAGGTAAGCACATAAAAGTGGCATTTGTTCTCTAACAAGGCAGAGGCAAAATGTAGCTCTGATACAAAACTGCAATGAGGATTCTACAGAGAACACTCACCAGGGGAGCAGGTCTTGCCATCAGGTTGCAGGTTGATCCCTGTAGGGCACGTACAGCTGTAACCTTTTGGAAGAGGTGCCAAAAGGCACAGGTGACTGCAGCCTCCATTGTTAACTTCACATGCTGTATGTACTATGGAAAAGAGGATGAGAAATCCATGAGCCAGTAGCACTGGCACAAAAAAGGGATCCAGCAGCTATAGAAATGCATTCTAGAATGCCCTCAAATACCAAGTCTCAAGCTCTCATACTCCACACAGACACTTAAGATAATGAGGGCTGACAGGTCAGCTCTTTGCAGAAATGACATGCCACACAGCAGAGCCTGAGCAGGCTCCCAGCTCAGTGGGGCTTGGGCATGAGCTCTGTACCTGGTGGCCTGTGTCGGTGGAAAACATGAATATCCATAAGATTCTCCAGATTGTCCTGCAGTGTTTCCCGAGACTGCCCAGTCCTCCTATCTGCACTCTGGATGCTTTTGGCCTGCCAGTCGGTCCAGTAGATTCTCTCGCCATAAAGAGTAAGTCCAAAGGGGTGAGGTAGATTGTTCCCAATCAGCACCTGCTCAGATTACCCCCATCACCCCAAGAAAAATATTATATTGTATATAAATAGTACCCACATTAAAAATATTTATATATACTATATAAAATCTTTAAAATATATTTTATATCTATATAATATATAATATATAATATATAATATATAATATATAATATATAATACATAATTCATAATATGTAATATATATTAGTGACTCCAAAGTCACTAAGGAGAAGAGGCTTCCCTTGCTCCCTCTCAACATCATAACATACAATCACAGCAAAAGGAGAATGATGAGGCAACTTTAGCCCTCAAACTTCCCTTACACACAGTTTCAATTTGAAAGGGAGTTCTTTTCTCCCAGTGAAAGCCGCTGTGTACTTTGATTTGCAAATTTCCCTTTCCATTGGAAAAAGAGGCAGAAGCCATCATCACTTTGCCTTCAGGCTCCCAGACCTGCTCCTGGAGGATGGCTTCCTTACCTTCCTGTGGCTTCCATCCAGACTGGCGTACTCGATGGTCTTCATTCCTGCATCTGCCCAGTACAAGCGCTGTGACTCGTAGTCAATGGCCAAGCCATTGGGCCATGTCAGGTTGGAGGAAATGATCACCAAGCGGTTTGAGGCATCCATCCCAGCACGTTCAATTTTTGGGTTAGCTCCCCAGTCGGTCCAGTACATGAACCTAAGAAGAAGCCCAGACAGAACTGAATGCCCACACTTTTTCACTGCCAGAGAAGCAGGGGAGCCTGGTGCCTTCAGGCTCCAGCAGGAAGAAGCATTAAAGTATTACTAACTCGTGTCCAGCCTTAGGTTCTTGTAATGTACTTAGATACATTTACAAATTTGTACACCTTCTACTGCTCATTGGCTGGCCTAATTACAACATGTAGGAAAAAGTTAAAGAAAATAGGTCAAGGTCTAAAAATTAAATTATTATTTACCAATGTACACTGCTAGCCCTTTACACTCTTGCTGCATTTGTCTTCCAGTAATTCACTCAAGGAAAGAATGGCACTCTTTCATTCAAGACATTCAACGCTTCTAAAGCAACAGCTGGCAAGCTTTTTCCTATCCACTCTATCCCCACCTCCACGAGGTCTGAGGACATCCCTCTGACTGAAACTGTAGTTGATAAACAGGGAGCTTGAATACAAATTCAACATACATGTGAAATAGAGAAATAGAAAATTCGCAATATTTTTGTACCACAACTTTAGTTATTACATCCCCAGGGTAAACAAATGAAAACACCAGCCAGCTCTTGCAAGCTCCACAGCACAACAGGCAATTAATTACCTGTGCTTATCTTGTTCCATTAGCATCTAAAATCACGTCTCTAGTTTCAGTCATTAGCAGGTTGTACAACAGTGGCACCAGTGAGAAAGAAAATTGTACAAAACCAAAGAACCTGAAAGTCTTTAGACAAGCAAGAATGGTTATGTCATCCCAGAAGAAAGAATCTCATACCCTCCAACAGGGTCCACCACAATATCTCTAGGTCTGTCTAGGTTCTCCCAGATTAGAACAGTCCTCATGGTTCCATCTGTATTGGAGACCTCTATCCGATCTGTTCCTAGGAAAGTCGAGGAAAAAAATAACAGAGATTAAATTGGAATTGCAAGAGCTATGGCAAAAAAACCTCCACACAATGATGAATTCTTCCCCTATAGACATCTGTGTTCTTAGCTGGAAGATAGGTAAGAAATTGGGCTTAAAGTGTCCCTTTCCATCCTCTCAAGTCACCTCTGTGTCTGTCACTGATGTGGAGTCCTGCATATAAAGCACCTCTTACCTAAGCCCTCATGCCACAAGAGAACAGCTAGAAAAGAATTTTCTTCCTTACATCTCTCTCAACTATGACTCTCTAGCAGGGAACATGCTCCAAGTATTACCTGCTGCACCCCAACATACACTGTTGGAAGATACATAAAAGCACACAATCACAAGCTCTGCAGCAAGAGAGCAGTGACAAATATTTTTACATAATTAGTACTGGGCATACTGCAAAGAGAATGAAACTAAGGGTTGTGCCTCAATTCACACTCAGTTAAGAAGCACATGACATGAAACTTCATCTTCTTCCTAAACAGAAATAAGACAAATTTGGAATGAAACAGACAGAACTACCCAGAAGATTTTCAGTTTGCATGACTAATAAGGAAGACAGAAGTCTATGTAAAGCAGAGGATCCCAGTACCTGCATCAGTCCAGTATAGTTTGTTGGTGACCCAGTCAATTGCAAGTCCAGCTGGACTTTCCAGGCTGGTGTCCACCACAACCTAAATGAAAACAAAAAAAATAAATCCTTAGGGAAATTAGACCTTAGGGAGAAAGTACTTGTCCAATGCACTACCCATTCACAAACAATGAGAACTTGCAAAAGACAAAAGCCTGAGCAGAGCAATGCCACACAAGAGAGAGCATTAAGGACTTAGAAGTCCAAATAAGGCTTTTATTTGGAGAAACATCTATTTTTTTGTGCCAGTTCAAACTGCAAATCCAAACTTTGAAATCTGTTTGCTTCATTTATAGTCCCACCAGCCTAGGAGTGTGTGCAAAAAGCATTCCCAAAGAGCATAACTCTCATTCCAAATGTAGAATGTTACAGAGGATTTAATACTTCTTCCTTTCATATTCTAGGGCTACAACAAAGGAATTGACCACAGCCCACAAATCACCATGCTTCATGCCTCCACTTAAGGTTCTCCATACACCAATGGTTTATGAAGTGATCTCATTAGTTTGCCAGAACTAGGCAAACTAATGAACAAAAGATCTGCCACGAACTGCAGTGCCTTAAAAAGCCAGTGTATCCCAGTGGCTTCAAATTAGATGTTCAAGGAGTCTCCTAGCCAGATGACCTCCACACACAGTGAACACTGTACCTCCTGGTTCGATCCATCCCATTTTGCTCGGCTGATTGAGTCAGTGCTAACATCTGTCCAGTAGACATAGTCATCCTTTGAGTCCCAATCTAGAGCCACAGCACTGCGAACATCAGCAAGGGGGATGACATCATCTGACAGGTCATCTGTGTCAAAGCTGATCCGACGGATGTCCATCCTTCGGGCAAAAAGCAGGAACTTGTCAAGACCTGATCAAAGGTCGAAAGGTCTTCTTTTAATTTCTCTAAGTTCAACAATACAGTGATAGACAGACAATTCCCTACTATATCTACAACCCTAACCACCTACATCATCTCTCACTGGCAGGTCTTTGGTCTTTTTTTTTTTTACTAGAAGCAAAATATCACTGGGAGAGGATGGGCAAGGGGGGGTCAGAGTGGTTCTGAGCTCTGTCCTGGGGTGTAACATATGCTGTGGGAACAAGGGCAACCATATTCTTCAAAAGGTGGCATAGACATCCCTCCAAATCAAATAGCTATTTAAAAATAGCTCTTGAGAATCTGGGAGATAGTTGGTCTAATTTTTTCATATAGCTGTAAACTAAGAGAAATGTGGCAATGATGAGGACTGAATTTTTTGTTCATCACTGACACAGTCATTATGGCAATTTCAGAGAGACAATCAGCTGTGCCAGGTAGTGTGGTGCCAATAGCAGCCCTAAAATAAGGGCCAAGGGTGGAATTTGCCAGCATCCCCACCCATGAAGCCTAGTGAGGGCAGTGAGAATATGCAACAGGGGAATGCATCAAAAAGGTGAAGCAGGACCCTTAATACCTCTAACTCAAACTATCCAGCTGCATTTCCTTGGAAGCAAGTGCTGGTGGTGCCTAGTCCCACTGCCTGCCCTCTGCCACCCACTGAACATCTGAGCACGTGGTCCCACCTCACTTACTCTGGGCACAGGCATGGCTGCTGGTCTTGCGGAAGCCCGTGGGGCAGGCGCAGGTGTAATCCTTGCTGCTCGGCAGGCAGAGGTGAGTGCAGCCTCCATTGTTGTCCCCACAACGGTTTCTCCCTGCTCAAGTAGCCAAAGACAAAAGCAACCACACATAAAGCAGAGTAAAGATAAGGAAACATATAAACTAAAGCACTAACTCTATTTTTAGGGCTCAATTTTAAAATGAGCATTTAACTCAATCCTCTCTGAGAGCAGGTAATGGCAATTGAAGAGGAATAAGGGAGATTTCAGTCGTTACAATGCCCACTTATTATCTTCCCCCGGCCCAAAACATCTCTTGTGTAAACGAGCCCCATGTATTTCCTACTGAAAGGCCTCCACCCCCGGTGTCAGCAGGGGGAGCTGCGGTAACACCCAACGCCGAGGTACCCAGCGAGCGAACTCAACACGAGGGCGGTGGAGCAAGTTCTGCCGCAGCCCGGGGCTCAGGCGGGGGTGTCCCCACATGCTGGGTTCAGGCTGTCATTTCCCAGCGTTACAGGGAATGGGTGGCTCCAGGTCTTCTGCTGGCTCAAATGAGTCTCTACCCGCTCTGCAGTTACCTGCTGGCTGGCGCTGAGGATGCAGAGTGTGGATGTCCATAGGGAAGTGGAGTTTGTTGCGGATGATCTCCTGGTTCTTGCCTGTGAATTTGTTGGCACTGTTGATGCTCTTGGTGTGCCAGTCTGTCCAGTACAGACTGTCCTCAAACACAGTGATAGCAAATGGGTGTGGGAGCCCTGTAACAGACATGCAATACAGGAATATAATCACATCTAACACGACTCAGGCTAGCAGGGAGACGAGGGAATGCTCTTTCCACTGCCCCTTAGGCTTCACCACACTCAACCTGCCCAAAGAGGCTTTACAGTAATTTAACAGACAATTCCTCTCTGTTGTCCTATAATCACGGATGGAACGCTAGGGGGCTGGAATGGACTTTAAAGATCATCTAGTCCCAATTCCCCCACCCTAAGCAGGGACACTTCCCATTAGACCAGGCTGCTCAAGGCTTTATCCAACCTGGCTTTGAACAGTGCCAGGGTTGGGGCATTCATAGCCTTTCTGGGCAACCTGTTCCACCACTTCACCACACTCACAGTAAAAAATTTCTTCCTAAGACCTAACCTGAATTTCCCTTCTTTTAATTAGTATCCAGTATTCCTTGTCCTAACACTAGAGTTCCTGTTGAAGAGTCCCTCTCCTGCTTCCTGGTAAGTTCCCTTCAGATACCGGATGGTTGCAATAAGGTCTCCACCCAACCTTCTCCTCTCCAGGCTGAACAGCCCCAATCTTCTCTCCAGGCTTTGCAGAGGAATGTACCAGTCCTCTTAACTTTGTGGCCCTCCTCTAGACTCCAACAGTTCCATGTGCTTCTTATGTTGGGGCCCCAGAGATGGATGCAGTGCTCCGGGTGGAGTCTCACAAGAGCAGATTCACCTCCCTCAACCTGCTTTTGATGCAGCCACTGATGATGGGGTAGCAAACTCCATCCCCCAGTGGTGACAGAACTCATTCCACAGTGAAAGAATAGGAGACAAGCACAGATGCAGGAGCCAGTGTCTCAAATTCAGATCAGCACTGTGCTACTCTGTGGTCATTACTGCAGAAAGCACTCCCTGGAGAAAGCCTGTTAGCCTTACCTTGGCTAATAACAGCCTTCCTGTTGCGCCCATCAAGGTCAGCCCTCTCAATGACATGATGTTTGGCATCCACCCAGTACATTCGATGTCCTGCATAGTCAATGGTCAGTCCATTGGGCCAGAAGAGGTGTGTATCCGCGATGATGCGCCGATTAGAGCCATCCATGTTGGAATACTCAATGCGGGGAGTGTTGCCCCAGTCAGTCCAGTAGATAGTACTGGAGGAGGCAGGGAGAGACAGCTAGAGAACTTGTGGCCCACATACTGCACCCAACATCACTCCCTATGAGGGCAAAACAGTATCAATCCTGTGATCTCCAGCACGAGACTGGGTCACAGCCATGGGAGAAGTGAAAACCAGCCTGCTGAAAGTTGAAGGGCCCAGAGCAGGATTAAGGCTCTGAAGGATCCCAGCACTGCCAGGTTCCCCACATTGTCAGTGCCAACTGAAATCTTGAGCCCCGAGGTAACCTTTGCAACCAAGAATGGGGTTTTCAATATTCAACAAGAAGCATGTAGATGGAGGGCTCACTGGGTTTGGTTTCCCCCTGGTTTCCCATGTTTTCACTCACCCCTCCATAGGATGTAGGGCAATTGCTCGGGGCTTCTCCAGGTTCTGCCACAAAAGCACTTTCCTGTGACTGCCATCCAAGTTTGCTACTTCAATTCGAGATGTCCCAGAGTCTGTCCAGTATAATTTGTCATGAATCCAATCAATAGCAAGTCCACCTATGTACGAGACAGAATTAAGCACAGAATGAAACTATGGATCTACACAGAAAAAGTTCCCTTTCTCTGTCCACCTCAGAAGAGGTGCAGTTTCTTCTCCTGCCAGCCAAGATTAACTCCAGGGAGACGCTGACCTCACACCCATTCCATCCAACCCATACCCTTCCTCAGGGAGATGCACTTTGCTCTGAATGCTGGGTCCCCGCTTTTCTCCACTCACCCACCCTACACTGTTGCCCTTTTTGTGATGACGCACCTGGGCTCTCCAGCCCTGTGGAAACCACCTCTTCCACATTGCTACCATTCAGATTGGCCCTCATGATGCGATCAAGCGTGACATCAGACCAGAACACCAGCTCCTTGCTGTGGTGGAAGTCAAGGGCAATGGCATTTTCCAGGTTGTTCAGGAGCAGTGTATACTCAGAGCGATGAGGCAACACTTGTCGGATATCAATTCGATTGGCAAAGAGAAGCACAGGCTCTGGCCCTAAGAATATACAGGAAGACAGCATTGGAGTATTTGACAGCATTTGACTGGGTCCTGCCTACCATTCCCTCTGCACCAAGTCCCAGAACAGAATTTTGCAGTATTGGCAGCAGCAATCAACCCCCAAATGCAAAACACTTCAGAGAGCTGTTTTTACATCCTCTATACACAGTCCTAACTCAAAGATGAGCAGTTTTAAACCTTCTGGCAAACACTACCTAAGCAAGAAGCAATCATTCCAGGTCCTACCTAATCCTGCCTCACCTCAGCCTCTGAAACCATATCACTAGACAGCCACTTGGCAGCTGGACTAGAACTTCTTTTTCCTATATGCATTTCCTAGCCATGCAAACACACGTGCTCTACTATACCTTCTACCACAGATAGGACACAGTTGAAATCTGTCTTAGCCAGATATAAACTCAGCAGGTACTTCCACTGCAAAAAAAAAGCCAAAAATACCAATATCCTTTATGGATTCCATTAGGGGAATTCCTAATGAAATTTAAAGTCTTTAAAGGGGATTTCTAATTCCTCAGCTCCTACATTACAGGAGGAATAAAGAAGTGCATAGATATCTTCAAAAAAATCCAGCAGATTTCCATACAGCAGCTGTTCACAGCATTCAGTATTGGTGACCAGCATCAAGGGTCAAACCATAAGGAGGTGTGATACAAGCTCACCCATTGGAAAGGCTAAGACAGTTCCTGAACAGGGACAGTTTGTTTTGCCCCAGGTTCTGTGTCACAAGGAATGACAAAGGACTAGGAAGAGAAGGCAAGCGCTGTCTCCCTGGCAGGGAAAGGAAACCGTGTACTACCTCTCTCCATGGTCAAAATCACACAAAATTTTCACAAGCATTTATCAACAGCATGGGCATATCTAACACAAATCCAGGTACCTCCTTTCCTTCACATGTTCGTTTGGTGAACAGCACAATGCTGCCAGTGAAGCACTGGAGACATAGTTATGAGAACTGAACTAACAGATGCACACCAGTTGTGTTTTTAGGTTAAACTCCCCTTTACCTAGAGCTTTGCAGCTACGTTTGTCAGGTCGTAGCTCATAGCCTTGCTCACACCAGCACTGGAAGCCTCCTTCACTGTTGGTACAGCCTTGGCTGCAGTAGCCTTCCTCAGCACATTCATTCACATCTGCATGTCACAGAGAAAGTTACCATTAGATAGATCATCAACAAACCCAACAACCTCGCCAACAGATTGCATATGCCTGCGTTCATACTCTGTTTTTCACCCTATCATAGCCACCAACTTCAAACATACCAAAGCAGCAGGGAGGAGGCTACTGCTCCAAAAACCCACCTTGGCATGATCGGCCATCTTCCAGGAGCCTGTAACCTGTGTGGCAAGTGCACTGCACCATCCCTCGTACCATCTGGCACTTCTGAGCACAGCCACCATTGTTGACATTGCAATTCTCCTCCCCTGTTCGTGGACCTACGGGGAAACATGTGAAGATAACTGAGCTGAAACCACAAGGCAGCTGCTCTTGCCTTCAGCTGTTGGGCAGCCGTTACCCTTCAAAGCAGGCTGAACAAGAGGGGGAGGACACAAGCTGTGCTGGAAGCTTCCTCTTTGCAGCCAGAGCTCTCCTCTGCAGGCCACAACTGAACAGGACAACAGAGCTCAGACTAACGTGTTTTTAGGATTCAGTGTCTCTACAGACAAATAGTGATACCTGAGATCATAATCTTTTCCCCATCATTCCTCGTGTGCAGCCTTTAACTGGCAAAACCAACAAGGTTTTTTTTCCTCAATCCTTAACTCATTCCCATTATCACAGCTCAGACTTCCTTTACTACTCACATCCTTCAGTAACACCAAACAGACTCCCACACATTAATGGGCCTCCATTAATGTCTAAGACTGTACTTGGGAGGACTTACGGCAGTTTTGATGTGGACTCTCATCACTGCCATCTCCACAATCATTTGCTCCATTGCACAGCTTCCTCTGGCCAATACAACGCCCATTCCCACACAGGAACTGGTCTGGGGCACACTGAGGGGTGCCTGCAATAGAAGAAGGGAAAAGTAGCACATCGCAGCTTACTGATGGAACAATAGTCATGATGAAGAAAAGAACGCAGAACATTTTCTAAGATTTGTTACCAACTTTTCGTATGAGCACGAATCCCTGACTTTCTCTTCCTTTGAATTCAGCTCATCTAGCACTCCTTACTGCTCCGCATATTTTTATGCTGACTTGGAGGTCTACAAACTCTGCACCAGTCTGCGTCCACTGTTGCTTTACTGTGAAGTTCATCTGACTAGTTTCTCTTAGAATGACTGGAAGGTCCTGGCTTAGCTCCCTTTGTGGTTCCAGAATCCACAACCCAACTCAGCATGGGCAAAGGATGAGTCAGTTCCTCACTTTAATAACCTGATCTGATCCACCAGCACAGCTATGGATCTTAAGCCTGCCTAGGAAGGAACATCTTGTCTAGCCCTAATTGCACTTTGATGGACTTGGAATGAGATTTACATGCATCCCTGAAATCTGAGCTCAGGCAACAGGATTTCATGTGACTTACATGCTTCAACTTCTGCTGTTGGCAAGAAGACTGTACAGAATTCTTGTGAGCAAAGGAATACTGCTTGTAGGGACTTCACCAATCTGATTGTTTCTTCAGCAATAACTGCACTGTCCTGTTGTCTTTTACTTCTTGTACCTCGTGAGCTGACTTGATTAGCGGTCCCTAAACCAGCACCCTCTGATAATCTTATGAAGATAATAGGACAATACAGTTACCAGCAGAGAAACAATCAGATTGGCAGACTGCCTGTAAACAGTGTGGAAAAGAGTAGTTGTGTGATTAACAAGTACAGTTAAGAACTACAGCCACACCAAGTGGGAACATAAAACCAGACCACATGCAGATTCACTTTTCAGAGCACAGGAATACTGTATATGAAGGATTCTGAACTTGGACTTCATTTGCAATATCAAAAATAAAGATCCTTAGACTAGCTGATTGTATTTTAGGAATCTTCTGTATTTTTATTGGCCATCTATGGCCAATAAAAATACAACTCTGCTCTAAAACCAAGAGGGTTTTAACTCCTGCTACAGACATTGGGACACCACACTATGTCACTTAGATAAGCCAGTACATGTCCTGGAAAAACCGGTTTAATTTTCACCATAGACCTTTCACTGTCACCATAGACCTAATGTAGAACTGCACAACTAACCTTACAGTAACTATACCTTGTGCTTGCTTTGATATGGAGACAGTGAATTTCACTGGCTCTGGAAGTTTGACTTGGTTTCTTTCAGTACTTCTAAATACCTTTGTTATCAGGATGAGGAAACAGGGTTACCAGCTTATCTTTAAGCACAATTGCTTTCTCCAGGATCGCCACATTGATGCTCACAACAGCTGACCCATCGAGAGCACCTGCTCCCAAATGACTACAAAGTGTGCCTCTCCAGGTCCTCTGAGCTCAGCTGTCCTTGTAGAACACCCACTCTCCACTCCTCAATAGTCCCAAAACAAGAGGTACGGTTTCACAAATCCATTTTGTCACCCCTAAAACCACTGTTCAGAATACACTGATCCAGAAGGATCAGTACACATAGCTGGGCACCACTCACTAGGATGAATTCATGGACCAGAACACTCTATTCCTCAACAAAGCCTATAGGCACCCTGAAGGCTTTAAGGAAAAGAGAAGATTCTGGACATTCCTTGAATCCTACAGTAACACTAGTGTCTGTTGAAACCCTCCTCCTCTCCATAACCACTATCATACAGAGGAATAGCAATACGTGAAATGAATACTAGAAAGAGTAACTCCTGAGCAAATATCTAAGGGGGAAGCTGACACCCTTAATCCTCTAAAACATAGGCTTTATTCTTCTCTTCCACTAAATGTCCTTTTTGATTCCACTGTCTGCTAGAATTGTTCAGCAACTTCACCATGCAACAGGAAAGCTATCCAGAGCTACCTAGAAGGCATAAGTTAGTATAACCCATGTGACAAAGGACTTGGCACATTATTGATGTTCCAAGTCTGAATGGAACTGTCCAAGAGCTTTGTGATAGGGACAAGACAGGAGGATACTTGACCTGAAAATACCTTCACCAAAGTTAGTTTAAGCACACAGACCTGCACAAGTTGGCAAGCATATGAGACAGCCTACAGATCTCATTCTCTGGGAAGGACAGAAAATCTAGGCTGAACTCCCTGAAGCAATACAAAAGAGACTTTACTACTTTATTATCCTAAATGTCAGGATGGAAGCTTAATTAGCTATTAAGCAGCAAGGTAGCAGGTCAAACCTGTGTTCTCACAGTTCTCCTCATCACTGTTGTCAGAGCAGTCATCTTCCCCATCACAACGCCAGGACAGACGGACACAGCGTCCCGACTTGCAGCGGAACTGGTCAGCTGTACACATAGACGTAGCTGAGGGTCCAAAAAAGGAACGTTAGATGAGCAAGAAGGATCACAAGAGACACAATTCCAAAACTAACTGTCCCAAACGCTCTTTTGCATCCACAGAAACTGAATGTTTCCACCAGTTCCCAGCACTCACTGCAGTTCCTCTCATCTGACTGGTCATCACAGTCAAAGTCGCCATCACACCTCCAGCCAGCATTAATGCACAAGCCACTGTTGCACATGAACTCTCCAGAGCGACAAGGCTGGTGAGATGCTGCAGAGATGATAAAGCACAGGAAGAGTAAACTCAGACAAGTGCAACAATCCCCAAAGCTCCTCAGTACCACCCTTACTCTCCATTATTAAGGAACTTGGTTCTGAGTAGATTTCTTCTGGAAACTCTAGTAATTCTTGTAAGCCGAAGTGCAGTGACTACACAGATCTCATCACTATCCTCTCTTTCCAGAGTTAAACAAAACCCCTAATAATGAAGGAGCCAGCTTATGTGTGAACAATTAGATTGCCATCTACACTGTAAGCCCTTCTGCAGCCAACGCAAAATGCATTTAGGTTTGCAACTCTGATGCTTGAACAAGGACATCACCCTGTGCTAACTTACAGCAGTCAGATTCATCAGACCAGTCTCCACAGTCATCATCACCATCACAGTGGTAGATGTCCAAGATGCAGCGTCCATATGCACACTGGAACTCCTCCAAGCTGCAGGTGGCAGCTGGAACATCTGATGCTAACGAAGGAATCAAAGAAAAAATATGTGAGGTGATAAGGCACAGTCCAGTTTAAAGGCAACCTTCTCAGTCCCATAATGGACTGGCAAGCATTCATTGCTGCTTATTTCTGCATGATCTGTATTACAGAGAGCAACACTGGTTTTGCTTCACTGAAAAGCAGGTTAAACTTACTTATAAAGACACTCTGGCAGACAATCCAGTAAATACAATATTAAAAAAGAAGTTACATAGCATAATAGGTTATGAAGATTAAATTTTTCAAGAGCTGTTAAATTCTAGAGAAGCAAAAGGATATGAAGGAAGAATTGATGGGAAAGCCTCAAAAAGGATTCAAGAGTGTCACCTTCTATGTTTTGCTTGAAACTCTATGCCTCAGTGCTAAGAAAGTGTTTAAATTGTTTAATAAATCTGAAAAAGCATAGATAGAAAACCAGAAAAATAAAGAAACCTTAGGGCTAGCTCCATATTAAGGACTGAGGCATGCCAGAATGCAAGGTTAAACTAGGGAATAATTTCTTTAAAATTTTAACAAAAATAAGCACTTGAAGACCAAAAGAAGCAAGCAAGCAGCGGGGTGCCCAGGCCAGCACCTGACCTTTGAAGATTTCCCCCTCCCTTTCCTCTCAGGCTCTGGCCAAAACAACCATGCCTATTCAGTTAGGAGCACTGCCAGAGGGATGACCCTGGGCAAAGCCAAACAAACCAATGGTCAAGGATTTGCCTGCTGCTCTCTGTTCAACAGTACACTAAGTGGGAAGGCATGAAAAATATTTTGAGTCCCACACAACAGAATCTGATACCTCTTCTCATACTATCTGGAGAATGCACTGTACATTTCAGATATACAAGTCTCCCAACTGAGGAGTTCTGAATATAAATCTATTAAACAAAAAGGAAAAGAAAGACTGAAAAGAGTAGTCTAGGAAGTGAGCAATACCTGCCTTTCCAACCTGAAGAACTGGGCATAGCAAGAAGGCCTAAACTAAGAGCTTTAATTCAGTGAGTGTCAGTGGCTGGATATGAAAATGTGTGTTAATGTGTCCCTCACCAAAGGAGCCTGAGTGTTTCAGTTTCCTTAAGAAAATGAAGTCAGTGACTCAAATTACCATGTTATGTGATTCAATTATAACACACACATTCCCCAAAAGAAACAGAAAAAAAAAAAAAAACCCAGACAGAAGAGTGTAATCCCACCTTGTCCCAGATGAATGACAAACACGATTGTAGATAAGGAAAATACGACAACCACATGGATGAAGATAAAAGAACAGGAGGTAGCCAAACTGAACTTCTTAGCAAGTTACTTCAAATGTCTTACAGAGACAACTGCCAGCCAGGACTGAAATAGCATTTCAGCTCAGAGAAACAGGGACACCACTTCTGGGTGCCCCTCCATTCCCACAGGAGGCAACATTGGAACATCTCTCTTCCCTTCCTGAGGGTCTATTCATGGCCTTCGGTGAAGTGACAGGCAAGGGAAGGAGAAAGGCAGAGAGCGAAAGGAGAGGGAGAGAGGCTGGCTTCCTCTTAGAGTCCTTTCCTGGCTTAGAAATGTTTGCAGCCCCTGGCTTTCTGCCAACTCTCATTATCTGGAAAGATAAAAGACAACTCCCCCATGCATCCACTCCCCCTGCCCTTCAGGAGCTGGCGGCCCTCATCCCCCTCCCAGAGCCTTTTGAAGTTTCCTGCTATCTAGAACAAATTCTGCAAAATGCCTTTGAGAGCAGGGAGGGGGAAGGGACCACTGCAAGTTCCAGAGACATGGACAGCGCTCACAAACTCAGGAGAGAGGCAGTGTGGGTTAGAAAGGGACAAAAACTCCTGTTTCACTTCCTACAAGCCTGTGAAGGTGAAGAAGGAAACAACTGTTGTAGGTTCTCATGCCCCAACATCCCTCTCCTCCAGCATCAGTCACTTGTTGAGCAACATCCTGCCAAAAGCATTTAAGTGAAAAGAGACTGGGCAGGTGGGAGGTGTTTTCAGTGTGCAGTACCTGAGGGTGTTTTCAATAAGCAGAATACTCCTCCACTTCCAAAATTTCAGTCCAGAATCAGACAAGAGGAAAAAGAAGGGAACAGTATTCTTGCCTTCCAGCTGCCCTTCAACTCCTCCAGTTTAATAGAGAGCTATATTCAGTAAAGCACAAACCTCCTGCTCTGACTCAAGGTCACACAGCTTTTGGAAGGAAAAGAAGCAGCAAGGCACAGACAAAGTATGCCTGTGAGGTAACACAAGAGAGACACCATTCTTTAGTGCCCTCTGGGGTAGACAGCAGAAGGTAGTGTAGCTGCCAGTACAGGCAGAACTAACTTGTTTTTTGATCTCTGCTGCAGAAAACATGCCAAAACCCAAAGCAAGAGCAGGTCCAAAGGGCTATTTCCTGCAGTTACAAAGGAAAGCACTTACGGCAATTCTCTTCATCCGAGCCATCCTTGCAGTCTGTGTCCCCATCACAGAACCAGTGCTCAGCTATGCAGCTGCCATCGCTGCAACGGAACTCCTTCTCTGAGCACTTTCTCATATCTGCAGAGACAGCAATGCAAACAAAGCCTTGGCTTTTTTCAGAGTACCCAGGAAAACACCAAACCACTCTCCTGAAGCTCCTAGGGCACCCACAAACAAGACTGCTCATTAAACCATACATACCTATGTCAGGCAGAGCCTGAGCAAAACCATTGTTCACTGAACTGACACAGAGTGCTGGATTCAACAGGAATCCAAGGGGACTTCACAATGCCACGTCAAGGAATGAAAGGTCTCAAGTGATTTTTTTTTGCCTGGCAGGTAAGCCACATAGCCCAAGATCCTAAATAGCCAGCCCTTGGAATGGAATATCCGACAAGCTCAGCCCAGAAAAGCCAGCTGGGAGCCTTGTTCAGGGGATCCTAGAACTGCACAGGCTGGACTCTGCACCACTCCTTTTAAAGTACTGTGAAGGCAGTATTTACATTACTCACCACACTGCTCATCACTGTTATCCCCACAGTCATTGTCACCATCACAGTGCCACAGGCTGCGAATGCAGTATCCATTCTGACATGAGAACTCATCTTCCTCACACTCCCTTGGAGCTGCAGGGACACAACAGGGATAAGGTGAAGGCAAGGCAAGGCAAGGCAAGGCAAGGCGACTTAGCTTGCAGAACACCAAATGTGTGACATGTTACAAGCCAAGCAACATCATCCTCCAATGACACGGTGATGCTGGAGAGCTGATTCTCCTAACAAATACCAGGAGAGCCACTGGGAGATTTCTTGAGTGTCTCTTTTCCACTCTGTTCACACACTAGCAGTACAGCAGGCTCTAAAACTTGAGAACATAGGTTGAGGGAAGTAGCTGGAACAGAGAGATGAAGCCACCCATCCTATGCTGGTATGTATTCTAGCACAGTCCCAAGCCAGACTCAAGATAACCCTGAACAGAAAAAAGGTAATCCGTGCCTTTTTTTAAAATTAGTTAATAGTCCCTGTCATTATCTAACAAATAACAGCTAGCAGTGTTGTACTTCCACCTTCTTTGCACAAAAATGTCAAAGCTGTCCTTCAAAGCAAAGGACATGCTCACTGAAGAGGGAGAGAGAAAATTCGAACTTCCTCTTCTGAACACCTCAGTATTTGCAAGCTCATTCCACTCTCCTTGCTAGTTTTCTAAGGAAGCTTGTCTGTAGACCAGTAAGGAAAGGAAAGGGACTGCAAATTTAGCACCCAAGGACTTCAGTCCAACAGAAACCATCCTATGGTTACTGCTGGTCTGAATAACTCCCCATAAATTTCTCATGCACAGAACCTTGTCTTTCTCCTTTCATCAGTCTCCAAATCTTTTTGTCACACCTTTCTCCACTGTTGTCCTAGATAAAACAGCATTTCAACCCTTTACAAAAAACAGAAAACCAAAGAGACCCAGACCTACATACCTTTTCCTTCATGAATATATTTGAATAGACTGGAAAACTGAGCTTAGTCTTGCATTCCAGAGCATCACATAGGATGTCAACCCCTGAACTTTGCTTCCCAGTTCTTTGCCCAAAAAGGCAGGCAAAGATCAGGGATATACTGATAAGAAAATTAACTCATTTCCATGCATTCAGTGGACATGGAATACTTTACAGTCGAGAGCTTTATTTCTACGTTTCTTCAAATGGAGTTCCTCCATCAGAGTCACTCTGGAGCACCATGCACACAACTCTGTGTAGGCATCCTACACAGAGATGTATCCCTACAGCACCACCCTCTCCTCAAGGAGCCCTCTTTGAAGGGACAGGATGCTGGTGACAGGCCAGCACTGCAGAAAAGTCAGACAGTGGAACCTGAGGCCACAGGAAGTCAGCCAGACAGGCAGTTCAGTAGGATTTGGCAGGGGTTAGGTGTTTCCACTAACAGGGCAGGGCATGAAGCCCAGCTCAGGGAAGTGCTTCATGGGACATTAACTAGCAAGGCTGTAGGGCATAAACGGTTCTACAGCTGGATGGAGAAGCATCCCCTCCCCCAAGACAAGCAGCTGAACAGAAAGCCAGGTGCCAAGGCAGCAGGGCTTATAGGTACACACCTCTGTCATAGGCAGAATATAGCTTATTACAAGCCAGAGGTCCAAGTCAGTGGGTGGACTCTTACAGTCCTGTAATAAAAAGGGTCAGCTCTCCCCAGTCACAGCAGGCAGGCACTGCAACCACCCTCTTCCCTCAGACAGGTGACTTACGGCAGTCCTGCTCATCAGAGTCATCCTCACAGTCATTGTCTCCATCACAGACCCACGACCGGCGGATGCATTTTCCATTGTCACAGTGGAAGTCCAAGGGGGAGCAAGTGGGCAGCACTGTAAGAGCAAAGAAACACCTCATGGAGCTGCAGCCAGCTTCCTTCCTGAAAACAAAGTTCCTTCCCTCCTGAGGGAGCGGAGCTAAATCTCTTAGAAACAAAAGACAAAATTTAAAGTCATCAGGAAGAGCTGTTCCTTAGAGGGGAGTCAGGGTAGGTCTGTACCTTGGCAGTCTCTCTTCCCCAGAGAAACACTGACCTTTCCACAATAAAGTAGCTGCCGCAATTCCCCCACTGAGCTCCTTTTTCCTCTTTCATCCTTGAGCCTCCTGTCCTCCCATAACTGTACTTGTTTTATAACAAGCAAAATTAAACTATCAATATCTTTCCTGCATGCTTCCCAGGGCACTCCATCCTGTTTCTATTACACAGCAAGTTCCTTAGAGTGAGAACTATCAGAAGCAATGTTTTAACTTTACAAAGTAACATGCTACAGTGTGTTTCAGCATGGGGACTCTGTCAGGTTTTTTATCTAAGAAATCTGCGAGGAGAAGCTGAGAGGCAGGAATCCATTGCTGGGGATAATTTGCTGTATCTCGGGCATGGACAACAGTCCAAACTTGCACGAGGTTTCCATCCAGAAAGGATGGAAGAAGGGGACAGACATGGGATGATGCTTGCCTACACAGAAGTCTGTTTGCAATGGAGTGGAACCACAAATCCACAGTGTCTGAAGAGGCCTGGAGCCACAAAGCTGGAATTCAAGGGGGAGCATCAGGCCTGTTCTTTCCCCCACAGATGAGAGGAACACTCAACCCCAAGAGGTTCATGCTTTTAAGTGCTGCCAGCTGTGGTAGGCAAGGGGCTGCACAAGACTGTTCCTGACAGGTGCGTTCTCCAAAGAACAGCATTCGCTTGGTGATGTGACGGGGTGAGGACTAGAAAGGCTACTGCCTGAAACCCTTTCATCCCAGCCCAGCTTGCCGACAGCAACTCCCATCTGTCACCAGGCAGGCCAGCCCTTTTCTGCTATGCTGCTACTCCCTTTCCTGCCAACACTATCCTGGAGGTGGGAGTGAGAGCAGAGGGAGGTGGGTAAAAAAGGAAGGTGAAGACAGCAGCCACACACAAAAGGAGGATGATTTAATAAGGAAAACAAATAGTCACATTTTCAGTTTTTCCAGCTTTCTCAACCCTCTGTTCCCCCTTGGCCCTGGACTGCTGCCAGTGTCCTGTTAAAGAAGCATGGATTATACATACTAAATCATTCACTGCTCTCCATAGCAAGTACTCCAACATTGCTCACCAAAAGCCTGGCCTAAAAACCCCCCTCTGTAGGAATATATTAGGGCAGATAAATTCAGACTTTCTCTAACATCCATTTTTCTAACCACAAATTTGGAACATCTTCTCAGCTGCTCCTGTAGCGTGGCAGGCATTTCTGTATCTGAGGACATAACTGCAGATATAATTGCTCTCCAAGTTCAAAGAATTTGGCATTGGCCCTTGGGAGAAGGTCCTTCCCACCATGTCCAGGCTATCCCATGCAGACATCTACCCATCTCATATACAGCTACTTCTAGGCCCCAGAGGGGTACAATGGAGAGGGATGCACGAAAACCTGTATTTTCCCTCTATAGGTTTGACAGTACCCTGATCTTCCAATAGCTACCCCTTTTCCTTACATCACACTTTCTCTGGGCTTCTGCAGCAATATGAAGAAGGAGTTTCCACTTCTTCCTCAGGGCAGGCAGAAGTACAAAACTCTTCACTTTCCAAACTGCTTCCAAATAAAACCAAGACATTTTTGGACTCAGATGATCAGTCCCACAGATCAGACCTCTCTCCCCCAAGCACAACTTCCAAACACCGCATGCCGAGAAAACCTTCCCTGGCCTCAGCTGCAATTTCAGGACTAAGACCATCCTCCCAGCATATGCTTCAGCATGACTAATCACCAAAGGACTGCACAGGAGCCACCTGGAAGGGAATTTACATGCTCACTCTCCAGGGGAGAATTCTTCAGACTCCCAGAGGGTTAAGCCATTAGCGCTGGTTCAGAGCGGATACCATTATCCCACTGAACTGCTGCATCCCTTCACGAGGTAACGACATAAAATGAAATTCCACCCCTACAGGGAGCAATTCAGTCAATTTCATACTCCCCCTAGATATAAAAATCAAGCTTCAAGCACAAGGGAAGAGAGCAAAACACAAATTGCTGTATACAAAGGAGAACCAAATTCCCCAACCCAGCAGAGAGCAAGTGTGTGCTAGCACAGACAACACTGGGGTGGGGGCAGGGTGGGATTGAATCTCCTTCTACAGGAGCTCTCCTTTAAAGGAGGAAGAAAAACTACAAACACACTTGAGACCAAAAAACCCAAACTAATGAATGAGGACTGATGTCTCATAGAGCACAGGAACTGTCAATGGGATCAGGGCAGGGATCCATATAAACTTGCAACCTGAATCTAATAATGGCCAGAAACAGATGCTTCAAAAGAAAATGCAAGAAATTCTGCGAGCAGCTTTCACATGGGGACAATCTCTGCCTAATCCCCTTCTTCCTAACTCTACCCTCTCAATCACTTCTTTCCACTAAAAAGCACACTGCTTACACAGAAACATTCCTGTTTCCTTCTATTTGTTCTAAGCACATCAGGCTCCAGTTCCACTGCACAGCCCTTTGCTCTAGGGTTGTTATTAATCAGCTCTTCTGTTGGCCATTTATTACTTCATATTTTGATGAGTTTTAGTTCTATAGAGTTAAAGCCGAGGCCATATCACTAGCCCACAGTGAATGTTTAGTACTGTTGTAAATATATCCAAAGTGTTTGGAAATTTGAAGTTAAGAGGAAATTCAAAAGTTCAAAGGTCACAATTAGGACACTCAAACAACCACCACTATGTCTTGTTCTGACACAATGGAGCAGCTATATAATCTGGTAAGTGTATTGCTTTTGCTCATACAGCTAATTTTAAAAGCCATAGTCAGAAGATAGGTACGTGCAATACAAAGAACCCATTTCACTGACAAAGGTGGAACAAGACCTCTTCATCTTGCTGGAGGACAATCTGGATTAGCATCAAGAAGACTAGAAACTGAATCTCCATATTCTCATCCCAGCTTGATATTGATGCATGACCCTGGGGACAGTTCTGCCTCTTCAGCCCCCCTCTCCAACCTGTCAAATGAAGGATATTTATTATTTTCTGACACATCTGCAGGTCCTTCATAGGCATTGCTTCCACTGATAAGAAAGCAATCACAGACTGCAGTAACATGCTTTCACCAGTACACACAGCAAGATTAGGCTGTGCCAACAGTAAACACAGTTAAGCCTCAACCCCTCTTCTCTGCTCAACCTCAGCTTGATCTCTCCAGATCAATGCAAAGAAACAATATTTTCCTAAAAGAGATGAGCAAAGGTAAGTCCCAGGATGGAGCTGAAGGCAGGCAAATGCCCAAACAGACAGGGACTAACTTGCCTCCCCAGGCAGAGCGAGAGGCAGGAGAGGGAGCAAATCCAAAGAAGGGGAGCCAGTGGAAGAACTAGGCTGGGCAGTAACAGCTAAAGAGAGCACATCTGTCAACTGACAGTGAGCAATACAAAAAGGCCTTTGAACTTCCAACCATTTCCCTGAGCTCATCCCTCTGCATGGTCACACTGGACATCATCCAATGTTTCAGCAAAGCTAGGTCTATCATAAGCCTGCTATTCCTCCCCCTCTCCCAACTCCTATTACACAGGACACTCTTTTATTGCCAAGCAGAAGCAGAAGGGGGAGGGCGGGCAAAAAGGGAAGTTTATAAGGTGAAACGCAGACTGAATCACGTCCCACTGTCCTTTGAACACTTTATCCCTGTTGCCTGTGGTGAGCAGGTTGCTTTGTACCCAAGGACAGCAAGCAACTGGTGTTCAGAGTTCTGGAACGCAGAGAGGCTTGAACAATACTGGCTGCTTAATTAGACAAACTCTCATTCACGTGAAGAATGAGAAGTTAATTTAAAAAATAAATACAACCAAAACAAAAAATCATGCTACCTACATTGGAAAAGTGCAGCCTGACCCCCAGCTATGTTCATACTCATGCATGTGTATAAACACACGCATATCCACAAACAGATCTGTTTGCTGAGATCTGCAGCAGACAAGAAGTCAAGGGACAAAAATGAAGGAGGTTAGTCCACTCTCACGAAGAAAAAGGAGATACTGCATTTTACTAACTAACATTTTGGAAAATCTAGTTCCAGAATAACATAAAATGTTATTACACTGCTGAACTGGATTTAAGAATGTTACCGGTCAAAAGAAAAAAAAAGGAAAAAAAAAGGAGAAAAAAAAAAAAAAAAAAAAAGGAAATTAAAAGACTATCAGCATCCAATCTTTCACAGCCCTTTGATCACAAGCACTCTGCCTGAGGGGGCATTGCATTAATTCTAGTGCCTTTTAAAGGAAATACACATACTCCAGGCCCAATAACATGACAAAGCTGCAGATAAGGAACTGGTGTGTTTTCAACAGAATATTAAATTTAGAAGTGAAGCTTCACCTGAGCCATTTCATCTGAGCTCAGTACTCGTGATTAAGTGAATGGCAGAAGGATAATTGTTCTTTCACAGTTTCCATTAATTTTAATAAAAGACCTGTGAGATTTTTATCCTAACTTCACCTTAAAAATTTTTGTTATGGGGCTGATGAGTGGGTTATAGTGATAGTCCTTCCTGGCAAGGAAGAGACCCTCTAGTGGACTCAAATAAGCTGTAGCTCAACAGGAACTGTGTAAATTTCTTCATGAGATGGGAACAATAGATCACTTTCAGTAATCTTTAAGGTAAAAGTAAATTTTTTTTCAGTCCCTTCAAATGAAGAAGTATTGTACAACAAGTGCACGGAGCTAAGCAACCAAGTTTGTGTCCCGAACAGTAACACATTTACTTAAATTAATTAAGTATGATACAGACCCAAAATTCAGAGCAAAAAGGCTCGTCTGGGGGGGATGGTTATGAGGAGATTTGGTGTATCTCATGAGAAACAGAACTATTTATCAATCCTCAGGCCAAGTTTACTCAGTTGTCTGCTCACCCTTGCCACAGGAAGTAAGACTCATTCACACGATGCAGGACTTCAAAGGGCATGCAGGAGGGCAGAATGAAAACCATTCCTCTGCTTGCATGCGGCTTTCGTTAGGGACAGGCCAAAGCAGTCTCTGCTGGCACAAGGCAGGAAGGCAGCTGAACTACTCTGTGCATGTGCAGCGAGGGCTTCCAAGCCAGACACTGTCAGCAAGCCAGAGAGCTGACACCAGACAAAGTCTACGGAGCCGGCATGACAGCTGGCAGGTTGCTTATTGCTATTATTACTACAGGACTCTGGCTTGTAAACATGATCCAGAGCAGGAAGCAAACATGTCACGGAATAATTGGCTTCAATCACAGCAGGGCTTCAAAGCTGCAAGGAGAGCAGTTTCTGTCACAGGTAAGCACAGGCAGGGCTTTCCCAAAACCAATGGAAAATACCTACGGAGAGGCAGATGTACCGAGGACACCAATACAGAAATAAAGTGTCTGGGGTGTACAGAAACAGTGAAGGTTGAGGAAAAAGTTTAGTGCAACCAACTCAAGAAATGGTAATTTGTTTTATAGTGTGCAATGCAGTATTAAAAAAAACAAACAAAGTAAAACACACCACATTTTAAGAATTTATCTCAAAACTGACAATATCTCTCTAAAGAAGTGTTTCCCATGTCTGTTCCTGTTTTCTGTAGTTGTAACTCCACTCACTACTGAGTATCTTGCTTTTTTTGTTTTTAACACCACACACTGCATTTCAAGCTGTTACTCTTTAACCAAAATGACAGATTACCAATTCAAAGCTAGAAAATTGCATTAATACAGAATTTAGCAAACTCCCATCAACTACTCAAGCATATATGCAGTACTGAATCAGTACTGAATAAACACAGGTGCAAGACTGAATCCTGACTTGCTAAAGTAATTTTCATCTTAACCCCCCCAGCCTGTTTCACTCTCTTGCTTTATTAAGAGTCCAGTAGTCCACTGCCTTCCCATTTTCCTCTCCTCTTTCCAAGGAAGTAGGCAGAACTCATTCTTCTCATTCAATTGGCTTATGGTAGACATATGAGCATATGATACACTGAAGAAAAGTACACTTTGAAAAGGTATGGTTGCAGCTTTATTTCTCTGGAAAGTTTGGACATTCACAGGAGAAAAAAGAAAATCCTGCAACTCTAAAACTAGCTTGCAGCAGACCAGTGGAAAGGTGGGATTCCTTGCAAACACATCTGTTTACTCTCCCAGTCAGAGACATCTACTTGATATTATAATTCCTGCCTGTAAAACTCAGAGCTGCACATCCATATAATTGCTGGAAAAGGATCTCAATAGCTTTAGCATCTCAGAAGTCTCCATATGAAGTGGTTGCAGATTAAAGTTCGTAAGTCAGAAAAGACAACTGGGCCCATGCTGGCATGAAGACCAGCCCCATGTTTTTTGAGGAATTTTTTATGTAGGCCTTTAGTATATCTGGGACTTGCTGAATGACTTCATCAGAACAATCCAAATCTTCAGCTCAGTATTTGTATGAAAAGAAATTTAATAATTTTAGTCAATAAATAAAGCCATATATCAAATTCAAAGCAGAGAAGCTCAAAAATTTCGCTCTAACCAGGAAACTTTATGCATGACACAGACAAACAGCCAAGGAAGGATAGAAAAAGAAGTGAACCAATTGTTCTCATGTACTATGCATCACTGCTGATTCATGAGAAGCTTAAACTGATTTAAAGTTTAAGTTGCTGTTACAAGGGGCTCAAGCCCCACCCGTGCTCTTGCACTCCTTCTGCCTTGTTTATGCTTGGCACAGTCAGCAAGCAGAGAAAATGGAAGGTTAACCCCACAAATGAGAACACCTTCAAAAGGCTCCTGTATGACAAGCAGAAGGGAGGGATTTAGCAAGCAACCTGCTCTGGCAAAAAGGTTCAGTGCTATAATAACTAAGCAAGACAGGACAGCACAGACAACTACCACAAACCTACATTGTAGAGCTGATCTAGTTCTTACAAGCTAAGAATAGTATCATACTTGGATTCATAATAAGCAGCCACTCAGAGCAAGATATAACAGGCTTAAAGAAGTAAGTGTTCCTCGGGCTCCTCCACTGCAACCTTGCATGTGTGTACTGGAGTCATGCAATTAAGCAATGGGGCAAAGGAAGCTATAGAAATGTTAACTTTTATTTTTGGTGTCTTATTTGCACTAAATTGCACTTCCAAGTACTGCTGGCTGTCAGCTGAAAAAGTTCTCTTTGCATCTATTCTACCAGGATGCAATATTTAAAAAGGTAGCTCCTATTCTAGTCCTTCCTCTTGAATCACTTTACTACTCTGTATAAACGGAGCTCCTTTTCTCCCCTTCCATCTTGTCAAACCTGCTGTCCTTCTCTGTACATGCTAGCTTTCCTCTGTCACTAAATGGCAGAGACCTACAGCACAAGTTATATCCTGAATAAGATCACATAATCGCCAAGGCTGAAAAAGACCCTCAAGACCCTCACATCCAGAGACCATGACTCCAGCACCTCCCTGGGCAATTTATTCCCATGCCTGATCACTCTTTCAATGAAAAGTTCTTTTCTAATGTCTGTACCTTGCCTGGTGCAGCTTAAGGCCATTTGCTCTCATCCCTTCACCTGAGACATGGTAGAAGAGACCAACCCCCACCTCACAACAACCTCCTTTCAGGTAGTTGTAGAGGGCAATGAGGTCTCCCCAAGCCTCCTTTTCTCCAGGCTAAACACCCCCAGCTCCCTCAGCTGCTTCTCCCAAGACATGTTTTCTAAACCCTTCACCAGCTCCATTGTGCTTCTCTGGACATGCTCCAGCACCTCAATGTCCTTCTTGTAGTGAGGGGCCCAAAACTGAACACAGCACTTGAGGTGCAGCATCACCAGTGCTGAGTACAGGGGGACAATCACTGTCCTGGTCCTGCTGGTTCACACTACTGCTGATACAGGCCAGGATGCCATTGGCCTTCTTGACCACCTGCATGCACTGGATCATGTTCAGCTGCTGTTGACCAGCACCCCCAAGTCCTTTTCTGCTGTGCAGCTTTCCAGCCTGTAATGCTGCCTTGGGGTTGTTGTGACCCACAGGCAGGACCTGACACTTCACCTTGTTGAACCTCGCACACTTGGTCTCAGCCCATGGACCCAGCCTTTTCCTCATCCACTAATTAGGTCATCTTGTCATAGAAGGAGATCAAGCTGGTCAAGTAGAACCTGCCTTTTGTAAAACCATACTGTATGGGCCTGACCTCTGGTCGTTCTGCAGGTGTTGTATGATGGTACTAGGATGATGTGCTCCATGACCATCCCTGGTACCGAGGTGAGGCTGAAAGGCCTTTCGTTCCCTGGATGATTCTTCCAACTTTTCTTGGAGATGGGAGTTTTATTTGCCAATCTCCATTCAACTGGAACTTCTCTGGTTAACCAGGACTGCTGCTAAATGATTGAAAGTGGTTTGGCAAGTTCTTTCATCTCATTACTTTTAGGTGCATCCCATCTGGGCTCATAGACTTGTGGGTGTCTGATTTGTATAGCAGGTCACTATTTCCTTCTGAATTACAGGGGCTTCACTCAGCTCTCTGTCACTAAGTTCCAGCACGAGAAACTGGGTACCCCGAGGACAACTGGTTTTGACATTAAAGACTAAGGCAAAGAAGGCAACTCAGCCTTTTTCTCCTTTCCCTGACACTATGCTACCCTCTACATTCAGCTAAGGGTGAAGACTCTCCTCAGCCCTCCTTTTGCTTCCAATGTATTTATAGAAATTTTTTTTTCTTGTTGTCTTAACTGGAGTGGACAACCTTCTTAGAAACTGTAAATTAAACAAGGCAGAAGTCAAACCCAGTTCCCACATTCTCTGTATCACTGTCTCTTGTATGTCTACCTCTATTTTATATTCTTCCCAACCTCCAGTGCCTTAGAATATCAGCAGATTGCTCACACTTTAGTACTGTTTCCTAGATTGCACAGCTCCCATTCAAATAGATACAGGCCAGATCTCCTTAATATATTGTATCTCCTTAATATATTATATCTTACTGTGCAAGACCAAAAGGTTCCTCTCTTTCCGGCCACAGAGAGAGACATGATGCGTCAGCAGATGCCAAGAGAAGAGCAGAAGAAAGTAGCATGAAAATAAATATTCTTCCTGAAAACACAAAATCTGCTTCTACTTGTAATACAAAGACTTCTTTAACAAGAGGTGGCATATTCATCTTTAACAGCCCTTAGTGGATTACAGATCCATAAACTTGTCAGATTGCTGTTTGAGACTGTTTGAAGTTTCAGAATCCATGTTTTGTGGCAAGGAGATTCTGGAGATTCACAGTTTTAGCATACGTTACACAAAGCAACCCCCTGCTAATTCCTACTGAAGATCTTATCTTGCCTGCCCCCAAGTCCTACCATGCCTGCTTAGCTTGAAATTTTTTGGTGCTGGAAGTTGTTGAATTACAAAGAAAATCATATCAAGAATTATCACTTGTCTAAATCATTACTGAGCCCACTGAAAAAAAAGTTAAAACAATCCCACCACCATCCCCCAATCTCCTTGCCTATCTGCAAAAAAACCCAAAAAACCAACAAACAAACAAAAAACCACAAGAAAAACCCCACCCAACCAAAAAACAACCCACAAAAAAGGAATTTTCTTCTGTGCTTAGTAAAAAGCCAGTAAATCCAGCTTAGCTATTGGATATGGCTTACCTCCCCAATACCCAAGGTCTTCCATGTTGCTCAACATTTGCAAAATTTTAAGAAACAAGAACTGAGAAGGAAGGAAATTTTCAAGAAGCTGGGTTGACGTCTCCCATTTTAAGGAAGAAGAGATTCTTTAAGACACTACTTAAAAGATTAAGATAGCTCCTTTCCATACAGCAATCAACAGCAGAAACCATGGAAGGTTAGAGAAAGATCCAGCAAGGGAAGATAAATTTCTCTCTCATGTCCACTGACAGGAGCCTTAAATTTTCAGCTCTAGGGCAACTTTTAGGAAAGGAATTTCATGAGACCAGGCTTTTTTTTTTTCCCACTCTTTAATTCTACCATGCTCTGTGGAATCCAAACACATGAGGTAAAAAGGGAATTTACTTGTGTCTCCATGGAAAGAGGCTTTCTCTATTCATCTCTATCACGCTACACCCACTCAGAGTGACATTTCACATCAGTTTTCACCTAGCTGGGCTCAGCTACACAGATGCCAACACCATGGAGATACACAGTACCTGCAAGGTAACATCTCTCAGCAAATCCCAAGACCAATGAATGTTATTTCCATTTGATTCCCTCCCTTCACAGGGCAGCCAGGACAGAAACTAGAATGCTACTTAAGAGGGCAGACACCCTCAATACGCCTCTTCAAACTGTTTATTTTCCATTAATATTTACAGCAAAATCAAATTATTTAATTCAGAGACAGTGCTTTTGCAAGGGTGGAAAAATGAGAGCGACTTTTCCTCTGTCTCTCCTCTTCCTCTAACATATTTATGTCCAACTATCATCTAAAACCAGCTGCAAAAAAAGCCAAAGTTGGGCTTGCACTGTGTTTTATATCAGTGGACAATGGCTCTGTTAGACTCCAAGTCAGACAAAAGTATGTCTTCTACAGTCAAAAACTTTTGTCATACAAATGGTAGGATGTGCCTGTAAAACATGGAAGCACCTGCAGAGAAAAAGATTCCCAATTTTCCCAGACACAAGTCAAGGATGGTATTCTTACTGCAGCCATCTTCATCACTGTGGTCCCCACAGTCATTGTCTCCATCACATTGCCACTGAGCAGGGATGCACGTGCATTCACCAAAAGCACTGACAGCACAGGTAAAATGATTACGTCCACAGGAACACTCAGTACTACTTGTAACACCTGTAAAGGAAGAAAAAAAAAAAAGATGTATTGAAGAGATCCCATCTACTTTAGAGTAAACATTAAATGGTGTCACAAAGTGACACCAATTTTTCCTCTGTGTACACACTAGTGTGTATGAACACATCCTTGACTGCAAAGGAAAATATTCACCTTCCTTACATACTGAAATTGGAGATCGATTACTATGCACAGTTCTGGAAAGGAGCTCTTTGAAATCAACAGTCAAGTGCAACCTGCCAAAAAGAAACTTGGGAATCAGCTGAAAAATAACTCAGCACTAATCACAAACATTCAAGGAGTCCCAGGTATCAGAACGCCACTTTTATTTTACAAACTCAGTCTTTTCCTAGACCACAGCGCTGCTGCTGCTTTTCACTCAGTTACAGCACCACAACACAAGGGAAAACTCTCTGAAGTAGAATCCTTGCTATTTGAAGGGTCATCTCCCAACCCTAAACTTTTTAGATGCAAACCGTTCGCATGTCACTATTTTAGACATTTCAGACTCCAGTGAAAGTGGAAAAGAATCTTTTATTATTTACCTGTAAACATTAAACTGTTACATTAAGCTGTGCATAACTGACATTTATAAGAGCAAAAGGGTTTTCAGCTTTACAAACTGACTAAAAGAAAATGCAGTCCAAATGATAATATATTAACCTGATCAGAATATTTTTTCCAGCCTTAAAGTTAGGCTAAGGACCTCCCAGCCTGCCTTTACTACCTTCAGAGCAATACTCTAAAACAACTCTTGACTCTCATCCCTGTGCAAATGCAACTATTTATGATATCATCCTGTACTTCCTCTAAAAAAAAATCTCTGCCTTGAAAAAGAACAGGCTATAACACACCCACCCCCCAAAAAGGAAAAGGTCATGCCTGAACTTCTGTCTGACATTATCTAGACAATCTATATAATCAATATCACTGTTAAACAAATGATTACTCTATCAATCATCAACTCCCTCAGGCTAGTCTGGTTGGATTTTTTTGCATGGTTCTTTCTTTCTGCAATTCAAACAAACCTAAAGCTCTTAGATTAAACAATAGATCATAAGGAAAGAATTACAGAGAAGTACCTGCCCCAAGTGGTAATCACATACATACTGAACTATTTTCAGGCTTTTTGATTTCACTGATCTCACTCAAACATCTAGTATATCTGTGATAAACCATAAACTGTATCAATCTAATCAAAAAGAAAAAAAACAAGCCTCATAATTTCCTTATTTTCCATTCTAATTGAGAAAAGGAATATCTGCAAAATTGATGCAATACTTCTGCAACACTTTGAACAGCAGAATTCCCTCCAGTGAAGTTATCCACTTGTGCAAGTAAAGCAAAGATTAAAGAGGGGATGCACTTCCTTAAAAAAGGATTACATTATGTTTCTTCTGCACAAAACTGGCTGAAGAGGTTTCTGCCAGCCTCAGCTGCCTGCTTGCAAATGCTACACTGCAGCTTGCAAGGCCTTAACTACAGACTATTTTCCAAGCTGAACTGCACCCAAATTGGTTATGGGATTTCTATTCAGTCTCTCATGGGCATAAAAATAAAAACCTTTTATTCTTTCACTTATGTCCATTACAAGCTACCTTCAAAAGGTTTAGTACAAAACAATACATCTCAAGGTACAGAGATCTGCATAAACAGAAGAATATTTATCATCTGGTGTAACAATGGATAAAGGCTAAAAGAACAGGAGGCGAATAAGGAATAAAAGAGGGCAGAGTGGTCAGATCTTCAGAGGACTTACCAGGTATGGCCAGGGCAATGGCTGGCTCAAAAGGACAGCAAATGGGTGATGTAGGCAGAAGGCAAAAAGAAGCAACAGACTTTCCTAAGGGAAAGCAATTTGTCATCTATGCAACATTTCAGACGAGTAGAAATAAACTAAGGGAAACTCAGAAGAACCACAACTACCCACAAAAATCAAACAGGTTTCTTCAAACCGACGACAGAGAGAATTTAGGATAAATCATCTTCTGCTGTCACCTACAGCCTTCTAAAAAGGCAGACCCAGTTGTATACTGTAGCCAAAGTAGCAGCTGTTTAAACTACCTTTTCCAAAAGAATTTTCTACCATTATCCTCATCAAAAGCACCCCAAAGCACTCATCCCAGTTACTTTAAGCTCCAGTACCCCTTCCTATTGGAGTACACAAGACCACTACCATTTAGGTTGGAAAAGATCTCTATGGTCACAAAAACTAACCATTAACTGAACAGCACCAGCTCCAGCATTGAACAGCATCTCAAAGTGCCACATCCACATGCCTTTTAAATACCTCCAGGAATGGAGACTCTGCCATTCCCTGGGTAGCCTGTCCTCCAGTGTTGAAAAATCTTTTGGTGAAGAAATTTTCCCTAATATCTGATCTAAACCTCCTCTGACACAACATTTCTGCTCATCCTGTCACTTTGTACCTGGGAGAAAAGACACTTATCTCCCTACAACCTCCTTTCAGGTAGTTGTCAAGAGTGATAGAGTCTCCCTGAGCCTCCTTTTCTCCAGGCTAAGCAACCCTAGCTCCTCCAGCCCCTCCTCTGAAGACTTGCTCTTTAATCCTTTCACCAGCTTTTCTGGCCTTCCCCATGAGCAGCACAGCAGTACAGCTCTGCAACAGCAAAAAAAGAATTAGTGCAGCTGTCCCAGTCTGCAAAGTGTAACTTAATCTGCTGTATTGTCAAACACACAGTTCCCTTCAAAGTTGCTACTAATATTAGGTTATATATAAGCACACACATATTAAATCTGTTCTTCTCACCTCATTAAAGTTGCTATGTTCCATCATCTCTGCTTTGTGATTTTACCATGCTACTGAAACTGTTGGAAGCTGAAGGACATGCTATGACCTAGATACCAACACTCTCCTATGCACTAGCTGGTGTCTGTAGTGATATTATGTAAGCATACTTTGCTTAACTATTTCGAATTACAACCTTTGCAGATCTAATGGTTTGTGATTTGTGACCTTTAGGGGAACTAACCTTCTAGTCACTATAAATCATAATCTCACCTGGGTTTGCACTTGTCAAGTAATGCACATGATTGTTGGGAAAACACACCAATTTGAACCTATGAACAGTTTCAGAAGCAATCCTGGGTGGCTAGTCTTTCCCAGAAAAAAGAACAAGGTGAATAAAAGCTGGCACACCTGAAAGCAGCAGGAATTTTCTCAATGATTTCAGTACGGATAGTATTTCACCTTTGGTGTCTCCTGATTATTTCCTGTGCTCAGAGCTCCAGTGACACTGCCCTGTAACTGTATCTGTAACAGTAGAGGGTCAGGAAGGATAAAGATGAGAAGCATGTTTTTTCCAGCTCCAGGCGGAAGTGGTGCACTTGGTGTGAGAAGCCTTAGGAGAAGATCTACCTTCTTACCTCAAACTCTCATTAAACCCTGGGAGCGTGAGACAGAAGGGTGACCAAACACACATATAAAGTGCCAGTGTCACGTTTCAATCCCAGTCAGTCAGTGGGCCAGGAACAGGACGGAAATCAGCGCTTGCTGTTCAGGCAACTGGACCAACAATCAAAGGGGACATATCTAATTGCACTTCTACACATTATTCTGGAGCAGGAACAAAAAGAGGCACCTCTGGGCTTAGTAACGACAAATATTTTTCCTGAAACTTTACATCACATTGCAGGCTTGGACATTTTACTAACTCTGGATTCAAAAATCTTTTCACTCACGCAGGAGGCAAAACCCTGACATATTTTAGCAATGCAATATATACAACATGACACAAAAAAGCTGAACAGAGGTATTGCCACACGCTGAGCTGATAGCATTCAATTTCCACGGCCTCTCCTGATCCCTCATGTGACCACAACAAAAATTTCCTACTCTCACTTTCCCTTGGGTATAAACAACCAAAAAATCATCTTCACTGTCTGTAGTTTGGTTCCCTCCAGATGCATAGCAGCAGGATCCAGTAACCAAACAGTTTTCTAGCAAAGTATACAAACAATCTCCAGATTTTAAAAACAGGAAGTCGGTCTAAACACAAGCCTCATACTTAACATTTGCCATCACCTGAAATTTAGCATGGTATACTCATTTCTTCAGATTCCTTCCAAATATCCTCCACATCTTCATATTTGCCTCATAAATGAAATGTCTCCTGAGGAAGGGTGCGTTGCCCCCACCCCTCTTAAAACAATAGTTAGGATCTATGTAGTTTTATGTCTAAAGTTGACAAAGCAGTTAAGTAATTTCTGGCTGAAAAGTAGAAGTCAATTATCATCCTGTTATTTCTGTATATATATATATAATTTTGGGCGGGGGGGAGAGCAAGGGCAGGGCTGCTCAAACAGTAGGTTGTTACTCTGCTTCCCTCACCTCCCAGCAACTCTTAATCAGGCCAAACAATACAGCCCCATAAAGCAAAACCTACATACAAAGCTTCATTTTGCTGATAAGGTCACTTGCAATCCTCAGAGCTATTACAGAGCAGCCCTGTATTTGCCACGGATTCATAAAAATATTGACATTACAAAGAAAAATTAAGTAGACAGGATAAATACCAAACTGGGCTCTGTAGCAGTTGCTTTGATAGAAACAGCAGATTTCTGGTGGAGAGTGAAAACACTGTTTTGTTTAAGTCCTGACAGCATGCTTTATTCCAAAAAGAAAGACTCTAACCCACTCCCTCTTCAGTAAAAATAATGGCACATGGCAGCTCTTAACACCATTTTGCAGCAATTCAACCTTTGACAGGCTGTTGCTTCAACATGGAATCATGCAACAGCCCAGTTTGGAAGGGACCTCAAAAGATCACCTGGTCTAGCCTTTTGTGGCAAATGGAGCCTGGATGAGACTATCCAGCACGCTGTACAGTTGCATCTTGAGAGCACCCAGAGATGGGGTCTCTATGTCTCTGGGGAGGTAGCATGATTGTTCTCATTGTAAAAAGCATCTTTTGTTAAGATGAATACATTTCTGTCAGTCTCTGGTAGCATTCTAGAACTATCAGAATTTTATCATATTCACATATGGATGAAGTTTCCTCAGTTAACAACTGCAAAAAATCCTGGCTTCAATGGTCAATGCTATGCTGCCTTTCCAAATTTTCTTTTATCCAGGTATCAAGAACCAGCTACATAAAAGAGACTCCAACTCCACACCACCCTGTTGATTGTATCTTTTCCCTTTGATCCTAACACAGAACCTCTCACTGTTCTTTTTAAAATCAGCAGTAGGAAGTTCACAGCCATCAGATTGTTTGCACCACCCTACAATTCTTCATGTACCTGTAACACAGGATAGCACAGCTAAAACCATGGCTAAGTATTCCTTAAGTGCTTCTATGCTGCAAGGAATAAAGCACCAATACCTTCAGAAAAGCCAGAAGTACAAAGAGATTTGGCATTCTTTACAGTTGCAGACTGTTCAGCCCAGAATCAGAAGCCTCTGGAAAGAACAATCATTCTCTTGGTCCAGCACTGAGTAACATGTGGATTTGGGTTTCTCCCCCTCCATGGACAGGCACCTAATTCTGGCCTACAGAAGACCTTCAATGGAAGGCAGAGATTACAAAAGACAGAACCAAAAACATCACAATACATCTTTTATAATTTTAACTCCACCATAGAAAAATGATGGGAGGGCAGAAGGTATAAGTGGATATTGAATGAGTGAAAATAGAGGACACATTTGACACTTAGAATGACAAAGCAGGAAAAAGAAATCCAGGATTGTGTAAATGAAATGGAATATGATTAACGGAATTAAAGGTGAAAGGAGAGAACTAAAGTCCTAATAGTGATGGACATAAGGCTTTAGGTCTTTTTCCACAGAGAAAGCATGGAAAGGTATCCCCAGACACATTTTTGAACAAATCTGGAATAAGCATCAGAATATTTTGCCCTGGCTTCAACAGATGCACTGAATTTCTTCCTTCTGTATTTCAAGAACTCATGAGTATCTTATTGCTTACTTGGGGCTAAAATTAGTGAATTCTGTAGCATAGCCTTTAATAGTCGTCTTAACACCTTGTCCACCTGTTGCTAGAAGGTCTGTGTCAGATAACAATTATCCCTCTTTCTCCACTTCCAGGCCAGGCTCACTTTTGCATTCCCATCACATACACACCTTGATGAGGGCAGATGCTGGATATGTCAGACAGTCTTGAGCATAGTTCAGATGATACACTTTCCCTCTTTATCCAGCACCTCCCTGAATTCCTACAGCAGAGAAGCTCGGCTTTATTTACTTGCCTGTTTTTTTTTTTCTTGAGGGAAAATGAAAATTTTGGATCCCTCTCTTACCCAAATAGCAGTTTCCACTGAAGGAAAAAGTACAGTTAATCCAGCTTTAGAAGAGGGATTTACTGACCATTGTTTAAACTCAGAGCTCTGCTGGCAGACACAGCAAAGGCAACATTAGAGCACAACAGGCTGATGTCAGAAGGGGCACCATGCACTGATAAATGCCAACAGTTTTCTCTTCTTTTCTACTCCATTACAGAAGCATCTGAAGCAGTTCTGATTGGGTACCCACATGGTCTTTGAATTGTTGAAGCCTGCCTAAAGTTAACATCACTAGGAAGAGCAATCCAAAAGTTCTCAAAGCTTTAAACAGAATTGTTACAGTTTTGTTTGAGGAAGGTATGTGATAGTGGTAAGGTTAAGGATAAAAAAAAAAAAAAGACATAACCTTCAACAAAACCACATGAACCAGAGAAGAGATTGAAGATGTTACCACTTTTTGGTAATGGTGCCTGCTTTGGCAGTCTCCAAGTGACAATGAAAGTTTCCTAGCCCTAGAAGTTCTCTTTTCAATTTGAAAAAGCAGGGATACCTCAATCCTGAACCAGCTTGTTCTCAGTTAAACACATGACTGAACAAAGTGCTAGGGAGAGGCACGTTACCAAGCACTATCACCTCCAGTTACCATATTAAACTGCTCAACTACACATCTCAGACTTCAAAAATGTTACACTTAATGTGAGCACAAAGAATAGAAAAGCATAAAGAAGAGAAATCCCACAGGGCATCTGCAATTAGGACTTGAAGAAAATAAGTGGTGCAACAAAGTGCAAACTGACTGAGCGTTGGTGCAATGGGTGTACGACTGAGTTAGAGCAAGACTGGAACAGAAACTATATTTTCAGAAACACTGCATGGGGAGAGAAGTAGGAGGCCTTCAAAAACATGCTTGAGTCTCTGGATCCCAATTCTGATCCCACAGAATTAAAGAACAGCAATCCCACTGAAAACCTGTACCTGCACCCAGGAAATAGGAAAGTATTTACAGAAACAACTACTGAAAAAAGAAATACTGAAGAAGCATTTGATTTGAACATAAAAAGACTCAAGGATTAGGAAGCAATTGTTACAATTCCTTCTCCCAAAACTTTCAAGTCATAAATTAACACCTTGCAATTATTAATGTGACTATAACTGAGGTCTCTAGATCCTTGTCCTAACTCTATCTATATCTTCTACAGAACCTGACAACATTACTTCCCTTCTACAAGTGGGTATACTACTATTATGCCACCACAATGTACTGAGGCTTAATGTTTAATCTGTTTCTACATATACAGAGTCTTTGAACAGAAGGTGCATTATTATTGCTGTGAAAATCTTATTCAAATTGGCTGGGTTACCAGCAAACACAGATCAAAAAAGTCAGCTGAAGGACCTTAAACAAAAGATAATGAGAAATGGCAGCAAGTCAAGCTGCAGGGGGTAGACATAGCTAGTAGGTATTACAGGGATCAGCATTAGATCCAGTCCCATTAAGTAACCTCATTAATGATCTGGAAGAAAGAATAAGTATCAAGTAAGAGGAGCCTGCAAATGATACCAAAATAGGAAACACTCTGCTCCAAACACAACAGAGGAAAAAGAAATAATATAGAAGGGACCTTAGAAGATTAGAATTATGGGCAGGAAATTAAGATCTGATCTTTTAAAAAATATTTTTTTAAAACTAGTGCATCCGGTGGAAATTAATTTTAAACAGATTGAACAAATTAATAGAAAAGGCTGGGATGCAGCAATGCCTGGAAAAATCAAGGAGTAATCATAAAAGACTAGCCATTGGTTCCTGCTATGACACAATATGGCAGCCAAAAAAATACTTTACGCTAATTATGCATAAATGTCACATCATGGAGGAAGAAACTTTCTCCCCATTTGCAGAAATAGAGTGTAAGATTAAGGTCCATACTGAGGCTTGTACAGGGAAATTAAGCAACGTATTCTAACCGCACTAATAAAATGTTCCTCAGAAGTGTGTTATGACACACAGTTCCCTCAAGACTCCAAAAAGATCCTGTTTGAAGCCTGAACCAACACAATGTATTTTTTATTCCCTGCTGACTATTTAGTTCATGAAATCAGACAAAAGGCAACAACTACCAATTCTATGAGGCTTTTTCTGAATAGGAAATATTCAGAAATATTTCCCTTTGTTTCCTGAGCAACTTCTTGGTTACCTATGGAAGTAGCTCATGGTGGACAACACATGAAGTCTCAGTATAGAAACAGGAACCTTTCAACCACTAAAACATGTTAAACACATCAAAACCTTAAGTTCTTGTCCAAAAGTGGGCACGAAGTATCAGGTAAATGACAACTACTTCAAATGGACTGAGAAATTTCAACAGGTGAGGCTAGACAAAAGAAAGTTGTATGTGAGTGATCACATCTGCAATGTTGTCTCCAGCTCTCAGCTGCTCAGCACAAAAGAAACATGGAGCTCCTGGAGCAAGTCCAGTGGAGGGTCATGAAGATTATTAAGGGGATAAAGAATCTCTCTCATGAGCAAAGGCTGAGGGAGTTGGGCCTGTTCAACTTTGAGAAGAGATGACTGAGAAGGGACCTCATCAATGTCTATCAGTATCTGAAGGGAGGGCGTCAGAGGATGGAGCCAGGCTCTGCTTGGTGGTGCTGAGCAATAGGAGAAGAGGCAATGGGCAGAAACTGATGCACAATATGCTTGATGCACTCTTATGCTTGAGTGAAACACTAAGTTTCACTCAAGCATAAGAACTTCTTTGCTGCGCAGGTGACCGAGCACTGGAACAGGTTGCCCAGAGGGTTTGTGGAGTCTCCCTCACAGGAGATATTAAAAAAAAACTATCTAGGTGCAATCCAGTGCCATGTGCTCTAGGATAACCTTACTTGAGCAGGGGGTTGGACCAGAATACCTACTGCTGTCCCTTCCAACCTGACCCATTCTGTGACCTTTTCCCCTGGCCTTCTCTTCAGAATCCTATGCAGCTCTCTCCTGGGAACACCAGAACTACTTTGTAAGGACCTGGTAAAACACCTCAACTCTAATTTCCAGATATTTTGGCTGAAATGCGACCATACAGTGATACACTTTACATATTTAATAGCCATTAAATGGCAAATGTCCTTTCTGTAGTTACAAGGTTCCCTCAAAGATTTGGAACTGGCAGGACAGTACAAAATGCTACTTTTTTTTTCTGTAGCTCCACATGCCTGTAAAACACTGCTGACATCCAAAAAACCAAGCACCCTATCAGCCTGCTTCAAACATCTTGTCCTATGTTAAAAGAAACAGCCCTTTAAAAAAAGTCTTTGAGCTTTTCGAAAGATCAGAATTCAATATGATGGTTCTCCCACTCTCTCTACAAGTTTGTACAAAAACATTAGATAGTGGGAGCATCTGTTTTACCAAGAACCTATGAAGGTACAAAGACCTCAGAAAGCCATGAGCTGCAGTATGCTACCTCTGACATTCTGCTTCTTACCTCCAAGGCCCTAACTGGAAGAGACCGAGCCTCCTACATGCCTTTAACCCAAATACTTATATTTTCTCTGTGGACTAAATCATTTTTCCTACCTCTAAACCTGGATTCCAAGGAGCAGGAACATTGTTTCCCAGCATGTGATTTTTTTTTCTCGTTACAGTTAAAAGCATCCCTTCAGTCTTGGCATTTCATTACCTCTAGATTTTCTCTCTTAAGCGGAGAGCATGTCATCCATTTTATATTATGAAGTGCAGAGTGATACCTGAAGGATGCCATCAAGAAATATGCTTTGCTGATATTAACAGGAAGCAGCATTTTCTTACATAGCTGCAAGCTCCTATACAACTGCATGTCAGTAGAACTGTAACAAAGAATCCAAGGGACTTACCCCAGCACTAAATTACTTGTCATGCAGGATGATTCCACTCAAGCACATTAAAACAGAAATGAAATACAGTCCACTCAGAAATGGAGAGAATAATAAAAGGTAGTGTGAAATATGGGGTTGTATTTCTTGTCAGGTGGAAAAAGGTGGCCTGTGTAGGTGTAATTGTGAAATGTGTGGAACAAGGTCATGAGACAATTATAAAAATAAGTTTTAATGAACAAACTAACAAAAAGGCATAGAAAGAGGCTTTTAGAGAAAAATTTTGCTTGCTTGTAAGTGAATAATATGAACTCTAAAACTTTCACAATATAAGTTTTAAGTTTTTGTTAACATGTAGGATAGAAGAATGCAGGAGTCTTATTATTTGCTTGAAAATAACATTATTATAAGCTTTGAGCTGCTTTGTAACAAGACTTTTTAAACTATAGCTTTAGAAAACATAAAAGGAGTTGTAATCACTTAAATAAAAGAAGGAAGTGATCTTATCCCAAGCTAAGAATTGATGATCCTGGAAAGGAAAACTGGACTATCCTGGGAAGGGAAGCTAGACACCACCTTCACTGATTTATGATCCTGGAGAGGAAAGCTGGACCTCACCATCACTGATGTGTAATCCTGAAAAAGGAAGCTAGACCTCACCATCATCGATGTATGCTTCTGAAGAAGGGAAGCTGGACATTATCTTCACTAATTTACAACTTTAGGGTTTAGAAATTAGATGTCACCAACAGGAACTGATCACAATGGGGTATAGAAATTAAACTTCACACATAGAAACTAGGAGGAAACCATAAAAAAATCTGCTGAGAAATGCTTATGAAGATGCTCAGTAAATACCAGCAAAAATTTGTAGCCAGCATGCAGCTGGAGGGGAGACCCCCACTGTACCCAGCACACTCCTTTGCTCACACTTTACCACTTGAAATAATGAATAAATAAATTGATTGCTGCTTGATATATTAGCCGAGTCAAGCTCTTCATTTATTACAGTTGTTACTGCACATCATCACTCAAGGACATCATCATGCAAGCTAAAACATTGTGGGAATGTTTAGCTGGACCACAAGGGCCTGACAGGCAGAGCTACTGGACTCAGACCCTTCCAGAATACACACACACTAGACAAACACTTTAAAATACCCTCTTAAGCCTACATCATGCTTTGCAAGAATTAGTCACTTCAGCAACATGAGACACATAACTTTCCACTTCTTTCACTGTAGTGTTTTGTTTTTTAAACCCACAAACTAACAACCTCTACCCTTTCCTGTTCCATAAAGATAGCAAACAAGTTACTGTTCCTTTATCATGAATCATGCAGTACGCAAAAATTCAGAAAATAATAGCACAACAGCAGAAAAGTTACCAGGTGACTTTCAAAATTACTAAGTACCAGATAGAGAAGCAATTGCTAAGTGCCAGCTAGAGAAGCAACCTGCTGTTTTAAGCAGATAATCCACAGGAAAAAGGTACTTCTGAGGTATTTCACCTAGTACAGTCACCTGTGAGTTTCACTGGCATGACAGCACTTACGAATGAAGGCCACTGAACAGCCAGAAAACTTTCTGCTCTATCAAAGTTCATGGAGGTGAAACACTGGACTTTGTTTTCCCAGTTACAGGGCAGAAAACATTGGCATTTTAGGTTCTGTGAAGTTTCCTTTAACTTTTCCATTACTTCACAGACAGATTTCTCTCATCCTTGAGGTAATTACCCTAAAGTGATCCTTATATTACCTCAGCTACAGGAGCACGAAAGATTTATTATAGTCACAGCAAGGATATGCTCCATCACTTCTGGGAAACAACCTGAAAGAATCAGAATCTCAGAGCTATTGCAGAAACTCTGAAGCTTTGCAATCCTTCCCCTTCACTGAAAGGAGAAGAATGCAAGCAACCTACAACCTAATGAAAACCAGCTTGACATCTGTCACTCATAACTACAATATGAGAAAATAAATAGTTAATTTGAATACATGGATTCCTCCCTCTTCTACTTCACTTCTCTCATTTTAACTAACTCAAGTTTTAACTTTTAAGGCAAACAAACAATCAGTGCTTTTCCAACATTTATTCAGCTTCTGTTCCCATTCCTGTCATGTCCTCTTCCAAGCCGCAAGGATCCTTGAGATTTCACTGAATTCCTTGCTTCACAGCCGATAAAGACAAAGCTGTCATTTCACCACTAACTAAATATGAATTGAGCTAAACAAGCAAAGAAAAACTCGGTTTTCAGTTTCATACAGGAGAGCTATATGTCCTCCTGTCTGCACAGTGTTGAACAGTAACGGCTCCCAACCATGACAAAGGCTATTAAGGAACCAGTTACAGGTCACAGCATTAACAAAAACTGAAATTAATGCAAATTATTTTTTATTTGTAAACTGTAACTTTAAACTGTAACCTGCACTGATTAACCTGCAGTGTCATGAGGAGCTAAGGTGTCTTGAGGTGGGGTAAAAGGAAAATGGAGCGGTCAAAAGATTGCAGCTAAGAGGAGGAACCATCACTGCCATCTCTGCTTGAGGAGTTGTGTTCAGAGGCTTCAGGGATCCAAGAAAAACTAGAAGTGGCATTTTTCGATCTGGGTGGCAAGGATAAATGTGTTTTGGAAAATTCAGAATCCAGCCACTTCCTTACCACAAAGTCTACAGGAAAATCTTTTTCCTTTCGGTTCAGAAGCTCCTTGAGCCTTTAGCTTCTTCTGCCACACCACTCATGATCTTTGTTAATTATTTCATCAGTGCTTGTCCAGTGCTCTCTGAATTTACAAATTACCCATAACCTTGCTCAACACAATTTTGAATCCATTTTTAGTCTGTCTTCAAGGTTTCACCTGGCATTGGCTCTCTGAACTACTCGAAGATAGTCCCACAGGAAATTATCAGCCAGCTCCTTCCATCTTTCAGATGCTCCAGGCACCGGACAAGCTGTAAGGACATTCTACCCTCCAGAACTTCTCTAAGAAACCCAGAAAACTCTTTTGTTTGTTTAACCTTTTCAAGACTTCTGTCTTGACCAGTCCCAGACACACCAATACTGATAGCCATACACCTCTTTACAGAAAGTAAAAGTGAAAACACTGAAGTCTTCCTTTTCAAGGAACTTTAGATTCTAGCGGGACTGCAGTTGTTCAGGCACATAGTGCAAAGACATCAACTCTGGTTCCAAAATAGCCCATTTTGGCTTTTGCAAGCTGCAAAATTCTTCCCATTATTACAGCATGATATGAAAAATATCAGGTTCCTGTACAAGATAGAGATGGTTTTCTTATAGAGAGATCATTTTAAGGAGCTTATTTTGGTCTTCTATAAAGAGGCCCTCATGTTAGCAGTGGAGCATCTGGGCTTTGTAGCTTTCCAGCTCTGCCACACGAGAGACTGGGAAGCCAACCACAAGAGCTCAGCTTAGCAGAGGAGTCCTCCAAGGAAGGGATAGAATACACAATGTGGTTTTGTGGCAATAAGGAGGCAGGAGCTCATTTTTGAAATCCCACGGGCAGGAGCACTTCAAAAGCAGAAACCACAAGATAAATGGAGCTATCTTGGGACAAAGAGAGTTGTTCTGTATGTTGTTTTCTAAAAAACAACTCTACACATGATATTATGTTGCCCTCAGAGGATGAGGGGCAAAGAGGCAATTATTAACTGGCCAGACTGAGCTGGAAGAACGGAGCTGGGTCTGGCAAAGAGAGAGGTACCACACAACCACAGAGACATCACAGCAACTGTGCTGCCTACCAGAGAACTGGATTAACTTAAAAGTAAAAAGGAAACCTTTACCAGCAGTATTTTTTTAATATATATATGCAGATATATACACACACACACATACTCCAAAACACAAGTTTAATGCAAATATGTTTTATGGGATCAGGTGGGCTAAGTTCTTTCTAACAGAAGTGCCAACAGGAAGAATGAGAATGCCAGTGTTGGGGTTACTGCAGGGCAGCTATACCATACGTGAGCCTCTATTTAGCCCACCCACATTTGTTTGCTTTCAGGGCAGCCCGTGAAGCATCAACCTACACCTCCCACAGCACCTGGACTTCAGACTCCTTTGCAACATTTAGAACATGGTCATAAAACTCTTCCTCTGCTTAAACTGGAAGTCTCAGGTGCTGCCTCTACAAACCTGCAAGTTCCACAGTTAATTTATACTCACACCCCAGAAAAATTAACCACAATAGCAAAAAGCACCAGAGAATCCTTTACAGCCAGTTTCATACTGTTCACATTGGGCTTCACTTTCAATTAAATAATAGCAACAGCACCAAGGCAGGCAGAGGAAGACATACAAAAAGCAAAAATGGCCCAGTCATGGAACCACATCTTTTTAGGTACGTGTGTGGTCTCTACTATTAGAGTGTCAAGTTGCCTTTTTCTACTAATGAACAATTTTAACACCTCTTAAAAAGCTGAGAAGTATTATCTTCAATACAAGAGCAAAACCCAGAAGCCAAACAGCACCAAACTGTTAGTATTTGGGTGCCTAAGTCAATTAAAATCAGTAGAAAATTAGGCATTTAACTGTCATTACACAGCTGGCCAAAGAGACTTAGACCTGACTCTGAATATTACAAAACACTCATACCTCCCACCACAGACAGTCTTCATGCATGGAAACCTGAGCCTTAAGTGACTTCCCAAAGAGCTTGCGGCCAAACTGAGAAATTAAAACAGATCCTACCCAGTCCCAAGTTACTTCTTAACCAGGGCACAATTTGCCCTTCCATACCTAGATTCTTACCCCAGAGAGCTTATTGAAACAAACTTGCAGGAAATCAAAGCCACTATTGCACAAACATGGAAGGATTTACACACACTGCTTGGGAAGTCAAAATAACACCTCCTGCTCCACCTCACCAGTCTGCTCCCCTATGCCATCTGACCCAAATTAAGTCAGATCCAAGTCCTGCTTCCAAAAAAAAAAAAGGTCAGAGCCAGGCTCCTGAGACCCTCCTGGGGGTTCCCAAGTTCCTGTATTAGCCTAACAATTCTTAAAAAGACAACATTAAAAGGAAGTCCAGTCCTGAGGCCACTGTTAATCTAATAAACACTGGAATTAGATTTCTTCTCAGTGAAGAGGCTGCCCGCCTGATGGCACAAAGCCAACATTTAAATGCTACTGTTGCTCAGAGCCCTAAATTAGTTTTGGATCTGGGGAGTTTGCCTTGAGCTACAGCCAAAAGAAACATAGGAACTGGAGGGAAATTTGTTAAACGTTAACAGAGCTGCAGGAAAGAACTACAGCAGGACTAGTAGGTGGTGGGGAAGAGGAAGGGAAGCCACAAACGAACAGCAGAAAGAGAAACAAGAAGACATGGGAAGTGACCAAGGAGTAAGGAGATTTTTGTACAGAAGTGACTCCCCCCGTCCCTCCCCTCCACACTTCACTGCATGAACAGCAGACTTTTCAAGTCCCACTTGCTCATGGGGGTTTTTGCAATACAGTGGTTAACACCTACCTCCATGTTCAAATTACAGAATAAGAATCTCAAGAAACTGTCATTTTTAATTCCTTGGGCTATGCTGATGCTGAGTTACCACAAAATTTGACTCTTATCCTTGATCAGTTAGGAGTGAGTGAATATTTCCAGTACCCCTTGACAGGATCTCAAGAGATCCCATGTTCTCAAAGGGAGTGGTACATAGCTGTCTGCAGGAACAACCTTTGCAGCAGTCTCTTTTTCATGAATAGGATGCAGTGAAAATAATGCAAGATCCTGTCTGTTCACGTTGTTCTTCACTTCACTTTACTGATGAACTGTAGGACTTCGCATAATGCCCTTCTTCCTTGAATACTCAAACCCTTGATCTAATACAAATGCCTACATAGAGAGAGTTTAAAGATAATTTAATTTTTTTTTCCTTTTCTCAACAGGAACTGAGAATGAGGAGTCCCCCATTTGACAGCTGCTTCCTGTGAAGCCAAGCCAGCAAAGGCACAACCTGCATTCAGAATGAAGTGACTAGAGATGCAGGACAAAAAAGGAAGATAAGCAACTTCCACCTCAGAAAGCTCCTATAACAATGTGACCTGTTTAGTGGATGACTGAAAGGCTCTGGATGTTATCTACCTTCTCTTCAGTAAAGCATTTGACACTGTTTCCCACAGCATTCTCCTGGGGAAACTGGTTGCTTGTGGCTCACAGGAGTGCACTGTTCACTGGATAGAAAACCAGCTGGATGGCCGGGCCCAGAGGGTGGTGGTGCCTGGAGCTACATCCAGCTGGTGGCCGGTCACCAGTGGTGATCCCCAGGGCTCAGTATCAGGCCTGGTCCTGTTTATTGTCTTTGTCAGTCTGGACAAGGAGATCAAATGCAGCCTCAGTCACTTGCAGACAAGTTGGGTGGGAGTGTTGATCTGCTGGAGGGCAGGAAGGTGCTGCAGAGGGATCTGGACAGCCTGGATCGTGGGCCAAGGCCAACTGCATGAGGTTCAACAAGGGGAAGTGGCAGGCCCTGCTCATGGATCACAACAACCCCATGCAGCACTACAGGCTGAGGGAAGAGTGTCTGGAAAGCTGCCCAGCAGAAAAGGACCTGGGAATGCAGCTGAACATGATCCAGTGTGTGCCCAGGTGGTCAAGAAGGCCAATGGCATCCTGGCCTGTATCAGCAGTAGTGTGGCCAGCAGGACCAGGATTTTCTCCCGTACTCAGCACTGGTGAGGCCACACCTCAAGTGCTGTGTCCAGTTTTGGGCCCCTCGCTACAAGAAGGACACTGAGGGGCTGGAGCACATCCAGAGAAGGGCAATTATGCTGGAGAAGGCTCTGGAGCACAAGTCTAATGAGGAGCAGCTGAGGGAGCTGAGGGTGTTTAGCCTGGAGAAAAGGAGGCTTGGGGAGACCATTACAACTCCCTGAAGGGAGGTTGTAATGAAATGGGGGTCAGTCTCTTCTTCCAAGTAACAAGCAACATGACAAGAGCAAGTGGTCCTAACTTACACATGGGAAGGCTTAGTTTAGATTTATAAGGAAAAAATTTCTTCACCAAAACAGTTGTCAAGCACTGGAACAGACTGCCCAGGGAAGTGGTAGATTCACCATTCCCAGAGGTATTCCAAAGACATGCAGACATTGTAATTAATGATAAAGATTAGGGGTGAACTTGGCAGTACTTGGTTAAGAGTTGGACTCATTGATCTTAAAGGCCTTTTCCAACCTTAACTAGTTGATGAATTGGAAGGAATGAGGAGCTTTAGAGAGCAAAAAGCAACCCCTCTGTCATTTTCCCAGAGCCCACAAAGAACCTTTGTTTGCTCCAACCGTATCTCCACTCTTTCCACTTCTCTACAGAAATGTTTCCAAGCCAGTAGGCACACATGTGCACAGGGTGCTGTAGAAAAAGATAAAACAACTGGAGAGCACACTCATTAGAGGACTTATGTGCCATCCTTTACTGTGCCACACTAGAAGCTAAGCATTGCTGGGGGGCAAGAGCATCTGCCCCCCCACCAATCTTCTCGCACTGCAGCACAGAGACCCCTTTCAAAGCTTGAAGAGTCTATTTGAATAAATCATCTGTGCTTCTCAACAGAAGCAAGCTACAAACAGGGTATTAAAGAAGAAGAGAATGAGCAGAGAGCATTGAACCATGTCCAGACATTAAATCAGATGAGAAAAAAAATAGGTTAAAGAAAACCACAAGTATCACAACACGGATTTTTTTCAAAACTTTTAAGATTAAATCAATATATAATAAAAATTAGTTTTTAGTCCTAGAAAGGGGTTTCTAAGCATTCTGAAATTCCACCCCATCCCTGCTGAGACAACATATGTCCAAGCTGCCATCCACTTTCCATACCAGTCCCCAAACTGAGCTCAACTACAGATTTGTCCTCGCACAAATATACTTTTACATAAATATACTTTCATATATATATATATATATATACACTTCTATATACTTTTATACCTTTATATACTTACCTGTTTTTTATATTCTTCATGTTTCTACCAAGTTCTTTTGCAACATTCCCCAAGCAGTCTGTGGAACTTTACAGGTCTCTTCACAGAATTTTTCCTAGTGCCTCATTCACGCTTGCGCAGAAGGAGAGACAGATATGGGTGGACAAGGGCTACTGAGTTCTGCAGAACTATTAAAATATATCCAGTAACATTTGAGCAAACCCTCATACGACCTCTCCAAGAACAAAATGACCCTAAACCCTCTTGTCATTCTTCAGATCCTTGTCTTTCATGAGATACAGTCTGTTTACGGGTCTCCTGCTGTGCACACAACTCCTTCCCCAAATGACAGAAGTCCTCTCTCTCACAAACACGTATACACAGACCAAGCAATGTTGACTCCGGTGAGGATCCCCCTCCCCCATTAGCCTTGTAAAGGGTTAAGGCCCAGTCATCACATGCTGGTAGGCTGACAGCTTTATGTCTGTAATGTCTGTGTGGGTTTCAGTCTCTCCCTTTAATCGGGTTCCATTGCAATTAATCAGTGGGTTTCTTTATAAGAAAAAAAATAATAATAATAAAAAACGGCAAGCATTCTATTCAGCCCAATTCAATCTGTCCAGCCAAATCTCATGACCAGCTGGAATGCCCCTTTCCTAGTCTGCCCAGCAGGATGCCCAAGAATGGCGTGTGAACGTTTCTCTCTGCTCCTGCTCCAGCGTTAAAATGAACAATAGTCCCTGCCAGTGTCATTCTTCAGCAATTCATCTCTTCCTGTCGCCAGACTCTTTCGCTCCTTCTTGCCCCTTCCACCTTTTTTTGTATCTAAAACAACAGCAGATCAGCAGCAATATAATAAAATAAAATTGTATTTACTTGGGAGATTTGAGGGAAGGGGCAAGAAGGGGGTTGAGAACCGCAAGAGCCCCCACCCCCCTTCAGCAACGAGGACACCAAAAGGGAGCATTCTCAAGCCCCAGCTGACCTGCTCCGCTCCACGCCTGGTTTCCCTGCTGCAAGGAACATCAAATTTGCCAGGGGGGCTGTAGTGGGGACAGGGCCCTTTTCTTCTGGAGAATGTTGGAACTGTAATTACAGAGAGGTAGTTTCCGGACGGAAATTAACATGGATCTCAACTCGTGTTCCCTGTGTTTTTCATCTGCAGACCTGTGGCCCTTACTCAACTTTCTCATTCAATGGGGAATGGGTCAAAAGAGGCTGAAAGAGGCTGCAAACACAGTGTTACCACAGACCCAGACCTTCTCTTCCTGCAGGAGCAGAAAGAGAAAGGAACTGCTAAGGGACAACTCCAAGTAAAAATATTGCATTATATACAAATACAGTCCTCGACAGAGGAGGAAATACATAGTGTAATTGAATGCACTGAATGGTCCATGAGGAACAGGTTAACCACAGAGGCAGCAGTAAACACCATGCTAAGAGACACACCCCCAACACCAGCTCTCCCTCAACTGAAAGGAAATGAGGGGCCAAGGTCTGGAAGATTTTAGTAAATTTAGTTTCACAGGTGTGAATTTAAAAGGGTTGCTTCCTGGTATACAGAACTGAGCAACAGTCTGGCAAAGACAGTATGCAGCATGCTTCAGAAGTAAAATCCAGCTGCTATTGATTATACAGAACATTTAAGAGCCATTATGAACAAGTTAGAAAAAGCTTTAATGAAATCCCAGAATTAAATTCACCTGCACAGCTTCTGCACTTTTATGGCACCACACAATCTCCATATTATTTGCAACACAAGGTCCTGAACTCAAATCACAATTATTACATAGTATTCATTCTTCACCAGAATAGTCAAGCAATCCATAAACACGGATTCACCTTCACATTTTAGTTCTTTAAGCAGTATCATCAGCATTGTTTTCTAGATCTCTGACAGACAGAATCCCATGACAGAAACCCAAGTGTCCAACTTGTTTCCAAGTGTCTAACTTGAAAAGCCAAAGAATAGTTTGCACAAGGGTTAGATGCTTGTAAAACACTAGAGAAGGAAAGGGGAGTAATGCAGGTGATATGGAGGTAAAATACAGTGTCAAACAGGTCAGCCTCAGGCCTCTCAAACCAGCAAGTCCCCTTTTTCTAAGAAAAAGGATGGGCTACAGAAAAGAATGGGAGAGACAAAAGTTGCTTTGTGGGTGAGCCACTACAGGGAAGTGAAACTTGGGAGTAAAAGGTAGAGGCTAGATGTATCAGCTATGATGGAGGAAAAGAGGGCACAAGGCAGAGTGTCCCATCTCACACCCACTACCCAGAACCCTCCTTCCACCTGCCCACATTCCCTCATTTTTTTCTGTCTCTTAATCAGCTTCCCTACTTTTACAATCTTCAATTCTCTACTCCTTCCTCGTAAACTTAACTCTTTTTTTCCCTCCCAAAAATTCAAACTCAGTCCAAATCAGATGCCAGCATAGTCACTTTTCTCTCTACTCCCACTGAGTACAAATATACAATTTTAAGCCAGGGGCAAGCTGATGGGAAAAGAATCGCTCTTTTCCATCTGGATCACTTAGCTACCAAAAAAGTTAACTCTTTAAAATTACCTGGAATAATTTGAGCAGGCAGACAGGTTGTACTATCTGTTATTTGACCTCACACAGCTGCACTGATTTTGCATGTATCCCTTGTAGGATGACAGACTCAGCTCTCCATGCTATTTCTTGCATTGCAACACAATCTTCAACACTGCTTTGTGGCACACAGAAATAGCCTCCTGCAGCTGCCTTCTCCTCCTCCTCCTCATGGCCTATAGGCCAGCAAAGAAGCCCTCAGCCCACAGGGCAGCCTCTCAGAAGGCATTCTCTGGACCAGAGTTCCTCTGGAGCTTTTTGCTGGGGGCAATAACTGGAGCAGAGCTTCTGGGTAACTGAAGCCTGTGACTGGATAGTCAATGCCCACCACAGTAAGCATCAAAGAGGCTTTTGCTAGCAGGGTTTTTAACTCCTACTCAGCACATACAAATGATGATTGAAAGTTTTCAAAATATTAGAGATGTTTGAATATTTGCAAAGTATTTATGACTCCACTATTCATGGGTGAATTTCTGAAACCAAACAATCCTTAAGTTTCTTCTGGTTTTGGATTTTTTTTTTTTTGTGTGTGTGTTTTTTGTTTTTTGGTTTTTTTTGGGGGGGTGGTTGTTTTTTTTGGTTGGTTGGTTTTTTTGGTGGTGGTTTTGTTTGTTGGTTGGTTGGTTGGTTGGGTTTTTTTGGTAGTTTTTTGGTTTGGTTTTTTGGGGGGGTGTTTATTATCAATATTTATTTCTAAAGTATGAGAGGCTAACATTTTCAAACATTTCTGTACTATGGCAAGGTTTAAAATGTGGAGGGAGGAAGCACTCTCCATTCTTATTCTCCAAACTCACCAAATCATCTCTAACTTAAGTTGCACAGACAACTTAAACGGACAGTTTTAAGCAGAAACTCTTCTCTCTCCCTCAGGTTTCAGCCTGGAAAGTTAGCAATTGGTGACACTTTAATCAACTGCAAGAGAAAAATCAGACAAGGATTGGAGTAGGCTTGGCCCCTAGTGCACCAGCTCCTTTCCTACATATCACCCCCCTTCTGCTCCAGAAGTACCAGGAACTTTTTTTGTAATATCCAATTCAACAACACAGTCAAGCTGAACTCAAAGCAACTTTTCTCAACTTGTGCTTAATTTAAAGACTTAGGCTTCCATTTTAGTTCTCAGGACAAACTGCTCCCACAATCTTGTTTGTTTTTCCAGCCACATTAGTTGGTCTAACTAAAGTTGTTCTCCTGCAAACCTTGCAGCACTAGTAGTTGTGATGTTCTACACATAGAATGTTTCTACAAATACTATATCCTCAGTAACAGAAATCAAAGGGGCAGTCACCAGATGCTAGCAAGGATAGGAGTGCTTAAACATCTCCATAAGGACAGATGTTATTGTATGTTATTTTTATTCACATATGTATTTGGTCTATTAGTAATTTCCTCCTACAAATAAGGATTCGTATTCTGTGCTCATCTCCAAATAAAAGCAAGGATATTCCTTACTTAAAAGCATTGGTTATAGCCATGCTAAGAACTTTACTCTCAGCCTTACCATTGCACAGTAGTCCCGCTCATCCTGCACATGGCCTTGGACAGAGAGTCCAGGAAGCTCAGTCTCCACGTGTGCAGCCCCTAATTATGCTCAGTGCAAAGCATCTGTGGAACCATGACTTTAGAGGAAAAGTATTCCCTGTTCCGGGAGAACACTGACAGGTAAGTACCTCCTGCCCAAATTTAATTTCTGACATAACACACCTGGAACAAGGATTATGCTTCTGGTATCATTCCTACTGTAATACAAACATCAGGTCTAAGATGACATTTGAACCTTTAATACACAGCCAACTCAGCTTAACCAATGTAAGAATTTAACTCCAAACTGTAGGAACACCAAGCTTCCTGCCAGCCCTGCAGAGGTGGAAAGCAATGTTTAAAGGAGGTGACCTGGCTGATTCTTCCTCATAATGTGACAGAGAAGTCACTCACATGATCCCTTCTTGACTCAATCAAGCAGTTTCATGATGTTTCGGTATCTCCACTGCAGCTTGAGAGGCAGGAGACAAAACCAGCACATTGATTTAACCCTACCTGTCTATCCTAGGGCTACAGAAGTGGGTTCAAGCAACATCCAAGGCCAAAACCTACCAGACAGTGAAGGTGAAATAATTTGCTTTAAAGGGACATCACTTCTCTGATTTCTTCCAGTCTGGAGCTTCAACCCAGATCAAATAAACTAGAAATTGAGAGATAATTCACAGGTAATAGAGAGAATAGGAAATCAAGCATAAACCCTACAGAACAGCTAAGCAGAAATAAGCTAGACACAACCTAGCACAAAAAGAGATTATACTTTCAGTCTACACCAACACTTTGGATTAAACTACACAGAAAGGGGTTGTGGGCTATGCTTCCTTCTTAAAGAAAAACAAAAAAACTAGACTGGCACAGCTGAAACCACTACATGTTGTCTGCCTTAATCTCCCTTCTCCTTCAGATCCAACCCTGATGCTCCCCAAACCCTCTCTAGCTTTAGCATAGATGCTGACAAAGATTTCTTTTAGAAGCCTGGACCACAGAAGCCAGAGACAAATCCGTCCAGCTATATCTATTTTGAGATAGATAAAATCCTTGCATATAAAAAATTTCTTTCACCCTCCCACCTCTCAAACCCATCTCACCCTCCTCCCCTCAAAAGCGATTAAGGAAAAGCTGTAGAAATATTTGCCCAAAGCTGGAGCCTGTTGCTGGGCCCAGCTGTATTGTTGGTAGGAATACACACAGCAAACTTTCACTGTGAGGAGCCCTGCGGGACTCCGGGCGCTTTGGGGAGGCTTTGTGAGCCCAGCTCTGCATGCACTAGCCAGGCTATTGTGAAAGGGAAACAGAAAAAAGTCTTAGAAACCCCAATGCTCTCCCACTCTCGTCTCCCCCCACCTCCCCATGTGCCCCCCTTCCACCAGCCGCCACCTTCCCCAAGACAAATCGAGAGAGGAGGGGGCCGCTGATGAAGAGACTGAAAAGCTTTCCTCAGTTAGATTTAAGGCAACAAGTCAGGGCTGCAAGGAGTTCTTTATCCACCAGGGAAGCCTCCCACTGCTCCAGAGCTGGGCCGAGCGGGGATCCTGGGGGCCAGCTTTCTGAAGGCTGCCATTGATTTGTCACTGATGATAAGTGAGGCCGGAGTCGTTCCCACCATCGCCTGCAGAGGGGACGACTCCCACAACGCCCGGCAGGGGAGAGGGGCGGCAAATGAGGAAATGCAGAACCCAATGGTTGAAAAAAAATCCCAAATGGCTATTTTTTCCTCTAATGAACTGCAACAAAAAGGAGCAACCGTGCTGAGACCGAGGCAGGGGACAGGAGGCAACAGTGCACAGGGGCAGTGCGGTCACTCGTCAGTGGACAAACCTTCCCCAGGCAGAAAGAGCAGGGGAGATTTCTTCAGCCTTAGCCTCCTAAGGGCCTCACAGTGCCAACTCGGTCAAACAATATTCCTCAAAAAGCCCTCCAGCTGCTCCCTTGCCAATAGCTTTTAAACCTGTTCTATTTACATAGAGACACTCTTCTCTCAAGCACATGCTGCTGGAAACTCGTTCTTCTGCTTTTTGGGAGAGGAAATCTTTTCTCACAGTCCTAAATAAATGAGAGAGGCTAATGAAGCACCATGTCTAAAAGGTGAATTCCCAAAGCAATAGGAGATCTTAAAGGAGCACCAGAGCTCCCCCAGGGAACATACAAATAGAGCAGCAGCTGCCTGGGCAAGACCAGATGCAGATGGGTGAACTAAAAGAAAGACAAAAGGTGGAGGGAGAGGAAGGCTGAAAGAAAAAAAAAAGAAAAAAAAAATCAGCAAAAGAAGTAATGATCCTTGGCCTTTCTGATGTAACTAGTTAGGAAAACCACCAGAACTGGTTCAACTTGCATTATAAAATGTCTCTCTTGTGCTTCAAGACGCTGAGGATGTTTAGGAATAAATAGGACACCTTTCCTTCCTTTCCCTGCCCTCAGCAGAAGCCCTCAGCTGTCTTCTGTCCTGGCCAGGCTGGGGCACACAGGCCTTGTAACACAGCCTGAAGAGCAAGAGGCACGTCTCCAGAGGGAAAAGAGTCACGCCTGCAGCTTCCTTCCAGTTCAATCAGACTAGACCCAGCAATCCAGAGGATCTTATCTGGCAATAAATTACCTCAGGACACTTGTGCACAGTTCCTAAAGCTCCAGTTTATAACCCAGCATGCTAAAATAAATGGAAGTTGCCAGGCTGTAAACTGTGACATTCAGCAATATTTTACCTCATATTCAGCCACTCAGAGGCACAGGGCAGATCGCTGGGAGTAGTAATTATTTCAGATATTCTACTTAAAATTTCTTGGTATGCAAGAGTGCACTGGCTGCATGGACCCTTAAGCTGCAGATGAGCACAGTATCAGAACCTTAACAGGTAAAATCCAGCCCAAAAACTCCGCGAGTTTAGACATAAAAAAACCCCAAAAACACAACAACCAAAAAAACCCCCACCCAAAGCCTCATTCATATTTGGGAAATGGCCAGCAACCAGTCAGCTCAAAACACAGGCTTAACATGCTTCTTTCCAGAAATATTACTCTCTAACCAAGCAGCCACATCCTAAACCAAACAAAGCTTTTGAGTAGTCCTAAAGTGCAACCCAATTAAAGCGTATTAAAGACCTCTGCCTCCTAATGAGAAAGGACTAAGCATCTCCTGGGCTTGGTGAACTAACCACTCAGACCATTGCCACTGCCTGGGGACCTGGAAATATGCTTATGTCCAGTAAGACCCCAACTTGCACACCCGAATAATCTCAACAGCTACATGAGAACCAGGATTTACAAAGTCTGTTATGAGGTGGATTCATCTCGTAACAGTCAATTTTGATGCATCTGTGGCCAAACGGAGGGAGGGGATTCTTTGATGTCTAACAAAATACAAATGCATGAGGAATCTTCACCTACAGCCAAGTTGCTTCTGTGGTCCTTTTCCTTTATCGTGCTGCCTGTTTTCATGAAACTTCTATTCTCTGGGACCAGTTTCTTTGGGTGAAAAGATATACACACATATTGAAATAACCACTGCCTCCATAAAAAAGCAGGCTAAAGATGCCTGCAGATTTTTCTCATGAGAATAGTCTGTATTAACAACATCATTAAGAAGTGCTTCTGATACTATTTCCTGGACCAAGTGCCAGGATTTGAAGTGCCTATCTAAATAAAAGATTCCTCATAAAGCTCAGAAACCATTTCAACAGACACATTGAGCCCTGGAAGAAGAAGTTTTCTTACTTGAAAAGCTTTTAAAGTCCTCTATGTCCCCAATGCAAGCATACCTCCTTTTGCTAGAACCATGATCTCAGGGCCAAAACCCATGAACAGACAGTGTGATGTCTCCTGTCTTACAGATGCATTTACCACAATGACTCAAGAGCAATTTTCCTTTGTTATTCCATCATAATTTGGGAAGGAGGGTATAACAGACAAATTAAGTTGAATCAGGCTTTTGAGACAATTTGTGGGCATTGCAAGACATAATATTATTCAGCCAAATATAGAGTACTTCCTCTGATCAAAGAGCAACCCAAGCCCATCAGTGCTATAAATGCTACCTAAAATGACTGGATAACAGTAGAGAAGTGACAGAACACAGGGCTACTTGTCTACTTGTAGTAGAATTTTTTCTCCAGTAATTACAGTCTACCTTGTGAAGTTCCTGAGAGTTTTTTCAGTTGAATACACACATTTTTTCCTCTCTTTCCACTCCTAAGTGGAGGAGTTATTCTTTTCAATAGCCGTGCAGTAAAATTACCTTTTTTTCAGTCAGGAAGAAAAAAGAAAAAAATAAGTATTTCTGAGGGGCGGGGGGGGAAAGGCCTTAGTGTGCGGGTTCTATCTTGACTAAATCTGCTGAATTTTTCTGGTACCTTATGCTACCATTCCCAGACACAGTAACAACCTAACATTTATTCCTATGGATCATTCTCTAAGTAAGAACATCTGGTACATTTGGACCTTCAGCCAACAAGCCTTGATGAGTCAGGATCAGGTCAGCTTAAGTCACAGTACACAATTAAACTACACAGCATTACAGTCATGACAGCATCCATCTCAGCTTCAGAGGCTGAGCTCAGTTAGCTTTCCCATTTCCTGGTCCTTTATTCTGAGGCTGATTGTGGTCCACTAAGTCCAGATTCTGAGAAGCTTGCTTAGAGTTTCATTACTCTCCCTTCATTTTTTTAATGTACATTATCAAACAGTGGAATGACAAATAGTAACAGCATTTGGGAAAACATTCCCATACCCCTCCTTATAACTGCACAAACACTTGGCAAACTGAATACATAGATGATGACTTGGGTATCAAGGCCTCAGATGAATATGGAACTTGGTTTGTTTTCTGCCCTTCATGCTGTAATCCAGTTTTTTAATTTCTTTCCAGGTATCCCTCTGAAACAAACCTTCTTCTGTGTACAATAAGCAAAGGACAGAAAGTAATCTTGATTTAACTATATTTAAGTGATAACACAACTCTCAGGTTCTCCAGAAACACAATGATGTTTGCTCAAAATGAGAAAGAAGCTTCAGGATGGTGATTTTATATTCATCAGTTGTGCCACCTTAAAGAGCTCTTAGCCCTCCTTCTCTTACTGTCAGTCCTATAACCCCATAAACTGGCACACCTTTGTGTAGACTGATAAAAAAAAAGGATGAGCAAAAGCAGCACAGTGGGCAATGAGCTTCAAAAAGATGCAAACTTGAAGGATCTTCCAATTCCTCCTCACACAGCCTAGTTTGATTCCTTCTGTTGCTTCACTGCTTGCAGAACCATGGCCTCAGAGACAAACTGACAGAAATAGTTGGGGTCATTTCCTGTTTAAGGCTTTACAAATGTATTTACTAGAGTGGGTCATGAGTGATTTTCTTCTAAAAGTCTGCTTACCAAGTGTTTGTACATTTGGAAGTAGGATAGGCATGCTACTGTGCTAAAAATTCTTATGGAAAGGAATAAACACAGTAAATTAGATCATTCTACACTTGAGAAAGTAAATGTTTAAAAATGTAACATTCTAATCTGGGGAAAAAAACCACTGAATTTAGTGTGCAGAAAAAATAGCTATTAAGCAAACCAGTCACCATGATTAACTTCTTTACCCTCAAAAGAAAAAAAGTCTGTAGACTCAAAAAAAAAAGTTGTCAGCTGTCCTGAGAGAAAAGTAAAAAAATCCCAGACATAGCCGTTAGCACACCTGGTCCAACAACCATAGGGAATCTTTATGTAAAACCTTGCAAAGATGGCACTCCCAACCCAGGTTCTGTACAGCTGATCTCCAGGGGGTGCGGGGGAAAACCGCTTGAGCTATTGGGTAAATACAGCCACTGGAGCCAATTATGTATTTACAGAATTCTACTTAGCAATCTAGCTTGCTGCTACAAAGCAGCAAGACGGAACATTTAATAATTATTAGGTAAAGTTGGCCAAAGCTAAACTATCCTAAGTCACAAATCTAGGGTTGAAACTTAGATTTCTAACCAAGTCCAAGTAAAGCTTCTGTTCTCAAATTTCTTGACCTTTGTGATTACGTGGTTAAATACCATTTTGTTATCCATCCTAAGAGATTCTACAGTCAGGATAGGGGAAAGGGTGGAGGAGTGGCGGACACAGAACAAATTTTTGCGAGCTGGGTTTAGATATGATGCTCCCCATTGGACTAGTGCCAACTGTTTATTGAATAGGCTGGCAGATAACAGGAACATGCACTATCCAAGGCAAAAAGAGCACCTAAATCCTCTTAGAAAGACATTACATCTGAGAATAATTTTTACTATCAGACCTCAGACTCAACAAACGTATCTAATTGTGATAATCTTGCGTACAGTGTTTCAGAGGGGGAAAAAGAACAATTAGAGAAAGGCAGCTTCAACAGAAAGGCAGGAAGAAGCATCACTGTACAGGCTAAAAGGCAAAGCTTAAGTGAAGCCTCTATTTACTGCATTAATCAGTATTTCATTGTGGGGTTTTTCCTCATTATTTCATACATCTGTCAATTCCTACATGTAGAAATTATTAATTCTTCAGAGTAGGAATTGCCTTTATTGTACGCACATGCTGCATGTAACACTATGAAGCTCTGATTTCCATTAGAGTGAATCTTTACGTGATCCAATTGACAATTCATGTGTAAGATTCTCCTCTGTACATCTTCCCCTTCAGCCTGCCACATATTCATTCAGGGAGAACAGGAATGGCCATTTAGACAGCTTATGTTTTCCCACAGCTAGCTCTGTCTTCCTGTGACTAACCAGACACTTTGCATCAGCACTGCCATTTCCACGTCAGCTCAGGAGGAGAGTGGATTGTGCCTTCTTTTGTGTGCATGCCCAGGCCAGGCTTGTCAAATCACTACATCACACTCCATCAGTGAAGAGTGGTGGGGTGAGCAGGCAAAACTCTGATCCAGAGTCTGCGAGTAAGGGTCAAAAACCAACTCTCTGGTAGACATCAGTCATTTAAAAGGCAAAAATTAAGGAAGAAGAATCAAGGCACTAGAAAGGCAATAAAGCTTTTCATATTCAGAGTGACCATTTCTCTGGCAACAACTCACAACGTTAGTCTGTGGTAGCCCAACTGAAATAAGATAGTGGGTCTTTTCTTCCAACCCTAATGAATAGAAGTTTCCACCACAAAGGGCATCACCGATTAATGTACTGCACCAGTTGCAACAGCTATGGGTTGATCTTTCACCACACTTGGATGCTAATACAGCACTAAGACTGTCATACAACTAACAATATGATAAGGAGCCCTATGCTTACGTAAGCCACAGAAATCTAATCTTGGGCTTGAATTCTCACCTTTCCTTGGTTCTAGGGAAAACCCTTCCAAATTACTATCAAGGCAAGATGAAGAAGCAGCAAGTCAGTGCCAAAAAAACGGTTGGTCTTGCCTCCCTCTGTCCTTCCATCAGATCTATACTGATGAGCTCACTGAAGAGCAATTTACTTTAGTTTGCCAACACCACACAACCTGTGGTTTCACCATTCTGCAGGCCAGTTCTGTGACAGACCAACAAGCTGGACTGATTCATCCAGCAGACATCTACATAGACCTATCAAAGGGACAAGGGAGTGAGACTGTTCTCTGGGGCAACCCACAGTTACAGCAGAATAGGCGCAACAAGAAACCGCACCCTTGGGCCAAGGAAGCCTGGCAGCTGGAGGCCAAGCCACATACACTGTGGGCACAGAAGAACAATCCTCAGCAGTGACAACATCCTAGCATACCCACCAAAAAAAAAATTCTCTTTGAGAGATATCAAGTTTACTAAAAGAAAAGGCAGCAGGAGCAAAAACTCCTCCAATTCTGCTATTCCAAAACATGGGCTTTATATTACCATAAAATTGTATTTTGATGGCAATATCTCCCATACAACAAGATTATACCAAACCCTACTCTGAATCAGTAACATGCCCTTGTAAGCCATTTGGAGTTGCATTCCTAGTGCCACCTGAAAACAAGCCACCAGCTGTGTACAGGCAAACCAGACCTCCATGCTCCAGCCCACTGTTTAATTGTTTTAAGCAGTGTGTTTAATTTACCAAGTTTAAACAGGAGGAGAGGACTAAATTGGTAGATATGAAGGAATAGAGGATTGGCAAAACGCAATTCATGATTCATAAGTCATCTCTTCTAGGATCCTTGCAAAAGACATGGATCTGCAGAAAGGCAAGTGGGGGATAATTGGGGACAGTTGGAACATTATTTCCTGCTAGCAAAGACAGCAGTTCAGGCTTCCAAGGATAAATCAAATTTCTTAACCAGATGGAAGATACTCATTTCCAAATATCATCCATAGAACAATGGACCACAGAAAGAAAGGAGTCAATTCACAACAGCAACAAGAAAACAAAATTACTAGAGATTTTAGAGATGAGTTCTCATCAAAATCTGCACTTGCAAAGAGCCTCAAGTTATATCAGAACTTGCACCACATCCCACCACAATCAATTCAAAGGCACTTTTATTGGCAAAACAAGCTCTGCAAGTGTTATCCACATGTAAGAAGCAGCATGCTTGAGCTTCCTCCAGAAGTGGATTCAACATATGAAGGGCCTGTCTCCACAGAGGTTTTAAGAGAAAGGGATACATGGCATGAAGTCCAAGGATAGAAGTGAAAATATTACAAATAATAACATTTTATTTCTAGTAAGATAAGTGTTCCTTGCTCTAATATATTTTATCTTCTACTCACAAGATTCTAAAATTTTCTTCTCAATGTCTGTTTTTACTTCTTATTCCAACATTTATTTTTATGGTATTCTCCCTGTATCCAACTCAAAATCCAAATGCACACGCCATTTCAGGATTTGGTAAAAGCCTGACTTGATTTTGCTCATTTCACTTGGCACTAGGTGCCAGCAGAATAACTTTGCACAGTAACTTGTGGCAGTCTAGTTGACTGGCAGGTTCGGACTTCTTTTTTCTGCTATAGAAACTTGTGTTCTGGTTCAGATTCTGACTAGCTTCTCATGTGAATTTTGGATTAAACTATTTGCTTCCCAAAGCCTCAAAAGGAGTATTAAACTCCAGAAACAATGTTTCATAGCATTTTCATTTGGTTTTAGTCTATGGTTCTCTTGTGCTTTTAGGTGGAGGCAATTTTTTACCGCTTTGGATGAGATTGCGTAAGAAGAATTGGTTTTGGTGCTGCTAGGATCAGCAATGGAAATCCTCCCAGCCCCACTCTGCAGCAATCATTACAGAGATCTCATAGATCTAGTCATTTCATGTCTTTGCATATCTGAAAATAAAAAGTTGACTTCCCTTTGGTTACAATGGAAGGACATACAGAGCTCTGGAGTTCATTCTTGTGGGAGTCAAATATTTAATTTACTCTTTATTAGTATAGGAGGAAAGTCTCAGCATTGTTTTCGGTTCTAATGGTTTGAACAGTTCAAACACGTCCTACTTGCTAGGGCCATTTACACAGCCAGCACAGCCACGCAGTGCCTTAGGCATGCAGAGGTTCCTAAGGCTCATTACTGTGGGGCTGTAGAGGGTCTGTGCTGTCTACCCACCTTAGCTCAGTCCCATCCCACAAGAGATAATATTCTCCTTATGGAGTTACTGTCATTTTGCTCCTGTGAGCTGCTCCCCTTCTGCTTGTCTCTAAAGGGCATGGAGCCATAAAGCACATACCTTAAAACTTTGGTATGCACAGTCAGAAAAAAAAAAACAAAAACTTTTCTGCACAGTCAGAAAAGCTGGCTCCTTAGGCTACCTGGTCTTCTGAGGTGTAACTCCAATGGCCCTCTGTCCACACAACACTTCAAGAAACAGTTGTAGAACTGCCACCACATTCAGTTTAAGATCTTGACAAAAGATGCAAAGTATGTCATTACGATGTTGTTCAAGACAAAACCCAAGACAAACCCAGATAACCCTCCATGCCTTTCCCAGATTAACCTGCAGGACCAATGCACTGCAGGTATATTAGCCAGCAAACGTAGGTGTTTTGGCATCTGTCCCAGTCACTTAATCGAAGCCTGAGCTCAGAGGCTGTTTTGCCTGAGTGGGTAAGTCAAGTTGTACATAACAGAGATGTCATCTCTGCCTCACTCCCTTCCTTGCTTAAAGGCTTCTGTCTGAGTACTGTTTATTTTTATCCTACAATTGATGAACTGTACATAGGTCTAATTTGTCCTGTATCTCCCGTTATTTCTATATTGTAACAGTGTTAGGTTTCATCTTGTGTACCCAATTAAGCTAAGTGGGGTTTTGCCAAGCATTTAAAGGAGGCAAGTGTCTGCCACCCTTTTTCTTGCCAGTCTGTTCTACAGCATTTCATCACAAAAATTGCTCACAGGTCCTTTCTCAAAAAATAATCATCTGAGTTTCTCTTGTTCTTCCAGCATACATATCACCATCATCAAGCTTGCTTCTCCAGCACAACCAATCAAGAAAAAGTTATTACAGAGTATCCCAGGAATTGCCTTTTTTTTAACATTGCTTTTAAGCTTAAAAGTTTGCTCCCAAACTTCTAAAGACTTATGGGTGAAGAAATAACCACAACAAGGCAAGAAAAGAAGCATCAAAAAAAAAAGGCACAACGTTTTCTAGGGACAATTGATTGGAAAACTTAAACCTAAGCAATTTGCTTTTTTTTTTTCCTAGTCTGGAATTTGCACTAAGAGTAACAGAAGATTACAGATCCTCATCTTCCAGTTCACAGAAGGCAGGTCACAAACAAGAAAAATCTCAGAGAAATAACAGGCTTCTCCCATTAGTGAGCAAGCTGCTTCAAGCCAAAGTTTGTAGTCGAAGGTTGCAGAAGTCAGAGAACACCAAGACTGGTGGCATAGGAATTACTCAGCATAACTGTCAAAGATGCAAAAATGACAAATATGCCCTTCTAGAAGAGTTGAGGCACAGGAAGAGGATCCACCTACTTCCCAGATAAAAGAACCTTTGCCTGGGAAAAAAAGAAAACCAACAAAACAAACAAACAACAAAAACAACCCCCCTAAAACCAATAACTATTACCCAAAAGGCCTAAAGGTCTTCTCTTGTTTAAGGTAATGCTGATTGCAGGTCTGAATTCTTCCATACACTCAAAAATGCAGTGAACAAAGGCCTACAGACAGTACTGATTCATGAGTGGTGACAGTTCAAACTGGAACACATGAGGTTACCACCCTTGTGGTGGAGACAACTTCTCCGCAATCAGCTCTTCATGAGTCAACACCCTTTTGCAGCTGCTGCTCACTGGATCAGGGAAGAAGTCAGATACATGGGCAGCCTTCCCTAAGGCAGCAAAGGGCCATAACCCCACCAACCAGACAAATCAGTCCTTCCCTGTTTGCAAGACAATGCCCGAGAAAATTCCCCTCACCACTTCATCCCTGCACACGTACAGCTCTGAGCTCAACCTGCTCTTTCCTTGTACGTAACTTAAGTCTGTTTGCAGGGCAATGACTAACTGTTCTTGAGGGACTCCTGACCCAGTCTCTCACTTACTCCTCCATCACACTTTGTAAGATTTAAACACTGAATACTCCTATTTGAGATCCTGGACAAAAATGCAGGTACTCCTCTAGCGTTCCTATTTACCAATGACTACTCTCTCCTGTTTCTTGGCCATTAAAGCCTCCAGAATGGCAGCCTCCAAGCTATCTCCCCTTTCCCATACCACAAACTTCCTCCTTTCCTCTCACAGACAGATTCATTATGATTTTCCTCATGCTAATAGGTACTATGCTGATCAAGGCTCTTTTAGAAAGGCAGCACAAATTAGTGGCATGTCCTCCAACCACAAGAAACTCAATTCAGGCTTTTAGGAGTAGCAGGCTTCAAAAATCACAGTGAGGAGAATACGGTCTCTGAGGCCTCAAAAATCTAATTTCTTAAATTTGTCAAGCCTGAAGAAGTGGCAAAGTCTGAATAACAAAGAAAGGACAGTAATAAAGCTGGCTTCCTCTTAACAAACACAGTTTTAATTCAGAGAATTAATCCCACCTCTTGGTTCATCCTCAGAAGCCTGGAACAGAAGCAGGAAATTACAACCCCAAGACTTCTCTCTTTTTTTTTTTTTTCCTCCCCTCAGAGTTGCAAAGAAAGGATTTGACTATTCAGCAGTTATGGAAATTCAGAACTAAAATTGAGTGGGAGCAAAAAGGGGAAAAAAGAGAGAAAAAAAGGAAAGAAGGTGTGTCTTTATTTTATTCTAATCCTAGATCCCACGAGACAGTTCTGATACACTGAATGGCTGCACCTTAAGCAAGAACCTCTCCCAGCACTACCAGCTGTCACCAAGTCAAATGAACTGACAGAGCTGGAGATTCAGGCTAAAGGAGCAGGGTGTATTTCCCTCTAGCCCTGCAGAGTCACAGAATGCTTCTTACGAGCCTTTCAGCGAAGGCTGAGAACATCAGGTGTCTATGTCTTAACTGTTCACAACAATGACTCACTCTCTCACACAGCAATTCTTAATGGGAAAGGGGAAGAGAAGTAGGCTGCTTTTCCAGGAAAGGAGCAATTTTCTGTCACCAGACTTACACTTGTTTCTATATCCAGACTTACCAAACCCATAGTAATCTCCTATTCTCACTTTATGCTTTTGTCCAAGCAATTATCTCGAAAATTCTAGCTTCGCACTTAAGTTCTGCCCTCCCATTTCATGCACTTTTCCAAACAATACTGCTCTCCAAAACACCTTCCCAGATATCCCACTTAAAAATCCTTCTCCAAACCACCACAATTACGTGCACCCAAGACTGCACGTAAGATTCCACATTCCACTGCCGCAGACAGAGGTGGTGATGGAGGTATCTCTCAGGTTTACCCTCTCAGTCTTCTGGTAATAGTCTCCCTTTCTCCCTCTAGCCTCATTTCTAGGTTCCTAATATTTCATAAAATAACTCCATTAAGCCAGGGACTCTACTGTCACGGATTCCTAACAATTTGTCACATCCTCCTTTAAAGCATTAGTAAAATAAGTCTTTCCCTGTCTCAGCAGTTAAATTATGCTCAACGCTCATCTTCACTTTCAAAATTTCCATCTTTTATCCTACCTAATTAACAACTCTTTCTGCCATCAGATCTCACATAATTACTCCACTTGGATTTCCTTACATGACTCTTCTGTTCCTTTGCCAGCTCAAGTCCTTGGCTCTTATTTCCTAAATGCCTATCTTTGCTTCTGTTAATATCTATACTCCTATATCCCTTTACCTTCTTCTCATGGTTTACGCTACTCTTGCATCTGCTTCCTCATCCTTATTTACACAGTTACCAGCTTGCAGTAGTCTTTGATGCCAACTCCTACCCCAAACCTCTCTCTATCCTCATTCTAAGAAGTGATTGAAATGAAAAACTTTGGAAGCTTTTCCCATTAAACCAAAGCTAAAGGAAATTTAATTAGAAAGCGATACCATTTTAATATTGACCTTATCTATCCCAGCAGAATTATCACACCGCCGATCCTTATCGGATGTCAGATGTCCAATTAAGACTATAAAGCCTTTGGGGCAAATGTAGCCTCCTCCTTCATGTTACACAGAACCACAGCACCTCGACCGATCCTTAAGTTAAGAAAAACACCTTGGAAAGTCAAAGAACTTGATTTTGCCAAGGGCAACACCACTCCACTGTGATTTGGAAATTACCAGAGAAGTTAGAAGTCCTCACTCTTTGAAACTTCAAAATGCAAGAATACGGTTCCCCTCAACAGAAATAATGTCTGACCATGTCTGAGAAGAGCGGAGCTGGGTACAGAATGCACTGAAAAGGTTTTTCCATGGTATCTCTAGCTCCTTCCTGCCTCCAATCTCCAAAGCCATCACTTATCCACTTCGAAACAGCAGGAGAGTCACTTCTTTTTTCCTCCTCTCTCCAGAAGGAGCACAGCAGAAATAAACCTCAAGTGATAAATTATGCACCACTTTTGTGTGGCTGCCTCTTGGCCAGACGGGAAATTTTTCTCCCAAAGCCTTTTGTTTCCAGCTTTGATCCCAGTGTTGGATCCGCTCTGTTCAGCTTTCCCTCAGCATGGAGGTGAAGGGAGAGCTGACACAGGCCAAGTTCAGGCTTACTGCAAGTCACAGTCAGATCTTCCATTAGCCTTCTCCCCTCCCCCTTTCCAACTGGAACTCTCCTTGAGTTTGAAAAGATCCTATTAAACATTTTCCAGAGGGCCTTACAGAGGATACATTATTTTGATGGATGCTGGGACTAAAGGAGGAGGATTTCTAAGTACAGTGAAATAATGGAGTTTGTTCTAATGGATTTAAGAGATGCCCGGGGGCACCAAGTAAGTTCCTTCTCTGCAAATCAAAAACACAGAAGACCAGAAAATGGAGCCGAACAACTGAACGCCAGGAAGCGGGGAAATCGGGCTCTATTTAACTGCTGCTCTTGGTTACAGCCAACTTCAGGCTGCTTGGAAAAACAGCACACACACACATATCACTGGCACAAACTTAACAGGAGAAACAAAGAGACAACAGGGGTCAAACTGGGGGTGGCAAGTAGGAGAAGGATGCAAGGCTGGGTCCCCACCCCCTACCAGAGAGTCGGATCAATTATCCTTGAATACTAACAAGATTTCTGATTAAAGAACTGCTGCTATGCAATAGAAACAGAAAGCTCCAGCAGCTGGGAGGGGCTGTCGGGCAGTAACAAAGAGACACAGAAGACTATGCCCTGCTAGGGCATATGGAGGAAGTCACCATGCTGATAGCCAGAAGAGGGGTCTCCCCTGCCATGATAACGTCTCATTGCTGGTAGATTTAACTCCAAGAGTAAAATTCCATCTTGAACAGAACATGGGGTCTGTTTTCAGGCAGATATGTTATCTACTGGAAGCTTTACTGGACAACAGTTCTTTACACAACCTCATCATTATAGTACAGAAAGGTGAATTCTATTCTAACTCTAACCCATTCAGGGAAAAAAAAAAAATTGGTGCTTTTTACTTCTGAGTATTGCAACACCAGAGAGTTGCTATCAACATACAACAGCTTGAGAAACAGGATCTCTGCTGCCTTTGGTCATACACTTTTTGACAAAACTGCAACTGGCAGTACAAACATTGAATATGCATCTACATTACTGTCTGTTAATCTTAACAGTTTGTGACTTGCTGACTGGTGGCTAATACCAGGAGAACCTAATCACCTAAGAACCCCATGACAGACAAAGCTTCTGTTACTACTTTTCAACCCACAGGTGTGCTAACATGCTTATACCAGAATGGTTAATATATTTCATACCATCAGAATCAGGCTCATGACACTTCAATTCCCTTTTTTCCTTTGTCTTCTATATTAAATTACGTAATTCCCTGATACAAGGAATTTCAGTCATTCACAATTCAGCACTACAAGAGTCAACAAACATCAGCTCCATCTGATGTTAATAAAGTCTTTATGAAAACTTATTTTCCTGTCCTTTCACAGTGAGTTTCCTTTCATCTAGGCTCACAACAGCCGAGAAGATCTGCTGCTCACAGAAAGATTGCAGCTCAAGAGATCCCCAGACCAAATGCACAGGCTGGAATGCTTCAGCAATCTAACAGACAGTTCTGCATAGCAGAGGGAAAAAACATGCCTGGAAAGCTGAAAAACTTGAACATGAATTCACTCACAACAGGAGGCCAGTCAAATACTCCCAGGTAACAGTCCCAGAGCAACCAGATATACAGCATGAATAAACCACAAGTCTACAGAATAACAAGCCCCTAAATCCATATGCTTACTACCTTTAGAACAGGGAAATGGAAATCTACAGACAGAAGAAAGAAGAGATTCAAGGAGCATTACAGGACCCAGGTTTCACTCAGCAGAGACAACAAAATCACATAAAAGAATAATACCTAACCTAACAGCAATGGCAAAGAACTATTGGCACCACAGCCACAGAAGTGAGAGCCTAACCATCAAGGACATGAGATTCGTCGATGACAATTACATTTCGGGTTTTCTGCCATGATTGTGTAAAACACAGACAGCTGCTAAATACAGTATGCCATTTAAGGGAGTGGGTTTGTTGTATGCCAGAGCTTAAGCTAGACATAACAGAGGACTAGAGAAATTAAGTATCCACCTTTCTTTCACATTTCTTTTAATAACACTTTACTTACCAATTCACCTTTTCCAGTAGACAGTCAGTAAAATTTCTGTGGTTTTATGATCTTTTGACCATCAGCAAGAGAAATATCAGTATTACTAAAAAGAGAAATAGTCACAAGCAGCAAAGGAATTCAATGAAAGTGCAGAACATGCACTTACTATATAAACCTATTTTTAAAACCTTGACTGGTTTTTAAGATAGTATCTCTTTATCAGCTTTTATAAGTGTTATGAAGCATACATTCTATTGTGTTCAACGGTAAGTTGCATTCTAGAGCAAATGGAGTTGGCCTTGGGCAAGACAATTTCTACTTCACTTCCCACATTTACAAAACAAGGATAATATTTGCCTATTTCACAAGAGTGCAGGAAGATTCAAGAACACTATCAGACTACAGATCATTCTCATAGAATTAATGTTTTAACTATTTTTAATGTTAATTTCACTAGTCTGGAGAGCATTTACAAGTAAAAATAAAACACGAATCACTTTGATTTCTTTTTCTATTTAACATACAGCAAGTACTGCTGTCTGTTTTGAACTACAAACAACTGGATAATGTTTATATCTGACCACTTTTTCTTCTGTAACTTCAAGGAATACGATGTAGAAAAGCACATTGAAATCACATTTTGTGGCTCACGGGAAGAGAATATCCCTCTTCAAGGTTCACAAGACACTCTGGAAATGCAAGGACTTTATGTAACTGTGCACCTATTAATTTTCTTCTTGCATACACCCACACTCCCAAGATACAAGAAGAGTTTCATTATTGCAGAAAACAGTGCTATAGCACACAACCGAAAGCTTCTAGAAAAAGAATATAAAAGAAAATTGCTTATATACACTAAATAAAGCAATAATGTTAACTTCTTACTGGAAGATTTATGCCACATGCTTTTCCACTATGTTTTAGTGACAAACATTATCAAAAGCAAAACAAAAAAAAAAACCACCACTTGTCACCACTTGCAGCATGTTGCTCTTCATTTTAGAAATACAGGGAATGTAACTCAGTGCCATCACCACTTTGGGGAAAAAAAAAAATCAAGATTATTCAGGGTGACCAAAAGATCTGTGAGTATCATCCAAACTGATGATCAGCAAACACTGGCACTCTCAGCACACCCAGGAAGTAGAACATTATCAGCTCCAAGCTGACAATAAGAAAATGGGTGTTTTGCACTTGGCTAATAGCTGTAGAACCAACAGCAATGCCAAGCACAGGCAGCGGAAATTGTGATTCCCACTGCAAAATATACTTCTACAGAAGTAACACATTCAGCTTTCCAACTATAAAATGTAGTCAAGATGTTTCAGAAGTGAAGCTCTGATATTAGCTATATATTTTTCTGGCAGAGCTCCAGGAGCCAGAACAGCAAACACATCAGCCAGACAGGTTCTGTGACATTCTGTATTTATACTAACACAGACCATCTTAACACCAGGTCCTTCTTCACTCCAGCCACCAGCGCTGCATGACATTAGCATTAAATTCCCTCTCTATACCTGTCTTTACCTGCAATACAGTTTTCCAAGAACCCAAGATACTTGCAGACCTCCTTTGTTGGTTTGGGGTTTTTTTGGCACAGACTTCTCCACTTTGATCTGCCTCTATCCACTACAAGAGTCAAAGGTCAGTCTTGCAGACTTGTTTGCTTTATGCTCTCCTGCACTGAGGCAGAGTAGTAAATGAGCAAGTGCTTCTAACAATTTACCTGTTTGGCACGGCAACTTCCATGGATGCTTTATGACAGTTAAGCTGCACACCACCCCTGCAGGTACTTCTAAGGGACAACTCTGAAAATCTTCTAGCTAAGTGGAGGAACACTGACTCATCACAAATTTTGGCATTTTCTCTGCCACCTCCATCCTGGTATCTCCTCGTGTTTTTCCTTGCTTCAAATAGGAAAAAGATTGCCCAGGAATTGTGTCCTCATTGCAAAATTGTGTCCCTATTTCCTTATATTTCAATGAGGGAAAGAGGATATTCACTTCTGGAAGCAGCTGACACATCCAATCATAAACTTACAGTCATCTGACAAGAGGATACACAAAACTGCACTGATGGGAAAACTACTTGAAAGAGAAACAAGCTGCCATAAAAAAAGCATCCTAGAGACATCAAGGAACAACCACCTACTAGCAAACTTGCATTTTACAATCAGACATCCCCCACATGGCTGTTAACAGCCCAGACACATTAACTAGGAGCACCTGGGTAACAGCCAAAATAAAACACATCCAGATCTGTACCTACACTAAGACCTATATTTTAGATCCTTCTCACTCCGGGCAGGAGGGCAGCTAAGTATCTGTGTGGCATTTGGGAACTCAAGAGTACTTCTGGCACCTAAAAAGCAGGCTTTCTGATACACGGAACTACAGTCCTCTCTAGTCAGTCTATCCAAGCTAGCGTAGCGCACTCTTCAAAGCTGCCTGCAATTAGGTTTCTTGTTAGAAGAGAAACAATATTACTTGAAACCCAAACTCCCTATGATTGTGCCCCAGGGGCAATACTTGCAGAATGATGGAGGTCAGCAGCACTACTGCAAATGCTTCCTGTAATTTCAGAGTAGCACAGGAGAAAACGGATGGGTGAAATTATACAGCAGCTGCCAAAGCAGTGAAGGGAGAGAAATGAGGTACGTATCTCAACTCCACACCCCTCCCCCAAAAGCCTCCTAACTCTTTATAAACAATTTTGCGAACTGTTCAGATGTTTTCTTCTCCACTGTGCGCACTTTAAAATCAAGAACTACTGCACAAGAAGAAACAGCAGATGCCCGTTGATAGAACAACCACAAAGCTGAAGTTTTCATGGCGAGACTTCATCGGACTACCTCCAGCCTCGCTAAGAGCGCAACGAAACCCTCCCCTCGCCACTATTTTTGGTACTCCTGCTCTGGCCCCGCTGTGCCAGGGTGCTGCGGGAGGACTCCCAGTCCCCGCCGAGGCGAAGCAGGTAGCCTGGGGCGCCACCGCGGAGCCGGGCTGTACCTTTAAGGGGCCCGTCGCGGCGGGTGCGCGGCTGCATTCCTGCTCCGGAGCGGCGGCTGTCCCGACACGCCGGGCACGGCAGCCTGCGAGGCAACCTGCGCGCCCGCCCCGGCCCGGCCCGCCGCTCGCACCGCGGGAACAAAGCCCGCGCCCGCCGCCAAACTTCCGCGGGGGGCAGCGGCCGCGTGGGCGCTGCGGGCTCTCCGCTGAGAGAGCCCGCTGGCCAGGGCAGCGCCTCTCCGCGACCCGCGCTCCGGCCTGCCGGGGCACTCTGCCGGCTCCAGCCCGCCGCGCCGGGACGCGGCGAAGGCGAGAGCCCCGCGTCCGGGCGCGGGACGGGGCGCGGACAAAGCGCGGCGGCGGGGCGGCGCGGGGCAGGGCTCCCCGCCCGGCGGGCGCGGGCAGGTGAGCGGCACGGCCGGGCGGGGCTCTCCGCCCGGGCGCGGATCGCCGCCGCCGAGCCCCGGACGGCAGCTGGGCCCCCCGCGCTGCCGCGGGGCAGAGCGCGCCGCGGCAGCCGCTTACCTCTGGAGCGGAGCAGCGCTCCCAGCAGCACCAGCAGGAGCTGCGGAGGCGCGGGCAGGAGACAACCCCCGCCGCGCCGCCTCATGGTGGCAGCGCCCCGGCCCCGCGCCCGGGCCGCCCGCAGCGACGTCGCGGGCTCCTCCTGCGCGGAGCACCCCGGCACGATCGCCGCTCGCTCGGTCCGCAGCCGCGGCAACTCCGGGGCCGGGGGCTGCCTCCCCGCTCCGCCCGCCCAGGCCCGGCCCCGAAGGAGGAGCCCCGCCGGGGCAGCCCCCGCCCCGCTCCCCCCAGCGCCGAGGCACTTGGCAAACTTTCGGCGCGGTAGAGGCGGTTCCGCGGCCGAGGCTCCGCAGCGAGACGCTCACCTCCCTTCCGCACCCCGTGGGGCCGTCGCCCGTCACAGCGGCGAGACCCCTGGGGTCGCCCAGAGCCCCCGGACCCCCCCAGCCCTTGCCCCGGGTAGGGCTCCCTCACCGCGGGCAGGGAAGCCCTTCCTAAAGCGGCTCCTGGCCGTCGGTGTCGGCTGTCCCTGTCCCGACTCCCGCAGCATCGCCAAGGAACATTGCTCCTGGCTCTCGGCTGCCCGCCGCAGGGCTGCCCGGTATCCTCCGGTCCCAGGGTGTTGCCACCGCTTCCCGACTTGTAGCAGCTATCTGTACCCAGGACAAATCGCAGAGCCCTTCTCCCCGTCCCGTCCCCGTTTGCCAAATTCCCTTCGAAAGGGAAACATTCACGAGCCCTTTGCCCAGCATTCATGTTCGTACCTATGAGAAACGTCTGATTTTTCCCTCCGTTCGAGACAATATTCTGCTATTTGACGTTTTCCTTACAGCCACGGTGTCCGAAGATAGCTAACTACATACTAATCTCAAGTACCCTAAAAAAAGATTTAGGGTCGTTTCGTGCAGGAATAGAAATTAACACTTGGACAATTGGCTTATGTGCTTTCTGTTCTGCGCTACTTTAAAAAGCGGACAGGCTTTCACTGGAGATCACCCTTTGAGCCAGTTTTATGATCCTTTTGGCATGATTTGACGTTTTAATACATAGAGTTGACAATGCAAGGAACGGTTGTTAAATAATTAATCTCAGTTGATTTCAAAGTATGAACTTGAACAGAAAGCTGACTTGGGTAGTCCAAACCCTGACCACAGGGGAAGATGAGAATTTTGTCAAATTGACACCAAAGGGCCAGTAACAGAAATGGTCTTATTTAAAGCCTTCCATAGATAAATCCCGAGGAAGCTGCAATTAATCCCATCCTTTAAACAATCACAAGAGTAAGAAAATGGCACAGCATGTGATTGAATTATGCCACTCCTATTAATTAAGTGTAAAATGGTGAAGACAAGGGGTATTATTAAAAATGTCAACATAAAATTGAAACAGGGACTGAGTCTTGACAAATTGTGCTCAGTGAAAAGAGAAAATAATCCAATGCAGCTTCACTGAGGAGAACTCCCAAGAGCAGGAACACCACAAGAAACAGTAAGCAGCAAACCATGTTTAAATCTACTGTACACGGCCAACAAATTTTTTTTAAAGGACCTTTTTCTTTATATGCAGAACCACTGCTTCAAGATAGGAATAGATCCACGTTACTGTAAGATAGGCAAAGTGTGCAAAGTTGCAGAAGAGTAACAACAAATACAGGTAGTCAAGAGGGACTGGTTGAGGTGAGGAGACTAAAAAACTTCCCTATTCTAATACTGACTTGGAATCAGTGACAGACTGAGATACAGAAAGTATATGCAATTATTATAAAGTAATAAATTCTGAGATATCAGAGTTTAGGATGGTTGAAGGGGAAGAATTCTGAATAATGGATTAGAGTTAAGAGAGAGAAAACAATTATCTCACACTGACTGGCTGACTGACTAGAATGAAAAATCCTCACTGTATCTCCCTAAAATACAGAGCAACATAACCAAAATTCATTTAAGTTTGTATTCTCTGCTAAGGCTAGCTCATTAGGTGGTATGACTCAGAGGAGTCCTTCTGACTTCAGGCTCACAGAAGCTTTTAGAAATGTAGGTGTTCAAATACTGAGTGTGATAAAGTACAGACATAGGCCCCAGAAATCCCTGAAAATTATATACTTAAATCACGGAACACTCAGCTTTTGAGACGAGTATTTTCTTGTGTTTGAAACAAAAGCTCTTAAAAATATTGTCCTAAATACAAATAAATTCACTTGTTAGCTCTTCAGTTCTTTTCTCCCCAGGGAACAAATGTTTTTACCCACTCTGTTAAAGTGTGTTCACCAATCCTCTGCATCCTGCACTGTATTCTGGCAAATCACTTGCCTCTCTAAGCTCAACTTCCTTAAACTACATCTCTGTCTTAATAGTAATTTTGAAATCCCTTGTTGAAATGTTAGAGAAACACATAGTATTATCTTTAACAAAAATCTCCTAAATAGGTTGCAGCTGAACAGATGAAAATTTATATTATAAACTTCTCAATTACCTATCTGTTGATAAAAGCTTTGATTGAAAATAGCCCTGAGTACATGTGGGATCTTTGAGGAATAATTGTAGATTTACGCAGTGCAAAATAGATATTTGTGCTAAAAGCAGAAGAGTAGCTAAATAATGTTGGTAAAATTCAACCATATGCTTTGGTTATGTAAATATCAGAATACACTTCAACCCATGCACAGTGGAGGTGCTTGCTTCTACCCACACCTATGAGGGAGGAGCATCATGAAGTAACCTGCAATAATTTATAGATCACTGATAAGCGATGTACAATGCAAGTATTGTGAGACAGAATGAGAAAGAAGTAATTAAAATATAATTAACAATTAATTTATATGACAACATGCCCAAGCAAAACAAACAAACAAACAAACAAAAAACCCAAAAAAACCTCCACCAGTCATTATAAATGGACTAGGAAGAAGATTATTATCCTAATAACCATTTTGGGACATAATTTGGATATACCCCCTGCCAAAAAGAAACATTAAAGAAATAAATCAATCCAATGATGGAAAATAAGTGCTATGAAATAATACTAATAGTTTGCATCATTTTGTGATTTTAAATAACAAACCTGTGTCAGGAAAAAGACTAACAAGAACATGGTGTCATTGGAAAAAAGAAGAAAGAAAGTGACCAGAACAAGGTAGGATTATTAAGGAAAATACACATTATCTATTTTGAAACTGTGAAGGTCTTAATAAGAGGTTTAAAGAAATAAAGGGGGAGGGGGGAAAGAAAAAAATGGTCTAAGTCTTACCTATCAAAGTATTTTTAAAGGATTCAAATGAGCTTTTCCTCGCAAAGATGCTTCTCCACCCCTCAAGTTTCTGACAAGAGAATGACACATTGGGTAGCTTAACTGTATTCAGAAAGGTTTGGAGCAATCGTGTTTTAAATGCTCGAGACAGACTGAACTAATTTACTAGAATGAAAAACACAGGGAAAGTGGGCAAAATGGATTTGTGCTAAACCAAATTCCCTTCTCAAAGTAGTGTAAAGCTCACTGTGTGAACAGAAGGCAATAGACAGGATACACCTTGTATGGCTTTTGGCATCATCTCACCAGACACTTTCATAGAATGACATTTTAAATACAGATAGGGGAAGGTGTGCAAGCATCTGATAGAAGGAAACTACAGTGGCCATTAGTCATTATTTGTCAAAAGGCAAAGGCACTTCAGATCTGTTTCAAGATACGTCCTGAGTTCTGTTTTGTCTACTATGTTCACTGACAACTTAAACAATGCAATATTTATAAAATCTGTGTTACAACAGCCAGTAACGTCAAAACAAAGGCAAAGGGCTGAAAACACTAGGAAGGAGATCAGACACCCCAAATCCTATTGACAAATTGGTCAGGTCGTCCAAAAACCACAAAAACCAACAAAGAAACATACAGTAGTTAGAAACATTATTCTTGGGAATGAAAAATCAATAAACTGCATGGAATTTTGGACTAGACAGAAATACAGCATCTTAGGATAACAAACAGTATAAACCAACAGTGCAGCAGCACTGCCAGCAATGTGTTGAATTCTGAAACACCTTAACAAGTGCGTCATATGTGAGACAATTTGATTTCTTAAATTCGCATGATACTGAATCAGCAGTTGGATACTGTGTCTGGTCCTGCCTGAACAACATAGAAACATAAAAACATCTGAAGAGAAACAAGAAAATAATAAGAACAAGAAATGTATAAATCAAACCCTTTGAGACAAAGCTGAAAGAATTAGGTATGCCTAGTCAAGAAATAAAAGCTTCAAGCCAGATGCAGCTTTCTGATATTTATAAGAGCTAATTACAGAGATGTTGATCAGCCATTCTCTATGGCTCCAGTAGAAAGACATGAAAGAGTCAACGTCATTTGCAACAAGAAATGCTTAAAAGATTTTTCTGATCAGCATTCCAACTGAGGATTTTTCAACAATGGAGCAGACTGTCTAGGGGGACTGACGAATCTCTTCCTCTGGATTTTTATAAGAACACAATTTGATAAGCATGCTGGTACTAGCCTTAAAATGTTTAGTCTTGATGCAGTCAAGACTGGACTAGGTGATCTTTTGGAACCCCTACCAAACTTAGGTTCTACAATGGATATAGTTCAGGAGATCCTAACTGGAAAGACAATTACAAAGACAACCTGCACTCTGATTGATCAAGTTCTGTTTTACTAGTGAGCTCCACTGAATAAACAGAAAAGCTGTGAAAACACCAAAACATTCCCAACAGGGCTCTAAGTTCAAGATAAAATCATAGGTATTAGACCATGAGATTATAGACCATTTAATTTCTTTAGTTATTTCACTGGTACAGTACCCACATAAGTTTCCTCTTCGATATCACCAGTGAACTAAAGAAGTGGTAGCTTGGATTACCAGGTAAGTTAAAAGTCAGATTTTACCCATGCACAGGACTGTTTGGTGTCCAACTTCACTGATATAAAGAAAGAATTTAATTTTCCAAAGAGCTGAGGGATTGACAGCTTTTACTTCTGGTTACTTGTTTGTAAATTACAGTGTCTCTGTTATATACATGAAATGAAATTTTAACATTGATTTATATTTTATGTTATCATGTTTTCCTTTGTTGCCTCCCCTTAAGTTTTCTAAGTACTGGCACTACTACTGTGCACCCAGAGATGTTTGTAGGTGTCATAAACGTTCGAATACTGTCACCATTGGCCCCTACAGTATTTCTCAAGTTACTGCTCACTTTTTCTTAATAAAACCATATGCCATCTTCTGCAGTATTACCACAATAGTTTTCATTTACAAAAAACATAAAATTCAGGTTAGCAGGTCAGAGTTTATGTGTTACTTAATTTTCTTCACCTTTCATTTAACTGCTGCTTTCTAAGCATTCCAATTGCACATTTGTTTTGGGAAACTTTATCATCATCTCATGGACCACTATTAGTTCTACTCTACATTGCAGATTTAATGTAATCTTTTAGCAAAACTAAAGATTACATTAAATGGCTACACTCTAAAGCTGAGATATAAAGAATCTTGTAAAAGGTCCTTTGTAATGTAATGTCCAAAGTACAGATTCATCTAACCCCACCCCTTTTTCTGTGTGTGTGTCTAGAAAGTGGGACAGAAATAAACCTCCAAGGCCCTTTAATCTTCCACCCTAGGAAAAAAAAATTAAAAAAAAAAAAGGAAAGGAAAAAAATCATAAGTAAATTGACTCTCAAAATAGGAAAAAATCCCCAAAACCAAACAACAGACCAAACCAAGCCTTTCTTCTTTGAAATGGTAGCTGTGTTTTTGAAAGCTGGTTCTGCTCCTTCTTTTGCTGGTTCCCTAACATCCTCTATGTAAAAATAATGCAAATAAACACCCTATTCTGTTCATGATGAGACTCCTCCCTGCAGTGGAATGGCAATTATCCAGGCCTTGCACAATGTCTGCATTGCAAAGGTAGCCTATGGCCTACCCTTAGGAACTGCACAGCTTAATACCTTGACTCTGGCACAGAAAAAAAGGAAAAGAGGAAGAGCTGAAAAGGGAAATGTTCTCTTGAAAGCCAGCAAAAGCAGAATTGAAGACAGAAGCCTAGCCACCTTTATTCCCCAAACACATTCAAATGGATAAGTAACAAGTTGTGTCTCTTAAACTAATTTTTGACTCCACAGAGAAGCATTTTCTAAAGAACTGAAGACCTATGTCTTTCTTTGACTTCCAGCTATTAATGTAGTTTGCCATCAATAGTCTCTGTACTCAGATAAGAAGTTAGTGGTAAAAATCAATCATGCAATCAGAAAGAAAGGTGACCTTAAATCTCAGTAAGGGGCAATATCTTTGATGACTTTTCCTTTCTTAAAAAAACCTCGAATACATAAATTGGGCCTGTGAAGAAACAAGTAGTCATGGGAATAGATGTGAAAGACATAAAAATCTTCCTCTCAGCTCACACACCTTTCTTGCTCGCAGAAGCCACTATGGAGATGTAAAAATGTACACAGAACAATAAAGAGAGTTTTCTTTTTTGAAGATGATTCACTTCTAATACTTTATTGGCATGATGGGTCTGGCAAGTACTGCCAACACAAACAAGATATAACCCTTGAGTGTTTCTGATAAGATGTCAACCATTTGCTTTCCTATCAGGTGGCTGAATCAGAGATAGCTCTTAACACCTCTCCCTCTGTCATACTAGCTCTTGATAAATGTGAGTGAGGGAACAAATTAATTGCTCCTCACTGGGTGAGACCTGAATAAAGTCACAGGTGGGAGCAAGATCTAGACTTGCACACCCCCTTCACATGAGTCACCCACACGGATGCACACCCATCCAATCTCCCTCCCAGTCACACATACTTCTGTCCATTTCATTGCAAGTTTTGGATTTTAGAAACTTAACACATTAACATGATATTAGCATTCTAGAAATTTAAGGTAATCTGGGTTTGTGTATTGCATTTCCATTTGTGCTTCATTCTAAGTCAGCAAAGTTGTTGGAAACTCTATCAGAGACTTGAGTGAGCAAAACCCAGCGCTTTTAATGCACAGGGAAGGCCATGCCATAGAGACTACAGGTTTCTCTTGTTTCTGTTTCACATAACTTAGAGCACACTGAGTATGTTTAGTAAATATCAGAAATGGATTCTAGCCACAGAATTTGAGAGAAATTCTGATCCACATCTAAACTTCATATATTCAAGGAACACCTTTCACTAACACAAGGTAAAATTGAACACTTAAAGTTAGAATCTTAAGGATATTTTTTTAACCTCTAACATTATTATCAGACTGAAATGCAGAATGGTCAATATATTTTGCTGTGGTTTAGAAATTAGAATGATAAAGTTAACAAATCAAAAGAAAAATATAAAAACAGTCCTCAGATAAAGCTTCAATATGTCTTAATTTTCTCCTATATTCTGAAAAATGTTCAGAAAAAATGTCCTTTAGTCTGTTTAGAATTAATTGCCATAATCTTCATTTACTGTTTCAGTCTCAGTTGGTTTATATTCTCTCTCAGATTTGCCTCTCTTCATAAGTACTCCAACCATTAGCTCATTGTCCAATCTCCATCTTCTCCTCTAGTGACTCCATAAAGGTGTTACTCTTGAAAACACCTTATGCATGTAGCAAAAACGAAAAAAAAAACATCCATCACTATGTCCTCTTGTATTATAGAGTGAATCACCAGGCTACGGATGTGTGCTTTTGCTGGAAAAATATTTTGACTGCAACTCCTGTACAGTGGCAGGGATCTGCAGTGCTATCTTCCAAATGCCATTTTGTGTAGCTAATAGACAGAATTAAGAATTGTTTTGCAAGAATTCCACTATTTTAATGAATCTGTGATCTCCTCTTTATTTTGTTGGTTTTTTCCTTGATTCCATAATTTGTTTTTCCATGCAGATGTTATAAGACAAAATATTTTCAGAGTACTTTGCATGTGATTAATCTCTGTTCTGCACACAGAAGTTATGCACCTTTCCCACAACTGCAGCCATCAGAGTTAATAGCTTCACTTCATCCACAGACACAACAGCCCACTCCCACTTAGATCTGCCTGCTCTCTTGCACACACAGAGAACCATTTACTTATTAGAATATTCTCACACAGACACCTTGTCTAAAGGATAGCAGAGTCTGGCAGCTTATGTTTGCAAGGAGCATTTGATAATTAGAAACAAAAAATGAAAATTGCTGGCCTTTTTGGGTTACCCAGGATGAGCTAAGCCTTGGCTGTCAGAAATGCTTCCCATGCCAGAATTTCATAGTGATATTTATTTTTACCAGGCATTTTAAACTTTTTGTTGTTGTTGTTTGGCATGAGAGATCCTGCAAACTCTGCCAGAAATGGCTGTTTTTCTTCTCTGCATCATTAGTGGGGCGGCATTCCAACAGAGAAGGGTCACTCACTTGGTACTTAAGTAGTTTTAAAGATGTCCTTTCCTTCCTGATGAGATAATGGGAACAAAAACTGGAGGAGAGTCTTTCAACAGTTCGCTCTTACAAAAAAAGCCATCTTTGCTTACTAAACACAAAACTCAAAATCAGAATTTGGACAGTGTATGTAATACATGCCAGGAATCTATTATACAACTTACAGCTACCATTGATTTGAAAATGAACATGTGGCCTCCATGAGCCACAGAATCTGTCATAGTACTATTCCCTTTTCTCTTAAGCCCATCATGCAGAGTTCAAAAGTACTCCTGTGGCTGAGGAGTAAAAGAATCTTTCAAGGGTTTTTTTTCTCCACCAACTCATATTTATAATACAAGGGTCTTGGAGCTTGTTTAGACCTAAATCATCAACAATACAGACAGATCTCAAAATCAGATCAGATCTCGCTTTACTTTCTTTCTGTCCACCAGTTCAAGAGGGAAAATAAAATCTTAGCAATCCAGATTAAAATGCAGTTACACTAGTAAATAAAGTAGAAATTATGATGGCATCAGGTTCACAGCACAATTTCCTGTATGCTTATGACATCTTACTAGTTAATTATATTCCTGATATCTAACTTCCAGGTACAATTACTGGTTAAGGTCTGTAATGCTGGCTACTTAAGAGAGCTGCTGTGTTGTCATGTTATCTATCACTAACTGGAAAATATACAGTTGTTTCCAGAACTCATCTTGTGGCAGATGTTAGAAGATAGAAACTTGGTGAATCTTATTTCTTTAAAGATCTTAAAGAACAGTGCAAAACCTAGCTGCTTGTTTAGGTCTTACCTGAAGAGGAAACCAGTTTTAATACTGCATTATTTGGGAAAAATAATTAATTTACTTGTGCAAAACCACTGTGCTATAGGTGAACCAGATAAACAGTTCATTCAGTTTGAGAAGGTTCAGATTAGAAGAAGCATAAGAAGTACTGGATCTTTTCCTGTAGATGACTCCTGAGGAACCAACAATATAAAAATATGGATTTCGTCACATAATTTCATTGTGGTTTTGGCTGACCGTTTTATTTAAGATATGCTTATTTTTAGTGCATGTGTTTAGACAGTTTGGTCATTATTAATATAGATAACTATTAAATAAAAAATTTTATGAGAGGTTTTTATGGGTTTGCAACTGACTCATAAATGAATCATCTAGCTTCAGTGCCATTGATTTTTTAAATTACTTACAAACCAGAATTCTAATTTCACTTACAAGATTTCCAATAATTTACATAAATAATAGCATGAGAAACTCTTATTGTCCATTTCTTCAGATCTCTCCTCAAAACTTACCTCTGCTACTGTGCCCAAAATAATAGATTATCAATAAAGATTGACAGCTGTTTCAGTCAATGTTTTTCTCCTCACAGTATAATTTGGTTCTCGTGTGTCTTTTTGTTATCACACCTGCAATTTTATTAATTACTATGTACAGGGAAAAGCTCATCTGGAAAATACATGGGAAACTTTGAAGAACACAAAGCACTATTAAAGTCAAAAAAGCTGAGTTCTGCATGAATCAGCTCTTAGCTAACTATGATTTAAAATAGGATAAAGCCTTGGATGCTCAAAAGATAAACAAGAAAAACTAGAGACATTTTCTTAGTGCTTCTGTGAAACTGTCTTACATAGATTTCACAGTCATGTGGAACAATACTGAAGACTATCCACAGCTTAGTTCTCTGTACACTGTAGCAACAGCATTTCCATCCGTCACTTGAAGAAAAAAGAAAGTTTGTTTCCTCTAATACACCTAACAGGCTGTATTGTAACTACCTTAGTAATAACTGTTAAAATTCTAAGCAAATGAAACATTTCATTCCAACAAAAGTAATAGAAGCCAGGCAAAGTGATTGAGTCTGCTTAAAACAAGGCATTTCCTCTGAAATTTTTTTCTTGATATCTAGTCCTGTTTATTATTCTATATAATACTCTCTCTGAAAGAGGAGCTGTTTCTCAGGAGAACTTTGTCAAATAAAAGGAAAATATTTCAGTTAAACATTGGTAGTATAATTCAGGAAGATGAACATAAAATCAGGAGAGTAAGGTAAGCAATTAACATAGCAGGGGCAAAATAGATGTTTCTGGAGAAAACCAGAAATCTGATTTTAACTAAATTGCTTAGAAACACTTACAAAACTTACACAGGAAAGTGGTTTTCAGTCCATGCATCTTAACATAATAAAGACATTTTATTTCATGATGTAATTTAAATTACACCACTAACTATTTTCAAACTTGTGGTCACATGGACTCTTATGTAACTAAGTTAGCCCAGTTTACTAAATGTATGATTTCTGAAATTCTACTTAAACCACACTTCCAAGTGAATTAAGCTAAATCACATCAAGATCACATTAACTCTGAAAGAGGGTGTGCACAAAATGTACCAATGTAATCCAAATCCTCCTCCTTGAAAGACTGATTTGGATACCCAAATGTCCCTGGTAAACAAAACGCAGCAATTTTAATTAAGAGATGTGAGCATCACCACGATTCCCAGGGTAGATGGTAAAAGTACTCCATAGGCTTGCCCTGAAGTAAGATCTGTACCTCTGATAATCTACCAAGGGGCTGTGACAGGGAAAAATAATTTTTTCACCATCACTCTTCCAGCTGGGTCCAAAAGAACATTAAGCCCTTGCTAGATGTGCCCCTCTGGGGGCAGCTATTAAACCTCCAGATGGTTTCCAGTGGCCCAGAAAAGCCTTCTCAATTTATTAAAATGCACTAGTCTAGGATTCTAAAATCAAGTTGCTAGGTTTTTAAAGACCAGTGACACTGCTTATGTGTGTAACAACATAATCCTGTGTTTTCTCGTTCTGCTTGAATCCACTTTTTTTCTAAATTCTGCTGAATTTCTGGGCTCAAAAATATCTTGTATCAATGTATTCTGTGGTCTAACCGTATCTGTTACTTAAAAATATTTCATATTTAAATTTATAGCCCATAACAAAATACACAAAGTGCAAAACTGAACAAAGTGGAGTTTTGAATGAGTTTCATTGTAGCACAAATGATTTTAGATAACATAATTTCATATGTTAGGCTTATCCTCTTTAAGGCAATCTTACATTTTTTCAATCACTCTTCACGTTGGAGTGTCTCATTGTCTGCTACTTAAACTATTCTCTCTGCTCATCTTTGAAATATTTATATCTAAGCCATATGCTTTAAAGACGGAACAAAAGACAGAGGAGTGGTCCAGGCAATCTTATGTGGGATATTAACAGTTAAGTTGTATCATCTTGTTTGCCCTTTTTAAACGTGGCTGTCCTTTAAATATAGATTAAAGCTAAGTGGCCAATGCCTCAGCATTTTCCTCTAGTGGAATAAGGCATGCATGCATGTACAAGTTGTTAATTTAATTTCTGTTCTTTTGCATTTGTTATTAAAAACATAGACAACACCTGCAGTCCCCCTTTTTTTCCTTTTTTTTTTCTTCTTTTCTTTCTTTCTTTTTTCCTTTTTTTTCCTCCCAAGATTACATCCTGGGCTGATATTTTTTTCTAATGGTGATGAAAGAAACTGCAAAGTAACTTGGGAATTTTAGCCACATCAGCTCCTGGGAAAGAGGAGCCCAGCAGGCGTGCTTCCAGCCACATGAAGAGCTCTGCCTCTCCTCCATCCCTGGTCAAGTGGCCATTCCCAGACAAGTTCCCAGCCAAGAACGGAAAGAGCCCTGTGACTCAGGACTTTTCTGCTCATTTCTACTTGAATCTACAGAAGGGGCAATTCCTGAGGCTTCCCACACCTACCTCTCCTGAGCACAGGGATGCAAAAATTCCAGCTCTGGGATAGTATGGACAGAAGGACACAACTTTAAAGGATCTCCTTGGTCACACTTTCAGTCCTTGCTCTCTGGGACAAAGCCATCACATATTAATTTCATTAAGCCAGGGAAGTGGTCAGAGCATCAAGCCCGGCGGAGTCCAAGAAGCATCTGAACAATGCTTTCAGGCTCATGGGGTGATTTTCGGGGTGTCCTCTGTAGGGCCAGGAGCTGGGCTCATTGATTCTGATGGGTCCCTTCCCTATCCCACTCAGCATAATCCATGATTTTAACTTTTTACAATTCACCTTCAAATCAAGGTCTTTCCCTCACAGCTGTAGCCCTAGATAACCCCTAGCAGTAGACAAATTAGACAACTTGAATCTAATCAGAATGACCTTACAGGTGCCTCTCCTCTTGCCGTTTCGGCTCTTCAGGAGAGCCTGCTGACCCGCTCTCCGCTCTCTGAGGTGACGCTCGGCCCTGGAGCAGCCGCCCAGGGCATCGCCCACCGCGGCCTCAGCGCAGCCCCCTCCTCACGGCGCTGCCAGAGGCTGCAGCACCGGCCCTTCCCCCGGGCTCTCTCCCAGCCTTGCCCCAGCCCCCGAGGGCACGGGCGGCGCGGCTGCTGGGCGGCGGGGCCGGCTGTGGGCACGGAACTCTGGCGGCGAGGGGCGTGTTCCCAGCCGGGGCGAGCGGCCGAGCAGCGCCGGGAGCGTCGGGCGCCTTGGAAACGGGCGGAAGCCGGGAAGGAGCGGCAGGAGGAGGATGCTGAGCCCCGAGCGGCTCTCGGTGCCCGGGCCCGAGTACCTGGGTGAGGAGCGGCGCGGCGAGGCGGGGAGGCTTCCTGAGGGCTCTGTCCCCCTTGGTGTGCTGCGGCCCGGCATGGGCAGGGCTCGGCGGGGCCGGGGTGGCTGCGGCCCGGCCCGTCCTTCCCGGGGACTGCGGCGGGCGGCCCCGGGCCGGGCCGGGCTGAGGGGGCTCGCAGGGGCTCCGTGTCCGCCTTGGCTGCGGAGGGGCAGCACCGGGCCGTAACAGACCGCGGTTGTCGGGCGCTGGGCTGGGAGGGCTGCAGAGCCCTCTCGGGAACAGGGAGCATCCCTTGGGTGCCCAGAGGTGTGGTCTCCGCCAGCAGCCGGCGGGAGCTTTGCTGCCGTCTCCACTGCCCGATGTGAGTAGTAGCAAGCGGGGTCCAGCCTTTCTGTGATAGACTTCACCCGTTACCAGCTTGTTTTGCTCACAGATCTATGTGGGCATCCTTATTTTATGCTCGTTTCCCAACAATAGGAAGGAGTGCTGCTCTTATGTTGCGAGATGGCTCGAGTGTTAGCTTTTGTTCTGAAATTAGGTAAAATCGGTAATGTTTCCGATATAAATGAAAATCTTTTAACCTGTGAAGCAGCCCCTTTGAAGACTACATCCTTTTTAAGCTGGCTGTAACGGCTTGATGTTCCAGGAAACTAAGCAGCAAAGTGATTTGATGTTAATGTGTCAAATAAAAATAATTAGGATGGAATAAAGTCAAATATGACTTCATTTAATTGCTGAAGATGAGATGAATTACGAGTAGTAAGCATTAGGATTGTGATCAAGAGAGTGTTTGTGAGGTGAAGCTCTTCAGCCATTGCTTCCTAGGCCCAAGAGACTGTTTGGTAATAACTCTTATAAAGGTATACATGATTTTCTGTGGCTTTCTTGTACAAGGGAAGGTCAGAAATGGAATAGATTGTTTTGTGCTACATGTTCCATCATGATTTTGCCATTTCTGTAAGTCAAAACGGAACAAGAGTATAGCAACACTGCTGGAAATGGAAAACCTGTCTTGCAGGGGGCACTAGACTAGAAGAGTTTTGTTTAACCATTTTAAGCAGAGGAGTGATCTAAGTTGTCTTAGAGTAGAATCTCATTGTGCTGTTGCTGCTAGGCTGCTGTTAGGGTGCCTTGTGCATACCTGCATAACTGCAATGCTGTTCTGTGTCAAGGAAACTCAAGGCAGAAATAGGTTTGTTTACTTCTGTATTCAGGGTGGATCTCATGGGACTCACCTGGCTGAGTTTCTTGTTGCTGATTTCAGTTGTGGAGCTTTGGGTGTTTGAGGACAGCATCAGTGCCATGTAGACATGCTAGGCACACCCTTTGGGTTTGTGCTATTCTGTCACATTACCTCAGCATTTTCAACCTACATGCTAATAGAGAAGTTCATAACTTTTCCAGAGTGGCTCTAGGTTGAAACCTGCAAAATTTCTTTTTCTTAATGAGTCAACTTCGTTTTAGGTTCTAGTAATTGTTTTTAATGAAATAGGCACTTTTAATTGTGTGAAACTTGTCAGTAAGGGTTGAATCACTCAAAGCAATCTAGGAAGCAGTCTAAAAATACTTAAAGTGTGGAAATAAGTTTTCTGTTGCACATCTGAAGGTAAGACATGAGATTTCTTATATATATGAGATTGTTAGGTGCAAGCAGCTTTACTAGCCACTTAAGTGAGCCTCCTTTTATCTCTGTTCCACATGCTGATTTGGAATTCCCTTTCCATTTTTTACAACTTTCTGAATTGTTCTGACATTGGGGTCAGAAAAAGACATGTGTGACCATGTTAGATTGAGGAATAACCTGTATAAGAGTCTGTTCTGTTCATTACTTGGTATACCTTGGGTTTAGATTGCAGTTTCTGTTGTCTGTTAGAGGGAGGAAGCATATTCTTATTAGCTGTAGATGTTACCAGAATCAGTGTTTCTGCCTTCATGAGACTTTGTAATTTGCCAAACTGCTCACAGATCCTAAGGAATTTAGGGTGTATTAGCAGTAGGAAAATGGTTAAAAACCAAATCAAAACAACCCCCAACTCCCCCTCCTCCCACCCGAAATAAAAACACCTCCCCACATATTTTTCAAAATTGCTTTTCCATTTTCTACATTGGCATTCTGAAACCACCATTATTTGGATTGTTCTATTGTGCACCTCAAAGTCTTGTTAATACAGTTGTCTAAAGTGGGGTTGTAAGGAATAAATTTCACTTTCTCTAATTTAATTTTGAAGTTGTGTTGCCCTAGCTTGCCAGGACGAGATGACCCTGCCATTTCTGAGCTGGAAGGGGTAACTCACCTCTTCCCCTCTTCTCTTTCTCATTGTGAAAACCAGGCCAACACATAAATCGAGCAGCCAGAATAACATAATGTGCTACTTGCTGAGTTACTCCATGCCCCCTCTTCCTCTATTTGAGATAATTCTTCTACAACCAGTTAGAATACTAAGGGGGAAATAGAAGCAGTTGTGAATTAAAGTAGAAATGAACAGGGAGAGAATTAGGATGAAAAATAATTGCAAAGCTTTGTTATGCCAAAGTTCCTGGAATATAAAAATCAAGGCAACATGTCTCATGCCACAATGGGACAGTATGCAGAAGAAAAGAGATGACCATTACTTAGTGAATAGGAATGGAGATGAGGTCTGAGAACTGGCAGAAAGGCTACAGTGAAGATGATGTTACAAGCAGGACATTAAAAACAGTATTTTCACTGAATAAACAACATTTATTGTTTGGGTATAGTGATGATAATGTGTTTCTCATTTGATGGATGAGACTGGAACTACAGTAGGCAAAATGAGGCGTATTTGAGACACTTTTTCATGCTTTCCTCATTATGGTTTAATAACTAGTGATTGCTCAGTTATTTATAGCAGGCAGTGGAGCACTTAGTGTATTGTTCTGCTCGTGCAGCTGTCTCTGAAGCTTCATATTGTATTACTTTCTGGCTCCCCTTTCCAGTTATGGAGAAAAAGCAGTAGAGTACTGCAAATTTCCAAGCTTCTATTTTCTATGTATTCTTCTGCCTTCTATTACCCAGCCAGTTTCTTGTCCTTCTTTGCCAATACAAGGCATGTAAGAATGCAAATACTGTGCTAGGGAAGTGCCTTATCTTAGGCACTTAGTAAAGCATGGGCCTATCAAGTGCCAGAAACACGGTTATGCTTCCTCTTCTCTCTCATAAAAAGTCTCGGGTTTAACGATTAGAAAGAGTATACATTCTTTAACAAAACTGAGTAGCTCCCAACAGAGAACTTCAGTTGTGTAGAGATTTTGCTGAAGCCTCAGGCTTACTCTTCTTCTGAACAGTCTTAAGAAATACTGATCTGCAAAGTGCAAGTACAATAATTTCCTTTAAGAGCATGATCAACACATAGGCTGCATTGTTATCCAGACATCTCAGCTGACACTGATTCTCCTCTTAGTATAGATATTTGGTGGACTTCTGTGAAGCGCTGTGGCTGAAAGATCTCATGGTCTAGAAAAAGAGAAGAGAATGCCTTTTTAAAAATTTTATTTCTTGCTCTGTTGTAGATATGATATCTATCTCCCATCCTATAGATAGGAGAACTGTAATGTAGAAGTTGAGTATAATGTATAAGAATTTGCTTATAGAAATGTTAGTTAAATTTGAATCTTCTTAGACTCAGTCTAGTACTTTGTCCAAAAAAGGGAGGTTTCACCACCATACTGCTGTTGCACCACAGGATTTCCACCTTCACTTGAAAGCTGCAGGTGAAATCTGATCCTGAATTAGGTAGAGTTCCAGAACTGGAGAGTACAGTCCTTTGCATATGTCCCTCTGAGCATAAATAGGTAGGGAACCATTAGGCTACTTAATGCCTTATAACAAACTGGAATGACAATTTCTTCCATGATTTATAATTCTAGATTTAAACAAAAACCTCCAAAGCCCTCAACCAAACAAAAAAAAGAAAAGACAGCTCAACAATTTGCTTTGGTGAGGGGATGGTTTTTAGCAGCTGTGTGTCACCTTGCAGAAAGCAGTCTGCTGGAAGGACTTGGACAATTCAGTCAGTCTGTGTGCAGTGTTATGCTCATTGTTTGAAACAAATTCTCAACTATGGTCAAGATTAAATTATAAATGGAAACGTTCCTTAAATTTTTTGTTGAAAATGGTTTTGAAACTTCAAACATATGAAATATGCTATAGTTATGCTGTGTGACCCTTTGGCATGTGCTCCTGACTAACAGCACGTCTCATGTCGTGTGTTATGTGATACCTCTGGTATGCCAAAGTCTACTTGTACTTATGTGTTCTGTTCTTCAAAAAACATTTTGTTTTTGAGGGTTAGTAGGAAATTACACTGTGAAGCTATGCAAAGCTGGAAGGAACTATGATAGTACAGAGATGTAGCATTCAGGTTAATTGTTTTGTTCACATCCTTCTATTTCCCAGGCCATTTCTTAGCAACATCTGAAGAGATCAGGTCTTTAATGGTATCTGAAAAGATTATAAAGAGCATCCTGAAAAACCATTAATGCTGGAAAAATTTCCGGAGTTGATGTGATTTTGTTGTTGCAGTTTATATTCTTGCTATTTCTCTCTTGCATCATTATTGTTTTGATAATGTTTGCATGAAATTGATTTTATGTTACTGTATCTTTCCAATGTGTGTAATAAGGCAGTGTCCTTAGTTAAGCTCCAGTTTAGAACAAATTCTGAAAGGGTATTTAGCTATTGCCTTATGCTCTCAGAGTATGTGTTCTCAGAGATTAAAAAATGCCAGAAATACTCCAGATACGTTAAAGCTTGTTATGCTCTTGAGCTTCTGATAACTGAAATGAATCATTACATTAATTGCATCAAGTAGTGTGTATTTTCAGCACTTCAGCTGAGGAGGAGGCAAATAAGTAAGAAAAGCTGGTCTTATTTTCCAGGAATTCCCACTTCTGATTTTTCAGCATATTCAGTTATGCCAGGAATGACCTCAACTTAAAAAAAAAAAAAAAAAGCCCTCTTGCTCTTGTGTGCTTACAGAACAAATTGCTTTGATAGACAGCTCTTGTTTCAGAGGAAGTCATAAGAAGTCATGTCTCTTGAAGAGTTAAGCAATAATATAACCACTTGGATAATAAAAACATTACACATACATAGTATCATGATTTAAAGGTGACATCTATTTCCTTCCTTCCTCCTGAATTTCTGGCTCTGAGAATTTCAATGCATGTATTTGGTTTTGTGCAGTGATATTATTTGCATTAAACTTTTCTTTCAAGACTTTTCAGGTATTAGTGTTTGTTCTTACAACATTTGTAATCAAACCTACAAAGTAGTGGATTGTTTGTTCTCATCAGAAGATTGAAACAAGTAACTTGATGGCTTATAAAAAGACTGGTTTTACTATGTTAAATACATATGCACAATTATTTGGTGTGGTTATGGCTAAATGGAATTAGTTGTAATTGCCTAATCTGTTGTAGAGAAATCCATAGAGATTGTGGATTGACTGTGAGTGTAATCCTTATTATGCCTTGTACTTGTAAGCTGAAGATTTTTGTGACTTGGTCTGGCCATGCTTGCATTGAACAGCCACTGCTCAGCCCTGAATTTGGTTCTGAGCCAGAAGTGCATTAATTCCATAATTCATTTTAAACATTGGGCATGTGAGTGATGGTGGGATGTGAACATGTGAGTGTCAGAGGCTGTTCTCTTAAGTGCTGCAGGAGGCAGCTTCGGAGGAGCTGTACATGCTGCTACTGATTGTCTGAGACTCCAAGTATAACATCACTGCTGGTGGTTTAGTGATAAGAATTAAGATATTCTGTGCAAAGGTATTTACTTAACACCAGGTTATGGGCTGCCTGAAAAATCCTTTGTGAACTTACTCTGTCAGATTCCTTTGTGAAAGCTGACTGTTAACTTTTAAATCTGACAGCAAAGAGTGTGGCACCTACCAAATGAGTGTGGCAGGCATGCTGGCTTCCTGTTTGGGGTGGTTGCCTGGGATTTCAGAGTTGAGAATTTTTGTTACATTTACAGGATAAGGATTGCATTGGAAAGTTTTGTATGAGTAGGGAACTTCTGTTACAATAAGCCCGAAGCAAACAAATGCCAAGGATGATGTCCTGATGTAACACCTCCTGTATGGAAACTGCAATATACTGGAGTTCTGTCAGGAAGAAAATTAGTAGGGACAGAAAGCTGTCATAGCACAGTGGCATGAGTATTTGAGCTTTACATTCTGATTTGGACTTGCTGCTTTGTTATTGCAAAGTTGGTCTCAAAAATATGAGCAACCAGTACATCGTTATCCCTGAATTTTCAAAGACTATAAAATATATGAATCATCTCATTTATTTTGCCTAGAACTCCACTGATTTTTGACTATGCTTGCATAAACAGTTAACGTTCCAGTATGGTTCCAGTGTTTGTTATGGAAAGTACCATTTGTATAAATTAAGGAACTACTCTTTTGCTATAACCAGACTCCTGGTACTTTATTTTGCCTCTCTGGCCTGCTAAAACCTGTCTGCAAATTACATTTTGTTCTATGACTTTCCTGTATAGCGTAGCATTAGTTGGGCTATAAAACATATTACTTGCATCATTCCATGGAACTGGGCAGTCAGTGAACAGGAAGCCAGAGCTGGAATTTGGTTTGGCAGTGTGAACTGTGCTACCTGGAAAAGAGCACAGCAGCCAAAGGGACAAAGAGGAAGACTTCTCAAGGAGATTTTAAGTGCTATTTTCTTCTAATTTCTCTGCTCAGTTTTCTTCCCTTCACCACACCTCTACCCACTCTTCTGGGAAATAGGGAGAGAGGCTCTTTGCCAAGATCCTTAGGCTATGCAACAGAAAGATTAAGAAAAATACCCTTTTACAATTCAATTTACAGGTATTCAATAGTGACCTATATATTTTTGTGTACATTTTGAAATGTCTAAAATTCTATTTTGAAAGCTAATTTGTTCTCCTGGAGCAGATTCAAAGGTATTTATTATAGAGGTCAGCCACATTGTATGGTGTAGCACTGTGGGACCGTGCCTGTCTATTCCCAAAGACTTTTAGGGGAGGTTTATGACTCTAAAGAAGCAAAATAACAGAAATATGGTCCATTGGTAGGGACTATTCTATGAAAGGAGTGTATACTTCCCCACAAAGTGTTGAGAATGGTTTTGCAGTTGAGCAGAAGTTTATTGCAGGCTGAGATGAGTGGAGGTCTATCTGCTAGTACCATTTCCTGACATAATCTGGTACTGCTGACACCTCAAGAGGGGCCTGGGGAGACGATTGCTGAGTGTGAGATGGACTGCTTCAAGAGGAGGGAGGGAGGAAGGATGGGCTGAAGTAAAGTTACCCAGTTGTTGCTATCTTGAGCCTATGACTGAGCTGCATGGACTCATCCTTCCCTCAGGGGACACAGGTGCGCAGAGCTATTTTTCTTTAATCACTCACATAAATTAAATTTATTCCTTTGCATTAAAATAATTAAATAAAGCTACGCCCTATATCTTTTAGTGCCAGATAATATCTTTAAACCTTTGGCTCACCATTTTGCTATCAGCTGCAAGGTATTTTCCAGGGTGTGCTTAACCAATTTTACCATTGTCCTGAAAAGTGTTCTAGGCAGAGAAATCCCCTGATAGCAATCAATATTCATGCATACTTTTAATCACTGTATCCACTGGGAGTAATCATTTCCGGGCCTCTCCTGAAGTCCACCTGCCCCACACTAAGATGAAAGGGCCTTCCATGCTGTGTATCAAGTGGCACAGGCTTTATGCTTACCAGGATATTAAACACAAATTAAAATGGTTTGGAGAATATTGATGTGGGTCTGAGGTTGGCCAGTTGCTGGTGAGGGGGTGATTCTGCCAAGTCTGGAGCATATTGGCAAGGAGTAAGAACAGCCCTTGCCTTTCCTATATTCCCTAAGGGTTTTCTCCTGCACTTTTTAGGACACGACACTACTTGCAAAGGTGCAGTAGGATACGTGTTTAGGATTGGAGGTGTGTGGTTTGGGAACAGGGTTTGTGTGCTTTCCAGGTTAGGAATGATTTTCCTGGGTTCGTTGTAACTTGTCTTCTGATTGTTGAACTTGTAGATTTGGAAAGTCTGCTGCTTGCTAGCTGGCACATCACCTCAGACTCGGCTCTTTATTGCTCCAACTTGGTTTCTAGCCAAAAACATCAAAGGGGCTCAGTGGTAAATCTGTGCTGCTTCCTCCCTGGCAAATGCTTGTTTTGTACAGTCTGGCCTCTGTAGAAGCAGCAAAACAGTTTGTGTTGCACCAAACTGTCTCTACTCAGGAGTCTTATAAGTGAGTGTCATTCTGTGGTGGGGTATTGGCAGATCCATCTTTTCTGAAATTCTCCTGTGTTTGGTCTAGGCAGTTATTTGAGACCAGCTGTTGAGCAATATAAATCTCTCTTGGCATTCAGACCTGTTCCCCACCTGCCACATTCACTGATGCTTGTTTGGAAACAGATGTACTTCTTCAGGAAGAAACCTTTACAGAACAACCTTAAAGCTACTTGGCCTGGGTATAGAGGGAAGGGCAAGGAACACCTAAAGCTCTGCAACAGCCCCATTGAAACAGCATTGACAGTCTGTATAGGAAAGATGGCTCAGAACAGAGATCAGGAACTCCTCTGGAGTAAGCACTTTCCAGTGAAACTGCCTCACAACTCCTTATCTTCCTTCAATACCAAAATCTCAGGGGATTCTAAAAAAGAATCAGCACTGTTAATGACTAACTCCATGTAAGCCAGGAAGGAAAGCAGGATTTAGGTGATGAATTTTGCTATCCATTTCTGGGAGAAAGAAACCTCCACTCTCTAAATGAGGAAGCAAATGCTTGATGTCTTGTGTAAGGCACACAGCTGGGCTTGTCTGGCTCTGGGCTTTGCAAGTCCCTTATGTTCTAACTTCTGTCTCTTACTGTCTTTCATTTGCAGCTCAGCGACATGTCCTCACATACATGGAGGATGCAGTGAGCCAACTGCTGGAGAACAGAGAAGATATTAGTCAGTATGGCATTGCCAGGTTCTTCACTGAATAGTAAGTACATCAGGATGCTGCCAATAGGGCCAGCCTGAGGGGGGCTTTTGGAAACAGAGTACATGGAGAATGGAGTTGGACACGTGCTGGTTATGTTGTGAATGCTGGATTTTACTGGGTTAGCCAAGGGCTCCCTGAGCATGCTTTGGGAATGTACGTGGGTTTTGCACAGTTCAGAACCTCTTCTATGACAAACATTCATGTGAAGCAGTCACTCTGGGGAACCACGATTTTAAAAACATGGAAAACCAAATTCTGCTTGTCTTGATCAGAACTGTTAGTATCAAACTGCTTGAGAAATACTGAAGCAAACTGTTTCACAAACTGCTTCTAGTTTCAGCAGCACTCATTCTTCCTTTTTCTGAGTATGAATTTGAACTGTTTGTCTCTTGTGTGATTGTTTTCCTGTAAATACTTTAGTAGGATGCCTCTTCTTCCCTTAAAATCTGCAGAAGTCCTTAAATACTGAATGTGAGCACTATCTCTTCTTACTAATCTACAAAAAATTGTTGAGGGAAAAGCTGTGTGCTTTCTGTCCACAGAAACTAACACTGACATTAGTCAGCTGAGCAAATAGTCAGTAAACAAGAGCTTAAGAAAGATAAAGAGCAGGATTACAATGACCTCCACCCAGCTACAGGATTTCTTTACCAGAGTTGAAGGCAAGGTGGCTTTGAAATACCCAGCTGAAATTGTCGTTCAGGCATCTCTGCAGATTAGATTTAGTTTGCATCACTTCTGTGCCTTTTCAAAACTTCTGATCATATATACTTCAAAACTTAAAAGGTGAGCAAAACTGAGGCATTCACACAGTGAAACTGTTCAAAATTCTTCTCTGTAGTATTTCTTCATCTTGATGTGATAACCATTTTCTTTTCCCTTCCTGTTCCTCTTCTACCTTTAAAAGAACAAGTAGTGATTCAAGACCATTATAACAACAAAACTGTCACATAGAGCAAAACCTTCCGATTGACTTAGTTGCTGAAGATCTTGTTTTTCCCATTTATTTTCAGAGATATTATTTTTATCAAGTTTTTTTGTTCACAGTGAGTGTTTTGTGGAGTTCCTGATTTCGTGAAAGACAGGAAAAGGCTGCATGTTCCTTCATTCTGTAGTGTAGAACTAGTAGTTCCATTTTTTCTTTTATCAAGTATCTGGAATTTAGCAGATGAAACTGTGTCCCCATACCAAAGCACGAACTAGCTTAGTAATTTTGAGAGCTGTGAAGATTTGAAATATGGGATTCTTTATTTAAAGTGGAAAATAAATGATAGCCAATATGGGTGTTGAATGAGAAGCTTCATATTATGAAAATTTCATATCTGCTTGCTCCCAGGGCTTAGTGGTGAGCCCTCGCTGCCCAAAAGATTTCTGTTCGTCCACTCAACTATCAATATTGTTTTGGCTGTGCTTTGAAGGCTACACTTCTCTCCCAAGCAAATAAACTTGATCTTTAGTCTCAGCATCTTCAAACTCAAAGATAACTTGTGAGATTCTGGAAGGTTTGTGGGGACTCTCCCAGTGTTTTCCTTAATCCATGTTTTTCTGAAGGAGAGGATTGGAATGTGCATGTTTTGAAGTATGCTGCAGTGATTTGAGATGAAGCGTCTTGGTATTAGGATGTCCAGTTTTTAAAATTGTCCTTTCCTCATTTATGCTGACATAAAATTAGAGACCAAACCCAGGGATTAGAAAGCTATCAGGCAGGTCCAAACATGTAACTTTTTAAAAAGTGTTTATGGGGTGAAAAAAATATACTTCTGTAACTTCCCAGAAATTGAAATTAGTCTGTTAAGAACAGGTGTTGGATATTCTCCAAACTCCTCTCAGAGGGCATACTTTTCTATACAGTGGTGTTCCATGGACCTCTGCACTGGATTTACTGCTGAAGAGCAACCTGATGGCATTTCCATCATGCATTGCAATGCCCCACTTTACCATAAGTCAGTTCAAGTCTTTGAGCCAGTTACAACTTTTTTTTTTTTTTTTCCTTTTTTTTTTTTGTAATTAAGAAGATTTTGTTGGGAATTAGCATACCCAAGTGAAATTTCAGAATTGAAAATTATGTGCTAATTTAGCTCTGTGTGGATCAAGCGGTAAGTGTTTTGCTGGCAATGAGTATTTCCAGTTGTCTCTAAGAAATGGAATTGGGTATGTATTTTACTGCTATCCACCATCTAGCACTGTGATTGCTGATTTCAGAGGCCTAACCTTAATCTCTACAGTTTTCCTTCCAGAATAGTTTTAGTCTTCAAGGATAATTTTTTCTCCCACTTTATGCCAGTGTTCATTTGTCCCAATCATGTGGACATCTGCTTTCAATCCTGGGAGTACCTTGAGGCTTCCCTCATCTGGCTCACTCCTGACCCTTACAGGAACAGGGATCAATCACCCCTCTGCCAATTAATCCACATCTTTTAGTTAAACAAGTGAAATTATGCCTGTCTTAGGACTAATCTTGATTTTATAGATATGCTGAAATGCTACTGGTATTTGTTCATTACAAGCCTGAGAAATCTCAGCTCTGCTCTTGAATCTCCATGAAATGCAGGGTCTTGAAAACCCTCTGTGTAATTACACACTAATGCTGCTTTGCTTCTTCCAGCCTGATGTCTGTGCCAACATATCTTAAAGGAACATGTTCCCCCTATACATTATTTATCATCCTGTTTTCTTGATCTTTCCTATACTGAAGAAAAACAGGGCCCCCACGTGAATGCATTTGATCACACAGAGGGAATGTGCATAGCATCCCACTTTATATTTTCTGGGCTCTTAAAAGAAGTCTGTGTGTCTTTATTTTAATTTCAGCTTAAAGAACCAGCAAAAGAAAAAAAATGGATGAAGAGACTTCCTACTAGTACATTTTAGTTTTCTTGTAGGCTAGCCCTTTGCCTGAAACTTTCTCTTGCAGCATGCAGGTAGCTGTGTTGCTCAGTTCAAGACTCTTTGGAAAGCTCAGAAATAATAACCAGTAACTTACCTTGGTAAGGAAGCTGTTTTTTCTGTAACTTTAATTTTTTGTTTGATAAATTAAACACAAGTGAACTAGAGACACAGGAATGGGCTTGATTGTTTTTTGGGGGGTTTTTTTGAGTCTATATTCTTGTCGCACAACACTTCTTTTCTTTTGTTTCTGGTGAAACAACTCCTAACCACCTGCCAGCTGCAGCATGACTGAGACAAACATCTTGCTTTTAGCTTGCAGATATAGCACTGCTTCCACTGGACTCTGCAAACTGTCTGAGATCTCCTTTTTCTGTAAAAGATGTTTCTGCTGGCGCTAACTTGAACACCCCTACTGGATCTTGTGTGACAGTTTAACAGTATTTATCTGAGAAGGCATCTGTGATGTGTGTGACAGGGTTGAGGGTCAGATACTGCTTTTAGCTCTGTTGTGTGCCTGGCAATTCAAAATACCAGCTCTGCACTGTGTAGAGCCCTGTTTTACAGAAAGGAACATTTGCTTTGTTCCTAGTAACAAGACTGCCAGTGCTATATAGTTTGGGATCCTTGGGAAGGAAGATGTTATCATGGTGAGAAGTATCAACTTCTAGCAATGAAAGCACCTCATTTTCTCTTGCTGTCTGGATTGGCTGGAACAATTTGTTCAACTCTTTCCTTAGGGACAAATATGATACCACTCCTTTGGCTTTCTCTGGCAGTAGACACAGGCTTTGATATCAGACAAACTTTTGGCTTGTTCAGTCCTTTATTGCTGTACAACATTACAGAAATAAATCTGTAGAGTAAACAATGTCCTCCTCTTTAAAAAAGTCTCAATACCCTTGGGGGAGGAGGGCAGGGGGGAAGGGCCAGGAACAAGACAGATGGGATGCCCATGAGAACTAAGCCACTCACTAAAGGCAACCTTAATTGGCAACTGGAAATAAGCTGAATTATCTGATTATGAAAAGGAGAGATTCTTAGAGCTAGCTTAGAGCCATCAATTTTCTTTTTTCTTTGCATCTGTGTATGTAGGCCTTATCACTGTCATCATCTTGCTGTCATCTGCTCTGCATCTTTCCCCTTTTCAGAGTAACTTGTTTTGTCTTGTTTGCAAGGATAGTGTAAGCTCTTCAAGACAGAAATGATATTGTACTGCATGTACTTTACAGCACCTAGCATTGTACAATGTCGACTCTGTGCTTTGTACAATTACAGTACAAACAGCAAAAACAGTAGTGAGAAGGTCCTTAGGGCTTTGACAAGTTGTGCCAGATTCCCTTTCTTGGAGGTGAAGCCATTCATTAGAATTTCTCAGTACAACTGTTTGGGGGAGGGGCATTGCTTGTTGGGTTTTTTTTGCTTGTTGGGTTTTTTTAGTGTTAGTTCTTTGTGTTTTGGACAAATCAATAGTATTTGTGAGGTATTAATACTTTCAGGATATTACCTAAAATATTGATATTCTCTCTGATACAATCTTCTGAGCAATTGCAAAAAAACCCACAACATTTCATGTATTCTGTAAATACTGCTCTGATTCCTACATGTCTTCCGCTCTGGAAAGAAAAAGATAAAATTATCCCACTCAATGCAAGACTGCACTGAGCCATGTGATCGGTATGAAGCTGCTGTTGTCAATGACCTAGCTGTGCAGCAGCCCTTTGGGCTGAAAATCTCAGGGATAATGTGCTTGATGGTTCCTGACAGGCTTTTACTTGGGATTCCTTGATCCCTAGGGCACTGTGTAAGACTGCTGTCTGCCTCTCCTCTGCTCTTCGGTTATCAGTGGAAAGAGAGTGAATATGTGAACTCAGACACAGCATTTGTGCCAGAAGCTCTGAGGAGGTTTTGCAGCTAATGTGGATAAGTTGCTGTGAGAGAAACATTTTGGAAGTGTCTCTCCACAGAGTACATGGATTTGCAGGACTGAATTTGTTGATAAATCTTTCTGGGGAACCTACAGTAATTGCATATTTCTCCACTAAGAGTGTTGCTAATGGACACAAAGCCTTTCTGTTAGTCCCTTTGTTGCCTTCCAGTCTCACCTCTACAGAGAAGCATTGTCAGAAGGGCAAACTCTTCTTTCTTGTAATTGAATTTTTCCAGCCCACCTTAGAAATGGGATTTCAATGCCTCCTGCTCGCTGGGTATGGGCTATGTGTTTTGTATGAGAGCTATGGAAGATCTGGGGGTTGTGGATAACTCTATAGGATTTATGTGAATTTTGTCTGGAATCTGTAGATCTGTCACCCAATGTTTTTATTATAGGATTGCTTTATGGCAGAAGCAGCATTGGGATTTTGATATGACAGCCAGGATCTATGAACTCCTGATTTTCCCAGAGTTGTTTCTCTGTAACAAACATTGCAACAAGTTCCAACCTGACAAATATGCTGATAGGGATAACTGCTGTTGAGTAAACAGCTGGAAAAAATGCATATATTAATTTCAATAACACATTTAATTCCCACTGTAGTTTGTACATGTTGCCAATGTATTAGAAGATGGAGTATCTTCTTACCTTATGCTTGAGAATCTTACAGAGAGTGGATACTCAGATGCATCCCTTGCAAAGAAATACGGGGAGATAAGGTAAAGAATCTTTTTGGTAAACAGGATTATCTTGGGAGACTTGTAGCAAAGCAGTAACAGAATTGAACTTAAAAGAAAGCATTTACCAGTGATGCTTTATGTGGTAATATACTCCAGATGAGAAACTTCTCATACTGTTTTGGTGACAAGAATTTGCAGGATTTGCCAAAGCATGTGAATATTAGCACTTGATATCAGCATCTTGTCAGCATGGGGTAGTTATCCATGGTAACTCTGCACTTGCACTGTGCTCTTGCTCTTTGAAGACAGGTAATCACAATTTCCATGTGCAGTGAGATCAGACTATGATGCTTCTAGTAGAGATTCATTGGAGTAGCAGTGCAGTCTTTGCCCACTTCTTTCCTAGTCCTTTACATCATGGAGATTACATAGTTACTTGTGATCTTTTTCAGAATAGCTGCAGCAGGAGTTAGCTGACTACTTTATGGAGACCTTAAGTAATTTGGTATATTTTATTTGTTCTTACAGTCTTGAAGGTTGAAATGCAACACATCTGCCATGAAATTGAGCTTCCTTAGGTTAAAGCCAACTGCATACAGGTGGTGTGGATAGCTAATAAAACTGGAAAGAAATTTCCCAAAAGCCAGAGTCCAGGAATGTGGCAAATGGTACAAGCATCAAGACAGTATATATCTGAGTTAACTGTGTTTGTGCTTGCTCTCTGTGATGGAGTTGAATGTACTCTCCTCTCTCTAGCTTTAGTTTTTAATACTAGTAAAACCCTTGTTTATGCTCCCAATTTTTTATTGCTTTTCATCATAGTTGTTGATATTAATAGTGCAAATTTGAAGAAGTATATGATCCCAACTGGGAGTTAAAAGCAGACTTTTGTGATTTCAAATGTATGAATTTACACAGGCTGGGGGATGAACAGATTGGAGAGTAGCCCTGCCTAGAAGGCCTTGGGGATACTGGTGGATGAGAGGCTGGAGACGAGCTGGCAACATGCATCACATCCTTTCTGGGATGTCACAGAGTCTTCTGTTTAGTCTTACTTTTTCTCTCTGTCTGCTATTTTTTTGTATCTGTGATATTGGCTATTTCCTGCCCTGTTCTTGCATTTCTTATCGTGCATCTCTGCTGTGGTTTTGTTTGTATCCTTGCAGAAGTGAAAGGGCCCTCAGTCAGAATTGAGGAGCTCTGGAAATCTTACATTGACCATCTTCCACTGAGGAAAGGTCTGTAGCAGAGTTGGCCGTGATGCAAATTATATGTTCAGTGCTGATGTAACTGTTTGACAAGCAACTTTCTCCATCATTCTGGAAGATTGCTCAGTTGTGTTTGCTGAGTCACTGTTGGAATAAATAGGAAAAGATGAGAAACATAAATAGTGATATATCTACCACAGATGTAGTGGCACTACTTACAATCTTTTGCATATGATCTGCAATGTGTATATAAAGTAGTAATCTCACTTCATGCTTGGTCACATGCTGGAAAAATTGGATTTCCTGCAGTTTCTCTAAGTGTTTTGAAGAAAACTGTTTTAGTAATAAAATTGGGGACTGGAATTCGGTAGAAATGCACACGAGAACAGCAGCTGTGGAAAAACACAGCAGCGTAGAAAGTTTGGTACATGGAATTTTTTCCCATATTATATGTGAGGGTTTCAAAATTATTCTTAAGAATGAAAGGCACAGTTCTATAATTTTCTGTTAGTAATATTTTCTTTTTAACATACTTTTTCCTCCAGGAAAGCTTTTGATGTCTCAAGCAGTAAGAATACCACTGCTGGATACATGGTAACTTCATGAATAGCAGTGCCTCTCTGTGTAACTAACTCACATGGTTTAGTTCTTGTTTTAATGAAGCACTTTGGCATGGGTCTAGGCTATTTTATGTATATAGGAGAGCAGTTTTAGAGTTCTTCGCTTCCATCTGTCTAAACTTATAAGGCTCTCTATTAAATTAGAATCAAGTAGTGTAAGTTTGAGGAACACTTTATTTTTTCCCAGAAATATCTTTAAGGAAAGATGGATCAGAATTGAAACTGGGCTTTTTTTTTGTTGTTGTTGTTGCTGGTGTGACGCTTTTCCCCAGTTTTGTGTTGTTGGAAGGACTTTTGTGCTTATTCTGAGGCTGAAAAATGTTGAGGCATCACAGAAAACTTTGAGGAACATTGCTAATTCTTTGAGGAACATTTCTAATTGCTTTGCTAAGAATATATGTGTTCACTTGTGGACCACAAATGGAAAATTTTTCCTAAATTAGATATGCTCAACTGTAAAAATCAGCAAATGTTTGCAGCAATGGGATCTGATAAGATCTCATAATAGGACTGCTTGTCCTTTACAGGATAAAATCCCTTAACTATGTCTGCATCTCCATGATTATCAAACACTAGAAGTCTTGCAAGCCTGAAAAATGCATTTTTAAAATGTGGCTTATCTTCCTTTTCTTTAAAAATAAAACTAAACAATTGCAAAAAAAAGCAAAAAGCCTAGTTTCTAGAAACCTGCATGTCTTCAGAGAACCTGAGATTTTCTGTGCAGTGCTGTGTTGAAACCATACAGATCCCAGAATACATTAGCTTTAGTGACTTGAAATAACCATGTCCTGCAAATTTAATGTTATTGTGTATCTTCAAGTGAATTAAACAAACTGTAGCTGGTCAACACCGTAGTCAAGCAGTTATAGTGATCACAAAGTGATTTAGCTAAGCAATCTCCAAATGCAGAGTTAGCATTAATGTCAAATGATGTAACTTCATCTATATTAAGGAATTTTGGCAAGGTTCATTTGTTGCCATGATGAAAGTATTGGAAGCTGCTCAGTCTTTGATGTACTATAGTTCTTGCCAAGGCAACTGAATAGGTGAGAGAGTACCAGTTGTAAATTTTTTCTTCTGAAATTCTCCAGTCAAACCAAGACTGAAATGAGCAAACACGGAATCTGTTTGCATGGCACCAGTATTGAATCTCTTTGGAACAGGTATTCAGTTATATTTCAATATTTCATGTGTCGTCACAGTCATAACATGATTGGGATGCCTTTTAAAATAACTAAAAGTCCTAGTTTATAAAACATGGAACTGTCTTACAACAGGAGAATTCATGCAGAATGGAGCAAGCAGGCCCTTACTTGTACTTATACTTTGGCCTCGACTTTCTGAGAAGTCAATTTGCCTTTACTTGGCATTTTATTTTTCATCTCAGGAGTTCAAGATGGGTGCAGTTCCTCAATAATATTCAAATCCACACTCCTCCTTTAGTGGACATTTATGCTTTGGTGTCAAAATCCATCTCCAGCTGATGTCAATTCTATAGCTACTTTCTGAACTGCTAGACAAGAGGAAATGTTACCTTGTGTGGCTTGTATTTTTAATAGTGTTTTCCATCTTTGTGCCATCTTCTCACCCTTGCCACAGGTTCACGGTATGGTTTTTGTGGCATCTTGAAGCTAGTGAATGAGTTCCACAGCACAACAGGGAGGACAGAAATACTTGTTGGTTAATAAAGGAAGCCAAACAATGGAGATCATGGCTGTACGATAATGAAGCTAACAGAGGACTTGCATCTTCCATGCCTTCAGAATATAGGGGGTTATAGAGCAGTTTGGAAGAAATTTTCTTCCTGACCCAAAATGTCAAGTTGGACCAGTTTGAACAAATACTGAATAGATTAGCTGGAGAGTTATCAGTTTTCCTTGTGCAGTTATAATTCTGGATTGGTTTATTATTTATGTACTTAGTTTGGTTTGGGCAGAAAAAGGCAGGTTTTTGTTTTGTTTTGTTTTTGTTTTTGTTTTTTTTTTTTTTCTGTGGGAAGCTCGGTAACAACTTGCAGTGATCTCCATAAAAGCTAGTTATAATGGTGTTCATGCAGCTGTTCCTGTGGTGTGCAACTTACACAGTGTCCTACTGTAAAAACTAAATCTGTGTTTATACCAGCAAGACCTCTCCAAACTCGCTGAAACACCCTGTAGTCTGAAATTGCACCTGATCAGACTGAAAGAGCTGGTCATGGGTGATAGATGCTTATCTGTGAAGGCTTCTTTACTTTTCCCTTAAGCACCTTGGAGGGTTTCTGCAGGGCTATTTACGGTCTTTCATTGTATGCCCTTTCCCATCTTCCTGAATACTAGGCTTCCCAGCTCATAATTCTAAGAAGCAGCTTTATTTCACAGTAGAAAGGGGCCCCAATATGTGGCCTATTATATCCATATCAGCTTGCTTACCCTTTTCAAACAGCTATTGTGTTTTAATAGGGCCCTGCCTGGTAGGGGGAGTCCTTAATTCCTGCATGTAAGAATGGTCAGCTTGAGTTACAGCAAACTGCAGGATGCTGCTCTGATCAAAAGGCCTCTGTTTTTAAAGATTCCCGCATCCCCATGCCTCCCCATTTGCCTTTTAATTTTTTTTTTTTAATCCTGGGCTAATAATTCAACACAGTACGGTGATTTTAGCTTATGATTTGCAAGCCTTGAGGTGTTAAATTACTGACCTAGCATATGAAAAATTAAGGGAGAGGGACTCTAAAAAAGATAAAGGCTTTCTGGGTAATAACAAGCAAGCACAGCAACTCCTTTAATCCTTTCCTTCTCCAGAATCTGTAAACTAGTCTCAGAGGGTTTGATTTGCTACAAAGCAACATGAGAAAGCTTGTTCACTGCCTACTCTGAGCTGTGTCACAGGTGCTGTGGTTCATTTCCTTCATCCCAGTACGGGGGATAATCTCAGTACCACCTGTATTAAGTCTGCCATGAATACAGAGATTCTTAGCCTATATCAAGAAGTCTGAAAACATAGTTAAAATTTGTGTTACTCCTTTCCCCCATTCCACACCCTTCAGCTGTAGTAAACTTGAGTGGATGAGACAGAAAATATCTCAAAAAATCCAGTCTCTGTGTTTGCAGTGTTATATCACCCAGTCTTGCCAAAATTTTGTAGTGTTAATGATTTCCTATCTGCCTGGTTGTTAAAAAAATCCAACTATTTTCCCTTAAAGCTAGTCATCAGGAATAACTTTTAGCATCTGTTTTGTCTTAACACATTTCCAAGGAAATGCCTAAAAAGCACTGCTAATTTCATTAGAGGAAGATGGTGGTTTCCCTGAGGCTGACCTCAGTGTCCGAGTTCTAAGATCTGTGGAATTTAAAAAAGCACTTGAAACAATGGCTTTGAATTGAGGAATGCTCATGGTCCTACACTACCAGCTAAGGGGGATAGCTGAAAAACCAGTCCAATGATTCATCTGAATATTGCAAATATTGTAGTACACTTAATCCAAGAGGTAAAGAATAAAATTATCTTAAACTACATTCATGCAGCAGTAATTTAATCAGTGCAGTAGTGATTTTTTTTTTACCCAGTTATGCCTCCAGTTTTTAAGTGTTCCCTCTCAGAGTTCCTTCTAGGCAAGGTAAACCTCACTTTGCTATCTCAGAGCATAGCCTGGGGCTAAGTGCAATTGGTCATTTGGGGATGCTTTGTTGTGAGTAAGTTATTTAACAACAGAAATGGCTTGTTTTTTAAAGCCTTTTGTATTTCAGTGTTTCCTATTGCTAGAGCTAGTTCTTTGTTATCCATTGTAGCTAGTCTCTAATCCTAATTCTCCTGGTTATCCCTACTTACTGTGCTTTAGTTCACACAATGAAGCAATCTTGGAGTTCTGGGTTCCTTTCAGATGGAGCTAAACTGGAAGATGTGTTCCTTCTGCAAATGAGCATTCAGTCAATGGGACTAGACTAGAACTAGTCCAGAGCGTGTGTCAAGAAAAAGCAGATCCTGGGATGCCCATAATGTTGACACCAAATCCTCCTGCTCACTGGTTTTCTCTACAGACGTTTTGGTCGGTCTAAACATAGCCTCTGACAGCAACTTTGAATTTGAGACGGCCTTATTTTTGCTTGAGATACTCAGCTCTGTTTTAATGACTTGCACACTTGTATAACTGGCAAGAAAAGGGTGTTGAGGTGTGTGTGTAAATGGTTCATGCTTAAGAAGCCTTCAAAATTTTTTCTTCATCATGCTCTTGATAGAAAATGTAAGCAATAATGCTGTCAAATAAGAAGAAATGGTCATTGTTCCTTGTTTTCCATTTGGTAGAGGAGGGGTCCTGTAAGCTTGTTCAGCTCTTTGCGTGGTAACCAAAGGTGGCACCTGCAAGGGGGACAGCAGGGTCCTGGCAAGCTCTTTCATCGTTCTAGAGGACTTGGGACTCTGCCTTGTACATATTTGGCTTTGCCTGAGTTCAGCAGGCAGAGGCTAACTCCTATAATGGGTTTCAATTGAGATGTTACCATAGCATCCTGGGACTTTTACAATCTATTTAGAAGTCTAAAGGTTTGAAAAGAGTGCTTGAAAGTTTTTGAACTCTGGCAGGTTGCCGAAATGTAGATACACAAAAGACAAAGCCTTATGAAAGCTGCTCTGTTCAGAGAAGCAGCACCTGAGTGCTAGAATTCTCAGCACAACCATTTTTGAGAGCTGGGGCTGCTTTATCACAGTCTCCTCCCAAATCTTTTTCTTCCCCTCACGTGTATGTGCTGTCCCACAAGTATAGCCTGGGTCTGCTGCAAGATGCAGCCCTCTCAGCAGTGCTGTTGGAGGAGACTGTTCTGGGGTTTGGCTGCCCTGGGGCACAGGAAGGAAAGAAGTGAGAAAGCATCTTGAATCCCCTAGTGTAAGAATTTCTTTAGATATCCCCATCAAGTAAGAACCTTGCTTTATTCTTCTTTCATCTTTCTTCAGGATTTTCTCACAAGTGAATGGAAAGAGGTGTTTTGTTAACAGAGTATCCAGTTGCCTAACAATTCTTGTGTGAAATATGAGTGCTCACAGTAAACTGGTGTTAACTAATGAACATTCAATTCAATTTGTTGTCTTGGTTTCAGCAAGAGAATAAAAATCACATCACTAGTAGCTGTTGATACCTTTCTAATTTGCCTACTTTATTTACTGGTAATGTAGAGGACTGAAGCAATCATTAGGTTTGCAATAGGAGGCCTGGAGACCAGCACAGTTGTTGAAAGCTTTCTTCTGGAAGGAATCTCTTGTAGATGGCTGCACTATAAATGCCTAAAATGGGAAAAAGGGAATTTTCCCAGAGAAGTGAAAAATTATTTTCCCTGCTTCTGGGTTCCCAAACCCATTTCTAAATGATTGAGGACAAAATAATAACTTGTGGAGGTACTGTTTTTTTTTCCTAAGTCTTTCTTTTTCAAATGTGCTGAAAAGCTCTGGCCACTTAACTTTGCTAACAGTTGAGTGAGAGGAGGAGAGATAGAGGCAACACTGAGCAATCCTAAGGGAAGAATCTCAGCAGCTGTTCAACTTGCTGAGAATGATTGAGCTTAATGGTTAAGTTTGTTCCTTTATTGTTGATATCTTGCCTAAGCCTATCTCTGACTGCAGCATGTTTCATTTTTGTATTCAAAAGGAATTATATACATGCATCTGTTTGCATGTATATAAAAATCAAGGTAAGGTGTTGGTCATATGCCCTACCTACTGTTGGAATACCTGTAACAACTTTGGGTTGTCATAATTTTTCTTTCTTCCAGAAATGTTTACCTGTAACATTGCCACACCAATGATAATTTCATCTCTGGACAGCTGTTAAAAAAAAGGTGGCCAAGTTATTTTGGTACTGCTCATCTACCCATGATATAGGAATTTCAACATATATAGTTTATTCAAAATATATAGTGTTCCTGTGCCTTATAGTGATCTTGACCCTGTCTGAGAATAGATTTGTTATTGGGCTGTTTGCTGGATAGCTCCATCATGGGCTTGCTCCTTTGAGCTGAACTTTTACTACTTATAAAAAGGAATTTATAAAGTAGAGTATCTGAAATGTAGCATCTTAACTGGGATAAAATCTTACTCCCAGTCTTGCAATCTTGGGCTTTTGGGGGAAAATCCTTCCATTGTATAGTTAAACAAAATCCTCCTTTACTCAACTAGCTGGCGGCACTTGGCTGTCAGCACATCCAGGTGTGCTGATGTTCCAGCATATCCACCCACTCTTTTAACTGAGTAAGCAACAAATGATATCATACCCTTCTGCCTGGTAGGTTTAGAGCCATTCCATGCTGAAAATGTAAGTTACTAGAGTTTTTGCTTATTAGAAATAAGGAATAATACAGTAGGGCTGCCTGGTGTGAATTAACAGCATGTTTGCTTCATGTCTGGACCTTTCCATTACAATTGTGCCAGGATCTGCTTCCAAAATTTGAGTGTTCTGTAGATGTTCTGAGCAGCATAATTTGGTGCATTTAATTGTATCATTGTGCCTTCATTTTCTTTCTCTTCCAAAATGTCTCCCATATGTGTCTTATCTTTCTGAAAGCTGCCTTCTTCTATTACGACAAATTTCTTCTTTTTCATCTGTATCCTTCTTTTCTCCATCAGTCTGTCAAATCATCAGCAAAACAAAGCAGATCAGAAATGAAAAAAGTCGTACAGGCTGCGGTTTGGGATGAGAAGATCTGAAATTCCATTTCCAGCTTTGTCACAGGCATCTTGTGGGACTTTTTGCAAGTTACTTTACCTTACTCTGAACTTGTACACTCTAAGGCAGTGAGCGACAGCACTTTGTAATGAATATCTTTGCTCACAATGATAGTCATGCAATTTTGGCATATTTTGATTCTGCACATGATTTATTTATTTACTTTAATCTCTTGGGACAATGGTTGTGCTTTCTTTGCATGAATAAGGTTTCATAAATATGAAATACTGTATTTGTCCATGATATTTACAGAAAGAATATTCCTGATTCCAGGATTCAAGTGTCATGAGTGTTTCTTAATCCTAAGGTGATTGTACTTATTTTTTCTAGGTAGGGGGGCTAGAAACTGTGTTCTGTACTACCTTTCAACACATGACAACGGATTCTGTTTGTTCACATGTGTTTGAGAACCAGGATATTAAAAATGAGAAATCGTGATTCCTTTTGTAAAAATTGAATGGCTTCTCTCCACACACACACACTCACCCCCACACCCACACCCAGTTGTTACATGACTTTTAAATTTTGCTCAACTCTGTCTGGTATAATTCTCTTTCAAATGAGAGACCCTTTTCTGTACTATGAAGGCTAAAGTGATTTAAAGTCTTTATATTTAAAGAGGTGATTTAAAATTGCAAACTGAGAGGGTTCACACTGACCGCCAGATTTTGTCTGTTGTGGAGGTGCTACCTATGGAGAGGGTGCTGTGATGAAAGTAAACTTGTATCTTTTCATTAATTCTCTCCTATGAGGGAGAGCTAAGCTGCTGTCCCAAGTGAATGTTTTAATGATCTCTCTGGAGTGTTTCAAAGCTTTGTCCCACTTGCATGATGCCGAGCGAAATGCACAAAATCTATCTTTGAGGCAACCCTGTCATTATACCTTTTGGTATATAATGTTTGTATTTGCATTTCTTTTGTTCTTGTATGTTGAGCTTTACCATGCCCAGAGGAGAACTTCTTGCACTTCAGAGAAACCTTTGTAAGACAAATGTTTGCTGTAAGAAGTTAGCCTCAAGTGCTTACAATTCATATTATAGAAATTTATACTAAAATACAAAAACACGAGTGTTGAATTGAAGATCCATCATAATGACCAGCTACTCTTTTCAAAATGCATTAGTGTAAATTGTTGTTTAGTGATGTGTCAATCCGCTTTTCATCACAACTGCAGTAAATTTTATATATCCAATAGTCAATTTTCAGTAACCTAGAAATGGTATCTTGAGGCTTCTCTTAAAGAGGATTTTTTTGTGGCTTTAAAGAAAACTGTAATGAAAATAGCAGTGAAGTTTCAGATGGTACTAGAAGAAAGGGCATCTTCTGGTCAAATAAACAAGTTACTCTTGGCGAGCCATTTTCCAATGGATTGTTTTAATATGTGGATCTTGGACACTCCTTGCTGGGATTCTTTAGAATGAATTTTACTTTCAGAAACCTCTAATTCCTATAATTAAATTTCAATGTGTGGTTTTTGCAAATAGTCTTCTCTCTAGAGAACAGACGGGTATAAACTTTGGAGATTTGGTTTCACAAAATGTAATGGCCAGTGGTTTTCTTGCTGCTGTTCCAGTTGTTCCCAGAACATTCATGTTGGTTCAGCTTTCTAACATTCTTGTTTTGACTTTATGTCCACAGTTTTAACAGCGTGCGGCAAGGAACACACATTTTGTTCCGTGAGTTCAGCTTTGTCCAAGCCACCCCTCATAACAGAGCGTCTTTTCTTCGGACCTTCTGGAGGTGTTTCCGAACTGTGGGGAAAAATGGAGGCAAGTATTCCAGCATCTGCTGTTGTCCTGTTACTTTGACATGAAAATTGTTAGCCAGGCTGTTAATGCACTACGAATACTGACCCTTCACATTGTGTTCTAATGGGGAGACAGCACCTCATTTCCCTGTGGAATGGTTAAAAATGGATCCCAGAATACAGCAGTGTAGAAGCACCTTGTTGTCAGCGCAACTTCTGTTACAGAACAGCGTATCAAGCAACAACAGATCAGAGGGAGGACATGGTGGGCTTGCACATTGAGATGGATAGGAAAAAAAATGTGCTGGAGGTTGGTGGCTGGGACCCAGAGAAGGTTAGAATATCAGGTGTGGAGCATGAGGGAAAGGGGTGCTGAGATTCTCAGCCGGTTGGGCTCCTGAGTGCCGTCACTGGGAGCCTGCAGGAGGTTGGGTTCATAGCGGTGTGGGGTGGGTTGTTAATGCTGCCACCTGAGCTGTGCCTGAATAGTCCTGCCATAGCTCCTAGATGGTGCTGCAGAATCCTGATGGCTGTGGAAGAGGGGCCACTGACAACTGTGTGACCTCTTCCCCAACCCTACCCACAAGGAAAAAGCTCCAGTGCCAAAATAAATACTCGGCACTGTGCTATCACGTCTAGCTATTCTTATATTGCATTTGGTGTATTAGGTATCACGGAACTGGCCAAGGCTCAAAATAAACTCCTGTAACTACATGCAACTAAAATGATGTTTTGTTTTACTTTTTAATTTAGTATTTTAAGCATACACTGAAAGTTGCTGTACAAATATGAATGTTGATGGGTTCTTTTTATTATAAGCCTCATTTTTTTCAAGCTATTCAGCCTCATTTCTTCTTGCAGAAAAGACTAGAACCATCTCTTAAATATAGATAAAACCTTGTCTTCTGGCTAAGCTTTGCAACATTTCTGCTTTAGATGAACAGAATTTGCCAGACTGTGAATAAAGACTTTTTTTCACATATGCCATCTAGCTCTTTGGCAATTAGGCAATCATAGTTAAACATGACAAAATCTGTAGTGAGCTACTGAAGTAACTGACTATGCTATCTGTAACACCTTCTTCCCTGTGAGAGGTACTTTGTTATGTTGTAAATAATTTACTTTAGTTCAGGGATAATATTTTAAAGATTTCAGGTAAATCATATGATACTAATTTAACAGTATTTAACGTATTTGATTTGAGATCAGGTCATAATCAGGAAAAATAAAATGTAGACTCCTAGAACATATTTCTGTGAGGGAGTTAGAGATGATAGTTAAGAAGTCATCCACCAGAACTGCAGCTGTTAGTGGTAAACCATATTGAAAATTTGAGAAGAAACTCTCTGATGCAAAGTATCCACTACAATACTTTCAGTGCAACTTTTCATCAGGCTTCATTTATCCAGCACAAACCTCAGCCAGATGAAGGGCACCTGGACTTGTTGAAAAGAACAGAAAAGTTTTAGCTTTGTAATGTCTCTTTTCTCTTTACCTTTTAGTAGTTTTATGTGAGTATGGAAAAGGCCGTGGGTGAAAATGTAATTACCAAGGTACTCTGAAGAGAAAGGGTAATAAGCACAGGAATAAAAGCTCAGGTGGATGTTGCTAAGCTCTGGTTGTGGCCCAAAAGGAGTTCAGTGTATATTTTTCTAACTTTCAAGTCCAGTAGCTTCCCTTTTTAGACTGAGTAAATATTTCGTGTTTAACTGTATATTTATACATCTGCATACATTTTCTTCTTACGCTAACTAGAGACAGAAATGCATCACTTTAGATAAATTACTGTCAATATTTTCATCCACTTAGTCCAATTTCTCTGAATCTCTAACCATAATTATGGTCTAGAACCTTGATATTTTTCATTTCAGTTTTATTTGCTATGGAAGTTGTTTTGGGGGGGGGGTTTTGCTATATCTATGTGTAGGGGAACATTCATGGCCGCTTAAGAATTAAGCTCATTTATGAAGAAGCTGAACCTGTGTGATATGGTGGGTGAAATATGGTCATTACCACACTCAGGCATAGACTAGACCTAGATTTTTTTTTCTTGGCTGTGTTTGCATGGGAAACCTATGCTGGAGCAGACTCCTGGAAGGACCTGTGGACCCATGGAGACAGGAGCCCATGCTGGAGCAGCTTTGTTGGCAGGACTTATGATTCCATGGGGGACTGAAGCTGGTGCACTGCATTCCTGTAGGACTGTACCCCATGTAGGACCTACTCTGGGCAGTTTGTGATGAGCTGCAGCCCTTGGGAGGGTATTATGCTGCAGAGGCTTGTGGAGGAGTGTCTCCCATGGTGGAATGCCATATTGGAGCTGGGGAAGAGAGCAAGGAGATAGAAATGGCAGAGACAATGTGTGACAAGCTTCCTGATCTCCCTCTGTCACTTGGGGGTGGGAAGGTGGTAAAGAAATCAAGAGTGAGGTTGAGCCCAGAAAGAAGGCAGGGCTGAGTAGAAGGTTTAAGATTTGGTTTTATTTTTTACTATCCTACTCTGATTTAGTAATAAATTCAATTTCATTTCCCCAAGTCAAGTCTCTTTTGCCTGTAATAGTAACTGGTGAGTGATCTCTCCCCGTCCTATTCTTGCCCCATGAGCATTTCATTCCATTTTCTCTTGGTTGTCCAGTTGGGGGGAGAGAGTGACAGAGCAACTTTTGTGGGCACCTGGTGTCCAAACCACCACAAGGAATGGTAGGTAAGTTATGGAGTCCTGGTAAGAAATTCTGCTTATGGTTAAATACTGTGAAGCAGAGCATGGGACAACCAACTGCTGTTTCTGAAATTAGTAGCAATATAGCTTAGGCTAACATAGGAATATTGCTTTTGAGACCTGAACTGGAATTTCTGCATTTGATGCCCTGTGTCAGGTGTATGGAGTGTTATTCATCAAGTGGCCACTTTATGCCAATGAATTTCTGTTTTCTACAGCACGAGTCTGATCTGCCCCAGTTTTCTCTCTGGGTTTGTTTCTGGGCAGGAATTGCTCCATTCTTTGTCATTGATTTATGTCTGTGGAGAACTATGAAGGCCTCCTTTGTCTTCCTTTGCCAAAAGTATTACATTCACTATCTTCCATGTCTTCTAGGATGTTCCTGGTTTTATTTATTCATTTGTCATAAAAGTGTTTACTGCTGTTCCCCCCTCTCTCATTTACTTTAAATTTCATTCCAGATTTGAATTTCATGTTCTAGGAGTGAGTGGTGGCTTTTTTAAAATTTTCTCCATTTGTGGAGGGTATCCCTGATAAATGACATAAATGCCAACCCTGTGAGGATAGAAGTCCACCTAATAAATAACTTACATCAAAGTTTTTACTCTGGCAGGAGGGAAGCAAGGGAGAAACATTAAAGATGTAAGATGATGCAATTTCCAAGCTTATACAAACTCACAAAACCCCAAACAAACAAATCCCCCATCTTTTCATGTCTGAGCGTGTAATTAGGATTTTAGAAAAGTAGACAAAATCTCACAAATAAGTTAAGTGATTGCTTAATCTGGCTGCTAGCTGTTCCTCCTTGATGAGGGGAAATTTACTGCTTTGTCTGTCAGTCTTGACCATGCCTTGACTTGGAATGTGCATGTCATTCACCCAAGCAGATGCATCTAGCCATGAGTTCTCAAATGGCCAATAATAGAGAAATCTGTCTGAACACAAGCACTACTTAAATGTAACAATCTGTGTGTGTGCAGAACCATGTATCCGGTGATTGAAATGCACTAACATTACTGTTTCTCTTGGGAAATTCCTTTAGATGTTACTTTTCTACTTAATTCCTTATCCTTTTGATAAAGCTCTTCTTGGAGAAATACAGCAGATTTTATGTTATTTTTCTATGATGTTAGCTCTTTTACTTGATGGGTTCTGGTTACAATGACCTTTTAAAGTCCTTTTGTTTGGAGACTAGATTTATTTCTTCTTTTGTCTCTGACTAGCCAGGGAAAATTACTAGCTTCCATAAATGTGATGGTAACACTTCAAAAAGTAAAGTTTGTTGTTTGTGGGGGTTGTTTGTTTGTTTATTTTTCTTATGAGGATTTCTTTTTGGTGATATGCTGGATCCATTTTACAGGATTTTCCAGTGGTTTTAAAAGCTTAGTAAGATGCAGAGTTCTATTTTCAAGTATGCATAAGCATATGTGGGATTCCATGCATTGGGAATGTGATACCAGGACTAGAGGGAAACAGATGAATGTGATCCAGTGTCAAGAAACAGGTTTCTTGGTGGAAAAAAAAAAACCAAAAAAACCACAAACAAAAAAAACCCCCCAAAAATCCCAAAACAAAACAAAACAAAAACACCAAAACAAAAACTTCACTAATATAACTTATGATAGAATCATAGAATATGCTGAGTTAGAAGGCACCCATCATGATCACTGAATCCAGTTCCTGGCCCTGCACAGGACCACCCTAAGAATCACACCATGTGCCTGAAAGTGTTTTTCAGATGCTTCTTGACATCTATCAGACTGGTGCTGATAACACATCCCTGGGGAGCCTATTCCAGGGCCCAACTACCCTCTGGGTGAAGAATCCTTTCCTAATATCCAGCCCAAACCTCCCCTGACTCAGCTTCACATCTTCCTTGAGTCTTCATCTCTTCTTGGGAGAGAAGAGATCAGTGCTTGCCTCTCTTCTTCCCCTTGTGGGGATGCTGAAGACCTCAGTTTCTTCTCCAGGCTGAACAGAGCAAGAGTCCTCAGCTGCTGCTCATATGGCTTTCCTTCCAGACCCTTCACCATCGTTGTAGCCCTTCTTTGAACAATCTGTAATAGTTTCATGTCTTTCTTATATTGTGGCACCCAAAACTGCCCCCAGGACTGCAGGTGAGGCCATTCCCATGCAGAGCAGAGCAGGGCAATCCCCTCCCTTGCCTGGCTGATGATGCTGTGCCTGATGCACCCCTGGACATGCTTGGCCCTCCTGGCTGCCAGGGCACTGCTGACTCAGAATGCACTTTCTGTCAACCAGGACCCTCATGTCCCTTTCCTGTGGCCCTGTTCTCCAGCCTTTTGTTCCCAAATCTGTCCACACATCCAGGTTTGCCCCATCCCAGGTGCAGAATCTGGCACCTGCCCTTGTTAAACTTCATATGGTTGGTGAATAACCAGACCTCTGATTTGTCACGGTCTCTCTACAGGGCCTTTCTGCCCTTGAGAAAGTCAATAGCTCTGCCTAATTTAGTGTCATTGACAAACTTAGTTAGTATTCCTTTGAGTCCCACATCCAGGTCATTTATGAAGATGTTGACAACTGGGCCTAAGATGGAGCCCTGCAGAACCCCACTAGTGCGAGGTCACCAGTCTTACCCCATTCACTACGAGCCTTTGTGCCCTCCTTTTAACTTGTACCAATGATAGGCAACACTCACAGAGGTGGTTAGAGGACAGCTAGTGTTTGTTGAAGCATAATGATCAGTTAGCAACAGATTTCTCCCAGAGGAAGGCAGAATGGCCAGAAGTCTTGTTTTCCCTCTGCTTGTGCTTAAATTGACCTCTTGGAATCTATCTGACCTGCTCTTTTGAATTGTCTGTTCCTCAGGACTCTTTAATTAAAACTGTGCTTTCTCAGTTTAAACGGCCCCTGCAGAGTTCTGCTGTGAAGCCTCATAAGGTCAACATATGCCTCTCCCAACCCCCATGGCTTTCATGTCTTGTTGGCTCTCTGTTTTTAATTAAAAAGATTTTTCCTTAAATGCTTTCCAGCCAATTAGAGAAATTTTGCACTGAGAAACTTGTTCCAGGCCTGGTGTACTGAGAAGTGAACAGAAAGCTCAGTCAGAACCATTGGCACTTCTTTTCTAGAGCCCCAGCTTTCTTTGGTGCTTTTCAACAGCTTTTCTCTTTTTTCTTTCTTTGCACCTCCCCCCCCTCCCAATTTAGAACTGCTCCCAGCAAAAATAGCTGTTGTTTGATACCTTAGATATAGCGTTGAAATGTGAAACTGCTGCAGAAAGTATGTTAGACTATATTGCCTGGGAATCCTTTTAGCAGACACTTGCCACCCCTTCAGACAAAAGGTACTGTTACTGTTCATATTGAAATAAAATCTTATAAAATGACCGTGTTTCTTTCACATTCATATGGTGTGATGGCTATCTCTTTGCTTCTGTACACTTGAATTAGAAATTCAAGGAAGCCTAGCTGTCTCTGGAGCTTGTGGAAAGGGAGGTTTACCACAACCAAGCACACAAGCTATGTCATGAAATGAGAAGAGTGGTAAGCCTTTATGACTAGCTCTACTTGAGTTTGCCAGGAAGGCTAGATTCCTTACAAAAATTAAAGAAATGGCTTATCTGTATAATTCATGCAACTTGGAGATGGAGAAGAGCTAAACGGACCACTGTTCTCTCAGCTCAGTTTTGAAAGATGCTATTTTAATGCATTTTGCTGACAAGATTACTTTCCTGAGGTTACAAAATCCCTTCCTTTGCTAGTGTCATTCTAATGCTTCCACATATTATTCTTTATGTTAAATTACTCTGTCTTTTTTTACTCCCTCCCTTGTAAGCTTTTAGACTATCTCCATTTTTAGCTTAGCCAATCTCTGCTAAATGAGATGTTTAGAACAATATGGTGATGATCACAGTAAATATCAGAATCCTTTTTCCTTTCCTTTTTGTTATTAAAACCAAATCAGATTTTTACACCATATTATTGTAGGAAATCCTTTATGAACCAGTGAGATCTCACAGCATGTCCTAAAGCTAAGTAAGCTGTGAATTTTAATGCAGTGTTTTCTGGAAATTCATTCTGCAATGAAATAGCCTTGACTGAAATGATTGATCTCCAACCTTACGTCAGTTCCTTTGCACTACACTTACAGCTGCTGGTATTTATGATTTATCAGTGTCACTCTGCCTGGAAGCACTCATGACTCTGGAGTATCAGGACAAAAGATTTCTGAAGCTGGGGAGAAATAATGGAGGATTACATTTTAGAGATGGTGAGAGATATCAACAAGCCATTGTAAGTTAAAACATCTGCATTACATAGATTTAAAATGCATTGCAGTAATCGTTTGTAGAAGTGGGTCAGTGATGGAGTCTTCAGCTAGTCTCTCCCTGAATTCAGTTCATGCCATTCTGTCAAGGCAGTTTGTGAAATTAAATGTAGTACACTGAAAATCCTCCTTGTCTAATCTGGTCTAGGGTTTATTTTTTGTCCCAGTATTATATTTCCTTTTAAACTGTCTGAGCATACACCAGCTCTTCTTAATATTCAAATGGTTTTTTTTCAATTTCATATTCCAGATATATGTCTCTAGATATTTAATTTTTTTTTGAAAACAAATAAACTTTTCTGTTTGTTTTCAAATGTTTTCTGGCTATTTAGTGTCTTTTGACACTTCTTCACCAATTGTGTCATTGGCAAATTAAATTAATATGTTCTTTACTTTTTGTTCCAGTTGAGCAAAACATTTAAATAAGCAGTGATTGTTGTTGCATTCTGCTAAACAATTATACAAAATTCAACTGGAAATTATTATTACTATTTGCTTTGCAGTCTTCTGGCAAGTTTCCCATCCCTATGACAGCATTCCTATTCAAACCAACTGAAATGGATTTTTTTAATTAAGGCTTTCTTAGGTTCCAATACAGTCTTGAAGAGATAGTATGACAAATTGTGGGGAAGCTCCCTGGAACAAAACTAGCTCTAGATTGTCTGACCTGGCTGGGGATTCTGAATGCTCCATGTTTCTTATATTAAATAAACTTGGTCTGTCTCTTCTCTCACTTGTGACATGTTTTGAAAGGTGATCTGCAAACTTCATATTCATAGGCAGTCATCCAGTAGAATGTCTATGAAGCCTTAATTTCATTAATTAGTATGTTTTCTGATATTGCTGATCTATTCTTCAGCAGCAGAGATGCTGAAAGGGAGAGAGAGGTAGAGAAAGGAGATGAAAATCTTGTTTTATCTTAATTCCTTATACTGTGACTTTCTGCAACGAGGTTCTAAGAGAAGACTGCCTCTGTGAAGCCCACATTTGCTTTCAGCCCTGTATTGGCTTTTAGTCTGCCCTGAGAGATGCCTAAACTGAGGAATGCATCACCTTCATCCCTTCTCTGTGAACCCTAAAGCATACTTCTGCCCATGCTGTTGGCCTCAAGTGTGTATCTGTGCTGCGTAATGCAATGTTTACCTAGACAACTAAGCTTAAGGTTTGTATTTCCATATGGTACAATTCAGCACTATCTCAAGATAATAGCTTAGGGACCTGGAAGTTGCAGAGCTATATTGCTCTGACAGCAGCCTGAGCCTAGTTGGTCTGTCTCAGCAAATCAGCTGACATATGGGGAGAGTTGTTATGGTGGGTCTGCATTCATTTCTTTGGAGTAAACTCTGGCATCTCTTATGTTGAGCTGCTGTGAGCAGTGTAGATGCAATCTGAGGAAGAAGACTGTGAAGAGGAATGTGTTTAGCATAAACAGAAGAGTAGGACTCTCCTTTACACACACACAATTAAGTCTTTGATGTAGCCTTGGTACTATGAGTTATCGTTTTAAGTGAAAAGTACTTTTTTGTCCAGCTGCACAAAAAATCTCCAAACAAATAATTTTTGTGTCTTTATCATCCCATGTTCTTCTTCAGCTTTTCCTCTCTCATCGTCTTGTTATTATAGTTTCCATCGCTACACATTCACTTCCTAACTTTCGTAAATGAACCCAACTGATTCATATAGTGTGCTGCTGACTCTACAATATGTATCTTTCATTGGATTGAGCAGATCTGACCTATATCTACAAGTTTTTGTTTGTTTGTTTGTTTGTTCATTGAGAATTTGCACAACTATTATTTCTAGCTCCCTGTTCTTCCACTTCTTCTATTAGTTATACTCACAAAATCTTGACATTCAGTTATTTTGATAAAATAAGCTTGGGGTGCCAATTATTTCTTTTGAGGAAGTAATTTTTCCCTGTGTTGTTAAAAGGACTGACTGAATTTCTGTTTCTGTAACTATATTACTGAACTCTTCCAGTATGCCTTTTCTTGTTAGGCAAGATAATTCAATCCTAGGAAATTAAAAACTTTCAGGAACTCCCTACTTTTCACTTCCTTTTGAGGCCTTGGTTCCATTCAGTATGTCCATGTTTGACTAAAGTGTGATGTTGAATTAAGGATGCAAGAAATTCTTGCATCCTTACCTCAGTAAACATCTCTAAGTCTGGCTTAAATCAATATGATCATGTCTAAAGTTGTTGTATATGATGAAAAGGATTGTTGGCTTATACTTTGTTATGCCTCTTTCAAGGATCCTAGATGAGTATCAGTAGAAGTGATCTGCATGCATGATTAGTACTTTGATATGCTACTACTACTCTGTGAAATGGGGATAAGGTACTACTATGGAAAACCTGTAATCTGCAAATGAGTTATGAAATGTAGTCAGTAATATTTATAAGTGAAGCTTGATCCATTTTGAGTTTGCCACAGGACGTGATTGTGGTAATGTACAGTCTGTGATACCTTCCTGATCTGAGAGTGATTTGCATTCTCTGCTCCTATTAAGCATGAGTCTCATAACTTCTGCTGGAAAAATGGACCTTTCTTTTTCTTGGATTAAGAGACACTTAAATATCCATCTCTTCCTGACCCCTTTTTCTCTTTAGAGCCATATCCCGTAGGATTCTTCCAAGGAGATCTCTGAAGTCATTAAAGTCTGCTCTCCTGAAATCAAGGGCTGTGGTCCTTCTAATTGCTAGGTAGATACATTTCTGGAACTTTTTTGAAATGGTTTTTCAGGTAGAAAGAAAAAGACCTTAGAAATGCTTCAAGCACAGGAAAAGCTTACACAAAAGGTCACACTTTGCAATGTCAGTTAGCCAAAACTCAAAAATCCATAGGATAAAAGCTTTGCTAATTCTAGTGCTTTCATAGATACTTGTCAAATCTTGTCTTCGCTGAGGTTTTCCTGCATTAAGGTTAAGACCCAAAAATGATCAAAATTTACATCAGCTAATTTAATGAATTTGTACAGATTCTCCAGTAGATCTTGGGTAATATTTGTAATGCAGTAACCTGGTGTTTCTCAACAGAGGAAGCCATAGCATCAAGGGCTGCTGGAGAGTACACCAAGTACACAATAAATCTAAAGGAAACTGAACAATTGAACTTTTTTTTTTCCCCTTCTGTTTGGAAATGCAAGTATGTGAGGTTCCAAAGTGTTACGAGTGATAGTTTTCATGGAGGGTGGAAAGAGATGTCAGGAAAGGCATTATTGTCCCAAATAGAATTTTAACTCCTCCCCTTTAGTTCCTTTGTGTTGTGGGACAAATTCCATTGTGAACTAAATTCATCCGCTTCTCTAGTCAGCTCTTTACCTGCCCATTTTTTATTATTTATCTCTGTTTTGATCATCTGTTTGTCAAATATTTGTTTCCTTCCAGCTATGATATCTGCTTATCTTTTACTACTTTTCTCCCTACTCTTTCTGCTGGAGTTAAGGAATTGCATATTCAAAGTGCTCCTCTACTCTTCCGTCAAATTTGCCTTATATAATTCCCAGAATAACTTAAACACTATCTGAATAGAAGTCAAGCTGTCAGTGCTTTTGGCATGAAGCTGTCTCTGCATCACTATCTGATGTCAGAAACGAAGCTTTTTCTTTATTTCCTCTTTCTCATCCCCATTGCCCATGCTGCTATTAGGTATTTCTTCATTCTGCTGGCAGAGGCAGAGGGATAGTTGTGCTGTGAAAAGTTACAATGCAAAGCAAATGCTTGTTAACATGATTAGGATAGGAAGCAGTTAATATTGCAGCTTATTCCTGAAAGAATTTGATTTTTTCTGTCTATTTTGATTGGAAACTTCTCTTATCAAACCCTTGAAATGACTGAGCAAGTGTAATTGTCCTTAAGGTGCTGAGAAGTGTTTCATGGCTTTCTTCTGTGATGGACAGGACTTCAAATGTGCTGTCTTAATTTCAGAATGATGATTATTGATAACACTTTTCACCTGCTCTCTAAGGATCTCCAGGTATTTTATAGACATTAAGGAATGAAATGTCCCAAAATTCTTGACAATACTATTTTCACTTCACAGTTCCAGAAAGTGAGACAGGGAAATGAAGTAATTAGTCAAAGTTCGCATAGTCAGAGTTCAAGATGTTTGGCCTTTTGATATATTACTTCAATATTATATACTAAAGTTGTATTTTTTACAGATACAGGATTGTTTTACCGTGAAACAAGTAAGAAAACACACATATGGTAGTATGAAACAACATTGTCTACATAAATTGTTTGTAAGAATCTGTCATCTTTTTATCTTTTTTTAAATGTTTTGAGAGTACTCTTCTTACTCAGAATAGTAGATCACTGTGCATTAGCTGTGTGGGATGATGCAGGGTGTATTTGTAGTTGTTTTCAAGTTTGATGTTACAGCCCCCTTTGCTACATGCTTTTTTCAACAGAGTTCAACATACGTCATCAGGTTCATCATCTCTGTTGTAGAACCACATGCTCAGTATTATTTTCCTGACAACTCTTCCTTCTTCAGGAGGGGAAGGTTGTTTCATGTATGTGCCATACCAATGTGTACCCTGTATGAAAGTGTCTTGGCTCATAAAGCAGTCTGGTACTTAGATGGTAACTGTATCACTTAGAAAGCCAATCTTGGTGTACAGAAGTTGCTGGCTTCCAAAGTAAAATTGGCAAGAGATTTTCCCTTTTGAAGGAGCTCAAAATAGAAACTGCTTTATATGCTGAACTATATTCTTTATTCATCTTCCCTCATTGTAAATTCAGACTATTTCCCTTTTATACAGAGATTGCTGTCTTTTGTTGTTTTTGCTTAGCTTCAAAGTACTAACTAGTAGAATCTTGTTCAAGCATGTTGTTCTTCAAGGGACCACCTTATAAAATAGCAGACTCTTCTTTCCCCTTAGGTCCAGTCTACTAGGCAAGTGGCATACAATGTCTAGTGAAAAGTTTCTTGAATATATCTGTTCTGTGAAGGGCCATCTTCTGAGTTCTTTCATTTAAAGAGTAAAACAGTGAAGCTTAGAACCTCATCTGACTACGTCACGTCTTGCTATTTATCTGGAAAAACAGGCTTAAAAGCTGAACTCTGGGTCTCAAACCCAGTAAAGTGGGATTTTGGCATTTGCTCTGAAGAGGCTGCTCCATGGGAAAGTTGAGTATGTGCATGGTGTAGCTAAAGCCAAAACTAAAGAATACCTGCTGGAGCTTGTCCCTTGTTGCAGATTGTGTCCATCATGTCTTGTCCTGTGAGTATACAAGTTTGATGCCCAAACTCGGAATCTAATGCACTTCTTTGTTAGTCAGCAGAGAGTGTCTGATCCATAGGGTAATTTTGAATAGTTTAGATGGGCTTCTGGTCACTGTCCTTTTCCTGTTGTTTACACTAGCAGTTTAGGTAGAGCAGCCTTTTCATTGAGGCTCTAAGTTCAGAGCTTGAGGAAAGGCAACATGAAAACTATGCATTTCACTCTGCATTTTCTGTTTTCCGGATCAGTACGTTAAACCCTTAACAAAATGTGTCTTTCTAATGATGCCGTGTTAATTTATTCTGCCACTCACTATTCTGTAAAGTTCATGAATACATTTTAGGAAAGTTTTTTTTATTCCATGATGCTTTTTGTCCTTTATAAATCTTCCCCAGCTTTTGTATCTAAAGTATCCCCTAAGCAAAGCAAAGGGAAGTGAATACTATATTAAGTCTTACTAGACTAGACGAGTTAAGAAACAAATCAATGGTTGCTGAAATCAACACTGTAATCTCTTCAAGTATTTCCTTTGAACTCTAGCTATCTTGCAGGCCTAAAATTGAAGCGAAAATGTCTAGTAAAATATCCTTCATCTGTTTCTTGGTAAGCAAACACTGCTAGCTTTAGCAGATTGTGGTGGGTTGACCCTAACTAGATGCCAGGTGCCCACCAAGGTTGCTTCCTCAGTTCCCCTCCTTAGCTGGAGAATCAAGAGAAAAATTTAACTGAAGGCTTGCAGGTCAAGATGAGCATGGCGAGAGATCACTCACCAGTTACTGTCACGGGCAAAACTGACATGATTTGTAGAAATTAATTGAATTTATTACCAATGAAATAAAGAGAAAACCAGATCTTAAAAACACCTTCCAGCCAGCCCTCCCTTCTTCCTAGGCTCAACCTCACTCTGGATTTCTATACCTCCTTGCCCCACCAGAGCTACAGGGGTATTTCTGCTCTGGTGTCTGGAGTACCTCCTGCCTCTCCTTGTGCACTGACCTTTGTGTGAGAGCTGTCTCTCGCACATAGTCTCACTTCTCTCTCCAGCTGCAGCTCTGCAGTTTGGGGTTTGGGATTTTTTTACCCCTTCTTAAATATGTTATCCCAGAGGCACTATCACTGTCACTGATGGGCTCAGCCTTGGCCAGGGATGGATTGATCTTGGTCCAGGCTGGCATTGGTTCTGTCACACCTGGGGGTGAAGCTTCTTAAAACTTCTCACACAAACCATCCCTGCATCTCTACCAACCACCCCAAACCTTGCCACACTAATCCAATACACAGATGCAGCAAATAAACAGGGTTACTAAGGGAAGCAGTTTTTAAAGAAGTAATACAGCTACTGAAAGCTTTGTTTGTTATTTCTTTTGTCTTTCTCTGTTAGAAGAATGTATCTGGAACATTCCTATACACACACAGAGCCTGGAGCTTTGTTTTACAGGGTCTTACACTAAATTAAATTAAATTAGTTCTTGTGTACTCAAAATATTATTTCTGATAATAGTCATTCTTTGGGTGTACATAAAGTCAATTCCTAGTCAGACAGCTGATACTGAATAGGGGTTTGAACTTTTTTTTCTTGGTGCCAAGTAGAAGATGTCAGCATTTTCCTCTGTTCTCTGCTGTCCTTGTTGTTCTTAGTTTGCTGGAACAAATATGGGATAATCAAGGAAATTCAAACTGGCAACTCCTGAATCCTAATCTTGTTAATCCGTATCTTTGGCAAATCCCTTAATCTCTACTGTACCTTCATTTTTCTATTTATAACCTGGAGTTACACCTGTTGGATTGAATTAAGTAATCTTTGGACATACAAGTGTTGGCTGGATTGGTAAAACTAAGAGTATTTAGCTATCTGTATAGATCAAATTTGATCAAATCAAGGCTTTAATTAACTCTCACTTTTTTGTTAGTGATTAACAGTTAATTTTAGACAGATGCATTTAAATTTGCAGCTTCTTTCCATTAAAATAATTTAACTTTTTTGAATACAGAAAAAAGAGTAAAACATTATGAACTTTTGAAATCAAAAAACTTTAACATAAAAAAGCCTTTAATATTAGTCTTTCTTCTCTTCTTTCCTCTCGCCTCCCCCAGTTCAGACTCAAAAGTTTTTTCCTATGGGAATTTTCTTGCCTTTTAACAGGTCTTTGGTGATATTAAAATCAGTTCTGGAGGAAGGGAGGAAAGGCTTTATGATAGATAGAACTGGATTTCAAGAGTTATATCTATTCATGTGAAAACTAACCAAACCTGCAGAGAGTAAATATGAAAGTGGCAGCTCTGTTTGTTGTGGTTTGGTTGCACAGGATTGTCACACACAATGTACAGGATCATCTTGAAATCTTTCAGACCTGGAACAGTTTCAGAGGAGTGTGAGGTGTACCCTTCTTCTTAGCCCAAATGTTAACATTTGTTCCTTTGCCTTTTCTTACTCTCTTTGTATTTCAGCATTTGTTAAATGTTTAATAAAAAATTAGGTTTTGGTCAAACACATCCAATACCTAATTTGTGGATATTTGTATGTTTCTAATTGGTACAAACTGAACATACAAAAAAGTAAAAATTCAGATTAGGAAAATGTCATCATACAGGCAAATCTATCTTAATTACCTTTTATTTTTGTGAGCATTTTTTATGTAATGGAGATACCATTAGAGAAAAATTTTACTTCTTACTCACTTTTGACTCCTCTGCAGGGCAGAGACCTGACTGTTATGTCAATTCTAAACAATGGCTCTAAGGTATTTTTAGAAGAAGCTTAAGCAAGTGTTAAGTTAATCTAATATTTTAATCAGCCTCAAAATGCTGGATATTTGCTTGCTACTAAGTTAACTCACTTTAGAAAATTATTTATTTTTCTTTTAAGATCTTTTATAGGCACCATAGCAAAAGCAATTTACATAACTCCTAAAGTTACACAATTGTGTTAGTTTTGAAACTGGAGTGAAGTGGTAATTGATTGTAGAGGAGCCTGAATCCTTAAGGAGTTAACTGTGTCATCAGATATATTCCTTACAACCTGGGAACATGATTGTTCGAGTTCTAGCCAGAGGTTATTCTAAAATCTTGTTTTCAGACTATAGTAGCTTTGTGAGGAAATACAAGCAAAAATAAATTAAGAAATACAGAAGAAATTAATGAAGAATTAAATAGATTGTAGCTCTGCAGGATATGATTTAAAGAAAATATCAAGAGAGTTTTCTTCAAAATACTGCAGTTTTCAGTTATTGAGGTATTCAGAAGTTAGTTTTCTGCTCTTCAGGAACCTTGTTCAGACCACCTTGAACTTAAAATGATTTCAAGGTAAATGCAGATTTGGCAGATATTATTATCCTTGAGCCTTAAAGAAAAATAGCATTTTATTTATCTTCTTTGATGATTTTGAGGAGAAACAAAACCAAGTAAGCAAAAGTGACCACACTGAGAAAGAATTGTTAAGGAAAACATCTCACAGAACATACCTTCAATTAACCCTCTGAGACTGACTCCCATCTGCTGGAATTGGAAGCACAATGGGACTTCTTGGGACTTGAATGAAGTCAGAGTAGCACATAGGCTGTCAATTTTTCTACACAAGAATTTATTTTCCCTTTACTAACTGGGGAATTCTCCAGATATACTTAGTAAAGTGTTCTATCATCTTACTACTTGTATTGAATTTTTTTAAAGCTTATTTTTAATTCAGATCACTTTCATAAAGATTTCTCTGAAATCTTGACATTGGATTATCTCAGTGGGATGAGCCTGGAATCAATTGGGTGACTTTTCACAGAATTCAGTTTCGGCTTTAAGTGAACAACTTCAAATTCTGCTAGAGTTAGTATCTTTGAAAGTTGTTGCAGAATTTGTTCTCCCATTTCTGCGTGTGTAATTATATACTTTTTTCCAGTTATGTTACGGTACAGGTGAGAACCTGAAGGGATACTGTGTTTTGCAGTTTTAGCCTGGTCTGGATGGTACCTCTACAAAATATCCTTTGGTTATCTTCTACAGTTTTAGCATATGACTTCCATGCCTGAGAGCCAGAAGACATCTAGGGATCACTAAAACATTGTGATAGTTCAGTTGCTTTGTGCATGCACATTGTTGCAGGCTTTAGATTCACTGTATAGACAAATTCTGATAAAACTACTGCATGCAGTCCCCTTGCTTTCAAGTAGCATCAAGTGTTTTGGAAAGGGCCACAAGCACCATGACAGGAGCTGGCAAGACAGCAAACTAGTTCACTGGTTTTGAAAGTAGTTTTAAAGTTCTAAAGTATTTTAAATTTTTGCTTGTTGAGAAGTCCCAATTCCCCAGTGTTTTACCTGAGTCACAGGTGAGTTTGAAGAAGCTGCCCAGTAACTACATTTGTCTGTATAGGCTTTGTCTAACATGGAGGTGAAGGTGTTGTAAGAGATGTTTTTAGGGAGTGGGACAAGCATGATGTATTGCATTATTTGTTAATGCAGCCATTTTTGATTACAAGTGCATAAGCAGGTTAGGGCACAGAGGAGCACCTGTTCCCTGGCCACTGAGTATCAAAGTGTATACCTTTTGTTGATGGAACAGCAGAGTATCTGTGTGAGTTCAAACGTCTGAATAACTGGCAGCTGAGTTTTCTCCATGTAAAATTGCAAGCAATCTTCTCACATCATACTATCCTCCCGTTCATTCCCTCTCATTTACTTCAGTCCCTCCCTGAAATCTTCTATTTTGAGGGCAGAGTCTGCCAAAGATGCATTGGCAAGAAAAGCAGATTCTCCCTCTGAAGAGCTGGTGCCACTCATTAGTGAGAAGGTACGCTTCACGTGAGAAGGGTGATTGTAAATAAAAAACAAATTATTTTGAGTCCTGTGGAGTATTAATTCTAGTAATGCATGCAAGGACATGTAGCTGATTGGATAAGGTAGAGATACCATTATTGTTTAGAAAGAACTGATCCCTGCATCCAGTTAAATGTTTAACACTTTATCCCAGAAGCCTTATTGTAACGAGAACAACTGACACTATCCTTATCTTAGCATTACCTCTAATGTCCTTGGTTTTTTTCATTCCAGTGATCTTACCAGGTGAAAGAGAACCAAGAATGCACATGTGTGTGTCCTGTAGAGTTGTCCAATATTCAGTTAAGTGCTGTTGCCAGTAATGCATGTTATGATCCCACACTGTATCTTTAATGTAAATAAAGGAAGTATACAGGATTGTATGTTCCACCCCACAGTGCAAATGGGTTGCTCAGGAATACTGCAAGTTGAAACCTGTCTTTTTAGAAATTGTACTTTCATTTTCTTGGAAGAAATATAATTTTTCTTTCTTTATAGTAATTATTTTAAATGGCTTTAAAACCAAACAACAGTGTTTCTCATGGCTATGAAACATTTATAGTTGATTTATTCTACTTTACACTGGAAAAAGGCTCAGCATTTAAGATATCCCAGTGATTCAGTTTCTTGTGGTAAGAGCTAGACAGGAAAAAGAGACCTATTCTGGTCATATGCCTAAGATATATTGGAAACTGAAGGTGTTGTTTTCTCAGAATTGAATGCGTCTGAGACTTTACTAATACCTTAATTAAATCTGCAGTACCATGTCAGCATAACCTGATCTAATTGCTGGCTAGAGAGGTACTGCCTTCTTGCATCCTTCTCATGGCAGCTCCAGCACTTGTTCCATCTTGTGCTGATCTGTCTCAGCATGCTAAACTGGCAGCAAACTATTCAGTACTTCTGCTGCTTGAGTTAGTTTTCTCCCAGCACAGCACATTGAAATGTGCCAGTGCAAGGTCACAGAGAGGTGGAACGCTGAGTGTGGTGCTCTGCACCCATGCCGAACTCAAACTGCCAACAGCTCCTAAGTGCAATAATCCCAGTGTTGACAAACCTGCCCTTAAAATACAGGTCATACTGCTTTGTATTGATATTTAGTTTAGTCTAATTAGGTAATGCACTGAATATATTAATATTTTGCTTTAAAACCTCCTTTAGAGAGTAATACGCTTGTTGAGTTTATAGCCAGAAAGTACCATTAGGCCATGAAGTTTGACCTGTATAGCACATCATTAAACTTCACTTAGTAACACCAGTATTGAGCCAAAACACTTTTGTCTGACTGTAAAATAATTTGCATATCTTCCAGAAGGGCATTCAGGTTTGATTAAGTCATGTGAGCCTGAAGGGGCCGAAGGGCCCCTGGGAAAAATAGCAGGAGGAAGCAGTCAGCTGCCGGTGCTGCCAGAGCAATTAGGCTGGCCTGCAGCCCGGTCCCCATGAAGTAGTGAGTTTTCATGGGAAGGAGAGTTGGCTTCTGCAAGCTGCCTGCTCTGGGACACCTTCCTCAGGAAGGCTGAGCCACGTGTAGTTGTTCTGCAGACATGCAGTAGGGTGGCCCTTGTGCACACTCCACGCTGCTGCTGCTGACAGGACAGTTGCTTGTGAAGATAGGAGGGCCAGGTGAGAAAGAAATTGTCCTGACAGGAGAGGAAGGTTGTTTCTTGGTAACTTGTGTGTTTTGTTGGAGGTCAGATTTTACTAAGATTTACTCGCTTTTGAATTGAAACATCTCTTTGGGGCCTGTAAAATCAGATTGCTGGGTACACTACTACAATCTCAACTTGTAGCAGTCTTTAACAGAGTGATTACCTTCACCTGATTTTTTTAAACTTTATGAAAATTACGAGGTTTTAAGTGTTTCAAACATATGTTAAAGTCAATTCCACATTCTTGTTTTTGACAAGCTAAGTAAATTATCACCTTGACCCTCTGTGAGGCATGTTTTATAAGCACATGATCATTCCTGCAGCGCTTCTGACTCCTTTTCAATTCACCCATCCTTCCAAAGTTGTGGATATTTCAGATTGGTCAAATGCTTGTAACTGAGCCTCTCTACTTGACATTGCTGTGTTAACTCATCTCAGGACCGTGTAATTCTCCTAATTGCATTTTTGTCAACATTTCTGGTGATCACTTTCTTCACCTGTCTTTTTAGAAACTATTTACCCAGGTGGAGTGCTCTACATTCTTTGCTTCTAGATACTGTGTTTCACGTTTGAGGCTCTAAGCTAAGTGTGAGTCGGCTATGCCCCATGAGATTTTTCCATGTTGTTACTCACTCCTTATAAATTTTTAGTTTCCTCAGTTTGTATATGACTCGCAAGTGTCATAATTAATTCTTTTTCTCTTCTAGGCCATTAATTGAAAAATTGCTTTAAAATGTAGTACTGAGGAGGTATTCTTGGGGATTGCAAGAGTAGTACATTGTTGTATTCCCTTTGGTATCCCCTCCCCTGTGAAACCTTACCTGTCCCAGGGGAACACTTCAGTAGATGTCCTAAGTAGTGATTCCTCATCCTTATTTTGAGGTGTAACAGTTAAAGTAGCTAGTTGTTGTTTTGAGTAACTCAAAATTTTTAATCATAGCATTGTTTATATGAAGTGTAATATCTCAGAAAACCTGGGTTTTGATGCTTTTTTACACCTAGGCTTGTGTTCCCCTCTGAAAAGATTGCTTAATTCACCAAGAAACTTTTCTTCATGTTTCATAGCTATCAGTTATTTACTTATAAAATGCAATACTTCCTGTTTGAATATTTTTGTTTCGGAGTGCTATCAGTGGCCATGGCACAGATGCCCAGGTTATCTCAGCTGGTGGCAGTACTTTAAGTGTTATTTTGACCCCATCTTTGCTCTCATCAAAATACTGTGTGCTCTTGTTGGGTAGGCACTTCACTCAGAGTAAGCTCCTGTCTTAGAATTTTTAAGTGCTGAAGTGACTTCAGCTTTTTTCTAGTTCTGTAAAATTTCCCAGGTGTTTTAGGCTTTGAAAATCACTTCTCAGTAGTGCTGAGAGCTTGTCAGCCAGCCCTCTTCAAAATTCTCACAGAAATTATGAACATCTGCTTTTAATTTTTTAATATGTTAAGTACCACTCCACTACTGACATCCTCACAAATGATCATTGAAATGGAAAATGTTTTGGATTCTGCAGAAAAAGAAGGATGATATGTATCAGATTAAAAGCACATGCTTTTTCTGAACACTACCTTATTTTTCCCCCCATGTAGCAAAATGTCAAGAGGGCTATCATTACTACAGTTTTCTCCTGATATGCATATCATTATCTTGGGTTTTTTTCCTCTGATTTTTTTTTACCAGCTTCATTTTGTTTCTCTTCCTGGTTTTCTGCAAATTCCTGGCTTCTCAGTATTATTCGCTGCTGTCAGATGCTTTTTTTTACATTGTATTATTTATTTTTATACTGCTTAGGATTCTATGAAAGAGATTTATGCTAGTATTAGATGAATTTTACTTGAATCTTCCACTTGAAATATAACAGAAAGGTAGTTAAAATATTGTCGATATTTGGCAGAGAACTTAATCTCTCCCACTATCTGAATTTCATCTTGGGGAGGCTGTGCACTCTTGGAAAGGAATATATCACAGAAGATGCTGAGTTGGAAGGGACCCATAAGGATCATTGAGTCCAAATCCTGGCCCTGCACAGGATCAACCCCAATTAGTCACACCATGTGTCCAAATGTATTGTCCAAACACCTCTAGAACTGTCAGGCTGATGCTGTCACCATTTCCCTGAGGAGCCTGTTACAGTGCCCAACCACCCTCTGGGTGAAGAACCTTTTCCTAATATCCAACCTAAACCTCCCCTGACACAACTTCAGGCCATTCCCTTGGGTCCTGTGTCTGGTCAGCACAGAGAAGAGCTCAGTCGCTGCCCCTCCTTGTCCCCTCATAAGGAAATGTGTGATACTTCATCCAAATAAAGTATAATACAAAAAATATGTCAATAAAGATGTTTGGCAGCACTGTGATAGTGAAATTTGTATGAAGTATGCAAGAATGATAAATATTATGAAGGAACTAGGAGAAAATCTATAATAGCATGCTTCAAAATAGTGTTTGCATAATAGAGGAAGTGTTGATATAAATTACACAGACTTGAGGTAGTTGTCTGCACATTCCTGATTTTAGCATTTTTTGACATCTACAATGTTGTATCACTGTCATGTTTTTAATGGCTTTTCCTTAAGTTTTTTTTTGAGATAAACTTAAGGTCTTACATTACTGAAATAATTGATGAATACTAACAGCCTTCTTACTCCATGTATTCCATGTACTGAGCAAATTCCATAGCATGTGGTTCTTCTTTGTTCATCTTATAACTTGTGCATAAAATTTGATAACAGCTTGGACAATGCCTTGTTCTATTCTTTGTATGACTTCCAAAATATCTGAAGGAGTAAACAGGGGAAAATTTCAGTTTCAGATACAGGAATTTGTAACATAAGATGAAAAATTCAGTGCTTAGTCAATGCCATAAAGTTTCTAAAAGGGGTATTTTCTATGAATGGATTTATCTCTGCTCATCATTATCTTATTCTATTGAGTGGAAAGTAAGATTTTTTCAAACTGTGAAGATCCAAAAGCAGGTTTTTCAGTTTAGTCAAGTTAGAGTGGTTTGTTGTAATGTTTACCATATATAAAGCTGAATAATAAGTCTTCTAAATGATAGAAGCTGACAGCAAAGGCAAAAGAAGTGTTATGTTGGCATGTCAGTTCAACTGTGGGTGGATTTTCAGATTTTTGAACTCTTTAGCTATTAATAACACACTCTCTGCAGAGAAATCTAATCTGGTAATTTCAGAATTAATTATCACACTTTCAACCACCTGATAGTCATGAGTAACTCTTGAAAAAAATCCACCCAAACCAACAAACTACAAAACTTCAAAAGGGTATGTGCTCCCATTACTAGGAAAGAAAATTGACTTGTCTGGAATACCTTGAGGCAAACATGGTGCTTTTGAAGAAGATGCACCTTTCCAAGTCAAATACATAAACGCATAAGAGGGGGCGGAACTAGCTGCACTAATGACTTTTTTGCCCGGAGCAAGGGATGTTCCAGTGCTGTTTAATAAAATGCAGTCTCTGATGCTACAAAATAGAGGCTCATACACCACTGCTGAGTGCTAAAGTGACTGGTTAGAGGTTCATTTGTCCTTAATTAAGATGACCTTAAATTTCTTTGCAGGGTGGCTACTGGAGGATATAATTGGAGGCACCTGACACTTATTCACTAACTTTAGTTCAAGATTTTACTCTTGTAAGAGATTCCTCAGTAGATAAATTCAGAATGATTTATCCCTTTAATGCTCTAGCTCTAATAACCATAAGCTATTTCCTTAATGATTTAGAATTGTGTGATGCAGGAGATAGTTAAGCTTACTCTCCAGGAGATTAATTTCCTGCTTTTGCATGGGCATTGATGACTTCTTTTTTTAACAGGAATATTTTGGATTTCAGTCACGTTTTCTAATTGCAGGTACTATCATTCATAAAGCATTGTCTGTCATTCTCTCTTGTGTGCTTTGGAAGTAGGGACATTTTTGGATAGCATTCTGAAGAAGGTGATGCATTGCTTTCAGACACTGGAGAAAAGAATTTGCCTGGGAGTCCTGTGGTCAGCTGTGCTGCAAGGTGGCTTGCAAGGAAACTGCTTCTTCCCAAGGAAGGCAACCGAGCCTGTGGTCAGATAAGGACTGTTAGGTTGGCATGGTGAGAGGAGTAGTCCTTGCCTTCCTTGCTACTCTTGATTTTCTTCCCCTTTTTGTGAGGGTGCTGGGGAGTTGGCTGGGGAGTGAAGGCAACACAGAGCTGATCCAAACAAAAAATAATCTGTAAAAAAGAAATTTCAGTTTCATTAGTTCTTGTCCTGTTCATAATGAGGCTGTATAGGCAGCTGTGCTGGAATAATGGCGAGGATGGGAATGAAATATAAGGGGGAATAAGACTTCCCTTTGCAGTAGAAAACACTGTATAAAATCTGTGTTTGTATTACAGCTTTGTCTGATGGTGTTATAAAGGGCTTGGTAGGCCAGACCTGCTCTTAACACCATTGAACTTCTCTTCCTCAGAAAACAATTTATATATAACTTTGGATCTCTTGTTTGAAATTGTAGCATAAGCTATCAGCAGCTTGTTGAATTTGTCTTGTCTGGCTTTAACTGCATGTGGAAGAGTGGGAGCCAAAGCAGAAAGATGACTTGTTTATTGGTTCACATAACATTTTACTGAAAACATCCTGATTGCAGGTATTTCTAATGTTTTCCTGAACTTTCTATATAAAAAGTATTATAGATGCTTAACTGACAGATATTAAATCCTCTATGGTACTTAGAGGTTTTTCAGGTACTGGCAGTTTTTCAATTCATTGTTCTTCTGTTCATCCCAAAGTTGTCAGAATATTTTTTCTAATTTTTTCCTAAAGCCCACTGGTGCTACAGCCAATGAAGTAGCTTTATTCTTTTTCCTGACTCTCAGATCCATGTTATAATTTGCTATACATACAGAAAAGAGTTTGAGTAAAACTATGCATGTTTTACTCAGACCATAGATGTAATGAAGTTGCTTTGACAAGCAGCTTTAATATATCTCTGCCTTTCTCAAACTGTGAAAAAGGCTCTAGGGGAACCAAGAATGTTTGCCAAAACTGCTTAGCCAAATGCCTAAACATATCCTCCAACCACACTCATAGTACTTGAGCACAGCAGACTTGGACTGAGTCAGGCTGACAGTGTTTCTAGAATAATTCTGTTTCAGATGTTAAAATTAGTGGATGGATAATGAAAGCACCTCTGCTGACTACAAGTACATTAGAAATAACAGAGCAAAACACACCACTGCAGACAGTCAGGAGACTAACATTAATCAAGGTATTCACCTGTATTTTGTGCTGAAGCTTCCCAAAACAAACAAAACCACTGAAAACATTATTCAGGCTATTACCAGTGGTTCCTTAGTCTTGACAGTACCAGCTCAATTCAGAGCTGGTTAGCCTGAGGATTCTTTCTCTTTACTAAGTAGTGCTATCTCTAGCACTCATCTTCTGAGCATATCCACTTGTATTAAAGTGCCTTCGTGTGGCAATACTTGAAAGCCCTCCTTCAGAATTTGTTGTGCCCTGTGTTTTAACTGAGCAGTTTATATTAAAACCATTTCTGCTTCCCTTGCCTATTCTCTTCTTCCCCTCTTGTCTACCCTTCTTTTTCCCGAGTAACTGTAGGGTGAGAAAAGAAGCAGTTTTGCATTTCAGTACACTTAATGTAGCCAAGAGGTTTGTTCATTGCTGCTTTGTACTTTCAGGCAAACGAGAAAATTTAGATTAATAGGTTGTTTATTCTTTTGCGTGTTCCTCAAATCAAAGGCACTGGATTGCATTATTAAAGCAGTTTTGTGTGGCAGGCTTGGAACTGTCCTCACTGAGCTGTACATGAAGAAAAACGATTGCTTTTCATCCCCCACTCATTATGCAGATTGGCACAGGAACACTGTTAAATGTGGTATCATGTACTATCACTTAAAGACCTTCCTTCTGTACAGTTAATGTTGGGCTCCAATTTCACAGGATGATATGTCTTAGAACAGACAAGGAAAACCCTAGAAATAGAAACACATATGTCCTTAAATTTTAAAAAATTGAATACCAACCAGTTTAATAAACAGAGGTTTTGTTCAGAACTCTAGTGACTACTTTGCTGTGCTTTTAGATCTCTTCATTGAGGATTCAGTTAATTTGTTTCAGTTAGCAATAAAGCTTAATTTAGGCTTTCAGCAATAATCTACTCAGTCAAATCAATGAAGAAAATTTTCAGCATTTTGAGACCAGATCCATAACAGAAGGATAGCTAGTGCTGGGTAGCTGACTTAAATGCATGACTCTGTCCTGTGGATGTTCTATACTGAACAGGCAGCAGTGTATCTCTAGGTCTCTGAATACATTAAGTACTCTAATTCCTTTTTCATTCTGTGGCAGCAGAGTCTCTCCTGACGCAAGGCCTTCTGCTTTCAAAGTGAAAAATCTGGGGGACATAATTTAAGAGTTGAGGAGGAGATTGTGCCTTAGGTAAATAGGAGGAATCAAGTTTCTTTGTCTTATTGCTCTACTTCAGCTCTAGCTAATCTTCAGAACAAGAAAGCACTACATTTATTGTCTTAAGAAATGGTAAGACTTCTGCTGTGTGCAACACACCAGTATGGCTGGGTGCACAGTGGGAAATAAGCAGTGTCACAATTACCAGACTGGCTGAACGTCTGACCTTTCCTTGTGTAATATCAGGTTCTCTTCTTCAGTGTCAGACCTAATGCAGGATGAAGTAAGTATGATTTTTCTTATTGTCTGCTTCCTGATTCTGCAGTCCCTTTCCCTGAATTAGAATCCTCTAGTTGGTGTGACTGAAATGTACGTTCTCTCTGAGACACCAGTGCTAGCCTAGGTTCTCCAAGTGTCCCTAGAGATAAGTGTTGAAAGCAAATGTTGTGTGGGCTTGTTTATAAGGTACACGGTCATCTTCCACCTGAGGATCATGTAGAATTTCTCCAGCCACTTTCTTATTTCACTTCTCTATGTTAGTTTGTATTTGTATCACAGATCACTGGATTTTACCTGTCAGGTAACCATTTTCTTTCTCCAAAGGATTTCTACCATTCTGGGGAATTGAGAGTGCCAATACTTTGTTTCTTAGGGGTTGGTTTGTTTGTTTTCAATTTCTGCATAGAAAAGTGGTGTGGCTTTTCTACCTGAAGCATGCAAATGTACTAGTGTCTTGTAACTGCTATGTCAGATTTCTGGGGACAGTATCAATTTTGGTCTTTTCATAACTTTTCAATTCTCTAGGTTGTTCATTCATGCCATGTTTTTTATTCCCATTAATGCTTGTAGGCTGTGATAGCCAAGTTCGTAAAAGAATTACATATCTCTGTTTATAATGTTACATATCAACTTTTAACCTGTTATAAAATGAATAAACGTGGATAACTAGACCACTATGTCCTTCTATATTCCTAGGCAGAGGAGAAAATGTGACAGGATCCCAAACATCCTATGTGCAGCTATGTGTTTCATCTGTGACAAATATGACATTCACTGAGCTGAACATTGTCACTCTTTTGAGAAAATCATAAATACTTTTCATCTTTCTGCTTAAACATTCTAGATACTATTTTGCCTGCTTAAATTTACTCCTTAATTCAATTTTTTTTTCCTTATAGCTTTTGGATATTTTTGAGTCAGATATGGCTGTTTGGTGATATATCATTAATCTTGTGTTGGTGACCAGTAGTATTCACACTTAGAAATACTAAAATACTGAAAAGAAGAATATATTATCTAGTCAGAGCTCTTCTGTCTCTATTCCTATTTTTCATCTAAAAGCACATTACTGCAGCAACAAATTTGCTCCTGCATCTCCACATATTCCTGCTATACAAGACACTTCTAGCAGTTTCATGGTTTTCTTTTTGTTTCCTAATAGGTATAATAGAAATTCAGTGCTTCTTTTTAACATCTAGAATAGTTAACATATTTACTCAGACATTGAAATTAGAATCTAATCTGTCTAGCTCTGAGAGCTTACAAATCCACGCTGTATTCATGGAAAGACTTCAGAGTGATACAGACAGCAGTTCAAAAAGAAAAAGAAATCAGAAAAAAAGCTAATTAATTTCCAAATAATTCACTGATTTGTTATTTCAAACCTTAACTGCAAAGCAAGTAATGATCGTCTTCCTTTTGCTGTGGCAGTGGCTGCAGAACTGTGTGTCCTTCATTCAGCAAAAGTCTGTTCTGGTCACAGCTGTGTATACAAAGCTGCAAGTGAAAATGAGATGTACACATAAAGGCTCTCAGTCTATTTCCCTTTGTAGCACTCATCTGTTTGTTCTTTACCAAACCCCAGAAAACATCCTCCTAAAAGGAAAGCACAAAAGTAAATAGTGAGAAGATTTGTTTTTTCCCTTGATAAACATGTCATGCAAAGTGACTTTCCAAACATATCCCATTTAGTGGAGATAATTTAGAAAACTTGAACTTCATCATTGTTTGTTGCCCACAAGCATGAATCCTAAAGGCCTCTATTCTTCCTGTTTCCAATTCCAGGATCAGTTAAGTCTTGTTTTGGCACATGGACTCATGTTCTCCAGTCCAAAGAGTCACTTTCTGTATTTTTCTAATAACTGAGGAACTGTCTCTTGCATTTGTCTGCTGAACATCTCTGAGGATTCTTAGAGATGGGATATTTTTTGCTTTCCTTTTGGATCCCCTAATGTGTTAATAATTTCATTTGATCTTGAATCTCTCAAGAGCTAGCACTACTAGTTTTGGAGCCCTTAGTATACTGCATGTAGGCAGGGACTTGGCACAGCAAAGCCTGAAACAGATCCAGACAGAAGATAACTCATGTGAAAGACAACTGAAAGGATGGATGCTACCTTTAAACGTGGCATGAAAGTGACAGGAGTATGGATTAATACATTCATATAGCATCCCCTTTTTTACTATCCACTTCACATAAAGAACTACTAAAACAGAGCTGCATCTGACGCAGTGACTTGAGATAGAGTTCTTTTGCCAGAAACACCAGGAAGCAATTTTTTCCCCATCAGGGCAGTATTAAGAAATATTTCTAATTGCAGGGAGCAAATAGGACCTCAGCTTTCAAGCTTTGCTTTGAAAGATGCAGCGCATTTCCTTTGAGCCAAGAACATATGCTGAAATACATTACATTTAAGTACTTCTTACAGCTATATTGCTGTAGGATTTGCGCCATCTGATTTTCAGACTTGCTCCATAAGTCTTAACACTGAATGGGAAAAAAGGGCAAATGTTGCAGGAAATAAAAGGAACATGTGTGTTCTAAGTCTTCAGTGGCTGGAGATGCTTAAAGAGCAGCTTTCATCTCACTCCTCCTCTGAGGGTTTACCATACTTGCATTTCCATGATGGTTTTTTTGCTGAACAGTCAGGATATTGTTGCTTGGGAGATGAAAAAATGGAAGTGAAACCACAAAGAGTACAGTTGTGTTAGAGCAATGTAGCTGAGACCCCAGCTGCTAGTAGAGCTTAATACAGTGTTACTCACTCTGGATGGCCTATCTCACTGACTGTTGCTATTAATGGGTTAGTCAGCAGTAACTGTGGGTTTTTAGTACTCCTGCCATCTTCTGTTCCAACTAAGGACAGTCCTACATCTTTTAGAGATAGTGTTTTGTTTTGTTGTTGTTGTCTTCTTAGTAGCCTGCATCACAGCAGCAATCCATCCAGGATTCAACAGAAAACTGATCATACTTCCTTTAGGAGAAATCACTTGCATATCATATCTAGTGAAAATCATTTGTTCACTATGTTATCATCCCACAACTAATCAGTTAAGTAATATTCCATTTTATTGTTCCTGCTATAAAGATCCTTACAAAGATCTTGAAGAGCCTGACCTCATTACGAGGCTGAAAAGGATTACACAAGTGAATTCTGTTTTCAGTTTCAACAAGCCAGGATTACAGTATGGATTCCTCTCTGCACTTGTCTTCCAGTAGATGGCCTTTTATTCCCCTCTAGAAAGCACTGTGCAACAACAAGAAAGTCTCCTTTTCCCTCTCTGCATCAACTTGGTCTTTTGTCTAGTTTCTTACACTTCTGTGATTACCATAATATATGCATAGCATGAGTGTTAGGGCATAATGCTTCAATATTTAGGACATTTGCCTGAACTTTCTTTCAGCAAAATATTCTTAACTTGTGGTTATGGTAGATGGTCCATGGAAGTTTATTTTACTGTAAAATAGGTGGCATTTAAGTTAAACTTTGACAAAGATGCACGATGTCCATAAAAAACTTTCAGGATTAATGGAAAAATTTAGAATTTTCGTAAAGGAACATAAAAAAGGGCTTTGTTTAATTAAAAAAAAATCTATGTTAAATTCTTATTAAATAGGTATTTCTCTATGTGAAATAAAGAGAAAACTAACGTATTTTCCTCTCTCTTTGCAGTCTTAAAAAAATCATTTTTGGATACACAGCTCACTAGAGTATTGTAAGAGTTAATACTTAACTCTTACAAGAGTTAAAATCAAGGGACATTACAGAACCTTAGCCAAAAGCATACCCTTAAAAGGGGCAGTTGGATGCCTTGTTGTTTCAGGTTTCTCTTAGTGCATTCATTCTGTTCTGTATTCAGACCAGTTCTGTAGTGGTGGTCATTTACAATCATTAATCTAGCTCATTGATATTGTAATGGGCTCCAAGCATTCTCTGTGAAGCTTACATGCTCCGCTGCATTTCCTTCTAAATAACTAGTGATGACTTCTTCAGTCTTGTCATTAACCAGATTACCTTTCTCCAGCCAGTTGTCTTATAGATTTGCTTTGTTTGAGGTTCATTTTCTTTTTAAGTTTTCACACTCATAAAAGAGACTCAATATTGGTGTGTTTAAGAGCATTCTACATGACTGAACAACACTGCCCAAGCATGGGTCCACATATCATACTTATTTTTATGAATAGACACTTTAGCTGTTTACTCGGAGGCTCCTAAAAACAATGCTCTTTCCTTTCAGACATTTTCTAGGCATTATAATTTGTAAAAGAAAATGGGAGAAAACTAGCCCACAGTCTGGGTACTTGGGATTACACTGCATAGCCTATGTGTAAACCTCTATTGCATACACTATGCAGTAACTTAAAAGAATGGCCAGGCCTGCTGGTGGCTTTCTGTTCTTGGAAGATACATGTTTATGTCAGGTAGTCAGATGGTTCCAGGTGAACACAAGTGCACAGAGAAAGATGTTCTAGATCCTTCAGTGCTTTGTGGATCACAACCAGCTTCTTGAGTTCCAACCACAGTGAGTTGACTTCTTTGTGTAATTGCATACTGGCACTCTTGGTGGCATGTGGAATTCTCCATTCTTCACATGCCTGAGCCTGTCTCCTTCATGGCTGGGCTCATGATGGATGTGTCTCAGAGAAGCAGTATCAGAATGCCCAGTGACATGACAGCTGTTGGTGAAAGTGCAGTTAACTGTTCAAAACTTTGCAGCAGATTAGTTAAGAGTTGATGTGGAGCAGGGTCAGGAAGAGACACTCAAGGCTATCCCTAGTCATGATATAAATTATGCTGAAATGATTTGTCCCTCTTCCATTGGGTGCTTGTAGCAGCTGCACTGTTCTTTGAATGCTTCTTCCAAGGAAGTCACTAAAAGAGGAAAGTCCAAAACATTCCTGTTTTATTCATTGTTCTGAGGATATTATTGACTGTTGCACCTCATGCTTTTACATGCCACCTTGTGCCATATGAACACATATTTGAAAATACCTGATTCTACCAGCACTGGTTCATTGGAACCTTTCAGTGATGTTTCCTGGAAAGGTTGTCTAGAAAGAAATTGGAAATAAAGGAAATCTTTTTTCTTGCATTGCTACAGCAATCTGCAGCATTTCCACAGGTCATTGTGTGTCCTCCTTATCCTCTACCTCTTTTTGTTTTAGGTCAATGTCATAGCTTTCTTCTGCTCTCTGACCCTATGTACTTAACACAGATGAGCTGTCTGCCAGCTAACTGTATTTCTTGGGGCTCCCAAAGCAGAAAGGAAATACCAAACACTAATTGAAGACTGGCCATATTGTCACTAGTCCTAGTACATATCCGAGGGAGGAGGGGTTGTATGTAAGGTCCTACATTGAATGAAATACAGCTGCATACCACCTGCCCATTTACTCTGCCCATCTCGTGATGTGTAGCCATGAATTCTTCAGTTGTTTTGAAGATCTTAAGCTTAATGACAACTTGTTTTCTTGAGTAGAGGCTGATCCACATCTTGTCTAAAGATTACTGCTGCTGTTTGAGAGCTTGGGGAAATGTTGATGGTCTCCTTCAGTGAAGTGTTGCCGGCATTCCTGTACCTCACTATTAAGACTGCTGTGGGTCCTTTTTCAAGTGGTTGAGCAGTCTGCCCCCCAGATGGCCAGAACTTCAACAGGAATGTTTTCTCCTTATTGTTTACAAGACCAATTAGCTCTGGCATTGGATTGATTATTTTCTACACGAGTGACTGAAAACTTCTCAAAGTGAGGAAAAGTCAACTGTTGAACAAGATAAAAGCAGGCTAAATCACCTATAGCTGGGAAGATCTGCTAGTTATGTCTTTAGTAACATTATAGTGAAAGGAAAAAATAATTTCATAGTGGACACATACAAAACATGTCAAATGTTATGGCATTTCAGTTATAAGTTACTTTCACTCTGAAATGGTACCTTATTTCTAGTTTTCTAGTTTATCTGTCTTTAAAGCCATTTGTCTGTCTTGAGCTGTTTTGGTCTGGGTTTGTTAAGCCTCTGAAACATGATGGATAGTCATACATTCTCATACTGTAGTCCACAAAACGTGGCCTGTGTCCTTTAGAGAAAGCTGAATGTCCTTAGAGATCATACTCAATGAGCTGAGCATATCTTTAGGATTATACGTGCTTTGGAATATGCATGGATTTATCTTTGTTAATGTTAAAGAACGTTGCATGGAAAAAATTGATTGTCCATTTAAGTCACCATCTGGATCCTGTAGTCAACTATGTACTGGAAAATTTAAACCAGACTCTTTTGTTTGTCATCTTCTATCTTCTTTTTCTGCTTCTGGAAATATTGCCAGAAGTTGTGGCTGCTTCTCCTTTCTTACTATTTGCTGTTCTTGCACTTTAGGAACTCTGAATTCTTTAAGCCCAAACCACATTCAAAGTCTCATTCTAGACTTAAAACAAGAAATTAAAGAGTTAACATTGTCTTTAGTGTTGCATTAGGTATAGTGTTTACGTTCCTAAAGGAGAAAGATCAAACGTCAGTCATGTTCTGGATTTTCTGTGTATTCAGGAATATCACACTGCATCAGTTAAACTTCCAATATTGGAATGTTTTCTTTACAACCATGAGCACTGAAAACTTTCTCTATGTTTCTAATGAAAGTTTGAATTTTTCAGTTTGTGGATGCGCCATGTTAGCCACATAAGCACGCCAAATGATAGCCTTGGACTGTACCTTTGGCACAGCTCAAGTAACATTCACTCAAAGCTGAAGTAATGCTGCCACATGAAACACTTCATACTAAAGGGTAATTATGGGGCATTTGAAAGAGACTAGAGAATGATTAACATTTGTATAAACAGAAAGAATCTGGATTCTGGGGGAAGAACTGGAGCAGTTCTGTACAAAATTATTTTCTGTTTTTGTTAATCTAGCAAGTGGTTTATTGATAAGAGGGCTCAAGAACAAAGTGCAGAAAAACAATCACAATGTCTAGAAGATTTAACTTTTTAAGAAACCTTTAGCTTGCTCAAAGTAGGGTGCTACAAGATTTGCCCGTAATGGACCCACTTCTCGGTTCAAATGAACTGTTCGGGCTACCTCCAGAACAATTACTTCATTCTTCCTATCAGCTGCAGCTGAATCTTTTCCTTCTTACCTGAGTACTTCAAAACTAGCTTCTTGCTCAATCACAATGGTAATCCTCTCCCCTTTTCTCTCTTGCAGCACTCCCCCAACAAATCTTTTTAGGTCGGTCTGCTTAGCTCTCCACTATATTCGTCCTGAGTGGACATAGGTTGTTCCAGGCAAATCTCACTAAATCTTTTTCAGTCTTTGTTTTTTCACATCATAAACTGTCTCCTTTTACCTATTGTGAACAGGAGTCACCTAAGTCTGGTGTTTGCAGCCACACTCCTTTTGTAGAGTACAAAACGTTTTGTTGTGAAGACTGCTCACCTGCAGCAGCTCCCTTCCCTTGTGTCTGGCAGGATTTTGCTTGTATTCTCACAGATTAGGAGAGGCAATCCAGGGTACAGCCAGTTGCTGAAGGTACCTTTCTGTCTGAGACAAACTGTAGGAATTCTGTGCATTCTTCAATTACCCTGTCTGCTTTTGCTGTCGTGTCATGTCAGACACAAAGGTCCTTTCCTGAGGATGTCCTGGGATCCCATCTGGGAGGACCTAAACAGTATCAGTGGAAAGAGTAGGTTTGTGAGTAACCTGAATTCATCTGACTGCTTGGATAGTAAGGATGCCAAAAGTTCTGTCTTAAATGTGTCTGATACCAGAGTGTTCACAAACCATCACAGCAGGCAGAGTGCAAGTACAGCAGGTAAAGCTGAACCTGCTTTTGATTAGGAGGATCACTAATCCTATGACATTGCCTTGCATACATCCTGCACTTTAAGGATTAAAACGCCTTAAGCAGGGAACTACTTAAGCCTATCTAATGATTTTTCTCTGCTGAGGAGGGGTGAATCTGCTGTCCTTATCCCCTTCCTTCCCTCTTCCCTGCACCTGGCTGTGCTCTTCCACAGCTTGCTTTGCATGAGCTTTCATCACATATTTCTGAGAGCCAGTGCAGTTCACTAGCCCAGGGAAAAAGTTGAATTTTCTCAGCAAGAGGCCTGCTGAGTGCCAGAGCTGATATAGGGGTGGTTCAGAACCAGGTGGCCACCAGCAGGTGATGGGAGAGGAGAAAGAGGAGTGAGCCTGTCCCTTTCAGCAGGAGTAAAAGTTTAAGTTGGCTTAGGTGCATGTTGAACTTCATCATCAGGAAGACAGAGTTAATGCATCCAGTTGTTAAAATAAGAAAATACATGCTAGTAATTCATAAAATGTATAAAATATAGAAATAATATATGCTAGTATATAATGAGATCAAGCTAGACCTTGGCACAAGGCCACAGTATTTAAAGCTAGTTATGTCCAAGACTCCATGTAAAGAACAGGTTCTTATGTTGATCCATGATATAGAATTTACCATTATCCTCTTTAAACTATTCAGTAGAAAATCTTCCTTTTAAAATTAAATTGTTTCTTTATCTAACCTGGCATCAATCTTTGGCTTTTAGAGCATTTTCCTATTGCTTAGAAGTAACAAGGGGTCCCTCTCAGTTTTCTTCTGGTTTTCCTACACTCTTTAAACTATGATTTAATGCTTGTAGAAGCTGTCTGTATACTTCAAGAGCAAAATGAATCCTGCTGCACATGTCTTACATTAACTTGTTCAGTCCTCCCTAGATTTCTTGGCTTTCTGATTGTTATTAGCACTCGATGTATGGAGGAAATTAGGCTATAGGTATCCTGTGAACAAGGCATGTGCAGGGTTTAGCCTACTAGCCAGATGATACTTGTGAAGCTGCAGTATTATGAATGCTCGTGTTGATGTTCTTTTTTTTTGTAAAATTGTAGTTCCTGTAGACAGCATGAGAACATGTAGACTTTTATTTGGGGGGAGTTGGGTTTTTTTTGTTGTTTTCTACAAGGTTGCAGTCCTTCATGGATATAGAGAGAGTCCTAAATATGTGGTACTTACACCAGAAACAGTAAAAAACTAAAGGCCAGCAAAGACTCTTCCAATACTTAAAAAAAAAATATGTGGCTGTTCCCTGTTATATTTACAGGAGACTGATTTACAGCTCTATGCCTTTATGACTCTTGAATGACTTCATGTGGTAGAAAAACAACCTGTGGAAATTGTGTGTCCTACCATAATTCAAAGGAGGACAGCTACATTGCTCAGGGCTCCAGTCTGCTCGGATACTGGTTGTATATAAAAAATTATGGGAATAGGGAACTTTAATGTATATTCATCAAGGCAATCCTTGTATTTCTGGGAAGCTAATAATGTGACTTTTTGGGGCAGATTTCATACACCAGCTGCAGTAAATATTCTCCTGCTGCTTTGGGCATTTTTATAGCTGTCACAATGTTCTGACAATGTTGTAGATAGCTACTTCTTGTGCTGAAAGCAGCCTAGATACAGCAGCAATGACTGCAATTCAGGCTAAGTCCTAAATATTTATTGGCTTCCTGGGTAGATTTTACAGCCTTCACTGAGCTCCAGGCTTCTATGTCTAGGCTGCTGTCGTTATGAAAGATAACTGGTTTTAAGATAATTCAGGTGTGTCTACACTTCACGCACAACACTGACAGCAGCATTAACACATCATTTAGTATTCTTGGAGTTTGCATCACTGCAGATTGTATGTCATCTTTAGCCACATACAAACCAGAAACAGCTTTAATATGTGCTTTAAAAACCAGGAAAGTACAAAGCAGCTGCCTCCATGTTTCTCAAAGTAGGCCATTGTTATCCAGAAAATGGTACCTTCTAAGGCTGTACCACATGGACAAAAGTCTTTCTCCGCTATACCTCTGAAACACGAGAAACAGTCTGCCCCAGGCACTAAGAGACAATAAACTACTCACAGGACAATCCAATCTGTAGGAAAGGGTTAGGATTTTGCTAGTGGCATGGTCTCAGTAGCAGTACAAGCTAGACAAGAATTTGAAGTCTAGTACAGAAAAAATTATGCTGAATGGTCGAAGTACTTCCTGTTAAGCTCCTTCTTAGTGAGCTGTTGTTTTTAAATGACTTTGGAATTTATTAGTTCTTTTTTAATAGAAGAGTGAAGTGTTAGTTCAGCTGTAAATGAACATGATTAACATGGAGACTGCAATCTCCATCCTTAAGCATATGGTTATGAGCAAGTTTGTTCCACTGCAAGGGCACGGCAGAGTGTGTGTATCTCACTGCCCTGTGCTGTGGGGTCAGATTTAAACACTCCATGATTTGCTTCATTTGTTACTGGAACTTGAGATGCAGTAATTTGTGGTAGCAACCAAAGTAGCAGTTGTGGATTCCAGTTTTCACTCATTCTGACTGGTACCTTCCTTCTTTTCTTTCTTTCTTCATCATGCAACATTGAACTCTATTTACTCAGCTGTGGCCTGGAGACAGGAAGGAGCAACGTGGTCATGCACCAAAACTGCCTTTGTTTATTCCAAGCAGCTCTTGGCAGTCAATGTGGTACATGGGCAAATGTAATTTTCTGCATGGTCTTCACTGACCTTGCTGTAGGGGATAGGAAAACAGTGATCACAGTGAACTGAATACACCTCCTAAGGTCTGTGGTGATCCCACTTCCTGTATAAAAGGTACCCAACTATAGTCTGAAAAATTGGTATGATTTGTTGGTCAGGCGCCTGGGGTATCTACTGAGTTGTATTACAGCCTAAAAAAGTCTGCCTGTGTACTTCAGTGAATAATTTGGTGCCATTTTCCCAGGCATTAGAAACAAAGGGTTTCTTTAGAGCAGCAACTTCTCTGCACCACTTCAGCTTTAAGGGCAGTTTCTAGTCTAAATGGACCATTTGCCCAAAGATTGAAACTGTAACTAATTCCACTTTTATTGTCAATAAACTTCATTCTCTAATGTACTGGTTTGGAGAGGATCTCTGCCACCTTTTCCCAAATTCTTTCTGAGCAGACTTCTGCTTTTATTCTATATTGTTTTGTTGTTTTATGGTAGAGGAGTAACAATGATGCTGTGATTTGGTAAGAAGAGAGAGAAGAAAAAGACACCAGAAATTATTATAAGTTTTTGAACTATGTTATTTCTGCCAAGTGAGAGATCTCTATTTATGCCTCAAAACTAATGCTCTCTTAGGGCCCAGTTACCTTCTCAAGCTGCTTTTGTCTCTCAATCAGACAGGGACTGAGAAAAAAGTACAACTTTCTTTGAAAGCCTCATCCTTCAAAAAAAAACTAACCTCAAACTCCTTCACCTTCAGGGAGAAAAGAAGAGACTAAAAACCAAATTAATGAAAAGTGCCTTAGCTGATTAAAGTAGGCAGATTATCCTCCTAGAGCCTGTCTGTTCTGAATGCATGAAGGATGTGTTGTACACTGCTGGACACCACACTGTGAAAATCTAAAGGGGATCAAAACAGAGAAACAGATATAACTGGGCTAAGTAGGGAAAGAAGGAGAGGGTAAGGTAAACAGATTTAACTTTAAATATGTCGTTATCTGTTAAGTAGATTGAATAAGATACAGTATGAAGAAAGGCTTATGATAATGATCTGTTGACAAATGAAAGAAAAAATAACAAGCAAGAGGTGTAAGGATGCATAAATAGGAATTTTAATTTAAGCAAATAAAAAATGGAAATTGAGTATTGCATAAAGCTTCCAACTGATGTGATTCCTTCAGACCAACATCTAGACTTTTTAGCAAAAATCAGAAATTTATTGCCCAGCATTATTCAAAGCTAGATTTAGAAATCCATTAAGAATAAGAGGTCCATACTATCCTGTTCACTTATGAGAAAGTGTCTGTTTCAACACGAGCTTTTATATGCCCAAATTCTCTGTTTTCATGTAACCTGCTTCCTGTGCCGGGCTTGTAGAAAATCACAGAATCACAGACTGGGTCACTGACCACGTGGGTCATTTGGTCTGACTTTCCTGCACAAGCAAGGTCATCCTAGAGCACAGGACACAGGATTGCATCCAGGTGGTTCTTCAGTATCTCCAGTGAGAGAGACTCCACAGCCTTGTTGGACAACCTAATGTGTGGTCATTCCCACAGTAAAGTTCTCCCTCATATCCATGTAAAAATTCCTGTGCATTTGTTTCTGTCTGTTGTTTCTTGTCCTACTGCTTGGCACCATCAAAAAGAGCCTGGCTCCATCCTCTTGGCACCCTCCGTTCAGATACTGAAAGACATTGATGAGGTCCCCTCTCAGCTGTCTCTTCCCAAGGTGAACAAACCCAAGTCACTCAGCCTGTGCTTGTAAGAGAGATTCTCCAGACCCTTAATAACCTTCATAACCCTCCACTGGACCTGCTCCAAGAGCTCCAGGTCTCTCTTATCCTGAGGATTCCAGAACTGGACATAGTGCTCCTGATGCGGCCTCACAGGGGCAGGATCACATCCCTGGATCTGTTGGCAATGCTCTTCCTGGTTGAACCCCAGACACCATTGGCCCTTCTTGGCCACAAGGGCACTGCTGGCTCAAGGACAGCTTGTCCATCAGAATCCCCAGGTCCTTCTCCGCAGAGCTGCTTTCCAGCAGGTCAGCCCCCAGCCTGTGCTGGTGCATGAGGTTGTTCTTTCCCAGGTGCAGGACCCTGCATTTGCCTTTGTTAAATTTCAGTTGGTTCCTCTCTGCCCTTCTCTTCAACCTGTTGAGGTGTTTTTGAATGGCAGCCCAGGTGGTCAAGAAGGCCAATGGCATCCTGGCCTGTATCAGCAATGGTGTGGCCAACAGGACCAGAGCAGAGATTGTCCCCCTGTACTCAGCAGTGGTGAGGCCACACCTTGAACCGCGTGTCCAGTTTAAGGCCCCTCACTGCAAGAAAGACATTGAGGGGCTGGAGCGTGTCCAGAGAAGGGCAATGGAGCTGGTGAAGAGCCTGGAGCACAAGTCTTAGGAGAAATGGCTGAAGGAGCTGGCATTTTTTAACCTGGAGAAACCTTACTGCTCTCTACATTTACCTGAAAAGAGGTTGTAGAGAGATGGGGGTCAGTTTCTCTTCCCAAGTAACAGGGTTAGAGAAAATGGCCTCCAGTTGTACCAGAGAAAGTTTAGATTGGATATTAGGAAAAATTTCTTCACCAAAAGTGTGGTCAAGTATTGGTATCCCCGCTCCTCCTGTGCCCTCCCCTCCAGGAAGCGATGGAATCACCATCTTTGGAAGTGTGCAAAAAACACGTAGATGTAGATGCGATGCTTACGGCTGTGGTTCAATGGCAGACTTGGCAGCGTTGGTTAATGGTTGAACATTAATGATTCTGTAATTCTAAGTTGTGGCTGTCATCTGAAACAAGGTTAATTATTTGGATGAGAGCCTAATGAAGACTAATGTGTTCGTGGCAAAAGAACTTATGCTCTGTACCTCACTCCCACTGCCAGTGCCCTTGAGATCCCCTCCCTGACTACTGCTTGGCTCTACTTCCATCTCTGGCTCTTTCTTCCATACTTTGCATTCTTCTGTATATAGAAGTACTGCAAAATTGCTGCTGTTCAGCTAGTCTTCTTCTTAACTCCTGTCCACAGCCTTTTGGACTGTGAACATACAATCATGTAGGGCTTATTGACATCAGGATGTTTCCATTCCCTTGAGATCCTACAAACTTCCCTAAGAGTCACCTCTTTTAGACTCCTTCTGTCCCTTCTTGACCAGTCTTTCACAAAGCTGTTCTCTAAAACATGAATCATTTCACTGGTTTTCTTGTGTTTTTTGGATCTTTGTTGTGTGCTTCCTATAATACAGTGACCAGATTTGTACACATTATTCCAAAAGAGACCATCCAGCTGCCTTAACTGAATGCCAAAGTAATAACGTCTGTGGTTTATACTCTGTAGCCTTCCATACACAACCCGAGCCCCTTGTTTGCCTTTGTTACTGCTGCCAGATGTTCTGTGGATGATTTTCAAGTGTATTGTGGGGAATGTCACCATGCCAGTGAATTTCAGCAAATTTAAGCAACTTTGAAACTATTCCTTTTTCCACATGGTTATATTCAAGTCAAACCAAACTGTGTTCTCACTTGAAACTGCCCTGTTTTGGTTACCCCTTTCCCACACTGAATCACTACCTGTTACCAGTTTCTCTGCAGGAGCCTGTTCAATAGGATTTCCCTTCATCAGGCCTCTTTTCAAATGGTGCTGGAGATTCCATCTGAAGAGCTGAGCTCTGAAAGTCTAGGGAACAGTTATATTGCCTTTAATACTCAGGCTACTTGAATTGGGAGTAAAGGAAATATGAGGCTTTTTTCCTAGAGAGGAAGCAAGGGGAAGGAATGGCCTGTAAAAGAATTACAATGTTCTCACCTCTCTTCCTGCAGATTTGCTGACAGCAGAGGAATACCACTGCCTGCTGCAGTTGCTCTGCCCTGACTTCCCAATGGAGCTCACTCAGAAAGCAGCAAGGTGGGTCCTCATTCTCTCTTTAAAGGCAAGATTAGTCCTACATGCGTGGACTTAGGAACTAGACCTGTTCATACCTGGTAAAGGTATGAACAGGGACCTTCAGCTTTTAAGGTTTTGGGGAAAAGAGACACCATCTTTTGAGGTTAAGAACGGGATGTTTCTCGAGCAATGTGGAAGAGTATATATTTAAGATACATAAAGACTGAAATATCAGTAGAATGCTGCTGTTGGCTCTCTGTTCAAATGAGTTGCAGATAAAAGAATGTTAGCGAGTATGTTTTTGACTGACATGATTTTTAAATTCTTTTCCAAATACTGTTTACCATTCTAAAATGTGCTCCCCCTTCTAAAATGTGCTGCCCCAACTTCTATGGTTGATCACATTTAAACACACTAACCTCTGAAGGATTGCCAGTGTTTTAAAATATGTTTGGTAAGAACATGGCAGCTAATCTGTTTGAAATTTTATTTTAATCTAGACAAGGCAAAAAGTCGGTAGTTGGCTCAGGGCATTGATAATGTGATATGGAATATTTTACTGATTGTGCTTGCTGATTCCAGTCCAGCCCAGGCAGCTGATTATTAACTATCTGATATTGCAAATGTAATAAGGTACACCCATCTGTTCAGTTGCTTGTCCCCCAATGCCAGACTAAGAAAGAACACTAGCCCTGTAGCAGAGATGTATCTGCTGCTTCCTTTCATGGAGGCACACAAGCACCAGTCCTGTGTGCTGGTGTGTATTTCATAGGGCTCCAGCTGAACTGAGCAGGAATTTGTGATGGTGCATGCAATGAAGGAGACCAGCATATCTACGCATGTTGTGATGTTTGTGTCAAGGAATTTAGTCCACAAGGCTGCTGTAAACTAGAGGCCCCATTCAGGGGCCTGCTGCACTGTTGTGCATGTGCCATAGAGACAGACAAGCTGGCTTTGGGAGCAGGTGTTGGAGAGATATGAGATCTCTGTCAGAGGCACCCAGGCTCAGGTGGGGGTGACATCACTCCTACTTTTGGCTGGATAGAGATTTATTTGCACATTGCTTGCTCTGTAACAAGCTCATCTATTTGAACAACTTTAATAAAATTTGTCATATTTCTAAACCATTTTTCTCTTTGCTTACAACTGTTGCTCACTCTCTTGTCCTTTTTCTGGTCTTCCCATTGTCCTTCTTGGTCTCTGCCTCTTTTAAGGGTGAGCTCTGCAGCCTTTCTTACAGCACCAGTAGACATAGTCTTTGCAAAATATGAATGTCACATGCAAACTTAGAGACACTGTTTCTTCTTCAGTCTGCATGCCCACAACGGTTTTGTTGCTAATTTTCTTCTGAAAGCAATTAAATAAAGCAGCAGCGGGAGTAGTCACAACATTGAGTGATACAGCCAGGACCTGCATTGGTGCTGCTGGGAAGAGGGCAGTCATAGCTGTAGCCTCAGTGCTGCATGACTGAGATGATCTCACAGCACAATGCAGTCCACTCATGCAAGAGCTGTTGCTATGCTGTGATAACAAACAACAGGACCAAGATCAGGATATGGCAAAACATAAGAACATAACAACAATATAGGTTTTATTCACAGAGAGCTCTATTTTTCCTTTCCTGGTGCTATACAAATGCAGAAGTCACACCCAAATATGAACTAGAATGTCTGTGAGATTTCTTGGTGGTTTGGTTTATTGTTGTAGTTTTGTTTGTTTGTTTTTTTTTTGTTTTGTTTTGTGTGTGTGTGAGGTTGGGTTTTTTTCCAAATGGTATTAGCGATTAGCAGATAAAAGACTTTAATCTAAACAGATAGCTTTGATCTTTAGAGACACCTTTTGGCTTTCTGAATCTTGAAATTGCAGGACAGAAAATGAAGGGAATTTTTTCTGGTTTAATTTTAAGACCTGTACCTGAGCACTGATTTTTCTATTGTAAGAGAAATGCAAGGAACTCACTGTCCACATTTGAGTAGTGACAGCCAAGTAGTTCACAGCTCCTATGCTGTTTTATTTGGTGTGTGAGCTCATGTTGCACTGATCAGTACTAATGGAACTGAGGCTTGCAATTCAGTATCCCTGTTGTTCAAAGATTGCCTAAGAGTGCAGAATGTTTTGTAAGTTTTGCTTATTTTTGCCTCCATGTCTCAATAAATAAACCAAGTCTCTGAAAACTCATTTGAGCCAGCCTGGCTTTAAAACAGATTGTGTCAGTTAGCCTTTAATGGTAGCCAAAAATGGTAAAAGTCCTTTCAACTTGCCTGGTCTAGAGTTTGTCCTGGGAACATCCTGTCTAGTTTGGATTTCTGAGATTTTAACCACAATCAGGAGACCATAAAGTTTCCTCATTGGCACAATAGTAAGGCTTTCCTGCCAGCCAAACCCACTTGAATCCTGAAAGACCACTGTACCCTCTACCAGAATGCCTCAAGTGTAGGCATTTTTCTTCAATCCTTTCCAAAGTTCCTTCTTGATTTTCATTATTCACTGAGTGCCAACTACTAACTTTTTAAATACATCTCTGGCCTCAGGGTTTAAAATCTAATTTGAACAAGAAAAAAAAATCCCTTGAAATATGAGATACCTGATGAACTCTTTTGAGTTGCAGTTCACACTTTCAGATTTTGTCCTCAGTTTTGGTCCTGCTGTCTAGGTTACAGTCCATAGCTAGGTTTTTCTCCTTGCCAGATATTTCAAGGAAGAGGTGCAGATAATGTTGTATATGATGCTCTCTCAGCTTCCTTGAGTGCTTAGTCAGCTGGCTATGTGGGGGAATTTCCAGCTGCAGTCAATCTTCTCATAAATGATTATATGGGATTTAAAGACTTCTCAACATTTCCGGCGTGCAAACCCCTGGGCCAAGCGGTGTCAGTAACCCAGCACCAGAGTGCACCTGCTTCTGTTTAGATGCTCCTCGGTCACATATGTGCTGTACAGGCTTCCTCAGAGGCTCTTGCTGACTTTAACAGCAAAAACTGTCCAGCAAATTCTCATACTTCTACGTACTTCCTCATGCTCTCCTCTAAGTAAGAGACTGGAACTTGGTGCTGCAGAACACTGCCATTGACCAGAGTTTTAGATTTAACAAGTGAAATGGGTTTCTTGTTATGAAGGTGATGTAATATTGTCTCTGCATAACAAATATGCAAAACCACTCTCCACTGTTGTTTTCTTGCATCTTTGGGAAGAAAGCGTCAGTACTTTGAGGGTATCTGGGAGACAGACCATCATTTCAAAAGAGGGAGTGCAGCTCATCAGTGTTATGGCCAATCACATTTCCAGTGCTTAAACAGTGGTTGGAAATGCCAGTGGCTGAGCAGTATTGCCTGAGAGATGAAGATGCTCTGCCTGCCAGCTTCAAAGCCCTTTCCTTGATGTGGCCACTGACAATCTCAGTAACATGCTTATTAGTGAGAATTAAGAACTGAAGCTACTGCTTCTTTAGACAGGAGGAGAGGAGGCTTCTGGAATGTAATAAATAAATCAGAAGCACTTTGACATCTTCAAAGGGTTTTGTTTTAAATACTGGCTTTTCTCCTGGGGACCCTCTTAGCCCCAGTCTTTCTTCTTTGAGATAATTAATTCAAGCTGCTCTACATGTTTGATTTTGCCACAGTGAACAGAACTGGTCTGAGTGGCGGGGAAGTCTTGCAAGATCCTGTGTTCTTCTAGGTCAGCCTCCCACACAGCTCCCTGGAGTCTTTTACATGAGACAGAACAGTGTTTCCCCAGCAATGTGTTTAGACAATTGATGCTGCAGGAGTTGGTGTGCAGATTCCATCTGGGCCTGTGTTCAGAAGGGTCCTACTGGATGACCCATACTTTGGCTGTAATGAACTGACAATCCTCATATGGCACAGTATGCCAGATGCTGATTGTACAGGTTCAGTAGACCTACATTCTTGAAAAGAAATTGAAAAGAAATACCAGTTGCCTTTCTTTAGCATTGTTTGAATACTCTGGGTTTTTTCCCATCAAAGTGGACTATTTTCTTCTTTTTTACAGTCTAAGCTGTCATTCATTAGATGAGTTTGATCTTCCCCACTTCAGAGACTGACTTTTTTATCCTTAGGTAGTGGTGACAGGGACCAGAGCATTGTTTTTGTTTTCATTTTCATTTGTGCCCTGAAATCCACAGGTTTTTTTCCTGAAAGGCAGAGCTGGACTTCGTTCTCCCTCATATTTCATCTTTATGACCTGTGGCTGGTATTTTCCACAGGTTGGTATTTTCCATATTCAAGAAATATGCTTCAAAATAGGGATGCATATAGCTCCCTACATGCACCTGTGACTTAGCAGGGACAAAGAAGATTGTCCCTGGCCCAAGAGGTCTTCTGTTACCATGAAATTTGACTTGATAGTCAAATAATAGACCTAATATGAAAAGACTGATTCTTCTGTCAGGAAGGAAAAATGTTCACAGAGTGCAGTTAGGAAGCTGACTGCTTGTTGGTGCAATGTTATTTCCTCTGTAGTCAAGTAGAGGTTTTTTGAGTATAGATGATGAATTGCAACTGTTGTGACCTTTATGAATCTGAAAAATGATGAATTCTGATATACAGAGGAATAGCACGAGTCTCATTCTCCTTACACCAGCTCACTACTTGTGTAACTGTCCTGTCTGTGGTCACATTTAGTCAGAAGCTGGATTTTTATGATCTTTGTGGATCTCTTCCAACTCAGGATATTCTACAATTCTATATAGCAATGTGAACCAGCCTTGCAGGTTTTTGTACCAGTGTTTGTTCCATCACATCCACCAGGCTTTGAATGTTGCACTGCTCTGTTCACAGTGTAGCTGAAGTATGTGATTGACATTCAGGATCTTCTCCTTGCTTCAGGGTCTTAAGCTGCCTCCATTTAGTATTAGGGCATCCACATCCATGCAGCAATGGGTGTTCCCATTTCTCTCTCCTAACTTCTTATAGTGGGCCACTAGCAATCCTCAGTTGCACATAGTTCCTTGGCTGTACTTTCATAAGGGCTGGGGTTCCTGGTTACAGATTTTAGGTTTTTTTGTAGATGCTAAACTGTTTCTCTCATCTTATCATAGGATTGTGCTGATGGATGATGCAATGGATTGCCTGATGTCTTTTTCTGATTTCCTCTTTGCTTTCCAGATCCAGTTCTACTACTCAGGTAAATGCTGGGAAGCTGTTGACTTTTGCCACTTGCAGCATTACAGCTTTACAGTTTCCCAGTCTTTGCACTTTTTTGAAAATTTAAAGGATATGTTTTTTCACAGAAAATATATAACTAATGGACTCTACTGATGAAAACCATCACAGATGTCAAGAGATTAGGAGACTTAATAAGAAGATTCCAAATTGTAGTGAATAACGACATACCTTCAACTGCTGTGTCTGATGCATTTATTTGTCTTTGCCTTGAGACATAAATTTTCAGCTCTATCTAGATTATGTTAAGAACTAACAATTAGCTTTTACTAGGAACATTTTTTCCCTTTCTTTAAGGAAATTATTCGGTCCTGCTGGAGACAGAATAGGAAAAGCCCACCAGCTGGTGCCTTTAAAGGAAAAGCAACTGGACAAATCAATATAATTCTTCCCCTTAATATTTGCTCAGCTATAAGGTTGTTTCAGCTCAGAGAGTTTCTGAACTGGGTATAATTCCCATGAGTTTAGGAACTCTGAGTCGACTCCACTTCCAAGAACTTCTCCAGCCTCCCCTTGAAATCACATAAAATTGTAACCTCCACACCTTTTGGCAAAGAATTCACCTGTCTTGTGAAGGACCACATCTTTTGACCCCCTAGTTGGAAAGCAAAAGGAACAGATAATCCATCTGAACAGTCTTCATATTGTTGGTCATTTATTGTATTCTATCCCACTTCCCCAGTGTGAGTTTTAACTGGATGGGATGCTTCTAAAATTCTTGTCAGGAAAAGTACAAATCAAATAATATTGGTTTGTGTGCGTGTGTATTTTCTCATGCTCACCTACACATATACATCTCTAAAATCTGTATTTTTAAATACATCTGTATTTTTAAACTTCAGGAGGCAAGGTGGAGCAACTTGGATGAGCATTCAGGTGCTTGTCCTGTATGGGAAGACTGTTTCAAAATACATCGTCCTACTGCCCTAACCCCTCTAAATTGCGATTGAGGAATGAGAATCTCATTCAGGACAAAAAGAAGGAAGCATTAGATATGCTTCCAAGTGCTGGTTAGTGTGCCACTTTCTCACCTCCTGGCACACAGCACTTTCTAACATAAAGCTCATGGATTTCTGTCCACTCACACTGAAATGGCTCCCTCTGATGGATGCAGCTCACAATTGGCCTCGACCAGGCGAAATGGGCCAGGTTTGGATACTCAGAAACGCTGGCCAGAAGCTGTTATGAGGAGAGTCTGTGATCAGAGAGTAAACTTGGGTGGCCGCCTGATCTGATCCAAACTGCGAGTTCCCATCTTACCAGCACTTAGGAGTCTGCTGCTATCCCTAATACAAAAACCTCTTTTTCTCAATACTTATGTAAATACTTCCTTTGTGACTCCGCTGTGCATATCACAACTTTATCCATGACAAGTCATTGTAAAAAAAAAAAAACACTTCAAAATGGTGATTTTGAGTTGGGCAGAACCAGGCTTGCAATGCCTTTAGTCAGGGACAGAAAATGTGTTTGGAAAGTTTTCTCTGATATAACAAATATTTCCATGGAGCTGCAGAACCTCAGCACAGCCTCAGGGTCTGCTGACATCCTGACTTTCCACCCACCTCACACACAGCACTGCACTTCCATTCACTCAGAAATTAAATGCCACTGGAGTCCTGGCAAGCTCATTCTTGTGTACACAGACTCAGAGATCCCATCCCTGTCCTGTTCACCCAGGCACAGTGCACACACACAGCCTGTCATACACTCTCCCACCAACCCACACACATGCAAACCACTCCAAATGGAATCTAGATTTGTAAACTGCTGACCACATCCATAAACAAACTTGTTTAAAATTAGGCTCCTGCAGTAAACAGTGGGTAGTATGAGGAGCCTGGGGAGAGGCTTTCTGCCAACTCTAGCCCTGACCTGCCCTGGCCCTTCTTCTAGATCCTGTGTTATATTTACTTTGGAGCAGCATGGAGGCGAGCTGGGATACAGCCTGGAGCCCTAATTAACATGCTCCCTTTCCTCCTGTTGCAGGTCAATATAGTTTTCTCCCAGCTTGGAGGAGTTGTTAATCAGTGGCAAGAGGTGGAGAAGGAAAATACTTTAGACTTCTCAAACTAGTTTTGTGTTTGACATTAGCTTTCATACTTCACTGCTGTATCAGTGTGCTAGCTAGCCTTTGTTCCCTTGAGATGAATCTTCTCAACAGAGTGAGTGACCTCTCATAATTATCCTAATAAGAAGAAGACAGCAACTTCTATGGAAATGGCTGTATGGGTGTGCATAATATCTGTCCTGAGCATGCAGGATGCTGTAGAGACGTGCTTATTTCCAGTTAGTACTATGTACAACACAGAACAACAGTTTAAGCCACAGTCTGGTAGGTCAGGAAGATGCTTTGCTGATTACAGCCCTGAGTTTTAAATTGCTTTCTGTTCTTTTAGAGTTCCTGGAAAGTGTGGCTGCCATTTATCAAGACCTCCTGGCTGGTAAAAATCCAAATACTGTGATTGTGCCAACATCATCCTCTGGGCAACATCGGCAGCGCCAGCCCCCAAATGACTGCAACCCACTTGAAGGAGTAGAGGCATCTCTCTTCTACCAGTGCCTGGAGTCCCTGTGTGACAGATCAAAATACAGGTACGAATGGAGTCTAAAATAAAAATTTGAAGTCTCTGTCTCTGGAGACCCTTTGTAAGGTTGGAGCTGTGAAGAAAAGAGAGGACTTTGAACGAGCTGATATTCCCACATGGCTCTCACTGAATAAGTATGAAGGGAAACCATAGCTGAACAGCTTTAACCGAATAAGAGAAACAATTTCCTGGACCAAAGAAACATGAGGTTTGAACTGATTCTTGAAGTAATAGATGGATTTGGGTCTCTGCTCTCCGTCTCACTTCTGCATTGACACATTCATCGAGGAGAGATCCATGAGTTAGCTAGAGGGGATAAACAAATGCATTTGCTTTCTTGGGAGTTGGAAGAGCACATTGGGTGGATGGAGTATGAAGCCTTAGGCGAATTCACACTGTCGGTCTGTACCTGAGCCTCTGTTGGCGCTGGTCTCCAGCTACAGATCCCAGGCACAAGACTAGCTTTAGTTCAGGAGAGAATGGAGCAACACCAGACCTTACTGTATAGCTTTGACAGACATTTCCATCACAGTTTCTTGGAGGTAGTGAGAATATGCCCTCCTAGAAGGTCATGGTCTAGAAACACAAAATAACTCAGGACAATAAACATGTTCCACCTGATTTCTTCTTTAGGTTTCCAAATCCAGATTTGTGATCCACAGAATTGCTGCTGAACTGCTGTCCAGTGCTATAGTTCTAAGCATGGAGTTGATGGGTTGTTTTGTTATTTTAAACAACAAAAGCTCTACATTCCCTGTATCTCCTGAGGACTTCAGATGGGAGGAGTACTCTGAACCCATCTGGTAGATCAGGCTTTCCATAGCACTGCGAGTGGAGCCGTTCCCCGTCTTTCATGCAGCAGCTCAATACTCAGTCAGGCTTTGGTAACCACTTCTGTCTGAGGGATCACCAGCCCACCCCCACTTCTCCCAGGGGTATCACTACATCACTGACTATTCAACACTTCCTCTTTATGAGACAGTTTGATTTTGCATGAAATCCTTCAATGAGTATTGGTCAATAATTGGTCAAAGAATCACCATTAAGATACTGCTTAGAACTAAGGACCAGGGGTCAAGGGAGTGTAGAAGGAGGGAATATGCTAATTTAGTCCTCACCTAAATAGTGTTCTCTGACATATTTAGGCTATCATTGGAGAGGTTTTCTTGCCCCTTGGATGACTATCACTGATAATAGTGTGATAACAGCATTGCTGAAAGTGTTCAAAAATGTGTAGATGTGGCAGTTAGGGACATGGTTTAGTGGTGAACACAGTGGTGCTCCATTAACCATTGGACTCGGTGGTCTTAGTCTTTTCCAAACTAAACACTTCCATGAAAGTTTACTGACTTCTGAAAGAAAATATTTCCCAGAGGATTTTTGGAAAAACATGGTAAGTGTTGGGCTGTGTATGCCTGTGAGTGCATTCTCACTGTCCTTGGAATGAAGACAGGTAAGACTACTCCAGGGATGTCCCCCAGCTCAAAGATCTTGCCTAGCAAATGATCCAGTGCTCAATGAGCAAGCTGGTGGCTGTTCGTTTTAAACTGAGTCAGGGCAACCTGACAGTGTTAGAATGGGTAAAAGGGTTTTTATTTCAAAGTTTCTAGATTTTGTGCTGGGTCTTTGAAAAAAAAATTATCATTTAGAAGACAAGATGATCTCTGTCTCTCTTTTCCTAGCTGCCCACCTTCTGCTCTTGTGAAGGAAATGCTGAGTAGTGTGCAGAGAATGACCTTCTATGGATTCCTTGTGGCTCTTGCAAAGGATGAAGGCATCAATCGAGCCCTAGGTAAGACTTCTCTAAATGACACAGCTCTAGATTTTCAGTCATTCTGTATTTTTGTGGAGTTTCCTTTGTAATTATAACCCACATTTTACAATGTCAGGAAGAGAGTGATGAAGTTTTTATTCTTTTTGTTGATGGCTTAACTTTAAAAACATAATGTTGTGCCTTACTGTCTGCCTGAAGCTGTGGAGCTTCCTCAAGGATTGCTTTGAATTGAGGCCATCCTATGTTTTAGCCCTTTGCACTCCCACAGATTTTAAATGGCTGCTCTCCTCTGTAAGAAAAGAAGGCACACCTAATGGAAAACCTCTGCTGTGTTCTTGGCTCAAATGTTAAAAGCCCAGTCTTTCCCAGCTCTTCCCCTTCTTCCCTCAAGGCAGTGTGATCTTGCAAGTAGCTGTCCTTGGCCTGCTGAAAATCCGGTCATAAAACATAAACTGCTACAAAAATCTGTACCACACTGCTGTGGGAACCACAGGGATTACCAACCAGCATCTCACTGCTTGTTTCTATCTTATGTGTTGGTTTGGAGCAAGGGAGCAGTGTTACATTGGCAAAGGACAGTATGTAATCCATCCATAATTCACTCACTTATGGGGCATATTTCCCCCGTATGCCTTGCTTGTGCTTTTCCTCCTCCTACAAAGAGGAACAGAAAATGGCTTCTCTGTTTGACAAGACTGTATCCAGGAGATAAATTTAAATGTCAGGAGCAGGGAGGGAGGGCTGTGTGTGGGGGTGTTCCCAAACACTCATCTTCACTCATCTCCACTCAGCAAATCACCTGGCCATTAACGGTAGATGTCTCTCTCTGTCTTTGGGTAAGTATCCTCTACTTCTGGGCCTGAGTATCTGTCGGTCCCTAATTGCAAAGACAAAACTCAATGAAAAGGTGTACCTTGCCTGAGGCCTGCTTCTTTTGCACAGGTGTGTGTCATAGTACAGTAAAAGTGTGTCTTCCCTGGCTGAGCCCCTTCTTACAGCAAACCATTTAAGCTGCTAATGCTCCTCTGGGGCAGGGCAGATTATATATCAAAGGTGCATGAATACAGCCCTGCAATCCCCTCTGAAAACAGGCTTAGAAAGCAATGTATTCACTTCGGGGAAGGTGATGCCTGGATGGCAGCAAGCAAAATCTTTTTTTCCTTTGCCCTATGAAATCCACTTCTAGTCAAGCATAAAGAAAACAGATGAAAAGAAAAAAAAAAATCCTGCCCACAGCCTCCATTGTGCCATCTACAAAGTGAGTGGGTTTTCGTTTCCATTAATGTAGGCCTGTCCTCTGGCCCACTGCCAGCCTCCTGCTGAGGCCTCTCTCAGAGGAGGGGCAGCAACCACAAGTCTGACAGGTGCTAGCGTTTTTGGCAAGGAAAGGAGGATTCTTTTCCTGGTGTCTTTTAATCTCTCCTGAAGGGTGATTTCAATAGTCTTTGGTCTGTAGGGGATCACAAGCTCCCCAAAGCCCTTCAGAGAGAGCAGTTTCAGGCAGAGGAGGTTTTGGTCTCACAAAGCCAGCAGCTCCTCTTGAAGAACAGGGATAGGGATTAAAGCAGCTTGTTCAGGCTGGGACAGTGCCGCTGAGTTTGCCAGGCAGACTGGAATCTGCAGTGTATCTCCAATGTCAATGTTGATCTGTTAATTCTTCAGCTGCCATTTATCAACTCTCCCAAGTAAATCTTGTGCCCTAGAGACTTCACTGTGCACTCTGCAACTACAGAAACAAGTTAAGCTTTAGTTGCTTATTCTTTTAATTGAGCCCACATAAAGAAGCAGAGTGGGACACTTCCGTGGAGCTCCTGATACTGTTTTGCAGTGCCAGACTTTCCTGCTCATTTACAGGAGGAGTAGACCAGAACCCAAATAAATGGGGGAATCGGTCCTGGTCTAAACTTACTCTAGTTTTCAGGCACTCATTGCTACATTTTTGATGACTGCTGCCAGCTGTCAGACTGCCTCTGTGGGACAGGTGGCCCTCCAGCCTCTCCTGCAAGAGCAAGGTAATAGAGCCAGGAAACAGATTTGCGTCCCCACAAGGAACACAAAGCCCCTTCCCAAAGGTATTGAGTGTAGCACTCAAGTCTCCTGGAAAACCTTAGAAAGAGCATTCTTCACTGTACTGTTGGTATAGATTATCAAATGGGGTTTTTGTCCTGGTGTGTAGTGGTACTCTCCAGGCTCTGGCAGGCAATCTCTGTGCTGCTGTCATTTCTGTGCTGGCTGATCACACTCTCCCATGACCCCTACACAAGGTGGAGTTTGTTAAAGAATTAGGAAGAAGGGCTTTCCTAAAACCCCCATTTTCCTTTCTGGCTCTGATAAGGTCCCAGTGTTTTCAGAGAAGAGGAAGGATTATCTATCAGCTGTTCCAGTCCTGAACTATACCATGTCCTTCATCTGGAGTAAGGTTTCTAATGTGAAAAGGAGCATGTTGAACTTACACTGAGAGGGTACCAGGTACTGGCCCAGCCTTTCATGCTCACGCCCAGACAGCAAGAAATGCTGGAGCACAGTTCATTCACATTTAACTCCTGCAGACAATGTGCACGAGAGTCAGGCCTGACTTTCCTGAGTTGCAAGGAAAGCAAAAGCCTTAAATCTCTGTAGTGTTTTGATCTCCAAGATCAGTGTGCCACAAGAAAGGTAGATGGCACAAAAACATAAATAACCCTGGGTGTTATAGTGCATGTTTCAGGCTGTGACACTGACAACAGCACATCTATTACATCTGGTACTGGTGACTCTATGAGGCAATGAACAGAGTTGACAGACTGCCATCTCCCTGACAGTCAGTACTCTTAATTTTGTACAGTGAAGGAAAACTGCCAATTCTCAGGGCTATAGGAAGTGAGACTACTGAGGCTGCCTCCCATTTAGTCTGAGCTCAGCTATAGCATGTATGAAGGACACAGAAAATGGATCATCATTCTTTTTCTGTCTATGATCCTCAACATTGTGTCCATTTCTCTGACAAGTATAAGGAAAAGTGTTCTCTGTCTTGCAGGCCAGATTTTGGATGCTGCTATGGCTTGAACAATTTTCTTGAAGAATGAATATCCTAACTCTGCTGATACTTTCCTTGGTTGTTTTTTTTTCCTCCCAGGGGCTCTGCCAGATAAAGGAGACTTGTTTCTGGACCCTGCCATGGATCAGGAACTTGAGAAATTGTAAGTGGAATTCCCTAAACTAGGAGGTAAAGCAAAAGATTAAGGGTAGCATGCTAAAGAGTATAATAAAGTGCTGTCCTATTCCTCTGCTCTACTACAAAACAACAGAGGAGCTGAAAGAGCATCCTGAACAGGAAGGGCTTCTTTATTTGTGGTGCCTCAGTGCAGTTAATAAAATCCTTACAAAAGTCTTCAGAAACAGAGGGAAATAGTGCGACTCAAAGAGGGATCTAGAGGAAGCAGCAGTCTCTAATGAACAGGAAAATTTTGTTTGGATGGTGAAAAGTAGGAGTGTTGGATGGAAAGAGATCAGCCCAGAGGATATGTTTAAATAGGAGAAGATTCACATAGTGAGTTTGGGAGGTACCAGTACAACATGTTCCCTCTCTATGCCATGAACATCTTTCCATCCCTGTGCTAGTTTTTAAGTCACTCTCATAGGTTCACTCCAAGAGTGCTGCAGTGGAAGTTTTCACAACATGCTGCCTACTATTTGTCTTTTCTCTTTCAGGGTAGCTCAGGTTTCAGGACTTTCTGTTTCTGGTCCTACCAGCTCCAGTGCAGACACAGCAAATATGCCCGTTCGTAACTCACCCAGGATTAACTCACCTTGGAAACCTCTACACCACCGTCGAAAAATGGATGCTGAGAGTGAAGGCTCCAATGAAGAGACAGACTCCTCTGAAAACTGAAGGTTGTGAGGGTGGGCACCATTCCCATCTTGGGTTTCTCCAGAACCCAATGGAGGAACAGCACCTCCTCCCAAGAGCATCTGCTCTAACAGTGGGTTCTGTCTACATCAGCAGTGTGTTGTGTGGCTGCGCTAATCCCCAGTGCCGGGTTCACCCATCTTTTCCCAGGAACAACTTGCCTTTTTCCGAGCTCCAAATCCATGCAGGCATAGCGCCTCTGCAGAAGCCATTTACAGCTACAGAGTTATGCTTCCCTCTGCTGGCAGGCACGACAAGGCAGCAGCCGCCAGCTCTGCCACCGCTTGGAACCAGCCGGGTATGCTCTCACCGGGGCGCTCCCGCCCAGTTCCGCAGTTCAGCAGGTGCTGAAGCAGCAGGAGCACTAGTACAGGCCGCTTGCCAGTGTTTTGTTGTGTAGCTCTGTTCAGATTTGGCTCAGATAACAGAGTGGTTAAATCTCCAGCAGCAGCTCTGCACTTGTGTTCCATTATTATTCCCAGTAAAGCTGCATCTGCATATGATCAAAGGTAAGGAAATTCCTGAAGTTCCTAAAAAGGGGCAGCTTAGTTATTGCCATGCAACCTGTCTCTGCTTTGTGCTTTCTTCTCCATGTGTCCAAGACTTGCCAAAGCAAATACAGCAAATAAGCTAGATTGCAGTATGTACTGCAATGGTGCTCTCCGGCTCTGCTGCGGTACTGAGTGCCCTTCTGTGAGGTCTACCCATCCCTCCAACAGCATATTAGGGTCATTTGGAAAAGTGAATTTCAGAGGATTTGGAAGAGAAGGATAGGGTCATTAAATTCCTTGGCCACAGGTGTAGAGCTGGGGCTGGGTGGGCAGAAGCACTAAGGGAAAAGGAAGCAGTCCTCTAATAAGATCCAGTTGGGGTTTTTTGTAAATATTGGTATTGTTGGAGCAGCAGTGTAGCCCTTAAAACTACAAAAATAAGTAGTATCACATTACATTAATGGCAACCAAGTCAGCAGTTTAAACCTCCACAAACCTGAATGCTTTGTCCAGCCCAACTCCTGCCCCCCAGCTTGCATGGATTAGTTACTTCTTGGGGAACTTCAGTTTCTCACGCTTCTTTGGGAGCCTTCTGGCTCCTCCTGGTCATAAAGCGCTGCAGCATGGGCCGCAAGGAGCTGGTAACCCAAAGCTTGCAGCAAGGTGCCAGCAGGATTATTTATTTATTGTAAGTTAAATAATTTATGATCTGTGCATTCTCTCCCAGCTTGGTGAGTGGCTGTGACAGCCTGGCAATAAAGCACGCTGTGTCAGGCCTCTGCTGTGTCTGGGTCTTCGGGTCTTCTGGGCTGCCTCAGCCCCTCCTCAGGGGGAGCGGTGTCTGGTGGGCAGGACCAGTGCAGGGGCCGGGGCCCTCTTCCAGGGCTCCAGGAACCCTTGCCTCGGCTGGGAAGGCATCGGCCCCACCCCCAAGTGCCTGAACCACCACCACGCCCTGCAGCCGCAGCCTGCTGGGGGTACTGTGACACTGACACAACTGCGTCAGAGCAGGGAGACAAGGAAGACCCAACCTTTACCCTCCTCATGCCCCACTAAGGTGAAACATCAACACAGAGCAGCCGAGTAAAACTCCTCCCCTCCCACCCACAGCTGCTGCAGCCCCTCAAATGGATGGGAGAGGTGAACCCCGTGCAAGCCTCTTCCCAGTCCCAGACAGAAGGCTCCAGAACAAAAGTCCCAGCCTCTCTTTTGCTAACTGCATGTAACTAGGCCTTTCCCACCCTGCTTTGTACTACATAGTCCTCAACACCATAGTCCAAGGAAGAGAACAGCACCCTTGTTAAAACCAGAGACTGAGCTGAACAGGACTAAAATGACAGTGTCCGCTGCTGCACCTCATGGTTAAGTCAGAGGCTCAGTACATTGATCTGATCAAAAGCTGGGCAACAAAATAAACCAGGGATCCAGTAAATTTCTTTACTTCTTTACCTGGGCCTTTTTTTGCTGATGATGTAGTTAGAAGCTAAAAAAATAATCTTTGATTTTTTTTCTCCCGCCTTCATATATGCTGGTTTAGAAGACAGTAAAAAGGACTAGATCACGGTAAAAGGCAAACCCTGCAAATACAGAGGACTCCACAGCACCATGGATTGGGAGCAGTGATCAGAACAAAAAACAGTCATGTCACATGATGTTCAGAAAAATAGCATTCCCCTTTTCTCTGTCACTTGGTGAGCTAAGGTATGGGCCAAAGAACAGGAGCACTGATGAGGGCAGCCCAGGAGTTCCTGTCATATCTTTCACAGAAATGAGGTTAACCCTGTAAGATGGCCTGTCTCCACTGGCTAGTAGATAGCAGTGGGTATGAGGGCACATTGAATTTTAATAGAGTGGAATCCAGAGATAGTCAGAAAGCATCCTGGGCACAGCCATGTCCTGACCCCCTCCGCTTACCTTCTGCCCTCCCCACCCAACCCAGACAAATAAGACAATCCTGTGGAGTTTACTTCAGGCAAAGGTGGCATCAGTGCCTCTTGCTGGCTTCCCTTTGCAGTCCCTGGGTCATCAATATGAACCATAACGATCCTAAGGAGGAAACAGACAGAGACACCTTGCTACAACACTGTTGTGCAAAATCCAGAAACAGATAATAAGAAATTGGGGGGTTTGGTATTTTAATGCAGTGTGAGGTTATCTAGACAGGACGCTGTAAAAAGGCAGAAGGTAAAATGACCTTGACTTTTAAAATTCCGCCTGGAATTTGTGGGACAAGGTGTATCTGACATAACAAGGTGTCCTGTGCAGCAGGAAGGTAAGGCTGACCAAGAAGAGTTCACTGACCACCTGCAATTGCTCAGCTATTGTACTGCAGTCAACAGCTATGTAAGACAGGTGTCTACCTGGGACTTTCCACATAATTTGAGAAGACAGTGATAATTCCAATGGAAGCCAGGTTATGGTAAAGTCCCTGAACATGACAACAGCCTTTCTGAAGGTGCCATAATGCAAACTCACCTGAAGGGAGCTCATCACTCCATTGGCCAGGACAGCCATCTTGCCGGCAACTGATTTCACTCCTTGCTTGAACTGTGCAATGTCAGCTGCAGGCAGGACATTCCCAATAGACACACCACCTACAAGAACCAGGAACAGTTAGCCCAGAGTCCCTCAGCTCCAGAAAGCACCCTGATGCCCTCCAGTCGAGGGCTTCCAAAGCTGCCCCCTTCCTCAACCCAGTGAGTGCTAACAAACCTGAGTGCACATTGTCAGCCTCTCCAAACAGGTCTGCAGAGCTGATGGCACTGCTGCCCGAGAGCTGCTGCAGTCGGGATCTGGCTTCATACTACAGCAGAAGACAAAACAAAAAGGTTATATAGGCAGGGAGCGAAGAAAGACCTGAGCAAACAGGAGGAGGTAAAGCCAGAGCTGTACCAGCATACGCACTACAGAATGCATCTACCTCAGCATCTGCCTCCCGCCCAAAAAACATATCTGAAGAGATAGCTTTAGCTCCTGCAAACTTCTGCCGAGCTTCATTGGATTCCACCATGGATGGTCTGTTCTCAATCTCCCGCCTACTGGTGGGTCTGAGGAAACAAGAGGAGACATCTCAGATTAAGCTCACCAACACAGTGAAGAATCAGACTTTTGTCTCAGACTTCATCTAAGGAAAGTAAAGCAAGTCATCCTGAAGTGTTAGTTACACTGGGGCTCTCCTCTCCCCACCTCATGACAGTCAGCATTCGATGACTGCAGAGGCTGTATAAAATTATGGACATGACAGTCCAAAGAAGTGCCCTTTCACTCGAGGCCCTTTTTCTTGGGCTTGTCTGTGCCTGTGCAAGTAATTTTCTGCAGCACAAGGCTCCTGCTGTAACACAGCAGCTTTTGTGCCACAGCTCACACCCTTATCCTTTGTCCCCCACACAAGGGGCACAAGGTACGCTAGCAGTGGCAAGCACTTTACCTCTCTGAAACCGGACGAATGCTGGAAATGGTCACCTCCGGTTCCTCCTCTTTGTCCATACCCCATGAAGAGTCTGTTTCCCATCGTGAGCCAAATGCATCTTCGAATGAGAAGGGATTGTATTTGTACCTAGGTACCAAAAATAGGTAATTTACACCTGACATGAAATTCAGCAATACGCAAAGACTACACTGAAGCTAAATCTTACTTGGGAGGTCCAGATGTGAAGCTTCCACCATCTTCAAACAAGTCCAATTGGGAGCGGGAAGATTTTGCTACCAGCGGCGTCTCCTGCTCAATTACTTGCATCTCAGACATCACCGAGTGTGAAACAGAACTGGCACAACAAACAGGCAGCGTCAGGGCTGATGCATCTGAGCATCCAGTCCCTACAACCAGTCTGCCTCAAAACTGAATCTGGCCTTCACAGGCAGGGCAGGTGACACAGGTTTTGAGGGAGAGTTATGAGATGTCAGCCCCCTTTACCACTTATCTGTGCTCCTTCAGAACTCTTAAGCTACCTTCTTAAAGGAATTATTCTCCAGAGGGACACCCGTCAAGCAGCAGGGCTCTAGTACTAGACACTGACAGGCCACATGTATCTGTGGAAAAGCTCAAATGAGAACCAGAACCTTTGAACAGAGTCCCTATTCCTTCTGGGGCCTGAAGCATTTTCAGTCAGAGACCAGCATATGAGCACTTTAACTCATCTCCTTATCTATTACAAGAACAAACTACTGCCTTCAAGAAACTTCTCCAGAGCAGGGTACTTCCAAGATACCCGTCTGTCCTATGCCATCCACAGCCAAGTACCTTCTGGACACCAATCCCATGCCCAGCCTCTCTGCTTGTTCACGTTTCTTCCCTTCAAGGTTCTGGAGTTTCTTCTCTTCCTTCTTCCGATCAAGCTGCAGTTCCTGATAAGCCAGTCGCATTGAGGTGACTCTAAGGGAAAGAGCCATGGTGGGTGCCAGCTCCCTCACTGCCCATGTTGTAGAGGAACAAGTGGTTAAGTAACCCCAGCCACCCTTCAAAACAGTCACAACAGCTCTGCCAAAAATCTTTGCACAGAAGCTATTGCTTGTTTTGCCATCTCCTCCACTGGGATTCAACTCTTCTTTGGCTAACCATGATTTCCTTACTGTAAACATCACAGTGTCTATCTTCTCCCCACCCCTGCACCCAGAATGATCCATCCAGTTCAGTCTTTGGCTTTTTCAGTCCTGTCCAAAGGTGAACAGAAACACATGATACAGAAGTATCTGCTCCCCGCACTCTTCCAGGAATGCCAATTTCAATAAAATACACCAGTATAACTTGTGCCCTGAAGCAAGGGCCATACTGGCATGTAGCTACTGCTCATCCTCTCATGCAGTATGTTCTGTAGTCACATTTGGTGATCCTGGGGTGAACAGCATTAACCTCTCACTACTTCTGCCTTAGGTATGCAAGGTACTCATCCCAAATAGGGCACTTACATGGACTCCTCGGCTTGTTTTCTGGACTCTGCTGCCTGCTGCTCCCTCAGCTGTTCTGCCACCTGGGCTTGCCGCTCAATCTCACTGAAGCTCTGACTGCTGACTTTCTGGGCTCCAAGACCTTTCTTTGCACCCAGCTTGGAACATCAAAAACAAAATCCTGTGAGTTCCTCATCCTAGATTGTTCATTGTAGAAGAAAACCTGAATCCTACTTGCTGCACCAATGAGACCCTCAGTTTCCCTGTGTAGTCACAGCCTACAAACCCAAAAGAGCTTGCAACACAGTATGGAAAAACACCCAAGAGTTAACCCACCAGTGGCCATCACTTAGTACCAACCAGTAATGATCCAGAACATAATTTTTTGGCAATAATATACAGGCTGTTTAAGGTCTCCTTTCCCCAAAACAGATCTTTACAGCTTTGTCACACAGCTTTGTTAAGCAGAAAGCAAGGATCAGGGAAAGGACAGCAGAAATGCAAGACATGCTTTACCTCCCCTCCATAAAAGAGCTCAAACATACCCCTTTCTTGGCAGCTCCCGGTTTCTTCTTTCCAATGAGGGAGGATTTAAGTTCTGCAGAAGAAGGGAAGCAGCAAATAAGCAGAAGAGAATTAATTTAAGAGGCCAAAATTAGACAGCAACCCACATGAACATCCACCACAGTCCAGCTGCAGTAGTGTCCAGGGCACACCATGCAGCTTCACATCAGAAGCCTGGGTGATTTCGTCCAGGCAAGAAAGATGCAGGTAGAAGCTCCACAGTTGCAGGCTGGTGGCCTAAAGAAGCACGTCCGTTTGTGGAGCAACTTATAATTCAATTAAGAATTGTGACTAACTCCCCTGAGTGTTATGCAATACATATAAGGGTGGTTAGAGAAAGACTAGGTTTATCCCATACACAAATTCAAGAAAATGCAGCTTTAGAGGCATGTGAAGGTCAGAGCCTCAGCAATGCCTTAGGGACAAAGCAGCAAGAACCCTAAAGTTGTGTTTACATGAACATACCAGAAAAAAAAAATTGACCTTAAGTGCAGCAAGCTGTAAAAGCAACAGGTTCCCCAACACCTTGCACTTGTCACTCTTAAGGGCATGCCACACTTGTAAAACCAGACAAGGGCCAGCCAAGCAGCAGATGTCTGGGGAAAAGTGTAAGAACATAGCAGAGAGGGACTGCCCAAAACATTTTCCAGCTTCCTTTAGTTACGTCCAAAATCTTTTACTGCCCTTGTTGGGCTTTTCTTTTGTGTCTGTGTGTCTCCTGACTTTCTACAGCCACATGTCTTTTGTTAGCCCACAAATTATTCTTGACACGTTTTATCTTTTCTAGTCTTATGGTAAGTCTTTTTAAATAAGAGGATTCAAAACATTCACACTATCTGAAACTGTTTTCTGCCTGTTGTTCCTAACACTTAATTAAATGGTTTTTTGGGTTTGTGTTTGGGGTTTTTTGTATTTCAGGAAACATTTAATAGAAATGCTAATAAGGCCTCTTTACAGATACGACACATCTGGTTTAGATCTCAATACAGCAATATAAGCTTTGTCTTGTTGTCTCCCTCTAAGCACAGGAAGCTAAAGTTAGAATTGAAGGCAGAATCTCAGGAGGGGCAAGCAGAGTTGTCACAAGCAGCCAGCGCAGGCCAGCTGTTAGCCAGTTACCTCCAGCAGGAGCAGCCCCTTGTGTTGACAGATACATGGACATGTCTGAGGAAGAGACGTAAAACATGGGGAATGAACAGGCACCTGGGGACACAGGCCTTCCACCCAGAACAAACCCACTGTGGGCTAGGAGCATGCTCTCAGTAAGGAAAGAAGCTCTAGCTAAGTGTTCTGTGTGCAGCCAGGACAGTAATGGCAGGGGAGAATCAGATACAAATCCCTATTATTCTGAAAGCTAAAAATTCCTTTCCCTCCAAAGGTTCTGTGGGGAAACAAACCAAAAAAACAGCCATGTGGCCTTGATCACCCAAGTTCTAGATATGCAAGTGCCAAGTTTTGTCCAAAGCCCAAACCCAGGAAAACATGCTTTTGGGAAAGCAACAGCTTTGAACTCAGATTATCCAAACGAGGAGGAAACTTCCAGAAAACTGTGACTTGCTTTTGGGCTTCAGGAACATCCTAAGTACTGGCTCAACCACCAGCTCATTGCTTCCAGCTTCACTGAGCTTACTACTGAGCAGTGGGTATATGAGCAAGACTGATCTGAGACTGAAGAGTCTTACCTAGAGGAGCTTTAGGAGATGTGCTCAATAAGTCAATGGATGGACCTTGGCTGGGATCTGTGGGCACAAAACCAGAAGAGAACATTCAGCAAATTGATTCTCAACCTTTTTCTTTCCAGTATGTTTACGGTTCCACTACATCTCTCCTAGCTCCTCTGCCCCCACAAATAAATCCAGTTACAACTTGAAATATGCAATTTCCCAAGCAAAACAACTTTACGTCTCCATAGAGCAAATTATTCCTTCTGCAGTGTTCTTAACACAGTAAAAGGAAGCAAACACTCTGCAGAGAAGCATACAAAGCTGTTTCAAATTACAGCTATGCCCCCAGGTTCTTGGTCTCCTTGTCCTTCACCCTAGAAAGTTTTCTGTCCTATGTCATTTTCAGACCCACCAAATTCAAGGAGTAGAGAAGAATGTTTAGACAAATAATTATGTCTGAAAGCAGGGAAATGGGGCAGCTAATCCCCAAAACAATTTTTGTGTGCATTTCAGGAAAAGTGAAGAACTGACCCCAAAAGGAGCAGCGTTTTTATAAGTCTCCACTAATTTCACTAAACATCATAAGAGTGAACAGAACTTCCAGTCCTTCAGGCCTAAACCAAAGGATAAGTTCAGCCCTTCCAACAGTGATACAGAACTGTACTCTCCTGGAAATGAAGGCAGGTTCTTGGAAAAATTATTCAGTAATGAACTCACTCGAAACTTCGCTGCCTTCTGATGACTTTGCTGCATTTTCCACCTCTGGAGATGATTGTGCAGGATTCTGGCTAGCATCTGCTACATCCCAGGTACTGGAAGACTGCAAGGAGATACTCATTCCTGTTATTTGCAGAAGATGAATGAACCAAACAATCCTGAATTTATTACAGGTTTAGTGACTTGTATTCAGTTTTAGGCCAAAGGAAACTTATTCCAAACTTCAGACTATGCCCTTCTTGAACATAACATATGGAGAAGTCCACATTCCCTTAGCAGGGACAAAAATTTAAAAAAAAAAAAAAAAAAAAAAAAAAAAAAAAAAAAAAAAGGAAGCTAAGCTGAATGGAAGGGCAGGAGGAATGACAGAATCATTTGACAAGCTGGCTAATGTGAGGACTTCCCAGGTTAAAGGAAATGAGTTTAAATCTGGGAGAAAATGTGAATTAGTTCTCCTGGAAAAAAAATTAATCTCCACTTCCACTGTCTCTATCTACCATACAACCAATTTTTACATTACCTGAGAAAGTCTGCCTGGCATGGTGCAGTTGCCCAAATCCCCTTTACCAGGGTCTATGCACTAAAAAGTTTCTTCTAAACCAGAAGTTCAAAGTAATAGCTAGTCCTTGCTTTAACTGTACAAAGTAACTAAGCATTAACACAGCACACAAAGCATCTTCCAGTGCATAGGAGGTAGCTTTGAGTACTTCTTGAAAGTAAAACAAAGAATATGGATATTACAGGGACTGTTCAGATCTGTGACAATGTCCCAGGCAGATGACTGAATCTGAGTTCCTCCATGTTACTACTGAATAATTATACAATTTAGAGTCCTTCCAAGCTAAGTGGGACTGCTCCTGGCTGAACAGCTGGCTATTGGAGAGCTATTAAGGCTGCCTGGTTTAGGCAGTTCTTCTCACCTGTGTGTGCTCCATGAAGAAATCAGCATCACTCTTGTCAGGGGAGTGCCCAGGGGCTCCACTCAGTCCATCTATAAGCAACTAAAGAGAAGAGAGGCAAAAAGGAAGGTATCCTACAAGACTCAGCATCCAGCAGTATCCATCTAGCACTCCAGAGCTCTCAGACTTACATCAGTGCCATACTTGGCCATGGCAGCGCTCGCCAGCTGCCGGATCTTCTCCCTGTACATCTGGGCAGCTCGGCTGTTATATTTAGCATTGGCATCTGTGGTGGTACAGCCGTGCTGGCGGAAGAAAGCAGTCTGAAAAGAGAGGAGCATTCAGTCTCCTGACTGCTAGATCATACTCAAGCAAGCACTAGACAAACTCAACAGAAAAAACTCCCAGAGACGGAGAATGAAAAACGGAACACGGCATGAAGCAGCCATTCGCTGATCAGCTTTCTACAAAAAGTCTCACTCCAAGGGCCTATGAAAATCATCCGTCTTCTCTAGAGAGGGATGATTCTGAGTCACAATGCTGAGCATGAGCTCTCAAACTGATCAGTGTTATTAACCCCCATCATTTAAGAAGGCTATGGCTCTCATTTAAATGAGGTGCAAAAAAAGGAGAGATCTGCACATCAGAAAACAAAGCATTCAAAGGTCACAGTCTGACCTCCAAGCACACTTGACAAATGCCCCCCTTCATTACACATTTCAGATGAGACTGGTACCAAGAAAGCCACACAAAGGAAAGGGACAAGAAACAGAGGGTGTGGATTAGCAAGAGGGAAAGCAAGCAAAATGCCTACAGAGGATCCTCACCGCGTTGGCATTACTGCCCACTTGCATACACCTCAGCTGGAACCAGTTCCAGTTAGAATCCAACTCTGTGGACCTGTGTGAGAACCAATTATTTCTATTAATAAAGACCAGGCAAACCAAATGCAGAAACCAAGCTCTGGCCTAAAATGGTCAGATAACCCACTACTATTCCAAAGTGCAGGAGGCAAAGGTGGGAAAATATCTTGGGAATTTCTTTGCTCCTGTAAAAAATTAATTTCAACTTTTAAAGTGAGAAAGAAGACCAGCTTTTATCCAAATTTTGAGGATCTCTCGCTTGTACTGGTTGTTTATAGGGCAGAGCTTGAGCTAGCAAAGCACAGCCAAGAACCTTCGTTCTACATGTGATCTCACCACAACTTGGGAGACTCATGTTCAGCCCGTCCCACAGGTTAGGCCAAAACACGTGACAGAGCAACTGAGAACACATCCAAGTAAAGCTAAGGGACACAGAGTGTCTCATACCGGTTACTCAACTTCTCTCCTAACAAGTAGAGGCCACAGTTCTGTTAACTTAAAATGCTAATTTTTACAAGTACTGAAAACAAGAACTAGGCTGAAAAGCCAATACCATCTTCCCCATTAGGTTGACGGCAAAAAGATTAAATATTCCTCTTTTTGCCTTGCTCAACGTTACAGAAAAATATATACACCACACTGGTGCCTTACTGGCAAGGTTCACACACACCACACTCTCGTCTCTGCTCCTACATTGCCAAGTCCAGAAAGCGTTTCTGCACCGTTAGCGAAAACAACACGTCGACATTCCACTTGAGGTGCTTTAGAAACTCCATTTTGGAGCTGGAAGTGCTGAGTGACCTAGAACCTCCAGCGAGCAAGCCACACAAACGCCGAGGTGATGGCTCCGTGTTCAGGCTTCTCTCCCAATCCCTGCGTGCTCCCACCCCAAAACGGGATAGCTGCTCCAGGCCTGCCGCGGTACCGCGGGCCGCGCTCCGCACGCACCTGATGAAGCTGAGGTGCACGCCCAGGGACCTGTGGACGCCGGAGCAGTCGATGCACAGGAAGACCCCGTAGGTGATACTGGCCCAGCTCGGGTTCTTGGCGCCGCAGTCGAAGCACGACTAAAGCGAAGGCAGAGGGACAGCCAGGTTGAAGCGACGGCTCTGCCGCTCAGCCACCCCCTGCCACAGCTCGGCGGCCCCGGCCGCTCTGCCCAGGCGCTCCCCAAGGGCCCCTGCCCGGCCGCCCCTACAGCCGCCGCAACGCGGCCCGGAGCCCACTGGAGCCCGGTCGGAGCGCAGGCCGCGACCGCAGGGCAACAGCCCGGCAAGGACAGTCCGGCGGACCCCGGCCGCTCCCCGCTACCTTGTTGGCCGGCGCTGCCCGAAGCCGCTTGAAGAGGGTCTGGATCTCCGTCTTGCTCGGCTCCGCCGCCATGATCTCTCCTTCCCAGCCACCCCCGCGGGGACGGCAGCCGGCCGGGCCCAATCCGCGCCGCGGCCGCGGTAGAGCCGTACTGGGCCGCCCCCCCCCGCCGCGCCCGTGAGTCTGAACGGGGAGAAGAGAGCAAGGTCCCTCCTTCCCTGCGGTCCTGGGATGTGGGGCAGCGTTGGCTGCGGGTCACCCCGGCCGCCGCCTCGCGGGGATCACGGCAGCGCCTTAGGCACGTGGGACGTTGCACGGCCCGAGCCCCCCGTGGGCTCGCAGCGCTTGCGGCAGCGCCCTGCTCGGCGCTGTCGGGGATTCCTGCTGGCTGTGCCCCTCCGTGTGGGCCCGCTGCGGGGCCGGACCGAGAGAAGGGCGCTTTAGAGTCGCAATGGGGCAGTGCCTGCCGTGGGTCATCTGCTACCGCGCGAAAACTCAGAGCAGCGCTTACAGGCATCACCTGCGCCAGCAGCCGGCCTCAGGGTACCGGGCCTGGTACAATGGCACAAACGAACAGTGATTTGGAAATGATTTATGAAACCGCAGAATGTCCCGAGTTGGAAGGCACCCACAGAGATCATCGAGTCCAACTCCTGGCTCTGCCCAGGATATCCCTAAGAGTCACACCATGTGCCCGAGAGCATTGTCCTAACACTTCTTGAGCTCTGTCAAGCTGGTGCTGAGACCGCTTCCCTGGGGAGCCTGTTCTAGTGCTAAAACACCCCCTGGGTGATGAACTCTTTTCTAATATCAAACCTTAATCTGTGCCGACACAACTCCAGGCTATTTCCCTCGGGTCCTGACACTGGTCATTAAAGAGATTAGTACCTGCCCCTGTGCTTCACCTCCTGAGGATGTTGAAGACCACGATGAGGGATGAAGTCCCCTCAGTTTCCTCCAGGCTGAAAGACTGAGTGACTTTATCCATGCCTGGTATGTCTTCCCCTGCAGACTCCATAGCCCTGATTAATCAGGGGAGACCTCTCAAGAAGCTGTTACTTGGCTGTGCAGTAATCAAGGCATCATGAGGCAGTAATCAAAGGTAGGGAAGTCATTACTTCAGAGCAAAGATAATGTCAGGACCCTTAACTGCTGTATTACCTGCCTAGAAGCAGTAGGGTATTGGCTAGAAAGTCAATCAGTTATAATGCAAGAAAAATAGGGAGAAAAAATGTGAATGAAAAGTCAATGGCATATAGTCCATTTCATGCTTAAAAAAAAAAAAAGTAAAAAAAAAAAATGACTGCAGAGCAATGAGAGGTTCAGGAGGATGAGAACCACAACAAAAGTTAATCAGTAGCATGGTATTACAGAGATGGAATGCATTGGGATTTCCTTACCTCTGAAAAGAGGTTGCTGTCTAGCACCAGCTTGTCACTCAAAGAAACTCTTAAATGTACTAGTATCTGGACAAGACAGCTTCCAGTTTAAGTTTAAAGGCTTTCTTCACTCATTTCCACATTATCTACAGATGTTAAGGTAGACAATAGAATTCCTTGTAAGGGGAACCTAGGACCCATGGTTTTAGGAAGATACATAAAGTATTGGGACATAGATGCAATCAGAAGCTATAGAGCTGTTGACAAAAAAAAAAAAAAAAAGCAAGCCTTGCAGAAAAAGCCTTGCAGGTTTAGCAGGGTCTTGTGTTCTGGGAATCAGCAAAGCTCTAACTGTATGATCACAGTGAGAGCTGATACGGTAGGCACGTGCAGTAAGATGAGAGGCTTCTGGCTGACACATCTGATTGAAGCTGCTCTTCTCATGGGGAGATGAATTTCTGAGCTGAGTAGTGAAGTCTGATCTAACCTGACAGAGCTCATTTTTTGGCAGCAGTCTTGTCTTAAGTAGTCCCCAGTTTCTATTGCTTTTATTCTACTACTTTAATGGTGCCTATATGCCATTTCTGGGACTGCACACACATGTGCTGGGGAAGCAAGACAGGTAAAAGTAACTGATAGCATTTTCCTCACAGCTATTTTTAAACAAGTTGAGTTCCCTGATGCCATTCATGGTGCAGCTGTCCTGGCAGTCATACCAGGAGAGCTGATGTCAGGGTGCAGTAAGGGCTGGCCGCACGCTCGGAGAAGGAGGCCTGTGAGGGGCTGTTCCTGAGGCCAGCAGCCAGGGCCCTCATTGGGCATGGCCCATTCCCACAGTTCCTGACCACAGAGAGCCCAGCAGGCCTGGCATAGCATCTGGATTTGACCAAGAATTGAGATAGCTGGACAAGCTCGTGGTGATGAGGTTGCTTGGAGTCAAACTGGATTGGGATCAGACCCAGTGATTGCCAGGTGTGTCTGTGGTGATAAGGCAAGGCAAGCCTGAGGTCAGGCTGCTAAACCAGCCTACAGGTTAAAATGAACAAAGCACAGCCAGAGACTACTACTCCTCTGACATAGCTCAGACAGGGCCTGGGAACTCTGAGCTTAGTTTAAATACAAACACACCCTCCCCAAACCCCATGGGCAGTACAGCTACAGGTGAGGCTGTGCTGGACAGTGAAGGCTGTTAGTGCATTCAGGGCCCTGACAGCAGAAGCTACAGAAGGGCAGGAGAGGGAATCTCTGGTGCTGGGTTGTGTAAGCTGCATCTTGTGTAGGGGAGGGAGTTCAGATGATGAGGGTGCATTGGGAGTGTTTGAGTTCCTGTTGGCTGGAGCTGCCTCAACCTGAGTTGCTTGCTCCTGCCCTGTCATCATCGTCCGGTGTGCGGTGCTGCTCCCCTCCACTGCTTGTTTCTTTCTTGTGTTTGGGAATGGGATGGACATCAGTCAGCAGGAGGTGAACAATTGTATTGTGCATCACTTGTTTATCTTGGGTTTAATTCCTTTTTTCCTGTTATTATTATTATATTTTACTTTATTTCAGTTATTAAATTGTTCTTATCTCCACCCACCAATTTCACCTTTTTTCAGTTCTGTTCCCCATCCCACTGGGTTGTGTGGGATGGGTGGAGTGAGCTGTGTGATGCTTGGATGCAAGGTTAAATCATGACAGAGAGAAATGGCATGAGCTCAGAAGCAGCCAAGGCAGCCTCAGAGGCCAGTAGGTCAGTGTCACACTTTGTCTCTGCCTGTCTGTGCTAGGAGACATGGGGAGATACAGTGCAAGCTCCTCTCCTTCCATGTAGGAAGCCTCCATGTAGGAAGAACAGAAACACACAGTGCAGTTTCTGTTCACTGCATTGTGTCCTCGGAATGTTTGCTACAGCAGGGTTACTTCAGCTTCTCTGCCCCAGTAGGGTCTCTTGCAGGCCTTCAAATCCATGTTGGTTGCTCCAGATCCTGGCAAGGCTGCTGATCCTGTCCATCAGTTTTGTATAAAAGCAGCAGGGAGAGCATGCTGCTGGTTTGAGAAATAATCAGCTTCTTTTTGTTGCCTTTGTCAGTACAGGAAAGACCTCCTGCTGCTGACTGTTCCCTGTGAATGAGTGCTGTCACTGCACTGTTCTTGCTATTTCCTGCATGTGTTTCTTTTGCATCTCATGTGCTTCAGTGCGGAATTTCTGAGCTCCAAGCTGGCAGCCTGCTCTTTGGCTCTCAGCTTCCCTATCCATCTACATCCCATCTGACATCTACCTCTTTCCTACTGACTGCTGTAACACCAGACCCTAAGCCTGATGTAGCCTTCTAATCAGAGATCACCTTTCTGTTATCCACCTCTGCCAATAAAAGATAATTCCCAGCATTATCCAAGAGAGCAAAAGAAAGTAAAGGATGATGACCAGGCATAATCTTGGAGTCTGCCATACCACCAGGGACACATTTTCAATACGCAAGTCTGGTTATCTGAGGACATGAGGTTACTGTGAAAGAGCTGGAGAGATTCAGGAGGGAGGTGCTGTGACGGGAGTAAAACATGCCCTGCACTTTCAGGCCTGAGCCAAAGGTAAGAGAAAATGCTTCTCTGAGTCTGTCCAAAAGTAGGGTGGTAGAGGAAAAAAGGGGCCTTGCTCTTTTCTTACTGTGCAGGAGAGAGATGAGGTGGCGGACTCCTCCTCTCCTATTCAGACCCATTGGCCTGTCACACTTTTGCTGAATGAGAAATTTTGGGAAAGGGTCTGGCAAATTCAATAAACTACCCAAAAAGTAACAGGGAGATAGAGTTTCCCATGGATCACAATGTTGAGTGGTGGGGTACCAGAACTCTACAATGATGCCTCGGGCAAAGTAGCAATTCCTAACACAAATCTTTTTAATTTTTTCCCTCTTCTCTTCTAAGCAGTTCACAGACTAATCCACATGATTTCCCTTGGGGATAGCCAGTAACTCTGGGAAAAAGCTCTGCTCAGTATTTCAGGGCAGCCTGGCTATTTTCAGTAGTGGAAGGAGTGAACACAGCCATGAATGGAAGAGAGGAAAATCGAGTAGAAAGCATTCTCCTTCTCACTCTCATTGTCCTTCTCTCTTCTGTCTTGTCCTACAACAAAGGATGGGTTCTCAGCAGATATGCTCCTTCCCAGCTGAAAGGGACAGTGTGTAAGAAGATGCTCCTAATTATCTGTCGTTTCAGGGATCGTATGGAAAACTTTTCCTTGGGTTAGGTTAGGTTAGGTTTCTGTCAAGTCAGCAAACTGCCCTGCCATATATTCACTTGGATTGATGCAAGGGAAGCAGCTGGCTGAGGGTTGTGGCTGACCAGGCTGCCAGTGTTCTGGACTGAGTGTAATTAGTAGCTGCCTCCCTAAGAAAAAGTATAGAACCAAGGCAGGCAGTCGTCACTCACTGGCTCCATGCAATGCTTCCAGCAAGATCTAAGATAAGGAGCTAATACAGTATGTGTAGAGTGAATAAAGTTTACAACTTATGTAATTTTAGTGTAATCTTGTAAATGTTGTGGTTTGAAGAAAAGCCAGCAAAGGTTGAAGGAACACATAATTTCAGGAACACAACAGATGGGTAACTTGAGAGATAGTGAGGAGTCTACGTAGTCATGGATGGCTTGCTCTGATTTGGGTTGTGTTGCAGGCAAAAGGCTGGTACTGCTGCACGTGCTGTCCCTTGCATTCACTCTGGGAAGTGGCAGCTGTGGGCTGAGTCGTGTCATAGTGGAATCATCACTGTCAAACCGGTCACTATGAAGGATTTGGGTCCATGGGGAGTAGGTAGCAATGCTTCAGCTCCATAGGTGGCTGCAATGTGTAGAGGGGATACAGAGCCACTGGTGAAACAAACATCCATAGAATTATGGATGCAGCATTCCTTAGGAACTCTGTGGCCCCTGTAGGGAAGCCCTGAAGAGAAATTGAGAGAAAGGACTACTGTGGTCACAGCTGGGGGCAGTGACTGTTTTAGGGTCAGCCTTCTGCTGGAAGCAGGAACAATAGACTCAGGAAGGAGGTAGTGAAGTCAAAGGGGGAGAGTGGAGGACCTGGAAGAAGACTTCCAGCTGCTTGGACAGAAAGGAAATGCAGGGAGGAAGGGACCACAGGATGTGTAACTAGAAGGACCCAGTGAAAATGCTGAAACTGAAAAGGAGAGCTTATGAACCCCCACACTGAGGGGGAGGAAGTGCTGAGCACCACTATACTGCCTGTTGAGGTGTCTCAAGCTGCAGCTGTAATTGCCTTAAGCTGAGACACTGACAAGCCAGAAACCTCGGCAAGCAGGGTTATTGAATGATGAAAAACAGGACATGGCCAGAAAATGCATGTGCTGAAAGCAGCTGAGATGAATTGGCCTGGAATACAGTTTGGAAAAGTTCACTGGAGCCATGTTGTTTAATCAAGATGTTCTAAAGATAACTAGCCAGTTTCTTCCAGTTACAGAACCGATTCCACTGCCCCCTTCCCCTCCCTTTCAGCAAGGATTTGTTCATCACCTCATATTAATCCTCTTTGATCTGCTAATAATCTAGGTAGCTTGGTAAAGTCTCACTCTCTTGCAGCCCAGAGTTTTTCAGTTCCTTGTAGCCTGGACCTGAGCAGTGGTTCAACACGTGGTTGCAAGTTTTTTTCCGTTTCTCCTTTCTTGGTTTTGGGTTGTTTGGTGCAAGGTCCCTCTGAAGACACTTTGCCTTGTATCATGCCACCTTACTCTTCTTGTTTATTTTGCACAGCCTTTGCTGCCAGCCTGCAGTGGATGTTTTCCAACCACATTTCCATGGGTCAAGATGGAGTTTGTGGCACTGGCTGTGTCTCACCTTCAGCCCCATGATCTGTTAGCAGCTGGTCTCAGTGCACTTACCCTGGAAATGATCGCCTACAGGTCTAAGTGGAGTGTTCAAGCCCATTTTGACTGCAACACCAGCTTTTTTCACAAGCAGAAGGCATTTTTGCAGCCTGCTGTCACTAAGCATGCCAGCAGCTCCACAAATGCAACCAAGGCAGCTCCAGTTCATGCAGAGCCTGCTCAGCAGTCAGGGGAGCCTGTGGGAGACAACAGTGCTGAGCTCCACAACCTCACAGCTGTGGCCTTGGGCTACAGCAGCAAACAGGGCCGGAGCAGAGGCAGTGTAGGACAATTTTTAACAGCACTGATGGATCTCTGTGCAGGATTGCCACATACTTGCACCTGCCTCCGTGCTTAGTGCCAAGCAAAACAGCCACAAGGACACAGGGGATGGGAAGTGGGATGGAAAGTAAACTGAAGCAGCAATGGCCCCAAGCTCCAGGCAGGGCTGTGGGAGTGCCACCCAGAGCTGGAGGCTAACCACAACTCAGCTGCCATCCCACAGCACAGCTGGCCCCTGGGCTCTGTGACCCAGATTTTGCCTACAGGGCAAAACCATTACTGGGTTAGGCAAGCTCAGCTGCTTGGGGAAATGGGTGTGATCCGTCATAGAGAATCTTTAACTTCCTCTTCCTTGAAAATTCATCATCAACAGGAAATCCAAGCTTTGCATGATACTTCCGAAATTCTTTTCCAGGAAGATGTCAGAACCAAATGAATTATCTGCTAATACCACAAGTGTATGGGCTTTCCATAAGGAATGGCTTTATTAAAAAATAAAATATGACTAGATAATTATTCACTGTGTTGCCCATCAGGCACAGAGATGCATTTGTATATTTTTACAGAAGCCATGGGGGAAGAACAGGATTCACTGGCCTTCTGGAATTCAGGCACAGCAGTTAGTTTATGTGTACATGTCTCTGTTCACACACAAAATTTTTGGTATGGCATAGATGGCAAGTTTCAACTAGAACCTTTGTGGTTAACACAACCTCATTTGCTCCTGTGGAAAACCAAGTATCCAGGCAGAGCTATTACTTTAATAGAAGATCATTAGATGTGGGTTGGTTTGGGGTTTGTTGTGTTTTTGGTTTTTTTTCCTCCTTCCCTCCAGCTGGATCTTTACTACACAGGCTCTCTTTTACTACTCCAGATGGTTTTGGGTAGCTAGGACTAAGTGCCATGCCTGTCTGTGAGGTAGAATCCAGCCAAGCAATTTTTCATTCTCAGTGTGTTGTCTGCTGTCCATTACTTCAGCTCTTGGCAGGAATGTCTGATGTGCAAACATTCCTTAGGGAACTTGTTCACATAAGATGCAATATGTCAGTATTTCTGGAAACCTTCAAGCAGCCCACTAGAATCAGGTGGTCATGTTTTCCTAGGATAAACAAGTCTGTTCAGACTTTGTCCTGTAGAATTTCAGGTTATTTGTACTGTAATCAGAGGTCCTGTCCACTGAATATTTCTGTCCTTTAGCACATTCTGGCCACACCTCTCTCCATCTCTAATTACAGCCTGACTAGAACTCAGAAAAGGAGTTATTTTCCACATTTTCCTCTGTAGCTCCCTTCTACCATTTTGTGACCTTACATCAAAGTCTAGCATTAGTGTGCAGGTTAATCAGGGAAACTTCAGTATTGTTTATACAGCATCTCAGCTCAGTTCAGTGCTGTTGTAGTCTCAGGTCTCTCAGAAGCCTGGCAGGCATGGCTCTCTTCACATTCACATGTGCTAGGATAAAGGAGCAGCAAATCATTCCATTGTGGGTCAGCAAGTGGAACACTTGCAATTTCTGAACACTAATGATACTTTTACCTGGGACACAGAACTGAAAGCAGAGACTGGATCTTTAAATAAATCCAAGTGCTTATACACTACCACCCCTAATTACATGGCATAAGCTTAGAGGCATCCTCAGGTACTGAACCTCAAATACTAATTAAATTCATAGCTAAATCCAGGCATTTTTAATGTCTTTTGCTTAGATATTTAATTGCCTTTTGGAAATACCTTCTCTTTTATTGAGAAATGACATAATAGACTCTGAGCAAAATGCTTTAGCCTTATTCTTTCAGTTTGCACCCCCTCTTCCCCTTTCATGAAGTACAGTGCTAGGGATATTTCAAGCAAAACTTTTCAACTGTAAGTTTCTGTGGTCTCACAAAAGCACTAAATAGCATTAGTCTCCCATCTCTTTGTCCATGGCAGACTACATTTCAAGGCATCCAGTATGCTGTAAAAGGTTAATTTCTGTTGTCAGCCAGGCAATGAGATGTTTGTAATACTTTAATCTTCATAAATTAAGGGTGTTTGAGTATGTCCATCCCCTCCGTTTCAGTCTACATTTTGGCATACTAGCTGCTGTTAACACAATAATGGCCATTTAATCCTGATGTTCACCCGTGACTTCAGACTTCCTTATGCGTAGCACCCTTTTTTCAAACAGCTCTGAAGCAGTTCACCCCAAGTGGTTAGTGGAGGCTTGACTGAGTTTTGTGAGTCTGACTTAGCCAGGTCACTCACACTTGCTAGGCCAGAATAAGAATGTCACTACAGAAGGTTACTACAAACTCAAAATACATTTCAGCAGCAGTTTCAAGCAGATGTACTAAGTAAGCCATTTTTTAGCAACTGCTTGTTTGCCTTTGTTTCTCCAACAATGGGAGCTTTTCCAGTTTTTTGTTCCCTCAAGCTCTTGGGCTTATCAGTCCCAATGTTGGAACATGCAGAGCACTAGGATCAGGATGGCAGGTCTTCCCAGCAGCCTCACAGGCTTTCAAAGGCAGAAGGACAGGTGAGATAAAGATGTTTGCTACATCCTCCCTGCTGAATGGCACTTAACAACTGGGCATAAGTGCACTTGCAGCAATTCAGGACAAAAGGGAGTTACCTCTCTGTGGGTAATTGGTGCCAGCCAGCAGGCAGCTTCCACAGTGCAACCCTCCTCACAGTGCAGGGGTCTTTGGCAAAGCAGGGAGTGCATTTCTAGCCCTGTGTAAGTCAAGAAGATATTGGAAAGGAAAAAAAAAAAGAGGGTATCTGCTGTGCATTAAGTGCTCTTGAAGAGAGGTGTAGCCAGAATAATCTAGATGCATTAGAAACCCCAACATACACAATTTAGGAATCCTAAGCAGAACAGCAGTGGAACATGGCTGTCGTTTTAGCATGTGTCAAAGTCCATTTTAGCTCAGGGAGCATTCAGTCAACTCCAGCTTGCTGCACAACAGGTCTGTCCATAACTCATTAGCCTGAACAGCCACACCATGCAAGATAGAAGCTTCTTTATCCTGTGCCTCAGCTATTCTATCTTTCATTCCTGGGGTTATCCCAAACAAATATGAGGGCAGTGAAAAGGGATGTTCAGGTTGACACTGTATCACTTATATCAGCTGCCTTAACCAGGGAAGCCAACAAGCTTGCAAGTGAGGCATACTGAAAACTTACAGAAGACATGGGAGGATAAAGACCTTTCTGCCAGTCAGTTTGATGGAGCTAAAAAGGGGAAACAATAGTAGAAGTTCCCTATTACCCTGCATAACCACAATTCCTTGAACAGGAAGCCTGGAGGCAGGGCAGACCTCAACACCCTATGGATGCATGTGCATTGAAGTCAAGGAAGTGTGTTTTCTCTCTTTTATAGAGCTCCATGAAAACACTTTTCTCCTTTCACTGAGTGCAAGTCAAAAGGATCTGTTTCTTCCTGTACTCCTATGCTACTGTAGTGCTCAGAAAAGTCTTTATTCATCCTTGTTTATTTTTTAGAAAATCCCTACAGATCTAGATGTTCAAAATGAAGCATTAGTTACATGGAATATGTGCCTTTAAAGTCCAGAAGCTGCTGGATATACTGCAAAGGTGGGCTGGGGTCAGGAGTGACCCAGTGACCTCTGCAGGAGATGCTGGTATGGGCTGTGAGGCACTGGCAGGGCAGCAGCAATCATGATCCAACCTTCTCAACATAATTAGCAGGATAGAGTCCAACTTGACCAGTGAGAAGTCGGCCCTTGCACCAGCCCTGCTCATCTTCCTCACTAATCTTCATTAGTTCTTCACCTAAAAGTAAGAACAGTCATTAGGAGGCAGCCTTGAAAATGATAGCACAGCATTTTTACCCAGCTGACTTGATAAAAAACAAGATTATTGGTCTCAATCATTACACTCTTTTCCTTTATCAACACCCTTATCATAATGCAGTTTAATTAAAGCCAGAATCACTGATCTCTTCAGCATTTATACTCAGTACTATCACCTCAGCCAACAAACTTAAACAGACCTTCGCTTCTTCTATTCAGCAGCAGAAATCTTTCGCACCCTAGTCCTGCCTGCTTTTCTCTCCCTAGGGAACATACTTACAAGCCAGAGGAATCAGGCAGATCTGAGAGATTTTTTTCTTAGTGACTCCTCTGATAGGCAAATGGGAAGGAAATCCAAGAAGCTGCTAAGCTCTGGCTGTTAGAACCCAAAATGCCTATTCCATGATGGAGTGTCTGGTTTGGCCAGTAAGGCATGAAATCAACTGAGTCTGATTTCTCAGACTACAACCAGGAAGGATTTTTAACATTCCCACATCTGCTTTGGGAAGGGGCAGAAAGATCCCCATCTCCACCAGTAGAAGGCCACACTTCTGCCAGAGAGGGAGGTCTGACTCTATCAATAGGCACATCCCACACTGGCAGAGTCTCAGAGAGTCACGGCTGTTAAGCTGAAGCCTTACTGGTACACGTTGCTCAGAGCAGACTCAAAAAGGAGATGACTACAGCTAACATACCCCATTCCATCTGCTGAGTGGAAAGAAAGAACAAAGTCAAGTTCTAAAGCACACATATTGCAGGGTATTTTAAAGCAACAAGTTAGTGTTAGGAAGTTTACTAGTATGGCAACACTGCAGCACAGATGTTGGCCTCAGGCACAAAGCCCTGCTACTGAATGACTTCAGTGGTTTACAGTGGGTGTGTTTTGGAGAGGTATAGCACAGAGATACCATGTAAAACTCAAAACAAGCAAGATCAGAGTCACTCCCAAGATCACAATGTCCACTTGAACATGAGACGAGGGCACATGCAAACTTAATTTTAACTAAAGGAAGAAAAGAGGACAGGTCTGTTTGCTCCAGCACTCAATCCTGTGCTGCAAGCCAGGATCTCCATTCTTGAAATATCCCATTTGAGCAACAGTTTCCATAGCTGTTTTTTGGCAGTTGACCCCTGCCTTCAGTAGTACATGTCAGTCAGGTGAGCTTCTCCCAAAATACCTACCTTCACATTATTTGAAAAGACAATCCAGAACCCCCATGTAATTTTTGTATCAATGGTGCAGGGGAGAAGCATTTAATAAAGGTTCAAGACGCAATTCAGAATAAAGGCCCTAAGAAGAGGCAGGGGTCTGCTCTCCCTGCACTCTGACCAAGGCCTAGACAGTCTTTTTCCATGTGGCCTCACTACCTTCTGGTCTAGAAAAAACTGGATTTGCCACTGTGTCATCCACCTCGAAGGAGCTGGCAGTGGTCAGACCAAGGGAAGAATAAACGTCAGTTTTCAAGTGGACATCCAATTCTTACAGAGTGTTTCAATCATTCAGTGAGCCCAAGTGAGGACAGTGAAAGGTTAGAGATTAGTGCTTATGTACCTGCTTTAAAGCTCAGCTCATCAGCCTCCTGTCCTGTGTAATCATAGAGTGCTCGTACCCGTACACCTGGTACCTTTAGGTCTTCCTCGTGCCCGTTGGCATCCAGGCACTTCTTGGGAGTGTCCTCATCTGACCACTCCGAAATGTCTTCCTTCCCTCCGCTGTGTGTGTGGAGGGAAAGAGGGGACAAGATGGTTGTTAATAGACTGATCTTTCACCCACCTCCTCCTGAATCATGCACCACCCTGACTCCCCTGAGACTGCTCTGCTATAGGACAGGCTGCAAGAGGCCCAAAAGTCAAGCGAGGGTGAACAGGGAAGAGAGATCCCAGGAGATACTAGGTTTTGTTGAAAGCACCCCAGCATTAGAACCCTGCGGGCCAGGAGGATAACTCACTCTCAAAGTATTTTCACACACACACTCTTCATGACCTCCTCCTACTCTAGCAGACCCTCTCACACAAGGAAGGCCAGTCCTAACTGGAGAGCCCAGCTGCATCCAGAGTTATTCCAGCCAAGAATAAGACAGAGAGGAGAAGCTATGTTTTGCATCCTGAAGAGATGTCTGGAATTTTGTTTTCCAAGTCAGGGACAAGAGCAGAGGGGAAGAGCAGCAGAGGACAGACACCTGGAACCCAAAAAACCCTGCAAAGGCTATGTTCCATACTAACTTCACATGGGTTGGTGCCTTCAGGGTGTCATAGAAGAGGCTGTCCTGCTCCTCTTGATAGGAAAACCTGTAGATTGGCAAATAGGGCCCCTGAATCCAATTGACTTTGAAATACAGTGGCCTTGAAAAATCTCTATAACCTCATTCTTCTCTGCTCAGTTCACTTTGGCCAGAGTCTACCTTTTAAAGCAGGACAGCTACTGGAACAGTAGGATGAGTCTGTTCTGCCTCTCCCCATTCTCCAGGCTTGCTTCCTGGCAAGGGAAGCAGCTACACCCAAACTTGTCTGGTACTACTCAGCACCATACCAGGGAAAAACAGTAAGAATTTGTTGCCTTCCTTTAGGAAACCAGGCAACTCCCACTCTTCTCATCCTGTCTGGGAGGAAGAACTGGGGAAATACATGCCAGAATCAGACAGCACTAGTCAGGCTGGGTTAAATCTTGTCACTAGAAGGATCTTTACCAGGAAGGCACTTTTTGAGGCAGAACGTGCTAGACCAAAAAAACCCAAAACAAACAAACCAAAACCAAACAAAAACCCACAACCCCCATGAAACAAACAAACAACAAAAACACACAAAAAAACCCCAACAAAACAAACCCAAAACCAAACAGCTGTCCTAAACTGCATTTTCTACATGGCCTTTTCCAGAGTGCCACAGGTAAGGTCATGGGCAAGAGACAGAAAATTAAGGAAGGGATTACTCCTATCAATCCAACTCATTCATGACCCTAGGCAGGACTGTACTTTTCCTAACCTGATGTATCTCAGAATTCAGCCTTTACCTTGTCTGCAGAGGGGTCTGTGAGACAACACCATCTCGTGTAGGCAAAATGCTGGTCAGTGTGACATCATCAGCCATCTTGCCACTCTTCTCCTTCTTGGTGATTTGCCTTTGTGTTTCGAGGGACCATTCCTGCCCAGAGAAAACCAGTAAAACTATCAAGCCACTCAGATAGAAAAGATCTGTGCATCTTTTCTGCCTAATACAGAAAAATAGAAGATCAGGCTGTACTTCACTAGCAGCTGAACTGGTCAGCTCAATAGCCTTGCTGACATAGCAGGCTCATTTCTGTTGAATCCCAGGGTGCAACAAGAGAGGCTGTGAGAAACTCATCACAGAAAGCTGTCCCACAGCCCTGAGCACCACCTCCTGTTCTTTGACTTTGCAGCTGGATGGCTGCAGTATAGCTTGGCAGCCTACGTGTGCCCCTTTGGGCAGCAGACAGCGTGCAATGCAACAATTTCAGAAGTGCCCAACATCCTGAGCCTGCTGAGCAAAGACATGGTCTTTCCTACACAAGACTAGTAATCGCCAGTTTCAGATGAGCAGCTAATTGTTTGGAAACAGGATTAACACACTCTAGAATGCCACCTCACCTCAAACTGAGGCCAATTCATCGCCATGCCCGGTCCGTGAGTGTTGCGCCACCACTTCAGGTCCTCCTGGTTGTCTGCAGCCATGATGACTTGGTGGAGATCCCGATACAACGCATGAAAGCTATGACCAGAACAGACAGAACCACCAGTAATCAAATCCCTCGGCAGTTTCCCAAAAGCCAAGTAGGAAGGAAGAGATTAACCTCATGCACAATTACATAGCATCCTCAATCCCACAGGATTAAGGATGCTAGAGCAGCACCTATTCAGCCCTAGGAAAACACAGCCTCCCTTATTGGAGAGTCAAGCCTGGCAAACGGGACAGGCTTGTTTGGTGTGGCAGTGCCTAACACGTGCCAGCTCTCAGCACAGCTCGTTAAGTGAGCACTGAAATAACTCGGCACATTCTTGCACACAGACAGGGAGGTGGCTCAGATTTGTTGCCTCTACCATAAAAGGGGCACATAAAATTTTTGGGCTGCACCTGCTACCCCTGTGTAACCCCTACCTAGGGCAACTTGTGGGCTTACAGGCACTACTTCACAAAAGGTCTCTCTACTAAAGGCAAAATGGGTGGAATAACCATCAATACTAGAAGGCAACAGAGCTACGTTCCTTAGCCTGGGATTACATATAGCAACATGGAGGCACGTCATAGGATAGAAGTACACACTCAGGACAGAAATGAAAAAGGAAGAGTTCAAAGGCAGAAAATCCTCTCTGGGGAGCCTGGCACTGTCTACAATCAGAGAACCCAGCACCAGTCACTCTAAAGAGACCAAATGCCAGTTCTAAGATACACTTGAAAGGGGAAGGAGTGAGATCTGGCTGATGCAAGCAAGCAGCTTCCAGCGACACCAGAATTGGTATTACTGTGGGGGACGCACAGGAACGAGGCAGGGAGTGCATCAAAGAGGCTGCGTGGAGCTCTTGCAAGCAAGAGACCCCTCCTTTATTTTTCTGACTCTTTTTGTACATTAACAGATGTGCCTACCCCAGAGGTGGGACCTTTGAAAGCCACTAGTCGTTTTCCAGAAACTATTACTGAAGCTTCTCCTCTGAGAACAGATGTAAGAACTTCGGTAGTTTACAGAACATAACCTTGTGCCTCAAAACCGTGCCTGGGAATAAAATTCCCAAAACCAAAACATGCAGGCACGAGCATAACAACAAATTGGCACTTCACCACAGTCTAAGCACTCCAGGCTGGCAGAATTCCCCTCTGCATCAGGGCCAGTACCTTTCACTGGTGGAGAGGTTGAGATGCTGGTGCAGATTCAGAAGCATCTCCTTAAAGAAGCACAATCGCTTGCGCTCTGCCTCCTGACAGCCCTCAAACACTTGCTCCATGTCCTCCATGTAGCGGGGATTGTAGCGGTTCAATTCTTCCAGCATCTTCTCATACTGATCCTTGCACTGTTGCAGGAGCACAGCAATGGTGAGATGTGTTGCCCAGATGGCAAACAAGTAACAACCCTCCCTTACTCTGGCTTGGGACTTAGAAGTTTTTTCCCCAACTGCATTGCTAAATAAAAACACCAGAAAAGTAAGAAGAAATCCCACAGCTGATGTTCCAGTCCACTGCTCTCCAAATATTCTGGCAAGTTTCCTGTTCTTACTTACTACTGTCTTCCATACAGGACCTTCCACACTTTCCCTCTTGTGGACAGACAAATTAGCTATTTTTAGTAGCCAAGTCTTCAGCTCTACAGGTTCCACAGCCTGCACCAAATCCCCAACACTTTTTCCTTTTTTTATTTTAAATTTATTTATAAATTAGGATCTTGCTCAGCCCCAAAGACAGAGACCTTAGTTACTGAAGTCTCAGTCTAGCTCACTAAAACCTCAGATGATGGGATTTCACATCTTCTTACAGACTTCAGCTGAGGGACATTACCACCAATGCTTTTTCCTTGAAAGGAGTATCCTTGTGACCCCTGTCCATACAACACACACACACACACACACACACACACACACACCTTCTCAGCCTCCTGAGTGCACTTCTCTACACGCTCCTGCAACTTGCGCATCTGCTCCTGTGAGACAGACGAGTCTGCCTTGGCATGGTTCTCCCTTGTATGGGCTGTTTTCTCCTCCTTCCGGGCTGCATGATAGTTTTTCTTAGAAGTCTCCACCTGTAGGAAAAGGGATGCAGAAAAAGCCATGATCCTACCCACACTGATCCTCCAATACTCAGAGGAGGCATGTTAACATTTGTTAGTCTGCAGCAACCTATCAGGAATGCCAGTTTGGTATTTACCAAACCTTCAAATGATCTCTTTTTCAGTGCTCACCTGCTGTGCAGGAATACAGAACCTGTAACCAAAGTCTTCCCATATGTGAAGGAAGTTATAAAACCACAAGAACAAGAGACCCCTGAGACATCCCTCCCTCTCTGGAATTCTGCTACTCTGGCTAACCTAGTTTGTTTGCCCAGTGGCTCTTGAAACCAGGCAGCCAGCTCAACTATGCTTATCTCTCTTTCCCCATTGACATTTTGCTTACATCTTTCATCTTCTTCACCCAGGGTTTCTGGGCCTTGCGGAACCCCTCCTCTGCATCCTTTGTTTCCTTGAAGCCTCCAATCATCTGCTTGTGGTAGGCCTCCTTCTGCCAGGCCTTGATCTTATCCGAATCTTCACCGGCCAGGTGGTTCCGCACAGCCAAGTGAATTTCACTCAGTTTGTCTGCAGCTGTCAGGAAGGCATGCCAGGCCTTTTCCAGAGTACCATACTGCGGACCTGCAGGAACAAGCACCAGGGGGGCTCTCATACCTACTGCCCACAGAAGGGAATGCAGATTCTTTTCCTCCTACATACATCTATCAGTATGGAGTCACTTCCCTAACTCTGCCAGCACTGACTCGTCTCCACAGGCCCACCAGGAAGCATTTAGACTGGCTGTTAGAGCTGGATGAGATGGGCACTTCTTTGGGCAGCCTCAACTGTCCCAGATGGTGGCTGCTAGGAGAAGGTTTCCGTACAAAATTCTCTTCCCAAATCTGGCCTGAGCTTCAGAGCAGACAGCAATATTAATTCATGACTGAGGCTAGGCTTCTGCTCCACAGACCAGCAGGTCCTTTGGGACATCTGTCCCATTGTTTCCTGTTACTTTGTGAGACATCATCAGTTTGAGCACACTGCCGCTAAATCACAGCATAAGCAGTTATTCTCAGACTGGAGGAGAAGACAGCTAAGCTATCCTTAAAAGAGGAGGTATCTCCAGCTTGATTTAAGACATGAACTGCCCAAGGGCTTGCCAAACTAAGCACGCAGATTTATTTTTTTTAATAACCAAGCAAATGACAAGAGAACACCTCTCCAAGTGAACCAGAGGACTGACTACAAAAACAGGCATACACACCAAAAAGACACCCAAGAAAGTCACCCACTTCTTGGGGAAGGAAAGCCTGTTCCTCAAGGAAACAGTGTCACTTCAGTAAGAGACCGCATTCAAAGAGGGGAGTGCAATGATTGCTTCCTGTTCCCAGTCTAATATGCCAACTTTACCTCTCTCCACATTGGTCCTCCACTTACGGGACCACTCCGTTAGCTGCTGGGCATAGTTCTTCTCTATCTTGGCTCGCTCCTGGAAGCAGGAGATAAGGTCATTGCAGAGCCGGTACCCGTCATCCACACGCTTCACGGTCCGCTTGTAGTTTCCAGCCTGAAATGTCACACAACATCAGCGTTTATACCACACTGACTTTCATGTTCCTTCAGTACAGACAACAGCAGGTCCAACATTGCACGGGGAGGGAACATGGGCCCTTCTGAAGCCAGCATCTGGGCTCAGACCCTCCCTTGGCAGTCTCAGGCAGACATAGCACTGGAGGGAAGAAGCTGAGATGCTCTGCTTGCTTTTCTCACAGCTCAGATCAATGTCAGCTGAACAAGGAACTCTCATTCCACAGTATCTATGGAAGAAAGAGTCACTGCTCCCTGCAGTAACACACAGCATGGTACTGAAGCTTCCCACAGCTCCTCCCTTCCACTCCACAAGGGCAACAACCCTCTAATTCCACCAGTGGGTGGTAAGATGACACTCCTACCTCCCTCACAACCCAATTATCTTTCCTTACCTCCCAGAAACTGCCCCCAGGAGCCTCCCCACCAGCATCATCTTCTGATGACATCACCCTCTTTTTCTTGCAGCAGAGAATGTTTGCAGATTTCAGTTAACCTGAGAAGAGAGAAAAGTGATTTCAAACAGAGCACTGGCTGAGCCTTCGCAGACACCATAGTTCTCCATGACTCTGAGCTGGAGGAGCCCAACTTGCTGCCCTGCAGTCAAGTACTGTCATCAGTGCCCCTCCAGCTGCAGATGACAAGGTCCAGCAGAGATGCCCAGGGCTGAACTGGCCTTCTCCCTCCCTGCAGACAAGAGGCCTCCTTGGCAGGTGTGTAACACATTGGGAAAGGTTGCTGTAGAAGACAATCTTGTGCAGATATCGGAGATGCTCATGAATCCAACACTCTTCAGCAGCACCAAATACTTCTGCGGAGATTCCTTTCTTAACCAAGGCCCTCAAGAAACTGAGGTAGCTAAAGCTATTTAAAATCTGCCTTGAAAGATTTTAAATAAGTCTTGTGTCAATGGAGATGACTCCAGCTTCCCAGTATGACTCAGGATTACCGGATTACAACAACTGACTGGGGAAAGCAAGGCTGAGCAGTCAGCAGGCAGGCATGTCTTGAATGGGGAGGAGCCCTATAAGCTGCCCACCGGCTGAGCTGGGCTTGAGCAGAAGTAGAGAAACATGCTGGGACATACCCAGCCAAATGGCAGCACAGCACATGTGCTTGTTACCCAGCAGCACTGCTTCCCTAGAAACATCCCTGCACATCTGCTCTCTTCACTACACTCACTGCATTAGGCTCAAAATCTAGGCTGGAAGGTAAAAGGTTCATCTCTTTCTCTGCTGTCTCAGAACTTTTGCCGATTCCCCTGTGCTAGCCTGTACTGCCAGTTTGTTCCTGATGTGGTACAACACTATGAATTCCTTCAGGAGAGGTTCAGGGTTGTTCTTGTGCAAGAATGAGAGAAGGAGTAACAGGACCCAAGCCCAGTCACTTGCTGACAAACCCAGTTCTTTCCAGACAAGCCCAGGTTAATGCAGCATGCGTGGCCTTTGCTGCCACTTCTCCTCTTGCACATTCCTAGTTATAAAAAGCTTCCCTCACACCCCAGAGAGGTATCTGCTCATTCTGCCAGCCCACAGAGCACACAGCAGAGATGAAGATCAGGTCAAGAGTCCACATCTCCCACCTCATGCAAAACCTTTTTGGTGGCATAAGCCACACAGTGAAGCGCCCCAACCCAGACTTCAGGAACTTCTGACATTGGCTATGTTTGCCCAGTGTCATCCCATGGACTGTGTCAGAAGTATATTAATGCTGTTCCTCTGGCCTTCTTCAGAAGGCTGAAAATGCTGAATTTCAGACACTGAAGCAAGTTGTTAAATGGGATATGACATTCAGGTGCATGAACCTTGAAAAATTGATTCCTCCACCATGCCACCAGCTGTCCCTGTCCTCCCTCCCCACCGTTTGTCATCTGACTGCAAAGCCCTCTTACAGCCTCCTGGGCATGCAACTCTACTCCTGGCCCCAGTAACTACATACCTGAAAGCTGAAAGTGAGATGCCGCAGGGGAGCAGTGGGAAGCTGGCAAGTGTGTCTCAAACTCTTCAGACTCTGAAAAAAGACTGGAGGAGACAGAGGTGGACACGGTCAGACACTCCTTTGCAGGGATGATGCCTCTTCTGATGCACTGCAGTCCTAGGGGTGTCCCTTTTCTACCAGCTACTTAGGAGGGGCACTCTCTGATATAGCAGCTGCAGCCACTGTGCCTCCCAAGATGCCATGTTCCAGCACGTAGGAGAGATGCCAAATCCTCGTGTCACAAGATCTAGCCCCAGAGAGAGTTAAAATAGAAACACTGGGGTGGCTGACAGCACTGTGCAGGAAAGGTAGCATCACAACAGCTGAGCACAGGGAACAGCCTGGGCCAGAAAGGCCTAAAATAAGCACAGACCCCAGGCACCCCATGTGGGGCCTGGTGCCCCCTCACTGGACAGTGTCCAGTTTAGCAAACCCCACCACCTCCATGCCCTGCTGCATATACTTTTACACACAGCTGCCTTTGGGAGAAAGAGGGAAGGACACGCACATACCTTCTTCAGTCTCTTTTAACTAAAGACAAAGAAGATTTATACACAAGTCAAAGAACTTGGTAACTCTACATAAAGAAAAAAAAAAAACAAAAAGCCACCAAAACTCACCAGAATGCATATTCTGGTCTACAGTCCCTTTAATAGCAGAACACCTAGCACTGCACTGGTAGGATGTGGCCCTCTAGCAGGAGAGCTTTTCTGTCCCTTGCTTCTGTAAGCTGTTCCCATCACATTCACAGAAATATTTATTTTGTTATATGGTACAGGTAACTGTCAATCAGCTTTCCACAGAGCAAAGAGAAACAAAAGATCCGCAGAGGCAAAGAGAAGCAAAGGCAGAATAAGGCATTTTTGTTTATCTCACATTTACATCCCTGGGGATTTACCTCAATGTAAAAAGTTTATTTATTAAAAAAACCCAGACAAGAACAACAAAAACAACTATAGACAAGCAAAAAATCCCTTCTGAGTCACCAATATGCACTCAGCTGAGGCTGGAAGGTTAGGGCAGCTGAGAGTAGAAACTGCAAAACCTGGAAGTGGGATTTTTAGCCAGATGATAAGACCATTTTTGAGAAGAAATGAAAGAAGGTAGGAAAAGAGAAAGAAGGAAAGAAAAGCAGGCTGGGTTATTCCAAACTAATGACTTTTGGTGAGGAAGGGGAGGGCAAGAGGTTGAGGGGAAAGAGTTGTGACTCTGAGTGGTCCAGGTCACTGGATAAAAGGTTAAAGCTCATCAAAAACATTGTAAGGCTCCCCAGTGGTCCCCAATAAAACCAGACTAAACTTCCTTGAAATTGCTATGATTAAAAAAAAAACTTCATGAAGTTATGTAAAAGTGTATTTAAAACCCATCCTTTCTTTCTCCTGATGAAGACATAGATCAATTATACGTGACACATGAATGCTGTATCACTTTTTCCACGCTACTCCCCCATCCCCACTTTATCAGGAAGCAATGAATCACAAACATGCCTTCCATCTCTGGTTTCCAATTCACACTGACTACATGGTACTAGAATTTGGGGGGTAAATGTGGAAAGCTGTTGTATGGCAATATATGCTTGTTCATTTGAGGGACAGTCAGGCTAAACAAACATCCCAAAACCTGAATCCATTCTTTCTGCAGTTTCCATGTTAGAATTTGAGTCACATCTCAGGAGTTACCAATTAAAATAGCCAAATTTACTATCCTTAACAGGCTCTGAAATATAATAGTAGCTGTGCTGGATCAGACTAAGGTTTATCATGGCTTCATAGCCTTTCTAGGTAGCAGCCAAAAGGAGATACCTTCCCTTGCTTTGACAACAGAGCAAGCATACATGATGCCTCCCTGCATGCTCTCCAAGCCTCTAACCACTTGCTGACAGGAACTTCCCTGAGCTGGATGTGCCACCTATGAATGAGCACTCAACAGGTTTCTCTTCCATTAATTTCTTCAACCTGCTTTTAAACTCATGTGATTTTTCAGCATCTGTAATATCATATGGCAAAGTATGCCACGGCTTAAGGCTTTAGTGTAGTCATCAGCACAGTAGCTAGGGGGAAAATACAATGAAGTGGTATAATATTTCTACAGGTTAATCTCCATGACCTGAGCAGCAATCAGCTGAGTACATTATTTCCATAGCAGTTGTATAGCCTTTATAAAATCCAGAAAAATCCGGCTTGTTAGAAACAAAAAGGTCAAAGAACAAGAAAGACCCTTTCCTGCTGGGCTTTTTCTGGACTTTACATGCTTCATGAGCCCATGTCAGTCAGCAGATCAAATTGGATCTGCATGCAGACAGAGGGAAGGTACTTAGTACTGCACAGAGGGGCTGAAAAGAACAGCTGCTGCTGTCACCCTGAGTGAGCCCCAGAAGAGCAAGTAGATTGTCAGTCCACCCCTTCATGCCTATCTATTAATGAAATGCCATGTGGTGTGAGCCACTAAGGATTTGAGACCCGGGAAAACCCAAGTTTGACAGGAAAAGTAAATATACGTGCCAAAGCCTGGAGGTTATTTTACAGCAAAGTAAAGATGACAGGGATACCTCGTGGACAGCCTGTTTTAGCAAGAGCCACCAAATGATTCAGGAGGGCTGGCAGAGCCTGTGTAGTATGAGCAACGGAGCTGGAGTTATATCGGGTCGACGAGAGTTTTACGTGGGCCAGTACCACATACAAGACTTCTCCTGATGCCACTGCCACCTCTGCTAAGAGGAGGCTAGCTAGCAAATCATATTTGCAGGGCAAAGGAATGTTTATCCCTACCTTCCCACCTTTCTTTATCAGCTCACATAGTTAAAAGCTACTTAAGACCCCACTGCAGCTCCAGCAAGATGAGGTCTCTCTAGAAAAGGGAAAGCATGACTACATTGCTATTCATTTCACACCTCCAGAGGATTATGGATAAAGGCACCACTACAACTAGCAACATCAGGCAATCTGAACCATGCAAATGACAGCTACAACTATTTCCACTTGTTGCGTTAAAAAAAATACCTCCCTTCATCCCCCACATACCTGCTCTCACTAAGGAGCCAAGATAATTATTAGGCCACACCTGCTATCAACTCCCTATTAAGTTATCAAAAAATGCTTCTTGTTCTTTAGCTGCAGAAAGGTGGAATGGCTCATGACTGTCTCCCTGATACTGAACTCCACTCAGGAAAATACCAGAGGGCTCACTGTGATAGAACTGTTTCTATCTTTAAGTCATGTTGTTATTCCCACTCGTGGTCCACTCAGCCAAGGTGTCAGGCTAAAATCTTCCCTTTCAAAAACATGTGAAACCCTTTGTGCATTGCAGGGTGTGCCTTGTTGCTTCATGCTTTCACAGTATCTGTGCAGCAGGGTCCTGATCCACAAAGAAAACTTCTAGATCCAAAGGTAATAATTGCTCTTCTCCATTGAAAGCTTTCCCTCAGGCAGGTAAACCTCAGAAATTCTCTTCCATCCACACCACATTCCAATACTTCCAGCCTCCAAATGCCCAAGGCACCCCTTCTGTGCATTGCTTGACTGCCTCCTGAGAATCTTTGTGAGCAATTGTTTTCCTAAGTTCCCCAAGATCAAGCCTTTCAATCAAGGGCTCAAAGGGCTGCAGCCCTGCAGGAATTCATCCACAAAGCTTGTATACTGCAGCAGACAAGGCCTTCTGCCCAACTCCCCTTTCTCAACTACGACAGCAAGTGCTGGATGCGGACACCTGTGGGAACAAATTGCATTACATTTATCTAGTAACTGGGGCTTTGGTGGAGACACATTTTTATTGTGGATTAATTTCTATATAGGTGCTAAAGCCAAGCTAAACAAAAGTTTTAATCAGTAATAGGTTGCTACTAATTTCCACCTCAAGACAACTACTGCCACAAGGCAGGAAGCTGATACTTTCTGCAACCAATTTTTTTCATTCCCAGGTCACCTTTCTGTACAGCACAAAGTGGTCAAGGTATTCTTTTTCCTTCCAAAACCACTGGCATTCTGGTATAGGTTGCAGATAACTATTTCCATCTGAACAATCCAAATACACAAAAAGATGGCAGCCCCCTTTCCCTTACAGAACGTCAAGCATGAAATCCCTTTTTTTTCCCCCTTTTAACTTGTCAGAATGAAACTAGAGAGCTGAAGCCAGGAGGTTCCACATCACTCCAGCAGTGCAACAAACTTGATTGCTGTTGGTACAGCAAGCTAGGAAGGTCCCCAACAGAGAGAATGAAATGGGGCACGGGACAGAGTGTCCTTTCCAGACTCACCATCTCTGGAATTGCACATCCAGTAGCTCTGAACCAGTAACTGGGATGATGCCCAGTAATGTGCTCTCCACTGCCATTACAGGAGGTCTGGTATTTACAGGCATACTCACCTTTCTGAAGAGGGGACAGTTCTTGTCTACTGCTAGAAAGGATGCCAAGTAACATGAAGATCCTCCAAAACTTCCCTTGGAGATATTTATCTTATTGCAGTGTCACGCCCTCAGCAGTCACCTGACTGGGAAAGGGCCTAAGTCAGTGTTTCCCAGCCTCTCCCTAAGGACTGAAGCCTGCCAGGGCTGTCTAATACAGTTTCAAGCAAGATTTTAGCTCATGTGTCCAGCCAGGGAAAGGTCAGAGAGACACCAGGCAGAACAGTAACTACACACAGAGGTCACTTCAGCTCTGTGGAAGCCTGTTAGAGAAGCCCATCTCTCAGCCCATGATTCCCTAGAGATCATGTGGCTTTCCACTAGCAAAATTCTCCATGTTTATACCAAAGTACTAAAACACAGACAAGATCCTGTTCCACTTGACAAGCTGACCCCCAAGTCCAGACACAGCTTCTTTAGCTTAGTTTTCACATTCAGACCAAACTAATGTACCTATGCCAGACATTCCCTATGTGCCACCCCAGGCTGTTTTCAAAGTGTTCATGCAGAACTCAATCCTTTCTACATTTATTAGCTATTCCCTGTCAGCAGTCACAGCTACAAGACAGGCTTCTACTAATACATTGCTGCTGATCTAGGGGTTAAGATTCCTGGCTGACATAGCTTTACCAAGCAGAAACTGTTTTACCAAGAAAAGGAAAAAAAATCTGCTTTCATTTCCAATATGATGTAGAGGATTTTTAATATTACAGGAACACAGATCTATTCTGGTTAACATGACAGTATGAGACAATATTAATGAAGGAATGTAGTGAGCTATCAAGGTACATGTTACTTTTTTCCCAGTTGTTCTTTGTATTAAAAAGAAAATAAATTATTATCTCAAATACAGAGCTGTAGGAGGGAAGAAGCCAGCGCTCAACCATTATGTACCATACTCAAACAGGGCAACAGCTATATTCATTTTTATTCAAAATGGTTGCTGGAATAATTTAAATGTGTATGTTGTGTCTATGTGTTTAGCAGCTGCAGCTGACAGCTTAGTAAGAAGCCACACATACAAGTTACCAGGAACAGCACTACCCTAGCTGCTTTCTTAGACCTATAAACAATATCATTCCTGTTCCACTCCTTAGTCACAGCATGCCCACTTTCCAGCTCTCACATTCCCTGTCTTACCACTCTCTCAGGGCCAGGTTTTAACCCAGGCAAATACTGAGAACCTGTAATCACTACTGTCCCACTCCCTGGCCTCTTCACTTGTTGGCCCCTATGCTGGATATTTCCCAGGGTACTTCCCACCCTGCTGCATCAGTCTCTGCAAGCAAACACCAAGCTTGCCAGCAAATACATGCACTTCCCTTTTCATCAGATGGGACCCCAAACAACTGAAAGTTCTTTCTTCCTAAATCACTGATAAACAGGTGTTTAAAACTCTAGCCAAAGCTAGTATATCCCACCTCAGCAGTCTCAATCCACACTGAATGCAAACATTTTCCAGGATTTTATCTACATGTTATCTGGTAATGTTTTTTGGGTGTGGTTTTTTTTTTCTGCACATATTGACTGGTAAGATCAATAGTCCATCCTGTAACACAGTTGCCTGGAACTTAGTAAAGGTAAGTTATTGTAGCAGATTGGACCAGTCTACCATCTCCAACTAGGCTTGGAGCAAGAAGTTTGGTTTGTTTGGATCTTTACATGAACAGCACCAATCCAAACAAAATAAAATGCCTTGGACTCATCTAACCTTGAGTAAAGAAGGCAGAAATAATGGAAGTGGTGATCAGGGGTGTTCCCTGGGTTGTGGATGGGGAGTGGGTAGGGAGGCAAACTCCAATAAGTTCCTGCCACTGGAATATTTTCCTGTGATTGAATCACCTTGCAGTGCCAAGAGCAGGGATCAGGTTTACATGAATACATTAGGAAGTCCTAAGGAAGCAGACTGCAATCAATGGAATCAACAACCTTTGTGGGAGCCACAAGTCAGTTAGCTCCATTCTATCACTGAGCTTCTGGTGGTTTCTTGCTTCACTAGGCTGCACAGCAGTCAGAAGTCTCCAGTCTTCTCTGCTCCCTTCTCCCACTTGGAAGCCACAGTAAGTTTTTAACTCATCTGCAGTTCTGTAACTTCTGGGTTTCCTTTACCAGTAGCTGTCTTTTTCACTGGCTGCTTTTTGAGGAAGGGGAATGGGAGATAAGAGTTGGCAAGAAATTTGTCCTTCAGACCAAATGTGTGACAATCATGTGGCCAATTATTTCAAAGTACTGCATTTCTTTATCTATGGTTGCATCAAACAGATTTCTGGTTTTACATGGTAAAAGCTGATTTACTAAAACTGCTTATTATGTGAATACTTTCCTTCCAAATATTCATATAATGGGGACAAAAACATGAAAGATCATCCTCAAGGCATTTCTGAAGTTCATCCAGTTCGCTGCAGAGTTTTGAGTCCCAAACAGTCTGTAGAAGGGAATACAATCAACTCCTTGAATTGAGGGCTGAGTAAGATAAGACTGAGTGCTAGGGCATCTCTTACGGTACAGAAGAATGAGGCTAAAGCATCACACCCATTACTTCTGTTCCAGGTGTGACCAGTTCCTCCACTTTGACAGCAAGGCTCCTTTTTCACCTTTTACCAGAGCTAGGTTTACTCTGCAGGAAAATCTAAACAGCATAAAAACAACCACAACTTAAGGCAGATTTCAATTCCATATGAACTGGAAGGACTGTAGGGTAGCTTTTACAGAGTCATTTTGCATCGTCTTTTATGGGACCAGACATGTGAAAAGAAAGCATCATTTGCTCTGTGGACTGGAGAGAACTTACATTTCCTTTCTAGCATCTCCTGGCTCAAGGAGAGTTTGGCAGATCAGCCACTTTGGAGGTGTTCCACTCCTAAACATATTCATACACCTTTCTGACAGATTTCCCAGAGATACACACAGGTAACAAGGTTGAAGTAGGAAAGCCATTAGAAACTGGCCTGCACTGTGGAGATTCATACTTCATTGAATCATGAATGGTTTGGGTTGGAAGGGACCACAAAGATCATCTAGTTCCATGCCCATCTCCATGGGCTTGAATGCCACCCACTAGACCAGGTGGTTTAAAACCCCATCCAAACTGGCCTATAACACTACCAGGGGCATCCATAACCTCTCTGGGCAGCCTGTTCTAGCAACCCTTTGAGTAAAGAATTTCTTCATAACATCTAATCTAAATCCCTCCTCTAGTTTAAAAACATTCCCCCTTGTCTGATCACCATCTGCCAATGTAAAAACTTGCTCTCCCTCTTTTTTATACGCTCCTTTTAAGTACTGAAAGGCTGAAATTCTTCTACTGAAAGGCCATGAATACTTCACACATTCTTCTTGAAGTTCATTGCCCTGCATGTCATGGAGCAACTTTTATCTACTTTCATAGTATCTGCACAGAATCTGCTCTTTCATATCAGTAGTGCCTCTTAAAGTAAATTTTTGAATCTCAGGCTGAAAAACAGAACTATTAACACTTCATATCCCAAATGTTATTCAAAATACTTTAAGAGAACAGAGGCAAATGGGGCAGTCAGCCCAAAGTGCACACGTGACAGGATAGATTTTAATGTTCAGCATCACTGGAATGTCATTTGCTTTCTCAGTCCACTGCTCAAAGGAATTATTTCAGCTTCTGGTCCTCAGGATTCAACCTGACATGTGAGGAAAGAACACTGGAAGGCTTTTTAAAAAACCCACAAGCACAACAAGGCAATCCAGTGGGCTTTACTTCTCTGCAATGCTTCCTGAAGCAGCTCAAAACCCTAGTTGGTTGCTTGCATTGGAACAGAAGCCTGCTGGAGTCAACAGCAAGCTTTGACATGGGTTACCAGAGCTCACCAGTCCTCATACAGGGCAGAGCTGACTGAAAACATCAGGAAACAGAAGTAAATACCTGTAATGATTCAAGAAGTGAAATATGCTACATCTTCTCCCAGTCCTCCATGACAGCATCTTGCCTTGTCAGAAAAGGCAGCAAGGCCACTTCAGAGCTCTGCACAGCAGTACTGCAGCTGGTGCAGCTCAGCACCCTCAGGAGTGGGAGAGGTTTGGCTCAGCAGCAGGGATACTGTACTGAGGGATGGCAGGAAGTTACTACCAACAGAAAATCACCTGTAGGTGACTGAAAGGATTGACTTATGTCCCTGAGAGCCCAGAAGGCAAGTACTGTATCTTCCTGCAAACAGAAGAGATGTAGTTTGGGCAAGCTCACAGGACTGAGGAGGCTAAAGACTTGCTAGCACTGTTACTTACGGGTTGCCTGAAGCAAGTGTAACTCCTCTAGCCTGGAAAAACTTAGTTGCAATAAACAGTCCTACCACAGTCACCTATTAAGAGAGCATAAAATCCCACACAAACCTAATGCCTCTGGATCCAGGCCCCCGGTACCATGGAGATCTCTCACATGCCTTTTCAACAAACTACAGTGCCCAGTGACAATCACTAGATTTAATACACAAATTCCAACTATTGCAAGTCTCAAAGGCTCATTCCCATCGTCCCATTCACAGCAAGGAGAAACCAATGCAGGCTCAAATGTGATTAGGATGCCAGTCACATTTACTGCCTTATAGCAGTGCCCAGCTTCAGCCCACATTTCAGCATAAAGGAACTTGAGACTAATGTACCAGTCACTGAAACAAAGCTGGACGATTACAAGCAAAGGATGCACCAGGTTCTTTGCACCGACATTTTGCTTTGTGCTGCTGGAAAAACTTGTGCCCAGAGTGCATTTGATGTTAAATTACAGTAATCGCCATGCTGCAAGGTAGTGGCAAAAAGCTACTACTTTAACGGCTTCTTAACTGCTCCAAGGATGCCAAGTTCTTTTGTAATTCTTCAAAGAGCAAAATCCTAAATTTTTCATGAAAACTTCCAGATACAACAGTCACTGTTTTCTGACCCATCCACTAAAGTCTTAGGCTAAAATATTAAGGCTTTTTTTTAATCTATCTGTCACAGTTGCTTCTCACAGAGTACCCTCTACACCCATTGCACTGAATAACTAGTGATAAAACAGCTTGCCTGATCACAAAGTATGTTTTAAAAAGATAAGAGCTCCTTAAAGGGCTTAAACAGCTCTCCTATTGTTCAGGCATTTCCCCATGAACTCCCAAGAGCAACCCAAATTCACAGATCACTGATCAGCTGATGGCAAAAATAGAGGCAGTTTATTAATGCTCTCTGATCAAGAGTATAGCTTTTTCCACTTGGGCTACAAGTAGATACTTTTAGCTTTTGAGGTCCCCAGTTCAATCCCTGGATGCCAGCCATGACACAGACCAAATGGTTCAAACAACAACTGAATAATCTCCAGTCCCTGAGATGGCCAGAATAAAGAGTATACAGTGTTTGCGATGCTTGCTGGTATCATGAGTTCTGACAGAAGCTCCCATCACCCCATAGTGGTGGTGAAGGCATTCTTACAGCTTTGCATCTCCTAAGAAGTCCTGTTATTGCATTACTGATCTTGTACATATATAATATATGTGTGCGTGTATGTAAATGTACACTAATTCTCTGATAAATATTTATTTGCTTTTTGTTGGACATCCATGATCATCCAGGGAAAGCCCAGAAGATTCAGGCTAGGTCTTGTATAATCCACAAAAACCTAAAATGACTAAAAGCACCAGTCATTACCTTGTGAAGAAATTAATCCAGGCTTTTATAACTTTGTTACACACACAGTCTGCCAGTGGCCTGCAACATTTTGGCATAGTCCAGTCACACACAAGCCTGTTCACTTATTGACATTTGATAATAGAATTCCAGGTGGGCAGTTGTTCTCAGCCCTATACATAGGTGACACACTGAAGTTACTACTTCTTACAGCCTGAGAAGGAGACAGTCTTCACTTGAACAAGTGCAGGCAAGCCAGAGAAGCTCAAACACAGAGGTCAGAAGAAAAAAATAAAAAAGGCAATAAAGCAACACAATAGACCAGGCACAGAATAGGGAAGGCAGCAGGCAGCTGATCAAGCTCACACATTCATTCTGTTCCAAGCTGCAACTCAAAGGACAATCCAGTAAATATTTTAGGGAACTTCTAGAGAAATACCATTAATTACACAAAACACTATCAAAAGTGGACTCCATCTCACACAAAGCACATTGTGGACTTCAGGGAAAGGTGAATCCTTGCATGAAAGAATGTGCCCAGTTATGCAACTCGCGGGGAGAAGCTCTACTTTGACTCCACCCAGAGACCAGCTCACACCTGGAGCAAGGAGTATCTGGACCTTGTCATTTTAGCCCACACACTGCAGTTGTGCATTCTGCTCTCATTCCTTCCTGAGAATGACTTGAGTCACCCTCTCTAAGACTTAGTGACTTCTTAGTGATACTTCAATTCCAGGGTGGAGTGGAAGGTGTACTGCAATCAATTGCCATCGTATCAGAAATTCCTTTGTGCGAATTACACCGGCGGTTGATTTGAAGGGGAGAGAAGTTCATTTCCAGTGTCAGGAAGTAGGGAGCACCAGTTCTATAAGGAGGATCAAAAAGTGAAAAAAAGGGAAGACTATTTCCCAGGGCCAGGAACAAGTGTCTGGCGGTGGTCAGCTAACCTTGCCTGCCCCACCGAACCCCGAGCCTTCCTGCATGCCTGAAGAACTGAAGCAAGCAAAGAACACATAGTTGGCACAGAAAGTGGTGGAACAGGTTAATGCGTTTGGGCCACGCTAGCTTCACTTATCGATAGCTTTACAGAGATCATGGAACCCTCTTCCCGTGCCCAGTGACAAATCAGACTGTCTTCTCAAGCACTGGATATTCAGGCCCACTAATACCCTCCCTGTTTATCAGCTTTCTCCTGCACTAGGCTGAAGAGGACACGGTAACCCCAGCAGCCTGCCAGGGGCCCGGTGACACGGCCGCAGGCAGCACCCCTGGTGCCTGCCCCTCGCCCTCCCCTCCGTGCTGTCGGCAGCCAGAAGAGAGGAAGAGGACAAACAAGGACAGAATTGTCCCATCTGCCGAACGTCTCCATCCAGCTGCCCGAAGTTCGGCTCACAGAGCGGCAACACGGACGCCCGAGAGAAGGGACCTGCAGCCCCGCGAGCGTGGGCCCTGGCGCGGCCCCTTTCCCCAGGGGGTCCTGGGAGCCGCTTTATCCCCACTCTCCACAGAGCTGCCAGCGCCCGCGGCTCCGATTTCAGAGTGGGAAGCGGCTCTGCGCGGATCCGGCACAAAGAGGCCCCTGTCCCCGCGGCGGAGCGGAGGCGCGGGCTCCGGAGGGAGGGAGAGAGGGAGGGAGGGGGAGCCTCAGCAGCCCCCAGTGACGGGGCGGCGGCGGCGGGCCGGCCCCGGGAGGCCGGCGGCGGGGCAGCCGGCAAAGCTTAGGGACTCAAAGGGAGCAAAGCTCTGGCAAGAGCTTCTCCAGCCCCTCGCGAACAACCCGCCGGGACCGCAGCCCCGCCGCCCTCCCCAGCCCCGCGCGCCGCTGCTCCCGCACCTACCGGGGGTGTCCGCTGCGCCTCCAGACGCACCGCGCCGAGCCGCCTCCCAGTCCCCTCCTGCCCACAGCCAGCGCCCAGCCGGGTACCGCCTCCCCCACCCGCCCCCTTTCCATGAGGAAACTTTTCCCTCGCAGTTGCCAGCGCCTCCCGAGACACGCTGCCCGCCGCGGGAAGGCGGCGCCGGAACCTGGACGGGCTCTGCCGCCAGGACCGCCGGTACCCCACGGGGCACAGGTCCGAAAGGCGCCGGGCCCGGGGGAGCGGAGCCTGCAGCGGTGACCCCGCCGCTTACCTCGCAGGCGGCGCGGCGGGACGCTCGGCGGGCAGCGGCCACCTGGGGGAGGCGCGGGTTGGGCACTCCCCCTATTTCAGTCGCGAGACTCGGGGGTCCCACCCCGCCTCCAGCAGCTCCCGCGGGGCGGGCCCGGGCTTCGCTGCTCCGATGGCAGCGGCGGGGCAGCTTCGGCGCGGCTCCCGCCTCCCCGCCCCCGCCGCCCGGCCCTTGATCCAATTAACGGGAGCGGGCTCTGCCCAGGCAGGTGGGGTCGGGGGAGGATGCCGGGAGGGCAGCGCTGGCTCCCGTCGTCGTTCCCCCCCTCGTCCACGTTGGGGGGCGCCTGGAGCCGTGTGGTGAGGAGGGGACTGAGGAAAGTCTGCCTGGCCGGGATCCCCCTCGTGGCGGGGGCGGGAGGGAGGCAGCCCTGGGAGGAGCTGCCCACTTGGCCCAGCCCCGAATTCGGCTCCTGTCCGTGAGTTCGTTCATCTGTGCGCTGTACCGGCCAGCTGACCTGCAGGGCCCGGAGCCGGCCTGGTGTGTTGGAGCAGGAGGTTCCCCAAGGCCATCTCCCACCCAAGTGAAGTGCTGTGGTCTCGCTTATGAGGTGGCATGGATCACTCTCCCTGGGCTTAGAGGGTGGCATCACCTCAGTTCGCCTTGGCATTCGTCTTTCTCTTTCAGCCCGATCCTGCTAACTGTTTTCAGTCACTTTTCCAATCCTCTGAAAACCTCTATCTGAATAATTCGGGCCTCATCTTTAAGTCTTCGGAGCCTTTCAGATGACACCAGCTGTTTTCTAAATGCCAGGGAGTTTGCTTGCCAGCGTTTCTTTTTCTAATGCCAGGCCCCTGAGTGCAATTTCCCCTGGGGCAGGGATTGTACAAGGAGCACTAGGAGACCTTGCTGGCCTGCCTCCTGACTGCTTCCAAGTAACTTGGGACACAATTCCAAGGACCAGCTGTGGGTTTGCAGTGATGTTTATTCAAGTGGTGGAAAAAGGAAAGACTGAGAGGCTTGCAGAAGGAAGAGAGCATGCCATAAATCTTCCACTTCTCTGGAGCAGTACTTGGGTGTTTTGCCTTCCTTTACAAGTGCCCTAGATTTCATAAGAGCCAGAAAAAACAAAAACAAAACAAACAAAAAAAAAAAACCTGTGCTGATGCCCTTCACGTACAGTGAAATGCTGTGTTAGAAAAGGGACATTAGAAACCATTCCACTTAATTTCTGCTGAGACCCATCCTCTTTTACCAGCATAGGGTCCCTATCAATGACCATGATAGGTCATTGCCTATGGTGTCACCATAAGCATCCTTTAAAGAAGTGAGGAAAGATACTTATCTTGTCCTCAAAGTTAATCACAATTGAAAGTATAAGCAACAAGTTAGTCTTTTACTAAAACAAAACTATCTATGCCAACTCTTTGGCATCTCCCTAATTCAATGAAGTTCTGAATTTTTGATTTCCATTATCAAATTAATATACATTAATGAAGGTCAGAAAAGGCAAATGCCTGTCATCCATTAATAGTCTATATGCAATGTTTGCCCTGTGTTATGTTTTCATGCTGATTTCTATACCGAGATCCCATGTGCATCTAAGATAGAGTGTCTAAGGCAGATGCTGTCCATGTGGGTTCTGGCCACCGCCAGTACTGATTGCAAGGCAAGAGTACAAGACAGCATGGCTGTTGCAATCCTGTCTTCCAAGGCTGGAATGGCTTGGGGAAGATAGGGTGCTGGGGTAAACGAGGCCACAATGATAGAGATCTTTTTGTTCATTTTCCTGGTATGGGCAGCTTAGCAATGGTCATGGGACAGAAGGAGGTCAGATAGCATGATATTTACTCCTTCATCTCTAGGGTTTTATATTTTGTTTTACTTTTTAATAGAATATAGGGTTGTTTTCATATGCATGGCAAACTCTAGTTGCTCTAATGATACATACTTTAGTGAGACTAAAGTAGCCAAAAATATTCATGCATTGGACAAAGATCCTGGCAACAAAGAGGCAGAACACCTAGTGGTTATTACTAATACCATGAAGCTGATCTTAGTTACAATATAGCTTTACCAGACCCAGTGACAGGACAACTTGATTCTGTGGGAGAGAACCATGTCCCATAACTGAGGCAGAGTCTCAACATAATCGTACATCTGAGAAAAGGCATCATAAAAATAAGCCTAATATCCTGCCCATGCAGAATTCTACTCCTCTGACTTTGTTGCATACTGCAGTTCGAAGACTGTGAGACTGTAAATACATGAAAGAATATTTTCTCAAATTAGTCTTTCTCTTGCTTACTCAGAATACCATCCAGACACTGAGCTGTGAGACATCAGGCCAGTGGCATTCTTTCTGTGCATGAATTGTGTACTGTCTGCTGTTCTTGCCTTAGTGGATAACAATTACAAAAATATCTTGTGATTCTCTAAAGAGTAATCAGTGTTAGTCATTGACACAAACGCTCTGTTTAGCATGTGGCCTCGAGTACGCTGTGCAGTTCTGGGACTCAAAATTTAAGAATGATGTTGAATCCTCGTCTCTGTCCAGAGTTTGGTTTGTCTCGGTTGGAGAAAAGCAGGCTGAGGGGTGACCTCATGGCTCTTTACAGCTTCCTGAGAAGGGGAAGTGGAGAGGGAGGTGCTGATCTCTTCTCCTGTGATCCAGTGATAGGATGTATGGGAGTGGTTTGAAGCTGCACCAGGGGAGGCTTAGACTGGACATTAGGAAGCATGTCTGTACAGAGAGTCAAACACCAGAACAATCTTCCTAGAGAGGTGGCCAAATGCCCCAAGCTGTCAGTTTTTAAGAGACGTTTGGACAATGCCCTTAATACCAGGCTTTAACTAGGTCAGCTCTGAACTGGTCAGGCAACTGGACAAGATGGTCATTGTAGGTCCCTTCCATAGGAAGTATCCTTTTCTACTCTTTTCTATTCCATTCCATTTCTAAAAAATGCTAGCTGTGATAGCTCCAAGATGGAAATGTGTAGGTTACACTGTTTTTTGCTAATGGGTACAGTTCTAAGACAAGTGCTGTGTATTACAGAAGTGCCTGATGAGACTTTAAGACTTGCTAATTGGGTTGATGTATATGTCCAAACCCAGATTGTAGTCCTTATTTTAATTTTTGTGTATGGCATTCTGATACAGCAACTAATACAACTTTATTACTGTTCAGGGGAAAAAACATAGAGACTGAGTATTTGTTGTTTTTCTGGGAAGTTTTTCTGTTCATTTTCTAATATGGGAGAAAATCCTTAGGTAACTGTAGTTATAATGCAAAAAATAGTAGCATCCCAAACCAAACCCTACAGAAGCCATGGCTATGTACAGCTACTTTAGAACTTGTGTTCATAGCCACCTCTGTGGATGACTGTACCGTCATTACTCAGCACAGTTACCCCTGGTAGGCCAGCAGCAGGGGACCTTGCTGCTCCAGAGAGGAGGGAGAAGGTTCCCCACGCAGCATGGCCGGCAGACAGCACCCTCCACTGCAGGTGTGGGGGGAAGTGCTGCTACCTCCCTCCGTCTTGGTAGAGCTCTTCCTTCCTCATTCTTGTCAGCTTCCTCATGTAGGATCTGGTACTCTCTCAGCTGCTCTCCAGACTTTGTTATCAGCTTTTGAAGCGCCTTTTGTTGTTGATGCTGTTGTTGATGTTGTGTTCCAACACCAGGTGCATTTTCTTGTGGAAATGGTGTTTTTAATTTTTTTGGTTTTGATTGCCGTGTTTGGGGCCCTTACGAAACAGCTTTACTAGGACAATGAGATGCTCTAGAAACTAGCGAGGGGCGTATGATTTTACGTGCTGCACCAAATAAACAACAGGCAGACAAAGACGGATCACGCCTTTCAGGCCAGCGTGGCCCTCGCAGCCGCCTCTCGCTCCCGGGGAGCCGGAGGTGCTGCTCATGCTGATGGCCGGGGAGGCCGGCAGGGGCTCGGCAAGCACCTCGAGCCCTCCCCAGCCTCCCCCTGTCGCTGCCCCGCTGCGGCGAAGGGCGGCAGGGCCCACCACGGCCGGCGAACTCGGTGCCGCTCCGGGGGGCCGGGCCAAAGCCGCTGCCCTCCGTTCCCGCCCCGGTTATGAAACCGCGGGGGAGGGGCCAGTGCCGCCCGCCGGCCGCGGCGGCGCCGGGAGAGCCGAGGCCGCGGGAGCGCAGGTGAGAGCGGGGTGGGCTTTCCGCCCAGGCCCGGGGGCGCCGCGCCGCGCCAGGGGCTGCGGGGCTGCCCCGCGCCAGCAGGCCCGGAGGCGCCGGAAGGGGGGCGCTGCCTGGGCAAGAGCCTGCGCGGTGCCCGCCGAGCTATATTTAACACGGGCAGATATCCCTGACGGCCATCCAGGAATTCTAAGTAAGCTTAACGCGAGCACAGGCTCAGCCTAGGGATGCTCTGCGGGAAGGAAGTGCTCCTGCGGACGGCGTTTGGCGCACGGCCCGCTGGCTGCAGAGGAGGCCGTGGGAGGCCCATACTTTTCCTCAGGGGCCTGCTGGCGTTGTGGCCGGTATAACGCGGGACACGAGTGGCTGCATCCCACCGCGGTCAGAAGAGCAGTTCCGGTGTGGTTGCCAGGCGGTGCAGGAGCCCGATCCAAATACCAGGTGGTGGTTGTGAGGAAAAGTGACCATTATGCAGGAAATACCTTGTGAGCCCATTTGTTGCAAGGCCGGTCAGCCCTGGCCACTGTCATAAAAACTGTGACCTTTCACTCAGCTGAATCTAAAGAGCTCAGCGTGAGCTACCAGAGAAAGAGTTAGGGTATTATGTGGTTTCACAGACGTACTTTATGCAAATCTTTGGGTTTCAGGCTTAAACGTCTGGTTAGGGCACATCTGTCAAAACATATTCTAGTGCTTTAGGACATGTCAATTTTCATATGTGAACAAAGAAGATTTTATTGAACCTGTTCCTCTCTTCAGTAGAGAACAACAAAAAGCTAGTGTCATCCCAGTGAAAGAGGATACAGGTCCAATCACTACCTTCAGACTGACTGGGATATGTTCCATTACAGTTTTTCTCTGTCCTCTGGTTAAGCGTATGACAGTCTTACCTTCCATGCTTTGTTTGCTTTTAGTGGTCAGACAGAATGGCTCCAGTGAACCAGCCAAAGGACAAGAAGCATGAGAGGGCATGTCAGCATTGGCCAGAAGAGGCAAAATCAGCTGGGAAGAGGAAACGGGATTATGGAGAACGAGGGAATGAGAAACAAGAAAAGAAGTTGCTTGTGAGAAAAACATCTAAACTCTCAGGGAAAATCGGTAACATTTCCTCAGATTCTTAACTCTTTCTCCCTGCCAGATTTACTGCAAATGACAGGCATTGACTAGTTGAAGAGGGAGAATGCCAAGAAGCATGTTCAGACATGAGTGTTCAGATGGGCTTAGATGTTGAATAGGCAGACTCATGTTGGGGTAGTACATCCTCCAAGTTTTTGTCTAGTGACTGTGTGTGCATGCATGAATGTTTAAGGTTTGAGACTCCGTACTACTTGGTAAAAGCCTGAAGCACTGAAGATGCTGTTACAGCTCATTTGAGGGTGGTTAAGTTTTGTGGAATTCCAGTGTTACCAGATCTCTGCTTTAGTATAGGACAGACCCATCTTGGTAATCCATTCTTACTCTCGTGCAATTCCAAATGCAGTTGTTAGTTTTAAGGTTGGTGTCCTACAGCACCCAGTCTGAACTGGTATTTACACCCCGTTCCTTCCCTGTTCTAATTTTTGCTATGGTAGGTAGGAATACTTTCTACCTCTGTTCAGATTAGAATGGACAGAATTTCTTCTTATTCTCCTCATGTGTGGTTTTTTTTTTTCCTTTAGTGTCTAATTTGTGTTAAAGTCTTAAAGATTTTTGATGTAATGTGGAGTTGTGATTAATTTCTAATATACTGGAAAGTTTAATGCTTTGCATTATCGAGGAAGTTGTCTAGACTTTACCTACAGCAACTTCATAGAATCATTTAAATTCAAAAAGACCTTTAAGATCGTAGAATCCAACTGTTAACCCAGCACTGCCAAATCCACCACTAAACCATGTCCTTAAGTGCCACATCTACACATCTTTTAAATATCTTTAGGAATGAGGACTCATCTGCTTCCCTGAGCAGCCTGTTCCAATGGTTGGCAACTCTTTCAGTGAAGAAATTTCTCATGATAGCCAACCTAAACTTCTCCTGGTGCAACTGGAGACCCTTTCCTCCTTCCTATCACTTGTTACTTGGGAGAAGAGACCAGCTCCCCTCTCCCTACAGCCTCCTTTCAGGTGGTTGTAGAGAGCAATATGGTTTCCACTCGGCCTCCTTTTCTCAGATAAAACCTTTCATTCCATCCGTGGTTTAGGAGATCACTAGGGTTGCTGCCTTGTTTGGAGATATACTACATGTTTTCTGTACAATTTTACTTAAAGATCTGGCTTAAGGATCCAGAAATTACTGAAGTGTTTTTCAAAAGTCAGAGATACAGGGATTCTTTGATTTTGCACATGTCCACTGTGTGGTCTGTAAATCCAAACTTGGAGGAGCTAGCAGGATGAACAGTGACTGTGGAGGCAAAAATGCTCTTTTTGAAAGGAGTTCTGTCTAGAATTGTAGATAGTTAAAACATCTTCTGTAGTTAATTTAGCTACATGATTTTATTGTAACTTCATGACCTGATTTTTGTATTTGATAAGCATCTGCCATTCCTGTAAGATACTTCAGAAAAATGAGGCTAATCTTATTTTTCCCTTAACCCTTTCTTAAAAAGATGAAGAGCTTAGTATTAGAGAAGTATAAAAGAGTACTTTTTCATTCTGTGTTCCAGTTTGTATGTGTTTGGAATTTTTTTTCTCCTGATCCATATAGCACAGTTTCTGTTTCTTACAATTAAACCACCTTTTTAGAATGTTTCTTTTAGCTGATTCTAAAAAGGCCTGAGACTTTGTTTCTTAATAAATTATCCACCATTGTAAAATGGAATCTGAAAAAAAACCTTCAATTTCTGTCACCTCTGAAGAAGAAACTGTGGATACCAATTCTTCAGTGAAAAAAAGGAATTAGAATAGAAATACTTTTGTACATATTTCAACAGGTGTGACAAGTGTTCTTACTGTGTTCTTACTTACTTTTTTATGAACAAAAAAGTGCTTTTCTCCATCATTGCATTAAAGAAAGATTTAATTTAGGTTCTAATCGTATAGGGTGATCCGTGTGTTTTCAGTCTTCTGTGTTGTTTTTTTGTTGTTTTCTTTTTTTAGTAAGTGTCCTTAAATGAAAATAGCATTTGTGTTTCTTAAGAAATGCATTTGACATTTAGATCCCTTGGGGTGTTACCGACCACTGGTGTGGGGATGGTTAGATCACAGACATGGGACCGAACAGATCTAGTTTTTACGTAAAGGTCCCTGAAGACAAAAACTTGGGACATGAACAAAATGTAGAAACAAGCTGTGCTCTCAGCAAAACTCACTCCAAACAGAAAGGTTTTCTGGCAGTGAGGTGTCAGCAAGTCTATTATCAAAACCAAAATTCGCAGCGCTGTAAGCAGACTCTATGGGCTACAGCATGAGCGGACAGAAAGTTCTGATTCACAGCAGGCATTTCAGGAACTGTGTGGGAGCTCATGTTGCCATACTTGGGAAATTTTCAGGTGTTCCTGCTGATCACACATGTGACACTTCTTTTCCTGTATGCAGGGGCTTACCACCTCCCATGGCATATTTCCAGGTTGCTGGGGCTTTCGATGGCAGCATTGTGTTTGGGTATAAAACATTCAAATTGTATGCTGTCCAAGAGGTGCACCACCCACCTGTGGCGTTGCTTTAGTCGTTTCCTGTTGTCTTTGATAAATCTTTTGGAAAGAGAAGGAAGGTTTAACAAGAGGGAGCATACACAAAGCTCTGGTGGGCTATGGGATGCACTGGACTCCATAATTGCAGAAGCTGCGGCACCTTAGATGTGTAAGAAGTATTTAGAGGCTTCCATCTTGTGGCTGAAGCTTTTCATGGATAAAGCAGCAAATGCAGATGTCTTCCTATATTGTTTGGCAAATTAGCATGACAGGTGTTGCTAATCAGTAAGTTTTACTCTTTTCCTCATGGGCAGGTTGCAGTGGAGGTGGATTTGTGATGAAAAACAAGAGAGCCCTTCCCTCTCAGCTGGAGCGGCGATGCAGCATTGTTCATTATATCTACCAGAAAATGTTGGGAGGCTCCATTCAGGCACAGCTCAGGCAGGTGAGGAGTGTCTCTTTCAGGACCAGTTGGGCATCTCAGCTCCCTACATAAAAAGATCTTCAACACAAGCAGTGGAACTTTAAGGAGCTTAAAAAGTTCCCCACATATACAGTTTGTGGCTCCAAGTCTGGTGCACCCTTATGTTTCTTAATGCTGTAAAAAGCAAGAGCTGAGATGGCTTTCCCTTTTGGTTGACCCAGCCCTGCCAATTTTTATCCTCTGTTAATTCTATACTTCCTTGAATCATATTTAAACTTGCTCACTCTCCAAGTTGAGTTATTGCACAGTGATACTTTTGCATGCTGATCTGACTGTTTTGTGATACTGTTCTTGTATCCACTCTACTTTGCTAGTTTTGTCAGGTGAAGTGTTGAAATTTTTTCCTCTTCACAGACAAGACACTTCATCAAGTCCATAATGTTTTACTGTTCCCTAGAGCTGACTGCCTTTCGTTTGAAAATTAATTCTTTCTGTAACATCCATAGGTGGGAAACACCTGGGCAAGCTTTGTTAGGAATTTTGTGTGAACATACTAACATTAATGATAATTCAAAATTATTAGCATTCCTCATTCAGAGAATCTCAGGGATGCTTGCAAAAGTCATTATTCTCTTTACCTTTTGAACAGAGATTGGAGCTGGCTTTTCTGCGTTCTCTTTCCTCATACTGCCTCTTTCGAAGAGCAAGTCCCTTTGACAGGAGAGTGACATGCCTGGAATGGCACCCAACACACCCCAGTACGCTAGCTGTCGGTTCCAAAGGTGGAGACATCATCCTTTGGGACTGTGAAGTACTTGCTAAAACCTGCTTCATAAAGGGGGTAAGCCTCTGTGTGTGAGGAATGGGTGGGGGGAAAACCGGAGTACTATGAAATACTGCAGATAAAAACTGAGATCTGTTGTGAGAAGCACATAAGGGTCTCAGGTTTCAGAGTAGCCAGTTATGGGCAGGACTGAGATGCATCAGTGTGTCTGTTCCCAAGTCCCACACTGTTCTAGCACTGGGGAGAAATGAGGCATTGGTGATTAAGTTCAAAACGAAGCAGCACTTGGTGTGTGCTCAGAGGAAAAATAATACAGCAACTGGCAAAACAGTTATCTTCAAGGGATGCCGCAAACAAGTAGGCAGAGAGGGTCTGTCTGGTTTAGGTCTCGATCTTTCTCTGCTCACCTTTTATTGTGGCAGATGAGGAAACATCTTTGAGGAGAAACAAGGTGCCTTTATTTCAAGTGAGAAACTAAGGTAGAATGAATGGTTTGTACAGCTGGCATACCCCCTCATTGCTGTATTCAGCCATTTCCATTCCAACAGGGGCTCAAAGACTTCGTAATTTTTATCACCTTTCTAAGTTAGGTACACATTGAGAGGTTTATCCTCCAGAAATTCCAGACTCTTTTCTCTTTTTGTAAATAGTATGATGCCAGACAGCAAGGGAGTACCTTGCCCGGGGACTGAAGGAATTGCAGCTTTGTCCTCCAGGAGGGCAGCTCCTGGTTTAGACAACATCATGCGGGAGACATGGTTGTCTTTCCTGCTTAGAGGACTGTAGTTTGTTTCACTGTTACTGTTAAAGACATAGCAGTGCCTGCAGACTTACAGAACACACTTTTCTCCTTCCCCATCACTCAGTGGATTTTTCTTTTGTTCATCCCCTTCGTTGTAGATGGGAGCTGGAGGGGCCATCACAGCAATGAAGTTTAACCCTTTTAACCCTAGTCAGCTGTACACTGCGTCAGTTGCCGGCACTACCACCCTGCAGGATTTTAATGGCCATACTGTCCGGGTCTTCACCAGCACCGAGGACTGGGAGTAAGAATACAGTAATGCTTTGGGCCTCTGTGTCCTGCTGGCAGAAGCACTACAGAGAGCAAGAGAAACAGAGAGATATGTTTGTCTCTAATCTGTGAGAGCTGGGCTTCTTCTTTCCCATATACTTGTCCTTTATCCTCTGAATTTCAGGGAGGCTCATTCTTTTTATTTTTCCTTGAAATGGGGTACTGGGTAGGAAAGATCTTTTCACTAATGGGGAGGGACTCTTTGATGTTGCTTACTTCCTTTTGAACGTGAGTGAGTGGGGATCCAGTGGATTTCCTTAGTTGTCTGTTCTTAACACATCACAAAGCTCTGTGCCCTGGGCACCTTCTAACCTCTTCACCTGCTAGCAGTGCTGCTTATTGTCAGACGGTTTTTACAGGACAATTTATAGTTCTCTCCACGCTTCTCCACAAATGCCACTGACTTCAAGCAGTGCCTGCCATTAGGGTCATGCCGATTCATCCCACTGAGCTTCTGGTGCTTATCTAAAATACCAAAATTAAGAGTCTGGGTTCCTTCAGTAGTGAGTGAAAAGGAGATGAATTGCTAGAAGCAGCTCTCAGAATTATCTTCTCAAGACTGTTGTTTTTCTGTGAACTCATGAGGAAGCCTGAGCTCTTCAGATAGTTACTTGAGTTCTGTGCTTGAAGGTGAGAGAATTTGAGTTAGTTTTCACTTTACTTTGCCCCACGTAATTCTTTCTGACTGCAGCTTTCTTGGTTACTTTTTAATTTGGGTGTTCACTTGCAACATTGTAATAGGGCAGAAGGTGAACCCAGGTTCTGCTGGGATGACTGGTGGGGTGAGCAGGGAATGATGAACTGGGTCCTGAGACATGAGGATCTTGTATCCCAGTGGGATGCCTGTCACAACAGTGATGCCTGGATTTGAAAGGGCATGCCATCCTCCTACTGCTGTGAGGACAGGCAGGCTCTATGGGAGGGCCTTTTTTATCTTCATTGGCCTCTTGAAACCTAGTATTTACAGTGAGGCTTTACTAACTAGTTGTTCTGCGAACAGCAGATGGAGCGCACTTGAGTACCAAAAAGTTTGAGGACTCCCAGCTAGCTCTCTTTTTTCCTGTCTTTGTGTAGGGTTTTCACTTTTCCTCAGTAGACAGGCTAGGGGACAACAACATAACAACAATAACAATAAAACATAACACAGAACATAAGATTCCTGTGCCTTGGGGTTAGCAGTAAGATTTGCACTTGGCTTTTCCTGCTTATTGGTACCTTGAGAAAGACCAGATACAACACTGGAAGCAGCCTGTAGGGAGTTACTCAGTGTAGTCTCTGTAAAAAAAGCTTGGTGCTGGGCTGTCATGAGATTTTATGTGGTTTATGCATGGAATGGTGCTGGTGTTGCTTGTGATCTCCTAAGCATGGTCTGAGCCAGGTGGTTCACTGCAGATTAGTTCTACCTCCATAACAAAAGCAGCAGTGCTTCCTGCTAATGAGGTTTGCAGCCCAGAGTTTGAAGGCTCAGAATTTATGTGCTCGGATTTGAAACAGGTTAGAAAAAAAGAGTTCTTCTGTGCTCTGCCAGAAAGCAGTGCTTGTACCTAGAGAAACTGACAGTGTGTACCAGGAGGTGACTGTTGAATTAAGATTTTCACTTTCACTCTAACCTTGATGTCTCTTGGCTTTGTGTGTATTTCAGAAAGGGCCAGGAGATTCTCTCGGAGACATCAAGTTCAGTCCTTATGAGGCAGAGAAGCTTTATGTGGCATCAGGTGATGGCACCCTAAGTCTGCAGGATCTTGAGGGCAGAGCGGTGCAGGTGATCTCTCGTGCCCTGGACTGTGGCCATGAGCATCATAATGTTTGGTGAGAAGAGGGCACTGCAAGGTTAATTCTCTGTTCCTTGGGGTTAATGCTGTGTTACTTCTCTATCTCTGCCAGTGTTAGGAGACTCCTGGTATGAATTGGTCCCATGGGGGAGCTTGGAGACAGAGTCCTGCTTGCTAGGCAGCCACAGGGCACTTAGGCTTTCACATTAGCTGAATGTTACTTTCTGGTGATGCCATCTCCTATCTTGCAGATACTGACAGCTTTTCACTTTATGAAGTGTGAGGTGAGAAGAGCAGGGTAACTTCCTTCTCTTCATTGTTGTCAGGAGTCTGTTTTGTCAGTGGAAGCTCAGGTAGCATAAAGAAAGCCACACAACATACCTGCACAATATGAGTTTATTGAGTTTACCCTGTGGCCCTTTTGCAGACATCAGGCTCACGAGGTTAATTTCTGTAGCATTGAATTCTTAGAATAATCTATCTTGCAGGTGAAGCCTTTGCAACAAGTTCCAAATGGACCCCAGCTTTATTCTCACTACCCTTCTCCTGGGAGAGCTGGCATAAAGACCATGTCTTTATCGTATGTCTTTAGCAGATAAGTTTCTATTCAGTTTTGTTTCCTGAAGCATGAAGTTGAGACAGTTAGATGTGCAACTTTTCAGTCCAAAGCTTCTGTCTTTACTGCTGCTTCAGTGTTTTGTGGAAAATGTAATTTTAAAGCTGTTTCTCTTTGACATTTGTCAAAGTCCTGAGGATGTTCTGATCTTTCCCAAGGTATTTTCATGTGCAGGCACCAAGTGGTTCTTCAGCCTCAATTATGTTCCACCTAATAAGCACTTAAAAATTACTTTGAAGTTGTTTCACATTCAGTCACCAACAGAAAGCATTGCTGATAAGCTGTCCTTGATGCTCAGGCCCACACCACTCAGGCAGGAGATTGCAGTTACAGTCTGTTGCAGTCTCCCTTGTCAGGGAGGAGATGTGAATCAGAACTCCACTGCCTTCACTTTTCTGTAGCAACAACACTGCTTTGTGTCTTTCTCTCTAGTTGCTGGTACTGCAGTGTGGACGTTTCTGCAAGCTGCCGTGCAGTGGTGACAGGTGATAATGTGGGCAACGTGGTCCTGCTCAGCACTTCTGGTGAAGAGGTTTGTATGGCTCCATGCAGCATCTCCTCTACAGGAATCTTCATGGCTCATGTGCTTTCCTACTCTACAGGGACCCTGTAGAGCAAGTGACTTGCAGCTCAGGAGATGAGTTCACTCGTTGTATGGGTGGTGGGAAATCCTCCACTTCTGGCACCCAGTAGACATTTTACATTGTTGAGTGTAATGGTAATAATTTCTAAACCTGTAATGTGCTACCCCTTCCTTTAGAGTATTTGCTACTAGCCAGAATAATTAATTATAGGGTAACCTGAAGCCGTGAGCACCCTCTGCCAAGAACCTTCACACTTCCAGAAACTTAGTGCCCTGATGGGAGTCATTTAGGAGGTACTGCTTTGCTGTACATCCTTCCCTGACCCGGGGGTAGGCACGGAGCAGTAATGGAGTAAATATTGGGATGGAAATTGCACTCCTGCTGTTGGACACGAGAGGGCAGGCAGAGGCAGACTTTGAGTCTGGACTAGTAGCGAAAGAGGAGAGAATAGTTGGAGTGGGGCCTGCTTCAAGAGCCTGCTGTACTGTCACACTGGCACTGCCCTTTCTCCTGCATGTAAGGGTAATATCTGTAAAAACTTGCTACCCAATGAGCTGTGGCCAGAGGCAGCTGTGTAAAGCAGTGGGCAGAGTCAGGAGTGCTCCAGGTGATTTGTCCTTATTCAGCGTTAGTTGCTGCTTTACTTTTGTTCCCCCTGAGAGAATGTGACAGTCTTTTCTGCAGTTGGGAGATATCCATTTTTCTAGGGAGGATGGCCAGCTTCAGCCTTTAGATTAGAGATAACCTTCTGGCTTTTACAGAAATTTATTCATGGCTGCTTTGTGTTTGTGTTGTTAATTGAAATATTTGTCCTACCCTCATGTTTCTTTGCTCCCGCATTTCTAGAGGCCAGTTACATCTCCTCTCACTTTTTTTAGTTCCTTGCTTCTGGAAAATCTGGCAGCAGATTTTCTCTATGTGTTCCAGTTTGTTTCAATCTTTCTGCAAGTGAAAGGCTTTGCACCGCTTAAAGTCTTCCAGATGTGATCTTGCTTTGTACAGTGGAACTAATACTTCCCTCCATGAAGGCCCGGGGTTGCATTTTCTCATAGCTGTAATGAATTGACAGATCAGAGTTTTTCTAGAATGACATAGTTATGTCCCAAGGTCATTCTTTTCATTTCTTGTTTCCAGTGAATACACTCCTGGTGTATTTTAGAAGTTTTGTTACTCTATAAATGTGAGACCTCTTTACTCAGCACTAATAGATTATAATTTCATTTCTTTACTCCAGATCTTGATTATTTTTTTTTCTACATGATTTTCTGTTTGCTGCAGATCTGGAAGCTGAAATTGCACAAGAAGAAAGTGACTCACGTAGAGTTTAACTCCCGATGTGAGTGGATGTTTGCCACAGCATCTGTAGATCAGACAGTCAAAATCTGGGACCTCAGAAATATCAAAAACAAAACAAACTTTCTTCATCTGCTTCCACATGAGAAACCTGTCAATGCAGGTGAGTTAAGGATTTCATTGCATAGATGTCTGCGGAGAGTCCACTCCGCTCAGCATTTTTTGTGGTGGCAGTGTTAGGTTTTGCTCAGATTCCAAGTTGCATGCTAATTGAAGCAAGGAGGCTATTTGGAATGTGTGGCCAGAGGCAGGGAGGAGGCTAGGGCAGCTGCAGCACCTTAAGACTTGCCATACAAATGGTGACACTGTACAAAGCAGCAGTGGCTGAGATTAGAAAACTGAATTTATTGGCACAATCCCTTTAACAAGAGCAAAAAATGGAACTCAGACCTCTGTTTCTTGGGTGCAACTTTACCAGTTGATGGGAGTCCAAACTGCAGGCGTCCATCTCATTATTCCACTGTCTTTCCATTTGAATGAGCAAGTTCCTTTCTTTGCAGTGTTTCCCCCTGTGATTCTGAAATGAGAAAAAAATTTATTTCTAGGTAACTCAGCACAGTAGGTTTCAGCTTACTTTTTGTAAGAGTTTTGAGTTTGAGACAGGTAGTGTGTCTCGTTGAAGTTTTACCTGTTGGGACACACAACCATATTCACATCCCAATTAAAGAAATAGTGCTGGATTTTCCATCAGCGAAATGTGACACTTATTTTTCTCGTCAGTCACAGCATTTTGATCTTTAATTTTCCTTATTGTCCCACTTTCCTAGCTTACTTCAGCCCAACACATGGTGCCAAGCTTCTGAGCACAGACCAGCACAATGAAATCAGGGTTTACTCATCTTCAGACTGGACCAAGCCACAGCATCTGATTCCACATCCACATAGGCAGTTTCAGCACCTCACACCTATTAAGGTGAGTTAAGTCTAAGAGGAGCATCATGCTTGGTGCTAGCAGCTGTCTGCAAATCAGAAATGGTCTGATTTCTGGTCAAGGTACTATCCTGGTGGGTGGGTATTCACACTGCTGCAGCTCCCTGAGCACTGTTCCTCAAGCTGTGGGTGGGATATAGTAAGAGTTGCTCCCAGTGTCCGTTGTCTGGATTGTGTCTGTGCTGAGCTGTGTCCCTTTCTCTAAGCTCTCCATGACTCTGTTTTCTGCTCAGGCAACGTGGCATCCTCGCTATGACCTCATTGTCGTGGGGCGCTACCCAGACCCCAAGTTCCCTGGGTACACGCTGAACGAGCTGCGAACTGTGGATGTGTTCGATGGAAACACTGGCGAGATGGTTTGTCAGCTCTACGATCCAAATGCTTCTGGCATCATCTCGGTGAGTTGAGCACTGCAGCTGGAAGGGCTGTCAACACTGCTCTGGCTCTGGGAAAGAGGCATGGCATAGGGACTAGAACCATATCCAGTTTCCTGGTGACAGACTGATGCTGTCGTGGGATATGGCTGCCAGCTAAAACTGCTGACTCAAGCAGGGCTACTCCATGGTCCTTTGTGGGGTTTTTGGGATACTCTTAGGAAACACTGGTTTTTCCAGATGGTTTGTTGCTGTTATATAAGCTGTGGTGCTCTTATGACTGTTACATAAGCAGTGATGCTCTTACTGACTCTGTGTTTTCATTTTCAGCTCAATAAATTTAACCCTATGGGAGACACACTGGCTTCTGGCATGGGTAAGTAAAGAGAACATGGGGCACTAAGTGTGTGGGTTTTGGTCCCAGAAAAGGACTTGTTATGGCTTGTTATTCCATGCCATCCATGAAGCAGTAGAAAAAAAACAATGGAGTGGGGAAAGCTTTTTCCTGCTAGGCTGTACTGTTTCCCTTTGTTTAATTTTATCTCATTTCCTAGGCTGCAGAGCCAAGTTTAGTCAGTTTTTCTCAGGTTGTGTGGGATTAAGTTAGCTGGCTATAGATTTAGGTCTTAGACCTGTGACAGAAGAGACAAGGAATTACTTATATTTCTTAGTTAGGTCTATGGACACAGCATATGCAGTAACTATTTTTATGTCCTCTATACTTTGGAAATACCTTACAAAATGTCTTTTGAATTTCTGGCATTTAAGTGACATAGCCCAAGGTATTACGACTGATGTAGAGTTTCTGATATACAGCATTTAATTTTTCTTCTCAGGCTTTAATATTCTGATCTGGAACCAGCAGGAGATGGCAGCCAAGAAGCATGAACATCTTTTGAAAGCCATGACAAATGAGGAGATTGAACCATGAGAGAACAGGGGATTGGAAGCTGGAGTTCATCCAGATGTGGAGGGCAGAGGCAGGCAAACCCTGGCACATGCAAACTCAAAAGCTAAGTTAATGTCTGGGGAGCTGGAGAAGATGGAAACAAAAAGCAGTGATTCTAAACTGCAGGGAAGGAAGTGAAAAGAGATAGATCTAGAGACCTGATTTAGTATTTTGATCCTTTCTGAATCCCAGGGTACAAACTCAGTTGTTGGCAATGGGCAGTGTAAGCTGTGCAGGGAATTAGACTTTGTCCTTCCTTTCTGGATCTGATGTTGCTTCTCTGATCCTCTTGGCCTCCCTTTCTAGGAAGTTGTGTCAGTACTTGGTTCCTCCAAGTGGAGTTACTACTCGTTTCCTGAGGCACTAGGAAAACTTCAAAGATGTTCCTAGATCTTGCTGAAGTTACTGCTTTCAGCCTACTATATCTGTTTGTCATCACTTGTCAGAGGTTCCAATTCCTGTAGTCTGCAGTGGAGCAGCTCATGACAGGTCCCCAGCCTGTTCTAGTCCAACCAAGTTGAGAAACCATTTGCTAACAGGATTGGCATCCTGAAAAGATAGAATGTTCGGAGGGGTGAAGTCATGGAGAGCTTGGGTATCCAAGGAAACACCAAGCTCTCCCATATGCAAGCTTGGAAAATATGTTTGTCAAGACATCAGGCTTAATCGGTTCTCTGCTTGCAGCTGTTTAATTGGACCAGAAAGAACAGGATGCCAGAGGTTTCTATAATTGATTGCAAGGACAGTACGGAGCTGGGCACCTACTGATTCTGTAGTTTCAGTTTTCAGAGTTCTAGGCTGTTTCTTGCCAATGATTAGGTAATGTTTTCACCCATGCCTATGTGCTTCAGAATGTTTGGTAAGAGTGTTATAAAGCAGAAATGAGGGATTTCTTCCAAATACCCCTGCTCAGAGCCAAATCTCAAGACTGTTGTTAAACAGTTAAGTTTTGCTTTTTCTAGTTTGTTTACAAGGCTGCCTGGGGCCTTGCTGCTGTCCCAGAGGTTGATGGGATGGGATGGGCTCCAGGCCTGTGCAGATTCTCCACATTCATGTTTATAGTTTTGCAATGTTAATATCAATAAAATTTTGTACTAAACTAAAATTCTTTGATAGAGTGGCTGCTTTGAGGATACTGCTGAACTGCTTTTGTAGGGGAGAAGTTTGAGACCTTTCTACAGAAGGGCTATGAGACATTCAACTGTGGTAGAAGGACCAGTCATAGTACTGGGTCTGCAGTGGCTCCTCCAAGGTGGACAGGATGCATCATCAGCTGTATCTAAGCATAACTGCTGCAGTCAAAAGCAGTTTATGTCAAAATTCCCTTTGCAATGGGTGGGATTGTGAAACAGAGAATTCTTTTGGGGGGGTATGCTGCAGTAAATTCTGCCTGCTTTCCAACACTGAGCACACTGGTGCTAACCCTGTGAACTCCTAGAGAAGAACAGGAGTAGAATTCAGTGCGAAATTGATTTTAATAATGAAATGTATTGGAACAAGTACAGAAAGTCATTCACAGTCAAAATGTCTAAATCATCATAGAAACCTTTCCTCTGTGTGTGCAAAATTTGGTGCCTTTAAAAAATAACAGGTCTGGTCTTCTTAAATGCATTTTCTATTACCTCTTTCTTGTGCCTGTTCTCACAGCCAGAAGCTTTTTCTTTAAGACTGTCTTGCTGTGCAGGAGACCTAATTTGTATCTTCAGAGGACAAAAAGGTGAGAAAGATGCTGAGAACAGCAAGCTACTTCTGCTGATTTAGGGTTCCCATGCTAGCAGATGCTGATTACGGTGTGGAGAAAAGTCCCCACGGTAGTCCTTAGGGGGAACAAAAGGAAATGTTTGTAACCTAAGAACTGTCTTCTGCATCCATGAGGGGAAGGGAACTGCACCAGAAAGGGAAGTAAAAGTAGGAAGTGAATGTGCAGTATCACCATGTGAAGAGCCTGTGCTTCTAGTGCCTGCTGCAGTCTCTCATTTTCTGCCAAAAACTACAAGGCAGGTGGTGAGCACTTGGTGTGAAGGTCTCTGCAGCAGCTGCAGTGTGCGGAGAGGCCAGGCTGGAGAAAGAATCACACTTTGGACCAAGTGTGACAAATAAAGGAATCCACAGCCACCTGCCAACTCTGATTCTTAATGTTTGTTTGTTGCCCATCTGGTAGGGAAGATAGGAAGAAAAACTGTAGAACTTGGCATTTAATCTAGTCTTAGGTAAACAGCTCTGCTACATCTCTTAATTACAGCCTAAGAACATTCTGCTAGTAAAGCATATTCCTTGGGCTGAAATCTGGCCTGCTTGGAGTACTGAATACTCCCTTTAATAGGTCCTTGAAGTTCAGATGGAGGAAGTAAAATTTAAACTTGAGAACTTTAGACAGAAACCCAAGTTTCTTATCTAGGGCAACTTTTCTTTCTAGAGCCAACATTGCAGAAGAAATTGAATGGGGGTTTGCTTCCGTCACAGGAATTGCTCTTTCTCACGAAGCTCTTAGAGCTTCTTTGGATTCTACTCTGATTCTGCTCTGAGCCAAATCCTAGGATTGATTGAAAACTGCTAGGTTTTCAGTCTTGTCCTAATTTTAATACAGTCCTCTCTTGACCCACAACGTGAAGAGTGGAAAAAAACCCGGATGCCAGCAGCAACCTCAAGAAACACTTTACATGTCTCCCATTATCTGCAGCAGTTCCCTCTGCGTGGACAGTGGATGAGTCTGGGTGCATTGTTGGTGCATTGCTCAGCTTAAGCCCAGCCTTTCCACCATCAGCAGCCCTATGGTGTGAGGGAAAAGCACTCAAAGTAGGTTGACCCTGAAGAGAAATGCAACCGATGTGGCAGCTGGTGGAGGCCCAAGCTTCTCTGCCACAGTCATGGTGAGTGGTAATGTTTGCAGTCACTTGAAAGGAGGAAAACTTGAAACTGGCCATGTTGGGATCCCAGACTGGGTAAGCTGTATGAGGACCGGGGCACCACACAGTATATTGGCTTCAAAGGTAACGTGTCACTTCCTTAGAGTAGCTCAGTTCTTTCTAAAGGATGTCACCTTTAGAAAGTGTCCAGAAATTAAGTCCAGCTTTGTTCTGGGAAGTAAAGGCCAAAATAGAAGAATGCTGAGTAACTGAAGGTGCCCAATCATCCTTAGGGGCAACACAGCTCCCTCCTACTGCCTGGGAAGGAGTTGAAGCAACTGTCAGGCCTGCTCTTCTCCTTCATTGGAAACGTGCCGGTAGCCAGGGGGCTGAGACTGTATGCGAAAGAGTACAGTCAAGAGGAGAATAATAAGGAGAAGGAGAATGGATCCACACACAGCCAAACCTACAAAGAGTTCTGTAAGGGAGAGAAAAAGTGGTCAGCATGGTATCATCCAGACTTTCCCCTTCTGACACACTCTGGTCAAGCCCAGGCTTACCTGTGTCGTGCATGCTGCTTGATACCTTGCATTCTTGCTCCCAGTCCTGGGGAACAACAGGATCTGTAAGTTCCAAGAATCTTTGCAATGGGCATTTATGCTGACAGCCAGGGATTGTCAATGGGAAGGGTTCCTTCCCACTCTCATTCCGGTAAAACATCTCCACAGAGAAGTTACTGAAAACGAAACACAAGAAGATGGGCTTTTTTTTCTCAAGCTGAAGTCATCCCTTCCCAAAGACTCAGTGTGCACACCCTTTCCTTTATTCTGGTGATAAGTCTTCCTCATGAGAGTCTGCCACTAGGAGCAATATTGCATGCCCCAAGAGTGGAGCCTAGCCTAGGTATCTAACCCTCGAGGTGAAATCACAGCAGACATCTTTACTGCAGCCCTCACCCATCATCCTCTTGGTACAGTTCAAATAAATGACATGAGGCGTATGGTGCTTGGATCTTGTTGTAGACATCTAGAGCCATCTGCAGTGCCACAAGTGTGGTGTCATGCTGAGAAAGAGGGAAAAAAACCGAATCAGTCACCCTTAGGGATGTGGCAGGGCAGCTCAGACCACACCAATAACGGACAAGGCAGTGCTGAGGGGATGTCACCTTTGTAACTTCCATCTGGAAAATGGGAGAGGAACTGTACTACTAGAACAGTGGTCTGTGATGGTGCCAGAGAAGGGGAGGAAGTGAAACAGCCATATATATCCTGCACTGTTTTTTGAGAATTAATCTCTAGAGAGCAATTTGAAAGAGATGCTTGACTTCCCAGGCAGTAGGCTGCTGGAAAGGGGAGACAACTGTATCCACACTTCTGAAACATCCCATTTGAGTAGCATCAACCCATCTAGCAAATAAATAGAGCAGTGGCTCCCCAAAGTCTGCCAGTCTCATTCATGAGCCTGAGCTAACAGGAACAAGGACACATTGGAAATTTTCCTCAGGGATCCCAGAAGAATGATGCCAGATACTGCATCTCCCACCCAGTCAGAGGCAAAGATGTATGTCCTGATCACTGCATGCGCTGTAGGGAAGCTAGAAAGGGTTAAAACTCTGACCAAGCCTGAATAAAAGCCAGCCCCATCTCTAACTTACCGCTGAATAGGCAAGTAGTTTTAGGTTCTGATGGGCAGAAACGTTTGCTGCTTTGGTTAGATTTTTCCTTATGTGATCCAGCAGGACCCCTGAGGAAAGAGAACAGCTGGTAAGAGGCAAAAGCCAGACAGGGCAGCACGAGCCTCCCTCCCTGGTGCACTCACCGCCTTGCAGACGAGCTTTTTCTACCCGATTGTGGATCCCAAACAGAAATTCAAAACCAAAGTCTTTTAGTTCCTTCAAGTGAGTCATGACATCTGGAGTCACCCATCCAGGCAAATCCATTTTGTGTGCTTGCTAGAAAGAGAAACAGAATATTCATGTGCGGGTAGCACAGGTCACAGATTAAACAGAAGGGGAGAGTGTCTGGAGACCTGCCCATACTGCTGCTGCTTTCCTACACTATTTTAAATATGCAATATGCCCCTTTCCTGTTTGTGCTTCTGACCTCACACTGCTATGCTGCATACAAGGAATATATGTGAGTTTTGATGTTGTTTCAGAAAATAGTAATGAGAAAAATAAAGATTGCAGCCTAGGCGCTATATTTCTGTGAAAGCACAGCTGGAATGCAAGGTTATGTTGTAACTGATCCAATAGTCTTAGGCCATTAACTTTACATGTGGCTGATTCTGCCCTTAAAATGGCATGTGGTCAAAGAAAAAAGTACAGATAAGCGAGTGAACACAAACTCAAGGTTTCTGGTGTACCTGCATCTGTTTCCCTGGAGGCTCTGAGGGCCACTGAAAGACACTGGACAAAGTTAGCAAGTACTCTGTGGACATAACAGTGTGATGCACCACTGAAAGCCCTCTACTCAAACCCAGGAGCCCAAGAACTGGGAATCAAGAGAAGAACTTGCTTTAGAGCCAACCCATTACATGAAAGGATTAGTTATAATGGCAGCCAAACAGCAGTTGTGGTTTCCCAGAATTACTGAGAACAATTTTCTCTACCACATCCCATTAGACTTCCAGAAGTTGAGGCTGCATATCCTTAAGGGCCCATTCTGTCTGAGCAGTTCAGAGAAATTCCATCAGCAGCTTAAATATTTAGTTAGTTCTTCATTAATTTACAAAGAGAATAGCCAGTATGTTCAGCTATTTCTTGGACTTTTTTATTGTCTCCATCCAGATAGTAGAATGATTCTACTGGCTCAGGTGAGAAAAACAATCCTCTTCAGGGCACTTTTTGCTTGACTTACTAAAATGTAGCTGAAGAGAGCAATCAGCCTGAGGGTACAGTTCTGAGTGAGAAATACTCTTTTCTTAATAACATTCTGGTTTTGCTTTGGGACTGTGGGCTGTTCTCCAAGGTCGTGGGAATTATAGTGGTTGTCAGCTGGCCTTCCAGGCCCAATCTGCAAGCTCATTAAGTGACTCCTGAAAATGAAGATGATCTGAAATTCTTGATCCCTCTGACCAAAGGATATTTTGTTACCAACAGAAGTTGTTTCACTGTGATTGTTACAGGACAGGAAATCACGTTTGTGATACAAAGGGCAAATTCACATAGTACAATGAAGCTCTGGACTAGAATATTCACAGTATTCTCAGCTTGCAGCAACCCAAGCTGCTACTTACATAGCAAAGTGCAATTTCCTGCTGATTTATCTTTTACACCCCCAAAATAGTGCATACCACTGCCAGCAAGTGAAGCAGTCTTGCACATCCATAGAATTACTGTGACACAGTGTCAAAATGCTTCGGTTTACTATGTCCTTAATTCAGTAATTCACTATTTTGACATGAAAGATGTCCTTAATTTACTTCATCACGCTGTACAGTTATACACTGAGAAACTTGTGTGGAACAACTTTAAGTCTCCTGGATATGTGACCTTTAGTTTAGAATTAGCACAGCTAACCCAATTTCTGATTTTGTTTAAGTCTTCATGAGATGTGCTTTCAACACAAATCAACTAAAATATAGAGTTTGGTGCCCCCATCCCAAATGGTAAAGGGTAACATCTGTCTCTAGAGTCTTTGACTAAGGACCTTTAAATAGGTCAAAACCAGATGTGAGTGAACCCCACTTAACTTAGGATAGCATTATTTTCTTTTCAATGTGGCATTAACAGAAGCACAGAAAGACAAGTGAATGAAGTGAAGAGAGATAGAGGTAGCACCAGGAATAGTCCTAATTAAGGTCCCAATTTAAATCTTAATGTTTCCTCAGTTTGCAGAGATCTCATTTCTACCCCATCGGACTAAGGCTTGTCCGCAGAGATCTAAAGATTTCAGACTGCAGTCATTTTCTAGTGACTTTCAAGAGATACTTATTATGCAGGTGGAACTTGTTCTGACTCTGACATGATATATATATATATGGGCTACAGAGTGGGAGGTTATAGGGTGCAAAAATAGGTAATTCTTGGCACATGCCTCTAGTGAGTAGAGCGTTTCTCATGTACCTGCATCAGTTTCCCTGGAGGCTCTGAGGGCCACTGAAAGACACTGCACAAAGTTAGCAAGTACTCTGTGGACATAACAGTGTGATTATTAACAACTGTTATTATTCTGAAATTAGAACATTACTTCTGATTGTAGGGTGAAAAGCTGTTTCATGGGATTTTGTTAAACAATTTCCACCAAATCCAGCGAATCCTACAGACCAGATTCCAGTGGGTGGAAGATGATGGCCAGACTTACTTCACAGAACAGTGTGTCATACACACTCCATATACTCTCAAGAGAGATATCCCGGATCCCAGTCTCCTTTGCCACCATCTGCAGGAATTGCTGTAGGTTGGAGAAAAGAGAAAGGTCTTCAGTTTTCTAATCTCATACTGTGTAATATGCACTGGTATCCCTTCCCTTTTCTCAGAGCTCTGATTATATGGAGGTGATAACTACAAGCCTAGAACCATCTGATCTCATGCAAACAATCACTTACCCAATTCTCTTTGGTCTTATTTACGTATTCTGCTGAGTGCCGTGTTTCAGTCTGTAGCTGTTCATACCGTGGACAAGGGGTCAAAGGGAACTTCAGTAGCTGGGCAGAGACAAGAGCAGCCAGGTCACCAAAAATGCTGGAGTACAGAATTTGCAGTAAAGCACATGCACAATTGTAATGAAACCCTGACTGCATCTATAAACAGCCTCAAGTACTGCCTGCTGACATACTCCAGACCATGTGTGGAGTATGTCTGCTTGGGTGTTGCACCTGACATGCTGAGTGAAACCAGCCCCTGAATTTTCTCATCTTTTTCTGAAAATAGGGAGACCTCTGCAAGGTAGGTCCCAGGAGAAGTTCCAGACAATCTGAATCAAACTGTAGCAAATATTTTTGGACACTGCGCTACTTGAGTAGTCAATACATGTCTTTGAGATGAACTTACCCTTTCGTCAGACTCAGGCACTGTGTGCACAGGGATAGGCTGCCAGGAGATGTTAGGGTTGAACATCTCTTGTCCTCCTGGGGGATAGAGGCCAGCTAGGTTGGCCTCTGCACTCATCAGCGTCCGATCACAGTCTGTGCTGCGGATGAAGATCTGCCAGGACAGAGACAGTGCACCATTACTAACACTCCTCAAGTGGTGATGCTCAGGCACAGGACGATGCACTCACCCAGGAACACTGCCAAGCACCCTGCAGCTGCTCACGGACAACAGGGGAACAGGAGTCAAAGGGACCAAGCCTGCTGATGCTGCCCTGGATGAAACTGTAAGGACACACAACGACAATCTGCTCTCTAACACTGGAGCTGTCTGGTCTGGATCAGTGGGATACCCAGGTGCACTGTGCAGAGATTAGAGATAGAAAAGAGTCTGAGTCTGAGGACGAGTCAGAGAAAAGGAAGACAAAGATGCAGAAAACTATAGGCACAGATAGGAAATGTGCTATGTTTGCAGAGCAGGAATGAGGCAAACTCCTGTGTTGTCAGTTCTAGGAATGACTGACTGTGCTCAGGAAAAGAAATGGCTTCTTCAAGCTCAGTTTTTCCATCTGAGAAACAAAGACGAGTGATCTGACTAACAAGAGAGTAAACAAAAATAGAGGGTTGGGATTTTATCTGATCATTGTGGGCTCTTGGGATTAATGGACCAAGACTTGACCATTCTAGAACTCAGAAGGGAGAGATCTGACCCAGAAAAAAGGAGAAATGAGGAAAATACAGCAATGTTCAGAATGTCAAAATGGCAAAACTTGCAGTATTCGGTATCTGTGTACTGAAAACAGTTAAGGGGAAACTGGAGAGAAACCAGTGATAAAACAAGAGGAACAACAGGAAATCATAAAAGAATGTCCCAGGAAACAGCATGTTTTATCCGACACAAGAACAAAAAGCCTGAAGAATGAAATATAATGTAAAGATAGGGATTTTTTTTAATATTAGGAGAGAAACATAAAATATATATACTCTGTATAATCTCATGTGAAGTGTACCTCAGAAACTTTACAGTCACAGTTCTTTTCTCTGAAATCAATGTCTGCCCACTTTTAACTGTGGCTTGAAAAAACTGACCCTGTAGTCATTAGAAGGTTTGCTTTTATCCTTGGTAACTGAAGAAATTAAATATTTTAAAAGATAAGCACCTAATTCTAGAAGTATCATAAAACCCCCAAGCAATTAAGCCCTGAGTGTACATGCTTTCTTCAGCACCTTTTGCCAGGCTCCAGCTTGTCGCTGAGTCAGGTGACAGACGGTCATATGCTGTCACCCAGAGGCAACACTTCTTACAAGGGAGGTTGCTCAACTTGAGCAAGGGTTCAGGCTTGGTTAGCAGAACAGCTTTTGTTTGCACATGTCTTGGTTTGTTTTTCTTTCTCAAGCAAGAGAAGGAAAACATTTTCAACTTGCAGAAGCTGTATAAGAGTGAAGTATATTTGGAAAGGAACTACTGAGGACTTTTAAAGGATCTGTGTTTGAGCCAATGCTGGAAGTTTTGTTGATGAAGTAAATGTCAAAGAAGGGATGTAATCTGAACTGTGACAAGCTGGGTTCTTACTGGGAAGGTCTAGAAGGGGAGAAACAAGGAAAAGTGCATGGGGATTCTTAGTTTGCCTCATCTGTTCAATCAGCTTAATTGAGCTCAGATAAAATACCTGAAGTGGTGCAGAGCCTGTAGTGGGACAAAGGGCCTTGGCTGCCTGCTGTCCATCTGAACCAGCCTCTCCTCTGGACACCTGTTCATGCTTCAATTGACTCAATACCAGTTGATTATTAGCAGGGGTACCTGGGAGGATTTTTGATTTCCTTACTTTTTTGAACCTTTTATAATTTCCCTGTGCTTAGTACATGGTTCCACAAGGGCTCTGACTTTTTTCAAAAGAAACCTACCAGTTTCTCAAGAATGATTGTAAAGTGTGAGAACATCCTAATGAGAGACAAGGGAATGAATGGCTTTGGGCAACTGAAACTGTCAATACTTTACAGGTGAAAGGAAATGAGAGGGTCATTGCTGGCCAGCAACTACTACTTATATTTACAGCCTCTGGTGAGACTGTACCTCAAGTGCACTGGGAAGGGCAGGGCCAACACGGGCTGCATTCTTGTGAGCTATTGTAACAGGAAAAAAAAATCTCACAAGCTCGAGTAAGAAGCAAATACCAGCTATAACACACATCTCTGTTTAGCTCCCTGGACTTCAGAGTGGGCGGCTCGAACAGTCGCACAACTCTGGTTGGATGTGCCTTCGGATCTGCTGCGAGGACAGCGCTGAGACGGGGCCGATCCGTGCCCCGCGGCCAGACTCAGCACACAGCCTGTCCTTGGGCCCTTCTTCTTCTGCCTGCAGTGGCAACGGGCTAAGGAACGAAAATACTTGCAGACGAGTCCCAGCGCCAGACGAGTTTCCCCTCCCAAGGGAGTCACCCGCAGCCCCGGTACGGGTGGGCCCGGGCCCACCGCGGGGCGGGCGAGAGCGCGGCTGCCCGAGCTGGCACTGACCTCCTGCCGCCGGTACGTGTCGCTGAGGAAGCCGCGGTAGCGCCGCCGCAGGGCCTGGCCCAGCTCCCACTGCTGCCGCATCCCCACCTGCAACGGCACCGGGCGTCACCGGCGGTCCGGACCCCGGCCCGGCCCCGCCGCCCGCCCCGCCTCGCTGCGCTCGCACCTGCGTCAGCTGCCCGAAGCCCTGGGGCCAGGCGCTCTCCTGGTACGGGTCCCGCGGGAAGGCCTTGATGGGCGAGCGGTCTCCGTGCCGGTACACCTGCGGGCGGCACCGCGTCACCCCGGCCCGGCCCGGCCATCCCGGCCCGGCCCGGCTCCCCCCGCGTCCCCCCGTCCCCCTCACCAGCGTCACGAAGCGGAGGCTGCGGGCCCGGGCGGGCGGCGGCTGCAGGCACAGCGCCAGCAGCACCAGGACGGCACCGCCCCGCCCGCCCGCCATGGCGCTCGCTCGCCGCCCGGAACCGAGCGCCGCCGGCCGCGGGCCCGCGCGGACGCGGTTTCGCAGCGCACAGCCCCGGCCGCGCTCCCGGCGCTGCGCCCGCCCCCGAGGAGGAGGATCCGGGCGGCGGGACAGCCCCGCTCAGCCCCGGAGCAGCCGCGGTGGGCCCGCCGGGCTGGTGGCGCTGACCTCCGCTGTAAGCGCTACGGAGGCTTCGCCCTGGGCTGCAGCCGCGGTGGCGCTCGGTAGGAGCGGGGGGGAGTGAGGGCGCAGCGGTGTCAGTCCCGCCGCAGCTTGGCTCTAGGACGCGAGGTTTGACAGCGTTCTGACGCGGTCCCTGTGCTCCTGGGTAAACCCGAGGGGAGAAGTAGGGAAGGCGGCCTGGCACGCACAGCCCGGCAGCCGCGGCGCCGTGGCTCGCTAATCGTCACATCTCTGGGGTTAGCCTGAGGATGCCCGTGTGGAATGGAAAGCTGCTGCTGCTCCTGGCTCTTGGCAAAGAGGCTGCCCACCGTTGGCGGGTTTTGCCCATTTTTGGTTGTTTACGAAACTTGGTCAAATTAGATGAGTGTGAGACGAAACCCAGCTTCTGCTGCCGCCTGTGCATCCGCTGGATCTTTGGCCAAGGACCTCGTAGGTGCCGTGTAGAGGGAAAAATCATAGGCAGTTCAACGAATTTAGTGCTATTTAGTGTTTATCTCCACGCAGAAGTGCATAGAGGGAGGTGAATGAGGATCTCCGCTTTCTCTTTTTTAAGAAGATAAGGAAACACGGCTTTCACGTTTGCAAAGAAATCTTGGAGTCATGAAGCACAGCGGCTCATAATCCAGCTCTTTTGTACCTGTTTATTTGCTTAAACCTTTCCGTACTTTGCAGCGTTAGAAAGTCGTGTTTAAGGTCTTAATAAGCGTGCCAAATGGTTTGTGAAGCAGAGGGGTTGTTTCAGGGCAGGGTTGGTGCAATACAGGAGGCTTAGCTGGACGGAATAACATGTTTAATTTGCTCATGGCTCGAATGCTTAGTGAATTTAAACTAAATTCTATTTCCTATCTCTAGGACAGCACGAAGCCGCGTTCTTTTTTTTTTCTTTGTTTACCGATACCGCACCACTGAGGAAATTCTTGGCGAGTGGTGGAAGGAAAAGGTTCTCTGCGAAGGGGGAATGCGCTCCGTTCCTGCGGCACCTGCTTTGGGATGGTTCCGTCGTTGCTGCTGATTTTGCCCCGCTGCTGCGGGCGGGCGGGCGGGCGGCAGCGGCTCGGTGAGGCCGGCGGGCGGGCGGGCGGCAGCGGCTCGGTGAGGCCGGCGGGCGCGGTGCCTCCCGGGCCGTGGGAGCGCACGGGGCCCGGAGCCTCCGCAGGACCCGCGGGGGCGGAGCGGGGCGGGCGGCGCCTGCACGTGACCCGGGCCCGCGTGACATCACGGCAGCTCCGCCGCGGCGCCGGGAACAACGCCGGGAAGAGCGCCGGGAGCAGCGCCGGGCCGGGCCGCCCCTCCCGCCCGCCCGCGGCTCGGGCACCTGCGCCACGGGGGGTGGCGGCCGCGCATCGCCGGGAGCCGCGGCCCGCGCCGGTAACTTTTCGCGCTGGCTCTGGCTGCGGGGGCGGCGGCGCCTCCTTCTCGCCGCCCGCGGGGCCGTGACTCACGGCGGGGGACGGGGACGCGCTGCCCCGCGGCCTGCGCCGGCCCCAGCGCCGCAGCGTTCCCTGCGCCCCGGAGCTGGCGGTGCGGCACCGCCCGCCCGCGTCGTGCTGCCGGCCGGGCCGGGCCGGGCCGGGCCGGGCGGCGCTGGAAGGTGCTGGAAGGAAGAGGGACGGTGGCGGCCCGTCCCGCTGAGGCGCCCGGGGCCTGGCGGGGTGCGGGCCGGGCTGGCGGCGTTCCCTGAGCGGGGCCCGGCGGATGGGAGGATAGGGCTCACTCACTCGGCCGGGCTCCCGAGCCCAGCGCCGGCCGGGATGCGCGGGGTGTGCCGGTGGGGACTCTCCCAGAGTCTCTTTGCTAAGGGGATCGGAGGCGTCTGGGGAGCCGTGTCAGTTTCTCGTGGCTGTTGTCGTGCATCTGAAGAGCCCGGGTGTCTGTCTGTTGTCTCCGGAGGTGCTGTCAGGAGATGTTTACTTGCTTTGTGGTAACTTGTTAGCTTTCCTCTCTGCTCAACTTGAAGTTCTCTGTGTCATTCACCTGTTGCATCCTATCAACGCAGGTCGTGAGTTTTCTGGGACAGAAACTTGTCTATACGGCTGTCAGTTTGCATGGTGCTGTTAAAAGGTAACTTTGCTTACACTGGTGGTTACTCTTAATTGTCCCATTTCACTGACACTTGTGGTGCTAAGGTCCACAGATCTGTCAAGACAGGATTTTGTTATGGGCTGGAAGCAAGCCTTGGATCATGGGTGAAAGAGAAGTACTCTGTCTCCTGAAACTTCCTTCCCTTCTCTTCTTTTTCCTAAAGGGAGAGCTGGGCCCTTCCCTGCAAGGCTTTTTTTGAGGGAGTCTCCAACACTGAGTCACGTTTCTGACTAACAGTTTGGATCACTGTGTGTCAGTTTCTGGCTATGACTGCAGGTTATGTTTGTCTGTAGGGAAGAGTCCTCTCAGATCTGCTTCTTGTTCCAAGGTACGTGGAGTTGATCTGCTTTTCCTGGGTGTCAGACAGAAGGCTATACCTGAGGACACACAAAAGAAAACAGAAAACCTGGGTTTTATTTCCTTTACTGAGTGGTGGGCTTGACTTTTTAATTGAGTCTGAATCAAGACGTAACCCTCTTGCTGAGGTAGAGAAACTTTCCTTATATTTTAATTGTGGAAACAAAAACTGTTTGAAAACTTCAGACAGTTGTTGCTGAGCTCTACCCTTCTGTCATTTGGGCTGTGGAAAGAGGGTATTGGACATGGTGCACATTGTGGAGGTTGGTCTTGCTACACTTCTTTGCCACCGCACCTGTGGCATGTTCACCAGAAGATACTGCTGCTGCCAGGCTTGTGAGGGCAGGCTGTGTGGCTTCCTGGTGTGATTCCTTTTTGAAATCTAGCACTTGCAGTGATGCTTCTTTCTCATACATGCATATGCCCATGCATCCTTTTTCATACAGGAAGGCCAGCTTTTGCAGGAGAAAAACCGGGGTGAAAATATTTAACAACTTTTTCCCAGACCTCCAAAATAAAAGGTGGAGGAAATAAACCTAAAACCAGCCTGAGGGAGGACAGAAAATGGGTCACTGTGGAGCTGCATGGGAGTTCTGTAGCTGCCAGAGGAAACTTGCAGCTACTTGTGTTGTGAAGGGATGCAGGGAGAAGTACCACAGCAGGGATTATGTATATATATATATAAATTGCCTAATCTAAAAAAAAAAAAATAGGGACAGGAAACTTTATCACAGAATCGGTGTGTCCTGGCAGTGTGCCTGGGGTTGCTGTCACTTGCTGTTTCCAGTTACTGCTGCTGCAGCTCCCTGTGCCTTGTCAGCATGTTTCCCTTACCAGCTGGCTGTGCAGGGAGGCAGGGGGAGGCTTTGCAGGACAGGCACGCAGCCGTACAGATACAGAGCAGGAGTTTGCTGCCTTGTGCCTGTCTTACACCTGCAGGAAGAGTCGTGTTTCCGGTGTGTTAAAGTGCATTTCATTGCTATGACTTTCTTTTCCTTTCTCTCAGATTAGTCCTCACAACTCTGCATGCTTGTTCTGAAGTAAACAGAGGGATTAGTATTTTGCTGTTGTTGAGTGTTAGATCAAGTGGTGATGGTCTCACATCTGAGAAGTATGTCTCCTGTAATTAGATCTGGCCAGTGATTATATAGCTGTCACGACTGACAGTTTTCAAAATTTCAAGTTTTGAATTTAAAAATCTCAAACTGTTGCTGTTTTTCAGAAGTTGTAATCCCGTCTGCCTAAGGAAGAGCATAGAATATAATGTGCTTTGTCTTGGGTGCATTGAAGGATGATCCTGCTTTCTCCTCTGGAAGCAGCTGCTGCGGAGGTCTCATTGTTGCACATGTGTGGGTCTTTGCATGTTGAATAGGAAAGCTTATCAGATTGTTTGTCACTCTCCCTCTTTTCCCTCTCCCACCAAGTAATGAAATTCACACACCTGACAGCCTCGGAGAAAAGTCAGTCTTTCTGAGCTGTCCATAGGTGTTCCCTCCCATGATGGTGGGGATTGAACCCACTTGATTTTTTAGGTCCATTTGAAACCATTTTATGATTCTGTACAAAGATACCTTGTTTCATTGGGGGAGAATGTTCAGCTCATCTTCTGTAGGATGTGTTAACTTGTTTTCCTCACAGCATAATAACTCAGGAAGACAGAGTCACATTCTCTAGGCTGTGGAAACTGTCTTGGTGTGAAGGAACTTCATCTTAGGAGGGAATTCAGGGGAGTGCTTCCTTCTGAGAGGTACAGGTCTGTATTAAGGCTATAAACAGGTTGAACTTGGTCATTAGATCATACTTCTAGTATACAAGTACCATGTTTGACTTAGCATTTTCATTGTAGTTACTTCAGGCTTGAGAGATATGTATAGTAGTGTTAAATGAAAAGAGACTGTCCATGTTCAGTCGGACCTTAAAAATATATCTCTTAGAAATGGTACAATGGCTCCCTTTAGCATTCCTGTGTCAGTTTTGTTCTGTGACTTCCTGCTTGTGACGAAATACTTTTTTTTTTTCCATATTTGGAACATAGGCGAATTCCTTTCTTGTGTTCCCACTGAAAGGGAGACACCCCTAAAGCTAGTGTAACTTGTACTTTTATATCTGGAGATCTCAAAACCAGATTTCCTGTAAAGCAAAATTACTTGCTTTATGGAGTATCAAAAAGAAAATGTTAAGGTGATTTACATAGTTTTGGTGTAATATTATAAATCACTTTGAAGTATACACTGCCAAGCTCTTAACAATCTTATGTGGGGAGGACAAAGGTTAACTAAGGTAGTGCACAAAGGAGAGCAGAGTATTGCAGACCTTCCCAATAGGTTTAAGAAAGGGAAAAATGTTTATTTAATGGGAAGTCAGTGAAGAAATGAAGAGAAAATGTTAGAGAATGAGAAATCTAATTCTTGTTTTGAACAGACCCAAACTAGTGCCTACAAGGATTAAACAGGAGAGCTATCTCGTGGGATGTGAGGATTGAAGCAATTTAAAAGCCATGTTGCAGAGTTGGGTTATATTGTGTACTCACAGAAACCTCTCTGAGATGTAAATAAGGTGTTAGGTGAGTATCAGACTGATTGCTAAAGCACATGACTGACAAGAGAGTAGGTGTCTCCTGGCACAAAAAACTTTCTAGTTTGTTTTAAGATTTAAAAAATATTGACAAATATGCTCATAAAATTTCTTGAAACCGAGAGGGCCTGGAAGTTGTATCCTCCCTCTCTTCCTGCAGGGAGTGGGGCAGTGTTGGCCCACTGGTCCTGCTGCAGTTATGAGGCAAACAAGGTCAATTGGTTTAAATCAAGGCTTTCACTTGCTGATAGAAATCATGATTAAAGATAGTGATTTAAATAATTAATTTAAAATTTGTTTTGCATTTGATAATTTCTTAAAAGGCAGCTTTAGTCTAACCACTTAGGCTCACCTATTACTGCTTCTTGTCAAACAGGATGATACAGTGTCTCTGCATACATCTGTTTATGCTATTATGTCACAGTAAATGTTTACATTACAAAATGGTCATCTGTAATTACTGGGTGAACTTCTTTCCTCATGACTTGTAAAAAACTGCATTTGAATAAAAAGGTTAAATCAAATATGCACTTTTTAATAATTATACTATAATCACACAAATCATGCACTAGATACATAAGAAAATATGCTTGCTGGAGTGTGCTATTGAATAGTTGATTCTATCAGGATAGTATTATCTGTATTTAGCAGAATGAACTGGTAGGTTTTGGTAATTGTCTCCAGATCTTAGAATGAGCATAACTCATCATTCCTTATCTTGTTTTCATTTGGAGATTGTAAGAGAGAGGTACGTCCCACCCATTTTATGCTGCCTGCACCAGCTTTGAGTGAACTAAACTAATTGAATAAGTAAATTGAAGAAACTAATCTTTCTGCATTTTTAAGAAAGAATTGTTTTGTACTGACTCTGTGGACTTAGTGACTTTGTCAAGTTTAGGAATTAGACTTTTTAAATATTCTCCAGTAACCATGTCCTGCTTGAATAAGGCCTGTGTGTGTTTAAATCGTTGTTTTAGACTTCATCATAGATTGCCATTAATTTAGAAAATAAATTAACAAGTGCAGTCTTGAAAACTGTGTGTAAAACCCATTTAAAGGAAAATGTTTGGAATTTAAGTCGTCTCATCTAGAGCTCTTATGAGATGAGGGTGAACAGGTAGGCTTCTGTCACAGCTCTGTAGTATGTCTTGGTTGCCACAGACATGCATGCAGAAATGTGCCAGCCCCCAAAGCACTCCACATGCCTTGCCAGAGATTTTTGCTGGAGGATTTCATAGTCAGAGATGCACACACAGTGGTTTTTTGCACGTCTACTGGCAGAAACTCACATACGGCTTTGTGTGGGCACATGAACTTGCACTGGAACTGTCTTGGGGACTTGCTGTGGTGGTGCATGCCTTGACATGCAGGCACACATGCACACTCACAGTCCTGTGGGCAGCCCTCAGCAGCGTGCGTTGGCTTGCATGAGAAGTGCCACCGAGGCAGGGCAGCTCGGCTCAGCCAGCTGCAAGCTCCAAGAGTAGAAGGAAAAGCTGTCACCTGGCCCTCAAACAACAACTTTGTGATTCCAGTCTTCTGATTGACAGCTTCCCACCTTTGGCCATTGTGTGCAGGAAAGGAATAATAAGCTGATTTCTGTGACAAAGCTAGGAAGAAGTTCAAAAGATGGCTTTTGTGTTTACAGCTGGTGGGATGGACATTCTCAGGCATCTGCCTGTCTGGACAGGAAGTCTTAGGTAAGGATATGATTTAAGATCCATATAGCATGTGGACAGGCAATGTTGCACTAATGCAACTTTAAGGAAGGTATCAGAGCCTCTTCCTTAGCATAGGAAGAAGGAACTTCTGTTGTGAGGAGTGTTTTAAAATGAAAAATTAAAATGCAAGATATGAAATAACTATAGATCATACAATGTAGCCTCTGTTATCAGTGTGTGTCTGAAAAGCGGGGACGTAACCTTCTGGCCTGTCTGGGACTGAAGAAAAATTTTTCCTTGGTCTGCAGGAAGCTCCCAAGCTGCCGTTTGTTCTTGTAGAAATTGAACAGGAGTGGAGGAAGGAGAACCCTTTGCCTGAAGAAAACGTGAATTTTTTTTCCTATCAGTTGTACTTAGAGGGCATTTTCTAAAGTGCTGCTTTTAAGCAGCTGACTGGGGGAGAAGGCTGAAGAAAAAAACAAGAGACTGCAGACTTGTTCTCCCTTGTTTCAGTATCATCTTCCACTGCTACTCCCTGATACTCTGGGTGGTGCCTTTAGCAGTGTCCCAGAATCAGTGGGCCATCCACACCCTTCTTCCTTGACACAAGGATCAAAATAAGAAATGGAGCCACTTGTTGGCTTAGTCCCATTGCCTACTCCCACACACTTGTACATGTGCTGCATTTTGCAGCCTTGATCTTGGGTTTGCACTTATTTCTGAGAAGTCAAGGTTATAGGAGTGCTCTGATAGGATAATATTTGCTTGCTGGCTTTGTGCAGACCCTGCTGGAGCATGAGTCTTTGCAAGATCACTGGCTTCTCGTTGGTCCATGGGTCATGTGTGATGGCTCCCTTCTTGGGGCAGGATTGAGCCAGAGCTAGGAATAGACTGCACTCCTTGCAGTGGGATGCTTGTGACAAACTCAGATGGTCTGATGATTACGTTCTTTTGCGTTTTTCTGTTCGAGCCTTTGTGCAGACCTTCAGTCTGTTCTGAGCTGTTATTGGGGCAATAGGAAAACACTGGTCTGTTAGCACCTCTGGTCTCTTTGTACCTTGGAAGCACACTCTGCGTGGGTGAGGGTGAGGCCTCCTCGGTGCTTGGAGACAACCTGTGAGGAGAGTCGGTGGCTCTGGTTTCCCGTCCGGTGGGTGTGCCGTGAGTGCAGCCATTTCACTGGCTGCAGTTCCAGTGGTGGATTCTGTCCGGCTCTGGACTGTTTTCGAGCGGAGTATTTGTGGTGATGTCAGGCAGTGTGAGAAGGGAACATGACTTGGCAGGACAAAGTCTGCAGAAAGTTCAGCTCCACATTTGGCCAAGAGCCTTGAAGGGAAAGAGATCGACACACACATTCTGCTACACAGCCTGTCACACGCCCTCTCACATGCTCCCTTCCTGTCACACAGATCTCTTTCTCTCATTTTCTGACCTTTAACCCTTCCCTCCTAGCTTCTGCTTGATGGCTTTATAAAACTCAGATAAGTCCTTATTTTGTTAGTACTGTACCTTGTAAGGGTTCCGTTGCAGTGACCCCCAAAGCAGAAATAGCCCACACAGGCCAGAATCCAGAAGAGTAGTCAAAAGCAGGGCAAGTTTACTTTGCAGCAAAGCTCTTAATAGTCCTTTATTCTGACCTGCACCCCTCTGCTAGTCTTCACTGTGTTTCTTGGCAGCCCTTCTGATCTCCTTTATTGCTCTGCCGCAGTCTTCTGGCTGATCTATGTTTGGATACGTACATCTGCAACCCTGCCTCTCTCCTCCTGCTCTTAAAAGAGCAGTATTAGCAAAACCTGACAAAATAGATCCCTGATGATGCTTGAGTGGGGAGTAGACTACCTGTCAAGCTTGCTCTAAAGCAGTTTAAAACTCTTGTTACAGTATCCCTCTGATGTGTTCTTTATATGGGCATTTCTGTAGTACTGTAATTTCTTCCTGACCTCTGTGCTACATCTAGGGATGATCCTTCTATGAATGGGAATTGGTGCTTTTCCCCTACTGCCCTGAAGGGAATCTTAATGAGTTTCCTGCCTGTTTTGCAATCCAGTACTGTATTTCTGGTTTGCCTGTGAGCGGTAGTATTTGTTTTGATTGATGCTTTTTGGTGGAATGGTGCTTGGATACAAAGTGTTATATAGAGAGATTATTAAGAGGCTGTTTCCCAGGAACAATCTTGTATCAGTTATGGTGATGTGCAGCATGCTGATGGAAGTACTCCTAAGGTGGGAGGAAAGGAGGAAGTCAGGAAAATGAACAAATGGTTTTATTGTAAGCAGCCCTCCCCTTCTGTTCTTTCCTCTTTTGCCCTTCTTCTTCATGTCCTCTAATTTCATAGCTGGTAGAGGATGGAGAAGACCAGTTTGAAAGAGAAGGTGCTCTGGACAAGAGATAGGAGTTGAGGGCTTCTAAGTTCTCTTTTTGTTTCTCTTTTTGGCTTTGCCATGATACATTATATGGCTTTATGTGTCCTTTGTTACCTTGTCTTCCTGATAGAATGGTGCTGTTGCTTCTATTTTGCTTTTATCTGTTTTAGTAGCTCAGTGCTGTGAGCGGACTATGCAATGCTCCTGCTCAGAGGAGTCAACAGCAGCTTGAGGTTCTGTGTTGAAGAGATGACCTGAGACAGCCTGGGGAGCTGAGGAGATTTCTCTTTTGGGATTCTAGGTGGTAAAGGTGCTTAGCTAAAATAGGCATGGGTCATGAAATACTGTTCTCTTATTGCATAGTTGAGATGAAATAATTTCTTAAGGAAACAATCAGGTAAAAAACCAAGTACGCTGTGGGATTATTTATCACTACCAGTTTCTATCTGCAGAAAAAAAGGCCTGCAATGCTCTTTTCTAGACATAGTCTTATTGGTCCTTTTATTCCTGATGGACTAGGTTTAACCCTTTTTTCCCGACTTCTCTGCTTCCAGGATATTATTTTAGGTATTCCTTCTTGCTTTTTTTTTTTTTTTTTTTTTTTGAAGGTTCTGATCTCTTACTTCAGATTGGAAGTAGCATTGAGGTAACTTCTTGAATCTGCTGTGAGTCAGGCTCATGTTTCCCTGAAGCAGGGCTATAACATCTGTGGGACTAAGGGTCATAAAGGAGGAATGTGGGATCCGTGGTGAAGCTTTTGTTCTGTAATGTGGTGCTCCCAAGAAAGTCCACTATTATTGAAGAGAGAGGCTTCTCTAATTCTCCCCACTCCCTTCCAATTCTATGTGAGCCCCATTAAAAAAAAAAACCCGGCTTTTTGGACCTACTTGATTATTGTCATTGCTTCTGATCTTGGTGACGCTATTCCTTCTTATCTCTTTTAAACTCTGTTCTCTGGGAAGACAAAGAAAGCTCTGGGTTATAAAACTGTTGCTTCAAAGAATGCCTGACTGTTACATTTTGCATAGCTATGTATAATTGCACAGAACAAGATATTGATGGCTGAGTAAATATAGAGAAGGCATCCAGAGAGAAACTGAGTCTGTGGTCCTGGTTTCCATGATGTCATGCAGTGGCATTTATAAAGAAACCAAGGTGGTGGGATCAGATTGCATTTTTTGCCTTCAAGTAGAATGTGATGAACTGTTGCTGCATGAAGGAGGTGTAAGAGCCGGTCAGGAGCCGGATTAATGAGCTGCAGACACCTCAACTTCAATTTTTCAAACTGAAGGGGGATTTTGTTAGCAGATTGTTTTACAGTTGGAAGTTTTGTTGGTTGCTTGAACACTTCTTACATGGTGGGTTTTTTTTTTTTTTTTTTTTTTTTTTTTTTTTTTTTTGTTGGCGGTGTGTGTATCTGGTACTGTGGTTAGAAATGTGAAGGAATGACATTAGCCAATACAGGGGCCCTAGAAAGAAAAACAGACATGTAAACCAAAAACACCTTTGCATGGATACATTTAGATGAGCAAGGGGAAAAAAGATTTACTGCTAGGATAACTAAATTTGCTGGGAGAAATTGAGTGCTACTGGCAAAAGAATGCTGTTTCCAATTTAAAGTGAGTTTCCATAGGGAAAAATTGCTATTATAGTTGATGCTGACACATTCTGTGGACAAGGACCCAGGCTGGATTCCCTCCCTCCCACTTCCTAAGAGGTGGCACAGAGCTGCCCTTTGCTTTTCTGCTAGCAGGAGGGGGCAGCTGCTCTGTTTCATCCTCCTGGGAGGAGCTCAGATGGGATTTTTCCTGTAGGAAGCCCCTATCAAAGACTCAGTTGTGCTTCCTGCCATCTGAAGGTCAGTGCTGATAGTGGTGTTGAGCTTTCAGTGAGCTGGAGTCGTGGTCAGACATGGGGGATTATTGCAGTTCAGCTACAAACAGCAAGTTCTGCTCATGTTCATCCCTGTGAGTGCTGCAGAAGTTAGTGTCCCTCTAAAGTGACTCTGCTCTGTCTCCTCCCCGTGTTGGGACACTGGCTTCACAGCTCACCTGGCCAAACAGAACGGAGGAGGAGTGACTTGTCATTTTACAGGATGGCTTGGAGGGGAGGGGAAGATGGAGGGATGCTGCTACTGTCATGTCTTCCTTGTTGTAAGCCTGTGCATGCCCTGGTTTTGGCCATTCCTGAGGTAGCTATACTCTAGAAAGCTTGAAAGCTGAGGTGACAGTGAAAAGCCTAGAAAGGGCTAGAGATTTTTTTTTTATCCAGATCAGGGTTGTGTTGTTTTCCAGATTTCAAAGGAACTTGTGTCAATGACCTTTTAAAGGAATTCCGAGGCAGCAGGGTGGCTATATCACTCCTGCTATCACCTGTTATTAACTTGCAGTTCATTAACCAGGGAAGTATTATCTTATTACCATAATCTCTCCCTCCCTCTCCTCTCTCTCTTCTCTTCCCTTTTCCTCTCCGTCTTCCTCTCCTTCTTCCCCTATCCACTTGTCTGCCTCTCTCTGTCTCCCGTTGTCAGAGGGAATAATACTTCCTTGCAAACAGGAAGAGAGGGAGAGCAGCCCTGTGTGCAGTGTGGATGAACTCAAATAACCTCGTCTCCTTTCTCCTCCGCTCAGTTGCAGAACCAAGGACATCTGGCAGTTGGGAGAGAGGGAGGAAGGAAAAATAAAGGCACAGCCCATTTCAGGATCTTACCCACCCTGAAAGTAGTCACACGGATGCTCTCTTTTCCTCTTGCTCCTTGTGTTGACATGGCGCTCTTTGATCAGGCAGAAACCAAGAGTTGAAGGGAAGGGCAAACCCAAAACCTCAGCCTTTGCCAGGCAAGGTATAATGAGAGGCAGGTGAGAGAGCAGGGAGCACCTGCTGCTGGATGGGGCATGTGAGCAGGAGAGCTGACTTGCAAAAGAGTTGCTGTTGGGGTGAGCTTTGCAGAGCCTGTAGTTTCCTGGGTGGGACTGGAGTCAGCGCATTCCATCCTCATCTGATTTAAAATTTGGGAAGCCATATTTCCAAAGTTAGGGAGTCCCCAGGTTCTGCAGGAAAGGAACAAATCTTGTACTCTGCAGATCATGGGCAAAGAGCAGGTTTGGTTGTTTGGTCTTTTTATGTGGAGCAAAGCAGTAGTACTTTGGGCTTATTCTGCTCTGTTTTATTGCATTGTGTTTGGTCATGCAGTTGTGCCTTAAGATTCTAATTCACTTTGCTAACCCATTTGTTCACTTGTTTCAGTCCTACATTCCTTCTTGCCTCATGTAGGATAAAACTGGCCTGGAACTCCTGTTGCTACCATTGTTTGTTCATAATAGACACTCTTCACCCACAGAATAGCTAAGTAATACTAAGTTGAGATTCATAAATGTCCATAGAACTCTTTGCATTTTGCTTGTAATTATAAGGTCTAATTGTAGAAGGAAAGTTATGGAGACTTCCAGTCTCCGAGAACTCATCTTTGGGGTGTTTTTCTTTAATAACCAGACTTTTCCCTTCTCAGTTGTTCTTTTAGACATGCTGTCTATCAGAGTAACACCTTTCAAGAAATCATTGTTATGCCTTTATTCTCTTCCCACTACTCTTTCAACCAAGTGGCATACATTTGTTTATTTTAATCTTTTCAGTTGTTAGTCACTTCTGCTGCTGTTCTCTGAACTTTGTGGTGGCTTTCATGCCTGACCTGAGTAGGAGACAGTGTGACAGTGTTGAGACCAAACAAAACCCAGTGAGAGCTGGATGCTGCAGTGAGCCTACTTCAAAGGGAGAGACAAATGCCTGGGCAAAGGCCATGCCAGGAATTAGCAAAGTTATGGATAATAAAGGAGTTGGTCAGCAGCAGGAGGATTTCAAACCCAAAGTAAGGCAGGGGACAGGGGGAGGCAGGCTTTGGAACTGATCTAGGGAGGGAGAGGTGGCAATTAAGACCCTTAACTTGAGGGCAAGAAACGGGAATGCAGCTGGGAGTGACTTGTAGGACTCTTCTGCATAATTGTCAATGGTGGCAACAACTTAAAAGGCTCACAAAGCATAGCTACAATCTTGGACAGCTACTCATGGTCAGCTGAAGCTTAGCTGGACAGCAAATGAAAGCAATCTGGAGGTTGTAGTTTTTCTTTATCAGCTTGGGACTGATGGTGGCTTGCTAACGCTTTCCAGTTTGTGGTTGCCTTTATGCTTCTGGGAGATCAAAATGGATAATGTGATTTCAAACTGTGTCCGGGCAGTTCTCTGAGAGAGGGATTTACAGCAGGGGCATTGAGCTAGTCCCTTCCCTGAGATTTGCAAAACTGTTTTTTCCATTCTTTGTAAATGTACTGTTCAAAATGGTTCTTTGTATTATCCTGTTGCACTTCTTTTCGTATTTTACATTTTTGTGATTTGTCTCGCCTGTTGTCAATCTGAAGTTATTTTTTTTCCACGAGTTTTGGCATGTAATATTACATAATTTTCAAAGCAACAGATTCATTTTCTGTCTTGAAAGGTACAAGGTGTCTTTTTCTACTTTTTCCTAATTGAAACATGTAATATATATATTTTTGCCTCACTCATAGACCTGCTATCTGTTTCAGCATTTCTTGAGAAATGTGATGATGTAGAAGGAGGGAAGAAGAATGATCCAAGATGAGCTGGGAATAATCTCTGTTTCTCTGAAACAGCTAAGGTAGTATCCTAGGGAAGATTTGTGAAAATACTCTGGCTGCTACACCGGACACAGTATAGAAAAAGCATTAGGTCACAAAATACAGGGTACTCTGTATGAAAGGGTTGGAGCAGTGGTGCCTCTCAAGGGGTTTAGTTCTCTGCTGGTGCTGTAGAGCCCTGTGAAAGCTCAGTCTAACTGGTGTTTCGTTTTTTTTTTTTTTCTTGGCCGTTGAGATCTGCAGCCAGCATTTGATACCCAAGGTAGCATTATCACTGTGTGAGTTGTGCGTTTAGGTTTCAGCAGAGGTCATTATGCACTGCTGTGGGCCCAGCTTTCAGTGATAAATGCTAGCAGCCAGTGTGAATCTATACTGCACGTCAGAGCACACTTAGAAGACAAAATGCTGGATTATATCCCTGCTTTAGTTACCTCTGAAAGACAGCCCTTCCTGTCAGATGTATTTGTTCACCAGCAGCCCATGCAGAGAGGTGCCATCCTCTTGACACAGTGAGCACAGCCATGTTAGCTGTACCTATAATACGTATACAAACATGAGATCTCTTCTGCTGATGCTGACATGCTGCAGAGTGCCTGCTTGTGATTTGTTACAGAGCTGAAACATGGCTATAAATGTTTGCCTTGGCAGAAACTGTAGGATATTGTGATTTACATGACCAGTAAATCCTATTTTGAAGGATCATGGAGACTTGAACAAACTTCCTAAAAAGCTACTCCTTCCTCTGAGCATCCATTATTTGGAGGTAAAGGGCTTGTTGTACCATTCCTCTGATTATTCATGTGTTACACAGTATAGTTTCTTCAGAAATGTGCTTGCATCTGGTCTGGTTCCTGATCCTTAAACTTCTCACAGAAAGTGCCAAACTTAGAACACCAGGGAGAGGACAGCACTCTTTTGCAGAAGTGTCACAGTAACTGCATTTGGCTCATTTGATTTCTCTGTATTCTGTGCTGCCCAATGGTATCTCTTTTGCTTGTCATCAATGAACATGGGACAACAGTTTGGTCTGTAGCTTAGTCTGTTGATGACAGGTCAGGTCAAAGTCTTGCAGAAGAATGTGTATGTGTTTCAGATGGCTTAGGAAGAGGACTCAGCTGAGGGAATGGGATCAGATTGTTGTTGGAGGAAGTGATGAATGTTTCTGGCATTTAGCATGAGGTGCAAGAGCCAGGGCTGCCATCTTTTGTCTGAAAAAAACAGTGCTTTGTTTTAAGAGTGCTGATCTGGAGACCATCACTATCTGAGTTGTTCTGTTTTCTCAGAAAAGAAGGGGAGATGGAAGAAATGGGGTAGGGTGAAGCTGATGGCGACACGTTTCAGAAGTGTTTAGTGTCATATTTGAGACATGGGTGACAAAGGCTAGCAGAAATTTGTTTCCCTCAGCCTTTTATCTCTACATGTTTCTTTGCTGGGGTATGTCTGCTTTTTAGGTTACTCTCTTCAAGATGCTGGATTTAAGAGAAGTGATTGCTTCATCTTTTGTCACATGGCCAGTCCTGGTTTCTAAAACTGAAGGAGTTGAGACAGACAGTGGGAGGCAACACAGCAGACTGTGTCAAGAAGACAGTATTCCCTCTTGCAGTTACGACTTGCATCACCTTTCTGCATTTTTGTTGAAGTGCTGGTGCAGATTGGAAGGTGTGAATCTCTAATAACATGATTATTAGTATGAAACTCAGCAAGATTTTTAGTGATGTAACAACAATCCTCATGCATTTCTGTGAGAACTAAGCCTCAGGTCTCATCATACAGCCTCTGACTTCTGTGTGTGTGAGGAAAATGCTCAGTAGGTTTCTCTACCTAGCACCAGAGTGCTGCTGCTCATGGTCAGGTCAGTTTTCTGCAGTCTGCAACTGTTACTGCACCTACAAAAGAAAAAATGTTCTTAGGAGCAGAGAGGACAAGTAACCATTTCTATCTGGCCTGTTCTGTTTCAGGAAGGTTGGAGGCTGGTGCATGAAGCAGAAACACACTGGGTAGTTCTACAGCACAGACAGTGGCTTCTCTATTGCTGTGTTCTGGATTTGCACGTGGATTTATATTTCTGTCCCTCCTGGTAGCTTGCAGTCTCTCAGACACTCCCCTTTGGGCTCCAGATGTCTTGCTGACAGCAAGTTTCACTCTTGCAATATCAATCATTGTGCAGATCACACAGTTTTGAAATCCCATCAGATTGTACCCTCCTCTTTTGTTTTCTGGAATAAGTTTGAGTTGTGGCTGGGATGCACTAAGAATGGGTCACTGAACTGAAGGCCTGGGCCTGAGCACTGTCACTCAGTCTCTCAGATGGGTGATCAAACCCTTCCTTTGAAAAATTGCTGAAGTAGTGCTGCTGGTGATTCATTCTGCACAATAATTAATCTTTGAGTGAGTCTTTTGCGTGGTTTAAAGGAATGTGGAGATGCAGAGGCTTACTCTTAGCTTTCTTGTTTCATGCCCAAACATGTCCAGAGACATTTGTGTCAGCATTGGTGAGGAGCTTACATAGTACTAGGAATACAAGTTGGGTTTGGATTTATTACATCTCCATCTGATGCTCTATGCTACTTCCACAAGGTTTTCAGATTCTGCAAGATTTTCTGGGGAAACTTTAAAAAAAAAAAAAGTTGATTGTGGTAGCCACATTGCTCCTTTGAGGACCGTGAGTTTCTTCAGATTGCTTGGAAATCACGTTGGTTAGGTTGTACTCTCCCGTAGTAGGACTTCTTTCTGTCTGGAAGTTTCATATTTGCTGTCACTGCTTTGATCCTAGATAGTCTATTTCTCCAGCTCCCTCAAGGAAGGGAGCTCTAAATTCCTAATGCAGTCTGAGGCTGTGTTTACAAATGTCACGTGAATTAATGTGCCCTGTGGGTTTTAACACCTGCGTCCACAGTGTAATTGGAGATGACAGGAGCTCAGCAGGCCTGACAGTGTGACTTGCTTTTATACTTGATGCCTGTTTCAGAGTTCTGGGTGGGGGTTCATTTGTGGAAGCATTGCTTTCATCTTTGTTTTTGACAAAGAGAAAAGTTGTGTGGTCTGGTCCAAATATCCAGGAGGAAAGAAGGGACCTGGGACAGTGGTTCTCTGTCTCTTCGTTGTCAGCACTACAGTGTGTGAGGCATGCCCCTGCTTGCCTGATGCTCTTGTATCTGGGCTGCTTCAGAGCTTCTTGTCACCTCCTGTCTTTCAGGGACTGCTAGGCTTCCAGTCCTGAACTCAGTCACTCGAACTGCTACGGGCCTTTCACGTAGTTGCTTTTTAAATCAGTTAATCTCTTTAGCTTGCATTGGTAAATCACTGAGTTAAGATCAACTGACATCAATCAGCTTAGGGGTGTTTACATTAGCAATTTGCATCAGTTTCACTGAATCTGTGTGATCAAACAAGTAGGGTCCTTTTCTGTGCAGGTGGGGCTTTTTGGAAAAAGTGGTTGGAATTGCTTTCCAGTTTCAGATTCTGTAATGGAGTCAGGGCTGTATAATGAACATGGTTTCCAGTATGGTTTCTAGGTTCCAAAAAAGGGTGTCCTTAGAAGATTGGTGGTGAATCCATTCCTGAGAATAGCATCATGGCTATTTCCCATAGAGAGAATTGCTGGCTTTCAATTTCTTAGTGTAGGTAAGGGGAAGGATTTGTCATCCTTATCTTTGAAGCATTTTAAGCCTTTGTCACAGTCTTTGGCTACTGGTAGTAAGAGGGAAATTTGATGTTTTGTAGTCTGCTGAACCATTGTATGAAAAATCTCTTTTCCAATTTTCTATATGCTCTGCAATACACGCACCAAAATTCAGGGCAGCTGGCAGCACTGAGCTATTTGTTACTGGAAGCTTTAACAAAGGCCACTGGTTACAATGCCAGGAATTTCCCTTTAACACACTTGGAGAGATCAGGGATGAAGTGTACTGGTAGTGTTAGCAGTAATGAGGACTTGTCTTGCTTCAATACATCTGTTGGCAGTGAAAGAATAGCTTTGCACCTGGATATGATAGTCTTGTACCTTTTACCACAGTTTGTTAGAACTGTTACCACTGTTTGTTAAACTTGTGTTTTTCAAGAGTATGAACAATGATGAAACAAAGCTAATTACGGAAATGAAATCTTGAAGCTTGCTTGTGATACAGCGTGTAATAGATTTTGGAAGTTAATAGTGTCAATAGCTGAACTCTTGCCTCTTTTACATCTGTTTGTTTTTTCCACAGGTAGTTCCTGACTTTCAGTAGGAGAGAGAAACTAAGGACTTTGAAGATAGATGCCTATGGCCCCTTGCTTGGCAGAAACAATGCTGCAGCGATGAGATTATAGCCAGCCCTGCCTGTGTGGCCTCCATGGGTCCCACTCAACTCAGCACACAGGATCATGGGAAGAGGGTGGCAAGTGTATTTGAGATGGAGGAGGAAGGGCTTCCGCTCTTCCCCAGCTCAGAGAACCCCCCTGAGCATGCAGGTATGCAAAAATTCTCACTAAATCCGTGCAAGATAAAGGCTATCCATGCTTTCAGCTGCAAGCACTATTGATACTTGGCAAAATTTTAGGACAAGTTCTACTATGCTTGAGGCACTCAGAGATGGTGTCTAAGAATAGAGTCAGTTATTGATAGCTGAAAACTAGGTTTATCTAAGTGATAAATGCATTGAATATTTTGCTTATTTGACCTTCTAGAGGCTATGTCCATGGCAGTAAGATAGATTAATTTTTTTAGCCTTATCAAGAGCTGCTGAACAATAAAGCTTTGCTACAGGTGACAATCCAACAAGGGTAGGTGGTGCAAAGAAATTATAAGGTTTTGCAGATTCATACAATGTGAAGACAGTAAGAATTTCTCCATGTTTTTCTTATGTTAACTGAGGTTGAAGAGTATCAGACAAAGAACTGAGAATCTGTAGATAAAACTGCTGCTTATGGCCACAATCCTACATTTTCAGACTGTAAGAAGACAGTGTAGCATCTCTGGAAAGAGAAAGCATAAGTGCATAGGGTCATCATCTTAATGGAAATATGACAGATTAATGTATCTTCTCAGCACTGAGCAATGGGCAATCTTCATAGAAAACAAAGAGTGAATCTGAACATTGAATGAGGACTCATCAGTAGTGTAGAAGCAAAGAGTAGTTAAACATGATACAAGATTACCCAGTAAAAGTCCTTAAAATGGATTTGAGGGCTTGAAAAGAAAGCAGTTGATAGATTGTTTCCTTGTGAAAATGTAAGGAAAAAAGGCACAAAATGTGGAAAATATTTATTAAATAGGCTATCTGCTGAGGAAGGAGGACCCTAATGAGAGCTAAAGGTTCAGAGGTGGCATTCATGCTTTTTTTTATGCATTTTACATTATCTATGTTATCTTTGACTACAGAAAAGTAACAGTAATTATCTGTATAACTAAAATGCTTCATGCTTAGAGATGGAAAATAATTTGCATAGGTCAAAGAATAAGCCTATCTGTCCCAATAAAGCAGTCACAGAAAAGGTAATAAGAAGTTTATGTAATACCTTAAAGACAGCTAAGAAATCCAAAAGATGGACGGATCTGTGGAAGTCGTTGGATTACTCCAGAAGTTCCTCAGAAGCATATGAACATCACTTGAGGCTTCAGTAAAGTTGTTATACCAGTTAGTCTGTCATTACATGTGTTTATACTAAGTAATCTGAAGTAACTGTAGGCATTGCATAATTTTAGCTTGGTAGTATATTGCAAGAAGAGAAATATAGTTGAACAAGAGAGGAGAATATCAGAAATTTAACCTTTCTGATGACATTTTCTTGCTGTCCAATCTGCAATGAGAAGTGCAGGCCAAAATGAGTGACCTCCAGGCTTCCATAAAGTCAGTGGGATTGAAAACCAACACCAAGATACTTATGGCTGAAAACTTTTATTGAGGAACACAAATAATAATATCTGAGACTCACCTTAAACTCATTACCATTCCAGAAGCCTGAGCAGAATAGTAAATGTAGACACAAGTAAGGATACAAAGGAGTAAGTACAAAAATGAGACATGCAACTGTAACCCTGATGCTGATCAAGAAATGCGGTAGCCTTGTTCTTCAAACTAAGCATTAACTCCAGTGTAAAGGCTTTCCAGGCATATCTAAACACAGTCTGGAGGTTTATCAAGACATGCTGGTTGTAATCTTTATAACTGCTGCCATTGGAGAATCTGTAATATCTGACATACAGAAAATACCTGCACTATGAGCTGTGTAGAATATCAGATGTCAACATAACTAGAATTAAGTGGGTGGAAAAGAGAAAAGGGCTAATAGCAAGGGGATGCACATGTAGTATCGACAAGCATTTGACTGGAGTGCTTAAGGTAAGATGTGCTGGAGCAGACCAAAAACCTTTTCAGAATGCAGAGCCCCTGATAAGATTAAAATCTGTCAGAATGATGTAGGAAGAATTGAGAGCTGCTGCACAAGACCATCTGGAATGTGAAGCAGTAGTGAAGGCCCCATGTTTGAGATAGAACAACAAGGTTTGGTAAACAAATTGTCACTGTGAGAGTCTTTCAGTTTTAGGAGTGGGGAGCACTCTTCTTGAAGAGGAGATTATAGCTTCACAATTCCAAAGCCTCACAGAGCTTGTGAAGTGTACTGCATGTCTGCTTATTGCAGCTAACTCCACAAGCTGCTGCCTTCTGTCTCGACAGTTTCCCCGAGTGTTCCAGTTATAGGGATTGTCTGCTCAGTCTGGTTTTTGTAGGGTCACAGTTTCAGCACTGGCTTTCTGTCACTATTGAATTGAGGAAACATTTTTCCTTATTTTTGTGCATACCTATGGCAGAAAACTGGAGGTGAATTCTGAAGAAATTTACCTTCTGCACAATCTTGGATTTCAACTCAACTTTTTTGTAGCTCTTTCTCATATTGGTAACTTAACTGTAATTGGAAAGTGCAGAAGAACACTTGGCCTGAGCATGTTTTGACTCTTTCACTGTTTTGGAGTGGAACAAGTGTGAAGCTATATTTGTTTATATAGTTGAGGTGAAACCTTGTGGATTATGTCAGTAAGGTTGTTGCAGAAGACTTGCTTGCCCAGAAGGGGTGTGCATGAAAAGGGAGACTTAATCTTTTTATCCATGTGCTTGGGAGATAGTGGGTTTGAGGGAGGATGTTGGTTGTCAGGAGTGGGGCAGTCAGCTGCAAACACCACGCTTCCTTCATGTCTGTGGTGTTGTTTTTTTTTTTTTTTTTTTTATTTTTTTTTTTTTTTTTTTTTTTTTTATTTTTTTTTTTTTTTTCTCGCCACTGTTCCTTTTGGTAGAAAATCCCCCCTTGAAGCGGAAGAAGGGCCCAGCCCCTAAGATGCTGGGAAACGAAGTGTGCAGCGTGTGTGGGGACAAGGCCTCCGGCTTCCACTACAACGTGCTGAGCTGCGAAGGCTGCAAGGGCTTCTTCCGCCGCAGCGTCATCAAGGGCGCGCAGTACGTCTGCAAGAACGGCGGCAAGTGCGAGATGGACATGTACATGCGCCGCAAGTGCCAGGAGTGCCGGCTGCGCAAGTGCCAGGAGGCCGGCATGCGGGAGCAGTGTGAGTGCAGGCACCGGGAAACGGGGGGTGGCATGGCACAGGAGGGCTCTGGGGACCGTGGCTGTAAGGAGTGCTTGGGGAGGGGAGACGTGGAAGGCCGTGCAGGCTGGATTTTGGAATGTGCGTGGGAAGTCGCCGAGAGCTCAGCGAGGATCATGTGGGGAGGTGAGGCTGTTAGTGGAAAGCCGCTGGTGTGCTGAGAACCCCAGCCCTGCTTTATTCCTTGTAAGAACTCGTGGAATATACCGACAGAGGAAAGACTCTCGTGTTTATCAGGGTGCTGTAAAGTGTGTCAGTAACGTCAGGCTTGTGACCAGCACTGTGAGATTGGTCGCCATGCTCCTTGAACAACAGGCACTTTTCTTTGCTTCCTACTGTGAGCTTGCAAAAGAGGTCAAGGGCAGCACCACAGCACTGCAGCTGTGTTTGTGCATGAGCTGATCTCACTGCTTCCTTCAGTGATCCCTGCTATTTTTCTCACGCGAGCCATAAGGCTGCTGTTTCTGAATATTCACCAGTATTTCTGCTTGCATATCCGGAACAGGCCTCCTTGGCCAAGGTATCCAGGTTTCATCCCTTTGCTCATCAAGACTGACTGAACAAATGCTCAATTAATGTTAGATCTGTGTGAAGTCTTCTTTTCTGACATCCAGCACTCAGAACAGCTAGGAACAGCAGGTATTTCAGAAACATAACATAATTTTGCAAAAGTTAAGCCCCAGTGAGCTAGGAGACATGCTGTTCAGTTTTTCAGCATGAAACACAGCACATCAGTATCTTTGTCTTACTGGTTTGTATCAGCATTACATGTGCTGTCTTTATCCCATTGCCCCGTTCCCAAGAGCTACAAAACAGATGTAATTGAAAAGCAATGCTACTGCATTGGAACATGACCACTTGTTCACTTTGCTTCTCTTTTGTTGCAGGTAGATACAGAGAGCCTCAGTATGCTTCTGCATTTAGTCATTGTTTTGTGTTGAAGACAGCTCAGGAAGATTAGGTCAAAAGGAATCTTGGTGTTATTATCAAGAACTTGGCAGTTCTTGTCGAACTGTAATCCCCACTGCAAATTTGCCTTGTTAGTTTTGACAGAAACTGAGGGCTTTTTTCTCCAGCTGTTTCACTTGGAAGGTCATTCCAGAACTTCTCCCCTAGTAATTGCTGGAAACATTCTTCTAATTCCCAGACTGAAGTTATTCATGGCCAGTTTATTGTTCTTAAGCCAGTGTGAACCATGAGGTTAAATAATTCCTTCCTGAAAAACCAAGTAAGTTAGATTGCTTTGAATTTAGCATCGTGTAGGAGCTTGAACATAGGCAGTTTTCAAGATTCATTATTAGCCAAGTAACATGTTACCAGATAAAATTTTTTTGTGTGTCGGGAGTCCCAAGATAAGGGACTGTAATCACTTGGATCAATTACTTCTCTCCTTAAACTGACACCGTAAGTAGCATTCTCTAATCTTACAGATTCCCCCGTATTTTGGTAATTGTATTGAATGCCTTTGCTGTTAGAATTGTAAATTTTGTGCATGGTGCACGTACCTGTGCACACATCCTCCCTGTTGGAAGTCAGGGATAAAGGTTACTCTCAGCTTGATTGTGTTATGTTCTTCTTCTATCCTTCCAATCTCAAAAATGCTGTCTTACAGTAGCTCTCCAGTTCTTGTCTTTGTTTAACGTGATTCTGTTAAGAAATGCAGTTATATGCTTGTTCAGTTTTAGGGCCTGCTTTTCTGCGTAGCAGCTATAGAGTCACAGAATCATCAAGGTTGGAAGAAATCTTTTAAGATCATCAAGTCCATATGTCTACTCAGCGGCATCACTGTAACCCTTAAACCACTAAAGCATATCACTGAGCACAGATCCAGGTGCCCTTTAAAACACCTCCAGGGATTGTGACTCCATCACCTCCCAGGGCAACTTGTTCCAATGCATGCCCTAACAAGGAATTTTTTTTAAATACCTAATCTGAATCTTTCCTCAGTTTAAGACCATTTCTTCTTGTCCTCTCACTGTGGGCATGGCAGGAGAGACTAACCCCCACCTCATTACAACCTCCTTTATTTTCTGTGTTACCTGTGCATTAAAATAAATGGCCAAAGAATCTTTCAGCATTTTTTAAGTCTTGTTTGTAAAGTCAAGCTTTGTTTATTTATCTTTGTTCCTGAAGATACAGAAGTTTTTTGGGTTTTTTTCTTTTTTTTTCCCAATCAGTTCCTTTTCTGCTTCCCTTCCCACCAGAGTGTCAATCACAGCACACAGCCTGGTGCTGTCAGCAGCCTTGCTGAGGGTGTGCTCAGTGCCACTGTCCATGTCAGCAACAAAGGTGTTCAACAGTGCTGGTCCAATACCAACCCCTGGGGAATGCTCATCACTGGTCACTTGTCACTGGTCTCCACCTGGACATTGAGCCATGGGCCACAACTCTTTGAGTGTGACCATCCAACCAATCTTTTATCCTCCAAGTGATCGATCTGTCAAATCCATGCTATTCCAATTTAGAGACAAGGATGCATCGCTCTTGAGCTTGGAGGAAGTGATCCTTGAATATTAACCAGATTTCTTGGGCCCCTCTTCCCTCCAGCACTTTATCTGATAATACTCTACTGAGCAGATCCCTGAAGAGGCCAGAGTCTGCTCTCACGAAGTCCAGGCCAGCAAACTTGCTGTGCACCCTCTCTCTGTGATGCCAATATGATTACAGTCCTGCAGGTGTGTGCATGTCTCTAACTCTTCTTATTTATTCCCTATGCTATGTGCATTTGCATAGAGGCATTTAAGTTGGGCTCCCAAACCTGACTTACTGGATGGAGTGGCAGAAATTCCATTGTGCTGCTCTTCAGGTGCTCTCCTGCTGACCTGCATACCCTCTCCAGGATCTGAGCATCTCTTGCTGGCCCTGGCATCAGACTGGATTGAGAGAGGAGAGGAGTGGGTTGAGGTTCCTGTCTCTAGGCAGCTTTAGTTTAAATCACTCTTCACTGCTTGGGAAGCCTATGAGAAAAGATGAGCTTCCCTTTCCTCTGACAGAGGGATCCCATCAGCTCTCTGTAGAGCAGATCCCTTTGAGTTGTTCTGTTCCTTACAGTGTTATGTCCAAATAGCATCTCCCCTTTGACTTAAAAACTGAAGGTGACTTGTAACCTTATTCCTGAAGGATCTGCAGCTGGTTCTCAGTACATTTATGCAAAGTTACTCTTCCATTACTCATCTTAGGGTATGTTACTGCTCTAGAGTTTGCTGCAGATGGCCTGTAAGCAAATTATCCTTTCACTCTCAAACTTCATCTGGGACTGAATCTGACCTTTGAAGAGGGTGAAATGATACAAGCTGTTAAATTAACAGTATTGAAAAGAAGACATAACAGTAGGATAATATAAAATACAATGGACACACCATGGCCTATGAAGAGAGCACCTGTTGTAACATGACATTTTAGGGAATTGCTTTATGGGAGAGTCACTGTTGTTTTTCTGAGATCTGCAGGGCATCATGAGGGAAGCTCTTGGCTTTTGTGAATACTTCATGACAGTATGATTAGAAGAAAGGCAATGAAACAACTTGAAGTAGGGAACAGAGAGAGAAACAAGTACCACTGTTGGCTGTGTTGTGTGCACTCTGCTGTGCCTGGTACAGGCAGCTGTGATCCCCGCCTCTCCATCCACAGCACATTACCCCGTGTTTAGTGTGGCTTCCATTGTGTTCCTATGATTGATCATGAGCTTATTCCTGCTTTAGATGTTCTATCTGAAGAACAGATCCGACTGAAGAAACTGAAGAAGCAGGAAGACGATCAGGCTCGGACAGTTGTGGTGCGCCCAAACCCTCCAAATCCGCCAAGCCCTTCCCACAAGCTGACGCCGGAACAGCTGAGCATGATAAAAAAGCTCGTGGCCGCTCAGCAGCAGTGCAACCAGCGCTCCTTCACAGACAGGCTCAAAGTGACGGTAAAAACCCTACCAGCATACCCAGAATAAGCAAAAATAAAGTTTGGGGAGTTGCATTTTAGGTAAAATATTTGGGAGAGTAGAGTTACTTTAGGCATTGCATCTGTGGGCTAAAGCTCTGTAAAGAATAGCAAAGGATGATGTTCTGAAGTTGTCATTTTCTTTCCTTGTTCTCTTCATCTTTTATCTTTGGCTCCATCTTTCACAAATATATGCTGTCTCTTTCCATTCCTACAGCCATGGCCCCAGATTCCTGATCCAAATAACCGTGAAGCAAGGCAGCAGCGTTTTGCTCACTTCACAGAACTTGCAATTATCTCTGTGCAAGAGATCGTGGACTTTGCCAAGCAATTACCTGGCTTCCTGGAGCTCACCAGGGAAGATCAGATTGCTTTACTGAAGACATCTACCATAGAGGTGAGGGTTTGACTCCAGTACATAGAAGTACATAGTACTTCTCCAGTACATAGAAGCAGAGATGAAAGAATTTGGAGTGACCCACCTAGAGAACTGGTTCCATCCTTTTTTTGAGGATGGCAGACTAAAAAACCTCAGCTATTGGGCCATTACTGCAGTGCAAGGTTATATTGGCAAGATGCCTGGTTATATATACTGCAGTGCCTGGTTATACAGGAAGGGAATGAGGCAAGTGCCTTGGTAGTGATAAGCAGAAATTTCCTTTTTCCCAGAAGCAGACACCACAAAGGATGGCAGCAGACTTTATCTTGGAATTTTTAAGCACTTTGAGAGAAACTGGAGAGGTTTTGTTTGGTGGTTTGTGTTGTTTTTTTTTGTTTTTTTTTCAAAGATGCTTCAACAGTCAGCAACTTATTGATGTTGTAGCATTTCTTCCTGCTTTCAAATTGGATATATCTTTTGTCTTCAGGTGATGTTGTTGGAGACATCTCGGCGCTACAATCCAGAGATCGAGAGCATCACCTTTCTTAAGGACCTGAGCTATAATCGGGATGACTTCGCCAAAGCAGGTGGTGCATTAGACAAGTGTTTCTTCCTCCTCAGTGTCTTGTGTTCTTACATATTTCCTTTTTAATGTGGGCAGCTGGAAATAGTTTTTGGTGAGAGGTTTGGAACAGGACCAAACCAATAGCCCCACAAACTATTTTTTTTTTTTTTTTTGCTTTTAACATACGGTATCAGCTCAGTTCGTGTCTTTTTCTAGGTGTCAATTTGCTTGGGAAAATCTGGACTCTTAAAGCATGAAAATATTGCTGCAAGTGTCCACCTAGGACTAGCAGTTGGTGTGAAATTTCTTGCTTGTAGAGATGTGGTGTGGTGGAGGAGCTGTATCAGATCATACCAATCCAAACCACAGTCTTCTGTCCTTTGCAAGTGTACACACATCCAGATGGATGCTTGAGTGATGACATTACTGGTTACATTTCAATTGATTTGAAGTCTGTACTGTGCACTGAGGATCCTCAGAGACTGCTTTTGATATTTTATCATCCTAATATATGGTAGTCTGTGGTGCTGTGATCTCTGAAATATATTTTTCCAGGAGCTATGAGTGTCTGTAATTTCAGGTGAAGTAACAAGAAGTGTGTATCCTCAGCATTTCTAAAAATAAGATCTTACCTGTGCTTCAGCTGATTTTTTTTTATTTTATTACTTGAGGAGCTATTTAACCATTGATACTTGAGATAGTCTTTGTATACAACTTTTCTTTATGACACTTTTCCTGGTAGCCTTTTCTTCAGGTTATTAGAAAGGCAAAAAACGGGGATCCAGAAAGATTTCCCTCCATTTTGTTTCTCCTTCTCTGATGTATTTGTAATGCAGGGAGTTAGAAATTTGGATGCTATTTTGGAGGAAAGGCCTGAAGTTTTCAGTATGATTACATAGCACAAAGAGACCTGATTTGACAGTGGTCTCTGTTATGGCAATGCATATCAGTGCATTTCTGTCTGACTGAATTTATCAAGTGAGGTGACTGGAAGCCTAGGTCAGGCTCTGCCTCAGGTCCTCCAGTCCTTTGAGCTGAAGAAAATGGCATAGTTCAGAGTTCTTGGAACTGCATATTTTCAGCTCGTACATACTCCAGGTGAACCTGGAGTGTGGAATTAAAGCTTTCTTTTGAAAGCATGAAGGCTACTGGGTGTGAAGGAGGTGATTCTGTGAGAGTGGACAGTATAAATATTGTGCTTGTGACCTTCTGATGTTTTGATGGACTTACCTGACAGCTGATGTTGTGTTCCTTTAGCTGTTGTCCAGTAATGTGCTGTGGGGCTTTAGGAAAACCCAGAAACAGTGTCATTTTACAGTCACTTAACAGTCAGGAGTCAGTTAAAACCTGACTCCTCAGCCACTGTTGTTTGGTGCTCACATCCAGTAGTGGATGTAAAGGGAGGATTCATTAGAGCATAATGTGAGGGTTTTCCCCTGCCTGTCTCTCCTCCCCACTCCCTGGTGTATAGCAGTGGATTTCCAGCAGCCTTTTCCATTAAAGGGAGGGGGAGAGAGGGGAGACAATTTTTACTGCCTCACCTTCTTCTCTTCTGTTTGTTGCAGGTCTGCAGTTTGAGTTCATTAACCCCATCTTTGAGTTCTCAAAGGGAATGAATGAGCTACAGCTTAATGATGCTGAATATGCACTTTTAATTGCCATCAACATTTTCTCTGCAGGTAAAAATCCAGGAAGATCTGAAGAGCTGCAGCAGTGAGTCAGAGAGCAAAGAAAGTAGAGTGAAGGGATGTTACAAGCAGAAAAGGAGTAATAAAGCATGTATAGAGTCTAGTGATAAAGGGAGCATATTATTCATTATATTCTGAATTTTCTAGTGCCACTTTCAGAGGAAATTGAATTCCTCACTGCTGGAAAAGTGTGCAGAAAAACCAGCCAGTATTTATCTTCCTCATTTAGAAATTAGTATTTTATTGTCCTCTTAATGTCCTTGGCACCTCTCTGATGTGATGCAGGTCCCACAGCATGAGTGACATCTAGCGGGCAAGCAAACATACTCTGGACAAAGGGCAGTATTGCTCCGGGCCAGGACAAGGCATTGCCAAGAAGCCACCTCTACTCTTCTGTCTTGTGACCTGATTAATGACTGTTTTTCTTTGTTCCTGTTTTCTCACTGGCTCAGCTACTGGAGAGACTTTGCCATTTGCTCCTGAATAGGCAGCTTCGCCTTTTTTCTGGGACAGGAACGTGAGACCAAACAGCACCGTGTAAATGCCTTTGGTCTCTCTAACCTCCCACCTCTAAGGGAGTTGGATTGGACTCTCCACGTGCAGCAGATGTCACTGAGAAAGAACAGTTACAGGGAACTGACACAGCTGCCACGGTGTCATGGGTCTATCTGCCAGCTGTGCTGGGTGAATGTGAGATGTGTTTTGGGAAGACACCATAGGAGGAAGTAGGGTTAGACAAAGATGTTAAACCAGTGAAGCTGCCCTGGCAATCTGCTTATGTCTAATCTGCTTACTTCTAACCTGCTTTTTGGCAGACCGACCAAATGTGCAGGATCAGTCCCTGGTGGAGAGGCTGCAGCACACCTATGTGGAAGCGCTTCATTCTTACATTTGCATCAACAGACCAAATGTAAGTGCCTGACCAGAACATCTCCAGTGATGATGCAAGTGGATTTTGTGTTTATGCAGGCAGAGTTCCTGCTGTACTGTCTGTAACAGGTCTCTTGCTGCCTGTACTGTCATACTTGTCCCTTCTGGGTTCTTTGATAGCAGCTGTAAATGCAGGGTTTGTGAGCTGTCACAATCTGCTGTCCTGTATCATATTCCATAGTTTAGCCAGCATGGAAAGTCTGGCGTTTCAGGACATGATGTACTACTTGTGTTCTTTCACACTGCGTCCTCCTGGAGAATGCTGGGTCTAGAGGAAGTAACATTTGTGATTACAGTATATCAATCAGTTGAGGTTGGTCCCCTGCCACTGGCCTTCACTCTGCACCTTTGTAAAGCACTTGTCACAATCTGTAAAATAATCTGTTGTTTTTAAACAAAGTTTTAGGTGAATTTACTAACAGCTGTTTGCCCCTGTAGGACCGCTTGATGTTTCCACGGATGTTAATGAAGCTGGTCAGTCTTCGGACACTGAGCAGTGTCCACTCTGAACAGGTGTTTGCCCTTCGGCTGCAGGACAAGAAACTCCCGCCCCTGCTCTCAGAAATCTGGGATGTGCATGAGTGACTGCATGCTCCCAGGGCGCTGACATGCTGACATAATGCCATCTCCCAGCCTTTGCTAACGAGAAGCCAGCCTCCCCTCTCCAAAGCACTGAACCCTGGGCTGGGCATGCAGGGAGTGATGGGCTTGGGGTTTCAGTGTTGTCATGAGACTATGCAGGAGGCAGCTGGGGTAGATCAGATGGAGGGGTTGGTTTCGATGTAGTGCCCGTATCCCAAAGGAATAACGTGAAACATTCGAAAACGGTAGAAATGAAGACCTTTCCCCCTGCCCCTCAACTCCTTTTTCTTCAGAGACTTTCTCTTCTCTAAGCATATGCTGAGGGTTTGCCCATTGATCCTCTTCTCGCTGATTATAAAAAATGAATTTGCAGGAACTTGCCAAAAGCTCTCTGTTGAGAGTAACCCAGCTCAAAAGGCTTCTGCAGGGTCCCCAGTGTATCTGGATCTGAGGAGCTCAGGGAAGTCAGTGTGGATGTTCTAGGGGTTTCACTGGGTTTCCTATAAATAAAATCTCTTGAATGTGCTGCCCTTTACAATGATTCCAAGAGAAGTAGCTTTTATTTCTTTATTATGAGACTTCATCTCTAGAGCTGCCCTTTATTCTGGCCCTCCTTTGGAAAAAGGATTCCTGTAATGTGTAGTGCCCTTTGTCTAACAAGGAGGTCCTCTGGGTAGGGAACATTGTGTATCAAAAAAAGATGTCAGGCATAAAGTAGTGGATTTTTTTTAATGTAATGCATCACGGTTTTATCTCATGGTGGTTCTCAGACAGCTCAATTTACTTTTGATTTGCTAACAGCTGGACAACTTTAGTTCAAAACAAATCAGGGCATAGATTTTATCTTTAGGCGTGGAATAGAAGAAAGATAGGTGGGTAGGCTTGGTACCTAGGTAAGGTGGGTGTGGTGGAAGGATCTCAAAAACTTCCAAGAATCTGGAGCATGTGGTATGTGTTCCAAGGTGGGTGTGAAGATGTATCGACCAAGGAGAGAGGACACACTGCATTTAGTGAAATATGTGGGCATTGCATAAGCTGTGGGCTGTACAACTCTCAGATCACAGGCTGCAGGAATATTGGGTGTTATCAGATCCACTTGCATCGTCTTCCTTTTGCCAAAGTCTTTCCAAGGTACTTGCTCAAGGTTTCAGCGATGATCACGGGATATGGAGGTCCCTCCTGTATGAGGAGTGCCAACTGCTTCAGAAGGACACTTGGGTGTTGTATCCTTTCTTCACTTTGGGCATTGTGAGATCCATACTGGATTTATGGCCCAAGTTTTAAGTACCCGCATCCATAAGTATTCTAGGATTTACAGCAATATTTTGTCTGACGGAAGAGAAATACGCTGTTATAAAACATGTTCCTTATTTTCCAAGAAAAAAAATCTTACGGCTGATCTCAGAGATGTAACCTTACGTATCCTGGTAGCTTGGTCTCATGAGTCTTCTCTGTCATAGGGGTCTGTGTTTGCTTGCCCAGTGAGCATCCCAAGAGCACAAGTTCACATGGCTCGGGGGTTTTTTTGTCTGTCTGTTTTTTGGTTTGTTTGTTGTTTTATTTGGCTGTGTATCTGAGCGCTATGCCCGCGGTGAGGGTATCGTGTCCATTTTGCACTTGAGGTTGGTCCCCTGCCACTGGCCTTCACTCTGCACCTTTGTAAAGCACTTGTAACAATCTGTAAAATAATCTGTTGTTTTTTATAACTCATTGCAATTGCAAAAATTCTTGTTTAAATCTGTATTTTTAACTAATCTGTTTGAGAAATGTTAATGTTTATATAAAAGAATAAAGCCTAATACAGGATTTTGACATTCTCTGATGTGCTGTCATGAGACTGGAGGAGGGTGGAATAAGTGCTTGCTGTAACAACCTCAAAGCTGATAAGAAATGATGAGTATATGTGTGTTGGGGAGAAGCAAGAAGTAGTGAGAAAGGAATAGCAGCAGTGCAACCCCAGGCAGTTTCTTTAGGCCTTTAGTATGAGATTTGTAGCTCGGTATGCCCTTGCTGTGTGCCAGAGCTGGCAAATAGGTGAAGTGGATTAGGTGTGTATCATGAAGGCATTATGCATACACACCTCACCTCGATTTGTACCGCTGCATTCAGAATGTAACCCTTTTATTGCACGTGCTCTACTCCATTTTCTGCATTTTGTGGCTCACCAAAATTGAAAGAGGAATCCAGCGTCTCAGTGGATTTCAGGGCCTTACCTGACCCGTGATATGCTGCTCATTTCTGATGTGTTCATAGGTGAAACACCAGGAGGAGTTGAACATGTGCATTACCTCCAAGGGGGAGCAGCAGCATGGGGGAAAGCAGAGAGCTGTCCAGCATTAGCTGCTTCCTAAGTGCTTGATGATCCCCTGCCTCAATGGGAAAGGAGAGCAGTGGTCGGTTTAGCAAGGTTCCACACCACAGGCTGTTCTGCTGAAGCCTCTGTGTTACTCTGGAGTATAAAATTTGAATTAGAATCTACTGAACCAGAGGAAGAAGGAATAGGAGTAGGCTTATAGGAGACTGGAGCGGTGTATGAGAGGGAGAGTAATGAGCAGAGCTCATCAATACTGGGTGGATTAGAGGGTGGCTGAGCCCTGCTGTCAACAGAAGAGCTGCAGCTTAACTTCCAGCTTTATATTCTATGGGCTGTATCTCCTTAATTTGAAGAGAAAAACTGCATATGAATTTGAGGGATTCTCAAGGTACAACCTATAACATTGTGGTGGATGGCAGTGGTGAAAACTGATTTTCTTTGCCTCTGTGGTAGTTTAACCCAGACAGCCACCAAGCCTCACAAAATCACTGGCTCGCTCCTCAGCAGCAGGACTGGGGAGAGAATCAGAAGGGTAAAAGCCAGAAAACTTCTGGGCTGAGATAAAGACAGTTGAATAGGGAGAGCAAAAACCACACACAAAAGCAAAGCAAGGACTTAATTCACTGTTTCCTGTGGACAAGCAGGTGTTCAGCCACCTCCAGGAGAGAGGGGCCTTAATCATGTGTCATTGTTACTTGGGAAGACAAACACCATCGCTCAAAACCACCCCCCTCTTCTTCCTTCTTCCCTGCATTTTAAATGCTGAGCATGATGCCATATGCTCTGGAATATCCCTTTGGTCAGCTGGGATCACCTGTCCTGGCTGTGTCTCCTCCCAATCTCCCAATGCACCCCCAGTCCCTTCCCCACCATGGCAGTATGGAAAGCAGAAAAAGTGCTTTCCTTGACTCAGTGTGAGCCCTGCTCAGCAGTAACAAAAACATCTCTGTATTATCAACCCTGTGCTCAGCACAAATCCAAAACACAGCCCTGTACCAGTCACTGTGAGGAAAATTAACTACCAGCCCAAACCAGCACACTCTGCCTTGTGCATCCCTTTTCATTATCATCAATCTCTATGTTTACATCTTCACATTCTCACTTTCTTGGAAAGTGCAAATCAGAACTATTTTTTGTCTTTTAGAAGCTTCCCAGGTTAGCCCATGGAGCTCAAGTAAGCAGGGGGCAGAACTGTCCATGAGAGACCCTTTGTACTTAGGTTTACAAAATGCTATCTAGGTCTGAGATTCAGTTTTGCTTCTCTAAGTCTTTATACCTGATCTATTTCAAATTAATTTCGCTGATTTGGCCACTAGAGAAATCTTGAGGTGCTTGAATTACCATCCTGGGAGGTCCTGGTTGCCTGTATCCTTACTCAACAGCTGTATTTGCTCATGGTGCATTCAGATCAATGGGGAGGGAGGAAAGGTATTTCTGAAAAGGTGTTTCTGCAAACCAAATTCCTCTACATTAAGTATTGGATAAAGTATTGATGAGGAATATCAAATAGTGTTTCTTCATTTTGCACTCCATATGAATAAAAATTGTGGGTTACTTTTGGTTGCATTTTGGGTTTACTTTGGTAGTTTTGGTAGTAAATGGATTTGTTTGTGCAGCGTACTGGTCTTTAGGAGCTTGGAATGAATTTTTAAAAGCTGTATGTCAAGTTTTTAATAACCAAATTCTCTTGTAATCTTATGAAGCTACTTGCAAATCAGCAAGTCTGTAGCTCAATACAGAGGGTGAGGCACGGCACTGTGCCTCCTTGCTGCAAGGCAACGTGTCCTTGTCCGTGCGGAGCCGGCCTTTGCGGCGAGGCCAGGACCAGGTCTGAAAGCACCAATTCGACGCTTCAGGAGGCTGAAGTGTTCCCGGTTCTCTCGCCGCAGGCTGGCCAGCGGAGCTCTTTCCCTCCATGCTCCTGACATCCCGCCTCCCTCCCGCCTCCCTCCCGCCTCCCTCCCGCCACCGGCCCGCCTCCTCCTCAGCGCCCCCTGCGGGCGGCTGGCGGGGCGGCTCCCCCCGCCCCGGCTGCGAGTGGTTCGCTCCGCCCGCCCCCGCTGCCCCCCCGCACCGGCGGTGGCGCGCGCCGCCGCTGGCGCTCGATGCGGAACTGGGCGGGCGGCGCAGAGCGGCGGCAGCGGCGGCGGCGGCGCAGGTGAGCGGGGCGGCCCGGCCGGGCGGGGCCCGGTGCCGGTGCCCGGTGCCGGTGCCCGGTGCCGGTGCTCGGTGCCGCAGGGTGTGTACACATGGCAATAAGCGGAGCCTGCCCCACCGATCCTACATGTAGGTCGGGCTGAGGAGCGCGGAGCGCGGCCGGCGGCGCTGCCTGCGGTGACCCGCACCCGGACAGCTGGCGGCGGGCCCCCCCCGCCCACCCCGAGCGCTGCCGCAGCCGCCCGGCCGGGCGCGGTGGTGATGCTCGGGAGCGGCGAGCCTTTCCGCAAGGTCACGGCCGGCGGCGGGCTGAGATCGTGGCCCGCCGCTACCGGGAGCGGGGCCGGCCGGGTTCGGCTCCATCGTCGCGGGGCGCCGGTGGCGGGCGGGGCCGCGGTGTGCCGCTGGGGCCGCGGTGTGCCGCCGGGGCCGCGGTGTGCCGCTGGGGCCGCGGTGTGCCGCCGGGGCCGCGGTGTGCCGCCGGGGCCGCGGTGTCCCGCTGGGGCCGCGGTGTGCCGCCGGGGCCGCGGTGTGCCGCCGGGGCCGCGGTGTCCCGCTGGGGCCGCGGTGTGCCGCCGGGGCCGCGGTGTGCCGCCGGGGCCGCGGTGTCCCGCTGGGGCCGCGGTGTGCCGCCGGGGCCGCGGTGTCCCGCTGGGGCCGCGGTGTGGCGCCGGGGCCGCGGGGCTCAGCCGGCCGCTGTGGGAGCCGTCCCCGCGCGGGAGCGGCAGCAGCCCCTGCGGGGTCGCTTGCGGGTTTCCAGGCGGGACTGGCCGGCTGTGGGAATAGCGGCGTGGCCGGCCGGGCAGGGGGCTCTGCCGGTGGCGGGGGTGTGGGGCCGGCGCCCTCGGTCCCGGGCCGCCCGGCGGCTTTTTCTCGCTCCCTGCCGGGTGGGAGCGAGCAGGACGGTGAGGGTAAGGAGAAGAGCGGCTCAGGGTGGACGGAACCCCTTGGAAAGGGTGAGGTGTGCAGCCATGTGAATGGGTTGCTGCGGTAATGTGACTGGAAAGGTGCTTTTACTCCTTGGTTTGTAAACAGCAGATCCTGTTACTCCGCAAGACAATAGAATAGGAAATCCACTTGATACTCGGCAATTTCTTATGAAGCGGACTATAAACCAGGAGCATTTTCCCCTCAGAAATGCGTGTCACCACCTTGTTGTGTTGCTCGCTTTTATTGTCAGGTGGAGGAGGGGAAGAAAGCTTGGTCTGTGTCGCTGTCTGGAGTCATGATAAAGAAGTGTTTTGAGAAATGATAAGCTTTGAAGGAAACTGATTTATTTCCCGTCTTTCTTTTCTCCCTTTCCCCCCTGAACTCCTCCATACACTACACTGTTTTCAGTCATATGCAAAGTAACATACATTATAAATTTGCAGCCCCATGGCGATGGGGTAGAACTGTGATCTGGCGTTCTGTCGTGCTCTCCCTAGACAAGCCAGCCATTTTCTCTACATCCAGAGCAGCTCTGGGTCAGCATTTCTCTTGGTGTGCTCTCAAGTGTCCTTGCTGTGCTCCTTGCACATCCCTTATCTGCAAAAAGGATGCTACTTGTAGACACAAGCAAAAGGAGGGAGGATTTATTGTGGCGTCCTGAGGGTCACATAATCAAACCAAAGTCATCCAAATATAGGTTATTTGGGAAGTGTCTCTATTTTTGGAGTTTTACTGCTTGGACGTAGGGAACTGTTTTGGATTGGGCACAAGAAGTACTTGCTGTTTTCAGCACTAATGAAAAGCTGCAGTCCTGACACATCCGAGAGAGCACTTCACATCCAGCATAGCTAAAATGCAGTTTTCACAGGATCTAATCTGGCCATCCCCTCACAGCATGTTATGTAACACTGAACTGATAGATCATTCCAGCTATAAAATACTATTTTTGCCTGACTATTGTATTGTTAGGAAATGCACAGCTTTTGAACATAATTTAATAGACACTGTAATAAAATGCACACTCATTAAATATCTTACTGCGTGTTTAACAACATGCAAAATCATCAGCAGGTGTATAGAATGCTTTTGTTTGGAGAGTAATACAGCCTTGTCCTCACTAAAAGATCTTGTACCTGCCTGTTCAGTGGTGCTGCAGTTGTATCACAGGTCTGGACTCCTGTGTTCTTACCAAATTAACAGGTTTCAGTCTGTAAGCTTCAGAGTCCTACTGCATTGTTTTCCACAATGTTAACTGCTTTTTAAACAATTCTAATTTTACTAGATGGGAAATAAAGGAAAACAGTATCCTCACTGAAAGAATGTTGTCTACACAAAATACTTATCATGGCCAAGACACAGTTCTAGGATGTGTGTTATATGTCAAAGCCCTGAATGGTGGTAAACCAAAGGCTGTGTGGAAATTGGCAAAAAAATCCAAACATGTCTTCTAGTTTAAAGTTTTCATGGAAAAACATAAATAGATACTAGAGGGCAAACCTCTTCAACCATTCTGTAATTTGTTTGAAAGCATACAGGTTGTATATGTAGTGAATCACAGAATCACAGGATGTGCTGGGTTGGAAGGGACCCACAAGGATGACTGAATCCAGCTCCTGCCCCTTCACAGGACCATCCCCAAGAGCTACACCATGTGCTGAGAGTGTTGAGTCCAACTTCTGTCTGTTTTAGAAGGATCTGGGGGTCAGAGGAGTAAAAGTTTTGAGGACTTTTAACAGTAATCCTTGCCCACCTAGCCAAAGTAGCTTTTTAGGTTTCAGAGCATCAGGACTGATGGTTCAGTAGAAATGGTGGAAGCACCAGTGCGTTTCAGGCTTTACTAAAACACTTGTTCTTATCATCTTCCTGAATTAAATTAGTGTTGGCTTTGATTTTATCTGCCTTGGGCTCAGGGGCACAGAGGCTCATAATTTATAGCTTTTCCCCTCTCACCTCATAACAAATCAAATACTCAGGTTCTGTACAGACAGGATATACCAGGTATACCTCTGTCAAGATGTTCAGTCTGGTCTATTTAATATTTTCTATGGTGAGCCAGTTGAAAAACCAAATATTTATGAAAATGTTGAGTATTAAATTTGAAAGTCACAAGTACTGCTAAATTCTAAGAGAATAATTTTCTTCAAAGTTTTTAATTTACAGCATTCCAGCTAATAGATTTTTTCTCTGATACTCCTTTCCAGATACATTTGTTAGAGGAATGGCTTTCTTTTTTTGGGGGAAAAAATGGTAGAGATATAGTATCTGAGAGGGGATAACAAATGGTGTAAAATTCGGTGTCTTCCCTGTAATTTCACACTGTCATTTTTTAACTGGATTTGCCGTCAGACACACAAGATGGTAATTGATGCTTTTATGTTAAAACTTAGTACAGAGGTGAATGGTTCACTTACTTTCCATTAGGAAGGAATTGGAGACAAGCAATGCATATATTACAACCCAATGAATTCCTGAAATGTCCTTTGGCCCTCTTGTGCCTGCATTTAAGATATACTGCATTAAATTTCCAGGCAGTTGACGTAGTTATTCAGTGCACTGGTAGAAAATACAGGTACAGCTTCTGATTAGGGATTTGCAGCAATGAGGAAAGGATTTAGAAAAAAAAGAATGAAAGAGCTTGATGTGCAAGATTAATATCATGTCCCCAGTTTAAAGAGCTTTCATCTATCTCAAGATATGAATTTTCATGAAAGCATTGTCAGTGTCCTAATAAGAAACAAAATGAAATAAAAATGAGCATCATGAGACATCAATTAGAAAGGAATGTATTTTAGTGGGATAATCTGTGGAATAATTGTGATATTTCTTTTGAAGACAGAATGCTTTGCTGCTTTTCCATCTCTACCTTGAGAGCTATGAAAAACTTTTATCAACCTAGTGCTCACTCTCTGTGGCTGAACCTGTATAATTCAGCTGTTCTTTGCTCTGTTGTTCGAGCTAGAAAATAATTTTAGAGCAGTTAGATTCTCTGTCACTGGATCTCTTTAAACCTGTCAGAACCACATGGAAATTACTGTTGATTATTGACAAACATGCTCCTGATTTCTGTCTTGGAACTAGAATAACCAGCTGAAACCTCAAACCAAGCAAACTGAAGAAATGACTCATGTACTGCCAGGAGCTCTGAAATATCTTTACACTGGGGAACTCCCAAATGGGGAGGTTGTGCCTGTTGGTGCCCAGAAACCACTGAATTGTGAGAGGTTGTGTTCACTTAGATCGCTGCTACTAGCAGGACCCTTGCAGGAATTTAAAAATAAGAAGTGCTGCTTGCATATGCCTAAATTACCTAAGCTGAGGCTGTTCTCATGCTGTGATCCCAGACACTGCAGTTAAATGAGAGACTCTTGTGTTTCTGGGTTGCTGTGAGAAATAGTGCAGCAGTGTAGCAGCAAGGAACAAGGTTTTATGGTTTTCTCTTTCTTCTACAGCCTTCATTATTTCAAAGCAGCAACATTCCTCAAAACAGAGCTGGTCATCCTGTTGCCTTTGATGTATCTAGTTTGTCAGATATGGCCTTTTTGTTTTGTTTGTAACCAATCTCTAAACTGTTGTGAGAATCAGGGAATTAGCATTCACTTTTTTATACAAGGGACAAAGATACATTACTGTCAAATTTGTTATCTGATGACCTCCAGGAACTGTGTGTTATCTTGTGAGCAGAGCACCCTTTAATTTCATATCCTGTTACTTTGTCACATCTGCAAGATCAGTGCCCTGGTTGTGTCCTGCTTGCCATTATATCCTAACTGAATTTCCCAATGTCAGTGTAAAACTTACGATTGCCTTCTTGCCTTTACCTTTGACACCAGCTTCCCTGGATCTCTGCTTGCCTGGGTGTCTTGTCCTTGCTCTGGAAAGGCCCTTGTGACAGGAGATGAGGAGTTGTGCCTCTGCCTGTTTCCATGTCATCAGCTAGTGGGAGGAGAGGAGTGCTTTTTGTGATACAGATAATTAAGAATCAAAACCAGTATCCACCAAAATTTGCTGCAGCCACAAGCGCTGAGCCACTCTGCTGCCGGGTCTGTTTCCTCTTGATAAGCAGTTAAACCGCTCTGCTGGAGCCACGAGCTGGGCACGCTGCTTCTGTCCTCCAGGCCACCTGGTTTCTCCCTTCTCTCTTGTTAGTGGTCTTAAGACATACCCAGCAGGGTGGTGTTTTCCCTCCGTCCTTTGCCGTGGTGGCTGCCACTGCCAGTGTCTAGGAGGCCCCCTCGGCAGCCCTTGCTCTGTCATTTGCTGGCTCCTACAGCCGCTTGAGGCGGTTCCTGTCCCTTCTTCACTCTGAGCTTGCTTCCCCCAATGTTTACGTGTGGGTGAGTCTGCCAAACGCACGCTTCTCACACCCCAGAGCGCTTGTAGAGAGAAAATGGGCTTGTCTCTTTTATTTCCTTTCAGTTTTGACCAGCTGGTACTATGATGTATCTCTGAAATTAATAGTAGGATCTGTTTGAGAGTAGGAATTTCTGATCTCCCAGTGTTGGTGAAGAGAAGGGGAAAGTGTGCAGAGGGAAGGAATAACAAGCAGGTGGCACACGTGGAGAGACAGGCTGAGTGCTTCTAATACACAAGGCAAAACAGATAAGGGGCTCTGAGTTCTGAAGTGCTAACAACAGCCAAATGACTGGATTATTTAAAGTACTTTATTTTCTGCTTCACATTATCTTGAACAATGTTTCAGTGTTTCCACACTGGTTGGGAGCATTCCCCCTCCTCTGTCTTACAAAAGGCTGTAATTTATTGTTGGGATCCCCTTTGTCTGTGTGACCAATTTCCAGGGAAGAGCTGAATGTGCCTGTATCTGGTGCTGGTGCTGGCATGAGAGATGTCTCCTGGCCCAGAGCTGCTCACTGTGGCTGGGGGAGGCGCCGTGGCAAGGGAAAGCAGTGAATAATTTAGCAGTTGCAGCTGCATCCAGCAGTTCTCTCAAATGTCACATGCTTTGTTGTTTTCTTGTTAAATTTTATGGCTGTACATTTACACTATTTGGCTTTTGGAAAAAACCTTCTGGTGCCTTCATTATGGGAACTGTGACCTAGTGCTCAAATGGGAACTGGGCAGAGGGCTGGGAATGGAAGCATCTTGTGGGTGCTGGGGTCTAGGCTGCACTCAGAAGCAGCACCAATGTTTCTCAGCTCAGAGCTCAAACCAAAAGCAGTTCTGGTTTGGGAAAGAATGTAATGCTGTAGTGGTTGCAGGTGGTGTGAGGCTAATTCAGCTTGGGGGCAGTGTGGGGGTTTTGGTTTGCCCTTCCTTACTCCCACTCCCTGCAAAATGTATGAGTGCACATTTGAGGATCAGTGAAAAGCTGGTGAGGTAGAGAAAATGAGAAGGCTCTCGTATTTTGTGATGGTGATGTTTCACAAGGAGGGGCAAAAAAGGACAGACTAGAAAAGAGTTGGCCTTGTATTACTGTTCTCTCATGCAAATCTCCAGATATTATTTTTGAATAAGAGACGAATTTAAATTCAGACAGTGTAGAACAGGAGAACTGGCCAGGTTGGCAGAGGGTTTTTATGCCAGAATTTGTTCTATGGTTCTGTAGTGAGTGGTGCCCTGCACAATGATCCTGCCTGGGAAGGATCATGAGAGAAATATTTCACACAGTAAAGGAGGGGAGGAGAATAAGGTCTTTAACCTAAATTGAAATGTGTGAAATGTCCTGTGGCTGAGGCTAGAATCTGTCATCTCCTTCCTGTTAGGAAGTGGAGTACCATAAAAGGGTGTGCTTTTTCTGCATTGGTTTATTGATGGTTTCCCCCAAGAGTGTAATGGAATAAAGTGGATAGCAGTATTTGCATACCGTTCTTCCTCACATGCTTATCTCTTGTTGCTCATTCAAGCCCTGGTCTTGATTTTTCTTCATGGCTTTCAGGTACCTGCTGGTGGGTGCAGCTGTGGCTCTGTGGGGCAGGTGCTGCTGGAACCACTCCTTTGCCTTTGCTGCTACCTGCAAGTTCCTGTTAGGATTGTGTGTTTGTGTTAGCACACTCTGCATGTTCTTTTTGTGCCTGCACTGTGTGTTTGTGGAAGCATCCTGTGGGTACCTGGATAAGTGGATTTTGGCAGCTGTGGTTGGTACTCAGCTTTCCGTGGGCAAGAATGACTCCTGATATTTGCAGTACTCGTGGATATGGAAAGTTCGTGGACTGGGAGCTGTTTAGCATGTTGCAGATACTGCGCTGTCATCTGGCCTGGGGCCTGCAGGTGCCAGGAGGGCTCTGTTTCAGTGCTGCCTCCAGGCAATCCTTGTGTCTGGGTGAAGCTTGTTGGTAGTGTGGGCAGTGCTGGGAGCTTTGGTGGTGGAGCAGAGGGGGTGGAGCGCTGCAGCTGCTCTATAAATATACCTGACGGGCTAAAATCTAGGGACTAAAAGATTGGGTTGCTATGGTGATTGATCTGAATCAGATTACCTATGGGTCTGTTTTCACAGCTTGTGCATGTGTGGTGACTGCGTGATCTTGCATGTACAGCAGGCTGCTTTAGCCGAGCTTTTGCCTGCACCAGAGGGGAGAGAGGAAGCAACATTGAAGGGCCGACATATGGCAAGGACGGGGAAATCTGTCACTATAGCAACCGGGAACCCGAATCAGTCCAGCTTCACTCCATGATGCTGCAAAAAGGTTCCCATCTGTGTGGCATGATACTTACTGTTTGTGGACTGATTCTGGGCATTTTCAGTCTATCTGTCAGCACCCCTGCCCAACTTCTGTTTTGCTCTCAAAAAACTAATGTGGAGGCTAAAGATGCTTGGCTGTCTCAGTACTGTTTTCAGAAGGCAAAAAGATAATATTATTTAGTAGGAAAGGAAGAAATTTTTAAATTATTATAATTATTGAGAAGGCTTTAAAAAGAAGTCTTCTTGTAAGTTTACCTGTTTTCCCCATTCATTCTTTAATTTCCTTTAATCTGGTTTGTTCTCTCCTTTCTCTCAAGATTTATTGGTAGATGGAAAGTGGAAATAATTGGGGTGCATCTGCTGTTTTACCTGTAAGCAACTTTTACTGATTGAAGTGATGTATATGCTCCAGGAGGGATGCTTTTAGAGTTTGCCTGCAGTCCTGTCCTCTACTGGGTGATTTCTTATGCTTGGAAGCATCCCCAAGACATTTTGCAGAACCACACCTATGTTATAGGTTAGCCATACTAGATAAATAGGTCATTGTCTGTTTAGGTGTGCTTGCAATTCTTTGAAAATGCCCTTTTTTTTTTTTTTCTTCAAAGTGCAAGTATCTTCTTAAGAGTCACAGTGTTGGCATGCACTGCCGCCTTGCCAAGGTGCATGGTAACACACAAAGCAGCTGCACTAGTATAGCAAGTCCATCCAGGTTGGATTTTAGAAATTGTTCCATGTTCTGTCAAGTTCTGGAGAATGGGAGGTGTTCTCATCTCTGCTGTTGTCTGTGTTTCTTGTGTTAGCAGAAATACTGTAGTATCTGGGTAATAGCAATAATGAGCTTCCTAGAATGTTGCATCTTTTAAAGTATAAAACTATTAGCAGTGTTTTATATAATTACTAAGCAGAGGAAATGAAAAATGGCTCATGTGAAAAGATGACTGCCTGTCTGCTTCTTTAAGAGCTTAGTACAAGCAAAAATAGCATGTGCTGTACCAGAGATAATGTCTGGGATCATTTGAAATACACTTGGAAGAAGAACTAACCAAAATTTCAGTGGTAAAGATTCCATAACGATTATTAAAATGTCTCAAGACAGGTCAAAGCTACCATGAACAGTTCATATTGTGCTTCAAACCATGTTGTTTCCAGTTCAGCAGTGAGTTAAATGGAGTTCCTGCCCACACAGGTGAGGGTGGCGGGTCCTGAGATACTCACACTGATTTCTCATAGCTTAGCAGATAGGTTAAGGTGTGTGATGTGTGATGAAACAACCCAAACGTGGGCATTGGAACTCCTGGTCCCATTTCTGGTTTTTTCAGCTTTCAGTTTAGTTTGATTGGTGAGTCTTGAGTTCACAGAAAACAATGCACTAAGGTCAGGCATAGTGGCTATTAGAGCTGAACTCAGTACAGCCTGTCTTGGATGAGAGTAAATAGAAATTCAGGATGTTCCAAGGAAACTAAAAATTTACCTCCTTTTAGGTGTGACTGGAAATTTGGTCTTTTACAAGGCGAAATTTCAGTGAACCATAATTTACGTGGTTTCTGTCCTGTAATTTGTTCTGTCTTCTTCACAATTTCCTCTTTTTTCTCTCACAAATTAATGTCCCATGTATGCTCTTTATTCAGTCAGTGTGCAAATTGAATTGTATGATGCTGATTTATATTCTAAGTGTATCTGTGCACTGGTGAACTGTGCAGTATGATCTTTTTACCAGGTAAGAGCTGGAGATAATAGAAGGAGAAGCCTTTCTGGAACCATCTTTAAGATGGAAATGTTGTAAGGGAAAGCAGGGCTTAACACCTTCCTGTTGTAAATTAATGTGCTGTCTTTATACCATTTTTGCAAGCAATGGTGTAAATATATACTGGGAATCATGCAGTTCAGTGTAAGCCTGGCCCATCAAAGCTGGAAGCCTCTGTGTGAGGAAAACAACTGCAGGTGAATGTGATGGGTTGACCTTGGCTGGATGCCACTTGTCCACTAAGCCACTCTATCACACCCCTCCTCGACAGCACAGAGGGAAGAAAATAAGATGGAAAAACCTTGTGGGTCAAAGTAAAGGCAGTTTAATAAGGCAAAGATTGCATTCATGGAAGCAAAGAAGCCCAGGAAATTTTATTATCTGCTTCCCAGAAGCAAGTACTGTCCAACCATTTCCTGGGAAACAGAGCTTCCAGAGTAGGCTTAGTGGTTGCTCCAGATTTTAAATGTTTTAAATAATGGATTCTCTGCCTTTCTCCTCCCCTCTCTCAGGTTTCATCCTGAGCAGATGTCATATGGGATATCCTTGGGTCAGTTTGGGTCAGCTGTCCTGGCCATGCCCCCTCCCAAGACTTTGCATACTCCCCAGCACTGCTGAGGGGAAGATGTTGGAGAGGCAGCCTTGATGCTGTGCCAGCACTGCTCAGCAGTAACCAAAACACTGATGTGTTATCAGCATCTTTCCTGTTACCAGTACACAGCACACCACTGCAAGGGCTGCTGTGGGGGAAATGATCTCCATCTCAGCCAGACCTCAGAGAGTGACACAAGTTGTGTTGTTGTACTGAAGTTATTCTTTGACTAAATTGCTTTGTTCCTCTAGACTTGTGTCTCGAATGAGAAGATTCTTAACAAAGATTGAGGACTCCAAGGGATAGATGAAATACAGGGTTACTGCACAACTCATGTCTCTTGGGACTAATGCAGGGTATGGCTCTGACACAGATGACTCTAAAGTGATGAAGAGTCTGCTGTGGTTCTTTCATGCTGCCCTTTTCACCGTGTGCTGTGGTGCTTTTCATGAGTGTGTGTGTGTTTGTTTATACAGGCTTTTATTTCTGGGAGGACTTTGAATTGCAGAATACTGTGCAGATTGTTCTCTGAGAAGTTGTGCTACCACTTAAAATGTGGGTGTTTGGGGAATTTTGAAACGCAGAGTAATGCCAATAATAGAAGTGTTTGTTGTTTTGAACACTTTTTTCATGTCTCAAGCTACTGGTAAGCTGTGGTTTTGTGCTGGTTCTTTTCTTTTGTTTTTGTGCCTAGGCTATGGTGCCAGCTTTTACTAGTGAGTATTGCTGACAGCTGCTACAGTGTGTGGGTAGTGTTAGTTCTCACCAACCCGTTCACCATCCATGTAAGTGCTTATTTCAATTTTGGTGTTGTCTGAGACGTGATTTGTTGGTGCAGTATGTTTCTGTGGTGGGCCTTCACTTCTCTAGTTTTCTCCTTTTCTAGAGTTGAAGTTACAGAAAGTCTCTTCTCAGGTGCTGCTTGAGGATTCAGCCTTCAAAGGGAGAGAAAAGACACTGCATTCCTTTCAGAGAAAGCAATCCAAAGTTAGAGCACTTTGAGAGAGAGAAGAGGTTTTGACACTGATATGTCAAAACCTGTACCATCTCAGAGTCAAGATAATCTCTTGGTTCAGGTCCAAATTTCAACATGAAAGAGGAAAAAATGAAGTATCTCTTGGTTGTTTGATCTATTTCTGTCCTAATGTGCTTAGTCTCTAAAATCTAGGAGCTGTTGGAAGGATGATAGGAGAACTCTTAGAAAGAAACTATATCTCTATATCGCCTGTGGAGCTGTGTGCTGTCTGTAGTTCTGTGATCACACTGTGTTCAGTCAAGTCTTCCAGATTCCCTTAACTGTTTTCTCCTACCTTTTCTTGGTGCCTGCAGAAGCATTTGTGGGGCCACTTGGTGAACCAAATAAAAAAAACCAACCTCGTAAAAACAAAAGTGGCGTGGGAGAAGAAGGGAGGGTGCTAGGTTTAGTCCATATCAATTCCACAGTCTGTTTTGCCCTGTAGCTGCACAAACTCTTCTGCTAGCACAGAGAAGGGAACGACACTGGCCTTAAAGCAAGCTTTTGGCCGATAGGGAGGGGGAGGCAGGACTGGGATGCCTGTTTGTGTTGCCTTCTACAGATCATCAACTGTAGTGTCTGATTCCAGGCAGGAGTAGGAAGATGAGTTCCAACAAATGCTGGTGCAATACTCTTCCAAGTGCTGTCATCAGCTATTGCTAGATCTCCGAAGAAGCCAGAGATTGAATAGAGGAAGGCAAAAAACATACACTTGGTTCTAATTCTTCTACCTCTTGCTCCAGTCCAACAACAAATCATCTTCCCAAGAAAAGCCTTTGTCCTCTTTGTCTCACTGTAACTGTTGTGTTGTTAAGTATGGTAAATCAGTAAAGGTGGCTCTGGAAGCCCTGGCACAATGTCTGCATCAGTCTGGTTTCCCTTGTACTTGTGTTGCAATAGAAAGCAGAAATCACAGAAAGTGCTCAGATCTTTTTTATAAAAACTGACAGAAACTTCAGTGTCTGATATTGGTGGGATGTAGCTACAGTCATTCCAGGGACATTGTAAGCCCTGCATATGTTCCTTGTACTTGTCTGCTCAGATATTCTTGAAATTTCATGGTTTCTGAGACCTTCATAATGCATACCTTGCTAACTCCTTTGCAGAGCTGTGGGAAATATGTGTAAGGAATTGCAGTCATAAGACGAATGCAGTGTATTTTCTGCACCTTCATTCGGGGGTTGGGTAGCCTCTGTTTTTGAGGAAAAACATCTTTGGTTACTGCTAAAGTAGCAGAATTCCCTCAAAGTCATACTTCTAGGTTGCATTGTGATGACTTATTGCTGTACCCCTGTCCGTGACTGAGCAGTTTGTTCCTTAAAGAGTTCTGGGTAAAGCCATTTGGAAAGAAAACAGATAAATTAGTTCTTTAAACTGGATATAAAAAGGACCAACTTCATCTTCTTCCTCTTGAGTTTTTCTGTGCCAAGATATTTGCAGAATATCAAGGATCAAGAGCTTTTCCAGGACAGATTCTACAATGTTTTAAATAATGTTATTAAAATGTAGGAACAGAAACTTTGCTTCCTGTGTCTGTATTTTTTCTGTTGTTCAGAGAAGATAATTTACAACAGTATTGCTGCTCAGAGAAGATAATTCATAGTAATCTACAGCAACCGTAGTTGAGGATCTACTAAAAACATGCCACAAAGTTTTACAAAATGTGGGATTTTTTATCTGTAAGGGTTAAAGTTTCTTTCAGTTGATTATTCCTTAATTAATACTTACTGACTAGTGTGATTTTTCTTTTTTATAAATTGCATACATGTTTTTGTGTTCTTACTGTTTTTTGGAGGGCTAATGACTAAAATTTCCCTGCTCTGTTCTTGCAGTGTGAAGGACTGGGAAAAAAACAGATATATTGCTGGACTTTGAATGTGATTCTGAGATGCTGGCAATTATGAAGTAATTAGGGAAATCAAGAAAATGACCTGATTTTGCTGAGATTAACAGGTTGCTAGTAAAGATGTTATACGTTTATACAAATAAAATCTAAACATTTATGCTGCAGAAGTGAAAGATTTTAGTACAGTAATAATAATTCTGTGATGGCCTTAGGATGTAAGCATGAACTGAAATGGAAACCTTATTCTGAATATGCTCCAGAAAGCAATCATTTCAATTTTTTTAATATAAAATAACTTATTACAATTTTAATTGGAATCCTCAGTAAACTTCTAGAATACTCTGAGCATCTCTGATTTTTTAGAGTTCTGAGACCTTTCAATTTCAGAAGTTTCTGTTTTCAGGTTGGTTTCAAACTCTGTAGGGAACACTATAATGTAGAACCGTATTACTTTTTAAAATTTTATTTTTCTCCCTGTTCTTTCATGGATTTTATGAACTATTAATAGTGGGGTTGGAAAGAATTATATTCTGGATATCTATTAAGCATAATTATTGACAAGTAGTAATGCTGCCAGTAAAATCTCAGTTTTACCAAGAGGATCTTTCTGTCGTAAAGTATTCAGATAAATTAGCTGCAGGAGGCATGGGTATCAAGAATAAGTCGTGAAGTTAAACAAGATCAATGGAACTGAATGAAGCAAATGAAAAACCCATCTTGATTTACAAGATGCACTTTTGCTATTGCAGACTGCAATTCTGTCACAGAAAAAGTGTTAAGAGATCACAGTCTTTGGGAATTTTGGAGATCATTCCTGCTGGCAGCCATTTGCAGGTTTGGGATGGTGGGATGCATTTTATCAAATTGGATTTCTGGTGCTACCCCTTCTTTAGTTGTTCTGTTTATCCCACAGCTACAGTTCTGGTTGTGTTTTTTTTTTTTTTTTTCCTTCAGTCTTGCCAGTTGAAGCCTCCTTCCCTAGCACTCTTGGGATCTTATGGATTTGCTTAAGCGACACACAAACCATTTAATGAGTAGCTTTTTGCCGGCCGTAGGCAGCTTTGTTTGTCTGTGTTCTCCCTTAGAACAGAGTCATAGAATCATTTACGTTGGAAAAGACCTCTAAGATGATTGACTCCAACCATTAATTCTTGGGATACTCTTGTGCTTTTTTGTGTGTTTTTCATCTCTCTGCTTTTGTGGGCGTATGTTTGTGTTTTTATATCCACGAAGATAGAGATCTGTGGATGACCATGACTGCACAGAACGTTGAGGCTTTTTGGGAATATAATTAAGGTCATTAAGTTGCTTGTATTTATTGGATATTACTGGTTGTGCTTTTGACACTCTTGCTTTTCTTGGTTATAGATTGGACTCGGCAGACAGTTCGGAGCAGATTCTGTTCCCCAAGGCAGTGATCACAGCTGATGGGATAACTGACCACCAAATCAATGAACAGAAATTCCTGGAGATGACATAGGGAGGGGCGTCAAGGACAATGGTGCAGAAAAAGAAAATCTGCTCTCGCCTACTTGACTATCTTGTGATCATTGGAGCCAGGTAATGTGGAACAGTCTCAGCAGAGCTTTTGCTTGGGCAGTAGAGTGGGGATAAATAGCCTTGCATCTCCTGATGAAGCCTTCACTCATGCTCAGGAAGTGCTGTCTGAAATTTGTGCAGAGTGCCAGCACTTCTTGAAAGATACTAGTGCAGTCAGAGTTTATTAACTTGTGGTCTTTAGACTTCTTTTCAAGGGTCTGCAAAGGGTGACTAAGAAAAGCTAATTTATCTATCACTCTCTGGTAGTATGTGTGTCTGAACTTTGCTTCTAACTGGCATCAGGACAGAGAGATTCACAAATTGAAAACACTGAAAGCTAAATGCAAGTAAAATACAAGTTTTCTACTACTTTTATTACTAGTAATGTACTACTAGTAGAATAATACTCTTTTCTAGCTTCTGAAATGTAGTCTGTAAACTCAGTTTAAAAAAGTGTGGTACTTGCTTTACTTGCTGTTTCTCCCTCTAATACCTATTTATCCTTCTAGGAATGACATTAATGCTTTCTGTTTTTAAAGTCTTATTAATAGATAAAATGTTATGCATATTTACTTAAAGCACATATGAAATGTAGGGTTGATATGTTCTGTTTGTCAAACATATAGGTGCTCAGTAAATGTTATTTTTTCCTTATTCAAAGTTTATGCAGCAGCTTTCTGCAAATTCTATGTAATGGGTGTATCCCAAAGTCTATTTTGCTTTCATTTCTAAATATCAAGGGTTCATGTGCATCAGCCTGTTGCTGTACCTCTTGCTTTCTTTTCAGAATACTTTGAAAGCAATATTTGAATAGGCTGAGTGGAGGAAATTACATAATCCTGACTAATAGTTATTTTATTATTGTATTTTATGGACAGAATACTGTAATAGTTTAATACTTCTTACTGTCTGTAGAAAAACAACCAAATTTTCTATATATGTGTGACCAACTACGAAGAGGAGGGAGAAATGTTAGCTGCCTCCTCCAGTGAAGCTTATAGTGTCTGATGTTCTCACTTAGAAATTTGCTACTATCACTTCTGGACTCCTACAGTTCTCTTGCTTTTTGCCAGCCCATGCTGGTTAGACTGTAACTGCTCAGAGGTGCTGTCTCATTTGGAACTTCAGCAAATGCCTATGATGAGAGATGGAGCTGACTGAAGCAGCTTCTCCTACAAAACCCTTATAGGAGCTCCATGTGCCTTTACTGTTACATCTTGTTATCCACTGTGCACAAATTGCAATGCTTTTTGGAACTGTTAGGCTGAAACTTTCTCAGTGTCTGGGAAAACTCTATCCTTGTAGCTAATATTACAGCAAAGTCATGAGGTGGTGATACATGTAGTTGTACTTTGTTGATGTCATTTTTTGGACCATTTGCTGCTTAATAGACTCTCTGAACTGTACCAGCATTATTTGACATTTCTTTTTCAGCGGATTATGCACTAGTTGTGTGTCCATTAATGTATAAAAGCATTTTAGTGTTTCTTTTTTTATACACTATTTCATATCTAACTATACAGTCAGTATAAATATTGTTACCAGTTTTATTATGAAGGCATTTTTACTAGTTTTAAATAAAATATTAGTTTGGAAGAATTAGTCAGCAGAGCTATTTACACCAGTGATTTTCTTTAGTAAATTATAAACATTCTATTACTACTTGTTTGAGTTTTTTCACATCTTTTATATGAGAAAAGCAAGTGTCATTTGTATTTTGAAATAGGCAAAAGCATAATATCTTGAAAGAATCTAGTGGAAAATTAGGAAACAACACTATTGCCATTCTGTCTTCATGTTTCTGTAGTGATTTGTGGTACAGATTAGTGAGTCACAGTGGTAAATAGCTGTGCATGTTACCGTAGAGTTTTTATATAAATTACACTTCAAATCTTAATCTGAAAATCAAACACATATGTTTGTGTGGTTGCTAGAACTTTTTAATGAAAGTTATTTTAGGATGAGGTCCGTACCACTCCATTGGTTCTTAGTCTAACTCCATCTTAGTTCTTTCCTTGTAAATTCTTGCTTTCCCATTTAGGAATTGATACTGGATTTTCTCATTTGATTTTTCATCTTGTTCATAAATGGCTGAAATCCAGGAGCTTTTCCTCTGACTGTGTATTTGGTGAGGGACGATATGTTTCCTACTGAAGTGTTGCCCAGAGACCTGTATAGTTAAATTAATTTTGAAAGTTAAAGTCAGAGCAACATGACAACACAGTGTTCTCCTGGAAGCAAGGTATTCCTGGAAGGCCTTTTCTCAATCAGATTTGAACAGGCTCCTTGCTAATGATCGGATAGACTTAGACTTCTTTACTTAACCTTTCTGCCTTGTGCTAGTGAGTGAGCTTTGTGGCTAGTGACTGAGAAGCTGCACTTTCCCTGGATAGTAGGGAAGAGAGGAAACAAAGATGAAGCTGAGTCCACAGGCTCCTGACACATTAGTAGGAGGTTCCCAAAAATATTTATTATTAGTCAGCTACATATGGGTGGTTTTTTTGTTTGCTTCTTTTGTAGGCACCCAAGCAGCGATAGTGTTGCTCAGACTCCTGAACTGCTGCGGCGTTACCCTCTGGAAGACCACGCAGACTTTCCTCTCCCGCCCGACGTTGTGTTCTTCTGCCAGCCAGAAGGATGCCTGAGCGTGCGGCAAAGGCGCATGAGCTTCCGTGATGACACTTCCTTCGTCTTCACCCTCACAGACAAGGATACAGGGGTCACTCGCTATGGAATCTGCGTCAACTTCTACCGCTCCTTCCAGAAGCGGGCACCCAAGGAGAAGGGAGAAGGCGCGGGGGGACATCGAGCTCGAGAGGGACAGAAGGTCCCTAAATCTGGGGATGCATCAGCGCCCCAAGAGGAGGCGGGCACTGAGAGTTCAGAGAGTGGTTCTTCGCTGCAGGCTCCCAGTGCAGAGTCTACTCCTGACGTGAATCGATCCCCGCGCAGTAAGCGCCTGGCCAAAGGCGGCCATCGCTCTCGGAACAGCACTCTGACTTCTCTGTGCATCCTTAGTCATTATCCCTTCTTTTCCACCTTCCGTGAGTGTCTGTACACCCTCAAGAGACTTGTGGACTGCTGTAGTGAGAGACTGTTGGGCAAGAAGTTGGGGATTCCGCGTGGGGTGCAGAGGTACGTTGAGAGGGACAAACTTTTTCTTCCTACTGCTTGTGTTCAGTGCTGCAATTTATTTGCACAGTGAATTGTGGCTGCAGTTGTGGTTGCAGAAGCAGCCAAACGCCACTTTTCCACTGTTTTTACCCAGGTTCACAGTAGCAAAAGGAAATTTTTATAACAATTTCTTTCAAACTTCTCTCTCTGATTCTGTAATCTGGTAGGATTTTCATTTTTGATGCAGTTAAGGAGGCACTACCCTTCTGACTACCCAGGACTGAAGCTGAGTGCTGATGCTGTTACTGTTGCTTTGGCATTTAAGCTCTGTGGCAGTATATGCCAGGAAGCAGCCAAGAAATAACAGAGAGAATTTCCACTTGGGGCAGGAGGGAGTTTATGAAAATGTGCTTAACAAGCTTATGAAACAGTCTGAACTTCAGCGTGGGAGAGAAAAGACTAGAGAAGCAGGATCAGCTGAAGTAGGTCAAAGTACAATATTTGAAAGAGAGAGGGAGGAGAGGTAGAAAACAAAGTAGTTGTCTAGGAAACATGGGAATGGTTGTTGATAATGGCAAATTGGCAGGAACTTGGTGTGTATTTAACGTAAGGTAGTGATCTTAACGTATCTGCTATTGCAGTGTTTCACTGTAGGGTATGGAAGGAACAATGTTTTTATGTATTTCAGTCAAGGATGTGTATCTGTGCTACTGTGCCTGACACCTTCATTCCAGGATGGTGTTTTCCTTTCCAATGTGCTCACTGAATAGAAAAAGTATGAAATGAATCTCTGGAGAAGCAGGTTGAGGGACAGAACTGTGAGATAGTGCATAATGAGGAGTTAAGTAGCTTGGTACACTCTAAATTAAACTTGTCAAAAGCAAAAAATGACAGGATTATAATTATTATAATTTTTATCTTTATAAGCTCTTTACATTTTATGTGAAATGGAAAACGTGTCCTATTCATAGAGCAGTGGCCTACTTCTGGGGCTACTGCCCTGGAATAGTTCTAGGAGAGTGTTCTGGGCTAGTATGACTGATTCCTGCATTAGGAGATTTATCACTTGAATCCACTGGTGGAGAATAAATTCCTTTCTCCCTGCAGTAGAAGTGTGTGTGAAGGAATGTTATTTTGTCCCTTGGTTTAGCCTGCTCATTATTAAGGAAAAAACAACCCACTGAATGTCATGATTTTCCTCAATTTGGTGTTTGAATGATTTGCTCTTATTGGACATAATTCTTAAAGAGAATAATTGATTGATGGATGAGGATGGCAAGAGAAAGAGTACTGAGCATACATCTCTGGGAAAAGTAAAGCAGCAGGTTTGAGCTACCATGTAGTTTTCTAGTGGTGACCTGGAAAAGTAGAATAGTTTTGACGTGTGGCAGAATAAAGGTGAAACTGAATCCTTACAGCTGGCAAAAGGTGGAGCACACCTCTTAGCAGCCTAATGTCTTGTGCATGACAAGTAGCTGAAGGACGAGCAAAGGATGAGAAGCATCACAATTCATGTATCACGTACTCAGCATAATCTCAAATTGCCCTTATTTTGAGCTATCCAAATGTCTCTAATTATTCTTTGTGAAGTCTCCAATGTCATAATCTTTTTTAATTTTTTTTTAAAGTTGTGAACTGTGAGGTAGAACCTCCAGTTAGAACCTATAGCTTTCTAAGGGATCTGTTACAGTAACTCAAGATGTTTATCAGGCTGAAGTTATTTGGAGAATGAATACAGAAGGTTTGCAGCCTTCACTATGCTACAGGCTAAAGGGCTGAAGTGGACAAGACTGCGCTTTCCTTGTCAGACCCAGTTTTGAAGCTCTGAAGGCCCTGAGCAATGCTGTACATGCTTTTTGGCCAGCCTGTCCATGAGCTACAGGTTTGCAGATTGCCAGTTTAGGGTGTGGAAAACTTGCTGCTTATTTTGCTAAGGTACCTAAGTGTCTTCTACACAGCTTTCAGAGATTTAGCTGAAATAGATCCATTTTTCCCATGGGTTATTCTGCTCTTAAGAATGATACAGTGCAATTTAGGACAGGATGATGAAGGGTATTTTATCATGCCAAAAGATCTGGGAGATCTTGGATGTGGCATATTTTTATTATCTCAGGTTTAATTCTTGCAAAGGTTTGTAGACTGCTAGAAGCAGAGTCCTGCAGTCAGTCTGCTACAGTTCTGGATGAGATAGGAGAGTATCCTGTGTACCCGCTGAATTTCAAGTCTGAGGGTTCTTCAGAGATCTGGATCTGACTGAATCCTTTAAATGTGTGAATGAAGTCTGAAGTGACATACTTGTTTGTATTGATTCCTGCCACAGAAAGATTTATTCTTCCTTGCATTGTGGGTTGTGTCAGTAAGCTTAAGTGCCTATCTTCCATTCCTTTGTGTGATCAAGTGTTTGTTAGTTGCCTCTTTTAAGTCCTTGCTGATCTACCCTTTCTCTGGAAGAGCGTTGAGGAAGGGCTGTCAAGTGAAGTTCTAGGAGTGTTAACCTTGGCCTTCTCCCTGTCCAGGGATACAATGTGGCGGATTTTCACAGGCTCCCTCCTGGTAGAAGAGAAGTCCAGCGTGTTGCTTCACGACTTGCGGGAGATCGAGGCCTGGATATACCGGCTGCTGCGCTCACCGATGCCCGTTGCTGGGCAGAAGCGGGTGGATGTGGAGGTTTTGCCACACGAGTTGCAGCCAGCTTTGACCTTTGCTCTTCCTGATCCATCCCGCTTCACTTTGGTGGATTTTCCATTACATCTGCCTTTGGAGTTGTTGGGAGTGGATGCCTGCCTGCAAGTGCTAACCTGCATCCTTCTGGAGCACAAGGTAAGAAGGGAAGAGTTGATCTTTAAGAAGTATGTAGGAAGTTCTGCCCTCTTCAAAACCAGGGTAGTCTGGATGTGTAGAACAGCTGTCTCTCTGCACTGCCTGGAATGAATTTTGTCTGTGGAAGGTGAGGGGAATAAATAGCTCCTTTTGAGGTTCCTGTTTTGAAAAGTTCTGTTCTCATTCAAAAAAATACCTGAAGCTTGTTTTCAGACAGATTGATGGAGGCTTACTGTTCACAGCCATCAAATTTGAGTCTGCAGAGATCACTAAATCTGTGGTCTTTGTATACACCTGAGGGGAGTGTTAGAAGTGAATGGTTGCTGCAGTGCTAATGGGAGTTTCTTTGGTTGCAGGTTGTATTGCAGTCCCGGGATTATAATGCACTTTCGATGTCTGTGATGGCCTTTGTGGCCATGATCTACCCATTAGAGTACATGTTCCCAGTGATCCCTCTGCTTCCCACCTGCATGGCCTCTGCAGAACAGGTACATATTTTTCCTTTATTGGTCTTTCACAATAGATGTTTTTGTGATGTGTAAAACTCATATAGTTGTAGTCCTTTTCTCATTCACCATCTTCTCAAAGATTGTATCAGTCTGCCTTGCAAAGAACATTGCTTGAGTGTGACTATTTAAATAGTAGTCACAAGTAAACACCACTTATGTAGAATATTTTCAGAGCACACTCAGTGAATAGAATGATTCAAAGCAGTAGTTCACAAACAGTGGACTAAACGACCATAGATATAGATATTATATATATCTATCTATATCTATATATCTAGATCTAGATATAGATATATAGATATATAGATATATAGATATATAGATATATATAATATAGATATTATGATGGTATTTATCCCCTTCCCCTTGTAAACTGAGTATTAAAGTTTGTTGAGGAGGGTCCAGAGTAATATTTAAGGATGCCTTAGGGCTCTTTGATTCAGAGTTCAGAAACTATTACCCACAATCTCAGATATAAAGTGTTCTGTTACTTCACCTGGGAGACTGGGTTTTGCCAACAGTCAGCTCTTTGCAGGAGCTCATTATTCTTCTTGGAAAGATAGAATTCAGACCATTTTACTACTTCAATGCTATCTTGAAACTGATGCTGCGGGTTTGTTCTTGTACCACTCCTTGGAGGTGACCATCAGTTCTAGATTAAAAGAGTAAATTAGCCTCCCAAGCCACTGGTCTCAAGCTGCTATGTGATTTAAACCTTTTTCCTCTCCTCATTCCCTTGTCAGAAGCAACTTGAATTTCCCCATAGGTTTTCCACATACATCTGAAAAAAATTGTCTAACTTGTCCTTCTTAGAGATGTTATTATTTTGGAACCAAATTACCACTACAAGCATAAGGGTAAAGTCCTTTTATGTGCCTGTTTACGATGGCACAGACTCAGTTTGAGCTGAGGATGTGTTCATCCATACCTTCTTGCTTTTCAGCTTAGGCTCTTATTCTGAACATTTGTTTTTTATTTTTTGGACCATGATAGACATGGCAAGCTGTTTCCAAAGTGCCATGTAGCCATATAAATTACATCCTGGGTGGGAGCAGGACATGGAACATGCGAAATGGAAATGTATTTTCTCCTAGATGAAAATTGAGGCTTTCTGAGCAGGAGCTTTAATTAGTTCTTTTTCTTTTTCTTTTTCTTTTTCTTTTTCTTTTTCTTTTTCTTTTTCTTTTTCTTTTTCTTTTTTCTTTTTTCTTTTTCTTTTTCTTTTTCTTGCTTCCATTGTATGGTATTAATTACTTATTTATCAATGCCTTTTGTGTTGTCTACTCTGCTATAAACATACTGTAGTCAATAAATAAATAATTGGGAAGAATATGATTATATCAAATGCAGGTCTTGTCCTTAGTAGAATCTGTCTTTCTCTCAGTTACTTCTAGCCCCTACACCTTATATCATTGGTGTTCCAGCAAGTTTCTTCCTTTACAAACTGGATTTTAAAATGCCTGATGATGTATGGCTTATTGACCTGGATACCAATAGGGTAAGTGGCACCCGTAAGAACTTGTGGCTTTGTTTCCAGGAGCTGTGTACTGTCACCAGTGTACCCACTGAGAATTTAGTAATGCCTGGCCTCAGTCTGCCTTTGCCACTTCCATCTTAAGCTTTAGGATTCCATGTTGTGTCTCAAGGTCCCCATGTCTTTTGCATTAGACATCCTTTTTCAGTTAATTGATCTGGCTGTATCATTAGAAGATAAATCTTTGAGCAAATGATAGAACTTCCTTCTTGAATAATTGTCAGACTGTGTCTTATAGCCCTGCCTAAGAAATCCAGTCTGTTAAGAGCCTTCCCCCAGCTTTGGTTGTCATGATTCATCTGGGACTATGTATCTCACTTTCTACAAGGGTATGAGCAAGGCTAATTCAAGGAAAATGTGTATAACATCATCTACTTGATGGAAAGTGTGGGTTGATTCAAATTTCTCATTTTTGTGGTAAATGATAAAATAACTCCACTGTTTGTTATATAGTAAACAATAACAAGCATAAGGAAATGAAAAGCAGGTGTCTGTGTCCGAGATTGTTGGGTTTATTTAATACTTACTTTACTTTAGTGCCTTTTATTCCTTGGTCTCTGGAGTGCTGGAGATTCAGGGAGTTCTGTTTTAGAAATTACTACAGTTGGGAATTGTGCTTAATTCCAGGTGATTGTTCCCACAAATGCAGAATCTTTGCCAGCACTGCCAGAACCAGAAGCTTCAGAGCTGAAAAAGCACCTGAAACAGGTAATATGCACTTTGGGGAAAGGACTCAGATTCAGTAGAACGTAGCATATGTAGTGTTGCCCAGCTCTTCTGCTAGAGTGGATAAGAATCCAAGTCAGTGAATGTAAAGCTGAAAGTCCCTGTACACAACAGATGGTTTTTTATTTTTACTGTTGTTTGGGGCTAACTTGTTTCCAGTCAATGCAGAAAGTTCCAGATTCCTCCTTTACGTTTGCCATGTGGGCTTTAAACTCTGACTTGATCCATCAAGCTATGATCATCTTTGTTTCCCCTCCATTCACAGATCTGTGTGTGAAGTGTCAGTCTCTCCTCTCAGGTCCTGCTAAGCCATTAATCAGCTTGGGTCATCCTGGCTGATCGTGTCAAGCAGGTTTTATCTCTTTATTTCTGTTTTCCTTATGCACGCTGCATGCAGTATCTAAAGGTAAAGTGTGTTACTAATGTGATGAGGTTTGCTCTTTCTCTTTCCTCATAGACCAGGAGAGCAAAGTGTGTAACCTCTCTGATATCCCAGTACCTGCTGTCAGCACAGATGGAAGTGATGTGTTGCCTGGAGTTTTGTTAGATCAACCTTCCCCCCAACTGCTGCCTCACCCCCTTGCAATTTCAGGCACTATTTAGCAAACATTCTCACTAGTGCAAAGTATCAGAAGAACAAATTGCAATTGTTTTGAAGACATGTTTAAAATTCTCAGAGTGTTCACCCAAATTCAGCTTACTTCCCCTGTGTATTCCTATGGACATTGTCATTAAGGGTTTGCCATTGGCAAAGGAGTGCTGCTGGTACAAAGTAGACAAATTGTGGCCCGCATTACTAACGTTAACACTTCTGTGTGCCTTTAGGTCTTAGAGTCCATAAATGAATTTCAGGATATCTGCTTTTAAACTGTTGTAGAAAGTTCTCAGCTTCATCATTAAGGGCAACAGGCCTCCCAGTTTCCAAAGTGGCCAAATATGAATGTTTGGGGGTGGGGCAGTTATACCTCCTTCCTAAGATGTGTCTATTTTGTGGTCCCTTTTGTTTTCCTCTCATTTGTGATATTTGATAGTAATAGATTTTTTTTTTCCTTCCATCTGTTTCTCTGTGGTCATGTGTTCGTCTTGGCTCTGATGGGCTGCTGTGGTGTTATCATATGATCTTCCATCTTGCCTCCAGTGTCTGGTTAGCATGACTGCAATCACTCAGAAACAGCTGCTCACTCCTGACAACAAGGTTCTTTATTTTATTCTTTTCCCCTCAATTTTCCATTTTACCCTTTTCCTTTGGAGTTTTTTTTTTGTTTGTTTATTTCTTTGTTTTGGTTTTATCTGTTTATTTATTTTTAAAATGAGAAGATGAAGCCTCAGTGGGCAAATGGGAAAAATGAGGAAGATTTAGGCTAGATCTGGGTGCCCAGGACTGATTCACCATTTGTGCTGCTCCTTGAAGACTTTATGAGGGTTGAAGAGGTAGCTTTATGGACAGATGAAGACTTCATTCAAATGGCAAGTGGAAGTTTTCAGGGATACAAGCAGATGTTTGTGTAGAGGTGTCTCCACGTTTTCCTGGAATATCAAATTACTGGTTGAATAGCCACCTTAAAGGGCAGGTTTCAAGGCCTTTAGTTCCCAAGATGTATTCAAATTACACATGGAAATAACTCTACAAGCTGTGGAGTTATGCAGTGCCATACTACTAGCAGTCCAATTAGGACTGTTTTCATGTCATGAATGATCTAGCAAAGTGGAATTCTGTGCTACTCCTTGACTGGCTCCAGGACTGTTTCAGCATTGAGGAAATCATTTTGACAATCAACATAAAGGAGGGCCTGCAGATACTTGTTGACTCAGCGTGGAGGTGGTTTAAGACAAATTAATGGAGCATGCATAATTGTTGCAATTGCCTAGAGGGCAGGGTAGCTCTGATCTTTTGTTCCTTAAATAACTGTTCTTGCTGAATGTGTGCATAATGTCCTTCAATAGGCCCTGGCCAGCATGAGCCTGAATACTCAGCCCATTCTTAATCTAGAGAAGTTTCATGAGGGGCAGGAGGTGCCTCTGCTGCTGGGAAGACCACAGAATGATTTGCAGTCTACTCCCTCCACAGAATTCAACCCTTTGATCTATGGAAATGATGTGGACTCTGTCGATGTGGCTACCAGGTGAGGCTTAACAGGAAGGCAGCATTGAGTCTTCATGAAGGTTTGCACTTGAGGGCAGCACAAACATTTCTGTGGGTGAAACAACATCTGTCAGGTACTATTGTAGATTCTACTTGACATCATGTGGGGAAAAAGAGCAGTAATTGCAGTGTTTATCTCGTATCTATTACCTGCATGAACATGACTGTGTATCTTGAGGGGGTGTTTTGCTTCTTGCATTTTCCACTTTACCTGGATTTGTCAGTCTGATACTGTACCCTCAGTTTAAATCACAAGCCTTGAACTACAGAAAAAAACCCTGGGCACTTATTTCTTACCTCAGCTAGTAGAAGCAAGAATGATATCCTTCACTAAGTGGGTATTTGTATTAAGATGGTGAATTAGAACAAAGTGATTACTTGGGTCTTGGTTTGTTTGGATTTTTCTTTTATTTTTTGCAAGACAGCTGTTTTCTAAGAAAAGTTAGGTTATCATTCTTCAAAGGTTTGAAACATTGTCTATGGCATACCTTTGAAGTGCTCTCTTCTTTTTCGTTATGCTCTGTGTTTTTATCTAATATATTATTCTCTCTTCCTTTTTAGGGTTGCTATGGTGAGATTCTTCAACTCACCAAATGTTTTGCAAGGTTTCCAAATGCACACTCGAACTCTTCGTCTCTTCCCACGACCAGTGGTGGCCTTCCAGGCAAATTCTTTTCTTGCCTCTAGGCCGAAGCAAACACCTTTTGCAGATAAGCTTTCCAGAACACAGGCAGTAGAATACTTTGGAGAATGGTCACTCAACCCTACTAATTATGCTTTCCAAAGAATTCATAACAGTAAGTTATGTTGGTCTTGCCTTTCCTGCACTCGGATGTAATGCAGGAACTTAAAAACCAGACATTCTAGGGAAGGATTTCATTTTGTATCGTATTAGTCCTGCTGGGGAGGAAAATCTAGTTCAAGGAATATTTTTCTCTTTTTACGTATGGCCTCATGTGTTTCTCCCAAGTTAGCCCTGTTATTGGCGAGTTGCTCCTCCAATTAATTTTACCTCTTGTTTGATTATGGCAAAGTCTCATAGGCTTCCTAGAGTAAAGCCTGTCCCTTTGTGCAAGACTCAGTAGAGGGTAGTGTCACTGTGAATGAGGCCTTTGACACCAGTAAATGAGTTTGACTTACGCTCTCCTTGGTTTTTTGTGCAGACATGTTTGACCCAGCCCTAATTGGTGACAAACCCAAGTGGTATGCTCACCAGCTGCAGCCCATCCACTATCGAGTCTATGACAGCAATTCACAGCTGGCTGAAGCCCTGAATGTCCCAGCAGAGAAGGAAACAGATTCTGATCCCACTGATGACAGGTTAGTGGGGAACATGCTCATAGTCACATAAGAGTAATTTCAGATTACTGAACCTCTCCTGCTTCTCATTTGCAGCCTTTTCCTCTAGCCTGCCATGCCGTTGTTTCATTTCTTGTCTGGGCAGAATATTGACACTGAAGTAAATTTTCTCACTGCTCTATTATCACAGCAAACCTCTTAACGTTTTGCTAGTGTATTCATTTAATGTGATTTTCCATATGTATTTTCCTGTTTTCTTTTGCTACCTGTATGCCACTTGACATTTGTCATTTCCTCACATAGTAATTCTCTTTTCTTCCATGCTATTCTTTCTCTGTTTTTTCCTGTTGCAGTACTGCAAATACTCTCACCTATCCTACCACTCTTTCAAATCTCTGCTCCCTTTCCATAGTTATGCAAAGCTTGTTATTACTACCCACTGCCTGTGATCACCTTGTGTGTTCAGTAAAATTAAAGGAAACTTTATATAGTATTTTTGGCCATATTTCTTGGAGTTTTGTGTCTAGTTTTATTCCCTTCTATTCCTTGCTGGTTTGTGAGATCTTTCAGCCGTGGACTTGCACATATTTTGTGTTCTGCACAGCACCAGTGGTCCTAACAGCTTGAGATTTATCACTAGTGAAAGAAGAAAATGCTTTTACTTGTGATTCCCAGTTCCCTTGAAGTTCTCCTACATAAGCAGACACATGTTTTGTGAATTAATACACTGTTCTCTACTCACTTATGTTTGGCCTCATTACCTTTGCTGAAAGATTTTAAATATCTTCCCATAACTATTCACATACCTGAAAGTTATGTTTTTTTGCCCTTACCTTACCACAAGCATGAAGGTGACCTGTGAAATTTACTTATAGCTACTATAATATGAGATTTTTAGAAGGTCCATGAAAACAGTGCTGATTAACATCTCTAAAGTGTCAGAGCCTGCTGTTGCTTTGATGCTGCCACTCATCTCTCTCTCTCACCTGTTGCGGCAGTGGCAGTGACAGTGTCGACTATGATGATTCAAGTTCCTCCTACTCCTCCCTTGGTGACTTTGTCAGTGAGATGATGAAATGTGACATTAATGGTGATACCCCAAGTGAGTAACTTTTTGCTTTTACTTTCACAAGGTCCACATAGGTTCCCTTTCTGATTTATCTGAAGCACTTTGGGAAAAAGGCCTCCCCTAAATCCCTGAATCAGAACAAAGTATTGTTCCATTGTGGTCTTGCTCTGAGGTAAAAGTGTGTGGGTGGACTGAAAAAGGATGTTTCTCCTGCTTATAAACCACTTCCTCCAAAGGACACTGTAAAGAGAAAGAAAGAAATAGGTGCTGCTGACCAAAACTGGAAACAGCCTGCTGCTGCCAGTAAATATTGTGCAGTATGGACAGAAGAGTGTGAGCTCTGTTCCTGCCCCTGTGTATTGGTTCTCAGTGCTAGCTGTGAAGTATGACTCTGTCCTAGTGGGGACAGAAAAATGCATTCTCTGTGGCTTATATGGAAGCTGCATAAACACTCTCTATGTTCAATAAACTAAATCTAGAAGTCCCAAGACATATCCCATGTCCCAAGGACAAGAGATAATAATCATAAGCTGCAACAAAAGAAACTCTACTTGGACATAAGGAAAAGAACCTAATGGTTATAGTAATTGGACAGGTTTCCAGGATCACTGTAGAGTGTCAAGCCTTGAAAACTTTCAAAACTCAGTGGGACAAAACCCTGAGTAACCTGTTTTAATTATGAAGGTTCTCCTGCTCGAGGAAAGAATTGGAATGGATGACCTCCAAAAGCCCTTTGCAACCTAAGTTTTTATGCAAGCTGATTTTGTTGAGCAGTCTTCTTCTAGGGATATTTAGTTAGATGGGCAAAAAGCTGAGGAAGGCAGTGTTGTTTAATGAAATGATGTGTTTGCAGATGTTGACCCCCTGACTCATGCAGCCCTTGGTGATGCTAGTGAAGTGGAATTTGATGATTTTCAAGAATATTCAGGGGATCCTGATGAACAGACCATGGACAGTGAGAACTCCCAAGAGAATAACCAGCCTCGTTCCAGTTCCAGTACTACAGCCAGTAGCAGCCCCAGCACTGTCATCCATGGAGTGAATCATGTGTGTACTGAGATGAGTTCAGCCTCAAGATCAGCCTATTAGGATATAAAGAATGGGAGAATGCACGTGGTTCATTCTGAGAAGGGCAAAAGCTAATAGGACAGTGACACCATGCACAGATTAAATTGCATGCTCACCCTGGACTTTCTGAGCAAGGTGGAGTTTGCTGGTACCCTCTTATGCTGGGATAGACCATTCCTGTACAAAAGTTCCAGTGCATTGAAAAATACAGCATTAGCAGAGAGAAATGGTCCAGGTTGGGACTGCAGGAACTGCTTTTGCAGAGTCTGGAAAGACCTGATGTCTTTAGAGGAGCAGGGACTGGGGTGGGGAAACTCATGAATTTCTGGTCTTCTAAGAAGAATGGGAACATGGTAATGAAAAGCCATTACCCTGAGCTAACGCTTACTACTCAGAGCTGTTTTAAAGGGGAGTAAGTCCCTAGAACAATGTACAAATACTGCAGTGTATATAAAATCCTGGTTTAGAGACACAGGTAGTGGGGATGGGGGGCGGGTGTGTAGCAAGCAGCAGCAAGGACTGTGCAGATTTCCCAGTTTGAAATAACTGTTCTTGTCCTGCCCTTCAGTTGTATGTAACGCAAATTAGCGAACAGATCAATGATTTGACTGGTCCACAGGAGGCAGCAGACTCAGCAGAAATAGAGGAGAAGTTGGCTGCTGGATTTTCAAACCACCTCTCTTCCTTGCCACTACAACCAAGCTTTCCCAAGATAAGCTTGGAACGTCGTGAGAGTGACATGGCAGCTGGCAGCATGAGCTCCTCAGAAGGGGTGGTGAGGAAGCGAGAGTATGACAATCCATACTTTGAACCACAGTATGGTTTTCCTACTGAGGATGAAGATGATGAGCAGGAAGAGAGCTACACCCCACGATTTAATCAGAATCTCAATGGAAGCAGGCGAGTCCTCCTTGTCTCCTGCCCTTCTGTACAGCACTTCTGGGGTTTCTGTCTGCGTCATGTAGTTTAACGTTCATGCACTCAAATGTCTTTGACACCTGAGATGTATTGTTGATCATTTTCATTTAATATAGAACTGCTGTCAACCCTTCTGGTTTGAATAAACGCTCTTGCTTAATCCCTCAGTTCCTTACTTTTATGTAAGCAGTAGAAGCTATGAGAATTAACAGTTCTTTCTAGAGCTTTCTAGTATATCACATATTGATTTTCTGTAAACTGTTTTGTAGATCTTTGTCTTTTGGGGGAAAGATACTGCCGTGTTTGGTGGCAATGGGTTTTCTTATTACTCCTTTCAAACCAGAGTAAAATTTTCCATTTTCTTTTCACTTGCAAGTCTGCCAGTACCCTTTTGTAGACAAATTTTCAGCGTGCCCTGAAAGCCTATATAGAAGCCTGAATGTAAAGATGTTTCAGTTCTCTCCCTTTTTTACTTTTCCTTGTTTGTTTGGGTGTTTTTTTTTCTTTCCCAGAAGGTGTGGGTAGTGTGGTAAAAACTGGTGGGAATGAGACCAACATCAGTCTCTCATAACCATACAATGTGTTGGTTTGGCGTGGGAAGGGGGAATGCTAATAACAATTGTACTTAATTTCTTTAAAGGTCTCAGAAGTTACTCCGGCCAAACAGCTTAAAACTGGCCAGTGATTCTGATGCAGATTCAGATTCCAGGGCCAGCTCCCCAAACTCTACTGTCTCAAACAATAGCAACGAAGGTTTTGGGGGCATCATGTCTTTTGCAAGTATGTATGATGCATTCATTAAGCTAGTTTTATTTATCATATCAGGGTGTACAGAGAAATGGAATAGAGGGATGGCTAGTCAGGAGAACGAGTTGGTTGTCAAATTGTTACCAGCTCTCCAGTAGTCATGGTGGCTTACTGACAACTGCTGACAACTACTGCTTTATGTATTCTTCAGTAAGAAGGACTTTGTTTTTGTTGTTAGCTCCTTGAGTTGTATGGCACTTAGGGCACAGATCAGAAATTTCTTCATTTCTTTTAAGCAAAGCATTGTGCAATTTCATGAAATTGATAAAAAATCTTACAGTAATATGCCTTCCCTGCTGCCAAGTTGTGTGTTTAGGTGCTAAATTCAAGTCCTTGACTGCCTACTTTAAATTATATTTTAATAATAAAAAAATCTCAGGTGTGGAACATGAATCTATAATCTCTTAATGAGTGACAGAAGACATGGCCACTTGAGTCTTGCACTACAGTAAAAAGTAATGAAAGAAGGTTGTTGCACTGGGGAAAATATATTAAATGTTTCTGGTAAAATGACTGTTACTAAAATAAGGCTACAAAAAACAAAGAACCAAAGCAAACTGAAATAATATGTTGACACTTTAAATTAATAACCTAAAGTTTTAATCATCTCCTTTATCTAAATGTGATGCTTTCAGGCTGTCTACGGGTTTAAGCAAATGACGATGCATAATTTTGTCCTTAAGAACTGCCTGCACCAGGAAGAATGTATGTTTTTTCCCAATAAATGAAAAACTTCTATTTCAAAGCATGGTTCCATGGCAGATTTACAGTGTTTCACAAGACACAGTGCACAGTCCTCACTTCATGTTTTGCAGATCTTCTGTCATCCTGTTTTCTCATGTGGCCCAGCCATTCATTTGCTCCCAAAAACAGGATCAAACTAGAAGGTAGAACTAGGGTGATGTGATCTAAGTGCAGGAAGACAGAAGGATTTTGCTGTTATATTTCAGACTTGAAGATCCAACATCAATTATGAATGATCTATCACATTTATGAATGCTAAGACTTAAGTTTTTGTACTGTTTGGAATAATCTGATTACAGATGCAATTGCAGTGTAAATGAGGTCATGTTATGGTTGTGAGACTTCTGGGTGATAAAGAAGAACTTAATCATTAAGGATCTGAAATAAGATGGTGAATTACAGGATCTTTGGGTGTGTGCAGTGAGCAGTAGGCATATAATTGTTTTTGTCTCCTGTCATAGGCAGCCTGTACAGAAACCACAGCACAAGCTTCAGTCTGTCCAACTTAGCCCTACCAACCAAAGTTGGGAGAGACAAGAATACTCCCTTTCCCAGCCTGAAAGGTAACAATTTTTCCCTTTGTTTTCTACAGCCTTTTCAGTTCTTGTGCCTTGGCAGTCTGAAGTCTTACCCCTAACAGGAATCCTGGGAGTGATGCCTTTTTGAATAGTACCTGTGTTAAGGAGCAAGACAGTAAATTGTTATGGTATTTCTCAGTCAGTCTTTTTCCCAACAACTTGGCTATGTTGAGATGGGACAGTGTCCAGTCTGGGCTGATTTAACAGATACAAAACAAAACCAACATTCATAGTGTATTTTGTTTTATTTTTAAGTACTTAGTATAAAGAATGGGAACCAAGAGGTAGGTCCTGCTTTTGTACTGCCACTACCTTCATGCCTAGCCTTAGGTAATTTACTGGAGTGGTGATGCTGCATTTGTAAATGGGGGTAATGCCAGCCTCCCAAGGAGACTGCAGATTACATGAGTTTCAAAAGTGTTTATGGTCTTTTCAGATTGCTAAATAGAAAATCAAATTACAACTATGCTTTCAGATCTATGAGTGAAGATCAATCCCTAGCATATGAGCACAATCTTTTCATTAGAACATCTGTTTCTCTGCAGTGTCACTAGGTAACATATCTGAATGGGCCACTAGAGAAGTGGTCCTCACACCATGGGTGTTAGAAAGCCTGATCATCCTTGTACCAAATGTAGTATCTCAGGGGTGACTAAGCTTGCGCTGCTGTCGTAGTCTTGAGACCTTTTCAAATGCTATACTGAGGAGAGTTTTTATTTTGCCTTTTGAGTTATTCTATCTGATTAGAACTTACTGCTTTTGTTTTAATGTGTTGATTTTTTTTTTCACTTATTTTTTTCTCCTCATCACTTTTATCGGTAAAGATTACTTTAATCTGGAATTGGGAAGGGATGTGGATGAAGGTTGGTATGATGTTTTGCTGACCTTTGACCTTGTAGAAACAAAGACCAAAAGCTGGATTTTGTGTTTCTGCTTTGGACTTTGTTTTTGAGACAAGTAATCATTCCCTATGTGTAAAATGAGGAGTAACAGGACTGGTAGGGTGAAAACACTAGCAGAGACTCTGCACAGCTGTTTTTGATAACCTTTTACCAGTTGGTTATGTTTTCATGTCCAGTTTACTGGATAAGAAACGTGCTTCATGTCAGGGTTGTTTCCATGGGTAAACTTAATGACTGATTCCATGCATTGGAAGAAAACAGTGATGGGGTTTGCCATTCCACACTCATGCTTTGTGCCTCATCTTCTGCACTTCGGTGTTCTTTTCTTGACTATTTTAATCCTGTAGGGCCTTTAATGTTACTGTGCAGATATGAGGATGGCATTTCCATGGAGTGGCTCAGTCTGTTTTATGCATGTACAAGTGTGTGTGAGTGTGTGTGTGTGTTCATTTACATGTGCATGCTGGCTCACTGGGATTCCCACTGGGCACTTAGTGTGGGTGTTTTTAGATGTTCTTGTCTCTGTTGTAGAGATACAAAGTTGCTGCCTTAACTTGTTCTTGCCAAATGTGTGTTTCTAACTGTAATGGGAAATGATGCTGGGACTCCATTTCATTGCTGCTGTTTGACCACTTTCCATGTTCCTTTTTAATTTTTATTTCATGCACATCCATTGATATTTTTTCCTTGGTGATGCAGATGGTTTTTGTAGTGCCATTCAAGTATAATATGTGCAATAATGTCCTTGAAGATGCAATACACTGGTTCCACGATGCCAAATTTCAAGTCAAGCACTATCTCTTAAGTTATTCTGGCCCTTGTGGTCTTGGGCTTTCAAACATCCTTCCTGCTCTAGTGTCATTTGGGTTTTATTTTGAGGGAGGGCTGGGAAGAAACTGGTAGTTGGATTCTTTTGATGCTGACAGTGGGGAGCAGATATTTCAGTACACTACTAATTGTATATTTTGTGTCCCAGTATTTGGGTTAAATACTATAATGGAGATTATTACTGAAGCTGGCCCAGTAAGCAATGAAGGTGGGTTCCCTACAGCATGAGCTGTGCATGATGTAACAATTTCCAGCATTCCCTGTGCCTGACTTCGGGCTACCTTTCTCGCTGGGTAACCAGTACCACATGATCTATACTAGTCACCCTCAATGCATTATGCTTTTACATATAGTGACTAATTTGAAGATGATTCTCGTTGTGGAACTGCATGCAGAGCAGCCAAACTTTTCCTGCCTCTCACCTCCTGCTCCCATTACCATCTTCTCTTTTTCTCTCTGCATTACTCCCATTACTGTTTTCTGCCGATGTGTGATGCTAGAACATGATATACGCTGCTGCTTTTTTGGAGTTCCCATTTTGTTTGAAGTCTGTTACCTGTAATTCAAATAGGTGTGTTAGCCAACTTTAGTGTTGCTTGTTACTGTCCTGGGATCAGATGTTCTCTTCCTGCCCTTTCCTCTCATTCTGTTTCCTCTCCTTTTTAGGAAACAGACGGGCCCTTGTTGATCAGAAGTCTTCAGTCATAAAGCACAGCCCAACAGTGAAAAGAGAATCTCCATCACCTCAGGGACGAACTAGCAATTCCAGGTAATATTTTTTCCTGCTTTTCAAGTGTTCAGTGTAGTTAGAGTGGTCTCATACCTGGCCAATGTTTTCTCAAAAGTCTAGCTGTTGAAAACTAAATGATACTTTTCTGTTGCCCTAGACCTGGACATGTTATTGCCTTAGAAGATCTGGTACAGATGTCTTACAGCTAATAATGCACATGCTTATTTTTCTGTGCTCCAAAATATATTCTTCTTCTTGCTGAGATCCAAAATGTTCTAGGCTTCTACTTTAACTCAGTTGATATTCTTTGTAATTGAGTGTTCTGAACAAGGTGATCTAGCCCAGTGGAGTTTTAATGCACGATACAAGGGGATCAACTGAGTCCACGAAGCAGTTTGATTCCATAAATTCATGTGAAGTGCTTTTCTCAGCCTTGGGAAGGGGCTCAGAATGGTGCAAACAAACATTAACTGACCTGTGCATGTGCTTTCTCCTTCCTTTCTTATGTAGCAGTCATGGGTAGAGTGAATTTATTTTGATCTACTGGGTTTGGGGGACAAATAAGAACAATAACTGCAGTTCAGACTGGGGAGGGCAGCAAGTTGCACAGCAGATTCCTTCTTCTTACCTTTCTCTCTGTGGCAAAAAAAGCTGAGCAAACATGTGCCACACAAAGCATGTGCCAAGGCTGCTGCAGTAATGCGTTAGTAGTGCTGCCCATCCTCTTTCAGAGAAAGCCTTCAGCTCAGATGTGGAGGCTGTGAAACAAGGTTAAAGCATAAAGGATTCTTATGGATTCTGAGGGGTGCTGTGAAAGTGAAGGGTAGAGTGGTACTAAGATGAGCTAAAGGAAAGCCCGATTATGGCTTTTTCTAGGACATAAAGGACAAAATAAAGTATTTGATACTACACCTATGGAACAGAGCTTGAGCTGTGTGCAGTTACATTAGCAGCAGACAGAGCTAGATGCCAACTACCGTTGATAGGGAAGGTACCTGTGTGTGTGCCCTGGCCATAGCTATCTTTCCATGCAAGCCAAAGTAAGCAGAAGGTGACTAACTTTTGCCTGCTTTCTCTTAAATGTGTCAGTGAGAACCAGCAGTTCCTGAAGGAGGTGGTACACAATGTTCTTGATGGGCAAGGTGTTGGCTGGCTGAACATGAAGAGAGTCCGACGTCTGCTGGAGAGTGAGCAGCTCCGTGTCTTTGTACTGAGCAAGCTGAATCGCACAATCCAGTCCGAGGAGGATGCTCGACAGGATGTCATACAGGACGTGGTCAGTGCTGAACTCAGCAGGGCCCTCACACTGAGCAGCTGCTGAGGCTCAGTTCCCAGGAAGCTTTTGTCAATTGCGAAAAGCTGATGTTACAGCAGTTTCGGAATTTTTGTTCTTGAGTTACCTTCTCACATCTGAAATAGCAGCACTAATGGGGATTTCGTTGCAGGAGATCAGCCGCAAAGTTTATAAAGGCATGCTGGACCTGCTGAAGTGCACTGTGTTAAGCCTGGAGCAGTCATATGCAAATGCTGGCCTGGGAGGCATGGCCAGTGTTTTTGGCCTGCTAGAGATAGCACATACTCACTACTATAATAAAGGTAAGAGAAGTGTTCATGAGAATACAATTTTTATGAACCAAATGAGATTGGGAAGGTAGTTGTTTTTGTGCCTTTTGATATTTCAGGGCTTTTCCAACACTTCCAAAATGGTGAGAATTGTACAATTGTTACTGAAGCCTTGTAAAGCTTGAAGCCTGTTTTGTGTTTCTTATACGTGTTATAGCAGAGCAAAATAATGGCTATACTGATATTTGATTGAAAATAGAAACTCTGCAGTGAGATACAAAACCTGGCACTTCTACAGCTGAAGTGGAAATTCTGGGAATGGGGATGTTCAGCTAAAACTGTCCCAGCCACAATCTTGGAAAGCTGTTGCAGACAACCTCAGTAGGGAGGGAGATACTTGTAATGTTGAACCATACAAGACTTACACCTCACCAACCACGTTGCACTGCACAGTTATTCTCATACAACTAAATACTCTTAGAGAAGAAAGTCTGAAAATATCTCTTTATTTTTCAGCTGTTCCTTAGAATCTGATTCTTAATGCAAGATAAGAAAATACACGCTAAGGAAGAAAGCAAAAGATGACAAAAAGCTAAATCTCTGCTTAGTATCTGACTTTCCTGTAACCTCAAATGATGAACTTGCTACTTATTTCATAGTAGCAGAGGAGTAGCATCTACTAAACCCTTTATAGTTGATGCATCTGGATCTTGCATCAGGGATTTTTTTATGAGTTGGCTTAGATAACCCCCGTTGTTCCTTTCCAGTCATTGTTAGCATGCTGAGGAAGGTGAGGAAGGCTGTGCTAGTAGAACAGTCCTGAATGTGGAGAATAGGGTCATACTGGTAATTACAAGCTTTTAGTCTGACACTGATTCTAAGGAAAATTGGAGTGGCTGATGTAAAACTCAGTAGTTTTAGAGTGAAGACCAAATAGCATAGTTTGATGGTAAGCAGAGTTTTCCCAGTAAAGTAATTGTGGTCATGACAGATAAAATTTGGTGCAAACTTTTGAAGATTCTTCTCATTATTGCATAACATCCTAATTGGTTGTCAAATTTTAGCTGTTTGGTATGTTTTACTTGTTTTCAAGTAGTTGAAATTAGTATTTGTTTCTAGAAATGTTTTATAGAGATTTGTCCTTATGTTGATTGTATTTAACATGTAGCAATAAACTAGTAATCCTACAGGACATGACGGATATAGCTTATTTGTCTAGAGCAAATATTTGTCTAGAGTAAGCTAAATCTTAATAAAGCATGGTTGTGATTAAGTTATTATAGTATGGTCAAACTAAGGGCTTGTTTTTAGGAACAAGGATAGTTTGCAATAATAGTAAGATTGGGAGGTATATCCTAGGAAGCAGTCTCCTGCTGCTGTATGTGAACATCCCACTCTTTACCGTGTCTGTAAAACCTGGGAAGGGGGGCACTGTGTATCTGTGAATACACATTTGGAATGCTGCTACTGTACAGTATCTCGATGTATCAGTAAGACCGCAACTGAGATAGTGCTTCCAGTTCTGGTCATCACATCTTGCAAAGTTGAGGAGGTTTCTGAAAATATCTACAAGGAATTGGGGAAACACTTTTGCTCTGAAGGATGGAAGTGTTAAGTCTGTTGAGTGTTAGGTGTTGATTCTTTTCAATTACTATCTAAATAGGAAGGTGCTACTGATAGCAGAATCTTAAATCCACGGAACAAAGGTATCACAAGATCTAGTGGTATGACATGTTTAGATAATAGGATATGAAGTTCTGAGTATTAGATTAATCAGTTATTGGAATAGTTTGTGCAGGAGGCTCTTTATGGAAAATCTGGTTTTAATTATTGTTTTCTGAAGGTTTTGCTGTAATTCAAACTGTGGGGTTTGATACAGAAAAATAATCCAAACTGCCTTTAGGGACATGTGGTTATAGGAAGTCTCAGAGACTGATGGAAGAGCTATAGCTGATTGGTGTTTTGTGGGTTTTTTTCCCTATCTGAAGTTTCATTTAGTGTTACCCATGAAACTGATTGTATTTGTCATCTTTGCACTGTGAGAGGAACGTACTATGTAACTTACTATAACTTACTTCTTTAAATTGCATTCTTGGTAGTTTAGGCAGAGTTGTTTAAGTTTTCACAATTCAGTAGAGGAGATGCTACAGTTACTGTGTTACAGAGAACATTTTAAGGTTTCAGATATACAGAAATGAGATACTTGAGTATCCCTAAAACAGTAGTCTGGCTTTCTCCTCTACTGTTTCCACCAGTGTGTCAGACTATCAGCAAGCCATATTGACCTATGGGAACAAATGTGACACTGAGCTGTTTCAGTGCCAGGCTTAATGATTTAGGTGAGACCATCTGTCTCATCTTTCTTCTCCCGCTCTCGTTTCCTTTTTCCTTATGTTTCTTTCTAGTTATTTATTTATTTATTTTCTCTCAACACTGTTCTTTTTATTTAAAGAGCCAGAAAAGAGAAAACGAAGTCCTACAGATGGGTCTGTCACTCCAGTTGGCAAGGATCCTGCATCATCCCCAAGAGTGGAGCCAAAACCTGCGATGCAGCTGCCGGTACCTCAGCTAATGCCAAAGCCACCGAGCCCAGCAGGCAAAGGGCCAAGGGAGTTTGACACAAGAAGTCTAAAGGAAGAAAATTTTATTGCTTCCATTGGTGTGTATTGAGGTGCATGTGAAATACAAGGGGGACTTCTGTTTGGCCTTAGGTTCTATTTGCATTCTCTCCATTTTAACACTCTACATTGCTACTGTAACATGCTTCATTTACACCTTGGATCACAAGGAACAGTCATACCTGTTTTCACCCTACTCTCGGATAAACTACCCACCACAATTTTCTTCCAGAAGCTGTCTAATCTTAATTGTTTCTGTATTTCATTACACCTTAAACAGCCTTATTTTTTACTCTGTGATTGCTGTTTTCAAGCAACGGGAAATGGCAAAAGAGGAACAGGGACAGCAGGACTTCAGAAAGGGCAGCTGTGGAAGGGAAACATGAAACAAAGGTTTTCTGTCATTGCTGGCTACCTGTGAGTTATGTAGATTGTATCCTCATATAAGTGGGATCTAAAATCTGCTGTTTGTTAACAACAAAATCTTCAAAAATATTTTAGTTGAAGTGTTACAGTTTCAGTGAGCAGGACTGATGGATTTTCCTTCTGTGCAATAGCAAATAGAACGTGTGTTCTTCTAAACAGTGTTCTAGGCTGGTCACTGAAGATTTTCCTGTCTTACTCTTAGATGGTGTAGCTTTTCCCTCTGTCTTGGGAAAAAGTTTGAAGTAGGGCTTTCAGAACTATTTCTTTAAAAAGGGCTTTACAGACTTTTTTGGTGGAGGAGAAAGAAAAAAAATACTTTGGTTGAATCCTGTGGGCTGTGGGTTGTAAACATGAGAAGCACTGTCAGCATATAGAAATGTTTTGTCAACTGCAAAAATATGTCATGTTAAATTATAGACGTTGCTTCTTACATCCTGTTTAAAATAATGTTTTTGTGGAATCACTGTATGAAAGATTAATCTTCTCAAAGTGTGGTGCTGTGAGGATATATGTGTAGTTTGTGACATAAGACCAGGGAATGTGTTTGATGAGCAGCTGAGTGACAGGACTACAGACGTTCATTCTTACACACATACAACAACTGCAGGCTGGGTGCTGTTGAGTCCTGAACTGATACTGAAGCCCTCTGACTTGACTGGCTTTCTTGTTAAAAGAGGTAATCTGTGGAGGCAGTTGCTCAGAAAGTAGTCTTGCACTCTATTTGAAAAGCTGTCAGGAAGCTGAAAGAGTTTCAGATTCAGATTTCCAGCATTTCAGTTAGTTTTTTGGTTTGCTCTGGGTACTTCATTGCTTTTCTGTAGAAGAAAAAAAGGAAAGTATGCTTTTGGCACAACTAAGAATAAACCAGGCTCTAGGACAGTGTTCTTTTAAAGAATGAAGAGAGATCTTTTGATGTGATTGCTAAGACTGCTTCTTTCTCTTAGATGAAATTAAAACCTTATATAAATGGAAATCATACAGATCAGATAATTCCTGTTTGTGAAGCAATATAAGAAGTGCTTTTCAAAAGAAGTGCTACATAATATGCCATGCGAACTACTGTTTCCAGAATATTAGCCTTAAACAATTCACAGTCTTCAAGGACAGGCAAAGGTACATTCTCACTGGTGATTCTGATGCTATGATGGTTTCCACTTGTCTTATATGGAGCTAAATTACAAGAAGGATATGGTTTTACCTAGACTGACCAAAGTTCAAAAGACTTGAATGCTTTTCCTGCTTGCCTGCTTTTCTAACTGCTTTTGTCTTTCACCACAAAACATGGACTGGTATGCAAGTCACTTTTTAGGAAATTGCTGTAAAAACAGTGTAGTCTCCATGTGACTCATGTGATCTAGAAGAAAAGAGTGTTTCTCTTGTGCTGCAGAGAGATAATTTAAAGCTGCTTGGCTATTATACTTCATTTATGTTCTGTCATGGAAGCTTCAGAATAAGACAAGACTGGCGTTAGTTGTGGCTTGGCTATGAAATGCAGATTTCTCATTCACACTAACTTATTTAGGGAAGAGCATTTGGTAAAAATGTTGCTGGAATAACATTGCATTTACATGTTACTGAAATAACAATGTATTTGTAAGTAGTTCCATTTATACATGGGAAAAAATGTTTTTATGTGAAGATGGTCCAACACTGGAACAAGTCTCCGGAAAGGTGGTGGATTCTCCATCTGTGGAGAAAGCAAATACCTGACTGGACATGGTCCTGTGGCAGGCAGCTTTAGTCAATCCTGCTTTAAGCAGGGAAGTTGGACTAGATGATGCCCACAGGTCCCTTTGAAATTCAGCAGTTCCTTGATTCTGTGAAGTTTGGAAGGTACTTATAACTTCAGGTTGCAGATAGATAAACAAAACTTTGAATTAATGTCTTGGTATTGTATAGATGAAATGCAAATTGGGCTGCTAATCTTTTTACCCAGGTACAGGAGGAAGTACTATAATGGGAAGTTTTCAGAAGGATGTAGTAAAATAACGTACAGCTCTGTTTGCAGTAGTCATATCTAAAGAGTATTTAGTGTGATGATTAAACTGCGTCTCAGATCTAGAGCTGAATCTGTGGTAGCTGAATCTGTGCAGTTTTCTGGTACTAGAGGAACAATAACCATGAAGTTCACTGGATTTACTATTTCTGAGGTGAAGTGGGATGGATTTTTAGCAGCTGAGCTTTGATCTTGACTGTGCTTTGATACTTAATTCCTACTTAGAAAATTCACTGTGAAGATGATGCTTCTGATACTCACTCATTGCTTAGTTCTGGGGTTCTTGTCTTCCAGGGTTCATCACCTGTAGTGTAAGCCATCACCTGTAGTGATGGTCTTTTTGTTAGGACCCTGGTGGCTTTTAAGTTGATAGTTAATTAATTCACCCCTTTATGTTAGTGATCAGTTTGGTTTATTGCATACTTTCCAGAACTGTTAAAGAAAATGTCAGTACTTACTGAAGTTTCCATTAGTAGTTTTTAAATCATTGTTTCATCCAGTCAGATCACTTTATTTTGGCTGGTTTTTTTTAAACAGAAAAGATTGTGCTATATCCTTCATCCACATCAGGTCCTTTTTGGACCTGCTGTCCTGTTTAGTTCAGGGTCATGTAACAAAGCCATAGGTGCAGTATTTTATGCCCTGTGAGCTTATTTGAATTTTGTTTTTCTTCTTTGAAAGTAAAATCTAGTCTGTTTTTAATGTGCTAGGATATACTCTACACTAAATTAACAGACAAGTCAGCTAAAGTAAGTTAATGGCAGGTATTGTAGCTTTCAGACTGGTGATTTTTAAAGTGAAGCCATATGGAGTGAGCACAGAAGAGGCCAGATGTTATAAAAGCCCTTTAACAAACAAATTCAGTTGATTGTAGGGATTGTTATCTGTGTCAGTGTATGCTCAGCTTGATAAGCCTGTAGGATGCTGTTTGGACCCCTCAGCAATTTAATCTTATCCATCTGTCTATTTATGAAAGTTGAAGGAACATCCATTAATTGTGAAGCAGATCTAGAAATTGGTGGACTAGAAGCCATCTTTCTAGCTTTTTCTACCTTGTTGCATTTGTCTCACCCCTGATGTCTTTTTTCATAATACTTTGGATCCTTCCTCTACAGCTGTAACCTATTTTTAAATTTTTTTTCAGTGGATATTTTGCTCAATAAAACTTATTTAGAGCCTGTCTTCCCCTTATTTCTGCTATTTGCAGGGTGGAATGGGTTTGTAACATATTTAAGTGACCATTCAGTTGCTCAGGAAATTTTCTTAAAAAGCAGTAAAAGAATATTTTTCTTCTTTTTCCTTCCCTTTGCCACTTTCCTAGGAGGATCTTCCTCTGTGGTGTCCCCAGTTTTAATGGTGCTATTGAGAGAGGACAGTGCCTGACACTTAGAGTCAGCTCAGCATGTCAGCTTGTAATATTTCCTTTGGCCAACAGGCCAGCATCTGGAGGGGTCTGATGTCTCTGAGCAGAAAAGGTGACTGCTTTTCAGGGAGTTGAACAATGTGAGTGATAGAAAAGTGCAAGTGCCTCATCACTGGTTTGTCCCAGGGCTAAGTTTCAAATTCAGTTTTAAGAAAATTTCAGACTGTTTTGCTGGTCTATGCACTGTATATTCTCTTATGGAATTTGTCAAGTTGATTAGAGTACTGTGACTTTGAGTTTTGGAAGGGGGAGTTAAGCATGCCTGATACCTTGCTCATTTTAGTTCTTCACCATTTTCTGTTCCCTGTACCCTGATAGGAGCAAGTGGATGCAGAGAAGTTCAGCTCTTTGCATATAGGACAGGTTCACAGGCAGAGCCAGGCATTTATTGAGAATGTTGTCAGGTCAAAAATAACTTGTAAACTTTGTGATAATATGTAAGATATAATATTAGCTAAATGTTGTGTTAACCTACACTTTAATATTTTTGGAATTGCTGCTGCTGTTTTTGTGTCTTTCTCCTTTCAGTGGTATAAATTAGAGACATTAAAATGTTTCTGTTAATTAGAGCTTCTGTGATGCCTATGTTTTAGAGGAGTAAATATCTTGACAGTCTTAAATCTTTTCTTAGAAAAGGTGATTAATTATTTGTTCATAAGAGCTATTTTGTCTTAGTTGATTCACTGCTGTCAAATGTAGCCTGAGGAGAGATGCAGCACCACAGCTGTATGAAGTCATCTCTAATGTTTGAATACTGTGACTAAGAGATGATGCAGTGCTCAATAGCTAACACTGATTTCTTTTAAAATGGTTTTAATTAACCCTTCACTCAGTAGTTGTCATGAAATTTTGCCTTTTTTTTTCTTTTTTTTTTCTTTTTTTTTGAGGTGAAGGGGTGGGGTTTTTGTTTGAATTTTTTTTCCCCATTTTCGCCTGTCTGACCAGCTGCTGACTCTTTCTCTTTCTCTCCTGCTTTCAATGCATCTTGGGTAGAATTGTGGAACAAGCACCAGGAAGTGAAAAAGCAAAAATCATTGGAAAAAACGAGTAAGGAAATTCAAAAAAATGTAGAAACTGACTCCTCCAGCCTCCCCATAACTGCCAACTCCCCAGGTGCAGGGTGAGCTTGCATCTATGGCACACAGGTTTTATACTCACAAGAACAAAATCTATCAAGAAAGTCTCCATTCAAGAGACCAAACAGATCTGTTTGCCCTGAGGAAATTGTGTTCAGATGTCTCTTTTTTTTTTTTTCTTTCTTTTTTCCTCCCTCGAATGTTGCCTTCAAAGAGGAAGCAGCTGTTCTGCATCCTCGCCAATCAGATAAATATGGAAGAATTTTAAGATACTCCATCTCCTTTCTTAAAAGTTAAAACCTGTTTAACAAGTTGTTGACATGGATATATTGATTGAATAAATGTTACCAGAATGAAGAATTCCTGTTTGTTCAAGCCGTGGGATGGCGAATTTTGTTAACTGGCATCAACCATGAGCAGCCAGTCTGCAACAAGAAATACTTCTGAGGGGGAGAGAGAAGGTGTATGTGAAGAATTGTATTTAGTGGTGGCTTCTAGAAAATAGCCTCATAATAACGAATCAACCTGATTTTGTTTTTCATATTCCTTGATAAAGAAGGAGTGAAATAGTTTGGGGCTGTTGCAGAATCTAACTAATAGTCTAAATCTACATAAATCTGAACATCTATTGAAATATGATAATGAATAAAGTATTGAATATGTATCCTCTGTGGGTGCAATACCAGGTTTTGCTCTTTTGGTTGTCACTGTTGTAAATAGGGACATATGACATAAGGACAACAGCCAACTTAGAACAACCATGTTGTGGTAGGTGTTTCCTAACCATAAGCTTAGTTTGTACTTGGCAGAGCTGATGCTGCTTATTTTAGAGTCTGCAGTTTGGGAAGGATTGATAGCTGAGATGAATGAGTGAAGATTCCTAACATTCTGACTAGGCCTGGGTTTGCTTACATTAGTTCTAGGCACCTCAGTTAAGTACATCTGTTAAGTAGAGATTGGCATCCAGAGTTAGTTCAGAGACAATGAATGTGGTGAATGGGGCACCTCTGCAGTACAGCTTACTGTGCTTAAGCTGTGAATTGCTATCTGCTGAGGTAGGACTGTGTGGGACACATAGCATGTGCACACACTTCCTCTCCCAACCTCAACCTTTCAGGTTGGTGCCTGCATCGGGAGGGATAAATTGAGGTTTTAGTGTTCCATGTGTATTAGACATATGGCTCCATAAAGAAGGGGAGGTTTTTAAGTGCCTGTAAATTGACAGTGACAACTATGTAATTGTGGCTATTGTGCTCCTTAAACTCAGTTACAGCCCTCAAATATCTGAAGTGCTTCAGTCAATTTCAATTCCTTTAAAAGTCAAACTGCCAGAAGCATGTCTGAATTATGTGTTGGGATAGGAAACTCCTAAATTGCTTAAAACACACAGCTGAAATGTTGTGTTATTGCTGTAGTAATGACATATAAAACTTTTTGCTGTATCAGAACTAGAAATGATGACCACTTGAATGAGTGGAAATAGACCTCTGGTGAACTATGTGTATTTCAGTGGAAAATAATGTTCCAAATTCTTAGAAGAGATACTTTTAGTTATTTTTCTTCACAGATTTTGTTTACGCTTTCTCTTTCTTAGAGTCTTTGAGGAGATGATTTACAGTAACTAAGGCATTTGGGTCGAGACAAAATACTATAACAAATGAAGAATACTTTCTGTAAACACTTTACAGGAAGAATTGGTGGTTGAGTAGTAAGCTAGTATGGTCTGCACAGCCCGCTTATGGCTTTGCTATTCATGAGTTTACATGTCATCTCAAACTCACTCCCACAAATCTTTGTATATTATCCTTCTCTCTCTCTCTCTCCTCCCTTCCCTTTTTCTTTCCTTTTCACTGTCTTATGCTCTCTAATATTACATATAATACAAACATGTTCATAATTCCCAGGTTGTTGTGATCAGTGGTTACAGAGATAGTGGCATTGTTTGCTTAGAGATACTGGCTATAGACATGGGTATATAATACAAATATTCCAGCAGCTGATCATGTCTTCCTGTTACTGAATAGTTGGCAGATATGGCTATGGCAGAAGTATTGCATTCAGTCTCTTCCCCTTTCCGAGAGTATTAACATTATGTGTACAGCTTATAACACACTCTTTTCTTGCATTGTTATTTACTTCATTCAGTGCTTATCCAGATTTCTTTTCAGGCTCTACCTCTCCATCATTCTCTTTTCCTTCTGCCATCCCATCTGAGGACAGTAGATGATATGATTCTAGAAGTGCATGGGAAATTGAACATAAAGTTCTTTATCCTTTCTTTCCCTTTTTTGATTTTTGGATTATTTGGTTAATGAATGCATGACTTACAAGCTTGCTGATTCCCTCTCTCTCTCCTACCTGTGTGATTGCCAACTCTGGAGAGCCATTTGTTAATATAATTGGGGAATGTTGTGAAGTACAGCATCATATAAGCTTAATTTTTGAAAATCTTACTGGGTAACACCAATTGTCACTGTTGATTTTCTTGTCATGTGTTGCCTGATTTTTGCCTAGATAGTTGCAGTGGCAACCAAAAAAAGTCAGTCCAGGACTTTGAGCAGTTTAGCTGTTCAAAAAAGGGTTTTGACTTTTGAGTAAATAGGTATTCTTTTTTATTACCAAGAATTAAAGGAAGTGGCTTCCTAGAGTTGAATGTCAACTGCTCTGCATGTGTTATTGTTACTGGAAGCTACTTGACTGTTGTCTGTCCTCGTATCTCTCTTGAATGGCTAAGAAAGGTACTATTTAATTATAGTCACTCCTAGACTTCGGAGTTTTTGAAATTCAAACTAATGTTTGAAGACTAGCAGATGTGCTCTGCTGGCCTTGTTGTTTTCAGTACCAAGGAATAATAAAAAATACATTAAAAATCAAAGAAATTAGAGAGCAAATCTGTTTTCTTGGTACTGTTCCTGCTTCCAGTCTGTCATCTGCTTTCTCCTGTGCTGTTTTTAATTGGTGCAGTAATTATTTACTTTTTCCTTTGTTCAGGACCAGAAGGTGTGAAACAATTTGATTTGGGAGAAACAGATGAGAAGAAATCCCAAATCAGTGCAGACAGTGGCCTCAGTTTGGCCTCAGGTTCTCAGGTCAGTGGCTCCTATGCTTGCTTTATTTATGTGGTAAGAGACTCTTCTATTCACTACTTAATTACAGGAAGACTTCTAGGGTTTGAGTGTTCTTGAGAAGCTCATTTGGTAAAATCTCTTCTCCCCTTTCTCTAGGGCGTTGGTCTTTGTAAACTCAATTACAGGACACCATGGTCTTTTTGACACTCAGACAGTAGTTTCTATTTGATTGGCTAAATAAACTAAGGAAGCATAAGGCATGTAATTCAAGAGCCCAGAAGAATGGGATGTGATATTCTCTCCTTATGGTAAAAACTAATGTGACTCTTCTTGTCCTTTATATGTTTTGATTGCAGAAGAGTGATTTTGACTCTCTTCCCAGTGGAGGACCAACAGTTATGGTCCGAAGTACAAGCCAGGATTCTGAAGTCAGCACTGTGGTAGGATATGCCCAGAGTGAAATCTGGATGTCATTGACTGCTTCTTAAAGGAGGGAAGGGCATTTTGTGCCTACAGGTTGTGTGGTGTGGCAGCACAGTGTCACACAGGCATAATGTACTCTGTGAGTTTTCTCTCCAGAGCCTCTGAGTGGGTAGCAAGCATGTGTGTCTGACAGAACATACATAGTGCTTGCTTTATGGGCAGATTGCAGCCTTCATATATATATAGGGTGCTCGTTGCTGTTGCATATTCCTACATATTGGTGTATTTGTGGAACTGGTGGATTGCAAAAATTCTCTGACTACGTCTTAGTTGTGTATAAACCATCTATAAAAAATAGAAGTTTAAAAAGGTAACCTGAGAGCAAAAAAGGCAGATTGTTTGATGCATTAAAAATAAGAGCAAATTCTCCAATGCATTATCTGTTGAAGGTAATTGCTTTATTTTTCTCCACAGGTTAGTAACAGTTCTGGAGAGACATTGGGAGCAGACAGCGACTTGAGTAGCAATGCTGGTGATGGCCCAAGTGTGGAAAATGGTGGCAATTTAGCAGGATCCAGGGGCACTGTGTCAGACAGTGAAATTGAGACAAACTCTGCTACTAGCTCTATCTTTGTAAGGGCGTTGCAGACTTCCTTTTTTTAATATATCTTGTGTAGTAATATTTCAATGTGTGTGCATGTATGGAAGATCCACATACCTTTCTTCATTTTCTATGGAATAACTAGTTCTTTGAAAGTAGTAGATTTACATCTTGCGCCACCTTAGAGACTCTAGTAATGTTTAATATTAATTCAATATTTCTCTCAACCAAATTAACAATTAATTACCTTTCAAAGGCAGTGCAACATTGGTGGGCATTGTTCATCCTTAACTAAAAGGAAAATACCCTGGTTTTTAAGAGCAGCTGTTTGATAAGAATAAAGGAGTGATCCATTCTAGTTTTAGCAGCTGTTCTGTTTCTTTAAAATATTACTTTAGTTCTATTTGAAGTGTAAACATAACATTGAAATATATTTGCCTAGTTGGAAGATCTGTATGTGGTAAAATCCAAATGATTTGTGAGCACTTCATTTTGTAAAGTCCTTGATTATCATGTATAACCTCTAATATACATCTTACCAAGAAAATAATGATACATTTGATTTGGCTAAATCGAGCTCTCAGGAAAATAAGAAAACAACTTGCAATGCCTCAAGATCAGTCTGCGTTCATTATTTTATAATCCTGATAAGACTGTAAAAGCCTTTATAGGGCTTGTACTTCTAATGTTAAGAAACAAACAAAACCATTGTGTTTCATGGCAGGTTTCTACAAAAAGCATGAAAATGATTTAACCATGTCTGCTTCCTTTATTGCAAGAGGGTGTCCTCTCAGTTACTGAAGAGTCAGACTTTTTTTTTAACATTTACTTTTCTACATTTTTCTACTAAGCTAAATAGAATAGAACTCAACAGAAACTAAATAGAATTCTAAGAACCCTTGCAAGAGATTTAGAACAAAGATGAGGGGTGTATAGGACGTGCGGTGAATTCAATATCGCACTGTAGTTTACCTGGTGGTGGAGAAATAAATGGGCCAGCTTTGTTGTCACAGTTCCTGCTGGCTGGTAGTCCCAGCTCTCACTCTTCAGGCCAGATGATATGTAATTACTTGCTTAATGTCATAGCTTTATGAATGTATAAGTGTGAAATATAGGGGATGAGGTTCTTTCTTTTAGTCTGGGGCTTGCATTTTTGCTTCAGGGAAGCACTGTGCCTCCTCTGTGTTTTGATTTCTCTATTTGTCTCTCTTTGATTTTTCTTTGTCTGACTCCAGATGTTTAAGTGCATTACGCTGCTCTTTGAACAAAACAGTTGTTTTGTGAATGTTTGCAGAAGCTTTTTTGAAGTATAGCTTGCAAACTGCATCTGTTAAACCAAACAGCTCAAGAGAAAGCCCTGCAGGGTGCAGAGTTAAATTGCCAATTCCTCTTGTATTTTTTTCAGGCCAAGTCTCACAACCTGAAGCAGAGTATGAAGGATAGCAAGGGGAGTACTCCAGGGAGAGGTCCAGAGGATGGGAACCAGCGTGTCTATCTATATGAAGGACTTTTGGGTAAGCTACTTTTTTTTTTGTGGGGAGGGAATCTTTCAGGTTGAAGTTCAAATGAAATCATGTGTAGGACAGACTGGAATTTTTGCTTTCCCTAACACTGTTTTTAACCTCTAACTGTTGTCCATGCTGGTAGAATAGGAAGGCACGTCAGACCATTCAGAATAAAGCCAAAGTTTTGCTGGGGAAATTGAATAAGTGTAAGAGGAGATTGGTGTGAGTGGTGTAGTTTGCATAAAATTAAGTCTGTCCAAGTCTCTTGCTCTTCTTGAATGTGAATTCTTTGAACAGTGTGAGGAAGGGCAGAAGGAAGTTAGTTGTGTATGGAAAGCTAAAATACATCAGTGATCTTGAAAAATGATCATTCAGCTTAAGTCACTGAACAGAGGGCTAAACTCAGAATACTAAAGGGCTTCAAGTGCATCCTTGAATTAGGAGTACATTGGCTTTTTTGCATTTTGTCTGGACTTGCTGTTAATGAAAAGCTCTCTCTTCCTGTGTTTTTCATCCTTCCCGTTTATCGTTCCTACCTGCTTGGAATGGTGCAGGTAGGGATAAAGGATCTGTCTGGGACCAGTTAGAGGATGCTGCAATGGAAACCTTCTCTCTGAGTAATAATCTTATCTTTCTACTTCTCTGTGTGTTTGCTGTGATCTGTGTCTGTGTGAGATATTCCTGTCTCTTTCGGGCAGTGTTAACAGTTTATGGAAGAAGTTATACTCCTTAAAGAACAGAGATGAGAGGTACTTCACTGTAAGGGATTAAAAATATTGGGCCATTAATTAGAATGAGAGATTTGTCTTGTCTATTCTTTTACACTTTTCTTCAGTTGTGATATTGCTTGTGGTTTACAAGTAACCTTTTTAAAATTTTTTACAATAATTTCATTGTGTGTTGGCTTATGGTATATTCAAGGAGTGGGAGTGAACAGTAATTAATCCTAATGTATCTGACTGGAGTAAATGGAATAAATGCTTAGTGCTCAGTTTTTTTATACATTGCATAGGCAAAGAGCGTTCAACTTTGTGGGACCAGATGCAGTTCTGGGAAGATGCTTTTTTGGATGCTGTGATGTTGGAGAGAGAAGGAATGGGGATGGACCAGGGACCTCAGGAGATGATTGACAGGTAAATTCTTCAGTAGACCTTTTTCCTCCTCATTGTTTCAACTGGGACTGAAATAGTAAAAATAGAAGGGGGAAAAATATTTTAATTCTGCTTAATATGAGATTGTCACTTTGTAAACCTTGTTACTGTAACTAACTATTCTAAAGGGAGCCTTTTCTCTCTCAGCTGGTCAATAGCTCCTGATACTGAAATACTTGTCTTTAGTTATGAGATATATATGTCTTAACTCTTGTAGTGAAATATTTCCAGAGAAATGTGTAATGTAAGCATAATAATAATATGAACAGATGGAATAGCCTAGATCATTAGTAAAGCAAGAGATTTCTTTGGCAGGATGACTATATTCTGAAATAATAGTGTGTTGACATAAAGTGACAGAATTAAATATTTCTAGAAATGGCATTTTGAGCCTTCTGAAAATGCAAAGTAACTTAAAGGTGTTTTCACAGCTTGTAGTTAAAACAAACAAAATGAAGCACATGCAGAAACCATTCTCTAAAAATATCTGCGTGGTTGCCTAAGGCTTGACTGCTTCTAAGATAATCTTGACTAACTTCCTTTTCCTCCCCCCAGCTCTGTTAACAGCTGATGATTCTGTGCTCTTGTCTACTGCCTCCATCCATGCTATCAAAGAACATGAAATCTGGTAGCCAAAATAAGAGCTAGTTTGGGGTGCTAGTTTCAAAACTTGTATTCCAGAAACTGCCTACCTTACTGGAAAAAGAGAGTGCCTAGTGCACTTCCTTCATCAGCTTTCTTCTGCCTTGCAGCTGTATTTAAGCTCTAATGCTGGATAGCTCTTGTGCTGAGTTATGTGTTCTTCTTCTGACAATTGTAATTGTCAGGGAGCTGTGATTGCAGAGAACAGGAAATGAATAAGCCCAGTGGACCACTAACAAATTTCCCACTGAGCAGATGTTATTTGCTTCAACTAGTTAATAATTAAGGGAAATGTTTAATTACTGATCACAGTGTTTTACTGGAAAATGCCCATTTGACTTAGTGTTTCAGAGATTTTATTTACCATACACTTCACAAACAGTGATGTATCCTCTGCAAGTGCTTTAGTGAAGTGGTTGAAGAATGCCTGTGAGTCTGCTTCAGATGTAGCTCTTCTTGCAGGTATCTGTCCCTGGGAGAACACGATCGAAAGCGTTTGGAGGATGATGAGGATCGCTTGTTGGCTACACTGCTGCATAATATGATTGCTTATATGCTTATGATAAAGGTGACTTCTTGTTCTTTTCAATAGATTACTGCTCAGATTTAAGCAGTATATTTCATTGGTGTTGTCTTGAAACCATACATCTCTGTTTATGAAACTCAGAACAGTGAATAATAAGGGCAGTTTCTAGTATAAGCTGCACAGTTACTAGAGAAATGAATTTGTTCAAGCTGTCAAGGGAATCATAATCCTGCAAATTCAGAACTTTGGTGCTTTAATTTATTTTCTTATTTTGCATAGTAGAGCCTAGTAGGTTTTAATTTTAAAATATATTAAAAACACAATGCTTTCTTTCAAACACAAGGAATTCTTTCCAAAAGAAGGAAACAGATTGAGTTTGTTTTATGTACTCCACAACATTAAGGTCATAATGCAAATGTGTTAAAAAACGATGTTTGATCCAGCTTGAAATCAGCTCTCAAATTAGTGTACTGTCTTTGAAGCCTTTAGTGTCAATGGCTGGCATTCATAGTAGCCTTTTGAAAGGGCAATTGGGGCTGATATATTTTGCTTCTGAGCTTGCCTGCAGCTCATCTTCAGGAAGAAACTTTTGCTGTTTGAAGACTCTCTTGGGAGGGTTATAGCCGCGGCCTAGTGACCAGGAAGTACAGGGTGAAAGAATGAGAATTCTGAAAGATACCATGTTGTGTTGAGGGCTCCATAGCTGTGTAACTTGAGTCTGTGCAGAGGAAGAGGTGGAGAAGCTGGTCTGGCCAGTGAGACTCAGAAGTGGTAACATGGAGAACTGAGGCTTTTGATGCCAGTAGTTGGAGGTGGTGGGTAGTGGAACTGCAGCTTGTGCACATGGGCAGGCAGGAAATCCGTTGTGCTCAGCATCACTTGCACAGTAGCTGGAAAAAGTGGGATATGAGAAGCATTGTCCTGTACTGCAGAGTTAAAGAGGCCCTAGCATGAGTGAACTGGAGATCAGTTGTTTTGCTTCTTAGCAGTGAAACCCAGGATATGTTTGGGAGATTGGAGTTGCCTCCTATGGGTAGAGAAGAGTATGCAACTGTCTGTATATCTGCTTTCTAGGTGAACAAGAATGATATCAGGAAGAAGGTGCGTCGTCTAATGGGAAAATCGCATATTGGATTGGTGCACAGCCAGCAAATAAATGATATTCTAGACAAACTTGCCAATCTGGTGAGTAAAACAGTGATGAGTGATATGCCTCTGGGATCTACAGTGGAGGAAATAAATTGCCTGAAAAATCTTACGTATATTCTCTGCAACACTAATGAAAAGAATATTAAAAATAATTAATTGAATTTTTAAATGCTACTCTTCACAAGTATAGGATAAAGACTGTGACTGTATGACCCCGTTTATAATGTTTTAATGTTACAGAGTTATCAGTTAGAGCTGCAATACAAATATGTATAAACATGACACTTATGTACTACACTTCTGTGCAACATTAATGTTTTGTTAATAAGTTTTGCTGGCAGGAAGCTTTATGATTACTATGACTGTAAGAAGTGTTTATCTTTCTATCAGTTTCCAGGCCACTATAAGACTGGTAGCAATCAGTTTCTGTACAAAACTGTTTCCAGTATTCATACAGAATAAATCTAATGTCCTGTAATGAAAAATAAGAATATAGGCTAAAGCCTCAGTTAGTAAATCTAGCTGGTTTTTAACACAACCATCACCAGGGTGGACACAAGCTAGGCTCTTTTAAAGGTAATTTCTACATTTGGAACTTACTTTTCTGCACAGAAAAGGCACAAAATTATCTTATAATTAATTGGAAAAAATCAGGCCAGTTTACTGCAATGGTACCAGAACTCAGACAATACTGAGTATGGTACCACGTGAATGTTGTATGCTGTGATAACTCTCACAGTCACATTTGTTGCAACTAAATTTACTGGAGTATCTTGCTTACTGCTTTGTCCAAAATTGTCTCAAATAAGCTCATTAAGTACTGTTAAAAATTCTTCTTTCTTTTTATTTGTGTCACCTGATGGATTTATTTTTCAAAGTTCATTAATGATTGCATGTGGTTTTTTTTAGAATGGACGGGAGCTCCCTGTGAGACCCAGTGGCAGCCGCCACATCAAGAAGCAGACTTTTGTAGTACATGCTGGGACAGACACAACAGGAGACATATTTTTCATGGAGGTAGAGACAAGAATAATACTAGTGCAACTAGTAGCAGAAGAAATAAGAGAAATATGTTTACAAATCTTATGTAATATTTTGTGCTCCCAGGTATGTGATGATTGTATTGTGCTGAGAAGCAACATTGGGACTGTGTATGAGCGTTGGTGGTATGAGAAACTCATCAACATGACTTACTGTCCCAAAACAAAAGTGCTTTGCCTCTGGCGCAGGAATGGTCAGGAGACACAACTGAACAAGTTCTACACGAAGAAGGTTTGTATCTTGTTTAATATAGACAATGCTGCAGGAATAACAACACAGAAAAAAACCAAATCCTTTGCATATCATATTCCGTGTTTAGTCAAAAAGTAGCAATGTCTTTTCAGCACTGGTCAGCAATAGCTGTCTAGCAGCACTGACATCTGAAGCTGACATTGTGCCCTGTCATTTACTTGAAGACAGTTGTCCACCTGAAAGTTATTTAAGAAATGACATGTAGCTTTTTTCTTAGAAGAAGAAAAGCATCAAGATTATTAAATATTGTGTGCACTTGCAGGCTTGTGAAGATAGTAAAAATATTACAGAGTATTCATGGGCAAAACCTAAATAAAACTATGCCCTATGAGTTAATGGTATAATTTTTAATCTTAGAATCATAGAACGGCTTGGGTTGGAGGGGACTTTTCAGATCACCTACTTTTAAACCCCCACTACCGTGGAACACCTTCCATTAGTTCCACTGTCCATGTCACTGACAAAGGTGTTAAACAGCATTGGACCCAGTACTAACACCCAAGGAACACCACTTTTCACTGGTTTCCACTTGGATGTTGAGCCACTGATCTCAAATCTTTTGAGTTTGTCCATCCATCAGATTTGTTCCTTTCTAGTATAGAGTATTTCAACCTTCTCTGTGTCAAGTATCTTGGGCTATGGATAGAAAATTTTCTTAAATTTATCTCTGAGATTATGGCTTAATCTCAGAGTTGAAGGAAGAAGAAGAGAATATGCCGTAAGGAAATCGATATGAATAACAAAGATAGGTATTATGTGCATGACTGGCAATATTGATTGCTGGAAGCTGAAAGAAAGGGAGGGATTATTTTGATGCCTTTTCTACAGTAGGAAACTGCATAAGTTTGGTTAGAACGTGCCAAGGCATGAACCCTTCACTAGCTTGTGTGGTTAAATGCTATGAAATAGTTTCTCTATCATCTTGTAAAACAAATATAAATACTGACTGGTAATTAGGTGTCCTTGAACTTGAATAGGTTTTTGGTCGTTAGGCACCATATGGGGCTTGTTATTTTTGTAGAATCTTAGAATCTTGCTGTTCTTTTCCCTCCCTTAGTAATTGGAGAAATAACATTATATTACTCTTCTTATATCTGTTAGTGTCGAGAACTGTACTACTGTGTAAAAGACAGTATGGAGCGAGCAGCTGCAAGGCAGCAAAGCATTAAACCAGGTACAAGAATTTACATGTTGGGAATATTTGTTGTTTTATCTGCAATCAGCAATTTTTTTATTAATAACTCCTTTAAACATAATCTCCTTTTACTTGGAAATCTTGGGGTAACTTTGTGTATCCATGTGCAAGTAGCAGATTGTTGTCTTTAGCAAGAGTTTATTTGAAAGTTATTTTAAAAATTGGGCAATAATTTAGTACTAAAAATGTGTTTGAAAAGTGTTTGAACTGTGTTAAAAGCCATTCCCAAGAGCTCAGTGATTCTACAAAAAATATTAATTTTTCAAAAATAATTTTAAGAATGCACTTTTTAGCTGAACTGAATAATGCAAAAGAAATGAGATGAAAATGTCTAGGTTATTTACCTATTAATATGCTCTATTAAATTATTACTTTAATCATATTTTGACATTTTAATTGCTTAAAACAATGCCATGTAATGCAGCTCACAAATACAAGCCTCCTATATGCTGCTTATGTATCTGTACTTAAGACTATGCTGTCTGTGGTATTATGTGATTGCATGGACTTACTATGCAGAAGTGACATGTGGCATTTAAAGCAAACAAACAATACCCCAATATGATGTACAATAAATACAGGATGAACTGACATTGATGTTACTTCATGTCATCAGAATGAAATTTACTACAATACTTAAAATCCTAGTGTTCTCAGAAAGCTGTCATTAGTGAGTGGACTCACTGAAATGGTCTCTACTATTTTTAGTAGTGTCCTTTTGCTGTGCACGTTAATAGGAATTATGTTTTTACTATTTTATATTCCCCTTCCACATACCATTACTCAGCTGACTGCTTTCTGCATTTTCTCTCTCTCTCTCTCTCTCTGGATTTTTGTTTTGGTTTGTTGTTTTTGTTTTGGGGTTTGTGTTGTTTTTTTTTTTCTTTATTAACATCACAGGCCCTGAATTGGGTGGTGAGTTCCCTGTGCAGGATATGAAAACTGGTGAAGGAGGTCTTCTTCAGGTCACACTGGAAGGAATTAACCTGAAATTTATGCACAGTCAGGTATGAGGGAAATCTATGAGAAGACTGAGCATGAAGCTTTTTGCAGCACGCCTGTGTAGGTGTTTCCTCTTCCCAGAGTATCAGTAAGGACAGAGGATAGCTTGATGTGGGTAAAAAAACTGAGATATATTTACATGCAAACCCACAAACATGTATCTATATATATGTATGCAAAACCACACTGAAATTAAATATCCTCAGGAAAACTATAATCTGTTAAAAAAAGATGTTGATACATCTTTCAGCTTCTTGTTTCTTGTGCTCTGAATTGCCTAAGCACAAAACAAATGTTAGCCTGTATTAAGGGACAGAAGTGATCAATAATAATCTAAGCTGATATAATGCATCACACAGTGAACAAATCCTCATTGCATAAGCAGTCAGCCTTAAAGATACAGTGTTTGAATGTTGCAGGTACAGAAGGCAACATTCTGCATTATATTTAATCTGTTGTATTTTAAAATTTTAGAAATTTTCTGTAGAAGTTTGTATGAAAATAAAATAGGAAACTGGCTTGTGACGTAATTCACAAAAATAGGAAAAAAGTTCTGATTCCTTTTTCCTTCCAAATAGCAGATATTGTGGGCATAGAGGAAACACAAGTAGAATTGTAATTTTTTCCTTTCTCTGGATGTTGTTTTTGTTGCTTCCTTTGATCCTTGTTTTTTATTTTGCTTTATGTTTTTTTTGTTTTGCATATATTAAATGCATGCTATGCTAGACAGTAGAATCAATTTTTAGGGGAGAAGGGAGAGTGTGTGTATGTGTGTGTGAGAGAGAAAGAAAGAAAGAAAGAAAAGCTTCTGTCAGCTCTCTGTGGAGTGTTTTTTCCTTTCCTCCTGACTAGACTTTTCTCCCCACACAAGCTTTGTTTTTCTTTGAGGATATATCAGTGTAGATCCCACTGGAAATGCACATGCATCTCAAACACACACGCTCAGAATCTTTAATACTTCTCCCAAGATCACAGCAGCACCATGTGCCACTTGGAGTTCGTATGTGCCAGTGTAAGAGGTGGAGAGTTGTGAACCTCCCTCAGTTTCCTTGCTGTCTCTTACAAGGGTAGAACCTGGATTATGTCCAACCTGCTGTAGATTTTCAGACCTGCTCTGAGATGGAACACTCTACTTCACTAAGTTACAGGTTTTATCTTTTCATTGGATGTGCTGAAATACAAAGAACTGTAAGAGGAAGTTATTGGTTGTACAGAATGAATTTTCATAGTTCTTGAAAATGGCAGGTCTAAAGCCTTTGAAAATTAAACCCTGGTCTCAGAGCAACAGTTTGATATCCTTATAGATGGATATAATAGAAATTACTTTGTCCTCAGGTAAGGACACACAATAGGAATGTTCTGTTTGCTACTTTGCTCAGAAGTCAAAAAAGTTCTGCTCAAACTGCTCATCTCTATGGAGATGACTCCATTTCATAAGTGAAAAGACAGGCACATTCACGTTTGCAGTGAGAAAAGATGTATGGAAAGATAGCCTCATCAGCAGCAGCATGGTTTTTAAGTGTAACAGGCATCTTCACAAGACAAAGATGCTTGGTGTTAAGCCCGCAGTGAACACACATATATCTGTGCAAAATAAAAACTCCATATTCAAACTTTTTTTTTTTTTTCCTGAAAGACTGGAATGACATTCAGAAAGAAACTTTAGGGAAACCTTCTATTGATTTTTAGTATGGGACTGTCTGGAGCATTACTTTTATTTTGTACAACAGATACTGAAACCTGTGCTACTACCAGAACTTGTAGAATGCCAGCTTTGTCATATCCTTCCTTAGAGAGAATGATGTTCTAATTTGCTGTCTGTCGTGAAGATTCCTATCTTTTTTCTGGAAAAGAGTCTTACAGGTCAGAGCCAGGACATATGCCAGCAATCTCCCTCACCTGAATGATTGTTCCTTCTCTTCATCACCTGTAGCCAGCTGTAGCCAGATGAGTTGCCATTACTTAAGATGGATGTTGAAACAAGTGCAGTTATGGAAAATACACTGCATTTATTCAACATGTTTAGTTTTTGGTCTGTTAGATTATATTGCCAGCTGACCAGAGCATTCAGTACCATTTAGGGGATCCAAGAGATACATCCTTGTTTTCCTTCTCAAAGCAAAGTGTCTAGACAGATATCAAATGTGTGTCATTTGAGGGTGTCTGTAGAATGGACAACTGTAGCAGTTACGTAAAGGACTCCTACTAGTTGCACCATGCAAAAACAACAACAACAACAAAACAAACAAACAAACCCCAAACCAAACCAAAACAAAAAAACCCCTCCTGTTTCATAATCTTTGGAGCTAAAGGATGTTGGCATTCTTACTCTGACACTCATCAATCAGACTGTTTTCTTAATAAAAGGTCTGCTATTCTGGATGATTTTTTCTTTTCAGTTTTTGTATACATTGTGTGAATTGCTCCCTAAGGCAGTTGATTTCAGAATATTTATATAAGCATCATTAGAATCAGGATCCCACAGCTGTTTTTTGGTGTTGAAAATGACATTTTCTGTTTCTGTTGAGTTTGAATGGGGATACTGACCAACAAAAGCCTAGAGGATCTCATCAGGCCCAGCTTTCTCTTCATCTTCCTCTCCTTACTTAATATGAAGGCCCTGTTCTTGGCTGTCTTTCCAAGTATTCTTTTTAGTATTGTGGCTTATTAGTATAAGGGATTTCTATTGCTCTGATTGATAAGGACATCACAGAATTCACTTAGAATTCATAGGAAGAGGGGTTTCCACTTTTTAAAAGAAAAGTATAAATGGAGTCTACCTGAGAAGACTGAACATACTGCTTCAGTGTGAAGGTTGCTGTTATGAAGCCATTTCTGAAGGCTCTTGATTTGCAGTGTGTATACTTTCTTACCCTCTTGTGAATTCCTTAGGAAACATCTCAGATGCATTCTGGGACAACCTGTTATTGACATGTGAGGGTTGCCTTTAGTGTTCACAGATTGTCTCACCATGCTGCAGCACATAAAAGTTTAAGAATAAAAAACGTTGTAGTCTGACTGTGCCTAGCAGGTCAAAGTATGTTCTTTAGAATAGGGAGGAATCAAGTTTACCTGTGGCATTGGCAGATAATTCTGAGTTCACATCTGCAAACTCTTGTAATATGGGGACTCAGTAGCCTGTGTCCATTATGAATTCATTTGTGTCAAAAATATATGGATGCTTAATAAGATGCATAAGGCACATGCTTTATCTGCAGTAGGATCCACACTGAATGCTCTGTCTTTAGGAACATCAGTTTCCCTAGGGTAAGTAACTGCTATTTCCTTTATGTGTGTTTGTTTTCTCATGGAGTGAGAGGAAAGCTTCTCTGTCCCTAAAACAATATAGCAAGAAATTGCCCTTTAACTCTTCCGAAAATGGATTGTAATTGTGACCAACTTGATAAATTTTCATCTTGCTCATAGGTCTTGTGGAAATGCAGCACTCCATAACATTAACTCAGATCGTGAGCACCTAGGGCAGTCGAGTCTCTTGGACAGTTTTATTCTTCCCAAATAAAATGGCCAGTGTTTTGCCTGAGCCTTTCTATTGAGTTTCTGAATTTTTGTACTTCAGACTATTAGCAAAAACTTTTCACTGGAAAGATTACAAAAAAACAGAGCTAAGTGCAGTAAAAAAGGTATTCTGTTACTGATCTGTTTATTCTGTAAGTATACCTCAAAAATTAAAATGTTTTTGATTGAGTAAACTGATATAGAACATGAGTGAAAACAGGCAAACAAAAAAAGATGGGCTTAAGTCTCCTTTCCCTTGAGTGCTTGAACATAAGCAGAAAGCAAGATTTTTGGTTAAGTAAGTGGAAGTTTTGGATTTTTATGTTGAACAAAAAATATTTCAGGTCTGTTGGTTAGTTGTCTGATAATAAAAAGAACAATAAAATTCCTTTGATTTGAAAATCAGCATGTCTTATCTCAGATGTACGATGCATTTACTGATCTCTCTTGATACAGAGAAGTCTCTTAAGGAGCCCCACAACAATTTCTAGTGTTGATATCCTTTGTCTTTCATGCATAGCATATAATGCATGACTACATTGGTGCTGCTGATATGAGATTCAGGAGGGTTGCAGAGTTTTCCTTTCCCTTCTTTCCAAGACAGTGAAATTTCTCCAGTCCTGAGATCATGCTGTCCTAAAGGTGTAGGCACTCAAAGTATCAAACCACACTATTGTAATACACTTTTGCAAGGACCTCTCTAAGGTGTTTGACATAGACACTTAGAGCAGTGTTACTCTTGGTGTTTTTCTGGCCTTGAAAAGCAAGTCTGCTAGAAACTGGGATATGGATTAGAGTCCTTATAGCACTTGCTACAACTTCTTATGACTTTGACCCTTCTGGAAATGTGCAGATAAGAAAGGGCTGTTTTGTATCCAAACAGATTGGATGTTAAACTCGTTATGCAAAGAAAACTTGTTTATTCATGCAATCTTGGCATCTACGTTCCGGACTGAAAAATCTTGTCATGTAGTTCAACTGCTTTTGTCTTTTGGGGTTCATGTATGTAAAACATGACTTTAAGCCAGGTTTGTTTTCTAAATGACTTGCTCAGCTGGTAAAACCATATGTGACGTGAGCAAACCATAGAGAAGGATCCAAACTCCCCCATCCTGCTCAAAGCAGAAAACTGGTACTGACTGTTAAAAGGAAATCTGAAGATTATGTGTCATAAACTGTAGTAAAATCTTACATGACAGAAACGTCAGGGAGAAGAAAGGTTAGTGGTTCCTCAATGGATTCAATTTGACTGCTTGGTAGGTTGGGAGGATCAGTATCAGGGTGGGAAGTATAGTGCCCCTTACCTGCCCTCTGTGCTGGAGGAGGATGCATGGAGGGGCAGAAACTACCTGGGATGGATCAGAGGCTACAAATAGTGCCAAATTTGGGAGCCAGCTTTATTCTCGTCCCCCTCTTTTGCTGTATTTCAGGTGTGTTGGTATTCTTTTTGCAATAACTCATTTGAGTGCCTGAAGGGGTAGCAATGTTGGATATGTCAGAGTTACTAACTCCTTCGTTTCTCTTCCATGCTTTCTCCTCCTGCAAGGAGCGGAAGGTACTTCATCTTCTGCTGTCTTCGCTTCTTAGCACTTTTAAGTTTTTTGTTGATTTCTAGCATTGTGGCAAGTTTGTCTTCTGAATATTTATTTCACCCTTTATTTATATATTAAACTGTAAATGAACTGGTAGTGTATGCTATAAAACTTCAGGTTGTATCTGTCGTGATGATGTTTTTGTTTAATTTTGATTTTTGGTTTAAAAAAAACTACAAACCCAACTAATTCTATATCACTTTTCCTCCTGTTTTTGTAGGTTTTCATAGAGCTGAATCACATTAAAAAGTGCAATACTGTGCGAGGAGTCTTTGTCCTGGAGGAATTTGGTAATTACATTATTTTGATATTAGGTCTGTACTCACATGGCAGTAACTCAAATTTCCAGTCTTCAGATTGAGAGTTGCACTGCAATTTTGAAGATGGGAGAGAATGTAGATTGCATATAAGGAGTTGCCTGAGAGATGGGTGACTTCACATAAAAATTTGCACATTGATTTTTATCATATTGAGATTTGTGCTTAGGTGCTTTTTATTATTAGACAGAGAAAAGGTTCTGAGTCTTCTGAAGTAGCAAAACCCAGGTGTGGATGTGTGTGTGAATTTTCTTTGGTATGTGCTTTTTTCATCTGAGAAACCAAATTTTTAAAGCGGGATTTAAAGCCAAACTTTCTCAACACACCATGCTTTCATTACAAAGAGTTACTCTTAGTTGCAAAGCTTTCTTTTTGCTCTAGGTGTGGTTTAATTTTTGTTGGATGGAGCAAAAGCTGTTTTGTCAGGTTGTACTTACTTTATCCTGTGATGCTTATTTTAGAGCATGAGTGGAGCAGTAAAGGTTAAGGAGAACAGATAGTTTGTGCTATTTTGGTCAGTTATTGCTATTGCATATCTGCCTACACCGGAGGCTGGGCAAAATTTCAGGTTACTCTTCAGTGTTAGTGTCAGTCACAATATTCTTAACTGGACTCTGAAAAATGTGAATGACTTCAGATGCAGCTCTCTGGAAGGGTGATCCACATACTTCTCTTGAAACCCAGATTGGTTTATTCTTACAGCCATCTTTGAGACATTTGTTTAGGTCTTAGGGGTATGAAACAAAAACTGACATTTACAGCATTCCATAGTAGATCAGCATACATACTTTGGCCATTAATCTGAATCTGAATTAGCAGCTCCCATTACCAAGACTGTCATTGTTCTTTGGTACTGTGAACATAATGTTCTGCTGAGGGATTCTCATAGAAGGCTATTATTATGGCATTTCTGAAATTAATGTCTTTGTCCATGACAATGTGTTGTCGCCTTTGGGTGACACAAAGTTCTAAGTGATAAAACCCTTCTGATTGTTACAGTTTGCTTGTTGTTTACTGTAAATCTCCCAGGTGTTTCAGATTTGAATTGGTGAACAATTTTTTCCCATTTTTTGAAAATGTTGTTCATGGTTTATGTGATCAGATCTGTACATTTAAACCGTGAAAATTTTCTAATAGTTTAGATGTTCATAAGTTCTGTTCAATTTCTGTTCCTTTGATACCATGTTTTCACACTGATAGGCAAGATTAATTTTATTACTTCCAGAATTTTTTTAAGTCAGTAAAAGATTATTGATGGGTTTTACAAAGATGAGAATTCAGAAGCAATAAAATTAGCTTAAAGAATGGCTTCAGATTCTGAAATCTTTACTTGAAAGAAATTACTTGGATCAGAAATTAAATTTGGATAATTTTTGAGGTTTTAGTGCAAAGTACTTATTTTAATAATTTGTTTATATTACACAAGAAGAAAGATAGTGTTTTCTTGGTTACTTCTAGTTAATTTGTATTTGTGACTCTGTAACAGAGCATTTAGCCCCTAAATAATGTCTGTAATAAATGTAAGAAAAAAAACCTCCTTATTTTTTTACAAAAGATTTTGATATCTGTTTTTTAATCAAAGGCCTATTGCAAAAGCTAGAATTGTCATATGGAACTTATAATAGGGTAATTTTAAGAAGTAATTAAAAATAAACAGAGTTGAAATCTACAAAAACTGAGAAATTAAACCACTTGAGTTAAAAATATCCTCACAAATAGAGGCCAAAGGCAAGAACCAATTTAGATGTACCAAATGAGATTGACAATTTGCCCATCCAGCTAATACAGAGAAAGAAAAAAAAAAACAACCAGGATGTGGCAGGGGAGTTAACTTTTCTTATGCAGAGATTAGAATCTGCCTCAGAGCTGTTTTTTGAATTGTTGTAAAGGTGAGAGGCTATGACAATCTGTCCTGTTCAAGATAAATGAACATGTTTGGTAGTAGTAGAGTAAAAGCATTCAGCAAAAACTTGCTTGGACTTCTTAAGAATGAAATTATTTAGTATTAAACATTGTAAACCTTGCCATCAGAATTATTATAATAGGAGCATACTGAAGTAGTAGATGCTCTTAGACAGGTTGAGTCTGGTAAGTGTGCTTTACTCCAGTCTGATGCGAAATACTTCAATGCAAGATTTTGATTTTACCAAGCATGAATGCTCCAAATTAGTGATAGCACAGGAGGAAATTAAAGGTCTGTTTTTGTTAATGATGGGTTTAGATGGCAGCATCACAGCTGGACTTGCGATTTCAGAGTAGGATGCAAGCAGAAGTTCAGGAACTGTGTCCCACAAATGAAAGTGTGAACTTAAGTGAGGAAATGTAAGGTTCTACCCTCTGGAATTTGAGTTACTGCTGTGTACTTGTGCTTTACTTTCTTGTGGCCCCTTCACCGTCGCTGCTATGAAAACCTTCATTCTCCAGCAGGTAAAGTGATCTCCCCTGAACTCATTTTGTGGTAGCACCATATTTTCATTTACAGGACCAAAGGCTGCAGGGTGGTGCTTAGTTTACTCTCTTCATCCACTCAGTTCAAGAGCATCTTGAACTGAATTGGAATAACTTCTAATGTTAGAAGAAAAGTGCTAATCTCTCAGTTTGAGGCTTGAATCTTAGATAGCTTGGGTTTTTTCTTTGGGATTTTTTCTTGCTGTGGTGGAGGGGAGGGTCTTTTTTTTTTTTTTTTTGTGAGAGGGCAGTTTCTTTTTTCCTTTCTTCCTTCTTTTCTTTGTATTCTGGAGTAGTAGTGCTTTGACGTCTGTGTTTGTAAATGCAAACCCACTCTTCTTAATCTTCCTAACTCAGTCTTCTCAGGAGAATTTTCTGCATTGGAATTACTGTGAAAGAGTACTTTAAGTAAAGACAAGGCAACTTACTGTGAAGTGGAGAGACAGTACCTTGCCTAGCTGCTCTCCTGTTCCCTCTCTTCCTATTCTCAGTTATGATACAGGACATTACAGCTTCCCTTCTCTCCTTCCCTCGTGGCACAAGGTCCTTACAGCTTTCCCTTCCTGCTTTTTGAAGAGTATATGAACAGTTGTATGTTGTCCAGTGGGCAGTGAGACTGACACAGCTGTAAAAGTCCTACCCTATTTGGCTGTGCACCAGCCTCACTCCCACCTTTATCCCCTGGTGACATGGAGTTAATTTGGAACATCTGGTGCCAACGGGTAAGGAAGCTTGGATGTGCACCTCCTTATCTCCCCAGCTTTAGTCTCTGGTACCACTGGGGCAGTGCAGCCTGGGTGTGCACTTCCCTTGTTTCTCAGCCCTTCATTCAACTGCCAACTCCAAGGAGAGTGAGAGTTGAAAAATCAAACAAAAATATTACTTTTTACCATCATATTCTGTACTTTTCAATATTGTTTCAACTTTTCAAGATTATTTTCAAGAATGACAATACCATTGACACGCAAGAATTAGTAGGTACTGGTTTATATTTTGAGAACTTTCTCAAACCCAGTCTGCACTGCCTACTCTTGGCCCCTTAGAGTGTGATCCGTCTCCCTCTCCAGCGTTTAGCTGTGTCATATCATAGTTGAAGAGATGACATCTGCATGGATAGGTTTTGTTGTGGACTTTTCCTGGTTCTTCATACTGAACTCATCTGCCTCTGTTTCTTTTCTTGTCACTAGTACTATATGTAATAAAACATTTATCCTTCCTCTATGAACCTGGAATGATTTGGTTTTGCATAATTTCTGTACTGCTTCTTCTAAATTCTTTTGTTGTGACACAGAAATTTCATGGCAAATTCCAGCTGTTCTGGCAGGGAAGTACTCAAGAGTTGGTTGTGGTATTCCCCTGATATTGACATTTTAAATTTGCCAGTTGTATGTTCTAGTGTGGTCTTTGTTCTCTTCTGGTGATTTCCCATGGTATCTGTTCACAACATTTGCAGACCGAGTGCGGGCCAAAGGCACAGTTCAGATGCACTGCACACCAGTGGGGTGGCTACAGTTTGCTTTTTTTATGCATTCCACAATGAGAAAAAAAACCAAATTTCCTTTAGCTATATTATGCCAATTTTCTTTTTATCAGTTTGAGGCAGTGCAGCGGAACAAGGTCAGATTTTCTGGATAATAGATTTTTTTCATCAATGCCCTAAAGCTCTTTTAATATAAAGATTTCTATAAACCAGTCAGCCTGGTATTTTAGGAATACGTGTCACTGAACTCAGTTTTATTTTATTTTAAGGCAACTCATTCAAAAACTATGAATGTTTTCAGTGAGTGTGTCAAGTAAATACCATCACACACATCCTATACAGGAAAAAGAATATCCTGAGAAACTTAAAAGCAGAGCTGGAAAACAGTCTTCCAGTTAAGAAAAAATTCTCCCTCAGGTTTTTTTTCCCTCTGGATTTCACTAGCTTACTATACAGTGTCCAACAGTTCTTTTGAGACCTGTTATTCAGCAGAGAAGGGTTCAAACATCTCAAGGGTAAAATCTTCGGGACTCATATAGTAACAAATTCCTATGGAATTTTTGGGTTATGTTTTACTGTAGTAGGCATTAAGTGTATTTTGTCATTAAGCATATTTTTCATCATTTTTACTGTCTATCAGGAATAAGTAATATGAGAAAAGCCAGAGTCTCTCAAGAACCATCAAATATCTGCTGTTCCTAACAGAGGCAGTGAAAATTTTTGCCAGCTTGCGTAATTTATTACATTACCAGTGTCTTCCAAGGATATGTATAATGTGAATGAAAAGAAGTACGTAGAAGTGAGGGATAGTGCCCTGTACCTGCACCTGCTGTCTGTCTGCATCCCTTCCCTTTCCCATGGGAACGTTGTGCTATTTCTTTCCCATTTGCCTCTCGTTTTTTGAACTTTTTGTTTTGTCTCTTGCCCGTCCGGTTTTAGTTCCTGAAACTAAAGAAGTGGTGAGCCACAAGTACAAGACGCCAATGGTGAGTCTACTGTGATGCCTCTGGTGGTTCTCTAGAGGATGTATCTTTACTTTTTCATGTGGAGAAAAGAATTACATTGAGACTGCAGGATTTACAGTGAAACACCATCTGCTCTTTATGGTATTTTCATTAGGGGGAGACAGCAAAACTCAGTGATTGTTGAATCTATGAAATTAGAGGAACTCACCAGTAGTGCAGAAATCACTGTCTCCTTTTTTAAGACAGATAAAAATGAAAGGTAGCCAATTTGGCATTGAACTGTAGCACAATGAGAATTGATGGAACTGTTAGTTTTAAGAGAGTGCAGAACACAACCCTTTCTCCATGGAGCGATGGAAAGGGAGACTACTTCCTAAAAATCAAATGACTGTAAACATTTTACAAAAAAATTCCCATCTCCTCATGAGCAATGTCTTGTGTGAGAACAGTAAAAGTATTGATTCCTGCTGTATACCTGAGTTCTTGTTCTGGTATAATGTTCAGGTTTTGTAACGTTTTTGTGAACACCAGCAGTTGATAATGATACTTAGCACTGATATACATGATCAGGCTTACATGCACTCATGAGGAAGAAATAGAAACCAATGATTATCATCAAAACTGAAATTTCAGTTTATGCCTGAAATGCAGTGTGCACGTTTGGTGATTTCATAGAAACTCAGTCCTTCAAGATAAGAGAGGGCAAAATTATTTGAAGAAGCTGGAAATGTTTTAGAACAAAGTGCTTAGAATACATGTAAGAAGCAAATAGCTGTATCTTTTAGTAAGAAAAGCCAATTTGATGGAAAAAAAAAAGTATTTTATGAAAATGTTTTAGCTTGTACTGTAATTCAGCAAAACATGTTGTTTTAAATGTCAGTTTAAAGGACAAGAATTTTTAAGATCACCAGAACAGCTGGTATTAGAACTAGTATATAAATTAAGTCCTAGTTTTACCTTCACTGAATTGTGCTGCCAGTCACCTGGTAAAAGAGGATTTTCAGTTAAATTATAGCACAGTTAATCAGTTAAATAATTGTAAAACTGAGTGGTGCTATGTGAAACCCTCTCTTTAGTTAGCTCTTTCAATGCCTCCCAGAAAATACCTTGTAATTTCATGCAACAGACCAAAAGCAAATATGCAGAATGTTTTTTCTGAAGCCAGTTGGCCAACTTTCTAGCTTAGCATACTGTTGTTAAAAATTATAAAATCGTACTGTTAAGCAGCTAATGTTTTTATCCAAAAGGAATTTTTTAGTTTGCCATATGGCTCTTCTTCTCTCTCTGTCTCAGTTAGAAGGTGGTAGGGGACCCATTTTCCTGATTTTGTCTGTCCCATGAGGGAAGACATGTAGGAAAATACAAATGTACAATGGATTATGTAAAACAATCTGAATTTCAGTATCTCTTCTTCTAAATTCTTGTAGGCTCATGAGATCTGCTACTCCGTGCTGTGTCTCTTCTCTTACGTGGCTGCAATTCGTGGAAAAGAGGCAGAAAACAAAAGCAAACCACCTCGACCGGTTTCCAGTTGATCGTGATACTTGGGAATATCTACCCTTTGGCACACTGATATGCAGTGCTCCCAGTTTTACTGCAGTTACTGGGGCTCACTTTCTGTCTTTTTTGAGAACTTGATTATTTATGTATGACCCTAGTCTTTCCTCATTGAAAAACCTAAGCCTTCCCTGTTCAGTCTCCTTCTGAATTCATCCTTAATGGAGTTTTCAAATGAGATTTTAACCAGACGGTTTTGAGCATCTGCATCCAGCTGTGAGTGACTTACTCTGGACATTCCTTTGAAATCCTTTTTTGTTAAGATGACTAATAGCTTGAATTTGGTTGTTTTTTGTTCTAGTGGTACTTGTTACAATTTGATCACTTTACAACTGCAGGCTTCTGCTTTCAGATTCTCTGGTATGTGCACAGTGAAAGCAGCCTGGTCCTGTATGTTGTTTCAATGTCGTGTTTTTGTTGTTTTCCTTCTGTGTTGTTCTTTTTAAATTACCAACATGGAGTTCCTGTCACATAGTTCTACAGTCCCTTTGGGTAGAGATGAACAATTTAGCTGTCATAGTCTTAAAATATCATGTGACAGTTGAAGTTTGGTTATTTAATTGGTCCATCTGTGGAGATGACTGCTTCTCAAGTGGAGGGAGAAACTTTGAAGGTAGTACAGTGTAAAAAATCTCAACACTTCTGGGTTCTGTGGATTTTCAAATGGGAATTTAGGTAACATTTGTAGCTACCCCAGCAGTAGAGTTCACAGATGCAAATAAGCACTCCCTAAAGCAGTTAATCACAGGTATTAGAAAATGAATAAAGCAGTGGAAAACTTGGAAACATTACTGGCAGAAGCACAGTACAGAAATCTGCAGAACATGTTCAGAAGCCCAGAGGATTTTGCTGTCTCCAAATTTTTTAAACTATTGCTTTTTTTTTTTTCAGTCTGTACCTGTATATGAAGGGATCTTGAAAATATTGTGTTTATGTATAATGAAACTCACATAGTTAAAACTATCCATCACATTCCTTATTTTAAATAGGCTGGATATGAATGTGTTTTTTTGCATCCTGTTTTTGTTCTTGAACTGTACTGCACTTGTCTGGAAAGCTCTTAGGATGCTGGAAGGTGAGACTGTCTAAAGAAAATAATGTTACATGTAAAATACCAGGAAAAATTGCTCTGATACAAACTGATGTATTGTATGTTTTGACATAGAATTCTGACTAAATGCACCCAGAAATAACCCTGTTTTGGCTTGGTCAGGGTATCTACCATTTAAAATGGAATATACTAGTATGGGTGAGGATGATGTAAATATTATAGTATCACATCTATTTATAGAAACTGTACAGCTCTCTGAATGTGAAAATAAAATGTCATTCAACCAGCAACTAGTTTTCATCCTCCTGTGCTTTTCTATCATTTTTTATTCTGAAACAAATGTAATTATATGCAAAATACACCACACACACATGAAATAGTGGAAAACAGAAGACTCTAAATGGACAATCTAAATTTCTTGCCACATAAACAACTTTAAATAATTTGGTTTTTTTTTTTCTTCTAACGCAACATCTGTGTCATTTGTTATTAAAACAAAAGTGTTTGAAAAACATGAATAGAGAAAACAGACACATCTGAAATATGGAAATTTCTTTTGCGTGCTTGCAAGTAGAAGTGGTATGTAAACAATCTTTCATCCTTTCCTAACATAAAAGCAAAACTGAAATTGGCAAATAATGAAATTAGCCTGCTTTGAATTTATTTTCTTTCTTTTGTCTTCTGAGACCATAAATGTACTTATAGCAATACCTGAATTTTTAGCATTTGTAGTTTTCTGCATACTACTGTATTTCAAGCACAGTTAAGACTAATAGCACTTTGGTTTACAACAGAGGTTCCATTTATGCAATGCTGGGTCCCACTGAAGTAGACAATTTCAATTTTTAGGTTGTAATTATGTTAGTAGGCCTATTAACGTAATCAACTTAAAATTATAGGGGGAAGATTATTAAATGCACAACATCATTTACTATATACAGCTCCTTTTTAAATTACATAAGCTGCTGTCTGCTTTAGGCTGATGAGAAACGTCAGTGCAGAATAAGACTTTTAAATAAGACTGATAATAAAATTGGCTCTCTGTCCCTTTTGACAGAATTTGTTTTGAAGAACAAGAGTGGCTAAATATAGTCCTTGCTGTTCCCTGGTGGGATGAATCAGTAACAAGCTCAGCAACTGCACTGATGCTGGGCTTCTGCTCTTTAGGTGAGACTTGGCTTCAGAACTGAAGACGTTTTTGAAAAATATAAACTCTTTTGCATACTTGATATTGGGGGTGTAGCATATTCATCTGAGCCAAAGATGTGCTGTGCAGATTTCTACCACTAAATGCCCAGTACTTCTCTCTGGATACCAAATGCAAATGCAAGTTGGATTTTGAATTGATACAAAAGCGTAAATCCTTTGAAATACAGTCTTCCATCCTTTCCACTCCATCACTCGGAAACATTAAGAGGTAGATAAACTTTATTTTGGAGGAAAAAAAATAGTTACACTGATTTGCTAGTGTTTTTAGTTATGTCCCAGTCATTTTGATATCTAGGTAACAATTCCTTGGCAATAGGTAAGAACTTAGAGGCCTCTAAATCTTCCACAACCAAATGGAAGGCTGACAGACTAATTGGTAACTATAAATTGTGCTAGAAATTTCTTAACACAGAAAGAATAATTCCTACGTTTTTACCACTAGGGGGAGCCTGTGTCTTAGTTTTTAAGAATTTCAAAATTGCAACCTTTTTATTTTAACACTTGTGTAATTTCCAAGGCACTTCCACAAATGTGACAAAGAGCAGAAACTTGCCTTAAAACTTCCTTATGGCTGAACAGGTTTCTTTTTCTGCTGCTATTTCTTGTTTGTGGAAGTTAGTTTTCAAAGTGATGGTTATTAAGTGTTTTCTGCTAACACTGGAATTTGTGAGTAGTCTTCCTGGCAGTTTTCAAAATGGAACCTAAGTTATTAATTTGTCTGTACTCTGGTTATCAGATCTTCATTGTGATGTTCCTGAAATGCTCTTGTTTTATTTGTGAATGCAGTGTCCACTTCTAGTACGAGTGGGTCCACATTTTAAAGGTTAAAAGTTCAAGCATCAGTGAGTGTCATGACACTGGTACTTACTAAGTGATATTTGTTAAAGATCTATCTGGAGAAAGCACTTTGAAGGTCTGTTGAGGGAAAGAGCTCATTGCTTTTAAGAAACCTATTGTAAAAATTTCCTACACCCTGATTCCTGACTTCGGCTAATCCCTACTATCCTACTTTAACACATTCAGGATAGCAGGGTAAGATAAAGTGTTCATCTGGGTATTAAAAAGCTAAATTGCTAGTAAATGTAAGTTGTTAAGAATTGCAATTCTAACTAAAGTTCTAGCTTAGTAGTCAAAGTGGATGGGGAAATTAGCTGTGATTGTAAGCCTTAGGAACCTTTATGTTGCAAAAATATTGAAAATATTTCTAGAATGATGCTGCTTATGCCAGAAGAGGGATTTTGGCTCATAGAGTGTGTTTCTAATAAGGAGGCAGTTGCCCACAATGGTGACAGATCAGCTGCTTGCCCCAGTGTCAGGCACTGGCTCCTGTTATCACTGAATTCAGAACTAGGCAGAAAATAGAAGCTAAGCTTCTCACAAAGAGCAATATTTACATCCCAGTTCCCCTTGATTGCCAAAGGGATGAGAGTCAGATGATGTTGCCTCTGAGGCAAGATCTTCCTTCTGGGAAAAAAATGGTTTCTGTTTAACTCTGATTCCAGTGGTATTTACAAACTCAAAATCTCTACTCTTAGACAGGCCTGTTGTTGTTGAAACAAAACATCTCTAAGCTCCAGAAGAAGGGGGAGTTGGGACCAAGAAGCAGCAGCTTTGTGCAAAGGACCTTGTCACACAACAAGTACCAAGAGCTTCTTGCTGTTCCATAAGTCACAATTCAGCCAGAGGCATCTGCTTGTCACAAAGGCAGGACACTCCCAGGCAGCTGAGTGTTGGCTTTGCCTGTGCTGATGGTAAAGGCTTCCCACAGAGCCCTACCCCATGACACCCTTGGAAGGTGTTCAGTGTGAACAACAGCTTTGAGGTTCTACAGCCATTCCCAGTGTGGCCGTTTCACTAAAATAGAAGCTTTATGTAATAGTAGGTATGTGACCCCTCTTTCCAGCACTGTGTCTGAAGGTTTAAAAGCTTGATGTTGTTGACAAGGGAGGTTTAAGTGCAGCTGAATACATGACAGGCTTAGAGAGGACCTCTTTCAGGGAGGTACTGTACTCAGATATGATAAAAATTAGCTCATTGTTTATACCAAGGTTAGTAGAACTTAGTTAACTTTATGTCTACAGGTGTACAATGTTTTGAAACTTCTGCAGCATAGTAGATCTAGCACTGGTTGATTTTATTTTAAAGCATCAGTCCAACAAAGAAGCATATATATGTCAGCCAAGGGCAAACAGTCCTGCTTCTATTTGCAACAGTTACTATAGTGATAAACGTGGTTTAGGAACCTACATAGAAATAGAAATCCCCATCTCCCAAAATAGCTCTATATAAAAAGGAACAAATGGTGTCAGGAAAAACACCAGTAAAACTCTAAGTAGTTCCTTCCTTCAAGTATGTGAAAACTCTGGTTCTGTATTCTCATTCTCAATTTTGCCTTTTCAATTGCTCATATTAACTCCAGTGAGTGCAAGTCTATCCTTAGTGCTCTGGGTATCAAAGAACTCTCCTTCTCTTTAACAGGTCACCCTGCTTGGATTCCTCGCTGTTTCCTTACACATCCTTGGCCTATACTCTCTTCAATTTCATATACCTCAATTTCCCATCAGATCATCTCCATCTGTTTCCTTTTGTAGCTCTTTCATATGTTCTTCTTTCCTCTGTGGCCATCATCATCTCCTCTTTGCCCAGGCATTTCAGACTTATGCTTTTCCCAGTCACCTTCTCAACCAGTCCCTGCCCCTTTCCAGCTTCCTGTCACAGTCTCTCATCCCTGTCTCCTGTTCTTACCAAGTGCTCTGTCATCTTTCATTCTCAGCCTTATTCCATGCTTACTCCTCTTGCATTTAAATCAAGTTATTTTTGGTGGAGTGCTGAAGAGTGCTATAGAGGGAGGGGAAAAGTTTTCCAGTCTTAGTGCTGCTGTTCTGTGATAGCTCCCAGCAGCAGCTCTTCCCTACACTGCTTGTTAGAAATGGCTCAATCATTTAATCTGATACTAAAAATAAGTAAATTTGTCTAAACCTAAAAACCTTTGTAGCCTAAAATTTTTCATAAATTGTTAACATTTTTCAGTACTGTAGGAAACAAAAATAATAAAAGCAAATAATATACTTTGTAAATACACAGTCCAGTTATCCCCCTTATACCAGTGAGGAAGAACAAGTCCCATTTTCAGGTAGAAATTTTTGAGGACTTTCCTATGATCAAAATCTACTACGCTTGGGGTTTTCTTTTCAGGCATCACATGCAATGAGCTAACCTACAAAGCAGAAGAAAAGCTTGGATTTTTTGGCCATTTTTTCCTGGGTATATCAAAACTGTGAGTAAATAACAAGTGTATTTGAGAGTTTTGTTGATATTGATCTTTTTGTGATCATAATTTCCTGAAATATATCCACATTTCTGGGGCAATTGTTAGCATTAAGACAGATACCAAGGAAATGAAACCTTATTGAAGGCTAAATTGTATTCATCCACAATTTGGGTTCATGTATTTGGGTCCAACAATTTATATGTCCAGTCAAAACAATGGAAACTATGTTATTATTATTTTATTGTTTATGTTTGCTAAATACATTGTATAGAACACCAAATCACATTCAGACTATTATCCATGGATAAGAAGAAAAAGGGAGCACACTTATTTTTGTTTTACATTGCATATCCACTGATGTTTTACATATTTTAGATTAGTCACTTTTTTAGATTATTTGTCTTTGTTACAGCTGTCCTAATACACAATTATTGACTGAAATGTGTTCATAACTATGACATTTACTTGTGCTTTCAGGGCTGGTTATTGTCAATGTTTCTGTCTGGCACAGAAAGCAGATGCTTGACTATTTTTTCCAAATCTGGACCTAATAAGTGAGGCTGTTCTTATCTGTTTCTTTTAAACTCTCACCAGTTCATGCTGTTTAGGACGTGTTGCTTATGCAGACTGCTGTGGGGACCCTGCCCAAAGACAAGTAAAGGATATCTCTATGACAGCTTTTGTTTCCCTAAAATAGAGTTCTCTTCTTGGGAAGCACTTGAAAGGTATCAGTGGGGCTATTTTTAATCTCAGCAGACTGTTCTTATAAAATTCATTTGTAAGGAGACAGGAACAGCTTGTAGTTCTAAACCTGCTCTGAGACGACATGTTAGTGACAAATTTCTCTCCTAAATACATATAAGGATTTTGTTTCAAAGGAATTCTGTGATCAAAGCAACATAAATGATTTTTCTGACTTCCAGAAAAGTCTTTCCTCTTCCTACTGTCCTTTGAATGGCTATTGTATGATTCAGTTAAGGAAAAAATTCTACCAAATAATATTTTCTTGTGTTTTGATTAATTCTACTCAATTGTAGATCTCTCTTGAAATAGCTATAACAATAATCCTTTCTCATAAGGAATGAAACCTGCAGGTGAGATGTACTGAGGCTATCTTTAAATGTCTGGCATGTCCTGCATTGAAAAATTTGTTAATATATAGGAACCTCTTGATCTCTCGCTGTAATTTTCAACAAGTAGAACTGTCTTTTTATATATAATTTGATATAGTAAACCTAGAAAAATCCGAAAATTTGGTAAAGATAACTGTTCCCTCTTACAGAGAAGAAGTGGAAGATAAGACAGATGAGGCACTTTTCATAAACATTCTGTTGGGAGAATTTGAACTCAGTCAATTTAGTTTGCATTTTACCCCACTGTATCACATAAGTATTGCAACGTAGGCAGCAAAGCTGCTTAAGAAAAATAGAGTAATAGAACAGTTTGGGTTGAAAGGGACCTTTGAAGGTCATCTAGATCACCTAGGTCATCATCTGTATCATCAGCTTGTGTTAAAAATCAGTCATGCACTGACTAAAGGGATCATCTAAACTGAAACAATCCATCAAAGACAAGATTCAAAATTTAGAAGCTGCTAAGGAAAGTGAGATTTTTCCAAAAATGATACTGAATGCAAGTAGTTATCTCTATTTTATACTGATTTCTGCCTAACAGTAGAATGATCATGCTAATAAACCAAACAATGGTTTATTAGCAAATATGTGGATGTGTGAAAATTTAGGACTCCTTCATTTGAGAATATTTCTGTCTGCATAGCTGCTAATGCACTTTAGGGTAGAAGCACTGAGTGATGTAATTAACCATAACCTGGATAGCTAAATAAAATGCATTAGTACCTAACTGATGACAACATACACTGATGGAAACAGAACTTCTTATTACACAGGTTATCCTTCCTTGGACACACAGGTATTCACCTGCATTGTGGATGGTATAAAAATATATTAGGAGTTGGCACCCTTTCTGCAAGAATAGCTTTAGTACTAGAGCATATACTTGGATTACAGTGACTTGGGAATGAAATACTCCTGACATTTTTATTAACCAGTCAGAAAACTAAGGCTCAGGAAAGAAACAACAGTCACTTTTATTCTGCAGCTGTTAGCACAGATAAGCCTACTAGTTCTCAAGTAATAGTCACAGACCTATGATAGCAGAATACACAATAGGCTGCAACCTGACAAGCTCTGCCAAACAGTCACTGTCATGACTTCTGTGTGGACATAACTGTAATTTCCTTCTTTAGCTTCAACTGATCCACGTATTTGTTAATAGGAAAAAATCATTATCTCCTTGGGGAACCATCCATTAACTCCCACACAGCCTTTGACAGCTTCTGTATAAGCCTGCTGAAGGGGAAAAGGAGGAAACCCAGCAGCTTTACCTTAATCTGCCATGCTCACACCACAGTTTGAAGAGATTTTCTTCAGGCCTTGCAGCCCTGAGCAATAATCTCTCAGAGCAAGGTCTGACAACTGGGTGGGGGAGCTCCTGGCACTGAAGGGGGGAGCTGCTGCTGTAGCATGAGGGAGCACTTTGTTCTTTTGAGAAGTAATGGTCAACCATTAATTCATTTTGCTATTATTATTTACTCACAGAATAATGGTCAGGATTTGAAGACTAAGGCAATCTGAAGGAAACAAGGTGCTCAGATAAGGTTTGTTTGCATTTGACAGTTTAATTCCAGCTGGTGGCTTTTATGAAGAGTATTACATGAAGCTTCCCATTGCCAGGAGTAAGTAAATAATGTTGACTTAGAGTATTTACACAACAGTGCTGAAAACACAAATGAAAAAAAAAATTGATGCTGTGGTGTGAAATGTGTGCTGTCCTAGTCTAAAATGTCAGCAGAGGGTTGGTTTGGCAGCTAATGCCACCCTGAGTGAACTGGGCTAGTAGGAGTACTAGAAGTGCTTTTTCTTATCATAATACTTTAGAGTTGATGGTTTTTTACCTGAAGTGAAGCACTGGGCTTTAGTAATGCTTTGCAACACCCCTGTGCTTCAACTGAGTCTTACATAATGTTAATTCAAAGCATCCAAGTGTCTCCATCAGGTATCTAGTTTGGAGTCTGAAGGAAAGGCACGCACACTGAACAGGAGCCAGCAGCCTCAATTGAGAGGATTTAAATGGAAATTGTGGAAGCATCAAAACTCACAGCCAGTTTCACATCCAACTGGATAGAAATAGTCAGCCTGAAGAGGTTATATTTGTCTAAGTTACATACACTTTTCACATGGAAGTGTCTTTACTAGAACAATAACAGATTTTTTTGCTTGGTGGGGATAACTACTGGAAAGACTTCAGTAGGACTGCTGTTTTTGAAAATAACTGCTGTCAGCTGTGAAAGTAATGTGCTAAAGAGTGTGCTGCTAGGTAGGACATTTTAAACTTTATGACCTATGTTAATTTTTTCTTTCACTATTGAACTTACCTTGCACACTTCTTACGGTACTAAACAACTACAAGGTAAGACTATTTGCCATGACATTTAGAGATAAGGCCATCTGATTTTACAGCAGAGGAGGTCTCACCCAGGAAATGATAATGTAAACTGTCTTTCAAGTGTGATGGGGGAAAAATTGGGAGCTACTTTGTTTTTCTTAACCAGGTAGGTTTGGGAGAAGCTTCTCAGTGTATATGGTTTTAATCAGATTGGGATGAAGGTTATTTACTTAATCACTTATTGATCACCAGCATGGAATTAATGGGCAATTAGTGACTCTACTTTTAGGATTTGTGTCAGCCACTGATCAGATAAATGAGAATAGTGTGCTGGCAAAACAGCAATAAACACCTACCATTTTCTGAAGACCTTTCTAGAATTACAGGAAATTGAGACTTTGCAGGTGCACCTTCTCCCTTTTCCTCTTTTCAGGTGAGGAGTGGTTAGCATTTGGAAATCAGAATTCTCATTTTTATGAAGATTTTCAGAAACCTAGCTAGAGTTAGTGCTTGATTTTTTTAAGGCTTTGGATTTGCATTTGACTCATTGTCGTTGGAGGTTTTGGAAATTAAAACTAATTTGTGTTTTTCAAGTGCAGCATTCTTAGAAGGCCCTGTGGAATTAGGCTCCAACTCTTGCAATTCAGTCACTGCTTTGCAATATGCATTGTCCCACAGATGCTGGGATGGTCCTCTTCGTCCACTGCATTCTGGTCACAGGTTCTTTAGAATATGAATCATCTCTGCCTTTTATTTGTGGTATGTACCTTATTTTTTAAATAATAGCATTGCTCAGAAAATGTAAGTACAAAACAATGTAAACTTGGCTGTGTATTTTCCTTTTAAATTTTTATTTATTTGTCAAGTGACAACAATGTGCAACAGACAAATGTTAACCTGGAATAAGTTTGCTTTGGTTTTAGAGGGTATCCTTTTTTGTTCTGATATCATAATGAAATAATTAAAATACACATCTCATGAGCATCAGTGCTTTTATTACGAAGATGCATTTGCTTGTTTAATACAACTAACGCTGTGTCAGACATGCTTTGCTATCCCAAGTGGTGTGTTGGAGGCAGGGGAGGAGTATTACTTCAGTTCCCTTGTGTAGATTCTTCCAAAAGGCAATGCTGCCTGCATTAATGTCATCTTCCTGCCATCTCCTGTACTGTGATCATTAAAAAGTACTTCTCAGCCAGAAACTATCAACTACTGCAAATCTGGAAAAAACCTACTCCAAATACTCTCCAAACTGTAGGTGAGAAGCTAGAAATGCTGTTGTGTCATTTGCTTAGACAAAACCATCTGCAAAAATGCTTACATATCACTGATGGCCTTTCACAAAACTTCAGGAAGAGTTACGACAGGGAGTTAATTGCATTCATTCCAAGCTTCTGCTTTAAAGTTTATTATTTTTGTGCAAATAGTCCTCTTTGCTAGAACTTTCACTGTTTCATCTGACGTGCAAAATCATCCTTGTAGATTCATGTGATGTCTCTGATTGGTAGCAAAAACCATCTAATAACTGGAATTCTGTGCCAGTGTCTTTTTAAAAGCTAGAAAACAAGTAGTGAGTAATTATCAAAGGAATTATCTTCTATAAACAGCAGAACTGTAGCTATGACCAGTGGTTCCTGAATGGTGTATTTTGGACACAGTTCTGCTCGAGAGCACAGCAGTGGATATTTCAAGCACTCACTGACAGTAAAAACAGTAGGAATGCAAGTTACATTCTGTTGTACAGAGATGAATGTAATTATTATCTACTGTAAATAATATCTTACTGCTTCATTTTTCTGAGCTACTTTTTTATGAAGAATGTCAGAGTTCTGCAAAGAGAAAATGAAGTGAGCTGTAGAATTTGGGGATTTGTGCTTGTTTCAGACATTAAGAAAGGACTAGGGGTTTTTCATTTTTACGTAATTTTACTATCTTTTAATACATATTTTATGTGTGGTGGGGGGGAACGTTTTATCTTGATTTCTTTCAATTTCTTCATATGGAGACAAGGGCAATCTAACTCTGACAGATATATGAAAAGAGGAAATACTGTCTGAGAACATACTAGGTGAGCAAGACATTACAAGACACTGCTGCCTCCCTGTACATCTGTATTAAGTGACTTCTAAGATGAGCAGAACTACTAAATGAGCAGAAATTATGTTTCATTAATCTCTTCACTTCTCTTCTTTTCAAGTTCCAGTCTAATGCTGAGACAGAGAATGGGGAGAAGGATTTATTGTCAAATACATTACCTGATTGCTGTTATACTACTTCATTTTCTTAAAGTTTTAAATGTACATCACACTTCTAGATGCATTTAAATGTTAACTATGCTTTCTTTGTTGAAGCAAGAGTATTGATACTAGTTAGCTCTACTTTAATAAATAACAGTCTCTTAGAGGGAGTGCTTGTAGTGAATTAAGAAAAAATTACAACAAACTATTCTGTTATTTCTACAGATTTTTACACTGGCACAGTGTATTAAAGGTGGAGACCCATGAAATACTGACTATTGAAAAAACCCCCAGAAATCTAAACAAACACACATTCCCTCACCAACATTATGAAAATTTTAAAAAGTCTCTACCATGAATATCTTGTGATTGTTTGTACATATATCTGACCACACAGCCATTGCTCCTTTATCCAGCTGAATCATTTTTATTCTTACCTTGACTTGCAGATCAGCTGAGATTCAGAGTTTTACTGAGGTGCTGGAGAATGAAAAAAAAGCTCAAGATATTATCAGACATTAAAAAATACTAATTTTAAATTGAGACTTGGTACTGAAGGTGAAATGTGGACCCTCTCTAGTAGTTGCTTTTATCTGATGATTCTAAGAAGATTTAATGTTCCTAAAGCAAGCTTCAGATGACGATAAAATTAATCTTTGAGCCCTGAGGGTATTGGCACCCAGGACTGCCAGGTGTACTGTATGCACATTCCTGATTTAGCACTGAGTCAAATATTCAACTTGGTGCTATGTAGAAATACATTCAGGCTTGCTGTGCTGAAAATGGATTTCCATCAATTACTGTTATGTAGGTCACTTCTGCAGCTTTTGCTGAGTTTGAGCACTTAAAGTAATGCTACATGCATTTGTATTGATAAATAGATACTTTACTGGCAGCTTTACAAAAAATATTCAATATTTGATTTTTTTTTATTGTGTTATAAATAATATGACTTTTTTTCCTGGTCCTTTTGACAAACAAAATTATTTGTTAGTGTTCCAAAGATGTTTGTGATGTAGCATTTTACATATGTCTAATAGCTAATGACTTGATTTTAAAATTTTCAGTTATGGAATAAGCACAAAGTCTAATGAAGTTATCCTCAATGCAGTGGTTGTAGGTAGACCTCCCTTCCACTGCTAAGCATCTGCTCTAGAAATCAAAAGTTAGAAGTGCAATAATTGTACACCATCAGAGCTGTATTACCTAGCAAGTAACCCAATTCTATCATAATGCTTCAGAATGAAAAAACAGTCTTGCTGGTGCATGTAATTGACAAACTTTCTATATACCACCCAAAAAGTCAGGGTTAGACAAAGGGGAACTATGATTTTGTTTTTCTTTTAACAACCCATTACTCTCTCTTCGTTGCAGTGTTAGGGTTATCCATAGGATTCATCTGGTTACCTCTGACATCCAGTCTGCACTCTATTTCAGCTTCTCCACACTCATTCACAGCTTTACAGGTGTAAATGCCACCGTCAAAGGGAGTGGGTTTTCGGATCTCCAGGGTCAACACCCCCTGCTTACTGAACATGCGGTACTTGGCATCCCCAGAGAGATCCATTTTGTTTTTGAACCAGAATATCTTTGGCTGAAGAACAAGAAAGAAGATTTTTTTAGATAGAAGGTAGAGAATGGAAGATTTACACCTGATCTTGCAGCTTCAATGTAGCCATCAAAGGCTAAACAGTATTGTGAGGGCTATTTACAAAGCAGTGGTAATTTTTCAAGGAACATCTCATTCAGTACAAATTCACGAAACCAGTAATTCAAAGGTTCAGTATTTCTGTTAACACACAAATAGCATACAAAAAATGTAGGTTTGTGCCCTGTATTATTGCAATTTAAAAAAGCCCCAACCTCTGTTAACTGTCTACAAAATCATTCATTTAGGAGTTACTTAGTTGTGCTTATTAAAATGTATTTTAATGCTACAAGTATCTTACAGAAGGGGAATTAAAGTCAGAGGTTATTAGAACAGAAGTGTCATAGAAGTCCACAAATGCTGGGTGGCTAAATCAGGATGCCAAGGTTTGGTCCGGGGAGGGTTTTCCAAACCCTCTAGTGTATCTTTAGAAACTTCAGGAATTTAAGAATGAAGTTCCTGTTGGCTTCCACTATTGAATGAAGTGGTTGTTTCTATACCAGCTCAAGTTTTTTATGTTTTATTTCCAGTACCTGAAAATTTGCCTTTAATTTTTATAAACGAAATTTTGAAAATGAAAAATCTGATATGAAACAAACTGCTTTAGTTTATTTCAAGTTCATTAGTAGATACAGTGAAGAAACAGTCTTTAAAGAGTAGAAGACTAAGCTTTGGTTTTTCTTTCTTTTTTGCTTTTCTTTCAGAATTAATGTCTTCTATTTATTCATCCATAACCCCTAAAAGTACTGCACTGTTTTTACAGAGTGCATTCAAATCTACTGAATCACATTTGTCTTTGACCTGTGGTATATCAATCCAGCGAATCCCACCTGCCACTTGCCTGATCTTCTTGACTGATCTCTGCTGGAATTTTTCCTGCCTTAATATTTTTTCCTTCTTTCTCTGTAGCCTCTGTATCTTTCTGGGTAAATGTCTCTGATTATACTTCATCACTGGCAGGGCATGAGTACTGTCTCTGCCTGCAGTGGTAACTTTTCCGTGCCGTACAGACCATCCTGAGGTGTGCTTGAGAATCTACAGTTATTAAGAACTGGAAACTTTCATCCAGTTAAGGAAGGTAATGACAGCTTTTGCTGAGTGCTGCTGCGGGTACTGAAACATTTTATCAAGGTTAATTTGGGCGATGAAAGTACAAAAACATATCTGGAAAAGCTGCTTTAAGAGTATTAGGTGTACTGAAGGCTGAGGACTACTTGGATCCTTCAGGCTAATGTGAAGGAGGAGCTGGCATGCCTGCATTCCAAAGCTTGCCATTACTGTATAATAACAGCTGTAAAATTGAGAAGGTTTTTTAAAGAATCTTCTTAAAACCATGGAAACAGAATGAAGTGGATGCAGATGCACAAAAATGTCAGTTAACCAGGAGGGAATATTGTCAATAACGCTGCTGTTTCTAAGCTGAGGCAGCTCCTGGAAGATGGGTTTTGCCTACAGTTGCTGGTGTTTATTCTGTCATGTTCTTGTTTTTCTGAAGCTGTTTACATGGATGTGCTTCCTTTTTACTTTTGAGTTTTGTCTGGAGATCCTTCTTCATCCAACTGACTGCAACAAATGATTTTTTTTTAATTGGACTCTGAGTGATTGTTACGTTTTGCTCTGTAGCAATCAGAGCCTTGTACAGGTATGAGGTAGTGAAAGAAGCTGAAAATAAGCAGCCAGAAGTGAAGGGATGGTACTAATGTAAATTTATGACAAGATTTTGTCATAATATGGTAAATTTCTTCACTGCAGACAAAATTCTTATTTCCCTTTTCTGAGAAGTCTAAATTTAGCTCCTAGATGATTCAGTTTTTACTGCTTGTTCCTGATTAACAAAATAGTACATCTTTATGTACCCTTTGATGGGACTTTAATAAATATATTTAGAATGAGAAAATATTCCTGCAATATTAAAAAACCAAACCAACAAAACCCCCACAAAAATAAAACTTCATGTGAGACCAGGGTTGTACTAGTTAGTTTTGCAAAATAGCTCAGACTGTCAGAAACTCGCGTGGGGGCACTGGTGCAACAGAAAAACTGCTGCTCCTCTGTATCATTTGGTTAATGGAACAGCAGGTGACATTTAGCTGCTTTCTTCAAAGTCTGAAGAGAGCAGAGCCTGAATTGTGAGCAGATCACTTTGTTGTTGTTTACCTTCTCCCGGGAGTAGGTTTTGTGCAGACGGGGTGCATTTCCAGCGGTGTGGTGTCACCACAAGCAGTGAGTGTCCTTCCCTCTGCCCCCCCGGCTGTGCACAGACCCACCCCAAGGCTCGCCCCCCTCTCTGGCTGTGAGCGAGGTGGCTGTGAGTGGGTGCCCTCTGCCTCTCCCCTGCACAGCCATGGCACACACAGCCACCCTGAACTGCCAGGAATCCTTGGCTCGTTGCTGCAATCTCAGTGGGAGCGGTGATGTGTACCTTGGGGATGCCTCTGACAGCACAGCTGAGCGTGGTGTTGTACCCCGCAATCACAGAGCGGTTCACCAAAGGGTGCGTGAATTTAGGGGCTTCGGAGAAGTCGTGTTCTTTGTAACAAGGGGGTTTGTAAGTGGTGCCTGCAATTCAAAGAGACAAAACAGTACGAACCGTGTTGTCAGTTCTGCTGACTTGGGTACAGTCTGTCTGTCATTTCTTTTGGCTGTATCATTTTAAGAAGCTTCGAAGCTTTTGGCATTTGTGATATAAAAAGTCTTCAAATACATTTCATTCTAAAACAAATCTCACATTTAATGTGTTAGCTAAGATAAAAGGTCCAGGCAATCATGGGTTTTGAGCTTCTGTTAAAAATATGATAGCCATATGTGTGCAGGGAAAGTCTTCACTACAGATATCTTCAACCTTTAACCCCAAAATATAAATATAATCCCTCAGTTGCATTATTTACTTAATATAGTTTAGGAAGACTGTGTGATTAATTTTTTTTTTAACTGATATTTGTATTAGTACAGGAGATCTGCCCAGATAAGGGCTCTTGATGCTAAAATTCTTTATAAGTGCTGGTTACTAAATAATGAAAATATCTTTAGAGGTGCAGCTAGTAAAATTGTGGTTTCCATTTGCCATTGTATTACTTCTGGTACTTAGTGGCTTTTGTGATCTTTGTTTTGAAGAATACATTACCTGTTTTTTGGATATGGGCAGGATTTTTGGTGGTTGCAGCAGTTTCACTCAGTCCACACAAATTTTCACTGAAGACTCGGAAAAAATACTCATTTCCCATAATCAGGTCTGACACTATACAGTTTGTGCGACGATAGTGATCAAAAACAGTGTACCATTCCTGTAACAAGACTGTACTGTTTAGAAAGATGTTATGAGAGGTCAGACATGGTGCTGCTTTTGGTATGGAGGGAATTCTTTTGCTACAAGGAAAAGGCAGGCAGACAGGTGTTTAACCTGTGAAAGGGATATTAAGTTGCTTCCTGTGAAGATCAGCTGATCTATTTTCTTACTTTTATATTCTAGCAGTGTGATAGATGTATGAACACTTCCATTTTGAGAAGAAAAATGCCTCAGCTCTCTGGGGAATCTGGTACAAGATGTGTACTCAGAATGTGACGACTTAATGGGGTCCTCCATGAGAAAGATATTTTCCAGTTTGACTGGCATACATACCTGTCCCAGTATATACCCTGGTATGCCTAGCATCTCACTTCAAGTCTAACTCTTCCTCCCTCCCCTTCAATTTTTTGCTGCATTTATGAAAACTATAATTCCAAATAAAAAATATAATTCCACCTTCTAAGGAGAGCTGTCTATGCAATCACCACCAGAGACTGCACAGGCTTGGTCTCTCTTCCACTTTCTACTGAGCATTTAATTTAATCTTTCACCTTTTGGGGTTTATTTTTTAGATACTGTTTTTCAGTGTTTAATTGCCTCTGAGGCGCCATAGGAAAATGGGTGTCATGAATTCAGTCATTTCCCTCAAGTCTCTGTGTTCCCAGAGCAGGTGCTGGTTTAACTCCTTACAAAGCCACAGACCCAGCACAAGTTCTTACCATTGTTTTTTTGTCAGCTTTCTGGACTGTGTAGCCCAGGATCTGAGCATTGCCATCATCCTGGGGAGGTGTCCACTCCAGGGCTGCATTAAATCCCCAGACATCTACAAGCTTTATGTTCTGAGGAGGACCGGGCTTGTCTGCAGAGAAGACATAAGAAAACACTTTAGCTTTTAGTTCAAGATCCAAGAGCTTTGGCATTTCCCCATGCAGGGGAAAAAAATAGAACCTGATAGCAATTGACAACACTTCATAGCAACACACTTCATTTATGTGAAGTTAAAACTGTAAACAAGAAAGGTGGGAAATTTTCAAATACCCTCTTAATACTCTTCCGAGAGGCCTGAACGCTACTGAGAAATAGACCACACACTGGAATTAGTGACATGAGGACCAGACAAACCCTTCTTTAAAATGTGATAAGAAGTTTGTGTTGTTTGAATGGATGTGATTAACTCTTTAACTGCAGTTTTATTACTTGCTTTGTTATCTCAGTGCAATTTCTTGGCCATTTATCTACATTGCTATAACACCCAGGGCAATGGGGTATGTGCCTTCCAGCTGAGGAAGGCTGGCCATTTGGGAATACACCTTTTCCCTCTTGGCTCAGTGCTTGTTAGCTTGCCCACTAGGTGATTTCTCTGTAAGAGCTAGAAAAAGAACAAACTCTTAAAAAGATAGAGAAATCTGTGTGCTTTTAAAGATACATGGGAATATAGAGAAAAACAACATAGTATGAAAGGATAATAATTTTCTTCTTGAGGATCATTCTTATTTATATCATGTTATTTAGTCAAATGCTTTATGATTTAGATTAGATTTGTTAAATAATATTTGTTCTTTTTAATTTGAGGATACCAGTTCACCTTTTTGATGTTAGATTGTTGCACACCAGTTATGGGACCTGCTGGGGGCAGCTGGGTAGTTTATCTTGGTATTGAATGAAAAATAGTTCAAGATCATTCTAGACAGCTGAAAGGAAACTGTCTCCCCATTTTGTAGCTAAGCTGGAAAAATTAAGAAAATGGTAAGAATCTAATGGATGTAGGTTTGAGATGAGCAAAGTACAGTGGAATGTAATTATAAATGGCTTATAATTTAATTCCTTAAAGAAGGATATGCAAATCTGTAATAAATCAGCCTTTGTTGTTAGGAGAACTGCCTTTTTACATCAAAGCATAATGTGCTACTTCTCTTTTCACTGACAAACTTTGGAATTGAAAACTGCTTTATAATTAGGTTTGACCCCTACTGTCCTCCTTCAAAGTGGTGCCAGCTAGAACACTGCATGATGTCTGATAAGGGATGTGGAATGCATGGCTCTCATTCCATTTATCATCCTCTTTCTGCCTGTCTTATGCTAGCATTTCAGAGAAACACCTGCCATCTTCTGGGTTTCTCAACAGCCACCAACCAGGTAAAGTTTTCCTACATTTTCTTCTCTGTTTCTGAAGTAGGGAATGGCAGTATGTTGTCAAATGAACAACACTGCTTATGGGGACATGGAAATGCATTTGTTAATAACTTGAATGACAAAAAAAACCCCAACAAAAACCTAGTTGTTTTGTTAGAGATGTATCTTCATTATACAAAAATCAATTAATCTATTCTGATTTAAGAGAAGAATTTTTCATACTACATACCTGTCTGCATATGTGTGAAGAGCAACCTTAAAAAAGGCAGAGGTGGATAAATTTGATACCTGGAGTTTTATATTCTTGATCCTTGTGATTCAGTGGGATAATGCAATTTGCAAGAATATCTATTCAAAATCTCGTTGTAGAATATTTCTTTCTCAGTAATAACAAGTACATCTCTAACTTGTGAATAGGGGATGGGAAAAGTTAAACTTAGTGATGCTTCTGACCCAAATTATTTTCCTCTGTAGGGCACTGTGTCAGAGTGGGGATTTATATTCTGAGGAAGTATTCTCTGTTACCCTCAGCACAAGCTCAGCTGACAAGTTTTGCAAACTAATGAAATTTATACAATGGGAAGAAGAGATAAAGTGTGAATTATCTTTCAAAGATAAGTTATAATTTATATTTTCAAATAATACATAATGAGAAAAATAATTAATTTCAGTTAAAAAAATGAAGTATAGAACTGAGCTTTGCTTCGGTCAATAGAAGTCATGATGAAAGACATAATTTATTGATTCATGTAAAGGGTGAAAGAAGTGGAGGGAACTGTATTCTCCAGAGATTGGAGAGATTTTCATTATCTAAAAACTTTCTAAAAGTATTTAGTAAGTACTGTATTCCCATAGTAAAAGTGCATATTTTTTTGATCTCTTGAGTAAATGGCAGCAACTGTTTTGGCAACAAGGGAAAGCGATGACAGTCACAGAGTTGTTTCCTCTTATCTGGAACTGACCTGACTCATCACAGCAGCAGAGCTTTTGGCTACCTACACTCTTGCCTTACCCCAAAAAAAGATAGGGGCTGAAGCCACAAGCATTACTTCTTCTTCAAAGAGACTTTCGGTAAGGGAAGTTAGCTGATGAAAAGACACCTCAAAAGGTCACTGATTGACTTCTTGTGTCTCTGAAAGCCAGGCTGGGTTTTCAGCCTGCTGTCCTACAGCACCTAAAGCACCACTAGGAGTGTAGAAAGAGTGCTTGAAACACCCATATTTCTGTCCTGCCAAGAGAATATAAAATCCAGGGAAAAAAAAGCACAGTTGACAGAATTGAGAAGAGGTAGTTCTGATGAGAGAATAACAGAATCAAGAATCAGAGTAGATGCCCTGCTTGCAGAAGTATCTGCATAATGTACAAGCCCTTTGTCTTCTTGGTCATGAATTAAATGAAACATACATATTCCCATTCATTTGACCAAACTGCCCAAGAAGTACAAAGTTAACACCTGTCCTCCAGCTCTTACCTGTGGGATAGGATTAGTTCTTTTTTGCAATCATTCATTTTCTGTCTAACTCTCTGACAATGGTAGATGGATGTGCTTTTGTGACTTCTACAGTATCAAACAATAGGCAGAAGATACTTGGTGCTAAGGCCTAAGAACAATGGCCAGAATCAAGAGTCAGTAACTGGTTTTAGAAAGATAATTTAGAGTGTAGGGTGCACCACTCCCCTTTACCTGAGTTATAGAGTTAGAGAATGCCTTGGGTGGGAAGAGATCTCAGTTCCAGCCCCCTGCCATGGGCAGGGGGACCTTCCAGCAGACCAGAGTGCTCAGAGCCCCATCCAGCCTGGCCTTGAACACCACCAGGGATGGGGCATCCACACCTTCTCTGGGCCCTCTTGGGTTTATTTTGTTGGGCCCTCTTGAGATTACTTTATTTTAGCTGCCATTTGCTTATTTTGCCCTTGCAGAACTGCAGCCATCCACTTGAGCAGAAGCAGCTGCTGGTATTAAGACATATTTGCTCCAATTTTTTGTCATTCTTGTTTGCTGTTGGCAACATTGCATACCCATTCTGCCAACATAATTAATAAAACTTTGAGCAGAGCAAAGTCAGCATTTTTAATTCCAAAACATTAGGAGTTGAGCCAAAACACATATTCTAAAAATGTATTGATACACTGGAAGAAAATTGGGATAACAGTATGAAAGTGTGGGGAAAGAGAAATAAAAACAATTATCAAGAATATTAGAAAGAGCAATCATGAGGAGAAATAGAAAAGCTCTGGCTGAACATTAATGAAATCTGAATAGGCAAGATCTCAGGATCTCTCTCACATAATCCCAACAGAAGTGGGGAACTTTGGCAACACCTTCCTTTAAAATGATATTAGAAAAGAGGCCGCAAATTGTGTAATAGAGAATCAGCCTCAGACTAGCTAGACGATCTTAACAGAGTAAAGCATTTAATGTGAATTTTCCAAATTCACAGGACTGTGCCTTCTAATTTTTGGAACTGTGTATAATGGCAATGATTTTTATCTTCCCTATCCTTATCTAATGAAAAAAACCCATGTAGGAGTACATCCATTCCAAGATTCATATTTCCTTCCTTGAGTACAATATGCCTATGCCTAAGAACTCTCAAATTTTATCTCTCTCAAAGAGAGAAAGGAGATTGATAAGGATGATCAAAAATATGGAATGGCATCTGTCTGAAAATAATCAAAATGAAGAGAGCAAAACTTGAGGAAGTTAACTGAGGCAGGTGTGACTGAAGGCTATGAAATCATGAGTAACATGGAAAAGCTGAATGATTATTCATGATTTTTTTTATGATACAAAACTGTATGGATGTCAAATGAGATTGTCAGGAGACAGACTCAAATCAAAACAAATAGGTGTATTTACTTAAAATGAAATTCCTTATAAAAGGATGTTTAGATTCTCAAACTAGACCTGGATTAAAATACAGCCTGGATAAAATTAGGCAAGAAAAAGACCACTAAAGAACTATGGAACACAAAGACTATCCTTCAGCCTCTGAAGGTGTCTAGGACACAGATAATTTCAAGGTGGGAAAATGTAGTAGGAAAATAAGGTCACATGCTAGCCCTGCTCTGAGCCTTGTCCTACAATCTGCAACCAACCACTGAAAGAGAAGAGATTCTAAGGTAGCTGGATCTTTGGGTTGCCTCAGTCTGGCCACTATTTTTTTTTTTTTTTGCATGATCTGCTTAATTCTGATGTTGTCAGGGTCTTACCTATGATTTGTATTGTTATTGCAACTTTATCAGACATGTTTTCTATCTGAAGAGTGACTTCATATGCTCCTGAGTGATGAAGCTCTGCCTTTCTGATGAAAAGGATTGTGTCCGTGCTGCTGTTCCGAATTCCCACATCTTTGGAATCTAGAGTTTGACCATTTTTCAGCCAAGTGATTTTGGGTCTTGGTTTACCCTAAAGAGAGGAAAAAAATTTAAGGCTTTAGTATTTCCATTTTTCTCTTAGTGATCCATGAATCTAGAAAGTTTCATACAATACACATAGCTGAGATAATAAACTCTATAAATACTTCACAATTTCTGTTTTCTTCCAGACAAATATTTGCTACCATCTGTGTGGTTTGGTGGCACCATGCTCTGAGGATGAATTTAGTTAGAGACAGAAATGATACTGAGAACAAATCTAGAAATACTGTACTTGTGCTGGTCTTTCCTAGGCAGCAGTGAAGCCAACAGGGTTCTGATTAGCTCTGCTGCCCTCCTTCTCCCTTTCTTAAAACGTTTGATGCTCTGCCCCCAGGCATTTTTAAGATCTTTTGAAAAACTGTTGTCATCTTGCAGTCTTGGGATGTGAAATTTACTGTATTGGAGCTGCACTGCAAAATTGTTTTGGTGCTGTCAACCTAAGCAGTCAGTGTTGCTACACCCATGGAAGAAGGCATTGTGGAATCAGTGAGAGATCAATGAGTTGTGTGCATCACTCTCATCCAGCCATGTCCAGGAAAAGGGGTAAGCACTATTTGGTTCTTCCAAAGTTATTGGAGTGCTGCCTCCACAGTACAACTCCAAACACGGAATCCCAAGAAAACAGAAAATTGCCATAATATATATGTTAAGTGTATTAATAGTTAATCCAACAGAAAATAACTCAGTGGAGATTTTAAGTTTCTCCCAGGTTACCAGAGTTAAAAGTGCAGCACAGGCCTGGAGTAGTTCAAATGGGTGGGAAGGAAAGCAGGACCCTGCAAGCCAGCAGTCAGCTCTGCTCAGGCTGCCCTGGAACTGATAGGAAGCTTAAGGCACTGAAACTGGGACACTCTGCCTCCAGTAACCAGCAGAGAAAGCAGATCTGGAAGGTTCCTCAATCCACTGGGTGTCTGGAACATACTCTGAAAGACTATCTCTTCCCTTAGCCTACAGAAGGAGATTAAGATACTCAGACTCTTGGTTTTGGTGACTAAAGGTAGACAGAATAATAATGAATCTTTGTGCATCACTACATCTTTATTTCAGGTTTTTCTGATATTTGCTTAGATTGTCTCTGTACCATCATTTTTTTCATTAGAAAAAAACTTCATCTTCTATAAGAGTCAGGCCAAGATCTGTCCAAAACTGTCTAAAACACCTAGAAATTGCTATTTGTTCACTGATGCTCTCTAACTCATCAGATGTGTTTATTTTACATCAGGGCTGAACTACACCTTGAATGAGCAATGGTTTTAGATCTTCCATTTTCCCTCTCTGGTAAATTGTTTTCTTACACCTTTCTGCCAAGGAGCATAATAAGAGCTGCACCTCAGGCCTGCAGCTCTGAAATAATAGATACAAGATTCTTTTCTCCTGTTCTAGCGTACCTGTACCCTGGTCTCATTTCATAGATCCCTCACAAAAAACTATTAGAGCAAGAAATGGCTTCCTCTCTTCAGCTGGAATGTATAGGAGAAATTCTGGAATAAGTGAAAGGGTTTGGGTTATTTTGTGCTTTATTTTCCATATCTGTGTCTTATTATTGGGAACAGGCCAAGAACTGACTCTATTTTACTTTCCATATATGCGTGCATTTTAAAGTGATATGAAGATCCTCCTTGAAAGAAATTGGCTCGGGAATGCTTTCAAAATAAAAATTATCTGCCTAAATAGTATAGTTCTATGGGCATTTATTTAAATTTCTACTTTGTCAAGACAAATACTTGGCAGGTTTTCAGACTGATTACAAGATTGCTGCTGCTGGTGTTCTAGTGGGGTTGATCAGATATCTTCACTCACAGCTCCTCCTTTTTTGAGGTGCTGTGAGTGCCAGTGAAAGATTGCAAGTGTTCAAAGTGTTGGTTTTCATATACTCTTATATTTATAGACTGTGAAAAGCATAAACAGATAGAAAGCATGTTCCTAATACATATGTCAGAGGATTGGATTTCTGCAATGTGTAATAGATAATCTGAGAGAGAACAGTGAGTGACAGAGTGGCTAAATAGCACCAGAGAAACTTCAGGGATTTCACAGCCAGGGAAGAATGAATTTAAATGCTCTTAGATATTTATATTCACACATACATGATGGACAAAAAGACTGCTCAGTACTACTGTATATTTTATCCACTAATAGCAGATAATACCCCTCCAATCATGTGCCACGTAGTTAATTTTGAAGCAAGAATGTGTTGATTCTCTTCCTTTCACCAGAATGTTCCACCTGCTTAATGCACTCAACAGAAAAAGGTCAGTAACACTGTTTAACTTTCTTTTTGGGACATTTTGATCTAAAGATTTAATTAGATCTGCCTTTAGCATTAAACCTGGGGTACCTTGACAATGTATTTCACAGAATTTCACTGTAGTGACCACAGAGGTCACTGGAAAGTTTGCATAGAGACTGTAAATAGTAGAAGCACTGACTTCCACCTTCACTAGATACTGTATCTACTTAGAGTCGTCTTCTGCAATAGAAATCGCCAGTGACTTAAAATTTTCCAAAATGTGAAGGGAAAATTTCTTTTTGATTTGCTTTTTTAAAAAGGTCATCAATATTACATATTCTAAATAGCTAAAGCCACAACTCTTCATACTGTGAGTGCTGCAATTCAACACTATGACAAATTCACTAAAAAAATACTTCTTGGATTAAAGTCTTCTGGCTTTGTTCTCAGAGTAAAACCTGATGTTGATGGATAGATTTTAGCATTTTTTGTTAGCCTTACCCTTTAGGAGACAAGAGCTTATACCAGCACATGATTTGTCAGTCAGCTACTCAAATAACTTTTCAATCAGTTGGTTCTATTTGGCCAATTTGACAGAGCACTCGAAATCTCTAAGATTAGCTTAGTGCAGCTCTGTGAAAAATTGATGACAGAGTGAAGTGCCAAAACCTCAGTTAGTGTCCCCACTGAGGAAAAGTCAGGGAAAGCTCGGTCTTTTAACTATTTTTTGGCAACAGCTGAATGATGAGGCAGGATTAAGTGAAGCTCTGGATTAGTTGGTACATGCATTTACCCTGGCCAGGGAACTGAGGACATGTGATTTAGGGGAGGAGGGCAGAGAACTGGCAAATCTCTGGGAATATTGCAGCGAGGTTGCTCGCAGCAGAGGCGGTGGCTGGACGTGCTGGGAAGGGGTGGTGATATGGGGGTGTCATGGTTCAGCACCTCCCTTCCTGGCAGAGCCTTGTGGGGAGCAGAAAAGGCCTTGACTCTGTCTCAGCAATAGCTAAAATACCCTGAAATTATCAATACTCTTTCCAGAACTAATTCAAAACATGATCCCATAGTAGCTTCCATGAGGAAAATTAACTCTGCCCAGTCAAAACCAGCACAAGGGGACACAAGACACAAATCTCTAAAATGCTAAATTTTATTCCCCTGCTTATTGGACAGCTTTTCAAATTTGTGCAATTTTTCTTTAACTTGGACATCAAAGCAGGCAAAATATCTGTTTTAGTTTTTTTTTAAAAATAATTACATAACTCAGAAATAGCATATGTACAAATCTTGAATTTTGTGTGTGGCTAGATATCAGTGAAAAAGTAATTTTAACAATTTTGAAGATAAGAAATGTGAAAGAAAAAAAATAGGCTGGTGATTATACTGAAATACTTCAAGCATTCAGTTCAAGAAAGTTACTCCATTCAAGGGCTTGCAATTGGAACTGAAAGACTGTACTATAATCAGATGTATCTTTGTGAAAAAGTTTACTTTGCATATAACCCAGTTAGCACTGGGCAAAAAGACATGTACCTTTAAGCTTAACTAGATCTTTGTCTAATAATTTTTATTTTCTTGCTGGTGCTGCTCAAACAAAAGAATACAGATGATGTGTGCACATATGTCTCCCATGTGGAAAAAATATTTTGTATATCTCCAGCATCTTTTATATGAGAATTTCAAATGTCTTTACTAATAACAGGGTTACCTTTCTATAAATGTCAATTTATAGACTGTACTGAACTGTAGAGACATTTCGGTGTCTTGAAATTTTAACTGAGGACTTGATTAGGTGATATATCTGTTATTGCTGAGGTATCTCTGTCAGAGCCAGAAATTTCCAATTTCTTTTGTTATTTCTCCCTTAGAAAACCATTTCCTTACACACACTAATTCTTGCACTCTGTTGATATTATAGTCTTGCATCTGAACAAAGGTATGTGGGGTTTTAGAAACAATCAGATAGTTTCTGTACAGCTCTAGAAAATGCCAAGATGAGGTAACTGGTCAGGTCAGTCTTTGTGTACATTTTAGCAATTTTGTGTATGCCTTAGTGTAGTTCCATACATGCACCCTTGATCATTCTCATCATGCTCTGTTTTTTATACCTTCAGCTCATGCAAAGTAATGCCCAAGCAGGTCTTTGTACACACACTCATCTGCATCCTAGGGCCAACTGGGGTCTTCTGTTTATGTGCAAACTCTGATTTTTGCAGTCAGCCTTTCAGAAATTAACAGGCACACTTTTGCCAAAGAAGTTGCCCAGTGACATCATAAACCTTGTTTCCAGAAGAGTAATTAGTTGGATTCTTAACAATTTTGTCTGCCTCTCTCTAGAGGTGCCTCCTGTGCCCAGTAAGCAAAAATGGGTTTGCACATGCTTACACCACTTTTTTCTTCTTACCCAAAAGGTGGGATTAAAGAAGAAACTCTGACTCTGAAAAAGAATATGACTGAAAAAAAGTGTTATTCCCTCCCCTTCTCAAATGTTTGAGAGGGTTTGGTGAATCATCAGCCATACTTTAGTAATTCTGCTTAAGCAGTGAAGCAATGGGAACTTGCATTAGGGAAACTACTTTAGGTAAGTAATCATCAATAACCATGACAAAATAGAAGCTGATACATACCTGAAAAGGGATCACAATATTGATTGTCTCACCCACTTTCTTCACCAGAGTCTGTCTGAGGTTGCGTGGCAGCCAGAATTTGGGACGCTCTGCAGTTAAGCATTAGTACACTAAATACAAAACTTTTGATAATATCCAACATTACTCATAGCAAAAATAAGGTAATGGATAATTGTAAGCATAAGAAAATTGTGGAAAAAATGTGTATATTTTAGGGAGTAGCTCAGTCTCTCAGTAGTTTCAAATGTATTTGTCTACTGGATAAAAGTTAATATTAAGTCTCAGTTATATATTTACATCAGAGCATATTTTCAGTGACAGCAGCATTTGTGGAAATGTGTCACATCTGAAATGCCAAATTGGGGTGACTTCTATTGGATGTGAATCTTTTGTCTATGGACTTTGTTTCTGTGGAGAAATTGTTCAGTTCAGTAGAAAGGATGAGACAAGGGGTGCATTGGAGTAAAAGAGTGATTATAGATGATGATTATCTATTGCGATATTGATACTGAAGCACCTTGTAAATTGCCACTTGGAGGTATTTATGGGCATTCTCAGAAAGCACAGCAACTGATGGATTCCTTTATCTTGCTACAGTCATTCAGTTACAGTTCTTTCTTTAAGAGGGATGTAGTGGAATCTCTTTGTAGCATCTTACTTTTCATTAACAAAAAAAGGACTTTACTACATGTTTTTTTCATCTAGCCTCTGCTTTCCTCTACCTCGCTGGAAAGCTTTCTAGGCTCTCCTTTTGTCCTTATTCTTTTCCCTGTCAGTCCCTCATAAATAGGAATTTCTTAACACACAGTTGGAGTATCTGTCTTCATGACCATTTGGTAATGAGATGCATTAAAACTTTGTTTTATTTACATTGGCTCAATTTACTGCCAGTGAGACTCTGGCAGACACTCCGTGTGAGCCAAGGTTGAGGAATCCACTATTAGCAGCTCTTGATGTCTTTTGGACTCCAGTCAAATGAATTTTAGTCTACAGCTGTTGGGTGATACACAGGGTGGTAATTAATAATCTGCGACAATGAAGTAATTAGATCTCTTGCCACAGCCAACAGAGTCATTTTGCAGTAACATAGCAGCTTTTCAAGCAGAGAGGTAAATATTAAATAAATGTTTCTTAAATCCTGACAGTGCTATTGCAAGAGGTGAAATGTCCATATTTTGAAAGTAAGACGTAGAATTTTATTTTAAGAGCTATGCTTTACAAATATAAGACCTGGGTGCTGTAGAGATGTTCTCAGAGTCAGAAGACACTGGGCACCTAATCGGAGTGGAAGAGCAGCTTGTGTGTCATTCTCAGAGAAAGGCAGAATTTTGGCCAGAGGAAATAAGTGAATAAGATTGGTTCAGCATAGGTACTCACGCAGGATCTCTTGAACAGTAACAGGCTCTTTTATTGTTGCTGCTGCACTCTCGCCAGCCAGGTTGACAGCCTTGATACGGAAATAAAGTTTGTCTCCCGTGACCAGATCTTTAATCAGGGCAGATGTGCGCTCAGTCAGGCCAGGAAGAGCAGGAATCCATTCTGTAGCTACAAGTACAGTATTTGCATATTGCAATAATACATTATTTTTCCAAACTGGTGCCTTGTTTGCAATTGAAAGTAAATTTCTATTAGGATAAAATGAATTCAAATTATAACACCACACTTAAAAGGGAATAAAATAAGTTGGAAGAAGAACTCTGGGTCAAGGAGATGTGTTTACACGTGGAGTTAAGCAATCTCTACAGTTTGTTATTCAAAATAGCTAAGGATAAGGGAATCATCTTTGGGTAGTTCCTTTGGCATTTTGTTTTATAGAGTTTAGAGCTGTGCGACTTCTTGACGTTTATTTTTACTACATGGGAAGGGGGAGAATTTTGGAAGTAGCTTTAGCAAGCAAGTGAAGCCTCAATTTAATTTTTTTTCTCGGAGTAAGTATACCTTCTGTGGCTGTCCAAACAGATCAGTGAGAGCCACATAAGCTGAAAACAGTAACAGAGCACGTAACTGTTGGAATTTATTGTTTAATTCTCAATTGACACAGTAGAACAGAATTCTTAGTGCTTCCGTATTATAAAGCACAAAAATATGACTGATAAAATCATTCTGCTATGACAATGACATAGAGATTCTGGTAATTCTTTAGTGATGTCTCATTAAAGACTATAAATTATTTCTGCATAAATTATGCCCTGTAAACCCCCTAGTTTAGATTATTTGGCAGTCGAGCCTAGTATCAGGGAAAATATCAATATTAAATTTGTTGCTTGAATTTTATGACCTAAGTATTACATTGTACCATCACAGAACACTGAATTTTGTAGATGTAGTGCTGGTACACTCTTTATTATCAGTACAAGTACTAAATGAGGTAAGGTAATGGTTACTTTAAAGTTTGACTGATGTTGTCACAATCATGTTATTTTATTTGTTTTAAGGAATATGCAATTAATGAATGATACAGAGGTATCATAGTGACTATAGAACAGCAATAATATTTTTGTATTACTTATGTTTATTAAAGCTTATGATGATTGTAAAGATGACATTGTGGATGTCACTTCCATGGTTTTACAGTCACATTGTAGTGAGTATGATGATGGTTGGCAAGGATGGTAGGCATAGATTAGAGTTAAAATTTGATCATGCTGGACATGGTTAGGTTGTTGGTAGTGTATTGAGGTGAAGTTACTGCAATGGTAGCATTTTTTAAATGCTCTGTTGCTGCTGCCTAGTACTCATGCTTACTTACATCCATCTTTGCAGTATTCCACCATGTAGCCATCTAATCCCCCGGCTCCAATCCGCTCAGGGGGCCTCCACTTCAAGGAAACAGTGCTGTCAGAAACATCTTCCACTGTAAAGTGGGTTGGTTCACTTGGAGGAGCTGTAAGGAAATATAGGCAAGTAGATTCTGAGAAACAGCAATACAACTATGAGAATTCAAAGGCTATACAAAGAGTGATTAACCACTGATTTATGTACCACTGTCTATATTAATAAAATAAATCTAACTGAAGCTCAGTTGTAAAATGTAACACCCATTATATCATTTAATAAGAGCACAGCATAAGATTCCTCTAATAGGAAGGGGAACAAGGGGTTAAGATAGTAGTCCCTATTCACAGATGCTCATTATGAGAAAAGCCACTGAAAAAAGAAGACTTGTAGAAGGGAGTCAAATTGTCATCATAAGTCTGCAGAGAAGTCTAGAAATGAAAATATGTGCTTTTTGTATTCTGTACTTAGACCCTGGTTGTAACTGGACAAAATTTGCGTGGTCAGGGAACCAAACTGACAGTGGCTAAATTTCACTGCACTCACAGAGTGAAGAAAATGATCAAAAGTTGTGACTATATGTTTACACAAACACTACTTCTGATTTGTGCATTTGTAACAGAGACATACTTGAGAAAAATATTTTGGGGATGAAAAATTTTGATTTAGGTACAGCTTTTTCATATCTCTTCAGAACAGATGTGTAGTGTTTTTTTATAAACACACAGAAAGGCCACTAGCTAAATTCAGTCTTTTGCAGCATGGCTATTATCTACTAATTTAAAAATAATCAAGAAAAGCCCTTACTAGAGGATCCAAAATACAAATAAATGTTACAGTGAAATAATTGATACGAAAAAGCAAACAGAGAACAATTTTTTCAAAGTAACATTTAGGGTGCAAGACCATAAAATGTAGTATACATACCATAAAAGCAATCACATTAACAAAAGGTATGTTTGGCATAATCTGTATATATGTGTATTATAAACTGAACATCTTCTGAATATGCAGAATAGATTTTACAAGGTAAGTTAAATACAGGTTCACAAACTGTGGAACTAATTGAAATCAGTCTTACTTCCCAAAGGTAGTGTAAAAAAACCCCCAAAACAAAACAAAAAAACACAAACAAAAATATCACCTAATTTCATTTCTGTAACTGTCAAAAATTTTTGTATTCACATGGCAGCAAGGACAGCACACAGCAGGCAAATGCAATTGGGAGCATACACAACCACACAGTACACGATCAAAACCCCAAACCTCTTCTCTGAAGAAGTAAGTGTGAACTTTATCCTTAATCAAGTAAAACTCTGCCTATCCCATGAAAACTTTGGACCTTTTTTTTCAGTAGCTCCACTTGATGGTTCTTGTTTGACCTCTTTTGTTGCAGACCAGCCGTTGTGTGTTTGAAATCCAGAATTAAGAGACCCTTCTTGCAGTTCAGCCTTCCCTTCTGACTCCTTCACTGCATCATCTGCTTTTACATTGTCTCCGTCAGCAGGCTGTCCCCCTTCGCTGTTATTTGTAGATTTAGAAACTCTAGTCATTTTAATCTCCAGCTATTTGTATTTTTGTGGGTCTTCTCCCCTAAAAGTGTTAGCAGGCAGGCTTCCTGAGGACTCTTTTACTTTGCTCCTTGCTCAGGGAGCTGCAGGAGACACTGTGCTGCTGTGTTGGGAAGGATTATTTATAGAAAATCATTCCTCAAATATTTTCTTAATCATCTATCCTTTTAGCTGTGGAGAGGGCTGGGATTAAGGGAGCACTGGATGGGATACTGTGATATTTGCACCCATGAGGGAATGGGAGAAGCTGAGGGAAATCTCTGTCAATTAGTTCTCCTCCTTTCCAGATCCAGCTTGACTCTCACACTTCTAATTATAACAACTAAAAATTGATCAGCAATTTCATGAAACTGGAACCTCTGTGCTCTTCAGGAAGAGGAATGAGAGATAGAGAAGAGGAGCATTACAAAGGAAAAGGCTGATTAAATATAGAATATAGAGATGGTTGATAGCCTCTTTCCTGACACATTCTTTTTAGCTGTAAGAGCAGTTGAAGAGAAGAGGTCAAAATTGTCCTGTCTTGGTTTTATCTTAGAAATACCATGGAGTTTCAAGACTCACCAATTGGCATGAAGGGTTGTGAGGCAGGGCTGGGCCGGGACATGCCAATAGAATTGACAGCATAGATCCGCATCTCATAAACCACTCCTTCAATCATCCGCTTGGCTTCATAGGTTAGCTCTTTTAAAAGGTCAAAGTTCAGTCTCATCCATCGATAGCTCTTCTTCTTCTTTCTCTCTAAAATATAGCCTGGAAAGGACAGCTGTTATGATGGAGAAGAACTGGAAATTGTTATCTCACACGCAGGAAAAAAAAAATCCTTTTAAGTGAAGGAGGAATTTCCTTGAAATGTCTAAGGTGTGGTATAGTGTTAAAAATAAATTTATTTCTTTTATTCTGCTTCAATTCACTAATCTTGACTAACAGCCTAAATCCTCCACAAAGAATTAATTGGACAAACAGTTTGACAATTCCTTATTATTATTATTATTAACATTTTATAAATAACTGATTCTAGATCTCTGTGTTCTTTGCAAAGTGGTGGAAATGCAGAATGCTTCCCAGACAATGCAGGTCTCAGCTTGCTTCAGCCCTACAGTGAGTGAGAGATGGCCACTCACCATTTTTCTTGCTCTGATTTCCTGGGGAAGGAAAGTGAGCCTGTATGATAACAGAGAACAAAGAGGGCTGGGTGCAGTGCAGAGCAAATCTGTAGTACAGATTAAGATGCCATCTGTATCCCTGGAATCTGTGTCTTAGCACTTCTCCACCCAGAACATCCACAGCCTTTCCAACACTACCATGCTGTTTTCCAGAATGACTAAGTGAGGCTGGATTATCAGTATAGAGGATAAACTTCTCATTTCCCAAAACTAGGAATGGAATCTGTGATTCCTATGCTTAATATGGAGGATGGTTATATATCACACTGGAAACATACATGTCAGATATTTTCCAGTTGACCTGCTACAAAGGACCACTGAACTGTTTCTTTCCATTTAGCTATATTAAATTTCTGCTGCTTCTCTGTGTTAGATAGTGTGACTGGATGTGGTCCACACAGGCTTCTTTTAAACAAACTTTGCTAGGAAAGCTGTTAATCTTTTAACTACAGAATGAATAATCAGAGAATACACCGAACAGTCACATGCCATGTATTTGCATGTATTGTATAAGTGTGTTCCTACCCACAGACTGCAGAGGTCTGTGCAGATGTCTGTAACAGGGGTCAGCTGCAATAGTGTCAGTCCATAGCAAGGACTTACATAACTGAGCCGTGCAGGGGAGTGATTCAGTCCCTGCTCCTCACCAAGGTCATGGCTATCAAACTTGCAGAAGTCCCTTTGGTATACCTGGGAAGTATGAGTCACACTTAAGGTGTCTCCAGGGATGAGGAGAATGACAGGCACATTTGATTTGCTGGCATGCTGTAGGCACAGACACCATGCAGCCTTTCCTGTCAATGCTGAAATGCAAGAAGAGTATGGGAGTCTACAGAATGTTCTGGGAAAAGAACAGTGGATGTCTCTTTAAGCTGACAGGTTGTATCATCACTTTAAATGCATAAAGATGTACTCCTGGCATGCTTTTTTTCAGTAGCTTTCAGAATTCTGTAAGCAAGAAAACCTATGGTTCCTTTGGTACGTTCCTGTTTTTTCTCTCTTCACCAGAGTCTATAAGACTGAGAGGAGTTTCATCAACTCAGTTTCTGGGGCTTTTTGCCATTAGAGAAAAGCAGTGTTAAGCTTAAGTGTCAAAATGAAGATCTTTGCAATTAAAGAAAAAAACAAGAACAGGCAGAAAGGAGGTAAAATACTTGTCATATTGGTGACATTTGGTAAAGCAGATTTTTTCCCCAAATGCACCAAATGTGTGAGAGTTAAAGACACTGTTTTAGTAATACAAAAAGCACACAAAAACCCAGGAAAGGTGAAGATGGGGTGTGAATCTCCTTTTTATATCTGTTGGATATAGCTAATAAAGACTGTATCTGACTGCCTACAATGCCATCTGTAACAATATAAAGACAGATAAAAACGAATATGCCTTTTCCCCCCTGCCTTTTTAACTTGCTTTTAAAGCTCTGTTTGAATGGGTAGTGCTGCATCTCGGCTTTTCCTCTCCCCCAGCTGCAGGTGTTTTACTGGAGCTCTACCAGTACTGCAGCCCTGTGCTAACTGAAGAAACCTCCTCGGGTAGTGCAAAGGAACATTAACAAAATCTTTCCTTTGACAGTGAAAACAAAGCAAAGAACTTCTCAAAATATGTGCCCTGAAAACCCTACAAAACAAAATCCCAGGCTTTGTATAGTCAGCGAGGTGGGGGTTACTTGTGGTAATGACACAACTGGTAAATATCTTTGCACATAATATTTTAAACTGCTGACTTTTTGCTTGTTTCCTGTCAGAATAGATGAAACCACAAAGCACTGGCCCAGCAGTTCCTTGTTTATTCCTGTACAGGTGAATTCTATGATTTAAATGAGATAGATCTTGTGGAAGTGAATGAAGTCCAAACATCCACAAGCATATACAAACTCCTCCCTTCCAGATACAATTTGGGAGATTAAAAGAATTCTAACACTTCTAGCTCTGCCATCCCCATGGGAGCCCATATAGCTTCCAATGTGTTTTGATTTTTAAAGAAACTCAAGCTCCAGAGATCTTTATTACACAAATTGCTAGATATGGACTCCAGAGGAATTTTTCCAACTTAAATTGGTCAAGACCCTGCGTTATTTTCTTCTGAGAATCACAGAGATTTTTATCTAAAATTCACCATGCTCTGTGCAGAACTTAAAATGATGTCAGTGATAACTTTGATTGTGCCTGTTGATTTCCCGCATTGCATGACAACTTTGCACTCTAGTTTTAAGGACAGATTTTAAGGTCACTAAAATAATTGAAACAGTTTTATGACTCATCATTTTATATGAAGTAGAATTATGAAAAAAATTTCTGCTATAAAACATGTATTGCATGAGTGCCTGAGATTGCAGATGTCTGGAGTTGGTGACTGAGGTGGCTACAGATCTGTTTCCTAGGTAAGTACAAAAGGCCTGTATACTGACTTAAAATTTCAGTCTTGAATGAGAATAGTTAGCTTTAGCTATTTTCCACATCACCTTTTCGTGCTTTAGTTTGCTGAAATACTTCTCTGCCTCAAATCGCACAGGCAGGGGGCACTGTCTCCTCAAAATTGGAGGGGCAGAACCTAGGCAGTGTGAAGGTTCAATTCATCAGAGCAGCTCCTATCTGAGAGTCAGCCTTCCTTATGTCTGAATCCTTCTGCGCCGTTTCAAAGGAGAAGCAAAAAATATATGCAAAGCTGCAGGGCACTTCATGTTTTTGAACTCTTACCAAGTACTGGTTGCCCACCATCATATTTAGGGGGTTGCCACTGCACAGTACAGTAATCTTCTCCAATGTTGCTGATTGTGGGAGCCTCTGGAGGGTCGGGAACATCTGAAGAAAGTGTGAGAATGAACAAGAGTTGTTATTGTTTCAGTTTCTTTATGCAAATAAATGAAATACTTTTAACACTTTTTTCTGTGTGGTATTGATGTAGTGGTGTCCCCCAGGAATCAGTGTTGGGCCCAGTCCTGTTTAATATCCTTATTGTTGATCTGAATGAAGGTACTGAATCTATCATTAGCAAATTCATAGATGACACCAAGTTGGGTCAGAGTGTTGATTTGCTGGAGGGCAGGAGGGCTCTGCTGAGGGACCAGGACAGGCTGGATCATGGGCCTAGGCTAGTGGCATAAGGTTCAACAAGATCAAGCACTGGGTGCTGCCTTTTGGCCACAACCTCCTCCAGCACTACAGGCTGCAGGAAGTGTCTGGAAAGTGGTCCAGTGGAAAAGGACCTGAGGTGCTGATCAACAGCAGCTGAACATGATCCAGTGTGTGTCCAGATGGTCAAGAAGACCAATGGCATCCTGGCCTGTATCAGCAGTAGTGTGGCCAGCAGGACCAGGATTTTCTCCCTGTACTCAGCACTGGTGAGGCCACACCTCAAGTGCTGTGCCCAGTTTTGGGCCCCTCGCTACAAGCAGGACGCTGAGGTGCTGGAGCACATCCAGAGAAGGGCAATTGTGCTGGAGAAGGCTCTGGAGCACGAGTCCTGTGAGGAGCAGCTGAAGGAGCTGGGGGTGTTTAGTCTGGAGAAAAGGAGGCTCAGGGGAGACCTTATTGCTCTCTACAACCCCTGAAAGGAGGGTGTAGCCAGGTGGGGGTTGGCCTCTTCTCCCAGGCAACCAGTGACAGGATGAGAGGACACAGGCTGAAGCTGCACCAGGGAAGGTTTATGTTAGACATTAGGAAGAAATTCTTCACAGAAAGGGTGATTTGATTTTGGAATGGGCTGCCCAGAGAGTCACCATCCCTGGAGGTGTTTATGTAAAGATTAGATGTGGCAGTCAGTTCCTGATCTACTTGACATGGTGGGGTTGGACATGATGAGATCAGAAATCTTTTCCAACCAAATTTATTATGTGATTCTGCGATATAGCTTTGTCAGCAACAGCAGGCACAACCAAAATGTATTGACTTAGTCTAAAGGGAGTCCTGCTCTTTGATGCTTCTTTGTAAGGTTGGTTTCCTTTAAATACCATTGATTATTCAGCTCTGTTTTTCTTCCCAGACATAATGAAATTTTTGCAAAAATTTAAGGTAATTCTGTTCTGCAAGATGAGGCTTGCTCTAGGGTTTCCTATTTTCTCTAGAATAAATTTTATAAAATACGACTGCATGTCTCACATATTATGTCACTTTGGAGATGTTAATAGTAAATATCCTGATTTAATATTTATAAAAGATGGAAGAAAACTTAGTGTATACCAAGCAATTCTACATTTTTATGCTGTAGGCGAAAGTAATTTTCTTTTATCATTTCTGATTTTCTTATAACTTATCCTTTTGTTCTGTGTGCCAGGGTATCAGCAAATTAAATATCAAAATTTTATAAAACTTACTGACTCAAAATCATATCCCTCCCAGGTCTTTTGTGACTCATTGAAGAGTCTGTCAATCTGTTCATCTTCTATCAGATACATTATGATTCTTAATTCCATTAACCATTTACTGCTTATAGAATGAAGTAATCTCTGCTTAAAAACATAACCCATGACAAAATGACTAGAAATGTTCCTTATCTCTGATAAGGATAAAGCATGCACTTCAGAATGGAATGTCATCCATAAAATGATAGAATCACCTGAAACAGGAAATAACATTGATTGCTCCTGGAAGTTGTTCTCTTAACTTTTCACCTCTGAAAAAATACTTCTGCCAAATTTCTGATTGCTAATGTTCCTGTCTTCATGATCCTTTCCCATTTTTCTAAACCAAAAGTCAGAACTTGTATTGGAGAGACTTTTAGACTTTTAGAGAAGGGTGAGTTTCAGCAGACTTAAGTTTCTTTCATGCTCTGGTTGTTTCTTTCCTTCACTTACCAATAACTTTGACTGTGATATCAGCCTTATCTTCTCCAACTGGATTCTTGAGTATAACTCTGTAAACTCCCTCATCCTCTTTTTCTGCCCCTTCAATGATGAAGACACAATGATCTTCATGCATCTCCACACGGACTCTGCCTTCAGATTCAAACAGGAGCTGTGGGGAGTGAAAGTGAGAGAGAAAATCATTGCAAGTTGTGCCAGGGACAGCCTGATGAGTCTGTGTGTAAGCTGGTGAAAAGCTACAAAACAATGAATATTACAGTAATTATTGAAAAGCTGTAAATTGTTTCAAATTCTATTTGCATGTTGAAGAGAAAAAATATAGACTGGTTGGCTTGCATAAATAACATTGGGGAAAATTGGTTCTGAAAGTCTGCAGGTTGTTGAGATTCACCACTAGTTACACAAACCCAGTTATGTTTCAAAGAAGTTACTGAGTACTTCCAGAAATTCCTACTTGGTACAGCTGCTAACATTACTGTGAAGAGTTTAATGGAAAACAATTGGTTACTGTATGAATTAAAATAAGATTCTTGTAACTGTTAATGGCATCAGTGTGAATAATGTTATATAGGGAAACTTTCTACTTGTTGCTAAAATCTAAACGAAGTGACCACAATTTAGTTGTACATATGTAATACACTCCTTTCTTCCTTTGTAGCTATGTATATTTAGATTTAGAACATTAGAAAGAATACATGTCCAAATATTGATTAGTGCAGCAGGATCCTAACCCTGAGAATGCTTTATTGCTGTATAATGAATGAAAAATGTATTTTACTCTATCAAGAGAGAAATCATTTATGTGAAAAGTGAAAGTTGCTGCAAAGTGAGTCCTGCTTCACTGCTTTATAGTCCCTTCACTCTCTTGACCCATTGTCAAGTTTCCATGGGCCTGTAAGATTTTGTCCTAGTTATTATTGAAGCTTACAGGTCACTGAGGGAGAAAAACCCCCACAAATAAATCTAAAAGAGTTTTCAAATAGCTGCTTTGATTCCTCATAACGCAGTCACCATATGATGTTGATTAGAAAGACTTTCTCAATCAGCTTCTTACTCTAAAGTTGCTCCCCAGATCTCTTGTGCCCAGCAGTGTCTGGTGATTACCACTGTGAGGCAGGATAATGGGCCTGATGTGCTGTTCATTTTTAGTATCTACTGACTTAAATTTTATTTGAGTATGACCTTTTCTCTGGAAAACACTAAGAACACTTGTGTGATTGCATAAATAATAAGGAACTTACCTTATTATCAGTATTTAAATCACTGCTGTTTTCTGAGGGAGTCATGGAATCATCATTGTTTCGAACCAGGTCGTTTCTCTAGATAAGCAAAGAAACCACAGAAAGTCAGCTAAGGCTGAGCAGAGCAGTAAAGCTGTTTCTGCAAGACAGAGAAGAGTTTGCTGGGGGGTTGAATATGGAGGTGTGAGAAAAGCTAAGGGAGGCAGCAAGCAGACCTGGTAAGGAAATCTACCAAAACCAAAGTAAAAAGCAGAAATGGGAACAAAAGTATCAGAATGTTGTGAACTAAGGGAAGGATAAGTTAGCAAGCTCAGATTTGCAGCTTAGCAAAGGAAGAATCACACCATTCCTGCAGTATTATTGTAACTGTTTGTGAACCTGTCTGTGTCCTCTGGTACCAGTTACTCTATATGTGTAACTACAAAAACAAGGATTACTTACTTCTCTCTGTAACAATGGGATAGGAAACTGGTGTAAATATTTTAACACTCAGAAATACAGTCAGGTCTGTAACACTCATTGTTTAGAATTTCATTAGTAAGTATATTTTGCACAACCTTCTATCAAGACTGGCTGCTTTTCCTCATATGTTGAGACCTCCCACCTCAGAACACTGTATAGAGGTTGTCTGATACCCAATCTCATTTTATCAGAGAAACTTCTGTATAGAAGAGTCAGTTTCTTGGCTTTTTTAAAAAAATTGTTTCTATATAATTCTGCATTGCAGAAAAAAAGTCCTGAGTGCTATTAGATATGCTAACCTGAACAAGAATGGGGCACAATCATGAAGAAATAGAAGACTGGGGGAATTAACATAATTGGAAATATTATTTTTTCTGTATCTACACATATGGAAGTGTAATGATGCTGTAGAATATTATGCAAAATATTTCTGTTTTGTGCTAGTTATAGCTCAAAAGCCCACAGATGGTGAGGGGTGGGGATATTTTGAGACATCCAGAAAGGAAGCTCACTTAACATTTTAAGTCTAGCTTCTAAATTCATTCTCTGATGTTTTGTAATTGCTTTGATAAGGTAAACAGCTAGGTTCCTCTCTTTTTATTATATGAAATTCAGTTTTATGCCACTAATCTGCTAAAATGACATTTTCTTCACTAATTGTAGAATTCTTGATAAAGATTAAAAAAAGAAGCTGCCACCTCCAGAAAATGTTCGTTCTATCAGGTGAAGGTGATGGGGATGACTCATAATTTATTTATTTTTCTCTTAGGTAGGAAGAGCATAAATGTGGATGATATCCTTCTAGCTGCATGTACATATGTCTACTCATATACAGTCAGCCTCTTCTTTTGGACTAAAAAAGCAGGGAACAGTTCATAAAAAGGAACAGTTCAGCATGAATCACAAAACCAGCTCTGTCCCAAGCAGCTGCAGTGCAGGTATTTAATTTTTTTTTTTTTCTTGAGGTTGAAAAACATACAATTTAAAGAAAGATGGAAATACTTGTAAATAACTGTAAACCAAAGTAATATTTGAGAAGGAAAAAGTAAATTTGCTGTTGTGACTTGCCTCAGACACTGTGTAAGGCTGTACATTACCTTGTTTACTTTCTGCCAGATGACAGTGGGTGTTGGATCTCCTGATACAGGAACATCCAATCTCAGTTTGTTCCCAGCTACCACGACAATAGTGTCAGGGGATTGGCCCAGACAGTCAAGGTGGATTTTAGGGGGTTCTATAGTAAAGGTAGAGAAAATAAGTTTTAAATATAGCTTGAGTAACCTGAATAGAAAAAAAAAAAAAAAGAGTATAGTATTCATGCATTAAATTAAAAATGAAAAAAAATATATTGCTGACTTTGCTATTGAAAACATTCTTACTTCTATAAGTAAGTTGTTAGCTTAAGTAAGCCTTACTTGCATAAGGCTGCGGTTCTTACCTTCTCTTGGTACAAAATCTATCTTGACCTCTGGAGGGGGAAAGAAAAGAGGAAATGGAGAAGGAGAAATAGATCAGAAAACAGAATTTACAAAGCATCTGTACACACAAAGTAATTTTAAAACTGATTGAAACTTTCTAAGACATATTAATCAGCAGATTTATACAATAAATTAAAAAAACAGGCTCTGTAAACCAATGTGATAATGGTAATGAAAAATAACAGGGAAAAGCAATGTGCCTACACTGAGATATTAGCAAAGAGATTGGCATTCTGCTTCCTGGTATAACCATGGTGGATGTCACCATTTTATCCCTCTGGAATTCCCATTACACATTCTAAGAGAAAATACACATTCTTACCCAAAAACTGGAGCTTGGCAGAAAGGTTGTAAGCAAATCCTTGTGGAATGAAGGAATAATCAGCCTCGTCCTCTGGTGTCACGTCCTCAATAGTTAGCTTATGGATTCTGGAAACATGAACAAATATATTCCATTCCCTTACCTTACCTCCCCAGGAGAAACAGGGCTACCTCCAGAGACAAGGTGCAGGCTTATAGGATACTAACAGAAATTGTTATTTCTTCTTTCCTTGCCATGACACAAAACAGCAGCCACCAGGGTGATAGACTGCTCTGCTTTCAGTATTAAAGGCAATCCACACCAGCACATTGTCTATGAATGGATTTTTTTTTTTTTTTTTTTGTCAAGGTAGATTGTTTGGAGAGAGGAAGGAGTTTCCTTGCTCTTGTCCAGTCCTTTACCATCACAAGAGCAGTTGTAACGCTGCTGACTGGTTTCATTTGATGCGATTGTGAAACAGTAGCTCTGACTTAACAAACTAAAAAGTGATTCTCCATCCCTTTATTATTTTAAGTGCAAAACAGAATACAGAAAAAAGTACCAGGAAAGACTTCACCTAGTAATTAATGCTGAATCTTCTTGGAATCTATTTCCATTAGTAGCTAGACTGCTGGGAAACTTGAGCACAGAATTACACAGCTATATGTTAATATAAAAGCTAATTTTTTCTGTAGGGTTTACTCACATGTGCTATCTAAACACCACTGTTAGCTTTAAAGTTATCAACAATGTGTTTTCTAAATTGTTTGACTACCAAAACAACACTTAATCCTAATGAAAACCAAGATTTTTGCTGATATACCATTTAAACATATAAAATGCACCAACTCAGAAAGACTGCACACATATCAAAACAAGTCTGTCGCTAAATGTTGGTTGCATGTGAAAAGCTTTTTAGCTGGAGCCAGGACAAAGTCTCGCTTTATATTCTTATCCCCTGAGATAACAATTCTTAGGAATTGCACTGCAATAGCCAAGCCTGTACCTGCTTTCTGAAACAAGACTGACCTGCCAATATGGGAGATCTTTATCCTCTCGTCTGGGATTACCTCCTTTCCGTTTTTCAGCCAGATTCCTTTCACGTTTTCATCAGAAACTTCACACTTGAAGACTGCCTGGTCACGTGCCTTCACTGTCAGGTCTGCAATGCTCTGATAAACTTCCAGCTTTTTCTCTGATATCGTGAGAATAATCGATACACACATCAAAATCAGAATAGTTCTGCAAGTAGATGGTGTGGATTTACTGAGTAGGAAAGGCAAGGGCTGAGCAAGCTGTCTATGGAAGGAGGAAATATGAAGGGAAATACACAGCATGCAGGGCTTTAACAGGACTGATAGCTAAGCACCTGTTGTTATCAGAGTATCTGTTATATCCGGCACACAGGTCCGAGTTCTCCTTGAAGCCTTTATTATCAAACCCTGTGCCCCTTATTGCATCTTTTTTTCCCTGTCAGGAGGATTATGCTACCACTCTGCACTATCTGGAGAAGGTTACCTTCAGCCTGTTCTCATTTTTCAGCTTCTCTGGTTCTGGGATATTCCCAGTGCCTACCTTGCACAATCAGTTCAGCGACTGATACCCCACCATTGGTCTTCACAGTGTAGTGTCCACTATCCTCCTTGGTTGACTCATTAATAATGAGATACTGTTTTTTTCCATCTTTCTTGAATCGGTATTTAAATGTTTCTTCTCGTGTCAGCTCAATTCCATCCTTTTCCCTGAAATACCAAATAGTGTTGAGTCATTTTTGTTATGGTTGAAAGAGGAGAGTAAGGGTCTGCTCAATGTTACTAGCCATTGGAAGACACAAGGTGAACACAATCTTTGTGGCATTTCAAGTTGGCAAAAAGGGATTGTTGCACAAATGTTAGTGGAACCAGAATGCCTCTATCTTGACCAATATTAATTTTCCCTAGGTATTTGACTTCTGGTTTAAGAGAATTCACCACAAGGTAATTGATTTTTTTCTATTTATATGCTATAGATAAACATGAAAGTATGTTAAATGCTGTAGAAGATAAAGGGTTGAAAACACACTTCACCAGCAGTGAATTTACTGTCTTAAAAACAGCCATAAAGTAAATGGGATTTGATGGGATATTACTTAAAAGTCTTAATTTTCCTGATTTGAAATATAATTGTAATAAATCCATGATTTGTGGGCATCAGCAAAAGGAGAAAATTTTAGGATGGATTCAAATGAATGTGTATTTTGGATTTTGTAGCTCTTTCCATTCAAGGGTGCCACAGTATACTTAAGACTCTACTAAATTAAGCTTCACCATCCAGCCCAGGAGGAAATTTAATTATTATAATTTCCAGTCGTCATGAAGGGAAATGAGCAGGAAGGACTCATGCTGTTTAATCAAGGTCATATAAAAATACGTAAGGTGTTTTAAAGGTTTCCTGTTCCTAATCCTAAATACCATAAACAGGCTACAAGAAAATACTTGGAATCTCTTCAATTTAATAATTTTGTAGCATTACATTTTTCATAATTACTTGAATATATTTCTATTATGTTACTTGAATACCGCTGCAGTTTGTAAATGAAAAAGATTTTCTCTTTGATAGTTAGTCACATGGAAAAACAAATAGAAAATGTGTGATTTTAATAAAGTAAAAATGTTCTTTCTACTTTTTTGTCATTTCCCTTCTTTGTGACTTATTTGTGACTTATCTGTGGCTTATTTGTGACCAGTGACTCAGTGACTATTCAGCTCAACAAATGAGCTTACAGAATAGCGAATTGAAGTGCTACCTGGGACTCACTAAAATACTATAGCTCTAATGTCTAAGTAGATGTATGCTAAAAAAACCCTTTTACCTCTGTTAAAATCTGCTGAAGTAAATCACAAGGTCAAAGCTTTAAGCAGAGACAAGGATCCTACAACTCGTGACCGAGATGTTCCTGATGCAACTGCATTTCAGAATTCCTGCGGGTTACTCCCTCACAGCTGTTTGTTACAGCAGAGCTCGCTGGAACTCAGAGTTGGTTTAGTGAAGGACTGGCCTCCCTTCCAGGTCACAGAACAGCGCTAGGAAGGGAGGAAGCAGAGGATGCCTCTAACAACCACTTGAAACACAGTGCTTAGTATTATTGTCAGGATAATGTTTCCTTTTCTTTCCTCTTCTTTCCTCTTCAGACACCAGTCTGAGACAACATGTAAGGTGATCTCCTAAGGCCGGTGTTGTGATTCACGCAAATTAGTTCTGGAATAAGTGCTACAATGCAATACAGAAACCTTTGCTGGATTGCTGAAAATGGACTGTAATCCCAAAGTTCAGCATGCTGTTGTCACTAAATGCTGTCAAGCATGTACACTGTGGCTAGACCTTTGGAGCTGAACTTTTAGATTTATTTTTCCATGCTCTATTTTGATACATGGCTCATGAAAAATATCTGAATGTTATATTCACCCATTGGTAAGAAAGAGTTCTCTTGAAATATTGGCTAAATAATGAAAATAGTCTTTTTGTAATGATTAGTGTCTTAAATCCCTAGGAAGGGAATGCTATCTTTAATTTTGTTTGTTTTACTGATGAGCACATTGCTGATCCTGTGGATGAGTAGAGTTTGCAGATGGGTATAGTGACAAATAGAGACTGTAAACCTTGAAAAATAACTCTCAGATACCATTTAGCTTAAAATAATACACTGCTGCTGTGAAAAGTAGAAAACCTCTTTAAAGTAATATTACAGGCCTTTCTTTGGCAACTGGAACTACAAAATAGAAGAATCTGTTGATATTTAAAGTGTAAGTGAAGCATTATACAGAATCAGAAGTGTTGGTTTAAGAACACCATAGGACATTGGTCCAGCCTCACATTTGAAGCAGAACTAGTGCAGGTCATTTGTGTGTCTTTCCAAGTCCTGAACATCTGCAAGATCAAATATCTGTTCTCAGCTTTACCACTCAATGCCTCTTTGTCTGGAAATGCTTTCCTATTTCCTGTTTGGATTCTAAGGATTAATTGTTTAATGTCTTCTGACATGTCATTTATGTAGGTACTATGTGTTAATTGGGACACACAGATTTATTGCTATAAATATACATTACCATGGTTTGTTTTGATTTGGAGCTGGTAAGATGGTACATCCAGCATTTAGAGATGGAAAAATTAGATAAAAAATTATTTCAAACCACTACAACTATGTGTTTTATTACATCTTTTTCTTCAAGAATTATCTTACTTCCAAGATCAACTGAAGTTTAGAAAAAACCTATACTGCAATGTGAAACCTTTCTTGGTGATCAAGAGAACATTCTTTTCTGATTGCTCTGAAGAGACCCACATAATGAATTCTCTGAGCCTTAGTCTGACAGCCATGCCTCACCCTTATGTCTGTCTTGTGCACATCATGTAATTGCCTTTGCTCATGTGCTTGTGGTTTTATATCCTGGGTTTGAAGTGCAAGAGCTATAACAGGTGCTCTGAGTTAGCACCTGTTGCTTGGTTTAAACTGGTGAGCATTTCCCTAATGAGCCATAAAACTGGAGCTCTTTCTCCACACTGTTTCAAGTTTTCCCTGGACACTTCGCTGTCCAAAATGTTCCCTTTCGTTGCCAAAGAGCGTTGACAGAGTCTCACATAACAAAACCAGTAAAATAACAGTGTGAATGTCTAACTGCTCAGTTTTCCATTGGCATGATTTGATGAGTTTCTCTGACCACTTGCTGCATTTCAGACTGAGACAGCTGCTGGTTTGCCCTTGTCACATCAAATGCCCATCCCACAGATAACAGCTCTGCAAGATGTATGGGAGTTGTTCAAAGGCACAGGATCAAAGTGTGGCAGCTGCACTGTGTTCTGAGAGGGACAGATCTGGTTGTCCCCATCTCTTGTGACCAGGCATCTGCAGGCAGCTCCTGAACAATAGAATGCGTGTCCCTGTGCTTGTGGCTTTAATAGTGTAATGCACACCCTGTACTAGCTCTTGGACTCCATTTAAATTCTCAGTTCCTTCCTTTGGGACAGCAGATCATTAGCTGGCACTTTCCAGGAATGTAATGGGCATTGTGGGAATGCTTGATAACCATGTGCCTGAAGCTGTTAACAAGCACAAGGGAATTTCATCTGGTAGAGAAATGAAGTGAGAATAGTGTGTGTGAGACAGGGCATATGAGCCCTGCTTGTCCTGCCTGCCCAAACAGCATGCACCTTCCAGCTTCTGCTCAGTGGGAATGCCCAAGGAAACAGGCTCCATGGTCCAGCTATGTCACCTTAATCTGTCTCACTGTATAAACATAATGACCAGCTTTGCAGGACCAACACAGCAGATGTGTTCCCTCTGTGTCTCAAGAGACACTCACTTTTAACCTAAGAAAAAATACTTTAGAAAGACAAACACCTCACTGCAGTTGAGAAGACCAGAAGATTTCAGAAAGTACAGCAAACTAATCACAGTACAGATCTGATTAGTCTGGGCAATACTTAGACATCACAGGAGTGTAAATTCTGAGCAAGATATTCTAGAGACACTATAAAATATCTATACTTAATCTGGGTTTTTTGTCATATTTTTGCTTCTCAGTTCCTCCTCAATGTTTGATATCTAGGAGGAAGGACAATCTTTTCATGAAAACAATTATGTAGGATGTGTTCTCTCTTTTTATTCCACACCTCCTGGTATGTTCCATGGAGGAAGATGGTTTCATGTTGGTTTGGTTTGCTTTGGTTTTTTTCTTCTATTCCCTTACCATTTCACAGTAGCTCCTTCCTCAGACACTTCACACTCGAACTCCACCCTCTCTCCAACCATCACCATCTGGTCCTCCAGTGGGTGAGTGATCAGGATTGGAGGTTCTGGAAATAAAGAGAATTTTATTAAAACAGTATTCTGAAAGGATGGAGACCAGAGGCAGATTTCACCACTCTCTACTTCACAGGAAGAGTTCCTGGAAAAACAAATGGTGATGATCTCTGTCACAGAACTTAAAATTTACTATGCCAGATCACCTTATCAGAATTTTCAAATGACATTTTTCATAATTGGAATAAAAATATAGGATTAAACAGTTTTCATATATATTCTAAATATCTAAAACAGGAGGCATTACTTTTCTGTACTATTTTGATCTGCTTGTAGAGCTTGGAGCATATGTTTATCTTGACTGGAATCAAATTTTTAAACTAAGTTTCTAGCCCCATTGTTAAGATATAAATAACTTTCCTAATGAGAATTAAAGATAATATCACTGTTCTACTTTCCTGGTTGCTGTTAGGCATTTTTTTCCTCAATTTAACAGTAAGAAAAATATCTACTTCAATAGATCTCAGAATTTCTTAATATGTTTAAGAATTTCCTTTCCTGTAAGATAAATCTGAGAGTAGAGAAGATGACAGTAATTCAATGCTAAATGTTAGGGGAGATCTCTTTCCTTTTGCAACCATTGCTCACCTTTTACAAATAATTCTGTGAAGCTCTTCTCATCCCCTACCACACATTCATATGCTGCATCGTCAGCCAGAGAGCAGTGGTTTATGGTCAATATTCTCTTATTCCCAACAGCCTCAAAAATATATCTGAAAAGAGAATCTAAATGTAATTATCGGGGGAAAACCCTTCTGGACCCAGTCACTGTCTTCTCCTGCCTGGAAGAGAAAAAGATTCCTACTCTTCTTGTGACATCACTGGCAGGATTTGTAAGGACTCAAGCCCAGTGGGTATGTCCTGGTGCAGTGAACAGCAGCAGTGTTTGAAAAACTAGCATAAGAAATTATGGGGAGTCTTCCTGCAAGTGTGAGATGTACAAACTCCAGTGAAAGGTGTTGGATGCTGTTCTAAGATCTAGCATGACTACCATTAAAAACGGCTTCAGCACAAAATCACTGGAAATTGGTTTTACAAACAAGTTATGCTGAAGTATATCCCAGATCAGAGAAAGTACAGTTGAACTCTGGATATACACATAAAGAGCAGAATATAATCTCAGGACTTACTTGCTATGTTGGTAGATGGAAGCATCCGGTCCCACATGTAGATATATAGAACAGAGGGAAGAAAAAAGAAGTTATGACAACAGCAAACTGATCCTGAGCCAGAGTGCTACATAGATTCTTTCTCAGCTCCTACTTCTCCCTATTTACTCCTTTCTTTCTAAGAAAAGCTAGTTTTTTCACTTTGTCCAAGCTGTAGCTCACTCCTTTTTAGATTTCTCACATTTCTAGTTTACCTGCCGCTCACTTGGATCTCCTGTCCATTCTTCAGCCACTTCACATCAGCATCTGGATTGGCAACTTCCACCATTAATTTAATCTTTTGCCCCTTGTCTACTTGGTAAGCTGGATCCAGTTTCTTGAGGAATGCTATGATGAAGAATGATTAAAAAGAAGACCTTATCATTTTCATACTTGTTTTTTTCATCGTGGGTCATGAAACAAATCTTTCTTCCCTTTCATGTTGTTTACCATCATCTTAAACATCCCCCAATTTCTCCATCTCTGAATTTTTACCCTTTCTGTCTGTTCTTCATCCTGTGCCATTTTTTCCTTAAAGTAGGATGACTAGCATGTGTTACAAACCAAAACAAGCAAAGTAGAATATTCTAAATAAGATGTGAATGTGTACTTCAACGTATCCTAAATAGAGTTACATCTGCCCATGCAGGAAAATTATACTTGGTCTTCTCAGTACTGATGGATGGCTGTTTGCCTTCTCAGTTTCAGACTTTTAAAAAAGTCAGCTACAATTAGGCAATTAATATTTCAAAGGCTCAAGAAGGCTAGAAAAGGTTCAAGAATTCCAAATGTATAATACCAATGAAAACTAAATTCTTGAAATATATCACTGATGCCTGACATACTGACTAGTTGGGGTGGGGGGCACGTAGGGGATGTTGTTTTATGTTCAGGGAAGTATAAGGGCCCAAGCTTGTGGAAGTGGTAAAGTGAGCATGTTCAGTATATCCAGAGTTTCAGAGCAAGGAATGTCAGAGTATTGGGCATAGCTGCAATCTTTGGTAATCAGTATTTTGTATGTAAAGGTAATAACTGGAACAGTTATAACTGTTTCTCATGGTCTTGTATCTTGCTGCTGTAAAGAAGATATGAGCACTATATTTGGAAGAAAAGCATCTCACCAACCTGTGCTTTTTTTCTCTTCCTTCTTTATGCGTTTGAGGCGTTTCAGCATCCCACGCAAGTCTGTGATACCATACTGGAAAGCAATTTTCTCGTATTCCGTAGGAGGAGCTTTCCTCAGGATATCCCAGACATCAACATCAGATTGTGATTCAGATTTTCCTTCACCCCTGCAGAAAGAGATTAGAGTCTCTGGGTGCTACTATAGGAGTATTTAAAAAAAAATCAATAGGGTTGACATCTTGCCTTGATGAAGCCATTTCTTAAAAAAATAACTTGTCAGTCTAACTTCTTACTAAATTATTATGTAAAATAATGAAATTAACCCAGTCACCACTTTTAGTTTTATTTATATATATAGTGATTAAAATTGAATTCTGTCCTGAAGGGTTTATTTCTAACAACCAAAATGAATACATTTTAACTTCCTTTAATGGTGGATAATGGAAACATAAGGAAGCTTATTTTCTTCTTGTGGTCAATGCACAAAACATGGAACACGGTAAAGCAAGGAACTGAATTCATATGCTGGCAACAACCTTAGAAAAAAGGCAATTGGTTTATGTAAGTAAGAGACATATCCTTTTCTACTCGGGACATTTTTTATCTTCACTAAAAAGAATCACAGATTATTGAGACTTTTATCATGTGTTGTGAAGAAAATTGTCTGCAGTAATCTATAAAACATAAAGAGATTGATGAGTACTGGCAAACAAGACAGTATTTGCAATGAACTATTTATTTTATATTTTAACCAAGAACTAGTGATTGTGAAAGAAGTAATATTTGGTTTAGTAAAACTAAGGGAAAATTTGGCTGCCTGGCTTTGGGAGAGGTGTTCTTTTTTATCTGCCATCATATTTTTTGTTTGAAAGATCATAACTAGAAAAAGAAATTGGCATAACCTTACCGGTTGGAGGGGCGCAGGAAGCTGCTGTACTCCAGAACGATGCAGAGAACCATTTGGAAAAACGTGCAGCATCCCAATGGGCAAGAAAAAGGGCATCATGTGTTAGTACAAAAGAGCCATGAATGTCATCTTCACCCTTAGCATAAATGCCTGTGCTTCAGTAGCAGGGAGATGAAGGAGCTCATGCAAACACTCTGAAATGAGCTTAAGGAAAAAGCTAATCCATATTGAAATCAAACTCACTCCCATGCTTTGTACAGTTCCACTGTGGGATTTATATGATAAGTGCAAGCACTTCTGTTTATTCCTACTTATGGCTGATCACCTTCCAGGGAAGCAAATAACTCTACTAATCAGGGTGGTTTTGCCTGTCATAGTTTGCATTTTGGTAAAAAAGAAACGATGGAAGAAGTAACATTTTATGAAAAAAATCTTAGGAGAAAGAACTTCCTGTGGCTGTTGTTTCTGATTTTTTTACCAGGAGTAAGCAGATTCCAGTCCAACAGAACACACCCTTATAATGAAGTCATGTTCAGTGGAAAACCCCAACAAGAAGACAAGTTATGCAGCAGGTGATGCAGAAAAAAGTGGAATGTTATTGGGTGTACTTCATTTTTTTGCAGGAAAATAACAATCCAATTAGTCTGTTATTACTTAACAGTACTACTGTAGTCAGTCCAGACAGCAGATATAACCAAACATTTCTGGTACTCCTTTTATTGCCAAGAAAAAGCTTGATTGTAATGGTAACACTGTGTTTAATAAAGTGCTGCAGTCCAAGCTTGGAATTTCCAGCACCTTGTAGCTCTTGAACAGAAAGGAAGCAAGAGAAGAGGATTTCAGCTCAGAGAGATTGAGCTGAAATATGGTATGCAATATCTCATATCTTGAAAGTGGTTTAGCACATGCTAAGCCCAAAGCCCTCACTAGCACTCACTGAGTTGATAGGAGGAGCTGAAGTTTGGAGTGCCTATGATAAGAGCAGCATACTGGCTATTTGCTTTGCCATAACACTGCATCAACATCACTCACAAACTTTACCAGGGTTCCTCTTCTATATACCTGTCCTTTAGTTTGAGGTTGCTACAAACAGTTTTTAGTTTTGCTTAGCACGAGACAGGAAACTGAACAGATTTGCCACATAGATCAAGATCTTTCTAACATAAGCAGTTCCTAGGCTTGTTATCAGGGAGTGACTTTCAAACATGTAAAAAAAAATATATATATATAAGTATCAAATACTAAGCACTATATAAAACTAAGGGCATATAATATTTTTAAGATGTGTTTAATTCTTTGTACTAGTACAGTCAAACTTCTGTGGAAAAACTGTATCTTAAAAAAAATATAAGATCGTAGGAACTTAAGAGATTCAAATATTAGGATCTTCCTTAAGACATTACATAAATATTGGTAGTTTCTCTGTCTATCTGCCTACTTACAGGCTTGTCTGCATATACACACTCTGTATCTGAAAATTTACAGGTAGGACTACGCATGGAGATTTCAGAAATATTTTGTGTGAGTTATTTTTAAGTACATAATGAGAAAAAACTTCCAATTTTAAACTTCCACAATCCGATATCTCTCAGTATTGAGAAGACTTCCCTGGTTTTTGCTTTAGCTTTTCCATTACTCAGTGTCAGCTCACTGTTTCATCTGGCAATACTGTTCTGGTGTATGCAATAAAAGAAATTTGAACCTAAGAAAGAATATAGTTCTTGAAAATACTATTTTTTTAAAAATTAGAAGAAAAGGCTTTTGAGTTGCATGCAAAATGGGACTGAAAGCTAGAGGTTGTAATTTCTGTTTAACTGAGTTCTGAAAACGAAAAAATATATTTGCCTTTGAGCAAAGTTTTCCCCATCCCAGCACTCCTTTTCACTATTTTGCATTTGTTAAAACATTCTCTTTGATCCCAGAAAGACACAGAGTTTGCACAGAGAAACTGTACTCCTCCACTACCAACAGGAACAAAGCAGTGCATGAAAAGTAATAGAGCAATTGGACTCATGAGGTTTCTCCCACTCCTCTGCTCTTCTCCCTGGTGCTGAGGATCCTTATTCACAGAGATCACCTCATAGGTTAGCTATGCACTTGAGGGCATCAAGATGCAGCTCAGTGAACCTGCTGTAAATGGAATATGCAGCTGATATGTTTCAAACATATGTGGAGGGGTTAAAATAGTTTTGTACATCCCAGAAATGGTTCCTTCCTATCCAGTTACTGTCAACTGATTGGACCCTGTCAGCTGTCACCTCCTTCAAGGTCTCTGCTCACTATCCCATTTAATAGTCCTGTGACAGCTGTTCCCTTCCTCTTCCCAATGACCTCTCCTTGGCCCATGACATCTGTATGTCAACACCACTTAATTAAATTACAGTGATAGGAGATACAGTGTCAAATGAAGCTCTTTATTATAGTGAAGCTATTTATTATACAATGATCATTACCTGTGGCTTGAGGGATGCTTGTAAAATGGTTACTAAAGCAGAAATGGTAAAAGGATAATTCTTGATTCTGTTTGAATCTGCATAGCTCTTGAGAGTTCCCCAGCATGAGATCCCTTTTCCTGTTCTATTTTAATGAAGAATTCTTTAATTCCATTATGACATTTATGCCTATTTGTTCTCATTAATATAAGTGGTCTCCAGCCTGAGGTGTGCAAAGCCTGAAGAGTCCACAAATTACTTCTGAAGTGGCTGTGAAAAACAACTAGGAGCAGTGAATTTATGTTCTTAAATTCACTAAGCAAAGGTTTGTAAGTCAAGAAATGGCAGAAGCACTGATAAAATACAGTGAAATTTATAAGCTTCTTTTAATAAATTACATTTCTAGCTTAAATGAATAGTTAAATGAATAAATTTAACATTTCTGTAAATACAGAAGATATTTACTCCTTTTTTGAGTTTGATCATTGCTTAAAACTAATTATGAGAGCAAAAGGGAAAGGCATGAGCAGAGGGGTTCATGGTACTCAGCACCTCATTTCAGCTGGAGATCTCTATGAGATTATGCAAATATTTTCATGCTGGTTTTCATGTATTTAAATTTTACAAATAAGATAAGCAATTGCTTTATGTCTTACATCTTCTATGGAAACTAGAGTCTTATTAAAACAATTTGGGTTCATGCTGAAACAAGAAACTTAGATCAGCTATAGAAAGTTTGATAGGTGTCTTTTCTGTCTCACCTGTCTGTCCCCCTGAAGTTTTCTGCTTTTGATGTTACTGCAAAGGCAGGATCCACCTACAGACAGATGCCCTGCACAGAGTGTAGCACAGGGGTTTGTGCAGCATGTAACCCTGTTTGCCTCACTGAAGTTTGGGTGAGTTAACCTGAGGCTATTGAGGCTTTAGTGCCTTCTGTAGAAAGTTACTTCATGTGGTCCTGTACCCTTTGTGAGGATAAAACACTTTATAATAAATAGTGATACTACTACCTGAGCAGAGACTGAACACAGATTCACAACAACACTCATCCAAGTAGTTGATTGTGAAAATTTAAACTAAGAAAGTTTAGATTTGCCAAACATGAATCTTAAGTGCCAAGTTTTTATAGTAGTTTCAGGTGCTGGAAAGACAGAGTGAGTGGCCAGGGTCAGTGAACAGAAAGAAGCAAGCAAAACTTCATCACCTATTTGATAGGCAACAATATTATGGAAATGGTTTTTCTGATTCTAAGTACTGTGAGAACAGGAATACAAAGCAGCAGGTTATTGAGAAAATCTGGAAATTCAAGGAAATTTTAAATCTGGTTATATGAAAGAAAGTGATGGTAAAAGCCAAAGAACATTCAGAGAAATATGTGGATTGTATCAAATTGTCTTAATTTTAATGTTAAAACTGTTTAAAAGAACTTCTGTCTCAGAAATTAGCAGTCAATTTTCTTTCACACTATGCAATTTTTGTCATGTTCTACATGTAAAGAAGACAAAGATGCATGCATTATATGAAAACAAATGGTTCTTATATTCAGTCTGACCCATGCATTTATAATACAATTAAATAGAAAGCTTACTCTCTGTTGGCAACAGTGGAATCCAAAACATTCAGATTAAGAGTTTGGTAAAAAGAGAAGAGCATAAGTAAACATATTATGAAAACAGATACATCAAGGAAAGATGAGAATTAGAGAAGAAATTACAGCAAAAAAGTGAAAGTAAAAGTAACAGAAAGAAATAAGAATTACAATTGGAAGAGTAAAAAATATTTGTCATATTTATGCAGCATAGAGTATCTATATAGTAGATAATACATAGTTGGCCTGTGTAATAGTGACATTTAGGTATCTAATAAAAAAGCTTGTCCTCCCAGCTCTCTGGTTCTTAATAAGGCAGCATTATAAATTTTAATTTATAATGTATTTTGTAAAAGTATTTTAATTTTCCCCCTTGCCCCCATGAAAAGGGCTGCTGGAAACATGTAATTACCTGAGTCCTGGCCTTGCCTATCTCGTGAAAGATTTTTTTTTCTTTTTTTTTTTTTTCTTCTTCCTGTATAAACCTAGCAGAAATGCAGCAAATGCTGTGTATTTCAGGAAGCAGCCATAATTACCTGTCATACTTTTTCCATTTAGAACTGCTTTAGGGAACGCCAAGTATGAAACCTTCACTTATTCCAGTTCTGATGTTTCAGAGTGTTCAATAGGAGCCTTTTTTCTCTAAGTCTATGGATTTTTACTCACCTTTTTTTCAGTAGGGAGCTGAAATTAAACTCTGCCCCGTCATCATGTCCCTCAGTACTGTATAGCAATAAAAAGCCATCATTAGTTTCAGAAGGGAATAGGAACAGCTTGTGAGATTATAACATTATATAGATGACATATTTTTGTGGAGGAGTAGTAGATGGATTTATAATGAATTAGAACGTGCATTGACATAGAAGGTGACTTAAGTAGGCTCTGTGTTCATATTTATCTGCATATAGGTTTAAAAAATATATGTAAAGTAATTGTATTTTTTCTGTGCTGACTGTCCATGAAGTTGTACAGGGTATTAATTTGGTCATCATATTGATTTGGAATGTATTCATTATCACTGAGGTATTACAGAAGCTTCCCCCTTCCCTCTATCTTTCAGGAGCGTGGATATCATTTACAGTTGGGGCAGTATTTAATCAAGCTTTTTGTGAAATGCTTCACCATCTAAAAATCACTGGTTTTACCCCTAGCATTATCCCAGCTGTAATTGTTCCTCGAGGTTCTTTGTGAATTCTGTAGAATTCATTACACTGAAAAAAAGGTGTCACATCATTGGTGCTTGGGAGAGTTGAAGGAGGAATTCTGTGATCTGGCTTTCAGCCTGAGATGAGGCTCAATATGCATTTGTTCAACAAGCATCTTGACAAGCAATGTTGTGGTGAGCTGGTCTGTGAAAACAAGAAGCACCAGGCAGGAGTTTGTAGATGTGTAGTTCTGCCTGTTACATACGGTGAACTCAGATGGAATGCACAATATTATTTTTGGTGTTCTGAATCCAGTGGGTTTTAGCTGTGCTTCTGAACATCTGTAATGCTGACCTATTCTGAAAGCAGCATAAAGTAACTACAATCACTTCTTTAGATTTAATTCCTAAAAAAAGTCACCTTTGCATGCAGACAGGATTTAGAAAGCCCAAATGTATTTTACTCATCTCAGCCAGTCTACTATCACCAGTGGCCAGCTGCTCTTTAGCATCTCTGTTGTCGTGAGTGCAAGAGTCTGGTGATTCCAATTTACAGCATTCATATTCTTCCAGAAGCAACACCTTATATTTAATTTTTGTTTTGTAAGCAGAATTGTTTCTTTCCAGTTTTACTGGAGGTAGTTGTAGACCATAATGCTGCCTCTGTCAACACACAGTCCTATTTGCTTCAGAAAAAACAGTTCTACATGTCTATAGAATGTAAATCAGAGTACATTGGGAAAATTCAGTACTGCAGGAACAAGAATTTTTAGAAGCAAAAAAACAGCCTCAACAGAAAAAAATGATGGGCATTTTAACAGTACTGTTAAAAAATTAAACAGAAGCAAGTGCCAAGCTTCTTGTGCTGCTGGACAATATAAGGTTAAATAACAATTTAGAGTCTGTGTAATTTGAAATATGTTGTGAGAAGAGATTTTTTTTTAAAGTGTTGTTTTTACATCTTTGATTACTTTCAGAGCAGTACAGTACTAGAAAGGATAATTTCCTTGGTTTCAGGCTCAAACAGAGAACAGTGTCTTTGGCCCTACTTTCACAAGAATTTACATGTTTGCAGGCATAAAATGTACATTAAAAAAACTATTATAATCCCAAAGTTGGAAAGGATTTCCTGTGATCAAATATCCAGTAAATCAGGTCTACAGCTGGGAGAGTAACTATTCACCTTATTGCTTCACATGTGGTAGTTAATGTTTCAGGAAAGACCAGCAATCAAGGTTTAGCTTCTTTGAAGAATAAGACTCTAATAATTGCTTTAACATGCATATAGTTAAGTCTTATCTCAGAACTCCTGTTTTTGCTATAGTAGAAAATATTAGGAGCAAAAGGCATGGAGTTAAAAATTCAATGATAATATGACAAGGAGTGTGCCAAGAAACAACAGATTTTCATTTGTCTTGGTACATTTCTGTGAGCAACAGCAATTTTAGTCAAAATGTGCTCTGTAGAGAAGAAAACATGTAAAACAGAGAGGGCAGACATGCATATAATTTAAAGTTACTTTTTTTCTTCTGACAAGGGTGAGAAGATGTCACCTGCCAAACACATGCGTTCCCTGTAGATGAATCTGCCTCTCACTGAACTACCAAGCTACTCTGTTTTTATTTATCTGTTTTTATCTATCCTTTTATATTGTTTTATTTTTTCATTTTTCTTTATTTGTCTTACATTACTTCTTATTTGTATGCATTAATCTCATTAATTATAATGAGACTACACATTATAAACAGTGATCTATTTGGAATTAAGGCTGCAACTTAGTTCTGTGGGATTGTTTTTTTCTTTTCCTAAGCAGAGAGAGACAGTTCATTGTAAGACTTAAATTCATCTGCTGACACAGTCAGTGACTACCTGAGAAAGGCTGAAGTCATCCGTCTCCCCCCTCCTGCTAGGCTCCTGAGTGAGGGTATCAAAGACAAAGCTTCAGATTTAAACAGTTCAGTTCAAAATCTGGCTTCATTCTTACAGGAGAAAACTGACAATCTGAACAGCCTGAAGCTGCTCACACTGCACTCCCTTCAAACTGATTCAGGATTCTTTTAATTGTGCCAAGAAGAAGAGAAACTCTTGCAGTCTCCTTCCACTGCAGTGAAATAACACAATGCACAGAGCATCCCCTATTCCACAGTGAGGCTGGTCAGCTCCCTGCAGATGGACATAACTGTAGACAAATTCTGCTAGCCTTGTTTAATTCTTTGTGATAAATCTTATTTATTATTACGTGAAGGAAAAAGAGAGCACATATTAATAATTTCTAACATTAAAAATAAACCCAACCGATTTTGTGTATCTTACTAATAGAAGAGAAAAATATTCCATTAAGAGATACATCCAACCAATTTTGTGAATCTTACTAATAGAAGGGAACATTATTCCATTAAGAGATACATCAGTTCAGAAAGTGTTAAAGATGGGGGGAGATTGGCCTTTTCAACACCAATCTTTAATGTCTAAGACTACGTGTACCTGAGTTTTCACATGGGCACTCACAATGTCACTGTCTTCATTTAACTTATATTGCTACAGAACACGAAAACAGATACAATCAAAATGCCTGCAGGAATGTTGGCAGTCATGTGCTGCTTACAGAGCTCACACCAAACTCCTCTCTCCTTATTCCAGGTGGATGTGTAACCTGACCTAACCTGACAGGTTTCTGCTGTGCATACTCACGTGCGGCGGAAGGCAGCGCGAATATCCAAGTCTCCGCTTACAGGTGCTTCTGATGTGACAAAAGATAATGAAGAAAAATGGGAGAGCAAGCCAACAAAATGCACAATTACGCAGCTATTTCTAACATTTTCCTTTGCAGACATTTTTAGGAATAAATTCTTATATTGTAAGTTGTGATTAATTGCATATTGAAAGATTAACGCATCATCTTTAAACAGGTAGGCTTCACTAATTAGCTTTCAACATCCGGTGTTCTTCTTGGATAATTTATTTCTGCCTCATGCTTCATAATAAACTGGAGCCTGATGGATGTGTCTTATCTCCTGCTACAAAATTTTAATTTCAATAGGGTCTTCACGGAGTATTTAAACCCTAATGAGAATATGACTGGACATCAACTGAATACTATTATTAATAATAAATTATAATCTATCCTCTGAGAGCAGAGGTAAATTCCTATAACTTTGTAGAGAGGTACAGAAACTTAATTGAGGGTGTTGTATAGAGAGAATTTTATGACACTATTGGTATGAATTGGTGTGCTGATGCTGCTGGGAGAAAAACTGTTCTCAGTTGCTGCTCCTAAGTCTTAGGATTCCCAGCTAGTGAAACTCCAGAAATTAAAACTGCTGATCAAGTAACTTAATAAGCTTTTGTCTTTACATTAGGTTCACTGGTAGCTGGACACAAGTGAATGTTGCAGCCCCTTCAACAGAATTGCTGGAACAAGAAATGGTTCAAACATTCGGCTCTTTCAGACAGTCCACGCTTATACTGTTTTACTTAACCTTTTCCATGCTCAAGGCAAATTGATGTTAAAATGTACTTCCTTTTCAATTTTTAGAAATTTTTCAGTATAGCACTTGTGAGGGTGGCACCACGCATTAGGTAAAATGAGTCATCTGCTCTTAAAACGATTTTATCTCACAAGCTGCTTCTGTATGAGTTATGTTTATTTATATAGGAAGGAAAAGGGAATTGACAATAGTGTCACGTTTAAATCTTTTTTTTTTCCAAATATCCATTTTTAGAACTGAACTTCTGCCAAAATATGTATGAACTTTTCTTCTATTCTAGTGGAATTAAACATCATGAAAGAATGAATCTGAAACCAGAATAAAGCCAGAGAAAAGGTGGGCAGTTTTTCAACTTTTCCTGTGCTTTCTTTAAGAGCATCACAATTCTGACTTGAGTGATGACCAAGTGGTACTTCTAATGATCTCAATCCCATTCTCCTCTGTGGGCCTCTCTAGGTGTACCTCTAGGTCTCCAGGTCTATACTTTTCTAGTAACCATTATGTACCAGGAAGAATTGTTTGCGGTCAGGAAAAAAAATACCGGGGCAGGAAGATAAAAAAATATAGATGGGAGGAATTCAGCTTACCATTGACTGTCAGGTTGAAATTAGAGCTATCAAACTTGTCCTTGGTAGACACCTCACATCTGTACCCTCCTGCAAAAGTCATGTTTGCTTCTATGATTTCCATTTCAAAGGTGTACACCTAGAACAGACACCAATGATACAATAATTAAATTACAAAATGAAATGGTGCAACAGAGAGGGAATACATGGAGAGAAATGGACAAGGGGTGAATTATGTCTTTGTCTCTTTTTAGAACTAAGAACCTCCTGAGTGTCCAACTCATTACTGTAACAAGAAATTACCTATAAGCCCCAATTCAGCAGAAACAGCTGAAGAGTGCTGTCAGTACAGGTATTCCTGAGGATACAGTGTTATATTAGCAAACTACGCTAGGACATACACTAATGTACCTACACTAATTGCATGTCCACTGGAAACAGGAATAAAGCTTTCACTAAGCAGTTTTAGCCTCTCCCCAGAACGTTCAGAACATGCCAAAACTCAGTGAAAGGAGTGGCTGATATGAGTGAGTCTGTCCAGTTCCATCCAGGAGAGGGTGGTAGTGGCTCATATACCTCAGGGGATGCAAAGTCGGTACAGGCTTGTGTTCCTGCTCCTGTACCTTTGGACATATTTGTGGTAAGAAATGGGTCTTACTCAGCTGCTTAAAGTAGTCTAGACAACCCAAGAGAGAAATAAATTCCAACACTAACAGCAGAATTATTGCTCTATTAAGACCAAGATAGAGTATGCTTAAATAGCTGTCTGATTATAATTTTATATTAAATATACCAAGTTTCTTGAGAGGAAGATGAAGGCAATCCTGCAGTAGAAAGTGCAAAACTACTCCCCCAGTCCTCCAGATGTTTTGTTATTTCATAGATAAAGTATGCAAGAGTCCATACGTAGAGCTTGTCTCTTATTTGTGTGGTCCAAATACAGACTTCTGTGGGTAAGTATAGCCTTGTGTGTTGCTTTGGGTACCTTAACATCAAAATGTTCCTATTTTAGTTTATATTTTCCTCAGATTAAAGATTAGTACCTAGAAGACTGAGAACCTATTCTTCCAGCTGTACCTTGGTATTTCGATCATAATTGTCATGTAGCTGAAGGTGTTTCCCCACTTTGCTTCCCAGGTCCATCCACTTTCCTTTGAACCATTTCACTGATGGCTTCTTCAGCAGGCTCTCACCTGCAACTTTGGCAGTGAATGTGATGTTTCCACCTTGCAGGAGAAGTAGATTAAAGTAAGATTATGAATAATGTTTATCTGTTCTATCACTGCTGTCACCCTGTACCTGGAGAGCTAATAGTTAAGCACCAAGTAGTTTACAAACTTCACCTGACTAACATGTTGCACTCACCAACAGTAACTTCTCCATCCTGTGGTCGTGCCACGAAGAGTCCAATGGGGTCCAGAGGTTCTCCTGGTTGTGTCTCGGCAGATGAAACTGAAATAAACATTGCAATTACTATTTAGAACTTTTTGCATCAAACTAGGTAGCTAATTAGTTAATTAATTTAAAAATATCTCAGTAGATTTCTGTCTCTGAGATTCCTTATTCTTTATGATCTGCTTTCATCTACTGACTCTATCTCACTTACTCTAAGGAGTCCCCATTTATGTTCTTCCCTTCTGCTAATAAATTAGACTTGATGACAATGATAATTCTCTGTTACCTTCTGTGTTTTGGTTGCTTTCTGCTGGTGGAGCAGGTGACTCTGAGACAGCTGGGGCTGGAGCAGCTTCTGCAGGGGTGACTGTATCACTCTTTTCTGGAAATTAATGTAAGCCAAGATTAGAGAAAGTCATATTTCCTCTTTCTTTCTTAAGAAAATTTGCAAAAGAATGGCCTTTAATATATGTTAAGAAATGCAGAGAAATTAGCTGTTGTTTCCTAGAGCTTAGAGGATGTGTTGGGAACAGAAGGGGCTCACTGAAGCTGGATGATGAGGCTTTTTCTTTCGCTGAGCTCAGAAAGAACTGATGCCCTTTTTTAAAATTCTATACTCTTGATGTGTAAAAACTTGTCAGCTCATGAATAATGCTATTATTTGTTGCAATTGTCAGTAAATGCCGCAAAACATCTGTCTAAACAGAAAAAGTAATGAAAAATGATGTAATTATTATCTTTGTAAATAGTTTGCTTGTTCATGAGATTTTGTTTAACGATGCTGTTGGAACGCAGAGTTACAAAGGCTATTGTTGTGTGCAGCTTGGAAAAAGCTCTAGACACTGCTGGTAAGCCATATGGATCAAGTATTTTAAAAATCCATTTGTAATTTCTTCCCCTGGCTTATGGAAGTTTGTATCCTCTCAATTAAACCATGACCTCAGAGACAAATTCAGGCAAATGCATTTGGCACAATGGAGAAGACGGAATTGTCTGAAAATGGAGTAGGAGTGAGCAACTGGAGCAGATGGAGGGAGGTAGAATTTCTTGAAATAGATCAGTTGCAGCAAGATATTTTTTCCCCGTAGGTAGTGAAGCCACTTCCAAATAATAATGGGCAATCCAGTTACTCTGTAACATTACACACTCTACTCCACTATGCTCCACAACATTATTTGCAAGTTATCTGCCTGTAGCAGGCTCTGCATGGAACTAACCTGAAAGACAATGAGGAAAATAGAATGAGTAGTACAAAATGGACCAGTTTGCTTTCAGGATGAGATAGTCAGCAGGACCATATTTCTGTATGCTCTGACAGCTGCCAGATTGTCCTAACCCATACCAGGATTTCCCCTTACACATAATCTGTCATGCCCTGTCTTTGCATATGGAACAGGACATCTTGAATCATGTTAAACATTCCTCAGCTTCTTTTCAGCTGACCAGAAACTCTCACAAGGTCTCATCATGTTGCTAGAACAAACAGTGATAGCAAAGAAAAGGAAGTGATATAAACAACCTGAGCTTGAGGTTTTTCACCAAGTTAAAAAGCAAAGACAAATACCAAAAGTGGTAAATGGATACAATTTTTGAGGGGGAAAAGGGATCTGGAAGGTCATAATGTTTCAAAAACTGAGTGACTTCATCTATCCTGAGCATCTTCAGATATTTTTTCATGAGAAAATTCCAGGGAATTTGACTTTTATATTTATTCCCAGGAAAAGCCTGGGAAAGTCACTGAAACTTCCATGTAACTGCTCTTTTCATGTGTAAGAAGGTAGTAATAATGAGAGGTACACAAATAATACAAAGTTTACTCTTCATATTCAAGCCCCTTTTGAAATATGCATTTTTGGTAGCAGGAGATTTTGAGACAATTTTGGGGAATGTATGAGCTTCTAGAAACATTACAGTAGAACTTGTAAATGTATTGTCAATTGTTACATTTTTGTATTTAAATTATTATAAGAAAATACCAGTCCTAAGATCAGGCATCTTAGTTTAGGTCAGGATGAGGGTTAGATTAGCTTTGCTTTTCTTTTCTTTTCAGTAGTTAAGTGTAAAAGCCTGACAGAATTCTGAAGATGTACATTGGCATTTCCCCTATGATCTCTCTGTGGACTTCTGACACCTGGAAAGAGGTGTCTTAGCCACAGGAAATTAATTCCTCAGCTTAATATGAATTTGTACCTTCAAATAATTGGGCAAAACAGATATATTGCTGCTAGAGAAATTTTACAGTGTTAAAATAGGCTAATTTCCATGGGCCTTACTCATCAAGGTTGCGTGTGGGACTGGAAATACTGATAAAACCAGAATTGCTTAGGAAATGCTATACCTGGTTCCTTGACCTTGAGTTCAAATTTGACCTTGGAACTTCCAGCTATTACAGCATATGTCACATCATCTTCTTTTCCTACATTATTGATTGTCAGTGAATGCTTGTTGCCTTCTGTCTTGATGACATATTTTTCACTTTCAGTAATTTCTGCGCCAGCTCGCTGCCATTTCACCTTGATGCCAGATTTTTCTGTCTCTGCTTCAAACACAGCTGTGCTTCCGGCTGTCACCTCTGTTGTCTTTGGCTTCTTGGTAAACGCAGAAACTAAAAAAAGAGAGAGGGCTCACTAAAATCTGTTTTGCAATTGTGGCATATCTGGTGTAGTCAGCTGCTGTGGCTGCAGCAGCTGTCTCCTTTCTCTCCCATCTGCCCATGCAAGATATAAATCACAACACTTTCCACAGAGAAGTTGTGGAATTGTCTTTGAATTTATCAAGTTCCATGTCTCGCTGAGATGTCATATCTCCTCCACATTGTCATGAAATAAAGTGGAATGGGTAGCAAATTCACCTCACTTTCTGTCTTCCTCTTTCTTTTCCCCCATACTGAGCTCTGATTTTTCATAAGTGAATGTTGTGGTCTATGACAAGATGGCATGGTATATATTCTTACACAGCTATCTACATTCATTTGCCAGGCACTTTCATCTAGAATTATCAATTTTGTCCTAACAGCTGCTTAATATGGTTGTTACAGAGGATCAGGATCTGCTCTTCAAAAACGCTGCAGTTTGTGCAGTAACTTGTGCCCTAACACACCACAATGAATTAATGGTTCATCTTTAGTCCTTCTGTTTTGACTGATCAAGGCTTTAGTGGAAAGGGATTCACATTCCTATGATGACCCCTGTAATTTCAATCCAGCTAAAATGATCAATCAATTGTTGTTTGTATCCAGAAGTTTACTTTGGCATTAAAAGTTGAAGAACTTCCCTACATGACACTCTACATCAATTAGTTCTCTAATCACAAGTGATTAGAATAATTCCTCAAAGTGTCAAGAAACACTTAGGAAGCTTATAACGAGAATTAATGAAATTATTAACATATAGGGTGAACAAGCATAAACCAAATGATGTTTAATTCATAAACAATCAAAGTAGCACAGCAGATAGGAAAATGTAAGCAAGCAATGTATCATGATTTTGATCCACAAGTATCCTAATCTCTCAAGATTAGATTTTAGTAAAGTAAATTACTAATTTCTTTAACCTGATTTATTTATTTATATTTCTTCATCTTCATTTTCAAGTTTTTCATTTCATGCTTGTGTTTTTGTCTTAATAAAATTCGTTATCATTTGTTAATTGCCATGAGCTATATTAATATGTAAAAATACCAGCAAATTAACATTCTGATTCACACACTGCATGGTTTTTTGTGCATCATTCTGCCATCTTTCTACTGACTCACCCCTGTATAACTAAATTTTAATAAAATACTAGTAATTTCATCACATCTAATTTTATCAGTCACCTTTGTGGCAAATTGTCTATGGCTCTCCTCCTCTGGCAGCCACAAGAACTCTTCCAAACAACACGACAATGGCTATAATTAGCTTTGAACTTTTAGTTCTGCTTTACAAAAATGAACGGAACATGGCATGAAAATGTTTTAAAAGAAAAAGTTTATATTCATGTTCAAACAGATGCTTTAAGTTCATGTAAATGGTATATTATTAATAATGCCATCTATTCTTTTTATAAAATCTCTGTTCCTGTAGCATGTTCTTCAGACTGCATAATTTAGTTGACCTTAGTGGAGTTACATCTGCAAAGATTTCACCTTGATGGCCTTTGGTCTTTAGTCATAATACAATTCATACTTCTTGCACTGTTTTGCAAAGAATTCAAACCTTCTTAAGCATCAGTTAAAATATGAATTATAAACACTTTAGAATTTAGTAAATATTGAATTTTGATTTTCTTCATTATATACAAAAAAAATTACATTTTTTCAATTTCTTTTTCTTCACCCCCACATTTTATATTTTTGCTGAAAACCCAACTTTAGTTTTCAATGAGCCTAGAAAAGCCTTGGCTGACCTCCTCTTTCATTCCTCTTCATGCTTTCCTACCCTGTTAAAAGTGTGGAAAAATTTCCTCTGGGAATGGTATACTCCTGCATGCTTATAATTGAGGTTTCTTCTAATCTGGTGCAATAGTTCTTTAAGAATATGGTGCTCTGTAGTGCACAGGGCTGTGCACTGCAGTGCCCTCCAGCATGCTGCCTGTTAGCAGTCACACACCTTTCGACTGCCCCGTGTTGCACTTCCATCAATAACACAGCAGGGCCTGCATTGCTGCAGTGTGTCCTGAATAATTGCAGGAGAGTTGTGTGCACAGCAGGCTGGACATGCAGGATTCAAAGCACATGGAAAGGTGGCCAGGCTACTGCACAGTGGGCAGGCAGGTCAGTTCTGGGACCCACTCCACCACTGACTAGCTGGCTCCTTTCCCCACGATTCTACAGACAAAGCAGCGGAGAGGCATGGTTTTAGTCTTTGAGTGCATTTATCACCACTCTTCTATTTAAGCACAAAAGAATCTATAAATATATTAATTACCTAACAGCAAAGTGATTTGTAAAGCTTCCAGCCTACAGTGTCAGGGTTTCATGACACACATACTTGGAAGTACCTCTGTGATCTGCTGCACACCCTGTAAAGTGATTAGGTTTCTTACATTTGCTTTGTAGATGACTCAACAAGAACAAAATTGTTGGCGAGAACACAGTGAGAAATCTCCACCACTGCACAACATTTCTGGCTTTAGGAAATCTAAACACATATGCAGAAGCTTATAAGTAAGACTCCTTGTATTCCCTCCCCCCTTTCCTGACAAAAGACTCACTTCAGTTCCAAATTAAAATGATTGTGAATATTTCTGGCAAGTACAGAATTGGAAAAGCCCAAAATCTCCCACGAGAACAAAGGCCTGCAAGAACAGTTGTTGTGTATCCACTTTTTAACTGGTAAAGGTGGCTTGGGTTTTAATGGAGTCTTTTTCCTGTGCTTGAGATTCAGTCAGTGCTGGGCAGTGTCCAGAGTGGCTTTTCTCTATCCAGCTTTTCTCTTTCATCTTTCACTGCTCTTTTTTGCAAAGGAAAACTAAAGATGTAGGGCTGGAGATTTTACAGGAAATTACTTTGCTGCAGAATAGAGATTGCTGAACAGAATACCACAATTTTTCATTTTGGGGGGGAAAAAAGGGGCTGCTTAACAGAATAGAGTTCAGTTATTCCCCACCCCTTCACTGTGGCTGCTACTTTAAGTAATGTGTAAATACAAGTTGACCAGAAGTTTTCTTTTTCTCATGCAGTTATACCAATCTAATTTGGGTATTTATTTCCTCATCAGGAATACTCCTAAACACCACCATCCAAAACTTCTGGTCTGTCCTGAGAATGACACTTTTGCCTGCTTTTATCAGAAACACATTCTGACAATCTCTCACACTTCAATGTTTGGCTTCTACCCAGATGTACCTCTCTGAGTTCTATACATCCATTCCATACGTTAACCACTCTTGAATATGACCACCACCATGAGGCTGTGGAAAACCCAGTGACTCTTGTGTGATGTTGTGGAATGTGTCTGTCAGCCACTGACAGATCTCAGACACTTTCCTGTGCTTCTCCAGACTCCAGGTGCCCTTGCAGTTAGGACCCGTAGGGCTGGGGCACCTGATGTCCTCTGGTGCCCATGGTGTTAACTCAGAATTCCTGCTGTGTTCTAACCCAGCCCACAAGGGGAGGGAAAAGAGACATTAGTACCAGCACAGCATGGCTGCTCTGGAGAGCGAGCAGAGACACATGTGAGACACCAGTGCTGATGAAGACAGAAAGTTTTGAAGGTGCTCTGTGTGTGTGTTTAGTGGGGATGGAATTGGTGTTGCTGTGGGGATTTAACAGAGAGAGAGAAGAGGGATGTGAAGCTAATAGAAGAAAATGAGCCTAGGGGCACTTTTTACTAACCCATTTTTCAACACTTCACCTCTCATAATCCAGGCATTCCTAATCACTTCTAGCTTCCATAATGCAAACACAGTCACATCAATTCTGAGTAATGTAAACCAACAAATTTTACCCCAGGCAGAAGAGGAAACAGCTGTATGTGGTCTGCAGTTATCTTGCAGAAACTTTTTGGTGGTTAAGGCTGCAGCTACCAGAACTTGCATCCTCTAAAACTCTTGAAACACCTGAAGATGTACACATCAGCCATAACACTATATAATGGTACACAAATTACAGCTTAATTGGTCAGTAATAAAAACTTCTGCTTGGAGGTCTGTGATCAGATTGCATTTTGAAAATTTATTAGTAGGTCTTTCAATCAGGAGGATGAAGAGAAATAAAAGACATTTGTTTTAGGCCAAATTTAACTAGAATTAAATAATTTCAGTTCCAAAACTAATATCCTGTAATAGTCATCTAAATAAAATAACAAAATTAGTTTTCTGTCTTCATTCTGCTGCCATTTATGAGATCTTCACACTAGCACCTTCATGCTTTCCCCTTTACTTTCTGAACTGCTTTGAAGCAATGTCATTTTAACAGCCATCATCAAAAAGTTTAGTGTTATGCTTCAAGTCTTTTTCATACTCTCCTATGCAAAATCCAAGAAATGACTAAGCTGCTACCAGGGTTTTTATCTATTACACTAATAATTGCTTCCTTTACTCTCTTATTGAACTGTCTATCTGTTTACTGGGCTTCTATTTTATGAGTGTTTTGAGGCAGAGACCGTTGTTCTGTTGTCTTTGTACAGCATTAAATTGTTAGTAGGTAGCTGCTAAGTACTGTTGTATCTCTAAAAAGAATAAAAAATTAATATTAGAAGCTAGAAGAACAGTTCTTATTTCATTATTGTCAGAAAAAGTGGAGGTAAGGTGTATATTAAAATAATGTTCAAATTATCAAAAATATTTCATTTGCTAACAACATTCCCTAAATAATCTGACTTAGAGTCACAAGCATCAGCTGAAAACATATTCCTGAAATACTGGAATTTCAAAGTATGTGTGAATTATGTGAAATGAAAGTGAGCAAGAAATGTGGATTCTACAAGTGTGATTTTAACTACACAGAGTGGTAGAGGAGAATGTGAGTTAGATGACATTTTCAGATGGTATTTCTGCCTTTCTGAAATAAAACCTGTTAAAGGTATAAATTCTTGAGGAGAATCTAATGTATCTGGTTGAGTGTGGATGCTAGAAACTACAGCAGAAATTTGTGATGAGTGAAATTAGACAAAATAGGTTTCTCCCACAGGTTCTCCCACAAAACTGAATTATCTTACTACATGTTGTCTGTATTTGGTGTTAAACTATGTATTGGTCAATATATTTAATTAATATTACAAAAGTAGCATTAACTTTTGGAATTTTTTAATTTGCTAAGACTTTATGTTGAAAATTGATCTTTGCTTACACTTGGCATCTAGTTTTGCTTCTATCTTCCATTGAATTAAAAGCCAAACTGAGGATAAGCAGACTTCAGTAATGGAGCTTGTAAATTCCTTTCTGAGGAACTATATAAAGATGCTGCACATTCCTCAGCCAGGGCCTAAGTGGCTTCTTGCAATTACAAGCTTAATCATTCCATGATCCAAAAGCTATTGAAAGACTCAATCTTATCATTCCTTGCCTGCTTCAGCAGCTGAGATTGCAAATTCCTGCAACATGAGCAACAGGCGAGGAATAGTTTCACTAATCAGTCACCTCTCTATGCCTCCATCACACTTTCTGTAAAAGGGGGAGAGTAATGTGCAGCTTGGTTTGAACCTTAACTTACAAAAGAGGAAATCATGCCTGTGTGAATTTAGGGTTCTTTCTGCATTCCTGTGGTGCATAGAAGTTTGTTGCAGTACTTTGTTGTGCTAGGTGTTTGCAAATGTGAAAGAATGATCTCGTACTCAAACTAAAATTCTGCAGTTTACTCTTCATTATGCATTACTATTATTATTTTTATTATTATTATTATTGAAGACTTTGTGTTCTTACAAGTTATTTGTAAATTCTTGATGAAATGTCCTCATCAGAACTGCAAAATCTAGACTCTTCAATCTATAAAATATGTGAGTAAAAGTTGGATGATTTTCAGAGAACGTGAGTAATATAGACTTCTCCTTTTCCAGCTATAATAATGCACACACTTCCCATTAAGTCCCATTTATCTACTAAATTTAGTGTTTAAGAAGTCAACTATTTCCTCCTAATGTCATAAAATATTGTTAGGGAAATGGTTGGGGTTTTTTTAACCTTTCTGAATTTTCACAACAAAAAAATGATCAAAATTTTCCAAACAGCGAGCTTTTGAACAAAAATTAACTATGAAATGTTTACATCAAAGGGAGAAGAAAATAAAGTTTCTGCAACAGAATCCTGCAAAAAGTGGTGCTTTTCAAAGTTTGATTGTTTGCTCTGACACTAAACTCTTACAGGTCTTACAAATTCTGTTACTCTTGTGGATGGTGTAGATTTTCTAGAATGCTAAGACACTTCTTCTGGCATTCTTGAAATAAGTAGGGGACTGCTTTATCCTGAAGTATTTTAGTTGGGCAGTTTAAAGTGAAAGAATGTCTGTTGGAAAATCTACTTCACCACACCATTTTAAGTTTAGTGGTTTATTTGATGATTATTTTTGGTGGGATTTTTGGTGGTTTGTTTTTTGTTTGTTTGTTTGTCTTGTGTGTGTGTGTGTTTTGTTGTTTCTTTCTTTTAACATGTAAAAGGCTTGTTAAAACAGCAGATATAAGCAGAATATCTCTGATCATTCTTTGACATGAAGAATTTTCTTTTGCCTGTACACCAGATGCACAAATTTCGCTAACACAGACTAGGGACTTCTTTGGGCTCTTCAGTAATCTAACTCTGTGGTGGGTGAAATGCAGGAATTGTGATTTATCCAAGTATGAATTACCCAATGTTATTTGGCCCTCCTGAGATGGTGCTCAACATTATCCCATCTTGAAATGGCTTGAACTGTATAAACAACATGAAATAGAAAACCAAAGGGATTAGTGTCTCCTGGGAGACTAGGAAGATCCTTTCTAAAAGTTATGGGGCATGTGAGTGGTTCTGTCTCGGTCAGAGTGGTAACAAGAGCTTTTCCTCCCCCTGCTGTGATAATCCCAGTGTTTGGTCTGGTTTGTTCATAAGAACTGTGTAGGACTAGTGATGTTAGACACCTGTTAGATTTCTCTGGAGAGATAAATTGGAATAGAATTTCTCTTCAGCATTATCTAGCAAAAGTGAGCATCTTCACAGAGACATTGCCTCTCATCCACAGAGAATGAAAGCATTAATTCAAAGCCAGTTAAACAATTAGAAATTAGAAGTCATAATGCCTTGTGTCAAATTTTGCCTACTCTGTTGTATTTCTTTTTGTCTGCATTCATAACAATTAGACATTTCAGTAAAACTTAAAAATCATGTGACTTTCAAAGCAGAATATGAGTATGCTTTTCTCATTTTTGGGATGATTACTGAACATTTGCAGCTTACATTTTCAAGTTTTTGTCTACAATTACAGGATCTAATATATATTTCTTTTTTATATACAAGTCTACTTTCATTAGAAATGGCAGCCCTATGAATTTGAAATGACGTTATATTTGTAATAAAATGGAAGGTTTGCTGACACCACTGTTGCTTTAGGGTTATCATATGGCAGGAACACAATCTTGTTGGAGTTAAACATGCTTTAGTGCTTTGCAGTTTGTCATTGGAGAGCCCCTGGGTGTGTAATGGGTCTGCCTCTGGCAGTGGCTGATTTCAAATATTTTGGTCAAATGAAGGTTCTTCTTAACAAGTTCTTCTTTTGTTATTATGACCATAGGAGACTGTCTCATTGGCCAAACTGAAAGGAGACCAATGCCTGCTCAGACCTTTGCAAAGCACAAAGGCCATTATTAATAAGTCTCCACAGCTGTCACTGGCTAGCTGTGCAAACTGCCCATTACTAAAAACACATGCACCTTGTACTGTAATTCAGGTAGGGGTGATTCTGGGTATGCAGTGGCATCAATGAAGTGACAGCTCTAAAGTGGAGAATACCAGATTTGGCACAAATTTCTCCAGGCTTGTCTACTGAATATGTTCATACTTGACAAACAATCCTAAGTTCAGCTTTTGTCAGTTTTTTCTTTTCCCCCAAACTTACTTGTGGACACAAAGTGCTCCTGAGGCATCTTTCTCTGCAGGTGCCCTCAAGTTAAACTCTACCTTCTCTACCCAGACTGTCTTCCTCCTCAAAACACCAGATCCACTGCACCTTGCACCCCATCCTAGGCCTCCTCTATGTGGGCAGCCTCAATGATTCCTTATTTGAAGATTTTAAATTAAAACATTCACAGATCTGAAATATTTTCTGACATTTTTCTCTCTGGCTTTGTGACCTTGGCTTTCTGAAAAAGGCCAGTTATCTTCTGGCTTAAGGGGAAAGGATTAAGGAGGGCAATGGAAAAGAAATTGCATGCATCCTTCACAGTAAAATGTTGCCTTTTTTTTCTAGTGTTCTATTGTTGGTGGTTGAAAGAATTAGAAAGAATAAACTCCAAACCAGGTACTAATTGCTTTCATTTTCACAGAGATTTCATTAACAATAATTATCATCAAATTTTGGCAGTAATACTTCTACAAATTGTCAGGGGAAAAAACCCTCATACCCAAAATAAGGAGAGGTTTATACTATTTAACTGTCCAAGAGAGAGACTACAAGCCTTTATTTTATTTTTTTTCAGAGTCCTAAATGTAACTAGGAAGGGAAATGAGAAATTAAAAGTATCTGAGAATTATATGCATTTCACCTCTGTTTTTTCCTTATTCATAATCTCTTGAGAAAAGTCTGTGGCTGAGGGCTATCAAAGCAGTTAGTGATTTATCTGCAAGATCACTCAATATCTCCTGCATTTATAACTTAATAAAATAAATTTTTTTTTCCTGTCTATTTTTTTTTCTTTGAGGCATCTCATTTCTCTAGAATACACAATCCACTCACGTTTTCCCCTGTCAAGCTGTACTTAGTTTGGTCTATCAGTTATGATCCTTACCTGTTTTCTTTACAGGCTCTGGCATCTTCACTTAGTTTCTGATGAAGCTCCCAGTAGTATGTGGAAAGCAGGGTATGAGTTACACAGGAATGTGACTGCAGGGCTTTTGAGACCCCTAAAGAGCCACTGGATGGGAGCCCCCATGCTGCTCCTCCCCTCGATCCCCCACTGTTGTCAACTACGGCACCTTATCAACAGCGAGACACACTTGACAGGCTACATCAGCTGGGATAAATATAGCCAAGTTCCAGGAGCCAGGGAGCTCCAGCCACCCAAGGCTGGCTACCTCTGAGCTGTTGGTACAAACCAGAGCACAATACGATGCTGCACACGCGTACAGTGCCTTTCCTAGCTCCGGGCATGTAGTGCATGAAGAAGTCCAACAGTGCCATGTTTAGAGCTCATTCAGCAAACCAACTCTGATAGTTACATCTCCTGTATGCTGGTTCCTGCTTACTCTGAGTAGTGTATTTGCTTACATTCTTACTACTTATTTCAGTTTTTGGTTTTTGTCATAATTGGGTCAGAGATGAACAGCCCCTCAGAAAATGTTTTTCTTGTTTCTTATTTTAGCTCTTCTACTGAAGACTGTATTTGCAGAACTAACTGAACCTTAAGGAAAGAACTTTCTTTTGCAGAGACATTACTGACATTTGCAGTCACAAGTAGAAAGCATGACACTACTTAAATAGTTTTAGTCCTCCCTCCCCAGCCACCCACTTGATCCACAGCATACATTTCTTGAAAACCAGCAAGTTTCTTTTTCTTCTTTTAAATATCGTTTTAAAAATAGTTCCAAGGTTCTGTTTCATACCACTAGACATTTCAATTTTGCTTAATCATGTAGAAAAGACCTGAGGGAAACTCACTAGAAAATTATTCTTGTATGGCCATTTCATACTCTAATCATTGCTTCTTGTTTATTCATATATTTAGCATATGACAAAATAGTAACTGTGGACAATCATTCTTTTATCAGCCTGATGGTTTATCAATTTTGAGTTTTAAGCTTTTCCAGAAAAACTCTGGAGGCCAAATATTTAGCATATTGACTAGTATTGACAAAATAATAATAAAAAAAAAGAGGTGTGGTTTTTATTTTTATTCCCCAGCTTTACTATCCCTTAAAAATCTCATTTTTAAAGGATTTCATCTTTTGGCATGGAGTTCAGAATAGATCAGTGTGCAAGCAGCTCATCAGTCATTGTTTCTGTCTTTCACATCTGACTCCCTTGCTAGGCTGATAGGACAAATGTGAACATGCAAGAAATGCTGCTGCTACCTCCCCTGATTTGGGGCCAAACACTTCCTTGAGTGAGGAAGACAGGCAGGATGTTGTCTGTGCTTGTTTTCCATAGTCTCTGTTCCTAGTGGAGCACAAGTTACCATGATATGTCTTTGACTATCTTCTGCCTGAGAAGACACTGGGAGTCAGGAAATCTTGGCTATTTCCATTGACTTGAAATCTTTCAAAGGGCTTGGGTCTCACTTCTTCCCCACAATGAAACAGCTATGAGGATTTCATCTGATGCAGGGAAATGAGCCAAATCTAATAATAACTTTGCAGATTTTGTGATTTTTAATGTTATTTAAAGTAATATTTCAAATGTATTGCTATGCTTAAGACAGGGAAAAAGAAATATTTTGTCTGCTATTACACCTTAGGCTACCAGGTGGCAGCATTGTTGTAACAGTAAACTTTTTCTAGCATTTTCTATATTCTATTCTATTCTATTATCTTTAAATAATAAACTTCTATGCAAATGAAATACATAATTTCAGTGGCTACACTGACCCAAAATAGATGTGTAGTGGGTTGTGCTAACAACTTTCTAGTGCACTGCAACACCAGATAATTCTTTAGCAAGTGTGTGAAGTTTCATCCTGTATTCAAATGAAACTGATCTACAAGAACAGTGAAGCAACATGTAATAAATGTCTCAGGGCCTGTGCTTAAAAAGTAAGAGGAAAAATTCCTTCTCTTCCTATTCAGAAGAATTACTCTGAAATTATTGTTCTATGCTTCAGACAGTGGCTTTCACCATGTAATTCAAAATCAAGTTCAAAAATTACAGAAATTAGTGGCCTGCAGTGAAAGGCTGTGTGATTTTGAATACTTGCACTATGGCTTTTGCAGAGAAAACCAAGGATTTAATATTTATAGCACCTCCTTCTAAAAAGACTATCCATCTTCTTATTAAAAGGCTATGTATTTAGGTATTTGTGACTCTGCCCAAATGTAGCTATCCAGGTGGAAAGTCTATATATTACTTTTCTATTTTGGGCTTCTTTTCCTGGTAGCTTCTGTCATGCCATTTAATTTCTTGTCTCTATTTCTGTTTATTTGCTTCTCTGCCTCTTTGTTTTGTTTCATGGAAATGCCACCTCCTCGGTGGTTGGGCAGTTTCTGAGGACAAGGCAGTAAAATTTCCTCAGGGGCTGCAGATTTACTGGTGTGAATGGTGGGACAGCTGAGGTGGCTCAGTGCAGAGCACAGGCCCAGCAGGACTCATCCACTGAAGTGCTCATAGAACAATAGAATATCCTGAGCTGGGAGGGACCCACTAGGATCCTCAAGTCCATCTCCTGACTTTGCACAGGACAGCCCCAATACTCACACCACCTGCCTGAGGGCGTTGCCCAAATGCCTCTTGAACTCTGGCAGGCTCCTGCTGTGACTGTCCTGGGAGTTTTGTTCTAGTGCCCACCCACCCTCTGGGTGAAGAATCTGTTCCCAATATACAACCTAAACCTCACTTTGAGTTTAGTTTCCTTTGAGTTTTTGAATCACAGGGTGTGGGTGTGTACAGTGCAAAGCCACATGACCTTACTGACAGAACTTGAGTTTACAGGGGAGATTTGGGTAATGCTGCTGCTGCTTATTTGAGCTTTCCCCTGCACAACTGCTTTGTATCCCTACCATTTGCACTCCATATTTGAGTTCTTTCTCTGTATGTGACAGCAACTTACTTTCATTTCAGGGATGCTCTAATAACTGGCTTCATGATAAACAACCTGCATTGCTGCATATTCTAGACCATGAGGGAAAGATTCAGCCTGCATATTCTCAGTGAGAACTTTCTACATTTCATCCTCTGAAGAAGTTTTGTTTGTGCCAATGAGGTCCAGTGCAGGGGTCAGCAGAGTTTTCCATGCCTTTATCTCTGGGCTAATGTGGGACTTGGGCTTAATCCACACACTTGAATTAAAAGCAAACAGCCTTTGCGTCCTGTGCTTCAAACATTATCTCCCTCAGGCACATCAAAATGAAGGGGAGAACCAGCAGAGCTGGGGGGCAATGTTGGAACTTCAGAGAGGGAAGAGATCACACCAAGTGTGACCATGTGTTGAGTGGGAGGAGGAAATAAAAATGTGTGATTGAAGGGCATGGATGGGGGAGAAAATTGCTTTTTCTAGCTAATATGGCAGGGATTTGAAATAGATTCTCAAAGGACAAGAATATTAGGTGGGGAGCTGGGATAGAAATGGGGTGGAGGGAAGAGAACTGGTGATAAGGCTGAAACTGTAAGAGGATGTGGGATGGGAAAACTGTAAATGGCTGAACAAATACATTGGAACTGAGAACCATTCACATAAAGAGAAGCTGACTGGAGGCATTTGTGAAAAAAGTTGGCCTGAGAGGAAACAATAAACTAGCTGGGCAAAAGTTGAAAATGGACATTGAGAAAAAAGCAGTTGGAATGTACTAAATATGGAGGTATTGACTGACTGAAATCTAGGCATGGAGAAAAGCTGAACAAAGAGCTGGGAATTGATAGCTCAGGCTGGCAGAGAAAGGAAAGCGCTGTGTGGGTGAGGGGGAAAAATGGAAGAGGGAATATCTGGAGAAGAAATCCAAAATGCTGAAAGCAGACACCCAAAACTCAGACACTTAGGTAAATCTGAAAGAACCCAAACTGATTTGTATACGCAAATGCCCAGCTCAGCACCCAAACATTCTTCACTTTGCATAAGGCAGAGGAATTGAAGCATTCTGCACAAAGGCACCAGTGGTCAAAGGCTTCTTATACCTAGAGCGCTGCTGCTCTGCTGCTGGGGAGTTGAAAGAGAAGCTCAGAGGGAGCCCTTAAGGCACAGAAACTGCATTCCTTCCTACCACAAAGCCGCTTCCCCAATCCTTTGCATAACCTTGGTCTCCCCAATACCTCCTCCCACCCTTCTTTCTCCTCCACCACCTCCTGCTAACCCTTATCTGCTCCACCACATCCTCATTCCCCTCCTGTCCATAGACTGCTCTGCTCATTCTCACGTACTGCTTTGGCTCCCCAATAGCAAAAAGTAACTCTGTGGGGAACTAAAGGCATGAAGAAGGAGGATGTGGGTGGATGAGTGGAGAGAATGGAAAGAAACACAGAATAGAAAGAAAAATGCCTTGAAAAACCTGATCTACTAAGCCTGCTTCGAGTAGGGGATTGGATGGAGTGACCTCCAAACGTCCCTTCCAACCCAGGTTGCTCTGTGATGCTATGTGCTGATGTGAGGTGTGGGGCTGAGGCAGACACGGATGAGTTATGAGTGAGGAAATGAGAAATAATATCTCAGCCTACTGCTGTTTTCATGGTCTTTGGAAGAAGTTCACATTCCCCAGCGCTTGGAATAGGACTGATTATTTGGTTTATATACAGACTTCCCTAATAGCACAGGCTCAGCTGAGCCAACTGAACTGCAACGTGCAAATTTGTTAGAGAAGAAAGGTGAAACTCTGTGAAGTTTTAGCTACTGTCACAGTTGCTTTAAAGAGCAAGCTCTTCGTCTACTTGACTGTAATATATTAGTGGGTTCATTGCAGTAGCGTTTTTATTACAAGCACTACTTTTTTAGATATATGGGCATACAAAACTATGTAAATCTGATTTGAGTATTTCTTAGAACAAGGAAAGGTGGTAAAATAGCAAGTTAAGACACAAAGTAAATTAGAAATAAATGCAAATTCTAGGAATTGGTACCACGGTCTGTGTCATACCATAGTCTTTTCTATCCCTTATGCATACATTTTCAACACACAAGTGTGGGATTTCCATGCTGTTTTGGGCATTCTCAAAGAAAAAATGCTTATTGTGTTGTCATCAGTAATAAAGTCTTTTCTATGAATTTACAATGTGCAGCTAGAGTACAAGGAAAATTTTAAGCAACAGTATAAATAGATCAAATTGAGCTGTCATGTGATACATGCACTAGTTATGAAGCTGGCACTATAGTTCAAATTAAGCTTGATGATTATGAAGTGAATTTTGTTGTGTGGACATTTGAATGAGGGAGGAAAAAACAGGAAGAAATGGAAGAAAGGCAAAGAGATTAATTGATACAAATAGAAAAATAAACTAAGGCAAAAGCCTTACTGGGGAAAAGAAATCTGGCAATGTATAGAACCTAAGCCCAGTTGTAATGACAAGTGAAGACAAACATAGATTATAAAACTCTGTCAGTGTATGAATCTTGAAATGAGGATATAGAGATAAAATTTCATGAAGGAGGAGACAAAAAACCTCCAGCAGATATATTAGGATGTGTATGTATGTATTTTTTGGGAAGTTTAGAGGATTCAATAAATGTGTGATTTCAGGCAAAATAAACAATAGCACCTTTAAATGCATCTCTGTTTAATGTAGGTAAATAGTAGCTTACATCTAGGAATGTCTAAAACTCTCTTTGACTGAATAGAATCTAAAAATACACGCTACCACTGTAAATTATTATAAGCAGATTATCAGTATAGCCGCTGCAATTTTTCTTACTTTGGTGTCTCTGATGTACAGCTAGAGGGAGTCTAATATATTGTAGGAGCAGTTCCTTATTTTGAATTTAGCTCACTGATAGTTTTCTGAATAATCTTTCCACAAGAATTGATTAGGAACCATTCAGCAGCTAATAAAGCTGATTTTAAAAGCAGGCTGCAAAGGATCAAATATAAGTTGAATATCCAGCTGTAGTGTGAACACTTTTTTTGAAATAGGATTGATGATCTCTAACAGCAGTGGGCTGCAAAATGTTCGAATGCACTTGTGCTAATCATGGGTCATCTCTCCAAATAATGACCCCACCCCCTGACCTTTTCTGAGCATGTCTGCCTGTCTAGGACTTGGACACCTTCAGGGAAAATGGAATGCTTGCTCCTCTGTAATTTTGCAGAACCTGTGATTTAGTCATATTCATTTTGGTATTTTTGTTTAAAACAGCCCAAGAGCTTCTGCTTGCATGTGCAGCTGAATGGTGATAATTCAGCTTGCTCAGACAGCCTAGTGTCCCCAGCAGTTGGATTGTGGGGCAGACAAACAGTGCTCTGGCAGAGAAGCATCATCATTTGGTCTCTTTCACAGCTGCAACACATGATTATTCACTCTTTGTGCCACAGATGAAAAACCTAACCAGAAACAGATGGGGAGTGAGTATTTTTAGAAACACTATTTCAAAGCATTAACAAGAGGAAGAGAAAAAGTTTTCAGCTTTGGAGATAAAATTTTAAACCTCCTTGTTAAAGTATATTCGATATTAGTTTGAAAAATTATTAAATTATTAATAATACTGTCCCCCAAATATTTTTCTCAGATTCTTCTATTTCCATGTTTCTTGTGGTCAAAACCAGTGTAAAATGCAAATTCTTTAATTCAAGTATAAGTAGTTGCTCTAAATTAACATTTTATAGTAATGCACAGTGCTGAAATAGCTCATTTAAAGGTTCTTGTTGTTTCTGTTTGAATGCTTATTTTAATTTTGTATTATTTCTCCAGCATCTAATTGGATTTTATGCAAGATTTGCTAGGGAAATGGAAAAATAGGTCTCATAGATCTTAGAAGGATTTTTGGTAAGCTTGAAATGGCTTTTGTGATATCCTAAGCATCTCCACAATTAATTCAAGAGTTGGCTCTTTTCAGTTATCATAGTTTTCCTGCAAGAGGAAATGATCCTTCTCCTCCAAATTACAGTGTCAGAGAAGGATCAGTTCCGCTTTTGAAGCTGGGTTTATGATAAAGATATTTTTATGGAGAGAGGAATTTTTACTCTAGTTTTCTTGAACATCAAGTCTGGGAGTCTGATGAGTGCAAATGTCTTTAATCTCTTTTTATTTCCAGGCTAGCAGTGGAGAGTCATCATCAGTACCAAGCAGAGAAGTCTCGAGCTTCTAGCTCAGCAAGAAGAAACCTTAATTGTGCCAGTGTTTGGTGTTGTTCTCCTCTTCTGAGAGCTGCCTTCAACATCTTCAGCTTCCATCCTGAAACTTTAGTATGGATGCAGATGGAGTTATCTAATTTAGTATTACATTATTTCCTATAGGAAGTAAATCCTTCTAGTACAATTTTAGAAACAAAATGTCTTCTTAATTTGACTTATCCTAACTCTAAGTGAATGAAAAATATTTGACATGATCCTCAAAGCACAGCAACTGAAAGTTGGATTACAAGATTTTTAGAAGCATGAAAGATAACTCTCTGTTAATTTTTGGCACTGACTGATGTATTTATCATGTTCATGAACTGGGAATAAAATTGGGAAGTAGTACTTTGTGATGTTTCTTAACCAGGAGCTCCTTTCTAGTTTGGCTCCAAAGAGACACTGTAGGCCATGATGTCACCAGTCTTTTCACTTCCACAGTGAGGTTGTTAGTGTAGATAACGCTGACTGTGTTTAGATTTAATTTTGAGAACTCAGGTCTTTAAGAAGCTCATCACTTTCAACTATTTCTGGTTTCAGTGAGGAGCCAGCTCTGAAAACTTTCAAGTTATTTAGTGTTATTTGGCATGTTGTACTGCATTTCAATATTGTTTAAAAAACCCCCTTCTCTTCATTCTCGATTTGCCTCATTTCACCACATCTATTTTGGGAAAGTCATGATGATATTTCCTGATTTTTGAGTGATTGAAACAGTTGAGATATGTTAAATAATGTTACAACTTAAGATGCTAATTTTCTTACTGTTGCTTCTATTTGGATTTAATTTCTCTGTCTAGATGTACTGGCTAAATTTACCATCGTGTCTCAGGTATTGAATTATCATTTATTTTGCATTTTGAGTGTTATCTGCACAGTGTGGTTGTTATTAGTTACTATTAATTGTTTTACAGTAGGGATTAAAAGCCACAGTTAAAATCTTGAAACTCTCGTCTGCAAAGACATGATTAAACACAACTTCTTTCCAAGAAAGATTCATAGGCTAGAATCAAGGAACCACTGTGGGGGAATGCAAGACAAAAGAACAGGAGCAGGAAAATAATAAAACCACAGAAGAACATGGTTAATTGTTATGTCCTAAACGGGATGGGGATATAAATGCAATTCTTGGTATACATGACCAGAAAGTGTTCAACTGGCAGAGTTTTTGCACAGGAAAAAATAGCGAGAAACATATACATATATGTATTTTTAAATTTCCTTCAGTACTGTAGTCTCTTTTACAGTCTCTTACATTTGTTACTGAGTTTGACGCCGTTGATGATGTTTCCAGGTAAATTAAAAAGTGGCTACAGATGGATAAGACCCTACACCCCAGTGCACCTTTTGTTCAGACACCACACAGGAGCTGTATCTGCATAACTGAATGCGTGACATTTGTTTGTGATGTAATCATTTATTATGCAAACATCAAAACATCATTATATCTAATTTTATTAAATATGTACATGTTATTACTATTTAAAAGAACGGGTATCATTCCAAGATCTGCAAACTTCTCTCTAGCTCTGAGAGCTGCGGCAGAGCCTGTATTAATGCTAGTTTAAAAGCTGGAAGCTAACGCAGCGTCACTGTGAGTGACACAGCACCACCTCTGGAGGCAAAACTTCACTGGCTGTATTCTTTAGTTACAATACAATCAAAAAAACCAAAAAAAATTCTTTCCTGACAACAATATATTTGTACATTGTTTAAATTTCCCAACTCTGTCCAACTTGGAGGATGGAAGCAAAGAATTCTGTCATGATTAGGATTCTCAGATGCTGAAGAAGGGAATTCGTACCAGAAACATCTGATGATAAAGGCTGTTTAAAGGCAGAGAGGGGGGCACAGGAAGCAAAGAGAAAGATGCGTCCATCTCCTCTGCTGGTATCCAGCCAGGAGCTCTCAATATTTTTCTTGCTTAGGGTCCCATGGCCTCAGTGAGGATAATGCTTCCTATCAGTGGCCCCCCTTCCCATCACCTCTCCACTAAACTGGTAGGTCAGCTTCTTCTTAACTTTCTTGACCTCCCCTGTCTTGCCATAGTTTCTCAAAGCCCGTGCCATCTTCTGGTAGGTCATTTTCTTGCGATTGCCTTTCTGGATGCCCCAGCGATGAGCCAATGCTTCTTTGTGCTTGGAGGAGAACTGGAAAGTACCTTTCTCCTTGTCCACCCACCAAATGCTGTCCTTCATGTCCCCACTGCGAAGAAGGTCCAGAAGGAACTGATACAGACGTATCTTTTTCTTGCTGCCTGTGTGAGTCAAAGAAGAAAGCCAATGGAGCGTTAGTATTTGTGTGTAATTCCTGGTGAAACAGCAGAAAGTATCTAAGTATTTCAGCTAGCTTGGGAGACACATAACCTCTTCGGTTTGCAGCATTTATAACAGTAGACAATGTAACACTGTGAGGACAAAATGTGGGTTGAAATACCAAGAAGAAAAAGCAAGAATAAGTAATTCCAAAGGCTAAACTTCTGAAAATAATTTGCTAATTTGAAGCTAATTGAAAAACATTGCTAATTCAAAACTAACCTAAACCTAATTTTGGCAGATTATGCAGAATGTGACTCTCAGGTGCTGAGCAAAGAGAGCTAATTTTTTTTTTTAAATTGGTTCTTCCTTGACCTTCTTCTCTTGGTTTTTCTGGCTGTTAATAAAAATTGGAACAGAAATGGCAAAAGCCATTCCCATTCAGGAAGCCTGAATAGACAAAGCTGAAGGAGGCAGGGGAATACATTAAGAAATGAGGTTTGAGGTAGTTACGGTTGTGAAAGATTCAGAGGAGTCAGGAAAAGAAAAGCTTTGGCAGTGGCATAAAATACTAGCAAAGCACTTCTACAGTTCTATTCATTATCATCATGGTAATACAACACCTGCTCAGTTCAGAGCTTGACAAAATCCTTCTGTTTTCACTGACCTGTTTCTCCATGCATAATTCCAGGCCCAGGGTCCACACCATCATTTTCCCCATCTGATACCTCCAAGGGGGGGCTCTGTCTCTCTATGTCCTCCTCATCAGAGCTGGGCTGAGGTGGAGAGAAGTACATCCGGGGCAAATAGGACACCTTTTGGAGAACAGAGTAGTAGAGGGAGAAGGCAGTGATACAGACCAAGGGCATCAAGATTAAAAAAGGAAATGTAATGAAGAGAGGCACAGAGAAAAGCGGGGAGAAAGTAAGAGGTAAGGGAAAATGTTTAGTGCAATACTGACTTGTTGTTGACATTTATAATAAATGCCATCCTATTAAGAAACACTTTCAGATAAAAGTCAACACACAGGTACAATGATGCACAACAAGAGGGAAGAATGAATAATGTGAATGTCAGAACTTTCTTATATCTTATATCCTATGCCAGTAACAGTGCCACTCTTCCCCCATATCTCCCCAAATCTTGCTTTCTTCCTCATGAGTTTCTGATCCTGGTTGTCTATCCCCAGAGTGAAACTGCTTTTCAGAACAACTTTTTTCCTAACACAGACCATCTGGAGCTAAATTTGAAAGAGGTGAACAGTTCTGCCCTATCATGGCTGGCTTTGGCTCTGTTGTCCTCTTCCTTTCTCAGACATAGCACCTCCTGATGGCACTCTAACCCTATGGGACTGCATTCAAATTTGGAGATGGGATTATGCCAGTCCATCAGCCTTTTCTCTTAAACTTCCCCCATGAGGAGAGGAGTAGCCTTAACACTAAGATAAAGGATGTATCATATCAGCCCATATTATCTTTTCCCAAATGGCTATCTGAAAATTCCCCATTAGGGGGGAATTTCTCATCTGCAAAACTAGCAAGCCAGTTTTTGTGTTATATTCTCTTGCCCTTATATAGAGGTGTTGTCAGAAGCAGTGTGGAATATACCTCAGCTCTGTACATTCTCAGTTCTGGTCTGGTTTGCTAGGAAATATGACCACAAATTATTGCATCTTCTTATTAATGTGAAACAGGTCAGTCTGAGGGGCAGGGAATAAGAACCCAGTCCCTACATTAGAAAAACCCAACCAACATCCCCCAAACCCAGCAGCATATCTCATGCCACTTTCATGAAATGGGACAGAGATGCTAGTCCTTGAAAGTGAGCTCCTTTTGCGCTGCTTTTCTCCTTCACCAGGAAAGGATGTCTTGAGCCTGATGCCCTCCCCAGGGGACCTCAGATGCTGGGCAGTGGGTGTTCATGAGTCACACCACTCCCCCTGTGCTTGGCTTGGCCGAGCGGTGCTTTTTGGCTGAGTTTTGCACCATTTTAAAATGTCCCAACAAGGCGTGTGCCAAGGGCTGCTGCGGGGGCACAGCAGCTGGCAGTTGAGGAGTTGGCAGATTGGCTGCAGCCGATCTGGCAGGAAGGGCAGCATTGGGCAAGAGCGCGTGTAAGCTTCCTGCCAGATCCCCAGGAGTGAAACTTCAGCCCTCACCACAGTCACCTTCAGCTTTTTACAGTTAAGAAAGCTGCAGCCTCAGGGGTGGGAAGGAAGGGAGAGACTGTGCCATGGGGGAAGGGGAATGAGAAGGTGGGACAGTGTCCTGCAGGGGAGGGGAATGAAGATTGGTGCCCCTGTGGAGAAAAAGGCTGTGGAAACCTGGAGTGTTTGGGGAGGTTGTATGGGAGTAAGGAACTGCTTCTCTGGGGCTGGAGAGGGACAGTGGGAGAGTGGGAGGGGCATGGTGTCTTTCAAGCAAAGGTGGTTGCAGAGGCCAGCCTGGGGAGTTGAGTAAGCTTTCCCCACGCTTTCCCCACACCGTCCCCACCTCCCCTGACTGCTGTACCTTTGCTTACAGAAAGATGCTTGCTCTGCACCTGAAACTTGGCAAGGGCAATACAGTGTCACACAGTTTTGGGACAGAGTCACAGAGGATCTGCCTGTGTGCTATAAAGAGTCAGATTACTGATACAGTTCTGGAGAGAGAAAACTTAAGCAACTACTTTCCATATTCTGATGTTTTCTTGGGATCTGTGGCACCCATGTGTGATTTTCCTCTTTCTAAAGTTCTTCTCACACCTTTCCAACCTTCTCTTTCATTCTCCCTTCAGAATGAATATTGTTTTTCTTATTTTATTATTTCTGAGGCCCCTGTTTGCAGGCTAACGAAACATTTCAAACAGATCTTGTTTGTGAACAGGTTAAACTGCAAATTTGATTTCACAAAGTAATGTGATATCAACAGAAAATTCAAGAAATACCTTTGCATGGTCTTCCTTTATTGCAAACAGTAACTGATATTGCAGGACAAGCATGCTAGTTAAAAACTAGCAAATTTAGAGGAGGATTAAAACTTGCTTCCTGCTTCTTTTTCTTTGCCTGGGACTGTGACTGAGACCCACCAGAAGCTGAACTTCAGAGCATGCCAAGTACTATTTGCATGATCTATTCTAGGAATAAAAGTAAAGTAAAAAGCCAAAGATCCCTTTCTGGTAAGGAAAGAAGAGTAGTGGTGAATTCTACATACTAATGTCTGCAGCTTGGTAGAGTGTAGGGCAGGGAGATTACAGTGCTCTTTATCAAAAGTTGTAACAAAATGAGTTCCCTGCCTTTCATCCTGAAATAAAATATGATAACTGAGTAGAATGAACGGGGATAAGCAGAAGTGCCCTCTCTTGTTTTTTGGTTGTGCTACCAAAGACATCCCTATAGGGGCTCGTTTTCATCCTTTGCCCTTGGGCAGAGGTAATGGTTGGTCCTTATGTATTAGCAGTTGCAATGAGCAACCGAAACATCTTGAAGCTTCCCACAGACTGCAGTTCCATGATGCATTTTTTATATTTGTAACTTTCTGTTCCTAATTCTTTGTTTGTATCTACATCTTATATTCTATTCCTGATTTTTTGATGGCTTGCAGTTTCCTGTTGTCAGTGTTAACTTACTCATTCTATTTTTTCTCTTCTTTCTTTTTGATTAATACAGTATTAACATACAATTTCAGCTTGCTTTGAGCAGGGAAACCCAAAATGAAAAACCATGCATGTGGTTTTTCTCACGAAGTTTCAGCAAGGGTACTGTTATACACAGCACTGTAATCAGCAAACACTCTGTTCTCCAGCTTCAGTTCTACTCTAAATACTTTGTATTTAGGACATTTCATGTACATTGGGAAACTCTTTAGCACAAGATCTCCCAGCTTTCTTAGTGCTCCCAGTAATGACTTCGGGCATATTCTTGTAGGATCAAGAGTAATTTCCCCACCTACTGTGCTTAGTATCTTTGCAGAATGATGGAACACCTTATAATTTCAGCTTCAGTGAGACTTCGCTGGTGCTTTGGTGACTACTGCATAGTGGAGAATCTTTTTTACAGGGAAATGCCTGGCTTAATGTAAAATCTGACCAAAGACAAGACAATGTGCTTTGGCTTGTGACTTATTTACTCCTAGATAGAAGCACAAGGGTCTCCTCAGCCTGTGGTAGAATTACCAGTGACATGTCTTTGTCAGCATTTCTCAGACAAGTCACTGTCAGGGTTCCTTGGAAATATTTAAAACTTTACTACTGCTTCAAAGCTCAGCATTACTTCTCAATAGTCATGGATAGCCTTGCTCTAATGATACAAAGCTTCTTAGGTCCGCTTCATCTGCAGAATTCCAAACCAGTTGATTTTCATTCCAAATGAAACAAAAATTTGAAATAACAAACACCTCCACAAAATGCAGTTCTCTTTTTAGACAGTATGGGGAACATGATTTTTCCTTATCCAGATAAAAATAATGTTTAAAATACATTTGTCCTGAGAATGAAGAGATTTACAGCCTAGGAACTGTCCTAAGAACACGTCCTAACTCATTTCAGCAATCTCTTTCACTCACTAGTATGCATTCCCTAATGTATTATTTTCTTTACCACTATCATATTCTTTCCATTATCACTGGAAATTCTGAGCAGGGGTTGGTAGCCATACCTGATGGTTGAGTCCGATGTGTGTGGTTGGGATTGCAGAATCCAAGACATGCATTTGCTCAATCTCCATGTGCCTGTAGAGCTGCTGCAGCTGGGGAGGCTGCACACTCTGCAGTTCTGTGAAATGGTTGTCTCCAAAGGTCTCAAATTCACTGTGCATGTGGTGTGGATGATATTCCCAATAATGATCTAAAGAATGTAAAAGTAGATTGTCTGTCAAGATTAAACAATTAAAAAACATGGCATTTACCTGGCTTTCATTGATTCTTACTCCTGTCACTGCCCTTTCTGCCCTTTCCAAACCACTCCTGTTGACCTGTCTTTGCTGACAACCTGCATATACCCCTGTAAAATTTCTTTTCCTAATCTCATAAATTCCTGTGATTGGGAAGTAATACTTAGGCCACTTTAAGAAGGACAATACTCTCCGATAGTTAGATGGATTTCAATGATAATTTAACGCAAGATGCAGAGGATATTAATGCTGGCACCTTTCTCAAGAAGAGACCATAACAAGTTTCAAAACATTGTCATTCTTGAGACAACAAATTCTACTGATTTACATACTGTCATATTCTTACTACACTCTTCCTCACGGCATGGAAATGAGGAGGTGGAAAAAATGTAAAGATTATTCTGCAGCTATCTTTAGTCTTTATTTTACTGTGCTAGCAAAATTTCAGGAATGCTGCAGAAAAGGCACTTTTCTAGTTATTTCCTGCTGTGTTGCTATATCACACATTTTTAAGTACCAATACTAGAGAGTAAAAGGATAAACACATGTTGAAATCTGGTGTATGCTATATACAGGAAGGCTAAATTCTAATGCAGACTCTTTTTCTACCTTTTTTATCTCTTTAGTACAATTGAAATTTCTGTGATAATTTGGATTTATTTTTTTCAAAAATATAAAGTTGTACTTAAATAGCCACTATGATGTTTCCTGATTCATTTATCTTTGAAATGAAATTCCGTATTATTCTCAGTTTTAGATTTCTGGCTTTTTTAGTTCAACGTAAGCCTTCAGGTTTTTAGAATGTCATATTTGCTGCTCAAAATTTAAAATTTTCTACATGAAATGTGAAGTATTGCTAATTCTGTTTTTAGAATTCTATAATTCTGTTTCTATATACAACAGCTGCATACATAATTTTGCACATATTTATGTGCAACCTGTTTTTAAAATCAATGTCAACACTACGTGCTCTGCTCTAACTGAGCTTGCAACTAATCTTCCAGGGTTCACTTTTTTTGTGCATCACTTTATGCATGGCTGAAAATTCTTTATGTTATTCTGTGTAACAGTTCTAATTTATATCTTATTATTTATTCCATGTTCTCTTCCCTTATTAAATTATTAAAAATAATTTCTGTCATTCGCTTCCCATGTTTTCAGGTTGCTGTCATGTACTCTTACAATCTACTTCCAATTATCACTTCAGCTAGGTTCAGCTCTGAGTCTTTCAGTGTAAATCAGTATATTCACCTCCCTATTCACACTTGCACATGTCTCCAAGCTCCCTCCCAGCTGTTGACATCCTTCCAATAACACAATGGACAGAATTCAACATGTTCCCTTAAATGTGGTTAAAGTTATAGAGGAACAATTATCGGGTTCTACAATATATGTTATTGTGCATGACATGGATACTAATGTGCTATGAATATTTTCCTTAAATATCAAGTTCATTCTTTTTCTCATCTCCTGTCTCCTCATCCTTCCTCATTTATGTTTCAAACAGTTAAATGTAATCACACTGAGGATTTGAAATCCAGGAGAGTGACTTTAAGAGCTTCCTTTAGAGTGAACTCAGTGATACTTTTATACCAAGCATAGTTCTACCTGAGAAGCTGTAAGCTCTTTCAGCTGTCTTCATGCTCAGGCCTGTAGAAATTTATTTGGAGGCCCTATCAGACCATTTATGACACCATCACTAACATTTTTTGTCCTTTCTGCTTTTCTGATTCATGAATAAACCTCATCACTGCATGTGAAAGGGGCAGAAATGTGCTTATAAAAGCATCCAGGGAGCTGCTGCATTACTTTGTCATTTCTTTGCTTTGTTGTATGGCACTTTCTGTGGGCTATGTATGCATTTTATAGCCCTAAGATAATTACACTGCACAGTAGCACTTCTTCATGTTGCAGTTCAAGAGAGAAATTTCAGTTTCTAGGGTAAAAAAAGTGGGGTTTATGTGTGCAAAGGACCCAGGTGTTTTTACATCCACATCTACTTCAACCCAGGAAATAACATGAGTTGAAATGCATAATTTACCTGAGCCTGTGTCCTGATAGGAAGCTTTGAGCACTTTCAGTGTGAAACCTTTCCATTTAGTTGGAAGTCTGAGCCACACTAATTTATGTTTTCTCTGGGTTAAATTACTGCAGATTTCTCTAAGTAGAGCCAACCACTGAGATCCCATGTACCACAGGCAACCCTACATATTGAATTGTTGAGAATACATTGCAGAAATAATCTAAACTTTTGTTCCTTGGAGTGATCTGGCTCTACTATGTGGAAAGTGCTCTGTCAGAGGGCAATGTATATTCCCAAAATCCTTGTCACTGATTATTTACAACGGCAAATGAGATCTATGCACAACTGGGAGGATGGCAAAGCCCAGGAAAAAGGCTCTGAGGCCATCAGTGGCAGATCTTCAGCTGTCCTACTAGCAGCAACTATGGTGGCCAAGAGAGAACGAAGAAAATTTCCAACATGCATAGCCATGTGTATCTGTGCACCCTCTAGGTGGTCTACTTTTGATTATTTTAAAGTATTTTTTTATCAGCAGTAATGTTTTTAGATACTTTGAGATACCTCTTAGGTTTTTGGAGCCTATGACAAGGTTACTGTTGCTCCAGAATGGTTTTAACTTTTCCCTTGGCAGATTAATTAGCCTATGGATCACTATTTGTGCATGTTCGTGTGAATAACTAATTAGAAGTTATCATATTAATTAATAAATTCCTTTTTGATGGAATTAGATGCTGCTGTAAAAATAAAGTAATAAAATAATACTATTAGCACAGCATATAGAATTTAAAGTAATGACATACTAGTTTTACACTACAAAAAAATCTGTCAGAAATTACTTTAACACAAACTTATGTCCAAATATTCAAGTTGTGATAGGGAGCAAAGTCCTTATTCTTTCTAAAATATCTATAATTTCCCAGTAATGCTTAGGGAAAAAAAAAATGGTTTAGTAACATTAGAAGAGAAGTTACAAATCTGTCTCCACAAGCCCTTCTGCAGTTAACCGTCCTGGCTAAGTTATTGCACATGAAAATAAAAAGAGAAAAATTTAAATATCTGTGTCTGCAGATATTTGAGTTACCAGAAACTCTTTACCTCTATGCTCTTTATTACTGTTTTGTCAGTGACACATAGCAATTTTGTTCTTTTTTCTAAAGCATGAAGGTGGAAGGAAGAAAAAAGACAGGAGATAAAAATTCTAGAAATGGAAAGTGCCTGTTTTTTGGGTAAAGGAAAATGTCATTAAAAGCCAAGCTATACCTACACAATGGAGTCATTATGAGAAATTTCATGTGAAGTGAAAGAGGATGTGAAAAAAATTCTCTCTTACAGAGACATGGAGATCATGTTTGTTTTGGTCTTGTATGTAGTGAAAGGTTAGAGGAAGGACAGTCATGAATTCTGAACTCCCTCCCATGACAGAGAGGATGTCAGCCTGTTGGGAAGCAATAGCTGACCTAAAGGCATTGTGTTAATATTCACCATGGAGGTAGATTCTCACTGCACAAGTGAGAAAACCTGGCTGAACTTTTTCACGCACCTGCTCATCACTGTGAATTGCTTTCTCCTGTTCTAATAAATGAGTAACGGCAGAACCAGTGGTCAGAATATGAATCGGGCTCAAGGAAGGTATTTATAATAAATGAGCAATTTATTATAATAAATTTATAATAAATGAGCAATGGGCTAAATCTGCTTTCTGCAGAGCAAAACCGTGCAGAAACTCATGAGCCAGCTATTGGGGTGGAAGCGCCAGCGCCCTGTCAGCACGGCGCTCTGCCCGCCTCAGGGGACAGCTGCTGCCCTGCCTGCCCTTGGGAGCTCTGGCCCACTGTCTCTGGGTGCTGCTGCTCTGGGCTGGGCTGATTTGCCAACACGTGCTGAACTAGGAGAGGGTTTCGTTCACAGACCCACACTGCACAGCTTACAAGTTCTCACTGTGTTTTGCATATCTGAAAAAAAAACAAGTCAAGGAAAAAAAACCCGTAGAGAAAATGAGAAAAATATTGAAGGACACTGGAAACTCAATGTCTTGATCAGACACTACAGAATCACTCTTGAGAAGAGTGCTGTGATCCTGGGCAGAGCATCAGTCTTATCTAAAACAATGTTAGAATCTCATTAGCTCTCACTTTACAAACTTCGTGACTTTAATTATGTCAAATGTTCAAAAGCCTATGGGTCAGGCCCCATCAAATAAGATCTTTGAAGGGAGGGAATTTTTAATGAAGTTTGGAGTTCTTCCTCTTTTTCATACAGCATTTAAGACTAAGGTTCATATGTTTGCACTTTCCTCCACTTCTATGTGGGCTAATAAAATCAAAGCTGAGATTCCTAAATGGTCATGTTACTCCAGGATGTGGAACGAAAATAAAATCTCAGATCATGAAATCTAGTAAGTTCCATGATGCTAGCAACAAAGTGAACAAGGGTCAGCACTCAGCTTCATACAAAAAGAGACTTTTACTAAACCTGTATGTTTGGCAATAACAGAGACAAAGCTGCAGTGGAATTTTGTAATTGCTAAGATTGCATTAGTGTTACAAAATGTGCTGCCTTACGCTTACAGATTTACAAGCTCAGGGTAAGGTGATGGACTAATACCTGATCGCTCAAAGCAACTTCTGTTCTGGGTGACTGTGTCCCTGTGTTTATTAAAGTATTTAAAACAGTGGTGCACTGCAGTACAGAAAATAATTGCACACAATGCTTGTGGTGATAAACATATCATGTTTTGGTTTTGCTTGTTAATGTCAGTGTTCACTTATTGGATATGATTTCCTACATATTACTTACTAATGGCACAGAGCTACAGATTTTTTGTGGACTTTACTACCTATTTGTGTAAATATGAAGTAAGGGTTTCCTTCAGTACTATATTTGAGGAAAAGGGACAGTAATGCATGTAGCCCAAATCTACAGATTAAGACATTGCCATCACCCTTTCACAAAATTAAATTCCAAGCAGTGAGAGAGAGGTAGTCTGACACCTCAGGAAATTTTCCTATTTCTTTAACAGTCCCTTGTCAGCAAAATCAGAAGTATTATTTTGTCTAGTAGCATCTATTTGCATTAATTGGTAGTATTGAGGTGCATGGTGGTACTGAGACGGACGAAATTATTTTTATGTATTGTCAGTGATCTCACTGTACCCCAAGCTGAACTCTCTTACAATTCTGTTCTTATTTCTTCTTTTACCCTCCTATCTATTCAGGTTCTTGTCTCTGTCACTGCTTTCACTGCAGCACCTTTTTATTCCTTTCCCCTTAATTTTTTCAAACATTGAGCCTTTATCCACTTTGTTCTGAACACTTAGTACATATTTCTAAATGTAATTTGTGGCATCATTTTGCTGCTCTGCTGCATGGCTCTTCTCAAGTCTATATACTTCTGTTATTTAAACAAAATGAAAGCCAGAGTTGGGTTTTTCAATGCTTATTTGAAAGAAGGAAACTACAATAATTTGTGGATTTTAGTCTCCAACTGTATTTTTTGGTTGTTCATTGCTCTTTTGGACTGTGAGCAATTTAGGACAGCACAGAGCACAGATATTTATACACAACCAACTACAGTACAGGTGCTTTCATAAATAAAAATTTGATTGAAATGTGAAGCCTGGGTTTAGGTTGCCTCTTCCATAAGCCCTTATTGTAGAAGTTAAAAACATGGGTTTGGGGTCTTTAGGGCAAGTGTAGCACAACTTTAGGAACAGACAAGTTTCTGTTTAAAGTGCTTGTTTAGGTACTGCTTAGCTGTAACCCATATAGATCACACTTCTGTTGTGTCCATTATGATGAGTAAAATCACCTCAGTGATATGAGAAATGTAGCTTAGAACAGCCTTGCAATAGAAAAGTCAGCAGTAAACCAGATGGGGGTGATAAAATTATGAAAGATAAAGGGATGTTTTTGCTTGAGGTAGCCTAGACTTAATGACAGAAAAGTTATTTCCCAATGCTTTTTCCTACATGGCATCTTTTATATTTATTGTTTCATTGTCACAATTGCCTTTTGAGATAATCAATGTTATCCTGTTTTATGAGTGTGCAAACAGGTATGGGGTGTAATGTAAAAACCCTGAATTTCCATGTGGAATTTGCTGGGTTTGATTAATGAGATGTGACAGATGCCATGAGATAACTTATAAAAACTGAAGTAATTCTTTGTCTTCAGGTGTTAAGAATATCATAGGTGTTTCCAGAACAAAACGTAGAGAACAAATCTCCTTCAGCTGAATGCTCAGAGCAATCTTACTCAGTAACTCACTGCTCTTTAAAATAATTTCTGTTGCCACAGACAAAACTGTGTTGTTTACACATTAAAACAGTGCTGTGTTAATGATGAGTTCATGCCTTAAATTATAACAGCAATGGGTCCTGTTGCTGTATCAGCGGGAATCTTTCAGGGAAACTCCAGGAGCTGCAGGGACTGCCAGCAGTAATACAGTAGAACGGTGCTTTTCCTTCCTGAGTCAATATTGACCCTGGTATTTCCAGGGTGGTGTTGCTGGACCATTGTATTGCACAGGACACAAAATTCACGAGCAAGACTCTCGCCTCTGCATTGATTTAGAGTCCAGTGCCCAGACAACATTAAAATATGGACACCAAAGCTTTGAAATCACATACATAAATTGAGGTAATAAATAATCATGCAGCATTTTTACATTGAGTTATGTTTATGTACAAACAGCTACAAGGAAGTTTTACATAGATTTAGAGAGAGGAAGTACTTGGGTGTGCTGGAGGAAGAGTGAAAGTTAAAGTTAGGTGTGGCAGTGTGCAATAGAGATCAAAAGAAAGAGAAAAATAGATGGAGTTGAAAGGGGCTAAATATCAAAGAAACCTAATTAAAATAAAAACATGAATAGGTTATCTAGGACCTAAGTAGAATGGAAATTGGACAGGGGAATACAAGAAGAGGAATACATTGTTGCAAATCCATATTCTCAAAAATTTTTGAAGTAAATGGAATGCTTTTGATCTGCAGAGGAAAAAAATACAGTAAAGATAATGAAGGAAAGAGATCATGAGATCCCACTTTCCTGGAAACTCCTTGCATCATAGAGTACTTTTTAAAATGCTCTTTCTCAGAAACCATGTTGCAATTGCTGGGTTGGAACAAATAATATAATAATATAATATTATTAATAAAATAATTTTTGTTCCTGATTTTAAAATGTGCTCCTATATATTATAGATCACAGCAATAAATTTGTTATTTTCTTTTATGTCCTAAATCTGTTTCCTGTGGTAACCCATGAGACTTTATACTCCAAAGAGGTATTTTTTGACTTACCACCATGACTCTCTCCATCACTGTTGAGATACTGGTAATAGTCATGGGGCTGTCGGTAGAGGTCTGACTCATAGGATACCATGTCTTCAGAGGGCTGTAAAAAGAAGAGGAATTTTTAGAACAGTAAGTTTACACAAATCCTTTCCAAATTATTCATACAGTTAGTGAAGAGCTGATGCCAACCCATTTTACATTGCTTAGGGAAAGAAAGGGGAGACTTGAAGTTATTATTGAATCAGCAGAAATAAAATGTGTGACACCAAACACTGTTTTTGGGAAAAAAAAAAGAAAAAAGAGTAATCCCAGAAGAGACCCAGCCTGTGTAGCAAAACTTGTCCACTTGTAATTTGTAATGCAGAAATCCCTGGTATCCCACACTCCAAGCCTTCTGAGGATACTGCTTTAGAACAGTTGTAGATAATAGGCACAAATAAAGGTGAAATATTTTCTTTGGTAGTAACAGACATTTTCTTTTAATGATAATGGTGATGATGATGATGTTGATGACTATTCCTGCACACAAAAGAGAAAGCAGAAACTTGTCTTGCCCAAACATATTATATCTACAAGGTCTGACTACATGGTGGCAGTCTGTCAGAGGGCAGTGACACTGACAGAGACCATAAACACATTTTCTTCCTCAGTACTGCTCAAGGTGACCTCTAAATATTTGCTGGTTCAAATCAACTGCACAGGGCTTTTAGATACACACACAGTGAAGACATAAAAAGTCCAAATGTGGGGCAAATAGTGAGTTGGGACCTGTTGGATGCTTAGATGTAGAATTGAAGTCCTCTCTATCTTCTGAAAACAGGTGACATAGGGTAACTTGCCCACTTCTCTTCCTCCTCAGGCTTAGTATTCCCATGCAAATACTGACTAAGATCTTATGTTGTTGCAGTAAAGCTTGCATATTATTAGTTGTGCACAATTTGTTGCTTCATTTAATGTTCCTTCTTGTTTATTTCCAGAATGAAGAGTTAGAGAAAGACAGTGTTTGTCATGGGGTGTTGTTAAACCTTAGTCTAGTTAAGTTTGTTACAGTATTTCCTTCCAATCCAAACAAATTCTTGCACTGTCAACCACAATAGAGAACTCAACCACCTTCTTGCCTTTTTTTGGAAAGGAAATTATTTCTAGTATTTCTAGATGTTAATAGAAACATTTTCATTCTATTAATGACTCCATCATAACCAATTTTGAAGGACGAATATTTAAAATAACATGATAACTTACATGATGGGCGTATTTCTTGTGTTTGTATTTCATATACCTACTGTATGTCCCAAATCCTTTCTCTCCCTCCATGAACCTGTCACATTTTTGGAACATCTGCATTTTTTAAGTTTGTACTCTGGTGATGGCATAAACGGGAGAGCTTCTCTTTTTCTTACTCCTCTAGACTGCTTGAGAACATGGAACCTAAGGTAGCAGCTGCCACTAAACTCCAGATGGAGGTGGTAGATAAGCAGCTAGCAAAAGGAAAGTACTTTTTTTTTTTTTCTGGTTTCTTTAATTCTTCTGGTTAACTCCTTTGGTTCATTCTGTTGGAGTTTGGAGATTTAAAGATTGTCCCATTCTGAGGATTAAGCTGTTAGAACACCTAGCAGAAAAACCAACAAAACACTTTCAGAAAATACTTTGGAACTTGGTAAATCCATAGTAGCAGTTGTGTGTTGTATTAATGTATCATTAAAATGCACTGGTAAGATTGTCTAAAACTTCATGACTTTCAGCACACATACTAACTGGGAGTCAGATCCATGGAATATTTAAAGCCTCAGGAGAAAATCCATCACCTGGCTACAAGTTCCAAATATACCTGGTGGTGGTGGATAACTGCTTTGGGGAAATCTTGAGAAGATGATAACTCACAAGAAAGGCTATCTAAGGGAAAGACTAAGCAAAAGGGACAAATCATCATTTAATTGCATCTGCAGCAGGAATAGCAGTGATGGGACTCTTCTCTGGCCTCCAGAGCTGCACTGGAGGTATAGTCTCCCTTTCCAAATCTGTGTGATTACAATAGAATTGCCCTTTATTCACACAGAGATACAGTGGGAAGTATAACCTATTTTCCAGATTTCAGAGGGGTGGTCAAAGAAGACATTACAGCATGCATTTTCTCAACTTTTCTACTTTTTTTCTCTATGTATTTTCTTGGTGTTCTTTCTGTAGTAATATGTATTTACTTATCTTCATTCCTTTGACCTTTGGGGTACTCTGATATCTGACAAGAAAATGTAATGAGACTGTATTTTGTTTTCTTTAGGATAAAGTTCTGAATGGAATTCCTCCTTTTCAGTGTCTTTGCAAATTAGTTCATCCCACTCATTTCCTTTCTCAAAATATAAGCTTCCTGTTAAATATATAAACTTATGCCTTCATATTCAGATTTTTAAAATATTATAATTTATATTATAAATTATGAACTAAATTTATAATTGCTATTATAAATTACAATAATTCAAAGGAAAGCATTCATGTTCTGTGAAAGGGGGAATGTCAGCATTTAAATGGAAAATGCATATCATACTAGTTGGGAAAAAGGAGATTAAAAAGTCATAAATGTACATTGTTTGAAAGAAAAATCTCTGCTTCTTGTCAACTAAAATAATAGAAACGATAATAGATAGAAATTATTAAGAAGTTGATACTGAGATGCATTGAAGTTTTTAATGCTGATAACTATTTAGCCAAAAGTAAACTAATTTCAAAAGAAATCAGTATCCTGTTGATCTAGGCTTAATTTGCTAAAGTTTCCACTGATACAACAAAGCATCTATCACATATGTCTTTACAGAAGTATAGCTTTGCAGGAAGGCCAAGCATCAGTCCAAAAGTAGATAAGCAATATGTATTTCAGGCATGGAAAAAAACATTTGGCTTTTCCCGATTGTGCTTTTCCTTTGTTGCCTTTTCTCAGTCTCCAAACTCCCCCACTTCAGACCAATACACATTACCAGGCAATAGTGTCTCACAGTCTGACAGCTGAGAATGAAGTATTTTACCATTCAAAAGCTACTTTTACAGTTCAGAAGCATATTCAATGACCAGAGCTAAAGGGAAGTGTGTTAAATAGACTCTTATAAAGATGATTCCCTTAATATTTACAGATCTGACTGACTGCAGAGTGAGTTGCAGATACTCAACATCTAAAAATATTTTTACATAGGGCATTGGGGTACTATAAACTCTGGTTTGAAAGTCTGGGGCTTAAAATATCTTTATTATGGATTCTTGGAATTTTTGTCCTTGGCTTTGTTTCCTGTCCAGTGATCCTTTTGATAAAATACGTGTATGTATATCCTTGCTAACTCATGCAACTGGACCAATCCTTCCCCACAAGCAACTTAATATCATTGCTTTCTTGGTGTCTGATCTTCAAGGACACAGTAGCTAACATGGCAGGATGTATATTAAATATTTAAAAGTCTACTTATCACAAACTTAACCAGATGGTGGTTAAAGGACATAGAACAGCATGTATTCTTTCTGATATGGGAAGGTGGGATATTTCCCTTTATTATTCAAGAGGCTATTTCCAATAACCTGTTTTTAATTGCTTTCTGCTTTTTGGGGTGTGGTTTTGGTTGTTTTTTTTAGAAAAATTTCTTTAGAAATGTTTTTTTCTAATTAGAGAGAAGAGGTTTCACCATGTACTGCTGTTTCCTCTTGTGCCAGTCTTTACCCACTTGCCCTGTCCTTCTCTGGAACCTCCCCACCCACACCCATTTCATCATCTTACTGACAGTACTTCCATGACACTGAACAGTTTTGTTACTCCTGACAAAAAGCAAAGAATAGCTTATGTTTAATATTTAACTGATGTCAATGGCCATTTGTTTTATCGGTTGTTTCCATGTAAAAGAGCGACTGAAAGCTTTGTTAGGATCCCATAGCTGTGGTCTAAGGTTGACATCTCCTTTCAAGCATGCCATGAGGTGCAGTACACCATCTAAGACAGTATGCTACCCTCAAGTAATAGGTCAACAAACAATACTTTCTGTCACAGACTTTGATAGTGAAGAGTGGCCTTAGCCTTCCATCTTTGCCCTGAGACTCAAGGGAAAGGTCACAAAACCAGTCCGAGAAAGCTCAGTTGGCATTGGTTAAGAGAGACACATTTGACTCAACTGAATAGCAGTCTGAAAATCTTGTTACTCCCCAACACTTTGTTGGATGATTCCAGGAATTGTGAAATCACTAAATGCTGATCTTTTTGTTCTCTTGATATAACTATTCACTGGCATGTGATTCAAAATATACTTCAGACAATTTCCAGCGATGTGCTGCTGAGACAAGGATTAAGACCAAGATTGACTATATTTCCTTGGAAAAAAATTACAGTAAAACTATTTTAGAGAAGATGAGTAAAAGTATTAGCATGATTACTCATTGGGCCAGCCTCACTGGACCATGTTGACAATGCAGTTATGTGGAACAGGGTACTTCTGTGGGGCATTTTTTTCTCTCATGCAAAAATACTTCATTCAAAGCTGTGATTTCTACAGGTGGCTACTTAAGGATTCACATATAACTGGAACCTTCTTCAGGCAAAGGTGTTTGACTTAATAATTTTTGACTCATAAAACAATTCTATCTTGCATTGGAAGACACAGACTCAGTCCGCAGAATTTTTCCCATAAAATTCCTAATCTTCAGAGGAAGATGCAGTACTCCCAAACCATTTAAACAGTGTTTTTCAACTGAAGGATAAAAATTTGCTAGCACAGGCAAGAGAAAGCAGTTACTGACCCACCCTCAACTGAGCAGGGAGGGGTGGAGGAGGGAAGTGTTGCTGCAGCCCCTGCCTAGAAACAGGCTCGTGTCTCCCCACTGAAAAAGTCCCAGGAGACACACACATGCAGGGCTCTAGCTGGCAGTGCTCAAAGTGCACTTAAGGCAATTTTGAAAGTACAAACCACAAAATTATTAAGTTTTGACAGTTTAATAAAGAAAAATAAAAATCAAATTGCCCTGTAAAGATCTTCAGTAAGATGCAATTGTGTTTTCACTGCCAGTTGTATCACTCATCTGAACACAGTTCAGACAATACTAATTGCAACACAAATTAGAATATGGGCCAAACTGTGTTAGATTTTTGCTCAATCTATTCAACATACGCCCTCAACACTGGAATTCAACACTGGAGAAAAAAAAAACCCCAGAAAGCTTGACTATGAGTTCATGAAAGGACAGAAGATTAATAATTGGGGTTTTTTTGAATGGACATGCAGTTTTCTGGGGTAGCTAAGGACTAGGTTTGTTTCTTTTTAATTTTATTTTTCTTAAGCCCAACAAGTAACATACTGAGAAATCTCTATATCTGTTTTTAATTTCTTGGTTTCTATTCAGATTTCTATTTGTTGCACTTAGAGCAGACCCACTGGGAAATTCTGTGTATTTAAGCAAAAGAAAAATTATTTTTAGGCCTTCTCACCCTTTGGGTAGATAGGTGATTCCAGCGACACTGATGATAAACTGAGAAAATAAAGGGTCTCCCCCCAAAATAAGATAAATCCTTTCAGTCATCATTAATTCTGAACATGACAGGAATTCAAAGGACCATCTTTCTGGATGGAAGATAAGAAATGTCTTTAGTCTTCATTAAATGGGACAAGACAAACCCAAAACTTGATACCAGTTTTTGTTAAAAACCCCTTGGATCTACACTGGATCTCTTTCTGTTCTCTGATACATGCAGAGCAATTACTGTAAGCCATCTACCACATCAAAAGCCAAGTGAACCACCTTATCTGACACCTCTTCAACTTCTACAAACTTAATGAAATCTAATTAAGGCCTCTTGTAGCCATTCTGCTTAGAGATTTCCCATTAAGTCTGGTTTCTGAACAACAGGTAAGTGACATTAATTTCTTCATAAATAATAATTTTTGAACTCACCATACGATAAATTACAGCAGTACAACAATGCTTCAGAATTAAGGAAAGGATAGACCTACCCCATATGCACACAGAAAAAATTTGTATCTTAGACAAAACATTGAAAGACCCACATAAGGACCGTAGTTTTTTTCCCTATTTGCCAATTGCTTTTTCATAGTCAGTGAATCCAAGAGAATTCAGTTCAAGAAAAGATTAAGTTAAAAACTAAAATGCCATCATTGCAAAGAACACACAGAGTCCTAAAATCTGCAATATGTAAATCAACATTCAACAATTCTTCTGTCTCAGATTAGTAGACAGTTAAGTACATAAACTATGTCAGAGACTTCAGATGATTAAGAATTACAATCTGAAGAAAGACGGCTTTTATATCACGTAGGTGGCACTGAAGAAAAGAGATTTACTGACTTGCTATAAACGTCCTGTATAAAAATACCATACATTTAATCTGTGAGAACAAATGGAGATCAATATCAGATACAAGTTTGGGGAGGAAATGTTAATTTCCCTTTCATTGCAGTGTTGTCACTAGTTTTATATATTGACCTAAGCCAAACTTCCTGGCATTACAAATACAGACCAAAACACATATATTCTCAAATAACAAAACCTGGTTTACACTGCCTTTTGCTACTGAACCCAATGATACAAATAAACCCATATTTATTTACAAATAAATCCATATACTCACAGGGGGAATAAGGGGAAATCCTTCCATTTTGCAAGCTTGCAACATTCAGCCAACTTCTGAGTGAATTTTTCTTAATTCAGTTTTTAAACATCCAGAATAACTGACTTGCAAAAAATCATATTTTTAAAAAATGGGGGAAAAAAGGAAAAATAAAGAAAAAAGAAAAGGAAAAAAAAAAAGAAAAAAGAAAAAAGTGAGATCCTTGGACTCCGTGAAGTCCCTTAGCAGTGGTGGATCTCAGGATAGGAGGACCCTAACAAGTTTTCATAGTTTGCCCTAATAAGTTCTGAGGTGAACTTCTTCCCGGGTTGTATGCGAAGTTCCTGATTTTATCAAATGTCTGTAGAAGGCAGATAGCCCTCGGGTCTATCAGCGCGCTGTGACATCACACTTGAGCCAGTTTGCATAAATCTCATTTCAGGGAGCTGTGGCGCTGTAGCAGGAAGTCTGCCCCAGCCATGGACAGGTGCTTTGCTGTATAATCAGCAGCCCAGAGCCTGGGCCTGCTGTCTACAAACAAGTGTGTGTGTGCAGCACTCTGGGGAAGGCTGCGTGTGCTTCCCACTCTACATGAACCATAATGATGGTGCTGCTCCCAGCTTTAATGGTATTTCATAAAGACACAGTCCTGACAACTTCTGTGAGTCCAGAGCAGTGGCATAGACTTGAGTTAATAATAGTCCTGTGTTGAAATTACGTGGCAATATTTAGCAGGTTGGGAAAAAAAGAGTGTGGAGTTTCAAATACACAGACTTAGGTTTATACAAAACACTGAAGTTACACCCATGAGACTTTTGTGACCAGCTTTGCATGAGAGTAAATTCAGTGAAAGACACTTTGTCCTCTTAATTGTTTCTTGTGAACTCTTTTCTTTCTTTCTTTCTTCTCCTGCAAGGAGAAAGTGAGTGAGGAAAAGGAGAAAGTATTACATGCCCCTCACGATGACTTCCCTCAGGTCCTGAGTGCCTTTAACAGTGAATAGAGAACAAGATATATAGACTCCTGCTTGTGGAGCCAGATGCAGAAATACCTTGTAGAGATTTTGTGTTAGCTCTGCTCACTTGGTTTTCTTCCCTCTCTTTATCCCACTGTTCTACTTGCATTTGGCTGCGCTGAACAAATTCTCTTCGTTTGCAGGTTCTGGCAGTGGCAGAGGTGAGAGAGGCACGGGGCAGAATGTAGGGGACGGGGCCTGGCTACAAGGGGAGAGAGCTCTCATTCTGCAAAATGCCTTCTTGCTTTGCAGTTAGATACTAGTGTCTCGGAAAAGTGAAGTTTCTTTGTCTGGTTTGTTCCCCTTCAGTCTATGCCCATGTGCCACAGGTTCTGCTTTTGAAAGCAGCCTGTTCACCACTCACCTGGATCTGTGTGCAAGGGGGAATTTCAGCCACTCCAGACTTCCTCCCTTGTACACTGGTAAAACCAGAGGCTACTCACAAGTTCCTCTCATTCCCCACCCTCAGGAACTCAACGAGCAAACCATATTAGCAATGGGATAACATTAAGAACATGATGGGATATTAACTCTTGAAGCCTCAGACTGAATTTCATCAGCATTAGTTGATACACAAGCATTTAATTCTTAATTTGTACCATGAACTCTTGACTTCAGCCTGGGAATAAGCAAGCTGCTTAACAGTCCACTTCTGTCCCTGAGATGGCTCTCAAGTCTCCCCCTGGATACCAGCCATAAAGTGATCAAACCACCTGGAGGAAAAGGAGAGAAGCAAAGTACTGCCCTGATGATAAAATCCAGTGCAAACAGAGGAGAAGGGAGTGAACACACAAATCTTACAGTGGGTAATTGAATAATAGGTGATAAAAGCAATTGTGGAAATTGTGTGTCTATTAACAAGGCTATTCAGAGCAAGGAAGATATGCTATCTGATTCACTACATGCTGAAAGATAGCTTCAGCAGCTTCTGCAAGTGTTAAAAATGTGTTTTATACAGAGAGGCTTCTATTAAAGTGGAATGAAACTATATTCCATAGGCTGGAGGATATTTCTGTACTGTCTTTTAGCACAGGAAATTACCTAATAAGGACAGATATTTTGTACCAGCCTTACTGCACTTGGGGAATGCTAGACTGCCAGAGTTATCAACCAGGTCCAAACAGTAATCATAAGTGCACCAAGGCAATCAACATAAAGAATTAAACTGATTCTCTGTATGCTGAATCAAAGCTAAATTATATGCCATAAGATTTCAGGACCAGCAGAAAGTCCAGCAAGTGAACAATCTTCCAAGGAAAGAGAGTATCTCCATAAATGGAAATGTTCAAAGTGAAATAAAACACTTGTTTATTATATTTGTATAGGAACACCACTATTAACAACCTTGCTAAAACACAGACCAGTTTCTCACAATTGCATATAACTGGTATTTTATCCTATATTTGTAAACACAGAATCTTCTCACCCCTAAAGCAAGGCCTACTAGAGGTGACACCCTAGTCATGCTCCCATTTCTACTGTGGCAGTATCACTTGTGATACCCACTGGTTTATTTACCCCAGACCCTTGCAGTTGCCTTATCAGATGACTTATATACAGAAAATAGATGAAGTTACAGAACAGTTGTGTAGTAGCGAACTGATTTCCAGAGGTATATGATGTGAACTGCTACTCACAGAATGCAATCTGACCTTCAAAAAGGCTCTTGAAGTAGGGTGGGGATCCTTCTCCATGATGGAATTTTGAGAACTAGAGAAAACACTGATGAGTTAAAAGATAAAGTTTTTGAAAGATTATTTCTGATAACATTTAACATTCATATGAATCTTTTCCCTCTAAGCATCACCTCACTGTGTGCAGTTTTTTGAAACATTTCTTCCCCTACCTCTAGCCATTTTTCTTTAAGCTATTTCTAACCACAAACTACCAAAGGAAAAGGGTTTCATCTAGCAGCCACATCACAGAGAGGTCTCGTCACCTCAAACCTTGTTTGGTGCTTGGAAGGTAATTTTCCCCCCTGCTAAAACCACAGACAACATCACTCATTCTGTAGTCCTTTAATCAGACACAGGTATTTACACAGATTCCACTGCTGAGTTTTCTTGTAACAGAAAGACAATACCTTTAATCAAGGGATTCCTCTGTGTGTTCCATATTCTTCACAGTACTATGTTTTAGCATAGAACTTGTTTTTATCTAGACCTAATATGGCTTGTAAGTCTTGTACACCATCCTTTAACATTTACTGTCCATTGAGATGACATAGGTTCTGACTGTGGAACCTGTGGGGTCTGGAGGACAGTCCTCTCCAGCTAACTGCTTGTTGCATGCACTGCTACAGAGTTGAAGATATAAGTTGAAACATTTTTGTTGTGTAGGTTGATATGAGAGAATAGGAGGTAGAAAAGGCTGCTGCAAATTCTGGCTGAAAAGAACTTGTTACCTCTTTTTCTAATGTGGACCTGCACCTCAGGAATTCTACCTTTTCAGATTCTCTGAAATACATGCTCCCATTTCTACTGTGGCAGTATCACTTGTGATACCCACTGGTTTATTGGCATAACTATATTTGAATAAAGATTTTTTCCTCACTATGTGGGTATCAACACAAACAGTGTAGCACAAAATCAGTGACTCCTCCCAGAGCTCATGAAAAAAGTGCTTTTGACAGTTCAGGTTTCATGAGTTCCTGAGTTTTATGTAACAGAATCTGTACAAAGACTTTTGCTAGTGGGAACTGTCATAAAAATGTCATTAAAACATCAATTTTAACTAATTTCAATATATTGGCAAAGATTTTTAAGCATAGACTAGACTGCATCCATATCAGAATGGGTAAAACCACTTTCATTTGGAGGAAGAGAAAACTTCATAGATATTTTAAGAACTATTACGATACGCAATCACATACAGAAATGAAAAGCATTTATTTTTTCATTTGATCAGTAACTTTTGAACTCTCCATAAAACAGAGTTCGGCAAAGCAGAAAATCTCTCCTTGGCTATTTATATAATTTATATAATTTATATAATGTATATAGTTTATATAATATAATTTTTTAAAGATCTGTTTACATGTCAGCTGCATTTTATTATTTACTGTATTTGGGAAAATTTGTTTGGGTTTTAAGGCATTTTCAAATAACTATAATATTTTATGTGGTTTTTAATGATCTTCTGCATTCTGTGGGCAACAGATTTTCAATTTACACATTCCTGCTTGCTTACTATCATCCAATTTCTCGAAACCTTTCTATCATTTCAAGCAATTAATGTGGAAGAGTGCTTTAACACCATTTACTTTTGAAGTCTACATCCAGTGTACATCCTACCTAAAGTCAGCAACACGAGTAAGGTGAAGGTAGTATTGTCTAGCATCCCTTCATAAAGAACCTACAGTCCAATAGAGGTTACCTTCCCTCTCACCTCGACACCGCCTCCCCCCACCCCCCAAAATATTTTAATGGTAAAAAAATAAGTTAAAAGGTTAAGGTGAATCTGTGATTTGGCTTGAGAAGAATATATTCTTAGAGAAAAGTACTTGCTGCTGATGGAGGCTCAATACACCCTTTATTTTTTTTGACAAGATGTCACTTCAGACTGTTTATAGTGTCATGCTATGGAATTCCCATTTGCAGCTGTAGACCTGAGCTACATCTTCAGTTTAATCCAAAAAGAATCCAGTTAATGCATTCTAGTACTGCTTTGTGGTGCGAAGTACAGTAAGTGGGAAGGATGAGGATATTGATTTTAGAAGTGGTCTTATGATCTGAATTATATTGTTGATCTCCATTCACCATTGGAGAGGATTCTTACCCTGAGTCTGTAGTGACCTCTGCCAGCCTGTGTCAGAGATATCTTTGCTGTGTGGAGCTTGATTTGGATATTTAGGCAGTAGTTCTTTCCTGAGAGCTCAGCTGTATCTAGTCTTGCTCTCCTAACGTAAATAGAACTTTCCAGATTTGCATCTTATTAGGATTACACCTCTTAGCAATCTTTCAGAATTCTAAAGAGAACAATACTATTCACAAACAAACGTGCTTAGGTAGCTGGTGGGTTTGTAGCTGTGCTTCTGGCTCTCTGCCACCACTTTGACATGGACTTTGTGCTTGGAATGTTGCACAGACAGAGGAACTAAAGTATTGGGAGACAGTGCTCTTCTTACGTCCTGCCCATGGACGTTTGGCTGCATAAGAGCTGAAGCGTGTATGCAAGCCCTGGGTCACAGCTTTTGTGTGTATGACTGACTAGGCAAGAGTGTATGACACAGGAGTGTATTATCTGCAGAAACTTTTTACCAATTGGAAAAATTGTGTTTTAATTAATTACAATTCATTCTTTTCTAACCTCAGACCATCTTTACTAAATAAGTCACATGCCGTTAGATTATTCAGTCTTCATTTTTTTTTTTTTGCCAGTGTTTTTTTTCAGATGTCTTGAAATCTGAAGGGTTTGGTAAAAAGTTGAAATCCTTCCCTAATCTGGTAGAAAAAATTAACAGCCTAGAGATAAGTAACTCCATCTTAAGCCCTACCTTTCTTTAGGAGCAAAGTCTGCTTACTGCTTTGACAAATGCTATGTCAGCCAGGTAAAGACTATAGGCCCAGTGAAGGTGTTGATAATTTTTTGTTTGGTTACAGTTATTTTGCTCTATTTTTTTGGTACTATGTTTTTTGCAAAGTTGTTCTGCTAACAATATGGGGGTTGATACTTTATTTCCTCCCTCCTCTTGTTTGCATGACTGTGGCTGTTGGTCCTCTAATGTTGCAATCTTTTCTTTTTAATGCAAGCAATTTTCTGTACCTACAGTACAGTAAGTTCTGTACTGAACATTATTTAATTTTTTTTTTGTTGCGCCAGAAGTATTACATCAAACATTAAACAATTACATTACATACTGCACATTAAAGAAAAAAATATTAGGGGAAATAGTTGTATAAAGGGTCTTAAAAGAACATAAAATTTGGTTTTGATGTGATAGTTTAAAGGAAAATAGTGGAGAAATACAACAAGAGGTTATTGAACAGTGATTTGATCTCCCCCTTAAAAAGGAGAAAGCAGAGAAAGGAAAAAGAGTCTGAAGCCAGGAACACCAGAGAAGGAGACTGTTGTTGTTCAGGTCATTGGTGGGCAAGAGTTTAAGCAATTAAAGGAAAGTGAAAAATTTTGTTCTTACAGGTGCTCTGTAAGAGGAAGCTGCACATTCTTGATAAAGCCTGGTTGTGTAGATTGGCCTAATGTCAAAGACAACCCTTAAAGACAGCAAGCCTTACAATAGCTTTGCTAATAGAAGAAGGTAGGAAGAAAACTGAGAGGCTTTCTTTTATTATGTTATAAAATATGATAAAATACACATTTTATACATGTAACATAAATATTATATTTAATATAATGTTGCATATTAAATATAATATACTTATATATATTAGTGGGATATTATATTAGTGGTAGGATTTTAAAGAATCTTACAGAAAAATAAACTAACAGGTATGTACCTTGGAAAATGAGAAAAAATGAAATTATCTTCCTGTTTTAGGAGAAGAAACAGTCACAAATTAACCATGAACAAATTAACCATGTGGAGAGCCTAAGGTTTTATGACAAGGATTTCAGTGCAGTGGCAGTGGGATGCAGAGGAGCAGAATGCTTTGAATTCAAAGTGCTGGTATATGGCTGAGGGGGGGAAAAGGGAAAGAGGAACTTGGGATATCTTCATTTTTAGGACTGGATCAATTCACAATAATTACCAGAAGGAGTTAAACACTTTCTGGGGTTAAAGTGAATCAGAATCTGCACACCATGTGCTGGAAATTCCCTAAATGATTTCAGTGGTCATTAAGAAAAGGGAAATGGTTCTTTTTCTGAGTAGGAGATGATAGGAGACAGAGGAGTAGACACCAAAACAGAGCCATGGCTGAGTATTTATAACTGAGATTGCAAGACTCCTGCCAGCTGAGAAGGGGACAGATTTTCTCAATGGCTTTTTCTGTTGAGTGGGGGGTCTCACTGGTAACCACTGTGACTCTCTGTGACTGATAACACAAGAGGCTGAGATACTTAAAGTTCTACTAGAAATACTACATGCAGTTAGGTGCAGCATGGGCAAATACAAGTAAAGCTCCTGATAAAATATGCTCTGCTGATGAATGAAGCTTCAGCTCTTCTGCAGTGACCTTATTCCCACTTCCATGCCCCTGCACCTACTCAAGTTTGTCTCTTCAGCCACAGACTTCACCTATAACAAAGCATTTAAACTCTAATTAAAGTACTGGATTGCGTATTTTAAACAGTGATGAAATTTAACATAGTTTACAGTTGCAGCATACCAAAGTTGTTGTTTTCCTTGAGTTCAGTAATACAAAATAAACTTAGCTTTTGCAGCATGTTACCAAAGTTGTTGTTTTCTTTTAATTCACTAACACAGAATAAACTTAGTTTATTCTAACAGTAAAAGTATTGTGTTTAGACCATATTTTCCAACCAGTATTGAGGGAGTTTTCAGCTCATGGTCTGTAAGCCTTTGCAAGTCAATGAAGCATTTCTGAGGAAACTTAGAAAAATAAAAATTATAAGTGGGCTTAAGCTGGCCATGTAAAATGCATGCAGGTTTGCACCTACATAGATGAATTTTAGAGATCTACAAGTAAAAATATTTTTTAACTCTGACATCTAGAGGTGCCTCTGTTTTTTAAATTTTCTTCGTATACCTTTTCTTCTGAGTACCATTTGTCTCCAGCCAAGATCTTGCCATCATGCCCCAGTCCATAATGGGCTGTAGGATCTCTACTGTGATGAGAAAAATTAGAACATGTCTGTCCCAACAGCTTCTCCAGTAAATCAATGGCAAAGATGATCACTGGAGTAACAGGCAGAGTACAAAGGCTTCAGGAGTGCTGGTGCTGTTTATCTCACTACCCCAACCCATGGTGTTTCCTCAGTCCTGCTCCTGCTCCTTCCCTTTGCTTCTGCCTGCTTTGCTAGGAGTCTTTCCTTGATTCCATGACTAAGTAAAGCTTTTTCACTGTTTCTTTCCTAATCTTCCCTGTAATCATAATCTTTCTGAACAGTGCTCTACTCACCTATCCACCCTGTCTCTGGTGGAGACTGAGGTGTCTGCTGTCTGGGGAATTTTGAAGATTCCTCAAAAAGAAAAATCTTAATATTGCTTTTTGTTCCACAGCAATTGTTCTGGTCATGACATCATTTTGTGTGCTCAGTGCAGATTCCTGTCAACCTAGAATCACCCAGCACTACTGTCCACCCTGCCACCGTTTAATCTTTCAGAGGCTGCCACTCTGTGCAGAAGTTCTTTACTGTGTATTCAGGAGATTGCATTTCCACTCTTAGCTTATGCTACATAACCATCTACATTTAGTGGAAAATTCTGGTTTGAGCTGAAGTTTTTTCAATATACAGCATTTTGAGTGCTTTGGAATCAAAATTTTGGTGGTGGGTACAGAATTCACAGCAAATCCTGCCTGCAATGAAGCACAAAGCCACAGCAGTAGCTGCGGGACTGAGCTCACCATGTAGTTTCCAAACAAGCTGACAGCAGTAGGAATCGTGGTTTATAAAAAGCTGCCAGCAGTGCTGAGCTGGTGAAGAGAAAGAGGAAGCTACAACGGGAAAGAGAAAAACATCACAACCAAAGGCAACTTCACTTCTCTGCCTTTACTGTTTTTAAATAGATCTGGCTCTTAGTTGCTGTTGAGGGTGCTGTGAAATCTTACAAACTGATCCTCACAATATTTATCCCTTTCTGAATACCACCTGCAAATCACACCCAGATTCAAGGGGACTCCTCTGTGTTTTTGTGCATATGTGTGAGAATCTAAGTTTGTGAGTAGGAATGGGCACCATGTTACTGAGGCTATTGCTCAACAGCATGCCTGCAAATAGAAGTTTACTAGAACAGCTTTTGCCATTTCACTCCCCCTTTGCACGATATGCTGAGCTGTTCTCTGGAGATTGTTTCCTGATGTTTACATCCACTTCATTCTGTGGATTAACTTGATTATTCTTCTTGTCCTATGAAACATTAAAAACTGCTTCTCCTCCTCAAACCACCAGTATCAGAAAATCATCTAAGGCACTATTGACCCAATGGTCTTGCACTGGGTGTGAGGACTATGGGAAGGTGGTCTTGAAGAGCTCAGCTGGGGAGTGGGGCACAGGCTTACTATTCCACTTCGGTTGCTACAAATGCTAAGCTATGCAATGGAAGAGATGCTTCATCAAGGTGTGAGAGTAGAAGGTAAATTCAGAAAAATGAGAAATAATGTGAGAAAGGCTGATGATTAAAATTAGTTGCATTAGCGACTCCTTTATTTTGTATCATTCTGGGTTCATATCTTTGGTTCCATGTATTTTAGTTGAGATGGGATTGACTTTTGGTAGAGCTAGTCAAAAGAAAACGTTGCGGAGGGAAGGGCCTTAGGGGCTTTGCAGGTGAGCTGCATTTTGTGTTACACTGTAGAGTTCTTGAAAGAAGGACCTGGCAGGGTCTCTCTGCATGTTTGTTGCTCTGAATCCAAACACAAAGAATCAAAATGAAAGCCATACAAAGATGTCAGAGTCTGTCTATAGTGGCTGTGCTAGTCCTAGGGAGAGGGCTGCCATTGGCATGACCTGGAATAATTAAGCATGATCCATGAGGATAAACTGAGGACAATCAAACTGCAATCAGTCTGTCAGTGGGAGGCAAAAGGCAGCAACAGAACACGACTGCTATGACTTCCCAGCAGCTAAAATGCTGAGCACACTTGCAAAGGGTTAAGGGCACAAAACTTATAATAATGATTTCCTTCACCGTTGCTTTTTTGGCTCCAAATGGATGAGTACATTTTCCTGCAGGGCCTGAGGTATCAGTATATACAAAGGTGTTTTTGGCTCTGGTGCCAGAGCCTTTATATTTAGCAAACAACTATGAGTGAGTACTGGGATCTGCAGTGCTTTTTCTCTTATTCTGATGAAATATTAATATCAAATCTTCAAGAGAGTCAACACTAAAATTACTTCTTTTCACAAGCTACCTCTTGGTGATGTAAGAATGGCCTAGTAAAAAATTATTATCCTCCTCAGGATCTCCTTCAGAGAACAGTCCCCATTTTTTGCCATTCCCATTTTAGGAGGTCAGAAGAGACCAGGCTTTTCTTCATGGCCAGTTTGTGTAGGCTTGGAGAGAGACACTGTGTCCCCTTCCATCCAACAAATACACTTCATTCTTCCACAACACACACAGACCTGGGATCACTCCCAGCTGCCTTTCTCCTATCATGGGAAGACAGTTTCTTAAATATTTTTCTGTTTATTCTCCTGATCCAATCTATTCTTAGAAAGATCAAAACTGAATGTAGTTGTTGTACTTACTCATAAAGCCATGATTACTGAGATAAGGATATTTTACAGATCTTCAACACCCTCAAGGTCAGTCATCATCAATGTCTTCGAAAGGTTTTCAAAGAAGTAAGGGCAAATTATTCACTTTGACCACAAAGGACTATATCAGGGTTGGTGTAGGGAATGTTACTGATGAAAGTTGCTTGGCTGAAATATGAAAAATAACCCAAATCAGGAAGTCATTACTATGTTGTTTCAATGAAATTAAATGTAAAACATTTCTCAGAGTTTTTTTTTCTAAGTAAAGTCTTAATCCATCCCAAATTAATTTTCAAAATATTTATTCTTTAGTCTTTAAACAATCAAGACTTAACTTTTGAAACTAGATATCTGAGCCTGTAGTTCTAAGTTTAAAAGGCATTACATTCTTATTAAATCTGATTTGTGTTTATCTTCCTACAAAGAACTACCTCCAATTTGGAAATCCGATGAGTTAAATTTGTCAAATCTCTGATAGTCTGTTTATTTACTGCTTTTTCATCAAAAAATTTTTTATTGTTGCTGCCACTCCAGAAAAGGCAAGCTGTCCAAACATAATTACCCTTGGCAGATCCTCCTTATAGGGTCATCTCATGACAATAAGGCCTCATAAAAGAGTAACTAAAATAACTGATAATTTAAATGTCAGGGAGTTTACAGTCTCTTGGGGATTTTTCCCTAAACTTAATTCCTATGTGTTAGGATACTAAACACTCACCTTAGGCAATAAGGACCTTCTATTCTCAGAATAAGGCTTACTGTTAGACCCCAGAGTGCAGCAGCACCTTCAAGATCCTCCAGACAAACTGGTACACCCGGGCACTAAGGCACTAGAAAAACACTTCAGCTCAGCCATGGGCCTGGCCATGCCACCCTATGTCACATGCCTCCCCCAGGCATCAGTTTGAAGATTTCTGCACAGTAATATTATGTTATTCAGGGGAGACATGCTTTGTGACAGTTTGTAGCACACCAAAAAGGAAAACACCCCCAAGTGAATTGTCTCAATCCTCAAACATTTTCTCACAAATCCTGTCAGCCAGCAGGACCTGCCTCTTCTTTTAGCATTTTAGCACACTCCACTGAGGCTGAAACTGTTTTCTCAGTCTGTCTTAGATGTATTTCATTTACATTACATTACTTTGAGCTCTGACTGACAGATTAAATGCTAGATTTTGCAGGAGACCTCTTCTAGAATCTGTAGTGGAGTGCTCATCATCCTAGCAGTCAGAAATTGTTAATTTGTCATTAGAGAATCCACTTGGCAACAGTATGAACAAAACATCTGAAATAGTTTTTAAGTGATTATGTACTCCTGCAGTTTCTGGGTTTGTGTGCATGGCTCCCCAAGCCTCTTTCTTCCTTCACCTTCACCTTTGTTACGCACCTTTTACCAATGAGATGTTGGAACATATGGTTACAAAGACAAGGTACTAATTTTTTTTTATTTTTCTTCCCGCTGTATAAGGATAAAGGACACACAGTTCAGTACCAACTGTTCAGTACCAATTATTGGACAAGAAAATTAAGGCCTTTCACACATGCAAGTTTTCTACAAATGTATTCTATGCTCACCAGCCTTGCACAGGTGAGGAATATTGTTTCTTACAACAGAACTTCTCTGGATAGTGATAAACCACTAGATTAATTATCTCTAGATTTTGTGCATATGTTTCAGGGGACCATGTTTTTTTTATTTGACTGGGCTGGAAAAGCAAAGCATTTTTTTAGTAATTTTCCTCGTAGGTCCAGTTTCTTTAAATTATGTAAAACAATATTCAGAAAACAATCAGAAAACATAGCTTGTAACAGTTTTTTGCTAAGCTTTGCTGCTCCTTTTGTATTTTACATTGGCTTTGGTTGTATCTGTCTCTAATATTTGCTTAGGTTCGTATATAGAAGGGAGTCAAAGTTGTTTCACTCAGGCCAAGAAGATTTTCATTTTTTTTAATACATAATGATGAGAGAATATTATGTGTTTTCCCAGTTTGATGAGGAAAGGAACCCAAAAAGCAGGAGTGAAAACAAGATGAAGAACTTTTCTTTTTGAAGTAGTAGTATTTTTTATGGGCCTCTTACGTGAGAAGATCTTGTTCTTCAATATTCCACACCATTTTATCCAAATTAAAAAAAGCTTGTAGATTTGATGCACACACATGGCTTTGGTCCTGAGCAGACGAGAGGTTACTTGGAAAATGAGTTTTGGGCCCTGCATTCCTTACTACTTATTCTTGAATTGTCATCCAGCCCTGCAACTTCTCACAAATGTATTCTTTTATGCAGTGACACGGATTTTTAAAATTCTGGAAAATGCTGTCACCACAATTTTTTCCTCTTTAACAGACTTAAGGCTTATCTAACTGACAGCTGTAAGTTCAAACTTGCATTTGTGCTTGTGCCTGCTGAACACCTAAAGTGTTCCATGAAAGGACAGGACTGCAGAGCAGCCATGCCTGTACTCTGCTGACCTGTAGGGGAAAGAGGTAGGTTCTGGAGTGTCCAACATTGCATATGCATTATTTCCCTAGAACTCCCACATTCCAAACTTTGCTACTGCTGTTTCAATTGGTGTTGATCAGCCTGTGGTTATTGAGCCTTGCAAGAAGGGTAGGATTGTTTTTAATTAATCTATTCAGGGGTTTCTGCTGGGGCACAACCATGGACAAGTGCACTGCCTGTTGCCATAATGCAATTTAGAGGCTCTTTCTTGTAAAAGCCTGCTGTTATTTCATGTATGTTCTTGCTGCTGATAATCAGTGGATAAACAACTTTCATAATATGACTGCAATGCCCCCACCCCCACCCAGCAGCCTGACAGTTGGCTTGATGGTTAGCCACGGACTCGTAGCAGCCCTGGGCAGGCAATTTGCAGATTGCAGCCTGCCTTTCTGGCCAGCATGGGCCCTGTCACTCACAGCATGGGCTTTCAAAGGGCTGGGCAGGTACAGCACACAGGTCTGTAAAGGTCTGCTTCCTCACACAGAGGTTTTGGAGCTACTGTAGCACATCAGTAATTGCAAAGTGATGGGATTTGATCCTCTGTATTAGAGCAGTTCCAGAAAACAGTGTAGGACATTTTTGGAAAGTTAGAATCACTCATCATGTCACCCAAACTGATGGACACTGATAAGTCCACAGATGACATAACTCTAGAGTTTCTCTTTTTTTACCACCATCCACATTTGTGTTTTTTTTCCACCTTCCATGTCTTTTAGGATTACATTTCCTCTCATGTTCCAAGACCTGTCTGCACCTCTCTCCACTGCTTCTCCAGTTTGTGAACCCCTCAGCTGAGGTTATAAATAATTGCCCCACAATAACCATGCCAGCCCCATATTGCTGCAGACTGAGCTGCATGCCAGACTGTCAGAGCTCTGTGCGATTGATGACTGCAGTCACTCTGCTTTTAGAACCAGGAAGGAAAAATAAATTAATTATCTTGTAGTGCACCATAGACTGATTCTCAGAAATATTTTGTTCAGTCACATGGTAAGGAAACTGGGAAGTGCTCTTTCTTATTCTAGAGTTTTATGTGCAAAATCCTGTGTAGACACCACTAAGCAGTCTTGATGAGATTTTCAGACAAAAATGTAATTAAAGGAAGGGAGGCTTGAAGGTAGAGCCACTGACACAGATCAGGAAGATATCTAGTGGGGTGTCCTCATTACTTGCATACTCCAGCAGCATCAAGGTCTTCATCCTATGAACTGGCAACTTAGAAACCCTACACTTGAGTTCAGGGAGAGATTCAGATTAAATCAGTGAGTGAAAAGAGGAGAAAGTGAAACAAATGCAGTGTGAGGAGAGGAACTCAAGCTCTTTCATATTCACTTCTCCGTGAAAACTCAGGGCAGGCCCATGACAAGAATTCAGAAAGCAATGGGATATTCACCCATGTAAAATATTTATGTTAAACACAGTCTAAGATTGCAAGGGAACAGGCAAGACTAGGAGAGTATAAGGGTCCAGGAAGTGGAAAATGATATGCAAATATTTTCAAGCACTTTAGACAAGGTAGCATGAGGTTCAAATAGATGGTCAAAAGCAGAGGTGTTCACATACAGGTAATGGAATATAAAAGTATTCTTGACTATGTTGAATTCATCTAGCCCAAAGTAAACACTTGGCAGACAGTTGGGTTGAACATACTTTGAGGCATGAGCCTTACAGTGAGATCAAGGAGAAACAACAGAGCCATTTGGTTTAAATAGTAGTCTCTGTTCCTTTCTGGGCTGGCTCCAAATATCAAGAGTGACCACACTTATCTCCCCATGAGGGTCCCTCCCGTCCTTCCTTTTACCATCACTCCCTTCAGCCTTAGGAGAGATCTTTTATGCTTTTATTTTCTCACTGTCTTCTTTCCATTTTGCATAGGTGTTGTTTCCAGACCTGGGCCGCTTTTGGGCGTAGAACTGGTGACAAGAGAAATGTATTATGCCTTTAATCATGAAACAGTCTGAAGAACGCTGGGGAGTTTGGATATGAACTGAAACTGATTAAGAAAAAATCAGTTTGCTAAAAACATCTAGTGCTATGATGGATAACAAAGCATAGAGGAAACCCTAATATTTAAATATGTGAGCTTAGTGCACGGTAAAATGCACACTGCCTTATCTATACAAGATTTCTCAAGCATATTTTTTAGCATATATTAGTTAACAGGTGTTAGCCTCAAAATTTCTAGACAATCTAGGGAGTGATATGAGTCTGAAGCTCTAAGTAGAGTATTAATTTGACTGCCTTTTGGTTGGCTTTTTTTTTGGTGAGGGGTGGTGTTTGCTCTTACAAGCAGGTTCTTAAAATATTCATTTCAATTTTAAGAACGTCCTACTCAGGGAAGCATGTTCTGTAATCCTAGTTATAGTTATTTGTAAACAGTTTTGGGGAGGTCTCTCACGTTGATACTAAGGTTTGGATAATAATAACCAGGTAAAGTTGCACCAGGATAGATTTATTCTGCATCTTTTGTCTTACAGAAGATTTTTCTTTTGTCAATTTACTTTTCCTTCCTTTCCTGTCTTTTACCAAAGATTTCTCTTCTTTTGCTAATAAACTGAATTATTGTACCCTTGGACCCTTCAATGGTTTGAATATTTATTTTGTTTGGATGTTTGTCAAAACCTGCGTAAAAGCAGTTCTGCATTTCAGTAATCTTTCTGTCCATCCATGGCTACTGACTTGTGGTTTTATTAAAAGTCTCATCATACTTCAAGATTTTCATACTAAAACAGAAAATATTCCTTACTTTTATTGCAGAGAATAATATGTAGCTCACAATATGGAAATTCAGTGAACAGTGAAAAATATATTCCAAAAGTTATATGATTTTTAAACTAATCTCATGATCTACTGTGGTTTGGCTCTTGATTTTTGACTCTTTGGTGTTCTGGGCATTTCCCACCCTCTTCTCAATGAAAGAGCAGGTAGCCCAAAGCCACAGAGTTAGAGTTCCAACTCTGGAAAGATTCGGGATTTTTCTATAATAGCAGGATGATGATTCATTCTGTGCTCTCACAAGACAATCATGCATCTGCCCCTGTTTCAAAATCAGCAGCCCCGCCAGCTCGTCTCCATCGGCCTTGAGAAAACAGGAAGCAGAACACCACAGGAAGCGGTGCACTCTTACACCCACCCCAAAAACTTAGCTGCTGAACCTATTGCAAAATGTTAACAGAACACTGCAGGATACACTGAGAAAGAGATGAGAAATCTGCTGACCTTCGGGTGCCTGTGCAACTCTTGGCTTCAGTTTCTCAGGCCCACAGCTTAACTCAGTCCCCAACATGTCCTGTGCCTCTCAGCAAAACCAGCACAGATCCCCTACTGTAGGATGCTCTTACGCAGAACACCGAGACTTTTTCTTAATTAGTTTGTTTCATCCCCCAAACTTGTACAAAAATGCAGTAAGAAGCTTCTCGTCTAGAGGGCTGACAGACTGAAAGATAGAAATAGAGAAGGTGGAGAGGACTGTGTTTTGTTGATCGTGATTAACTGTGTACTCATTTCCTTGGCAACATGGAAGAAATGGGTGTTTTTAGAGGAGAGATTTATCAGTATACCTTGTGATTTGGATGTTTTTCATACTAAAAAAGTGAGATTATTTCTCACACTCATGGTTGCAGAGAACAGAGTGTACCATAAGTTTTCAGAGAATAGAGGTGCTTCCTGCTTATAAAAGGAGGTGGAGGACAGACTGCTCTCAAGTAGGAAACCATTCCTTGGAGGTGCTGTGGGGGCATGGAGTAGAACTAGGAAAGGCTGAAAGAGAAGAACAGGGTTTTCCACAACAAACAAAAGAGACAAGAGATATACAACAAGCAAAAATGTTTTAAATTTGAGAACTTTTTTGTTACTTTTGAATACTAAAATAACCTTGAAAATTTATTCTGCAAAGCCAAAGGGAAAAATCCAAGTTTATATGCCAGATGACAGGCATGTAAAATTTTAGTAGAGGATTAAACATTAAAAAAGCAGGATTTCTTAATTAGAGAAGTTGCTTTAAAAGAAGTCCAAGAATAGGAAGGTAGGAAAGGGTCAGGAGCAGAATTTGATGTTAGCTACTGAGACTAGATCCAGGTATTATATTTCTGTTAGATGTTTCAGTTGTCCAATAAATGCAGATTTGAGAATCTGGTCATGAAAACCAAACTATTTCTAAATTCTTGTTAAATTCCCTGAATTGTTTTGTTAATATTTAGAGTGAAAAAGGAATTGCCTAGCACACTAACATAAAAATAATGTTTTTATTTAGTTTTTGTTTTTTTAATTTTTGTTGTATGTGTGGGTTTAGTTTGTTGGGTTTTTTTTTTTTTATTCAGCCAGTAAAATTCCTTTAACTTCAACCAAATTGAGAAAAACAGTCAGATAAAGAGCTGTACTGCAAGAGTGCTGAAAGTCCTATACAGAGACTAAATGTAGATTTGAAGAAAATATCTTCAGAACATTAAACAAATATCCCCAGGTAGTTGGCTTGGTTTTATTAAAGCAGCAAAGTTCAAGTGATCCTGCCTGGCTGTGAATTTTAGACAAATATCTTAATCAGAATGGTTGAATGCTTTCGCTCTTTGTCACTAGCTCCTAAGTCTCTTCTTTCTGTCACAGTTCAATTGAACTTAATCTAGAACAAATGGAATTGTAGCTCCACTGAAGTTAAATTCAATATTTTACCTCCTGCTTTACTGTGGAGACACTTCTCTCCAGATTTCTTTGGAATGGAATTTATAACTCTTCCACCACAGGTTAATTTTGAAAATATCTAATCTGAGACAAAAATTATACTTCCTTCATAATTCAAAAATTATACTTGATTATACTTCCTTCTGGAGCAACTTACTCTATACAGATTGCTTCTGTTTTGCAGTCATTCAGCAGGCAATGTCAGTTTGTCTTGCAACTCCCCTCATTGCATTAACTCTCTTAACAACACACACTTTGGAATTTTTCTAAAGATGACAACCTTGGGTTTTTTCTTGCCATGAAATAAATTTTAATTTTTAATGTGCTCAGAGATTAGTAACATGACTAGTTCCAACATTAGCATATCCATATTCTTCTCATTTTGATCTAAATCTCTGTCTTCCTGCTGGTTATTCTTTCTGTTGGCTGTTTTCATACTTCTAAAGATGCTATTAAAATCTTGAAGATTACTGGACAGAATTCTGCCATGCTGGTCATTTCTTTTCTCCTGAAAATTATGATAGTTACTGTTTCTCTTGGTATCAGGCCAAGCAAAATATGACTGATCCTGTTTGTTTCTACTAAAATGTCCTGGTCCACACACTTGTCGTGGATTTTGCATGGAGAGCTTAGTGATTTTTTTTGGGGGGGGGTGGGGGTTGATGACAAATCAGCATATACTTAAATTTCAAGATGTGTCTTACCACTGTACATTCACACAAACAAAAACAAATGAACAAAAACAAAACAAAACAAAACCCCCCACCAAACAAAAAATCCAACCAACCAACCAACAAACAAAAACCAGCAACAACAACAACAACCAAACAAAAACAAAAACAAACCCAACCAAAAAAACCAACCCACTAGCTCACTAAATTTTTGGGTCAATATTGAATTCTGTCCCTTTGGGAATATCATGCATGTCCCTAACATTGGACTTCTGGAACTCCTAGCCATATAAAGATGAGAATTAGCCAATTCTGAGCAAGGAAGAGATTCCTATCGTGTCTTTTCTTGTGAAAATACATACTGGATTTCCAAACATTTGGAAACATATTGGAAACCAAACATTTAGGGGGAAAAAAAACACCTATTCCACCAGTTCTTCCTCATTTATTTTATTCAATTTTCACTAAAACTCACAATTGGCTTTCAGCTTCTTTCCAAAGTTCTGATGATTTTTCTAAAAGCGTTTTGTGCTTAGTATTTACCGAGATGGATTTTTTTCCTTATGAGATCTCCAAAATGTTTTAATAACTTCTGCAGATAGACATTTAAGTCTGGGTGGAAAAATCACACATTATTGTCAATTGTCATTGCATTAAAACATAGAGCCAATGAAGATGATGTGAGAAACCAGGGGGTTTCAGTCCTAAACTCTGTGTGCTTATTAGACTGGATCATGCTCTCTGAAATTTGTGCCTTATTAGTGGTCTAATATGCAGTATGAAAATAATCTAATGTGTGAGGCAAGAAATAGAAGGAAAGGGGTGCGTTTTATGCAAATAAACCCAGAAAGTGTTCAGGACTAGTGAGTTTTTAGTGCTTTGCAAACTGTCAGATTCCTGTTGTCAGACGTTTTCCATGTCTCTCATTGGAGAAAGCATTGATGTGATAGGAGTTGACATTGCCCTTTGCAAGTCAAAATTGCCCTTAAAGCTAGGAAAGACACCCTCTGTGAACAAAGATATGTGTTACAGATATTGTATTAAACTGCATTGTGTGGGTGCAGATTGGAGACTGGAAAGCAGTCTTTAAAATATGGACATGATAAGTGATTTGGAGAACAAGTCTGTCCTACAGGAGGCTACATTAGTTAGATTTGATGGGATCTCAATCAATTATTTCTTACTGGTTTTTTCAGAGACAACTTCTTCAAAGTTGCAAGCTGCTGCTATCCCTCCTGCCTATGGCTCTGCCTTGGCAGTCTCCAAGCTGGCTCCTCTGGTTTTCCTTTTGGCTGTTGTTACCAAGAGTACAGGAGGCCTTAAGTAAAGCCCATAAATGCTTTGATTTATGGACCTTCACTGAGAGAAAGAGGAAGCACTGTTTCTCCAGTAGCTGTGTGCTAACACACATTTCTTACTTCAAACCCATCTGGGTTTTTAGTTAAAACTCATCCTGCACACTTCATCCTGTCCCTTCATTTGTTCTCTTAAATTCACTGGCAAGGTTTTTACTCTACTTACTTGGTATCTTTACTGTATTTTCACCAGTCAGCAGCTCCTCTTAACTCCTCATAACCTAATTTTGCTAAGCTAGAACTCTTTAGATCTCCTTTGTGATATGTATTTCAGACTTACTTGGTAATTCCATTGGTTGTTTGTTTGCATTCATTGACAAAACAGAAAGACCAAAAAAGAACTGGAACAAAGGAGAAAGACAATAATAAAAGGAAGGCTGAAAACTCAAAACGCAGTTTCATCACTTTCAGCATAATATATATTTCCATCCATCAATTTATCGATTCAACCTTAGATCAAAACATATTTTTATTAGATCAATTGAAGCAAAATTTTGTTTAATTTCGCTACTTTACAGTTTCTACAGTGTGAAAGGCAGACAGTTTGTTCTTCTCTTATGCACTTCTGATTTGATTTTCATAGTTCTTGAAACCTGTGCTTGCATTTAGACTACTAGATATTTTTATTAGACTACTAGGTATACCAATAAATAATATAATCTTCAGAGCTGAATATGATCTACAAAGGATTTTCTAGTATCAGTAGTACTTCATTAGCTTTATCAAAATCAGTATCTAAAATAGGCAAACTCTATTTTTGAATTACAGGGTTTCTACATGCCAATTCCGTTCTGGGTCCACCAAATTTTCTTAGATGGAGCAACTTCCTTATGTCAGGAATTATGTGACAGAGCTAGAGTGAAGTTCAGGACAGACCTGACCTCACAGATAAAGCAGATTTTTGTTTCCTTTCTTTGTGAAAATTTTTAGCAGCAGTTCCAGACTTTGTTACCATTCTGCTTGCCTCAGGTTTCAGTTATGCAGATGCCCACAGTACATTTTCCCTTTGAGCAGTCAGCTTGAGTCTGAATCAGATGACAGAATGGTTGGACAAGGTTGTCTGAGGACAATGTCTGTTCTACTCTGGACATTGCAAAAGAAGAGACTGCAGCTGCCATAGACCTGCCTGGTAAACCTACGCTTGCTTATTCCGTAGCCCTCAGGAGTGTAAGGTTTTTCTTTACCGCATAGAACGTCATAAAATCAGGTAGAACATTTTTCTTAAGATAGGCTAAGAAACACTTTGAGGAGATCAGATCAGATCAGATCAGATCAGATCAAATCAGATCAGATATTCTCTGTTTTTCCATGCTTCCTGACTTAATTTTAATTATTGTTTTCCACTGAAGAGTTAAAGATTGATTTTGGTGCAGCACCTTCCAGAACCATTACTTTCATTCTCTAGTCTTCAAAACTATGGCTCATTCTCTATTGTTATGTGCAATGAAGCTTCATTCAGGATTTGTATTTCCTGTGAACAAAAAATTAAAGTTTGCACAAAGAGAAAAAATAATTAAAAAGAAAATGTTTTAAAGAGCAACCAGAGCATTTCTATTCTGCATTTTTTCCAGTTGGTGATAAGCTTGACTGTCTCTCTCCCCCACCCATGCAAACACTGAGCTTTGTTTCTGTAGATCACAAATGGCATGATTTTGCATTTCTGCCTGCTGCTTTGGGTGAAGTGGAGCAGTGGGGCTTTGCAGGGTGGGACAGCTGGGTAAAATGTTTCTTGCTCTCTTGATTTGTTCTTTCTCTTTCAAAGTGAGTTGTACTAATCCTTGTGGGAAGGAAGAAGATGGTGGTTTTGCACAAATATTCTCAGCAACTATTCTTTACTTTGGCAATCTTGGAATTTCCCTGAAGGCTTTTGTTTCTTGCAAGTTCTCTGTTACATTTTTTCCCTTCAGTTTATTTCTTAAGTCTCTGAGCCCCAACCAAACTTGGTCGCTGTCTTCCAGTGGAAAACTAACCTTTGACCCATCCAGACCCTTTGGAATACCAGGACTGTAATAAACTACAAAAAGATGTGGAGGTATGGCTGCTGCTTGCCTCTGGTAGATGGATTTTATCAGAAAAGGTAGTGCTGATTTGTATCACTCAGCCACACTAAGGTTATACAAAGAGCAGCAAAGCCCCAGGAGCATAACAGTCGGTCTGCTCTTAACCTCAGACCTTTATCTCTCACAGCCAGCTTCCTTCCCATACCACAAGCACCACGTGTTATTTTATACTGAGGCAACACTCAGCAACTGGGGTCTATCTGCCCAAAGAATGGAACAGGAAAAGGAGGATGACATGAACATAAGGTGGGTGGGCAGCACAAGGACTAACAATCATGGAGCAACACTCTCACAAACCAGTGCCAATCTACTCCCTGACACAGTGTGTGAGCTTTGGAGTGCTCAGGAGAGGCTTTTCATGTCATTTCTTTTTTGTCCCAAGGCGTTGTCTTTACCTCTGGGTGATGAGAAGTGAATTTGACTAACAACTGCTGAATGATGTGAGAGAAAGCTGAAGGAATCAGAGGGTGATAGCACCTGCTCCAGTCTGCCGGAAGGCACCCATGACTAAAACTGGTGTCCCCCCTGTCCCAGGGGACAATACGTATTGCACCCAGATATATATGTGTTGCTGGCAGCAGCCCCAATAAAAGTTCCATTACTACATAGTCACATCACCCCACATATGAATTGAAATTTGTTAAACCCCACAGATAAGTAGGGAAACTGATTTTACCTTTTTATGCATTCACTGTAACTCATCTCCATAAGGGGAAGAGAGGTGCATATTGGAGTTCAGCAGCCTTTGGCAAGAGAGAAATCCCAGACTGTATAAGCCTGGAGAACAAAGAGAAAACAAAGGGAAATCTAATGCCTGTCGGTAAAGTTTTGTCTGAATAAGAATGTTTTGGTGTTTACTCTTTAATCACTAACAAACAGGACAGATACTTGGCTGTTGAGGGTTTCATGATCAATATGTTGAAGGAATCAAAACAGTATTTCTTACTCTTCACTTTCCTGATATACAGCATAAAATGATAAACTGTCCATAAAGATGAGATGGGGTAGGCAAAAAAAACCTTAAACCACCAGAGACAGCTGCACAGATCAGCAGCTGTGACACACACAGGAAATTTGGATGGAAAGAACCATTAGTGCATTGAGACCATCTCCTGGTCTGTTAGCAGAGCCAGCCCCCTTTTAGCAGACTTTGTAAAAGCAGCTCCTTCGTGACAGATGTGGGTGGCTTTAAGATTTTGTGCTTCTTAAATAGTCTCTCAGGCAAAAGGCCTTTACAGATATCAGTCTCTGCCTCACCTTTTCTAATTTGAATTTGCATCCATCCTGCAACAGAAACAGGCCTGTCCTTTGTATTTGAATGACTTGTCAAGCTACCATTTTGCTCAGTGTTCCTATGTTGTTCTACAGCAGTTTCAATTGTATGACAAAACCCATCCTAAGATAGGCATATGATGTCTAGGAGCAGCTGTTTTGTAGCCATTTCATTGAATGATGGATGCATGTCTTAATTGTTAGTGGAAATAAATAGCAGGCAAGACTGCACATGTCTCTTGGCCAAAATGCACATCTCTCATCAAGCCTCAAATTCTACAGTTTTGCTTTGCAGACCATCTGCTAAATTCTCTCAGTCCCTTAGGAATGGAGAATATTAAACAGTTGACAAACACAAGCTCAAATTTTAGAGACTTTTTGACAAGTCTGTACTTGGGCCATCCTGATTTCCTGCTCATAACATGATCGATTTGAAATTAATTCCGAGGAAAAAAAAACCAAAGTAAATGTTGCATGTGTAACTGGATAAATTTCATGGCAACTCAGAGGGGAAGAATACTCAATCTGAATTTCAAACCTTTAATTTTACCCTATTATAAACTACTAAAGATATGCAGTGGAAGTTTTTTGAAGAGCTGCAGCTGGAAAACAACTAATTGTACCGGCAAAATCAGAGATCTGAAGACTTGTGTGTCTCTTAAGCCCATCCTGTCATCTTCTCCATATTGTCAGACATAGAAACCATGTGTTTTCTGTCAAAAAACACCATGTGTTTGCTGTCCCACAGCAAACCATGTGGAAAACAAAGAGCTATAAATAAATATAAGCTCCCAAACATGAAAGGTGACTAATCTGCTGCTTCCAATGATATCACTCTTCAAACTCCTAAATTTTTCCTTTTACCTTTAAAATTTAAAGGTCTTTACCTGTCTTTGTGTTAAAGCCAGGTGATGGGGCCATCACTGTGCTCGTTCCCTGACCACCTCTCCTACTGCCTTCAGTGCTCCCTTTCAGTCTTCAAATACTTGCAGAAATGTCACTTTAGCTAACAGTAACCTCTGAATTTCATTAATGGAAAGGCAGATTTCATGAAAGAAAATAGAAGAACATGCTGACGCAGAAGAACATGCTCCACTGTTTAGGGTCTGGCTTGCAATCTAGGATATTGAGTTAATTTTCTGACTCCTTTACTCATTAGCTGGCCACTTGCACACTCTATGCCTTTATTTTCCCTCTTGGTCATGACAGGCACATGTTTAGTGCCTTATTTGATGTAAAACATTGTGTCTAAAGAAGAATTAAGTGTTTTGAGATCTATTAATTAAAAAAAAAGCTGCAATACAAACACTAAATGGTATTACCGCAATGAAGTGTCAGCTGAAATTGCGCTACAGACCTTAAAATCCTTGCAAGTCCAGGAAAAAAAGAAGTCCAATGAAGGACTTCCTCCCTCTGTCTTTGCTGGCACTCACCCTTTATCAGTTACAGAGCATAAATCACCCACCTGGTCTTGAATCTGCCCTACATTTAATGGACATGGAGTGGCAAAAGCGGTGTCAGCTTTACTTAGCATGGGCTAATGATAGCAAAGGGATTGTAGTTCAATAGCCAGTTCAATAGCCAGTTCATATTTTGTTCTATAAACATTTCTATAACAGTGGTACAACAGGATGCTTGTTTAATAGACTTGGGATGGATATGATAGAAACTATGAAATACATGAAGCACAGGATATGGAAGTTTATGCAGAGTTTTATGCTCTTTTTTTCACTAGACAGATAGTAATGACTATGCAAGTATTTTTAATTTTGTTCTGTTTTAGTGTGTTATGAGCCAAACAATGGCAGCTGAATTGAGCAAGCAAGATGATTTCATTTGTTGTTAAAAAGGAAATTTTTCACATGACCTAAGTCACACAGTTCATGTAAGTCAGAAGCCTATTTTTTAAAGTTATCTTCTTTTCTCTTCAATAATTTCTTCTATAGGTTCTGTCATTTGCATGTTTCATTTGATTTCCAACTAGGTTGCAGTATTTTTTCTTGCACAGGTATAATTTCAGCTAAATGTTTTCTCACCTACTTCTACAATGATAGCAACAATAACAAATCTGTAATGCCTTAAAAGTCAATGATTTGTGTTGGCTAGGTTATGTCATAATTCCAGGCTAGTTTGTTATTTTGAATTTCATTATGCATTTTGATAATCTTAGGGTGAGTCATAGTGGGGAAGGCTCAGTAAATGAAGAACTGAAATTTTTATTGCTTTTCCATATTTTGTTTTAGAGTACAACTTTTTCTGTTTGTTAGTTGGTTGGTAAATAAGAATTTGGAAGAGAACAGTAGATGAATAGAATTCTGACAAAAAAAATTACAACTTCCTTTTCATTTGTCAATTAAATTCATTAATTTGTGAATTTTCCTAGATTTTTCTAATTGATGTTGTAGTTTTAAACAGAATTTCTGCAAGAGAATAGGTATTTTATCCTGGTCAATTTTTTATACAGTAAAAGTCTGGAAGTTTCCCCTGAATACTTTGGCAACTCTGTGTGGGGCCTATGTATTAGTTTAAAGTAGGAAAGTTAAATCTCACAGGGCTGTGAAAATATGGCTTTGAAAAGAATTTATCTGCACAGAATTTATCTGCTTGTGACTTTACACACAGAAATTTTTGATCATCATGAAGTTTTTTGATGGCTTGCTAATGATCTCTTCCTTTCCTTGTGTTTTGCCAGGCCTCTCAGACTTCCCCTTAGACATAACTTACTCTTGTTCCCTGTGTATTTTTAATGTTTTGGCAACTTCATGTCTCTGGTCATCAGTGTCTCCTGCATCTTTCTTGGTAGGTGGTTGTGGTTTTTTGGTTTTTTTTTTTTTTTTTTTTTTTTTTTTTTTTGTTTTGTTTTTTTTTATGTCCTTCTTGTGTCTAGCTATGATGTCTAAAGCTACCAAGTCATCCTGTTCCATGCACCTCTCTCCAGACACAGCACCACTTTCTCTCCTCATCACGGTGGTTTGTTGGGAACTCCGTTACAGTGCTGAAAAGGCACACCATAGTTCAGCTCCATCTACAGGCTTGTGAATAAAGCCTGTTATAACTAAGTACCCTAACAAAATATTTTTGTAGTCCAAATAAGTCCTCTGTGTGGGAGGTCAGCTTTTCAAAGGTGCAGTGGTTCACTTGAAAAACTCCCTTGGGGCTCTAACCTTGTAGACAAATCTCATCAAAATTGGCACCAAATGGCTTTTCATGGTGAGCTGTCCAGACAGTGTCTGCTCAGCAAGGCTACCTTTTCACAGGCCAGAATCAAATCTTGGCTGTGTCTGTACATGGATTTTATCCCACCCCAAAGGAGTAGAATTCAGAGTGCTTCATCTCAAGTGCCAGTGCAGGAGGAGCTAGGACAAAAATCAGTGACTCCATTTTGACACAGGCAGGAAACAATGAGAGGGAGGGGGCCTTGTTTCTACAACATAAATAACATTTTTGTGACTCTCCCATCATGATTCAGCAGCTCTGATGTCAATTTACAGTAACAAAGGAGATGGGAGCTGGTCTGTGTGGGAAGGAGTGTCGACAAAAGCATCTTGTACAACTTCCTCTGGGCTCCTCAGCTGTGTTATCAGGGGTGGGCAGCTGTGTAGGAGAAGCCCAGCATTAGGGGAGCAAAGCCCCAGACTTTGGGCCTGAGGTAATAGCAAGAAATGAGGGTGGTATATAACCTTTCAAACTCAGGATCTGTGATCTTTGTGGGGCCACTGGCTCTGCCAACCAGCAGATGTATTTCCATGTTGTAAGTGCGTGCCTGACCTGGGAAGAAAACAGAGTTACCTATTTCTGAGAGTGCAAAATTTGTGACACTCGGAAACATGGAATGAACCTAAAAATGTCGTGGCTGGTTAAAACACTTTTAGATCCTTGCAATATTAATTTGGAGTTGTTATTTTTGTGTTCAGTTTTTTCAATTTTGTTAGTTTCATGTTGCAAAATTTTTCAAGCTGCCTAATTAAAGACTTCTGAAACACAGCGAGACTGAGATTCCATGGGACCTCTTGCTATGCCAAGAGGTTTGGCTTCTGAGATGAAATACAAAACACCTAGTATGAAGTTGTGGAGTGAAAAAGGATTTGGCAGTACTGTGTCTCACAACTTTTCTCAGCTATTTTTATCACTATTGTATCTGATATCACCTCTATCCAACAAAGATCAGTTCTACAGACCTCATCTTAGAGATGTTATGCCTGCACCCCAATTTTCTCCTCCTAAGGCTTACTTTGAGTTGGACTCTACACAATCTTTCTTGCCCCAAGCTGCTTGTTTCCTTCTTCTGCTGGACCTGTTGATTCTCTGCTAAATTTACTCATGCCTGCACATTTCTATCCTTGATCATAGCACCAGGAAACCATTGCTGTGTATGGGGTTGCTCATCTTGATGTTGCATGTGAATTGTTCTGTTTAACCAAAACATCAGGTTTCCTCTGATTACTGGTAACACGTTCTTGTGAATGTTAGTTGTGATTCAACGACAATTCCCTTTGCCATTCTTCTTCTGAATCCTCCTCCATAATGTCTGCCACTAAGTCTCAGTCTTGCCTGTGACACTCCCACTATTACTCCAGTCCTGGGCTTCTTTGTCAACTAGAAAAGAAAAAAAAGGGCTTCCCCCACCTACTTTGAGTACCTTGGATGAACTTGCCCATCAATTGCACTTTTTTTTGGTGCCAGCTTTATACAACTTCTGTCACCTTAGACAAATAGAAATGGAAAAACCCTGATCTCATAGGTTTCTTCCGTCTTTGAGAACTTATTTCATCATGCAGGATGCCAGACTGAAGCACAGCAGAAGATGTCCTCCTTGGTCTTTTTACAGAGCTATTTGTACCAACCTAATAGCTAGTAGTTCTGTGTTTTACCCAAATGGAGACAGCATGGATTCATCAAGAGTCTGGAAGGAGACTGTAAACCCCTGACCTCTACACTGTTGTGACTTCCTCATTAGAAGAAAACTGGACTAGGCTGCAATAACTGCACGTAAAATTTAAGTGGTCAATGCTAACCTGAATGATATGAGAATAATGGTTCCTCTTGAATTTAAGAAGCTGGAAAATTTAATTCTGTCTCTGCTGGTTTGAGGTAGGTATTGTTCTGAAGCATAGTAGTAGCTTTGGAGATCCTTTTGCACTCCATCAACCCATTCATTACAGAGGTCAGATATTTAAACCTTCTCTTCACACCATGCCTTACAGCTACTGCTCTTACAGCTCTGCCAAGGGATGGCTCCTCCACTTACAGGGTTGGTAGCTCTGTACAGTGTGGAGCCTACAGTAATCAAGGCGAGTGACAGCACAGGCCTCACTACTCACAGTAGCTGAGAGTGTGAATCTTGGCACCAGCATTCAGAATATGGCCCTCACTAGGGAGGGATGTAGATCTCACTCTGTGCAGAGAATGGAAGTGTGAATGTTGGTTATGAAGTATGTGTATGCCTGCAGCACTGATACTGAAACATGCACACAGAACTGCAGTCTGTCCTCTGCCAGCTGAAGGGCAGGAACCAGATCCGGGTCTCTACCCTAGAGACATGAAGCTGTGCTAATTTATAGAAATCAGGTTTTTCATTACTGAGCACTTGAAACACATAAGGAAACCTTCTTTCATGGTCAGAACTCAGCATTAACTACATTTAAATCTAAGACAAAGACAATTGTGTATCAAACACAAAACACATACCTACCTTGGTAGGGTAGTATTGTGACCTTCCTATTCAAGTCTGAAATTCCAGTGAGGAACAAACAAATGCTGGTCTTCTGCTAGAGGTTTAGATTCTGCTAGACCTGCCAGCACTGTTTGTTTTTCATGATCACATAGATTTCCCTTCCATTTCTTGCTTACACTTGTTGAGGTAAATCAGCGTGAATCTCCATTCTAACTTTTGTAAATCCTCTGTTGTTCATCTGCCACATTTTTCTCATTTTTCTCATTTCACTCATCTGCCCCAACCTGCTCTCTGGCTTTCTCTTTCCCAGACCAGGCCCATCTTTTTTCTCCTTCCTCCAGAAAGACACTGAATTCTGCCCAGATTAAACACCAGTGACCAGGCAGTTCAATTACTCCTTACAAACACTAATAAAGTGCTAGTCAGACAGAGCTCCCCAGCTGGAAGCTGTGTGTCTGTGCATGGAGTCAGGCATAAAAGGAGTCACTGGGGCTAGTGGACAAACTTGAGGTGCACACAGAGTTAACATGCTGACAGAAACACTGAGCTTTACATCTGAAAACCCAAATACAAAAATAATATGATGAGTAAGACTAAAATTCCCTGTTCTGAGCTTCCATGGGGCCAGCTCCCCTCCCCACCCCCCTTCAGGGCTCAGAAGTCACTTCTCCTTTTCTGCCGTGCCTTGCAGAAATGTGTCCTGGGATGAGTCAGAGGAGGACTTCCAGGCAACAGTGTTACTGCCCTTGGCCCCACCAAACAGTGGGCAGAAATGCCTCTGCTAGGACCTCACAGCTCCTTTCACACACTTTGAGGGCTCCCTCTGATTCACGTACCCCTTGATACCGTTTTTTTTCTGAATCAGAGAATCATAGAAAACATTAGGTTGACAAGGACCTCTGGGAGGTCATTTTGTCCAGTCTCCTGCTCAGAGCTTCACAAGTAAATCAAGTTGCTCAAGGTCAGGGCCAGTTGAACTGCTGAAAATCTCCAAGAGATCCCACAGAAACCTTGGACATCTCTTCCAGTGCCTGACCACCCTTACTGGGAAATTTAAACATCCTTCTGCCTTGTTCACATTCATGGTCTGCCCCTGTTTCTCAGCTTGCCCGTGCCCTCTGTCAGTGCTTCACATCAAGTCCTCCACATGCAGGCCCTCCAGAGATGTTTTGATGTGATCTCTCCAGGGATTTTGCTGGGGCTCTGGTACCCTTTCTCTGCAGCAAGAGCAGTTTCAGAGCACCGCTCATGCCCCACCCTTTTACAAAAGTGAGCTGATTACCACAAGAAAAAGTATGTTTTAGAAGGTCCTGCAGACAGGGTACAGAGAGTACTATTAGGTGCGAGGAAGCATGAATTTACTAAGCCACTCTGACCCCTTTATTAGCAAGTTTTGTGGTGGAAGTTCAGCTGTCAAAACATCTTTCTGGGGAAGACCACTCCCCGGCGGCGGCCAGGGAGCCAGGCTCCTCTGCAGGGTCCCCGTCCTTCAGCCAGAGCAGAAGCTTGCCACGCTTTCTGAGACACTCGAGGCTGTGCCTGGCTAAAGGAAAGCCTCCCATGGCGCCGGAATGACTGGGGGAAGTGACACCACCCCAGAGTTCGGGTTGTTCTGCCCCAGCACAACACGGCGCGTTCGTAGGGACAGGCCACCTGCGCTCCCGCCTCAGTCACTCCCCAGGCCCGGCCGGGCACTGCCGGGGCCGCTCCCGCGCCCAGCTGCCAACTGCGGCGCCCCTCAGGTGCCCTGAGCTCCCCGGGCGCTCAGGGGCCTCACACAGGTGTAGCTGCCGGTATCCGCCGGTCGGGCTCGCAGCCCCAGGCCACACCCGCTTCCCCGCGGGCGGGATTCCCCGCTCCCCCACAGGACGCTCCGGGCCCGGCCCGCGGCTGCCGGCGGCGCCGTTCGGCGGGCGGGCAGCGCCGCCGCGCGGGGACCCCGCGCCACTGCAGCCCCGGTGCTCGGTGTGCTCCCGCAGCCCCGGGAACCGGCCGGGAGAGGGGCAAGAACGGATCCCCACCTTTCCTTTTAGATTTAGGCTTTTTTTTTTTCCCCAGGTGAAATACTGTAAACGGGTTTTTCATATGGGTGACCTAGCTAATAATATACTCCTTCATCAATTCAAGCAGGACTTAAAAAGATGATGATGATGATGATAATTATGATTATTATTATTATTATTATTATTATTATAGAATTTGTCATTAATTGACTAATACTTTTGAGTAACTTAATTTTTCAGTAACCAATGTATGAACCATGCTCCACTGCTATCTCTTGCCTTTTGTGGATGCAAAGCACACCAGCTGTGCATGGGGTGGACCCCACGTCTCTGCCTTCATGGGTGCCACTGAACTATAATGGGTTTACTTTTTTTGTTTTTAACTCCCTTCTGGAAAGCTCCCTCTGTTCCATCATTGTCCCACTCCTGCGAGGACAATACAAGAAGACCACAAAGGTTGTAATTAAGGGTAAGCATTGGAAACACTCAGGTAAGGACACTAGGGAGGCAACAGCATCAGTTATAAGTCACAGAGAACTGAATATGTAGTGACTATTTTTATAGTCTAACTTTAAAAGTGATCTGGTTTTTTACCCTCAGCTGGGGAAATAATTCAGTAAAGAATATGGAAACCTAAAAGTAATTTTCAGATAAATCATACTGAAGTGATTCTGTGGCTTGGGGAAGGTAGGAAAAGGTCCCAGATTCCTGATTTTTTCGTATGGATCTGTAAATTATCACTGAAAATTTCACAGCACAGCCATCAACTGTGTAAAAGCTCCATTTGATGCTCAGCAGCTGACTCCTGATGACATGAGGTACAGAGTGAACATTTAATCCAGAATTCTTCCTGTGTTGGCTTACAGCAGGATGTCATAAAAACTGAGAGCCTTGGAGTGAATTCCTGCATCACTAGAGTCAAAAGCAAACTCCCACTCATTTCACTGAGACCATGATGCCCCTACTGATTGCAATAGTTGAAATTCTTAGTGTGGTTTGGTTTACCTGAGGGGTTGTCTGTTGTAACTGTGATAATCACAACTATGATCCATCAGCACAGGGAACTGTGTCACTGGAGCATGGCTCAGGAAGGCTGAGGATAGTTATTCAAGCAGTAGGAAGGCAGCTGTGGAACACAAAACCCATAAATTGTACAATTTGAGAGCAAAATGCAGAATACTTTCTCTTTAAAGTTTGCTTTCAGAATTCGGCTTCCTATGTAAGCGTTCTGCTTGTAAGTAAGAAAGATACTTACTTATCTTTAACTGCATTTGCAGCGCAGTAGCCTCTAGGACTGTGCTGTTGTTACATGAATGCAGAAAGAGCAGCTAAACCATTGCAGGCGACTGCGGCTGACTTAATTCCTAACTCCTGCTCCAGGGCATGACATTGGTATGATGTAATGAGACTCGGGTGAAACCATAGCGAGAAGCACCAACATCAGCACTGCCTTCTTGGGAAATAGGATTCATTCCGAAAACTGGAACGAGAATCAAGTTCTGTGTCTCAGGAAAAATGGTAAGAGATGGAATTTAAAGGTACATCAGTACATTTTGGAAAGTGTCTGTATTGGAAACAATGTATGTCCAACCTAGCTTGGCTTGTGTAAAGGCAAATCTTTATTCTCTTCTGACCTTGTTTCCTAAGCACACGCAGTTTCTGCAAATCTCTGCAAGAACCGTGGGTAACCTTCACCACTAACAGGACACCAGCGCTTAAGGAGCTCTGGTGTTTCACAAGCTATTACGAAGATTGCAATGAACGTGCGAGAAGGAAGCGAGTTTGTTTAGAAGTCATTTTATCTTTCAAAAGCATTTCGAGGCTCAGTCCTCAGCCACACTTTTCTGCTCTAACAACTTCCAGAAATTCTGCTCAAACCCCGGTTCACACTGTGCTTGCCTCTACCCGTCTGTAGCCCAAGGAATTTATAATCCATTTAGGGAGATTAAAAAATAAAGGAAAAAAAAAAATCTCAGCAAGCATGTTCCAGAAGTCCGGGTCGCGCCCAGCAGGCGCGTTTGTGCCCCCGCAGCCCGCGTCGGGGATGTGTACGAGCACCGCACGGCGTTCGAGCCGCGGGCAGCTGTTTCGCAGGACTTTGTTTGGCCGTGCCCGCGGGCAGCCCCGCTCCCGCTCCCGCCCCGCCGGCCCGGCTGGACACAGCGGCGGCGGCCGGAAGCGCAGCGCGGCGGCGGCGGGTGCCCGGCGGGGCGGCGGCGCCCGAGCCGAGGAAGGCCGGGACCGACGTGGCCGGCCGGGGGAGGCGGAGCCGAGGGGCCGCCGGGCGGGGCAGGCCCGCGCCGAGCCGCGGCTGGATGGCAGCGGCGGCCCCGGGCACGGCGGCGGTGGCGCACGGTAACTGCGGGCGGGGCCCGGGGCACAGCCGGGGGCGGGGGTCGCCGGGGCCACGGCGGCTCCGCTGCTGCGGTGCGAGGGGGGCGGCGGGGCCGGGTGCGGCAGCGCAGCGCAGCTCAACCGCGGGCGGCGGCGGGACGGGGTGAGCGGGGGCGGGCAGCGCCACACGCAGCGGAGCCGAGTCCTGCTCTGGGGGCGTCCGGCCCGGCCGAGCGAGGCACAACTTTGGGAGAGACGTGGCGGGGAGCGCCTGGCGGGGCCGCCGCTGCCGGCAGCCGTGCCCCGGCCCGGCGGGACCGTGGGCTGCACGCCGCCCGCTCCGGGGCCGCGGCTGCCCCTGGGCTCCCGGGGCCGCGTCCCTCTCGCAGCCCGCCTTTGCCGCAGCTCGCCGGGGCAGCCGTGCCGGGCGGCTGCCGCTACGGGCGTGCCCGGGGGCCAGGACTGCCCGGGAGCGCAGTCCCCGCGGGACGCAGCCGAGAAAGTTTTGGAAGTCCCTCCTCCGGCAGGCGATGCCGCGAGAAGGTCTCGGCGCAGGGGCTGCCCCGCGGAGCGGGGGGGCCGGGTCTGCGCGGCCACAGCGGCACAGGGACCCCGGGCGGCAAGGCGTGTGCTGCTCCAGAAAGGTGCGTGAGCAGCCTTCATTACTAATTCGCCCCGCGGCAAATCTGTCTCGCTTTGCATCGCTCAGCGTTCCTCTAATGGAAAACCCGCGCCGTCTGTCCCATCCGCCGCCGTGTGAGAGACAATGACACGAGCGGGCCGGGCCCGCCGCGTTAATCGCCTGCGGTGAGAGCGGGGCCGGAGCCCGGCCCGGCCCGGCCAGGGCAGCGGGAGCGGGCCGGTCTGCCCGGCCTGTGCTTCGGGCTGCCACGGAGAGTGGGCTGGGAGGAGAGAAATCCAGCCTAGCCCAGAGGGAATGAACGCCATTGCCTGGTCCTCAAACTTCCCTCGCATCCTAGGGGTGAAAGGATGCAGGATGGGGAAGGAGTGGCAGGCTCCCAAACTCCGCTAGTGTTCAGTCGGTTTTAAGTGCCTTCCTTGCCAGCTCGTAGGTTTTCCCTGGGTCCGTAATCTGTTCTGATCTGCGACTCCATGGTTTATAACCCTGTGCATCCCCACCTTTTAGCTGCGCACGCTGTCATTTGCAGAAATGTGAGTCTGTGCAGAGTGGTTTTTTATGAGAGGGATGGGGCAAAAGGGAAGGGTCCCACCAAAGCAGTGCATTCCTTAGGGATGGGCAGTGATTCAGAGAGAAGGGCGTGCGTGCTCAGGGAATACTGGAGACCTTTTGTGCTTCTGCCGAGGTCAGGGTTTCCAGGAGGAATTCAAAACTCTCCACAGGGCTAACGGAGGGAGGTGGTTCATGTAGTTTTTTTGGCTGAAAGTTATGCTTCCTCCCTGGAAAATAACTTTTTTTCCATTCCATGCAGTGCTCTTTTTCAACTGTAAGACCAGGCAACTGGCTTCCAGGAAAAACACTTACAAAAAAAGCCTTTTCTTTTACTTTTTTCCCTTTCAACAACATTTAAGATGTTATTATGTGGCAATGAGCAATTGCACCAAGAGAAGAAATTCTGTGGTCTGAGAAGGCAGAATGTCTAGGAAGAGAGTAATTGATACAGAAACATGGTAATCATGTCAATATTTCATTTTCTCTTTTCCAGTAGGTTTTTGCCTTGGTGTTTGAATTTTGTCCATGTTTTCTCAGTCTCTGCCTGCTATAGAGGTGCTTAGTAAGTACTGTGAGGTAGGGGAGGCCCTGGGAGCCTCATGGATCTCCTGACTTGGTGTGCAGCTTCCTCTGCCCCTGCTCAGGAGTATGTAGCTGACAAATTCTCATTTATTTGTTCTTTCTGGCCTGGGTAAACCTAATGGTTATTCCAGTCCTGAGGCTGTTGCAGGAGGAGTTGAGCAGACCTAAGTCCTGAATGCTCAGACACGGGGTGCCCTGGAGGGTGCTGCTGGTGGTCATGGTCACCAGGTTGTGAATCAAGAACAGCTGGGAGCTGTGATCCCAGACAGGATTGTCAAAGCGTAAAACAACATTCTTGAAATTTTTCAAGATGTTCTTTGACTGGATTCCTAAAACAGATGCTGTTGTCTAAAATTTAGGGTAGTTAGAGACTTCCTCCACCCTTTGCAACTGTTTTCACGGGGTATTATTTTCCTCTTGAGCAGTTTTTTCCTATGACTGTGTCTTCACTGCTTATTTTCTTCCTCTTAAATATTTGTCATAGGAGCAACCAGTTCGAATGTTTGAATTTAGAGACTTTGCTAATGTACAAATGAGATGGAGAAGCAAAGGGGCTGTAGAGATAAAAAGTGCCTTTTTTTTTTTTTTTTTTGAGCAAGTGGTTATGATGTGTTTGGAATAAGGAAATGCTGGGAATATGCCCCAAACAATCAGCTGGGAGACAAACAGCAGTTCAGATGTGTCCTGGACAATACACCAAGTTTCTCATAGATGTTTTATAAACAGGAGGAATTTATTGCATGAGATATGGGGTTGTTCCTGAGGCATGATGTGATGCTGGTCTGGTTGCACAGGAGTAAAGAAATGTGCTGCTTTTTCCTCATGAGAGTAACAGCAGAAGAAAGACCAGCTTTGTATAAAGACCAACTGTGGGTCACGGAAAGTTGACCAACACTAATGCGAGTTAGGGGAATCAGTTTTCTACACCTTTATACCCATTTGTTTTCCACCATCATCTCCTTTTTGAGGAACCTGATCCCTTTTGTGGCTGGAAGAGCGACATGAAGCCAAGTGTGCAGACCTTTTTCAGAGTCCTGGACATGCCCTTTGTCCTGTGTGCTACTGTGTCTTGGTCTCTAAGACCCTTTTAGGTGTCCCTTGGGGCTTTTGTGGGTTGTGAGTGTGGAGAATGAAATGCAGAAAATCGACCTGTTGAATCAATTGCAATGTTTACTTTTCCAGATTGATTCTCAAAAGCTGTGACAGTGTTACAGAAGAGATTTGTGCTGCTTCCCATCATTGCTGAGCTTTGTGTCATAGGCATGTATAGTTATATAAATTCTGATTTGTTTTTGGTGTGTTCCTTGCAAAGTTCTCAGTCATTTTATAGGTCCAATCCTATCATAAAGGATGAGGCCATCCATCAGGCCCACTCCAGAGCTGGAAGGGGTGTAGGCCTGAAGGGCTTCAGAGAAGGGAACTAATCTTTGCAATGAAATGGTATCTGCATCAGCTGTTTCTTTTTTCTCAAAATTAAAAACAAAAACAAAAAAAACACCCCAGCCAAACAGGAAAAAAAAACCCAATAAAAATAGTGCTGGAGATGCTGCATCCTAGATAACCTAGGATATCCCAACTTTGGCACTGTGTGTATTTGTTTCTTCATAGTCAGGCTAAATCTTGTTTACCATTTGAACTGATGTGGAGAAGAGTTGAGCACTTTCCCCCTTTCTTGTGACTTCTAATGTATGCAGGCTGTTCAGTTCCTTTGGTGTTATCTTTTTAAGACTAAACACACCCAGGTCCTTTGGTTGTTTTTCCAGGTCATGCTCTCTACACTCCAGTTTTTGTTTCTTTCCACTGCAGTGTCTCAGATTTTTGCATGTTCTATGAGGAAGAATGTGTGGGGGTGTCTGTTGGCTAAAGTCTCACCTGTGTGAGACCTAGAGTGGCACTACTACTACATCCCAGGATGACATTCACCCTTTTTGTAGCAACATAGGCCTGCTGGCTTGGAATTAATTTCTCGATCGGTGTGTGCTTTTTCTCTGTGGCATGTTGGAATTACTCTTCTGTCATTTCCATTTGATTCCACACCCGCCTCCCCTGCCCTTAGTGTACTGTTTTGTACTGATCTTGGTTTGATAGTAGGTTACAGGTAGGTGTGGGGTTCCTACAGCCAGGTGAAAACACTGCAGTAAGACGCCCCAAAATCCTAGGCTGGTTTGAACTTGCTGTGTTGAGGGATTTTTGTTGTTGTTGTAAGAGCAAAGTGATAGCATTAGTGGTCCTTGCTTAACTAACCAAGCCAGTGTCTTCACTGATTCCTTCTGACATTGCCTCCTCCTGATGTCCATGGTCACTGTGCTTGGAGATTAGTGTTCTCCTTCAGAGAAGCCATGGGACCCTGTCCCCTAATTTATTTTTGATTGCTTTTGATTGCAGCTTGGCTTTCCTCCTGCAGTGTTTTTGTTCAGGGACTGAAATTGGCAAAGGGCCATGAGTTTAAAAAAGTAGTTTTTCCTGCTCATTTGTTCCGATGCCACTCACTGGTGGAGTCTGGTGTGAGCGTGGAGAGGCGATGCTTCATGAAGGAGGGAGGGACAAGGGGCAACACCACCCTTTTCATCCACAGCCTTAGGTCCCTTTCTATCTGGCTGTTACTTAATGCTTTGATATCTTTATCAATTTCTTATCTTATAGGTAACTACAAACTGATCATTTAATTTGATCAAGAGTCGTTCAGAGGATTGAAGTTACTGGTGTGTAACTTCTCCCAACTTTTTTTTTCCCTTTATAAAGGTAGGTGAGGCATGATGCTTCTCCAGCCTTCTTGTGCCCTTCCCATACTCCTGTAAATTTTTAAAGATGGTCACTGATGCTTCAGAGATTAGACTGTTTTCTTACATGCTTTCAGGTGAATGCTGTTATTACTTCTCAAGAGCTGTTTTGCAAACATTTGTTAGGTCTGTATTTTTCTAACCCACCCTTTTCTCCCATTTCCAAATTAATATTGCTTGTCACATTTCACTTTTTCTTCTGGAGATTGAAGGAACATTTGTACTTCAGCCCTTACATCATTTGCTTTCCTTCACTCTTTGTCAATGAGTGTAATTATCTTTTTCTCTTCTAACATGCCCTCTTCTCCAGTTTTCTTGTGATTGCAGAGCTCTTATTAACAGCTGTGCTGATTTTGACTAAGAGACCATCTAATCCAGTATCCTTCTACAAAAGGATAAAAACAGGACAAGTAGATACGGTATTTTTCAAGTACACTTCCATTCTCCAGCTCCCCTCATATCAGGGAATTTCCTGAATCTAATGTCAACTGTTTAACCATTAACAATTAATAGATTTGTCTTTCTAGTACTTGTCCTGTCTTTGGATGAGTGCATGTAAAATTTTTCATCATTTTTCAAGAACTGGTACCACACAAGTTACCTGCTGATGAAGGGTCATGTTTGTTTGTTTTGAAGCTGACCCTCACTGGCTCCATGTGGATGGGTGTCAGCACTTGTGTCTGATGAGATGGTGAATAATCTACCCTGTTCCCCATCATTTCACCACTCATGAGTTTACAGACCTCTGTTATGTTGCCTGTCTTGCATCCTAATTTGTTACGGGGGTGCTGTTCCATGGCAAAGAGAAGACTTACCTGGTAGCATCTCTGGTTAATACCTTTTGCTGAAGCCTTGGGACACTGAAGGACAAGATCAAGAGTACTTGGAGTCCTTGTCCAGCCCATCTGAAGGAAATAGTGAAAGCCTGATGCTTTCCCAAGATGTCTCAATTTCATACACCCATTGATAAACAGCCTCTCTGTCCTTTAGTGCTGTGTTGAAATCAAGAAGAGTTTCAGGTGTTCCTCATGGGTATTCATACCTGTGCTAAGACACTGAAGGGAGGGCTTGGTGTGGCCAAGGCTCCTCCTCTGGGATAGTGGAACAGAGGGTTGAACATGTTTTCAGACTGCTTTCCCCTTCTCTTTTCAGAGATTGGCCAGCCTGGCTGAGACCACTTAGCAATGACAAAACAAAAACTCCTGCTTGATGGGACGCTCTCCTTGTTTCTGATCGCGGCCTGTGAAGCTCAGCAGCTCCCAAGGAGTCATGTTGCTGCTAGCTCTGCTTCTCTGTGTGACACGGAGGCAGAGTCTTGGGGACACCTGTTCAGCAGTGAGCGGCTGGATGCTTGGATCTGTTCCCTCATCGGCTCCTTCATGGTGGGGCTGAGCGGGGTCTTCCCCTTGCTGGTGATCCCCCTCGAGACGGGAGCTGCGCTGCGGTCAGAAGGTAAGCCTGCCAGCTGCATTGGCCTTCCTGAAGCTGAATGCCCTGGGATGTGACTGCAGTACAGTGGTGAACGGGACCTTGTCACAGAAATGCTGGTCTCTAAAATAGAAAGTGTTTTCGGTGCTTTAATCCATACCTGTCAATTTGAAGGGGAGTCCTTTGGCAGATGTAAGCCCTGGATGGAGCTTGTCCAAGGAGTACTGTTTGTCACCCTGCTTAGATCAGGACCCTCTGACACACTACTGTCTCAGCCAAGTGGTGGAAGGGCTTTTTCTTGCACTTCATTTGGTTTGTGCTCTCTCCTTCAAAAGCTTGCTTTGCAGATGCTTCCAATTTGGGTTTCTTTGTGCAAAATCTCAGCTGGAGATGTTTTGGTTCCTGGCTGAATATTGATCAGTTTTTTTGCTTTTTTTTTTTTTTTTTTTTTTTTTTTTTTTTTTGGTTTTGGTTTTGGTTTTTTTGGTTTGGTTTGGTTTTGTTTTTTTGGGGTTTTTTTTTTGGTTTTTTTTTTGTTTTGTTTTTGTTGGTTTTTTTTTTGCTGTTTTGGTTTTTTTGGGGTTTTTTTGGTTTTTTTTTGTTTGTTTGGTTTGTTTTGTTTTGTTTTTGTTTGGTTTGGTTGGTTGGGTTTTTTTCGGGGTTTTTTTTGGTTTCTTTTTAGCTGGATCACACCGTTTGAAGCAGTTGTTGAGTTTTGCAATTGGTGGATTACTGGGAAATGTGTTTCTCCACCTACTTCCTGAAGCCTGGGCCTACACGTGCAGTGCAACAACAGGTATGAGAGCCTTGTGTGCCGGAAGCAGCTTTGTGCTGTGCCAATTTTGAGTCTGTTCTGCCTTGAAAGCCCAAGACCAGCCAGTCTGGGTCAGCCCAAAAGCTGGTCTAGGCTGGTATTCTTTTTCAAGTAATATATAAAAGCAAATGCCCAGGGAAGGATGTGAGAATAAAAAAACATGCATGTAATACTTGATCTTTGTACTCAGCAATGCTCCAAAGACTTTGAAATTAGAGGCTTCCTCAGTTGGCCATAGTTTCTTTATATTTACTAAATTGGAATGGTTTTCTCGTCTACAACTTTTCCTACCATTCCTTGGACTCCTGTCAATCTCTGCTGATTTTTTGTCACTTCTGTAAGCAAAGGGAATGCTTCTTTAACCTGATGGGAGGTTATGAATGTGTATGTGATCTGGTACATGAACATGTTCACCATCTTAGTTGGGGATCAGGTGCACCTTTTTTACAAATCTGTCCCTGTAAGTGTTACTCCTAGAACCTCTTTCTTGGCACTAAACGGGGTCCTCCTCTCTGTTGGATGCTTTGATTTTTGGGAGCTCATGTGTTGCAGTCTTTGCTTCATGAGAAATCATGGAACATTGTCTATAGAGCCACAATTAAGATTGGAGGGTGGAGCAGGGGAAGAAAAAGGAAATGGAGGTGACAGAAACTTGTGTTTGCCAGCAAACTAAACATTGAGTTGGTATAGACCTTTTGGTATCAGTGGAGCTCCTTCACCCCTCAAATAGCCATGGTTGCTGAAACCTACAATGTTTGTATCTCTCTACCTCAGCAAACTGATATCATGAAAGGCAAGTGCTTCATCCCACCTGTTGAGAAACTGAGAATTCATTTTCCTGCTGAAAATGTGAGAGAAGGAAGATGATGTCCTGGGTTTCCCAGACTTTCTTGCACCTATGTCCTGGGGTTTCAAATCTGCCAGGCCTTTAGTCCTCTTCTTCCTCACAGCTCTAGCACTGTCAGCAGAACCTGCTGAGCTTTTTTCACCCTTTTTGCAATGGTTCCCAAATTACTCTGTGTTCCTGCTCAAGCTTATTTGCTTCTGCCAGACTGTTCTGAAGTGTAAAGGTTTCCTTGACCCATGTAAGTCCTGTTGGAGTCATTTTGTTCTTCCATTGCAATGCAATTTCCATTTCTGCAGTGAGGCTGGATGGGTTATTATCTTACAAGCTTGGCTGTAATTGAAAAGAAAGTTTATAGCTTTGGGCTTAATAACTTGCTGAGGTGTGGCAGAAAGGGTAACATGAGTTTGTAACTCCAGTAATGGCAGATTTCATGTTAGGGCTTGCTGCTCAGTAGGTACAGCTGCTGCATTTTTGTTGATGCAATATTCATTTGCCTCTGGAGCTCAGGGAAATTCCCAGTATTGTCAGGAAATTTTCTAGGTTGAGCTCATGTGGAAAAAGGGATGGTAGCTCTCACTCTGAGTATCTCAAGATAATGATATCTGTTAGATCAAGAGTGAGCAAGTTAATCTGTTTTGAGATGTGTTTACTCCTCGTACCTCACAGGGAGTTTTTCCACAGTCATTTATTTTTTTGTCTCGGAACTGCGTGAAAAGCTATGTACCTCATAGAGACATGAAGATTTTTCTTTTGTCCTTCAGGAGAAGGGCAGAGCTTTCAGCAGCAGAAGCTTCTTGGTCTCTGGGTGATCATTGGTTTCCTGACCTTCCTGGTGCTAGAGAAGATCTTCCTAGAGAAAGAGGAGGAGTATCCTGGTGTGGTAAGTCAGCAGCCTGAGGGGAGGGAGTGCTCTTATATTTGAAGCTCTGTACTAAATACCTTATCTGTCCTATCTGACAGCATCAGGAAATTATTCTGTAGCTGTGAGTCCCTTGTCACTGCCCTTTGGGAGTTTTTTGCCACTTTTTTGCCCCTGGTCTGTAGGAGTAGGTTTCATCATCAGGCTTTTGTTTTGTGGTTTTAACTGAGATTTCTCACTTCTGGTTAGGTTCTGTTCTTTATGTGGTAAGTGTAAAAGAGAGCTCCTCTTTTGTGGGGACTGGGAGCTGGAGCACTGCAAATGAAACTTTTGCTCAAGTAAGCTTTGAGGGGTGACAGCTTGCTGATGCATGTTCCACTGACCCGTCGTGACTCATTCTCTTTCTGGGTCCTCAGTGAGGACAAAGGCCAGCCTTCTTGAAAATGTTTCTTCTTGGTTATGTCCCAGACCAGATGTTTGTTTGGGTGACTTTGTGTGGTAGAAGGGATTTATGATTGGCCAGGTAGTCCTAAATTCAAGGGAGTCACCCAGCTGCAAAGGGTCTCCCCTTTGTAGATGAGGTAGCAGAAGGTGATTTCCAAGGCAGAGGAGAGCACCTAATCTTCAGACATCTGCACAACTCCTAGTTGTAGCTCCTTTAGACTGTTCAGTCCCTTGCTGTGCTATGACTTTTGAGAGGTGAAACTGCAGGTCGGGCACTACAAAAGAGCAATTAGGTGTTAACTTTGACTCAATGTGAGACTTCAATGCCTGAAAGGAACTTCATCATCTTATTTCAAGAGAGGCTAAAATCCTAGATAAATGTCTTTGTTTGAAAGATGATGATCCCAGATACAGAATAATTCTCTGGACTTAGTTATTCTGATGCACTGAGGAGAGCAAGACTCTTTTACCCCATCTCCTACCCAGATGGAATTGTATTTCTCTGGGCAGCAGCTGCTAACAGGAGGGGCAGGCTCAGTCCCTTATCTTTCTAGTGGAACCTGACTTGTGTCAAGGGGCTATGATTCCCAATTCCTCCTCTTTCTATTTCTCTTGAGGATTGGGAGGTCTTAGCTCTTCTTGTCTTTTGGGGCAGATGTCACAATGCTGTCTGAATCTGTCTCATTTCTGGCAATTGTTATTAAATTGGGGCGTCGAAGCTGCTGAGTCACATTGTAAGGACAAAAGAACTAAAAGTGAAAGTTGGATTTCTGATCCTGATTCATGCTCATTCATCACTGAAAAAAAAATCAGTGACAAGTTTGTTTCCCCTGATTTAGGAGTGTGATTCCAAAGCACCACCTGGAAAGAAGATTCCCAATGGAAGTGGCTGCCTGCTGCCGAAGGGGTCCCCTCAGTCCCAGAGAGCACGAGCCCAGTGTAATGGCTCCTCTCTCCAGTCTGGTCCGAAAACCAACAGAATCAAGGTAAGAGACCCACAAACTCACCTTCACTTTTTAGTCAGGAATTGTCTGTGGAAAGACTGTGCTTGAGTGGGGAACTCAGCATGTGAGTTGTGCTTAATTTTGCTCCCTTTCAAAGCAGGGAGGAAATAGCAGACTTGGAGAAAATCTACCCTGCAGCTTATGTGGAAGAGGCAAAGTCAATATTATAAAGGCATAAGTCTGATGATGTGTGTTTTGGCTGAATTCTGATACCAAAATACAGAATGTCAGGTTTTGTTACTCTATATTTTATAGTCCATATGTCTTTATTTGTTTAATTTTTTACACCATGATTTCGCTGTTCTCTACTGCCTGCATTGTACTGATTCTGAGCTGCATTTTTCCTTTTAAGGCACCTTTTGGAAGTGTTTTGACACCTGTAGGAAGTGTGTTGAAGCTACCCAGTGCAGAATTTAAAAGTTCAGTTTCTCAGATTATCAGTTTACCTGCTGCCAAAAAGGACTTCTTGTCCACTTCTGTCTCCAAACCTGTATTTCCCATCGCTTCCTTTGCACTGGATCTCATCTGACCTCACAGTGAGCCTATTCAGGGAACTAAACAGGCAAAGAATTTGCTTGTCTACACCCACACACCCACCTCCCACCCCCCAGTCTATTTCTCTCCTAACTTAACTTCTTGAATCAGCTTGGCATGCAGACAGGCAGCCTGTAGTGCTGGGATAAGGGAGATCAGCAGGCTCATAGGACTGGAGGAGGAGGAGGAAGGGTCCTGCACCGTTGGGAAGTGGATAACCTTTACATTGGCTTTGCTTTCTGTTCAATGTTTCTATCTTTGTACTGTGGAAAACCCTTTTCTGGGTGAGCATGACAAGTGAGAGAGTAAACAACTACTTTGGTGAAGGAGGACCTGCAATTTGAGTTTGAAAGCCCATAAAAATGTGCACGATTGTATGAGAGTAACTATGGACAGAAAGTGTGCTTGCATGAACTAGCCCAAAGCTGGATATGTGGTCAGGCAGAGGCTCTTCTGGCTTTCTATTTTAAATCTGGTTTTTTGTAACTTTATAGCTCTTCCTACAGAACATGAAAGTTATGCTGAGGTCACTGAGTATTTTTGACATCTGTCACATTCATGTAATATGTACATAACACTGCCCAAACTGCAAGGTTCCATGTGGATGTTTCTAGAGGTGGTGGTAGTGAAGACACCAATATTACTGGGTTATGAAACATTGTGCCCTAATTTTGCAAAGGTTTATATAAGGAACTATAGACCACTGATTTCAAGTAGAAATGAAACACTGAGAGGTGATACAATTGCTCAGGGCATGATCCTAACATAAAAAATAATGTAATTAATGCTAATTAATATGATTTTATGTAAGATAAATTCTTATCAACCAGATATTTTTCCTGCCTCTTATTCAGGCATAAAATTGTTTAACGAAGTTCATGGCAAATGAATATAAAACATAACTTTCTCCCCCATTCTAATCAACTATGCTCATATTAGCTGTATTAAAAATCTGTTATTCTATGTTATCAAAAGGGACTGGTTTAATGCAGCCCCCCTCAAATCTGTTCACTGGTGGGTTATGATTTTTCTAAGTCATTATTTATATAAACAGTATATCTTCACATTTGCAGGTACTGCGTTACATAAATGGCACATTGTGACTGCATGAAGTCAGTGATAGCAGCTAAACTGAGTAACTTCATCAAAAGTGCTGAATTTTTAACAGGTTTTGATACATGCAATTATAAGGAATAGAATAAGAAGGACCTCAAGTCATATTTACAAGATAGGGATCGTTTCTAGTTAGCCAGTGCCTTGGAAAAACATATGAGGATTACAGTAGGAAATTGTCTGGGCACATTCTTCCCTCATGGTGCTACAGCCAGGATGATGGGTGAGTAGGAAATAATATGTAAGAGCAGAGGAAAGGAGAGAGTTCCTCTTTCTGTACAGCAGTAGTGGAACAGCTCTCTGACTCTTTCCAGTAGTGCTATTCCAAATATCCAAAATACTACTGATCATTTGTAAAGGAGCCCAGAAAGAGATGAAATAATATTTTAAGTTTGCAGTACATGATAAGTGGCTTTCTTTAGTTTAGCTCTGTAGTCACGACAGATCAAGGATGACTTAGAGTATGCAAATATCTATGTTAGAGGAGTTACTAAATTTGAATAGTTACAGCTATAGCAAACAGTAACAGAATAGAACTTAGAGACAGCCCTCTAACTGAGGGTTACTTGCCAATGGACCAACTCGTCTAAGTGATAGCAGATTTTTTTGTTACTTTGAGAGCTGTAAGCTGTGAATTAAGCTACTCTCTACAGAGTACGTGATAGCTTAAGAAACAACTTTGTGCAAAAATCAAATTAAGTTCCTTCAGCTGTATTACGTGGAAGGTTTAGACAGCCTTGGAGAGCACTTCTAGCTGTAAAATCCTAACACATCTGTTCAGTTTTACAGATGGTTGTCGATATGCATGAATTAGAAACTAAATGGGTGTCGTTTTAACTTTCTACCTTCTGATTTTATAATCTGAATATTTTAATAGTCTTCCTGGTAGGGTGGAAATTATCAAACCTACCAAGATACTCCTGCGTTGTTAGCCTGTTTCCTTAGGCAACAACATAAGCAGTCATTCCATCTGTCTGTCCATCTGTTCTGCCCTTCATTTTCAATAACTCTTGAACCCATAATTAATTTTCCTTGAGTTCAAGAGAGGATAGGAGTCTTGAGGGTGATCAGATTTCTGCAAGTTCCCTAAAAATCAGCATGACAGTAGAGGAGGAATGCAAAGGGATGCCCTGTTGAAAGGCACAGCTGGATCTCGGGTGCCCCGTGCAGATGTGCCTGGCTGCAGCTGGGCAGGGGGGTCTCGCTGGCCTGGCCTGCTGGGGACGGGGCTGCCCCACCATGTGTGCTGGGCAGGGCATGTGCAGGGAGGTGGTGTTGCTGGGAGTGAGCAGAGTAGGTACTCGCAAAGGAAAGGGTGAAATCCATAGTGTGGCAGATTTTTTTGGTTCTTCCATTCACTCAGAAACCCCTGTTTTTCAGCAAACAAAAAGGTAAAGGTACTATTTAAATAAACAAAGTCAGCCTTCAGGACTTAATGGTTAGTAAGTTGTAGTGAGTTGACTGTTATCCACATATATTAGAACTTCTGCTTTTTAGCTGCTGCTAGAATTTGTCCTAGCTTGAAAACGGCAGGTGGAAGGTTTCCTTTGCATGCAGACATAGATCAGTTCTGTCCCTCATTGCAGCCTTTATTCCCTCAACAAGTAAAAACATTGTGTAAAGTACTTTTGCCTTGCTTGTTCTTTCTTTCTCCCTGTGGTACATGGGGTCCTGGTTGATTTGTAGAAGTATGTTTTATTACACAGTGACATTAATTCTGAGGCATGAACATAAACACTTCATCTGGCTGTGCTCTTTATGAGCAACAAGAACATCCTATTAGGGATTCTCAGAATGTAAATGTCAGAGGCTTATAACTGTCAAATCAACCCAATTTATTTCTGAGCACTCCAAAGCTTTGCTTCTTTCAGTGACAGCTTTTGCCCAAGCCACTGACAACAAAAAGTCATAATGTTTTAATCATGAAGTCTATTTTTTCCCTGTACAATGGTATGGGAAAGCATTTTTGTGTAAAACTTCTGTGAATAGTTATTATTATCCTGTGGGTGAAACATCATCACGTAAAAAACAACATGAAAAGGAGAGTTTTAGTCATATTTGACTGTCTAGGAATGAGAGTATGAAGAATGAGAAGTAAAACTGCTCCATTTTTGTGTCTGCCTGCATACATCTGTTTGTGTTTCCTTTCTTATAAAAGCATGCAAGGATCTTCTTTTGCTTTCATTGTGGAGATGCTACTTAGATTATTACTTAAAAGTAGGCTACGTTCTGCTTAATCCTTAATTTTCATATTTAATCATCAGCGCACTTAAAAAAATTTAGAGGCTACAAAGTTGCCCCAAGATAGTGCTGTAAAAATGCCCTGCAGAAAGGTGGTGCTTTGGAGTGAGAGATTTGACAGAAGGCCCCTGAGCTGTGGCATACAAATGACAGAAAGATGCCTCAAGCAGAGTTGACAGAAACAGGGAAGAGCACAAGACCAAAAAGAGCTAATGACAAGCACTTGTGGTTGTCCATCTGAACTTTGGCATCTGGTACTGTGGTGAAGTAACAGGTTAATGCTTCACAGTTTCCAGACATTCTCTCCACTCACTGGATACTGCCCTGTATCTGGAGTTCTTGCAGTCCAGAGACAGCCTGATATATGGGCTAACACCTGGTTTGATAATAATTTAAACTGAAGTGCCATATAGTGAACTGCAGTATCTGAGGACCAACATCCAGTAGTTTTTGTTAAATATGATGGAAAAATCCCCAAAAACCTGTGAGCTAAAGAGCTGGGTGGTACCCTCGTAAAATTACTTTAGGTCAAATACTCAGATTTTGTCAGATGACCCTAGTTAGAATGATAGGGAATTTTAACATGGAGATGGACTTCTGAGGAAGGCAGCTGCTTTATGCTTGTAATTTTAAGAAATGTGTTTATATGCAAATACTGATACATGCTATCCAGCCTTCTAGTAGGTGGTTTTTTGGTGACTGTCATCACTATCTTCTCTTTTGATTCTTTGTTAAGGGAAAGCAAACCCACAAGCACGAACTTTTTTGGTACAATGTTTGAAGATTTATTTAGTTATAGAAAGCAATTCCAGCAGCATTTGTTCTGTTGCATTGTTCTTGCCAGCTTTTGAAGAGGAGATATTTAACAGTTGGATATTAAAGTACATGACTTGAAAACAAGATCAAGTCATATTTGAAGCCAATCACCTGTGTAAATTAGTCAGTGTAACCTAAAATTGACTTAGAATTAAATATATTCTGGCATTTTGGTTTTCTTCTTTTTCCTTTCTTTTTCTGTTTCTAGAGCCCTTCATCATTTGCATACAGTAATTATTCTAATCTCAGACAATACTTGCCTACCCTAAAACTTAGTTTACTGTAAAACCAAAAAATTACCTTTTATTTGTACTCAAGCACTGACACAGTTTAAGATTTTCCAAATGCCAAAGCATCGTGCTCTGTCCTTTCCCATCTGGTTGTGACTGCATAACCTGTGCCTAAGCTATATGCTTTCTTTTATCTTCTTATATCTCTTCCTTTATCAGGGGCTCTTCCTTCTCTTTGCAGATTAGTGGATACCTCAATCTGCTGGCCAACACCATTGATAACTTCACACACGGCCTGGCAGTAGCAGCCAGCTTCTTGGTTAGCAGAAAGGTAAGGTTTCTGTCCCCAGCTGTGTACTGAAATGGAGAGGCCTTGTCTCAACTCTGATACAACATGCAAAATAGCCAAAAAATGCAAGGAGTTCCTTCCTATTTGCTGGAATTTTCTGAGAAAATGCAGGCTACAATAAAACCCAGCCCTATCCTGATCCTCTGATGCAGAGCTTCTTTGAATTTGTGACATGTTAGTCATTTGTATTGGCATTAGGGGATGGATTAGCTCATCTACTCAAACAGCAGTCCAGAAATAACATGATGAGGATGGTCGCCTCAGAAACTGGGACATAGACAAGGGAGAGATGTTTATTGCATGTTTGCTTTGGTCTTCAACACTGATGATGAGCTATGGGGTCCCCATTGCCCTGAGCTGGAGCACCATGACAGTGAGAATGATAAACTCCCAATCAACCCTGCACTCATGTGGGATCTGCTGCTCCAGGTGGATCCCTGTAAGTCTGTGGGACCTGATGGTATTCATCCAAAAATTCTCAGATTCTATGCTGTTTCCTAATCACTTTCTCTCTGCTGCAGGTTGGGTTCCTAACCACAATGGCCATTCTCCTGCATGAAATTCCACACGAGGTAAGAGGGCTTTGTATCCTGCCATCATGAGGGGGATGACAGTGTGCTACATCTATTAAGAGGAGGTCTGGGTCTGGTTAACATTTTCTTGTCTTCTTGAAAGCTGCTTCTTCTGGGGAGACTGACAACATTAAAAATCAGGAGCAGTCTTGAAGCACTAACCTTGTTGTGAATGGCCTTTGTGACTGAGAATTTAGTATTCAAGTTTATTAACTATTAGCTCTTGGTTTTCTTAGGTTGGAGACTTTGCAATCCTACTTCGGGCTGGCTTTGACCGCTGGAGTGCAGCCAAGATGCAGCTTTCCACAGCTCTGGGGGGAATTCTTGGAGCCTGCTTTGCAATATGTGCTCAGTCACCAAAAGGAGCAGGTAAGGTTCCCTAGGATCTCTGTAGAAATGGAGGGGGAGGCAGTGCTTGTCATCCTTGTGTATCTTCTTTCCCTTCTGTGTTGTCTTCCGTGGCTCTGGCTCAGTAATAACCAAAGCTTTCCATATTTTTGCAGGAGAAACAGTAGCCTGGATCCTCCCTTTCACTTCTGGAGGATTTCTGTACATTGCCTTGGTAAATGTTGTGCCTGATCTCCTGGAGGAAAAGAATCCTTGGTAAGTCCTCCCTCCTGTTCCTCTGCAGCAATTTGTGCTGCCAAGGGGCAGGGATATAACCCTTCCCTGTGTCTCTTCTGGAAGTGCGTGAGTGCCAGCTTTCCAAATCCTATGGACAAGGCTGGAATCAAAACAGGCTGCTGTGCTATCTGTTGCATTTGTGGGACTACAAAGGCCCCCTCTGTAACATGAGAGCTTTCACCTGGGTGAGTCCCAGAGATTGTGCCAGCACAGTATGCAGCAGGGCCAGTCAGAGCAAGTTCCTGGGGAACATGTCCAGTAAGGACACCACTGCTCAGTCTGTGTTTTCAGCTTCCAGTATATAACTGGTGTAGGGACTGTCTGAACCAGGGCCCCACAGAGGTGTGTATGTCTGGTAACCACATGTGAATCATCCTTCCATGCTTCTCTCATCCCTTTCTGACCCTAACGATTAATTTGGGCCTCTGCAACCTCCTTTTGGCAGCAGTTTGCAGAGTTTGACTGTACTGTGTTAAGTGATGTTTCGTATTATTTGGGTTTTATACTCTTGCTTATTGATTTTTTTATTAGGTATCACTGTGTTGCTGTGTGAGTAGAAAAATAATAGTTTTTGTCTCTTTATCACTCAGCATTTCATAGTCTGTCACTGTATTTTACCTCAGACATCTCCTGCACTGCTATATATATATTCCAATATATTTGGGTTTCCCTTGTGTATTATTTTAGTTTCTTGCAGTCCAGTTAAGGCTGTAGCCGGTCCAAATCCAGCTGTTCCACAGTAAAGGCCCTCTCAGATCTGCTGGCAGAGCTGCCCCTGAATGTTCCCTCCTGTTTTAGTTGTAATAAGACAAGTAACTTTAGTAGTTTAAATAAGATGCCTCGGTTCACCTAGTTAATTTTGACTGAAACAGTGCTCAAAAAAACAGCTCCACAGTTCTATCTGAGGAGGTAGGAACTTTTTGTGGAGAAATGTTAATTTGGGTGGGTAACCTCTTATGTTGGCAGAGGTTGTTGGCAATATGAATATGCAGAAGTGGGAGGCACACAGTCACTTCAACTCAACAGAAACCTGAGATAGTGCTAAAGGGCCAAATTTATTGTTTTGGGGTGGTTTTGGTTTTTTTTTTTTTTTCTGTAACTGTAGTTGTTAGCTGGAGGAGGTCCCTAAAGTGTCTGTGCACATGCTGCATAAGTGCTGGTTTCCTCGTGAGCGGAAGGACATGAATATGTATCTGAATAGCTGCGTGACTGAATCAGCACAAATTGGTTTCGAAGCCTGGAGCTGGGCCTTGCAGCTGAGTGGAACAAGTCCATGCCAGTTTATAGACAACTTCTTTGCTTGGGGTGCAGGGAAGGTCTTATCCGTGTTAGTGACTTCATACAGCTGTTGTGTTCTCACGTGGTAGATTGGGAAGAGCAAAGAACAAATCACTGGAGAGCTCTGTGCAGCTGCCTCTGGGGATTGCTCTATGGCTCCTCCTAATTTTGCTGTTTCTTTCCCAGGAATTCCCTGCAGCAAATTCTGCTCCTGTGTACGGGCATTACAGTCATGGTGCTACTCGCGCTGACAACTGAGTGACCTCTGTGCAGACCTCGTGATGCCTCCCAGAGCCACCACCGTGACTCTGAGCTTTACAAAGCAATAAGGAACACTAGTGTTACTTCCTATGTGTGTGCGCAGATCTGGCTGCTAGTATGAGAAGCAGGTGAGAGAGAGGTCTGGCTGTGCAAGACTTCATTCCCTGGCTCTCCTGTCCCTGTTCTGCTAAAATCCACACATGAGGGCTTCTGTTCTTTTTTTTGTTTGGTTGGTTTTTATGGAGCAAAAGATACACTGGGCAGAGATGAACTGAACAACTGCTCCACAACGAGTGAATGATGTTTCATTTCGTTCATTCTGATGGAACTGCGCCTCCCAAGCTCTTGCCTGAAAACAACAGAGGTGATTCCTGTAGCTGATGAAAATAAAGGATTTTTCCTACCACTTTAAGGGCTGGAGGCAGAACAGGCATGACAAAACAACAATAAACAGTTTTAGCCAGAACCCCCTACCCATTAGAAGTTGATGGTGCTATGAGATAGAAGGGAAGACAGCTTTCCAACTTGATCTCCAGCTGTTCATTGACACCACTTGTTCCTATTGGCCTCAGCAGTCCAGCTCTTTTGGTCTATTTTGTTTACATTGGAATTGAGCCAAAAGCTTGAGGCACTTTGGGGTAAGTCACTACAACTAAATTACTCAGCTTGGAGATTACTTGCCTCACCCCTAATAACTCCAGTAGCCAGCACAGCCCAACTGTTTATCTGATAAATTATCAGTGGATGTTTCTTCAATTGCCAACTACCAGCTCGCTCACATCTGGAGGGAAAGCCATGTAGCTGTTGTGACTGAGCTCCCTCTCCTCATAACCATTAGTTGAACACACCTCTGAGCCTGCTCATGAGACCTGATTCATGCACCATCTGCCCCACACTGTGTTTCAGAGCTTTCTTGAGGTGTAGCATATCAGACCTGCCCAGCATGCTACAGCACACCTAGATTGTCACGGCAGAGGTCCTTGAACACTACAGCCTGGTCAGCAACTGATAACTCCTGGTTAGCTTTTGCTCTGTTCAGTGCAGACTATTTAAGAGCATACTGTAGATGGTAGCCTATTTCTGGGGTTCTTACCTCACAGTGGAGTTCATCTGTTGAGGATGGATGAATAAGAAATAATACTGACAGCTTTTAGATGGTAAGGTTGAAACTGCTGGGGAAAACATTTTTAAGTAAGGTGAGAGAGGGATATGAAAGGGTGACAATAAGTATGCTTTAAGAGGGGTTTTTCTGTTACGTGATGCTTGGGATAACATTCTTGGCAATTTAAGATCAATAAAAGTAAATATAATTTCTAGTGCTTTCCTCCATCCCAGCTCACAGGTCTGACCAGGCCATAGTTCCACAGGGATGTTTTATTGCCACAGAGATGTGCACAATTACTAGATCATCCCTTCTGTAGAACTTAATTTTGCTTTGATTAAATTTGTTCAAAAACGGGTCTAATTGGACTAGAAGAGTCACTGAACACAAAACAGGTGCCACAGTGTGATTTGCACCAACTTAGCTCAGTCTTGTAACAGCTTTTGTGAATCAGTACAGCTCTCCCATCTGCCCAGGGCCTTATCAAGAGGGCTCATGCCTTGAGAGGGTGATTTGGGTCAGAGCAGCAAGGCAGGTATGCTGCCCACAGCAGAGACATTACTTCCCTAAGAGATTCCTGAACTGTTGACACAGTTCTTTTTTATGGCAGTTCCTGTCCTACTTTTCAGGGAGTGCTGGAGAGCTCATGCTTGCAGTTCTGTCTGCCCAGGAACTGCTGTCTGAAATTTTTTCAGCTTTCCTTTCCCTGGACTTACATTAGTAACTAGATCCACTGCAACAAGGAGGGAGGCTTAGTGCAATTGTTTATTCCTCTTTACAAAGTTGCATTCCTATGCCAACTACTCTCTCCATCATTCAATTGTCCTGAGGTCTGGAGGTAGCATCCACTTCCTGCTTTCCTGGAAGGATGATTAAAACAGTTAGCCTGCGGGGACTGAGGGAGTATGCCAACCCTCTGGTTTTAGCTTTGGGGTTCCTCCTGCCCAGAGACTGCAGCTAAGCAGACCCTGTAACAGGGCTCTGGAGGAAGCAGGCTTGCACAGAAAGTTGTGCCTGCTGTTTCTCAAGATGTCTTTCCCAAAATAAGGCTGGCATTTAAGTTGAGGCATTGCCAGGTGAGTGCCCATGAGTTGGCGTTGTTGCATCAGCACTGAGCCTTGCCAAGACTGAAAACCACAGTCAGGGTTTTATACTCAGCGTTCAGGAATGTGAAGTGGATGACACTGAAGAAAGAATTTCTGAGCTGTTTTTCTTGGCTGCTATCACAGGCATGGATAGTCTGTGGTTCTTGGGAAGATACCCTGGTAGGAGGTAGCATGGGGCTTGTGGGAGGGAGGGGTTCGATAGATTTCCACTGCCTCAGCCCTGGGGCTGAGGATTGAGAGCCTTGGGAGGAAATGGAGCATCACTCCACCACATTTGTCACTTTTGGAAATGCAGAGAGAATTGTATTTTCTAGCTCTATTTTTTCAGCTGCTCTTATGCATTTTCCCCCCTTCATCTGTATTGGTCTGCTCTGCATGGAGACAATAGAGATGAAATAAATGGTTTTCCATGTTGGTTTGTGTTGTTGGGTTATTTTGTTTGGTTGGTTTGGGATTTTTTTTGAAGTTCCTACTTCAATTTAAAAATTCAATTCAAATTTCATTTGAATTACAGAGACATATCTCTGGGTTAATCTAGAGCAGTCTGGACTCTGGTTTGCTGTCAGACTTTCCCCAGACTCTCACAGTTGAAAGAAAAAGTTCTATTCCAGTTTCATCTTTCTGCTGCCATGGAACTATTGTCCAGGAGCAGTGTGGTAGAGTCATAATTCTTATGTGCTGCTCTGGGTTCCTTGAAAAGCATCACCAAGTAAGTTTCCCCTCTTTCAGGGGAAAGCTTCCATAGTAACTTTACTATTCAGAGAGTTTTGTAATTATACTTGACTGTAATCAGTTACTTTTTTAAATCAAAAAACCTCAAGGCCTGTCTGGTTTCAGTTAACACTAAGCTGGATACCTGCCACGTAGGACAAAGGTGCAATCATAGAAGGTTGTGTGTTCCAGTTGCCCAGAAAGGACTAAAAGGGAATTATCTACCCTTCAAAAACATGGATTCATAAAATGTCTTATCCCACCCTTCATTTGGAAGATTTTCAGCTGTAAATGGTGCATTTATATATCTTCTTACCCAAAGTCTTCTGTCAAAAGAAGGAAAACCATAACCCAAGAGCTGGAAAAACATGAAGGCAGGTAGGTGATCAAGGGCATGATGTCACAGTCTGTGGATTTTGCCAGTAATCTACATTTTGGAATCTCTGTACCTGGATTTACACGATGCTTGGGCTGGTGCTATGAGCCTCTGTGCTGTGAGCCTCTCTCCCTTTTTTCCTTCTCAAAAGTAATCAAAATTATCATGAATTAATCAGCTATCTGTTTCACAGGCTCTGGGAAGAATGGCTTTGACACAACTGCAGTAGCACAGACGAGAGAACAATTAAGAGTTTCATTCATGGGAACTTTCTAAGATGATGGTGTTGCTGAAGCCCCTGTCTTCTGAAACTGTAGCCTGAGGAACTCATGTGGAGAGTAGGGTGACATAATAGGATTGCAGACTTGGGAAGTGTGAATATTTGGATCTTTCCGGGAAAGAGCTATTACAATTGAAGGATTTTTCCATGTTAGCTAGAGCAGGGATTGTATTTGAAAATTATTTTCATTCTTGCTGTGGAAGACTTAATTTAGCTGGTATGTGTAAGAAAATTCTTTTGACAGCAGCCCTTTCAATTTGTCTGCCTTGAAGGCACTATTGTGCAGCTGCATGGATGGTAATCCCATCTGTCCAGCGCAAACTGCGGAAGAGGATCATGCAGAAATGTGGTTAGAACAAGCTTTAGCTGTGGCTGCTGCATGTTTCCAGCAGGCAGAGTGCTCAGGGGAGATAAGCAGTACTCTGTTCTGGGCAGTGTTGCTGGGGAGGGTGTTTAGGTTGTGCTCAGTGCAGTCGAGAGACCAAGACGTGACAAGGGGGAGGTGGTGGTGGGGGAAAGGATCGGAATCTCCTACAGCTGAGCATTTCCTCCTGGGAGCCAATTAAAACTACTTTTAACAAAAACCCCCCAAAACTAAGGGTTTCAAAATTGGACATTAAATTAGTAGTTTAGGCATATCACTAGATCGTTTTATCTGGAGGCCAGAATTGATGAGATGATGCCATAACAAATGGCTTTTGGGGACTGACTGATAGTGCTGTAGCTGGAGGAACAAGTCCTATATAACAAGCGGGATCAGAAAGGATTTTGTGCCCCTATAAGTGCTGCATTTAACTAATGGCTCGGATTTAATCTGCTGCTCATTGCGTAAAATAGATGGACATTTTTCAGCTTTTTTAGACCTTATTTTCCATTAAATGATAATCAAGGGTGGAGGAGAAGTCATAATCCAAATGCCAACAAATGATGTTGCAGGTAGTGTTTGTATTTCATGTACATTTGAAAAACTGCTGGCTCCCGCGGCCTGAGCAGGGCTGGTCTTTGCCCTTCTGCCCTGGGCAAGCCAGCGGGACGGGCGACTGCCAGGCCCGAGGAGGCCGTGGAAAGGCTCGGAGGGTCCGCTCACCCCTTCCTCCGGTCATCCATCCCCCGGTAGCTGCCCGCGGCCACCGCCGCTCCGCCAAGGGCGGGGCTCTCGGTCCGCCGAGCCGGAGCCTGGCGCCGTTCGGGGCCCGCCGTGAGGCCGTGCCGGGGCATGCCGCGGAGCGGGACCGAGCCCGGCGCGGTGCGGCGGCGCGGGGGGCGCGGGCCCCGTGTCCCTTCCGGGGGCGGTGCCGCGGGCGGCGGCCCCAGCCGGGCTGCAGGGAAGCGCCCGCCCCTGCCGCCCCCGGCGCGGTAAGATGGCGGCCGCGGCTCAGGCGCTGAGCGGCACCGGGCTGCTCCTGGCCGCCGCCGCCCTCGCCCTCCTGGCCGTGGCCATCGGCACCGACTCCTGGTACGAGACGGACGCGCGGCGGCACCGCGAGCGCTGCCGCGGCTTCGGCCACAAGCGCAGCGACCCGCCCGGCTCCATGTCGGCGCCCAGCTCGCACCTGCCGCTCCGCGCCCGACCCCCGCGGGCGCTCCTGCCCGGGCGCCCCCCGGCCCCCGCCCCGGCCGCCGCCGCTTCCGCCGCGCTGGACTCGCACTGCGGCCGCCGCTTCAACTCCACCGTCTCGGGGCTCTGGAGGCGCTGCCACCGCGCGGGCTACGAGCCGGACAGCGAGGAGCTCATCCGGAAAGGTGCGGGGGCGGGGGGCGGCGGCGGCCTCGCCGCTGTCCGTGGTGCTGAGCGCAGTGCCGGCGCGGCCCCGCCGGGGCTGCGGGTGGGGCGGCGGCTGCCGCTGCCGGGGCGAGAGCGGGCCGGCGGGCGGGCGGGCGGGCGCGGATGGAGCCCGACGGAGCCGTGGCTCACTCACCGGTGTCCCGGTGTCCCTGGCGTGCGGGATTCGGCGAGCGCGGCCCTGACCCCATCCCGGGGTCTTGCGCTCCTCCCTCTCTGCTAAAAATGCTGCAGCGCTGGGTGGGACCACGTCCTCGGAGAGCCCCTTCGGGGGCCCGGTGCAGGGCCTGACTCTCGGTGGGCGTCCTCCTAACCCCGACACTTTCTTCTGATTGAGTGCTGAGAAACGTGGAGCGTTTATAGCGCTGTGATTTTTGCACCAAGGTGAAAGGGACCTGTTGTTCCCATTCTAGCACGAGGGAGGTCTCACTGCTGCAGTAGATTGCCAGGCTTTCATGGTGGCAGATGTCAGTCAGGGCCCCCAGGGTGACCGGAGAGAAAGCTATGGATCTTCTACTATTGCGGCGCGTGGTACAAAGCCAAGCAGGCCACGAAGTATAAATAAAAGTCCTGCATTTGGTGGTACAAGTAACGTAGTGGGCTGACCCATGAAGTCAATGGGTTATGTATGGTTAATGATAAATAACAGGACTTAGTGTTCCAGCAGGTACATATTAGCACAGAGAGAGTAGGAGTTGGGAAAAGTGCTTCCATTGAGGCACAAAATGGAAATGCTATCTTAAGAAAGCGAGAGCAGTTCTTCAGCTTGGCTTCCAACTGTGACGCCAGTCCTGCACAGCAGAGGCTGGATAGACTGGCACTGTGAATCTCAGCTCGTCTTTGTCCCTTCTTTCCAATGCACAGCAGTGACTCTTACTTCTCAAAACTCTAGTGCTGTGTGCTTAGCTTCTTTCTCTGTTTATTCTCCTAGGATACATTTTACGTGATTTCATTTGTATTTCCATGCTGAACTCCTTTCGCTAAAAGGGAACTCATTAATTTCTTTCTATTAATTGTGGCTGTCATATAAAATATTTATCTATTTTTTTGTTTCATATCAAGCCAAATGCTTTCAGCTCTCACTGAGATTAGCTAAGATGGGGGAAGGGGTGGGAAGAATACGAGTTTGGTCCTCAGTACTTCTCTTTCTGAGGTATTTTCCCAACACTACAACAAATCATATAGGGAGGCTAGAGTCTGCATTCTACATGCAGGGCATTACAGGTGGTGAATGGTCTTCCTCAGTGTTTGCTGTGTAAAACTGGAAGGACTGTAAATCCAAAATGCTTTCTGTCTGCTTTATTTCCCTTTTTTCCCCAGATGTTCTAATAAAAGACCTTGCCTTTCCTACAAAAAGCCTTGCTCCCCTTATATTCTTTGCCTATTAGGTCTGCAGTTGCTACTCTAAAGATTTATGTGTCATCATATAGAGGGAAATTATTAATAATAGTTCTTGTAGAATCAGATCTTTAAATAGATATGACTCTCTTATCCCTTCTCCTGACCTGCTTTACTAGCAGCCTTTCCTTATTCCCACTATGTCTGTCTTTTCTCTGACAACTGTGATTAAGCAGCCTTTTCCAACTGATGGTCAGGTGTGGCTGCATCTGAGCTGTTCTCTCAAGCATGATACCAGATCTGGAGCTTCTGAAAAGGAAAATCAGGTATTTTTTCCCCTGGTGTGACCTGAAGATCACTACAGTGCACTGCTGAAAGTCCTGCTTCCTCATCAATTTGCCTTAAGTTTTCAGCTGGCTCTTTGGTGATGTGTGATGCCTTTCTTTATTCCTAGTATTCCTTAATCTAGATATTTTTATGGTCTTTTAGTGACAGAGGAGGAAATTTTATTTTTTCTCACAGTGCTATGGTAATTTTGGTTTGGGTCTAGAGTCTCCATTTTTCCTAGTCTCTCTGGAGTAAGATTTCTTTCCTTTCTGCATCTCTCTTGAATTCTGAATAAATGACTTAAATCTATAAATACACTTACCCATATAGATAATTCCATGGATTTCTAGTCCTGTATTTATCTACTGCTATTAATACAAAGCAGTTTCATGGAAACTTGCATACTTGAGCATTGTAGCTAATGATGCATATACAAGCATCCATTTATATATCTAGGATATTTTAAAAAGCAAAATATATTCACTTCATGGTAAAAAACTAGTCAGAAAATGTGCAAAACTGAGAGGTGGAAAATGTTTAAATGTAAGATGGGAATGATATGTGAGTTTTTCTTAAAATGCAAAATCACTATTTTGGAACTGTGAAATACAGGGTTTCATTTAAAAAATACAATTAAAAGGCAAGAGAAGAAATCGTGTAAAAACCACATGGGGAAAATGGAGATTAGCAGTCAGTGAGAGAGAGATGCCAAAGAACTGAACCATTTGGTGGGGAAACTGAGAGGATCTCTGTGCATATATGAGAGGTTCTCTGAGTGTAAGAACATGAGCACTACACGTCATCTTGTAGAGCCTGTGCTATGTGGATTCCACATTCAATAATGGATGCTACAACAAAACCCATCTGCATGGACTGTTCTTAGCCAGTAAGTCCTGCAGGGATTTCTTATATCTTGTTTAGGGTCTTCTCTACCTATTAGTAGAGTAAAAAAGTGTTGCTTACAAAATGGTGACAGTAGAAAATGATGAATTGGGAAAGATCCACTCTAACAGGCTGCATTGGATAACTTGGTGGGTTCATTGAAAAACACGCACTTTAACATCCCTAAACGGAAGGAATTAAAAAATAAAAGGTTCATCACTGCTGATACACCAGAGATTTTATTGCTTTTCAGGCTTGCTCTGAAAAGCCTCTGGGGTGGAACTGGTACATCTCATACATACTGAAAAGATTTCTTGGTGCCACAGTGTAGCTGGGAAAGTGAGGAGAACCACTGGGTGCCTGAGCAGAGGAACACAACTGTTTGGGGCTGTGGTGAGGCCTTTGGGAGAAAACTGCTCAGTGCTGGTGTCTGTACTTTCCATTCTTTCTGAGTTGGAAAAGTTACAGCATTGCCTGTGAGGTCTGTAGAGGATCTATTATAGTGGCATGTTTAATGAACTTGATCTGTTTGGCCATGAGCCTTGGTAAGTATGATCTGTCAGTGTGATCTGTAAGAGTTCTTGTGGTATTTTAAAGGAAGGTTGATTTATTTGATCTGGTGGCCCTTGGGTGACGATGTGGACAGAGGTAGCGCATGGCTGTGGTGCTCCTCACAATGCTGGGCAGAAATGGTAGGAAAATGCCAGGAAGCTTCAGTGGCCACTGGGTCATGGGGCATGAGGGAGGGGAGGGCCAGGCCTCACATGGTATTTAGTTGTCAACTGGCTGTGGCTGCTCAAGGGCAGGAGGGGATCTCTCCCAGCTGTGAGAGTCAAACTGCTCTGATACTGGGGCACATAGCAGAATCGAAGATGAACCCCTCAATTCCTTCATAAACCTCTGGCACATCGTGTGAAGGAAACCCCTTATGTCTCAAAGCTGGAGACAAAAACTAAACTGAAAGTCAGGGTGTGCTAAGCCCAGGATTACAGACTGAATGTATCACAGCAGGGTTGGTGTTTCCATGTTTCTGGCAGCTTAGGAACAAGGGGCCTGTGCTCTGCCTGGTATCTGGCTAGTCTAGCAAGCATCCTCTGACCTTTCCCATGCTTTGTGTTCAGTCAGGAGAAAGGACTTGTCCAGAGACACTCACATGTACACTTCCAAGGGCTGTGTGAGTTCCAAGGGAAACCTGTCTACAGCTGCAATCCCGAGGGGTAAAAAAGCCATGTTGAGGACAAGGTGTTGGAAACAATGTTGGCTGTGAGAAGGCACAGGAATGTAGCTGGGCTGTGAAAGTGTCAGTGTGACACTGCTAGATGCAGTTCATTGCAGTTCATGTTTATTTTTTAATCAAGAAAATTGTACATGCAGTGTGCCTCTCACAGTGTTCTGTTAGAGCCTTTGAAATGCTGGGATCAGGGATCCAGCTAACCTTTTTCTTGGATGTGTGCTTTATGGTAAGCTAACGACCTGTGCAGACTTCTGTCCTGCATTCCCAATGTACTTGTGTGCCAAAACAGACAAGACTCGTTGTTCACCACATGACTCTCTTCTATTCAAGCCCTTGCCTGAAGGCAAAAGTTTTAATTTTGGCAGGCTTTCTTATGGTGCTTGTCTGAATGTGTTGTAAACAAAAGGAAAATCACTTTGCTAGCAGGTTTCTGAAATGGAGGGCAGGATGCTGTCCCTGTTTTATAGACTGTGATTTCAGGTATGTCAGGCTCAGGTCCAAGGATTTATCAGAGTACCTTTGAAACACCTTTTACTTAACGATAACTTTGGGACTGCAAACCTGATTTTGAGTTTTACTTTTTTTCTTGAGTACTTAGAGAACAAGGTGTTATATGGCTTTAATGCAGTCCTGTGGAGTACCTGGCTGTATTTCAGTGCACGGCATCTCTGCAAGTGAGACCTAGAGATTCACTCAAAAAATGGGCAACACGTACTAGTGATGGGAAATACAAAATCAAGGTGCAGAAGGTTGCCTGGGTGCATGTTAAAATATCCTCGGAGAAAATGGCTTAGATATTCAGCTGAGAGATCACACTCACTGCTTCCCCGATTCCCTGATTCTCTTCCCTGCCTATTTCAGCTTTTCTAGCGGATCTACAGAGAGAGGCCTCCCTTGTTTTGCCTATAGTGGCTCACATCAGAGTGGGTCCAGCCTGTGCTCTCAGGGAAATGGAATCTTGTTGGAAAAATGGCTTGTGCTGGTGTAATCAAAGGCTGTTACCCAGCCTATGGATTAGAAGTCAGTGCTGAGCAAAAGCCCTGGTTTTTTTTTTTTTTTTTGAATTTTTTTTTTTGCAAACTTGCAGTTTCAATATTATTGTACGTGCTACCTTGTAAAAAATTAGCGCTATGAGTTCTGGGGAAGAAAGGATTAGGAGTACAGTTTTTAAACCAGAGGTAGAACGAATTGATATCCAGAAATTTCTAAATAACCAGTTTTGTATGAGAAGGTGGAGTGGTTTCGGTTTTAGTTTACGTGTTAAACTCTTGAAATAATAAAGAGCGAATATTATTCTGAGCTGAGAACTCCATAGCTTTGATCATAAAGGATGTACACCTCTCATCTTTGCTTTTTCTTTAATGAGCTATAAAAATAGTAATCCTCTCTCTTGTTTAAAATGCTGCTTCATGTGTACTACTTTTATGATCAGGAAATGTAAGTGCATATATCATACTTTTAATGAATGCAGTGCACTATAATCTGAAATCTGATGTCATTAGTTTGTTCTATATACATATTTCTCAACCACACATGCAAATAGTGTCCATATTGAAACTGAGTTCAGTCAGCAGTTACAGGTGAAATTTGATTAGATACTGTAATGTGTTGTATATGGCCTGAGTTATTAACTCAGATGTCTGCAGCTTTTGCAAATGAACTGGCACCCACTGATGCTGGGTTGTCTTGCTGATCATTGGCTCAGGTGGCTCCACAGCCTTGTCCTGAGGTAAGTGCAAGGAGGGAGCCCTGCTCAGCAGGAGGGGGCCACTGGCTGCAGGTGAAGGGCAGCACCTCTGTGTGTCCTGTACAGCTGGAAGTGCTCTGTGGTGCTAGGGAGGCAGCTAGGAGCCACAGCAAGGGAGGGGGTGGTGGGAAGCACAGCTGAGAATGGGAGCCCGCTTGAAATAAGGGGAAATTCAGATCACCTTTCCCTCCCTGGCCTGATGGCTGGAATTGACTGGGCCTCTCGTATGCAGCTTCTGATCTTGTGAAATGGGGGCTTCCTCTTTGCAGGTCCTTGCAGAAACCAGGTCAGCACAGTCCCAGTGAACATTGTTAGAGAACAAAATCATGCTTCTGATTGCTGTGGGAGCCACACAAAGCTCAGTTCTTCTCCTGGGTTTTCTAGTGTCTTTTGCAAAGCTGATCATGGAATCTGGAGCTCCCTGCTAGTGATTGCTCACCAGCTTAATTAGCTCACTGGCCAGTTGATTGTTTTGGAATGGTTCTTCTGTTCCAACATTCCCTTAATGACCCTGTAACCATTGTTTAAGAGGAACTTTTTGTACTATTTAGCTCTTTTACCTTTCTGTTTGTTCTCTTTTACTCTACCATCCATGTTTATTCTCCCTCATTTTCTAATTTAAAAATCCCTTTCAAGAAGAGCATGCTTGTAAGTTCACATTTACATCTGGGGTACACTTTTCTTTAAGCTATAATGGAAACAAGCCTACCTGGGTACTACTGTTCATTGAAAGCAAAGCAAAGAGCCAATGACTATTGGAGTGAATTCAAAGGATGCAGTTAACTTTCGAGCATTCATTCAAAATTTTCAAAGTGTTTCAATTATGTCTTCTTAGAGGTAAAGTGGTCCTGTTGGTATTTGGTACTTGGCCACACTCTCGTCTCCTTAGACATCCCAAAAAGATCATAGCAGTTTCTCTAGAAAGCTTTTAGAGATGTTTTTCCTGACCGTCATTACTGTTTAACTTCAGCTGTTGCTCCTTGGAGGCAGCACCTGGCTCCTGCTTTGCCGGTGTTTGTAGGTTCCCACCCCTCCTAATCCCAAAGCCTTTGAAGTAAACAGCTCTTTTTTGGTTACATTTGCTCTGTTACTGAGCTCTGCCGGGCCAGCCAACTCAGCAGCAAGTGCAAGGCAGAGGGGTTTCATGCTGTTTCACACTGATGTCTCTTTACAGGAGTTATTCAGCGCTGCACTGCTGTGAAGTACCACTACACTTCCAGCTCTCTGCCTCGCAACTTACCCATCAACATCACCAACACCATCCGGCAGGATGAGTGGCACGCGCTCCGTAAGTAGCCCAGAGCAGGGCAGAGGAATGTTCGGATCATTAAGGCATTTAGGGATCAGCAATGCCAGCTGAGGGCTCGGAATCACCTCGTCTAAGCGTGGCACTGGGCTCTAAGCAGAGATACGGATTGATCAGTGAGGGAGTGCCAGCAGCCAGCTGTGTGATTGGAAGGGGACGTGAGATTTGGAGGGGCTTAAAGCTGGGAATTCAGGAATGCAGACGTGTGTAGTGAATTGCAAGGTGTAATCGTATTCTGGATCTGGGCACAGACAGTTCCTAGCTGGCTTACAGCAAAGGTGCTGCAGCACTGTATAGATCCTGTTGCAATTTTCTGTGTGCGCACCAGTGATCTAATGCAATCCCCTGGTGACCAGTCCTTTTAGGGAACAACTCAGTTTGTCTTTACACCAGCACCTGGCCTACAGGTTGCCCAAGTCCTTCCCACACAGATAACTGGCCTGTAGCCTGTGACTGAGAATGATTTAATCAGGTTTTTTTTTTTCTGCTCCCGCTTCTCTCTGGTTTTTTGTTCCATTGCTCACATAATTCAACATAGCCCCTGTCATGTGAAAGTCAGTGCCAAGGAAATCCTAGTTTCAGACTGAACTAGGAGGAGACAAGAGCAGCAGTTTTACTAGGGATAACAAAGTGCTGTTCGTGTCACTGGTATCCAAGCTTTTTTTTTTAGAGCTTGTTACTGGAGCTGTTCCCATAATACTGTATTGATCTGCTGTCTGCTTCTGTCCTCCCACTGTTCCTCTTTTCAGTTCACACTATGTGCCTCCCCTGCTCTAATGCTTTAGTCCTCTCTAGTGTCCCCTCTTGCTTCTTTTGTTTCTATTTTCAGCAGAAAAAATTCTCCTCCAACAAACTCTATCCCAAAGAAAGATGCCACACAAAAAAAAAAAAAAAAAAAAAAGAAAAGAAAAGAAAAGAAAAGAAAAGAAAAGAAAAGAAAAGAAAAGAAAAGAAAAGAAACCTCACCATTGCAGTACTAACATGAGTTCATGATGCACCCCTTCTGTCCCATGCTGGGGAGTATTTGGCTGGTACTTCTCTGGATCAGGACAGAAATGCTCTCCAGCTGCACAGTGCCCAGCACAATGGAGCCATTTTAGATGGATTCCCTTAGTTGCAGTGTGGGCTAACTATCTACTTCAAAGAAGCTACAGGAGGAGAAGTACATGGTTGAAGTATAAACTTTAGAACCAATAAATCCACATCTGTCTGGACTCTGCCCTGGCTGTTCTCTCTAGGTACTGTTCTCTCTTCATATCTTTTGTCTTGCTTTTCTCCTTTTCCTTCAGATCTGCGGAGGATGACAGCTGGCTTCATTGGCATGGCAGTCTCCATCATCCTGTTTGGGTGGATCATTGGTGTGCTGGGCTGCTGCAAACAGCAGGAGCTCATGCAGTACGTGGCTGGGTTGCTCTTCCTAATGGGAGGTGAGAGCCATTCGCTTTTGCTCCTCAAGTCACCACATCCAGTGTTGCTGCTTTGTAAAAGTCTTTTTACTTTGTAAAAGTAACGTCAGCCCACAACAACCACACGAAGCAGTTACTTAGCGCAGCAAACTGTCAGCACAGTGCAGTTACCACGTCCAGCAGTGGGCAGGACCTGTGCTTGCATGGATATTGCATGTTTCTCAGACCCCAATGTGTGTATATGAGCTTTCTGCTCTAGAGAGCTGGTGTGTAGCCACAGGGACCATGTGCACAGTGAGCACAGCCCTCTGGCTGGCTGCAAGTGTGCAGCCTGTGGCTCCTGTCAGACAGCTCAGCCCAGTTTTCCCTAGGAATCCTAACATAAGTTAATGTAGAGCACCTTTCTGGTACTCAAAGATGAACTCCAAGCCAGCCAAGCCTGGGAGGACACTGGCCCGGTTCTAAGCTTAGTGCTTGCCAGGGGTGTTACATCTGTTTGTCGTGGGTGGGAGCAGACTTTCTGTATGACCAAAGGTTTTCCTGAACTTTGATTTTTCAACTTGAAAATGGGCAATATAAACCTGGAGTCTAGTGTACTAGTGTATATTAGACATACTGAAGTGCCTTGTGTCTTCTTAGGCTTTTCCCTCCTCTATATATGTGTTCAGTGAATGTGTAGCAGATGACAAAAACCTGGGCAGGCTTTGTGGACCTAGGGTACAGCTGGCAGAAGTGTGGGTGTTCCTAGTGGAAACCAAAAAGTGCTGCACTTTGCAGCTCTGGGATTCAGTGAGCTAAGTACCTTTCATAGGAGAAACTGCCCAAGTACTGTCTGAAACCTGATGACATTAGACACTGGAAATAGTCTCAGGAGAATCAAAGCATGATAAACTGAGTTCAGAAATGCAATGAAAGGTGCTAAGGTTATTTGTGAAGCAAGGTATCCTGTAGTCCTACATATTTTCCTTTCTTTTTTTCCCCTTTGCCTTATTAGGAGAGTGGCTGGTAGGACTGCAGAAAAACCCCAAGAGTAATTCTTGATTTTGAAAATTCATGACTTTGAAAATACTGAGGGAAAAAAACCAGAGCATAATTAACCTGTCTGAGGGCAGTGTAGAACCCTCTTGCTTTTCTCCTGCAGGTACTTGCTGTATCATCTCACTCTGCACATGCGTAGCTGGGATCAATTTTGAGTTATCCCGCTATCCTCGCTACGTCTATGGGCTGCCAGAGGACATCAGTCATGGCTATGGCTGGTCCATGTTCTGTGCCTGGGGGGGCTTGGGCCTCACCCTGCTGGCTGGGTTCCTCTGCACATTGGCCCCATCCCTCAACACCTCCCGGGCGTCCGTACAAAAACCCAGACAAGAAAATGGGGCCGTGTGACCCCAGAGGGAGTGAGGAGAGACTCTGGAAAGCGCAGCCTGGGCAGAGCTGTGGGTTAACACCAGGAAGAGGTGGCATGTCAGCGTGTGGAGAGCAGTGCCCGAGCTGTTGAAATGCCAGCCCCTGGGACGCTGCTACAGCCTCCAGTCGCAGACACGGACATTGCAAGTAACTCCAGGTTTCAATTATTGGCAACTTGATCATTGATGGTTTAAGGGGGACAGTTCTTTCAACTTGTTTTTCTTCTGTTTACAAGGGATTAAGTCCAAGGTTGTGTCTTTTTTTGTGCTGTTTTTTGAACTGTACCTCCGTGGTCCTGTTATTGTCCAGTTGTAAGGGATGTTTACGCACCAACTCTATTGCTGCAGGTCTGTGTAACTCAGACCCAATTTAGGGCAAGGAGCTAAGTGAAGTTGGCTTGAACACTTTTGCAACAGGCATGTCTAGTGTTGGCTCAGGCCATCCTTTCCCAAAAGAACCTTGATCTAAGCCGAGGTTTAGGCCAAAGAATTAGCCCATTCTTAGTATTAATTTATTTAAATCAAAAACCTGTGCTATTCCATGCTGTGGATTCAGCTATTTACTCACTACTCAAACTGTTTCCAAAAGGAGCTAGCTGTAACTGAGCAGCAAGACTCCAAGAAAACTCTTACGGACTCTGGGAAAGCAGAGGAAAGTTTTTCTCAGCTTCTTACACAGTGAAGGTTACTCATTTGGCTAACTAACATACCCTTGGTTTTAATGGGGAGATGTATGCAATGTGCAGCTTTTAACTTTTTCCACCAGAGGTACATTTTTCAAAATATGTCGTAGTTTGAGCTGCCAGGATCAACTTTCACTTCTGAACTACCTTGTGGGTGCAACTCCTGTTCTGTGAAAGGAGATGAGTAATTCTCCCTGAGCTCAAATAACAGTACTGCTAAAATAGCAGATGTACAGCCCCCTCTAATATTAGTGTCCAAAGTGTATTTTCCTCAGGAACGTGTGGCTTCTGCTCAGTTCTCCACTCACCCCCTTCCAATGTCAAAATGCCCTGAGCACAGCGTGTCAAGGACACGTGTGTTCTGCTGGAACAAGATCCCTCTCCAAAATGAGCACTAAGGACCTTGGTACCAGCACAAGTACTAGGGCTAACTCAGGAACATCAGCCAAAGTACTCTGGAGTGCATTTTTCTTTCGTCCATCTATTCTTTTTTTCCTTCTCACATCCCCGCCCCTCTCCCAAGCGTCCAAAAACTGCACAGGTAAAGATGAGATGGCCAGCATTTGGAGATGTTTACATTGTATTTAAAATACAATACAGTGGCATGTAAGATACTTAATGCTAAAGTCAGTGTATTTATGAAAAGTGTAATTTTTAAATGGAAGTTGTAATTCTCAACTGGCATTAAAAGTACTGAAAGACTTGCTCAGTGGATGAAACCTTGGATTCTTTGATTAATGACCTGACTGATTCCCCAGAGAGCTCACATACATACACCAGCAAGTGTTAAAGCTTCAAGAGTTAAGTTCAAGTGACAAAGTTAAAACATCATTCATGTGTGAATTGTGTTCAGCCTTGCAAAATGAATGTTCACTAGTTTCAAACTCTAACAAGGCTGTAGGCTGTTCACTGGCTGTGCAGGCAAGAACTGGGAGCTGCAGCTCTTCAGTGTCACAGTACACGTACTGCAGTAGAGCCTCTTGGTCCTCACGAGGAAGTATCAGAGTGCTGTGACAGGTAGAAGAATTATAAAAGACAGGCCTCATAGAATCAGGCCTGCTCTATTAAATTAATAGCTAGCCTGTCATCTTTTCTAAGTGTAGTTAAGCAATTTGCAAGTTCCCGTGCGAAAACAATCTTGGTATGAAAGGTTCATTAAAAGAACCTGTTCTCGGGTTGAAAAATAAGTTCATCTGTGTAAACAATCAGATCTGTTCCATGAGAACCCATAAAGGAAAAATGTAAACAACCTGAATCTTAGCACGTGCACACCAATCACCTTCTGACCAAAAAATGAAATAGTAAGAAAACTACCAGCCCAATGGGTGTTGCACATGAGATCTGTGAAAACTGTGTACAGTAAGTTATGTGAATAAAGGATTGGCTTTTCCCACATGAAGAAAATGGAGTCTCAGCTAACTTCTTACAGTATCAGAGTAGGGTTTAATCCAGTTCTAGCTGGAGAAGGGTCCAAAGGCAGTGTGATAGGCACTGTGGATAGGAGGCTTTTAGTCTCTCTTACACAGATGTAGAACCACTGAGCAAGGGCGACAGCCCTGACACATCATGAACTTCTTTTTAAAGGGAAAAAATGCTTTATTTTTTCCAGACAGAAAATAAATGATGCAGTCCAGTCTACTCCTGTCCTCTGCCAAGGCCAAAACCTTGACTGGGCAGGGATCAGGCATAGTACTGCAGATTGGCTTTTTTCTTTGCTTGAACCTCTAGGATTCCTTCCATGTAGTCCTCGTGGGTGAGCTCTGTAGCTCCACGGCGGAGAGCAATCATCCCCTGTCCAATGAGACAGTATTTAGAGAGGGAATGTGAGCACCACACCATAATTACTCCATGCTGGCTTTCACATTTCTCTCCCATCAGTGCTATTCCTTACCGCTTCGACACACACAGCCTTGCACTGGGCTCCATTGAAATCGTCTGTGCAGCGAGCCAGTTCCTCATAGTTCACATCAGGGCTGATATGAGCAAATGGGAAAAAAAGTCTGAGAGCATGTACCAAATAGAAAAAGCAACGTAGGGAGTTTCCTCAGCCCCACCGTGAGCTCCCAACAAATGACTGCCAACCACGTCTCAGCCCCGAGATACCACTGTGAGTGACAAAAAGAGCCCCAGAAGGCCATACCTGACATTCATTTTGCGTGAATGGATCTGCATAATTCTGGCTCTGGCCTCTTCATTAGGCATTGGGAACTCAATCTTCCTATCCAATCGTCCAGAGCGGAGCAAAGCTGGGTCCAAGATATCAACGCGGTTGGTTGCAGCAATCACCTAAGTAGAAGTAGAATCATCAGTGTGAGGCACCTGGAAGACAGGCCTCTTCTCTGCAAAGATTTACCAAGCTTCTTCCCTAGACATTGTTTTCCATCCCCTGCTAGAGTGCCCTGGACCTCAGCAGCACTCCCTGCTAGCTCCCGACCTTGACTTGTGTGTTGGGTTGGAAACCATCAAGTTGATTAAGCAGCTCCAGCATGGTCCTCTGCACCTCCCGGTCACCGGCCTTCTCACTATCAAACCTGAGGGGAAACAAGGGTAAAACTATCAGTATGAACCTAACCATCCCATCCCTATGCTTTTAACCACATCAAAACACAGAATCATGGCAGTTCATGCTCCTTGGCTGAGGTGTTCCACATTTTTCCTTGAAACTACAGTTCTACCATCATGATGAGGACTGCAACTAGAATAACTGTCAGCAGCACCTAGGATTTATTTAGTCCTTACAGCTGAATGGGGCTTAGGTTGTCCAGACCCAAGTAGTAAATGAGGGTGAACATATCCAGGTGCCTGCTGCAGTGATCAGAAAAAGTTTTATACAGCAGGAGGTTATCAGACAGACCCCAAGTCTGACAAACTTTGCTCCTAAACCCAAAGATTGTGGCAACTACTATCCATCTGTGACTGTGTTCACCCTCTTCTTCTGAGTCAGCCATGCTTTCAAAGGCTCTGCTTACATACACGGGCCAAGGAGGCTGCTAGGCAGCTCCCAAGACCTTTACAACATGGACTACAGCTCACCTTTTAGTGCCAATGGCATCCAGTTCGTCAATAAAGATGATGGAAGGAGCTTTTTCCTTTGCGAGAGCAAAAGCATCGCGTACCAGCTTCGCTCCGTCGCCAATGAACATCTGCACGAGCTGTGGACCCGCCAGCTTCAGAAATGTGGCCTGGGAAGTGAAAGAGAATTAATCCTAGGCCTCATTTCACAATAGGGTCACTTCTGAGTACTATAAGAAGCCCTTAATTAAAACAAGCAAGCAAACAAATAGACAGGAAAGTCCCACCCTTTGTAACACCAATTTGTGCGTATGATCCTCTTCCCCTGGAGGTGTTCTTACTCTCTGTCAGGTACTATTCTACAGCAGCACACACTTTCAAAGGATTCCTTTTACCTTGGTCTGCGCAGCACATGCTCGAGCTAAAAGTGTCTTCCCTGTTCCTGGAGGCCCATACATAAGGACTCCTTTGGGTGGCTGTATACCCAAATTTTCAAATTTCTCCTTATGATTCATCGGCAGAACAATGGCCTCCACAAGCTACAACAAAAGAAAAGTATTAATACACAAACCCATTCTTCTCCACAGATCCAGGCAGTCTGCTTTTGAGTTGAAGTTCAAAGACTGTTGTCCACAGTCACACCAGAAACCACACATAAAGTATCACCTCTTGGATTTGTTTATCCAGCCCCCCGATGTCACTGTACTGCTCTGTGGGCCTCTCATCCACCTCCATGGCTTTCACCCGTGAATCATACTCAGTAGGCAGAGTCTCCAGGATCAAGTAAGAGTCTTTGTTCACCCCCTGTAAACACAAGTCCTTTGCTTTTAACAAGTCCCTCAGAGAGCACTTAATAAACATGCAATCAAAGCTGATTTACTAGACCTCAAGAATGCAGGAATAACTAGCTTTGGCACTGGCATTCATCAAATCACCCAAACTTGGCAGAGTGGACAATGCCACAGTCAACCTTCCACATTTTAAATGAGTGGTCCACTTTATTTACAATAAAAAGACAGGGTTTAAAAAACTTAATAAGTGGTCTCTAAACTTTCAGCACCTAACTGTATGTATAGTATAAAGGATACATGCCCCAAATTACTTTACTGCAAATCTAACTGAACCCATAATATCTTTCTATTAAAATTTTAGTAGAGAAATGGTCTTGGGGAAATCTGGACAGATTTGTCTTCTTTCTTAAAGGCAAGCCATTCTGGCCTCCATCATATCTAACTGTAACAGCACAATCACTCACCACCAAATCTCCAGGCTTCAACTTCTCAGCATCAACCAACCCAATAACAGGCAGGAAATATGTCTGTAAAAAAGAAATCAAATAGAGCAAAACCAGATGTACCAGGGGAAGATCCTTTGCATCACTCCTCACAGCTACATTGGGCACATGTGTCCTACCTGACGTGTAGAGGTCTTGATCACAGCACACTTGCCCTTTCTCTGGGAATCCAGATCAATGTTTGCTCCATCCTCCTCCTGGTCATTTGGGTCAACATCCAGTAGCTGAAAACCAGAGTGAAAGAGTTCATGACAATGTAACCAGGCTAGCAGGATGACCCCAGGGTTAATGCTTCTAATATACATGCTTTGCAAGAAATATTTCCAGCATCCACCAACAGCAGAATCCCGAAAGCATTAAGGCCCTTCTGTAAAAATTGGTTTCTTCCTTTCCTTATGAAGCAGCATGCAATAGTGCATAGAAAGACATTACAAAATTCAGAACAAAGTGATTCCTTCTCCCATACAGCAGCTCACATTAAGGCTTAAGCTCATTAAGTTTTAAAATGGTAGTACAAGCCAATCCCATTCTTAATAGCATACTATCAGCATTCTTTTTCCTATCATCAAAATTACTGAATTACAAAAAGAATGTGATGGAAGAACAGAGCCATGGCCTTTCATTCACTGTTTCACAAGTTTCAGAGTACATGTGTCCAATTTCAATGCTCCAGTTTACACTCAGAAGGGCTGTGTCATCCTCTGATGGTTGTTAGGCACAGATGAACAGTACCCAAAGCCTAATGAACAATCCAGAGAACAAGAGGGCAAGAGATGTGCACTTCCAGGCCACAAGTAAAACCAACAGAAAAACCTGAAAGTCCTGGCTCTGGCAGCATTGGTAGTCTGAGAATACTTCAGGTCTTGAATCCCTGATGACTTCCCTGCCCTTCTTCCTGCCACTATAAATTGCACACACTTTTCATGTCTACTACCTAAGAGCCCAGCACCCTCACCTCAATGACATTGGAGACCAGGTACGGCAGGGTTTTGTTCACTTTGATCTTCTCGCTGTTCTCTTTGATCTTGTCTTTCATGGCCTGGAGCTCGTGGGTCACTCTCAGTACCTCACTCTTCATAATCTGCAATTGGTACACAGAAGAAAGAAAAAGGAATAGTGTCATGAGGCTGAGCCAAGATAAATTAATAGATTATCCCAAAAACAAACAGTGACAGAAATCTAAGTCTGAGGAATAAAGGGAAATGTAATATAAAAAAAAAGGGCAAGGCTGGCAAATGAACCAAAACTTGTTAGGAATCAAGGCTACACAGTCCATTCTGGTCTCTAACTCATCAATAACCCCAAATGATTTCTTCCCAGTGTCACTTGGTAGCTTCAGCCTAATCAGTGCAACAGCTTACAAGGTGGTAATGTGACCTACATAACAGTATGGCCCAGGTATGGCAACTGGGGTTTGGTTTGGTTGTGATCTTTTAATATATACAGATAGACAAGTAACTACATAGACACCAATTTTAGTGATGTTTTGCAAAGTGGTTGGAACTAGATGATCTTTAAGGTCCTTTGCAACCCAAACCATTCTGTGATTCAGCCAGGGCAAGAGAGGGCTCCAAGAAGACCTCATGGTGACCATTCTATATTTAAAGGTGTCTTGTAAGAAAGATGGGGACAGACTTTTTAGTAAGACCTGTTGCACCAGGACAAGGGGGTAAGGGTTTTAAATTTCAAGAGGGTAAATTTACACTAGATATAAGATTTTTTTTATGGTAAGGATAGTAGAACACTGCAACAAGTTGCCCAGAAACATGGTGGATGTCCCATCCCTGGAAACATTCAAGACCAGACTGGAGAGGGCTCTGAGCAACCTGGTCTAGTTAAAGATGTCCTTGCTCACTGCAGGAGTTAGCCTTTAAAGGTCCCTTCCAACACAAAATATTCTATGATCCTACTAACTGTAAGGAAAAAAAAAAAAAACCTCTTAAGAATTCTGTACTCCCCATCCAACAGTGAGTACATTTACACCCAACACTAACGTACCCACCACAGGTGTCTGCAGTGCTGTCTGGCTGACACTGACAGGCCTTTTCCTCCCTTTCCTGGTTAGTCACACAGTGTGCAAATACACACTTTGTGATTCTTACTGAAGTGACTGGAGCACCAAGAGCTCTCAGGAGAACTGGTCACACCTGAACCAGTGTATGTGATTCTGTTCAATGGGGAAATCCACTCTTCACTAGGAAACTATATTTTTTGAAGTCTTTATGCCTAAGCATAATGCTGTGCTGCAACACATTCACAGGACATAAGTGTTACAGGAGCCAATACAGAATCTGTTAAATAAAAATGCAAAAAACTTAATAAATTTGATTTAATAGAACAGCCTAGAAATGATTCAAGGAAAACTGCCTGAAGGGAGAGTTCTGACAAAGATTTTGCAATTATAATGCTCTTACTATAAAATGAAGAAGGCTACTTCTACTCCTTACTGCAGTCTGCAGTTTAAAAAAAAGACATATATTTACATTTTACTGTCCTAAAAGAATAACAAAGTACGTTAGTAAGTCAGAATTACTTGTGGAGCCTGAAGCAGTATAGGATGAAGTTACTCTGTAGAATTTATAAAATATTTTATCTCAATACTGCTAACACTGGGCAGCAAACATTCTAAAGTTGTAAGTGCTCTTTTACGCAAAACGTGCCTATCTTGAGACAGGTCTATCTACTTAACATCTTCATGAATGAACAAGCAAGAGGATGGAATGTTTCCTCATCACATTTGCAGATGACACCATATTGGGGGGCAGTCTCTGCATTCAAGGGGAGGGAGAGCTGCCACACAGAAACCTTATAAAATACGAGAACGCATGCAAAGTCCTGCACCAGGGAGGGAAGTGCACCTTGCAGTGACACATGCTGGTGACTGTCTGGCTGAGGAATGGACCTGGGGGGTCTCCATAAGACAATAAACTGAACAGGAGCCAGCAACGTGCCCTGACAGTGAGGGTGGCAAACTGCACCCTGAGCTGTACTGTCAGGACTGTTAGGCAGTAGATGGAGAGAAGTGTTCAGTCCTCTTTATTCAGTACTTTTAGATCCTACCTAGAGCACTCAGTCTAGTTTTGGTGTTCCCCCATACAGCAAAGACATTGATAACCTGGACTGAGTTCAGCATAGGGCCACCAAGATGGCTGGGAGCTGAAGCATGGGCCCTGTGAGAAACAGCTGAGGGAGGTGGGTTTGTTCAGCTGGAGAACAGAACTGCTTGGGAAGGAGGTATGAAAGAGACTGAACCAGACACTTCACACGAGTACACAACGAGCAGATGAAATAAAGAAAGACTGAAACAGGTGCAGCTCAGACTGTATACAAAGAAAATCTTTATCCTCAAGAGGTCTGTCAAGCAGCAGCACTGAACACCCTGTGAAGCGGTGCAATATCTGTCTTTTAAAGGCTTTCAAGATCCAACCGGATAAAGCCCTGAGTGGCCTGGGTTATGGCTGACCCTGGTTTGAGGAGTTTGGCCTGGAGGTCTACTCAAGTTCCTTCCAACCCGAATTACCCAATGATCCTACCTGACTCAGGCCACAGAACAGACTTCCCCCTCGCCTGTGCCTACGAGGCAGGGAGGGCCTGTGTAACTTTAGCTAAAGCATCCACGGCTGTGTCGAACAACCGCCCCCTCAGCTTCCTCGGGTCCCTGCTCTTCCAGTGATTCTTCCCTACGTTCGCGGTTCAGTATTCCTCAATCTGCCCTCCTCGATCCAATTAACCGTGTTTAATTTTTTGCTGTCCCTGTGACTGTGCTCACCCGCCCGCCCCGACCTACAGCAGCACAGAGCCGGCGGGCGGGCGGCCCGGCCCAGCTCCGCTCCCCGGCCCGGCACGGCCCCCGCCGCTACCTTGATCTCGCTGTCGAGGAGGCGAGTGCGCTGCACGATCTCCTCCGTGGACATCTTCAGCACCTCCTCGCCGACGCCGTCCTGCGGGGGCACAACGGCAGCGTCACCCTCGGCCCGGCCCGCGGCTCGCCCCGGCCCCGCCGCCCCCGGCCCCTCCGCCCGCGGCTCCGGCCCCTCACCTCCGACTCATCCCACACCGACGCCATCTTTCCGCCGGCCCGTGGGCGCGCACGGCGCGGCGGGTTCGGGGCGGCAGATTCGGCACTGCGGATTCCCGGCGGCGCAGGACGGGGGCAGCGCCAAGGGCGGAACGTGCGGCCCGGGGGTTCCACGCACCCTCCCCTCCCCCGGCGCTGCCGCCGCAGCCCCGATCGCGGCCCCCGCCGCCCGCGGCCGTGCCGAATCTGCCGGCGGGGCGGGCGGCGGCCGGCGGGTCACGTGCCGCTCGCCAAGCTGCTGAGTGATGGCGGCGCCGCCACCGCGGGGCGGGGCGTGGGCGGCGCCCGGCGCTGGAGGCAGACGGGGCGGTCTCCCGGAGAAACGCTTTATTACAGTCAGTGCCCGTACACAGCTGCGAGGGGGAGGGAGCGGGGCTGAGCCGGGCCGCGAGCCCCAGCCGGCCCCGCGCGGAGGAGGCCGAGGACGCCCCCGCCGGGCACAGCCCGAGGGCGCCCGGCAGCGGCTCCGTCAGTCCCCGGCCGGGCCCCGCGGGCGCTCAGACGTAGCCGGGCTTCACCGACAAGCGGCGGCAGTTGGGGCAGCCGCGGGTCCCGTTGGTCTGGAGGCACCTGCAACGGGAGGAGGTCGGGTCGGGGGGCGCTCTGCCGCGGGCGGAGGCTCCCCCAGGGCGGCTCCACGGCCGCTGTACAACACAAAGCTGTTTCCCCTGGGCCCTCCCGCCACGGACAGACTGCATCCCTTCCCCAGCCCTCCCAGGGAGGCGCTTCGGCAGATTCCGCTACAAAAATTTGTTCCTGTACTCCTGGAGACAAGTCCAGAGAGCTCATCGGGCATCTCTCACTGCGCAGTAGTTTGATCGTCATTCTGGTGTCAGTGTGAGACTTTGTTACTAAAATCTTAGTTTTCAGATCTATGTGTTTTGTAACAAATGTGTTTTTTCTACAATAAAATGATGATACAGCTATCTTCTTTCATGGCAGTAGCACGATAACAGGCTGAACGACTTCACCTCTGTGTGCCACTAGCCACTAGACAAAGTGACGGGACTGGGGACAAATCGAAACTGCTGCAGGGAGCGAAGAACTGATTCCTCAAGAGGAATCAAATAAGAATCTGTGAATGGATTGACCACATACAAAGCAATGGCAACAGTGAATAATCTTTTAGAGGACTAGTGGGATGTGATGGATATGATGGCCAAATCTCACCCTTGAAGGCTGTGAGACTCTTAGCACTGCAATGGGGTCCTGCAAGGCAGGATCAAGACAAAGGTAAGCAGGTAATCAAGACAAAGAACTAGGGAATAGCGTGCACAGGACTACTCTGGGCATAAGCAGCTCTTTCCTATGACTACAATGTCATGACAATAATATTTAGTACTTCCAGCTAATTACTTCAAGTGGAAGAAGTGGGAGCAGGGTAGTGCCTGGAGCTGGTTGTTCTTCTCCCCAATGGACTCTCCACACATGCCACAGTACAGCTCCATCTCCTCCACACATTCATGGAACTTCACTACATGGTCACGCAATTCTCGCTGCTGCTCCTTTGTGCGATAGATCCTTTCACACAGGCAGTGGAGCTTCAGCAGGCCGAGCTGCACGTGTAGGACAGAAACACAAGACAAGTGAACAACAGGGTGAACACAGACCAGAAACAGGAGCGGGAGTACCACAGCCCCTGGAGAAACATCAGCAGGTCTCAACGCTTCCTGCCATTAACCCTTCTTTGTGTCACAAAAGGTAACACCAGGTTTGAGACACTCGGCAGCTCTTCCACTCGTGGTTCCCCTGAGGCTACCCGTGACACAGGGTCTTTTACTTTCCTTTGCCTCCAGCCAACACACAGTTCAGCAGCTGCTCAGGGCAAAAAAGCTTTTCAGGAAGATATCTCTAATCCTCTAGTTCTCTGCTTGTTTTACACCCCATTTTCACTGTTTCCCGTTCCCCTTTGCCTATCCCATTGTGACTCCTCACTCACTTTTCAGATTTGCATGCTGATGATTATCTGTGCAACTGCCCACAACACTTCATGACAAAGCAAATCCCAAGCTCTCGCTGGTTAATAGGAATGCTAATGAGCAACACAAGCCTGGATACTTCAATGTTTGCCATCTGATACTGCCTGACACAAGACTATGAAGTGTGCTGAAAAGAAGCTGTAGGATCCTACCTTGTTCCCTAGTCCCTCTGCCAGCTCCTGTGCCTTTTCAATGCTTTCCAGAGCCTGTGAATTGAGAGCACTGGTTGTTAGTTCTCAGTCAAATATATAAAAACCAGGCTTGTATGAATGTCCTATGAGAATTATTTTTAAAAAATAGGTAAAGAAGAACAGAGTAAAATTTGGATAAACAAGCATCCCTGCAACTCTGGAGAATCAAGAAAGCTTTTTTGGCAGTATAGATTTCCCTCCCCTCCCAGAAGTTAATCCGTGAGAAAAGGCTGGTTCCTGAAAGACCACAAATAATGCAAGAGCTACACTTCTGTTGCAGACACTCAGTGTCAGTGTTGGCAGAGAGAATACAGACTTATTTAAACTCAGCCCCATATGCTCATTTGGGGCTGGGATGGAGCACAAGCAAAGCAAGCCTTGTCCCCATCCTGCCTTGCAGGCTCAATAATTGTTGGGCAATTCCAAATTCACTTGTACTAGAGGTGAGGAATGGGATCACCAGCACCAATACACCACACTCATCCGTTTTTTCCCTGCTGTTCATATATCCACCTTGCCTTACTTACATATGGTGTGATGTAGGAGTGTTCTGCTATCCATTTTTTAAATCTGAAGGAAATATTTAGCATAGCAGCTGTCATACCAAATGTGTCCCTACTTTCCCCTAGATGTCACAGTGTTCCTTCCTGTTCTGGTAATTAGTCTCTCTTGTCCAAGGAGAAGAAGAGGTCTCCCTTATGACGCATGTTATAAAATTTCTACCCTATAATTTGGTGTTACTGCTACTGTAGGAGGAGAGGACCAGATAAGATGCAAAAATGCACTGTGAATGCAGAGGAGATGGCATTAGACTTGTGGTGGCAGCAGAGTAGGGTAAGGAAATGGTAGGAGAGGGAAGTGGGAATTGAAGGCCAGCAGGAGAGAACATAACTGAGAATTGTGCTTAGGAAGACTGAGTGTGTACGGGAAACTCATGAAATTAATAACTGTGACTAAGAATCAAAGTGAAATGTGTGGGGTAGGGGAAAAGATGTTGACAAGTCTAGGGGACTAGACCAAACTTGTCTAGTTTGTCTTGGACAGGAATGTGAGACTGCACAAGAATGATGGCAAGCAAGCTGCGAGCAGCCTGGGAGGATCTGGAATAGCACTTATTACACTACATGCAAATGAAATGGACTAACTAACCAAAGAGACTGGGAAGATGGAGGAAGCTTGGACAAAAACTGGGAATCTGCAAGTGGGAAGTTAGCAAATTACTTTATTAAGTAACTGATATAGGGATGAGTAGCATGAGAAATGCAAACTGGGCTTGTCAAGTTGAAGAACAGGCTTGGGTGAATATTCAGGGATGTGACATCTAAGGAGGTCACATTTGGTCAACAGACATAAGGTCTCTGATCCAGCAGGGCAGAATTCCCTCTAATGCCTGGGGCAGAATACAAGATTCCTCCACTTTCTTCTTCTGTGGGATTTGGTGAGATTAGAATTCTGTGCAAAGCCCTCATCATGTTCTCTCAAGTGAGAGTTGCTTGATATCAGAGGCTGACAGTGGCTCGAGATAGAATCAGTGAATGTAAGGGTTTGATGAGTGCTCTGAATACTCTCTCCTGCAGAGGCCTACCTGCTGTGTCCTGTCCCATACTTCTGACACTGAGCAAACTTTTCAAGTCCACAGTTTCTTCTTGCATTGCTAACAAACATTGTGTTTACTTGCTGAGATTGCACAATGTGTCTCAGCCAACTGATGCCCTGATGGAGGCACTCAGATGCTGACAGCACCCTGAACTTATCTATTCTGACATATACTGGATGTACTGATGTCTGGGATGCTTCATTTGAACTAAAATTCATGATGTCTCAATATAAGTGATAAGAGTGAATCTTCATCGTATTTAGACCCAACCAGCATCTTGATGTGGCACTGTGCAGGTACTCCAGGTTCAGAGCTAGTGCAGGGCTAACCTTTGAGCATTTAGTTCTGTGCCCGAGTCATGTTCCTGCTTTGACACACATACACACTGCCTAAGCATTTTCAAAATAAGTAACTTCACCCCCTTGTTCTATATTGACTGGTTGTCTATCTCCAGATAAATTCCTGCTTTTGTTCCTCTGTTTCACATCAGAGTTTATAGACCGTCAGTTTCTCCAGGAATTTTATGCCACATTTGCCGGCAAGGCACATGGTGGAGCTGTAGAGCTGTCTAAACATCATTAGCACATCAATGGGCTTAGTCATATAACTAAAAAGTAGGCAGGGGAATCTATTTCAGAGCATAAGGCTTCCTTCCTCCAGTGCTGGTTTCTCAGCATAGAGCTTAAAAGTCATCAGGATTGACTAATGAGGCAATTCTGTAATTTAGCAGTCTGACTCAGAATGGATGTTCCTACCATTATAACAAATTTCTGGCTGAGAGAGACCATTCAGAGAAATATAAGTGTCTACAAGGAACAGACCCTGTTGGTAGAAGCAAGGGGGTACAGGTCGCTTCTGAACTGTGCCCTCACCAAAGTGCAGTCCAGGACTGCTCTAATCTCACCCTACAAACTTCTGTAGAAACAAGTTTGTGACTGACCTTGTCCAGCTCCTTTTGAATCATCCAGCACTTAGTCACTCCTAGCAGCACCTGGATCAGGCCCAGGCGGTTTCCAATCTCTGTCATGATGCTCATGGAAGAATCATACCGAGGGAAGGCTGTCTGCAGAAGCAGGGAGGAAAACACACGTTTTGCTATGAATTGCTTTTCATGCCCTCTTGCTATTCCCTCTGTCCTTCCTGGCAGGAAAGAGCTGTACCTGCACATCCCTGCGACTGCGATGGATATCTGCAAAGCAGAGCAGGCACAGAGCTTGCAGCGGCCGGTCACCGTGCTGCAGGGCAATCTTCATGGACTCCTGCAAGAAATTGCCACCAGTCAGAGAGCTTGTTCCTGGTTCAAAACAGCAAGGCTGAGACTCTGCACTCTGGCCACTGAAAGATCAGCTCCAAAGAAGTGGCACCATCTTTTAAGGCAAGGAAAATCTTTTTCACATTTTCCTAACCAAGGGCCATTCATAGACTCAAATTTTGAAGCCCCCTGGGTACAGAAACCACAGCTGTAAGATTGGAGGGCAGCAGGAAGATCTACAGTCCAGTGTGAATGCCAGGGTATCTCCAGTCCTGTGGCAGGATCCCCTGGCAGAGCCCCCACAGCTCTGTGGCTCCCACCCCCGGTACCTCACAGCAATCCATGGCATCTGCCAGGCGCCCCAGCTTCCGATAGGCCACGGCCATGTGGTACTGGCTCATGGCACGGTACTTCAGGCTCCAGCCCTTCCCGTAATCATTCACCAGCTCAGCAGCTTTACATGGGAAAAACAAGGCTTTCTCGTAGTCCTGGAGGGCAGACAAGCACACAGGCAGCAGTCACAGCAAAAAATAAAGCAAAAGGGAGAGAAGAATAAAGCCCAACTATTTTTTATTTACTAACACTGCAACACCTACCAAATTTCTGTACATCCTTAAACTCATTAACTTAAAGTTAATGCCATTAACTTTATTCTGCAGGAACCATTTACCCTTCTCTATAAGCAAAGGCTGAAAACTTTCTCTGCTCTTACATCATCTCTACTTGTAACATCTACATGGAACCTTCATTTTCTCGATACGGTGAGGTGGGATCTCCAAGAAGCTCGTTATCCATCATTGCAGGAAAGAGGAACTAAGACTCACGGCCTCATCAAATTCACAGTAGGTAAGAATACATTTTCATTTTTAAACATCCTCTCTTTTTTGCATTAAAAGCATGTTAGAAATAAATCTTATTTTACAATAATTACATAAAACTTATCTAAATATCGAAAACCATTCTCAAGTAAGTTACATGAGACTGCAGAAGTGAAGAAGTCCTTATGTTTTTTTTAACTCTCCACAATGCACAAAGGAAACAACAACTTCTCAAATTTCCTTTCTCCCTTCTTATTTCACACCTGAAAAGTATTCAACACAGTGTTACTTTCTTTATTTTTGGTCACCACGCTTCATGTGATGAGTCTTCTATGAGTGAAGAAATCAAGACTTTGCAAGAAAAACCTGGTTTTTGTTGTTTGTACCAGAGGTTAGAACTGGCGAATCACCCCCATGTTCAGTCCCTGTCTGGTTTTACCTACAGCTGCTTGCTGGCAGTATTTGCCTACAATAACGGTAGAAATAAAGAGTCCATGAGTTTTGGCTGCCAGCCCTGTGTCTCTGTGATCTTCTTTGAAGCTAAGTTTGATCTTTTCAACACACATATTCACAGCTGCTTCTGCTGTGCTGTATAAACATGACACTAATCCTCCCATCCTTACTGTGGAGGAGAGTACTCCATTTGGATTTTAAAAGGGATTTCAGCTTACAATGCTCTCAGTACTTCACTTCCTATAGGAAAGACCAAGGCTGAAATTCTAATGCTTCCCTGAATCTGTGGGACAATCACCCTTCTGTCCCTTAGGTTACTGTACCTTTATCTGGGTGTAGAAGTTCCCAAGGCTGCAGCAGACTCGACATTCCAGCATCTTGTCATCGTTGTTGTGTGCGTAGCGTAAAGCTTTCTCAAAGCACTCCAAAGCCTTCTGGAAAATGCTGAGGCCCAAGAAGGCATTGCCCATGCTGAGGCTCACCTGGCCATTCAACTGCAGGCTCACAGTGGTACCCTGCATGTTCAGGCACGTCTTACAGTACGAGATTGTTTTCTGGAATTCACAGAGTTTCTCATTGCTGCGAGCCAGGTTTAGGTAGCTCTCTGTAAGGAAATCTGGGTCTTCCAGTTCCCGTGCTGTGTCAATCTGTACCACTGCAAACTTTAAGTAGAGAAGATAGTGTTTACAAAAGTGTGTAGTTTATTTAAATACAGCTCAGCACCCACGAGAGAAGAGGCTCATCTCCGAGCAGGGCAGACAAGGCCATCAGCACACGGAGAAGCAGCGTATGCACTGAGCAGTTATCTGGTGGTTTAAAAGGCCTATGAAGAAACCTCTGCCTCTCTTCACACAGTCTCTGGGCAGGGAAGGTGAACTCAGCTGGTAGTAAGGGGAAAACAGCTGTTAAACGGCCCTAGAGAGAAGCTGGTAAAGCAGGAAACATCTGACACAATGCAGTTCTGTTTTCTTTCACTCAGTGTAATGTATCCCACTTTCTCTGGAATTCCTAAGCTTAAAGTACTCTATTAATAGAAGAAAGTACGCTACTTCTTTAATGAATTTTTTAAAATAAATTGCAGTCTTGATCCTGACAATTTTAGTTCTATAACCTCCAGGATTTGTTGCACAGTGTTCTCTGAAATGAAGTCTCTTCCAGGCTGCAAACTCTTCTAAGCAGTAACTCATGTTTTGTGATGAAGCAAGCACACTGCTGGCTTGAATTAGTATCAGTACCAAAGGTAAATGGTTAGCAATTTTCATTAGACATTATCAGTTAGGATTATGGATGGCAAATTCCAAGGCAATCAATTAATTCCTTTCTGTATAGTGGCTACACATAGTAATTTAGGCAACTAGAACATTTTACACTCCTTGGAAACAAACAAAGAAAAAAACCAAACAAATCCCCCAAACATCACTAACCATAACTTGTGTACGTTGGGTTTGTAAATATCTTCTCAGTTTCCATTACAGTTTATGAAAGCTGCTATGTGGACTCAGTGATGTGCACTAGCTCATGCTTCCCCACATTCCCTTAACTTGGCAGAAGTTCTTCAGTATTTCCTTATTGCCACAGCCTCTTTTCTTGGTGTGAAGTAATTTTTTTGTCTCCAAAAGAGGTTGAGCATCACAACCCTTCTTAAATCACTTTTTATTTCATGCCTTTAATTCTGACTCTTCTTCTCCTGATATTTCCTCTTTCAATGGCTTAATGCTAAAAGTTCTTTCTCTATCCTTTGACCAGTTGCTGTGTAAAATCATTAGTTTGACTGAAGCCATTTTTCCTTCCTAATACTGTGAAAAATTTAACCTCACCTACTCTGATCCCACTTTCTGTTCTCAGGTAAGGAATTATGTTTGAGCATACTAAGCTCATTCCTTTTTTAAATTCTTTTCCCTTTTTTTTCCCTCCATGAAGTCTTCAGTATTTCCTTCAGGTAACTACATCTCACCCTTTTTTCTTCTTCCCCAATCAGTCTGTTGTTTTGCCAGCACTTAATTTCACACCACTTAACAGAATTGTTTATCTTCAAATGTTTTCCAATGTATTAATACCTCTCCTTTCTTCTTCATCCTAAGTATTCGGTTTCAATATAGGGCTTTGACATGTGGATGGGTTTACCAGTAAAATGTTCCCCTCTCCCCACTCCAATTCCAAACAGAGCTACCAAAAACTTTTCACTGAGATGTAGACATCCCTTTCATGTTTTGTTCTAAATGCCAAATGACAGCCAGTCTAGTAAGAGGCCACCCAAAACATCAGGACAAGGATATCAAAGCCCTTTAGTAAGACCCTATTTCAGGCTGGGATAGTTTCTTGAGACTATTACAACACTCTCTTGCCTTGTCTTACGGATTCTTGAGTCACCCTCCCAAATTGCTACCTGCTGCTCTCTGTACACATCCTCTTACTTCTCAGATCCACACATCAGCTTCTTTTTGTTCATTTAATTAATGAACATGTTTAGCCTCATGTGCTTGAAATGTAACTTCAGCTGGTTTTTACCACTCTTCCATCAAGCCCCATATCCTTCCTTCTTTCTTCTATGCTGTCCTCACAACTGGAAGCTGCTCTCTGACCTCAACTGAGACATCTGGGATGTCTCAATTACCTCACCAAAACAGCATCTTCTTTTCCCTCTTAATCAGCCCCCCGGCAAACAAATAATTGTAATTAAAAACCCCCAAATATAAGATCTACATTAGCTATCAGCCAGAAGCTGAACAAGATAACAGACAGTTATCCACAAGATTGATACTTATTCTATAGAATCCACTTGGATTTCTCCTTTTATGCTGATATATACACTGTAAACAGCTTGTAGTGGACAAGGGTCCTGTTCTCATGCCTTTTCCTGAAGCCTGATAACATGGTGTGCCTGCATGTGGGAAATAATCAAGAAAGGTTCTCAAGAATAATTGGAGAACTTAACCCAGGAATCTTGAGGAACCAGACCCAGTGAAAAATCATATTCTGTGTATCTTGTGGGGTGGAGCTCCCTGGCGAGCACAGGGATTACAGCAGCCCAGAACATGCACTCCATAACTGGTATTTTCTGGTACACACAGAATACCCCCCCAGTTCAGGTTCTGATCTCCAGCCACGTTCCATCGTGGGTGCGACACAATGGCATGCATTCATCTCCAGGTCACCTTACCTTCAGCATGTCTTTGTATCTGCCCATCTCTGCATGAGCAGTGATGAGGCAACCCAAAACCCGAAACCTGCCAGCAGGATCCGCAGACTTCTCCAAAACCCTCATCCAGACTCGCAGGGCCTTTTCGGTCTGATTAGACTGGTAAAGATGGAGTCCTTTCTCTATCTGTTGCTTTGTCTGGTCCTGACCCATCTCCCATGGATTAAAAAGCCTCATACACTAACCTCTAAGGAGAGCAAAAAGGACGTGCTTACAAGAGAACACAACGTAAAATGCCCCACTAGAAGAGGGCGGGTTGTGTGCTCAGAGGGCCCAGAGCCGTAAAAGCCCAGCCATGTCAGGGGGCTGGAGCTGTGGTAGGCAGTGGCAAGAAGTGGTTGCTCAGCACTGAAGGCAGAATCCCAAATCCACTAGGCAAACATCTTGCTTGCTAGGGCTCCATCAGTGCATTCGTCTGTCCAATCCCGTAAACAAAGAGGAAAAGCACGACAGGGAGAGAAAGAGAAAAATCTCAAGCCACAGGAGTGAAACTCAATCTGAACAGCCAGTGCTGGTCTCCTCCCCATTGGCTGCAGCTGCTCCTGCCAGTCCCGCTCACGTGGCTCCCAGGAATTCTAGTCAGGCTCCCCAGCTCCCAAGGTCACGGTGCCAACTGCCCACCCCTGCCCGCCAGTATGCAGCTTATAAATACCCCAGGGAGAGACAATTGGCTGCAGTCACAGCCTCAGGATGCCTTGGCTGTGTCTTTGCTCTCTGGCCATCCACTTAGACAAGCACTGCTGGTGGTGGGCAGCTTGGGAGGAGGCAGACTCAGGTGGAATAGCAGCTTTAGGAAAAATATATGCCTTAAAAGTCAGGTGTGAATAAGGCAACTTCAGTGTGTACACACGTCCAGTGTTACACTTGCAACAATGTACTTGATACTTTGCTAGGCACAAAATTCAGCAGGTCCTTTTGAGGACCTCAGCTGGCATCATGGACTGTTTTTATGGATGTAGATCAGCTCTAGCACATTTGCTGCAAATACACCTCTGACTTCCTAATTTTAGGGACAAGGAACTAACCATCCTGAAAACCTTTGTTCTTGACTGAGTGTTGCTCCCTGCCATCAGATGACCGTGGCAGTCCTCCAAAAGTTTCCAACAGAAGTTGTCAACGACACTGCTTAAGTTCTACATCCAGAACTTGACAGTCTTTTATGATGAATAACAAGAGAGACGCAGAACAACACATTTTGGTTGTCTCTCTGTGTTTGGTTCTCTCCTGCATGTTTTGGTTGCAGGAGAAATGTGTTAGCCCCATTAAAAGATAGCTTTATGCCTCCCACACTCTGTTGAAAAAATCAGACTGGTTCCTCTAGGAGTCACATTTAATACTCTCACCAATGTGCTGCAGCTGTGGTAGTCTAGAGATTTATTCAGTCCTTCTCAAGAAGATATACCAAACCTGGGGGGAGGGGAGCAGCTGGAGAATGCTACAGGGATATCCAATGTGTTTCAGAAACATTCCTCATTTGCAGAAGTTCCTTTCAGATGCAGTTTTGTGATCTTTTTACTGGGCAAAGAGAAGTAATTTGAAGTTTTAACAGATCTGCCTGCAAAAGCAGTCACGTCTCCAACTGCCTCCCTGCTTCTTGGTGAATTTGGTGGCAGTTCTTCCCTAGGCAAAGGTAAATACAGAATCACCTCAAAGGGCACCAATCAGACTATCCTGGTCTGTCAACAAAAACCCACAGAAGCCTTCCTGAGGTAATACCCTTAAGGAAAGCGGGACACAATTTAAGGAATGACAGTCTACCTAGAGGCTTTACATCATAGCAGTCATGATCTTAAGAGACTACATCTGCCCTTTATCCAAAATTCTCTCAGAAAAATATTTCAAGAAGAAAAACCTTTTAAATTGTAGAAGGGTTTTGCTACAATAAGACTGATTCCGAGAGTCATATACACTATGATATTTGCATTATTTAACTTAGCTTTGTTTTTCAGAGATGTAATGTGCTAGATGATACTTCAGCATAGACTATATGTACTCTCAAACTCTGGAAGTCCAGACTATGGAAAAAATCTACAGAAGCTGAAGACAACTAATGGCTGGTTAATGTATGAAAATCACTTCAGCAGCACTGTTAAAATTATTAGCTAGGTGCTTTATAGATTTTAGGACTTGCATCAAAGTCTGATTCGGAATTTTAAAAACTCTGTCCTCCTTGCAGTAATTCTTGTCTCTCTGGATGTAGGTGGTAGGATGGAAACAAGATGCAGAAGATCAGTCCCCATGGAAACATTGATAATGGTGAGGCCATTCTGATTTCTAGACTTGGAGAAGTTAAGAAGCCAGGGAAGCAGCCACTTTGAAAGCAGCCAGGAAAGGAGCCTGCTATGTAACAGAATCAAGCCAGGACTCAGGAATGAGGAAAACAAAAACTGTATAATTCTTGGTAGATCAGACTACTTTGCAAAATTAACCTTCCACAAGTGAGCTGCCTGTGCCTCAAACTCATCCTGAGATTCTCTCGGACCACATCAGCAAAGTGATGCTCCATTCCCCACACAGCATAGCCAAAATGAAAAGAGGATTCTCTTCAAAACCCATCTAACAGATAATCTGCCCTGCATTTTGTTAACCTCAGTTTACCTCCTTGCTTTTGAGCACTATGAAACAGTGCTTAGTTTCTTAGGAATCAATTTGCACTCTCACCTGTAGAGATAAAAACACCCTAGTAAAATAAGGACTAAATCTATCAAGTTCAAACTGGTAATTTTCAAAAAACCATGAACAGCTCTGATATGGAACATACCACTCTGAGCCCAGCTGCAGCTGCCTAAATAAGGAGGGATAAAAGATCAACACCGACTGCCTGTGCTACTTCAAAAAAAGCAGACGGAATCTGTCTGTGGCTCAAGACAGCTATAATTCATACAAGACTCAGGTACAGCTTCTACAGTTAACAATCCAGTTTCTCCTCATGAAGTGCAAATAAATTAGTGTGAATGGTGCTTGGCAACATCAAATTAGGGAATCTTATTGACCATACATACAGTGTGGCTCATCATGCATTCACTTTGAAGAAGTGACCACACTGACCTGCTTCTCCTTCTCCCCACTGCTCTTCATAATGTCCCCAGTGACTCCTGGCCGTATGAAGAGAGCAGAATGTGGTTGGTAAAGTCAGGAAGACTGGAGTCAAAACAAATAGTGAAAGGTGGAGGTGAATGTGAGAGGAAAAAGGTTTCTCCTAAAACATTCAGCATCAGGATTTCACCTACAACTTCGTGTATTTCCTACAAATGCTGATAAATATAACAACTCATGTGAAAATGCTGATTATTTTCTGAGATTAATACACTGGCTCTTAGGTGTAGTTTGATTGTGTATTGATTGGTGGTGGCCTTTTAAATTGAAGAAAAAGCCTTCAAAAATAAAAAAGCCACTGATCTAAGAGGGATCTGGTGTCAGTTCTGTAAGATGTAGCTGACAAAGCTTTGATTGTGTCAGACAAGGTGAGTGAACTTTCTGCACAAGCTGGACTCTTCCATTCTGCCTAAACAAACCCTTTTTCTGATTCAATTGTTTCTCTCCATCCTTGGCTTCAAGTTGTGTCTAAACTGAAATCCCTCCAGCCTCCCTTCTCAACAGCTGCAAATTAACTGCAGGGATCCCAGCACAGTCTGTAACAGGTGGCTCCGTGCCTCGTGCCACAATTGGTGTGCTGAGGACAAGGAATGCAGCACTGAATCCTGATGCTTTGCAAGTGCTCTCAGATTTACTATCACGTAGGAAGTGATGGGGTGAAACAGAGTGTGCCAGATAACACAGGAAAAGGACACGGAGGAGAAACATAGCTGGCCTAAAGATGCTTGCAAGTCTTCAAGATGCAAGACAGCAGAAGGAAGGAATAACATCAGGGAATTTTAGGAGCTTTCAGAAATGCAGTAAAATCATGGCCATTGTGGTACTGTCCTTCTGAGAGAGGCAATATTTGTGTCAAACTTGTGGCAAGTTTCTAGAAGAATTATTCTTTGGCTATGCCAAATAATTTTTATTGATTTGAAATGAGATATCATAAAAGATATCTTAGCTCTAACAGCAAAGCAGGTAGCCTTTGCTTATCGCTAGTAAGTAATCCAAATCCATTTGCAGTTTCCCTGTGTAGTATTTCCAGGACCAGGAGCACTGGCAGCTGCAGGTACCTCGATGCTGCAGAAGCAGGACAGATTCAGCAAGCTTGGCTGTGTTCCTGAAAGGGGAAAGAGGCGGTAGCAAGTGTGGGGCTTGTGAGAGTGGCATTAACTGGCGCCTCTCTAATCCCACACAGCACCACACACACTCATGGTGCTGCTGCTGCAGAGCTGAGGGCTGCTGCTCTGCCCAAGGTATTGAGCCCCTGAAACACCCCGAAGCACAAGTGCATGGACAGGCAAGTGGCTGCATGGCACCAGTTCTGTGAGGCTGGATATGCCTATCCTCATTCCCGGGTGTTGCACATATTTGCATTATCCAAGATCCTCGGCTTTTCCATATCCGAAGGGAACTTGACTGTCAAATGACTCAAAATTGAGGCATATAAACCAGAAAAACTTTTCCATTTCTACTCAAAGTAGTTCATTTACACAGAAGTAAAAATCCAGGGCGATATTGTACATCCAGAACAAGTGGTATTGGGCCATGAATATTTTTGTGTCTCACAGCTAAGAAACTGTAAAATAGTTCTCTCATCTCTCCCTTCATCTTCTCACACTTGGATCTCAAAAAGAACCTCAAGTTTAAGACACAAATACAACACACAAGGACTCTTCTCAAACAGTTTAATAGCAAATAAACAAAGGAAGGTACCACACTTGGCATATACAAAATGACTTGTTGTCGGTGTGTCTGTGCAATTAAAACAGCTTTAAGTTGCCCTTTGGGACAAAAAGAAAAAAAAAACACACACACAAAAGGAAGAAAATTCCTTTAACACATACTCGCTTGTTCCAAACTTGTAACAAATCTTTTCATTTTTAAATCCACTACACAAACTCTGTGATCAGATCAGAAAAGCAACACGCGCTCCTCTGCTTTTTAAACCATTAAAGTAAAATCTGTAATTCTCTACAGAGTACAACACAATTTCACACAAAAAGACATTTTGTTTTGCAAATCAAAACAAGAAAAAAAGGAACAGCTCAAACAAGGTAAAGAAAAGCATTTCTACGACTGAACCACGACTTCGAGTTGATTAAATCCCATTAACTGCAGAACAGACTCTACATTTGGTCATAGTGGCAATTTGTTTTCTCGTCACATTGTGAATCACTTTACATTGTTTTCTAGTAGAAAAGGCAAAAAACTGTACAAAACCCCTAGTGTTAAATACAATGTTTGTACCAATAAAAAAGCCCACAGGTTTGTCTCCAAAATGTAAATTTTCTTTTTAAATTATTCACAAAAAGCAGCCAAAAATCAGAAAGGCAGCTGCTGCTCCACTGTCTCAAATCCATTAAAACCACCACAGAACAATTAAAACGATCAAAGGAAGAAAAGGAAAGAAGAAAGGAAAGAAACACCCAACATTTGGCATTTTGGTTTTCTTCGGATATTTTTTCCACAGGTTTCCCCCAAGGTTCCTTACGGAACCAAATGCACACGTACAGAAACGTACTGGCAGTTCCTCCATACACTGCAGGGTATCAGTGCCCCCCAGCACACAGCCCTGTGCATTCAGACTGTGGGACTAACAGCAGCCAGCCCCCAACCCTACTTCCCAAATAAACGAGTCCCTACCCTTTTTCATTCAGCCTCACGATTCACTCCCAGGTACATGTACCATACTCAAATTGTTCTCTTCTGTAAGCAGATTAAGGACTGTCTACACAAGTCTGGTCAATACCTAAGTGAGAATACAGTATCCTCGACCAACTCAGGAGTAGGATAGAAAACAATCTTTGCATCTTTACATTATCCCAAACACTGGACAAAATTAAGACTTCTATCCAATCAAACTCTACTTGTTTTCTCAGCAAAAACCCTTCTCCTGGAATTCCATTTCACATTATTTCAACTGTTAAGATACCTACACTAGCTTGCTGCTGCTTCTGACTGAAACTTCATCACAGCACACACTCTTCAGGTGCCTTCATCTAGAAGCTACTTCCCGTTTCTACCTGTGCAGATGGTATGTAGGGCAGGGGAAGCCTGCTACCCAGAGAGCAGTAACCTGTTCTAGTTCATCCTGCAAGCCAGAAAAACTGCTCAGCTCATTACCCAATTAAAAACTAAACAAAAACTAAAAAATCTCCGCAGAGATTCCCCAGCTAAGCCCTTGAAAAGAGAGCTGGGGATGGTACCCTGTTCAGGTAACAGCTTCAGAGGCTGTTGTATTGTGCTTGTCATTTGGGAAAAGAGCCAGCAGTTGTAGGACCAGTGTTACAAATGCTTTCTCTGGGATATTTAAAACATTTTTTTTCATGAGCTAACCTAGATCCTTCCAGAATCCTGCCACCAAACTCTGACTGATGGTGTTAGATTGGGGCTGGACTTCACAGAAACGTGCCCTGAGTTGCACAGAATGCTCAGTGTTTGAAAAGAGCCCTAGCTTCAGATAGCTTTGGAAACAGAAATACTGTGAGTTCCCCCACTTCCTGCTCCCAGCTATCCCCATCCACCAAAACTTCCACTAGGGGAACAGTGTAACCAAGCACCCTCAGAGCTTGTGACAGCACTGGAGATGGAGCAAGGTCCAGGTGCTCTGTCAGGCAGACAGTCTAAGTGCACAGGTAGATGCCCTCAGGTGGCTTCTGATCAGATATTTGTCATACCGAAACCACCAATTTAAAGGATACCTTTGAAACCCATTAAATTGCTCAGTTTTTGCACAAACTATAGAAAACAGAGAGGTGAAGGTGATATATACGAGGGTGTGAAGAAAACAGCAGGAAACATGCACAACATTTCTGGGCACTATCTTAGTTTGAAAGATTAAAACAAAACCATCACATTTTGCTGAGGAGATTGTAGTTACAAAAAAACCAAGCATGCCAGAGCTTAACAAAATACAACATCAACTTTGATCAAATTTTCACTGCAGACTGATAATCACACAGAAGCAGGGGAAAAATAAAAATAATAATAATTAAAAAAAATCAGTAAATGTCAGGGCAAAAATGTAGCTACAATCGGAGGAAAATGTAGTTCAAGTGTTTTCTGTTGATGCCACTTCAAGTCACAAGTCTGAACTCATAAAAACACATGCTGTCTCCTCAAGCACAGAAACCAGATCAGCAAAATGTGACTAGGAAGTCTTCTGAAAGATTGAGTCACACCGTATAACTGACTTCTTCTTCGAACTGTGTTTTTAAAACTAAGCACACAGAAAAAACTAAGCCTAAAAAGTGATTGGCTGTATGTTCACAGAAATACAAATACTCCACAAGGTATGCTAGCAAGGCTGCTCTGAAGACAAATTACAAAGAATCAGATTCACAAAATCAAGTGGTTATCTTACGAAGGTCTAGAAAAATAGAAATTCTTTTATATTCAAATGCAAGTTTAAATATTCCCCTTCAGCAGTCTTTCTAGCAAAACCAATTTGGCAGCACAAAAAAAAAAAAAAAAAAATAAAAAAAAAAAGAAAAATAAAAGAAAAGAAACAAACATAATAAAAATACACATCAGCATCAAAGGTCAACACAAGGTCAAAGGTGAGAGTTCAAGCATCAGAGAAGCTGAAGAGACAAGGATTTGGACGATGTACTTGAACGCCACATCGACATGCTTTAGGCACAACGATGAACAAACGGCAGGAATCTAGAAAAAAAAACAAACCAGAAAGAGGGAGACCCACTGAGTTACACAGAGCAGTACATCCAAACACGGAGAGAGAGAACAAGAATGGGCACTGTACAATGAGATCTCCTGGGGAAGGGAGTTGACAGGAAGGGCAGCACATGCCAACGATGGACAAGTAAAAGTCAAGGTACATGAAGGACACCAAGTAAACACCAAACTGCCAGAAACCAAATGGAAGCAAGAGGCCTGGGTTTCCCTCTCAGCACCCAGTCTGTGGAGCATTCCACAGCCTAGTGACACACTGGTTAGCATGCATTCACCTTGCCCCATGCCCAGTGTATCTACTGTCTCTGTTTAGAACAGAGTAAACTCCCTCCCCAGGAGACCGATTCCAAAAAATACAACTCCAGGGCAAACACTTGCCCACAGAGACTGAGACCGTGAGAGACAAGACAGAGGACACAAGGGATTCACAGGTGGTTTGACATTTGAGACTTTTCTTGCACTCTAACTTGGGAAGTTTTTAGGCAGTAGTAGCCCAGCAAATCCATGTTCTTTCCTTTAGCTACAGTCTCTTCTCATTCCCTAGGAGCCCATGTAACTGGGGGTGGGTGATTTGGAAAAGGGAAAAAAAAAAGATTATACAAGACAAAAAGCCCACACATCAGAGAAGCATTCCTTAAGACTTGACTGCAAGTTAAGACTTGTCCTAGCTGAGCACTTGTCATACCATTAGACCTGCACAGGGATTTTCCATTCCCAACCTTTTATGTAACAGCCCTCAGCTCCCTGGCTTCATGAGGAGGAGATTGTGGGCTCTGAGAAGCTCTACAGTCACTGTTGCCAGTTTGATGAGCAGAAAAAAATGTGTTTCCCAAAATTTTCTTGAAGAGTTTATAAAAAAATAATTATTACATTAAGTGACATAAATACCTCTGTTCCCTCCCCTCAGCTTGTGAGCTGCATGAGATAAGGAACATTTTAGGATGAGAGTGGGAGGCAGAAGAGAGAGGAAGAGGTTTGTTTTCTTATTTTGCCTCCCCACAACCCCAACTCCCCTTTAGCTCTTGTTTGTGGCCTTAATCTTCAGCACATCTCAAAGCTTCTGGTTACAGACTAGAACAAGGTGAGATTTGCACGTTATCTAACATAATTTGAGAACAGCAAGTGTTGCATTCTCATTCCAAAGCACCAAGAAACACATTGTCTACTAGATCAGCAACACTCCTCTTATTAGAACTGATGAGATTTATTTGCTTTTCATGCTTTCCAATAAAGGGAAAGGACTTCAGTACAGAGTTTAAACCAACTCCAGCAGAGTACAATGCAACTCTTGCACTTATTTCTATATTTCAAGAAAGACTCTAGATAATTTGCAGATAGGTGCAAAAACTCAAACCAGAAAAGCAAATTCAACATGAACTGAGGTATGAGAAACAACAAGAAGCATGAAATCAAGTGACGTCTTTGCATGCACCACTGAAATCCTCTGTGTGATTTATCTGGGGATTCTCTTGATATGGATTTTTCAAATATTTCACTCAGCTATGTTGAGGGCAAAGACTGAGTTTTATCAAGGCCCTATGGAAAGACTGGCCTATAAAAACAGAACCAAGAGATACTGGACAAGGTCTTAATGACTTGGAGAAAGTTATTCCAGTTTGTCCTTCTTTTATTCTCACAATAGTGAGAATTCTGCCTTCTGTGTTTTATATTTTATGGCAGGTATGCTAGGGTTGTCAATCATCTTTAGGTTTAAATGTCTGCAACAAGAAGCTTTCAAAACATTTTACCTATTCATGGTTGCACCCCTCATCTGCAATTTGCTTTATCCAAGTTGTTTTTAGGTATTTCCAAATAAAATAGGAACAACTTCATTCTGCTTTGTTGTTCTTCCCTAATCGACAGCCATTACCAGTTCAGTTAGATTCAGCTTTGCATGATAGAATTATTATAATATGTGACTTTCAGTATTCAGGTGAAAAGTTTTTTCCTGATAGATGCATTTTCCAGCGAGATTTTGCTGAGCTGGAATTTTTACATAATACCAGCTTTGTCTTAAAAAAAAAGTTAAACTACAAAGAGCTGTCCTATTTTGGACTGTTGATTATCCAGGGGACTGAAGAAACTATTTCATTTACTGACACTAAGCAGTATCAGACTAAGTTCATAATTCTTTCACCTTATTACAGTAGTAAAATCAAGTATTTCCTGAGAAAAAGACTAAATCTATGAAGTAAACCATTTCCACCTTGTAAACGAAAAGTACTTTAAGTATTTCCTGGTGGCACACATAATAAGGAATTCTATTTCATCAGAAGTTCTTTTAGCTTTTCTTGTAGAAAATCAGGTTCTTTGGTTTTAAGCATACAGCACACTTTGTCCATGTGGCTGCCTCAGACAACCTTCTGCAGTTTATTTGAACTCCCCCAACTCTTACCTTACTATCCAGGAAATAGAGCATTTGACACTGATTTGATTTGCACTTGAATGAGAGCATGATATGAACTAAACATTTAAAAGCCCCAAGTCCCCAGAATCCCAGACTTTCCTGCCAATAACTGAGGAAGAAAACTTAAGACTGAAAGGCAAGAGCAGCCTAAATCCCCACAATCAGCGGCAGCCACCAAACAGACACAGAAATATTGACTTCATCTGATCAGTTTTGTTATCAGAAAAAAAATCTGCCCAAGTCACAAACTTGATACATTTATTAACTTTGGCAACATACACATTGATACACCAAGAAAGGGAAATCTGAAACAAATAACACAAACAGGGCAACATCTTCAGCTGGTGAAAACTGATGCAGCTCTACTACATTCAGAGAGCTGAACTGCATTGATTCAAACCATCTGAGGATCACTTCTTTTAAAATTTAACCTGCATAGATTTATTTTCTTTTTCTTTTTGGCAATACTTATAGTTACGCCAGTAAGGCACAAGAACTAGCCCAAGTTAGGTGTCTTAAGGTGATTATGTCTGGGAGGAGTCACTGATCAAACTAAGCCACAGTGTAAACTGGTGAATCTCCTAAAGTTAATAGGAGTCACACCTATTCGCAACAATGCCAAGCTTGATCTGTAAGTTACAGTATTGAGGACACACTATAGGATGAAGAAGCTAAAATACCTAATTTTGGGCAACTGAAATGACTAGTAAAGAGGCCAGAGCATCAGGTTAAAAGAAAAACAGGACAAAGGTCTTGGATAGTACAGTGGGGTAGGGTGCAAAGAAGGTAAGAGTGACTGTAGAGACCCCAGAGCACAGTGCTCTCCTCCACTGGTTCACAGCATTCATCTTCCTCGTTTAGCAGTTGTTGGGCTGCAAACAGGCCACTGAAAATCAGTAGTTTCAATCATGCACATCATTATGTGTATAAAACAATCACATTCAGGATTCTACAAAACCCTGGCCTTTTTTTTCCAGTGAAATAATTTAGATAATAAATATTCTCCACCCTGGAGCGGTATAAAACTTCTATAAAAATAGAAACAACATTCTTGGTTACAGCAGGTTGCACTTGGAGCAGTTGCTCCCAACTACGTTTTTTTATGGTTTTTTTTTTTTCTTTTTTCCTTTTTTTTGAAAAGTATATAATTTATATATATATATATAAAAGATCCCATAATCACCCTGGAGGCCTTCACACTCCAACACTCTTTTCTCAGAAAACCAGGACACATCTTTCCTATGGTGCAGAATTCAAGTGTACATGGTTCACTTCAGTGTATGTTTACGTTTCTAGAGAGATTCAAATAATTAACATAGAAGGGTACCACATGCCAGCATAACTGGGAAATTTGGCAATCTGGCCTTTCAAACTTTGCCACCACAAAATTATTTAAATAATACTGACAGATTTACCTGTCTCCCATCAATGTGGACAGACTGACATCAACTGTTTGATTTTCAATCTAAGAACTGGAAACTGCTCCCCTTGGATGTTACAAATTATGTCTTGCAATTCTGAGGTTTGAGATCCCAGGGGGCCCAGTCCCTGGAAATGCCTAACGTTCCCAACAGATCGCCGAACACAAGTGGGGATTCAGACCCAAGATCTCAGGTCTGATGGGTTTAGTGCTCCTCCTGCTGGAGCAGAACACGAAGTCCTGACCCCACGTCTGACCCACACACATCATTTAGCAGCTGGCTCCCAGACTGCAGTGTTAGCTGGAGCCCTGGGAAACAGCCTTACAATCCAGGAATACAAAGAAAACAAGGAAAAGGAGATATTATGAGGTAAATTGAACTTCTGCTAAAGACACAGAAATTGTAAACTTCCTCTTGTGACAGAGGCGGATTTTGGTAGTTATAAAATGGAACTCTACACTGATTTCTTGAAACAGCTCAGGCCAGAGTGTCAAAAGTCCTTTGAGCCCCCTAAAACCAGTGAATATCAAAGACCCTTAGCAATGTACTAGCAATTTCACTGGTGTGCAGGAAAAGCATGTATTCAGTTAAGGGGTGTGTTCAATTTTCCTTCAATATAAAAGGTAACAGCTTGTACCAAAAGGCAGAAAAAGACTGAATGGCTCAATACTCTGGTTCTGCAGCTCCTGGTTTAGCCTGTTTTGCACTGGTACACAACCTCTTAAAGGAAAACTGCAGTAGAGAGATACACCTAATTACTAGACCAAGTCACTGCATGAGTTTAGTTCATTAAAAAAAACCAAAACAACAACAACAAAAAACCTCAACAAAACAGGAAGTTATCATTTCAATAAACAATCAGCACTTACATTATGGTTGTGAAAAGGAATTCATAGCAACGTCTGCAAAAAAAGGACATTATTCCACAGAAATGGGGAATGTGATCAACTGTTAAGAAGAAAAATTGTCAAAATTTCTGCAGGTTACCAGGGATCTAAAGTTTCTTGTTTCCAGACCCAAATGTATTCATCCAGACTAAGCTGCCTCTACCTTTCCACAAAACCTGGATGAAGTACATAGGTTAAGTTTTATTACATGTGGAGAAATTCACTGCATTTCATTAATATTCCACTGTAGACAGTGAGTGAAATTTTCTAGGCAGAGACATTATCTAATAGTTTTATAAAGTGCTGTGTACATTCACATTGCTATATAAACACTAGTTTATATACAGCAAAGAAAAAAAGAATCACTGCAGTTTTCCTTTGGCTTGTTAATGTGTTCACCCTTTTGGCCCACCTCCTGCTTTAGAGATGATTTAATAAATCCCTACCGTGGCATACAGTTAAGGAAATTTCAGAGCGAATGGGGCATGACAAAGGCTACATGGAGTCGGTTCTTTCTCACCCAGTTCTCTGTTCTCCTTGCCCATCTTTGTTTTCATCAGCTGTTCTGTGTTATTTCTGCTTTCCCTTCTCTTCTCTACCCCAAGGCAGTGTGGTGTCAGTTTCTGCTGCTCCCTTTAACCTTCTCTCCCCACCCCCAAGGAGCTGGCATTGGTCCTTCTCAACACACACTGGTTACAAACACAGCAAACTTCAAATAAGGGAGAAAAAAAAAACAAAAACAAAACTAAACAAAAAAAAACCCCTCAGCAATATGGCACCTAAACTCCAAAGTAAAACACTGGAAACAAAAGCACAAACTTGTCCTCCATCCGAAGCGGGATTCTCAGCAGAGGCTGCAGCAGAGTCTTCAAGGGAAGATGTGCCAGATAGAAGGCATGGATCAGCTTCCAGGACTGTAAAAACACAGCCTTAGGGCTTCGAATCACTAAGTGCGCTCCTCTCCAACTTACCAGAAGATCCTTCTCACTCCAGTCCCGGAGGGGAGGGGTGCTCAGTATGGCTTGCTGTCGTTCTTGGAGCGCTTGAGCTGTACTTTCAGCCGCTTCATGCCGATCTGGAAGCCGTTCATTGACTGAATGGCAGCCTGCGCAGAGACAGGATTGTCGTAACTTACAAAACCTGAGGAGAGGAAAACACACAATTACCCCGTGCCAGAGCTGCCTGCAATGGCTACTCACAGCTGGAAATGCAGGCACTCACAAGGTTAGACTTGCATGAAGTGCCATTTTCAGAAGCTCACAACTGTTTCAGACTTCTCATAATTAACTTTTAAAGGCTCCCAAACAAAGCATTGCTTTCTGACATGGAACTCTGGCCAGAAGATATACATAGCTCAGGAAATTAACACTTTCTAGTCTATCAATGAAATAAGTACTGCTATTTATAAGAACTCATACCTGGGAGAAAACCAAACCTGGAAAATGTTCATCTAGATGCAAAAGCTCATTAAAGATACAAGACTGAAATCACCCTCATGACATTATGGGAGCAGATTTTTTTGGAGTGAAATAGCTGCCAAGGAAGGGTAGCACTGGTACCACTATTACGTTTAGGTTGCATATCATTCCTGGAAAGGATTATCCTGAAAATAAACTTCTCCAGTGTTTTGAAGGAGCCTATTTTAAATAATTCCTCTCAATGTCTGGAGTGAGAATAACTCCCACTCCAGTCAATAGCTATGTGTCCATAATATGTAGGTGTTATAGCTGAATGATCAGTGTATTTCTATGCTCTCACAAAGCACCAGATTGTCCACATCTTTTGGCTCAAATAGGAAAAAAATCAGGATTTTATGTACACATAAAGCTATTGAAACCATAGAGAAAGGCTCACCACTCCTATTCCAACATAAGAAATCTCCATCTATCAAAACAGTCACAAGAGCTTATGGCACTACAGAAATGCAATACAGTACCAACAATAGTAATTTATAAAGGTATTAACAGAAATAATTCCTAATTCACAATGGACTAAGTAATATATACAAATTATTATTGAAATTATTGAAAAGGAAGAACTATCTCAGGATTACAGTCTGCAAGCACAAATAATAATCACAGAACATTCTGGGTTAGAAGGGATTCACAAGGATCAAGGAATCCAACTCCTAAGTGAATGGCCCATAAGGGGATTGAAGCTACAACCTTGGCATTATTAATACCGTGCTCTAACCAACTGAGCTCATCTCATCCAGGGCCAGAACACTGTAATAGGGCACAATAGTATGAAATTGTAAAAAGCAAAAAGTCACATTGAAAACCAGGAAAATACAGTTTATTGCTGGAAGTGTTTGATTTATTTATTTTTAGGCATATATAGAGATTCCCTACTTACTTAATACCAAGACTAGACAATACACTGAAGAAGAGATTACTATAAAAGCCACCTTTTTACAGAGAATGATTTATAGAATGACAAAATATCCCAAGTTGGAATGGATCCACAAAGATCACTGAAGTCCCTGCACAGGACACCCTGAGAATCATACTGTTCATCTAAGAGCACTTTCTAAACTCTTCTTGAACTCTGGTAGGCTGGTGCTGTGACAGCTTCCCTGGGGAGCCTCTTCCAATGCCCATGCACCCTTCTAGGTGAAAAACCTTTTCCTAATATCCAACCTAAACCTCCCCTGACTCAGCTTCAGGCCTTTATCTTGGGTCCCGTCATTGGTCACTAGAGTGATCAACATCTGTCCCACTGCTTCCCCTCACAAGGAAGCTGTAGATCCAACATACCAAAACACTTGCTTAGATTGGTCTGCTTGTCAATGAAAACCTTGGCAGAGACGACATTTCCAAATGGCATGAACATCTGCAGCAGATCCTGATCCCCAAACTCCTGGGGAAGATGGTAGATAAATAGATTGGCTCCCTCTGGACCTTCAAACAAGCAGGAAAATAAATTCAGAAAGCACGGATACCACATACTTACTGCACAAAAAAAGGTGGAAGAGCCAGTCAAGACAAATTTTCTAGATAAAAAAAAATGAAACTGCTATTTACAGTACTGCAGAGCACTTGATTCCAGAATAAATGAGCATGAACCCTTGCTGGGATTGATCACTCAAATAGTTCTAGCTCTTTCTGACCCCTTTTGTTTGTACTTTATACATTGTACCAAAACTGGTTCACAAATATTTGCTGTAATGACAGCTGAACAGTAAGTTTGAATGCTAGATGTTCACTGAAAAAAAATGGCTATGCAAAACTTGTGAAACCAAAGCAACTAAGTAAATTTCCAAACAAAGTACAAATAATCACATTGCTTGTAATCTGACAGATTCTCTTCTAAACATGCTACATTCTGCTGAAAACTTACTCCTACATTTTACATTACTTTATACTATATATTAAATTTAACCTGAATCTGAAGAGTGAAAAGACTCTTCAGAATCTCATACGTAGCTACTGGATGAGGTGAAGGACCCAGAAAACAACATTAACAAAACCACATCTGATTCTCTGACAGTGGGATGTAATCAGGCTGTAGATTCATATTCTCCTTCCTTCTGAGAACATGCAGGAGTATAATTAAGGAAACACTCAAGACTAGAAGAGCCCCATGAGAATCATCCTGTATAAAAACTACTTTGGGCAGCCCTTAGTAGAATGCCCAAAGACCTTTTTTATCTTCGGTAACTCCTGGATTCTAAAAAATGACACCAAATAAAAAATCTGCAGGTAAAGTAGGCGCAAGATCTAAACTTGCCCTTTTGAAAACCCCTCTCAAGTAATTTCTACAACTTTCTGCCTACCTTCTTTTTGACTTCCTGCTGCACCAATACTCTGCTGTGTTAAGAGACTCTGGTTATAGAGTGTGGGCAGTGCAGCAGCAGCATATTGCTGGATCCCAGAATAAGCCTGTGTGAGCGCTTCCATTGTGCTACCTGTCCCATTTGAGAGACCACCACTGCCAAGTCCTCCATTTAAGGCTGCCATTCCTGTGTAAGAAAGAGGAAATAAAAAGATGATTGAGTGCTTCCACTGAGACAGATCAATAACCTTTCAAATGCTCTGCACAATTACAAAAAGCAGGGAGCAGAAAAAAATCACCCCAGAGACCTATCACAGGCTGAGGACTGATAATCAGCTATTCCCCCAAGCCACCAGTACACATAACTTACCTGCTAAAGAGCTAACGTTGAGGCCTGCTGTAGCACCTGCCAGCGTCTGCAATGCTCCAAGAGAAGCCATTGGATTAACAGAGGAGCTGCTACTGGAACTAGGTGAGGAGCCTGCTATTAAAATAAAACAATTAAACTTCAACTGATATTTTTTAGTCCGGATAATTCAACTTCTTCACTAAGAAGTTATTCTGGTAGAAAAAACTAGTAAGGAACAGATTCAGGCAACACAGGATAATTTATGTAAAAAAACCCAACCCAAATAAACCCACAAACTTGATTGATCATACTGCTTATACATACATACCTTGTATGCTTATACATACAAAGTTCTAAGTCCTTCCTATGTTTCTTTAAAATTTCTACTTTATCATAACATCTACTCCTCGTAGCAATAATAATGTCAGTAAGTGTAAGACACGCAAGATTGAGACATAATACAAATGTTGGCTAAACTATGTATCTCAACATAAGGTAACCAGCAGTGATGCCCTGTTTCCTGCTGCCTAAACTAGGAGTCACTTGCTATAAACACATGTCCTTGAAACATCACTCAAGGTGAAAAAGACCTGCAACATAGATACTAGGGACAATAAAGAAGGCTGAACATACGGTTTTCCTGTACTGCCAAAACAGGAACACCGCATGCCCAGATTATTTTGACACATTAAATAATTTTCTATTAAAAATCCTGCTGCTGCAGCTGGGGCTAGGACTGAGAAAAGTCTTGAAACGTACAATCCAAAAATAAATAGCCTGTCCTCTATTCCAGCAACATTGTCAACTACATTGACTCTGTAAGAGAAGTCTACCAATATAGTACCTAGGACAGTAACAGCTTACATGGCCCACCAAATTCTACACCAGGCAGAGTTAGTTCTTCAGAAGCCAACATCAAAATCATGAGAAAAGTAAGTTTTCCAAGCTGGTATGTCAAAAGAAAAAGAAGTTCACATTGAGGTCATCTGCAAAGCTTGATGGACTTGATAAAATAAGAAATGCATAGTGTTCTTATGATTAAATAGAAGTGGTTTTCCTAATAGGTTTGTGCACTACTGCAGAAGAAAAGCTATGTGTATCGCTATGAACCAAAAAGTTTATATTTACTGCACAAGATGAACTAGAAAATATTTATGGCTGCTAAAAATTAAAAGATACTGAAGACTGATGCTGTAAAGGCATCTTGTAGTCTGCTTACAAGAAGAATTTATTGGTTTGACCAAGGAGGTAAAAGAACAACTGAATTTGAGGCATTTTCAGTTTTCCTCATGTTTTCCTCATTTATGCTGCACACATCCATTAGAACTTTTAAAAGAACTGTTAGCATCTTTCAAGCAGTTTCACATGTACTACATATTTACCACTTCATGTTTGTGGCACAAAGTCTCTGCTGGGGTTGGATATTGGAACGATTTAAATGGAATACAGCCTAGCAACCCCCCAACAAAGGCAGTTGTACCTAACCAAAGCTGCATGAGAACTAGACAGCTGCACTTCATACCACTTTTTGTAATAACAGATGGAATGACAAGCCTCCTCTAGTACATGTATAGACAAACTCTCCTAATAAATCAAAAATTCAAAGACAATGTCCCAAACTATTTTAAGATGCTTACTCTGATGAAAAGGAGACACTTTCTGTCTTACTATCAGTAACATAATAAATGCTGGGGAAACACAGAGAACAAGTTACAATATAACCTTCAAGCTGGTAGAAAAATAAGCACAGCTGGCTAATTAAAAGCCAGAGCTCAGAAATCATACAGTTACCTTGATTTTAGAATATCATTTGCTTCTGCAACATTTCATTGCTGATCTTTATATTTTAAAAATATATTTGACAGGTGAGAACACCATTTAAAAATCCTTCCAAAACTATCCCAAATAAAATAGCAGCAGCTAAGGAAAAAAAAAAGCTAGAGAAAAAAGTGAGAGAGAAAATGGATACCTTCTCTACTTTAAAAGGCTGTGTTTTTAAATAAGTTAAACCACTATAAAAAGCTGATCACACAGTTATTATAGTTTAGCTGCCTTTATCAGAATTTTTTTAGGAAAAACAAGAAATGCTTTAGTACTGGAAATTCCAAGAAAACTGAAGACTTGTCTGTATTTTCTTTATCCTTTGTAAGTAGGAATTGAAGACAGCATCCCATTACTGATGATGACAAAAGGCAGATAAGTAACAGTAGAGCAGAAATACCGGGCAATTACAAAGGAATGCTTCCTGTGTATAGCCTATATACCAACAGAGCCATCTGTGAATCTAGGATTTTTTTCAGCCAAAGGCAGTGTCTTTGTAATAAAGTTACAATTTGCATTCATTACTTTCAGAGCAATGTGAAAACGAAATTGTTGGACTCTACTATGTTCTAAGGCACAACTTCTGCAATTTAATCATGCATTATGCTAAGAAAAATCTGGTTTTTATTTTTAAATTATCAGATGACAACTTGACCTGATATCCTGCAATTCTGTTCTTGAAATATCTAATGACTGTTTTTTTCCCTATTCATCTTCATTGCAACACTAATGTATTTGTAGGCTGTAATCATATCCTTGACCATGTCAGTCTTCTATTTTTCAGACTATTCCTAATAGAGGAGGAATTCTGCTGTTCTAGTAATCATTTCTGTTCTTCTGTTTTTCTTGTGTTATATTTTAGATCAGAAAAGAGAACAAAGCAATGGGGATTGAAAATCAGTATTTTTTATACATGTTCTTTACTCCATTCCTAATTCTTAATATTGTGCAGTTTTTGGTGGGTTGTTGGAGTTTTTTCTTGCTACTAAAGTTATGTTTTCTTAGATCTAGTTATACCTAGCCAAAAAGGCTAACTCTAACAGAAGTTGCTGAAAATACTTAAGAAGGTTTTCAGAAAATTTGAATATGTAATAAAGAACAGCTTTGCAGAAAGATACTGAAAGACATATTATTAGAAAGATAATGGAACTTGGACAAGGACATCAAGTAACAACTTGTGGAGGTAGGTAAACTGAAAGCACAGCAACTCTGTCCTAATCCAGTCATGTAGCATCCAACCAATGATCTGAAGAAAAGCTAAATTCAGGCGATGAATCTGACTTTACTGTACCAGCAAAACCAGAAATACTCTGCTATCTCTGAAAACAATTTTGCGGGAGACACATCAAAGCCAAGGAAATTATTTAAGTTTGCTCAGTGTTTGCAACCATTCTATTTTCCTCTGAAGCAGATAATTCTTATTGGTGCTTAAGTCAAAAAGATGGCAAACAAGACACTCCTATCCTGAGATACTTTTTAGGATTTTCTTGGATGTCCCTTTCACAAACTAGCAGTTTGACTTAATTTATGGCCATGGTCTCTGCAACAAGGACTACATAACAGCAGCAGACTGTTCAGTTCCAAGAGCTGATCTTCAGTGAGGCTGAAGGTTTTACTTCACCCCATTCTACATCAAAATACAAAACTGGGCTTGGAACTATCTAAAAAAAATTGTCTGAAATGGGTAGGAAGGCAGCACAACAACAATACATAACACCTCTGAGTTCCACCATTCTGACATGTAACCCATTCATAGTCCATGGATGGCACTTTGTAGACTTCCAAGTTCCCCAGACATAAATGACATCAGTGCAGATGAAAGAAAATCAAGAAGGCAACTATGCAGAAGGACTGTCTGGATTTTTCCACCAATTTGAGGAGAGATGTCCAAATAAGTATCAGGTGAACATTTGGATGACAGATGGAGAGAAGTCAAGGAGTTAGTCATCTCATCTGCAGTTAGGTTTAAGAGGTTATCCCAGTAAATGTTGCCATATGTCCCTCAGACAAGGCAGGCACTTACTAACAAATGTACTGAACTGCTATATACTGAGTTTCTTCAAGGTCTGGATGTGGTTCAGGAGGTATAGACGTTTTCTGTGTGGAGCCCAAAAGCCTTCTATGTGAATACAGACAGAGGGAATGCACACATGAATATTAATCACAATAGAATTTCAAGTTTGCTTGAAGACTAAAGAGTTAAAAACCTGTATTATTTCAGGAAGTATGGTTGGATTGAATGTGTCTGTACACATTGAGGCTTCCCCTCATCCCAGTTTGGGTGTAGTTTTAAAAGGTGAAGCATATTTATATCTCCAACAAAAAGCACTAGAACTGTTTCAGAATTTGATGTCAGTGACTACTTATAGAAAACATGCCCTCCAAAACTTTTTATTTCTTTTGAACAAAGCCAGTCTTTACTCTTTAAAATTATACTTGAAATTAAGTTTAAAGAGCAATACAATAGTGCCTGCTGCATGCTACAAGCCTGTGAAGAGTTGACTGATAAATCTGTGTAGGATATTAATAGAAATGATCCATCATGATAACTGAATTGTTGTCACACAACCATTTATTGATATTACTGATGATCAGAAGGTTATTTGAATTCAGCACTGAAAGTACCAGAAAATGTGCTGCTTCCCACCCCCTAGCCCCCGCCACAAGCATGATAAAAAATGGAACAGAGTTCTGAAATATATCTCTCATCAAGGAAAAAGGAACCTTCATAGTTCTGTGGAAAAGCCAAAATTCAGAGTGGAAGCCAATTCCAAAGCATCACTCATCAGTAGCACAACTTCATTTGAAAGGGGCCTCTGTGGATCCTCCTGTCTAAAAGTCTGCTCAGAGCTGATCTAACCTCTGAATTTGAAAAAGTCCTTTCCAATTGCATTCTCAGTCTCTGAGATGATGGAGATTTCCCAGACCCTCTGGCACCTTGCTTCTAAGCTTCATCACTCTTGCCATTAATTTTATTTTTTTATCAGAATTTTCTCAGCTGCAACTTGTGTCCATTGCCCTTGTCCTTTCACTGCACACTTCTGAGAAGGGGCTGTCTCTGCTTTTTCTAGCACATCTGACACTTGAACATCACAACCTGCCAGCCCTTCTCCACCTCAACAAAACAGAGAACAAACTTGCTGCAGTCATCAGACAAGACAGCCAATAGGCAAATCCAAGTTCTAAATGCCAGTCACACCAAATTGTAACCTGACAGAGCATGAAGAAATACAGGAGAAACGGTCAGATATATTCACCTTCATGCTTCCTCTATGATGAAGAAGCATTAGTGGGTTATAAATACAGCTCTTCTGTAGTCTGAACTCTTCATAGTTTTTGTTTTGTTTTTTTTCATTATAAAATAGGATATATAGCCATGAGTCAAGATAAATTTTAAAATTTCAATCTTTTAAGGATTGCAGACCACACAGTTTTTATGTAAAAAATGTCTTGCAACAGAACACTCTTTGGACTAATTCTTTCTTGGAGGATTTCTTTAAGTAGAAAACTGTGCAAAGCACCCGTGGTTTAACTCCCAATCATGTGACAGAAGGTTTTCTAAACAGCTTTTCTTTGTAATCTCTCGATAATCTCTTAGCCTGGCTCATTGGTCCTCCTACACAATTCAAAAAGTCTACCTGGGGAAATTTAAAACCCCCTCCCTCCAACCCTCTTTGGTCTGTCACAATCACAAGTGACGATGTCAACTCTGTAGGAGAGATGCTGGAAAACAGACACCCTGAAAATACAGGGTCTCCCTTCTCACGCCAGGATTTAGTAATAACTCAAAATAGGATAGAAATAACTGAGTAGAATACTGATCCTCGTTTGTGATAAGAACTTAGTATATCTGCTTTAAGCACAATTGAATTTATTTTTAGTTTTTTGCTTGTTGCATTTAATGTTCATATTTAACAATAAGGAAGCAAAAGGACACTGCTTGGACATTGGAGTATCTCTAGTTAATTTACATAACTTAAAGTTAAAAAAACCCAACCCAAAACAAACAAGACACAAAAAAGCCAGGCAAAAGGAAGATACTGATTTTTATGTGCAACTCATACAATGAATTCTAGACAACTACTTTCCAGCAAAAGTGTTATGGGTCTGCTCATTCTACTTTTATGAGGAAGTTTTAATATCCTTGTCTTCATTAATGGAACATAAACTGTACTGTTCTAGTGCACAGAATGCATTACCTCATGCTAAAGGCATTTTCTGTTTCCATATTGAGGGGAACAGGGTGTATTTACCATAGTGCCTGCCTAAAATCACAGATAAACCAAATATGTAATGAGATTGTAAAAACATGACTGGAAGGAGGTCACCTACCTTTCTGATTCATGATGACCTCAAAAAATTCTTTTTACTCTAAATTAATCTGACCATTTGGAAGAAGAGACACAGCAGGTAAAAAAGCCTTTGCTGGTGGCAAAGATATCTACCCTAAACAGAGGCCAGTGAATCTACTAGGAAACTGGTTCTCTATTAAAGATCAACATGAAAGTGACAAAAAGGGATAGACAAAACAGGTGACATCTATCCTGAAAGGACTTCCAGGGCAATGGATGTCAGGCTACAGCACGGGCAGTCTCTTACCTGAGCTGGTGAGCACACTCAGGGGGCTGCTGGAGGAGGTGAGTGCAGCGGTGCCACTGGGCGTGTTCTGAGCTGCACTGGCTGCAGCTGCCAATGCAGCCAGGTTCTGTAACTGCATCGCATTCAGTCCTGCAACACAGGGAACAATGCCGAGTTTCTCCTGGCCGAGCAACCTCATCACAAGGGATGAACAGGAAGGAGCTTAAAAGCAACAGGCTTAATACTAGTTACCAATGTTTTCTACATTGCAATTCCTTGCTATAATTGAAAATCTTTTCCTTTGCCCAGATAGATGTGATTCAGGAAAAGGCCGGATAGTCATTTTGCCTGATGGAGACTCCAAAGTACAGAAAATTTCAAGCAATGTTTTCTCCAGTCAACAAAATCGTAGGAGCTAAGTCAGGGTCTGAGAGCTCATGTGCAAGCTAGAGAACTTGCCTGGACACCAGGCCAATAACTTCTCCCACCATACCCCTCCACACTCTTTGTATGGGAACAGCAGTAACTGCAAAATTCTTTCACAAAAGCCTCGCACCACAGAGGCCACAAAGTCATGGCTTCAATCCCTCATCAGCTGAGCATCAGCATGTTTTCTTTGGTCCCCCTGGCAGCCAAGAAACAACAGTCAATTGTGAGACAATTGTTAAGTGGCAACTCGTGACCACAGGATCACCCAATGTATGTTTAGGCTGGTCAAACACATTGGCAAGGAAATCAGGAAACCTCGGGCATGTTGTGCACAGGGAGCAAGAATACTGCAGGGAGAGGAAGGGACCCTGGTGTTTATGAATTTTACTGGTCAATTTATTCATCTGACTCACTTTCATTTTGAGCCAGTGTTTTTGAATGAAACCATTTGGTCAGTACTTACTGTATTTTGCCCTCTTTTTTTGCTGCCAGAGAATCCATTAAAACAGATCTCCTCCTGAATTCTGTATTTTAACTATCCTTTAACTAGATGCTCCATTCTTCCAATTCTGCCTCCCTTCACTTTTCACTTATTTTCCATTTTTTGTCTCTACCTTTGATTATTTTAACAATTCCTCCTCTCTTCATCTGACTTCAAACAATCCCTAACATTTATTCCCAACTTAATTAAAAACAAAACTGAATCACCCTTCATTTAACAACATCACAACATCCTAAGCAGAGGTGGCATCTCATCTTTTGGATACTTAGTAAGACCTTGGAAGCAAAGCACACATCTCAAATAATTAAAAGCTCGGTTTTGTAATTTAAGCATGTAAACAGACAACATAAGAATGTGACAGCGCAGTATAAACTAATTATTTTCTAAAGTACTTCTAATACCTTTAGTATAGTTTGTATGGTTTTCCAAACTCTTTTTCAATTGTTTTTTGTTTGTGGCAGGATCTGCTTCCTTTGGCAAATTTAGTTCCCAAAACAAGTGGATTCTGCCTTTATTTAAATTCTCAAGATCCCATTGTAACATAAAAGCATGAAGATAAAATCAAGAAGTTTTCTATTTTGCTTTTATTGTGCTACAGAGGGTTAAACATGCAAGTGTTGGAGCTAATGAAGAACAGGGCAGCTTGTTCCTTACTGAAGCAGTTTGTCATGTGCACACTGCACCTGTCCTCTTGTCATCACACTGTTTTCCCATCTGCTTTCAAACAGCGTTGAGATTAAATTTTGTCTACAAAGTCTGCCATAGTTTGGGATCTAATTACCTACTTAATTTTTCTTTCTATGAATTTCAAGAAAGGAGATCAGCTAAGATGTTCTCAAGACCTTAAAACTACGACTTTTTTGGCAGGGAATCACAGATTTAGAATAACCATGCAACATACTATTTATATGTCTCGTTTCTAAATTTTTAAGGTTTTTTTGGTTGGTTGGTGTAGGTTTTTTTTTTAATTTCTTTTTTAATTTTTAAATAGTGAAGACAGAATTACCCTGGAAACTTCTCAATCTCAGCTAGTTACCCCCTTCCCTCTGCCCCCATCCTTACTGCTGGACTTTTTTCTTTTTTACATCTTGTTTCTAAGCAGACACAAGAGGGGGGAATGGCAGGATCATGTGCATAACAAAATCCATTATAGATCACCCCCACACAGGATACTAGTGAAAAGGGTTTTTTTCACAAATTGCTTTTTGCAAAAGTCTTAGATCTAAGAGCTCTGAAGAGGTTTAACATGAAAGAAGTCAACGTAGGAAGCTGAATTTAGAATCATGTTCCAGTATAAATCAAAAGTCTTACAAATGAAATTATATAACACTTTGCAAATGCTTGTAATTGTTACTGATGGGTGCACCAACCAACACACGTCAGATCTACAGAGACACTTTTGGATGAACTTCTGCACAGAAAGGGCACGTGATATTGGCAACTACCACAAAACTCCAGGAGGCAATTTGAAAAGTTAAAAACCTTCAGTATTAAAACCAAAACTATAGATTTTTCTGACAGCAGACTTTAAGAGTATATGGTGAATGGAGTTGCCAATGTGTTTTATTATTCCCAACTGTGTGAAGACAGAAGGGACAACCAATATACAGCCCCAGGACTGCTATACTCACTGAATATTCTGACTAGCAGTCCACAGCAAGAATTTGGCTCATATCTATGAAGCTGATTTTCTCTAACAGTAATGGCATAATTTACTGTAACTCAAATGAATGAATAAAATAATCTGAATGAAGCACTAGCTCACATTCCTAACAACAGTGTATTTCCAATTTAAATGCTTTGTTCTTAAGTGCATTGAAAATGTGGAAATTAAGAATCCAGAATCACTGAAAACATGTGCATTAGTGAGTGCCTATTTCAAAACAAAGTTCTTCACATATGCACCTCGTTGGGTGAAAACAAATACAGAGAGCATTCTTTCTGTTACCCACAAGGGAAAATAATTTTAAATGCCAGAGGCTGGGGAGATACCACCACTTACCTTGGGGACAATAGTTAATTAAGATTAAGAAGGAACATCCACACTTGTAGCAGAGAATTCCTGTCATTTCAAAGGAGTAGGCAAACTCAGGACTACTTATTCAAACGAGGTTAAAATGCCTTTTGGCTACTTTGTCTACCCTTGTTCTCTTTTGATTGGCACTGACTTTGTTTTCTAGTGGAAGAAAACTCACCTCCCATTGGGTGGAGGCTGCTCAGTGTGTTCAGGTTCCCAGATGAAGCAGCTGCTGTCTGCTGAAGGAGCTGCAAATAAAGCTAGACATTACACCAAAAAACAAAACAAGAGTGAGAGTGAGGGCTGGCTCTGCTTCTGGGAGAAACTGCATCACACCACAGCCAGAGCGCCGTCACAAATCAATTCCTGCAGCCCATGCACCACATCATAGCAAAGCATAAAGAAAATTCCCTGAACAACACAGCCAGAGCACCACCACCACCACAGTGAAGCTCCACACAGCCCACGCAGCACATTGCAGCCAAAGCAACAGCACACTGCTTTCCACACTCAACATCAGCAATGCTGAGGGAAAATTTTAGCCAATACACCAAGAGAAAACCAGCAGAATCAATAGTGAGAGAGAATTCCTATTCAAAGCACCTAAGGCAGGACTGCCACCCCTAAGGATATGCTACCTCAAAACAGACTTTACAGCTGACACTGCCAGCATGGGACAAATGGCAATGCCATGCCAAAACCAAAGGGCCACCAGGAGAGGGAACCTCCTCTAGTTTCCTTATGCACAGTAGACATAAGAGACATTTCAAGCTTCAACTCAGAAGGTTTTTAGAGATTTCCAATTCCTTTTTCCATTAACTAGCTGCTATAAAAAAAAATTCCAATCTACCAAAACTAAAAAAGTAGTAAGAGAATTGCCCCATTTCACCATACCAAGAATGAGCTGAAATTTTCCTTTTCTGTTCCTCAGACTTTATATTGCGTGAATACAGTTGCCAGAACTACTCTGGCAACCCTCATGAATCACAGCACGTCAGTTTTTCAAAAGTTTATCCTTTAGGGACCTAGCAAAATCAACTGTAATGAAACTGCAGTCTACCCTCTGTTACATCATTTTTGCTAAGGAGAGTAGCTTCTCTCTGTTTTCTGTAGGGTTTGCTTTTATTCGGTTGATTGTTGTTTGGGTTTATTTACTCTGCTTCCAATCTGATCATCTTTTCTATTTGGATAGTACCAAGTACTGTTCCAGGTTTCACTGGAAGAGGATGACAGAAATAAAGGAAAATTATAAAGGAATACAAGAACTATGTCATTAGATAGACATGAAAAGGGCCTTTACATGGTTGATGTTGAGGCAGAACTATATAAAGAAAAAGCACATTCTACAGAATGCAGGAGAAAATGCCAAGGTTGCAGTAACTAGTGTTACTGTGACTGGGGTTGAAATCCTCCCCTAAGTGTATCCCAGCTAGATGAGAGCACATAATACAATTTCAGCCTTCTCATCCACAAAATGGGGATTAAGAACCCAGTGCCTATCTACCAGGAGCCTTCTAAAAATGTATATATTAAACACTGCAAGACAGTCAGACACTTCAATCCCTGAAGAGATGTAAAGAACCCAAATCAGAAACTCACTGCTAAGTACTGGGGTCCAAGTGTGTTGAGACCAGCCAGGTTTCCCCATAATGAGGCAGCACTGATCTGTTGCATTTGTTGCTGAAGTTGCTGAGCAATTCGTTTCTGCTCTTTGTCCTTCTGCGTGTCTGCAAATTTTACAACAATGGGAGAAGAGCAACCCTGCAAACAGCAATTCAAACAATTACATACTTGCTTTCCCCAGCAGTCACAAAAATACTGAATTAAGACCCAGTCACTGGAAGTATTCCCCTCCTCCTCTATGCATACATACAGACATATATATATATATTTATTCAAAAAGCACATTTCATCAAAGGCTCAAATTCTTGTTTGCTTTTAATTCTATTTTGTATTTTGGTATTTTCTCTGCAAATGAAGTTTCTATCTCAAACTCTAAAAATAGAGTAAAACAAACACAAATGTCCAGGAACAGACTTTGTGAAGAAACATACAGCTACGCTTGTCCTTCTCTCTGTTCTCTAGTCCCTAGAGAAACTCCATAGTGATTGCCTGACAAATTACATCTGCTCCAGACACCCACTAACTTGTTTTACCTCCATGGTTTGTGCTTGGTGCATTGCTTTGATTGCTGTTTGTGCCATGGCTCTTGTTGTAAAAGTCACAAATGCACAACCTAGGGAAAGAACAAAAAGGAATCAAGTTGTTCACTACCTCCACAACTATTGGGATAAATAAAGGAATGAAAATGCTTACTGGGCAGGGAGGGGGTGTGGGTGGGAATCACAGCAAAAGCTCAAATGCTACGTTGGGATGCAAAAGGCAGCATCCAGCATCCTCAAACTGCCAGAAAAGCTCCTTGCTTTGCTTACCTCGGCTCAGGCCATCCGGGCCCCGTAGTATCCTGCATTCTTCAATCTGCCCAAAGGGGGAGAACATCACTCGAATATCATTTTCATTGCACTTCTTGGATATCATTCCAATAAACAACTTCCTGTCTTCTACTGCTAAGGAATCAAAAGATAAAAGAGTATTACCAGCAAATATGTGCTTACTAGATCTTAGGTCCTCTCCATTAATTTATTTCCCTTGTATTTAGGATATGGGCTTATCAAAACCAGCAATGTACTGTGTCTTCCATTAAGAGGATACATATGAGGTTCTTCAATGAACCTGACATGTCTATTTTATGATTTTATGTTTATGATTTGCTGACTATTTTTAGCTTGTGAAGTCTCTGAACAATAGGAATGTAAAAAAAAAAAGGAAAAAAGTATGTCAGATTCAGCACTTCCCTGTATCTCTTTGAGAGAAGCCTTGAATGTGGTTGATTGGACTATTTTCATTGTCACTCCTCTGCTTATTCTATCTTTAGACTACCAACATATACCTAACTGCATATAAACAGGCAAGTGAACTGCAGAAAGCTTCTTTTTAGTCTCATGCCAATCACCTAATTTTAGATATGCCCATTTCCTCATGCTCCTCTCTCAAGGGTGGAAGCAACAGCAGTTGCTATAACAGAACACTTTTACTTCTGTTAGTGATACACCCATTCTGATCTGCACCAAAAGCACAAAAATGACACCTCAAATCAAACCACCAACTGTGTGGTACCATTTACTGGCTCTAAATACTAATGCTATTAGATATATCAGAGTTGAAGAATACCTTCCAGTGTTTTAAAATAAATGGTTCAGAAAGACATTTCTCTTAACTTTTCAGTTAGTTGTTACTAACGTCAGCTAAAGGTCACTTGAGTGAATGGGGTAAATTTGAATTCAGAGCAGAATTTTATCTCTCAATTTACTTATTTAAGGATGCTAATCACCTCTGAAACACTTTCTTTTAAAGGATGAAGTTAATTATTCAGAATATCACTTGAAAATATAAAATAGTTTAGACATACAACATTCATCACAATATAAAATATAGTATGATGAAAGCTCTACCACATTTTGAAGCTTCAATAAAGTCTTCTGCTATTCAGTGCTATAGTGAGGAGAAATCAACTTATATGTACTTTAACTGGCCATTAAATCTTAATGTTGTACCCAATTAATTTTCTGGTCTTAGAGCAGAAAGCTGCTTTCAAATCCTTTTAGCAGTCCATTTTAGTTCAAGAGATCCAGAATCACTTGTCTTGGTGGAAACTTCAAATATTTTCATAACTAATGCTTTCTTACTTACTGTTGTCACTTTCACTTTTTATTAACACTCAGAGTTAAATAATAGCCTCAGAATTACCATCCTAAAATTCCATTGAATACTTTTTTCACTTTCCATTATTTTCCCAGAATATTTGTATGTGTGTTTGTATGTAACACAAGGTTAGTTTTATGATGAAAGCTCTACCACATTTTGAAGCTTCAATAAAGTCTTCTGCTATTCAGTTTAGAGAACCTATTCTGTTCTCCTCCCAAAAATACTTCAAAAGAATGACTCCTTTTTAGAGGTATTTACACAGGAACATGTCCTGTATACCCATGGAGGAATCTGCAGATGGAATTACTCCTACTATGTTACCCATACATTCCATCTTCCATTTTCAATTATATTAAGAGGTAAGCTTTCTCAAACCAGGACTATCTTCTCCATGATGCAACACAAACTACTGGAAATGAAGAAAAAAAAAATTGGCCGAGCCTAGAAATGTTGAAACTACAGGATGCTAAATGTTTTCTTTGCTTAGGTTGCAGCAATACAGATACATACATATTTGAACATGCACGTATGTATGTACATAAATTCACAAGGAAATGCATGGATAAATGATCATTTACCCAGTGAAAGATGCTAAATTCTTATTACAACTGAAATGGCAGAAGTACAGAAATATTCAGTTTTTCTTCTCTACTGAACTGCTGTTAATTCTCAACCTCTCTTATATGATACAAGAAGTATTTTTGACTTCCACCCTAGCTGCAACAGGCCTTGCCACACATTGGATTAACACTTGAAAAAGCATTTCTAGATTTCATAAAATCATAGAATAGTTTGGTTTGGAAAGGACTTAAAGATCACCTAGTTCCTTTGACTAGACCATGTTGCTTAAAGCCTCATCCAGACAGGTCTTGAACACTTCCAAGGATGAGGCAATTCCTCTGGGTAATGTGTTCCAGTGTGTCTCATTGTCCTCACAGTAAAGAACTTCTTCATAAAATCTAATCTAAACCTCTTTCAGTTTAATACTGTTACCCCTTGTGCTATCACTATACTCCTAGATGAACAATCCCTCCACATCCTCTTGGCAGGGTCCCTTCAGGCACTGGAAGGCTGCTAGAAGGTCTCCTTGGAGCCTTTCTTCTCCAGATGGAACACCCCAACTCTCTCAGCCTGTCTTCACAGGGGAGGTGTCCATCACCCTGATTATCTTGATGGCCCTTCCCTGAACATGCTTGAGCAGGTCCTTGTCTTATGCTGGGGGCACCAGAACTGGATGCAGTACAACAGATGGGGTCTAATTATAGCAGAGAGGGAGAATCACCCCCTGAACCTGTTACTCCCTCTTTTAGATGCAGCCCAGGATATGACTGGCTTTCTGGGCTGCAAGTGCACACTGCCTGTTAATATTCATTTATTCAGCTATCAAGTCCTTCTCAGGGCTGCTCTCAATCCACTCATCACTCAGCCTGTATCCATGTTTGCAGGACCATGGCCTTGCTGAACTTCAGGAGGCCGGCACAGGCCCACCTCTCCAGCCCATTAAGGCTCCTCTGGATGGCTTCCTTTCCCTCTAGGGTATCAACCACAGCACTCAGCTTGACATCACCCATAAGCTTGCTGAGGATGCACTCAATCCCACTGTACATGTCCCCAACAAAGATTTAAACTACCTTAGTACAAAGAAGAACTCACTGGATGTTTCCCTAACTGACAACAGGGTTCTACCACAAGCAGCAGCAGCAGGGAGATATTCTGAGTCATGGAATTTGAGAGACATCATTCACACTACCTATTATTGAAAACACAACTTTCTGTTTTCACTTTTTTTTTCTTTTAAATATAACAGGCCTCCAATTCAAGACCTCATGAAAAGCTGTTAAGCAAAAGGGAAACCCTCAAGTTTCCTGACTAGCACAAATGATGACACCAAACTGTGTCTTAACTAAAGCTTACCATTACTCTTTTCACTGTCAGCTGGTTTCATCTGGATAGGATGGTGCATCTAAAACGTAAAAAGATTATTTAATTCCACATACATTCACTTAATCCTTACGAAATACATCCCATAAGAATTGTGAAAGAAAGAAATTATAGCCTAAATTGCCTCTAGAGAGGTGTGTATGTAACACTACAAAAATTCCAAGAAAGGCTTTCCTAATTACATGCCATCATTCCTCCTCAGAGTATTATAAAAGCCATGCCCACCCACTTCACTGCCATATCATTCTTTTAAATACTCCAAAATTCCTGTAAGATCTGTTATTATATAAATCTCATAACACTGATCTTTTGAAAAATTTTTTAAAATATTATTTTAGGGCAACACAATGTGTTTGTGTTCAGTGGTGCTGGAGCTCAGAGAAACAAGACAGAGCTAAGAAGAAAGCAGAGCTCTGCTCTTACTTACCCCTGGGAGGATCTTCATGTTGTGAAGAGCATTCTGTGCTTCTAGTGCAGCTTTACGGGTATAAAATGTAACAAAACAGCACCCTGCAATTGAAACAAAATATTAGCCAGGAAAGAACACTCCATCTTGGAGTGCTGTACACAAATTGCAAGCCCCACTTCCATCCTTCCAATGCAAAATGTATGAGAAGTAGAAGAGGTTAGGCGCTGAAATAGGTAGGTGCTACTGTTAGTGGCAGTTTAAAAAATATTTCCAAGTGTAATAAAATAGAATATGTTCAGACCCAACATCACTGCACCATTAAAACAAACAGATACATCTGTTGGCTACTTCATTTTTGTACTCAATTATTTCCTGGTACCAAAACCCTACCTAACTTCACAGGAAATACTGCATGTATGATGAACACGAATGACTAAAACCCCAATTTCACATTTATCTGAAACTGTGTCCCATCCAGCAACATTTTGATCATATCACAACATCACAGTGATGCTCTGAAGCAACACAGTATTACTGGATGATCTGCTTTGCAATTATAATCCATACTCCTCAAGCATTCCCATCACTGCTGAGCTCTAAAAGAAATTATGATTTTTCTGAGCTAAGCTAATGACTGGATCACAGTTCAAGTATAATTAGACAAACATACTTAAAGACTTTATAAAGTCTGGGCTTGCATGCACACCTGGTCACACAGAGCTCCTACAGAGCTGTTTGAATAAGCACACAGCTAAGGCTGCAACTATGTGAAAGTAGCTGAAATCCCAAGTCTCACAAGAAAAGTTCAGAAGTTCTCACCTTTGCTTTGAGGAGGGTTTTGGCTCCTGTCCCGCAAGACATTGATTTCATAGACAGCACCATACTGTTCAAAAAGTTCTCTTAGATCCTTCTCACACCAGCTCCGTGGGACTTGGCCCACAAACATTTTGATAGCATCTAGATCAGGTTGGTCTGGGTGATCCAGTGTGCCATTCATTTTCTTTGAGCTACGAAAAACAAGAAGGAATTTCTGGTTTATATTTTCCTACAGGTTCTAGAAAAAAGCATGCTTACGGCAAAATTAAAGAAAAAATAATTTCCTACACATATATAAACGTGTATGATGAAAATATAAAGAGAAACTCTTGCACATTCCCAGTATGCATACCAGAGTACATTCACTGGCAAGCTGCATACTTGGAAACCAAACACTACACAGCTGTTTGAAACTCTGTTCCCATAATGTAGTCAACGTCTGGGATTCAAGAAAAAAATCTGCTGAGATAACTGACAAGTATCACTAATGCAACCATGTAAAATTTTACAGAAGAAGAAGCTCAGTCTACCTACAAACAACCAAAGTTATCAGTAATCACTGAAAATGAGAGAATGTTATTACGTTTTTAAATGAGACTAATTGCAAGTGTTTCCCAAGGTGAAGTGCCATTTTAAAACAGAAACAGAATCAACTGATCCAATGGTAAGTTTCTTTAAAGGTTTACAAGGCAATACTTCTTTGCGAAACTAGGGAGTTTTCAACAATAATTGGCAAAAAAACCAGGCTTAGATTGTACATGAAAAGGCTGGGATTGGACAATTCAGTTAGTCACAGACTGAATCAGGTTCAATACTGTCATGATTCTAACACACACACAGAAAAACGTCACTTCTTAGATTACAACACCAAAGTTTTGAGTATGGGAATCCTCAGGAGGTTTCAAGGCATTCTGTCCACACATACGAGCAGTTTGCACCTTACTAATGAAAGTTGTGTTATGCTCCACCCAGCCAGTCGACAAGTATTGACTCCTCATTATTTGTTAGGTGCAGTGTGAGTCTGTAGCAGTACTCCCAGCCTCCTACACCACAGCTCCTCTCCCTGCAGAAGTCTGACTGTAACGACATCCTATTGTAGCTATAGTGATTAGTTGGTTAAAATAGCTGACCAATCCCTGCATAATCTAGAAAGGACATGGAGGGTGGAACAGCAACTATACAATGATTCCCCTCACCCCCAAACTCTTTGTTGAAGAATACAGGTGGTCTTCTTCCAAAGTGGCTAGTTCTCTTCATCTCTGCTTTGTTCTTTTGAAGATAGTTTGAATAGCTTATTAACTGCACATGATAGTAAACAGTATTCCTCCCACTGTCTATCTGAAATTGTATTTCCCCTTGAAAAGAATAAAAAAAAAAAATCCAAGCCTGGTACTCTTTAGTACTTTTTCCTGTCCATACACTGCTGTTCAGAGCCTAAGGAAAAACTGATGTTAGGGAAAGTTCATAATTTTATAGCTGTATGAACAAACCTCAAAAACAACAAAGCTTCCTCCTAGAAGGGAAGGGAATCATCATAAATCCTTTCACTCCTCTCTCCACCTTTCCACTCAGAAAGGGTCAGCACCTCTCCAAATAGGCAAGGGAAACAACATCTTTTACAAAGATGTAAACTAGCTCTTTTCGTTTCAGTTAAGAACAACTGGAAATCATTCACCTTCTCCAACAATAATTTTCAGCCCTGCCTTCCATGGGTAGCTTCAAGAGCACAACATGGCTCTTGTTAACTGAGCAACTCTTAATATGACCTCAACAGTATTCAAGGAATATTTTACTCCTAATTAAAAGGTTCAGTCTGGAGTCATTAATAGGGAAGAACAGAAACAGTTCTTCCCACAAGTGATTTCAATAATCCATTTTATAATATCAGCACCTGTAGCATACTATGAACAATATCATGAAACAGCTTTATTCCTCCTTAGTCTTTATCACCACAATTATCAGATCACTTTTCCCCCCATCCAGAAACCAACATCAAAGTTCCATGACCACTAGGATTTCTTCAAGAAAACAAACTGCAGGCTCTCCTATTTCTCCTTCCTGTCCCCATCTGTCCCAACCGACAGCAGGGGCTTGAGACAGCAATTCCAACTATCATTTTAGTTAGAACTCAGCCACGAAGAGGAAATACTTACACAGGGCTTGCATTCAAGGAGCAATGGTCCACCATCATCTCTGGGAGAAAATCCAACTTGAACGCGGCCATCACCTCAGTCTATGACAAACTACTAACACTAAATCAATGTACTGCCTAACCCCCAAACAACACCACTTCCAAAAGTCCTGCAGGTCTTAACACTCAGCCACGCAAAAAACACTCAAACCACAGAAACAGAAGCTCAGGGAGACCAGCAATAGACACCACAGAAACAGGCTGGACTGGGAAAGGGACATGGAATCCCAGATTAAAAAGGGGATGTGACCATGTGAAGGGAGGCTCAGCTTAATACACAATGAAAATGCTGATGCACTAGGCTTGTTTTGTGCAATTTTCCCTGGCGAAGCAGTACTGAGTGCACTGTCAGATAAACAGAGTGTCAGATCCATGAAGATAGCAATGGGTAACAGAGCAGAAAGAATACAAACTCCAGTCTTTCCACCCCCAACTAACTCCTTGTCTCCCAAAATGGCAGACCAAGGCCTTGAAGTTCAGACAAGCACTTTCCAAATCAGCAATACTAAGGTGTGAAGTCAAGATGTTCCTTCACCATAAACATTTTAAATAGCTGATTTCACTCTCTTCACCTTGTGCTCTACTACTGACACTCTCAACTTCTATGGTAAAAAATGCCAACTGTAATTTTTCTCAAAACTTGCCAAAAAAATGAAAGCTAGGAAGATCTGATTATTCAAAATATCCTTAACAACCACAGAATATCAAAAGTGATTCCTTTCACAGAAGCAAAACATAAATTGTTTGGGAAACAATACTTGGTCTAAAAATTCAGATATACAGAGTCTATAAATGACCAAAAAAGGGAAAAAAACCCAGTGATTTATTGAAAACCATTTCATAATCTTTGAGAACACTGATCAGAACACCTCAGCTGCTTCATCATCAAAACAGACATAGCATGTTGATCAAGGAACTGTGAGATGCATTTATATAGGCAGCACAGGCTTCTTGTTAAATCTCCAATACCCAAACTAATGGGGAGATAATCTGGATAAAACTGGATACACTGTGAAATGCAGAAATATTTGATTGTGGGGAGTGCTGCAGAGGCAGCTGGGTGTGTTGGAGCACACCAGGAGGAATGGTTAATTGGAGTCTAATATGAGACCAGAAACCCTTACATAATGTCGATAGAACCACAAAATAACCTCTCAGAGCATCAAGGACTGCATGCTGGAGCAGCTGTGATCACATCTTTCTCCTCTGTCAATGACTGCAATATGTACTTGCAGTTCTTCTGACTGGCCAGTATACAGAGCTTTATTTAAGCTTGCACAGTTACGGTATGTCAATCGTTCTTTTCATAAATAATGTTCCCAACCTCTGAAAAAAATTTTAAGGAGAGAACATATCTTATCTTTTGCCAGCAGTGAGGTTAATTAAAAGGAGCTAGGCCTTCTAATACAAAGAGATATGCATACACTGCAAAATAAGAGAGGACATGAATTTCTCACACATCAGATATTCAACAGTAACTACTTCATGCATGCTCTTACTATGTGATAAATGCAAGAAAGCTTTCTCGTTAAAGAGAAAGGTGTAAGCTATCTGCTAATCACCATTGTTAAGAACATGCAGAGAGGCATTGGAGAGCACAGGTCAATTTTTTCAGCTTTCAGTAAATTAAATTGTTCTATCTACCTTTAGACACATATTACAGACTTCCCACTTGGAAAATGCCATGTTGAGTAAAGCTCGTTATATTCATCATATTCAAATGTTAAATTGATCCTAGAGCCCATTTCATGCATTTGTCTAAAATGAGAAAAACTGCAGAGAAAAACTGTTCAGATTTATATGATTAGAATAGCAGATCACAGGGTGTGATTCCTAGATAACATGAATCTATAGACCAACAATGTAAATTCTGGCCCTATCCAGGAAGACCAGAACTCATTCCTTCTGATTTTTCACTCATCTTTAGCTTTTTTCCAGCAGCCAGTAAAATGCCCCAGCTGCCATGTTCACTGTAAGTTCGATCAAAGACAATGCTGGCAACACATAGTCTAGAAAACAGGTTTTAAAAATGTTACTGAGATTGATTAGTTTACTGAAGAAAATCACTATACCATTATGATTTGATCCTATGCCCACCCTTTCCCCCACCTCTCTGCTCCTCAAAATCAAACTCCTATCTTCTTGTTCCATTAAGACAAAACTGCAACGTTATAGGCACAATTTGTCAGAAAGGAAGAATCAATACTAGAATGGTGAATAAATACCTGAAGATACGTTAGCCAAGACTCAATGCCTCTGGGTGCCATACTTCTGAAGTAATGATGGCAACTTCAGTGACAAAACAGTGTACAAGAGGGTTTGGTTTAGTGATGTTTAGCTGAAGGCTTCAAGCTAGTGAAATTAAAAGACTTACAGACTTCACTTGTGAAAATGTGAGTGGAAAAAGATGGTATTTCATTACTGTACAGAAATAAGAATTAAATGATGAAAAAGTTTCTCTTTAAAATTAGAAAAAAAAAAAAAAAGTCATCCTAAGCATTTGTCACAAAGAAAGAAAAATAAGGGAGCTAAACACACTTATTTTTTGCTCAGATGTCAAATTCCTGCTGGCTCCCAGATCCATTCTTTGACTGTTTCTATTCAAAGGATAACAGAAACAATGTCCTAAATTCCAAGCCCCATGGACTGTAGCTACACATTTAAATGTGGTGCTCATCTGACAATATGAACATTAAAAAACTTCTACTACACATTACATCTCAATTTTTACACTTCCAAAGCCCTAGATGATACTGCAGAATGTGTCATTATATCTGCTCCTCGGAGACTGCAGAGTACAAACACTGAAAGTTTTTTGCTTTTAAGTTTACAGAATTACATCACATCTTAGGGCAAAAAAAATCCCAAAAATTCACCACAAACCTCAAAATCCTGTACCGTATTTTCTTTCCTAAGAAGGCCTAGTTCTAATGAGCAATTAACTCTGAAAGCTGAAGATAATACCATCTTTTATTTTATATATTCTGTACTCAGACAGCATACATAAATCTGAAGCTGAAGGACTACTGGCATGGTGAGAGCAAGCTATGGGAAAGGATGTGGGCTATGGGGAAATCAGACACTGTGAAGCTCTGAAGGAGACAGGTCCTAGAATAAACTTCCCCTGGTATTATCTGTGCATATCTGGATTCTTGCAGTGCTGCTGAATTGCAGTTTTGTTTTTAAACCGATAACCCCTAGGTTACATGCATCAAAATACAGTAGCTGCTTGTCAATATTTTGTTGTTTCATTGTTGATGGTGTAAGCATGTGGTCAGAATGTTTTCTGCCTGTGTTGAAATCCAAACTGTCTCCCCATGCCTCACTGGGTACAAAAAGCCCCTTACATAGTTGCCAAAACTACAGTTTCTTCCTCTGCCAATCTCTTTGACCATTAATGCACTGTGGGTACACAAATCTGACACGTTGAAAATACTGAATTCACCATCAAAATACATGAAGTTTTTGGGCCACCTACAATTCAGACTAAATTAACTGAAAAAACATTTTATTTACATCAACTTTTCTAGAAGTTCCCAGGTAGAGAAAAGGGATAGGAGGGGAAGACAACTGCCTTTACCTTGGAAATACCAAAGTTTTGTGGTGCTCCCTCTTACGCATTTATCTGTGAGCAGGTAAATGAGATCCAGAGGCAGATGAATTTTTACACAGTAGGTAAGCAAATTTCATTCTAAAAATAGATCCAACTATAAACTTCCCCCTCCCTCCCCCTCCCCCCCAAAATATTTCTGGAGAAAATTTTTCAGGTGCATCAATACATTCTTAATTTACTTCCTCTGGCTTGTGAATGAAGTCCTGTAGCTTCTACTTCAATTAATTCTGTGAAAGCTCAAAAGGAATGAATTATGAACTTTCTTTCATAATTCAAGAATCCCTGGGACTCCCAGCTCTCTGCCAGCAGATGAAACAGCAAGTCACCCAAGCCTTCTGGCTTGCAGGATGAGGGTTTCTCTAGCTAAGTACTCTTAGAAAGAGAAAAATGAAACAGCAGCTAAACATACTTTTTTTGATAGTAAAGACAAATTATAGCAGTAAATTATACAAAATTTCTTTTGAAAAGTTAGGGAATTATTTTTTTTGAAAAAGGAGATGAAACTTTGCACTGAAGTGAACAAATTTGCTATTCTAATTCATTCTAAACAGTGAAGCTTATAAAAAGATAGACGAGAAACCCATACAGGCACATTTTTATCTCTAATTGTTTATGGGCCTCCTCAAATACATATGCTTATCTGTTCTTCCTGCTATGCAACATTCACTTCACACAGAATCTCCTTCCCCACAATTCACAAAGCAGTTGCAGTTTCCTGTGTTCACAGGAGTAAAACAGGAGTCTAGCAAAGGCAAATTAAAACTGTTAAGAGGGAACATTTCTTACTAAATTCATAGACAAATATTTGATTGTGGTGACTTCTGTAACCCTGCCAAAGCTTAACAAGGCTTGAACACAACTGGATGTATGCAGGGATATTTTTTTCTCACTTTTATTTACTGCACATACATAAAAATCCCGACTACTTTTTTAAACAGATAACCCATGGGTTATCTGCCTCAAAATACTGCATATGAGAATTACACCTTCTAGTTAACATTAGGAAGGAACAACTAAGTAACCTCATCTTTAAACACAGCCTAATCAATAAAGATCTTAGACCCATTTGTCTAGTGCACATAGTACCAGGCATTATCAGAAAGAAGTCAAAAAACAGAATATGTCCAGTCTGGCAGTTCTCAATATCCCTAGTCACAATTTTTCACTTTTCTAAATCAATAACTGCAGCACAAATTCTTCAAATGAAAATAGATAAGGAAGATAATGTTTGAAGTAACCACACAAATGTTACTGCTTCTCTGTAGCCACTGATATCACAACTATGAGGTAGCAAAGCAGTATATGAAGTCCTATACCACTGTAAGCCTATTAGAAAAAGAGGTTCTGAACTAAGCTGGTCAGGAAAAACCTATTGCTTGAAAATGGTATTTCAGAGAGAAATCAAGATATTGAAAGCTGTGGTAGGAAAGAAGGCTTTGTCCTCAGCTTTGTACCAACTTGATGCAAAAATCCAAGCAACTTTCCCTTTGCTATTTCAATTTGACATACCAGACCCACAGCTCTGCAGACAAAAGTGATGCTTTCCTGGAGGACTGAGAACTGAGAATACTGTTTGCTATACAATAAACCCACACACTAGAGAGGTGACACTTAACACAAATATGTCAATACCCACCAAAAGCAGAATTTAAAAAAAACAACTCTTCCTATGGATATGTCGTACCTTCTTAGACTAAATCCCATATATCTCAAGATCCTTCAATGACTTCAGTTTATTTATGTGTAGACTACAGCCAACAGCCAGACCAGTTCACAGCTACTTGCACATTGATGAGAAAAGAGAAAGAGCTGAATGTTCTGTTTTCACTTCCCCTTCACTTAATGCTAAATTATTAGGAACCTAATGCATTGACACATTTATTAGTCTGACAAATTAATTTGAATATGAACAGTGGAAAACATTCAAGTGTTTTCAAGAAAGAATTGTACAATTACAGAATCATAGATGTGCTTGGGTTGGAATGGACCTTAAAGCTCAGTTATTTCCAGCACCCCTTACCATGGACTGGAACACCTTTCACTACATCAGGTTGCTCAGAGCATGATCCAACCTGGCCTTGAACATCTCCAAGGATGAAGTGTCCACAAATTCTCTTGGAAATCTATTCCAGTACCTCACCACTCTCATAGTAAAGAATTTTTTCCTAACATCTGATCTAAACCTACTCCCAGTTTTAAGCCATTCTCACTCATCTGTCACCACATGCCCTTGTAAACTGTCTCCCATTTTTCTTGCAGGCTCCCTTTGGGAACTGGTGATGCCAAACAGTTCTGCTTTGACTGCCATACATTTATTGGTCTGAACAGTCTAGGTGTCCCTCTTGCTTTTATTTCAAACAACAAGCAGTGAAGTGAATGTGCATGACTGCACAAATTGTCAAAGGGCACATGTGGCTATTACCTCAGACAGGTTGTATCTCCAAACCAACTGTTCAAATGACAGCTAAGAGAGCAAAATCCTAATGACTGATACAACAGCATTCCTCCTTTGACAAAGAAAGATGATGTATTTCACACACAGGTTAGTACATTTTTGTATCCTTGGCAGGGTAGTGCAGATGCAACAAACTTATGGGAGTGGGAGAAGAGGTTAGACAAATACCTGGAAGAGACCCACCAGAGGCTACCAGACAAATCACAACAGGTGAGGTTCTGAGCTTAAAACAGAGAGGCTGAGAGACCACTGAGTCAGTTTTGTGGTGATAACAAACACTAGAGGTTATTAGCCTCTGTGAATGGCAATGATAGGCCTAGAACATGCCAAAGAGCAGGAATTTGCCTGTGCATTTGTGTTAGGACAAAACAAACAACACTGTGTAAAAAAAAAAATAGAAGAGTTGTCCTGTTAAAGCTACTCAAGAACTGAACTATACACATATGATGTAAATGCTCATTAAAAATATCTGCACGATATTCAATTGCTTTAGTAAGTAACACTAAACCCTCCTCAATAGCTCCCCCAACACTACAAACTACACAACAAAAAAACCCAAACCCCACACCTCTGGACTTCAGGAAATGTGACAGCACAGACAGAAACCAGTATACACACTTTCCCAAGAACAACCAAATGGCAGACAGTAGCTCTGCAATATGAGAGCTTATCTACCAGGAAACAGGTTACAACATCTGTTCAAATCTGAGAAGCCAAAAAAAAAAAAACCCACCCCAAAATGCAACTAGGTCCTGCTCTGCCAGTAACTGCTACTTGGAAGCTGAATTACCAGTCTTAGGACCCTCTTATAGCACAAGAATGAAGTCCATAAAGTTTAAGACAGTGGCCTACAAACTTGTTCAATTTTCTTCTCATCTTCTGATACATTGCCTTCTCATTTGCTTGCCTGACAGGCGACCCAGGATTGTGCTGTGAATATCCTGATGGGGCTGTGGGTATTGGAATTCTGTGATGTGAGCAATCCACAGCTCTGCAGACAATGATCTGCTTCTCTAGGACAGAGCAGCTGCACGATGCTACCCTGAGTTTTACTTTCTTAGTGCACAGCTGTCAGCTAACACAGCACCATGAGGTTGCTAACCCAGTGCTTGACCTGCTGCAGCTGTGTCTGCTGCTTCACTGATGATGCTGCAAAGGCTGGTGCAGGCATTACCAAAGAGAGAAAAATGGAATAGCCTGGCCCATGACAGGGACCTAAAACACCCATCTCTGACCATAAAATTTCTCATTACCCTGCTGTCCATGGGGAATATGAAAGATAGGCTTCACAGCATTATCTCGAGGTATATCACAACTATTCTTTCCAGAATCTGTATTTATTTAGTTATTACTTTTACATAAAAAACCTCCAAAGACTTTCAAGTATCTTAGTCTGCTATAGTGCTATGTACAGTGTGACAGACAACTTCAGTTAGTCTATGTGGATTTTTCCAAAGGCACACAGTATGTACTCACCCTGCTTTCAAGGAGAGTGCTTGTCCAGCACTAGGACAGTATACTACAAGATTAGCCCAGTGAAATAAGAAAAAAATATGCCTATATGTAAGTAAAATCCTCAAATTAAGACAGTTTCCTAGAAACTTCGTCTTCTCTTTCGTGTTTAATTATCTCCTTCATATACCCGTTCCCCAATGATATATTACATGCTTACATTAATCTTCACAGAAATATAAGAAGAGGTACCTGGATTATTTTCCTTATACTGTAATATATTTACTTTTGCTAGCTTTAGTTTTGTAATTAAATTCTCAATTGTTGCCTTCAAAATAGTGATCTGAAATTTATGTTACATTTCTGTCTTTCCCTGATACATTTTGTTTATTTTGCAGATTTCTGTGTCTTTTTCAGACTATGGGAATGCAGAGGTAGACAAATCCTAGTTGTAAACTTAAAACTAAGGCACAGGACACAGCAAAACTTACTGTGATGCAAAGAAGACAACAAAGGTCTGGCTGAGAAGACGCTGTATTAAAGGTATCAGACATGAAGCATGTAAGCAAACAAACTGCTAAGAGACCAAATAATGAATTTGAAGCAATTAATGCAGGACAACCCCTTAGAGCACCAGTACCCGTAGAAGAGATAACAACAAGCCTTAATGCAGGTTTCCTAGAATAATTAATTTTGTCAAATCACAGACACGGAGTAAACCTCACATGCTTAACCCTCTTTGCAAGACATTTTACAATTAATAATTGATATTAGGAAAAAGCATTGATGTATCCCAGGGCAATTGTTTTTAAAGCAGACATGTACAGGCTTCTTCCCCTTGTTCTAGTATACTAAAGACAACAATAACAGAAACAAAAAAATTAAAGCTCTTTATCCTTACCTCTAGGTTCTGGTTTGTTTTTGGTTTTTTTTAGACAGATGTGCAATGTCTATTTCATATACTGCTTAAGCTCTACAGTAAGGTATGTAAAAGAAAATTAACATAAGATTATGTAAAATTATGTAGAAGAAAATACAATTTAAAATTGTATTTTTTTAACATATGGAAACATTCCAGTAGTTTGATTTTGAGAAGCATTTTGAATTTTTATAATCACAGTGCTAGAACATAAAAATGTTTTCACTTTGCAAGAGACAAAAAACTATAGAAACCTTAAGTACCTAAGAGACATCAGAAAGACCTGTAGACACTTTGGCAGTGCAGACAGAAAAAACTTCTTGAGAAAGTAGGAAAAGTGGCTTCGTCACAACAATAGCAAGAGGAAATTAAGGCAGCTGTATGACACGGGAGACAAAGCAGGAAATGAGTATAAGAAGAGAGGACACACATTTCTACCCTGTGGAAGGACAGGGGACAGGATGGAACATTTAAGGCAGCGGCAAGGTTTGAGTTTTCCCCTTGCATCCTTTCTTTTTGTTCATTGACTGAATTCAGACCCTGAGACACAGAAATACAGAGGACAAATCACACTTGCACTACATAGCTCAAATCTTTACTGCAAGAGAATAAGAATATAATGCTTGCAAGAAATCTTGTGCTGAAGGCAAGGTACAGATCCCGCTTAAGAGTGTCTTTGCCCTCTTTCTTTCCCCTAAATGTTGCCTCTGAGTTTGTTTTGTTTGTTTTTAAGATAGAAATAGGTTAAGGTAAATTTCTAGCCATCTTTTTTTTTTTTTTTGTGCAAGACACAATCCCGCAAACAATTTTATGGAAGAGAAAACTTTAAATATGTTTCAACTTTTTTACCCTGTCAATACAAATACAGTACCTATAAATCAGGTTTCAGATATCTCTGTATTTTCCTGTCCTTTCCTGTGTGATGTGAATCTGCAGCTATGTACCTAGTCAAAGGATACACTGGGAAAAAATCTCTACAATATTCACTGGATTTTTAAGGACTCATCTACGCATTTTAAGATAGTCTTCTGATACTGAAACAGAGCCAGAAATTATTCCTCTAGTAAGGACCTGGAAATCCAGTCATTCTTGGAAAGCTCTCAACAGTCTGCTTGTCCTCAAGCCAAACATGCCATAAAGCATTACAGCAGGCAAAGCAACTACATTTACACAGAGAAGGCTGTGTGGACTGGACCCAAGGGGAACAACAGAACCAGTTATACAACTCCAGGACAATACCATGTACAAAGATTGTTATATTTTCATATTATTTATATTAACCTACAGGAGGAGAACCTCTGAATCAAAAATACCTTTAAGTTTATGGCAAGCAACACATCTTGTGCACATGTAAACTAAAACTTTAAGGCAAGAACTGGCCACAGTCACTTTTTTTTTTACTTAAGAAATGTTACCTTAATTCAAAGGAACAAACTACAAATTATTATTCTCCTTACTGAAATGTGTTAGAACAGCAGTTAGAATTTAAACATTTTAAACTTTTTCTGATAGTCTTTTATTTTCTTCTATTAAGTTTCAAGAGACCTTTTGGACTAAAAGCAACAAGTCTCAAGTTTCATTGTCCTTTGCAGCCATCAGAACAGTTGCACAAGCCATTTTAAGGAGTCCTTTAATTTTGTCTTTATGAATAGTACCAGATACAAATAAGAATCAGTTAATATTATACTACAAAAAGTCACTATTTCTCTCTCATTTCATTTTATCCAAAGAAAAGCTTTTTGTTGCACATTACCTAAAGAAAGTTCAAATGTAGCCTAGACAGGGTCTCTCCAGGAGAGCACATTACACACTTCAAATAGTAATTACTGCAATAATAATATTTACGTTGAGCACTAACTTAGAACACAATAAGGCATCATTTCCCCTTGGCATGAGGCTATTCAGGTATAGCTCCAGCACTGTCCTCGAGGAGAGTGGAATGGAAGTGGGATGTGGTGTCCCTGAAAAGACAAACAAATTCAACCTAACACATATATTGTGAGGTTGAAACAGAGACGACAAGAGAAGTTCCAGGACCACTCCTGGTACAGAAGAAATGAGATTGATTAAGTTGTTGTCTCCTAATCAAAGCTGGGACTCCTGCTGCCTATTTTGGATAAGCAGCCATCTGCAGAACTTCACTAGCTTTTAAGCTACTCAGGACCATAATCTAAGTGCCAAAGAACATATTTCTGACAAAGTACCTCTAGAGTAAAAAGGGAATCAGTATGATATATGTATCTCAGTTTTTTGAATCAATTAAGAAAATACAGCCATGTTGATTTAAGCATTTACTCTTTAATAGGGTCTAAATAACCATTAGATACTGTAGTAGGTTTCAACTTTAGGAAGAGCTAAGCTCAGAAAGAATGAAAAATACTACTCTGATCCAGTTCCTTCAAACAAACAATTCTATCATCAAATAAATTTTTATCTACTTTCCTAAACTATGAACAGCTTTAGAAGGAGGAACTAACTTTTTACAGGAGAAGACCCAAAATGCCTTGTAAGTTTCATGCAGGAATTACAGCTTCTCTACCTGAAAAGGCAGCAGGACTGATAGCCCAAGAGAAGTGCATCTACACCAATGCACACAGCTGGGAGAAGTCTCGCTACCACCAGCCTTTGTTCTTGTGGAGGACTTCAACTTATCAGATGACTGCTGGAAATACAACACAGCAGAGAGGAAACAGGCTGGGAAATTCTTGGAGTGTGTGGATGGTAGTTTCCTGACGCAGATACTGAGGGAGCCAGTAGGGAAGGCACGCCACTGGACCTGCTGCTAACGAACAGGGAAGGACTGGTGGGTGATGCTGGAAGCTGCCTTGGGCATCACAGTCATAAAATGATAGTTTTTGATTCTTGGAGAAGTATGGAGGCACTGCCAGCAGAACTGCCATCCTGGATATCTGGAGGGTAGACTTTGGCCTGAGGAGGAGACTGGTTGATAGAATCCCTTGGGAGGCAGTCCTGACGGGCAAAGGAGTCCAGGAGGGCTGGATGTGCTTTAAGAAGGAAATCCTAAAGGCTCAGAAGCAGGCCTACGTGCTGAAAGATGAGCCAGCAAGGAAGAAGACCAGCCTGGCTGAACAGAGAGCTTTGGTTGGAACTCAGTTGGGGAAGGAAAGAGTGTATCACCTTTGGAATTTGGAACAGGGGCAGGCAACTTGGAAGGACTACAAAGATGTCCTATGTTATGCAGGAAGAAAATCAGAAGGGCCAAAGCCCAACTGGAACTTAATTTGGCTACTGCCATAAAAGACAACAAGAAATGTTTTTCAAAATGCATTAGCAACAAAAGGAGGGCTAAGGAAAATCTCCATCTGGATGCAGAGGAAAACACAGTGAAAAAGGGTAAGAACAGGCAGAGAGGTACTTACAGCCCTTTTTGCCTTAGCCTTTGATAAGAAGTCCAGTTTTTCTCAAGGTACCCAGCCCCTGAGATAGAAGACAGAGATGGGGAGCATAATCTAGGAAGATTTGGTTAGAGACTTGCTTAAGTGCATGGGACCTAACGGCATCCACCCATGGGTACTGAGAGAGCTGATGAGAAAGCTAGCCAAGTCCCTTTCCACCATTTACCAGCAGTCCTGCTTAACCAGACAGGTCACAGTTGACTGGAAATTAGCAAATGTTACACCCCATCTACATGAAGGGTTGAAAGGAGAATCTGAGGAACCAGGTATTTATTAAAGGCCTTCAAAGGATACAGCTTGGGCAGTATAAGAGCCTGGCCGTGGCTCTACCCAATATGGATCCAAGGTGGATGTAAGATGGACAACCGTTCATGAATTTTCACACTTTTGTAAGTCTTGGTCCATTTGCATATTGGGGTTAATTGTCCAATTACAGCTTCAGATCATGAAATCCCATTGTCCCAGATTGCTTTCCTCAATTCAGCATTGTTTATACCTTTTTGGGCCTGAAGCTGCAGTGGCGTCCTTGGTTCGCAGGCTGGAAAAGGATTGTTTTGCCTAACTGCCCTGTGAAGAGAACTTGCTAACACTTTCATACAAAGTTCAGAGTTATATACTAATGCTTTACAGAATCTGGAAAATATGAAAGCTAAAACTTAAGGCATCACCACAGGCCTGTTAGCCTAACCTCTGAGATGGGGAAGGTAATGGAGCAGATCATCAACACACAGAGAACAAGCAGGGGATCAAGCCCAGCCAGCAGGGGTTTCTGAAAGGCAGGTCCTGCTTTACCAACCTGATCTCCTATGTCAAAGTGACCTGCTGAGTGTATGGGGGCAAGGCTTTTGATGTTGTCTACCTGAACTTCAATAAAGCCTTTGACATTGTTTCCCACAGCATCCTCCTGGACAAAGTGACTTTCCATGGTGTGAATGGGTGTACTCTTTGCTGGGTAAAATCTGGCGGGATTGCTGGGCCCAGAGAATGGTGGTGACTGGAGTTACATCCAGCTGATGGTTGGTCACCAGTGGTGATCCCCAGGTCTCGGAATTGGGGCCAGTCCTGTTTAATCTCTTTATCAATGGTCTGAATGAGGGGATCAAGTGCATCCTCAGCAAGTGTGCAAGCAGCACCAAGTTGTGTGGGAGTGTTGATCTGCCAGAGGATAGGAAGGCTCTGCAGAAGGATCAGGGTAGGCTGGATCGATGGACTGAGGCCAACTGTGTGCGTCTCAACAAGGCCCAGTGCCAGGTCCTGCACTTGAGTCACAACAAGCCCAGGCAGCACTGCAGGCTGATAGAATGGGGCTGGAAAGCTGCACAGCAGAGTAGGACCTAGGAAGGTTGGTTGACAGCAGCTGAACATAAGCCAGCAGTGCCCAGGTGGGCAAGAAGGCCAATGGCGTCCTGGCCTGAATCAGCAATAATATGACCAGCAGGGCCAGGACAGCAATGGTCCCCCTGTACTTGGCACTGGTGAGGCTGCACCTCAAGGGCTGTGTCCAGTTTTAGGCTCCTCAGTGCAAGAAGGACACGGAAGAGCTGGGAGCATGTCTAGAGGAGGGCAATGGAGCTGGTGAAGGGTCTGGGGCACAAGTCTTAGAGGAAGAATTTGAAGGAGCTGGGGTTGTTTAGCCTGGAGAAAAGGAGGCTGAAGGGAGACCTTATTATCTTTACAACTACCTAAAAAGAGGTTGCACTGAGGTGCAACTTCCCAAGTAAAAAGACCAGAAAAAATGGCCTCAACTCACAACAGAAGAAGTTTAGATTGGATATTAGGAAAAATTTCTTCACTGAAAGAGTTGTTAAGCATCGGAACAGGCTGCCCAGAGAAGTGCTAAAATCTCCATCCCTGGAGGTACTTGAAAAATGTGTAGAGGTGGTGCTTAGGGACAGGTTTAGTGACAGACTTGGCCGTGTTAGGTTAACAGTTGAACTCTGTTACCTTAAGAGCCCTCTCCAACCTTAAAGATTCCATGACTATCATTTGACATTCTACACTCTTTTAACACCCATTTTTATCTTCATGGAAGTGCCAAAGACTTCCATTTCAGAAGGGGCTCGTATCTGCAGAAATTTTATTTGAACACAGACATGTTTCAGCATGGTAAATGTGTATATGACAAGAGTCAATAAAGAGGTAGGATTGACTCCTTATCTCAAAACAAAGCTGACTCCTCGTTTTTATTCTCTGTACCAGACCAGAAGCAGAACACCATGAGTTTTATTCTGATATATCTCTGTAGAGTTAATAATGATTAGCCATTTCACACTAGGACATATACAATTTTATATGCCATTATTAGATGCTCAAGAAGAGACTCCATCCTCTTCCATTTGGACACCCCTCTTATTCACATTTAGGCAGATGAATTCCACTTTATTTTGCTCTTAAGATGAGGAACCATGGATCTTGCACCAAATCAAAGTGACTTATTTTCATCAATCAGAAACTTGGTGATTATCTTGCCATTTAAATAATCTGATTGTTTTGTTATTTAAATAATCCAAATATATTGATTCTGGACCTGGGTTTTGCAATTGGAGAATCCCATGAGTTTGCAAAACTAGGCTTAATCACTATAGTCTTTCTCAAAAGATGCAAATTCTTCAGAAGAAAGCCAGAAACATAATGGTCAGTATTCTCTCTTTCCAATCTTCTCTATGGCCCTAATGGACAGCAAAGGAGCAGGAAGCTCAAAGTACAGAGCACTAGTCATTAGAAAATAGGTTGAGTGTTTTGCAACCCACACAATGCCTGGAGACAAATGCCCTTAAACTGATACTTCCAAACACAGAGGTCAATCACCAATTGTGTAACGAATCACTTGAAAATGAAGGTGTTCCTGGATTTCTTAAACCAACTTCAGATCTTTCTACCCTGAGGAATAACATATGGAGAGACAGGATATCCTGCACTTAAAGACAAATTTGTTTTTCTTCGTGATATAGACGTAACTAAATCTTTCCCAATGTGTTTATGAAAACTGTAGCAAATGTCAGTCCATAGCAGAAAACAAATCTTTCCTCAAGATAATATAAAAACTCAATTCTCCCTGGTTGTCTACAGACCAAAGCACACCTTAAATATTTCTGCCATAGCAGAAGTAATTCATTGGAAGAACACAAATCACCAAACTTTGGTTGTGGTGATACTGACAGTGTTACTTAACACAGTAGTTACAGGTCAATTGTCTCAGAAGTGAATCGAAACTCTTGAGGTGCACAGTATGAACAGCCTGATATGTTGTTCTTTTGTACTCCTCTGACCACACAGTATATCACTCCAATTTCCTAAACCAGAGAAACAACTAGATCACAGAAGAGCTTTTTACTGGGTTGACAAGCCAACTGTCTATAATGCAAGCTACCATGAGAACCAAACACAACTAAATGACACAGCACTAAACTCTCAGTTGGAAACTGAGAAGGGGCAATTGTCTCCACTGTCACATGAAACTACACCCTTACTGGACTTCCAGCACTAAGAAAATTGCACCAAAAGATCCTCCCATTTGACTCCATGCATTTTCATACTAGACTATGCTCCTGTTCTGCTGCACCTAATCAAATTTGTCTCAGTCCAGAAGTAGTTGTTTCACTAATACTCACCTTTAGGGTTTCATGTACTACAGAATACTGCAGATTTGTTCTGGTCAAGAAATTACTGTGAAGACATGCATTTCTACTTTGCAGTTATGTTTCTAAAATTATTAAATTATAGATGGAGTTAAAGATGTCTGTTGACTCAGTACTCACAGTCCTGAACTGTTAACACTCCCAACCCCCTTTGGCAGTACAAAGGCAGGAAACTGCAGAGTTTAAGGTTCAGGGAGCACGGCTCACTGCAGTGGAAAATGACTGCTTTCATCACTGAATGTAAAAACAACATCTCTCTAAAGCTTTGAAAGGAAGCTCTACTGCACAACTGAGGGATACAAGCTTTAGTTGGTCCGTACCTGCAGCTATGCACCTCCCTCCAGCCGTTCCAGTCTTCACTCTAAAAGATAAGGAAAAACACACATTGAGAACTCCAGAGTTAACGTTGGATCGCAACAATCATTACGTGAACTCTATCTGGTAAAGCACTGAGGACTGGGAAATTGAAGCATATTTTTATTAACGGAAGTCATCATGAGGTGCTAACAACCCTAGACAAGAGTCAAAACTGAAGTTGCATATTTCAAATAAACAGGGTAAATGAAAGGGTGCACAAAAATGGGCTGCAAACATAACATGGCTGAAAACAGAAGTCTTAGAGCTTCCTAGCAATGTTCAGTGGACTTATGCCACCTATCTGGCTTTTTAGCTGTCACAACAGAAGCAGCTACCAACAACAATCCTAAACTCCTATTTGACGTTATTTTGACAGCTGCAGCACTAAGAGATGACCATGAACTTGCAGAGGGGAGCTCTAATGTACGACTGCATAAATGGAAATGTATCAAAAAGCACTGAAATAGGGAACACAGAATTCAACAACACAAGGAAAAATGTTATTTCTACGTCTTAAGCAAATAATCAGCCAGGAATCATACAGATTTTCTGTACTAGCACCTCATAAGTTGAGGATGCTACCTCATGATTCAGAATTCTCTTTTTGCAAACTCAGTAACAGACTCTCAACAAAAGATCGTCCATATTTAAAAACAAACTTGGGATTTTTTATTTGTAAGGTTTCTTGACTTCCTCCCCCACAAATAATTTCCTCTCTGCCTCCTCCCATGTTATTTTGCAGAACTACACTCATGTCAGTCTAGCAGTATTTTACAGAAAATCCGAATTTATTTCCTTATCTAGTTACCAAACTAAAAACTGCATCCAACAGCAAGGAGAAGAATTATACAAGGCTATCTGAGCTCCCACATTTTGACTGCTTTGCAGGCCCCTACTTCACCTTTGTTCTGTATTTTTTTTAGTAAGTGAGAATAAGCGAGCCACATCCTCTTCTAACTTGCCATGTAATGATATACTTGGTTATTTATTCCATGTACTCATACCCTCTTTTTCAAAGGGAGATCTCTTGAGAATTTTCAATTCTTCTAAATTCTCCCTATTTGGTAAATTTATTAAATAAAGTATTAAAACCTCTAAAGGAACAAAGAATCCTAAACACAAGAACAAAATTAATTTTCTTAATTTTTTGTTCCTAGAATATTACTCAAAACTGACTGTTGTTCATGGAACACTTCACATATTTATTTTTGTTTTGTTTCACAACAACATTCTGGATTATGAGGCTCCAATTAGTGATTGAGGCAAATGTTACCTTGAGACATTTCCTCCACCTCAGCCAGATTCCTCTGCTTTTCTGAAGTTTAATTACAAAATATTCGTTTATGGCCAGAAAAATGGTCTAAGATTCCTGCTAACTGACCTTCTTCACGCCTAACTTTTAATGTCTTCAAAACATGTAACATAAATTTTTTGCTTATATGTTAAGGTATACTCCTCTGATAATCAGCTTTCAGAAAAAAAATTAAATACACAACTACTTGATTTTGTGAATGCTTGAGAATATCGGTATAAACAACTTTTTGATGTTAAAAAGAAAACCCCCACTTTGCACTTGTAACTGTAACTCTAGTGAATTAATTTAAAAACTTCAAAGAAACCAAAAGTGCAGCTAACATAGCCAGAGGAACCCATAACTCTTGGATACCTTTGGGGAAAAATATACACTTCACTGAATCAAAGGCAAAATCCAAGACAATAAAAACTTCCAAAAAAAAAGCAGCAAATCTGACAATCACCTGTAGAAAGCCTGGGAGAGTGCTCTTAAATCAGATTGTTTTAGTACGGTTTATTTAATTGCATGCAGAACATAAATACACTGAATAATTTAACCAAGTTCATACATCAGACAAACCTGGCCGAAAGGCCAAAGTACCTGACAACTGTGTTTCTTCTAAGGAAATATTGGGTCTCAGGTCCCTCAAACTAAGGTTTATACATACACACAGCTGAGTGCTGCTAGCCATGTGTGCAGCACAGCTACTTCTGTAATTAACTCTTGTGCAAAGTAGGTTCTCCCCAGCCAGCATTTGATGCTGATAGCCAACTGTTTTCATAGCTGCATGAGTGATCTTAGTGCGGTCAGCAAAACAATTAATGGGGGAAATTCAGATCTCTCAGCACAGCTTTTATAAAAAAAATCTCCTGAAGTTGTCCCCTGACTAAGGCTGCAGCCAAGTACAGTTGTCACTTTCAACGACTGCACAAAGCTGGGAGGAACTACTGACACTACCAGAGTACTCCATGTAGAAAAATAAAGGTTTAACACTCAGATTTAATGGCTCTGCCAGATCTAAAGGTGACAAAATATACTCTCACTGATGAACAGTTGCAACTTTTGATATGCAATACAATATAAATAGAACTGCAGCTGGTAATGAAAACAAGTGGCTCTATCCACTAAGTACTAGACAAAGGATATGAGCCCAATAAATCTAGTAATACTGCTTTTCTACTAAGTGGCAAAACTTCTGTCTCACCAGCAGCCCGGACCATCTAAGAGAATATCAGATCATTTAATGGATTCTGATCAATGAAATTACTGTCACAGTCAGCACTTTGTCTAGACCAGTTAGTTCCGATTTCTCATTACACTTTCCAGGAACTAATATTTATAGGATGTTAAGGTTACCATTGGCAATTAAAGAGGCCAACAGATCAAACAGACCACATAGCTCAACCTCAGATACATCCTGGCGTCAACAGTCTCTCACATAAATCAGCATTCAGTCTGGACTGCAGATATACATACTTTCAGGAACCCATTTGACCAATAATGAAACTTTGAAAATATAGAAAGAACCAGTTCTTAAAAGAAGTACAGGAGGGAGACGATGCATCAAAGAGCGATGCAGCAAGAGCACTACACAGATTAGGAACCGAACGCCAGTCCTACACAAACCAGGGGAAGTTTCAATCACTGCACAGCTCAGGCCACAACCCACAGAAAGCGTCACTTTGTAGCAACCCTTACAAAGGAGGCAACAACACAACAGAGATAGCAAAGGGAAACTCCTATGGTACAAAAACCTTACCAGAGAAGGAGATGTACTTTTTAATATGAGAAGTACCCTTCTACTGCAATCTTTACACCACCCAAATCTCTCAGCACCAGAAGCTACTTGTTCAATGTGAGGCCACAGTCATTGCGCCTGCTCAATTTATTTTGGCAGACAGAGCTGTCAAACGCTGTTTTTCTCAGTGCTGCCAGCACAAATATTAAAGGGTATACAGGGTAGCAGACAAACTACACAGTTAGCAAGTTGAATTACTCATGACATTATGTTCTACTATAAGAATGTAAGTTTTTTCAACTTCAGATGTAATAGGAAGAACAGAATGAAGAATAGAAGAGATGCACATTTTGGGACCACTGCAGATAAAGATTAAAAGACAGGAAAACATTTAAAATGCTATACTTCAAGCTACTCTAACCAGGACATCATAAAATACTTAAGATTTGGGATGTTGATCATATTTGCAACATCTGTTCCATGTCCAGTCAACATTTAGAGCCCAAACACCTCCAAGATGGATCATTAAGTCTTACAATCTGAAATGAAAGTGTTAAAAACACTTGAACAATACAAACCAATCCTACGATCTACTGCTGAAAACACGGGACTGGGGCTTAGAAGACCTAACTTCTATTATTAACTATGTGGCTGAATAGTAACTTTCTGGTCTTAAGAGTTTCCATTTGTAGAATATGGACAAATATGTACAAAGTAAAACTAATAACAATCTTATTTCTTTTTAAAAAGGTATTTTGAAAACTAGTGACAGAATGTATTTAATCAGAGTCAGGAGTATCATCACACTGTTACAGTTGCATCTCAACTGAAATCCTCCTGAACAACTTCACAAAAAAAATTCCCACAAAACATCTGTCTGTTAATAAAATCCAAAGAATCTCACCAACAAAAGATTTTAGCTTGTTATCTCTCTGCAGATAATGGTATTAAGGGACTCTCAAAATATACCAGGAGTTGCAAATAGAGAAGGTACAAACTAAAGCAAGATTTCATTTACTTTTTGAGTGAAGGTCAGAAACCCTGCATTCATGTTTTGTTTATGGAGACTCTACATGCCACATGAAGATCTGTCATAGACAACACAGTTTGGTCTTCTTTGGGGTAAAAGATTGAGTTTTTGTGAACACAATATTCTCAGTTTAACCACTAAGCTTACTCCTAGAAGCTACTGAACTTTAGCTGAACTTTAACAATCTCATCCATCTCACCCACAAGATTCAAACACTAACACTTTCCATTTAACTATCTTTCAAGGCAAGGTAAAAAAAATCTCAATGGGGAAACCACCCCTGCACAATGTTTAGACAGACACAGCTTGCATGCCTGTGTTAGAAACTCAAGATACTTACACACCTTTTTTCTGATTGTACAAAAGGGAATAGATTCAAAAGCAAACAGAGACTAAGAATGTATTGCAGGTTCCCCACAATGATCTTCAAATGCAGTCACTATTCTGTATTACCACACCTAAAATGCCAGAGGACACAGTGTACATGGCTGTTTCCAGCATCTACTGCTAGCTTCAGGAGGAAAATAATTCTGAGGTGTTCCGATTTTGAAAGATCAGAATTGAACGGTATACAAAATTCTGAGCAGGTCTGAAATTCTGTATTTGCAAAACGTTGAAGTATAAACATTTTTATTTTATTTCAAAAAGCACAGCTAAGAAAGACTGATTTACCTGAAGTTTGTATGTGTCTTGCTTGGCTTATATTAGACATATACTTGCCATGAACTCTACCGTGCAGAATCTGCCATTGCCATGCCTGCAAACCAAAGAGTAAAAATATGCTCAATTATTTTTATCTTAATTTTGTAACAGGCACACGGTAAATCCTTTGCAGAAGTAAATGGATTCAAATTACACTCACATCTGCAAAAACCTGGAGTTACTGCTCTATTACAAACAATGAATATTGATTCAAATCACTTTTAACAGCAAGTAATTTTCATTAATGCTTGAAAAGACTTAATATTGGGTGTATAGAGCTGAAGCTTTAAAAAATATTTCGTACTATTTCCTTTTCTCTATCAGAGGCAAATGCTGGCATTGCTGTGGGAACACCTACTTAGGAATGTCCCATTTTTGCTCTAAAACACAAATTTAATAAAATGTAACCATTTCACTGCAAAGCAGCTCTTACTAAGCTTCTATCTCTAGAAGTCCAGATCTCTAAAGGTTTCTCCTTTGTCATCATTTGTATATACTTTGGTTTCTTTTTTGCAACATTTACTCCCCTCTTCAGTATCTTTGCATAGTATCTGAAACACAACTGTAAATGATACAGAAAAACTGTATTTAAAAAAATCTGCATTTATTTTTGATCTACTGAAAACACATGAATACATGCCATGAAGCACCATTATTGTGTGATTACCAATCACAAAGGTAATGCTGGATGTGTGGAAAAGGATCCAGAGTGTCAATGTACTTTGCCAAGAGCTAGAGGGTCAGCACTTGCTTGAAGTCTTATGCATGTATTTTCAGATGTTCTTCACTTATCCATCAATTCATTTCCATTCACTTTTACTGGAAGGCATTGTATGACACCTGCTAGGAGTTTTCCAGTGCTAGCAGGAGAGACTCCATGAACTTTATGGCAAAAACATGTGCTATAATACAGCTTTGGTTGCAGGAACATGCAGAACAGACATAAAATAAGTATCTTTCTGGATTCTCTATACCTCATGCCTAGATTCTGGAGGCAACTTATACTTCCAAAACTTTACAGTCTATGTGGCACATAATTTTCTCTCTGTCCTTATATCAGAAAAGTTCACCAATTTCCCAAATGAACAGCAGGCTTTCTGTAGAGCAGCATCAAATACAGTGTATACCAAATACTACACTCATTAAGAAGTATGTTAAGACAACATTCAGCACTTCCTTGTCTAGAACCAAATTATATGTGCCCCAGCAGGCAAACAATTCTCACTTAATATTTTCATGTTATACAACTGAGAAGACTGGATACAAGCTCTCCATAAACATTCAACGGAAATGGAGAAGAAATACAAAGGAATAGATTGAGATACTCCTGCTATAGCTCCAGTTTAAGCTGGTGCTCTTGCCAAAAGAATTGTGCACAACGTTTTTCTCACCAACTGTCCATCCCCACCTCTGTGTAACAAGCCTGAGAAAGGAAATGGTCAAGATGTGATCTTGTCCACCACCACCAACAGGAAAATAACAGTTTAAACCTGGACCTGCTCCTAGATTCAATTCACTGCACAACCACTCATGTTCTTGGTAGCACAAAGGAAAGGAAAAATGCATGAAAAATGACACAAGCTTCTTTCAGAGCAATCGCTGGCAGATGCTCATTTAAATTACTCATTGAACTAGATCATCAGATTTAGGTACTGAATTTCACACAATTAAATCTCTACTGACTGATCCTTTTTAAAGGCCTCAAGTGATAAACAAGGCTTCTACCGTTTCTGTTAAGAAATCACCATGCTTGTAAGAACTATAACCATGTCCTTCCACATAATCACCTTCACCGTTCCACTTCTTTGTCAGTGCACTGCCTCAGGTATTAGAGACATGTCACTCCATATTCTTGATTAAACAATATGATTTAACTTCTTAACATCACAAGTAAATGTTTTCCAACTTTCATTATTCTTCCTGGAGTTTAATACCTGTAATGACTTTACAATAGCACTTTCGAGTTTCATCAATTTGAAACGCACATTAGACTTAATTCAAAATTCCTGTAATCCCATATGTCCACCCTTAACCTAACTGTATTATTCAACTGCATAATTATAACATTTTTTTAAAAAGGGATTATTTTTGTAAAAAAAAAGGCAAAAAAAGCAGTAAGGCAAGAAGAAAATAAAAAATTACACCTTCCTGTGGAATTTCAGTACCTTCAAAGGACATCTGACAAAAGTTAATCTGTCTCCCACCGTGATTAAACCTTTTCTGCAGACAGGGTAACACAGTCAAGATAGAATGGATTATTTGGTATTATCCATTAAACATAAAAGTATATACAGTAAACAAGATTTCCTGTCTTGACAGCTTGGCTTACCTCTGAACAATGTAATTTTCTCAAATATTGCCTTTAGGAAGATACTAACAAAACGGTAGGACTGAAATTCCCCAGTGCCATTCTACTACTCAAATGCCCTTGGTGCATATATATTTATTATTTATTCAGATCTCTGTCCATTTATCATGGCATCTTTCACGGAACAGACACACAGTATTTTTAAACATGCAATAGTGTACTTCCAAGAGGCCTTTGAAACTGCCTAATTATATTCCTGCTCCAAGACTACTTGGAGGAAAAGATGAGTATGCTACAAGAAAACACCTGAAAGCCAAGGAATCATAAAACTCCAATCACTGGCCTCAAACAGTACCAAGATTTCTTTTAAGTGTTAACTCATATAAATGAAAGGTTGTCAGCTAGGGAGTCAGCAACTGGAAAAGTGAGAAGACAGGAGGGCAGAGGGCCTAATTCTAGCAGAGGATGCCAGAACTAGAAAAATATCAAGACACTTCAGGTAACAAGCTTAACATTCCACAGACTGCATATTTACAACAAATTCCATAGGTTTTCCACATGAAGATGGAAAAAAATACTGCAGTGTGTCCCTGTTAAACAGAATGACCAGAAAACAGCCACACAACTAAGTTGCTTGACTTCAATCAGTTCAAGAAGATGACCCCCTGTCACACATCAATCACAGGTCCCTGCCTGCAGACATCAGTACAATCCAGACATTGCCAGGCAGCTGAGATCCACCCATTTGCCTCCAAAATGTCCTTCCAAATTCAGGAGACACACAGCTTTCTCAGGAGGAAATACACTGAAGACACTGTAGTGGTAGGAAAGAAAAATGATTGAAACTGAGTTTATGGAACACGGTCCCCCCCAAAAAAAGGCAGACTCTTGTTAAAATCAATTTCACAACTGAAACAATGTTTTCCCCTCTCAAATTCGAGAAAAAAATCGAATTTGCATACATATTCAAAAGACAGCAGAATTTTTAAGGAGACAGTATTTCTTAAAATTCAGAAGAAGTACCCTATAAACAATCGCCCTCTTTCTATCTCTCAAAAACTTATTGCCACAGTTAATGGTGGATTAAATTGCTGCCACTATTTTGAACACCTTTCTGCTACTCAAATAAGATTGTATCAACAGTTTACTACAGTGTAGCAACTAACAGACTTTCTGCACTATTTGTTCATAAGCAGTTATGAATAGTCTTCTCAATGTGTGCAGGGCCTTAATACAAAGTTTACGCAAGCACACAGTCAGGGAAGTCTCAGCTGCAAGTCTGCAGCCCGTCCTAACAAGGTATTTCCTACCAGCCCCATCCCTGAACAACCAACTCCTGATTCCAAACTAGGCAGGGCAGGGTCTAGCTCCTCATTAATCCCCATTGCCCATAACAAGCAAAGACAGCACTCAGATCTTCCAGGAAAGGATCTAGCTTTCATTAATCTTCAAGGCAGACAGTGACAACAGACCTTTTATGGAAGGATACAGGCCTTGGCTAATCACTCCCCAAAGCAGGAAGGGAGATTAAAATCCTCATCCCAGAAGACAGCAGCTCTTTTGGAGGTTAAATCTGTGTCTTTCTGATGACACTGCCACCCCCTACAAACTGTCCCTGTAAGACAACTCCTCCATTTCCAGTCTCTAGACTCCCAAATTTGGATAAACTGCATTTTACAAAAAAGACAACATCCACAAACAGATCACCTTTCACTTGGAACACCAATCATCTCCAGAGACAGACAGACGGACGGACATAACAGAGACTCTAAGCCCTGGCTCCCAATTCTGCTCAGCAAATGCCCACCAGGCCAGCCACACTGCCTGGTGAGCCAGTGTGCTCTGCTGGACAAATATAGAAAGCAGAAAGTGGAACAACCCTTTCAGCAGAAGAGATTCTGCTCAGCTCCCCGGGAGGGAGGAGGAGCAGGAGCTGAACCAGCCGAACTGCTTTACCCATACATGGTCTCTGAAAGAGACCATTGCTAAGACAAGTTCCTTTACACATGCACACCCTCATTCACTGTCACACCGTGCAAGGAAAGAAAAGAATTAAAGTGTACAGACCTAAGGGACTTGCTGTTTGGAAATGAGTTCCAACTGCACTTTGCTCGTGCCCACCTTAATAATGCACAAACATCTAACACTGTTCACCAATAAAATCTGGGCAGCGACCCATAAAAAAAAGACAAAAATCTCCCTCCCAGGGAATCCCCACATCCACCAGCATTTCAGTAACTACTGAACTAGTAAAGTCTTCCTTGTTGCTTTTGGACACACACATCCACATATAAAGTTCTTGGTTTGACCTTCTCCCCCCTCCAGCCCAAATTGAATTACAAAAATCTTTTTAAACCCCTCTCCCTTTTCAAGCATTGTCCTAGAGCAGGAAGCATGACCTTTCTCATTGGTTGATACTAATTACTATGGTGACCTGCGATTTCTTGTCTGCTTTCCCTGTATCCTTTTTGCCAGTGTTTAAACACTAAACCTTCTCCTATGCATCCTTTTTAAAAGCATAAGAAATGCACTTCTATGCAGCATCCTCTTCTCTCTCCACCCACTCCACTTCTTTCACATTCTGGTGCAGAAAGAGCAGAATAAGTGTAACTGAAGACCCAAATCCCTAGGTCTTCATAGAGAAAAAACTTTAAAGAAGTGGCACAGTCTATTTCTTTTTTAGTACAAAAGGCAGTTTGCAAACACAAAAGCAGCTTCATTTATATAAAAAAGCATCATTTTTTAAGGAGAGATTTATTACTGCATGCTGCTACCTACCGCTTCTCCTTGGTGTATCCCACATTTATGTGGTGATACCAAACTACTTCAAGAGCTACCAGAAAAGTTCTTTCATACAAATAAGTGGAAGCTGCAGCCTCCAGCTGTATCAGGAATGCAGCAGCCAATTCAGAACTGAGGGAAGCACACTAGTCAGGTAGCTTTGTTAATGTTATGTGCAAGTAGATACAGAAGTGCTGGCATTCAAACCAACAATCCTGATATTTTTTTCAAGTTTTTCATTACTGAGATAATGGTTTAGGCTCCCTGCAAATTCAGGAAGACAACAGCATATACAGAATTGTCTCTACACCTAAGCACAGCCTAAATTATATTCCTTACAAAAAAGGATCAAGAATATGTGTCCTATCTTGCTCCCAAAGAAATGCCTATTAAATTTAGTCTTGAATTAAATGAAAAAAATAATTTTAAACCCAAAGAAATTCCAAAGCAAATTCTGCATCAGACAATTAGTGTCATAGCAGCTTCTACACTGTGAAATACAGACAGTACCACCTACAGCCCATCTCTGATAGTGATCAACTTCTGGCACTGAATGCATAATCCAGAGTGTAACATGGGTGGCTTTAGTCCGTAAATATCAGAATATTCACACTTCACTTAACGTAAGTCTCCAAGGCTTATAATCATGGATTTCTGAGCAGTCAAAACTGCCTTAGAGAAAAAGATATACAACCCTTTTTCTTCCCCAAAAAGATTTTGCATATTGATATTTTCAAAGGTATCACTTCTAATGTCACTTAGGACCATGCAAGGAATTTTTACTGTTTCAACTCGTGCTCAATTGTGCTACACTTTGCACACTCATTGAACAATCACATGCAAGAAAAAACCAACAAAAAACCACAAAGAAATACAATTCGTCACCAAGTTGACCTGTCATCCAAGTATTTTTTAATTCAGAATTTTAATTGGAGAACAGAAAATTTTTGAAGACAAATAACAAAGAAACAGAGGCAAGTAGGCAAAAAATATTTTCAGATGGTGCTCTGCTTTGGAATACAAAACTATAAACTAGAGAATTACTTCTACACTGTGTTGTGCCTACACAAAATGCAAAAGCTGGATGAGATGTTCAAAATACCTTCTCTCTTCTTGAGAGATCAATATGTCATTGCCTTCTGAAGAAACATTTATCAGAACTCTATCTTGTAAGATTTTGCAGAGATAAGATGCCTGGTGTCCATTCTGCAAATCTTTACATATGTTAAGAAAGATGCTATCGGTTTTTTGTATGTAGACTCGGACATTGTCTGCTAAGTGCCTGATTTGAATTACAAGCTCCTCTGCTTCGAAAAAAGCAGGCATGAATATTCCCTTTCCAACAGAGTCTAAAACATTTGTGGATTGCATGCCTACATTGCAATATCTTTTGAACTGCATAGTTTGGGACAAAAATAGCAAAGAATATGCAAGGGTTTAGTGAAAGCCTGAATTTTAAGTGATAAGACGTTTGAAGGGCAACAGTTTTACTTTGACATGTGAAATACTGAAATCTAGTGGATAATAACTACATTATTTTTTGTGAAAGGTGCAGTACAGAACAGACAGAAATGAAAGGTACCCAAAAGAACAGTTTCGATAGTGGTGTAAAAAAGAAGCCAAGGTCCTGAAAAACTCAAATTAATTTAAAGTAAAAACAATGTAAGACTGTCACCTGGGTTCTTATATGAATTGGGAGAGCATTTGAGAGAATACAGAGCATGCAAGCATCAAAAAAAAAAATGCTCTGCAAAGGAAAGCCTGCCAGATACCACAACAGCCTGACACCAGATATTCAACAAACACCCATCCTCTCATCCACATGCTCATTCAAGATCTCCTTGAGGTGTGCTGCTGAAAAGGACAAAGAATCCAAACTGCCTGCTCATTTGCACGGATTTCAGCAATACTCAAGCTAGTTATTCCACGCTATATTACAAACAATTTAGTCAAACCAATGTAAAAATCCCAGAGTGATACAGTTTTAAGCCCAGTTTACGTAATCTTAAATCTACCTGGGAGTTTACCGCTGCAAGTCAAGCCATCAAATCAGTTATAAATCAACCCTAAATTGGTAAACACTCCTTATCAAAACTTGCAGTTTGTCAGTTTGCTATTAATACTCTGCCTCTAACAGAGCAGCCAGTAAGCCAGCACAAAAACAAAAAACAGACCATGCTATACAAAGTATACTGAAGTAACATGCATACTTGGGTAACATGCATACTTGGGACAGACAAGACAGCTTGTGGACAAGGATTCCTCTTCTGGCAGAAAGCTTTCACTTACATATACCTGTGACAGAAACTGTACCATCTAAAGTGAAATTCTTCCCTAAGAGTTGTAAGCTACTGAAGATTTCTGTTCAGCCATTTAGTTGCTCATTGCTCATCCTGAATTCAGCTAGCAACGATGCATTTTCCTTAGCACAGAGCTAAGACAGCTGGAAGTTGAAGCTACTCAAGATGTCAAAGATGACTTCCCTCCCCTGGGATGATGGCTGTGCTGCACTCTATTGCTGCCACACAAATAAGCCTGCTCTGTCCATCACCATTCAGACTTGTGAGCTATTCCTCCCTACAGCAAAGCACTTGCAGACTAAGTGGCACTGCAGTTTTCACCCAACGTTTATTTTAGTTCTACTTGCTTGAGTCTCACATCAGGTGCAAGCAAGGCGATGTCTAGTTGATGTTCGGGAAATCTCCTCTTGAAGTCAGAATGCTAAACACGAAGTGTCTTGGCATCTTTGTAAAATGGGTTGTAGAGCAATAGCAGAAAATGTGGTATCTTGCATTCTTGCACTTACTTGTATAAAAAGTATCTTTGAGGACTGGACGAAGGGCAGTAAAACTACTGGTTACTTTTCCAATCAAGATAATCTCTCTTGCCTCAAGAAATCTTGTAACAGGATCACCACTCAAGCTCCTGTGCTGTGATATTTTGAGAAATACCCATTAGAGGCCCTAGATAACTTCTCTCATTTACAATTCCCATTTTAACACATACTGAAAATTTTGGTCTTCTTTTCCTCTATACCCTTTTTGTCCTGCCAAATACCTGATCAATGGACAAAAATCATACCTTCAAGCCTGAAGGCAGTTACCAAGGCAGCGAATAACTCTGCACATAGTCTTGAAGGACTAGCAATACTAACCATGTCCAGACTGAAATAAAACATTTCAGACATTCATGGTAAGACTGAAAAATAAGAAAGCAGCAGTATAGATCTGAGTCCACTTGACTGCTGCAGCTGTCTCAGCAACCAAACTCACATTATGACATGGAAAACTGGACATATTCAGTTAAGAATAATCTCCAGTTCAACAGCCACAACAGTTGGTTCTTGGATCTCAGTGCTAAAGACTAATAATCAGGAAATCTCAAAAACTATGAGAATTTGCCTCACTACCCACCTACTCTAAAATAGACTCTAAAGGAAAAATCATAGTGGGGATTCAGAAGGTTTGTGGCAGATGATCCAGTTACTGATAATCAGTAGCCACACGTCAGAAAAATATGCAAGAAATAGCTAAGGAGCAACCTGCTCACAACAAAGTTTCCCAGTAAGTTCAATTAGATAGTGTATTTCAGGTAGAATCTTACTTAACCCAAAGCAAATCGAAATATTTAAGAATCCCATAAGCATCTACCTTTTATGAAATTCAACCAATTCAGGATACTGTTAGTGATTTTAGAAGAAAATTTACACAACATTATAAATATCTCCCTTATTTCAATGCATCATACTTTGTTTCAACCAACGATTCTTCAACTGATGTACAGGTTACTTGGCAAGGTATGGATTTATTATTAATGAGATAAGACAGCTATTGTATATCGATGATCCTGCCACATTTCCTGCCTTCCCCTTCAGAGAAGTAGTGCCAGGGAGCATGTTTTCAGAATCCCTATTTGTAGCAGAAGAACTAGAAGGACCTTCCCCCTACCAGGCAAAGATAATCCTACAAGGGCATCAAGTTTTGGAGGCCTAGCAGAAACATGGATACAGTAAGTACACAGTAGTACTACCATGGATTTCTTTAACCCATACTGAAAGATGAGTATGTTCCTCTCACTTTGTAGGTCATTTACTTTGAAAACAAAACTACCTAACACATAAATCTTCATGTTTTAGTGTTCATGTTCATGACTTCAGAACAGTCACTTTTCAATCATCTGCTTTTCTACAGGTGCTGTGTTCCTGCTTCCTTTTGCATGTAAACAGAATGACCTAGGTCTGCATCAATTATTTTGTTACCTATTAAAAAAAAAACAAACAGATACAAAAGAGGAAACATGTAACCCAGCAGTCAGGATCTGGCATTGATTTTTCCCCAGTGTAACATTAGAAACTTAGACAGGGAAAGAAAAACCAGAAAAAACACAGCCATGCAAGAATGATAATTCAGAAAGGCTGAAAACACTCCTCAGAACAGCATACACCTTCCCAAAATAAGTATCAGCAATAATTTTGAATGTGAGCAGAGGCTGAAAGAGAACAGGAAGCACCTAAAAAAAATTCTTTACATCATTGTATTTAAAAATCCCTATTAAGGAATTTTTGTAGTATATATGTTTGCACCCATGTGTCTGAGCAGATATAAGATTTGTGCTCCTGTCCTGGGGGCTTTTCATCAGCAGGAATGCAACTGAACATATTAAGCTGCTAGATGCAAGCTCTACCCACCCTAACATTTCCTAGCTCAGTCTAAAGACATATGGATTAATTTTAAACATCTACCACAGCAGCAGTATTTCCAACAATGTTGCTTCTTCAAGACTTAGGTCCTGACACAATTCTAGGAAGACACAGTATCTCATTTTATGCAGAGATCCCAAGAACATAGCCAAGGGGAATGGAAAAAAGAATAAAAATGTGATAGGTTTATTATGGCTATGCAATGCCAAGTCAGTGCAGTAAAATCTATCTGATGAGCTAACCTAGAGAAAAACAATAGAGGAGACAAGAAAAGACACTAGGAGAGAGTTCAGCAAATTTTGTGATCACTGGTACAAAGAGTAAGACTGAAAGGACAGAAATACACAAAACAAAAACACAAATTCAAGACAGCCAGAAAACACAAGCTCTTGTAAGCCAGAAGCCAAGCATGCTTCATGATACAAATCCCCACCAAATATTTTTCTAAATCCAGCGAACTGGTGAAACACACCCAAACAGAACATACAAGAAAGCTGCAATGCTTGAAAAATGTTCCCCGACAACTTCTGGCAGAAGAGAATGCCTGTGCCTTAAAGGTGAAAATGTCTGGGCCACAATTCCTCAGGAATTTAAGGGAGTGTATTCTAAGGTTGCCTCTCAACTTCCTTCTTGTAACAGTCCTGTTAAAAAAGCATGCTGTTATCAACCTCTGCTGCTTCTTCACGTATTTATCACCCATTTCACGCTCTGTCTCTCCTGGTTTTTGTATTCTTCTTCCTACTTCATTCCAATAGGTTCTGTCAGGCCTTCTCATACTTGAGGACTGCAAATGCTCACACTGCTGAACTCCAATTTCTCTGCTCGTACTTCTCATACGCCTGACTCGCCCCCACCCCCTGGTGCACCAGCACACATTTCACTGCTGCAGCTGACAGACCCCCACCGTACCGACGACAACAGCAACCGCACCCCAGGTTCCTCTAAGCACCCGGGGCGCCCAGCCCGGCAGGCTGACGGTGGCCGAGCCCGGGGCAGCCGCTTCCCGGCCCCGGGGTCCGCCCGGCCTCGCCGCAGCCCCCCCGCCCCGAATGGCGGCGCCGCCGCCGCGGGCCGAGCTCGCACCCGCAGCGCCACCGCCACCGCCCGCAGCGCTGTCAGCGCCCGGATCAGATACGACACCCGGCAGCCTCCGGCCCCGGAGGGGCTCCCGGCGGGGCGGCACCGCCCCGGGATGGCGCGCAGGGGGGGCGGCGGCGGCGGCTCCCCCGTGGGCGGGAGCGGGGCGTCCGCCTCGGCCCGGCACGAGCGGCCTCGCGGCGGGAGCGCCGGGGAACGGGGGAGAAGGGGCAAGGAGCCGTTACCTGCGCGAGACAGATCGCGCTTCCCGCCGGCTCGGCTCGGCCCGGCTCGGCCCCGCGCCGCGCCGTTCCTGCCGTGCCGTCCCTGCCGTGCCGTGCGCGGCCCCAGCTCCTCCCGGCGGCGCCGCCCTCACCTGCCCCGGGATCCGCCCGCGCCCCGCTCCGCTCCGCTCCGTGCGCCGCCTCGGGCCGGCTCTGCAAGATGGCGGCGCTTCCGGGAGAGACCACGGCGGGCGCGGCGTGGGGGGGCAGGGGCGGTGCGCCCTCCCCCCCAGCGCCGCCGGCCTCGCCGCGCCCCGCCTCGCCCCGCCCCGCTCCGGCCCCGCCGGGCGCCTCCCGCCCGCGGCCCGGCCCCGCCGCGAGAGTTCCCTCTGCTCCCTGGGCGCGTCTGCGCCGCTCTCCCGCCCGTCGGTCAGGCCCGCCCGGGCGCGGCGCGGCCCCGGCGCGCATGGGGGTGGTGGAGGCGCTGGGCGCCGGCGCGGCGCGGCTGCTCTTCTACCCGTCGCTGCTGTACACGGTGGCGCGGGCGCGGCTGCCCGGGTCCCGCCGGCCCTGGTTCCACCGCATCGACGAGGTCGTGCTGCTCGGGGCGCTGCCGCTCCGGGGGCGCATTCGCAGGGTAAGGCGGGCGCAGCGGGGCGGGCCGGGCCGGGCCGGGAGGAACTGAGGTCCCTGACGGTGCCTGTGCCCGCAGCTGGTGGCGGAGGAGAACGTGCGCGGTGTGGTCACCCTCACCGAGGACTACGAGACCCGGTTCCTCTGTTTTTCCCCCCAGGTGAGCCCCGGGATTGCTGTGCCCTCCCCATTCCTGACGGGTCTCTCGTCGCTCTGTCCCGGCACAGGTGAGGCTTTAGCTGCCTCCTGCCGTCATCTCGGCAGCGACTGCCAAGTCCTGTGGCAGTAAAGACTGGATTACTCGTACCTAAGCCGACTTTAAAAACTATGCGACCGACAAACCAGTAAAACGTGAACATGCGAGTGAACCGTAGCTGCAGCGGCAGGGAAAGACAGGGAACATGGAACGTACATCACTATACGGGAATACTTTTAGGATGGGAAGAGATCCCGACCTCCCTCTTTTTCTTTAGCTGAAACACATTTTTTCAGTCCCCTTTAACTACTACCTTCTGATGGCCAGCACTGGGTTTTCGTACATCTGATTTCAAGGATTGTCATTCAAGATCTGTTTACAGCCTTCCCGAATTTCTCAACTGACTCAACAGGTTCTGAGTTTCTCTCAGGAAAAAAGCCAGCCCAGAAGTTTGCTGACCAAATCTGCTATGTCTGTTACAGGAATGGGAGGCGATGGGAGTGGAGCAACTGCGTCTGGGCACTGTGGATCTAACTGGAGTCCCCACCTTGGAAAACCTGCACAAGGGTGTGGAGTTCATCCTGAGACACCGAGCCCGTGGCAACAGCGTCTATGTGCACTGCAAGGCAGGACGCTCCCGCAGTGCCACCATGGTGGCAGCATACTTAATACAGGTCAGTAGTCTCTGCGGTTAATTTTCATTAAAAAAAAAAAAAAGGAAATAAAATGCAGACAGCCTTTATAGTTAACTCTCGCTCAGGAAACCTGAGCATGTACAGGTTTCCATGATTTTACAGAGCTTTAACACCCATTTTAAGAGAGGCCTCAAACTTACCTTGTTTTGAATGCAAATGCAAATTTTGAATTATTCTGCTTTTCTTAATTCTTTCTGTGATTGAGGTGGCAATAACAAGCTACTCATGAACGTGGGTTCAATGTGCAGATAAATATCCATTTTTGTTGTTTGTATTCTCTCCTTGGTTCACTGGACTGGTGAGCCTTCCTATGCTTTTCCATAAATACAATTCAGGATCAAGAGAACTGACTTGTTTTCTGAGTTCCTTGACCAAACCGACTGGGGAAGCCAGCACTAAGAACAAAATCCCAACATTCTTCCCTTGGTGTTATTAAGTGCTCCCTGGAAAATTTTCCATTAGCGTTGAAGAGAAAATTTTCTCACTAAGTGCTGAAATGCAATGGGAGTACCAGTAGAGATTTAAAAAAAAAAATTAAAGAGCAAGCTGCTCTTTTGCTCTGGTCTAGTGGGGCTAGGACAGGAGACTATTCACAATATGAAGGAAGAGTGAGCGAGATGGAAAGTGGAGGGCCCAGGCAGCAACCATTCCTCTTTAACTGAGGGACTCATTTCATGAATGTGTGACTTGCAGTCCTCTCCGAGAAGAGCATCAAGTAAACCTAAGGGGCAAAGCAGCAGCAAACTTTCTAACACCTCTAATATTGCCCGTAGCCTCCAGGAGGGTTCCATTAACTGGTGCAAGGATGGAATGGATTTTCACTTGCTGGGTTTCTGTCTTTTCAGCTGCATCACTGGAGCCCTCGGGAAGCAATAGAGGCCATTGCCAAGATTCGTCCCCACATCCTCATTCGACACAAGCAAGTCCAGGTCCTGGAGAAATTTCACAGGAACATGATCACTGAGAGGACTGCATGACTTAGTGAGAACTATCAAAATCCTCATCTCAGCTGCTATTAAAAAAGTTTTTATGATCTAACAAAAGCTTAAGCGTTTTCATTCTCCACCATCAATAAAGAACAGATTTATAGTAAATGGGAAATAGGGCTGTTTCATTAAAGCTTTTTTTCCTTATGACTAATATCCTAGACCTCTTGGAGTTCTTTTCATAGTTCTTTTCCACACATCACTGCTGAGCGGAACTGCAATCCAAAGGAAGTTCAAAAACATTTGTATTTGAAGCAAAGAGAAAAAAAAACAAAATACTTTGTCTCAGTAGAGACTTTATTCAGATTCTTACCCAAAGGGTTACAGTGCCAACAGAGAAGGGTAGGAGGAAGTGGTCTTATTTCTGTCTTTTCACCAACACTATGTTATAATTACAGGTGGGGATTTCCTGTACAGTAAAGGAAGCCGGTGCTCTAAAAATGATCTCCCTCGTTACACTAGGTGATGACAGAGCAGTAAGCAAGTACTCAGTTGGTTACCACTCCTCTAGGAGAAGTGCTGAATGTCCTAAGGGTCCTGGGGTCAGTTCTGGAATCTGTCTGCCAGGCCCTCCTTCTGCAATAGGACACAGAAATGTTTAAATGAGGGCATCCCTGGGGGACACAGTGCACATCTAACTCCGTGACTGACGCAGCAGCAACACGCAGTCTCCTAGGCAGTTAAAATTAGCAGTCTGGGCCAAGGAGAATGTTCTCCATATGCCACAGGATTTTTAGTGGTGGATTGGTTCCAGGCTAAAATAGCCATTTGCTGCTGTTTGGGCCTCAAACACAAGCAGCTTATCATCAAGCAATCAAAGTAATAATATTTAGTCCATCTGAAATCTAAAATACAACAGTTCAATACAGTTTTGACAGTGCTATGTAAAAGAATAGGCCCACAGTCAGAAAGCCTGTACTTCCTCTGCACAGGTACAGAGGATGGGGTCTTTACTGGATGTTGTGAGCTTGTAGTAATTGGGACTGGTGCCGAGGGTCATAGCTGTCTTCGAGCTGCACAGCAAGACACTGTTGCTGTTTCCTATCACTGGGCCTGTTCAGGCCAGGACAAACTGCAGGTTAGTGAGCAGCACTTTGATGCCACTTGTGACTGTTACAACAGAGGTGGCCGGGTTAAGTTTAAAAGTATTTGCATCGCCCTTTTTATAGCGGTCGCGAAAGACATAGATGCTGCCATTGCAGCTGGCAATTTTCCAGAGGGATGGTACTGAGCTCCAGGCATCTGGGAGGCATAGCCGGGTGAAGCTATCCAGCAGGGGATTGTAGCAGAGCAGTGAATCCCCCTCGGCCACAATGAACACCACATCCTTGTGCACAGCAGCGTGCATGCGCCCTGCGAAAGGCAGTACGTATGGCTTCACGTGGCATTTCTCTGTGTTGGTATCATAGCACTGGATGAGCCGAGAGGGCTTGGTGAAGAAGTCTAAATCGTTTTCCTCCCCACCCAGCAGGTAAATGACACCATTAAGGTTTACCCCTGCAGCTCCAGAGACCGCCACTTCCAACTGGCTGGTCTCTGTCCAGACGTTGTCTCGTACTCTGTAATATATGACAGCATTAGAGAGAGTGTCCTGCAGAGTTTTCCCCCCCAGTGAATATATTGCATCCTTGCTTGGCACCGAGACGAGGGTGTGCTGGAGCCGGTCACGGGGCAGAGGAGCACACCATTCCCAATCTATGGTCGCATTGTTGCATTTCCACATGCGTCGTGGAATGGAGCCACCGACGACGTACAGGTCACTACCGTGCTTGCAGGCCGCGGTGATCTGGTGACACAGGCTGTTCTGGCCACTCACACTGATGGAGTCATCGTCAGCACAGTGCAGAGAGACAGCGAGGGAATGTGTACGTGATGACTCCTTTCCAATCAGGTAGATGTGAACATTTTCTCCAATCACCTGAGCGAACGTAGAAGTGTGTCAGCAGAATTAGATCTGTTCACACAAACATCAGTGATGCTTAAGACTGAATTTTTCAGTTTAGGACCCACCTGTGGGCCTGAGGTATATAACCTCCTTCCCAAGTCCTGCCACCCTAGAACAGACAGGATTCAGAGCCTCAAGGCCTTTTCAAGACACCCTTCATATCTGACACAGTAAAATAGCCACAGATGTCACTGGAACACAAGGGTTCATGATTTAGGCAAGGGCCAGTTACATCACTGATGGAGTACAGTTGCTACAAAGGGAATGCCAAACATAGATTTCTGAACAGTTTATTTGGTAACTGAGGTGAAATAAGTTATTTGTGGCACTGCTCCAATCACCTGTGAAAGCAGCCTCAGGTTAAATGAACAAAAGCTGTCAGTGGGGTTACTGTTTCTGACACTGAAAGCATCCTCTCACAAGCACCATGAATTTCAATGACATTTGTGTTCTGTGACTTTCAAGTCACACCTGTGAGCAGAATACCCTGCCCCGAGAAGTGTGAAAGCAGCAAGTGCTACATCAGCCCCAGAACATAAGGTCTTTTTATACCTTCAGACTGGATCGCAGAGTCTCTGAAAAGCCCGCTCGCTCCTCCTTGTTGAAGTTGATCCAGGTTTCTATGGCAACTGTTGGATTCTGAGAACATGGAACGCCATCTGCGGTTTGGGGACAGAAAGGCAGTTATGACATCTAGACAAAGGTGTATGTAGTCAGGAACACCCTTTTTCCTGCAGCTGCCTCCCCCTGCTTCCACCACAAACCCAACTTTCTAGAGAGGAAAAACAGACACAGGGGTTTATAGATTTTGCCAGGCATGATCAGCATGCCAGCCAGCCAACTACATGAAATTAATTTTAGGAGCTGTCAGATCTTAAGCACTTTGGATGTTCAGCAATCTATTCAGGAATCTATGTCCAAGAGAAAGAGGACAGGAAAGAGAACTTACATGCTGCGTGATGATGACAAATATTTTCTTATTTCATCATTTAGGCAAAACATTCTGTTATGGAGAATCTCAACACCTGCCTTTCTTTCTGGCCGGTCCTAGAAACCTGTCTAGCAAAAGTCATCTACAAAAGGTGATTGAGTGCTGTCAGGCAGCTGACCCTCATGACTGAACATCTGGTCTTTATCTGGTCTTGCTGCTATCCTCTTAACATTTGGAAATCCCCAATGAGCTATTAGAGCTTTTCTTAGCCGTATGACAATAGGAAACACTCCACAGACTGCATCAGATTTAAATCTCTCTCCAGACATAGCTGGAAGTTTTGGTTAAGCCACAAAGTCTTGCATCATCATCATCAGGACATTACCTAAAAGATTTTAAGTATTTCCTTCCAGCTAGAAAGCCAGCAATTATGCCTATGTTCATTGAGAAACCTCCCTACGAAGACTCTCTGATTTTGCAGTCTATTCTCATGACAAACTCTGAATTCAATGATGCTGAACGCACCAGACAAATTCCAATGCTTTTCTCTATAGTGGAAGGGAGCAGAAAGAGTGAGGCACAAAAGCAGGTATTTTAACTCTGTTTAAAAGGATTCCCATAAGCTAACCATCACACGTAGTGCTTAAATGGAAAAAAAATGTTTTTGAAATTGGTAAATTGGTCCTAGAGTCCAACAGGAGGTAAATTTAATAAATTACTATTTCATTAAATTAATTTTAATCCCTGCCACTGAAAGTTTCCTCTATTTAATTCTCCATAAACTAAACAAAGATGAAGGAAAGGCAAAATGAAAGGATTTTTCCTACCAGCAGTAGGGAAGTATTTCAGATTTTAATCCATTTTACGAGCTAAGTTGTGGCATAAATGCTGAGTAATGTGATTCTATGTATGAAAATAGATGATGCATGGAAAAAAGTTATACTGAGCAATTGTTTTAATTTAGGACCGTAAGTGCTAAAGTCCGTAGTTCTAAAACTGGGGATTTTTTAATGTGAAATCCCTAGGAAATGAAAGGTGATTGACCTCTACAGTTTTATTTCATGATTTTAGAGATTTTTTAGATGAACTTGCTACTTACTTTAAAAACTTCAGCTAGATAGTTATCAAAATTACTCTAAGTTTATCACAGTTTTTGAGCTATCAGTAAGTATACTCAATAGGCTTTTGACTGTAAATTTCTTTAGATGCAATAGAGATAATTTAATGCAATATCTGTAAAGACTTTAATATGCATAGCATCAACTCTAAAGGCTAGTTTGCAACTGCATGTGAAACACATGACACACAAAGTCTAGTTACTTACTCAGTTACAAAGAGTAATTAAAAGGAAGAAAGAGGCACATTTGGATGCATTAGCTGCTTCTACATTCTTGCTTCCTCTAGCAATGATACATAACTGCAGAAGAATGAACTTGTGACTGCAGCATCCTGGAGAGGTAACAAGTACTGATTGCACCTACTAGGGCAGCAGATCTTTAAGGATTGGAAACTGGACTAAGCTGTTTATGTGTTGACATGTCCTTCACAAGTTTGAGTCATGGCATCCATCACTGTGGAAGGCTATTACCTTTACAAGACAGGCAATTACTGTATTACTCAAGATGTTACAATGCCTCTATTTCAGTCAGTTGAGTGCCTAAGTAATCCTAACAATTACAGACAATAGTAAATAGACTAAAATAGTCTAAAAATATGTGCTCAAGCCTTCTTACAGATGTTGAGTTATTGCATTACTATGCTAAATTATCATGAGCTAAAGGGATAAAAAAGACCTTCATCAGATGTGTACTTCTGGTAAGGCTTCTTTGTTTTACTTTTAATGCAAACAAAAATACAACAAATTGTTGGAAGTTAGTTGCATTTAAAAAACGTGTAACACTTCTAACCTGTTGACTCAGGAACTGCTGTGAATTTCCGGCATCCTGTTTCATCCCTTTTCTACAGCTTGGATGTTTCATGTCCAGTAACAATTCATAGTTTGGGGCTTTTTCTGATAAAAGTATCCAGAATGTTTTGCTCTGCCTTGCTTAGCTAAGTCTCTGGATAGACAGTGATTATGAAAGTTTGTATCTTCCCATCTATTTCATTGGCTAATTGACCAGACTCTGAAAGTCTCTTTCTTCATCCACATCCTAGGCAGCTTCAAGAACTCCTTACCTGTAAGGATGTCTGTCAGCAGGCGGAGAGGCAGGTGTAGGAACTCCTCTGTCTCCTGCAGCTGAGACAAATGTGACTTTGCACAGTGTTTGGCAGCTGTGTAGAGCTCCATGTCACTGTGTTGATCTGCCAACCACATGACCTGCAGACAGTTTCTAACCTGCACCGTACGAGCCAGAAAACGGGAGCACTCTTCAAAAAGGGCAGTCAGCTGGTACATGTCTGCCACTTCATAGGTTTCCTGCAACTCCTCTGCCCTCAGCTTTACAGTTCCATGGTAAATATAGTCCACAAGGAGCTGAAAGACACTCTCGCTAACATCCTGCAGCTCAATCACCCGGTTGTGGGCCTCCTTTAGGTTGGAAGTGAACATGGAACGAAAAAAACAGCTCTGAGCTGAGAGAACCAAACGGTGCAGCTGGAATTCTTTGCCTTCCACTGATATTGTAACATCAGCAAAGAGCTCATCCTCCAAGCATAATTTCATAATTCCCTGGGCCACACGGCCTGAATGGGAGCGGTCGGTGAAGGTGTAGTTCACAAAGTAGTTTTCTTCTGCAGAGGAGCCTCCAGTCTCTTCTGACGACTCCATGGTGCTGCACAAATCAGACCTCCAGCAATCTGTAAAATCACAATAATTATACGGCTTTCTCTCACCACTAACAAGATTATGCAGTACTTCAGGGTACAGGGAAAAATCAAACATATTGGTAAGAGTCCAGCATATTTTAGACTGAACATAAATAGCACAGCCAGAAACTTGTGCCTGAGCTTCAGAATCTCAAACAGCAAATGAGAAGTTGGCGTAATTAAAATTATAATATATACCAAACTTCCAGTACGGTGAACATCACATCCCAGCAGGGCTGGGAGACATGCATATCTTTTCACCACTCATTTCACTGACACAAAGAAATGCAGCAAGTTATTCAAGTGGAAAGTCCAGCAACCGCCCCAGGAAACTTGCAAAGCCAAAAAAAGTGGCAGCAGCATAGCTGGACTAGATGTGAAAACACTTACAGTATCATACTAAAAAAGAGCAGAGGCAGCAGTTCATATCATCAGAAGGTGTTAATTACTGTCCAAACCCAACGATGAATCTGTATCAAGGTGAACTTGTTTTTACCAAAAAGATGCATGAGATATCTGCCTGACATAGCCACCAGTCCTTCAAGCTAATCAAATGAGATAACTAATGGTTATGCTGTTCGTTAATGTGCCAGTCAACTCCAGCATGCAAAACAACATGTCAGATGTTGTTAGTCACTGCCTCCCAAGTGGAAAGGGGAACAAAATTTAAAAGAAAACACCTTTTAGTAGGTACCACGGATGTTTGCAGAGCTCCAGGTAGTTTGTGGGTCAGAAAAGCTTCCGAAACACAGAAGGGCTACTACAGCAAGGAGCTCTTCTTTACCATGGCTCTTGGCAGCATTAGGAACAGTTACCTACCTGCATTCACTTTAAACTAATTTTTATAACTGAACTACCAGGCATGATGTCTGATACCAGAAATTTCTTCCATTAACAATGAATATTATTTCAAGTGCAATGTTTCACAAAAATGCTATTTTTTTTCTCCAACAGATTCATAGTTACTCTTCCGTGGTTTATCTTGTCAAACACGCATTTTCTTACAATTACTCTGCTTGATCAGGAGGGCTCCTAAGTTCTTTGCTCAAATTCTGTCCATGGGAAGTAATGTCTACATCCATAATTGGCCAGACAAGACCATCTCATCTCTGGTGATAACCTGCCTTAATTATACTCTTATCTTGTTTTTACAGTAGTTCTCGTCTGTCTGAAAAGTACCTATCCATTAGTCTGTAAGAGACTGAGGAACTGCAGTCAGCATAGAAAATGTCAGTACTATTTTTCCAGCTTTATGAAGTATGAGCCTGTCCTGCAAATTGGCTTCCACTTCGGTTAAAGCTCTTTATCCTTACAGTCAAGGTGCTTAGGAGCTTCAGCCCAGAATGCAGAAGAGACCACACAGAGCATCAGGATATGGACAGATGAACTATTTTGCCCCCTTGGCACGGCAGAACCAGCTGCCCACATCGCCCTGTACAGCTCCCAGAGGAGTGATGCCAAGTCACAAAATAAATGCCAAGAAGACGCTAAAGACTATGCAAATCTTATGTCTTCCTTGCAGACACCCAGATGAAGGTCCCCTTTGCACCCATGGTGTCTCTGCTATAGAGGCATGCAGGACAGATAACTGTCCCATAAAGCCAAATTGTATGCTCCATGCATTCCATAGGCCAGACTATCAGTGACAGTGGTTTAATCAACATCTGGTACACCTCCTTCACAGAATCGCAGAATCACTTGGAAAAATCCTCTGAGACAATCGAGGCCAACCTATGGCCGAACACCACCATGACTGCTAGACCACGGCACTGAGTGCCACATCAAGCCTTTCTTGAAACACTTCCAGGGACAGCAACACCACCACCTCCCTGGGCAATCAATTCCAGACTCTAATCACCTTTCCTGTGAAGAAATTCTTCCTAATGTCCAGTCTAAACCTTGCCTGCAGCAGCTTAAGCCTGTGTTCTCTCGCCCTGTCGCTGGTTGCCTGGGAGAAGAGGCCAACCCCCACCTGGCTACACCCTCCTTTCAGTCACTTGGTGAGGGTGATAAGGTCATCTTTGAGCCTTCTTTTCTCCAGGCTAAACAAACCCAGCTCCCTCAGCCGCTCGTCATAAGACTCATGCTCCAGCTTTCTTCTTTCCTTGCTCCTGACAGGGTCGCGGATGCCACGGCGGAGCCCGGCATCGGGGAACCCCTAAGCACAACTGACAGCGACCCCACGGTCCGAGGCGGGGAGAACGAAGGAGGGGAGGCTGATCGTGGAGCAAAGCAGATTTCCACCAGGGCCGCGCTGACGCCGTGCAAGGCTCAGCGCTGGCTCAGCCCGGGGGCTGCCGGGCTCCGCCGCCCTCCCCGCCCACGCCTCCCGGCGCTCGCTGCTCTGTCCCCGGCTCCCCCCGGCCGCGCCGCGCGGCACCCACCTGCGGCGCCTCCCTTCATGCCGCCGCCCCGGGCTGCCCCAGCGGCTGCTCCCGGCCCTCACCCTGCGCCAGGCACCGCCGGGCACTCGCCGATTCCGCCCACCGACCCGGAGCCGTTCCCGGGAAGCTCTTCGCGCGCTTCCGCCCCCGGGGGAAGCGCGGCGGCGGCGGCGCTTTCCGCTTCCGCCCCGTGCCCTTGCCCGTCCGTGTCCCGGCGGGATGTGGGCGGCGGCGGCGCGGGGCCTGGCGCGGGCTGCGCTGCGAGGTGAGGCCCTGGGGGCTCGGGGGCTGTACCGGGGCCGTGCCGGGGCCGCGGGCCGGGCTGGGCCGGGCGGTTGGCGGTGATCGGTGAGACGTGTCCGTTTCTCTCCGCAGCTGGCGCGGCACCGGCGGCGGCACGGGCCCGGCTGGCGGGGAGCTCCGCCGCGGACACTCGCCGTAAGTGCGGGGCCGGTTTGGGGGCGGGGGGCCGAGGGAGCCCGAGGCGTTCGGTTGTGCCGCTGCCGGCCGGCGGGAGGGCACCGAACCGCCCCACGGACGTTCCTGGGCGGTGGAACCGCTTTCGTGAGCGTGTCGGTAAAGAGTCGGTCCGGAACCCCAGTTGCGCAGAAAAGTGGCTGTGTTGGTAACTGTGCTTGCTGCAGGTTCCCGTGCTTGCTGTGGGTTCCTGTCTGCATCCTTTCTCAGAAGCAGAGCCAAGCCTGCATTTTCTGCAAAGCTGTGCCTGGGCAACAGCTTCATAGCCCCTCATCGCCCTGTCTCTTAAAGGCTTTTAGATGTAATGGTGAAAAAACTCACCCCAAGAATGTGAGTTCCTAGAGTGTTTTGATTATGAGGGGCTTGTGTAGATGTTGACAAATCCAGCAAACCCAGAAAACAAGGCCCTTTCTAGACCCAGGCTGAATGACATGAAGGGTTCCTAAGTTCAGATTGTTCTTTCATCTCCGCTGCTCTCTTTTTCACCTGGCTATTTACTTCTCCATCATCTTACTGGACAATTCGTGCTGCTCATTAGAGTCAACAGAATTTTAGTAGTGACACAAATTTCCTTCATTATCCAAGTGCCTAGTTCCACCTTCTGTGGAACAAGTATGTTGCTATAGTGTAGTCCCTGACAGACAGTTAGACTGGTTAAAGAGAGTTACTATTTTCTTTCTGTAGCTTTCTGTATTCCCTGTCATAATCTTGGAAACTTTATTTTTCTCCTTAGCTACTGTCAGACCAAAAAATGAAGTAGAACACAAGCAGCTATGTGCTTTTGGGGAGTACGTGGCTGAGATTCTGCCCAAGTATATCCAGCAAGTACAGGTATGTGCTCTTCAAGAAATTGTTCTTGTGGCAGGACATGATCCAGTGAACACATCACTTCTTTGTTACCTGTTCTGGGGAAAAAAAGATGGTCAGAATTCCATGAAAAGTACTGCTGTTGTTAAGCCCCATTAAAAGCCCCTTGCCTTTTTGTGTCTGCCTTCTCTTTGAGTGTTCTGCTGAAAGCAGCATCATGTCTGGTCCTGTTGGTGTTTGTACTCATGCCCTTCCCACTGTTCTGTTTTCATCAGGTGACCTGTTTCAATGAGCTGGAACTTCTGATCCATCCAGATGGGATCATTCCTGTCCTGACCTTCCTTCGTGATCACACCAATGCCCAGTTCAAATCCTTGGCTGACCTGACTGCTGTTGACGTCCCATCTCGGCAGTACCGCTTTGAGGTAGGAACTGCTCAGAGGGTACTTGGAGGGCTTCTCAAGTGCTGATGGCTGTGGGTGCTGTTGCAGCTTTGATCCCTTTCTTTGGTTTCTGGCAGTGAGAAAAAATTCCAAGAGTTGTAGATACAATTCTTTAAGTCAAAGACCTCCCAATGCTGAAGAATTTGAATATTTTTTTAATTCAATATTTTTCTTTCAAAAACCAAGGTAGTAGATTCATAGAAATAATAGAAATATAGATCCTAATTTTTTAATGTTTTCCAGTCACCAAGGCAGTATCAAACAAGGCTTTAAAATTCCTTACAATTTTTGGGACCTTTTTTTCAGTCTGCTTGTAGTATGTATTTCCTCTCCAGAGATTATAGTAATCCTCATAAACAGCCTTTGTACTAGACTTCATCACCACAGAAGTTGGAAATGTTCCCTGGTATCCAACTCACTTGCTGAAAATTAAGTGTATTTTTTCTTACCACTTTCTCGCACTGCTAGTAATTGCACGAGTGATTGATGGCCTTTTTCTTTGAGACAGACCATTGTCAAGTGTTTCCATCCCCCCAGTAATCTCTCTTTTAAGATTTAGTCTCTCTCTTTACTTCTTTGTCATCAGTCATGATGTCTAAGTCTCTCCTAACTTTTGTCACACTTCTAAGGACCAGAGTGATAAGCTATTGGAACCTCAGTCATAGGAGTGTCTATGAGTGGCCAGCTCTGAAGTGCTGAATACGATCCTGCTCGTAAAGAGTATTTGAAATAGTCCTTGTGTGTCTTTGCTTAGGCAGTGGTGTACTGCAGAGATCCCTAAGTGCTGCCTGTTCCTCTGTTTCAGATTGTGTACAACCTCTTGTCCCTGCGGTTCAACAGCCGGATCCGTGTGAAGACGTACACTGATGAGCTGACACCTATTGAGTCAGCAGTGCCTGTGCACAAGGCAGCAAACTGGTATGAAAGAGAGGTGAGTGCTGGTGTGCTTGGGAACAGAGTCTTTGTGGAGAGAGGCTGTATTTTCCCAATTAAAGGGATTCCCCAACACCCTCAGGAAGAAAGAGAGAAGTGTTTCCCTGGCTGCCTTTTCAGAGTAGGAGATAAAATGGTGTTTGATTTGCTTTTGAATGAATTCTCTGCATCAGTTTTGCTTGCACTGTACAAAGCCAGGCATGTAACTGAAATTTTATGGACATAACACATGCAGGGTTTTTTCAAATACGGTTCAACTAACTTGGCTCCCTTTTATTTAGGTTTGGGACATGTATGGTGTTTTCTTTGCCAACCACCCTGATCTAAGGCGAATCCTCACAGATTATGGGTTTGAGGGCCATCCATTCCGGAAGGACTTCCCGCTCTCTGGTTATGTGGAGGTAGGAGATACAGTCATGACTAAAGTTACCAAGTCTCTCCAATGCTCTTTTCTGAGTTCCAGTACAAAGATGTCACTGCTTTACAATCACTTGTCTGTATGCCAGAATTGTGTAAATCTGCATAGAAATTTGAATTATCACACAAAATATCATCCATAGTAAGGCAGCCTAAGGCTGGAGAAATTGAGCAAATGTTATGTGCTGTGTATCAAAGAGACTTGTCAGGCAGAGGAAGTGCTTCTGCTTTCAGCATGTTTTCTGGAAGATTAAGGTTTCCACTGCAAAACTGAGATGTCTAGAAGGATAAAGGACTGAACTGTTCCTGATTTGGTTGGAACTTCACTTTGTTAAGTGGTTGGAGGCCCAGATTATAAAACTCTGATTAAAGTGGCTCTTGCTGTTGATCGTTTACCTCTGTATGCCAGCCACAGGTGAAATGAGTGTTTGGTATCTGTCTGGTTTCAAATGACTGCCCTGCAGAAGCAGATGTATTTGGTGCAGTGTTAAGACTGAGTGGAGTCTCAGAAGGAAACAGTGAAGTTCTGCAAAAAAAGAGGCTGTTTTAAGAAATGTAGAAATAACAAAATCCTGCAAGCAAGGATCTCTGAACCCCTGAGCTGGGGTTCAGAGATCTGGACTGGCATAGTGAGGATAAAGCAAGCCAATCAGAAGCATCTGGTACTCACCTGCATTCCATCCTGGTCATCTTCTTTTTCTCCCCTTGTTCTGAGTGTTACGCTAAAAATTAGAACAACTAAAACCACACAGCTGCCATATTATAAAGATTCATGAGTGTAGTCCTCAGCCATGTTGAGCCATCTTATTTCAGTGACTCAGGAGAAATTCCTTTGCCAAATGACAAATTAAATATGTTCTTGAACTTCATGTGGACTGTTAGGGTGGGTGCTGCTAATTCTGGGTGCTTAGTCATGACACCTGAGGGGCATGGTAGCAAAGCAAAGAGGAGGGTTGTCTTGGACACTCCAGAGATCTCAGTAGCATCTGGAGAGCTCTTGTTTAGTAATGAGAACTGAAGCTGTGGCAGAGGCCTGTGGACCTGTGTTTTTTCCATAGGTAAGAAGTAGAGTTGTCTGCACAGAGGGTGGTCTGGGTCATTACTGGTCATTGTGCACAGCAGACATGCTGCAGGAGCAGGGTGAAGATGACTGGCCTGTGGCCTTTGTGCTGTTCCAGGTGCGGTATGATGATGAAGTCAAACGGGTGGTGGCAGAGCCTGTGGAGCTAGCTCAGGAATTCCGCAAATTCGATCTGAATAGCCCGTGGGAGGCATTTCCTGCCTATCGTCCAGCTCCAGAGCCCCTGAAAATAGAAGCAGGAGCCAAGAAAGAAGATGCCAAATAGCAGCAGATGGAAGAGGATGTGCAGCACCATCCTTTCTGTTCTGATATAGTATTTATAATAATAAAAATTGATATGAGATATCAATTGCCTGTTGTGAATAATGTTTTCAGCTAGATGAAAAGCACTAGGCCTGGGAATGCTAATTTGTAATCCTTATGATCCAACTGGTAGATGATTATCTGGTGCTTTGAGCTGTAAAACGGGGGATTTGTCTTTTTGGTTTGCAAAGTGAAGAGAGTGCAGCCATTGCCTGTGGCTAAGTGTTTCCTGAACACTACTACTGCCAGCTGTCCCTGCAGGTAAAAATCAGAACCTGAGCACTCCCTAGGAGACTGCACTCAAGCATCTGTGGATTTTGAACAATGGAACAGCAGTTTCTTAGCTCCAGGATGACTGTTGGGAAGATGGTAATAGTATGGCGAAAAGACAAAGCCTGTCTAAATGGTTCTAATACTGTTCCTGTCACAGTATTGTGTACGCAAATGTACATGGGTCCAGACCAAAACAATTACGGAAATCTCTCTTGTTTCCATGGGAATTAGGTCAGTGCCTTTTCTCCTAACAGGAGTTGCAGGTAACTTCTGATGTGACCTCCCTCAGTATTGCTTTTTCTTCACAATCAAGCAGTCAGTATTTTCTCCAGCATCTTCAGAGTGTGTTTTTTTTTTTTCCTGCAGCCAAAAATATACCCCTCTCTTGTCTCATAGACAAGGGTCTGTCTCTTTTTGTCAGTATTCCAATTATTTTGAGCTCTATGATATAATAGCATTACCACTTTCTTTGCTCTTGTGGAAAACCTCTCTTTTTTCCAAGAAGCTGGAAGAATGCTGTAGTTCCAGTCCACCCACCACCTGTTTGAATAGGATTACATTACAGCAGTCATCAATTAATAATGTCCCTTGTCCTTGGTCCAGAAAATGCATAATGCTGTTCTGCGTCAGAAAGCTGACTGACTTCGTTAAGATCTGAAAACTATTGTATAAGAGATTTCATAAAATAATTCACAAGCAGTTTGTAGAGATTCCCCGAATGGATACTTAAGCTTTTAAATTGTAAACCACTAATTAAAATAGGAGTGTGGGGGAGGTTAGGGTATGGGATAGTAATTGAATAGCATTGAATTGAATAGTAAATTCAATTAAGAAAAAGCCCTACTTGCTGTGACTAGAATGTGATCTCTTTTCAAGAATAAAGACTGAGCTGTATTCTAAGAATTGGGTTTCCTTGTAAGCATGGGCTGGTTAATTTTTTTAATTTATTTTTTAAATTTTCTTTCAGTGCTGTGGCCAGCTGTGTTTGGGATGTGCCTCAACAGTGTTCTCTGATTAAAATAAATAGCATTTGCCTCTCACCTTGAAAGTCACAGCTCTACATGGGAAGGAGACGTAAACACAGATGAGCAGAAGTTTGGGTTTTGTACCATTGTTAGCTCTATTTTGGACCTGCCTTCAACTGAGCAGATGAAATAGGAAATTTAAATAGGATTAAATATGAAATTGAACTTTAGTTCTTCCTACAGTTCCACAGCTGGTTGCTTTCTTTGCAGTGGCTCTCATAGCATGTTGATGCCTATTATGCAAGACAGAAAAGTTCCTGGTGCTACTTCTATCACCATGAAAATTCTTTGTAAATTACATTTTCTCTCCATGTTCTCCTTCATCCCAGGTTGAGACACCACATCAAGACGTTGTCTATATATTATAAAAAATGCGTATTTCCCAGTATGATAAGTCAGACTGATGGTAGCAGGAACACTAGAAAATTTGCCTTTTAAAAGTAATGTTTGTGCAGAGGGAGAATTTGATCGACATGAAGAAATGTCAGACATGATGCCTGTCAAGTTAGACAATATGCAAGGTTTGTTCAAGGATGTGTGTAGTGGGAAAGTAGCCAGCCCTTTGGGAACAGGCATTGAGTCCAGCAGGTCTTTAATATGTGGAAGAGTTGCAAGTGGACCTGAATCTCTTCTCATTAGTGAGGCCTGGGAGATCAGGAAGGCTGCAATTTACTCACCTAGGCTCGTTATCTCCGGGCATTAGAGGTTGCATAGCCTAGCCTCACAGAACACTTGTGCACTTTGCTTCCTCCACTGCTCCTGAGCTCCAGAGGTCATTTTGCTCATGGAGCCTGCTCACTCCAGGTTCCTTGGGGCTGGTGGACACTTGCTTTGTGCTGGACAAGGCTATGGTCAGCTTGGCCAAGAACAAAGCTGTCTTCCAAACCCTGCCTGTTGCATTCTGCCAGCTTCTGCAGGGTTTGTTTGCCTGGGCTGGATTCCTCAACTGCAGAAGGATGTGGGATGAGATGCAAGTCAGATGTAGCTGACTTACACAGTATACAGAACTATACTAAACACTATGCAGCAGAGAGATTTTCTGGTACTGAAGGGACAGATAGACTTTAGGAGATGATGCACACTCACCATGTTGAGCTTCTTCAGCTGAAGAGGTTTTACTGGTGTTTTCTAGAATGCTGGCATTTCTCCCTACAGCCAGACAAACAGATTGTCCTCCCTGTGGATGTGGCTATTGACAGTGTCAGGGTGTCCACCCACCTCATGTGCAGTAGGTGCAGTGGGATGGGGCCCTCCCCGTCGCTTTTACACAGCTCATTACTCCTTCAAACAGTAGATGCTGCTCACAAACTGAAACAAGAAGACAAGGAAAGCATCCTTGTAAGGACTGGCAGCACCATACCCGGAAAATATCAGTATTACAGTGGTCCTGTCTGGTTACAGTCAGTGCTTCACTCCTGCTTCCCTCAAGATTTTCTTATTTCTTCCAGTTAGTTACTCCAGTAACTCAAACATCACCTTTTCTGGAAGCCACATGTCCTTCTTACCTCCCCTCTTCAATCTTCTTCCTTCCCTGAGCATCTGCCAGACAGCCCCAGGCTGGGGAGTAATCTCCCCAAATTCTGGGTGAGATGATTGAAGGCAGTGATTTCTTCAGTTCTATAAGCAGAATTTCCCTTTTGTGAATATGCTATCCCCCTGAAGTCCTACTTGAAAGAAACTCCCCTCCTGAAGAGGCTCTTCTGGTGCCACATCCTGTGCCTCAATCAGCATCCAACCAGTTCCTGCAGTTTCCACGTTCCTGCTTCAGGAGGTCATGGTGAAAAAGAAGAAACCAGTCAAGGCGTCCCCGCATAAACCTGGCTTCAGACGTTTTGAAACTGCTCCAACAACAGACGGTATGGCCAGGGGAGCGCAGAGTGGTAGGGCTGTGCTCAGCTGTGAGTACCTGGCAAGGACAAAATCCTTCAGGAGGAGAAGGCACACTGCCCAACATTGCAGTTGGACACGCAGGGACTTTGTGCAGCTGTCAGAAACTCAGCCTTGTTTCTGTGCAAGTACTGCTGCTGTACAACAGCTAAGGAATAAGTTTATCACTCTGAAATTGCCTTTCTTTTTGGGATAGTGAGGTAATTCTACAAAATTCCCCTAGCTCAAGGCAGCATCCACACTGATGCTTGTCCCTCATCTGCCACTGTGTCAGTCATCTGAGCACAGCCCCCAAACCTCTGCTCTTCTTCCTCCCACCACCACCATGGCTGTCCTCCTCTAGGCACTTCAGCTGCAAGCTGTTCCTAGGAATTTCTCCTGTTGACAAAAAAAAAATCATGTACAGCTCTCACAGATGTTGGCCAAAATCCTGTTGGGCAATCCTCTTCATGTCATGTGCTGCAAGTTAAAGGGAGAATGTTTCATGGCTCACAAAACACAGGGGTTTTTCCGTAGCGGCTTCTAGACAAAGTCATGTGTACACTGTGGCCTAAAATGGACTCTGGCATAAAGCAGAAGGCTCATCAATCTCACCACATAGATGGGCCATTAATGTCTGCCTCTTGGGTAGCTTGTGATTCAGTTTAATAAAAGAAGAAAAGGATGCAACAGAAGAGTAAGCAGCAGAAAATAATGAAAAATGAAAGCACACAGCGTGACTTGAAAATACCTAAGGCTATGACAGAAACACAGGTCTTGCTTTGAATCCAAACTGAGGGGAAGAGTAGCTCCGGATATTGTGGGCCTCTCTGTGACTCTTTCATTATGTGCTGCTTCTCTTGGCTGGTGTGAGTCCAGGTATTGCCAGGTATAGCTACAGATCCTGAAAGTTTCAGAAGATTTGGTCCTTTGCACACAGACAACTTCCCAACCGGGACATTGTCCCAGCCCTTAGTACACTATCTGTTGGCAGTATGTCTTGACAATGTCCTGTAACTTGTTGAGCAAGGGATGCATTTCAGTTCTTCTCTTTTCTAGGCAGACTTCTGTCTTTCTTTAACCTGAGGGATATGTTTTTAGTCTTTATTTATACATATTACTGCATATTTGTATAACCCTGGCATCACGCACTATGCCATACAGAGTAGAAATACAGAACAGTTTGACTGGGGACTTTGCACTAATATATGTGTAAAGATGTGTAGAGATCAGACGCTTGCTCTAAAGTGAATCAAATGAAGTTTTGTCTATGTGATTTAGAACATCTAAGGCAGACTGTGCTCATTGTAAGCCAGAAGTCGACTCACAGGAGAGGATGATGAAGTGCTACAGCCTGAGCCACTTTGACACTTGGTGTTTGTTAGGTCACTGTACTGAGTTCTCCCTCCAGGGCGTTTGATACAAAACTGAACCAGTGATATTTCTTCTGCCTGCTTGTATGTTTTGGCTGCTACTGCCCCTCCATGAATCTGCAGTCTGCTAGCTTTATCTGTTTGTGACATTCCAGGATTGTTTTCAGATTTTCAAACCCAGGAAAAAGGAAAACTGAAAATGAAGCCAAGGAGGTGAGCAGAAGTGTTGCAGTATGTGACAGAGACATTGTGCAGAGATGGAAGAGACTAGGGGGTCTTCCCTTAAGAGGCAAGCATATGTAGTGGAATTTCTTGCAACTAACAGCTTCCTAGAATCACTGCAGCGGAAAGTCAGCCTTTGAAAAGGAACCTTAAACAATTCTGCCAAAAACATCACAACAAAGTTTTCCAAGTTTCCAAAATATGATGGAAAATATCCTTCGGGGTCAGCAAGCTGAACTGCAAGCCCTTCCCAGGGCTGTGACCAGAAACACAGAAAGATGGATCCATTCCAAGAGAGGCTGCTGGGATCCGAAGCAGCAGGGGAAGACGCCCCAGCGAACTGCCGTGGCTTCTGGCGCGGCACTGTCGCAGAGAGGGTGGCAGCTGCTCCGGCAGTGCTGCCATGGCTCAGGCACAGCTCAGCTCCTGGCTGCTCCTCTGTGTGTTTGCTGCATCCCAGAGGCTGACAGGTAGGGAGCACATCTGTTAGCGACAGGGCTCCTTGGCTTGGCACACCTTTGTGCAATGCCATTTGTGAGACGCTTTGCCGCTCCCTCAAACGTGGCCCGAGGCCTCAGGCAGCTGCAGTGGCACGGGAGAGAGCTGGAGTCCAGCTGGGAGGGTTTGCTGGTGGGGGCACCGGTACCCACTTGCAGGTTGAAGACCTGCTTCTGTGTTTGGTGGCAAGGGGAGGATTTTCTTGGGTCTCCACTGAAAAAATAATCTCCTGCAGTACTGTTTGTGGATTTTCTATAAGCTTTCTGGGAAACAAAACCCCACTCAACCCTGCTGAGTGATAAAATAAGTAAGGGTTTTCTCTTCCCCAGAGGGTATTTATGTTATTATTTCAATATGTTATTTTTTATGCTTTGTTAAATTTTTCTCTACTCAAAAATCTACCACTGTGTATATTTATGAGGCAGTTACTAATAATGGCAGTTTGGCACCTATCCAACAAATGCACTGACTTTGCAGGCAGTCAGACGTCTCTCACGAGAGGGATTTGTGAACCTAGAGGATCAATTACTAGAGACAAGACCAGCAAAGAAATTTTCAGATGATATAATGCTTTCACCTGAGCTAAAAGCCTTGCTGGTACATCTGTGGAGGAGTAGGAAAGAGAAGCTACATCCCTGCTCACATTCCAAAGCCACAGCTGGCTTGGATCACAGAGCCTGCAGCTGTGCAGAGAAACAAACCTCTGCAGCCTGCAGGCTGGCAGTGCACTTCTCCAGGCAGCTCGTACAACTCCCTGAAATGGTCTAATCAAAAATGGAGATTTGGAAGTGGTTTTTGGTAGCAGTCATCACACATGCATAGTACTAAATAATTTTTCTACTTTTTATATGCACCTGCTGACTTTAACTCTGGCGTATTCAAAAAAGTAAATCCTCACTTTTTTAATATAAAAAAGCCCTCAACCATTTAAAAATGAAAAAAAAAAAAAACCCACCCATAAATGTATCAGAGAGCTTACTATTTTTTACGAGCTTTTTCCATTTAATGTTCCTTAACCTGAAGGATGAGTCTGTAAGAAGCAGAAGAGGGTCTTGGCTACCTCATGACACTGATAACACAGAGGAGGGAGGGGATGCAGCCTCTCTCACACAGCCCTGGACTAAGATTGCTTGTGTCTCCTTTCTCACACACACACAAAAAAGAAATAAAATAAATGCAGACAGTTAAAGCACTTTAAGTATTAGGAAATTAAAATCAAACAATTCTTAGGATTAATGTGACTTTCATATTCAAAAACTCCCATTCCTCTGGCCTCATATCCATTTTCCCCAGATTACGTGATGTCATGTGTCCTAGCAAGTAATTAGCTGGACATCAAATGAGCCATAATGGATCTGACAAGGTTTCTTATATCCTCACACTCTTCCAGCAGCAGAAGCTTAGGGAAGAAGTAGAAAACCAGGATAAGCATCAGTGTATGTTTCTTGCAGCAGCTTGAGGAGCCTGCCAGCACCCTCCTTTCATTGGACAGCATTACTTTCTCCAGCAAAAACTGCCAACCATCCAAACCCCATCTGTTCAAACCCCATCCATTTCTCAGTGTGAGAGGCTTCCTTGCTGCCTGTCAAAGCAGTGCCTTTGCTGCTGTATGCTTTAGCTCTGTTGGCAGGACTAAGGGCCGTGATATCCAAAACCTCGCCTCAACCATTGCTGCTTCTCTTAAAAAGCCTGTTTTGCTTATCAAAACCCCGTGGTCAGCATCTGTCATATTTGGCAAGCTGAGTGGTAGCTCAGGAATGTTGAAGACGTTATTGACAATCAAATGGCAAAAACAGTAAACAGGAAGGTCTTGTGCTACCAAGCTGTCTCTGATGTCTTCCAGATGAACATCCTCGCAGCAGCAGCACCAGCACAGCCCGTCGTGGCCCAGAGGACGCTGGCATCATGTTAGAGGTCTCCTGAGCACTGGGGGCCCTGGGCCGAGGCACTGTCAGTGCCCATGCTCCCACCTGCCTGCACGTAAAAACTCACCTGTTCTGTTTGTTCTCATCCCCGACGGATTTCAGGAGCCCCTGGAGAACGCCTCGGCGATGCCAATGGCATCTGTGCTCCCTCCCGCCCCAAGCGGGCTCGGCCCACGCCGAGGACGCCTCACGGGTGTCGGCGCTGGGCCAAGGGACCATCCCCGCCGCCTGTGCTGCCGGCCCGAGGAAGGGCTGCGGCGGCACTGAGGGGGACAGGAGGGCGGGAGGCAAGAGCTGCACAGGTCCCACGGGGAAACGAGGCGGGGCTGGTCAGAAACGGGCTGTGGGGCTGGCAGGGAAGGACGTGCAGTGGGACTAGGCCGGCCGGGAGGGAGCGGCCGCCTCCGGGCCCGCCCGAGCTTTGGCAGCAGTGCGGAGGGCTCGGCTTTGCAGCGCGTTCGCCGGTGATGGAGCTGGGCCGGGCTGTCCGTGACAGCGCTGCTCCTCTCTTCCAGATGCTCTGGGGAAGGCTGGATATTCAGGCCAACGGGACAATCCGGCTGCGGGATGAAGAGCTGGCCTCCCTACGCCCGGCGCGGCGGTTCCTGCAGATTTTAGAGGAGGAAGTTCCCAAAACACCGGCAGAGATCGAGCAGCATCTGAGATACTATTCACTGACTGACACTCCCTTGCCTCCGACAGAGTTTGACCGTCTCCTTTTCACCAGTGTTTACAGTGCCTATCAGGTTCGCTCCATGCAGGGTCTGGATAAAACCCCCTGGATTGGCTTTTTCTCTCAGCTGGTTGATGAAATCTTTCGTGACCTGTGCAAGGGGCTCTGCCCAGCAAACACCACTCTCCTCCAGGCTTCCTGGCCTTGGAAGGAGAAGCCTCCACATTTAGCATCCCTGAAACGTTTCTATCGCTCCAACCTGGCTAGGACCAAGAGAGACACCTAATGAGGGAACCCACCATAGGAAAGGACACACCTGGCTTCAGCTGCATCCTGAGTTGTTTTCAGTGCTTTCCACAGTGTGCAGGAATTTGTATAAATATGCCACACCTTTCTGTCCTGCTTTCTGCACTGTGCTGGCAAACCCTCTCAGGATTTATGCACAAGCTTTTATTTTTAAATGAAAAAAGGACAACACTGCAAAATGCATTTCTCCCTTTCCTGATTTTTTGCTAAGTGGGCTGTGCTGAGGGGGGCAGTGCTATTTAGATGACTTATCTGTCTTGATCACTGATGCTTAGGAGAGATGGCTTGGAAGTATTTTTCCAGGATATTATGCTGGTGTCATAGCTGACTTCATTTCAGATAATTCAGTTCACTCTCCTTATATTCTCCCTGTGGTTTCAGACAAATACAAGATCTTTTCTCCTCTCCAGTACCAGCTAAGCAGGTTTTGTTGTGTTTCCTGATATAGGTCACATATTTAATTTCATTTTCTCCTCACGTGGCATCATATTTTATGTGTCAACAGCAATTTCCCATCTCAAGTATTAACTTTTCTTTAAAAAGCAACCTGAAAATGTATGTATTCCATGAAGCTTTCTAGTATTTGCATATCATATTTACACATATACACAGCTTTGTTTCAGTTATTATTTTGGAATGTACTTCCTGAAATCTCATTTAAATTCTGAAGGATCCTGACCTAGTTATTTCTTTAGCAGATTTTGCCTCTCTTCTATAAAGTTTTTCTTTTGTACAGCTGTGGCATATTACAAGCCAAACATAATAAATACATAATCTCTACCCTCAAAATCAGAAATACAATTATTTTGGAGAAAGACATCATTAACATTTGTCTGTCACAAACACTGTGGCGTGGAACTAAATAAATGTAATTATCTCCTCAGGAGGGTTTTGATTTGGTTCTTGTTGTTTCTACCAGATTTCCTGCTGCCACTATAGGTACATCAATTTTGAACATTCATTGCATGTGCTTAGATGATGGGATCCATAATTCCCTATCAATATGATTTTTCCATGTTCAACAAAAGAGGCATGTGTGACCTTCAAAGTGGGCACTGCTAGCTTCTGGCCTAGTTAATCTTATTCCAAGCCACTGTAACCCAACAGATGGAGAGGAGAAATGGTAAGGCAGGAACAAGAAGCCTGGAAGCAAGATGCCACAGGCAATGGTTTTAGAGCTCAGCTTAGGGTTATGACAGAAGGAGATAGATTGTTTGTTGCTGCATTTTTGTTGTGTGTGTCTGTTTCATTTTGGTTTGTGCTTTGGGGTTCTTTTTGTTTGTTTCTTCCTTTGTTTTTCACCCCAAAGGATACAGGAATTTAAATTAGAATTTCATTTGAAGTAAAACTTCTTGTCCCACCTAATGTTCTATTATTCTTTTGCTGGTTTTTTTACATACTTCCAATGTTTACCCTTCACCCTTTTGCCAAATATGCCCCCAGTTTTTAATGTCTAGGACATGTATGGAGCAACAGAGGCAGTAGTGTGTGGCTGCATCCAAGTCCAGTTTGAGCAGAGTATCATCAAAAAGCTGAGCCGAGATGGCACTAGTTCATGAGAATACTGTCTTGCTGGAGAATATACAGCCTGAGCCATATGAATATAAGGAAAAAGGCTGAGTGGTTGGCTTGTGACTCAGATGCCAATACACTGCTTTGAACTCAGGATTTTGTTAGGAGCAGTTTTAGAGCATTGCTGCCTGTTGAACGGACTATAAAGTACACTGAAGTGATGCCAGGAAACTTTGTACGTGCTTAAGATGATGCACTTGTGCAGTTTATGTATTTTTGGGATACAAACCAGGGTTTAGCTCAACTGAAACAGCACCAGTGGTGCTACGATGAAGCCTCCTGTGCTTCCACTACCTTCTCCTCAGCGGATCCCGCCGGGTGCCCGTCCATCTGTCTGTCGGAACGCAGCAGTGTCCCCTACAGCCACAGCAGCCTCTCCACAGGACAAACTCTCGGCGGAACTCGGCACTTACAAAACCACTGGAACATGGATGCTGAAAACATCACCTCGCGGTTCCTCTGACCCCGCCTGCAGGAGGCTGTCAGTGCAGCACAGGGTAGGTCAGCAGCATCCTTGCGTTCAAGGGGCTCATTTCTGGGGAAGGTAACGCCCCTGCGGTCAGCAGTGCCACTGCGTGGCAGTACTGCCCACACTTAGTGTTATGTGCCTGCTCCCGATCCAAAGCTCTAGAGATTCGAAAATACATTTCTTATTCTTCTTACTTACCTTGTTTCTGGGCTTTCAGAGCATGGTCTATTCACAGATTTGGGCCCTTATCTTTCACTACAAGAAGCCTGCTCTTTTGTTAGTTTCTAAATGTATTCTTTACATTAAATGGAAGCTGAGATTCTCAACCACAGCTTCTTGACATCGTCTACATCAGATAAAGAAAAGCACAAACCACTGCGAAACTTGCAATAGAATCATAACAGGTACCAATCCTTCACACACACAAATGATTAAGAAGAGTGTACACAGATTGGCTCAGTAACACATCCTCAGCTCACTTACCATGCTTCTCTCTCACCTGAGCTGGTACCTTAGCCAGTGATAAGCGCACAAGTCTCACAAAGTAGCATAAACTCCAAACTGAGAACATTCACATCTTTTGTATTTTTATTACATTCATTTTCATTACATTTACTCCCTCCCCGGCTAAACAAGGAAAGTCACCACACCCTTTGCTCTCTGGATGCTGGAGATCTGCAGTAACATGACTGCAGCAGTTCTCTGATCCTCAGCATTTCACTACACTGCCCCACCCCTTCCCCAAAACTACCTCATGCTTTATGTTAAATCAAACACCAACACAGGACACACAGCTACAGCCTGAAAGGGCTCTCTACGGATGAACGGCACACACAGCAGTGGCCCTGCAGACAGGGCACAAGCGTGCAGCGTAAAGAAAGCACTGGACACATGACAGCATGCTCAAAGTAGAGGATGATGTTCAGAGAAGCTATACCCCAGTTCATGGCATCTTGGCTCTTCTTCTGCTCCTTTCACATCTGCATTTAATTGTTTGACCCTTGAGGTGAGCTGGCACCTGGAAGCCACTTTGGCTGAGCCTCTGAATAGATGAGGAAGCCTGTGAAGGTGATGTACTTGCCGTGGTTGCTGTAGGCACCATAGCCATCGTGCTGATGGCTGTAGAGCCAAACGGTGTCCCCGTATTGCAGAGGCAGCATGATGCTCTGGCTCTGCATCTCCCGCCTCTTGGAGTGGTTGTCATCGTAGATCATGGCCTGCACCTCATTGTGGTTCTTCATCAGTTTCACAGACATGGTCTTAAAGGGCATTTTGCCAATGGTGAAGGAGAAATAGTATGCACCAGGTATGCGGCACGTGAAGATGCCAGTGGAGGAATTGAAATCTTTTCCAATATTCACGAACTCTGTATCAAATGTGATTGGCTCGTGCTGGGTTTGCTTCTCATCTGTCCCCAGGAGACTCTGTGAGCGGGCCACAGAAAATGCAGAGCGAGGGTCTTGTACCCTGTTTGGTTGGTCAGACAACACATGTCGCTGTGCAGCTTCGTTCTGCTCTCTGGGAAGTTGCTGAATTGTGTGAGGGTGTGGCCCGAGCTCTTGAGAGCTAAGAGCATTCTGGAAGAAGGCAGAAGTGTCTGGATAGATCAGGTAGCCATTGAAAGTTGTATAGGGGCCCACATTGCTGTAAAGAGCGTACTTGGGATCTCCATGTAAACGCAGCCAAACTGTGTCCCCGTAGTCAAGCTGCAGCATGGCACTCTGGCTGGCCACCTTCCGTTCCTTGCGGTGATGTTCGTCATACACAATTACCTGCACCTCGTTCTTGTTTCTCATCAGCATGACAGACAAGTTTTTCTTTGGGTATTTCCCAACAGTGAAGGAGAAGTAGTAGGCTCCTGGGATCCGGCAGCGGAACAGTCCGGTCTTGGGGTCAAAATCATTGCCAATATTCACATACACTTTGTCAAAGGTAATCACCATCTCAGAGCTCCCTTCCATGCTGCTGGTTCTGGCCACAGAGAAAGCAGAGCGAAATTCAGCACTGGTGTCTGCTGGGAAGCCATCTGTAGGAAGAAAAATCATGCAGCAAAGGAGGCCAAAGATGATCTGAATGTTCACTGTCATCATTGTATCTGGAAGAAAAAAGAAGCATATTTTAGCAGGAATAGCATTAATTTACAGCTCACACAGCAGTTGAAATCCAGACCTGAATATTGCCAAATAAACATGAAGATCTATGTCCAAATATTGAGAAATTTCCAGTGTGTTCTCTGAGCAGTGTATGGGACCACACCATAGTTCAGATCCCAGCACCACTTCTATATTTTCTTAATGAGAGCTGGACCTTTTTTAACCTGTACTAATAGAAAGAAAAAGAATCCTCTCCTTTCAAAGCCTGACTATCCTACAGCTTGTCTGCAAAACACCATGTTGCTCACACTGCAGAGAGATCTCAGAGCCTTCTGGGGCTTTGCCAGAACTCCCTTTTGTTGTGCCTTTTTTTTATTCATAAGACCAAGGATGAAACAAAGCCCTACACAAACCCTGTATTATACAATTGAGACACAGCTGAGGGGCAGGGAGAAGAGGACATATGCTCTAGAGATTCCCATGCAGATGCCATTGCCTCGCAGTGAAGTAGCTGTTTCACAGAATATGGAAGCTGGAAGCCAAGTAAGTTGTTAGATCCCATTATTCCAACCTGAATCTGTGAAAAGTATAAGGAAATATGAAGAAGAAGGAATGTTTAGGGAAGGAAGACAATTGAGAAAATTACTGAAATAATAAAAGAAGGAAAACAAAATGGTAAATAAAAGGGAAGTCTCCTAAAGTGTACAATTCCTGAGAGAGAACTGAAATACCAAAAATGGGAAAACAGTTCCATAAGTGGACAACAGACCAGACATAAAAACTTCTTTGACCCCTAAAAAAGTTAGGAGCTAATAGGATTTTCTGCTTCTATTTTCTGTGAATTTCTTTTTTTTTTTTTTTTGGACTGAGGCCAAAAATTATCTATTAGTGCTTTCAGGCTGGAAACAAAACTGCCAGTCATTCCAGTGAGAAGCTTCTTTTTCTGTCACCTCTCAGTGCTTATTAAAATATCATTCAGGCTAGGAGGCAACTGCCTGGTTTGCAGCCTGCTCCATCTGTCACCCCAAAACTGGTGCCTTGCCAGCCTGCAAACAATGAATTCACAGACCAGCAGAACAGGAGCAAAACATGCAACTCATTGGTGGGGGAAGGGATGAAGACAAATCGTGCATTAAAAACAATAAAGGGGTAAATATTTGAATCATCTGAGATGGCCAAGTAAAGCAGACAGAATGCACATAAACTGCGAGGTGGCAATGGGATCCTGCTTTGGCAAGACATAATACCTAGAATCACTCACCAGCAGGAATTCAGCTTGATCCCTGCTCTTTCACACTTGAGAATAAAACTGTAATTTGAGGATTTAATACATAAGAACCCAAGAATAAATTAGATTCTCAATTACACGAAAATGCCACACTATCAAAGACTAAAAGAAATATCCATTCATGTCCCAATTTTACCTTAGATCACTTCTGTCACAGACATCTGTAGCAGAGCTCTCAGCCTAAGCAGGCTTATAAATTTGTCAGTGAAGAGCTGAGTGAGGAGAGTTTGCTGTTCAGTGGAGCAAGGACAGGCTGCTGATCAGTGATAACACTGAGCAAGGATAACACTGCTCTTCTTAGTGATGAAGAATGCTGAGACCAGCTTGACCAAACTCTCACTCCCCACACAAGGACATGCAAGACTGAGGGTCCCTGACTGAGGCAGGGACCAGCAAGGATGTGCAGGTCCTGATTTGGAAGTGAGGGTCGGATGTGTTGAAGAGAAGAAACTAAAAAGCTGCCAACACATTTTTCAGCAGAAAGAGTATTTTGCTGAGTAAGCCTGAGAACACATCATCTGAAAAATGTCTATTCTGAATGCATATTAAAGGCTTTATACTATAAAAGGCAAGTGTCACTTTTACACAGCAAAGATTTCTAGCATGCCCCCCTAAGGTGTGTGAAGATCATTCACTGAGGACAGTCCTCAAGGTTATTCCTTGACACTGAATAAAGGAGATTTTCCCAGTTGTTGGTGTGGGTAAGTAACATCAATCTCTGCTTAACAATTATTCTGCAACTCTGAATATAATTGCTTTAATATAAATGCTTCAAAAACAGTGCACTAAGTAGTCATCCCTACTGTGTAGTAAATAATTCTGTATTAATAGTGATCCATACTGTGTAGTAAATAATTCTGATTAAGCTTTTTTCCCCTAATCATTATTGCAATAAATTTAAATAAATAATATTTTTATTTATATAAATATATCTGGTTTGCCATCCTTAATTCTACAGGATGAAGTTGTATAAAAGCTCAATTACACCTGTGTAACTCTTTAGAGATAAACCATTGGCTGTCTGGGACTAAGATTGTATCCAGCTGTACCTCGGCTCCTCTCTCAGAAAGAATTTAAAAAGTAAGGGAGTCCTGTCTGTACCTTGTCACTTCTGTTTGTGAAGGGAGGGCTTCTCTGATAAGCTTTGTCTGAAGTTTCCATTCTGCCTGCAACATCTCAGTATTTTCCTCTATGTCCCTGAATTCTGAATGTTTTTCCAGACCTAGCCTGCTCCTCCAGGCCCCCATGGGTGGCACTGAAGGTTGCTGAGAGAGCTGACTGATGTCATTTTGAGGGCACTCTCTACCATCTTTGAAATATGATGGAGATCAGAGGAGGTCTCTGGTGACTGGAGAAAGGCAAATGTGGCACTTATCTTCAGAAAGGACAAGGGACACTACCTGCAAAACTACAGGGTGGTTGACCAGTTAGCCCCTCACTTTGGTTCCTGGGAAAATTATGGAATGTTCTTCTTAGAACATATTTCTAGTCAAAGGACATGTAATTTAGCACATGTTATTTAATTGAGCATAGACTAATCAAACTGATTGCCTTCTTGTGGGAAGAGATCAGTGAATGTCACATGCATTTTAGCAAGGCTTTTGTTTCAGTCTCCCAGAGCATTCCTCTATCCAAATTGTGATGTTAGATAAGTGGACTACTAGAAAAGTGAAAAACTGACTGGATTATCAGGCTTGAGAACTAGTGTTTAATGTTTAATTTCAGATGTCCTCTTCAATATTTATCAACGTCCTGCAAAACAGAAAGAATACCTACTGATCAAGACTGCAGATGGCACCAAAAGAGATGGTTGACCAATCTACTTGGAGGCACAGCTGCTGTTCAGAGGGACTCAGACAGACTGGTGGAATGGACTGAAAAGAAATTCAGTGATGATAAACGCAAAATACTGTACCTGGATGGACTAACCAGTGTGCTGGTACAGAATGGTGACTGACTGGTTGGGAGTCTGTCTGAAAAATATCTAGGGGTCCAGGAGAACAGTAATTTGTACCTGAGATAGTGCTGTGCCCTGCAGGTCCTGAAGGCTTACAGCACTCTGGGGTGCAGAACAGAACACAGCCAGCAACCACAGATCGTGATTATTCCTCTTCAATTGGCACCTGAGTGAATCCAGAAGAGGGCAGCCAAGACGGCTGAGGTCTGATGCACCTGCCCAGCGAGGAGAGGCTGATTGAACTGGGCTTCTTTAGCATGGAAAGGACAAAACTTTGGGGGGGATCTAGTAGCAGCCTTCCAGTGCCTTTAGTGGTTCCTGACAGTGCAAGGTACTGCACTGATGAGCATGGTGGAAGAATAATAGACAATGGTCATAGAATCCAAAGGGGAAGACTCAGACCAGGTATAAGCAAAAAAAGTCCATGATGAGGCAACAAAGAATGTAACAGTTTGCCCAAAGAGATTGCAAGATCTCCATCCTTGGAAGTTTACAAACAAGACTGGATTAAGCTGTGAGCAACCTGGTCTGCACTCAGTGTTGGCCTTGCTTTCACATGAACTCGGACTAGAGACTTCCTAAGTCATGATTCCTGATTCTGTAACTGAATCCCACAACTACTGCCTTCTCGCAGTTAAAACTCACTCCCTAGTAACCCCAGCCATGGCACTTACATGGAATTAACCAGCTAACAGCAAGTCTAACAGATTATTTTCCATCCAGCAAACTGAAGCATTTTCATTGAAGCTATTAATCCACAGCGAAGTGTCACGCATCTGCTTCCATGCTGTCTTTATTTTTCCTTACTTTGTAGTTTATGTGTTCCTCAGGGCAATGATTGTCTCTCTTCCCATGTCTGTACAGCATTTGGCTACTGCTGCCATTTAAACAACACTAATAGACCCTAATATCCCACCAAGGACTAAATCCCAAACTGTCACACGCGTGAGCTCAGCTTCTGGTTCAGCTGTATTATTTTTGCAGAGTGCTAGTGTTTGCTACATCTAGCATGGCAGGATCATTCCAGCTCCTAGCTTAGAAAACCAAGCCCTAAAGGCAAACTTCTAAGGGCTATTAGATGTTCCTGATTCATACTCATTCATTGTTATTCCAGTGATCACCATGGTGTGGCTGCACGGAGAACCAGGATGACAGTGACATGGCTGCATGCTCTTGAGACAACAAATGACAGGAAAGGATTTGGCATTTGCATTTTTAGCAACAAGCCTGCTTCTCTGAAATGCTGCCTGCACTCCAGACCTTGTTCAGCATATCCAGGAGTCGGGGGGATACTGAAAGCACAGCACTGCTGGCCAAAAAGCACAGAAAGACAAAACAGACAAAGCTTAATAAAGTCTGCAGTGAATCCTTATGATCCTTCAAATGACCACTACCCTTGTTTCTGTTTGAAAGCTACTTTCTCTGTAATAAGATCACTTATTAAACATTGGCTCACTCAGTACAGGTGCAAAGACCCTCTGCTGCTGCTGTCCCTTATTTATCAGCTCTTTCCACAGGCAAGTAATTTCAATAAGGCAGTTAATTATGCTGCGCTTCCATTAGCAAGTTGTTTCCTTGACAGCTCCCACTCACCACTTTCAGCACTATTTAGGTTCTTTTAAAAATAATTTAGAAAGTATCTAATAACTGCTTCTCACACTAAACCAGTCTAAGAATAATTTGCCAGTCATTAGGAAGACACATCCAGCTACAGGGATGCCATAAACAGAGGCCACTCGTGACAGCTTTTGGACTTGAGTATTGTCATAGTAATTCTGAAAGATAAAGCTGCCAAAATGCCCTGTTCCTCCTCCAAAACCTGTTTCTGGTGCCCAGGTCTCTTTTACTGGTATAGTTTTCTTCTGGCAGGGAGGAGATAGCACCAGGGATGTGAAGCTGGCCATGGACACTGTGGCATCAGCCTTGAGTTCATGCTATGATCAAAGTTTTAAAACTGAAGAGTGAGGTGAAAGACCCAGGCTAGAGATGGAAAGTGGGTCTTCAGCATGTGGTAGCTGTGTTATTCTCATTACTTCTAAACACAAATCAGGGCCCTTTCTCCCCTACCCCGCCATTCCTTATTGTCCCAACACCACAGAAGCATGGAATGAAGCTAAGGAGACCCAAGGGATAAATTAGGTAGGCTACTTCTTTCACTTAAGGCAGTACCAGCAGGGACAGCAGCCCGCAGAGAAGTCTAATTTTGGAATAGGAGGCACAAAACACATGATGCAGCTAAACAATTCTCAAAGACACTGGCATTAAATTAGTGACCTGAAAAGAAGGGGCTAAAGTGGGGCTGACTCACATAGTAAAATAAGAGCTGCAAAACTTCCTTGAAAAGAAAGTCAGAACTCACCATTTGCATGACCCAGGAAATTTTAATAGCTTTGAGTTTGCTGGAGGTGATTTTTCTGTCCTGGAACAGAATCAATTCACCAGTGAAAAGACAATTAGTTTTACTTTTCTATTGAGACACATGGATTTACAAAAGGACATTCAACAATAGAAAGGTCACCCCATTTCTACACTTGCAGGACAGACCTACTTGTGATACCCACAAGGGTTTTCTTTTTATTCCAAAATATTAATTATCCTGATTCCCTAGTCCTACCTTATGCAAGAGTCCTTTAATTTCAGTGGGAGTTCTGCCAGGAATATCACTGAAGAATGAGATATGAAACAAAATTGAAGCAGTACAGTTGGATCAGCAGTTACTAAAAGGTTTTTTAAATCCTGTAAGCTGCTAGAGTCAAGCCCTGTTCTCCCTAGCTCTCACCCTAATATTTAAGGACAGCTGCAAATGTTTCAATTATTTGAATCAGTGAAAGCCTGTGTAATGAACATCCTTTTTGGACTACAGTTAGCAAGAATTCTTTTCCCAAGATACCACATACTGTCTGTTCCGCTCATCCAATACAGATTAAGAGCATCAGATAATGATGCAAATGCATCAGTTCTTCCAACATCAAAGAGAAATTAATTGTAGCACATCCTCAAAAGCAAAATCTGTATAAGAGTACATGAGTAACAAAATCAGTGGTTCACTTATGGCTCTGGCCTTTCTCTGCTTTTGATGAACATTGTTATTTTTTTAACTCTGGCACAATCCTGGGAGGTAAAACATTGTCTGAAGTATTCAGGATGCCTTTTGGAAACAATGTGTCACGCCTTAAATGACAGACATGTATGGCATTAATATAGAAAGTGCTTAATTTTGAATGTTTCCCTGAGTCAAGGCAGAGTCCTTTAACATAATAAACCAGCTTCTGTGTACTCAAAGATCTGTGGAGAGGCAGAAATTATTTTCAAGTGCCTCAACTCCAGCCATATTCAGGAAAAAGAAATGGAGAGACTTTTTTGGCAGAAGCCACTGCTGTCACCCTGCATTTCAGAATATGATTAAACCTCCTATTTCAAACGAAGCCCTAACAACTCTGTTTAAGCTAAAATGATGTTATGTGAAATGATATGAAAATTCACTGACCAAAATGAAAACATGATATTCTGACATTGAGATTTTTCTTCTTTAACATCATTTAAGAAAATTTGTCGTACGCATTTGATGTGCCAGGGTGACACATTGCATCTGCCTTTTTGGCTACCATCATATTTTAAACTATATTAATTTAGACAAGTTGGTGTTTTAGGAGAGAATATGGCTGAATAAATCCTAGGTGGGAGAAAGGAGTTATTCCAGCAAACTAATGCTTTAAGATGTAATAATTTTTTTACATCCTTTTCTAAATGAGCACATTACACAAATACAACTCTCCACCACATACACACTGCTCAAGGAAACAGGACTAAAACTTCAAAGCAAAGAAACATACTCTAACAGTGGCCAGAAGTGGAAGAAAACCTTGCTAGAACATTTGAGTTTAAACTGTAGTTCACAAAACATGTTGAATACTGCAAAGCTGCTTTGCACATGCGGTTAAGTCAACCGTTGATAAGCAATCATTGAAATTACACAAGCAATAAACCGTGAAAAAAACTAGCCATTGATGGGAAGGAGTTCAGTGACAAACAGCTTCTGTGAAAGCAGAGGCCAGAGGAGACTGGAAACCACATCTTGGGAAAACCAAAAGTCTGTTGCTGCTGCAGTGTTTATTTAACACTGCTACCTTTAGGCACATACCACAGAGACCATTTCAACAGTTGGAATTTTCACATGGATCCCATTACAGTTACAGTAATGCCAAAGTTAAACCATCTCTTTTCTCATCCCCAAATATAATTTCCTTTTTTAACTTGGTTTATGTGGGCATTTCCTATTCCTGGTGTGCACAAGAGATGCTGAAACTGTGGAATAAGGCTTTATTGGAGCATTTCACCTCTCCAAGCAGGAATCATACTGCTGCAGCACCAAAAGGCAGATCACACTGGCAAAAAGAATTAACAAATTCAAAACAAAGTCTGGCCGGGAATACCAGAGGTATTTTGATAGGCAAACGAAAGTATCTGACACTTTGGCAGCAAATACCATAAAGATCTCAGTTGAGAGAGTGAGAGAGGAAGGCCCCGATGGCAGACTGCACACTGCAATCAAGTTCTAGAGAGAGGTCTCAGGGAACTCAGAGGATGGAGTAGAGGGCAATTTCCTTGTTCCAGGTAGCTGGGCTAGAAGCCATGTAGCAGGAGGACTTTCCCACAAAAGTCCTGGGGTTTTTTTGTCCGTGAAGATAAAATCAGAGGAAGCAAAAGGACACTGCCAGAGAGACTGTACCAGCAACAGACCTACTGGGGTGACAGACACTTTACAAGAAAGAATGTTGAGTACAAGCAGTGCAATTCAAGCTATTCCAGTGTGAAATTATTCTTTAAAAATGAACAAGATTTATTTACAGGGTTTTTATTTTAAACTTCTCACCTGGCTTAAGATACTTAATATCATGGATGTGGATATTAAAGATGTTAGTGTGAGTCCAGAGGAGGGCTACAAAGATAACCAGGTAACCACAGAAGAGGGCTGGAGCACCTCTTCTATGAAGATTGGCTGAGTTGGATTTGTTCAAGTTTAGAGAAGAGGAGGCCTTAGGGTGACCTTATTGCAGCCTTCCACTACCTAAAGGGCTAGGAGAAAGCAGAAGATGGACTTGTCACAAGGGCATGTAGTGATAGGACAAGGGGGAATGGCTTTAAACTGAAAGAGGGTAGCTTTAGATATTTAGATATTGAGAAAAAGATTTTTCCTGTGAGGGTGGTAAAGCACTGGAGCAGGTTGCCCAGAGAAGCTGTGGATGCCCCATCCCTGGAAGTGTTCAAGGCCAAATTGGATGGGGCTTGGAGCAACCTGGTCTAGTGGAAGGTGTCCCTGCTCATGGCAGAGGGGGCTGGAACTAAATGATTTCTAAAGTCCCTTCCAACCCACCCAACCCAACCCATTACATGATTCTATGATTCTATGAAATAAAATGGTTTTATTTCATCATATGACAAAACTGGAATGAACAAGCAAGATGCAGTCAGTACCACAGCAGTGCTTAAGGAGAAGGTGAAGAGGAAGACAATGACCATGAAATGAGAGACTCTGGAGGCAATGAGGAAGAAAATGTAGAAGTGTTTACGAAAGACTTTTCTAGGTTGGAGACAAAAACTGGAAACCTAAGGAAAATGCAGATGGGTTCCAGACTACTGCTGTAATTTTTCTCTTTTAGTAAGAGTTTGTACAGGAAAAAGATAAACAATTTTCCCAATAACATATGAAGCATGGGGGCTTTAGAGGGTTCATAAAGAACAAAAAATTGTTTGGACAGCCCTCCTGATCACAAGCTTATTAAGGCTTTCCTGAAGTGGCAAGATAGTTCAAATCCTTAGGGATATTGAAAAAAAAATTCTCTGCTTTAAACTCAATTGGGTAAACTGAGCTGTGAGTGACAAACTGGAAACCTAAGCAGGCAGAATGACACTGGAATCAGTACTCTGGAATCAACTCAAATTCTAATCCTTTTATTCTTTTTGTTTTATTGTTACAAATTATAGCTTATTCTGGCAGTTTTTCTAAACTACTTCCTTCCAGTGAAGTAAAGTTTAGCTCTCAGAAAAATCTCCACTCCCTGTGCTAACAAATGAAAGTGCAGCAACAGTTCAGAGACCATCAGTAGGTGTTTACTGTAGGTAAATATACCTACAATATAGGCAGATATTTGACTTTTTTTGAGCCACACTTTCCTCTATGGACCTAAGCAATAGTTTGCTTCAGTGCAGCTGAAGTAATATTTTCATCCTCCAATGACACTCACCAGAAGATGAGGTTCCTGGGCTATTCTCAGAGCTGATGCTGTATTTGTCAATTTTCTTTTAATCCTTAGTTATAACAAACACTTAGGGACATTAAAGTAAAGGTCATCAAGATGAGAGTAAATATTCCAGCTAAACACAGGCTGTATAGGCTTTCCTTACTGCTCCCTGTTGCCTTCCACTTTCATTCACATTCCCAGTCATCCAGCAGCATGCTATGGCACCATCAGCTGGGCAAAATCTTGCAGTGATTCTTTCATGTTCTTCTCTCATTTCCTCACTTAGAATGAAAACAACTGTTAATAGTAGGTTTATTTGTCCAGGAACTAATAGGAACCCATGGAACCTGAGACCCACAAAGATGTAGCAAATAGGAAAGCAATTTTGACTGTCTTTACATTACAGGAATTGCAACTTTTGTGTTACACCCTCCTGTTGAAGACTGTTGTCCTGGAAATTGTGATGATGTTACAAGAGATACTGGAACCTGTGGTGTGCTCTCAAGGCTCGTTCATTGTCCCCTCTGTAATGGTTTTATGCCCTCAACTTTTCCTTCTGTGAGTTTGTGCTCCTGCACTTTGTATCAGCCAATATATGATTTTAATTTAACTGCAATGCAAGGTCCTAATCAAACAAAGAAGAAGTTTTAGATTTTTCTTTTCTGTTTTCTTTTATAGCTGCACAGCCACATCTCTCTCTCACTTCAGTGGGCAAATAATCATCATTTTTTCCTGGAACTCTGCACCTGCAGAAGTTGTTTTCAAACCCTTCCCCCACTGACTGGAATGCTGCCCTCTAGTCATTTCTCTAAGACCTGCCACATCACCCACCTGAGTAAAAGCTAGAGGGAATATGCTGGTTCTTTCTGGTTAATCATCAAATCTCAAGTTAGGATAAACCTGTGGAGTCCAGCAGTGGTTCCCTATGGGAACTAATGGATAGCTGAGTGCCAGCTGGGATTACATGCCGTGACAACAAAAAACATTTTTGTTTCATCATTATGTCTGAACTCACTGTCTGCTATGAGCTGATTTAGCAATCCAAAAATTTTCACAAGTTGGGTAAATCTGGTCTCCATCCTGACTACCTGTAGTTAACAGAAAACTTTCAGAAAGGATGAGATTAGTTTTACTTTGCTTGATAAATCAACTTCTAACACTATGTTTTATCAATGGAAACATTGCTTTGGTCATTTTATCCATCAAAGGCTACACTACAGTATACTTTGAAAAAACATCATATGCTACTGACTACTGTTTTCTGACAGTAGGCTTTGCAAATCTATCTGAAAAAACTCTTCATGTACTGGGGCATATTCCTACAGGAATGCTGCTCTCCTTGCGAGTTTTTTAGCGTGTCTTGACAGGTAAGTCAGGAAAACATGCTGTCTTTTAGTATCTGCCATCACACTCAGCCAAAACCTCACATTCATTCCTTTTCATGCCCCTACTGTAAAGAAACAGAGAACACTGAATTGCACTGCAGTGCTGGTCTACGCTGTCAACATGTGGCAACATCTCAATTTGGAAATTCACTGAGCTCTGGTTTAGTGAAGAAGATAATAAAGGCATAAAGACCCATGTATCTTTCATCTCTGCTCTGGCGATTTCATTTGTGCCCCTCCTCCTGCTGGGTCAGGACACAGACCTGGAGCCAGAGAACAAGCCTCATGCACTCAGAAGGGGCCAGTGTTACTCCAGAATGAAAACTCTGTGTATGCTAATGAGTCTTTGTTCTGGTCCTGTTCTCCAACTGGATCATAGGATCATAGAATGATTTGGGTTGGAAGATACCTTAGAGATCACCTAATTCCACCCCTCTGCCATGGGCAGGGACATCTTCCATTACACCAGGCTGCCCAGAGTCCCATCCAACCTGGCTTTAAGCACTTCCAAGGATGGACATTCACAACCTCACTGGGCAACCTGTTCCAGTGCTTTATCACCCTCAGAGGAAAGACTTTCTTCCTATTATCCATGATAATCCTTTTGCTTTTGTAGCCAGTGAATTGGTAGACAGATTGAGAAACAATAATTGAAAGAATAATCAATGCCTGGGACTGCCCTCATTTTTGTCACCAGACAGTTGAGATACCTTGAGATAGAGACTTCCCCTGGTAGGGAACAGAAGTTCTTGATGAACACTGAAATTCTTCAATACAGGTTATCCAGTACTTGGCCCACTAGCACTCTTTTATATCTACAGATACACAATTAAAAGCAGCAAAGTAAATCAGCAGGGTTAGTATTTGTCATGCTCATTAATACTGACACTTCACAACCAGCAATGTGCAGTTCCCCATTTTCAGTGGTCTTACCTGCCAAATCCCTTGTGACCAGACCTCTCTGAGGAAAATCTATAGACAGCTGGAAACTGAGCTCTTTCAATTTTTAGCCATTTTACTAGCAATTATTTCTCAGAAGGCTAAAGCTGTTGCAAATGAGGCAACCCAAGGCTGTGAATTGATATTTGATATCTTCAGGAAAACCATAGTTTCTGCTTCCACTTTTAAAACATTGAGTGTATTTTGGTCCATTGATTTAATCAGCTTGTCATCTTTTTCAACAGGGAACTGTGAAGTTCCTCCCCAACACCCTGCATAAATCAAGTTTTCACTTCACAAGTTTTTGAACCTGGATTTTTCTGTCACAATCTGACACAGAGGTGCTGCCGCCTACAAGGCAGACTCTAAGGCCCTGGATGGAGAGGCAGAGAGAAGCATTCCTGAACAATGCCCTCAATACACACATACCTCTACAAGGCTTTTCCAATATCTGCTTCCTAGCTTGATATTGCTTCCAGCATTTAAAAAATGTCAATCCCCTCATAACGGCAGCAGAAACGCTTGTGTGACCATTTCTGTGAAACTCCATCTGCACTGGGGAGCTGCTGGTAAAAGGCTTTGGCATCGCCATCCAAAAGCGCTGCTGGGCACTGCTGCTCACTCATCAGCTCCCCATTCAGAGAGGAAGCGCTCAGTGCCTGTCAAGCGCTCGCAGATTCCCGGCTCATCTCCGTGACCAGCCACTTTCCTCCCAGGCAAAACTGCCTTTGACAGCTTGAAGCTGATGCTTCTGATTTTGCTTATAGGAAAAGAATTTTGCTAAAATACTGAAACAACAACTTCAGCCATGCATTGGCAGGCTTTACCTGACTTTTAGACTCTAGTTGGACATAATATAAACAACATGAAGGATATGGCTGCTCTGAACCCTGCTATGCAGATGCCTCATTTAAAGCAGGCTTGGATAGCATTACTTTGCATTAAATACGCAGCTCATACTGAAAGAAGGGCCATTTGCAACAGCCTACACAATTTCCTCACAGCCACACTGAGAAATTCCAGTCATGCACCCTAAACCCAAACATTCATATTCAGTTCGTATTTCAAGACAGAGCTTCCTCTATTCAAATTCTTTCAGTCCCCTACCTTCCTTGTAGCTACTTCTGTCTAACACCTCGCCTTTTCAAGATAATTACCAACATTTTCCACCAGGAGAAACATTTACCATCTGCAGAACCCCCTCCAGCATGTTCAGTGTTTTTCTGCATAGACTGTCTCAGATTTCCTCACAAGTCTCCTGGAGAATAACCCCCTTACCTTGTTGTCTCCTCCTAACAGTAAAAATAGGATTTTTTTACATTAGCTATATTTGCTTTATCTCTTTCCAGAACCACCTTGTTCCAAAGCTAAATTTCCTTTAGCACAGTAAGCCTTCTTTTGGATACCCTTTGTGCCTCTCAAATAAAGAGTTTCATACACTTATCTGAGAAGTAAAGACAGTAAAAGCAATGATGGGAAGAAGAATGATGAAATAAACTCAGGCAAAGCAGCACAAGCTGATGTCAAGCACTGCTCAGTCCTTGGGTGGAAGGGATGTGAATTCACTTTGAAATATCTGGGGCATCAAGTGGCTGGCTTTCTAAGCATACAATTATTTTCCCAAGGTGTTCCAGCAGTAATGGATGATGGGGGGAGGGGGAAAATCCATCACTGCTTATATAGTGTCACAGTTTGTGCTCATGTGTCCCAGAGTAAATACAAAATGAGGACTGCCATCAATTTATGGATAATTCCAGTGTAGGAGTGTTTAAATTGCAAGACTATTATGCTAATATGTTCACTGAGCAACAGCCCCTTGAAAATAGGCTGCTAAAAAGTGCAGCTGAACTCTTCATCTTCTCCTTGTCTTGTTCATTCAACACAGATTCCTTCCAGCAGTTACTTTGCAGCCTTTCAGTCCTAGAGAGTACCTGTTTTCACAGAAAAAATTCCCTGTTGCCTGCTTGGTATAAAAACGCTTCCTCTCCTCCCAGTGGTCTTAAGAGCTTTTCTTTTTGTCTGAGTGAAAAGGTCTAAAGCCTGAGGAGAGAGAAAAATCCCTGTCCCTTTAGAGGATTAAAAAATTATTTGGTTGGACTCAGAATGTGTTCTATTCAGGATCTTATGTGCAGCTCACCACTTCAGCTTCTGAAAGTGTTGATCATTGCTCTCTTTTTTCTTTCTACCTGTCTCCTCACAGAGATCCAGGATTTTTCACCATGCACAGGGGACTGTCTGTTCCATTTATATTAAACAATATATGTTAAACCATAAATACTACAGGACCTAGATTTTCTCTCCCTGGATAAATGCCTAAAAAAAATGAATCATAGGACTATGATTGATTTTATTCCTACTCTGAATTCCATTATTTTATTTCATTTTACCTCTAAAAACCCTTTTTGGACTATACCTTTTCATTCAAGGAATAAAATACTAGAAGAGTTTGTATTTTCAGTTCAGATAATTTTACTAACTGCTAATCTTGATTAATTTTTGTTCTTCCATTGTATTGTTTTCAGCATTCATAGACTCAATCAAGCATCTGCTCCCAGGAAATCAGAAAGTCCCATTACTTCCTTTTTCTTCCAAAAAAAGAGACCTCTTCTAACTGTCTTCTAGTAAGCTCTTACTCTTCTTTCAGGCTCTTTTCAGAAAGAGCTGGTCTGTGGTCTTGGTGCTGTGCTACCCCTGGATATCAGACAAACATCAGAACAGGGCCAGCAGACTTCTTTTATTTCATTCACATGAAATGACTGCCTTCATAAAATCACAGGATGGTCTAGAGGAGAACTTAAGGCATTAAACAGTCCAAGGTGCTTTCTCATTATAGAATCAGTAGCCTTATTTGATTCTTCATAGGTAATTGTCTAACCTGTTCTTAAAATGTCTTCAGAACTTCCCTATATCAAATATTCGACTGTTTTTATTATCCTAGGTCCTAGAAAATTATTTTTGTAGTTTAAAATAATCATCCTTTCTGATGCTTCTTTCTTTCTGCTCCATCCACCATGAGCCCAAAGAAAAGATAATTCCCTCCTCTATTTTTTATCTGAAGACTGTTACATTCCCCTGTCAAATTTCTGGTCTAAAAATTACAGTTATTTCAATTCATCTTGCAGGTCACATTTTTCTGACTTTTGATGAGTCCTGCCGCCCTTCTCTGGACTCTCTCTGATTGAATTGCACCTGTCTCAAAGTGCAACAAACAAAATTTAGCACAGCCCCCAAGCTGAGGCTTTGGCCTCAGAGCAAAAGGATTGCTTCATGTCTTCCAGGCTTCCATGTCTTTTACATATCTGAGCAAGATGTTTGCATTTATTTGCAACAGCATGACATTGACTCATGTTTCAGCTTGTGATCTACCATAACAGATTCTTTTCTGTGGAGTTGCAACCTAGTAATTTACTTCTGGCTTGTGCTTACCTGGTTGGTAATTTCTGCCTTATTGTAGTACCTTGTATTTATCCCTACTGAATTTCATTCAGTCCTTTTCCTAGAAGGTCTTCCAATTTGTTGGAAAATTTTTGAATTCTAATATTTTCCTCTAGCATATTTCATGTGTCACAGTTTTATGTCCCACAGTTTTATTTTTAGGAAAATGGGATATACCCACTCCTTATATTGCCATTCAGGTCCTCTAAAAAAAAAACTGAATAAAAGCAGATCCAGGACACCCCAATGCAGCTACTATGTCAGTGTTAAGCAGCTTGTGGCCTCTCTGAAGGACTGACACATACTAAAAGCATATGAGCACATGAGCTCTCAATCTTCTGATATTTAAAAAAGATCTGCCTGTTCAGATAACCATGTTTACCCAGTTTATAGCCTCCTTCACCTGCTATGCCCCATGCCTCACCAAAACAAATATTTGCTAGTAATATGCAACCATAGTCAAGAATCTCATTTTTACATTAAAAAAACAAAAACAACCCAAACCCAAATGAAATCTCTCATTCTTATTCTACAAATAGCCTTTAATATGTAAACTGAACAGCAGCGAATCCTGTTAGAACCTGCTGGAATACTGACAAAATAATTGGGAAAGATGTGACCATTTCTCTTCATAGATTTAGGAATATGATAGAAATGTCCTAAATCATTGCATTCACTGTAGTTACAACAGCAGCATGGGCTTCAAGGGCAGCACCAAGGCAGCTGATGGATTTCAATGGACTGAATGTCTCCTTTGCATCTGCTCTTGACCAATGACTGCAGGATCTTTCCTTGGAGCTAAAACACCAGCCATGACAGTCACAAGCAGGCACATCACAGACAGTAAGCCTTTGTGTACACTGGAATAAAGATGATCTGGTATTCCTCCTGACAACAGAGGCTTAACTCTCTTGTCTAGCCCTGACTCCTATTCCAGCAGTCATTTTACCACTGTGCCCCCAGAGTCCTTAACCCAATATGGACAGTTTTCCTGGCACTGTGACTGAGGCCCTGGCACAGCAGAAAACATGTGTGGTGTGAATTAACCAGCTGGAGGGTAAAGAAGGAGAAATTATAAATTTCCCCTGTTTCCCAGTGGGGCCCTAGTAATCAATTATTAGCCCCTGGAGTAGTCACTTACTGCTTGCTCTGTGATCATCTGATTCTGGCAGTGTTACCTCTGCTGGAAACCTCAGACCTTTGATTAGATGCAGCAGGAATTCGTCCTTTGTTCTCTAACCTGTCTGGAGGAAGCATGCAACTAGAGAGCAGCTTTACAGGGACAAGAAAGAACTCAGGGGTAGCCTTGGTATTCACAGAGCACCAGCAGCACAGCAGTTGTGTAGTATTGGCTTGTCTCATTTGAATATCACACAAATTTCCTTATCTAGGAGAGGGTCAAAGCAAAAGGTACAGAAAAGCTGAAAGGTAAAACAGAGTCCTGACTTTACTTCTGCTTGGATTGGTTGGCCAACGGGACTTATACTAAAATTCTGAGTGCCAAATGAGAAGAGGCTTTTAATTTCTACTGGGTGAAAATCAGAGCCAGTATTTGAAATATTGTAAGATGAACTATCAAATTGCCAAGCCTTAATGTGTCTTCCAAGACAGTACAAAGAACCTCACCCCTACAGACTAGTCAGTAAACTGTAATTCAGTGGAACATCATTTTACTTAACTGTGCACCTTGGAGTACAAATCATGCTTCATACTTTGGTTATTTAAAAAGGTGGCTGCATGGAAGAGTTCAGGAGTAAAACCCACCAAATCCTAACATCTGACCTCAGATGCTGATAACAAAGCCCTAGACTTCAGCATCTGTACAACTATAGCAATTTTCAACCCTATTTTTTTCTCTATTATTTTGCCTAGAAGTCAATGCAGAGATGAGTATCTCCTGGAAGGAGACGTCTCTCAGCTGAAAATATATTCTCAGAGGTAATCACCTCCTTGGAAAACTACTGTCACTACCAGTACCAGCTTGTTTCATGGCTTTCTGCCTTTAACTAACCATAAGAAGGGGTGAAATTCTGTCACAATGACAGTGATCACTCAGACTCACTGCCTGTCCACTTTCTGCTAGCACTGGCCTCTTTTTCTTTTGGTCTTCGTATTACAGGGTGCTCTGCACAGAAGGTTCAAACTATCTCTACCTGTTTACACCTTTGACATATCATTTCTCTCTGTGTGCCTGACTTCATCTAGGTTACTGTTTTATACAAGAGTAAATCTTCCAAGAGCTGGTGATGAGCAGGCAGCCTTGCTGCTCTTCCAAAATACACCTTTTACTAAAATGGAGACTATAAAAGCTATCATGCACTACATGACTATAGGCAACAGGATAGTTATCCTGTCTTCTCACAAGTATAGCTGCTGCCATGGTGGGCCCACCCAGCCTTCTGTATTTGGAAAATAGGAATGGTTCACAGTTTATGAATGGAGAGCACAGCACAATGGATAGATGATTACACAAGTAAAATACAAATAACAACAACACAACTAAAACATAAATAACAACAAACAGGGTTCTGAGTTTTGGCGCCAAATCTCTGGTTCCAAGGTATTTTATTTCTGCATCTGTTTCTTCACCTACTAAACAGCAAATGTCTATAACACCAACCAATGATCAGATTTAAACCAATTCTATATCAAAGCCATAGGTTCTCCATTATGGTGACCTAGTGCCCTCTGAAGGCATTGCTTCTTTCAGACAGAAAATAAAAAACTCATCTGTAGAGCCTACTCCATGAACCATTCAGCACTTTGAATTGCAGCTTTTTAGAGGGAACAGAAGGAATGCACAGGGTAATGCTGTTCTATTGGGAATCCTCATTCTTCCTTGACATACCTCCTAGTGCTACAAATTAACCCTTAAAAACGGCTAGACAAGTGAACAGCTGCCATATGCCAAGATAGGATTGCAGCCTCACTGGCGAAGTGTTTCAAACTCTTGTTACACATCATGTCCCTGGAGAAGAGAAAATGCAGAAGGTTGCAATAGCATCAGAATGAATAATTGAAGCTCGGCTCATTCAGTATGTGCATAAACGGAAGGGTCACAATGCTGCCTTCTAGTCAGCCGGCAGCGCAGAAACTCACCAGTGTCTAATAGAAACATCATCTGGAGATACTGACCTACTTCTCTGGGAGCTTTTACAGAGTGGGTTGAGGAGATGACAGTGGGATGGCCAAGTACACAGAGGATTAAATCATATTATCTAACAGAAAACCGCACATAACAGAATCAGTTGCATATGTTACTCTTAGAAAAACCCTCGGGACTTTGTTCCACCAAGAAACCAGAAATCCATGCAAGATTAATGCTATTTCCCACCTGAAAAACTGCCCCTGTGGGAATTTGCCAGGATGCTCTTCACCATGGCGAGTCCCTGGGAGGTTTTCCTACCTCCATGTCTCCATGACAAGTGGGGCCAAAATTTTATACCCTTCCCCACGTAAACTCTACAGCCATTTAATATTGGGAATGATAGGTGTGAGGGAGGGCAACTCGGGCATTCCCCGCTATTGTCCGGCCGCTCAGTGGGGAGGGAGGGAGCGCAGCCCGCCCACGCCCTGCCCGCCGGCCCGAGGGCCACGGGCTGGGACACCGCAGGGTGCCCCGAGCGCACCCCCCTTCCCCAGAGCCCCGACGGTCCCTCCGCTCCGCACCGGCGGCCACCCCTCAGGAGCCGCCGGGGCCAGGCCCGCCCGCGGCCCCGCTCCCATCGCCCCTGTCCGAGCGGGGGATCCCATCTGCATGCCCGGCCCTGCAGGTGCAGCCCGGCCCCACCGGCGGCGGCTCCCCCGGCACGGTACCTGCTGCGCCCCGCGGCGGCGGCTCCGCGGCGGCGGGGTCTGAGCGCGGTCGGAGCGCGGTGCGGAGCGGGGCCGCGGCGCTGCCTGCGCACTGACAGCTCGGGAGCCGCGGCGGCGGCGGGGGCCGGGGCTGGGAGGGGGCCTCGGGCACCCGGGGCTCCGGCGCCGAATCAGTGACGGGAGGAGGGCCCGGGGGCGGGCGGGAGCGGGGAAGGGGAGGGGGCGGCGGGGCGAGGGGCTCGGAGCCCCCGTCACCGCCGCAGCCCGGGCGGCCTCCGGGAGGCGCCGGCGCCCGCGGGCGCTGCGGGCCGGGGAGGCGTGTGGGCGCCCGCAAGGACAGGGGTGACCCAGCGATGCGGCGCTGTCAGACAGCCGGGCCGGGCTCCCCGCTGCCTTCCCGGGAGGAGAGGGCGCTGGGGACGGGAGCCGCGGGATGCTGCCCTTCGTTCAGCACAGCGGCGGCTGAGCGAGGCGGGCCAGCTCCCGGCGCCCCTGCCCGCCCGGGGCACGGCGGGCAGCGGTGTGGGACCGCCCGGACCGCAGTGGGGCGGCAGAGCAGCGCCCTCCGCTCCCGGGCTGAGCCACCCGGCACGGGGCTCCCGCCCCGGCTGTCCTCGGTCAGACCGATGCGGGAGGGCAAACAGCCTTAGCTAGACCAAAGGATGTGACTGCGGTAAGCGACAGGCTTTTGGCTGCCCAAGATCATGTTCATGTCTGATCTTCTGCTCTGGAGATTTGTGAGTCCCAAAGCATGTCTATAGACTGTGTTATTTGGTTTATCAAAAGCTTGTATCTCTCTCTAGAAAGCTTGCCTTAGATCATCACCTAACAACAACGAGGCTACCACTTGTTCCTTTGAAGGCTGGCATTGATTTTTGCTGACAGCAAAATTGTAGGCTTTTCACATTCCTGATCTGAGTTGAAGAGCAAATTTGGGGTTTTGTAAAGCATATTTATTGCTAACCCTGTAAAATCCAATGTTGACTTCCAAAAAGACGATTTAAAGATGTGGATGTTTAAAAAATGTTCTGGCTCCCCAACAGTAAAGGTCTTTTACCCTCCAACACCCACTTGCTATGGGAGGAATTTAAATGCCAGTGTACTCACTCAGAGTACAGATGGGGAACTTACTAATGTTTCCCCTTGTGGATTGTCCAGCCATTGTTGCCCTGTGTTGGCATGCTCTGGTATCCAATCTCCATCTCCACTTACCCTCATGTGGCAGACACCAGGACTTATGCAGCAGCAGACACATTTGAATCAGTTTTCGCATAAGACACGTACCAGTCACAAGGCTGATTCTTACAGTAGACAGAAAATGAGGAAAAAAAAGAAAACGAAAAGCTTTCTTCTGAGAAGAGGACTGACAGATGGGATGGCCATAAAGTAATTTACTCTTTGGTGCAAATTGTGCGAAGATGCAATCCTACTGCTCAATAGCTTGTCTCACGTGGTGTGCATATCATATTAAATACCTGCCACCCTGCAAATCCTCCCTAGCTCTGTTCCCACCAGGTGCTGCATTGTCTCTATGTTATATCTTTTTCCTTCCCTCCTACAGAGTGAAACAAAGGCGTCAATGACAGGCAGAATGAGACAAGAGGGAGTCAGAGACTAACCCTCATGTGGGTCTGTCAGCTGAGCAGAGTATATCCTGCATGGGCTCACATCCAGCTGGTACTGCTGGCTAAACATATTTTGTGCTCTCTTAACAGCTTCTTTACACATTTCAAAGGACAGATTACTCAACACTCAATTCACTGCTTCTGGAGGGATGAATGGACCACTGACTCCCAGGATATGAGAATGCTCATCTTGGACATAAACTAGACAAACCTATTCCCTTTAATCACCTAGCAATGATAGCAGTGATGAATAATTATCAACAGTCGGAAAAACTATCCTTCTAAATATCTATACTGCCACTGGGGTCAAAGAGATTGATTACTAAGATACTACAGTATTATAAAATAGATGTGTATTTTGTATTGTCCTGTGTAGTCTAGATGAGCTGTGCTCTGTTCTGCCTCTGCCAGACAGTTTTTCTTTCTCCATGGGGCAATGTTAGTACATGCCTCCTCTGCCCCAGCTGAGGAAAGGCAGAGGGCTGCAAAGAGAATGGTGTTTCCACCCAAGTAGCAACTAGTGGATTTACTACATCTCCTTGGAAAAGTGCTAAAACAGAGCAGAGCTGCCTTATCTGTGGGTTCCCAGGAAAGAGGCTGGAGAAGAGAAGGTAGAGGTTTTGTGGGGGGAAAGGAACACAATTCCCAAAAATGAAGAGCAGAAAAAGACCTTCAAGTTTCCACCTCCTACTGTTGCCTTCACTGCAGTTGATAGTCCTCCCCACAAGGACATGAAGCCCCATGGGTGCATTTGAATGCTTTGTGTTAGTATTCTGAAAATTCTCATGGCATAACTCATTAATAAATGACAGTCTTGGAAGTATAAGAATCAGTGTTATAAAGTTCAAGACTGTGGAAGAGGATGCTTGTATTTATTTTAAATGAAACTGATTTCAGTCACTTGCACTTACTCACTCCTATTTCACACATCCACTCAGAGTCAGCAGCACCAAGATGTGTGTGTGTGTGTGTGGTCTGCTCAGGACTCTGTGTGCATGTGTGTGTGTGTGATGCAGAGGACAGGGAACAGTAACTCCCGAGTCCTTGGGATGCCTCTTAGGTTTGTCTTGATCAGGCACAACAAACCACAATTTTGACAAGCTATTTTATGACCCCTGGGCGTCAAGATGTCATGGCATGACTATGATCTCAGTTTTGCATTTTTCATTCTCCCTAATTCTTAGGCAAGGCTGCTGCCCATCATCTTTATTTTCTCATTCTGGGTATCTTTATTGCTGCCTTCCTGTTGAGAGAAAAGGGATGGGCCATCTTTGATGTGACTGTGTTGGAGCACAGACTTTCTGGTCTTGATGTATGCATATTCCTTATTACCTGCTTTATTGCTGTTGCTTGTACCCTTGTTAAAAAATATGTGCCATATTTTTAAGCCTTGATTTTTATTGTATCACTATAAAGATAAAAAAATGTCAAAGTAAGTAGTGATTCAAACAAGTCTAAGGATTAAAAAGAATACCTCAAGAATATACAGACTCACCAATATGTAAACCAACTTATAGTGGGACAGTGTAAGGCTAAAAGAAATAAACCTCTGTGGTCCATGTGTCAAAAATCCTGCGTTAGGCTGCTGCTGTTTACTTATTTACTACAAACCTGGAAATAGAATGATCAGCTCTTTGCAGATGTTATCACTTGACTTAGAGTGAAGTCTCTCAACAGCAAAGGACATCATGAATGTCTATCATGTGTGAATAACTAAAATGATTTATTGGGACCCCACCTGCAAATACTGTTCTTGGAAATGAAGGGATTTGGTGAACCTTGTTCTGGTTTGTTTCTTTTCATAGTCTGGGTTTCTATGATTCTGAATAGCCTACTTAAGAGAGCTATGGGTACCATTTCCCTTAGAAGAATTTAAAGCTTGAACCTTGAGGGTTATTGATCATATCAGGTATCTGGAGTGTGTTGCAATTGCAGAAAACCAAGTGTAGAGAAATTTTGTGTTGAAATTTGGAGTATCTCCACCTAGAAAGGTAGATCAGAGGGCAACCATGACCACATCCCCAGAGGAATAGTTCTGTGCCACGTGCATGAATGAAGAGGGAACAACTGCTGTGATCAGTGTTGGATATGCTTTTCTTGCATGCATTTTCCTTTTCTTGCCCATTGAGAGAGATTCTGGGTGCATGTGGTGCATGCCAGCAGAAATGCAGTGTAAGTTATGTACATGTGATTGAAGTGCAATTCTGCATACAGTGAGAGCAGATTAATATTTCTTGAAAGACTATGTTGGGAATCACTGGCAGGGGCCACAGAGAAATAGCACCAGGAAAATGTAGAAAGGCTGAAACCTTTGTGACTGATTGGCAAAAAAAATCTGGTAAACACTCAACTGATTGAATAGGTATTAGACTCCCAGCAAGATGCCTACTGAGGAACTTGTCTGGCAATATGTAACAGAAAATTTCAGGATATCTGGAGGAAGTTCTTGCAAAAAGGTGAGCAATAGCTACTGGTGACTCCATGAAAAAAAAAAAAAGGACAGATGAAGCCAACAGCACAGTGATAACAGAGCAGAATGCTGCAATTTTAATGCACTTGACAGACACAAATGCTGATCTTTCCACCAGAGAAGCAGCCAGGAACACAAAAAAAATTGATAATAGAAGAATGAAGAAAAATATATTTTGAACTCAGTGTATGGAACACAATAACGTGTCAAAGAATTTAGAGAAATATTTCACTTGTTTGTCTCCTAGAGCCTGAGAAGAAAAATAATAAAATACAATTCTTGATGATAAAGAGAATTTTGATATAACTGACAACACAGGAATGTCAGAATGATTCTCTGACTAGAATGAGGCTTCACATCACCTGTGTGGGAAGGAAGGTGTGGTATAATTCCATGAAACTTGAAGTTCTGACAAGCATTTCACAATGACCAAACACGAATGTCAAAATTCTCCTGGAAGAAATGAAGTATTTTCTCTTATATTTGAAGAATTCGACATATGTCAGAGAGAGGTACAACTCTGAATTCAACTGGGACACCTGCAGACACGTACATAGGTCTTGTATAAACTCAACAAGAGATGGTCTGACATCACAATCAAATCTATCTCACCCAGTTAGGAGAAACAAGCAAGCGAGCAAGAAGACAGACAAAAAGAAAGCCAAACAACAAGCACTTTAAAACAGCTTGCCTAACAACAAGTTAGTTCCTATCCAACTGCCAAAGAAGAAAACCATCTTTACAGGTATAGGCTTTCCCCTTTCTCTTAGAGTCTTTGTCCTTTTTCCTTACAAATATTCTGGAAAATTTATTCCTTTCACATATCAATAGGATACAAGTTGAATATCATAAGTAAGACTTTAATGTCTATATTCAATAATACTGACCCAGTGTCAGCTTCTAAAGATGAAGATCAGTTAGCATATGCAAGCAGGAAACCTTAACAATACCATTATAATTGGATCAATTCAGGATCCCAAATAAACCCCTAAAATTTGTAGATGGCAGCTACATAAGCAGAGAAGCAATTATTTCCTTAATGCATAAATATTTTAACTAAAATGATATCCACTGACAGCTAAGTTCAAAGTTTCTTTAGTGGTAATAAAATCTGTCTATTAAAACTCACTGATTTTTAATAAAACTGTCTTTCATATCCAAATGAAGACAGTGTAATTCTCTATTTAGGCTCATAATAAAACCATTTGGAAATCTTCCTTTCCATAATGTGTACATATATCTATGTATCTCTGGTTTTCCTGCATGTCTTGAATTAAATTCTGAATTATGTGGATATTTACCCACAACAGCTAAAATTACTTTTCATCTCTGAGCTGTATTCCTAAAAATCTGAATATTAAACCCTCATCTTCACTCCAAGAGACTAATCAGAACACGTGTCAAAGAAGCTGAGGAAAATCTTTACAGGGTTGATCAATGTTTTCAGTAACTAAGTACTCAATGTTTCAATTTGAAAATGTGCATATTCTCAGAATTCCAACATATTACCCATTTCTATGTGCATTTGAGTTTTCACATTTTTCAAATTCTGTAAATTGACACATTTTTATTACTATCAGCTCTTCTTTAGGGATCCTTGAGATTTAAGAACTCTCCTTATTAGTAGAAATTACAGAACAAACACGTTGCTAAGCTTTTTTTTACCAGTAACAACATACTTGGAAATTCTGAACCTCTGTGAATATAACTGAACAAATGTAAACAGCACTGGTCTGAGCAGTAACCTCTAACCTTCTACATTTTTTTTTCTTGCCCCTTGATTGTGTTCTTAAATGTTTCTGATGGAATACATAGACTGCCATGTGGTAATCCACATTGGGAAATGGATATGTCTGAAAATAGTCAAAATAGAAAAGAAAATGCAATTCATCACCTGGATGAGGTTCTTGGTCCTGTTCATTGCGCATTTCCACAAACTATTGCCTTGGCATCTGTCAGAAATTGGACGAGGGCAAGGACAGCCTAAGGCAGTAGAAGAAATGTTTGTCAACCAGCATCCTCAAGCAGATACACAGCCTGCTGCAAACATCATGTTAAGTCTCTTCACAGGGCCTGTATAAACCTGGCTGTGCTTAGGTAGTTCCTTCAGCTGTCTCAAATGTCAGTAAAACCCCCCTTTCTCTAAATCTGAGCACAGGCCAATAATCATATATAAACACCCCAGCTCTTCAAGATAGCCTTTTTCACTTCCATGGTTCTCAATTTAGCACTTAACTGTGTCTGTTGAAATAAGCTACCAGTCTGCATGTGTGATAAGTCACATTATTTTGAGTGAATTATGACACAACAGAAGTGTCTGCAATAAATCAGCCATCTACACTACCCTGCCCACTCAACAGAACACAGCCATAAAGTCTCATTTCTTGAGTGATGATTTCTTCACTATTTTTTATTTCAAACAGTGCTGGAAAATAGCAGCCTCCTATTTTCATTCCCTGTTAAAACCAACTTTGATTGAAACCCAGATCTTCATAACAAAGTCCAAGCCATTCACTACATGTATGTTTCTGAAAAGAATCAGTGATCAGAGAGCAGCCGTGTCCTCAACTCATTAAAAAAAAAAAGAAATGAACAGCATGTATTTTGAAGACAACTTCTACATTTGGAAACCACCTTCCCTGTCATTCTTGAGACAGGTGCTATGGAAGACGGCTCCAAGTTGGTTTTATCACTCAAAAAGTATTTTTCCTTCAAAAAATTTCCTACCCAACTGCCATCTGTGTTAAGTTATACGTATATAACTCAACAGACAGAAGAAGGTACTTTTCTCTTTCCATCTGTGCCAGGTCCTTTGTCTGTAAACAATGAGCTCTGCAGTTTGAATAAAAATATTTTCCTGATATTCACATCTCTAATTGAAATTATAGTTTGAACCTAATGCACATTCAGTTCATTATATGTGTCATTTTCTTTTCTTGTTACTCCTTGAATCAGAAATATTGATGGACAAAACTTTATTGCATTTTCTTCTAAATACCATACATAACTGGACAGAAGCTCTCATCATGCCCTACTTTCTTTGTATCTCTGCCCCCATTCCCTGCTTCTCTATAGGAAAAGTAAATTTGATCGGAGTTCTACTATTTGGTAGTTTCTAACTCTGTAAATACTCTTCCCTTGCATTAAGCTGTTTAGAAAATTTACAGTTCTTCTTGAGATCCCAAATGTTCACATTCCAATGTGTAACTTTTTATCCAGTATGCTCCAATCCCCCTGAAATCTCACGAGTGAATCATGCAGTCTTGGATTGCTAGCTGTACAATTTGCTAAGTAATTTAGGCATGCAGAGATTGCATACAAAAGTAAGTGATAGAAATTAAAGCTTTTGTTCTTTCATTGTGCACTGTTCAAAGTGACAAGGAACCTGGTATTCCTTTGGAATGCTAAGTACTTAATATTGAGTGTAAGCCTTGTAAACTTTTTCTCAGTAAAAATTCAGTTTCTCCTAAAGAAATAACTAATACCTTGAAAGAAAATCCTTCCACATTATGGCCATTGTAGATAACACCTCTTGGATATCTTCAGTCCTGCTAATTGTTTGGAAATTAATTTCATTAGCCACTATCTACTTTTTTTGGATTCATCTTTATTATACCTGATGGTTTCTCCAGACCCAGGCATTCAGCCCAAAAATTAATGTTTGTATACCCTAAAGCTAAATAATTTAAAGGCAAAGTTCTACTAAACTAAAAAATACCCAGCTTATTGCATACAATGCAGTGCACATGCAAAGCTAGGCATATTACTTCGACCACAACTTTACGAAGGCTGACTACAATGTTTCTTCCTAATGATCAACACACTCTAAACCTAGCTTCCCCTGTAATACTTCAACTTATTGTTCCAAATTACTTTAATATGATGGCCCATAAAGCTCATCCTCTTAACCCGAATGTATTCAGCAAATTAAAAAGAGTCCCCACAGTAGCAATCAAATGTCTCCGGTGCCTACTCATCACAGGAAGCAAAGTCATCCTTGATGAATTCTATCAAGCTAAGCTACAGCAACCAGCAGCTTCTTTCCCATCATCCAGCTGTACTTCTGTGTTAAAATTGCTGTCAGTTATAAAAAAAAAGTCTGCCCTCTCCACGGTGTAGGTGTATCAAAATTCAAATTAAAAGAAAACACATCCAGTTCTTTAGTATTTGTCTCCCCAGTTCTGTGGATGAAGGCAACCTCCCTCTGTGTTTTCTCATTCCCCTTTCTTTCAGATTTCAATAAAATGTTTTTTACATCTCTTGCTTCACAGAGGCAACCACTGAACCACAGAACCCAAATACTTCTATTAAGCCCTCCAGCTCTCTACCTAACAGGACTTTGTGGTAGGACCTTACTTTATTAGAGATAAGTATTCAACACTTATTCTGTACTTCAGTGATTTACCTCTAGCATTAATATAGCATCTTTGCTACACTTGCATGAAGTTCAGGACTCGCACATCACAAACCAGATTTCAGACAAATGGTTCTTAGGGGAAAGGAAGTGTTATTTGCTGAAGCATTATTCTTTCTCTTTTCCTCTCTCACTTCCTCCTCTTCTCCTTGCACATGGTGCTGAAAGTGTGTTTATAGGTGACTGATGCCAGGGAAACAGAAAAAGCTTGTGTGACCCCTGTGTGGTCTTTGTTCTATTTGCCCGCCCACTGATTTCATGTTTGCCTTCGCTTTAATGACTATACAACAACCAACCACACAATTATGCCCCTAGGATTTTCAGGACTAAATAGGCTTCTGATTAAGGGTTTTGTGCTGATTTACTTGTTACAACTTTTCCCCCAGTTGGTAGCCTAAGACACACAAGCCCTAAGGTCTACACCTTGAATATCCTGTCTACTTCATGCCCCAGATGATTGTTGGGCAGCCTATTCTTAGATCTTCTCTATGCTGCCAAACTCTTGCAATACAATTATCAGTAATGGGTTTTCCCTGTCCTTGAGCCTGCTGCAGAGTGACACGAGAAGCTTCAACTTTCTCATATAACTCAGCCCTCCTGGGGGGAAAAAAGTATAAGAAAAGCCAAATGGTCTAATTAGTCTCAGACTCACAGTCTGGAAAGGACTGACATCAGCCCTCTGCACTGCAGGAAGCAAGACGGTTCTTTTTCCTTCTCCTCAGGGGCCCATACTTTTCCCAAAGGAGCAAAGTTAAAAAAAGAAAGAGATAGAAAAAGAAGTAAAGGCCAAAGAAAGACAGCTCAATTTCCTCTTTTTCAGTTTTTGTTTTCTCCTCAGAAGTTGAGATGGGGTCCTCTTAGCCCATCTCCTAGTAGGGCAGCAATTCAGCAGGCAGGTAACAGGATACGATGGCTGGAAGGACCACAGATGCTGGTCTGCTAATCACTAGTGCCTAGCTTCTGGAGAGGGCTGGCTACAATCCCACCACTTTAGAGAATGAGGTCAAGATTCAGCAAGCAGAGAAAATTCAATTTTTTTTCCCCCTGCAATCACCTTGGAAAACCTGTTTTTTATACCCTATGTTCCTTTTAGCAGCAAAATGTAAACAATACCTATAAATGCTATGCAGGCATTGTCACTCTGAAAAATCTTGGGCTCTGATATATATGATTAGTAGCCTTTTTATTCTGCAAGTAATTCCAAATGTGTCTGTGGAGGCTTCTTGTGAAATTAGGAGCAAGTCTCACTGAGTAAGAAAATCAGAATACATCACAAAGTAGATATGATTATAAAGTTTCTTTTCATAGTCTATAACTCATGTATGGTTTTAGATTAGAAAGCTGAGTATCCTGGAAGATTCATGGAAACTCACTTCTGCCTTTCTCATTCATATACACGAATGGTAAATTTCCCCTTCTAGTTTTTTCTCTTTAGTGCAAGGATTTGGCTTCACTTATTTACTGCAGTCTGAAACCAGGAATAAGTGCTCGACCCAGCAGAAAACCTTATGCTGTGTGTCACAGAAGATGAGTAAAAAGATGAAAAATATTAGCCAAGGGACTTCTGAAGGTGGTCAAACATATATCAAACACACTAGAATGTCAGAGGGTTATGAAAGATTGGTAGGTTGCTACTTGAAAAGGTCAACCTTTAGTAACAAAAATTTTTCAAAAAACTAACTCGTCCTGACACAGAGACTCACACATTTTAGGAAATAGAAGAATTAAAAAGGACAACTGAAATTTTTTTTAAATGCTGGCATGTGACAGGACATGCTGCTGGACATCTTTCCTCTGACTAAAATTGAACAGAGAACAGTTTGTAAAACATTAGCATCATCTGCTGGATAGTGCAGGGAATACAGTTTGGAAACTGCAATACTATGTATGATACATGCCATTACTGTATTTGGCAAGCCACGCAGAATAGGCAGAACAGTTCAGACTCCTTCTTTTTTGGAACATTTCACATTTCCTTTTATTTCTGGAATGTTTTCCTCTGATAAGACCTGGGGATTTCTGCCTAAAAAGTCCTAGCTTCACGTAGCAGAAAGTGCTCTGTGATAACTGTAGGAACAGAATATTGGTACAGAATATTGGTATTCAACTACAAATGTAACATTTATAAAAAGGGGCTTAATTATGTTAGCCATAGAACAATTCAAACACCTTTACAATGAAACCCAAAAAAGAACTTACAGTCCACAGGCAGCAGTCCAAGTCACCTTAAAGAGGAAATACAAATTAGGGTTGTGCCAGAGAAACATATAGCATGGTGGGAAATCGATGTCTTGAATGTCTTGGCTGTAAGAGATGCCAGACATTAATTTGGCAGAATGGGATGCATGGAAAAGGCTGTTCAAAAATTACATCAGCAGTTCTCTACAGTGATTGTTCTAAATCTCTCCAAAAGGAACAGACGTTCAGAATCATGAACAGCTATAATGACACAGATGAGTTACTGTTTAATTTACTCCTGGCTCCATTTTTTTGCAAGGGTGGTGCTGGGCTCTCAGCAGAAGGCCCAATGCCTGCAGCAGGGCAGCCAAGCTGGGGCTGGACAAGAGCTCCCACCCTGGGTGTCACCTGCCCCACGGGAGCACAGCATGAGCTGGGCCTGCTGCACCATGAGGGTCTGCTGTTACTACAGAGCAGCCCCAGGACTGCTCACTCCTTGCATTAACCACCTGTCTAAAGTCAGGAAATTCTGAAGGATGCAGCATTTCCCAAGAGTTGCTTAGGACTGAGAAGATTTTCCTTTGACTTCTCTTCATGCCCATATTGTGAAGGCTCATGGATGTTCAGAGAAAGAAATGTATCATTTCAGGAAGACAGGGTTGTTGCCACAGAACAGACGAGGATATTTTTAGTCTACTATCCTCTGTGACAGAAGACAATCAGAATTGCTATATTTTATACTGGGATTGCATCTAGTATGTCCTTCATGGTGTAAAAAAGCCCTACGAAGCAAGGATTTCTTTGAAATACTCTGCTTTCTAAACAGAGAAAAAAAGGAAACCCATAAATACTGGAAAGGAAAATGATGTCTTACAAAGTCATAAACTTGCATTATATAACACTGCACCACAGCCCCAGCTACTGATCAGCTGTGTCTTAAGAAAAAGTACCATGGTCCTTTTAAATGCTCATGAATATACATAAACAAATGCACTGCCTTTTTCTGCATCTTGCAGCAGGAAGTTTGAATACACAACTATACTGTGCTGTAGTAAATGATTTTTGGCATGGTTTTAACTTTTATTTCTAGTAATGTTTTATTATTTTTGATGTGTTTATTTGTATTTATGTATGCTGTTACTAGCAGCTAAAACTATAATATGTAGGAGCTGAGAATGGTGGGTATCGAGGTTCTGGTCCTTTATTAAAGTCCAACACAGATCCTTGTAAGCCTCTACAGTCTTGACTGGCTTAAAGAATTGCTCTTTTTCAGCATTTTTGCTGCTCCTATTTATACCTTCCTTGCAAAATTCACAGAGCTGTTTATATGCAGTAGTATAGCAGGCACACAGTCCCAGTCTTGAAATACTTACAGGCTGTGATATTCCACACTTAGGGGTAAGGGAGCACCCAAGATTTGTAGTTGCTCATGGTCAAAAGGAACAACAAAAGCTAGAGGTTCTAACCTAACCCTAATGCTAGCCCTAACCCTAATGTTAGTCCCTGACCTACTAATAAACACATGGCAGTGGGTTTTGCATAAGGGTAAGATGAAAGGGAAGAGGGAGGGAGGGAGGGAGGGAGGGAGGGAAGGAAGGAAGGAAGGAAGGAAGGAAGGAAGGAAGGAAGGAAGGAAGGAAGGAAGGAAGGAAGGAAGGAAGGAAGAAAAGATAAAGAAAGACCAGTCCTGGTTCCAGTGTCAGTCCAGCTGATGAGGTGTCCAGCATGCTGGGGTGTGCACCCAGGCTTGGTGAGGTTACCGTTTTATGGATAGGTTCTTCCTACCCTGAAGACAGGTTTCTCGCTTTCCCTTCAAATTAGTTATTGTGCACACTCCGTTCTTTCTGACCTTTCTGGAAATGGGTCAGAGGGCTTCAAAAATCTTTGGTGATTTCCCAAAGATTCCCCCCCCCGCCCAGTCCATTCCAACTTCTCAGCCTCATTCCTGTGCTTGTGCTGTACTGTGCTGTGCTTATCTCCAGTAACAAGAACAAGGACTTTTGTCGCAGACATTGCTACCCTACTTCTGCATGGCCACCTTCTCCAATCACAGCATGTTATTACCAACAATCCCTGCTTATTGCCAACAATCCTTGTCTGTTATTTCCAGTGATCCTTGGTTGGCTCCACAGTCATCCAGCTATCAGTGTTTGAGACATACATATTGTCTTCTGGGATTCTGCAAACCACTTTTGACAATGCAGACTGACAATCCAAAAATGAATTCAACTAACAATTGGTCAGAGGTGAAGAGTAAGGAGAATCAAGTAATAATAGCATGAGCACGTTCTGGTGATTGCCTGGGATTCTGTGGAGTTTTCTATTTGCCTAAATGTACTTGGATGCTGACATGTAAGGTGTGTTGTGGTTTCAGCTGGGGTAGAGATAATTTTCTTCCTGGTAGCTGGTGCAGTGCTGTGTTTTGGATTTCATATGAGAATAATGTTGATAACACACTGATGTTTTAGTTGCTGTTGAGTAGTGTTTACACTAAGGCAAGGGCTTTTTGGTTTCCCAAGCTCTGTCAGTAGGGAGCTGCACAAGTGGCTGGGAGAGAGCAGCTGATTTGCAGTAAGGAAGGTTCTGCACCATGGAACATCATACTCAACTAGATAAACTGTGGGGAGTTGTCTGGGGTCCTACAGACTGATGCTCAGGGATGGGCTGGGCATCAGTCAGCAGGTGATGTGCAATTGTATTGTGAGGACATGGGAGACTTTTGAGTCCCTGAGATGAAAACATGCAACAATGAAAAGAGGTGGTATTCTAGAAAAGAATAGTTTTGGATAATAGCTGAAAAAAAGGAAAGGAGAAAAATTATTCATGTGATTCAGATTGTGAACTAACAGGAAGAATCATTAGAGAAGTAAATTAAGGTGAACAAGGGATGGCAGGATTTCAAGAAGCAGGGAACAGAAGTCTTAAAGATTCAAGATAAGAAGAATGGAGTAGGAGTTGAGACCCCAAGATTTCCTTAGGAGAGTTGATTGTTTGAGGCTAGAACACAAGAGCTTCGCTTAAGCATCAACTGATACCTTTCTATATTTTCTGAGGGCATGACCTAAACATTCAGTCCTTCCTCTTCTTCAGAAAGGAAATTAGCCTGAGAGAACAAAAAGAAAAATAGCTAAAAATATACAGTGAATCATGGAAAATTATATCTACTAAATTTCACAGTGTACTGCAATTGCCATAGTAACCCTGGTTGGTAGATTACTGCAAGCTGTTTCTTTGCTAAATTTTCCTGGAAGGTTTGCCAATTCTCAGTTTGTTTTTAACACGAAGTTTAATAAAGAATAACTCTGAGACCTCACATTGTCTCCTTCTATTTCTCTTTTGCCATCTTCCCCTTTTATTCCTCTTTGTAAGAGACAAGTTCTTTAGGGAAGAGTTTTCAAAAGCATCTTTTACCAAGTTGTAAATGGACATATAGTAGGATTTGTGCAGTATGTTATGTTTCTGGTTCTTGATTTCCAATTCAGTGAAATGTAATTCTTTGTTGGAAAATGAAGTATTACTTATTGCTGCTTTCTTGGTTGTTTTTCTTATTCCACCTAACACAAATGTCCAGCTGATCAGTGATACAGCACCATGTATCACAAAACAAGTAAAACACAGCTTGAGAGGAAAAACATGAAAAGGGACTTTACCTCTTTGTGCTACTTTCTGAAACAAACAGTTTCCAACTGTGATAACAATCCCCACCTGAAAGAAGGGCAGGAACTATAAAGAAAGAAGGCAACTCAACCAATGGATTTATTTGGTGAGAGTTTCTTCCTCAGATATTGCAGAGCTGCATTTCATGTATGCTTTGAGCTTTGTACTCTGCTTCCAGGTATGTATAGCTAGTCCCCTTTTCCTCTCTTGTGTAGATTTCAGAAAACTAGGATAGATAATGTACAATGCCACAATAGAAGATGAGCTGACTAAAATTGTTGGGAAAACCCTGTGAGTTAAGTTAACATTGATTTGATGACTACTTGGTAATGCACAATGAAAAACACAGTGTCACTCTTGCAGAGCAATGCTGTTGGCCTTTTCCATCCAGAAGTGGACACATGTCCAAAAGAATGGAATCCTTCAGGCAGATGTAAAGGATCATGAGCATGCGGTGTCCTAGAATTGCCATTCTTTGGCCAATGAGTAATGAAACCATGATGGGCTGGTCACATTTTAGATTTTGGAAGCACACAGATGATTGCTTTCTCCATCTGATATAGCTCATTAGAATGTAAAAACTTCCTTCTTTCAAGAGGAAAAATGGTATAATTGTGGACATGTAGAAGGATGAATTATGTACTCCTGGAAGAATAAGACCAGTTAGGGGAAAAGTCTTGCGACAATTGAAATACCAGCTTGTTAGAGACAAGGGGAAGAAACTTTTGCTGTGTAAACAGGAAGTTCCTGTTTGGCTTGATTCTTGAGCATTTCAAGCCAAAGGCTGACTTGTCAAAGAAACAACTTTATGAGTCATCAGCTACAGAAAGAAACTTTGATGCTTGCCATCACAAGAAAAATAAGAAGGATGCAGAAGGGACATGCAACCTCTTTTGCTTTGAGAGAAAAAGAATACTAAGTTAAAAATAAAGCTTCAGGCAATATTTCTGGTACAAAAAGCTTTTAGAGTCAAAGCCCTTAACCTCTTAAAATATGATTCGGTCATCTACATAAACTTATCTTGGGCAATACAAATTTAATTCTTGCTGCTACATCAGTCCTTAGAAGACCTTGTGGTTAAGTTATAAACTACTGGTTTCATCTACAAAACAGGTCAGTAATTTCCTTTTGATGCTGCTCCCTCCTTCTGGATGGTAAAGAGGAACTCAGTGAGTTCTCTGAAAATGGAGATGTATTTTCTTTTAAATAAAACACACAGACCTGTACAAGAAATGTGTATCAGGGAAGACTGGCAGAATCAAAGAGTGTAAAATAAAATAGGAGGGGAGAGCAGTTGTACAAAATAAATGTGTAGTGTCCCTTGAAATATTCTCTATACAGTGCTTCTTTTGGTGAGAGAATTGTTATCACCATGCAAGTGTACAGTTGTAGACTGAGAGAAACAATAGAAGTGGGAGTGTGATTGGAGACTGACAGAGCTCTGGGACATTAATATAATCCTGAAAAGATTTTTCAAAAGAAAGAAGTGAAAAGTTGTAAGCAAAAAAGCATATTCAAATGAGTTCTTTTGAGGGGAAAGCACGGTACAGACACAAGTAGGTCAGCTTTGAATCACTAAATTAATAGTCAGTACTGGGTAAGGAAAAAATATTTCACATCTATTTTTACAAATCTCTGCCTAAACATACACAAGTTGGTTTGGGATGAGCTATCTCAAATTTCTCAAAGAAAGTTCAAGTACCCTTGAGCAGTTGATATACAATGGTTTATTGTTCCAGTGCCTACACACTGGTTCTCTCCTAGGAATAAAGCCTAAGAAACACTTCAACATAGAAATCTGAAATGAGCCATCTTTACTTCATATAAGGAAATTGCACAAACATGTCAGATGCTAATATTTCATATTCTAATAGAAGTGAAAGACCAAGATTTTCTCACACTTTGCTAATCTGTACCTTCTTCCTACCCTGTGCAGACACATAAAATTCTTGCAATCCCTCACACATATTAATAAGTATTTCTCCTCAAACTATGTGGCCAGATGACACACAGTGTGCTGTAAAAGATAAGGAAGGTTTTCAAGAGAATTATCAGTCTGATCAACACTCCTCCTTTGTCTTTTAGAATTGTGGTGACTTTGAGGGGGAAATCCTATTTATGTAAATGATAGCATAATATCATTTCTCAAATCACACATTGTGAGTGTTATGAAGGACAGAAATGAGGGCTTACCTTGTTGGAATTATCCCCAACATAGCCCAAATCTAAAACAGTGAGGTGATTTTCCTACAAGTTACTGGAAAGGGACAAAGTAGAGCACCAGTAATGCTTCTGCTTTTGACACAACAGGGCAAAATCCCAAAGTGGAGAATTTCAAGTAGAAGCCTCCAACTTAATGACTGCTTTAGGTTTTTTAATCTGGTTTTCTTATGCAATGAAGATGATGTGATTGTGAGGAGAGACACATTTAAGAGGTGTTAGCTGGCCAGGGAGAGAGCCTGGATGTCCCAAGCAGAGAGTGGGCACAAATGTAACCGCTAACTAGTACCCCAGCAAACCATGCTGTCCTTTGTGCAGCCAAGCAAATAGGAACTGGGGGAGCAATAAATCTGGAGCTACTGACGCAGCAGAAGAAAGGAGGAAAATCTAGGGACACAGTTCTGTAAGGTTACTACGGCCCCTTATTTCTGCTCCTGATTAAACAATTTGCTAAAAAGACAGCAAGTCAAGGGATTTTCTTGGCGCTTCTCTCACATTTTAGAGTTCTTTGTTGCAGAGGAGAGAGTAGAATTGCAAAGCATGTTCTGTGCTTAATTGATGGACCTTATTGACATCCAAAACCATGTAGAAATCCCAAAGCAACCAGATTACCTCTTGAACTGCAGGACAATTACCATGAACTACCTCTGACTTGCAGCTTGCGGTTTTTTTTTTTTTTTCAGTCCTCTAGTTCCTTGGGTTGCAAATATATGAGACTTGACGTGTTTCAAAATGCTTCCATCATTAGAGGACAGCACTTCTTTCATGCAGACAGATTTGCACAGACATACACACTCTATTGCAGCATTAACAAATATTTACCGTTTTAATAGTGATTAACAAACATTGTTTATGTTTGAATTTCATCCACCAAAACAAAGCAGCAGCTGACTTCTGAGTTATATTACAATTTTTATCATGCTGCTGGGTTTTAAACAGATTTTCCTAGCAGCGACCCCTTCCCAATTAAATAGTTAGTCAATAAGTCTTAAGACAAGTTTCAACAATGCTTCTTGAATTGCTATTAGTTTTAAGCAAATACAGAATTTACAGGATTTATAGTCTGATTAAATGCCTGAAAAACTGACATTTTAAGAACAGTATGGAAAAGGAAGCCTATAATTACTAAAATTTAATCTAAGAAACTTTCACCTGGAAAGAGTCTTGCGAGTTTGGATGTTAGAAATTATTCAGAATTCAATTTCTCACATAGTAACTCATTTAATTAGCAAAAGTCTGCTGTTAACCTACTATCTAAAATTTATTCTGAAATGCCATTTCATGGTGAAGAGAATTCAAAGTAAGGAGGAAACTGGAACATAAGAAATCCGAATTTTTTTGTCTTTCTTACTCTTGAGAGAACTGTAGTTTGTTCTTAGGATTTCCTGACAAGGCCATGAGCAATAGCAAAGACCTAACGGACTTTAAATCCTTTTGTGTCCTATACACGTAGGAATCTGATTTTGCCATAGCCAGGGCAAAAAATGGAGCCTTCAACAGAGCCTAGTCTCAACCCAGGGAGAACCACATCTGCAGCTGTAGCCACTTTTTCACTGAATTGGTTCTTTAGGGGATGTATTCAGTCAAAATATATCAAAATTTCACCCACAGACTTAGAGCAAGTTTTTAGAGGAGGCAGCAGAACAAATGATGCCAATAGGCATCACTGAATATTTCCATCATATTTAGTGCAATGTAATTTAACAAAAGGCTAGGGGAGAATTTTCTGATCTCTGAGTTGAAGAAATCGAGCTGTAAGTTGAAGGAAGAATCACAGCACCTCAAGCTTTATTTCTTTCTTTGAACTTCGAAAGGGAAATGTTGATTTCCCTGATTCCCTGTCTGGAAGGGGCAGTGGGGATTTGGCACAGCGGTTTCAGAGGACTCATGCACCTTGTGCGTTACCCAGAGAGGGTGGCCAGAGCTGCAGGGGACAAGGCTCAGAGGCACAGGCAGCCCAGGGTGCCCAGGGCCAGGCCAGCTGGGCAGAGCCAGGCAGAACAGCCCGGGAGAGGGGCAGGCCCAGCCGGGAGCCCGGGGCACCGGGAGAGCTCCCCGACGAGCCGGGCCCAAACCTGGGCTGGAAACCCTCCCGAGCCGGGCCCGGCACCGCAGTGCCCGCAGGCACAGCTGCGGCAAGGGGGCAAGAGACACACCGCAGACACAGCCACGGCACAGCCCAGCCAGGGAGCAGTTTCAATGCGTGTTCCTTGCTTCTGCCTTTTCTCCTGCCCGGCTAGCAGCTGCAGAACTGACAAGAAGTCTCTTTGGGTCCAGGAAGGGAGGTGAGGTACAGGGGCCTTACCAGAGCTTTCAGGGAGAATTCTCTTGGCAGTATGTGGCAGCTAATGGCAGCACACAGGCAGGCAAGGCACGACACGGCTTCTGAGGGTGCTGATCAGCCAGGGTTTGTTTGGGGGTCCCACACCGGGAGGAAGCGGCATGGCTCCCACAGGGGAGAGGGGGAGGGAGAGAGGGGGGACAAAGGGAGAGAGGGGGAGGGAGGGAGCAAGAGCAAGGACAAGAGACCCAAAAGCAAGAGAGCAAGCAAGAGACCCCTGCCTGGAGTATCTCAGCTTAAAAGAGCTTCCCAGAGAGGGGCCAGATCCAAGGCTTGAACCAGTGGGATACTGAGGGTAGGAGGGGTTGGGTAACAACTGGGTTACAATGAAAGGCAACTTAGGGAGTGGTTTACAACAACTTAGTAATGAACCATACATTTTGGGGGGAGAACAGACAATCATTTAGGAAAAATGAATCACCACAAATACAGACCGCAGCCCGGCAGGGCTGCAGGTGCCAGGAGAAGCCGGTCAGAGCCATTAGGGTATTGGTGCTGCTCCCAGCAGTGCTCAGGCCCCGACAGACAGAGCCTCCTCAGCACAGGAGACGCCTGTAGCACACTGCGTGTTTCCCTGGACACAAGGGTCCTGCCATCTGCACCTTGCATGCCAGCAAGAGAGATTCTAGTGGCTTTCTGCCTGTTTGGGTGGTTGTCAGCCTGTCCTCTGACTTTCACAATAACCATCAATTAAAGCTGGTTGAAGATGGGCAGGGGTCACATAAGGACGGTTATAGAAAGGCTGCCCACAAGGATATGAAAATCTCCTGAGGGGTAGCATACTTAGGCTGGATCCCCATTAATGGGATTACAAAAAGTTGTTAAAATGAATCCTGGTTGCCTAAGACAAACACCCTTTTTTTTTTTTTTTTCTTTTTTTAATAGTGTGAGTCTAAAAAGTACACCGATTTTGCCTTCTTTACTAAAAATAAAATTCACTGGGGCAATGGTTTCTGAACTAAACAGTGCTAAGTGATCTTACAGGTGCTTCCTTCAGTAGCTGACGCATTTCTAAGACTGATAGCATGCAACATGAATCTTGCTTTGAGCAATATTTCTGAGATTAGACTTCATCAGCTTGCTGAACAAAAGAAGCAGACTCCACCTGTGTGCTCTCTGCCTTCAGTGCCAAAAAGAAGAGACATGGCTGTAAGCAGCCTCACTACACCAAAGGCTCACTGTGTTCTGCCTTCAGGACGTCTTTGTCCAGACCTCATCACTAATCACAGTGGGGTGCAGATCAGGTGCAGTCGGTCTGCAAAGCTTTGATCCATGAGCATAATCCAAGGTGACTGCTGTTCTCCCCAGAACTTGTGCAGCCTTACAGGCTGTGGGCAGTTTTTTACCCTTTGTCAGCCCTTACACAGTTTTTACTCAGCTGCATCTCACATCAGAGTACCAGAGCAACTCTGATGCACTGGATGAAGGATATGCTGGAAAACGATTTTCTGGATACAAAGAGGTGAGGAAAATATGTCATGCAGGATATTTAAGCTTTGAAAGTGTTAGAAATTTGGGACTATATCTGTTACATGGAATTGTCAGCAAATACACTTGGCAAGGTTTTCACATTTCTATGCTGCATTCCCTGCACCATGCAGTAGATGGCAGGAGCCAATAAAAAAATTTCAATGCAATTTTGGTAGCAGTAACTAAGTTGATCAGACTCATCTTTGTTAGACTCTCATGTTTAATTTAAAAGAATTTAAGAGCAGCCTTTTTACTTTTATGGACATTATTAATATACATAATATTTCTCCTGTTGTAAGGTTTATTTCTTTATAATGTAACTTGTATTATTAAGTGATTAGTCTTCCAAAATTGTGTTGATATTTCAGGTTTTTTTAATGACCTCTGAGATTTACTAGACAACTTTCATAAGTTTCTTAACTTAAAGTACACTTTAGGTTTTGTTTCTGTGACATGAAATATTTACTTCCATGTTATTTGCATTTGGATATATCAGTCATACTACAGAAGAGGAACATGCTTTAGGCATTAAAAAAGGGAAATAAAACCCATATCAGAATTAATCAAAACAAGCATAGGTTCAAATATTCAGTTGAAAGGATGACCCCTCCTCCCTAAATTACTCCTCCCAAGTTTAATAAAAAAAGAAAATATTTTACTTTGATTATCAATCAGTTTTCCATATGAAATATTTAATAACTTTTTTTTTAAGTGCTGAGCTAAATTGTAACTATGAGGGGCATAACATTCTGTTGTCAGAATTAGTTGCTCACTACATCTCACAGTCCAAAGGGACCTAGCAGAACAAACATGAGCAAGCATTATGAGAATTTTTTCTTTGAATTCAGCATGGTCCAGCCCATCTCTGCTTCCTGAGAGGAGACAAGTATCTGTTTGACAGTGTGTGCTCTTTGTCCAGCCAGCTGAACATCTCAGCTTGTGCTTGCAGAAGTCAGAGGCTTTAAGACTGATTTTCCATGGGAGAAGAAAGATGTGCTGCAGGCATGCCTTGTCTCCTATAGGAGCGTGTCTCGGCACTTACAGCCCCTGTGTGTAACTGCTGCCTGTCCTGTGTTGCCGGAGGAAATGAAGCATATGGCTTTCAGCTACCAGAGAACTGACAGTTAATTGTGCAAATGTAGAACCAGGCAAGTATTGTTACTTTAACTGAATCTGGAAGTCCTGTAGCTCCACTATTTCCAGCTATCACTGTCTGGATTATCAATTATCAATTATCTCAGGTATGACTCGTAAACATCTGGCTAAAAGGAAGAGCTACCACCACAACTTTTTTTCTGTGACTAAAAATACATTCCCATTAAAGTGGATCACTTGGGGATAGATGGTTACTGTAAATTTGTCAATGCAAGTTTAACTGATAAATCTGGTTTAATGTGAATGAAGCACATGAAACAATTTTGACCTCTATTAAACATACTTGCAATCCTTGTAGATAAGCAAACCCTCTCCATCAGCCCTCCTGAGCTCCAGTTTTCAGAACCGTGGGCATAGTCTTTCCTTGCTGTGAGGACTTTGGCTGCCTGTGCCATGGTCAGCACTGATTCCTGCACCTGTGACCAGGAGTGAGGCTGTTGTGCAAGGAGCTCTATGAGACTGGGCTGCCAGGAGCCTCCCAGGTATCCTCTTAGGCTCAAGACCTTCCACAGTCCTGCCTGAGCTGTGTTGCTGTTTTGTAGTCTGGCCGTGTTCCTTCCTGAGCCAGATCCCCTGATCTCAGAGTCTGGGTTGCCTTTGATCTGCTACATCCCTGAAGACTTGTCTGGCAAGCACCGGATTGTCCTCTGACCCTGTGTAGTGTCACCAGATCTGCCCAGGTAGGGTGGGACTTCACCCTTGTTGGTGAGGGCACTGCCCTGCTGCCCCGCTGTGACCCTTGGCTCCCAGCTCACCTTGCCTTGCAGAACAGCTCTCCTCTGCTTCCTCACACCAGGTCATTGGAGCCACTTCTTAAGTAAGGATCTTTTCTAGTGAGCCAGTGAAATGCAAATATGATCCCAGACCCTTAAAGCAAGTGTAGTTAGTTATATCTAATAGCTGGCATATTTTCAACAGTGCACCAGAGCAAACTGGTGTTAGTAAAACACTCAAGAAGCTAACAGTGCTTATCTTAGGCTGAGTCTGCTAAATACCCATAATAAATGAAAAATCCTGGACTACATTGTTTTCCAACCATAATCCCAGTACTGTTTTGGTTGTTTTGTTCTTCAGCTGCTGACGGCAGAAGTATAATTCATTAACACTCTCTCTTGGCATGTGAAGGTACCTATTCTCATTCATATCCTATGAGGAAGTGATATATTTCATCAAGGCAAAGGGCAACAAAATATGAATATTTGAAGCCATGATTACTCTTCTTCTAACCTTACTGGGTGTGGAAAGAGGCCTTTTATTTAAATCCTTTACAATAATTTTATTACTTCTGCAATGTATTATTTGCAGAATTAGCTTTAGCAAGAAAATATAGGCAATTTTGGAAGAGGAGAGAGTGATTTAAGGAAGAGTTGATAGCAACATGATACAGTGGAGTAGAACTGAAGGCAGACCTCAAAAGGCTATGGTACATACTGATGGCATTTCTTCTGGGACACGTAATCAGTGACAGTCATGTTTACTGTTCTATTAACCTTTGATTAATTTTTGAATGACTTGTCAGCTCAGGGAGCTAGTGGCCACTGCCTGGTACACTGAGTTGTACAGGCAGGCACTGGTTAGAAGGGGCTCCTCTCAGCTCTTCAGCTCCTTTGTTCTAATGAAGCTGAATGTCTCTGGCTATAGTGCTTTCAAACTCTAGAGCTTATATAATTCAAAGTCAAGCAAATATATACCTATTCCCTTGTGATCTATTCAAACATGGGATCCATCTCCATGAAAACCTCACCATTGCTCACACTGGATCTACTGCAAGAGTAACCATGTAACTGAGGCAATTATGATGAGAACACCTGTGGAACTGAGACACTGTGAAGTCTCAGAACCCCAACTAGGCTGTTCACCTGCAGACAACTAAAGTCCAAGCGTATGTCAGACTTGTTAGATAAATCTTCAGACTGTGAATCCAATGCCATTTTGGCTTGGGGGCCACTGCCTTGCTTCTTATTTTTCGAGATTAAGTTAGTCTGGGTTGAGAGCTGTTTGATATGTTCCCCAGGGGATGGTATTGCAACCAGCACTGCTGAACACCTTTGTTGCTGACATGGACAGTGGCACTGAGCACACCCTCAGCAAGGCTGCTGACAGCACCAGGCTGTGTGCTGTGATTGACACTCTGGAGGGAAGGGATGACATCCAGACCTTGGCAGACTTGAGAGATTGGTCTTTGTGAACCTCATGAAGTCCAACATCGCCAAGTGCAAGGTCCTGCTCATGGGCTGCAGCAATCCCAGTTACAAACACAGGTTTGTCCACAGGGAAAACAATGGATTGAGAACAGTCCTGAGAAGAAGAACCAGGGTGATTGGTGGATGAGAAGCTCCACATGAGCCAGCAATGAGTACTTGCAATCCAGAAAGCCAACCATGTCCTGGGCTGCACCAAAAATAGCATGGCCAGCAGAGTAAGGAAGAGAATTCTCTCCCTCTGCTCTCATGAGACGCCACCTGAGTACTATGCCCACATCTGTGGCCCCCAGCATAACAAGGATATGGACCTGTTGGGGTGGCCTCAAAGGGAGTTCCCAAAAATGAACAGAAGGCTGAAGCATCTCTTCTATGAAGACCAGCTGAGTGAGTTGAGATTGTTCATCTTGAAGGAGAAAAGAATTCAGGAAAGCCATACAGAAGCCTTTCAGTACCTAAAGTGGGCCTATAAGGATAGGGTGGGATTGCTTATTGGGGAGCCTAGGGATAGCATAAGAGGTAATGGTATTAAATTGAAAGGGAATAGGTTTAGATTAGCTACTAGAAAGAATTTCTTTACTGTGAGGCTGGTGAGACACTGAAAAAGGTGGGAACTAAAGGTTCTTTAAGGTCCCTTCCAACCCAAACTATTTTATGATTCCATGAGGAATGCTGGAAATGAACATCTCGTCCTGACCATTAGACCCTGGTGTATAACTGCTGTTTGTAAGCCCTTTAGCATGGGATAGTATGAATGTGATCCAAAGGGTTATTTCCTCTCAGAGGCAGAAGCCAGCCCACTTTGGCCTTACCAGATGCTAACTATTTGCAGGCTTAGTGCCAGTTGTCTGATGCCTTCTAATAATTACAGATTTGGTACTGTTATGTCAGTTTTACTATTTTATGCAACTGTATCAAGCAAATAGATGTTTCAAACCCTTTTGTTCTGTGAATTAAGCCAAGAACTCTTGTGATGTGATTGGATGTAAGGCAAATACAGTGTTCCACAAACAGGCTTTTTTATACTATAGATCCTCCCCAAACCCATGTATACAAATTTAATTTCCTTCCTTTGACACTGTGAAATACTCTCTACGCTTTCCTCTTCCACTGCTTTCTCAAAACTGCATTTTGCCTACATAGAAGATATATTTTTAAAAAGCTTTTCAAAGCTCATATCTTCCCAAAGCCCTAGTGGAAGTGATGGAAACTGTTTTTAATGAGTCCTGAAGGCAGCCTAGTGGCTGCACTGACTGAAACATCACACTTTTAATAGAACTTACTTCCTTAGTACAGCTGTGATCTCTCTCTCCGTCCTAAACCTTCTTCACCTATACTCAGGCAGTGTGTCTCTCTCCCCACCTTAATCTACCTTCATAGTTCCATCACTTTCAGTTGCAAAACAATAGTTACTAATTTAGTTACAATTTTGTATTGAACAGCCTGTTATAACAGTTTTATGTCAGAGTGACAGCATTTCTAGCCTTACACCATGAGATCTACTGGAAAATCCTAAAAATTTAGGAAGATATTATTTTGGGGGTTTGTGAGTCATTAAGTATGGCTCAGATCCTGTGAACACTGGGGAAAAAAAAGAAGAAAACAGGATCATGTGAAATGTGTTGGTATCACTGATTATACACAGAACTTTGTAGAAGCAAAACTAAAACACATTATTTTCAGACAAAAGTATTTGGTTTAACATAATTTTTAAAAACTTTCTACAAAGCTGAGAGTCTAGGGGATAAATTTTACCTTATGCTTCCATCAGGTGACTGGTATTCACATAGAAAGAGAATGAATAGAAGACTGACTATCTCAACTTCAGACATTTTTGTATTTCTAAACTATCATTAAAATGTCACAATCCCACTGCAGTCCTGTTCACTTCAGGATTTTCTCTCTTATCACAGCAGTCAGTCAGTTTGGGCTCTTTGCTTTTCTTGCCATTGTGCACAATTTAATACCACCATCAGAGGAGGATAATGATGGCACATCACAGAAAGTTTCTGTGTTTTCAGCTGCATACACTGGGGTGTAACTGAACCTGTTGATGATTTAGATTGTTCCTGTAACTTTCTGAGGTTTCAAAATGCTGTCTGCTCTTCCTCCAATAATTACAGGCTATGGCAAATCAGTTCACTTTTGCTGAGTGAGCTAGACAAACCAAATTGACAGACAAATGCAAGAGAGAAAGGACGGATAAATTTCTGTTAAATGTTCACACCTCAGTACTCAGAAAAGTCACTGCCCAAGTTCTAAATTGAAATTCTTCATTGAAGTTGATATTATTAAGTTATATATCAGCCCCTGACAGAGGCCAGAAGCTTAACAGATCTTGGAGAACAAACTTTTTTCATGCTCCTGCAGGTGGTCTGTCCAGATCAGTGCAAAAGCTTAGTAAGACTGGTGTGGTGACTTCCTATCCCAAGAGCCAAAGAGAATAACCTGGGGGAGATCTGGGCAGGCATATTCAGTGAAACTACATGCACCAATCTGAGATTCAAGTAGGAGCATCCAGAATAATTTTAAGGAGCTAGGAGATACTTGCTTAAAATTTCCTTATGTCATGATCTTGCCTTAGAACTCAGAAGATATTGGACACCTTCTCAACACCAAGATGGTAGGGACCATTCAGAAGACTTCAGTATTATTTCAAGACTTGTAGGTGCTGCTTTGACTTGGTGAGACAGGAATCTCCCAGATGCTTCTCTGCCCTTTGGAGGAAATGGGAAGTCCATGCTATATCATGCTACAGACCTCCTGTTTACAAGCAGAGAGGGGCTGGTGGCAGATGTGGTGGTTGGAGGCTGTCTGGGGTACAGTGACCATAATAATAGGGTTTTTAATATTTGGTGGAACAAGGAGGGGCATCAACAAAACTTCTACACCAGACTTCTGGAGAACCCGTCACCAGTACAGTTACAATAATGATGTGGAGGTTTATTTTCCTTTATTTTTTATTTCCAATTCCAAGCTTTTACTGATCTCTCACAAAACCTTTAGATCCCTAGTTAGATGCAAACCACGTCTGTTTGCTTTCTGATGCAAAGCTCTGCATTGTCAGTTGGATTATCCTTGGAGTCCTGGTTAGTGGAAGGAACCCTCTAGGGTTCCTTTACAGCAGTCACTGTCCACAGCTTAGACTGTGACTCCTCCACAATGAATGCCTGCTGTATGAAGGTGAAGTGACCTCTAGCAAGCTGACATTTGTTTCCTGTAAGCTGATTACTGAAACCCTGATTACTCAAAAAAGCCCTTTTATTCTTTCCATCCTTGTCAAACCCTCTTCTCACATCAAATGAGTTTATTTACTTCCACCAAGGACTAAAGCCCCAGCTCTACAAGGATCTGGTTCAACAAACTCTTTTACAAGCATTATTTATCCAAGGGGTTTGATATAAATGCATGCTCTACAATGGGCACCATCCCCTTTCCTTTTCCTCAACCATGTAGCAACTTAACAAAATGGTAGAGATCAACCTCTTCCTGTACATTTTTTTCTTTGTACTTCCTGCTCACACAGAAAAATGGGGCCACTTAATTTTTTCTGCATTTATTTATGGACAAATTTACTTCCTTAATTAAGCTATTATTTTATTTTAAGAGGATGCCATCACTATAAAAGATCATAATAAAATGTTAAAGTTACCATCTACTACTGAAAGAATGAAAATTACTTATTTCTTATCATCATCAGTGTTTGGTTTATCACTCATTTTGGGGCATGCATACTGAAAACAGACCAGAAAGTTTCACTTCTGCTTAAGACTTTTTTGCATTAGAACAAGGCCACTTTGAATAAGCTGCAAACACAGCAGAAAATTATATTCACATTAGATTCTCCATGGAATTATAGAGTAAGAGTTAGTTCCCAAAGACTGTTCCATATATTTTGGATTTTACAGAACCAAAAACTTGGCGTTCTACCAGAAAATGGAGGTTTAAATTATCATCCAAATAGTGCAGCCAGCTGCCTGTAGCTATTTTTTTATTGTACACAACGAAAGAAAACAAAGGTAAAGTGAAGGATATTGTAAAATTCTCTTTGATTTCTTGTATGTGTCTGAATCATGGGATTGAGTGTCTACATAGGAAGTTCCCGTTTCTTTAGATTCTATGGACTACAAGCTTGTACCTCATTCAGAATAATCTCTGCCTTAATCCATGTTGGTATTAATTATACTTTTTATCTGGCTTGCAGATGTTAAACCTTGGGCAGCAACTTGGCTGTATAGTAGGGATTTATCCAAAGAAGTAAACCAGGTGGCAATAACACCTGTGTGCTTTGGGCTGTTACAAATAGCTCATTAAATGTTGAAATATGTTTCTGATCTTAAGAAAAGGATGGGACAAAGATGGTGTTACAGATATAGATTTGATCTAGGGCTGACTGTATCAGGGGCTGCCTGGAGCAGCATCTCTTCTCTTAGGTCTGCCAGCTAATCTTTTCCTTTTGTGAAGGAAAAATAATGGAATGTGGCAGATAAGAGAAATCTCTTCCTCTGATTTGTTAATTTTGTACATCTGCTTGCTTTCTACCCTGCCTGTCCTGCAGCTGGCCTTGACATCTTTGTTACTGAGTTGCTTCCCACCACAAAAACAGTTTTGAATCACCTGCATTCAAGGATAGTCACTGGAGTGCCCATGGAATCCAGGAAACAAAGTAGCTTAAAAAACTTCTGTGTAGTTGGTCAGCAACTAAACCCCCTGGTGATCAAAAACTTCTGCTTGTGAAAACAAAAATCCCCTCACAATAGAAATACTAAAACCCTGTCTGTACAGGGTTTTCTGTGATCTTAGCAAAAGTAACAATCTCACATGGCATTTAAACCAGTGATGGAAGTGCTGAACAGCTCTTCCTTCTCATTTTTATTTTTCCTGCTAAGAATATGTGTTTGTCCTCCCATAGGCTACAGGAAAGATGACTTATGTGACCCATGTTATGAACTATATTTTCAAAAGCACATTTAATAAATTCTTCATTTCCTTGTGTAGAATGGAGTCATTGCATACTGTATTAGGAGCTTTGTTGATACCGAGAATCAAATATAAGATTTACTTAACACAGCCAAACAGCAAATGCAAAGGATCTGCTCCTGTCAGGTTAATTTTCAGCACAGGCAGAAATACAGACTTGAGTGTCCTCAAAACCAGTCACTTGTATATTCCCTGAGATCTCACTTGCTGTGGCAGAAAGTACTTCAAATTTAAAAATGAATTAAAGCTCACAGAAACTTTTCTGTTTACTACCAGCTAAAGTTGTACATTTAATCCTGAAGCTACTGGGACAAGAATTTTCTGTAGAATATAAATAAGGGGGGAAATATGGATTTCTTGTGTAGGGTGATAAACAGATCAATACTACATGAAAGAGATATCGATGGGTGTGAAACTTATGTAGTGAAGCATGCTGCTTTTATAATTTCAAAATTAACAGAATTTTACACTGGAACTTACATAGGATTTTTTTTTTAGCATAAGCCGGAATTGTACAAGGATGGTTGGAAAAACAGCAGAGATTTAGAGCACAATGTCAGCACTTTAGGAAGGATTTTATTAAGATGGGCATTTTACTAATAGAAGAGTGAGTGATTATTCCAATAGCACAGAGAAAAAATTATCTGCTGACTATATAAACTAGCCATCTAGGAAAAGAAAAATATAACCAAATGAGAAGCAGTATTTCGTTCCACCTGGAAGGAACATTTAGATAAGATACAGGGCAATTCAATATGATACACGTAATTGCTTCTGAAGAGAATAAGCAAAGAACTGATCTATAGTAATGTATACATGCACAAGTCATAAGAAAATTTGGGGGAGGGGAAGGGGGATGAACAGCTTTATTTTGAGTATGACAAAGAGAAGTATCTGCCGTTAATCAAATTATATTCAAAAGTCATGAAGCTGTCAAAGCTACTGAATGCTTACTTCTGGGATAAAATCAAAGTTTGCAATGCAGGAAAATTCGAAAGTTCTGAGGACGGACAGGGATACCAACTCTCAGGCAGACTTTTAGACATGCAGTAAAATCTGCCAGTTCCAGCACAGGCTTTCCTTATTGAGGTAACCTAATAATAATGAGAAAGCTGAGAGAAATGCCACTGAAAGAAAACTACACATGACAATATAAAATTCAGATTTAACGGCTGTGTAGATCTGCAAGATGAAGGAAGATTTTACTTTGCAAGAGGCCTCCAAATACTACATGTGAACATAAAAATGAAAAAAAGAAGACACAAAAATCTTATCTGGCAGATACACCAAACCTTCAGTAAAACACAGAATTAGAATGAGTTTTTCCAAGAGGTACAGAATAAGTAGGGTAAGTTTAATTTCTTGTGGAGCTGTATGATTTGTATCCCTAAGTGCTACCTATCTCTTCTCCCAGCAATAGGCCTAGATGTCCCCGAGGTCTGTGTCTGTTCGAAGACTAGCTGACTTTGCGCCATTTGCTAAGAAACAGAATGTACAATGGTTCAGTTCTCCTGCCTCTCCCTTGGGTTTCACCTGCCTAGCACAAAACAATAAGGTAATTATCCTTAATACCTCCACCATATTTTAAAATTTAGATGATATAAAACCTGAGTCCCACCTTATGTAATAATTGGTGGGAGATGGGTTAAAAGGCAAAGAAATAGCTTAGGGAAGCAGCTGAAAAAAATCTTGGATCATCATAAATATTGTAATGTCAGCTATTGTTCCTGTTGTTAATTGAGAATGTCAAGGATTATTAGGTACCCAGGGAATAAGAATTGATTCCTCAGATTCCTGACTGTAGGAAAAACCCAGCAACCCACTCTGCAAATTCCTGAGATTCTTGGAACAGATTGTAGGAACAGCAGTGAAAATGCTTACTATATAACTGCGTAACGATATGAAAAGCTATAAGTGCCAATGGCTTGTGTTTGTCTTTTTGCATGCTTGCCAAGGATCATTTTTCACTTCAAGGACATTACTGAAAAATGTGGACTATGAATCTTAAGTCCCTACAGGTATTGCTCAGAGGAACAGGCAGAGTAGGAAAGAAGGAGTTTAACAGAATCAGTTAGTGTCTTGGCTGTTACTCCTACAGAAATTTAAGGAATTTTGTAGTGGGATGCATGCATCATCTTATCACCCTTTCACAGCATTGCCAGACTGACCAAGAACTTGTTCCAATAAATAGATTTTATGGTGCTTAACTTTCACTTATGTTGTGGGCTGTTTCAACTTAAATGAATTTTCAGGATGTCAAATATCATGTTAATAAGTTACAGTTCTTCTGCCCACAGGTCTGAACTTGTGAATCTTTTACAGCTGATTCAGTTTCTTGTTTTATTTAACTGAAGAAGCCTTTTCTATTGCTCCTGAGTTTGCCTCTAAAAAAAATACTAAAAAAAAATTCAGGATTTACCAAGTGTGTCACCAGTGAACATAAAGAAGTTCACAACTGGTTAACATTGTACAGTGGAGAGACTTTGGTATTAAAATCTTCAGCCAGTAGTAGTTTGCATTAATGAAGGACCCTGATACCAGAGCTGATAAAGGACTGGTCCCAGGAAGATTTTTTTAGTGGTGATGTATGTGCTTTTGGATGTCTTGCCATATATCACAGAGCTAAGCTTCGTATTTCAGGAGCTGGATTTTGACGTTGCAATTGCACAGGTGTTAGTAAATCATTGCTTGTCTTCTCCAGAGAGACATACAGATGACAGGCACCATGGGATGAGGAAAAGCCTACTTTATGTTACTTGTAGTGAATGCAAACTGCTTTGAAAACTGCTTGAGTGGTGCAAGTACTATTCATTCTCATGTTTTACAAGGAATGGTTAATCTATAAATGAAATATCATGAGATGTTAAAATCTAGAATCATAGAATCACTGAGCTTGGAAAAGACCTCCAAGAACATCAAGTCGAATCTTTGAATGAACACCACCATGCCCACCAATCCATATCTCAAAGTGTTACATTCACTCATTTTTTGAACACTTCTAGGGATGGTGATTCCACAACTTCTCTGGGGAGCCTGTTCCAATGCATAACCTCTCTTTCAGTAAAGAATCTTTTCCCTAATATCTAACCTGAACCTCCCTTGGCACAACCTGAGGCCATTTCCTCTTATACAGTTGCTGGTTGCCTGAGACAAGACACCAATCCCAACCTGGCTAAAATCTCCTTTCAGGTTGGAGAGAGCAGTGAGGTCCCCCTGAGACTCCTTTTCTCCAGACTAAACAGCTCCTACTCCCTCAGCCACTCCTCTCATCAGACTTGTGTCCCATACCCTTCACCATCTCCATTGCCCTTCTGTGGACCCACTCCAGCACCTCAATGTCTTTATCGTAGTGATGCCCCCAAAACTGAACTCAACAGTGCCAAAAACAGGGGGACAGTCACTGACCCTGGCCCTGCTTGGTCTTCATGGTCTTTTTGGCCACTTGTTCATGTTCAGCTGCTGTTGACAGCACTCCCAGGTCCTTTTCTGCTGGGCAGCTTTACAGCCACTCTTCCCCCAGCCTGTAGCAGTGCACAGGGGTGTTGTGACCCAAGGGCAGGACATTAACTTTGTTGAACCTGGTCCGATTGGCCTTGGCCCATGATCCAGCTTCTCCAGATCACTCTACAGTAATACAATGTGACCAAAATAGTGTCCTTGCTCCTGCAGCTCTTTTAGCAAGTGAGCTGTGTCTGGCTGAAACAAGTCCCCCTCTCCTGACTGCTGCTGAGTGCACTGGGTTAGCGTTAAAGGAGCTCTGTTAATTCAGTGTGGCAGGCACCTCTCCCTAGCTATGAAGAAAACAGAAGTGTGCTATAATAAGTTGTGCGAAGAAGGAAGTTCTCTGAATGGCCAGGACTGGGTAGAGATTTTGGATTTGATTGGGTTATTGCAAATCTGCGAATAAAATGAGGCCCAGTGAGAGAGTAGTTCCAAATAATGTAAGTTTAGGAGAGGTAGTTACTTCTTACTAAATGAGTTTCCGTAAAAAATAAAATTGTCATCTCTTTTCTGCTGCTTTCCTACTGAGAGAGAAATGTGGCAGTGTTATGGTATAAAGCAAAAAAATGTTTCCTGACCTAGTTGAAGGTTTGATTGCCAGCTCTGTGCAGCTGATTGGCACAGACAAGCAAAAACATGCTTAGCACTGTGTTGGCAAAAACCAGGCAAATGATGATTTACAACACAGCCTGCCAGCACAATTTATTTTGCTTGCAACTTCATCCCTAATAATTCTTTCCTGAGAACTCCTTGCCCCACCTTATGGAGATGTTCACCCACTTGGCACAAACCCATAAGGACATGGATGTGAGTGCTGGTCATGTGAATGGGTTATTGTGGGGAGACAGACGGAGATGCTGCTGACAGCAGTCTTGTCCTTAGTATGTTGCAGCTGTGTTATTTATCCAAGAGTGGGAAAAGCCTTGTCCTCACAGCTATGGGTGTGATAAAGAGTGAGTTAGCTGGTAGGGAGTCAGTTTGAGTCTACTTGCTGTGCTGTGAGGAGGAAGGGACAGGAGGTTGTGCAAGGGACAGAAAGGGTAAGATCCTGTATGTAGGACAGACAGGGTTAGGTGGCTGTGCTAGGGACAGGAAGGAGTGAGCCAGAACTGGAGACGAAAGAGAGAAAGAGTCAGAGCTGTGTGGAGCTGCCCCTGGTAGCCTACAGAGAAAAGGTATGGGAGAGCTTTGAATAACAGGGTGCTGATGCTTGGAGCCTTCTGATGGTTTTAATGGAGTGCTTTGAGAGCAGTGTCCATCTTGACTACCACAGGTTATGTCTGGATTGTGTTCCATGTACTGTAGACCTGTAGACATCCATGCTGTGGGAAGATTGGCTTTTAGCCAAAGAAGAGGGAGCTTTATATTGATGCCCATTGGTAGAGGCTAGTGATTTCACTATCTGTTCCAGCAAAAAGACATGAAACACTTGAAAGCATCTTGTGTCTGTTTATGTAGTATAAGTCTACATTTGTCTTTGTGCTTCAGCTTTCAGTTGAGCTGCAGGCACATATTTAGTTATTTGTGGGAGAGAAGGAGAAATCTAAAGTGGCTGGACAAGCTGGTAGCTAAAACTGTCCCTTCTGTGCTATTGGCTGTAAAACCTAGTGTGTCTCCACTTTTGCACTGCTTGGGCACAAAATATCCCTTCGAAGACGACAAACAAGTAGATTATGACCTCATTTGAGCCTATGCTGATGAACATTCATGCCTTACACATATGACAATTTAGTCCAATTTTTAGAATTATCTCGAAAAATGCAAAGTCTGTGAGGCACTGTGGAGAGTGAATTGCTTTCTTGCCTCTGAAACTACTTATGTCAAATGACAGGTGAGGTTCTCTGAGGGGGGCAAATTTAGCCTCCTGTACTTCCTGCTGTGACTAGAAGCCTGCAATCTCAATTATTTTATTCCTATATTGTTGATTGCAATGAGCTTGCTCTGTGTGGGCACAGGAAGATTTTACCTTCTGTATTGGTTTAGGCTGGGCTACAGTTAATTTTCTTCCCAGTAGCTGATATGGGGCTGTGTTTGGATTTGTGCTGCACAGTGTTGATAACAGGGATGGCTTTGTTACTGCTGAGCAGTGCTCACACAGAGCCAAGGCCTTTTCTGCTCCTCACCCCACCTCCCCAGTGAGGAGGGCAGGGGTGCACAAGTTAGGTGGGAGAGGACTCTGCCAGGACAGCTGAGCCCAGCTGACCAAAGAGATATCCCACACCATATGGCAACATGCTCAGTACATAAAAGTGGGTGAAGGGGAAGAAAAACCAGGGATGTTTGGAGTCATGGCATTTTGTCCTCCTGAGTAATTGTTATGTGTGATGGAGCCCTGCTTTGCTGGAGATGGCTGAGCACCTGACTGTGGATGGGAAGCAGTGAATGAATTCCTTGTTTGACTTTGCTTGTGTGCACAGCTCTTGCTTTACCTACTGAACTGTCTTTATCTCAACCTACCAGTTTTCTCACTTCTACTCTGATTCTCTTTCCCATCCCACTGAGGTGGGAGTGTGTGAACAAGTGGCTGTGTGGGGAATGGTTCCTGGCTGGGGTTAAACCACACACTTCCATAGATCTAAATAAGCTCTGTTTTAGGGCTGCTGTCCTCCACACTAATCTCCCTGCAGGCCTGTAGGAATAGAGACTTACTGTAATACTGTATTCTCTCACCTTGGATACCCGCCTGCCAACCTAGGTTAAGGGTTTTGGAGAAGATTTATCAGGCCAGGCTTACATTGATTGTGGAGACTTTTTACACAGAAAGCATTTTTGTGGCTTCCTTTCCTACCCATTATTGTGGTCCCACCCAAGATAAACTGCAGCTGTCAGCAGATCCCAAAGATGTAAGAGTAATGCTTTCCCATCCATTCCAAGTTTCAGGATAGAAAAGTTTAGAGAAGTGAAGCACTATCCCCCTGCCCGCCTCCCTGGCTGCTATGCTAGCGAAGCATGATACTTACCATGATATCTGAGAGACACAGATTGGTTTACTGCTCTTGTTCTCAATTAGGACAAAAGTCTGCCTGAGATTTTGAACCTACTTGATGTCTCAAAGACTGCGTGTCTCAAAGGCAGCATGTAGAGTGAAAAGATTGCCCATGGCACCCTTCTGATGCAGGGATTTAATGCACTGAAGATAAACAGCATATGTATTTACTGTCCATTAGGTGAGTCAAGCGACTGGAGAGCGATCATTTCTTTCCCTGACATTTTCTCATGTCCATGCATCAGCATCATGTCTTTTACCCATTTTGACAAAAATGGTATCATTATTTGCAGAACTTTATGAAATATGATTCTTAAGGGTGGAAAACTAGCTGTCTTACACCCTTCTGACACCTGAGTGATGTGTGACTAAAACCAAAATTATCTAGACATTTCTGCAAGAAAATAGTAACTTGAGCAAACCAGAGATCATGTGGACTGACACATATTCTTGGGAAATCTCTGCTGATGGAGTTTTCCATATATTGGGCATTTAAGCTTCCCATCACAGAACTGGATCAGTCCCTTGCCCTGACTTTTACAAGCTAAAGGATTTAGGAGGTTCTTAGAAGAAGCAGTCTAGGTTAGAAAGTAGAGCAGTCTAGAATTGTTAACCAAATAATTGTAAAAAATCTCAAAGTATTTTATAGAAAATCCACATTAAATTTGTAGCTCCCATCCATGCTTTCAAGGCAGTAAACAACTCTGCCCACACAACTTTCTTCCCACAAATTCACATGCTGTTTTTGCCAATATTGTCTCTCAACTGCTCCTTTTGTGTCTCTCCCACACAAAACTATTTGCTGGGATTCCTCTCCACCTCCAGGCTTCCAACATTTGTGATAAAAGTCTGTGTATATACATATTATTTTATTTTTTATATTTATGCATTATCATATGCATATATAAAATGTGATCTCCCTTTTAATTGTTCCTTAAATGGATATCTTGCCCCAAAGGTGAAGGCTCTACTACTCCCTTGACTTCCTTTGTAATATATGAATTTATCCCTGAATGATGATTTCATGTGTGTTTTGTAACTCTGGAGAAAGGATTGCATTAATTTTTTCTAAACTGTCATGTATGCTTAAAGTGACATGTACAGGATAAGGCATAATAACAGATGCAAATGAGTTTCCCACAGTCCCTGAACTTTGAAGAACAACTAGCAGTAGCCTGGAGCTAAAAAACAGACTGCTTGGGCTACCTGTCAGAGAAAGTCCTTAACAGATGTATGTATGTATATAGCATTTTGGTCATATAGAGAATATGATGGCAAATACTCCAGGAGGAATTTACAGAATGAGAAAATTGGTTGCCAGCGGTTGTGGAGTGCTTTGCCAGCGACATGCTAGTGATGCCAATCCTGATGGGTTATGCTGGCAGGGAGACTACTAAGGTGTCATCTGTATGATATTTCCCCACATACACATCTTGTATAAAACTGAAAGGGCTGCTGCCTGCTCATTAGACTTGGTCTTTTTTTTCCTATTGTATGGAAACAAAGTGATCTGCAGTTTCCCACTGCAAGACCATTTGGTTGTACAATTGTACCTGAACGTGTTCACCTCATGCTGAAATAATGAACCAGCTGACCTAGAAATTACTACTAAAAAGTACCTCTTCTCACTAACCTCTTCCTCTTCTAGTTTGGTAACACTTAAAATATAATTATCCTTACTCTTTGATATCTACAGTCATTTGTCTTTATGACTCAAAAAAGCCATTGCTTTTTAATTTGTGTGAGCCTGTTAAAGGTAGTGAAGAAATGACAGTAAAGTCAGAAGTTCGAGAAGGAGACTGAGAAACCAGTGAAATAGCTGAGATGTTCTGATCTTGCCACATGAAGTTCACTGGAGGCCAGGATGATAGTTTCCCTTTAATGGCATTGAGAAATGCTAGAAATGCTTTGTGTTAGAGAGGATATTTTGTGTTTGGCTTTTGCAGAACCATAATTGGGTTTTTTTGGTTTTTTTTGTGAAATGAAAACCATGTGAAAATTTGAAGCTGGGTTCCTTTGCATCAGTGCCCTCAAAATTTTTTGTAGACTATTTTAAAATTACAGTTTGGTTTTGGTTCCTTTAATTTACATTTTTTTCCTCTACCATCATGCTTTGCTATGGTATCATGGGGAGATCTGTTCATATGCAGTCATTGTTTTGATGTCAGTTTTCAATGAAAAATAATTTTAAGGTTGCAAAGCTAAGCAGAATTAAAAAGTGTAAGATTAAATCAACAAATTATTTTCCCAGAATATGAGTCTACTTGTGCTGTCCCTATTTACTCTTAAGATCTCCTCCTTTTAAATTATGCGTGAAGTATGCTCTGACTCTGTGGGGAAAATTGTGTATCCCTGTAGAGCTGCAGTGAGTCACTGTCAAGAAAAACGCATGGGTCTCCTAAAAACATGACATCTATTTTTGTATAGGGTAGAGAAATCAGAAGGAACTGAGAATGTTAATGTGAGAAAGTGTATCATGGAAGATGTGTCCTTCTCTTTGGGAAATTAGAGGAAATTCTGGTAAAGGTGACATGATCCTCTGCAGTGTTTGAGAGGATGTTGAGCAGCAGTGCATGCTGAGTTTCTGGCACAGGGTGGTTCCTGGAGCAATGTAGGGTGCTGCAGCCTGGCCCAGCCCACATAGAGGTGCACATTGCCGTAGCTCTGTTATGTTAAAGGCAAAGGCTTGGTTGTGTATCTGTTGGTTCTCTGCCTCCTGCAATCAAATGGGATGTTTTGTCTTCCACTGTGGTTTAAGAGGAGTTTCACTTATGAAGCTGTCTTGCAGAGGCAGTAAGACAGGAAATGTGAAAGATAGGTGTCTAACAGCAGTCAAGCTGCTAAACTGGCATGTTGGGAAGGTTAGTTCCATTACGTGTGCCAAAAAGATTAATAGATAATCCTTCAAAGTACTAAACATTATTATTAAATTATCTGAAAGGGTTTAAATTTCCCGCAGAGCCAGGCAAAAGAAGAAAGGAAACCCACAATCCACCTCATCAGAACCATCAGGGGTATCATTTTCTGCAAGGGTAGTCAGAAGAGATCAAAATTTGACTTCTTTCTGGAGGTTTCTGCTGTCTCTTATTGTATAAATTTAGCACCAACTGGCAGGTGGAAACAGTCTGGCAGAGCTGAGTTTCTGTTCTCTCACCAAGAGTTTGTAAAGCTGATACTATAGGAGCTGGTACTAATGTACCTCTTTCACTGTGGTGCTAAACAGAAAGCAGTCTGCCAAAGGATGCATGGCTTGTCAAACTCCTCTGAAAATAAAAAAGGTAAAATATACAGGTTGCCCAAAGAGCACCCCTTTTCTTTTTGTCTTGTAATCAAGGGCTGAAGAAAAATCAGGGAACTGCCACAGCAGTTGTTAAGGAAAACGATGAATAATTAGAGATTTTCTTGCCCATGAAATGCTGAAACATTTAATGCCCTACCAGTTGTAGCTAAACTGATGGAGTAATTAAGAGCATGTTGAGGGTGTTTACACACTGGAGTGGTGTGTACATACAGCTGAAAAGACTAGAACTATTGCCAGAGTGGGAGACACATACAGGAGACTCAATTAAGAAGAGTAATACTTGGGCTGGCTGTCTTTCCTGATGAGCTCTGCTCTGTTGTAAGGAGCCTTGGAAGGGAGGCATGGCTTCTTATATCTAGGACTTAAAAAGGTTTAGTGGCCTGGAGGGATCAATTGGAAATGTACAATAGAGAACAATCTCACAGTAGCAGGAGGGTGGAATGCATCAGCTAATGACTGTGTTCTCCCTTTCTGAAATTGCAAACTGCCCACAAATTTTGGATGGGATTGTTAAACAATCCCTAATAGAGTGGTTGCCTCTGTAGCTAGTCAGTTTGCTCACTTAGTCATGATAAAGGCATACAAAAATTAAATTCTCCATTACATGTCTGATATTTCTCAGCTACCACAAAGCAACACAGGTTTTTGCCTCAGAACTACCATTGCTACAAGAACTGTAGTGACAGGGAGAGGTGTAACACTTGGGGTACTAATCCCCAAATATTAAAATGGATTTTCAGAAAAGGGATATATCTAACATACCTCATTTCTTCTTGTTTCCAAATCAAAACATTTTTTTTAATGTAATTGCAAAGAGTTGAAATTCTACATAATGCTTAAACAACTAATTGACCTGACACTGTGGACTTCCCGTGTGCTTTGCCAAGCTATGCCTTTGAATAATTTACCAAAAGAATGGTAATAAACCATAAAATATTAAACAAGCTTTCTACAGAACATAAGTTGGAGGGTTTTATTTAAGCTGTGAGTCTGTTAATTTCTCAGACAATCAGTGTAACTCTGTCAACATGACCAAACGTGGTTTGCGAGTCCACTGTCTTTCATCTGAAAGAGGCTTTTTGCTGATGTAGTACATTACAATATCTGAGCATTAATGTTACTCCTGCTCCACTGGGATAGAGTCTGCTGTGTCTGAATATAAACTGTTGAGTCTAATAGCATAGATCTAAGAATATAAACCCAGTCATATTTGATCAGACCAATAGACAATATAGATCCATATCTTGTCTTCAACAGTGGTCACAAACAAGCATTACTTAGGCCAAAACTCAAGGTCAATGAGCTTGGAGGCAGTAGACAATTGAATAAAAATACATGGATTACAGTGATAAATTAAAAAAAAAAAATCTTTGAATCTTTCTTTTATTTAGAGAACTATGTTTGGTACAATAGCTGAGCATCTTTTTGTGTTTTTCTATTATGGAAAACACTGCTTTAATTGTGATCACAAATGAATGGATCATTGAAAACCTACACAAATGGGAGTTTATTGGAATGTTCATCTTTAATTCTTGAATACATGTAGAGCTTCCCATTTTAAGTGATAGTAGCCACTCTCTGTGTTTGAAATAGAGGCTGGATACTAAGAGCATTTTTGGAGAGATCAGTGGATACTGACTTTTGGAAAAAGGTGTCTTGCAATCCCAGTCAGCAAAAATAATAAAGACAGTTCTTTATGAATTTACTTTTTGTGTGAATTCCCAAAAAACAGCTAATAAGAGAGGAATCATAGAATCATAGAATATCCTCAGCTGGAAGGGACTCACAAGGATCATCAAGTCTAACACCTGGCCCTGCACAGGACAACCCCAAGATGCATACCATGTACCTGAGAGTGGTCTACCTCTCAGTGAAAAACTTTCTCCTGATATACAACCCAAACTTCCCCTGACTGAGCTTCATACTGTTTCCTCTAGCTTTGTCCTTGGTCATGAGATGAAGAGATTGGTGCTGGCCCCTCCTTTTCCCCTCATGAGGAAGCTGCAGACTGCAATGAGGTCTCTTCTTCTCCAGGCTGAACAGACCAAGGGACCTCATTTGGCTTCCCCTCCAGGCCCTTCATTGTCCTCGTGGCCCTCCTTGAGATGCTATCTAATAGCTTGTATGTGTTTAGTTAAAAGATAATGCTATCAAAAGAAGTCTGCCCCTTATCCCTTATCTTGGGAGATTTTGAGAAGGTCACCTGCTTTCTTAGCAAGATAACTGATCTTACGGATGGGAGGCATCATAACCTCAAGAATTACTATTGTCTTTAAGAGGCTGAATCAACAATCAGTAGCGGGCCTCTCCAAACTGAGTTATACTGGAGAAGGTTGAAAGCGATACTGCTTTTATTTATTTGGTTTATAATTCCTGTCCTTTGCTTATATTCAAGTTCACATTTGATTTCTTGGATAGTCAGATACGTTGCCTGTATTCTGTTCCTGGCCCATTCTTTCTCAGTCCCCATAGGAACAGAGCTGTGCTACTGACTGAACTTCTAACCAGTAAACATTTTCTCTCTTTTCGTACATGTAACCTGAAAGCTCAGCTTGTCTACCAGCGTGTACATAAGGACATCAGGAAAGGTGGTGAGAATCTGAAGCCCAGTATTTTGTTGGCACATTCTAGGCTGTCTAATATTAATTGGAACCATCAAGATCTCACAGCTTTCAGTTGCCCTGAAGAGATGGCTGAAGTTAGATAAGACAGTAATGAAACCATTGAGAAAAAGTGGTTAGATGGAAATACTCCTCCCCAATAGCAATCACTCCCACTGAATGCAAGCCTTAGGGTCCACTTCACCTATACTGCACAGTCAGTAGCTCTGGAGGTGAAAAATGTTTATTATCATCTGTGGCTGGCAAGAAGATTGTGCTGGGTCCTGTTAATGTTAAACTGGTCAGTGTAAGTGATGTAGGTCCAAGGTACTGACTGGAATGATTGCAAATGTTAATATATAGGAGTAATTTGTCATGGAATGAAATAGAAAGTCTGAAAAGGGCACAAAGTTTTGAATAAGCAAAAATTTGCAAGATAATGAGACTGATTAACTGAACTGTATTTCCATTAAAATTGTGATAGAAAGTTACTGTGATGAAAGAACCATTTTAGAGGGAAATTAATGATGAGGCTTCTGGAGGATCTGTTCAGAGACCAATCCAATTTTTATTTTTTTCTTAAAATATTGACACAAAACCAAAATTATGCTGATGAAATTATGTCTGGCCCAATGTAGGGAGATACCATCAGACGACAAACTGGGATGTGGTACAGAAAGAACCAAATGACCTTAAGAATCTGAGTCTGAGGGACAGGTTGATTTTTAATATTTCGGAGTATTAACATCATGCATAGAATTAATGACCAAAAATTTTGGGACACACTCAGAGTTCATGAGTTGAAAATTACAAAGTGGGAGAAAGATGCAGGATATCTGTGAGATATCAGTGCAATAAAATAATAAAAAACCAAGTGCAATCTTAGAACTTTTCTCAAGCAAGTGAAAGAGGAAATAAAGTACTAACAGCAAGATACAAAATATTACTAGTAAGCATTTGAGAAAGCATGTTCAGGAAATGAGAACTAAAGCAGAACAGAAGATGAGGGGAATGGAGACTTCTTAGTACAAAGGAAATTAACTTAATTTGGTTGGTTTCGCCTTGGTAATCCAAAGGCAAGAGGACAGAGGTTCTGGAAATTCGTAGTGGAGCCTGAGGAAGGCAGGTGGGAGAGGAGAAGAGGTCTTTCAGCTGAAGGGCAATGCTGGCTTTTGAGTAGAGCCAAGAAATACTGAACTTCCTTCTAATTTTCAGACTTCTGATAGTCAGAGTAGTGACATTCTGGGACAGCCTTTTAAATAAAATTGTGGGAGAAGAAACGCAAGTGGTTTTACCATGGACTGTGATCAGTATAAGAGAAGGATATATGACAGGCTTCTTGCAATAACAGGAATCATTAACAGCCTTTCTTTCACTCAACTGGCATTAAAAACCCTAATAAATGTTTCCAGCAGCAGCTGAACCAATAAAACCTGGTTTTTTGGAGGATTTTGTCTTGAGGTAGGGCTCTCCTGTAGATCCTTTGATGTTTGAAGAGAGGCTGCTTGCTTCTCATACTGCAGCAAGAGCATTCCTGCATTTTCTTACTCGTCTGCCTAGCTCCACAACATTAGTGAGGAATCTACCACCTCTGATGAATTTGGTTCAAATGGGCTAACAGGTTTTTGGAAGAGATGTGTAACAGTATAAAGGTATTGACTCATTTCTTTCAAAAAACAGACCAAACCCCCAAAGCTTTTGAGGGAATACATTTCTTATTTTAGAGGTGATTCAGCTAGATGGCTTAAGCAACATCACACCCATCTTGCTTTCCAGTAGAATAAACACCTCACTGCTCTGACAGACTCTCCGGTAATGGGAAATTGTGTAAGAAGCCTACTGCTCCCTGCTGAAGTCCTTGTTCTGTCAACCTGGTTGCTCTTCAGATACACAGGAAGACTCAAACTATACCATAACAAAGCTGAATAGATTACTTTCTTGACAGAGGAGGAGTGGTACTGTTTGTTCTCTGGCTCATGTTTTATCTTCAGGCCTAAGAAAGACAAAATCCAGGAAATACAATGTAGAAAAAGGAGCAGAAATTAATAAGTTTCTGTAATTGACTTCATTTATTACTTACAAGTAAAGGCTTGTGAATGAAGCAGCCCAAAATCTGGTTGTGTTTTCAGTCTGAATGAAAAGTAACTCCTTAAAAGAAAGATTTTAAAATTTTCTTTATCTTTGTTCCCTCTAATTTACATAGGACTGGTTGCAATTTATGTTTATGTAGTCCTAGCCTAAACTCCACATTGTCATTTTTTATACTGTTAAGCAAAGCCTCTGTTATTTTTCAAATCTCCTGGACTATGCACCAAGGGAAGCAGATGGATAAAATATGACTTCAAAAGTACAGACATCCAGCACAGACACTGAAATGTTGAATCCTGTAAATGTAAAGACATTTACATTTGTAGTTTTTCAGTTTGCTGCCCAACCTGTCTTCCTGCCTTTGTATTTATCTCTGTGGTGAACACTTTTGACCATAAACTCATAAGTGTATGACTGTCATATGTGAGAGAGAGTATGGAAGGAAGGAGTAGTTAAAGGAAGTGTTTGAAGGGACCTAAATTTATTCTTTTGTTGGTGCAACTGTGGAATGTAGGAATGTAAATGAATTTCAAATTATAACAGAAAGAATGTAGGTGGAAAACCAAATGGACTTGGTAGGAATGGTTGAGAATACAGGCTGCATGTTTGTGGCTTGCAGATTACCAAGCATCCTGAAGTCTTGTTCAGTCAGCTGTTTGTGAGCTGAGAATGCTACTCATCTCCTATGTCCTGGGCAGGTGATGACACCAGGCACAGTGCACAAAAATGCTGCATGCACAGTAACCAGGGGAACTTTTGGTGCTGGTTGTGAGCAAAAGCAAAAGAAACATTTTTGCTCACGGCAAAGGTGCTATATGGATGGAGATGATACGCCTGTTTTGGACTGCAGTTTCTAAGCCCCTATCCATAAGACCTCTTCCTGTTCCCAGTATAATTGTGGTAAAAACTCTACTGATTTCATTGCTGTAGGAACAAGGAATAATGCCTTCTGAGAACAAAAAGAATTTTGTGAATTTCCACTCAAACCAATACAAGCAGATATATTTCATTCTTCATGTCCTGTTTACACAACAGTCCAAATAATTTTGAGATGCTAAGCAGCAACAACAAGCCTTGTAAGTATTTTTTTCTTGTTGGAGCACAGTAATCTACTTGTTGAAGACCTGAGAGATACTGCAAAATAATTTACAGGCACAACAGGGTACACTGGTTCCAGCTGGTGCCAGTCTGATGTTGCCTGAATGCCCCTTGCTAAGGCTTCTTCAAACCCCTTAATTCTAGTATCTTTAGTAACTCCAGATCTTGAATCATCTTGTATCTGCATTCTGTCCTTGCAAGAAATGTGCTTTAATCAAAGGCTCTTCTCAAAAAAAAAAAAAAAAAAAAATTGGTCATTTTTCTTTCAAAGATAATTGCCTACATGTAGGCCATGAAATGCCACATTACCATACAAAAACCCTTTAAGAAAACACTGAGGCCTGTTGAGAGCACATTCTGTTAAGGAATTCAACTGTCTTCTGTGTTTAGTAACATTTAAACCTAGTTCCATGAATCTGAAAATATTTTAGCAGTGCCCAGCTTGCAAGCCCTTTCCTGAGATGGAAACTGAACACCCTTGGTCAAAGTGCTGTGACAGTGCTGGGTAGACAGATTTGGGGTACCGCCTGCAGATTCTGTGGTTTTATTGGAAAGACTTCCCTTCCTACTGATTTCTCAGCATTCCTCTGTCTTTCTCAAAGGACTCTTCATGGAAATAAGCTAATCTTTTCAAATTCATTCATTCTTGCCACTGGGTGCTACCCGCTGCCAGAACCTTCCTGGTCACATAATTATCCCTGCAACTGCCAGCAGTGTGCTGCAGAGGATTATGCAGCAGAAGCACATGAACTGCTAAATAAATCCTGTTTTCTTATAGATAGTATCAGAAAGGAAGGACAAAGAGTAAAACAGGGGAATATCACTGAAAGAGACATAGCTGCTCTTGAGCTCAGATATCTTTTGCTGGTTTTGGGTTGATGGCTACAGTGCTGTATATGCAGCTCAGAATTGGGATGAACACCCTGGAGCTGTAACTGAACACTAATTAGAGCTCCTTTGCAATAAAATGGGATCTCCTCATCCATTTTAAAACTGGACGAGCCAAAGAAAATAACTCCTTCTTTGGCAGACATATAGGCAGCATGTTAATTAATAGGGCTTGTAATTTTTATGATTCTTTGACATTGTCCTTCAAACCCCTGCAGGTTTAATGGGCCTGTAGTCTTATTGCTTGGGAGTCTTAGAGAACACTTTTTCTGTGTGTGCTGTAGCCAGGAGGGAATACGCACATGTGAATGCTTCATCAGCAAGCTGTGAATACTGTGCTCTCACTTTTGATCCTGTCTCTGAGTTTTCAATCTGAGGTCAATATTTTTCAAGCCAGAAACTAATGTTGAGCACCTTACATTCAAATTTTGAGAATTCTGCTTCATGGAAATGTAGCTGTTTTTATGTAGAAGCCTTTCAAATAGATTTAATGTCTGACACTATGTACCTAAGTGTTGGCACAAGCAATCTTTTCCCACAGTCCACTCAGATAAATGATGACATTACTTGAATATTTGCCATTGTAAATATTTAGGGTTGGAGAAATAACCTGCTACCCTGGCTTTGTTACAGTAAATGCTGGAGCTGGTTTTGCCAACAGCTTAAATAATGGAAATCTTTGTCTCACCTTATAGGTGAAGATCATTCAGATGTATCTGAAAATGAATGCAGATATCATCTCTCTTTGCATGATAGTACCAGCCATTTAAAGACTCAAAACGTGATGGTGTGGGAAGATATTACCTAAGAACTTCCCTCTTCTGTACCTTTTTCTAGACTGGTGGACAGCAGGCCTGGCTTGGAGAACTGAAGGGCATTAGGAGCTTCCAGACATTAAGGGTTCCTTCTCTTGATGATGACTCTCCTTGTACAAATAAACTCTCCAAGAATAATACTACCCCATGTGTTCTGTGAGATTTCCTTTAATAAGCTTGTAAGGGTATGTACATACTCCTCAACAGACTGTGATGCAGAGATCCCCAGCTGATAATAATAACTGTATTAGCCCTGGAACTGGAAGAGGTACAGGTTTGTCCTCCACATAATTAAATGTGCTAAGATTAAAAAAAAAAACCAAAAACCACACCAAAACCACAAGGCTCCATAGTTCCAGAGACACCTCCCTGGAAAGAATTTTTAGCCATACTTCTGCCAAAACTCTGCCTTGTGGGACAGAGTGTGGATTGCCCCCAGAGGAGCTTTGGAAGGAAGATGGAAATTTGTCAAATCACATGTGCATCTGTGTGGGAGAGGGGGAGGAGGTGAAGTCTCTTTGTCCATTGGGTGTACCTCAGACAGGATATGTCTACACTGCCCTCAGACTAGTGGTGTGTTCAGAGATACATCCTAGCTAGATTTGAACTGCCTCATTTTGCCATTGGTTCAGTGCTGCACAGAGCCCAGCATAAGCTCCTTTTCTTCAGCTCCTTAGCTGGATTTTGCTCCCATTCCGACCTTCACTCTGTGAGATCAATATTGCACACGGTACCCAGTGTAGCTAATTTTAAACATGGACACATCTCTGTGCTGCACAGTAGTCAGTGGGATGGCTGTATACCCAGCATGGCAGGAATACATTCCTGTTGTCACTCGTCATTCTCAAATCTCTCCACAAGAACAGAATCCTCCACAAACAGGAGGCAACCTGAGCTCTGTTGTGGTTCATTAGGAACAACGAGCCCTGCTGTGCCCACATCCCATCTGATGTGTTGCTCTTGGATTCCTGTTGTTTCCTGTTTTACTTCCCCCCCACTGCTTCCTGCCTCTTTGCTGTACCTGATGTGGTGAACAGATGAAGCCTCTGGGGAACAGGGTCAATGCTGTGAGGTGTCCAGCACAGTTTGGGGCATGATCAGATACTCTGCTTGCGCTAAGCCCTTCTTATGGTAAGAAGCTCTGCTGATCCCCGTTTGTTTGTTGCCAGGAGTGTGAAGGTTGATCTAGGTAAGAAATCTTTCCACTGGGAAATACTGTATTTCAGAAGTGAATTACACCTGAAAATAAAGGGCCAGATTTTCAGTCCCCAACAAGATTCCTTTGAACAGGAGGAGTGACATGGATATATGCCCTCCACACCAGCCTCACAATTGGTTCTTGTGCTGTCATTGCTTGAATGAACACAATGGACTTATTTTGTGATTGCTGCCTTTGGCTTGAGGGTTATATTGAAGATAGTAGTGGGAAGCGCTAGGATGCAATGCAGTTCATCAGTCCTCAGGTTAGAAGAATGGTTTGAAAGGAAACTGTGGACAGAATGCCCTGAAGCTTTTTGAACACAAACTGTCCCCTGCTCACTTCAGAGTTAAAAGCTAGAAAGGGCATTATCTACCTTTGATTCCCCTGCCAAAGTAAAAGCTCATGCACCAGATAGTCTTTAATTTCAGATCCTGGTCCTATTTTGTGCAGAGCAACACCTGCAGAGTCAGTATTTTGACTAAAATGGCAAAGACTCTCATTGCTTGTACTTGGCTATAAATGTATCCTCAGCTAGAGCTGTGTTATTTCCTAAATTACATTTTCCCACTATGGGATTTAAAGGACCCCATGGGTTGACATAATTGTTTAAAGATTATTCTGATGGGGGGTAGCTTGTTGTTTTATACGTTTTAAAACATCAGGTTGAATGAAAACTGGCAGCTGCTACCAATGAAACAAACCAAAAGAAGGTTTTTCAGATCTCTTTCTTCCTAACAGAAGTCAGAGTATTCTTTGGTGTACAGCATTTCTGCAGTGAGGTAGTTCCTAGTTGTTTTCCTTTCTTTGAATCTGGACTGAGAGCTGAGATAAAATATCTGATTAAGTTATACTGAAAGAGAAGGAAAATCCCTCTAAGTTGATGGTAAAAGATGACGATCGACCTTTTTCCACAAAGGACTGGATTGGTTTTCAAAATGTTGTGCTAGTGTCTCCTACAAACCAGATTCAGCAATGAATGGGAATATCATCCTGAAGATAACAGTTCTTTCAGAAACAGCGTATCTGTTACGGTGTTATCAGGAAGCTGCAAAAAGCTTGGATTTTTGTTACAGTAAATGCTGGAGCTGGTTTTGCCAACAGCTTAAGTAACAGAAATCTTTGTCTCACCTTATAGGTGAAGATCATGATCATGAAGATCATGAATGCAGATGTCATCTCTCTTTGTATGGTAGTACCAGCCATTTAAAGACTCAAAAAGATGATGGTGTGGGAAGATATTATCCAAGAACTTCCCTCTTCTGTACCTTTTTCCAGACTGGTGGACAGCAGGCGCACTAATACTTTGCAAGAATTAGTGCTTTTAAAAAATCAAGCAGATGGCAGCATTGACTGTGTTTGTGAAGGGAAGTTTGCAAAGGCTACAGTTCCCAGTCTGTGATATCACACACATGTTCAAGTGCAGGATCTTTGGAGTAGAGCGGAGGAGGAGCAGCCACATGTACCAGGCGTTAAGCACGGAAGCGTTTTTTCCATAACCCCAGTGGAAGCTTACAAGTTGGTTTCCAAACTAGGAAGTGAGATCTAAATATTCTGTGTGAAAATAGATTGGTGCATTGGTAGAGCAGAATTCCCTTTCTCTCCTGTCCTGTCCCCACCCTATTATGACACCTTAACAGTAAAGACCCATATCTAAATAGGGTAGAAATTAAAAAATATTTTACTAGAAGCAGAAAAACCCCAAACAAATCTAGGGCTCAAATACAAAATGGAAAGGAAACACCTGATGGAGAAGGAGGTTTCAGCTGAACAGATTTGCTAAGAATTTCTTTTTGCAGACAGCTTTCATTGAGGGGGAAAAATCAAAGGGTTGAACATTTTTTCAAGCAATAAAATGGATTTAAAGAGCTATTTTCAGTCCCTGGATTTGTCTGTCAAACTTGATGGTACCTGCACTACAGAAAAGAGCAAGAAGAGAGGTCACTGTGCCTCACAGAAGGTGTAAACTGGAGGAGAGCTGAGCCTCCAGGGGGAAGTGTGGGCATGAAGCATATGCCAGTCTAGGGAGTTGTGGTTTGACATTGTGCTGAGACAGAGCAAACCTAAGATTTCCCTCTGGGAACACTGAAACATTTAATATTTTCATCTTTGAGGGAAAAAAAAAGCAGAAATATCATTAGTTTGACAATTCTGAAAGTCCCAGTTACCTAAGAAAAAACCCTAATCCCAGTATGTTTGTAGAAAATGGCCCAGAGAGAAAAGAATTCTTTGTCCATCCTTTATTCCACTAGGAGACTGTTACGCTATCTTGCAGGTAAGAGATGAACTGAAGGTCTCTCAAATTCAGAAAGTGTTTCTACAACATGTACAAAAGCACATTGGGAAAATACCTAGAACTAATAGGCAGATCTTGGAAAAAAATCTGGCAACTTTGCATGCCCCCCCCCCCCAAAAAAAAAAAAAAAAAAAAAAGAAAAAAGAAAAAAGAAAAAAAAAGGGAAAAAGGTAAAGAGGTACAAGGAAAAAGAAGGGGTTTGTAATCAAGTTCTGTCAGCATGGGATGAAATCTTGTAGACACCGAGGGAGCACCAGCATAGTAACCAAAACCCAGTGGGGCTGTTTTTCCGAGAACAAAGCTGCTTTCAGAGGGCTATTGTTTCCATTAGAGAATATTGTGCTCTGGCAATGAAATCTTCATGTGTTTTATGCATTCGGCTGTTTGTCAGTGAAAGTGCTTTATCACATGTTTGTCACCCGGCAGGATTCAGGCCCAGATCTCTTCTAAGTGACTAATGCTATCACCTTTCAGCCTGAGACTGACAAACTCACAATCCCCTATTACTGTCACCATTGTGGGCATGCTGAAGTATTAAAAGCTCTTTCTTGTTCCATCAAAGGAAGAATTAACCTTTTGATCTACTTTGTAGCATTCTGAACCCTGGGTTGTTTGTTTCATGTTAATGAAATTCAATCTTTGTGCAACAGCAGAGGCTTCTTAAGTCTTACAATTCTTCAACAGAGGCCGGGAATGGAAACCTGATCTCACAAGTATGGTCTGAAGTCTTGCTGTCAAGGTCATTCAGCCTTTTCTGAACAGAAGCAAACTGCAGGAAAAAAAGAATATAAAATGTTTTCTGCTTTATTTTTGACTACTTATTGGACAAAAGATATTTTTCTCTTTCATCTTTAATATTAGGTCTAATAACAGTCCTATAAACAGTCTCCTATCAAACAATTGTATCAAAGCAGTGCTGTGAAAATGTCTTCTATTCTTAACTCTGTGTCAGAGAATGGCTGGGAAGTCAGTGCTGAATTAATTATATTAGAGATTATTCTAGGTATTTCTAAGACTTTGGTTCATCTCTGTATATCAAGAACATGTGTAGAACAGCATTACTGGTAGATTTTTGGAAGGATACTGGTGGATGGTTCTTAGTCCAAGAGCTGAGGATGACACATTGGAAGAGTGATAATGACACTAGATTCTGTCATTGATCATTAAAATAGTAGTGCTGGGCAGGAAAGATGCTGGCATCGTCTGGCTGGCAGGGCAGATTTGTTCTTCAAAGCACAGTTTGCAGTGTCATGCCACGTAATACAACATATGAGGAAAAGAGCCTGGCTTGCTGTTTGCAGCATTTTTCCACAGCCATTTTTCTTGTTTGAATCCCTTGCATGGAAGACATGCAATTTCCAAGACTCTAGAGCATGTTTTTCATTGCTTGAAGTAAATAAGTTCTGTGCACAGGTGGGGAATGCACTACAACTGCAGAGCAGTCATGTCATAAAACTTCTAAATTCCTTTTTTTTGTTTTGAAGAGGCTGTAGGGTAGGCAACTTGCAGTTCATGCACTCGTAACTCCTTGTGCTTGTAGTAAAATTATTGAAACTAACCTTTCACAAGATGTGGTTCAGGTAATACCGCAAGAATTCCTCAGCAGCTTTTTTGGAGCTTCCTTTGATTGCCAGAGCAGTGCAGACAGGTGGCTGAGTGTGCATGTGTGTGAGAGGGGCAGAGTATTTTTGTGTGACTGTGGATATCACCTGGTTCTGCTCAGGCTGTGAGACCACCTTGCATCCTGATATGTCGGCACATGCAGTGTAAGCTCCAAGCACAAATACAGAGGCACCGCCAACAACAAAATGCTTTGAATAGCTCCCAGACAAAAAAATAGGATTGTTTTTGTGTCTACATGAACAAGCAGCAAGATTCACTGTCTGCCTTAAAATTTAAAATGCAGTAAGTTGTATGAAGCTCAGTATGACTGTCATACTACCCCTTGTGTTCCAATGGAAACTGAGGCCACAAAGAGGGAAAAATCCTGGCTTGAGATGATACAGCAGTTCTTCAGCAGAGGCTGGGAGTGGAAATTTGACCTCACAAATACAGTTTGGAGTCTTAATGTCAAGGTCATTTAGTCTTATCTGTACAGAATGGAACTGCAAAAGAGAGAACATAAACTATTTCCCACTTGATTTTGAACTGTTTATTGGACCAAACTACAAATTTGTGTCTTACCATTAATACAGCTTCTTCATCCTTGCTTTGAAACAAAAAATATTTCAAAACATGGAAAGTGTCTGAAATTGGTAAATGTTTTGTTATCTAGTCCAACACTGTATCACTATTCTTTTTTTCTTCTTGGTTTCTTTAGGAGTGAAAAGAGACATCTAAAAGCTGGCATTGATACTTAATTTGTAGACTGTAAAAAGAGGAGATGTTTGGAAAAGTACATCAATATTGATTGGAACTGTGTCATTCCCAGTCCAGTTCATTCCTGTATCAAAGAGTAAACTCTTAATTCCCTGTTTCACTGATTACAAGATCTTGCAGTAATCCTAATAGCATGGCATTTAGCCTGCAAGGACCAGAGCTGCAGTGCAAGGGTGCCTCCCTCACCTGTTTTAATTCCTCTTCAACCCTCTGCAAAGCAAATTTAGAGGTAGAAAGTCTGGATGTGGTACAAACAACTTCTGCTCATGTCTGCTCTTGTTCCAATGACAGAAAGTGGAGTCCTCTTTTTCCTGACATGTGTCTAGCTTTCTGACCAGGCTGTATTTGCTTCCTTATTTTCATCTATCATCTCCATTTCTTAAATAATTAAAGAGCTTTCATTGACTTGATCTGCACTTTAATGCTTTGAATGCATATATGCAGCTGCAATTTTCACCTTCAAGCATCAGGATAAATAAGGATGTTGTGCCTCTGGACCATTCCAGCCTAGTGGTGATAGTCCTAAAGTAATCTGAGTAGCCAAGATGCTGAAGGAAAGAAGTTGGTTTTGATCTGTCCCACTAAACTCTTTTTCCTTTGCATCTTTTTGCAGATTAGTTATTTGTCCTCTGTAAATTAAAGCACTTGAGCAAGAAAAAGAAACAGAGAAACCAAGAAAAGAGTAATTTTGTAAAAAAATGTAATACAATGTTTTCAAAATTAAGAATATTTATTTTTATGCATTTGTAATAAAAACATTTCCATTGCAGTTACTGTGGTAGGTATTCAGACAGCTTTCTATATGACTAAGGATATATAACTGCATATTGAGTTTAGCAGTCCTCTGTTTTTAAATTTTATGAATAGTTAGCCTTTTCCAGTGGCTTTTACTGTGGAGCTGAATATTTGCTAGTATGGAGAAGGTGAAAATGCTCTGGAAGGAAGGCAGTATTGGAGATTAGAGAAGGAGAAATACCCAATTCAATTATTTTTTCCTTGGGATGTTCTTTGCTTCTTTTCTTTTTAGATTGAACTATCTTCTTTTAGATTTGCTTCTGTTCTTTTTAGATTGCACTATTTGTATCAAAGTTTCTCCATAAACTCAGTTCTTCAGTCATCTTTTCTTTGCAAGGTACACCACCCCTTTTGTCCAATTTTGAGAATTTTTGTGGCACTACTCTCACAGAATATGTCAAATCTTCCATTATTAGATACTGCACTAATCATTTTTTCCCAGCAATATATAATGGGAGCTGTTTCTTGAGTCCATGGTTTTTAGATTGCTTTTTTTTTGCCTACGAAGAGCAGCAGCAAGACTAGCTTCCTCATGCCCATCTTAAATCTTCTGAATGGACTGAATCCCAATACACATGTCTATAAGTCCTGTTCAAGTTCTGTCTCTAACAATTTTTTATTGCTTTCAAGATGGATTTTCAAAATATTTTTACCGTCTAGTATTCCCATATTGTAGGTATGAAGGAAAACCAGGCTGTTTTGCATTTCATACAGACATCTGGGGCAATATTACATATTTTGTGAGATAACAATAGGGAAATACACGTTCTGTAAACTAGATTGTACTGAATCCTACCTGACAGTTGGTTTTGGAGCAAAAATTTATCATCTGCATGATCTCATCTCATCTCAGTCTTCTGCTGTTATTTCATATTTACAGTCTAGACTAAATAACTTAATAGTTTTTATGCAGTTTGTCTCTTAAATCCAGCTATGAATCATATATTCTAGACATACTCTTGATCATGGAAACTTCAGCCTTTGCATTATACTTTCTAATGAAGCTAGCCTAGTTTGTCTCTTGTCCGGAAATATTATAAATAACATAAGCAAACAGTATACATTTATATTGAATGGCCCTCTTTCTCTTTCCCTAGCTTTCCCCCTTCCTCCTGGTAAGAAATCATCTATTTAATCATCTATTTGCTACAGTTTCTTTTAATGAAGATATGAAAAAATTTCTATTCTCTTCTGATTAAGAGAAATGTCTGAGTTCCGTGGTTTTTTTTTTTTTTTTTTTTTTTTTTATCTCTTATGTGACCAATTAGTAAATATGATTTTATTTGCCAGGTGATATTTCATGGGTGCCAGAGTTTTTGGGGAAAAATATTGTAACTGCTATAATGAGAGTTAGTTTACCATTTTATGATCAAGTCATAATTGCCTTCTAATACCCCATCTTCCAAAGGTTCTCATGCACATGGCCCTAACATGTTACTGTGCTTTAATCTTGGGCATTGGAATCTCTTCTGAGTATTTCTTTGTGCTTTTGGTTCTGTTTGCTTGTTATGGTGAAAGAGGGGCAAGAAGTTTCTGAATTTTACCAGATAATTTCACCTGCTTGAACTACCACACAGGGCTCTAATTAATGTCTTAATTTATACACAATGATTTTTGCTTAATTTTTCAACTTTTCCCCCCTCCAGGATAGGACAGATGATTTTTGTAGATATTTTTCATCCATTTAAAAATGAATCACAAAATAATTTCTCCAATATATGGCCCACTTACCATTGATAACTAAAACATTAAAGTGTTCTTCTTCATATTCTGGGCTTGCTATTCCATATGAAGAAATCCTCTTTTATATTATTATATTTGTATATACCAAAGAGCTCCTTCTTTTAGAAAGCCTTTTGGGCACTTCTTCACCTTTGTATATATTTCTCTGCACAATCCTCAACAGCACCATTTTAAACTCTTTCATTTACATTCAAGAAGGAGGTCCATAAGACTCTGGATTTTAAAAAAATTTCCATATTTGGTTTAAGTTTTAAAATTGCTTCTTTGTGACAAGTTGACGATCAGCAAGCCTTCTGTCACCATAGTGAAGTGTTCTTACAATCAGGGAGATGGCTGTATCTCAAACATTATGCAGCATTCACGAGCACATCCATTTGTTCAAGTCTCCTTCATTTTGAAGAATTTCATTGTCTTGCTGGGTTCACCTGCCTCTTTCCTTATATTAGAATCAGACATTTTGAAATCTGTTTCATACTAGCTCTTGCAGCAAAACAAATTGTCTTGATTTGCTTGTTCTCTTCGAGCTTATTTTCTAAAATGCTCTGAAGTTGTAAACAGCCTTGCTTCCTTAAAGGACAATGTGGCTGGCTGGACACATTCATTTGAAATCACTCATATTGCTAACCTCTGTGACTTCCTCACTTACAGAGTCTGTCTTTGCCAAATAGATGAGCTGTCTGGGATTTTCATGATATCAATGTTTTTTATGCTATTTGCATGCTTTTAATCTCTTGGAGAAAGGGAATTGTTCTGGAGTCATCTTGCATTTTCAGGCAACTCATAGTGAGGTAGTGGGAGGTTCTTAGAGAGCACCTCACCCCCATATAGAGAAAAAAATGGGACAAGACCAACCAAAGCCATGAAAAATGCTAGGATATGTGAGGTTTAACTGAAGCCTACTGCATATCTGAGAAATTATTGAGCTTTCTTGCATGTAGCCAAATAATTTTTGAGAATCTTTATGTCTGGTGCAGAGGTGAGGCTTTATTTAAGTGGGATTTGCGAATGCTGACAGGGAAGAAAGGTGTTTATGAACAGGAAGCACTTGAGTTCATTGGTATCTAGTATTTTGGAGCAAATATCTGATTAATCACAATTGACAAAGATGATCAAAATCATCCAGAAGGCTAAAATTAAAATATTTAGCATTGATCAGTAATCACTGTAGTGATAATTGATTCTGTCTTCAAGTGACGGTTAAATGGACATGTGGCAAAAGCTATCCATGGGTTTCTTTGTATTATCTTCTCTATGCCTCTGTTGGATAGCTTATATGAATGGAGATTTTGCTTTTCTTAACTAAATATGATTTCAAATGAAAAGTGAAAGCTGCTTTGTTATGCAGCTGTGGGCTTGCCAGTCAGTTACTGTCAGATTTCTTTGGTAAGTTCAAACATAAAGCACATTAAGCATCAAGTAAAGACCAAATTGGGGTAATCAGTTTGGGTAAATCAGAAGAGCTCATTTGACTTCAGCTGAAAATCTTGCTGTCTAGTTCTGATTCTCAGTGATACCCTTGTATTTACATATTTAAAAACCGGGAGCTGCAGAAATCTAACTTGTGACAGCAGCATTTTTTCCCTGTTAAATGCAAAGCAGCAGAGAATAAGGTCCCAGCTTCCAGTCAAATTTGGGACAAGAGAACAGCAGTGGGAGATAGCTTTTAAATATATTACAAAGTTAAAAAACCCCCACCAAAACCATAATACACTCTTCATTTATTTTTCATCACCTTCCTTGTATGTGTGAATAGTCACACTGAAGCACAACTATATTTAATCTTTGTTTAAGTCAGCTCCTGTCAACGCAAGCTGTAATTGAAGGCCGAGTAAAACCTCACCCAGGAGCGGAAGCAATTGTAGCATGAATTGCACCAACTCCCTGCCTCTCAGGGCACAGACACAAAACCAGTGCTGCACTGCCTGAGACCTGGCCAGGGCCAGAGCTAGAGACACCAAGAAGGGCATTCTTCAGCAGACTTTTTGTTCCTCAGACAAGGTTGTCACCCAGCAGGAAGTCAGGTAACAAAGCCAGCTCACTCTTGTGAGGGCAAATCCCCGTGGATGACCAATGCGCTGTTGACAGCAGGAAGTGACTCAGACTTTGGATTTGGTTAACTGGAATATCAACAGGGTGACTCTGGAGTTGTGTTACTGTTGTTCCTACCACAGCAAAGACTCAAAGTGTTGGGAACTGTCTAGGTCTCAGTAATGTTTTCATCTTTTTACGCTGGTAAGTGCAATAGAGATGTTATAAACTGAAAGTCAGTAATTTTTGAACCAAATAAGTAAGTGGTAAGTTATGTAGGTGTGGAAGCAGTGTAATGCAATGTACAAATATTATGAGATATATAAAGAATAATTGACTGCTTGGGCTTTTGTTTTTCATGTTCTCCTACATGAAAAATAGCATGAAAATATAATTACCCACTAAATGAGAAATTAACTGAAAGAAAATTTCATAGATTTGAGCGAGGTGTTTGAATTCTGCTGCATTTAGACAAAGCCTCTCACATCCTGACTGATGTCATCAAGTGACATCATAGTGGAACATGACACAATGCTATTTTAAATGTCATCAAGTCCAAAGTTAGTGGTACAGTAGCTAAGAATAAAACCTCAGGGCATCCAGTAATTTTTTTTCCTACAGATTTCTTGAGGAAAAGATCCTTTCAGCTCTTTTTGTGTTTCTCCTCCTAATTTCCTTTTCTCATAGTGAGGTTAATACCCACCATGCATTGGTGAAAACACTATTTAGTGTACTAACATGGTCCTGAGGATACAGATTGGTAAATGCTGTTGTGCTAATATTATTTTGCATCATCTTCCTCTTTTATCTTTCAGACTGGTGAGTTTGTCTCTTCCATGACTCTCCCAAAATGGTTAAGGGTCTGAGTGACTCTGTGCCAGTGTGAAATCCTCTGCCATTGTTTCTCTAAAGGTCATTACATTAAATAGAAGCTGCAGCGATCTTTATGAAGGCAAGAAAACCTGCCTAAAAGTGATAAAAGAGCAGCCATGCAAAAAGCCTTTGATAATTCTGTTATTGAGTGAATGAGTTTCTTGGGATTACTTCAGAGTATTTTTGCTTTAGACTGAGTTTTGGTTTAAACCATAAACTAGTTTTGCCAGCACACTTACTCTAAATGTAGAAAAAAAATCAAAGACACAATCCAGTCAAAGAAACAGAGCTACTGAAAACCTTCACAGCAGTACACTCTCTGTATGGGGAGGGATGTCAGATTTCTTCAGCTGCTGCTAAGGCTGATGAGACTGGTTGCCTTCCATAAAAATAGTCCAAGGCTTAAAGGCACTGGGCTCCCCTACTCCTTGTTCATATGGATGTGCAGATAGACCAGGAGTCCACAGAACTGGGTATTTCTGGTCTTCCCTGTTAGACTGTTGTGAAACTGGGGACTCTGACCCAAGGCTTCAGGCTTTTCAGGCTATGACAAGCAATGGCACAGCTTTCTGCTTCCATGCCTATGAATCTGGGACCACTGGGGCCACTTGAGGGCCACCAGGAGTACAGACATTGATTGCTGTACAGCCTGAAATGTTTATAAGCAACTATTTGAGGATCAATAAATGACAATATTTCAATTTAAATGTTGTTTTGTAATGAAAATGCTACCCTGCTAAATGGATAGTCAGTCAGACTGTCCATGTGAGTTGTCTCAAGCTGGTCACAGTCCCTCAGAGCTCAGATATAGCTGGAGCTTGTTTGCTTTCCTGACATCCCACATTGACCAGGTGTTAAGGAGCAGGAAGATAGACACAAGTAGGCAAGAGCAGGTCTCCTGAATCCCAACTTGTCTGCCATGTGCCCTGACATCCAGACTCCTGTTTACTGTTTGGTCAGCTTGTGTGCACTTTTTAGAGAAGATATGAAGACAGCCTCTCTAGTCCAGCTGCAAGGGATACCAAATTCAGAACTCTCTTCCAAAGAAGACACTTGTATTTTAGACTTCTGTATTTTCAGGGAAATGTTTACTACCTAAGGATAATTACTTCATGCCTCAATTTACCCCCAGTACAAGTCATCCACCTCTTGGATGGGTGCTAATGAATTTCAAATGGTACAGAGCAGAGCTACTCTAGAAGCAAGGGCTGGGAGCTTCACCATCTCCAGAGTAGTATCTGTAGGCAGTAGAGGCTCCCCATTTACCTTTTGGAGGCAAAAATTCTGTTGAGCTTGTAGCAACATGCCTGACCTAAGACTGGAACAGCTGATTTCACTGCAACTAAAAAGCTGAATGAGGATTTCTCTGCTTCCATGCAGAATGGGGCACTTCACATAAGGACCTGTAAAGTAAAATTCCACAAGTATAGCACTGGCCAGAAAATGTAATTAAAACAGCTTGGCAGTTAAATGTCTCAAAAGAATATTTTTTTGTGAACTTCCAAATTTCAGTAAATATTCCCCAGGAAAATGTAATTAAATGAAAACTAGTTTTGGACAAATTCATTTCAGAATTTTGGTATTCCAGTTTAGCATAGGATGTTTTTACTTTAATGTATTTGTTCCCTAAGTTTTAACTACTAGTGAATGTTTTATGTTACTACTGCCATATTTGATGATAAAAGAGCTGTGTTTATTTCAAAAATAATGACTTGAGTTTGCTACTTCGTAGCAAATGGTTGAGATATTTTATCTGTTTTTTAGATCAGAGTATATTCTGTTTTCTAGATCAGAGTATCTTCTGTTTGTATCATAATGAAACTACTAATATAAATTGACAGCATTTTGATCTAGAAAAAGTAATTGTTTCAACATATTATTGAGTAAAAACTTCTTTCGGATTTTTAAAATGAAGGAGTCTCCGTGTTTCTTCAGGAAACTCTTCCTGACTTCCTTTACAATTAGACTGTAAAATAAATATATTTTTCTAGCACAGCATAATGCCAATGAGATAAAGGTTAGGGAGAATTTTACACTGCTACAAATGCATTTGTAGCTCCTTTCAGTACTCCTGCAGTAAGCAGACAGGGAGATGGAGATCCAATGTCTTTTCCTGGTCAGATGCATGTGACCAAAATTCAAAGCCCGGGTGTCTTGAACTTTGACATCCTGCCTGCTGCTGTTGTGGCAGAAGGAATGTGCTGCATGTCTGATGGACTGTACTGCCCAGTTTCCCTGGGCCCCAAGGAAGGGGTGTGGAGGGATAGGGATTGTTTCTGTTTATCAGTGAGCAAACTTGGCTGACCGTGGTGCTGGGTACAAAAGACTTTCCTCTATGACTGCTTCTGGCCAGGGGATGCTTACCTTGTTCCCCTGGACTCTGAATGCAGCCCTCTGTAACATGAGAAAGGGAGCAAGGGGATTGAACAGGGCAGGAAGGAGAGAGGGAGGATGGATTTCTGAAGTGCTTCACATGGGGGAAAAGGCAAATGTTACTCTTGTTTTGGTGAAGGAGACAGTCATTTCTGAAGCATGAAATGCAAACTGTGACTCTTGTATAATTCTGGGAAAGGGAATAAATTGCTTGGAAGAAACTTAGCTTTAGAGATGTTCCTGATTCTTGACAATAATGGCTATCAGAGAATGATTACAGGATCTTGTGTGGAGAGGACTATGAGACCCAACTAAGCAGAAAATCACAGAAAGTGCTGATAGAAAAGATATGTGCAAGATTAAAAATAAACACTTATTTTTTTTCTGGATGATTTTTGCCAACTGCTGGGAGTGGCTCTCTATCCCTGCTGGAAAATATCTCACTGTGTTCTCAACTACTTCATTTTATTCCAGCAGGTTTGATTACTTAAGGGCATACATTTGTCTTGGTATATGATTATGCAGTGCATTTTCTAGTGGCTAGAAACTAGAAGCAGTATCAAGGTCACACTTGGTAACCAAGGAAATAAGATGCCAAGGTTTATAGATGTATCTTTCACCTGCGGAGTTATCTCACACAGATCAACATAAAATAACAATAACGGCAAAGTCTGGAAGAAGTTTGCACCGTTGCTGTCACGGGTCTGTGGCTGCATGGAAGATTTCGGCCTCAGCAGTCACTGTCACCAGCATCTTCTCCACCATTACACAACACATCTTTCCTTTCGCTCAGACCAGCCTGAGCAAGGTGCTTTGTGAAGAGCTGTGTGTGCTATTTGTAGGTAAAGGACTTGCACTTGGTCTATTTATAGATAATACAGTTAATCTCATCTTGAAAACAAGGAGAAAAGCGATACAGACAGTGGCAGCTGTGACACTAATATATTATATTTAGCCATCGCATCCTCTTCTAACCTGCTGTTTATTGAATGTCACCACTGCACACAATTAGTCACTCTTTTGTCGTTGCTGCCTTGTGTGGTCTCCTATTCTCCCTTCAGCTTTGCAGACTCGTTAATAGTTAACTTGTGATTTCTGCAGGGAGCTTAACCCAGTTTATTCAAATGTTCTAACTGCATTTAGCTGGGAGTTTTATATTGTTCCAGCTTCATTTCCCACACAGCTGTACGTGCTTCTTGCAGCCAAAAGATCCGTACAGTCCTATTTATTTATTGATTACAAGATTTACACTGCTTGGGAACAGGAAGAAAACAGCAGCCAGTGGCAGGTGGAACACTTTCTTCCAATTATAGTTGAGAAGTCTTTATCATTAGTCCAGTTATACCCATCAGAGCATTCTGGACTGACCTGCCAGTATATCTTCCTAGGAAAGTTACCCCATCCAAGGCTGTGTATTGAACAAGATTGTCAAGACTCCATCCAGCATTGTGTGTTTCCTTGAGCTAACCACTGGTTAATACTGATCTTTTTTTTTTTTTTTTTTTTTTTTTTTTTTTTTTTACTTCTCTCCTATATATAAGAAATCCAGAGTTACAGGTTAGAATTGACTGTGAGACCCATGAGAGAAAACAAACGTGATTATATCAGCAAATGATGTCTTCCAGATGGCCATGATTCTACAGTTTCTTGCTCAGAAAGAGCTTGGTCATTACTTTTGTTTTGTCATAGACCAGAAACTTGCTATAAAAACCCTGTCCTAAAGCTCATCTATGTATAACACTAAACACATAAATAATATAGGGAAAATGTTTATATCTAGAAGGATGATTCTATCTTACAGATACTTGAAATGGGAGACAGAAATGGTGCTAGTAAAGATAACCTTACAGTTACATAGTACTTGCAGTTGAGGGTTAAATATTTTTTCTATATTTTCCATTTTATACCTACATCCTTAAACCAGATAAAGAAGGCTATTTTTTCTTGTAATAGAAATATTTCTTTCTAAATTACAACACGTGACATGATAAGGTGACATTTTAGACTTGGTCTATGTCAGAATGCTACCGGAAGAACAGCTAAGACAGCAGCAAGGAGAGATCATGTTTAAGGCAGCTAACTTCTTTCTGATAAGTAACAAGGAGAGTAGTGCCTGCCAGCTTGTTACTGCAAGAAACAAACCCTATGATCTGAAACAGTTTCCAACTTCTGTGTTTCAGCAGTGGCTGAAAGAAGAGCAAATCTGCTTTTTATCATCCTTGTGCAGGCTGCTGTAATGTCACTGTGGCTAACCTCTGACTGTGTGAAGGACAGGACATTGCAGCAACCTCAGAGAACATGATAGAGAAAGACAAGAAAGGGGATACCATAAATAGCAAGAGGGAGCAGAAATTAGCTAAAGAAACCTTTTGGAAGAAAAGTAACTCTTTTTAGTTTTGTGTCATCTTTTGTGTGCTTAGAAAGCTTGGGTTTTAGCGAAGCTGTATCCAAATAAACAAACAAACAAGAATCCTCCATGCTGTCCCCAAGAAAAGACCCACAGACATCTTCTGGCCTACGTATATGCTAAAATTATTGGGATTGCATCTCAGTATAGAACCCTGTTTCCTATTTATAGATGGTGAAATACAAGTGCAGTAAATAATAGGTTGAAATTTTTGAAACTTCTCTTGAGCTGAGGAACCAATATTCTCTCACAAAATATCAATGATTAATGTTTACAGTTTATTGACTCAATTTGTATTTGTTTTTTCTGTACCTTTGCTGATCCGGGACAGCGTCAACAGAGAGTGTCTCCTCCTTTGCATAAACTGCATTGAGAAGACTCAAGTCATGCCATTATCAAATCAGTGATATGTGTTGAAGAATGAGGCACACATTTCCAAGTGCAAAAACCTTTTAATGATTCATCATGATTCGGAAACCTATGATCCTGCAAGTAGCAAATACATGGGGCAAACAAAGTTGGCCAAATCATAGAAATACAGATATATTTCATTTAGACTGGGAAAGACACGGTTTTGTGATGTTTCGTGTAAGACAGAATTTCTGTTGGAAAGATAATCTGCAAATATCAACAAATGGGATTTCTGAAATGAAGTATGACCCCTGGCAGCTGCTGGCTGAAATTGGTGCGGTGCTCACTGGGCTCAGTGCTGCCCACCTCCTGAACAGCAGCTGTGACTTTCATGATTGTGTTAATTTTGCTCAGTGTCTGCTCCCTTCCCTGGTATGGATCGCTGGGATGTGTCTGCCCTCTGGAAGCAGATTCAGAGTTTCTAAGCCCTCATGCCAGTTGGCTCCCTTGCTTGTAGGGCTGGATGCCTGGAAGTCCCTTGGAATCCCACTCCATGATTCATCAAAGATGCTGATCCATCCCAGTGCTGATATCAGCCTGCTCTTGTTGGAAAGTTCACGATAGCCTTTGACTGGTAAAAATGATTGATTGATGCTCCCAGAGACACTGATACACAGGCACATCGTTATCATTAGTTCCCTTGCTGTATAATTACCAGGCATAATTCAATGTTTCTCCCATGAACAAAGCATTTACCAGTTATCCTCCACCTGCCCCTTTGGCACTGTCCACAACACAGAATAGCTGAGCAGGCCTGCCAGCTCTTTCCAGCCTTCATCCTCATGCCCTGGCACACAGTTGCAAGGCAGAAGTGATCTAATGCCCATTACCCAATTGTCTTCACACAGTTCTTCCTTATGTCAGCCTATCCTTTCCCCATATCCACATCTCTGTCCTTGGCTGCCTGGGCCCACTGCCTTCTGTCATTTCAGTTAGGTGGCACTACTGTATTTTCTACTGCGGCATATGCTCACTTTTCTTCTCATTAGCTCCTCCTTCAGTTTACTGAGTGCTCTTCTGCCCTCAAACCTCTTTTTCCATATTGCCTATCACTGGGGAGCCAGAGTTTCCTCTTCCCCTTCTCACTTCAGAAGCAGTCAGACACAGCCTTTTCACATCCTATCCCTTCCTCTCCTGTTTTTCAATAAATCAGTCTCTTCTGCCTTCTTCTCAGGTCTCTTTCTATTAAACACTGTCTCAATATGTTTTACTTCCTCTTTCACCATTTGTCCTGGAGCCATGACAAAGTCAGTTTTCTCTTTGTCTTGCCTCATTCATCTCCTTTCCACTCAATAACCCTAGCTCTTCTTCCACTGGGATTTGTTCCACCCAATTTGTCTTATTTCTTAAGGCTTATTTGATTCAGCTGTGTGTGTTTATGGGAGCATCTAAATCTAATGACCCATTCTTTAACCCATTGGTAAGCTGAAACCTCAGCAATAATGGAGTGAAGATCCTAAAAATACCAACTTCCTGCAGTTTTCATGAAGATTGATGACTGGGTGAAGAAAAAGGATTTGCACTTGCCTTTCCTGCTGAAAGGTTGCAGCACATGCTCCCTCTTCCACTAAATATACAATTATTACTTATTATTAATAGTCAACACCAGGAAAAACTTTGCTCAGAGTTTGCATTTTCCTCAACAAAAGAAAGTGAAGTCATAAGAAACAAATTTTTAAGAAATCTGACAACAGGAATTCTGTTGCTTGTAGAACTGCTCTTTTTCACTCTTTCACTCAGTGTTTCCTTACCTAACTTTGAAGCTTTACTTTTTTATTTCATATGTACATTTAGCTACTTTTATCTTGTTTTGTCAAAATGTCTTGTACAAATTTTTAGTTGCTCAGGTTTCTGGTTTGACCTCTGTTTGTGAACCTGTTCTTTCTACATCTTGACTTCTTCAAGGTATCTCCCTTCATGTCTCCAAATTTACCTTTATGTATTGTCTTCTGCCTTAATGCTTCTATATCTCTTATTTTCTGTCTGAGGACTCTTCTCGTGAATGTCAGTTCCTTAGTTTTGTTGCTGCTGGTGACTGCCACCATCCCTGAGCACCTTCTTTATAGTCTGTAGCTCTGTAAGGAGAAAATTGCCTTTTAAATGCAGAACTAAAAAAAAAAAAAAAAAAAGCAAAAAATGGCATTGATTTTTCTGGAAGAGAAGGGAAGAATATAGAACCTTTCTGTAACCTTGTAAATTAATTCATAGCCACAGTGAAAGCTGATCTGCCCTTTTATCAGACTTGATAAATTTTCATATAAATATTCACAGTTCTGTCACATGCAGAAGAAATCTTTCTCTTATTACAAGTTGAGATGCAGATTTATTTCTGAGACATGTAGTTATTCTGCACTGTAGTTCATGCAATGAGAAGGTTGTAAGGCTTTCAAGTCATACAAGTCTTATTTTGCTTATTTTAGTCTCAGTGACTTCTCAAAAAAAATAGTGAGAAATTAATCTGGGACCTTCTGAATAGAAGAATATTAATACCTGGCATGGAAATGTATTAAAAAACAACAACAAGAAGAGATGAAAAAAAGGAGCAGGATAAACTGTTCCTTCATCCTGAAATATCATCTGAATTGTTTCAGAAATACCAACAATGAGTTAAATTCAGCATTTCAGAGCTAGGATCCTAAATCATATACTTGCTCAGAGAATTTCTTACAACCTGAAATAAAAATATAACTGATGAAAGAAATCAAGGATAGAAGTCTTTTATAATTGAGTGATAGATAATGAGAAGCAGCAGAGAATAGATGCTCTCTAGTGGGCCTGGTTGTGAGGGATGCTCCTCATTTTCAGTCCAGGAGCACATAGAGCAATCTCTCCAGCAGAGTTTTCAATCACTGTATTTCATAAATCCCAGAGACCACACACAACTGCCTGCATAGGAGTGAAATTAAGATCCTGTACTAAGTGAGAATTTGATTTTGCCCTGAGCAATTTCTGCAGAAAATTTTCTTAGTACTTCAGCCTGTGAAGTATTACAGGTACAGTTTTACGACAGATAGCTTCATTTCCACAACCAGTAAGAGCTTCTGAGTGACAGTAGTTTCAGCTCCCAGTTTCATAGCTAAATTGAGCAAAAGGAAATCAAGTAAATAGGAGCAATGAAATTGCAGCTTGCTTGTGTACCATCAGATCAGACCATAGCTCTTACACTAACTTGAGATAAATGGGCAGATCATACTTGACAGGCAATAACTTCAGTTCTGACCAATAGGTGGAGAGTTCTGAAATATTTATTTTTAACCTGGATTTTAGTCTTTATGTCAGGCTAGAAAAAGAAAGCTTCTCAAAATATTATTTAATATATGTGTCAGAACCTATTGTGCGGAGCGCAGTTTATGCTTTAAATTTGTAATAGCTGGCTGCCTTGTAATGTACTACCATTCATGTAATTGCCATCAAATTTTAGTGTTTTGGTCGACTAGTTATTTGCTGTTAAGTCACAATCTGCTTCTTATGCACTGCATGTAGGGAACTATGAAATTATCTGTCTATGATAAAATAGCTTATGGAAGTGGGTAGCAGTTGAGGCTAATAGTAATGGTTATATAATTGCAGTGAAATGTGGAGAGATACTTCAGGTCAGTATTTTTCTAGAGTCTGCTGTGCAGACAAGTAGTTAAAAAATGCCTGCTTTAGTTACCGGAAACATTGACTGTATGAAACATGCAAGAGAAAGGGGAAGCAATTATGGATACATATAAACATGGTTAAGCAAAAATAAAAGTAGGCCTACATATTTTGTCAATGAGAACCTTCTTCAGATGAATATTTCAAGTGGAGTCCAGCAGATGTTGCAGACTGACTGAATCAGCTGTTGGAAGAAAAGGGTAAATTGATTCATATCATCTCAATAGCATTGATTTTGTACCTGAGATACCACGACGTTCATTCTTTTCTTCAGACCATTTTAGTGAAAACAGTTAAGAAGCGTACTTGCCTTACTGCCTCATATTCTTAAGTCTTCTCAAAATCTTCCTTGCACCTGGACTAAATGCCAAACCTTTCCTCACTTGATTTATTTTGCTTTTCTCCAGTTTTCTGTTTGTTGTTGATTTCAATTTTCTGGTATTTCCTTTGAAATTTGTGGGATTTTATTCAATAAAATTTATCCAGGAAACTGAGTGAAATGCAACCACTTAGGTGGAATGTTTTCCCTAGATCTTCTGTAGCAGAAAATAAAAGCAGTGTAAACCTCTGCCATTATCTCATTTAAATCTGTTTCTGCTTTCAGCTTATAGCCTCACTAAATTAGCATTAGAGAAACAGACCTTTATGTTAAATTCATTGCAGGGCTGTGCCAGCAGGACTAGTTGCATTTTAGTGGTCCCTCATTGCCTGTTTACACAAAATTATAGCAAAGTCCTGAATAGTAAATTAAAATGGAACACAACATTTTTATGTTGTACTTCGAGTAGTTGAAAGCTTAAGCTTCTGTAGAACCCCATTACTATTGCATAAAGCATGTTTCCCATATTTAAAACTCTGATTAATTAAAAACACTTGCAGTAATTAACATGCATGCTAGAGGAAGCCAGAAATTATCTACACAAAATTGCTTGTGGTTTATTTTGGGGCACTTACAAGAAAACTTGATACACGAACTCTGTTCCTGGACTTCTGACTCCATGGAGTAACACTGTCTGTGGGTCTGGCTTTATGTATTTCCTTACAGTAGGAAATGGCCAGTATTTAAGCCAGTATTTTGCCTTACCTACCTGCCAGATATTTCTTTCAAAATAAGGGTTCTCTGGGCCATAATCCTACAAAGATCCATAATAAGATGAATTGTCTATACATAATTTAGGACTAAAAATTGCTAAAAGGATATAATAAATGCCCCAGTTTTATAGCACTGCATCCCAGTAAGCTCCTGTTTCATTTTAATGTCTGAACAAGAGCAAGAGTAAGCCCAGCCCATCTAAACAGTAAAGATATAGTGCTGGTTTTCATGGAGGCTTTTAACAAAATCTTCTCTAAAACACAGGTTTTACTTGATAGCTAACCTGCAAACGTATACTGAATGAAATGTGACATTACTGAAATGGCTTTAATTCTTTCATAAATACATGTAAGATTAAAGTCCATATCAGCTTGTACCAGAAGATGGGCAAAATATTTAATCCACAGTTTGTTTTGTTCTTATTTACCTGGACTGTTCAGGTACACGTGACCACTATATATGGACCAGACAGACCGCTGAACCTGCTTCAGTATTGTCACAAAATCTTTTTGATTAATCTCCATCTTGAGCTTTTGAGTTGATTTTGATGATACCTGTAAAAGATACTGTAGAGTCTGTGGGTAATCTGTTTGTTCAGAGTGCATATGTGCCCAAGCACCCACACTGAATGGAAATTGTTCATCTCATAAAGCTGGCAGAAGAAGACAGATACTGAATCTGCAACTCCCCTCACCCAGAGTTGCAACGGTGAGTTCACCTACCAAGACTGACTTTGTGGATCTGTTTTTTTCTACCTATTTCTAAGGCTGTGAATACAGTGTGATGCTGTTGGTAGATGTTATTCTTCTCCCCTGGTTTACTAACCAAGGAACCACTGTGCTTCTTCATGGATATGCCACTTGTGGAGGAATCTGTGGAGGACAAGCTCAATGATTTTCAAAGATCTGTGCGTTCTTCCAGTCAAACTCAGCACAGTCCCCCCAGCTTTACAATTAATAGCTGCATGTGTATTTCAAAGAAAAATGTTTCTTCTTTATATGCAAAATTTCTTTATTAAAATATCCTCTGTGCAATGCTTCATATGGACAACTACAATGTTTTCTGTGCGTGAAAGTGGAAACACTTCAGGTGACTAAGGATGATTTTTAGACAATAGAGAGAAGGTTTTTAGCAATTAGAGAACCATGATACTTCTCACAGTGTCTGTCACTTACAACTTTGTATAAGTCTAAGCTGTCAGGTATAAAGTACTGTGACAATAATTTTTTCCTGCATGTGGAAATAGACTACAATAGTTATTGCAAGCTGGCTGAGATGCTTTGGATTTATCTCTTGCTTTATTGTGCACTGATTACCCCTTGTGGACAAGCCCATTAGTTTTAGTGCGTTAGTGATTTCCCCAGAACACTCTGCAGCATGACTTCTGGTGATGAAGTCACCTCACTTTACAAGTAAAGCAATTTGAATGAAAATCAAATTTGAATCAAAGCTTTCCTAATTGTTTAGGAAACTATTTCCCAATTATTTATCCCTCTTCGCTCTTACTCCTCTTAATACCACACCACCATGTAAGTTTTTTGTTATTGTTTGAGTAATTGCTTAACTCAGTCAAGAAAAATATAACCAATATAAATTCAAAGTGGTGACAATTTTTAATGCCAACAGTTATGTATTCTGTTATTATAGAAGGTATGATTAACGCTTTGGAGTTACACCGAAATCAGTTAGTCAGAGTATGAGGATGTCAGACTACTAGGCTACATATTTGCTGGTATTTCAAATGGGCACTTGTTGGTCATTTATTTGATAAAAGTTTGCATATCTAGATTTTGCCATGCTGTGATTCTGAGGGTTGATTTAGCAACAAATTGTAAAACAGGCTTATTTGGTAGTGTGCTGCTCTAGAATAGGAAGAGATGGTTAAGTTTACTATTATATAGTAAACTTTTACTATTATATGGAGTCGAGGAGGTAAGGCTTCATTTACTCTGAAAGGCATCACTGATGTATTCACCCAAGAACCTTTATCATCTAAGAACCTGTACTGGGTGTACTGGCTCACACAAGAGACCCAGCTAGCCCAGTGCCCCATGTCCAGCACCGGCCATACAGAGAGGCCCAGGAAAGAAGCACAAGGCAGGCTGGAATGACACCTTTCTCCTAACACATTCCTGCACTCCAGCTGTTTCCAGCTGTCTTTCCTAGGGCTGGATGTTATTTGACAGTCTTAACTAACCCTTAGAAGATCTCTCTTTGTGCCCATGTGAGCTTTACTGTCTGCAATTGCAGCAAGATATTGCACAGGTCCACCACCTGTCACATGAAAAATTAACTTTCTTGTTTGCTTTGAACCTGGCTGCTGCCAGGCTCTTCTCCAGATGATCTGTAAGGTCCCCTCCAATCCAATCCAGTTCAATCCCACCCAATTCAATCCATTCTCATCCAGACCTGGGAGCCCTAACTAATTTAAATCATGCTCTAAATGGAAATATTTCCTTTTGCCTTTCAGCATTACTTAGACCCTTCTGCCCTTTCATAATAAAAATTGTTTGGTAGTTTTTAGAACAGCTGACTCCACAACTTCTTTTGCATGGAAATACTTAACTTCTGTATATTTCAGTGTACCTATATGTCTGATTCTGGTACAGTGAAAATCTGTAAATTTGCTGTTTTCAAAGCAGCTCTGTCTGTTTAGACCAAGTGAAGCTGTCACTGGGGATTTGCCTTTCTGTTTATTGATGATGATGTAAATTTAATAGGTGTTTGAAGATTTTTACAACTTTTGTAGCCTACCTTAAAGATAATCAATGACCTAAATCTTCAAAATAATCTCTGTACAGAATAAAATGATAAAGAGAAGTGTGTAAAATGGAGTAGAGCTATGTTTTCTCCTCTTTGGACTTAATCCTACTTGCCAATTGAATTTTGTCTGATATCACTGCTCTGGTGAGAATTTGGATTATGGAAACAAGAGTGCCTTATGTAATTTATTCCATGGGTATTATGAGAACACAGCATATTTCAATAGTAAACACTTCAGTGCAAATCTGACAACAGTGATTGGCATGGATGAGTAGCCTTTATACATAAAAAGCCTTTTAAATTGTGAATATTTAGAAGAAATATTCAGTAGCATTCAAATGAAATGTGAACTCTAATGAAACAAAGGAAGATCATAAAATTACCAAAGTGAAGCTGACAAAATGCTTTATTCAAGGAGTTTGTGGAAGAAACAGGAAAAGGTGTAGGCACAGTCTGCCTTTTTAATTACCATGTTAAAAATCAACACACAAATTGTTTATGAAAAAGTCACAACCAAACCAAGCAAACTACCTCAGAACTGGGCAGCATTCCACCCACAGAAGATTTGTTACATCATGAAACTGCCAGCAAGGGCTTCGGGGAATGTTAGTGCTGCAGTGTCGCAACAGTCCCAGCACCACCCAAGGAACTGGCACACAGAGCACATAGCTGGCCTGTGCTTTGCAGATCTGGTCACAATTCTATTGCATGAATTCAGTACATAAATATTAACTTTGATCCACACATATGAGCTTTTTCAAAGGTTTGAGCAGTCATCTGAGGCAATAATGTAATAAAGAGTTTGTTTACAATTTCTGAATTTCTGAAGATAACATTTAACAGGAAGCAGGTCAGATAACTGAGTTCTACATTCAAACCTGTCACATGACAAACTATTTCACATTTAAGATATGAAACAACTCTGTCATTCCTTGTTGCCTTTTGAGCCAAATTTTATGCCTTTTTGAGTATAGATTTTAGCTTCCTTTTGGCCTAGTAAACTTCGGATAGAAGTTGACAGCCTGAAGAATTTGCTGCTATATCATAGTTTCCACTCCTTCAGAGATACAGATGTCCAGTTTTAACCAGCTGATTTTGCTAAAGCAATAAAACTAAAGGTCGGCCAGGGGTATAGACTCTCATACTTAACTAATTAAATGCCTTTTATTACTGAATAGTGAATGGAGACTTTTGCTGCGGCACATGGATTATTTGGTAACTGCTAGTTGCAGATTTTTCTTTGCCACTGCTCTATTAGTCTCAGCTTACAGGGAACCTTCAGCAGTGTTTTCAGAAGACAAAGGAATCTGAGAGGGCATGGCAAGTCACTAGAGTAAGAGCCTTCAATGCTGAATGACATTTCAGCTACCAAATCCTCCCGAACTGTCAGGATAAATAAGACTCTCTAACACTGTCTTTTTAGTGTCAGTGAGTAAGGCATTACTTTATTATTAGCCTGGAGGCATGTGTGCGGCCAACAAAATTCTGGCCTCTACACAAATGCAGATACAAAATTCATTCACTTATTTATACATTTTTAGCAAACAAACAAATTAATGTTCATTGGTTCTAAATTACATAATCGTCTTCCATTAATCAGTATTCTGTTTTCTATTGGTTATTGATTTCTCACTTCTCATGCTAATTAGTTTATATTTTCAGTCTTTTTAGTATCTTTTTTTCCAGGAAGGGACTTTTCAACACACATATACTGAGCCTTTGTTAGCTTCTTCTCTCTCTTCTAGTTTCTGCAAAATGTCCTTGTAGTCCATAAATTTTGTGCTTCTTGTATCCAATTTCAACAATGCATCACTCTCTCCCAGGCCTTGTTCATTGAAGCATATCAAGGTGAGCTTAGAAAAACTTAAAGTTTCATTAATTTTCCCAAGCTCTATTCCCACACTAGCTGCTTATGACAACTCTGCTAAATGCTGGCTAAGAGTAATTTAAGAATAACAAACTTTTCATAATGAATATATATATATTGGTTACAATTAAACAATTAATTTAGAAGTTAATTAAAACCATTAACTAAAATTATTAAGAGGCTCTATTGTTTCCAACACTTCCAGAATAATTAATTACTGTGCTATTTCATAGTGCCAGCTTGGGACATCAGTGCCTATGCTGCTGTCTCTTAGTTACTTATACAATCACCTGATTTATCAAATAATAATAGTTTCTACCAGTTTCCCTAAATTATGCATGGCACAGGATGTAAACCTTTTCCAAACTATTTGTCACTCACACCCCTCAGTGTGGATTCTGGGCCATATCTTCCTCTTGATGTTGAGGAAAAGGACCAATTCCTTATGAAATTACTGCCAAAACTATACCATTAGCTGGAATTAAGCTGGTTAGCCTCCTGCAATGAGCTGCCTTCTGTGCTACATGATCGTCTAATTTGTGAAGCCTTATTTAAAAATGCACACGGTGTGCCAGGTGGAAAGAAAGCTGCGTGGAGCTATTCACACTTACATGAACACAGGGGCTGTACTTATATTGTTCTGTGTCTACATTTCTGACATTTTCTTTTAGAAAACTGGTAGCCATGGAGCATTCCTTTGGTGTGCACGCAGCAGCATTTTGGGAAGTGTGGCCTTATATTCTCTTTTGGCTTCTAAACTGACTGTAGTACCTGAGGTCCATTGTGCAAAGCCATCTGTGTAACAGGGGCTATTTTCAAGTTCTCACCCTGCAGGATCTCAGAGCATTTTCCAAAACAATATACATGTGTCATTTACTGAGCACTGTGTGGGGCTTATTACAGCTCAGTAAATATTTCACCCATTCAATGAAACCTGCATTCAGAGCCTTCACAGAGTGGGTGTCTGTGAGAGTTCAAGAGTTGAAGAGAGGTGGCAATACCAAAGAATATAAAATCTACTGAAATAAAATTTGAACCAATAGGACTGTTAACAGTCATAAAATCCCCCAGGAACAGGGTGTGTGATGAAATCTTCTGATAAAAAAGCAGCTCGCCTGCATTCACTGAAAGTTTGAACTTCAAAACAAAACACTCCAATGCAATTAACCCCCCCAAGATGGCAATAAAAGAACATCTTTGTCATGCCAACAGAGAAATAAAACTTTGCAATAAATTCTGATGAAAATCCAGTGTCCAATACTATTTAAAAAGAAACTGTAGCATCGGTATTTGATACATCCCATTGCTGTCCTGTGAGAGCCACCTTCTATCTGGTGATCTCACATCCCTTCTGCACATGACCTCGCTGCCTTTGAGAGAGCTGTTATCTCACCATTCTGCAGATGGGAGCAGGAAAGGTAATGATGAATGGAGTTATAAAAAATCAACAGCAGAGCTGATAGGAGAAACATCTTCATTCCAGTTCTTCTACTCATCTACTGTAACCATATTTGTCTACATTTGCAAGGTATATCTAAGAGTGGGTTTATCCAGTTATCCTATACAAAATGTGTCAGGTTTTGTGCAGCTGCCCTGCTGAAGGTATGGGTTAATGTAGCACAGCTACACTAATCTAGGCACTTCAGCATGCCAGTTCCACACCTATCCATCAGAGTGATGGCGTAGAGTTTTACCATTCACTTGGCATAAAATTTCAAAAGTAGACAAAACCCAAAATCTGGACAGAATAAGTTGGAGAATAGTAGATTGAAAAAAAAAAAATTTAGATAGGAAATCCAGATCAGTTTTACAGTGCTGGTGAAGCTCATAGCTACTTCAGCTCAAGGGAGCAGTTGGTCTTACTCAAAGGCAGATTGCATGAATCGCATGATTATCCAGCAAAACTAGCAAAAGTCACTTCACATGTTTATCTTTCAGCCACTTCATGTATTTCTCTTTCTTCTTGGAAAGAGACTACCCACACTCAGAGTAACAGAATAGCATGAAATTTTCTCTTCACTAGTGACCAATAATAATTTCTGGCAATAGCAGCTATTTTGTTCATGCCAGTGGATATTTTGAAACATTTCAAACTATTACAGTAGGGATTCAAAATGTTCTTTTACATGTGCGTGTTCTGATTCAGAATATTTAGAAACTTGTTAACAAGAACAGCTCTACTATTTTAGGAGGTGAAATAGTCACAGGTTTTGTACGTATTTTTACAGCTGTATTGATGATGAGTGTGAGGTATGGCTGACTGCCACACAGAACTCAGAGAAGTCATTGGCACATGAGACATGACCTGCATCATTTGTTTAGGTGGGAACAGAAGTGGCTTTGCTCACCCTGGATATGCAAAATATAATGTCAGTCAGATGGGCACACACATTACTTTCCAGGAGTTGCTGCTGGCCACCCTCTAGGATTCTGCCTTTAGGAAGTACTCTTAAGTTGCTCCTGCATACAAATCCTTTGTGAGTTTTGACTGACTGACGTATTTGCAGTAATTGGAAATACATGTGCAGGTACTTCATAACAATACAATTTATTATTTAACTCTCTAATTGCATTATTTATGTAAATAAATAACTATGCAAAATTTGTTAAAAGAAAGAGAAAAAAAATAAGCTTATAATAATTACTACAGGTCTGAAGGCTTTCTGAATTGTGACTATTCTTTATGGCATTGCTATAGAGGAACCCTGGAATGATTGAATCCTGCTATATAAATCTTTCTGCTCCAAGATCTGTGCTGCCATTAATGTGTTTTTGACTCCTCAGTGTTTAAGCTGTATCTACATATGTCAGTTTTTACCAGTTCTCTCTCATGGCACTCCTATTTCTGTTATCAAATATGAACTTGGCTGTAGGATCAAGAGGAAATAGAAACATCAAAAAGGAAGTAATAATTAGTATTAAAATATGTTTGTAAAAGATTACATAAACTTTTCACCCTTGATGTCTCCAATGAGAGAGGAGCTAAGCTTTCTTCAGCTCCTCCCTTGAGGCAGCTCTTTGAGTTCAGACAAATAGCAAGTCTTATTTGAACACAATATAAATGTAGCCCATGTTGGCTTTATAAGATTGCTTTGTTGCACTAGCCATTATAGAGGGTGGAGTAAAATGCTGCAACTTATCAGTTGTTCTGCGGCCACCCTAAAAAGATAAATTCAGTTAGGCGGAATTAGGAAAGAATTTCGGTTTACCTTTGCTAAGATAAGACTAGATAGATTATATATGTGTTCCTAGCTCAGCCTATCGACCATCTGCAGCATACAAGGGAAGGGAAGAACACAAAAAGAGGCTCATCCATTTTAAGTCCTTATGATCTAGGAACCCTTATGTACCTACTGCAGACTTTTGGGCATAACTCAAATTAGTAAACCACTTCTCTCTTGATTTCCTATGCAAATTAAAGTTTTGTGCTACCAGTTTAGATAAAATAAATTTTAATCTCACACATGCACTGTAGCCACAGTTTGTGCCTGCCATGTTTTGGTTTCTGGGAATTCTGTTCCCAGGACAGAACTGCTAAACAAGGTCATGCCATTTGTAAGCTAAGATGTTTTTCCACATGCTTTCTTTCCCATGGGAGGGACTTCGCGTGATGGTCTCTTCAAGTGACCAATGGTTCCAGGGGTCCCACCTCTAAGGTGGGTGCTTTGTGAAAAGTTATATAATAGGTTTAAACAATAAACTGTTGGGCTCCCTCCTTGGGAGTCCAGCAGCCTTCTCCTCACGTCTCCTCCTTTGTGTCCGACAGCGACAATGCACCGTATTCATATCCAAATTTTACCTCAGAATTGGAAAAAGCTTGCAAAGAGTAGATAGCTTATGATTAATGCAAATAAACACTACTACATAGCCAAACACATATTTGCTTAGAAAGCAAAAGTGGATATTTTAGCCCCCTTCCAGCACTAGCCAGAAAAGTAACTGCCTTTGGTAGTAACCAGGTTCTAACCTAGGCCTTGTTCTGCTGCTTTTTGTGTTGCTAAAAGGCATTGCAACAGGTCAGCTTAATCTGGCACAACTGAAGAGAGAAGGCTGCCTTAGGCAATGCTTTAATACTTAATCTTAAGAATTATCAGACTTTACAAAAAGTGTACCTGTACATTACTGGAATTTAACCCTCCCTGACTGATTGTTAGAGATGCTCTAAAGTAATCACTGGAATGTTAATTCAAGAAAGGTGAAAGGTTAGCAAGGAAAACAGTTTCAATTCTTCATATCATGCAATATAACATTTTTCCAAATTACTAGAGAAGTCTTAATTATTTGGCTTTTCTAACTATACTGAATCATTTTCCTTCTTTGAGGTTTGAAGTAAATTGATTATCAAAGGTATCCAGAGAATATTACGAAATGAGATAGCCAGTTTTAAAGGCTGGTAACCGTGCAGTGCCTCTGAGCATTACTGACAAAAGCTTTGTTTCTCTCCACTAGCTGACAGCTTTCTGATTACACTGGGACACTAAGGGAGCTGCCACCAAGATGGAATGCTGGACGTTAGAAGCAAAACCTTAAACAACCTTGGCATTTGGTGGAGAAACAACACAGATGGGCATATCAGAGTAGCCTGCTCACAACAGCCCTTCATTCCCTGCAGCCTTCTTTCCCAGCAAAGAGCCTGGTATGTTTTTAACCATCTGGAGGTGGGGTTTTATCCTGTTTTGTTTGTCTGCTTGTGGCTTTTTTTTTTTTTTTTTTTTTTTTTTTTTTTTTTTTTTTTTCCCCAGGGATAATGCAGTTTAATAAGTTAGAAATAAAGTCTAGAAATACGTATCACTGTAACAAGACCCACTTCCAGAGCTTCAAGTAGATGTTTTGCTTCAATTGTAGAAGAGCTGGTGGAAGTGAAGGCTTTATTCCTTTTCTGTGACTGTGGGGAGTTTATTTTATTTGATGAGATACAAAGCCATGCTGTATTCTTAATTGTTAGCCACAATCTTTGCTTTGTGTCAATGCTGCTAGAAACAGGGACGCAATTCAAGCCAAGGCCCTGCATACAACTTTTAAATTTCCAGGTGGGGTACAGTATCTGGTTTATCTGGCACTTGCTAGGAGGTAGATCCTTTTTCTTAACCTACTTGCTAATGGAAGGAAAAACTGGTCATTCAAGTTACATGTGGGACATGTGAGAATGGGCTGATAAGTAAATTGCACCGATAAATTGATTTTGCTTGCTTATTAGCTGCTTTTCCATTTGCGCCAAATACTGACAGAGGCAGTAACAATGAAACGCCCTTGGGAAATTTAAGAACTATTTCAATTGCAGCTACTGATGTAATAATAAATTCACATAAATTAGTCAAAAAGAAAACAAAATAATTGAGTCTAATGAAAGCTTAATTGAATAAAATGTGTTGGTATGGCCTGGTTTTAATTTACAGAAATATTTATGTCCAGAATGCAGCAGAGCTCCATGTGACATGCCAGGCCAGTGCTGCAGGCTCTCCTTCTCCAGTAGATCTTTTATTGGCTGCTCACTCTTTGAAAGCGTGTGCATAAACCTCTTGCAAAGGCCATGCTGAGAAAGAGGACAGCTGGGGTTATTATTTGAAAAGCCGATAGTATTTGCTCTATAAGCCACAGATAAAATGTTTCACATTTCTATTTCAGGCTGTAAACCAGACCAGGCTGTTCCTGAGTGTAAGTTTACCTTCACAGGAAATCCATTGTTTGGAAAGCTAATGGAATCACCACACCCAGTGAGCACACAGATGAGGCTCTTAGATAAGTTCTTGTTCTCCATGAATACCTAGAAATTATCTGATAATGCTATTGTTAAATTGCAATATTGAAAATCTTACAAGAAATGATACATTTATTTACACAAATCTGTTGGGGTTGGGAACTTGATCTGAAAGAGGAAGCAAATTAGCAAGTAGCAATTTTAATGTCCAGTTCGATGGACCAAGATAAATCATCAATCTGGAATAAATTACTGAAAGTTAGCAAGGACCCAAATTCCAGGGCTAAGATCTTAAAACAAGAGAGCTTGACCTGTTGTACAAAAACACTGGCAACCTAGTAGCTTTATTTACTCCCCTCTGGATGTACACAAACCAAAAACTACTCTGAAGAAATATTTTTGCACAGTCAAGCATAAAAAAAAAAAAAAAAAAAAATTAGCACTTTCCTCTTCCCTCTTGTGGCAGAAATAGGAGCTGAGTAAAGACAGGAAATGTGATGGTGATGAACAAGTGCATTTTCTCCATAGATGGAAAGAAGTCCAGAAGAGAGAATTAATGCAGCTGTAAAGTGCTATGAAAATAGTGTAGACACCAGCACTCTTTTGAATGCCTTACATTCAGTTCTTATAAAATGAATCTGAGCAAGGAAACCTTGAAATATTGTAGCAATTAGCATTTTAGCAATACCACATTGATATATTTAGAGGTTTGTAATTACTACTCAGCTCTAGAAATGCTGCTTCTTCTAGTATTTTACAGGAGAAACAGTGATGAATGTTTCTGTCTGTAAGGATATCCTAGCTCCTTTGGGCACAAGAAATGCATGGAGATGATGTGAAACATGAGACAGAGGACTTCTTTTTGTCTCCATATACAGCTAGACCAGAAACTCACTTTCAGAGTAGGTCCCACTAAAAGAGCAGGCCATATCCATTAGCATATTTTTTTATACAGCAGTTTTGAGTGTGTGAAAAATCTGATTTTTGAAGTCATATCCTCTCCCTTGCTCCTTATAGGAGTATTCTGGCTAAATACAAATTGATTTTTAAAGGAAAAACTAAAGGCACATTTTTTTACCACCATAATCCTGAGAAATTTGAAACTGACTCCAAAACTTAAGGCACTTGAGAATAAAGGGACAGAGCTTTAAAAATGCTGGTCCAAGCTGCTGACAGTTTCTGAAATTAAGTATTTCTGCTGCCAGCAACTGAAATAAGACCTTAAAGTGGGAAGTGCTGGGTTAGCTTCAGGTGTTAGTGTCTGCATTGCACCTCATTCAGCTTGTAATATAAGTTACATTGTTGGATTTTAATGCTGAAGTGCATAGTTTTGGATAATCCAAATCACAAGTTTTGGATAATCTGTATTTTACTTACTCATCTGCAGGGACAAATGATTGTGTTTACACAGCTGTACTACTTGAGGCTCAATTTAAAGAAAGAAAGTAGACATAGAGAAGATCCTTTTGCCTTTGCATTTACATTACTGTCTTTCCAATATAATGCATGTATCATCTCTGTTCTGCTGAGACATACAGACTGCTGCTGTTTGTAAAGCTGTTGCTGCTTCATTTCCCCAGAAGAGATACCACTGCGCAGCTGTATTTTCCACATAACCATAGGCATCTCTGATGTTTAATGAACATCCACAATACAATTTTTTGATTACACAACCCACCCAGCACATTTTAATTGTGTTTGCCCTTTGTTCCTTTTGACCTTTAAGCCTTTGCTTGCAATAAAATCAGTAAATAGACAGAAACAAACTGCTATGCCACATCAAGTCCTGCTAGAATTCAAAGAGAAGAATTGTAAATGTGGAAGTGTCAAGAAAGAATAAGTTTGCTCTGATTCATATAAACACTTTCTTCAAATGCTTTGGGTACAGATAAACAGTCCTTGGGCAATGTTTGTTATGGTTTCACCTGCTTCAAGCTGGAAACTGAAAGTGTTTTGGTTAACGGGACAGAAAAGTTTCTTGAGTCTTTCTGCAGCTGCAAGTACTTCTGTATGTTATGCTGAAGCACTATCTCACATTTTTTAACAGCAATACATCTCAGTAATTCAGATTTATTGTTTTGGTTTCTTTTTTTTTCCACAGAGGAGGAACCATTGCTTTGTACTGCACTTAGAGTGACTGGCTGTACCTGCTGGCATTTCCTGGAAAAGCAGAAATAAATACAGATTTTCTGGATATCCTTTAATGGACACAGATATAAGTCTTAGTAAAAAAGTTTTAAAACTTTTCTTACAACACTACTTACTTGGGGGGGGGGGTGGGTTGGGGAGGGGGGATCCAGTGTTGGAAATTCTTTTCTACCTGAAGGTGAGACATAACAAGTATGAGACCTCATTTCAAACCAATGGAAAAAGCAGGAAAAATTCTTAGGGCTACAACAGAAACATTTGATGGATCCTTTAGAATGTTTTTCAGAATTTAAGAAATTTGGTTTTATATTAAATGATTGGTAACAGACTTTTTTTTAAGTTTTATGTAACATTGGCAGTTTCTGTAATCTCATTCCTATTGCGTCTTGAATTTCTTTTAACCCTTGTGACAGGTTTTCTGTAATTCTTATGTTACAGTTGCATTTCTGCAGTTTCCTGACTGGTGCAGTGTCTGCACCATAGCATGTTGACTTCTACAAGGAGGAAAAATTAACTGATTTAGATTTTTTTTTCCCCCAACTCATCCTCCTCAGTGTATGCAGTCTTTACTTACAAGGGACAAAGGCATAACACCCTTTCACTCCAGTTGCATTTTTTTCAAATGTGATTTCTACATTTGTTCCTTGAATATACTGGTTCTTGAGCTGTTCCTACCCATGTCTTCTTCCTACTTCATATGAAAAAACAAAGCTTAGGTAAATTATGCTAGAAACTGTATTATTCTTTATAGTAAGCAAAGATAAAAATACTTGTAACACTCTCCTGTTCTGATTTTAGTTTTAGTGATCCTTGAGTATTATCATTTTACGGTGGTCTGCAACAGGTAATATAGAATAGTTGGTATGAAGTAAAGCCAATTTGCAGAGCCAAGCTGCATATGGGAGGATTCAGATAAGTGTGTGGTTAAACTCTGGTGTCACCTGGACAATTGGATGTCTTTGTAAGAGAAGTATTTCCAAGGTACAGTTATACTACAATAAATAAGAAGTGTCCACAAAACCTAAGGTAACCAAAGCCCCAAACTGATGCTTAATTAAAAAAAAATAAATTTGAGAAGTGCTTTTTAACATCCCTTCCAGCTCTGGTGATTCTTTCTTTCAAGTTTACTTGTACAACTATGATATCTAAAACCTGAATTTGCTTCTAATCATTTAATATAAAGGGATAAGGATTTAAGGCATTTTTTTTAAGAACTGTTGTTATCCATTAAGACTGCTTTATGGCTCCAGGGTTCAGAGATAGTGAAGAATAGGAGATAACTTGTTAACATTGCACAGAGAGAGAAAGAGTTAATGAAAGTAGAATTTTTTTCTAGGGAGATTTAAATGTGGACTTCAGTATGTGTTCATGTATTTGGGGGAAAACGTCAAAATACCTTTACATTCCATTTTAATTCAAGCTGCTACTCAGAGGAACTTCTGAGACAGGTGGCAGAATGTCTCATCAAAGTGAAACTAGAGTTGCCCTGCTGAGATTCCACCTGCTATGTAAAAGTGCTACCACCTTCCTGCCAAGTGGAAAGAATTAGCTGACTCCAGCAGATTTTGGGTCTGTATCATGAAAGAGTGATTCATTAGGCTGTGAGATTGAGCACTAGAAACTGTACACTCCACAACAAGAACTAGAATCCTCCACCTTAAAATTGTTTAGGAAAATTAACTTCCTAACCATGGTAGTGAAAAAGTGTCCCATATTCTAGTGTAAATTTCCCTTTCCAAGAGTTTCAGAGAACCAACAAACTAAGGCTCTGCCCCTTGGTCATGGAATGAAAACGTTGTTGGAGTCACAAGAGGCATTCTACACCTAAAAATGAGCTTTTTGTGGTGAAAATAAAATTAGCTGCTGGCCTTTCAGTATAATTTGGGAAATGTACTTCAAATTGTATGTACCTGCTGCATTTAGCATTTGTAAAAAGTTAGTGCTCTGTAACAGCACTCCCCTCAGTAGCTTTTCATCTCTCTCCCTAGTAATTTAATTTTCTTTCTCCCATTATGTCATGGCATATCACAGCTCAGGTCACAAATTCCTTAAAATAAAAATGAGGCTGATAGCAGTAGCCGCTATAATGTGGCTAAGATGGTTAGAACTGCAATATAAATAAAAATAGCTCCTAACTCTACAAGTTATGTGCAGATTGATCACGTTTTACCCACTCCAGAGGATACTGGGTATAGTACTGTGTCATTTTCTAAGATAATATGCCTGTAGCACAGAATATTATGGGCTTGAAAGCAAGTAAACCAGCAGTAGTTTCCTAGTTGCATTAAACAATCACTTGAAATGAATTTAATTTCACACCACAGTAAGTACAACTGAAATCACCACGAGTGTATCAATGAAAGAGCCCATCTACTTTGGCCTGATTTTTGCCCAGTTTGCAAACATTGTATCCAAGAACTGTTTGCCTTGAAAGTACCCTAATATTTTGTGGGTTGGTAATCAGATTTATGAAATACTATGAAATAGTATTTTCCCACCAGACAGGAAAGACCCATCAGATCTCCACTTTTCAGAAGTCTCTTGAACTATTTTACTTTCTTTTAGAATCCTTCTTTAGGCAACATCCTCCAAGCAAAGGCAACATACAATTAAATGTATCATTTGGAAAGCTGTGCCTTGTTTTCTGGATCATGAGCTTTGAGGCACAGAATGATTTGTGTTGGACAGGGGCCTTTAAAGGTCATCTAAGTCCAAACCTCCTGCAATAAGCAGGGACATCTTCAACCAGATCAGGTTGCTCAAAGACCCGCTCAACCTGATGTTGAGTATTTCCAGGCATGGGGGCTCCCTTCCCTGCACTGCACACACTTTTGGCCTTTTGCACATACCTAAACTTTTAAAATATTTTTGGTTTATGGAACTGGGTTTTGGAATACAAATCCTTGACTAAATTTGTCAAGCAATAAGCAATGTAATTGTTAGTAGGTTTAACAACTGTCACAGTCACAGGAGCTAGCAACTGCACTAGCACTTGACAACCATCAGCAATCTGCTTATGATCTCAGTTTCTCAACTAATCTCTATTATTGTCAGTTAGGAATCAAAACCTTAGGGGAAAAAAAAAGATATATTAATTATTTCTGCATTTCCAGATTGCTCTGCAAGGTTGCTATGGGCACAGAATATTGTAACTCTTCTTTCTATCCCCCAGACAATGCTTGTGGTGGTTGTGCGCCAAGCTCCATGTTAGCACGCAGCTGATCCAGAACGTATGAAGTCAAAAAAGAAAACCCAACAGACATTGGCATAATGTCTCACACCTTACAAGCACATTTGTGAATGTTTACTAGTTCTGGGGAAAACAGAACAAAAACCAACAAGGGGGCTTGTGAAATAAACCGGAGAAGACAAGTGTGAAGGAATACAGGACAGAACACCAATATGCAGGACAGCTCTTCTGAGTCTGGGAGGGGGTGCAAGGAGGATGTGATAGTTACAAAATATCCATCTTTACCAGCTCTGGCTTTTACTGAAATCACAGTATCCTCGAACATACTCCTACTACAATTTCTACTTCACATGCTACCTTCCCATCTCTGTCATTGCGTCTCCCAAGCAAAACATTACCAGTGCACATTACAAACTTTAAAAATGTATGCAGCCCTCCCACAGGAATGTTTAGGAAACTATAGCTACGCTAAACGCTCTGAAATTCTGCATCCGTCCGAGTTCCCCCGTTTACGTGCACTTTTAGGAAGGGTTTTGTTAAGCCACAAAGGCGGAACAGTCAAGGGTGCTTGGGCAAGAGCGGGCCTCTCCCCAGTCCTGCTGTCACCCAGCTACACAGAGCACTCCTTTTTCTCTCATAATAGAAAATTTCCTGAGATTTCTGCCTTTTGTAGGGATACTTGCATTAAAACCACTCCGCCTGTTGGCGGGCAGGCTGCGCTGGCGCTGCGGGCGGGACCAGCCTGTTGCGGGCAGCGGCGCTGCCAGGGGCTGCGGGCGGCCCTGCCCGCGGCACGGCATCGCCGCCGGCGGCAAAGCCCCGGGGGGAGGGACGCCTTCCCGGGGGGATCAAACTCAGGGGGGCCCTGCAATGCCGCCCCCGCGCCCCATCTCCGCCGCGCTCCCTGGCGGGAGGCAGGAGCGCCGCGGGGGCGCTCCGCCGGGCGCTGCTGCTCCGCGCTCACGCCCATCGCCGGGGTAAAGGCGGCCGCTCCCGCGCCTCCCGCCGCCTCTCGCCGCCGCCCCGCGGTCCCGCGCCGGGCGAGGAGGGCTCCGCTCGGCGATGCGGGGCCGCTGCCGAGCCCGTCCCGGCCGCTCCCGGGGCGGGGGCGCGCGGGAGGAGGCGGCGGGGCGGGGGAAGCGGCGGCGGCGCTGGAAGGTCCGGGGCGCGCATGCGCGCTCCGGCGCTCCGTGACGGGGGCGCTCCCGCGGCACCGGGGCCCGGCTCGCGCTCCCATAGGCTGCTTCCCCCGCCAGGCGCGCGCCCGCGGCGCGGCTCTTCCTACCGCGCTCGCGGGGGCGCGCGCTGCCCGGGCCGTGCGCCGCTGTCACAGCTGCCCGCGCGCCGCTCCCCGCCCTCGGCGCGCGCCCTGCCCGCGCCCCGCGCCCCGTCCCCGCCAGCTCCGCTCCGCCGCCGGCGGGTTCCTGCTTCCGTCTCCTCCCGCCGCCCCCTCCGCCCGGCACCCGCGGCAGCGGCAGCGCGGGCTCCGCCGGCGGCGCCGGCACTCCGGTAAGGGGATGCGGGGGCTCGGCGGCAGCCGCGGCGGCTGGGGAAGCGGGTACCGAGGCGAGACGGGGCTGCTCCGAGCAGCGCTCCCCATCCCTTCCCCGGGCCTGGCGCCGCCGCTTTTGCGACTCGGGCGCTGCTCGGCAACCGCTGCCGCCGCCGCCGGGGCGGTGATGGTGGGGAGGAGGCCGGTCCCCGCCGTGTGCCGGGGTCCCCGTGGACTCCCTCACCTGAGGGTCGCCGGTGGGGCCTGAGACCGCCGGAGAGCGCGGCGGAGGAAGGGGAGGCCGGGGCTCGGCGGGCGGCCGGGGCATCACCGTCGGCGGCGGGGCCGGGCCGGGCCCGGGAGGGAGATGCGTGCGAGCCCCGGGCGGCGGGGGTGCCCCGGGCGCGGCGCGGGCAGCGGGGTTCCCGCAGCGCGGAGCGCGGCTGCCGCCGTCCCGTGCGCCGCGGCCGCAGGGCGCGGGAGGCGGCCTCCAACTTTCCTTGTCCCGGGAACTGCGGCCGCCCGAGGGGACGCCTGCTTTTGGCAGGGGGGGAATACACGGGAAACGTGGGCTTTAAGGACGGACCTGACGCTCTAGGGCCGCCTGGTAGCTCGAGAAAGTGCTTGTGTGCACGGGTACAGAGCCATTGGTTGTTGCCTGGGGCTTTTCCCACGGCGACCTTTCCTGTATTTCGGCACAGTTGACTTTGGTTGTGGATCCTGCTACTGGTAAGGCTCTGGCGATTTAGCCCTAGGCGAATCAGTGGTTGATGTATGCTCAAGTCTCTCACACGAGCGTGCAAGCAGTGTGTGCACTGTGTTCCTGATGCACTGCAAAGACCAGGCTGTGACCCTCTGCTCTCAGAAGCTCCTGGTTGAGGGTACAAGAGGCAGGAACTATAGTGCCGTGGTGCAGGTTGTACCAAGAAGCCTAAGGGCAAAGGCATCAGCTGTAAAATTGCTTGTTGGAAGACTGTAACTTCCTCGGGCAGTACCTGCTGTCCCTGCACCCTCAAGGCACACATGGTATGCTGTGATGCACATGCTGTGTGTACATGGATGTGGCGAGCAGCCCTGTGTTCAGAAAATTCTTGTACTTTACCTGCGATCTTGTACTAGCACTTGGTACCTCTTGTTCTGTGTGTGTGTGTTTGCATACTGAAACGTACACATCAGCTGAAAATTGTATGTTTCAGTATACGTGTGTATATATACCTACATAAGTACATATATACATACACATACTCCTCCTATCCCTTAGTACAGGATCTTGATGTCTAGGCCTGAAAGTTAATGGAGTAAACACTTCAGAAAGAGTGAGCATGAAAAGGTTTCTTGATTTTTATAGTATTAACCTTACTTATTTTTCCAAGTAATTTTCCACTGCAAGTCATCAAAAACTTCAAAAAAGTCTGAACTGCAAAAGCAAATAAGTGGCCAACTTGCCTGTGCTGCTGGTGCTTGGGGTGTTTTTACAGATGACTATTACAGTTCCTTTCATTATTAAAGAAAACTAGCTATGAGGAGTTGGTGACTCTGCTTTGATGTATTTCCAGTAGCGTCTGTTTCTCTGGTTATTGCAGGTATGCTTACTGCCAGATTTTTATTGATGCTCGTCAGGGTTTCATATGTATGTGTACCTTAAGCATATTGCAAAGTTTGCATATTTTCCCAACTGCACGTAAGAAGACAGCCTTTTTCAAAGTTGGAAGTATAATTAATTACTCATATTTTCTGAGCAAGAAGTTCAACAGTGAGGGAAAGGCAGGAATCAACTTGGAGTGTTGAATCAGGCAAATTCACTCTCTTAGTGATGTAGCTGCCAGGACATTTGACAACTGGGAAATACAGAAGGTCAGTTGGAAGTTGTAGCTTTCTTTCCCTTTTAGTCCACTGTCTTCATTTGCTTAAAATTTTGGCAGTTTCATGAGCTGAACAACTTAAAATATGCTAGTTCTAGCTAATATGAGAAAAAAAAATGCTAGCTATACTTGCTGGAGTAGAAATGGAGGTACTTCACCTAAGTGAATCAGTAAAGGTTGTACTAAACCACACAGGGGCTTCCCTTTGGTTTGACATCTGTGGTTTGTGATCACTTTATTGAGACTGCAAATAGAGACTTGATTGTATACTTGAATGCTTGTGTATTACAAATATTGCACACCAGTCATCGTGTAAATATTTTATTTTTGGTCCATTTCTGTCTTTGTGTGGCTGTATGGAATAGGTGCTTTATCTGTCAGTTCTTTATTAACCAAATGATTTTCCCAGGCTTGGAATGTATGCAGTTAAAAATAATAAATGATAATTTTATATATAGTTTATCAGATCAATCTGTTCATTGACATTTCAGTGGATAAAGATGAAGAAGGTTTGGATTTGAGTATTTATATCTTGTTGCAGAGTTAGAATTAAAGTAAAAAGTCATTACTATAATCTTAGTCTGGTCTGGAGGGGGAGCTAGTGTCAAAGCAAAAGTGACAATTTTCTGGACTCCTTCAAAAGCTTGTTGTTTGGTCATAGAATATGCTTCTAATACAATAAGGAAAACAAATATAGATGCTGCATGCTATGTATGATTGCATTAATATGCATCTCTTGTATGATGAAAACAATCTGCAAGTGAAGTGATGTGGGATTTTTTTAGGGAAATAGAATATGTGTTTTGCTGTTGTGAAACAAAAACTGTATCCAAAGAACTTTGAAATTGCAAGATCAAGCTCTTATAAATCATGAAATGGCAGAATTAGAGATTTTTGTAAGACATGTAATGTGGCCTGTAAGTGTAGGGTTTAATGTTACTTTTTTCCCTACAATGTTGCTTTCAGTGTATAGCATAGAATGGCATAGATGGTGCTCAGTGTGCGATACTGAATCCTTTTTCTTGGTATCAAATAATGTGTGGCCTCACTATTTGTTTATGTGCTGTTCATACTGTACTTTCTTAATTTCCTCTATTGCTGTTTCATTACCTTCAGTCTCTAGTGCCTGTATGTTTCACTAGTAATATTTTCACATAAGTCTCCTGAGATACATTATGTATTCCTTTGTGTTGGGTATCCAATTTTAGAACCTTTATGATATGATTTTTCAAAATATTCTACCACTGTTTTAACGATTTATGTGTTCTAAGATGTTTTCCCATAAAGGTCTAATTTCCTAACAATAATCTGGCTTTTTTGTTGTTGTTGTTTTTAAAAAAACCCTCAACAGGGATGCATGAATGCATATCTAGAAAAGACTTCATTGCTAGATTTGTAGATGGTGTGTGTTGATTTAGGCTGCAAGTATAAATACTTAGTGTTTCAGTGTTAACCTCAAGGTACTAAGTCCATGTTTTTGATGAAGAGTGGATTGCTCATTAAAAGTTTGTGGGGATTTTTGTTATATATATATATAAATTATTTGTGTGCAAGAAGAAGAAGAAGAAAATAAAATTTTCCAGGACAGTTATAATTCCCTCACTTTTCTTACAATACCTGTCTTATTAACAACACACTTGCCAACGTTTGCAGTGCATGTGGCAAGGTCCTTATATAATACAATGTTGTTATTTATTTTTTTCTAACACTTTGTTCAGTAACACAGCAAGAGTACCTTGGGCACAAGGGCACAGAGAACAAGATCAAATAACCTTTAATTTTTGTGATGTGACTATATATGTTTTTTGAACTGACAGTTAGGTTTTTGATAGTCAACTGTTTAAAACTCTACGAAATTCTTTTCACATAACCAAAATATTCAAATTCTAGATTAAAACAAAACAAAAAAAAGTCAGCAAGCCTGATGGACAGGAGAAAACCCTCTGTCATGTGGGATTGCACATATGACTAGTATGCATATAGCATATAAGTCTTTAAAAATGGTGAAATTTGTCTGTTTTGCCATGAGACTTGTGCCACTTGAGCTAGGTGGGAATGTGATACTAGTAGTTTGTAATTCAGCTGTGTTCCAAATGATGTTGTGTGTGTATGGTTTTCTGAGCTTTTTAAGAGTTTGAAAGTAGAGGTGAAACTGAAATCTTGGGTTCTGTTCCGGGCTCTGGGGCTGAGCATGTTGTGATGGATGCTGATTTTTCTCCTTATTCCTTGTATCATATCTCTGTCCCAATCTTCTTTGCCCTATTCTGAATTTTTTATCACAAACTTATTTTCCCCAAGTAAACAGTTTGTTTCTTGCTAAAGGGCTTCTTATCTGACATTCAGTACTGCTGTGCATAGAGGTTTTAACTAATAAATTGTTTATCCCAGTTTCTTTCACTGTTTGAATCCTTTCTGGCTCTTCACAGTTCTGTCTGCTGGTCTCAGGTTTCTGTCCACTACCTTCAGTTTCACATCCAGTTCTCTGTCACAAAAAGGATCTCTCATCTTTGTGTTGTGCATTTCTGCTGGCTCCTGTACTTCTGTCTTCTGTAGTTTTCCACCTTCAATTTTGTGCTTCATTCTTTCTGGCTTCTCTCATCTGAATTTGTTCTTTCCTTCCCTGCCTGTCTTCCTACTCATCTCAGACTTGGTCTGTATCCCAAACTCAAGATTGTGTTCACTGGGTCGACTGTGTCAGCTTTTCCCCCACATTGCAGTTATTTCTTTAGTCAAATTTTGTTGGCTCCTCTCTTTTCCACCCTTTTGTTTACATGAATAGCTTACGTTTTCATGCTTTTTGGATCCAGCAGGGGTATCACTGAGAATAAATTTAAGTGCCAGTGATCCATCTTGATAGTCAGGAAAGCAAGCAGGCTTATCGAGAAATGGACTTGACTTTGTGTGGAACTCCTGTCTGAGCTGCAGTGCAAAACTGGGATATACAAACAGGGGTAGCTGGGACAGGCTGCAAACGAGAAATTTAGAAAAATTGTCCTGGTATGTAGGGATGACATCAGGAGAACCAATGCTCACCCAGAGATGACACTTAGGAGGGAGATCAAGGGCAGCAAGAAGAGTTGCTTCTAGTACTTGAATAGTGAAAAGCAGGGCAAGTAAAATACGAGCTTCTTTTGGAGTGTGATGTCGTGGTGACAGTGGACACAGATAAGACTGGGGTACCCTGATCCCTCTGTTCCTTACTGAGACATCACCAGCATGGTCTCCCAGGCCTCTGTGCTTAGGAACAAGGGTTTGGGGAGAGTAGCTGCCAGCAGTGGCTAAGAATTCAGTTGGGGATTTTTGAGAGAACTGAAATCCTGGCAGTGCATGGGGCCAAATGGACTGTGCCTGTGAGTCACAGCGAGGTCCTTCCCCATCACCTTTGAAGCATCTTGGATACCAGAAGACCCTCCCAATGGCTGAACAAATGCATATGTTGCACCCTCCAAAAAAGGCCAAAATACAGCCCAAAAATACAAACTGGGTAGCTTCTTTTTTGTCCCTGGGAAAATAAGGACATGAGTGTCCTTGGAGCACATTTCTGGTCACAAGAAGGAAGTGAATGGGAGCAATCAGCATGGATTTGTCACAGGTAAATCATGTATGATGAGGCAGATTGCCTTCTGTGGTAATCTGACTGCATGTTTGGATGAGGTAAAAACAGTGGATTTAATTTTCCTGGACTTTAGCAAGATTTTTAACTCTGTCTTCAACAATATTCTTGTATCCAGATTTGGACATGACAGACTGCTGGAGACCTAGATGATATAAAAAAGACTGATTGGATGGATGGACTCAGAAAGAAGTGCTTAATGTGTCATATAGGGAGGGAGGTTGGTAACAAGAGGGGTACAGCAGGGATTTGTCCTGAGCAGTGACAAAGTGCGCTCTTGTGCTTGCAGATGACACCAAACTGGGGGGAAGTAGTTGCTATGCTTGATGATGGGGCTACCATTCAGAGGGATTTTGTCACTGTGAACACAATGCCCATTTGGAGCTTTATTCAAGGACAACTGCTAAGTCCTACACTGGTGAAAGATGAGCACCTTGCAGTGATACAGGCTGGGGACTGACAGCCTGGAAAGTAGCTCTGCTGGACAAACCTGGGGTCCTGGCAGCACTCTGACCATGGATCAGCAGCAGCATGCCCCTGCAGAATCATAGAATGGTTCCCAGCTACCAGTGTAAAGCACAGCACTGAGGGCTGCTAAGGAAAAGAAAAATGAACTCTATCTCAGTCAGACGCTACACAAAGGGACAAAAGATCATCCAGTTCCAACCCCCCTGCCATGGGCAAGGACACCTTCCACTAGATCAGGTTGTTCAGAGCCCTATCCAGCCTGGCCTTGAACACTTCTAGGGATGGGATATCCACAACCTTGCTGGGCAACCTGGTCCAGAGTTCTACCACTTTCACAGGAAAGATTTTCTCCCTAGTACCTTACCTAAACTTCCCCTCTTTCAACTGAAGGCCATTCCCCCTTGCCCTATCACTACATGCCCTCAACAGAAGTCCCTCTCCAGCTGTCATGTAGACCCCCTTTGGGTACTGGAAAGTGCTCTAAGGTTTCACAGGAGCATTCTCTCCTGTTCCTCTCCCTTTCCCTCTCGCTCTCCACAATCCTGACTCTCACAGCCTAAAGAAAAGACAGGCAACAATGTCCTGGACTCTGTAAGAAGGAACATAGTCACCAGATGGAGGGAAAAGGTTGTCCCTCTCTACTTGGTGCTCATTAGAATGCATCTAGACTGCTGTGCCCAGTTTTGGGATTCTCAATATAGGAAAGACATTGATAAATAGAAGTGAAGTTGGTGGAGGACTACCAAGATGATTAGGAAACACTTGTCCTGCGAGCAGAGACTGAGAGAGATAGTTTTGTTCAGCTGGAGAAAAAGGTGATCTCAGTGGGATCAAACAACAACATACTGGATTTTTGAGGACATTGCTGAGAATTTGGAGTCAGGCTCTTTTACTGAGATGTGTGGGGAGAGAATACAAGGCAGTGTTCATAAATTGAAACGAAGAAGGTTCAGTCTAGATATAAGGAAAAGCTCTTTCCATGGGGGTATTGAAGCTGTGTTAGAGGTTGCCCTGAGAAGCTGTGTAGCTTCTGTCTTAGAGCTCTTCAGGACCCAAGTAGGAAAGCTGAGCAACCCGTGCTTAGCTCTTATATGACTGAGCAGGAGATTGGGCTGAGGGACATGTGGAGGTCCCTTCCAAGCTCTGCTATCCTGTGAGTCTACAGCTGTGGATATTTAGTTCCCAGAGACCTTACAGGAATGGAGTAAGTACAGATGGAATATGTAGGTGGCTCAGCTGCAACATATCAAAACAAAATCAGTAACAGTAACATTACAGTGAGCTTGACAAAAGCATCACTTGTATGTCAGGGTAAGCATTTTGCTGTCTCTTAGAAAGATGCATGTAGAGCTTAAAACATATGAATGATTAAACTTTCTGAAGAAAAATAACCTCCTGTAATGAGGTGAAAGTGTATTTTTATGTAGCTTTCCTTGGAAAGAGGAAAGATATGTTTTGCATGCCATGTAAATGCTGATGCAGCTTTCACATGGACACCTGGCACAGAATGGGTCCTCTTGAAAAGCCTTTGGCAACTTAAACTGAAAAATGATTCTTCTACAAGGAAGTATCTGTCAGCCTTAAAAATTGGTGATGTCTCTTGGTCATTTGTCACGATAAGTATGTAAATTCATATTATGTAGCCCATAATGCATCATTTCAAGGTGATGATTTTCTGACAATCTGTTAAATCGGTTGCAATCAATTCTGATTTCGCCCCTCCACCCTCAAATATTATATACTAAATCCCTCATATGGATTATTGTTTCTTCCTGCTCTTTTCTCCCTCCCCTGCCACATTTTCACGGTGGGGAATAAATAAAGGAAGAGAAGTAGTCCTGAGATACGAAGAGCCCAGCATCTGTTTTGGAAGACTTTTGACTAAAATCTTCAAATCAGGAGAGTTGCCTGTAGCAGAGAACTACTGTGAAATAACAGGCTGCATGTATATGTATATTTAAAATTTATTTCTCATTTTTGTTTTTTAAGTATGAGATGTTATATGAGGTATGATCATTTTCTGAGGTTTTTGCCTCTTCATTTGTATTTGCTAACCTGTCCTCTTTAGGTATCCTCCCTGAAACAAATGGTGATTTCCATAGCAAAGCATAGTTTCCATGAATCAATAATTCAATGAATCAATGACTGTACTTAGTTCCTTCAAGTATTAGATATTTATAAAGCATAATGTGCATAATTTATTTTCAGTATATATAACACAGTAAAAATAAATACTTCATCTGTTGGTCGATCTAGAACTTGATGAAGTCTGTGCTGCTACAATTCCTTTGTGGTAGCAATATTCTGAATGTAAATGCTTTTTAGGAGTGTGCTTTCATTATATGTTTACTTCATAATCTTACAGTATTATGAATAATTTTCTGTAATGTTAGAGAATTTCTTTTGTGAGGCAGTTAATAGCAATAAATATCACCATGACATTATTAATTCTGCATGCTACAGACTCTTTAGAAGCTTGTGGAACATTGCTGTGAATATCTTAGGGACATCAATTTTGACTTGCTGTGAATTAAACTCTTTCTTCAAAGCATTGCTCTTACAAAAGGTTTTGTAAAAGAGCAGTAGGAATTATCTTCCAATAACCTCCCAATGTTCATCTTTAGTTTATTGTATTACTTATGTTTTACTTTATTGTAATTTGTTTGCACAGTGACATAGTAACTTTTCAAGGTAAATCTGATTTGTATGGGTACCAATATATTTGTTAAGCTTTTTGGAGTTTATTTTTTGAAGGTCTTTTTGTGCACGCATGTAATAAATGTTAAAGTAAGTATTTATCCAATATGTTGGATATTGAAGAGTTCATGAAACATATTTGTAAAAATATTTGGTTAAATTACTAATGTATTCAATTACAAAAATTTCTTCTTAAAACCCTTTGCCTCGAAGGAAAATCCTGTAGACCAAGTTCAGAATGTGAGCTTTCAGATTGCCTGGAACCTTTGTCTTTAGCTCTGTGCCTCTATTTATGATGATAAAGTATGTAGTATACCTGGTGTGCTATACTTAGCTCAGATTTTTTCTCCTTTTGGGTGTTTGCTAAGCAACTTCCTTTTGTTTGACAATCAGCACTCACACAGCAACAACAAAACCTGTTCCCTCTCAAGGATACAATCATCTAATGTGGATGTAATGTGTTGATGCATACTCTGTCCCCACATCCCCTTTTTTATTTTCTCCTACCCTGGGTTGTATAAAACCATTCATGGCAGGACACCTGTGTCTTTAGTTTCTCTCAGCTGCCTAGGCAAGCATTTGTTTCTTATTTAGGGCAAGATTTGAGTATACAGGAGAAAAACTTAAAACCAAACATAAATGTTTTTCTTACTTTTGAGGGTTTCACTGAGACACCTTTGTTGTATTGTGCCATGTCTCAGTGTGCTTAGATAGGCTCAGCCCTTCCTGTTTCTGTAGTCTGGGTTTAGAATGACTTGTTCACAGTTGTCTCAATGCATGTGTTCACATTTCTGTTCAATAACTAAATCTGTTTCACAGTTATCTTGGGATTTGTTTTTTAACAGTACAGCATCTGACTTTTTGATCTGTCTATTGCTTGGGGTGTTTTTAAGTTATAGCACATAGGACAGCATGAATTACACCTTTTTCCTCATGTGGCCCACTGGAGGCATTCAGTGGCATTGAAAGATGTTCTCCTTGAGTTATTCTTCATTGCAGATGCCTACTCAGCAGTCTGGATTTTGGATTGAACTGCTAGACATTCTCTTCACAATGGTTTTTGTCTTTTAACGTCAATGAAGTGATGCTGGATACTCTGATGCTTCTGAAGTTTGCTCTACCAGGCTGTAAAGATGGATGGCAATTTTGGTACTATGGCAGCTTACATTACACCCTATGACAATATTTTCAAATTCTGCAGATATATGCTTTGTGTACTTCCTAGGGAGCAGGGGATGTTCCCTAGCAGGTTGTTGATTTTTTTTCTGATGTAATTTTTTTGGTGGCAGCAGGATCCTTCTAATGCATGTGAGAAAGCCCTTTTTTCTTTCTTCACTTAGTTACAACAGATAGTGCTCTTACAGATGAGGAATTCAGTATAAGTAGAGCAAAGAAATATCGGTCTCTCACGGAGCCAAGCATACTTATAAGGTACAGAGAGATCAGCATAATTTAAAATGCTTGTTTAGCTTTCCTGTACAACGTACTGCAGCATCATGCATAGGTAATGTTAATAATTCTGCAGATTCTGTGTCTACAGAAGAGCTGAGACAACATGGTCTGTATTCAGTTGCTTGCTGTTAAGACCCTTCTCTATATGTGCATGAAGTCACTTGCAGTTTATCCTTAGGCACACTGAACACATCGAGTTGCTTCAAGCTGTTGGGACAAGAATCGGAAATCTCCCAAGTACTGAAATCTGACATAGGGTCATAAAACCATGTGTTGAGATATAACAGGATATGCTGGCATCTCTTTACCAGAGATGTTTTGATGCTAGAATTTCCAAAGAATGAGTTTGAAATACTGTTTTACAGAGCATTGATTTTTGCTTACTTCAAATGCACTGTCTCCTGAAGTCCTGCAGCAGATAAGATCCTGCTCTTCTGGCTTTGAAGAGACAGTCACAGTTTTGTGACCAACTGTATTTTCAGTTAAAACTTCCAAGACTGTGCCTTTTGTGGTGCATGTTTGTATGTAGGTTGTGAGTACATTTACTATTGCAGCTGTATCAGTCTCAGGTTTGCTGTTTGAGTGCTGTGGCTCTTTGGGGTGGGCTTGCTCATGCTTCACAAGAATAGAAGGGGACTGTCACATTTGTATGCTTGCTCAGTGGATTGGTTAACTGCATGCATGTCCCCAGTGTTGGTTTGTTCACAGTTACAGGTTTTACCTGTGGTTAAAATATCCCATTATCCAACCTTTTAAGTCAAGTGGACTTCAGTTATCATTAGGAGAAGATTAAATCTAAGTCATTTTTATCTGCAGTTTTTGTTGACGTGACGTGTTGCCCCTACATCTAATCTTTGATTGGTCCTTTTATATTTGTTGACTTTGGGGATCCCTTTTGTAGTACTTTGGCCTGTCTGATTCCAGGTTTACTCTTGCTTATGTAACATCCTGCTTTCTCTGGTGGAGAGCCCTTTTCTTAGAGGAGAGATTTGGAAGACGAGCATAAAATTGACTGTGGTACAACACAGTATAGATTTTCAGGTATTTTCAAGCCATGCTGTTTAAGGCATTGGTGTTATATCCTGAATGTCATGGAGTCGTAGAATGGTTTGTGTAGGAAGAGACCTTAAAGATCGTTCAGTTCCAACCCCCCTACATGGGCAGGGATACCTTTCACTAGACCAGGTTTCTCAGAGCCCCAGCCTGGCCTTGAACACTTTGAGGGATGGGGCATCCACAACTTCTCCAGGCAGCTTGTTTCAGTGCCTCACCACCCTCACAGGAAACTGTTTCTTCCTATTATCTGATCTAGATCTGTTCTCAGTTTGAAGCCATCCCCCGCTGCCCTGCCACTACATGCTCTTGTCAAAAGTCCCTCTCTGTCTTTCTTGCAGGCTCCCTTCAGGTGCTGGAAGGCTGCAATTGGGTTATCCTGAAGCCTTCTCTCTTTCAGGCTGAACAAACCCAATTCTGTCAGTCTTTCCTCATAGGAGAGGTGTTTTGCTATAGATTGTGTAGAAAATGAAATGATGAATCTTGGCCTTTTGATTTTAGAGATTTATGTGACTAATTTTTTTATGCTTTCAAAAATCTGAGCTAGTAAATGGAGGTAATAGTTTAGTGTCCCATCAGAAGTGTTAACCAGAGTATCAATTACATGGTTATATTTGAAAACAAGTGGGGAAAATAGTAAGCAGAATTGTGTTTTGTTTATTTCAGAGTGCTGTCTTGAAGGTGCATGTGGATTCTGAACTGCTTTCATGCTGAGTCATGTCTTTTGATTTTTTTTCATGTTTATGTAGGTAATATAAATACAGAAACACTTTTTCACAGTCCTTAAATTTTCATTTAAATATGCTGCCTCGTGACGCTGATGTGAAATGCTACAATATGGTCCTACTGTGTTAGACAGCAAAGGTGCAACCTGGGTATTCCTGAAATTTGTTTCCTGCTGAGACGTTTGTAAATAGTGGGTAAAACTCACTGGCAACTGCAAGTCAAACATATTTAGCCAGTTTTTTTGTTTCCTTAAGGGGTTTTCTGTGATCTGACTTCTAGGACAGTAAAGAACTGCTTGTGTACTTGATGTTCTCTGTGCCATTCTGTTATGTAAGAGCTCCTTGAAGTCATAAGCAAATAGAGAATCTTTAGATTGATAACCTTTTGTTAGTGGCTTTTCTCTTGAAGTCTTCTACAGTTGTGTAGCATTTAACTTCTTACTGTCCCTGGTGAAAGCAACCACAGTGAAATGGATTATTCATCTGGTTTAAGCATATCTTATAAAAAAGGTCATAGTTTTAACTGTACTTTTTGAAATCCTTAGTACTGTGAAATAAAAGCATTTGGAATGCTCCCTTGGACAGTTCTTTTCTTGGCTGTTGCTTGAAAATATTTTATTAATATGGTGTTCATTTACTGTCATCACCTGGTGTTGAATTATATCTAGAGCTCAGGGCCCTTAGATTACAGCTTTTTAAAAAATTATTATTATTATTATTATTATTATTATTATTATTATTATTATTAAGTTAGGTCAAATGTGATTGTAGATAAAAAAATGCTGTGAACTGTGGATTCCCATCTGAGAATTTTTCAGCTGTGTTTGGATATGCTGTGTGAAGATTTACTGTTATTTTGAAGGGTAGTCCCAGGTGTGCAGTTAGTATGTGCTAACATAAAAAAATACAGGGTGGTAGTATTTAAGAATAAGCAATGGTAAACCAAAGTGGAATATTGTCATTTGAACTTATTTCTAATGACATGTGTACTATTACAGGTGTCTGTCTCCCTTTAATTGCACTAATTACATATGTGTAATTGGTGACAATAATGTGTAGAGAAAAGATACTTGGAAGGCAGACTCATTCGTTCTTGAGGGTGCATTTTGAGCTTCAACAAAACATTTTGTCTCTCATCTGTCTTTTATCTTGCACTTTTTCAGCTTTAGACTTTCAATTTCCTGGTGGAAATGTATAAAGTGTAGTGACAAGTTTGTCCTTCTTTATCCAGTAGGCTCGCTAATGAGTTCAATGATGGACAGCACTCATGTCAAACTAGATCTCTGTAAAACTAAGTGTACAGTGAAAGCTGCTCCAAATTTTGCTTGTATATCAGGCTTAAGATTACATATGCTTTTTTTTAGCATTGTCTCAATGTTTTTTTCTTTCATGTTTACCAGAGTTCATCCACATTCTACCTTTTTCTACTGTCCTGTTGCTGGGATCAGGATTTAGCAGAAACCCTATTTTCATGATTCTTTATCTCTTGGTGTTTGAGTACTGCCTTGTTTTCTTTGCTTGGTGTCTGTCAGCATCTCTTGACTGATGGGAAAGGGTGATCTGTGGTTAAATGAAACAGTTGTTTACAAAGGAAAACAGAATTTATTAAACAATTTATAAAGTTCTTTGCTGTTTGAAAACTGGGTTATATGTATAGTAAAGATTAGACATAACCATATTATATGCTTATAAACAGATGTTTGTACAAAACCATATAATTACACCAGGTTATACTGATCACATAGGGTGGCTCATACCACAGTCATTGGGTAGTGTAGGGAAACCTGACTTGCTACCAATGTATACATGCTTTGAGTATGAATGAAGCACTTTTTTGTGGAGCCTTTAACCCATAGTAAATTCATTGCAGTGTTTGTCTGCTCTCCTTCATACATTATAAAGTCAAAGAGAGAAAAAAATGAAGTTCAACTTGACTAAAAATCAACATGTAACTTTTTTGCTTTTTATCCCTAAGTAGAAAGGACGTGTGTATAATTTGCTAAATATTTTTGTCATAAATTAAGCATGAGAGGAGTAAGAAAGTTATACAAGATGGGCTAATGGATAGTAAAAGTGGGAGATAGGAAAATAACAACCACTTCAGGAGGAATATTGAAGTGTACATTTGAAGGAATATTCTCTTAATATCATGCTCTTTTAGTCTGTTTCTGGTGAAGCCTGCTTAAGGAAAAGATGTCAAAAATTTTTCAAAAACCAGCAGCTTAAAAGACCTGAAATCTCTCTGAAATGAAATGTACTCTAGTATTGGTGCATGTTTTTTTCCCTAGCATTTAAGTTATATAAAACTTGGTGTGTTGTATCAAGAAATATATTCCAGGTCATTTTCTGTTGCCCTGAATGATATGAATTGCATGGGTTTTCTGTTTAATATTTATACTGATGAAATTATATTTTATATGGATTTTCAGCTTCCTTCATTATCAGGCACCTAACAGACATTGCAGGAAGATCTTTCAGATTTTGTTACTGAAAATCCGTGACCACTTCTTTGATCTTAATTGTCAGGATCTTAACTCTGACAGTCTTCTTGACTTTGAAGATCTACCTTTGATTCACCTGTCTGATAAACACGAACATTTAGCATGTCTGATAAACATGAAGCTGCTCTGCTCTCTCAAGGGAAGCAGTGTTGTGTGTTCCTTTTTTAACTCAGCTTCCTGGTTGCTGAACGCTGCTTGCATCTGTTCTTAGCCTTCCCACGGAGGAGCAGTGGCAGCAGTACAGAATTGATACTATCTTTGAAATCTGCACAGCTGCTGGTATGGGTCTGAGTCACAGCAGTGAGGTTGACCACAATCTTGTTAATGCACTGCTACTTGACCAGTCAGTTAATAAAAGCAGACTCACTCAGGCTGATCGATGATAGACTTTGGAATAAAGTGCTATGATTTTTATTTGGTTCTTGTTTGAAAAGCTCTAAAGGAAAGATGAAATGATGTATGAATTCCTAGTATGATTTCCAGAGCAAAATCAAACCCTGTGCTCATTGTGGGTAGGTTTGAAGAACTTAACTTTTTCAGAAGGTAGAAAAAAAATGAAGAAGGAAAAGGGTGAGGCATCTAAGGCACAATAGAAAATGCGGTTTCTTTCTTTAATTTACTAAATGAATTATTTTAATTCATATAGAGGGCTTTTAATAATTCTGTTGGTGCTAGTATTTCTCTAGTGTGTTCATATCTCTTTCAATATAAATTTTCTCTGACTGTAAAAGACTTGAGTAATGGTATTTGTAGGCGTAGCTGGTATTTGCAGTGGGTAGTAAGGTGTATATTTTTAATTTTTAAAAAACTTTACCTGCTTTATGTCAACTTTGATAGCGTCAATTAAATTCTACAGTTTAAAATGATATTGCAAAATTAATAGCAAGAGTCTCTAGCTTTTTTAATATAAATATGAACTAGAAACAAATAAACCTTTTTTTAAAATTGGCTTACAGCCATATTCCTTTGTGCTGTGTTTTCAACATCACAGTTGGTTTTCAGTGACATGTATGGTACTGTCTTTCTTCTTCTATGAAGCTTGCTGATATTTTTTTTTCTCCTGTGACTGTCAAACATTGTCTTTTGGTAGGATGAACTTTCTATTTTGAACTAATTACTGCAACTAGTAACAAAAAAACAGGCTGTACTGCATGAGCAATTTCCTCCCTGAAAATTGAAACCCAGGTTTGATTTTTTTCAATTTTGTTTCTTGACCTGATTTTAAATGCACGGGTTTCGCCAGTGTTTCAGCTTCTAGATCGTTATTTCTTCTGAATGTTGACTGTATTCTCACTTAACAACATTCTTAACTGGGTTTTCCTGACAGCTTTTTTTTTTTTTTTCCCCCAGTCTTTTCATTCATTAGCCTATGCCTACAGAGTGTTCTTTCTGTGTCGTTTTCTTTCCTTTGAATTTTCTCATTCTTTCTCCATACTGTCCCTCTTTTTTTTATGTACTTTTCCGGACTTTATCTGCACTTAATTTTAGTTTCCTTAAGCTGGTTTGATTTCAAATCCCTTTTGACTGCATCATCACTAATAAAGTGTACCATTGTCTGTTACAGAGGACATCTGGCACAGATTGAGATTTGTCCTTTCTGTTAATCTTTCAGCCTTAAAACAGGTAGCTGTGTGCGCAGGACTGTTGGAAGTTTTCCCAGCCATGTGATAACCCTCAGATTGTTCCCAGAGGTTGGGAGAGTGCAGTTGGCCTTTATCAGAAGTATTTCAGGGCTTGTTCTGACATGACGCTTTGCATTCCAGTGTCTGGGAAATTAATATATTAGTCATTAATATACTGATGTCACCTTTAAGGTTAACTTTGTAAGGCACTGTATTTAGGAGGCAATAGGTAAGCCAGTTACCAACTAGAGGTTAACTCAGTTTATCTGTGATCTGCTTCCTAAAAGGCCTACTCTGTGAATCATTAATATTAAATCTTATGCTTTGAATGATTCTGCTAGCTGTCTAGGAAAAAACCCAAACCATACCCAACAACCGTAAAAAGAACCCCCAAAACCCCCCAAAAAACTATGTCAACAGTCTATCCAAATCTCTCATCCACTTAAATTTTCTGGTTTGCTAATTTATAGGAGGTCTGCATTTTCTTGCTCACTCTAACTTCTCCATTCTAATGATATGTGGAGTGTTTGGCTTCTGTAGCATTCTGTATTTCAGAACAGATGTACTAATCTTAAGATTTTCAGGATAAGATTTCCTGCCCCACCCTATATATCTGTCCTCCCTGAGCCAAGCATGCCTTCTACCAGGATGGAGGATCTCACGAAATGTGTTGTGCCAGTTGAGTTATATTTTTGTTTACTTTCTGAGATTTCCATCTACCCTTGTTTTTATTCCCATAGTTCTTGTGTTAGTTTGCTGAGAAGCAGAAGTTTACAAGGAAGCTCTGGAGATATTCTATTGTTTGCCACCTTCTCCTCCCTGTGACCCTTTAGCTACCCACACTTGCCACTCATTCCTTTGGAGCTGTGATCTAGGTTGCCATTTGTAAGTCTTGTTATTTTATTAAAGAGGACAGTCTTTGCCTTTAATTTGCTCACTGGTGATTTGAATGACAGCAGAGTTTTAGCCTGCCAGGCTGGGAAGCACAGATGGCACTTCACATGGCTGAGAAAAACTGGAACTCTGGGGAAAAGAAGCATATGTTTTCCTGGATTTGAGAGAGCTAAAAGAGGTCCAGTGCTTGGAGTGTTTTTCCAAATTTTCCCCAAATTTGCACTACACATGCAATAGTGTAATGTATTAGCAATGTCACTCTAGCATACACGAAACTTTGTAAAGTGAAAAATGTGGGCCTGCAGACACTGAACAACAGTGATGTGTCTTTCAGGAATAATGGGATGTGTCAGCTAGGGCCATGTAAATAAAAGGGAGAAATCAGTCAAGTGGTTGGGCCAGTGTGTGTTGAAGGAGAGGAGCAGGAAAAAACTTGAACTGTGCAGTGTTACATGGGTTTATTACCTTCTGAGTCACCTACCTCCTGGCAAGTGGGTAGGTTAAAAATGTGTTTATATTTGGGATGTTAAATTATAACTTAATTCTTCATTTGGCCCTTTAATATGTCCGTGAAAGAAGTCAGTGGATTGTGCACTGTTCTGTGTACTGCATCAGTTTTTTAGAGTGTTCAGAGTTTGTGCCTTGAGAAGCCATTATGTGTCAAAATTTCAATATCATGAAGAGACTTTGTACCTTAAAGCAACTATTTTATATTTTCTTCTGTAAAGGATAAGCACTTAATGATACTAAATTTTGTTCCTAATTGTTTGTGCTGTTAAAAATGGTGTACTCTTAGAACAAGGTCAAAGTGGCAAAGTACTGTGACAAAGAAAAACATGTGTGGGGGAACCTTTGTCTTTTATGCTTAGTTTGATGAGTATTGAGGAATAATGCTCCCAGATCTGGCTTGATTGGAAGTGGAATTTCATTGACCAACTTGTATGTCCTTCTCAAACCAGTGGTAATCAAAGCTTGTTTGAAGGTCAACCTCCTATACTAAATTTAATACTAAATACTGCAGAAAGAATCCTGTGCACTTCTCTGCACAACAGATGATTCCTGGGAGCTTCTTCTCTGTGCAGTAGAAGTTCAATGGTTTGACTCTCTACCTTGCATATGCCAGCTTTTTTAGCTCTTAGCAGTAAGGATTTTGAAGAAAAATAATTGCAACAAAACCAAACCCCAAACCATTATATAATGTATATAGAAAACCCTATATGATTCTCTTAATATACACATTAAAAAGATTAGCTTTCCTTCTGTCTCTGTGGGATGTTTTTCTTTCCATATTTATTTCAGGAAGTTTGCTTAGTACCAGCAATTAGCAGTGTTACCAGACAGATGGATTGATGGGTATAGGAGAAATGAAATTCAGTTTCCCAGTTATATACCTCCATTGGAAACATACATTATCTCTTAAAGCTGTAAAAATCATGTTTTGAGCTTCACTTGGGCTTACAGAAGGAATAATTTTCCATTTCTTTTTCTGAGGGTAGAGCAGATAAGGAAATATTTGACTGTTATTTATCATAAAGTTTTCAGTTTTACAAATGCTGTTCCTCAGAGCTACCTCTGGTATCCTTTACATATCCAAAGGGAATATTTAATTTTTTCTTTTTTTAGTGCATAGTTTATCTTTTTCTGAAGTGGAGACAATTTGCCATTCTCTAAAGGTGGGATTCTGAGTGATGTCTGATCCATCCTCTGGTATTGGGAAAGTAGTCCTGGCCTGGCATATGGGTCTAGTGTGTGTGTTCAGAATTAAATCAGTTTGCCCCAGTCAAATGGAGAAGGGGTGGGAGAAGTGTTTCCTTTTTTTCTTCTTCCTTGCTGCAACCCTCTGTATTCCTAAGGTGATGCAGATATTTTCATCTAACACTTCTGTAGCTGCAGTCACTAAAGCGTGGCATCCTTGAACTCTATTACCTTGCTCTTGTGCTTTCAAATTTTGTGTCTTTTTAAAATGCAGCTTAAAGTGTGTGAAAACTTTTCATGAAATGTTTTGGACTCTGTTTTGGTTGTAATGCAGGAGGCTGGATTGAACACTGCTGATGCTATTGAATCCTTTATAAGGATATGTATTTTTTTTATAAATAGATTAAATTAAAGAAAAAAAAAAAAAAAAGGCAATTACTAGTTTGTGTACATCCAGCAATTCAAAGTCAGAATTGGGAGTATAACTAAAATTTCTTATTTGTAAGATTGCTTCATGACTTTTATTTCCAAAAAGATCTGTGTAAGAGGGCAAATTTATCTGGAAGGAACCACTGTCTAATTAGTGATATTTGTAAATACTCTTGAAGTGGTCGAAACACAAATGCAAAGATTTTTTAGAATACTTTTTTTTTACATTATGAATAGAATTCAAATCTCAGGTATTTATTAGCAATACTAGGCTGTAAAATTGTAAATTTTTGGTAGTTTTGAATGTTTTAGAATAGGCTGGATGTTTTAAGAGAATCAAAATTTATATTAAGTGACTGTCTATTCTTTTTATAGAACCCTGGGAAAAAACCCAGAGAGCTTTATTTCTGTCCTCTTAGTAATGTAGGATATGGTGATTTGCCCAGCCTGGTAGGACTCAAAGGCCTTTTGGTACTGCTTGCAATTCTATTGCTTACAAATAAATCAGCTTGTAAATTTAGTAATAGTTCTTTTTGTTATATGAAATGTAAATGTTTTCACTTCATGTTTACCATGAGCCAATCTGTCTGAATCTATTTTTCCATATGTATGGCTCACATAATGTACAACCTTCTACTTGTTAATGAGGTTGGAAATATGAATTTGCAAGAAAATACATCCTAATGCTTCATACAAAAGTAAGAGTGAGCATCATTCTAGGCCATGCTCTAATGTGTTCCCTGTTGGGCTACCTCTTGGAATGTGGAAATTTTGTTCTGCTTGGCTTCTTGAGTCACCTTCAGCTGAAAGTTTCATCTCTCCATTTTTGTGAAGCAGGCAGTGTAGCTGATTTGATGAGAGCTACAATAAAAGAATGAGTTATTTTTTCTGATTTTACTTTTTATACATGGAGTAACTGGGTTGTATTTTTTGTTTGAATTTCTGAGATACTTTATCACAGCAAAAGCTATAACCTTTTCATTGAGTGCCTTAGCCAAAATACACCCAAACTATCAATCTCAAATAGAAGTGAAAATAGGCTATCTCCCTGTTTCCCTCAGGCTTTCCATTTTTGGAAGTTCATGGGCTCTGGCTTTGTAGGTGCTGATTACTTTAAATAATTTATTACATGAATAGGAAAACACTGAATTCAGATTTTTTTTTTATCGCTGTTGCTGCTTTTGAGAGCTTTAGAGTTGCCAGTTCATCTTGTTCATTTAACAGTACAGCTGCTGAAGCTTCTCTTTGAAATAGAAAATCACTTAATTTTCATTCAAACATAAGACTAATTTTTCAGAATTCTCATTGCAGTAAAAGTCAGTTATCTGAAGCATTTATAATTTTTTTCCCTTTGTTCCTGTTCCTGGAACTATTGTTGCTTTAATTGGTTTCCTGTTTATTTTTTCTTTCTTGCTTTCATTCCTTTCCTTGAAGTCAGGTTCACAAATAAGCTTTTTCAACAACCAATTTATTGCAGTTTCTGAGTCTGATAGTGCAGGTTTTGATTGCTTTTCTGTTAAATGGCCAGGAATCAACATTTAGTTTGGTTGTGGTCTGCCATTCTGAATTAGCTAGACAACTGTTAGGAAATGATGTACCAGCTCCATGCCTTGATAACCCCAAAGTAACATTTTGTTTAAAACAATGTTTCTTCACTGAAAGAGTTGTCATGCACTCTAACAGGCTGCCCAGCCAAGTTGTTGAGCATCCATCCCTGGATGAATTTAAAAGATATGTAGGTGTGGCTTTTAAGGACATGGTTGAGTGGTGGATTTGACAGTTACAGGTTTATGGATGGACTTGCTGGTCTTAAAGGTCTTTTCTAACTTAAATGATTCTGTGATAAAAACTAATGATCTTTTCCTCTTCTACTTTCAGAGTATTGCCTATGCTTCAAAATGAACGTGAGGAAGAAGAATCCCCAAAAGTATTAATTTGAACAATAATTATTGCTTGTAAGTAAGTACTTCTCATTCTTTATGATGTTGCCTTCACAACTGAAAACTGCTCTTCTGTTAATAAGTCTTTGTCAACTGAGAAAAGGAAACTTTAAAAGAGAGGTCAGGTCCTTCCCTTTTCAGTGATCACTGACAAAATGGGTCAATCCATTTCACCTTTTGTTTCTCCTTACACCTATTTCTCTCCCTTCTCTTTGCCTCTCATCTCTAAAAAGAGTGATTCTTTGGTAGGTTCATATGTACCCTCTGTGTTATGTACAAAATCCTGTATTTCTTTGGCAGTATTCTGTGGCCCTTTCCATCTGTATTGCAGATGTTACATGTATTAAGATAAGCTGTCTTTCTGCAGAGGCTGGGCACAGGCCCTACTCCATGAAGTTTTCAAGAGTTGCAGCAACTAAGCTGTTGTAGGTGGGAAGTATTGTGTGCTCTGGGATATCCCAGATCCAGTGCTTCAGATTCTTAACACCTTTGAAGGTCTGGGCAAGTACCATAATAGTCCTGTTTGAGGACACTTTTTTCAATTTAAACAAAACTGAGCAGAAGGGTAACTCTTCGTTTTGAGAGGAACACGTAGAGTCAACTTGACTGAAGTATGAATGCGGGTGTGAACTTGGAAATCAAACATATTATGGCATTATTCTTTTTTTGATGCAACTGTAGAAAAGACTGTTAGGATCAGTATTCTTAACTATGATAAGAAAGTTGTGAAAATTTCGCAAACTTCCGCAATTGAACAATTTAGACGAAGAGTTCATGCACATTTGTTGCAGATTTAATGCTTTTACAGTTCACCCAACTTCACTAGTGGTAGTCAAGCTGGCAACATTTAAAGTGCTCTCAATTATTTTGATTTATTTTCTGCACTTATAGTACTAGAAGTACTGTGGTATTGTAAGAGTTTAATTTTTTTTTATTAAAAAAAAAGAAAAAAGAAAAAAAGAAAAAAAATGTGTGATTTCAAATAATGTTCTAGGGACCTTCTGGCCAGGCCAGAACAAAGAATATGGTGATAGCTTTCCAAGTGTCCACTATCCAGGTTGGTGTCTTGAAACTGGGTTAACTGTTGTTTCTGCTTCCTGTTGGTGAGAGGACTTTTTTCCATTTCCTGGATCCAGCAGTTTGTGGTAACAGTCTCATGAAGTTGTGAGGCTGGGAATACATGATTTGACTTTGGAGAAGAACAGGCTTCTGTGGAAGTTTCAGACTAGGAGTGGCTAATCCTGTCAGATCCCTCCCAGCCATTCCAGTTAGTTGGAATGGTTTATTGGTATGAAGTAGAAACAACGATTCAGAGGGGAAAAAAATCTTCGCAGGGAACTAGGAAATCTGTAACAGTATTTCCCCCACCCCACCCACCAACTCTCCAGCCCAATGTGTAGTATCTGTGTGCTCCAGGCTCTGAAAATGAATGAAAGGTAGAAGAACTTTCCTGACTTCTCAAAACCTCACTTGTAGTCAGAATTGGCCAGTCCTTTGTACATGACGTTATGCAATACAACAATTTGTTTCTTGATTTGAAGTTTTGTAAATGAAAGTTTGTTTCTTTGTGAGACCTGGTTGCAGGCATGCATGCATATGTAATTACTTACTTTTGTACTTCCTGTTGTTCTGTGTTCACACTAACTTGATTTGTCTGGAAGCTGTGGTGATGGTTGGACTGTCCTTAGCAGAGATGTGTTCCTTCCTTTAGCAAGAAAGAGGCACAGTCGTTGAGAACTTCATGAAACCTCCTCTTGCCTTTTCTGTTTAGTTTGTGTGGGAGGGTAATTAAAAGGATTTGTGCAGGTCTATAAACTGCAGTGCCTGGAGCTATAGTTAAGCCAGTGGCTTGGTATATGCATTGCTCAACTACTGACAGAGGTTGAGCAGTGGAGGAAAGCTGATTTGGGCTAGGTGTCTAGGTAACATCTAGGTACTGCTGGTGGGTTGAGACAAGTAACTGAGCACTACAGTGAAGGTGATATCTTTCCCAAATTACTTGATTATGCAGTCTATGGATTGTATTGGATTCCTGCTTCTGGTCAGATTTTGTAACAAGCTGCATTTGGAATTATTTTCTGCTATCACAGTCTGGTTTGGGAAAACTGTATTATCATCCATATACTTATTTCAAATTTTTTCCAGATTCTTTTCAGATATTAAAAAAAAATGTTTCCATGGTAGCATTTCCTTTTTTTTTTTCCCCCAAATCATGCTTCACACTTAGTCTAATCCATTCCATCTATGAACTGCTGTTCTGTAGTTTGTTGAGAAATAAAGATCAAATCAACATTTTTTATTGCATTCTAAAACACTTTCTTATCATTTCTCGGATATTCTGTAAGTTAGATTAATCTGTGATAGGCTTTTCAAGATAAACTAATCTCTGGAAAAGGCCTGTATATCTTGAGATTTATTTATTGTAAGGGCACCTAAAGTCTTGGATAGATAGTCTCTGTTTCTACGTATCTAAATGGATCAGTGTATGATTCCTGATGGAAAATACCTTTTCAGGAGGATAAGTTGCTGATTTAGCCCTGCCATTTTATCAGGACTGTCCCTCTGTGGTTTTGGAGTATCTATGATCTTACTTGCTACTTTCCCTCTTGCCTGAGGATCTGCAAAGTCTGTTTCTCGTTCTTACATTTGGCTTCAGTGTGCTCCTCTATCCTGGTAGGCATTTAGCTTGAATTCTTCTTTGAAAGATTGCTTCCTGCTTCTCTGTCTCTCTGAACTATATTTGTTGTTAAAAGTGCGTTCTAGATAAGTCATTTCTGATGCAGCAGCAAAAACAACAGTCTTTTATGTTTTTCTTTTCAAGAAAAGAGGATGCTAATGGATCCATTGACACACACATTTACTGCAGTGAAAAATTATACCAGGCTGAGACACTGCAGAGAGGTTGGAAGATTGAAGGAGAATTTTACATGAAGCAAGAAATTAGAATGAGCAGGGAAAAATGGGATTCAAGCTATTAAGGACAAACTTAAAATGCTGCTTTTAAATTAAAGAAAAAGAAAAGAGGTGAGTCCAGGAAAAGGAATGGCTGAGAGTTCTGAAAAAAGAGATTTTGGGTTAAGAGCTGACCTTAAGAGTATCATGCACAAAAAGTAGTTCTGAGAATGTAACATCACACCAGGATGAGTAAATAAAAGCACTGTCATTCAACACTGTAAAAGTGATGTAAATCTCTCTGCACAGCCTAGGGTAGAAACGGAGTCAGCCTAGGTCATTGTGTCCAATTTGGAGCTGTGCGCTTAATACACGCAAAGAAATCAAAATTTTCTTAATGGATTGGAGATCCAGAAGAAAATAGTATTGAAAATATAATTCTTGATCCAAAACCTGTGAGGAGAGATTGAAATAAGAGGCTGAGCAAAATTTTTTTGCCCTTAATTGTCTATCTCTTTTGTGAATGAAGCATAGGGAGAGCAGCTTTTTGCAAAAGGTGCTGAAAAGAATCATAGGATCTCTTTCTGCATGTTGTAGTGTTTTTTATTTCAAAGTTTTTTAGCTTAAATACTTCTTCCAATGGACCAAGTAATGTTTCATCTGGAATGCATCTAAGTTTAAATTTAAATAGTCCAAATCTAGAACATCAACTGAAAATTTGAAAAAAAACCAAACTAGACTTAATAACCTGGTGGATATTATTTGACTCGAAATCAGTATTATTTTTACAGTGTCTGAAAAGCCAGATTTCAAATACCACTGGTAGTCTGTACCTTTTGAAATGTGTAGGATTAGTCTGTTACACAACACTAAACTTTCATATTGACAAAATTTTTAAGGGGACAAGATCAGAGGAAATAGCCAGACAAGAACTTTCCTGCTTCACAAGTTCTTTCCATTAAATAGGTGAGGATGTACATCACAGGGTTTTTAAAATCTTGTTTTTAGTATAAAATACAGAGAGATGGTGTAGGTGTGGTAAATGTATCTGTGAGTTACGAATTTTTATTTAATGTTATCATTTTTAGATGAAATGGTAGAGGAGGAGATTGTCTTGCACATGTTTTGCTGTTGAGTGAAAGAAATTGTAGTTGTCACAGGGAGAACAAGATGTGGATAAATGTCAAGGCAAGTTCTACAGTATAGAAATATTCTGCAGGTGTTTTGGCTTTGCTCTTTTTTTAATGATGTAATTATACTACACTGATAATTCAGTACTTCTTTATTGTTTGGATTATATTAAATAGTGGTTAATAAACACTTCTGAAACTGGCAGATTCTGTTAGCATAGGAAACTCTTCATTTAATTGTTTTTGCACTTCAGTCTTGGTGGGGTTTTTTGTTCCTTCTTTTGTTCTTAAACAAATGTTGAAATAAGCCAGGCCTAAAAGGAATGAGAAAAATTAGATGTTTGCCAGTATGTGGAAAAAACCTAATCAAGACAGAGGTTAATTATAGGGTGATTCACTTGAAACTGATCCTAATGATGCTGTCTTTTAATTAGATTGATTTTGCCTAAGCATATTTGTCATAACTCATGTTAACTGTATTAAAATTGGTTAATGAATCCAAAAACCTGTCAGTAAAGAGGGAACTTTCAACCTCTAAGGAAGGCTCCTTAGGGCTCCTCCATTGCTGCATGGCAGGATGTTCTTGGTCATTGGCTTTAGCTCTTGGGAAGAATACATTGCTCCTAATAAATGTCTAAATTTGATAGAAAGAGATCACTAACTTAAATAGTTTGGCAAGTTGAACTGGAAAGTATTTGGGTAGAGCCAAATGTGTGATCCCAGGTCTAGAGACCAGTATTGTAAGTTGCACTTATGGATTAGAGAAGATGGTTTTGAATAACACAACTAGTAGAAGTGTAGGGGAGGTGATATTAACTGCTGTATACAATATTAATGGGCTGTGGTGAGTGTATAATGGCTAGTTTGGGATTCCTAAGATTAGTCAGAAATAGTCTTAAGAGGTTTAGAAGAGAGCTGTGAAAATGAAGGTTCTGGGAAAGTGTATCTCATTGTAAAGATTTAAGAAGCTTCTTCTGTTGAAGTGTTACTTGAGAAGTTTTGAAGATTTGAACTTTAATCCTACATGAAAAGGCATTGGTGAGAGCTGAAAACAGACGTTTGGTAACTTAAGTACTTGAGCAATTTATCTGGGAATCATTTGTTCTCTCTGGTTTTTTTTTTTAGTGTTTGAATCTCATGGATGGTTTTAGTAAAATGTGCCTTTTTTTGGAGAATGTGCGTGCTGCAAGAAATAGGAGAAAAGGTGTGATCATTGGATCACAAGGCAAAGATGGTAGTCATGATGTATTAGTGCCACAAGACAGTATAGCAAAATACACACATTAGATGGATAGAAAGGAAAGACTGCCATTGGGCTTGCAGAGGGAGCTGAGACCTTGTGTTGTGGCTCAGGAAACAAAGATATTACAGACTACTATGGAGGAATCCCAGTCCAGTTCCTGGTGGAAATCCCAGTCTTTATTCCCCTCTTGGGGGGCGGGGGGGCAGGGTATTTAATATACCCTTACCCAAGTCAGCATGTTACTGGTAACATTTTTCACAAATACTATGTAAAATACAATGTGTCACATTAACAGGAATATTAAATCTGTGAAATCTGTCCTTGTCTCAAGGCATTACCAACTCCTTTTCTGCCAGCCAAATGCATTTTCAGGCATCATGTTGCATCTTCTTATGCAGTGGTTGTATTACTCCTTTCTTTTTTTTAGGTGGCGTATAGATTTTTCACCTGTCCAGCTAATGGTGGAATCCTTCTGAATGAATGTTAGCTTTGCAATTCTGCCACTGAACATGCTCCTTTCCAGGAAATATGCTAATGTTTTCACAAAGTTCTATTTTTAAAAGACTGCTTTTTGCACCTTCCTTCCCAACCATATTAATATTCGTGGTATTTTTTTTTCTTTAACCATGGAAAAGTACTTCTTTCCCCTCTGTGCTTAAGATTGACTTAAGAAGGCAGAACTACTGTGTATCTCTTTCCTCTTGATTCATCACAGTGTAGAAATTCCCTTGCCTTGATATGTGCTTTTTCCTGCACGTTGCAGTTGCAGTGCTGGGCAAAGGTCACATTTTTAGTGTCTTTAAATGTAAGAGAGTAGCTATTTACTTTATATTTCCCTTCAAGCAAATAGTGGTCTGGAATTGCAAGCTTCTGGAGGGAAATCTTTCCGTTTTGCACGTTGTCCGAGGACTTCAGTTGTGTCGTCAGAGTTATGTGCAGTTGTGTGTGGCATGAAAATAGTCTGAAGGGTGCAAGGAGATTGCTGATTGTCCTGGAACTCTAATGAACTTAACACTCGGTGCTTTTCTCACAGACCCAAAAGCACCACTCAGCACTGTGCAGGTGGTCAGTGAATACTTGCAGCAGCTGATGTTTTTTGTGCACCATCTGTGTCATGCATCCTTTCTTCTTGATTACCTTGTCTTCATTTCAGTGTGTTTTGGTAGTTGGTGAAGTCAAACAAATACTGAAAAATTTTGTATGCTATTGTTATATGTTCATAACACTCCTCTGAGAAGAATTCATGTATCTTCTGGAGAGTGGCTGAATGAAAACTGGTGTGATGAGCTACATGTATTTTATAAAAGGTACACTAAAAAGCCACTAATGAAGCTGTGGGAAGTGGACTCTTGATTCCTCATAATTTCCTGAATGCTGTGATTAGCATCCCACAGAGCATTGTAAAACAGTTCATTAATCATAGTCAGTGATAAAGAAGGCTCTGGAATGTCAGCTGTATTGTGCACCTTTCTGTGGTTACAAGATCTTGTGAATAGGGGCCAGAATATTTACAGAAACAAGTACATGTGTGCTGTGATGGGCTGCTCTTGGCAGCAGTATGACAATGAATGCTTTCTGGAATAAAGAATAAATGGAATAAAACATTTTCTAGTGCAGCAATATTATTAGAATAGGTTCTTAAGTTATTTTGCTAAAAATGTTTTATGATCTTTGTGTTACTTTTCTGTTACTGAACTACTGAACTCTTTTAAATAAGCATTCATATTAAAAATGCTTGCACTAATTTTGTCCTACTGGTTCCATTCAAACTAGTTGTGTTCAGCTTGCTGATCTACATGTTTTCTTATTATTTCATAACGTTCTGTCCTAGTGTTCCAGATATTCCAGAAAACTAATTTACATATACCTGGAATCTGTCTTTCAATTAATAATGGTTGCTGTCAACTAATGTGTATTTCTTAAAATGTGTTCTGATGTAAAATGATCTGTATTACTAAGCTCCATTGGGAAAAATTAATGCAGATATTTTTGGAAGTTATTTTTCAAAAACTGAAAATTGAACATTCATTCTACATCAGTGCTACACAGTTTATTTGAAATGGTTTGTTTCTGAAAACTAGCACTGTTCTAAAGCATACACTTGAAGTCAAAAGTCACTAAATCAGAAGTGTTTCACCAATCCCTAGATTTTTCAGCTAGCAGCTTATATTTAGTTTTGGCTCTTTAGTCCTATAGCAGCATCCTACACCAGAGTGTTATTAGGATGTGACACCAGTGAAAAATAGTCTCTGAGTTTGGGAGAATTTTTTCAGAAACATGCATTAGAGTGGGCTAATGTTTTGATGTCTCACTAGAGCAGGGAGCATAGCTTGAAGCAAGGTCAAGAGAGAGGAAAACTTGAGCTCTGTTCAGAAAATTACTGGAATGTATTTCATGCATTCTAAAGGCTTCAGAGAGGATCTAAATAACATAAGCTTTCCACCTCTCATTCTGCTTTTCTTCCACATGCCTTTTTGGAGTACTGATCTTGCAGTCTTGAACTCTTCAATCCCTTGAATTTGGCAGAACTTGGAGGGTTATTCCATTTTTCTTCTGTCAAAGGATTGCTTATCTCCTGCTTTTCATTTATTCCTTTGCATCAACTTTTTCATAATTTAGTAATTGTAACTGTTGTAAACATCCTCTACAGATGGAGTTGATGGCAGAGAGAACGGCATCTCTTCCTAGTGCACGTTAAATATAATGAGTAGGTCTTGTGTGATTTCCTAAAAATCTATGGGCTTTCTCCAGATCTCTGTGCAGTGATACTCAAATCTCTTCTGTAAAGAAGCATCCGAAAAATTAATTGATAGCTTCATACAGAAATAAACAGAACTTTGATGAAATTCAGTACCTCTGTGCAGGTCTGTGCTCTTTCTATGTAGTTGCTCACTAAGTCATGGCAAACTACTTCTGTTGCTATCTTGTATTTCAATGGTATTTTAATCTGTGCCATTTCTTTAGAGATGTTAGGAGCACATTATGTATCCATATGCACACAGAAAAGAATTTTTTTTTAAAAAAAACTATGCCCTTTTTAGCAGTAATAGTATGAAGAAATGTGTTTTTTTTCTGTTTTGTTCACATATACAGTACTTCTTCTAAAATGTAATATATTCTGGTATGCTGCTTAAGGATGTAACTTTTTTTGGTCTAATTCCTGGCCTGTTATGATGAGTAATCAAGTGTTTCTTTCATCTAGTATGATTGTTGTGTTTATGAATTGATTATCTTTCTTCAGCTGCTAAATTTCTCAATTCTGTTTCTCAGAGTGTTCAGTGTTCTTCAAGGCAAGAAGAATTTTACCTTTTTTTTCCTGTGTTCCTCTGATCCAGTTCATGCAGTCAGAACTGTAGAGAGGGTTCTAGATATTTTTGCTATGTGAGCATGTTTTTATCTTTCTCCACCTGTCATTTAATTAGATAAGATTAAGGAATGAAATATAAAAATGCATTTTTCCTAAGCAAACAGGGAAGACAAACAATTTCATAACAAGCTAACAGCCAAATAATTAATAAAATGTTGTGCTTTTTAAAAAAAATTATTTTTGGGATGATTTGGATGAATGGTTAAAAATTGATTCCCATTTCCCCATTTTCTTGTTGATAAGCCTCCTCAAACATTTTAAAATAATGATCCCCATTTATAGAGGGCTCAGAAGGGTACATTAAGAATGTTTTGGTGGTGTGTGATTGTAATGCTATATCCAATTTCATGCCTTTTTATTGGTTGTCCTAACATTCAGTGTGTTTGATCTGTAATTTTTTTGGTCAAGCAGAGAAAATCTGAGAGAATGGGGCAGGAGAGAAGAGTCAGCTCAACACTTAAAACATTAAAATATCCCAAACCAACAAAGAAACTAACAACAACAACAACAACAACAACAACAACAACAACAAAAAAAAAAAAAAAAAAAAAAAGAAAAGAAAAAAAAAAGGAAAAAACCAAAACTGTAGCCAAGCTGTTCCAAAAGTCTGTGTTGTGTGTGAGAAACCTTTTCCAACAGGACTGCAAAATGATGGCCCACACTGTTCCACATCAATGTGACTCTTTCCTAGATTATACCTTCACCTTGGTTGAGTATATTTCTGTGCTAGGATCAGATCCTATAATTCTATGTATTGGACTAACCTCCTTGTGTAGCTGTTGCTTATATTGGTTTCCATACCAGGAAATTAGAAGGTGCTAGAGGTTCTGTTTTAACAGAACCTTATTTTACAAGGATTCCAAAGATGGTCTTTGAGGTAAAAGACCTCTAAGATTAACTCCTGTTAAAAACAACTGTGGAAGGAGTTATTTGATGTGCGTTCAAGCATGGTATGTTGAAGAAGAGCCAATGCAGAGGTGACCTGATCAATAAACTATAATTAAATTACCTGGTTTTGGCAAGGCTTTTTAACAATTGCTTTTAGAAAAATGAAATTTTGGGGAGAACACAGAAACAGGTTTTTCTTGTGGATTTGTAGCCCCATAATGGAATAGAAAAAAACAGAATATATGGTTATTTTCATAATGGTAACAGTGTAATGCAAGGTTTCATCTTACCCTGCTCAAGGGCCTGTGCTGGGTCATGTGTACTTCATCATAAGAATAAATTGTCTGGAAAATAGAGTCTCTTTAGCTTTTTTGGATAGAACCTATGCATGAAACTTTAGCATTATATTTATGACCAAATAATCTTGGCATAATGTTTTCATTTTAATTTCTTTTTTTTTTTTTTTGGTGTGTTTTTCTCTAATATAGATAGGGAGTGAAGGAAGTTAGAAGTGAGTACATATTGAGATATTTGGGAAGAGGTCTTCTGTGGTCAGGTAATGAATGAAATATTTTGAATGGTACCAAATGAACCTGTGCATGTGGCATTCCATGAAAATATGACTGTATGATATCTGTTACTCAGCACAGTATGTGTACTAATGGATCCATTTGAAGCAAATCAGGGTCATGTGGTTTTTAAAAATACCAGTATTGAATTTTTGATCACCTAATGCCATCTTAGACTATCATCTACCATCATTTCTATAAAAAAGATACTACTAGTATGTTTAAAACACATATTCCATTGCGTGCGTGTTTTTAAAAAGCATAGTTTCTTGTGTATGACTGAAATGAATAAAGATCTCCAAGCTCAACTTTGGATCTAAATTATTTATTTATCTCTGGAACCAGCTGTGTAAATCACAGTGAGATGAACACAGTGTATGACATTTCTAGCTTGCAACGTTATATATTTCTGTGAAATAATGAGTAAATGTTTACAACCGTAAATTATATGCCTATCACTCCATTGTTTTTCAAAAGAAAACAAAGATATTTTGCTACATATCTGGTATTTGAAAATAAGTTTCTGAAAATTAGTTAATTTAGCTAACAAACACATCCTGGGCTAGTACAGTAGTAGGATGTTGTGATAGTGCATTAATTTTTTAATAAGTGTCTGGTTACTCTTGACTGTCTTTCTCTCAGTATTGCTGTCTTTAATATTGATTTTAAATGTGTAGAGTAAATAGATAGCAAAATTCATCTTACTGTCATATTGTAGTAACTAATTTTTTTCTTTGTTTCATTTATTTAAGAAAACTGATATCAGTTTTAACCTCCTGATATAAGGAAACTGATGTCCATCACCACAATGCTTTAGAAAAGCGATGGTTATATTGTGAAGTACAGTATCTTGCCACCCTACCTGTAAATATTTTAAACTGCTAAAGAATTATACTGACCATAGCAAAAGGTTTATCCTTCACTTGTGTTGAGCAAGCACTATGGTAGTGAGAGGCAAGACAGCAATGACAGAAGGAATTAGTGATGCTGCTCTAGGTGGAAATAAAAAGCACAACATTCTTGTTTAACCTTGGTTTTATAGTTTATTGATGGAATTTTTCACTTTCTTTTGTTCTGAAGTTAAAAAGGAGAAATGTTATCACAAAATTTTTGTACATCTTCTGAAAGAAATTCAGTGTGAACTTTCCTTCTGCCATGCATGCTGTTTAACTTCATAAAGGAAAATGCTAAGATTTTACTCCAAATAAATGTAGTGGCAGCTACTAACAGTCTTGAAGTCATTTATGGGGAATTAATCAATACCTGAAAAGGTGGCTGAACAGACCATAAAACTGTTTTTCAGAGGAACTAGTTATTGTAACATTTTCAACCTCAGGTGATGTTATTATTATTGCTCAGTATCTCAAAAACTGGATATCAATGTGTCCAGTGTATTAGTATTACATTTCAAGTTGGTGCCTTTATGAAAAATCTGAAAACAGCAAATGTATGTGGTCCAAGATTATTTAGCTTTAAATCAAATTTGAATTAATGTGAGTAGAAGAGACAGAATTGCATCCTTGAGATACTGTAATGGTATTTTAATTCTCATGTCTTTGCAAAAAAGTTGATGTTTGAAAGTTACAGAGATTGAGAAAAGCAAGATTATGAAATACATGTTGTAGTGCAAATTTTAAACCTGTAAAATACAGGTTGAATTTTACAGATTTAAAATTTACAATTGTTTAAAGATTGTAAAATGCAGTCAGAAGTTTGGTGGCTGTTTGATTCAGTCTCTATGAAAGCATATGTATATGCAGCAGGCAAAAGCTGCTGGAGGGCTGGTATATCTGAAAAGTTCAATCGAGCATAAGGAATCCGTTCTGAGGAAAGAATTCCAGTGCTTGCTATGTTGGTAGTATTGTGTAGTGATGGATGGAGTGCAGGGAGAAAATCAGTTATCACTTTATCAGTGTTATTTGTCCAATTTTCAGTTCATGTTTCCCCATATACCACAGTTATAGGATATCTGAATAGCAAACATAAAGAATTTTTTACAATTTTTAGAATTTAAAACATGTAGTGTTCCCTGAACTTTGAAAACAAGTTTTAGTATTATCTAAATGTACTTTTTTCCCCTTTGGCTGACTTGAAATGTAATGCTTTATGATTTCTTATATTTTAAATGAAGCCTCTGGGTTTTGGTGTTTTGGGATCTAATTGTTTTCCTCTGTATAATGTGGTTAGAAAATGGGTCAGGCACTATTGTGCTGAGAATGCAATATTGTTATTTTCTGGGCTTTTCTCCCTCCAATAAGTCTACTTAGTAAATAGTTAATTTATTTGACATCAGTTGCAGAAATGCATGTAAATAAAAAAGGGAAAAATTAATATTTTTTCCCCCAAATTGATGATTGGGTATTGTTCTGAAAAGATTAGAAGTAATTCAGACCAGATTTTGGAAAATGAAAATGTGTGAAATCACATAGGTAGTATGGGGTTCTGTTTTGTTTCAGAGAATTCTCCTATATTGATTGCAGCTGACACTTTGGATGTGTATAGATGCTTCTGTGAATGCTGGTTGCAGGATCAGGATCTAAGTTAGGGGTGCAAAGCAGGAACAGTAAGTCCTTTGAATACGAAGGACTTAATTATACCAGCAGCAGCACGTGACACTCTGTAAGCACTTTTATTTATTACACTGCTCTGAAAAGTGCAGTCTGCCTGTGTTTTAAGTAGTACATATACAGATGAAATGGTGAGGTTCCTCACCTTAAAACATGAACACAAAGTGTTCACATGCACAGATTTCGTTAGGAATAAAAATCACACACAATTGCAAAATTTCTTTGATCTTGTTTTCCTAAAAGACTGCTTTTTGGGGCCTTTAACTGTGTTTGTCCTAAGAATGCTCTGTTAGTTTGTAGAAGAACATTTACAAAACTTATTGGGATTTTTAATGTCATTTGTTATGAGGGATGGAATGCTCTCTGATTAGAGGAAAGTTACAGACAGAATATAAAAGATTTGTTTCCTCTAAGCTCCAATACTGGTTGTTTTATAAACTACAGGTAAAAAGTTATGTTTCATGTTTTAGTTTACCATCCAAGCATCTTTCATAACATTTCTTTTGTAGAAATGCTTGTGTTATCTCATCTTCCTCAGTTTTCCCATGACTGGTCATTCTGTATGTATTCATTCAATGTAGTTAACATTGTGACTTCTTCCTTTCCACGGTTTACTGCTGCTTTTCATAAAAAGAAGAGTGTGAGAGAAAGTGGTCTTAAAAGTAAAATTTACTTTTTCTATTATATACTTAATGTGCGTTAACATTGATATGGTAAGGCTTATTTTTGAAAAAGTTTTCCTAAATTCACCAGCAGTATGGATTTGTTGAGTATCTGCAGAATTCAACTCTTGCTACCCAGTTCCAAATGCATACACATGCACCATGTCATTCCTGCCAACTCCCAAATAACTGCTTTTGAAATTCTTGCAGATATTCTCCCCTAACTCCGGTGCTTCAGAAGTTTATTATATTAGGTATCTTGAAGACTCTTAAGAACAGTATCACAGCTCTATCAGAAAGGGCTGAGTTCCATGGCACTGTTTATTAACTTTATTTGTTGCAATTTTATTCACTTTTTTCCTTCACTTACTGAATAGATTTTCAGCAATGACCATGCCTACATAAGATCCCATCAGAAAAAGTCATGTTTAAACTTAATATGATCTGAGCTTTTGTCTGAAAAGGCTCCCTGTCCTACTCAAATGTCAGTAGCAGTTATCTGTAGAAGTGGAAGCAAGCAGCCATGAGCTGTCTAGCTTACTTTCTGAGCTTCCAGGACTTGGGTTGTTCCAAGACAGATGTAGTATTGTATCCATAGATGGATTTTTGTAGAAAGAATATCTAAGTCTGCTTTCTTTAACATATCAAATTCTTTGAACTCAAACATTTTAATTACAGTGACTTTCACAATATAGTAGTGCCTTCTGAAAATCCTAATATTCTACATCAACCAGGTCTCCCTAATTCCATGCTAATTTAGTTTATAAAACTTAGTCACCTTCTGAGGCATGGCATCCCTCACAAAAGCAATGTTGTTTATTTCCCAGTATCTAGTGTTAATTCATGTTCCTGTTCTGATGAGTATTGTAGTTTCCAAGCTCAAGGATTCTTCTGTCATCTTCTTTGTGAATAAAGATTCCAATGTAGGCATCAATTTAAGTTCCTTCTATTAACTGCTAATGCATTTATTTCATCTAACTTTCCTGCTGTGGTCCTGCATTTAATGTGCTGCAATAATCAGCTCAAACATAATTTTCACTTATGGAATCTATGTCAAGTCTTTCAGTTCCATTGTGCTTTAAAAATATTTGATGTAGCTTTTATACATGTAAGAATTGACTTCTCAAAACTTCTGTAGGCTGTCAATTTAGTATCTTCCAATTAAGCTTCATCACCACCTCTCTGCTTGGTTTATGTGTGTCATAGGGAGCAAGAACTTGGTCATTGATATTTTATAAAGCAGCTTAAATTGTTCTCCAAAGACTTCTTTTTCGCTGCTTCTGATGTTGTTACTGGAAGTGATTGTGCACTTGAAGTGACCAGCTCCTTCCCAACATTTTCTAAAAGACCATTTAGTTTTCATGTAAAATTCTGTCTTTATACTCAGCAGCCATTTCACCACAGAGCATTCACTAGTATTAAAGAGCTTGTTATATTACATGGGTGATATTTTATACCTTACTATATAACCTGCCTTCTATCCTTTAGAATCCCTGTTAGTCTCCATGTAGGAGGGATGTTGGTATCATCTATTTACGGCACTTTTTTTTTTCCTCAAAATTTTCTTGAGGCTCCCTTGACTTGTGAGCCCAGAGCGCTCAAAGTATTTTTTTTTTGGTGTACTTATGTGTAGATGTGGCACTTTAGGACATGGTTTGGTGGTGGACTTGGCAATGCTGGGTTATGGTTGGACTACATGATCTTAAAGGTCTTTTCCAGCCTAAAAAATCCTATAATTGTATGAGTCTACTTGTCTGTATTTTGATTTTGATATCAAAAATATCTAGAATATTTTGATTTTAGCAAAACCAACTTCAAAAACCAGTGTTTCACTTCTTAAGTTCCTCACTTACCTACCTCAACATAGATAATTATATGTATAATACAGCATGATGGGGTAGCCCCTGCCCTCTAATCTTCTGCTGCCATTTGATAAGTCTTCATTAGCAATTTTCAAGTTGGGTAGCAGACTGATTTTCTTGTTTCATTGTTGCCTTTTGATTTTGCGAGTAACTTAGCGGGGCTAGAGATGTAGATCCTTTATGCCCCTCTTCCTTTTGGACCTGAACTGTCAATGCCATCCAGACTCTCCTTTCAATTACTAGGAGATTGTTTCAATTTGCTAAAGCAGGGTTGCTTTCTTTAAAAACAATATAAAGATTTATAAACCAAAAGCCTACTATCTGTGTTTGGGCCTTAGCCAGACTCTTGAGTAACAAAGAGTTTGTGGGGTGTGTGTGTGACACTCACAGGAGGCAGCTCAGAACCATGGAGAGCTCTTTAAAATTCCAGTATAGGGAATAATGGGCATCCTTGATTTTTTTCTTGTTATTGTTGCTAAAATTAGCCTGTGCTATTCAGAAATGAAGGAAGCTGAAGGGCTAGAAAAAACCTACACTGAAAGTAGGAACAAGAATGTAATACCTGTTATAAAAGAGTGGGTGGAAAAAGCCTAACTTGTGAGTTAAGGAACTGTGAGATACTACTGGAGAACAGCTAAACATTGGAGTTGCTGGCTACGATAGTCACATCCTTATTATAATGTGCTCACAAAGGAAAATGCTACTTTTCTCACAAATAGTAAGTTTATATACAATTATTCGATGAAGTAAATGGCTGCGTGGCTATGTAGGTTTGTGTAGGAAACTGTAAGAATAATATGATTTTAGGTTTTTCCTACAAGTGCTTGACTCCCAAATTGATTCAAATGGTGATTTAAAATCCTCCATTTTGTTACTTATTATATACCGAAATACTTGAATGGAATTTCACTAGAATTACCTTTGAGAACATATGCAAATTTAGCTTGTATGTCTTTTGTTACTGTAAAATATTAATGTTGCTTTAATAATTACAAACTTTATATGGAAAATTAATTAAAAATCTTATTTTTAGAATGTTTAGCTTATAAAATAAGGTATTCTTTGGTAAAAAACATCAAGCTTACTTTAATTGCTGTAGAAAAAGTTATATATGTATGGGCACACAGACAGAAAAATCCCATCTTAAATATAAAAGAAAATAGCTCACTCTTTAAAGCTGATAGTTGCTAACACTTGCCATGGATTGACAGCAGATTTTTGCATTAGTGATAGTTGCTAAAAATAAAAATGGGGGTTCTGATTAACAGTGTAAACTTAAACTATGAAGTTTAAAAGGACATAGAAGGAGCTAAGCAGGAAGCTAATACTTTCAAAGGTGTTTTAAACTCAGTAAGTTTTAAACTCACCTGTCATTTTTCCTTAATAACGTGTCACACCAATTTTGAGAGGAAAAGGCATTGGCAGCATTATGTGAGGTTTTGACTTGCAACTTCACAGCTCTGTTTTATTCATAGCCTTATTATTGTACAAAGTGCTTTGAGTTTTTCAGTTCCTTCACTTTTAAATAAATGCATAGATCTTAGATCAGTGGTACACTTGAGCCATGCTGATGGTGAGGATCACATGCAGAAAGCAATCAATTTTTGGTGGCATGGAGCTCTACAAAAGCTGTAACCCAGTGTAAATCAGACAGCATGAACCTATATGCTAATGCAAGTAAATCGTTCCCCGTACCTGAATTAGCACATTAGGTACCTTTTTTTGGTGCTTTTTAGTGTGTAAATTTCTGTATCCCAAGTAAAAGAAAACTGGAGTGCCAATGGAAATTTTTACAGGCTAAGATTTGCATATTTTGGCAGAGTGGAAATAATGTTAAGGCAGATACTTTTTTATCAAATGGCAATATTATTATTTGCAATCCCCAGTGAAATTTGTCTTGGTCTAATAAAAGTACTGCATAAAACATTGTTCAATTTGAACTAGAAAATGGTGATACAAAGCAAGTCTGATTATTTAGTTAATGATCCCATTTGACATTCTTTCCCTGATGCAGCCCACTCAAAACTGTATTCCGGCATTTCTGTCAAATCACCCCATCTCCAAGCCTGCCATATATGAGAAGAAAGTATTTTAGCTTAGTTCTGTGACTCTTTTTTTTTTTTTTTTTTTCCCCCAGCATCTGAATACCGTGTAGCCTTCACTGTGCTTTGATTTTGCAAAACCTCCTGGTTGCAAATATCACTTCAGTTTTCTTATGGCTGCCAAGTGTCATGCATTTTTGCATAACTATTACAAACTCAGCAGCTCTCTCATCTGCCTGTTTTTCATCTTGATTTATAAACATCCAGCTGAGTTGTGAACAGACTGATGTTAAGTTTCCTGGTTATTAGATTTTTGCATGTTGCTTTGATGCCAGCCAAAAGAGGAAAGATCTTACCCCTGATCTTGCTTCTGATGTTTGCAGCCATTAAGGAATGACATGGAGAAGCAAGTGGAAAAGAAAAGAAAATTTAGTGGAGTGCTTCAGAAGAAACAAGAATGGAAAAGTCAAATATTACCTTAAGGTTGTCCATGTTTGTTTTTTTTTTTTTTTTCCTCCCTCTCTGTTCCTTTCCCAAGGTATTCAGATTATTCTCCTGATAGGGAGCTGCACTTTCCCCAAGAAGAGGGAGCTGTACTTTGGTCCCAGATGAGCACTGAAATGGGAGGCAAACGTTCTGTTAAGTTCTGTTAAGAAAGGAAAGCACCATTTCTGTTTGTTAACTCTCAAATGACTAATGCAGGGCAGAAAGCCCTATTTCTCTTCATCTTCTTGATTCAACTGCTGTATAATTTTGGAAGAATTTTTGTTGCTTCAATTAAAAGGGAATGAGCCATTGGGAATCCATTACTTAATGAAGTCATCTGTTTCAGTGGCTGTTTCCTTTATCATTTTTGCACCTACATGTTTAGGAACTACTTTCTCCTACCTCATGAGCCAAATTTATCCAGGTGGAACTCCTAATCCCCAGATTTTGTTATGTGTTTATTTGTGAGTGTAAGAAACTATTCGATGTCACAAATTCTTTCTTTTTATAACACATATGTTATGTCCTTCTAACTTCCACAGTCTGTTCTTTCATTCATTGCTTCCAAAGATTCTCTTGCTGGTTTTTTTTTTTTTTTTTTTTTTTTTTTTTTTTTTTTTTGAATGAGGCTTCTGAAAGGGTTATCAGTAGATTATTAACTTACTACTTTGGAGGAAGATCATGCTTGATGTTAGAGGTTTGAATTCTTATTATTCATCGACTGTGGTTATATTAGAATAGGGTTGTATGGAGTCAATACAGTGAGTCAACAAGAGAAAATAAACCTTTACTATTATGTGATCGTCCTGTTCATTTTCTGAGGTAATTTTTATCGTACAAAGACATTTCATTAGTTCAGATTAAATGAAGGTAACTTCTCACTTCACTGTGTTTCTGGTTAATGTATTATCTTAATAGTTAAAAGGACTGTAGAAGTGAAGACTGCTTTACCCATGTATATATATGGACTCATTTTATATATTAAAATGAGTCCATATATATAATTTCCTTGGAGGAGTGCATTGTTTCTGCAATTGCCTCTTTTATCTTTCTAAAAGAAGAATCACCACAAAGTTTTTGTCTGTTTGACAGAAGATCTTGTATATATTTGACAAGTATGCTGCTCTTTTTCTTTCAAGGTACAATTCCCTCTTTTGTTCAAAATAACATTGATTAAAAAGAGAAAAGGAGAAATTACTGTATGTTTTTTGAAGCTTTCAGATGTAGTGTGTTAAAAGAATCGTAAGCATTTATATTTATTACTGTGTCTAATATAGAGTGCTTAATATTTTCAAACTGTATTTGTTACTATTGATATACTGTTGATTCTTTTATCTAATTTAGAAAAGTAATTACTTCTGATTAGATTCTTAACTCCTGACAAGCTCTTTCAAGGTCAATGTTCTATGTATAGCATTAGCTTAAAAGCCCCCAAGTGCTATGGGTGTGGACTAATCTGAGCCACTCAGATAACTGGACCTTTAGGTGTTCACATAGCATAATTTTGAGGAATATTGGGTCTCTGATACGAAAAGTACCTAAATTGGTGTTTTGATTGTTGTTTTTTATCTCTGACCAGAAGCTATGTAGTTGTAGTAGGATGAGTACTTAACTCCACCGTATTTTTGTTATTTTGTGTGTGTGCTTTGGGGTTTTTTCTTCCAGTAGAAATACATTTGGTAACTACAGGGGCATAAGACTCTGAGTTGGCCCTAATTTTTATGTGGTTCAGCTTAGGTGTTCTCTGTAATTAGCTCCTCAAAGGAAACCAAAATTTTTTTAACTGAAAAGGTGCCAAGTTTTATTAGGATAACAGTTAGGATAATTAACACTTTAAGTATTGCAAACTCAGTGAATAGGGAAGAAAGAAAAAAAGGGAATTTTTTTACAAGGTTTTCTCTGCCCACACTGCAATTGTAAGTGTACTGTTGCTTCTACTTACTCACAGTTAACTCAGTGCCTTTAAGCTTTGAACTGCATGAAGAAAGCTTATATTTCTTTGGAAGATAGCAGGCATTTCTTTGACATTTTGGAAGTTGTATTCTTTAGCTATGGAATACTTTTAAAGAGCTGATCAGCTTATTTGTATTTTGTTTTCTTCAAATCTCTGTGATCTGTGATTTCTCTGTGATTATTCTAGGGACTTTTAAAATTTTGATTGAAAGAAACCTTTCCAAGGTTTCCTTAACATATTCATATTTTTTATAAATGATAAAAATACATAAATGACAAAAGATATGAAAGAATATTTGAACATTCTTCTATTAATTTTACTAAAATTAAGGATAAATATTCTATCTTGGATTTTATTATTATTTTTTTTCCATTTCAAAGTTTTGCTTGGTATTTTGAGCAGGAACTAATGCTTAGAGATGGGGAAACAATTATTTGACAAAATTGCTAAATGGCTGAACTGCTTTAATTGATTATGCAGATTTATATCTTTCATTCAACATGTATAACATCTTTCAGCTGCAAATTTGATGGTATCTGTAAATATTAATGAATCAACTTCAAACATAATTTTGAAGTTGGCAAATATTAACAAGGGAAATTGGGGCCTGGTGAGACTGACATGTAAAATTTACTCATTAAATCAATACAGAGCCTAAAATATTCTCTAATTCTTGCTAGATCACATTGTATCTAATCTAGATATAATGAAAGATGGTAGTTAAAAATATTCTGATGGAGTGATTGATCTTTGTGGATAATCCATGATTAGCTAAATAACAAGAAGAAAATGTGGTATTTTAAAAGAAAACATTAGATTCTTTCTTGCCTTTATGATAAAGAGGAAATCAAAAGGAACTTGTTCTTACAGAACGTGAAATTAAAGGGACTTTCTTTTTTTTTTTTTTCAAACAGTTACTAATTTCACTGACTGCTGGAATAGTGGAATTACATGTTAATCTCCAGCCTCCATGATGCAATTGTGTTCATTTCCTGCTGTCACGGAGAGGGTAAGCTGTTCTTTGTAGGTGTTATGAAGTTAGGATTTTTTTAAAATGTACTGCTGGCTATGTGACCACTAAAATACATTGTACGTTTGCATGTTATGCCTTTTAGAATAATACATTTTTATGCACCAAAAGCTGTAAAAGTTCTTTTATTTCATGAAATTGCATCGTAGCTGGCTTTGGAAAGTTTCTTTGGGGATCAACACCAGTGATCAAAGTAGGATTGACTGGAGTGCATTGCTTGGGTCTTTGCCCAGCCTCCAGGGATGGCGACTTCACTTTCACCACTGTGACCATGTGATGTACTAAATACAAGGAATTTAATCCAGTGTAACATGTATAAAATAAGCTATCATGGGAACTTCTAAAAATGAACTGGTTTTTTGATCATAAAAAACTAATAACTAGCAATTGTCTGGCAGTTTTCTTTTTCTGAATTGATTTTTGAATCAATCTTTTCTACTTTTAAAAAAAATTTGCATCAAACATTTGTATTTATTATAACCACTTTTTTTTTGGTTTTTTTTGAGTAGTCATTTCCATTAACTTGATTGATTGATGTGAAACTTCCTAAGTATGTGGGTTTTGGTTTTGTGTTGTTTGTTTGTTTTGGCTTCATTTTAATTTTGGTTTTGGTTTTGATTTTTTCCTTAATGGTGGATATTTACACTTGTAGAGGATAAAAATCCAGAAATTTCCTGGGTAATTTGTACCATTTTGAACAGCAAGGAGATAATGTAAAGAATAATGTAAAGGAATATAATAAAGTAGAAGGTAATATTAAAAATTCTTTTGGGTTGAAAGAACTAAGACCTTGTTCAGTGCCTCAAAGATTATTATTCTTGATAACAACTCATGTATTTGTTGTAGTTAGGGATCACTGGTGGAGGAGGAGGAGGCTTATAGGAAATAATTGCATACATTCCTTAAGTACTTTCCTACATGATTCTGATTGAACTTAGACTTGTGAGGGAAATTGCACTTACTATTCTCTCAGCTTCAGTTTTTCTGCTACACACCACCTTAAGACCTTGAAAAAAGCAGTAGCCACCTTGGTTTGGTGATTTCTGTTGTGTCTTCACTGACTGTCAGTCATTTTGGGGAATTTATTGATGCTACTTCTGTTGCCCATGCAGCAAGTCTTGAGCTGTTGATCATCTCTCAGTTTGTACTCTACGTGTGCTCAATCTGTTGATTTATTTTGGTTGCATCAGTAAATATTGACTTCCTAAAAGAAGAATAAATTTGGCACAAGGTTGGTCATTGGTCATTCCGAATATTCCTCCTCTGCCTTCCATTCTGAAGTGTTTTCCTTTCAAGTTTTTGCAACATTGTTTTCAGGTATAAAATGCTATGCACTTAAATTGGAAATGGTTTCTGTCCTCCTCAGCTGAGCATTTTACATCAAATACACACTATAAGCTCCAAAATAATACCAGAATCTTCCCCTGCTTTGAATGTTTTGTTTGTATTATAATATGAATTCTGCTAAAGCTTCTAAATGAATCTTCAGGTAACTCTTCTCAAGTTGATAATCTTGCTTTTAGAGTTGAGGTTTTTATTCCTCAAGTCCTAGCAATTTACCTTTTTCATACTCTCTGTAAATCTGAAAAATCATCAAGCTTCTACATTCAGTAACAGAATCTCTTCAGAAATGTCAGGAAGGATAAATCACATGTCTTTCTCCAAAGCTTGTTGTGATTGGTTAAGATTCTGTTTTCTAACCAAACGAGTGGGCCTGTAGCTTTCACTGATTAAGTTAAGGAAGTCCCTCAGTACCATCTCTTCCTTCTCAAATGTTTAATTTGAGAATAATCTGCAGATTGTATCAGATGCATGGACAGTTTATTTGTGTACAATTAGGGACTGTATGAAGAGAGTATCATGCAGATGGCTCAGAGCAATCTGTACAGATATAAAATTAGACTTTTACAGAAAGAAGCAGGGAAAGAGGGAGTTGTGGATGGGTGAGTAAATAGTGAGCAAGTCTAATGATTATGTCAAGTTGTGCCCTCTGATACATGTGAATAGATCTTAAGAAAAAAAGAAATAAATTTCTACAATAATTGAATATATATATGGAATACCATGAATTTTATGTCCTTCTTCCAGGAAAAGGGAAATTGGATAGTTTTTATGTGGAGAAAAAATAAAACTAAAACAGTGAGCTAGGAAACTAAAGGAACTTTATTTTGGATAGTTCTAGAAGCTCTGTGAATGGGTTTCTGGTCTCTCATTGAAGAAAACAATAGATATAATTTGTATGTTAATAAAGGTAATTAAAAAGTTATAGATGAATGAAATGCTTTCCAAATTGTTTCCAGTCACGATTCTAAAAATGTTAGCAACTAAATGGGAAAAAGTCTCTTGGGATTGATATACATGAATGCTAGAATTATAAATAATTACCAGTCCTGGCTTGATCACAGTAGTGTGCAAAGCATCGGGACAAATTTCAAAGAAATGATGGTAGAGGTAGACAAAGTAGAGGCAGATAAAAATGGGAAATTAGATATATGCAACATAGATTTGTTATCAAAGGTTTTTTGATGTGTATTATTCTGGGTTTACTTACTAACTGTTTCAATGAGGTCAATTTCCCAATGAAACACAGTTGGAGAGATAATGTGTATGTGTCCCTTTCACATTTCTTGGCACATAGAAAGTTCTGTATTTAGAGAAATTGTGGATTAAAAATAGAATCATTTGTTGGGAAAGGAAGTAGCTGAAGGGATGAAGTGACAGGGACTTGTGCTGCAAGGAAGGATATTAGCCTGGAGGAGAGACCCAATTAGTGCAGTGGATTACATGTGTTACTCATCTTGGATGTTTTCAGTAGTGAAAATGTCACAAAAATATAATAGTTTATAATGAAATACAGGTCACAAATTAGAGGAGGGTTCTGATGGGGTCAGAAAAATGTACAAGTATTTTTTACATGGGATACTGGAGTGGTAGCATGGGATAAAGTGTAGTAACATAAAGGTAAAAGGATGAAAAATAAGAATTTCTGTATATAAGACAGGAGCTTATAAATTTGAAGAGAGATAGATGCAAAAAGGTTTGAATGTATTATGTCCTTGTAAAATGGTTGCTGACTGCCAGAGCAATGAGGCCATGAAATGAGAAATCCTGTTTTGGGATACATCACACTAGGCAGGTCCAAGAGAGAAAAGCAAGTATTTGGTTCATACAAGACTCCAGCCATGCCTTGTGTTACATGCAGAATTCTGATTCAATTACTGTGTACGAACTTCATAAAGAATGCATTGCATATACCATGAATAATATTTGTAAGGTTTGCTTATTTTTATCAAACACTACAGAAGGATTTACATGTTACTTTTGTCCTTTTGATCCTTAGTTTTATCTTAATATCCTAAAAGGATTATTACCTTAGGCTCTAATCCTTTGTCAGAGATTGTGCCATCACATTATTCTTAAATAGAAACTGGAATCAGAAAGTTGGTTTTAATTTTCATTTTTATGAGAGCACAACAGGCTAACATTACTTAGAGTAGAATGCTTTCCTAAGAAGGTAATTTTTGTTTGTGAAATCTTAAAAATAGGAAATCTTAAAAATACTAATGTAAGTTTAGTTTTAAGGGAAACTAACAATGTTGTGAGAGTTCAATCTAAGTTGTATGTCTGGTGTAACACGCGTTTTGAGTGTTTCACAATTAGTGGTAAGTCATTGTGATAGCTCTTAGAGTGGAATGAATTTCCTGTTTGTACACTGTACAACTTTAGGTGATGTACATGATTAAATGTAGTGCTGTAAGTGTTATTTATAGTGGTGTATGTGCTTTACTTCATGAGGAATTTTCTTCTTTTCAGCTTACATAAGGTACACTTTTTTGAGTGAATCTAGGCCAGTAGGTGGTTGAGCCAGAAGTAGACTTGCTTAGTTTGCTTTGAATTTAATCTAAAATAACTTGAAACCGTACAGTGCCAAGAAAAATCATAATGCCATTCTGGGGACGTGATTCTGTAGGAAGCAAAAATACACAAGGAGAAAATACACACTGCATCACTGAATTTACTACTGAAAGCATGTTTGAAATAGTACATTAAAAAGAACCTCATTTAAGTCATAGAAGATTGTCCATTTGAATTTATATAGTATTGGGCTTTTCAGTTTTCTAATTCTTAAGTACCTTTTAAGGCTTTAAAATAACTTGTAGGCTTTTTGTGAGCAAGATGAAGAAAGGTAGTATTTTTTTGTTTTGTTGGGTTTTTTTTGATTAATCATTTTTGCTATAGCAAAATAACTTTGGCATGGATACACATTATTTCTCATTAAGATATTGATGCTATGCTTCAGTCTCTTTTTTTAGTTATCATTTTAATCAAGTCTCTTTAGTGTTTCATTTAGTTGTTTTCACTCAGTCATTCAGTTGATTCCATTGCGTTGAAGCAATGTTGTTTTTTAACCAGATTTTTCTGGTTAATTTGGCAACAAAACATTTTCACATTCTTACAATCAACTGTGGCTTACATGTGTAGCATGCACAATTTGATTTCCTAATTAAGGCTTGAAGGAGACCCTTGTTTTTAGGTAAATATTCTGTCTCCTCTTCATGGAGTCTAAATACGTTTGTGACACTAACTACATTTTCTGTGCTATGCACTTACAATAAATAAATTGAACTTGAGTTCCTTTCTCACAGTGTTATTTTTCATTCAACTGATGCATTGAACATTATGTATTCCCAATGATTTATGGTAGCAACTAGTTACCATACCTATTTTCTTTCATTAGATAATGCTGCACATTTTATAGTGACTTTTTATAATAGACCTACAAGATTAAATTAAACCTGAAAAATAGCTTACTGTATGTGATACTTTCAACTTAGGATTTGTTTTTAATGTTACTTCATTTTTATTCTACAAAACTTTTTCCTGACATTGGTTTGATGTCTTTAGTAGCTTAAGTAACAAATCCATTTGTAAGGAGTGATAGAGAGCTCCTACACTTAAAAACAAAAAGCATTCATTTTAATCAACATCAATGTGCTGCTTATTTCTCATTATATTGAGAAAGTTTTATAGATGTCTGTAGTCTCTTCAACTTCTTTCTTGGGGAACCAGGAGACCTTTTTAATTTGTATATGGAAGATTTTGCACTGTTAATGTCATACTAATTTGCATTATTTCATGGCAGCTAAAAGTTGTGTCTTCACAAGCATACATTCAGGAGTGACTGGAGGTTACCAATTTCACTGTGGCATCTGCAGTCCCACACTGATACTGGCATTAAAGCTGGCTTTGATTTACTAGACTGATGTAAGCTGCTTCTTGTACTGAGCTTTGCCTTTCCAGCCATGCCTAGCACCTGTGACTGGCATTTCTGTGGTTGGTAGATGGGGTCTTATAAATGGGAAATGATTTACCTGAGGGATCAGGTTGAAAAACCCTCTTAACTGTGTGTAGTGATGAAATTTGTAAAGAAAATTAGTTTGAAAGATTGCTCTAGAGCTGCTGGGGAGAACAGAGAAATGCATTCTTTTTCAATCCATGTATCCAGGGTAAGCCTTTTGAAAGAGATAAGAGATATTTTTTACATTATTTTAGAGACTAACATTGTAAGAATGTAGTCAGCCATTCTCAGGATCCCCTAGAAAGGAAACAAGAACTAATCTAAAGTCGAAGGAAAAAAATAGCTAATTTCTCATATACTATGTGCTTTGTGTTTTGATGTGCTTATGCCCTGGAAAATGCCAGGGTAGGGGTAAATCTAATCAAATTGAACCAATGTTGTTGACAAGAAATCATAGTAAATCACAGGGGACAACTAACTACTAAATTAAAATCATAGCTTTCTCTGGTAAAATAAAAATAACATAATATTCTTAGGTAAAGGACCTCCAGTATATAATTGTAACAAATTTATAATAACACTAACGACTGGTATTTATATGTTTTTCTGTCTCCTGCTTAATAAAATGTATTTATTGGTGTTGCTCTGCCCCACCTTTTGGGTTTAGTGAACTCTTATTTAGGTATTCAGCATCAGATGGTGTCAATAACCATGTTATGATCCATGACAGTTTTGAACTGCTGCATTTGTGGGCTGCTGCTGCAGTTTTTATTCCTAACTCAAGGCTCATACTTTCAGTCTTGACAGTCTTGAACTTAGCTTACGGTATGAAACCTCATGAACAGCTGTAGAAAATTAAACGAGTATAAATACTGACATTGCATCTTGATTTTTTGTCAGGCAGTTTGCTGTGGCATACGTCTGTATGTGGAGATCTTTCAGAAACCTGAGGCAACCTGTAGGAATTGAACAGTTTTAAAAATGTGATGATTTTTCCTTTAATTTGATTTATCTGGAGATCTTGTGTGAACTTCGAAATAATGAATCACAGAATGACAGAATGGTTTGTTTGGAAGGAATTTTAAAGATCATCCAGTTCCAGCTTCCCTGCCAAGAGCAGGGATGTCACTCACTACATCAGGTTGCTCTGAGTCCCATCCAGCCTGGCTTTGAGCTCTTCCAGGAATGGGGCATCCAGGGAGACTGGATGTCTCATCCCTGGAATGTCAAATACTTTGACAAAACGTCAAATACATTGACATTTTGCATTCCCAGAACAGTATGAAATAAAAGAATTAATGTGAAAGCCACATTACAGTACAAAGTTGATAGTTAATTGTTGTCGGAACTCATTTATGATTAGATACACCACATTGGAGATACAGACTTTTTAATTTTGTTTTTTTTTCAGAATGTTCTTTCTGTTCATTCAGCTAGTTTGGCTAGTTTGGGCTAGTTTTATATTTAACTCTACTGTGACTTCACTTATGAAAAGATCAATGACATCTTCAGAGACTGATAGAAATCTGATAATACCTGTGAGGACTTTGTTGCCTTTAGCCCAATGCTGAACTGATATTTCATAGAATTAACAATCACTGTTACCCATTCCTAATGGGCTTCAAAGGTCATCTATACACAACTCCACACTGATGAACAACACACTGATTTTTCCCATTTTTGATTTTTTCCTCATTAAACATCTTGATGACCTCCAGTTCACTGCTATCAGACTTTTTCAGCTCATGTTTCACCTTCTTTTCCAAACACTTAGGAATATGTCAAGCTGTATGAAGTCTGCCTTGGGTGCAGAGAGATCCCTGCTTACTCCTTCCACTTAAACTGATTGCCTGGTATTACTGTATGTTTCTTCTCTTCTAATGGAGTGGGGACTCACATGATGATCTTTCTTCTTCCATTCAATTTTCGATTTTTGGAACATTTTGGGGACATTGTTGAGTGCCATTTGAAAATCCATATTGACTAAATCAAATATGTAACAATTAGAACTGGTTCTGTCTTGCCTATGTGTTCGTTTACATCTTCAAAAGAACTTTAATAAATTTATTAACACAAGAGAAACACAATTTGTGTTTCTAGAAGTAATGTTAGTGCTTTTTTACTTCAATTACTTTCATCCTTATGTCTGCAGATTTATTTCCTCTTATTATTTCTGCCAGTTTGGCTGACATGAATATATTGTTTTCCTGGCCTGTAATTGCAGGGCTCTCTACTGTAGCCCTTAGAAATAATTCAGTTTACTTTTTAAATTTCTCCATTCCTTTGCTATAAAGATGTTATAAGTAAGAGGTTGCACACCTCTGTTAATAATGAAACTATTGCATTCTTTAACTTCTTTAGAACTGTTGGAAGACTACCATCTGTTCCTGATGACTTGTTATACCAATTTTGTGGATTTTTGATTGTCTGATCTACTAACACTTGTTTGAGACAGACCAACGCTGCCTCTGATAAAGAAGATACCTGATTTGTGAGTCTGCTTAAGCTCATGTTCTATGAAAAACAGATTGGAAAAAAAAAGTCAGTATTTTGCTTGCAAAGTACTCTGTAAACAATTATGCCCCATCTTATTAGTCAAAGTGGATTTTTTTGTCTCTTTTAAACATATACTAACTATTCTTCTTCTCAAGATAACTAGAGAAAATTTTTAGCATTTCCAATGCTGTTGAAAACACTAAGCATTTTCAAGGTTAGAGTTATTGTATTTGGAAGTGTGTGCTCCAGGCATATTTCCATAACTGGGTGAATTTGGAAGTTATTGCAATTTGGGAAGATTTTGCTCTAGAGTTGAAATGAGTTGGAACAGAATAAAATAACTAAATGAAATTAAAAAGAAGTTAAGGTGAAAGAAGGATCAAACAGAAAAGAATAATTTGGGATAAGGTAGATGTGGATGGTATCTCACAGGAAATACAGTGGATTTGGAGATTTGAGAATTCAAAAAATGGGTTACCTTGAAAATTGAGTCAGAATGGCATATATATACCCTTTAAAAAAGGTAGAAATGTTACATTGCTGAGAAAGAGGAGGAGGGGAGAAACTACTTAAAAATGACTCTGGACATGCTGTCAGTTAAAATTTGATCTAGATAGATGAGGAAATTTTTCCTTCAGTGAATGATATTTTGCCAAGTAGAAAATGAGTTGAGGTGATTTTGCATTTTTTTTAAGTGGCATGGTGGTTTTTTGGGGAGAGAAGGTATTACCTTTGGAGCATTATTTTTGCCTTTTTTATAGTTTTAATAATAACTTGTCAAAATGGGTTGATAGTTTTGAAACAGCAGAGAAGTGTTTCTAAAGTCATGCCTGTTTTTTAAATACTTGCAAATAGCAGAACAGACTGTTAAAATGGCTATAATTCATTTGTTTGAGTAGCAGTCATGATAAAAAATGGAGAATAAAGTTAATAAAAGTGAAATGATGTGTTTGTAATTAAATGAAAGCTATTTGTTGATAGTAAAGGAAAACTTCAAGTTTACACAGTGACTTTTAAACTATTTTAATGTCATGAAATGACACATGAAAGGGTAAATATTTCTCTTACAAAAAGCAACATTTCTGCTGGCCGTTTCAAAGCCTGGATTAATTGCTTATTCTTTGTCATTCATTGGTGAATTCAGCATAATGTTCTGTGGAAAGTTAAAAGCTTTTCTCTTTGTCTCTGTGACAGAAAGTAGCAATATTGTCTATTGTAATTCTTGAATGTTAATGACAATGCATTTAGCTCAGGTTGCAGTCCACTATATTTTTACATGTCAGAATTATAATGTCAGATTTATTTTTATTTTTTCCCACAGAATATAAATGAAGAATGATGCAATATTCTTTGTATGTACAGCCTTATAATAACCTACTTTAAGGAGCTGCAGTAAGACAAACACCGAAAATCAATTTTCTCTGGTACAATGTGTTGAAGCAGAGGAACTGGAATTGTCCACCTTTGTGCAAGCTAAGAAAATGTTTGCTGTTTTGTGAGTGGAGGCAGCTCTGGAGTGAATTGAACTTCTGAAAATGCGGCCATGGACTGGTTCCTGGCGTTGGATTATGCTCATCCTCTTTGCTTGGGGAACTTTACTCTTTTATATTGGTGGGCACCTGGTACGAGACAGCGAGCACCCAGACCACTCCAGTCGGGAGCTATCCAAGATCCTTGCTAAACTTGAACGGTTAAAGCAGCAAAATGAGGATTTAAGGCGCATGGCAGAATCTCTCAGGTAGGATCTCAAAGTAATGAAAACTCTTCAGAAAATGTTTGAAATGTGAAATAGCAGGATTTAAATTGTAAGGGTTGTTTGCGGGAGTTTTTGCAAAATTATGTTTCGCATTTTAAAGTATATATAAGTGCTATAAGTAGCTGAAGATACATTGCAAAATCTTTAAATAAATAATGTGCATTTGATTCTGGTCTAATGTAATCATTACCTAAGAGCCATTTAATGGTGTGGAAGTGTTACCGTCACAAGAATGGAGTTCTGTAGGTGATTCACCCCTCATTGCCAACTTCAAACAAGTGCAGTTATTATGACATTCATACAAATTAGAACATCTAGTTCTTTATACTTCTGCATGCAGTAATTGGAAGAGCTTGTTTTAAAATTGCTGAAAACATTTGTACAGCTTGTTGAAGATAAATGCTGACTTGCTGAAGATTATGTGCAATAGATTGCTGCATTATACAAATACTTTTATCTAAATTTTCTTCCTTGCCTTGCTGCTAAACTTATAGAAATACTTGTAAAACTAGGATCATTTCCCTTTTTACAATTACACAGTCATTGAAATATAACCCGTTCAAATTACACAGTGACTGGAAGAGAGTAAATGATTTTACTGGTGGCAGGTTACTGTTTGCCTCTCAAGGAGGCAGTAGAGACAGAAAATGGTAAGTAGAGGCTAAACTATATTTTAGACAGTGATGATTTTTCTGAATACCTTTCTATATTTCACCAACCATACCTATATCTAATAAATATTACATTTTTGGTGGGCAAGTTTTAAGTAATTGCTTACACTGTTGATAATTTCCCATGATTTATAAAAATAAAAAGAGCAGTTTATATCTACTCTAAATATGCTACAGTATTTCAACATTCCTTTTCTATGATACCATTAATGGTGTCAGGCTGCTGGAATTAGATGAAAAACTGTCTTGACTGGACTCCGTTCAGCTTTTTTGTAATATATTGTTTAACAGTGTTTCTGAGACCTCTCTTCAGAGTGTTTGTGTATCATAACCACAGGAGACTCTGAAATTCTAGCATGAGGAAGCCTAAATGACTTTAAATACCAGTTGAACAACCACACATCTCTAGGTTTAGTAGTCAGTAGGCTCTCCAGGAGTAGGCCAGCTTGAGACTGATCATCAGCATAGTTTTTTGGCTGGAAGTAATCTGAGATTGGTGAAGTACTGGACTTTAAGGGAAATGATGCATGACAACATGCCTTTTCATTGTATTTATTGTGCCAAATCCATGGTTCTGTTTACATAGAAACATCACAAATAGGTTTTAGAAATATCTTGGTCAACCTGTGTTATTAAAGTATTAAGTCATAATGTGGTACAGAATTTCAGTATCTCATTTCTTTCTTTGTCAGCTAGAATAAGCTGTGTTGAAAATAGCTGTTAGCTTTGAAACTGTCCCATTTATAGTTTTGAAGCAGTGTGTCTGTTTAAAATGAAGCATTAACCAGTCCATGGATTGAGTATGTGTCCTGTGAGCATACATTATAGAAACAAAACACCTCATAACTTCAGAAATGCAATTAGACACAACAGATTACTTTTGCTCCACTTTACATCCTAAAGTAAAGAAATAATTTATTTTAGGCTTTATTGATCAAAGACAGGAAGACTGGAACAATTATTTGAATATGTTTTAATTGCTAGAATTTTTTGTTTTGTATTGAAAACTCTAATTACTGATAGTGGCAGCTAAATCTGAGTGGATAAGACAACACTCTCTACATCAGTACAGCTCATAAAGGGCATGAGGTAAAAACTTAGTTTTGCTTCCCTTTTCCACTAGATTTTATATCTAGAGAACAAAACAGCACATTTTGTGGTTAAAGCATAGCATATATTGTGGTATGCAACAGGGCTAATATAATGCCTGAAATTCGGAATATTCCAAATAAGAACTTAAAGTTACTTGCGGATGAGTTTATACAAGGTGAGAGTGCCTACCTGTAAAATTGGAACAGTAAACAAACATCCAATTAACTATACTAGTTTACTATACTAGTTAACTATACTAGTTAACTATACTAGTTATAGTATTTTGGCACTATCAGATAAAACTTTTGCATGGAAAAAACTCCAAGTTAACAGAATTTACCTTAGTGAGCTAAGAAGTTTTGTGAATATTGTAAAATTATCATAATGAATAGTAGTGCTATTAGTAATAGCTAGTTAGGGCAGGCAGGAAGGGGCAGAAGGCAGCTTTGGTTACAAGAATTAATAGCTTAATAAAAGTGTAAGTTGATTTTATGTTCCATTTTGAAGTTGGAGAAAATTGGTATTTTGTCTTTAATTGTTAGTTAAAATGGTAAAATGCATTTCAGTACATTTCAATTGCCTGGACTTTCCCATTATAATGGGTTCCTGTGACTTTCTTATCACCTGATAAAGTGTCAGTCTGCTGGGATGGCTGAAAACAGGAGCTGGACTGTGCTTGTTCCCATCCATCTCTCTGAATGCCAACATACAATTACAAGAAGTGATCTTTCCACCCTGAGATTTGAATCCTCCTTTGCTGCCAATTTATGCAGCAGCTTCTCATCCCCAAAGACAGCAACAAAAAAGAAAACCAAAAGTGTGCCTTGTGGAACATACCTTATGTGCATGCAAAACCAACCATTCAAAACTTGACAAAGATCATATCTGTGAAAAGGCTTTATAAAATCTTGCTTAACCATTTTTGCTCTGTGATACCTAAATATATATGATTTTTAAATTTTTTCCTGCTTGCTTCTTTTCACACAAGATGTGTAAGGAGTACCATTAGGGTTTTAGGGCAGGGATAGGTACTTGTTTGGGTTATTCTGGTTTATTTCCCACCCAGTGCAACCATTTGTATGTTTGATTTCAAAAACCATGTTCTTATGAATTTATGATTTTTAAAATATTTTTAATTTATTACTCATATTAGTTAAGAGTAGTTTGTTTTTTTGCAAGGATTTTTGGTGAGCATATTTTTGATAATTATTTTTAAGATGTACCTTTGCAAGAGTACAAGTTGGAACAGTCATATCTTTTTGATAATGGCCTGAAATAAAAAGAAAATATTCCTTTAGGAACTGAGTACACTTTTGTGGTGCATTTCTGATGAAATTACATCAGGTACCACATAGTTTTTATGGTGTATTTAAAAAGCCTGAGGTGAGAAGTTACTGTAGTTTTTCTTTTGCCAATATGATGCTTTGTAAAAACCTTCCTTGTGGGCTGGAATGAAGCACAGATGTATATAAATGATGCAGAAGATAAATGGAATTACAAGTATTTTGTCCTGTTTGAGTTTAGAAATTATGTGCATGAATATTGCAGTATAGTGAGTTTGGAGAGTTACCATAGTCTGTATATGATTATAAACAATATTGTGTGAGCAGATCTGGGTTGATTTTAGAAGTATTCTAGATTTCATTAGTGCAAAATAGTAATAAATCTGAGTTTTTTATAGGTTGTTGTTTTACTATTCTATATCCAGTAAACCTGGAAGAGCCCTTTCAAGGACACTTATTCAGATGTAGTAGGTGTGACAGCAAAACTGGAAATCTTTACTACAATTTTTGTAGTTATTTAAGGGAAACTTGAGAGGGAGTAATAATCAAATCAAAGTATTACATAATGTTGTTTCCTAAAACCAGTAGTTTTACCTAAAAGTTTTACTTACTCTTAGGATTATGATATGACTGCTAGAGACTGTCCCTGTTGCAAGAGATGATACAAGGCTTTTAGGAATAGGAGAGCTTAAAATTACATAACTTCTGTAATGTCCCATTTTCTTGGATGGAAACTGTGAAGCTGTGTATGCCCTCATCCTTGTCCTAGGCTTGCTTTAGTTTTGCAATACATGAATGCTTCATAATATTCACGTGCTTCTTTGTGTATTACTGGGTGGTAGTCAAATTTCTATATTTTAGGGTATTTTGAGGGAAGATAAACCTGGCAGTTTAGGAACCAGTAATTTCAAAGTTCTCCTCAGGGAAATAGAGAATCTTGTTAAATGGATTCATACTGTGTTCATGTTATGAATACATCACATTTGGACTATATTTGCTTCCTAGAGTCTTTTAAATATTGCATTTTGTAGAACCTGCAATTCTTTTAATAAATACAAACTGTTTCTCACTCTGAATTAGGCATGTGTGTTATAAAGCGGAACAGAGGTGTAAAAAGGCAAAATGTCATCAAACACATAAAACCAAACACCAGTATCTCTACACATTATTGTTAGAGTTCTGAGTGTGGCTTCAGAAAGAAGAGATCAGATTTTAATTTTGAAAGAGCACTGGAGTTGCTTTAATGTAGCTGGCGCTGAGGCTGGTGGAGAATCCAAACTCAAGATCAATTAATCATAAGCAACTCTATTAAAGTACTTCTATCAATTACTCTGGGCAGTTTTTGGGTCTATTAAACCTGTAGAAAGCATTAAAGGGGCATAGTTTGGGGTTGAATAATAATTTAAATAAAAATTTAAATACTAAAGTACACTTTTCTACTACCTGTATTTAAAATATCTCAAGTTTGAAGCTGAGGGTATTGCATAGGCTGCTATTGATAGATAATTGAACTACATGGTGGGCACCTCTGCTCTTTTTTACTGTTTTTTGTGCAATTCTGAGTTAAGGGAAGGAAGACGTGTGATGGATATAAATCAGTGCTGATCAGGGCTGTGCTGATCTAAATTGATAAGGGATGCTTGCTCTTTATTTGCAGATAATATTGACTCTTTTATTTCAGTTTTGTTTACTGAGGAGGTTTTATCTAAGAAGGATGAAGTGACAGCCTTTATTCTTTTTGTGTGTGCTAGTGGTCATTAATAATTGAACATGATTCTCTTCTTGGAGAAGAGAAAAAAGTGAAAGAAGAAAAGGCAATCATAATGTGGCTTTAGTTAGTTATAAACCTAGCTCCATACAAAGAACTTGGATATAAAGGAAAGAATGAGAAAGCATTTGAGTGTGAACTTGTAAAATCTTACATTTTTCCTTTTGCTGATAAATTAGTGTAACCTTTCAGATATCTTGGAAATAGGAAAAGGTTAGAATGGTTTTTATAATTTATGAGTTTTTAAAAACTATTTTTACAATTATTTTACACAGTGTGGCAGTTCTTCTAGCTAAATTGAATGTCACTATGATTAATTTTTAAGGGGTTCTTTTTGCCTTCAGAGATCCAGACTAGAGATCATTGCTTTGTCATTGCCCCTCTGTCTCCTGAAGGTGATGAGAAAATGGCCTCAGTTATATGGATTATGTACACAGAATTATTTTTCTTTATCTGGATTATGAACAAGGGACAAAGCAGAAACGGGTTATCTCTACAACATAATCCTTTTGATGCTTAAAGTTATACAGTAATATCTTTATTTGATGAGTTGATTATGAAAAAGGTAATTTATATTTGCTATCAGATGGCAGGAAGCAGCATGCAAACATCACACCTTGTAAATATTGAGAATTGAAATAAACCCACTACTTGGTTTATTAGCTTGACTGACCCTTTAAGTGGATTATAATGGTGTTTATTTTGTGTTCATAACTTAATTTTCAGTTTTACCATAGTAATAAGTGAAGGATACTCTGTACTAGATGCTTACTGATGTAGTTTTTTATTACTGCTTAGAATCATCTTAGTTTAGATGAACTTAGTTTAAACTCACTTCTTATATTTCAAGGAGTAAAATAGTTGTCAGGACTTGGGTAATAATTTTTTTGGTAAGAATTCTGTTTTTAAATAGGAATTCTTATTCATAAGTATGCATAATTACTAGGATATTCTGCACTACCTGCATACAGGATGCCACAGACAAGGATTTTAATTCAAATGCTTTTCCCTCAAATGATGTCTTACCTCCAACTCAGTTGAAGTACTTGTGGGAGGGTAATAACAGCCAAGCTGTGCTGGTTGCAGAGAAGAATCTTTTCCTTAATTTTGAGACTGGAAGAAAGTGAGGAAGACAGCAATTCCAAGTCTGATGAGGTAACAGATGTAGACACAACTGAAAAAAGAATAAGCTATCTTCGTTCCATCCTAAAATGATGTGATTTTTGGAAGTCCAAGCAACTAGTTTAGAGAATGTCCCCCCATCCCAGCTCTTTTATCTAACAGTCTAAGAAAAAAAATAATATTGCAGTCTGCCAAAGCAAGATGAATGTTAAATGGCAAAATGGTGCTTTTCTTTTTAAGATCTTAATTATATCAAATGATCAACATTACTGTGCTTCTTTCATATCATCCACAACCATCCTTCCATTAGGATTCTCTAATTGCTACTTTACAGACTTCCCTTATGCTAAGAGGATGTATGCACTGTCTCAAGACTTCTTATGGTAATGATTTCCTATCATTTCACCCTGTTGTTCTTCACAGATGCTACCTTTAGGGTATGTGACTTGTACAAGATAAACTTCCAGTTTTTTCTGGTAATTTTGTGGTTAGCTGTTCATTCACAACTCAAATTGTGGTACCAAGTGGGCAGATCACAAACACATTTCCATCTGGTGATTTTAAATTAGCACAGGAACGTAATTGTCTTTCAATATACTTTTTAAAGGCTTGTTTGTATTGTCTTGTACATGGCAGTACAATACACTATCTCAGTAGGATATAACACCATACATTTATTGTAAAAGCAAATTCACAAATGGATTGTTAAACCAGTATATTTAGGGTGTGCACGTTTAAGATTAGGATATTTCACACAGTTCTGACATGCTTGTTCCATCTGTGCATGAAAAAGCAGATGTACGAGCAGTTAATGGTAATTCCTTTTTGTTTACCATGGTACTTTTGGAACACAAACATTTTTTTCAGTAATTTAATTATCCCTAGTAAGATAAGGATAGGATAGCTTTCAATAGGAAGCTTTAAGACTGCAGAATTTTTTTACTAAATTTCTGTCAGGCTATGTAGCTGCCTCTTCCTCCACCTCTCCTAACCCCTTCTGAAAAAAAGTGCTTAAATGTTATGCTTCATGTGATGCACGTTTCTGATGCTCATATTAGGTATTTGTTCTCTTCAGCTGTTCCAGGGAAAATGAACATTTCATCAGTTCCTGAAATTTTACTGGCATTTAGTTATCCATACCTGAGAGACATTAAAATTAATACCATCTCGGTAGGATATTTAGAACGCTGTCATTTCTTTTTTACAGGGAAGGTGCTCCCTCAAACCACTGTTTTCTCTATGCCAGAGGCATCTTTTGTCTGTCAAGGACTCTTCCTGTGTATGGTGCTGTGAAACTCTGTGTGTCTGTATGTCGAGAGAATATCCATTTCTTTTTATGTTCATATTCCTTTATGAAGGAAGAATCATCTTCATGTTCTGCAAGAGTTCTGTATTCTTTGCAGTTTTAAAGATTTCTCATTGTGTGTCTGCTTGCTCTTTTTCTTTCTAGGGTCAGCTCTTAAAAAAGCTTACAAAACGTGGAATAATTTTTAACCAGAAGGATGTTTTCTCTTGAAATGAAAAGGGTTTTTATTTTTCCTGCATTAAATTTGTGAGGAAAAAGAAGCTAGCATCTAATTTTCAAACTTTAATTTTGCTTTATTAATATGTGGATTCAAGTTGAGATGGTGAACAAACCTTAATAATGAGACTGATTTATGGCTCATAGATTCCAGGATATGTATGTCCATACATCTCCTGTGCTCACATACCAGAAATTTAACAGATGGATGGTGTTTTTTTAGGTGATTTACACTTTAGAATACTTGAGTTGTCATAAAAAGTCACGATAGTGGTACATTTAAGAAGGTTGGATCCTGTTCTGAGCCCAGACAATATGCTGAAATCATCCTGTGTGAATGTGTAGGAGACTTAACTGGAGATCAAGTGCTGGAGCCCTCATTCTCCAAGAAAATACAGCCAGGGTTCAAGAGCAGGATGGCTTTGTTTGTGTGCCAGTCAGGTTCACAATTAAACTGCCACAGGTACTGTTTTCACAAGCAGAGCCTTGGATTGTTCTTGTCGGTGAGTAGCAGCCTTGTAAAAAACACAGTTTAGGATCAGGCTGGATCGTGCCTTGCAGCTGCATTGTGCACTGTTTTTCTCCTGAGGGATTGTGCTTTTAAAATCTTGTTTATGTTAACATGTTTCATTTCTTCTGGTTTTAAGGAAATCTGGTGAAGGTTTATCAGTGCAACAATATGAAATAAAAATGAGAGGAGAGCCGAATTGTTAATGCAAATAATTTATCAAAGAATTATATTTATAAATCATGCAATTTCTTTATTTTCTGTATCCTAGGATACCAGATGGTCCCATTGATCAGGGACCAGCTGCAGGAAGGGTACATGCTTTAGAGGAGCAACTTCTAAAGGCCAAAGAACAGATAGAAAACTATAAGAAGCGGACAGGAGATGGTTGGTAGATAAGTTTTCTTTTACTTCTAAAACAAGTTTTGGTGTTTTGGTATTTCATTGGTATATCACAAGTAATATTAACAAGTAATTCAGCTACAAGTACTGATGCTTTTATGACTTTTTTTTTTTTTTTTTTTAAAGTAGAAGGCCTTGGAAAAGACCATGAAATACTGAGAAGGAGGATTGAAAATGGGGCTAAGGAACTTTGGTTTTTCCTCCAGAGTGAACTGAAGAAGTTGAAAAATCTAGAAGGAAGTGAACTGCAAACACGCATTGATGAATTTCTGTCTGATTTGGGTCATCAGGAAAGGTACTTGCGTTAGTTGGTTCTGACCTTTAATTTAACTGTCATTATGTTGTTCAGAGATGTGTGGCAATTACATTTTTCATTGTTGCAAATCATAAGGCCTCGTTATTTTTGGAGTACCTTTTGTATCATATTAAAATATTTTTGTGTAAGCTTTGTTTGTGCTGAACAAAATTAACCCAAGAACTGTTAAAAATTCAGTGACGTCTGTCTTTAAGCATATTACAACTCTGTTCCCAACAGGATTGCAATGACAGTTTGAGTCTCATCAGTAAACAGTTATACAAAAATAGTTGAATTAACTAAATTTACTACCTTAAATCAATGCCCTGAAAAAAGCTGTGATGTGTGAACGTCAGTAATAAAGCAAGAGCCTTTGAAAATAATAATATAGTAAAGGGAAAAAATCATAAGAATTTTCAATTCCTTAGAAATAATGCAAACATTATTTCTGTTATTTCTATAAAGGCAATATGAATGTGATTATTAATGTGGGCAAATAGTATAGTCCATTAAATTTTGTAATTTAATATTCCACAATTCCAAAATCCATTTTGTCACAGATTGAGTTGAAAGTGAGAAGAGACTATTCAATTATTGTGAGTTATTATTTACATAAAAGACACGATTAAATTTCATCCAATTAGTGCTCTGCCGAGTGCAGTTTTATATATTTGACTGAAATAAAAGTAGTGCTTGGCTGAAGCCGAATTTTCCAAAAGGCTTGAGATCTTCACTTGAGCAGTGAACTGACAGAGAAGCTGCCACTTCTCTGGATGGTTTGTTTCAATAGGTGTCTCCTCTCAGAAATATTTCTTCTCCACAGAAGTTATTTCCGTCTGGGCTTCTTGAACCTTAGGTCATGGATTCTAAAGTACCTTTTAAACTATCTCTGCTGAATACTGGATCAAGTAGTATAATACCAGTCTTTCTGACATCGGTCATGGTAACAAAATCACTTGTGTGCCCATTATTGCTCGGTTTATAAAGCCAGGATGAGGCAGTCACCACCTTGTGAAACCTTGAATAATGTTGTGTGTGTTTGATGCCAGAAGGTTTTTATGTTGCTGCCTCCCGGAATGAGTTCTTTTCCTTAGTCCTTTCTGTCCATCTACACCAATGATTATTAATTCAGTAAGTCTTAATTTGCAAGTTTCTGCATTTCTGACACCCTTATGTTCACATCTCTCTCTACTTCAGGATGAGGTAAAACCCATTCAAGAGGTGCATAAACTCCTTTGCATTGAATTATAAAACTGCTCTGTACACCTCTTGCAGTTATGAAATGAATTTCACTATGGTACTGAAAGAAGTTTGTATATGATGCAAGCATCACAACTGCTCTTTTTCTTTCCTGTGAGAATTTTTGTGTTGGGTACAAGTATTCTTTAAGTTTCACAGTGGTTATTAAATATTGAATAATCTGAAGTCTGTCTAGTCTTAGTAATAGGTCTGTGTAGACCTTCCTGTCTGCTGAGGTCCTCAAAGAAGACTAAAGTAATTTAAGCTAAAATCAAACAGCCATAAACTAGTTTTTATTAAACTGAATCTAGACTCTCTGTTTACATTATAGAAATTCAAAGGAAATACATTAGAAAAAAACAGATACAAAAATGTTTCTACGATATTCAGCCTGTGTTCCTGGTGCATTTGCAATGTTGTCTTCAAGCAGTAGAATTATCTTGTGTTGCAGAATACACTTCTTTGTTGCCTCTAGTCCGGAGGAAGTTTTTTCCTGCCCCTTTGAGGTCAAGTTGTCTCCTTCTTTCCCTTTTGTCTTTCAGTCTTGTCTGAATTGCAGGAAAATTCCCAGTTTTTTGTGTGCACATCCTTTGGCGTGTGATGCACTGCTGTCTCTGGGGTGTTCTTTTCCCTTACAATGCACAGGAGCTCCCCAGGGAAGGAATGGTCTCATCTTCCCTCCACACTGTCCATCTGGCTGCTCCTCTGAAAGGAGCACAGCATACATTTGCAATGAGAACATCTCATTTGCTCATTGTGCTGAGAAGCACAGTGGTTTGGTGTTGCCTTTTTTCCCCTTTCCTTTTAATTTTTTTCCCTTTTTTAGTTTGTTGTTTGTTTGAATTTTGTTTGTTTGTTTGGAGTTTTTGTTGGCTTGCTTTTTACTTATTGCCTGTTTCTTGGTTTGGTTTGGTTTTTTTTTAAGTACGCCTGTATTTTTGAATTTTTTTAAAGGGGTTAAACCTGTTGCCAAATGCTCTTTTGTTAAAAATTGTGTCTTAAAAAGTTGTTTTTTAGATAAATGGAACACCACAAGTGCAGCTGTTATTACTTTTATACATGCACATAAATATACATAAAGATATCTCAGAAATTTTAATATATATTATAATCTAGTGTTTGAATTAGAAAGATTAGTGTTAATTATAAGTACTTAAAGGAGTTTTTCATGCTGTCCTTATGTGGGAAAACAAAGAGGTGGGTATCAAATGATGACAGCTATGTAAGGAAAGAGGCTGATATTTATTTTGTTTTGTTTGAGGAAAGCCTGCTGTGTCATAGATGAAGACTTGCTTTCTAGGAGATGATAAACTTCAGTTTCTGTGGTTCTGGACAAGCAGTATTAGAGTTCTTTGTTAATTCTGGTGATGTTAAACAAATTGTTTGCTACTTGTATGCTAGTGCTTCTTGCTGGATGCCTTAATCACTGTTGGCTATGCCCAGGGAGCTGTGTGGATTTTCTCTGGGAGAGTGCTGCTCTTGCACATATTTTTGTCCAGTATTTCAGCACTGATTCTGTTTGAGAAACAGTGTTGCCCAACACAGGAGTTTCCTTGAGAATTACATAATTGTATTCTCATAGTTGCTATAGGGAAGAGGGCTGTTGAGAGTAAATTCATCTGAACATTGGAAAGACTATTTGATATTGAGTTATTAAAAAAGAGCAAATAAATCCTCTAGTTGTCATGGTTGTTTCCTGTGTTGACAAAAGTTGTTTGCAAAGTGGCTATAACTGAGTTAGTTTCATTCCTTCTGCTGGGGAGTAGCTGTCATCAGGGATTTTGTGGTAACTGGCCAACATTTGATGCATAGTGTTTGGACAAATTTTCACATTATTTCCTTTGAATTACATATTTTCCTTTGAGTTTTTATTTGTTGATGTAAAATTTTTAGGAGGTTTAAATTTTTCCATGTGACTGGAATAAATGTCTAGACTGACTGTTAAAACACCCACTCTTCCCTCTTTATTTTGGCAATCAAATACAGATGAAACACAGCCAGATTTTCCCCTCCATTCTGCTTTCCAGGAGCAAAATGCTTTTAAGTGCGGCTCTGAGATTTATTTTATGATATGAAGCAACAACAGCAACAAGTTAATGTTGTGGGTTAGTAAGTGAAGTTTCCTGCCATTTTACCACCTGCAGTGGCCTCTGATAACCCAGTGCAGGCTCCTCCTTGTCTGCACTGAGCCATCTTGGGCTCGTGGGTCACCACTCCCTGTGCTTTTAACCCTCTGCATGGAGCATGACCCTGGTCTTTGGTATTTGTATCTCTTCTAAATCTCTATTAGTAAGTTATCACTGTGACCTGTCACACTCAAAAAACCCTAGCAGATGTAGCTAGAAAATGTACATTTCTGAGCAGTAACAATCAAAGAGAGAAGGTCTCTGTGACTGTGTCTTAAAATAGTCCTACCTTACAATCATTTCTGTGTGATAGCACCTGTGAATTTTTCACTTCCTGGTTTACTTCAGAGTTTTATAATTTTTTTTTTTAAAGAAGATTATGGATACTGGCTGAAAACATTTTCATGAATTCATAACATTTCCTGCAAATCATTTGATACTTTTTATGGTTTCTACTGAGCAAAGCTGCCTTTACCTAATGTGGTGAGTCATTGAGGCTGTGTAAGGACACTCACTATTTCTCTTACCTCAAAAATTATCCAAGTAGTTGTATTTCATCCATAAGGCTGATTATTAAAACTAAGCTACTGCCTTTTCTTTGTCATGGTCACCATAGGAAAAATTACTTAAAAGCTGACAGGTTTTTTTTAATTGTTGGGGTTTTTTTAATTGGTAAAAGTTGTATTTTCAGTTATGTTTTCAATATTTAATGGAAATATATTTCTATAAAGTATAGGGAGAGTACACTGATTACTTAGATCACAGGTACAGAAAATACTTTTTTAAGGCTAATGAAAGAGCATTTGAAAGTGATTTAAAATGTGTCTATGTGGTTGCACAGCTGCTTTTAATGATAGAGGATTTTTTTTTTTCATTTTTCAATCTTTAAACCTTAATTTTGTATTTTTTATTTAAACACCCAACATGGTTACATACTGATTTGGAGGAAAAATATATTTAAACTCTCAAGAAAATGCAACGGTTTCTTTTTCTAGTATGCCTACTATCCTGTGTTTCCTATAAATAGGGAAACTGTCTTAAGAGGAGCAGGCTCTTCAGTTATCTGTGTATAATCTATTGTATTAGAACTAGTCCATCATTAGTTCTGTTCTTATTCTCTTTAAACTGTGTGTGCATGTTACTGTGAGTCTTATGTGTTTTTAATAGTTACTGGTTTAAAACTAGTTACCCGGTGATGCTTTAAATTAATTTTTATGCAAAGCAACAATAGGGTGTTTCAAGCTCAATTACCTTGTAAAAGAAAATCCAGTTTATATAGTTTCAGATTAGAATGTAGATAAAGTTCTTCCAGTTGATTGACAGAAGGTGAGGATTACTGCTGCTGAATATTTTGGGTAAAATATTTAATACAACAATGGTAGATGCCATAGTCAGTGTCTCTGTTACCCTGTGTGGAAGCATGGGGATAAAGACCAAATGAGAATATGAGAATAAAACTACACATCCATAAATCCAGTTATCAAATTAGCAAGAAAAGTTTGTCTGATAACTCTGCTGATAAAGATAGGGCTGCCCTAATTTGATTTATCTCAATGTTTACTGCTTAAATGTTGTGTCATTGGAAGTAGTGTCCTAGTAGGGATATGCAGCCTGCTCCTCTCACTTATGTACAAGAGGTAGCCTTGGTAAATTGGGCTTGTGCTTCCAGTGCTAGCAAGTGCTGCCCACAGCTTGACAAGACCACTTCAAATGTTGTTAGGAAGCGTATGTGTCTTACCCTCACATGGTTTTTTGGTCTCCTCCCATATTTCTCTGCCTTTGTTCTGTTGCTTCTCATTCTAGTGATCAAACTTGGGGCTTATCAAGAATTTCAGGCAATAAGTAGTAGCATCTGAAGTTCAGGTGAAGGTATTAAGAAAAGTGGTTCAAACTTACAACTTTAGCACTGTTATGGAGAAACGTTTAGCAATATTAAATATTCTTAATCTATGAAACCAACTCTGAAATTATTGGTTCTGAATTGGGCCACCTTTACTTTTAGAATAGCCATTAACATTTCTAGAAGCACTTTGAATAGTTTGTCTCTAGTTTTCTGTTTCTTCCCAAAAGCCACAGAAATTGAAAAAAAAAAAAAAAATCTTTTCCAGGGCGGTACTGTTTGGCAAAATTAGTAATTTTGACTAATCTGCAAATTTTAACAAATAAATGTCATATAACATTTTTATTTTCATGATGATGGGTTCTTTATTCTCTTGTTTGGCCAATGAAATGTTATAACCTTAAGAAAAGAGTCTCTAATGTTTTAGAGAATCTTAAGCTGGTATTTGACAGTTCCTCAAATTTCATGTTTTTTAGTATGGACTTGCCTGGCCATAAGTCTGTTTAGAATTTTTAATTTTTAATTGCTAATGAGTATGGAACATTTGTTAGATGAAGGACAGTCAGTCTGTCTTGGTTGCTGTTTGAATTGTGCAGTAGGAGGTGGCACGAAAAGACTGATTTGGAGGCTGCAATTGAAATATCTCTTTAATTTCTCTTTGATTTCATTTAATCCTCCAGTTTAGTAATGTTAAGATGGTTTTCCATTGTTGTTTATAGGTCAATAATGACCGACTTGTACTACCTCAGTCAAACAGATGGAGCTGGAGATTGGCGAGAAAAAGAGGCCAAAGATCTAACAGACTTGGTACAGAGAAGAATAACTTATTTACAGGTAAGAGGATAGAGCTTTTGAATCAAAGTAAACATTTTCCTCTTCTTATATACATTAGCACTTAGCTAAAACCTTGCAATAGAATAATTACACTGCAGTTTAAAATGAGCATTGGTATATGAGCGAATTATGTAGAAAAGAAATTATTACATTTGTTTCAAACATTATTTTATTATATGTGTATGGAATGTAATATTCCAAGGCAATCATTGGGGTTTGTATTTTTCTCATTGGTTATTTTGGTTTATTGTTTGTTTTTTATGGGTTTTTTTTGGATCAGTGGTTTTTACTGGGCTGTACTTACCTGTTTGAATTCTTCGCTTTGTTGTAAAAGATAATTCTCTGCTTAATTTTTTTTATTTTACTCTCTAGAGTATCAAAATGCATAAATATGTTTGCATAGTTTTAATAATATAAAAGTCCTTGTATCAAGCTTCTGAACTAGCAGCCTATTTTTAAAAACATAAGGAAGCAAAATTAAGGTGCTTGTATAGAGTATTGTCTAGTCCTAGATTGTTTCAACAGATAAACGTTTGAGACTTCTCTAGATGCTCATATTTTTGAGTGTATAAATCCTTTTTAATATATGTGCTTGTGTGTGTTTGTGTAACATTTAAATAAAACTTGATCTGAAGGTGTTGGGACTTTTTTTCATGACTGAATGCATGCAGCTATTTATGTAGTGATCAAAAAGATATTTAGTGTAGTCTGTTTTGTTTGTACTTGGTTTATTTTTTATGGTCTGTGTGCAGCTGTTTCATATGGTCACTCCTAATATCTGATCTTTTCTCATGTGTTAATAGCCGACTTTGTTTCTCAGGTTTTCACTATTTCACAGTTCAGCTGTTGGAACCTTCCCTTCTGTGACCAAGCTATGTATTTGTTGTTCGTTAAATAAAAAAAGACACCCTTCTGAGGAAAAAAATATCTCTCTAAATTGTGCAGGAGTCAGCGCTTCATTGTACTTCAACTTCTTTCTGAGAACTGTTTGTTAGTTTTTCATTTTGATACCACTGTTTGGTAGTAGCATACTGTAACTGCTTTTCATGCTGGTAAATACAGCCTTTCTCTACCTTTTCCTTGTCTTTCACTATCCATTTGTTGTCCTATTTAGTAATATAACTGTGCAAGTCATCAAAAAGAGCACAGAGTTTTTTGCTTTAAATATGCACCAATGTAAAGCAGTCAAATGGTTTGAAGTTGCACATATTGATATACCTCCATTAAAAAAAAACTGTACTAAAAAATAAAATAAAATGAAATTCAACAACCCATGCCCCTCAAGTTGATGCCAAAAAGAATTATATGGGACATGTTTGTAATTGTTTTTTAGTTAAGTATGAAAGTACTGCATAGCTTTTTTCTGGTACATGTTGAACAGTGACAGCTGCATTATTTTGGGACATCTCACTGGGAAGTCATTTAGCTGAATGATTGTGAATAGTGATGACTGCTACTTCATTTGGATGCCATTACCATAAATTTGATTTAATGAGGCTACGTGTAACTAGTTCCCTATAGTTGGAGCAACATTTGAAAAGCTAGGACTTTATATTTAAGGAAAATGCTTTATTTTCAGAGATGTTTTTTATCAAACAGTTGAAGAGAATGTGCAGGGAAGTCAAATAAGAGCACCTGTAGTACTGTAATCAAGCGAGCAAATTACTATGAAGGCAGCAGTTTTCTGTCCCTTGTCTTTTGTGCTTATTTTTGTTCTGTTTATTTTGGGAAGTTTGTGAATCAGCATGCAATCTCTCAATAGCAGAATATTTTTGCCTCCGATTTAAAAAAAAAACAAACCCAAAACTTTTTGTTCAGCTTTGAAGGTTAAAAATGCAATCAGGTGAGGAAGGATACTAAGTACTCAACAATGCATCAATTATATTAGTCACAGTTTGCCATATTCTAGTCATATTCTGCCGTACTATTTAGTTGGGGCTTTGTACATATGCAAAGAAAAGAAAGTTGGTCACAAGTCTTTTTTCTGAGCTTACTGCAGAATTTTTGGTGATTTAATGTGTCACGTAGGTTTTTCTGTCTTACAGTGTATTAAATCTTCTCTCTCACATTCAAATTACTGATTTATATTTTTTATAGACGTGCCCATGCTAAAATGACAACAACAATAAAAAAGGCTCTGGGCAGTCTGCATACATGCGAAGGGATGCACCCTGTAGAACTGTAATCAATCAAATCAAAAGTATATTACATGGTTTCAGTACAATAACCACCTAAGAAAGTGTGATCAATGCTGATAATCTGTGATTTCTCTAGGACTGAGGAACACAGTGTGTTTAAGTCCATCTCTATGCTGGGATGTTTTACTTAAGCTGAAACTTGTGTGTCGTAGGAGGGTAGGGGCAAACTAGAGGAATTAAAGTTAGAGGAAGGTTTGAGATCTCTGTCTCTCAAATCAAATACCTACTTATTTCTGACTAGGGAGAAAAGAATGTTTTCTTCCAGCAGCCAGAAGAAACTTCTGGTGGTTTGTTTGGTTTTTTTTTGATTCTTTGTTTGGATTTTTTGTACTCCCAAAGTCTTGAGGGGAGCTGGTATGAAAAGGAAGGATTTCAAATGACATCACAAAAGAAAGGGAATAGAAGATAGTATAAATTACATTTGTGATAACTATGGTGAGAAACACCCACTTTTGACACATTTCTCTAAAAATATGGGATTTTCCAAAGATTTTGGGTGGGACTCTCTTCTCTAGCAGACTGTGTAGCATCAAATAATAAAATATTTATTGAAAATATAAAAAAGAACAGCTTGATTAATGAGCATCATACTGTGTTTATCAGGTTACTTAGTAAATGGTAGCAGAATGCTTTCCCACTCCACTCTGTTGTGATTCATTGGATTAAGTACATTTCTCTGAACTGTTTTAAATTCATTAACAACACAGTTATTTTCTCATATAGTAAAATACATTAAGGAGCAGGGTTTACTTTTGCCAGTTTGTCATATGTTTTGGTGGTTGACTACACACTTGAAAGCCCTGGAACATGGTGAGGCATTGAGGCAGGTAGTACTTGGTACATTATTCCCATCTGAGCCTACTTTCTGTGAATAGGCTAACCAAGAGCCCTGGAAGAAGAGTACAGTGGAAATCCTGAATTTTGTGAGAGCAACAGTATGTGCCCATGTTCTTTGTGATGAAAGACCATTAAATCCATCCTGCTAGTTACAAAAATCTACTTTTATTTTAGATAGTATTCTCTTCCATAGAAATATGTCATTCTAAGCATTTTGCTATTCTGAAAATCTGTTAATTTTTTCAGTTGCATTGTTCATAGAAATTATTCTAAGGAAGATAAAAGGTGTAAAGTCTGGGTAGGCTTGATGATTTAATCTATACATTGAAGTATGTTTTGTGTGATCCATCAACTGTAGGTTTTTTGTTTGATTTTGATTTTGTGTGGGTTTATTTAATTTTTGTTTGGATTTTTTTTTTTTTGGTATTTGTTTTTACGGCAGTTGTATGGCTGTTACTTTGCAGGGCTTGACATTCGTGGAGGTCCCTTTCATCCCTCTTCATTATGTAGATCATTAAATTGGAGATAGGAGTGTGATAAGCAGTGTCATTAGGATTGAGAACAGAATGTACTACTCATTCAAATCAGGGATTTATAATCCTTTTCTGTGACTTTGTGCCAGGAGGAAAAACTCTTTTGTCAGTCTTAATTGGTTTTGAAATTGACTGTTATCCTTTATCAGTTCAATATTTTGCTGGTTGCTTTGGTTGGCAGTTTTGGTTATAAACACCCAAACTATTCTGATGCTTGAAATGTAACTTTTCTTCCTTATCTATGGGTAATATTTCCACCTTTTCCTAGAAACATCAGCTGAAGTTGCAATATATCCAAGTATCTCTACTTACCTTATTCTTTTCATGTTCTCAATAGACAATTAAAGCTCAAATACTTGCTTTGTCTTTTTGCTACTCGAGTATACCAATTTGAAAAAACCCTGCAGTCATAAAGAAATTAGTTAAACAGCTTCCTTTTTAACTCACAAACTAATGCTAATATATATAGTTTTCAGTTAAGTCTACAAATAATGATAAAACCCATGTAAGTGCATTATATTAACATTGGTAAGCAGTCACACTATCACATTATATTTCTCTGTGATTACTACTTGATTTCCATAATATTGTTCATAAGCTATTATATGCAGCTTGCATTTGCCTGAAAGAAAGTGAGAAGGGCACACCTTGACAATATTTCAAACATGCCATCAACTAAATGCTTTCATTTTAGAAGACACAAGCATTTGGAGGTAATGGCAACTGTAGAAAGTAGAAATAATCTAAGGACATTTTCTAAAAATTCGCAGAGATTATCCCTTTCAAAAAGAATAGTGTTATGGCTTTACACAAGCTGGCAACAAAACCCCCCTAGACACTCACTCCTCCTCCTACCTGGTAGGACAGGGAGGAAAACCAATAGCAAAAAAGCCCCAAACAAACAAACAAACAAACAAAAACCCACAAAGAAACCCCTTTGTGGATTGAGATAAGAACAGTTTAATAACTGAAACCAAGCAAAACATGGTAATATTAATGACAATAGTAATAATAAAAATATAATACTGCTGATAATAATGAAATGAGGAGGTATTCTTTCATGGAGTTCTTTCTATGTGGATTTGTAGAGAATACTAAAAAGACCCTTTTTCTCTTCTGAAAGACTGGGAAATACATTTGTTATAATTTCAAAGATGCATGTTAGGCTTAGTCTCAAGCTATCCATTCTATTTGTGATGACAGAAGTACTGGTTGGAGGAACAAAAATTTGGAATGGAAATTTTATTTAGTTTATTGTTTTCATACCTAGTTAGGCTTTAAATCAGGTGTATTTAAAATGGAAAAAAAATAAAATGCTGAAGTTATAGCACGTGTTGTAGAGTTTTGGGTTTGTTTTGTTTTAGATGTTTTATTATTCCTGCCTCTCCCCAGTCAGAATTGTGTTCCCCTCCTTTATACCATTAAATGCACAAATTAATTTTCTTTTAAGGTATTTTGGGACTCAGAATATTCAGATAATCTCTAAGATCACTTGAAGGAGGGATCTCAGTTCTTCAGACAGGGATCACTTTTTTTTGAAGATTTGATTTGATTGTTGGAAATGTACAGAAAATTTTATTTAAAGTTGTTTAGATGTGAAAGAAATAGAATTTTGATTTTGAAACAGAATATTGATGCTCAAATATCAGTATTCTTGCACCTTATCTGAAACTTTCATCCTAGAGATTTTATGAAGACCTTTCTGGAATTTAGAACTATGTCTAGAGTCATGCAAGTATGAATATGTACAAAAAAAGTACTATCATTTATGTAAAGAAAAACTTCTGTTGGTTATGATGTTGTGTTGTCCACATACCTAAAAATTCCACACACCTAAAAATATTTATTTGTTTGTCCTTTCAAACATAGCATTCGTACAATGTAGGCATTTGCCTTCTATCTTGTGGTTTCTTGGTTTGTGGGAGTGAAGTATGTTATTTTGTGGAGAGTGTATGCAGATTAAAGTTCTGTCATTTATCAGTCTGCTCAGGTATGTGTTTTACATTCTGTATTTACTGTGTGGTCAGTTAGCCTGGGAAGCAGTCCCTTAATAAGCATTTGTTTTATTCTGTACCATTTGTTTTATTCTGTGTGTTGTAGACAGGTGGAAATTTTCTTTTATTGGATGACAGGCATGCTTATTGAAAGAGAACTAACAAACTTGAAAAAATGCCAGAGGAGAAAGCATTCCAACACTGAGAATCATGTTGATGAAATGTGAACTTGGAGTCCAAATGTTGGTTTATTCTGACAGATTTACAAATGAGAAAGTAATTTAAAATCTTAAATGTATTCTATTTTACATTAGGCTAGTGAAGTACGTTCAATAACCGTTCATGTTCACAGTGAAGAATTCACATAAAATTTTCATGGAGCTGAAGCTTGCTCATCCATTTTAATTGGAGATGTATTATAGCAGGATGGCTTCTGTGATTCATGACATTTGCCAGTTTTTCAGAAGAGCGCGAGCCTTCGGTGTATCTTGTCTTCAGCTCACTTTTTCATCCGTCCTCACAGAACCCAAAGGATTGCAGCAAAGCCAAGAAACTTGTGTGCAACATCAACAAGGGCTGCGGCTACGGCTGCCAGCTTCACCACGTGGTGTATTGCTTCATGATCGCCTACGGCACGCAGCGCACGCTGATCCTGGAGTCGCAGAACTGGCGCTACGCCACGGGCGGCTGGGAGACCGTGTTCCGCCCCGTCAGCGAGACCTGCACCGACAGGGCGGGCGCCAGCACTGGCCACTGGTCAGGTAAGGCTTAACCACTCCCCTCCTTTCTCCTGGCCTCTTGCAGCTCCGTGCCTGTAGAGTTGATTTGTTGTCTCTTTCACGTTGTGTGGAGCATGGTAGCTATGGCTGCAGCTGTGTATGTAAAGCACCTTTGAGACATAGATTTTAAAGAATATAGGATTTTAAAGAAATTAAGATTTTAGTTAGAAATAAGCCTTATAGTTGTCGAAGTTAATTAAGAGCTTTGTAGTTAGCTAAGGAAAACTAAGCTTGAGTTACCTTTTTCCAAATAACTGATTGCTTGTCAACCTTATGTTTGCTTAGCTGTGCTTGAAACAATAAATAGAGAACCTGATAAATAGGTTTAGGGACACAAGACAATTACAGAGACTCCCCAATCCAGAAACTTATTGAAAGTCACTGTACCTAAGGAAATGGGAATTCTACCAACAACCATTTGTCACCATTTGCATTGAAAAAGTAGAAAGTTCAGAGCGATGAAGAGTCATTTTACTTCCTCATTTTAAACCCACTCCTCTTAAATGAGACCACCGACCCATTTCAAAAGACAAACTACGCATGCTTAATTAGTTTTTTGCTAATTACCATACAAAGTGGGGAATGGGATGTACCAAAGTTATGAATATGTATTTGTAATTTAGATATTCAACAGTTTTGTAAATAAAATAGCTTTGTGATTTTCTGTAAGGTGCAGTATGCCTTTAGAGAGCTATCCCACATGCTGCCCAGTGCTGCAATAAACATACACTTTCTAACTTCAAACTGTTAGAAAGTTTTTGTCCGTCTCAGTTAGATATCGATATTAGATCGATATTCATATTTTTAATAAATCACCTTTTACGTCTTTCTTGGCCACGGTATTGAAAAGAAATTCCTTGGTAAGGTAGCTCTGTGTTGGCAGAGTTCTTTTAATATAAAAGTTTTGTGTTTGAGATTTAAATGATAATTTTTCAGCAGGCTGCTGCTGTGGTCTCTGCTAGATATTAATCTCATTTGCATGGGAAGAGCGTCTTAAAATAGAGGCTGTTGTTAATAAACTTTTTTAAAAATAAGGGATGTTGCCAATATTAAGTGATAGAAATAGAAATGGTATCCATTTGCACCTCAGCAACAGAAAGAAACAATTGAAATAATTCCTAAGGCAAGCTGAACAGGTCCAAAATTCATGTTGTTAAAACAATGGCAATGCTAAGTATGAATTTTATTTGTACAACAGCAAGTTGATCCATTCTTATATCATGTGGAACAGTTTGCCCAGAAAAAGCGCTGGGCACTGATGTTTGGAGGATCAAGCAGCTTTGTGTCAAAGTAAACAATATTTGCTTTAAATGACATCTTTCTCAATGTGGTTGATAGTCAAAACTTATCTTCAGTCTTTTCACTAGGACACTGTATACCCAATGCATGTGGAATCTTAAAGTAACTATTAAAGTTTTGAGATTTGAAATTAACTTAATCAGATCTACAAAATCCAGTTTACAGATTGCATGTAAACTTGTGTGTTTGCACATTGAAATAGCATCCATTCTTCAAAGCTTCAAGATGCTTCAAAACTTAGCTGTGGGAATTCTAGTGGGTTTTGTGGATGAGATTTTTTTTTTCCAAAAAAATGTTTCTTAGAAATGCTTAGATGTTTTATAAAAACAACTATAAATGGAAAACAGGTATTGAGAACTCCAGATGAAGTTTTATTCATGTTTGGCAAAGCTACCAATTAAACTACTGTCTGGACATGGCTCTCAGTGGGCTTCTCCAGAACTTAGATGCAGGGAGTTTTGTGAGCAGTTTTAGAGCACAGTAAGCTGGAAAACATGGCTTCAAAAGATGATATACTTTTATGAAAATAATTTCCTGCAATGTAGGCTCTTGCTGATGGAAATACAAATAATGCTTCATTTTAGGTCCCTACAGCTTGGTTTCTTTTATTTTCTCTTTTTTCTTTTTTTTTTTTTTTTTTTCCTTTTCAGTTAGTTTCTACATCAGGATGAATAGTTTGAAGGCTGAGCACATGAAATATCCTGATGTGATCAATTTATTTTTTAAATAATGAATGCTACTAATTTGAGTTTTGATATTCTAGAGCTAGAGGACATTGAGCTATGAAAGACAATCTTTCTATAGTCAGCCTATTGGCCAGCCACACATGCTATCAACTGTGTTAAATTCTGGTCTTGTGCAATGGCTTGGTCAGTGAGGGTGGATGAGACAGTCAATCTCTGTGCTTAACCTCAGTGTGGCTTCAGTAGAAGTCTTCACTTAATTGCTGCTAAATTTTAAATGCAGTGTATTTTGCTGAAGACTTCTGTGTGTTTTTTATGTCTCTCTAAATTTATATAGATTTTTATTTACTTGTGTATCTATTTATTTATTCCCTGTTTTTTTCAGGGACAAATAAGTCTGAAAGTCTTAAATCTAGTTAAGAGCAGTTTGTTTGCAAAATCAAACCTTTAATTTTTTCTTTCTCTCCAAATTCTGAAGTCAGCATGGGATTTTCTAGATTTTCAAAATAAATGTATTAAAATGCATTGACATTTATCAATTTTCATTTTCATAAACAAAATGTTTCTCCTATATAGTGTAGGGATTTTTCATGATTATGTAAAATTATGCATCAAAAATATTTACACCAGTGAATAATTGCAGCAAGTGTTCAATGTAAATTATAGAAATAGGCCAACAAATCAGAAAAGTATATCATCTAAGGGAAATGCTTTCATGTAATTTGCAGACCTGAATAATAATTTCGTAAAACGTGCTTCATGACAAATTTGTTTAAATTTGTACATGTATCTTTCTTCTTTATATTTTAATTGCTTCTGCTTGACATTTTATTTGCAGCACAAAATTTTTCTGTTTCTGAACTTTTATCTTCAGTGAAACAATTTAGATAGTAATACCTTCTCCAAAGAATTAAGTGGCTTATATAAGCTGAGAATACATATAATTCTGGAATTTTCTTTGTCCGCTCCTCTCCTAACGAGGTATAAAAGCTAAGCTTGTTTTTGGAATTTGGGAAGTAGAGTGAATTTTAATGAGCAAGCTGATATTTGCCTGATAGCAGAAGATTAGTAAAACATGTTCTCTGTGAAGAATTAAGGGTCAGCTCAGCCCATGTCTTGAACAACAGGAGTTGTTCTTTGTGTTTGACATGGTAGTTCTGGAATCAAGTTTAACTTTCTTGGCTTAAACATATTAAATGAGAATTATATTGCAGATTTCTGTAAATACAGCAGTTATTTTATACTGTGACATAAGTTTTCCTTCTCCTTTGTTTCACTCATACTGTCATTCTAGAGAAAAAAATCTTAAGAAATGGTTGTATATATGCTCTTTTTAGTTCTAAAATTATATCTTGCCTGTAATTACATCTTTCTTGTAGTTCGTTTTTCCTTTGATATCTATGGTCAAACTGTTTATGAATAATTTAGCTATGAATTTTTATAAGAAGCATGAATGATTTACTAGTAATAAGAGCCAAAACGTAGAGAACTTGTGAAGACATATTTATCATGAAATTTTTGATTAATTTTCTTTAAATTAATTAGTTAGCCAGGTCATAATGTTCTGTTATCATTGCTGCATGCTAAAATGGAGCCTCTTCTTACTGTTTTTTACTTGCTGATTTATGATGTTATGGTGGCATTCCCCAATAATAAATTGAAAGAAGTCTATAAAATAACTAGACCAAAAAACAATAAATGAAAAAGAAAACAGATTAATAGGAAGGACAGATTAATGTGCTTTTAGAAGTCATATCTGCATTTCAAGCTGGAGAGTGAAGGGATATGGAGGTAAAGAAGCCATCTACATGCTTTAAATAACACTATGTGCTCCTTCCCATAAGGCCTAAAGACCAGAAAGATGAAAGATAACTTGAAAAAGGAAACCTGAAACAAAGTTTCCTGCAGTTATCCTTGAATATTGATTTTACTGCCTCCAACTATGGTTTGATGAATTAATGCTTTTGAGGAAGGGATACCCAGGGGGGAGAAAATGGCAGATCTCTTCATTTGTTGGTAGTGCCAGCTTTTAAGTATTAATTGAACTACAATCTTAAAATATGAATTAACTAATATGTTTATATGTATAATTCAAGTGTGAGGATACTGTGGGTACACAAAATGAATGTTTAATTTATTAAAGCCTATCTGGCAACAGTAATCAAAAGGACTAAATAAAAATTGCAAAATCAAATCATGGAAAGTTGTACAGAATTAATTGCAATAAATTAAAAAGTTTCACTCCATGAACTAGATATTCCTTGATGGTAGTTTTTTTATGAAAATCAGCTGAATATTTAGTATTGGCCTAAAAACCCCTTTAACTTGCATAAAATTGTATGAATTATGTTTTGCTCCCACGTCTCACTCTTATTTATAAAATGTTCAGAAAAAATGGATTAATTTCTAGTTCTAGTTCTCAACATTGTTTTTATACAGTGACTTTCATTATTTACATTTTAATTCAAACAAGTTCCGTTTCTGTGAAGCAAGCTGGAGAATGGTGATTTGAGAGGAGAGAACAGAACCTCTAAATTTTCTCCTTTTTTTCAATTGTGTTAATCTTGAAATCAAAGTACTGATATTGTGTAGAATTTTCTGTCCTCAAGGTGCCTTGTAAGATACTCTAGGTAAAAGCATTTGTCCGTGTAAACACCTAAATATATTTAGGAAGTGGTAACTCTTAAAAGGACCTTGGAATTCTAATGAAGTAGATCTGAGTTTTCAGAGCAATGCAGTAGCCTAAAAGAGCTAAGTGATCCTTATTCATGTCTAAGTGGAGGGTTATTGAATAACAGCAAGAAGTTATTTTTGCTGTGTAGAGCAAAGACAGGCTGCAGGACACTGTCTGCTTTGGTTATCTGGCCTTCAAAATGAATATTGATAAATATGAAAGGATTCTGAGAAAGACCTACACTGATTCAAGGACATAAAAAGCTGCATTACAGTAGGAGACTAAAAACCATAATTCTCTTCTGAAATGAAGCAAGTTTTAAAAGCTGGTCCTGACACATTTTATAGGTATTTCTATATGGGAAGTGTTTCTACTTTTAGATAAAGATGCTGCCAGACAATTTTGGTTAGAGATGAGGTCTGCTATTAACAACTCGCTGCTGCTGCTGACCTGTATTATGGCAACTGGTCCAGAAGCAGAAAAGCAAAAAAATTGCATGATCTGAAATTGGAAATATAAGAGATGCAGTCTTTTCTTGTAACTATCTTTATTTCTTTTGGGGATTTTTAACACAGAAGAATGTTTGCCTTTGGTTTTTGAGTGGGCAAGGGGTTATTTAATTTGTTTGTTTTGTAATGATACTTTTAATATTGTCTTACAACTTGTGTCACAAAGTTCACTTGTGCAGTCTCAAATCTGCCATACTAAACTAAATTAATTTGTATTTTAGGGAGGTTGTCATAAAATACATCTGTGTGTTCTTTCATGCTATAATCAATCAAGCCAAGTTGATCCTAATTAAGCCATTTATGTGGCCTAAATGTACCACTGGTTCTCATCTAATTTTGTGAGGAATTTCATCAAATCTATTCTTGTTAAAAGAATGGTGTTCTTGGAAGTTGTTTTGCATGTCAGTGGCACCTTTTAACAGGATGGGAGATAAATGGGAAATACTTTAATTTAAATACAGCCATTGTCCAGTAAATCTTTCGACAGCTGAAGTAAGAATGTCTGTATTTCTTTAAAGGTTATGCTATCTATCAAAAAATGTTCAAGAAGCAAAAACATTGGGATTTCATTCAGTGAGTTCTCCTTATGTCATTGCTAATTTATTTTAGGATTTGATGTCTGTATAAAATGCAATTGAGAGTTTGATAAGAGTTCCTTGCATGGGCAGGACCATAAGCAAGTTAGCAAACATGTTCCTTGAGAATTCTTTCCCTGTCTTGAAATGAAGGTAACCTAAATGTGCCCACTGAAATAATTACTTTCCAAATAGCAGGGGCTTCTTTCCCTACGTTTCTTGATAAGGGGAAGCTGAAGATTTAGAAATCCAAAGAGTGCATGGAGGCAGGGACAAGGATTCTTGGTTTTGCTCTGTTCAGTGGTAGAATAGTCAGTCCCATATTTGATCACAGATCTTATGCTGTTCATATGAAATATTACACTTTGAAGCATGACTTTCCCTTTTGCCTAACAGATTGATGCTGCTCCCCATGATGTAGCAAATGCCCCCTCACGATGTAGTAGCAAAATTAGTACCTGTAGGTTAGTGGTTAATTGCAAACTTTCCTCACGAGCATGAAATCATGGATGACAAGTTACAGACTGGTAAACAAAGTGTCCATTACAAACTGTAAAAAAGGATTTTGCTTAACTGCTGCCCTTTTAAGACAGTCAACAAATAAACATAAAAGCTACAAATTGGCTTAATATTAGAGTTTATTTGATTTAAGGTAACCATTCTTTACTTGAAAAGTTGTACTGCAGCATGCACAGTAGGGAAAAATAGTGTGGTTTTTACTCAAATGAAAAAAATCAGGTTTTTTTTTGACTATGAAGAGATGGCATGAGGTAAACTAAGTATGCTAGGTCTCAAACAAACTGCAAAGTTTGAAATGTTAATCTGAGTTCTTTGTCTGCATAAATTTCAATCCAAACTGAAGCATTGCCAGGTTTTTGGGGAATTATTCAAGTTCTGAGCTTTCTAATACTGGTCTTTACAACGTTCTAGTTAAGTAATTTTACCTATTTTTAAGTAACCTTTAAACAAGGGTAACCTGAACTGGCAGCTGTGTAGTTGAAGTAATCTAAACCCTTCCCACATCTTGAAAATGACTACTGCCATTTCCAGGCAGGAGACTGGGATCCCAGAGCATCATCAGCACTATGGCTGATTGGCTCTGGTGCTTGGGAATATATCAGTTGTTATGGTGGCCATTCTTTCTCTTCATGCATCTTGGTTTTTTCCTAATACTTCCATTACATTTTCCCCTATGAATGAAGAGCAGAAAAATTTCCTTTTCCATTATTGCAGGCTTACCCTCTTGATTTTCTGCTTTCATGTTGGTAGACCATTCGAAGTAGAATGCATCCTTGTTTCTTTCAGATGCATTGTTAAGGTGACGTGTGCCTCAGTGCCATGAATCTCAAACAACATAGAAGGTTTATTCTCCTCTGTTTTATTTATGGGTAACTAAAATGTCCTTTTGTGTACAAATACCTTGAGAGCTGTGTTCCATCTGGACTTGCATGTGGAGGTACTTTCACTAATTCATTGAAAGAGGAGTCCTCCGAGTGTTCAAATTAGAAAAATACAAGACTGGGAGTTATAAACCACTACCTCAAAAAGAGAGTAAATGTCTAAACTGGGAGTGCTTCTCCACTAGATGCCTGGACAGCCAGCTGCAAATATTAAGCTCCATTGTCATGACCTGTTGGAAACTTCTAGGTAATGAGATATGAGATAGTGTCTGCATGTTGTCTTTATTTTACATGCTTGTACATGTGCCTGTTACAGGCTCAAGTGTATATCCAGTCAGCATATGCATGCAAGAGATAAGTCCCTGAAGCTGTAGAAGGATTATTATAAAAATAGGCTATTTTCTATTTCAGAACAGATAACTTAATATTGAAAGCAAGTATCTGGAACCATTTTCAAATATATAATAATTAACATTAGACTGAAATAGAGAAAAAGCTTCAGTGGAATTGTTTGAAATCAAATCCATAATTGGTTTTTCATCAATATACCTGTAATCTTTTTTATGTGTTCCTGAGTTATTTCAGCTATCCTTATGTATGACCTTACTTTTGAAACATCAGTTGTGTTTACTGGTTACTTGAGTGACTAGACTTGAGTAATATGGCAAAACCCCTTTGCATTTATAAAAGTGTATTTGCCTTCGCAAATACATTTCTTGATATTTTCTGGCAGCCAGGGAATTGGAGCTCCTCTTAAACAGGTACCCCTTTCATATTGGCTGTTTAGATGAAATGGAGCATTGTTCAAAAGCAGTTTTGAATATATAAGGATAAAAGGAAAAATAAATTGCTACTAAGCTTCTTGATTTCTACCTAGTTTGATGGTCTTCTGACTGTTCTATGAAGTCCATTTGTGCAATCTCTTCATCTGTAAACTTTCCAGCTGACACTCGGGGTATCTAAACAATTGAGGATGGGAAAAAACCCATTACTTTTTAATGTTCTTTTAAAGTGATGTGACAGTTGCCACATAAAGCTTCTAGTAAGCGATGAGTTTTCAGTAGAGTGAAACAGAAATATAGATCTTTACAATGCAGCTCATCTGAGAGGCTAAAAAGGGAATGGAGGCTCTAAAGGCACTACTGCTTTTGTTTTGTAAGAGACAGAGCAAAGGCAGAAATTGTTACACTCAGCTGAGACCTCCAGCAGGTCAAAAGGGGAAACATTCACTGGAATCTCATCACTTGTTAGGACATTAAGAGCACTGTTCATCTTTATGCTATGGTTTTGATTATGGGTAGGATTATCAAAGAACTGGAATAACATGGGAAAATAAATATTATTGCAAGACTGTCACTTGTGTTACAAAGACAGTTGGTAGTTCAGTAGCTCTGGAAGTTACAATTTTTGCAGGAGCAGAAAAGACTATCATTAAAGCTTTAGTTTTTGGGAGAAAGATGATAATGTCTTTACAGATTTATTTTAGACTAGTTTCTTGTGAGAGCAAAAGTTTTGTCACTGTGCTTTACGTTTCTATCTGCTCTTTTTCTTCTTAAGCCTAACTCAGTTTAAGTCTTTAGTTTGGTTAAATTTGACTGAAATAAATAGGTCTTGTTAAGGTCTCTCAAAAGTCCCCAAAATAGGTAGACTGGGTGTGTGTAAAGAGCCACTGAAGTCAGCATTCAGGTCTGTGAGTTAGCAAGAGGCAGTGACTGATCACAGATGCCGCTTTTCAACACACAAACAGATCCAGAGAGGTAAGAGACACGAGAGCAAATGAGGATGGCTACAAGAGTTGTGCAGCAGGGGAGAGGAAAGAATGCAGGAAAAAAAAAAGGCTTGGAAGTGCTGGATTGAAAAAAGTAATAGAAGGCATGTTGGCATGTTTGAAAACATTTTGGTTTGTTCACTCCTTAAGGTATCGAGATTCAGCCCCTTGGGATGACAAATGGGACAACACTATCCATATGGCATGTGAAACCTGGGAGAAAAAGGACTGTATTTTCAGTTTTTTTAAAACAGAATTGCAGCAAATTTATTCAACACCTGTCTGCCTTAAAAGGCATGGTTACATAAAGGATGATTAAAAATTAGCAAGGGGAACACTAATTAGAAATAATTCAGAAACCAAGTTTAAAAATGATGCATTAAAATTGTACAAAGCAAAAGCTTAGAGAAAAAAAGCATTTAGATATATGAGTTGTATTTTACATTGACTACTTTAAAGGAAAAATATGATTTTTATGTCATGTCGATTCCATTTTATAATTCAACTATGGCATAAAGCTCTTAAGAGGTAACTTTATTTAAGTTTGCAAATGCCCAGAAGATAGTTGTAGAAGGTGTAGTCTGCATCACAAAACAGATGAAATCATACTTTTACTTTCTTCTGAACTGCTTAACAATTCATATAGAGAGTAACACACCATAACTTTGCATAGCTTTACTTTGCCTGAAAAGAAGATATCTGAAATATCACTGATGAACCCTGAACCTGCTGTCCTTTGCAATACATAACAGGAACGAGCAGGACAGTGAGGAGCCTTGGGAGAATTCAGCACAGTCCTCTCACATATCCTGTGCTAATCAAACAAGCTTTCCCAGCACTCTGACACATCTCCTGCGGTTCAGTTTAGAGTTGTTCACTTGGGGAAGGTTCCAAATTGGCAGTCAGTGCTGTAGGGCTTGGTTAAGTAGATCTGTGATAAGTCTATGCAAGTTGATAGCAGCTTAATTAAGTATATTATAGAAACAGAAAAGCAGGATCTATACCATTTTTACATTAGTTTATTCAGTCATGTTTCTAGCAAGGCAAACTGAAATTAAATTGGAGTTCTCAGTTATGAGACTCCAAAATGGAATGTCCATTGCATGGTGTTCTTTGGCATACTTTTAAGGACTTCTTGGAAAAATTGAAATTAGCTGATGAATTTTGAAAGAGTAGGAGAATGAATGATCGAACAGGTTTTCAGTTTACATTAACTAAAAGTAGTGATTGCATGGTAAAATGTCAGCCTCCTTTCAGGTAAGAAATTAATCAACACCCAATGAAAATGCCCATCCATGTGCAGGTATGAGCCAATGTTCAGATGGTAGGAAGTAGGCTTCCTAAAATGACAGAATTCCAAAGGTCTTTTTGAGTCAAACCAACATTTTTCAGGCTTCCAAGGAAAAGAGGTTGATAAGAAAGATACAAATAGCAAAAGTTTGTAAATGGGCTTAAATTAGAATAAATTTGAGAAGTAGATGGTAAGGTTATGCCAAATCACAAAAATTATATAAGTCCTGAGGGCTATAAAGGAATTAAGATAAATTGGGGTACTGCAGTGAATCAAAGTTATGCTTTTTATAACACATGGAGCTTATTTCAATATTTAAAAAGTATTCAGTGGATCTGGAAATTGAAACTGTGTTACTGATAGACTAGTGATGAGCATATCCAAAAACTGGTAATAAATAAGAACTAGATTGGCATGGGTCATCTGAATTAAAATTTATTTCAGTTCAGGACCTTCCTCCAGAACACGTTGTTATGGTCAGAGTGAGTGTTTTCAGCATTGCAGTACTTTATGACTCTTGCAAAAACACTCAATCTTTGGTTATTCAGTGAAGTAAAATCCAAAACAGCATTAAGTTACAGAAGTCTGGAAGACAATTATTTAGGTTATTCCAAACTGAAAAATAGCACCTGGAATCATATGAAAGTTAAGCTATAAATAGAATTATAGTGACAAATTTTGACAACTGTAAAAGTAAAATCACATCAGAGGAACTAACTGAAAGTATTGCTGACATGCAAGTTATGTATAACAACTCTAGAGGTATCTTCCAACCTAAATAATTCTACAATTATGTGATCAAATCTCAAAATGGCACCACCATTGAGCAGGGAATTGGATTAACACGATAATGCTGTGATTAAACTACAACACGAGAAAAATATGTAAACATTAGTATGGATTATTACCTTTTATGGCTTATCTTTTACTTAACAAAATACATCTATCAAGTAGAAAAAACTCAAATATTTTACAAATTAGAGAAAATGTAGCTAACAACTGAAGTGTAGATTAAAAATTCATTCTGTATTTTTAACTTGGTTTCATTATCTTCAGTTGAAAATTCATATGAATCAGCAAATGTGACTTATCGTTTTCTAATGTATCTGCTTCTCTATTGATCTGACTGAGGTTTGGTTGTCTCCTGTATCATTGATTTTGATTGCAGCTTATTTCTGAGTAAAATAAAAAAATACCCTACTGACCAGAAAAGGATAACAGTTTTTTAAACTATGTTGAAAACAGGACAAGCTCATTGCCTATGATGAATCATTTCACAAATACTGAAAGAAGAGTGAGCAGTAGGGTAAGAATGCTGTCTCTTGCCTGAATGTTGCAGAGAATTGTTTACTCCTTCAGGGTTACTACAGAGTTACTCTACACTGGTTTTGTCCAGTGCAAAAGCAAGCAGTTGCTGTAAGTTTTCCTTTCAGTGCACCTACTATCTCATACTTTTAAAAGTGAATGAAGACTAAATGGGGAGTTTTTCCTTCATTCAGCTATGTTAATATAGGTAATACAATCTAGAGCGTTGCCATAAGGTTTTCTGAAATTGTACACATATCTATGTGTGTGATTATGCAGATGATAATTGTATGTAAGCAATTAACAAACTACAACATCATTGAAATAGCCATGACCATATTTATGATTTGATTAGTAGTTTTTTTAAAGACAGCAGTTGACCTAGTAGTTAATTTTGAACTATCAGATTGTTTTTTCTTAATGAAATACATTTTGTTGTATTGTTTGTTTCTGATTGTGATTTGCAGCAAATGTTGCAACTTCATCACTATTCAAACAGCAAGTCACATAGAGCTGAAAGCTGAAATCTGATTATTTTTTCACAATCTTCTTTGATAATCTGTGATTTTGGTATACTTTAATATAGTTTGCTGTATATGCTGAGAGTTTTCTGCCAGTCTCATTTTCTTCAAAACCTTAAGATAAGCTATGGAAATTTTTAGAAGCACGCTCATCCTTTAAATAGGATGGATGGAACAATGTATTGAGTGCTTTTCAGGGTAGGAATGTCAAATAGTAGGTCAGATTGCTCAATTGCCTTTATCAATAGCAACATTTTACAAATGACTGCCTTTACAGACCAACGTATTTATTGAGTCACAGAACAAAGTTTAAAAGCTTGTCAGTGATGCTGTACTTAATAAAAATCTACCTTTTATATGCAGCTTTGCATCACCCGCTTTTTTCCCCTCAAAAGGTTTGCAGCAAATTTCCTTCTCTAGCTTAACCTCAAGCATTCCTTCATCCCAAGCTAAACATTTATTGTCTAAACTTTTGCCTGATACTTCACATCTGCACCAGATTTAGCACTTCCCCGGCTTCATGCAGTTTTTCTTTATTGCAGCTTTCTGAAGTCACTAATAAAGTATTATCCACCATATTATAAGATTTAAATGCTCAATATTTTTGCTGTATTTATGAACTTTTATTAAATCTTTTCCTGTGAGTGTGATATAATAGATGATAAAAATATGAACTGGCTTCTTGAATTAAAAATAATCATCCATACCTGTAGTATGGGAAATTCTTCTAAAGAATCCCTTAGAGTGATGGTATACAGTGCAGTGATGAAACACTGACATATAGGTACATCTTGGAAGATAGATTTCCAGACCTGGTAAAAATGAGTTGAAAATATACCTGAGCATAACAAACATTCCTTATTTATATATCCATATCTCAGAGAGTTACTGCAGAATTTTGACTAGTCTTGCAGAAGTGTTCTTCTAACCTTTGGGATCTTTAACTGTTCTTAAACTCATCAATCTTTCCCTGAACTGATTTTTTCAGCATTAAGATTTACTTGGTCATATACAGTTATATGAGTTTGATTTGCTTATATTTAAAACAGTTTGTTGGTTTTTGGTTTTTTTCCTGGCTATTTAAATCAGTTTTTTTTTCCTGGCTGGTGAGCACTAAAGGGAGAACTAACCATCTTTGCCAGTAAATACTGCAGACAATGGACACATTACTTTGGCACACTAGAAATATTAGCTGAAATGTTCAATGCTTTAAAAATGTAATGCTTTGTTTTATGTTGTCATGTATTATAATTTATTTCAGTGTATGAACATAGCTTTGAATTATCATATGTAGACAGTTGTGTTTAATATGTAAAAACTCTTAAAAGATGTTTGGTGGCTATTAAGCCTTGAATTAAAATCCCATCTAAACCATCTGTATATTCTACTGTAGTTAATATTTAAAACATAAGAAATTCTTACCTGTATGTAAACCACATGCTTATATAGTGCTTGTGTTTTCTGTGATCTATTTAATTTGCTGCTTCATAGTTTAAGTTCTTGAAGACAGGAATTGTCTTTCTCCTAACAACAGAGTAGCTAATTCAGTGGTTATAAAGATGTCTGAAATGCTGAAATTTACTGCAGTAAAATGTCAAAAGAGCAGCAGAGCTGTAGTTACTTTTTAAACGATTTCTTATGCCTTAAAATATTTCTTTGTCTAATTTTTAAACAAGTAACTGAATTTTAGACATTTCAGATAACCAGTCTGTCCAGATAAGCCTTTGCACACAGTAATGGTATAGTTATATATAAGAAGGTATCAATATATAAACAGGAACACATTTTGCATTTTATTAACTACCAGCTGCTAAGAATTCAAGAACTTTCAATTTTGTTCTGCTTGAGTGCCTTGTTAGATACAGTTTGTATATTAATCTACTCTAAAACAATGATTTTTATTAGATTTGTTAATGCTGTTTCTGAAAAAGTAGAGCAAGGTTTAGGTAGTCATTTTGAAATTGAAGATACAGATGAGTTGACGTGTTTGGGATATTTTTTTGCCAATGGTAAAGCTTATTAATAAAGTAAACTACTTGACTCATCTTAGTATGTATTTTAAAACAGGTGAGGCTAATGATAAGGATGTTCAGGTGGTGGAACTTCCCATTGTTGACAGCTTACACCCACGGCCACCCTATTTGCCCTTGGCTGTCCCTGAAGACTTGGCTGATAGACTAATTCGTGTACATGGGGATCCTGCAGTGTGGTGGGTCTCACAGTTTGTGAAATACTTGATTCGTCCACAGCCTTGGCTAGAAAAAGAAATAGAGGAAGCCACAAGGAAACTTGGTTTCAAACATCCAGTGATCGGGTGGGTATTTAGTTTTCTTTTTAACTGTCTGTGCTTTAGTGTGTGTATGTAGTGATTCCTGTTCAGGAAAAATTATTTTGTGATGATAATCAGAGTCTCGAAGTATTTTGTGGGGAGAGAGGGTGATTTTTAGATGAAACTCTTATTTTTTAACTGTTCATAATACAAGCTGATTACAAGTACTTCAGCACACTTGTCTACCTGTAGTTGGACAGATATATAAAAGGCAGCTCAGTAGAAGATTTTTTTTTAACACGTCCTTCCACATCTGGTAATGCAGAATTTCATTAATGTAATTGCCTTACATCTTGAATTCTAGGCACTTTATTGTCTGTGCCTTCTTTCCAGTGCCTATAGTTTTTACATTTGAGGAAAAAAGGCTAAGCCTACATTTTACAAGCCACAAGTCACGAGTAATTTTATCATTGGCTACATATGAGTATGGTATGTGCCTTTCTCTTCCCTGCTGGTGTTTTCACAATTGTAGTTTCTCAATGATAATGATGAATTGGAAAGGCCTGTGTGGGGAGATATGGGGAGAAGGAAGAAAAGCAGTAAAAAGCAGCTTGTGGGAGAAAGGTTTTTCCATAATGTAGTGTGAAAAATGTTGCTGCTGCTGTGCTAGAGTCTTCTTCCTTTGCCAGAATTTCCTTCAGTCCTTAAACTTTCTTTTTCTAGGAGTACCCAGTAGGTTGTTCTAATGTTAGTTGGCTTTTGACCTTGTGCCGGTAGGGCACTTCACTGCTGCTGTATCTGAAGACTTGTTACATTTCAAGGAGGTCAAAAAAAATGCGTTTGTAACTACCTTAATTCAAACTATGCATTACATGATGCATACATTCCTATTTTCCTTTTGACCTGCATCGACCAAGCATTATCTATCTACAGTAGATAACTTAACCTTGTGCACAGAAGGAATGCCACCTTATATGCTGCAATTCAATGTCCTTCATTCTTTTCTTTCAGTTGCCCTTTGCCTTCCTTGTCAGATTATTGTATTGCTTTTGAGAACAGGCTAACTTCATACTGTCAGTGTGTCTTGATGGACACGGATGCCTTTTAATCCCTCCTTATTTTATGTGGGGATTCAATTTAAAATTTCATTTGCTGAAGCATGTACAGTATTTATAAATGTAATTCCTGGTTTCTCCCTTTTTCCAGTGTTCATGTCCGAAGGACAGACAAAGTAGGGACAGAGGCAGCATTTCACCCCATTGAGGAGTACATGGTACACGTGGAAGAGCGGTTTGAGCTCCTTGCTCGCAGGATGCACGTTGATAAAAAAAGAGTGTATTTGGCTACAGATGACCCTTCATTGTTGCAAGAGGCAAAATCCAAGTAAGATGAGTTATGTTTATATTACAGTTCCTTCCTCCCTTTCGGTTAGCTTTACAATTTCTGACTACTGTGCACCACAAGTTTTAGTATAATTTTTTTTTAATCCTTTATTCAGTTAAGACTGCATTTCATTTTCCAGTGATTCTGATTTTTCTCTCAGACACACTTTTTTGGGATTTTTTTTCTCCCAAGTAAGGTTTTCAAAGCTTAATATTAAAAATCTAGAAGAGTTGAGCAAGGTACATGTGACTATGTAAAATAAATCAATGCTGTAGAAGGGTGGTAAATAAAAATAATATACATATAAATAATATAAATATAATAAACACACAAAAATTCTTATTGAACATACATATTAAAAAGAGACTACTTATAAATATTGTAAAACCTGGTTAATATATTAGGAAGTATTTAAAACCTGTCCAGAAAATACCTCTTTGTGAGCAGTTGCCAGAGGAATTTTTATAAGTGGGTTGGAAAGCTTATGATGAAGCCCTTCCCTCTTTCAGAAGGACTTCTATAGTGATAACAAAGAAGACTTTCATCCTAGATTTTGAATAATTTTGTCCTTAAATATAGGTGGGATTCTCAACTTCTTACAGTGTCTTCGTCTCTTTTTTTTTTTTTTTTTGCCCTGTATCCTCTTCTAGCTCTCTAGAACATGGATACACAGTAAATATTCATTTACTCCTACATGACCTGTATTTCCTTGTTAATTAATTGATTTAATACTTTCTAAAATCAAAGCAGCTTAGTGGTAAACTTTTGAACTGTTTTGTTCTTGGCTACATCCTTGGAGAATATGTAAGATAACATACTATGTAACAGATTTTCTTTGGCATATGCAAGGTAAGCAGAAAATGTTGTTTTGTAGTAGAAGCATTTTGTACAGCATTGAAAAACCAGTCTATTTCAACTGTGCTGTTTCTGTTTTTCTTTCATATCTATCAAAGGCTGGTGTTTAAAATTATGGTGTTTTGTAAAAACTAAATGAACAAACTCAACTCCAGATAATGGCAACCTAATCCTTCCATTTTTGTATGTGTAGAGGCAAGAGCAATAGCACAAACAATTATAGCATTTAAGTGCAAATCTAAACAATGAAAAGACACATAATACAAAGCTGAGGTTATAATATTTAATTCATTATATTGTCCTAAATAACTTTAATAACTTTTTGTAACATAACAGAATTCAATATTGATGTAACAATCTTAATTATGCATTTTTATTTATTTTTGTTTAACTTCCAAGCCTTAGCATTCTTTTTGAATAATAATGAGATGCTCTACCTGTGTAAACATATCATCCTAAGTTCTTAATAGCATCAAGAACTAATTGTAGAATTATAATTTATTCAGTAAAACAATACTGAATTTTATTAAGAATTACAGTTCAAGTCCATTCCAAATCACAATTTTAATATGGTAAGATACAGCTCAGTCAAACAGCATTAATTTTATGTTTTCTTCATAAAAGGCATAGAATCTGTAAGTATTGAAGAATTTTTTTATGTGTTACTGCTGCGTTTTCAGGTCACAGCTTACACTGAAACATAATTTCCTACGTTGCTTGCACCCTACTGTTGCTTGCAACTTCAGATGCCTTGAGTAGAAGGCATTTGAAACTTCCTGTGATTTCACAGAAGACAGGATGCAGTTTGATGTTTGAGCATTTAATAGCATCTGAAGGCAGGTTAAGGTCATGTTTTGGCAGCAAAGAAGCTTTGCTTTCTCTTCTTGTGAGATAGACTATAAATTGGTTTACGCTTCTGACAAAAATGTTCTAATCACATTGAACTACCAAGCTTTGATAGAAACAGCTGTCACATTGCAGTAGCTTATGTTGCATTCATTATTTGGTGCAATAATATTAGTAAGTACTAGATACTGTATCTCTCTTCAAGAGAGTGACTGGCTGTCAAACAGCGTTGGCATTTAAGTAAAGAAAATTTAGCCAACGTTCACATGAATAGGCATGTTGTTTCTAGCAAGAGAAGTATTTTAAACTATTCATAGTCATGAAAACAGAAATGTTTTGACTTAAATTTCAGTAATTTCCCTTGCAGTCAGATGTCTACAAACTGCAAGTACAGTAGTAAAGATAGTGCAGTCACACCACCATTTGTAGAGTGTTTTGTGTTCTATTTCCAAAAGAAGGAAAGAGGTGATATATTTTCAGAATTAGGATCATGTAGAACACTTTTGGTAGAGAGTAGCAGGGTTGAGAGTTCAACAACTGTAATGATCTGGGGATTAAAGCATTTGACAGCTTCTGGTAAGCAGAGGTCGTGGTATTTATCTTGGGTAAGTGATGTGTTAGGGATGGTGTAAATTGCTTTTTCTTTGGCTGATTTAATAATTTTCACATGCAAATTTTTGAATGTCTAGTACATGTGTTTCTAGTCTATAATACTACTTGCAGTATCTTCACTCTTTAAGGTACTCAAAATAGTACAGGTGATATATATAAATTCTTAAGTGGCCATATTTAATATATTTCTGGTTTGTATATGAACCTATTTAGGTTTCTTTTTTTTGTATATAAGCACAGCAATTCAATAAATCACATTCTGTCTTCCAGAATATTTACCTGTAAAGTTATCTGTAGTTTTTCTGCCTTTTTTTACTGTTTATTTACTTCCACAATAGCAGGTTAATGTCTTTTCTCCCTTTCTACTACCTGTAGTTTGGCTAACCCTCCCCACCCCCCCAAGTCATAGTATGCCTGATATATAGAATTCAGCAGTGCTTCAAAGTACTAGAATCTGATGAGTAGCTCATATATTTTCTAATTTTTTAGAGCAAGAACTGAGAAAACACATCACTTCTTACTCAATCTATTGACACATATACTCACAATCTTCTTTCAGAGGAAGGAAAATTTTCAGTGCCTGTTCTGGACACTTCCACAGGTGTAGCAATTGAGAACAGGAGCCTTGGCCTGGCCTTGCTTTGCACCTGCAGTGATAAGCTGTAGTTACACAAGGAGTTGATCAGCTTCTGAAACCAATGGAAACTTGAAACAGTGCCATAACTGTGCTTGATTTGTATCCTTATCTGAGGCTGTTAGGTGCAGGATTTTTAACTCTCTCCTCCCCACCTTCTTTTGATTTCTTGTTTTCCCTCTCTCATAAGAGGGAACAAAAATAAAATTCTTCCTGGCCTGTATGTAGGTTTCAAGAACCTATTAGGTAGCTTTAGTAGAACTAGGAATTATATTTAGATATGTGGAAGATATACATACATACATACATATATGTAATCCAATACAAAGAAAACAGAATTGTGCCAGTTTCCATTGTTTAGTTTTATCTTTGAGCAGGCTGCCCAAGGAAGTATAATACCACTGTCTCTGGAGGTGTTTAAAAGTCATGTAGATGTGGCACTTTCAGAGCATGGTTTAGTGGTGGACTTGGCAGTGCTGGGTTTATGGTTAGACTCAATGGTCTTAAAGGTCTTTTCTAACTTAAATGATTCCATGTTTCACCATCTGGGCCTTTCATGTTTCAGAGAAGAGACAATGAAAAAAGCTAGAAGGCATCCTACACAACTTTGTGTTTTGGTGATTCTGTCAATAAAAATATAACAACTTAACAGGTATGAATCATTTTCTACACATTCAGCACATCCTAGTAATAGGATTGTGCCTAAGTTCTACTTAAAAAAGAAAAAAAAATCCCCCCAAACTTAAAATGTAAGCATTACATTAATCATAATATAAATACAGATGGAAAAGGGAATCGAAGGAAGAAAGAGCTAACTATAGAACTTTGATAGTTTCATTTCCTTTATTCTTTGCAGCCATTGTGGCAAGAATAGCTTCAAATAGAATCTCAAGCACTGTAGTGAGTGGGAAGGAAAATTAAACCTCTCCTGATGCAGGAATTCAGTGGGCCACATAGAGCTTGAGAGGAATGTGCACCTGGCCTTTTCCTGTATTTTTCTTTATGCTCTGCTTTCAACCTCTGTTGGAGACAGGATAGTGGACCAGAAGATTCTTTGGTCACACTGAGTATGTTTGCTATTTCACTCACATTTTAAAAGAAACCTCTTTTCCCAAGCACTGTGTGTGGGAGACAACATAAAAATGCTTGTTTGAAAACTTAAATATGTGAGTGGATAAATTACAAGCTTTGATGGTTGTTTTGAAGAGTGGGCTCTGAAATCATTGGTAGGATGAATTTGGATCAACTTTATGAAATGGAACTGAAGACCAGATCTAAAAGCACCTCAATGACTGTTTCCAGAATAAAGGAAAGAAGGAGAACATTTTTAATGTATGTGTTAAAAAGATGGGTAAATAATTCTGACCTTTTGTTTTTTACCAGATCAAATATGGCACTTTTCCCCTTGTGCTTCATTCCTTAAAGTTATTAGAATGATCTTTTGCTAGTTAGAAATCAGATTCTTCAAGAAAAGTTCTTTTGTGTCTGCTCAGCATATGGATTCTGATTTTTGAAGTCTGAAGGAAGTGATTAATTTTAGTGATATTCCTGATACCAAGAGCTTGCAAAGGGGGTCTGCAAATATCTTTACCATGGTTGTTGTCTGTAGAAATGCCATCTTCTGTTAAACCTTCTTCGTGTTGCTCCACTTGCAGTTGTTTACTGAGATAAGACTGATGCTTAGCTCTGTTTCACAGCTCATTCTCAGAGTAGATTATAATGCATTTCTGCTTCATCTGTACTTTTTTCTTCCTTTAAAAAAATACGAATATGATTAACACAATGGAAATTATAACAGAATATGTGACTGATATTGTGGTGTCTTCTGCTGTGTTAAATATTTAACTAATATTTTGGTTAAATATTGACAAAAATGTTAGACATGAAAATCAGAAATAAAATAAAAATTGTGGAAGAGTTCTTACTGAAAAACCTATTTTTAGCTTCATATAAGCTTCTAATTCCTCAGAAGGGGTATTATCAGTTATTCTAACACTATTTCCACCTTATCTTCCTTTTTTTTTCTGTTGGTTTTCTTTTCTTTTTTTTAATTTTTATTGTGTGCAATGTAATAGAAACTTTCCCTGACATAGATTATCAGATGCACCCTTTAGTGCTGTCTCATACATTCCACATCAAAAGTGGACATTTTCAATACAGTTTTTTGATTAGCTGTTGAGATAAGTTCACTGATTTGGTAGTCACAAAAGGCAATTTTTCCATTTCGCTTCTGAACAGAGTTATTCTGTATTTTTTAACATAAAAAAATGAATAAATTAGGCATGTTCTTATGAATATTATATTAGCTCTCTTGCTCTCTTATATAATAAAATGATTTATATTTGCAGTGAAGTTACAAATTTGAAAAAAAAAGCTGTTATATATATAGTTTCACTTTGTAATAAGCTGTGTAGTTGAAATTTTGTAGTTGGCTGGTTAGTCATGTGAGTTGCCCTTCATGATTGAAATATAATTGCTGTGTAACAGCAATGTAGTTACCACCTTTGTTACATCTGTAATAATTGTCTTCGATAGGAGGCTGACTGAAAATTTAATTAATTTGTGCTCCTTTCCATAGTTTCTTTCAGATTTGTGTTCCCCAATATGGAAATGCAAATTTTTTGAGAATGACCATTATTTTTCAATATTTTTAAAAGGTTTTTAAAAAAAATTTAAGTTATTGTAACATGATAAAACCTTATATTTTAATACTATATAAACTAAGGTTTCATATTTCAGAAAATACTTTGACTTATAGTTATACTAATTTTATTTTTTTTTTTGTAATAAGTCAAGGAAAGTGTATTGGCATGGAATTTTGCATTTATTTCCTTTTTACCAGTGAATTGCAAAGTTCATTCTCCATAAAGCCTTAAGAACTGTGACTTTTTTATTCTTTTCATTAGTTTACATGCATTTATTTAATATGTCCCTTTTACAGGTGGCTGGTTTTTTTGCACAGTGTCCTAAACAGTTATCTATAATAGTATGGTAATAAATGTAGCCTAGTAAAGTCAGAATTCCATGTCCTATTTAGCAGTGGAGAAAACTTAGTGGTCTGATTATATTTCATCTAAAATCAGCATCATTTGCAGAATGTGGTATATAATTCCTGATATTTCTTTCATTTATACTTTGTTATGTATCAGACACACTTACAGGATCTTGTTTTTTAATTATTTTTTCTAGATAAAGAGAGGGCATGCTTGGAGGCAGCAGTGACATTCTAGATGGTTCAACAAAATTATAATTCATTTCCTGTAAACAAATTAACTTTTCCTGTTAAACTAACAACCCTACATTGCAGCAGAGGTAATGCTCCTTAAAAAAATTACACAGAACAATGCTATTAACTGTGTATTGTATTTTCACAGGTATCCAAATTATGAATTTATCAGTGATAACTCCATATCCTGGTCAGCAGGACTCCATAACCGATATACTGAAAACTCCCTAAGAGGTGTCATTCTGGATATTCACTTCTTGTCTCAGGCAGACTTCCTGGTCTGTACATTTTCATCCCAGGTAAAGTGCAAAGCAGAGACAATGTTAATTATATGTACCAGTTCTAAATCTTAGCTTTCTTCATGCTTCTGTTTATAAAAATCTGTTTTATGATTAAAAGCACAGCAAAAAATCATGAAGCAGTGTTTTGTGGCTAATATGCCGATCCACCTAATTCACATATGGCAAGATACAATTTCTATCAGATTGAATGTTTTTTACTTGCTGTTGTCATTATTCTCTTAGGTGACACAATCACACATGATTGTACTGTTAGATGGAAGTGGACAGAAAACTCAAATGTTAAAGTCCTCTTAAAAACTTGGTTTTACACAGGCTCAAATGTAAATTTTCTGCTGCACTGTAATGACAAATAGGTAACAAACAGGATATTATTATTAATAATAGATGGTCAATACAGTGACATATTGACCTTGACAGGCAGAATTCTTAATAAAATTGCCATAGCAAGAAGACAGCAAAACTACAAAAAGTATAGAAAAGCCTCTCATCCCTCAATCACTCTTGTGGATACACTTTATTTACCATTCACCACATCCTGTAGAGAGAATGACATTTATAGCATATTTAGAAGGTTATTAATACAGGCTGTTTCAGACCAAAGACCTGAGTAAAATCCAAAGTAGAAATCCTCACTAGGAAGAGCTGTGAGGAGCCATCCACTGTAATAATAATGTTTGATTTAGCTGAAGGACATCCACTGAATGCACATCACAATTAAAGAAATGGAACCTATGGCTGTATGTCTTAAAGGCCGCATGTGCATTGGTGTAGAGACAGTTCATAGTCTGAAAGAAGAATTATGTAGTCTTGGATACAACTTAATGAAAAATCTGTAATATTTTCTGCTGTTATTATATTCAGATAACTGTGTTAAAGTGATAAATGTTTGTTTAAATAAAACCCTGGGTATAAACATAGCTTAAATATAGCTGCAAATAGCATGGCCAGGATGTATTGTAATTGAATTTTAACTGTTGGAGTAATTTTGAAAGAAGAACATCTGTTTAAAATACATCAACACAGTTAAGGTGATGCAGGTTTATCAGGACCTCTGGGGGAGCATTTGATACAACCCCCTTTGAGGGTACCTTTGAGGTACATGGTATCATTGAGCTCTACTCTCATTCTCTTTCACCATGCATTTGGCAGTAGACTTGTTTATTTGGATAACATATTTGGTTTTCCAGAGTTGCAGAAAATTCTACTGAAGTACAGGATATCCAATATTTGAGTGTTACTGTCAATAGCTGGGCTATGAATTTGGTCCAGTATTTTACTTAATTTATTCAGGCAATTTATTGTGCTTTAATAATTCAAACACCTCAAAAATAATTTAATTTACCAGTTTTTCTGGGCATGCAACAGTGTGGATCTCTACAGAATCTTCAAAAGCTCAATATGCTTTTCTAAGGTCTGTTGCAAGTTTTCCCACTATTCATAAATGGTTTTTTTGAGGGATTTAAAATTTGATTCTCTTATCTCTAACATTTCAATTGCCATCCCTGTCCTTTCACCAACTAAATAAAGTATTTGATAGTTACTTTGGCATTAAAGGTAAGCAAAATAAGGCAGTTAATGACCGTCTTTTGTCCAATAGGTATGAAGAGAAAGCAAGGTTAAAAATGTATTCTTATTTATTTCCATTGTGGTTTTGGATTTTCTCATTAATCAATTCTACTCTGACTTTTTTTCCATTTTTTCAAAAAGACTCTAAACTTCACTACAGAGGTATTAAGAGAAAATGAGGCTGTATGTGAATAGAATCAGGAATTCCCCTGTATTAATTGGGTTTTATGGTACTGAAACTAAAAGAAGACTGGTAGAACTTGAGGAATAGGTATTTGCTTGGTTGAGGAATTAGTCCTATCGTGTTAATGGAGAGTCAAGGAAAACAACCAACCTTGGCACGACATTTCAGCAACGTCATGTTAATTGAATAGATTATTTAATTTTATAGAAAAGCCATATGGGAGTTACACAAATCATAACACAGTGGGAGAATTAAGATTAATCATTAGAACGAAGATTTAATTTTTTTTTGTCTCTTCAGTCTTCATTTAGATGAAGTCATAGCTCCCTCTGACTGATATAACTTCATTCCCTTTCAGAATTTATTAGTCTTTGCATTTTTTATTGTACAGGTAAGTATACAGGCTGCAGAACAAGGGATCTGGGAATAAAAAATGGGAGGCTGGCTTTAGCCATATTTCTGCATGCGAATGTTTTGGCTGCTGTCCTCAACAGTTTACAGTTTAGTCTCCCAGGTTTGGTTCTACAAAGACAACAATTGCTGAGAGGAGATGTTGAATGTTTTGTGTCAGATACGCGGGACACACTTATTAAAAGCATTTCTACTGAAAAGATTTAAAATCTTTATAGTATGTGTTATGCGGTACACAGACATGCAGAGAGCAAAACAAAAACAGTCACAGAAGCTATAAAATACATAGCCTTTTGCAAATATATGGGTAATCAAATTTGTTTCTATATTATAGTGTGTAACAGGTACTTCAAAATAATTAACTTCAGCCTGATCTTCTGAAAGGTACTTCTGAAAAGTTATTTTAAAGTTCAGATGCAGAGGGATAAAAGGAAATCTATTACATTTTTAAAGCAAATGCCTCTCTCAAAGGAGCTAAGAAAGTACAAATACGTCTCGTATGACTGATCAAAGTTCTATTCACTGTATCTTCAAAGGGAGAAAATAAAAGTAAAATCAAGCTTTTCTATATTAACATAGACTAAAAATTATGAAAAAGCTCAAATGCTTCTTCATATTAAAGAAATCTGCTGTATTGTTAATCAGTCTTTATCAAACTTGTGCCAAATCAGAGAAAGACACTGTAATGGAGGTCAGAAGTCAGAAAACCCACAATAGCCAAGCCAGACACCTGACAGAGAAGAGCTTTCTAGCCAGTTGTTGGAATTTTTTTTTTCAATATACTGATAGGCTTTTGTGTTGCTGGCAATTCTGAGAAATACAACATGAATCTGATGTGGGGAGATCTGTTCAGTCTGAAGAAAATTCTCTTTGTAAAATGGGATACAATGACAAGTAAAAATGTATCTTTTTTCTCACTGACATTACTATTGTGTTGATGGAATTCAGTTTCATTTATTTGTCTTCTAAGTTGCCAGCAGTCACAATTCTATCACTGTTCTAATATAAACAGGTTATATATATTAAAATATGTTTTAATATACTTGGACTTAAGGTACTGTTTGATTGTGAAAATTTCAACTTCCTTTAGAAAAGTAAGTGCAAGGCCTCATTATTGCAGGATAAATTTGAAAATGTAAACTCTAAAGGTTCAATGGGAAGTAAAATACGATTTTTAGTAGTAGTAGTAGGAAAAGAAAACTATTTTGCTTTTACACTTGATTGGCTACAGATCATTACTTCTAAAAAGCAGAATTGCTAATGTTCATGTAGATGTTTTAATTTTCTACTGAAGAGTAGACTGTGCTAATTATTTATCTATCACTTACTTATTTGTTTACCAGACCTGATCACCAGAGACCTAATTAAGATTCTGCAAAATTTCATGCTTTTTGGTAGCAAATGTGCAGGGATTCGGTGGGTTTTTTGGTGGGCTTTTTGGTTTGGTTTTGCTTGGGTTTTGATTTTTGTTGGTTAGTTGTTTTTGTTTTGTTCTTTTTTTAAACCCAGATATTCTAGACCCTTGGGTAGACAGATATTCTTGGGAAGTATTACTTTACATTGGTTGTTGATTTCTGTGATATATTTCAGTCACACACAATATTAATGACTTCTGTTTTCATTTCTAAGGTTTGTCGAGTTGCCTATGAAATTATGCAGACGTTGCATCCAGATGCGTCGGCGTATTTCCATTCTTTGGATGATATCTACTACTTTGGGGGACAGAATGCTCACAACCAGATTGCTATTTATGCTCATCAACCACGAACTGCTGATGAAATTCCTATGGAACCTGGAGATATAATTGGAGTAGCTGGAAACCACTGGGATGGTTATTCAAAAGGCATCAATAGGAAATTAGGAAGAACAGGCCTGTACCCATCCTATAAAGTTAAGGAGAAAATTGAGACAGTCAAGTATCCCACATACCCAGAGGCTGACAAGTAGATTAAAAGGAAGACATTCAGCAGTTAGTTCAAAAAAACTCAATTTTGATTGGTTCAAACCAGTCAACAACACGCTAACTATTGGTTTCTATGGGATTTGAATTTGCATTTTATCATGCGGTTAAAATCAAAGCCTTTGCAATGAAACTGGAGAAGAAGCTGAGAACAAGTGGATGGGCTGTTGTCTGAACTTACTCTTAAACATTTTTGTTATATGCAGTCTCACACATGCACACACAAACCCACGTACAACAGGAAAACTGTTGTTTTATACTTCTTGTCTCTTTTCAGGAGTTGTCCCAGTCATTAGTCTTACGTGAGCTTTGGGCTCTTTCCTCCGCCATTAATTGACAATAATGTTCAGACTTATAACACTGCCACATTGTGTAATTTGAGTGACATGAACATATTTTGTATGTGCAAAATTTGGAACATGGTGCCTATATTTGAAAAGTTTGTGACCTTTTTAGAAGAGCCATGCCTGTTTCACAATGGGCAAGAGTCCACTTTCATCTAGTGTTACCATGACCACTGAACTTGCTTCAAACAACAGATTCAGATTTCAGACTAGATTTCTTTACAATTTTGGGGTTTTTTTTAGCATTCCATTGATTACTTCTCATCATTAATAAAATAAAGGTTACATTCAACAATAAAATAGTCACTGTCTCTTAGGAGCTTTTGTAAACAATGCCATGAACAGTTTCTTTAGTACTGGTAATTTCTGGACATTGCCTTTGATTGAAAACAGCCAACAACGCAAAATCCGCAAAAGAAGGAAAACATAGCCTGAGTTTCATTGAATTTTAAAACCCTTGTGTAGTACAACAGTTGTGTAGGGCACAGTGCTGCTCAGCTTTGTGGACAGTAGGTAACAGCAGGATTATTTCAGTGGCTGAATTGCTTGCATTTACCCTCTGACACTATTTTCTTGTCTTTTCTGTTTCTCTTCTGAAAATAATTCAGGGTTTAGGGTATTATGGATGCCCACTTAGCATTTTGGCATTAAATGTAATTACTTTTAAGTAAAATGCTTCAGGTTATCCCATTTATAGAACCTGTCAGTCTGGACTACTTCAAAAAAATTTAACAGTTTACCCAAAAATACTAGGTTACAAGAAAACATACAAGGATGAATTTTTCTGCATGTCTTAAGATTGTTAGTAATTTTTAGTGTTTTGAAATCTCTTGCCAATCAGCTCTCATTAAGAAAAGAGAGAATTTACAAAATAATTTTACAAAAACATTCATAGATTTGATGGTTGTATATATAGATGCATAAAATATGTAGGAGGACAAGAGATTGTTTCCAAATAAAAAGAATATTTAATAGCATTTTATTGCTTCCAGTGCAATCCAATTTGGATAACTGGAAGAGCAGAAAATGTTTACTGCTCGGAGACTGAGGAAGTGCTATGTGAGTAAAGGTTAAAACAGCATGGCTAGTTGACCTTAGCAAAGCAAAAGTATACTTAATTATGTTTATGAATAGACCAAGGACAGTGTTAACATAATGAATGGATGCACTTGACCATGAATAAATTTTAGGCTGAAAAATAAAAGGAAATCTCTGGCAATGTGCAGTTCAGCAGCAGGCTTCCAATTGAAATAGTGGTGAGATGGAACTGGATTGCTATGTGAAGGAATTACAAAGTGGTACTTTCTGACATTACTTGCAGGACTGGTCCTGTAGATCCTCTCCAGTAACATGCCCCTCAACTGAAATATTGTTTTGTGTCTTGAAAGAGAATAACAAAATCAAAGTTTTTGATTTCTGAAAAACTTTGGGGGGAAAAAGATACATTTACCATAGTGCTAAATAGCCATATCAGTGAAAATGAGCTTAGAATACCAAATGAGATTTGAAGACTGATTAAAGGATCATGGAAGAGTGGTAAGAGCAGCCAGGAAGTGCTAAAGATAAATTTGTGCAACGATGCCTGGACTCAACTGGTGTTTCTGTATTTTGGAGCTGCTAAGGAATCAGCTTTATGTTAGTTTCCTAAGTGATGCTGGTAAATTTTCCACTAATTCAGGCAAGTGTGGTATTTCAGAGGTACAAATGTAGGCTAAATAATAAATTTTTTTTTAAACTTTATTTTGAATTGTGCATATAAAGCTACTACTATTTTCCTTTTCAACTTGAAAAAAAAATCCAAACCCGTGAACATTTTTTCCTCAGCAATTAAGTCAATGCATTTTATTTTTGGGAAAAACTAGTTTAGTTGCTTCTCCACAAATACTACATTAGCTAATACATATAGATTTATAGTTTTTGAAAATGTTTTATTTTTTAAGCTATTTACTTACAGCTTCAAACCCCTCATTTTTAGCTCATTTCTTAGAGTGTGATTCAGAAACACCATTCATAAATAAATTAACACTAAAATTTTTCTGTAGTCAGGTAACTCAGTTAAAAATACAACGAAAGAAGATAAAGAGCAGAATATCTAAGATGAGCCCAAAGGCAAAAGCACATCTTCTGGTGTGGTAATGAGAGAACTGAAAACACTGATGTTGTAGAAGCTGTACCTATATAACGTGGCAATTCCTCAGCAGACTGTATCTGACAAAACATTGGCATGCCTCCTTACATATTCCAAGTACCTAATGAATAATTAGGTTATAATCTTTGAGAAAATGATCATGAAATGATACAAAATTGTAGCATTACTGTTAATAATTCAGAAATGTACTAATGTAGATGCTATGATCTTATTCCCCAGGGTCATATGATCCTCTAGTGCATAAAGTTCAGTACTTTTCAGAGGAAGAAATCTAGCAATACCCTGCTTGCTAGATGCATGTTTCTAGAGATTTGTTTCCCTTAAGACTACCAATTAGTTATATTTTGGAATCCTGGGACATCGGTACATTAAAACTGATTTTGTTTTCCATTAAACAAAATGAATATTTGAGACTTTATTCTTGGCGTGCAGTGGTAATATAGAAGGATCAATGGGAACATGGAAAAGAGACTCCCAGATTTTTATTGTAGCTCACAGAAAAGTGGAATAATAGGAAATAAAAATTTTGTTTTGAATACCTGGGAGATAGCTGGATCTTTTGAAAGCTATGAACTCATTAAGTTACTAGCTAGAATGCTTGTGAAGAAGCAAGCATACATCACGTTTCTTCTATTTACCTTGTAGCTCCGCAGCAATCTAGTCTTGTAATTTTTGCCTCATACCAAACCACCTTCTCTGATATCCATAAAACAACAAACCTTCATACCCCCTTAAACAACTGCTGTTTAATTAAATTTTTCCTCTCTAAGAAACTTTGGTGCGTGTGTGTGCATATGCATGTTGCATACATAAAACCCAACGTGAGCAGCACTCTTGCGTTCTTTGCTATTTTATGTTATCACTGTCACATTCTCTGTGAAAACTTACTTGCCAGGCAAAGGTAATCTTTGGAAACTTTGTATTCTACATGCTGCTTGGAAGCTAAGAAGTTTATTCTGAGTGATGTACCACCAGCCTGAGTTCTTGATTTCCAGGCCAGCCCACAGTGAGATGTGTGGGATTTACAGGCTTTCTCTACCAGCATCCTGCTCATGTGCACTGCTGAATTTTATGGATTTGTTCATGAGGGATGATGTTTTATTTCAAAGTTTTTACATATTTTAAATGTTTACCTTCAGATAAGTCTTTTGTTTAACCCTTCTATCACTGAATTTTAACAAAACTTAAGGGAAAACAGATTGATTTTTCTCCTTTACCAATTTTGTGAAAGGAGATCTGGTGATATCTTTTTTACAAAGAGATATTCCCAATGTAAATGTTTCCTTCATAATGAGTTTTATGTTTCTTTGGTTTGCAATTATGAAATAAGGGTCTTCTGAGCTAGGAACATAATAGAAAATAAGTGGAAAATTTTCATGACAAATTCTTGATGGGGGGGAGATTTTTCTTCATGCCAGTGGAGTAGCACCTACCACTTGGAACCTTTTCATAACAGTGAATTGAACTTGAGTTTTCCAGGTCATTAGTTTCTTCACAATGTAATCTCTGATGTGACTGAGGAAAAATATTTTGCTTAGTTTGGGAAATGGGAAGGAGAGAGCCTCTAGTAAGACATGATATTGTGCTTTTAATGTGAGTGGCTATATCATCTTATGAAGCCACAAATAAACATTTCTGTATTGGGTTGAACACCTCTGCTAGTGAAATAATAGGTAGAATTTGCAACCCTCCCTTTGATTTTGCCTTGCACCAGTCCGAGTCGTGTATAAACTTCATGGATGTATTCTGTTTCTTGGTTGTTATTATACTGGAGTTTCATTCCTATTTTGGTGGCATGGGAACAGATTGTCAAGGGGCTCAAAAGGTTGTTTAGTTATCTTATTGTATGGAATTAGAATTGCATTTAAAGCTTACTTAAATTCTACTTCCATTCTACTACACAGAATTGTAATTGTAGTCTCCAGACTTTTGGTGAGGTCCTCTCTATATACCTCCAAGGCTACCTGGAGCAGAACTGTAACAAAGAAAGTTATTTATAAATATGAACTGCATACAGGTTATATTTTACTTCCTAGTATCCTGTTAATTTCCAAAAAGCATGAAACGTGGCACTGCATGATACAAATAAGAGGATAGTATAAAATTCCCAAGTCTGCAAGAAAGAATTGCTTGTCTGCCCGCATTGCTGGTCACATTCACTGTGTACAAGATTGTTTGGGAATCTAAGTACATAAGGCAGAGGTCTTTCAGTGTTACTGCTGAATCCCTTCCACTGATGTTTGCTGGTCTTTAGTCCTTTCAGTACTGTGCACAGACAGTGCTGGTGATATTTGCTATTCAGTGGAATCCCTTTATTTTTTATGCTCATTTCCTTTGACTCAGCTTGTCAGCAGAATCCTATTGCCACTGCAATCCAAACAAGTTTGGATTAATGTAAAGGCATGTCAGTTGTTTGCACAAAAAAGTCTTTGCCATTGCTCAGAATTAATGTCACACTCAGGCTGGCTCCTTGGGAGGTGCTGTTGAGGGAAGGAGCCATCTCCACTGCACTATACTGTACACTGCTGGCAGTACATGTACTGGTTTTACTTTCAGTTTTGCATGATTTTTCCACTTTATCCAGACTCAAGGTTTTGTTTTCATTTTAGTATATTTTTGAAGGGGTTTTTGGAGGATGGTCCATGGAGATGAAGTCCCAAATATCCTAAATTTCCTCAAGAAGCATAACAAATCCCATTTGTTATGCTTCATCCCATTTCCTTCTAAGTGTCTGAAATACATACTTCAGTTGCACCATTTTAGTAAAAGCAGCTAGCTTGGTGTTTCCTGAAGACTGTGATATTTTTCACTCTTCTGTTAGCCCTACCACCTACTTGCATCTGATCCTGATTGACCATGGTTGTATGAACCTTCTTCACACCTTTCTGCTTCACATATTTTGGTTTCCTTACCCAGTGGTCAATACTTGACCAGGACTCCAAGGGACAAGTCTGTTTTTGGTGTTTCATAATAACATGTGAAATTATATTTCTGGCATGTTTGCATTTTTGTTTTTATTTTTTAGAAATGCGTTTTTGTGTTGTCCCTCATTAGTACAGTCAAGGATTCAAAGAGGAAACACTATAATCTGATGTGCCTGAGAAGTGTTTAGGAGGCTTACAAGGCATAGAAATGCCTTTAATAATAAGGTTTACAGCTCATACCATGACAAGTATCTTGACCATATGAGGGATGTATTTTCATAGCATTCCCTATTCATTTTTTGCTAGTGCTTATTGTACTCTAATGCCTGCAGCTTAATTTTCAAGAGACACAGTGTGGTTGCAGTATTTTTACAGGACCAGATGGATAATTTGCTACTCTTCAACCTTGGAATCCTTTTTTTAAACTTAGTTTTAATGTTCCTCTTTGGCAAGTTGGGGGGGTTTTGTGTAATACTGCTGCACCATTCTCAGTTAATTAGCCCACTGCAAGCAGAGGCATGAGGATATTGCATCTCAGCTGTAAGAAGCCACTGAATGTAGAGATTGCTGTCCAGTTTGGCTGTCTACAGAAGCTCCATCTCTCAAAGAAGCCAAGTATATTTGTTGACACCTTTCTGAGCAGTAGCAAACTGGAAGAATGGAAAGAGACCAAACACCAGGACATCCTACTCGCTTGTTTGTGAATGAGAAGGAATTATGTTGGTGGGAGTAGTTTGCTTCAGTACTTCAGCTTATTTCTGGAGAATGACCTGTGATGATGAATTTATGATTCTAAATCTCTGGTCAGTTTGTAACATCTATAAAATTTTGTTTTCACTTCAGAATAAAACTGTTATACACAGTAAGTTCATACTTGTGGCATTAGACAGTTTCATTCTTGCCTCAGATGGTGCGTTATCTTTTTTTAAAATGATGGTTGCTTATGAATCTTACAAAAATCAGTTATTCAGCAGAAGTAAAAAATCTTTTTAGGCTGACTTGACCATTTTTTAGCCTGTACATCAGCAGAGATTATACAGGGGCCAGAGAAAATTTACATAATAGATTTAGGATTGATAGATTCGTTCCCGTAACTGTTCTTTTTGTTTACAAACAACAGAAAATTGTTTTGTTAATATTAGAAAGTTATAGTTGCAATGTATCTCCCTGCTCAAAATGTCTTTCTTTAGAGCTGGTGATGTGCTTTTTTGTTACACTGATTCATATTATCTTGTTTGTATGTTTCTGAGTGTATTGCTGGTTCCTTTTCTCCAATGTTTAGACTATAAGATTTATGATTCAGGAGTTGCCTTTTTTTTTGTCTTTCCACCTCTCTGTCCCTATGGAATTCTTCATTCAGTGGGATTGCTAGACAGTACAGTAATTAGAATAATAATTGTAGCCATAAAATGGCTTAAACATTTAATCTGTAATGCTAAATTCAATATGATTTTTTAGTGCTTGCTTTTATTTATGTAACATTAATATTTTATTTAGTTATAGATACTGCTTATTTATGCTTATGTGTGTTTAAAAAAAATACTTAACCCTCAAGGAATGCAAGTATCAGAAGTCAGATTCAGGAAGTTACCTTAGATATCTCCTACATGCGTATGACCTTTGTCATTGATAGTATATTTACATCTTTGGTTCTGAAACAGCACAGTGATTTAAGAAATCATCATGTACTTTTTGTGCTCTCACTCCTTCTCTTGGAAGTTAATAATGGCCCATGTGTATGCTAACTCTGTTTAACTGTGAAGTGAAATGGATTCATTTCCATGCTGATTGGTCTGGTGTATATTAGTCAATGATAATTTTAGCAGTAAGCATGAATATATATCCTTCATTTCTGTGCTTTTAAAATTCAGTAGGAGACTAAGTGAAGGAGCTGTTGGAATAATAGGCTTTTCTCACCTTTTGGTGAAATAGCTAGAGCTTACCCATGCTCTTTTTCATTCTTAAGATGCACACATGGACAGTGATGTATCTTACATGAAAGGATAAAATCTGTTGAAGCGTCTGAAGAAGCCTTGAGAAGACCAGGATGCAATCCAGGTAATGGTTGGCTTCATACGAAGGTGTGCCAATCTTGTAATTACCTGGAGGTCTTGTTGTTCTTCTCTTCCTGGGCTGCCCCTTCAGAATTCATTTAACAGACAGACATTATTTTGTCATGACTTCATGCTGGATGGGCACTGGTTCCAGAGTGTCCTGTTCCTTTCCAATAAGATGCATCATGTAAATACAGGTGCTCTGCTGTACTGCCTCTGTAGTGGAACAGTCTGGGTTTTCTCAGTGCAGTGTTGATGTTACTCCCTTTTCATAGTTTCTCTTGAAGGGTTTCCTTTTGGTAAAGCCACACACAGTGGTTGAAAAAAAGAAAATAATAGCATTCTTTACTGATAAGAGTCTGGTATTTTATTTCTGAAGTAGCTGTAGTTGCCCTTGCTGGCATACAAATCCACAAGGTAGATTTTAACTTCTCTCCTGTAACAAGTAGCCTACTATTGTTAGCTGTTGCCAACAATTTGGTGCTGAAAGTAAGCTTTAAGTCTCTGAAAATACTTCTGTTTCTTATTACTGTCTGAGAAAGAGTGACCCCTCCTGACAGCAGATGCATGGAGTCCACAAGAACTCCATTAGTTAGGGCTAATTCTATGTGATAAAATTTTTCTCTCAACATTGCCACTCTTTTACCTAAGTCTCTTTTATCCAGCTTGAATTCGTTTTAGAATTTAGAAACAAGGTAATATTGTTGTCTGATTGAAAGGAAGTTGTAAATAAGTTTTCTAATCATGCTGCTAGTGCAAGGCATAACAGTGTCCATTACTCTCTTCATTTATGCAATAACTTCTCCAGCAAGTTCTCTACTGCTCTTTCCAACTTCTTTTGTTTCCAACTGATTGCCTCCCTGTCTCTGTTTATACAAAGAGTGGTCTTCTACTCAGTGCCTTTATATCTCAAAACCCCCCAGCATATGTACAAAAACTGAAAACAGAAAACTAAATGCAAAGATATTATCAACACATCTGATTTTTTAATGAAATTTTATCTTCTGTAGATCACATTTTTAAATGTTAAGTTCTCAGAAGCAAAAAAGAAAGGAAAAAAAATCCTTTTTGTTCAGACTTCTTAATCCCAAAACAATAGACAAAAAGGTTTCTAGGAGGAGTAAAGCTTTTCCAGAAACAGTAAATCATTTAGCCCTAGCACAAACAATGAAAAATAGAAAGATTATTAAATTCCCAAGAGTAGAACTGCATGAAAGAGTACTGAGAGTGCCAGACTGGAAATACAGGGGATTATAATTTGGTTTTCCCCTGTTGATTTCACAGCTCATCTAAGTTGCTGGTTATCTGTGAGGAATCAGCATTCATTTGCATCTGTGGAACTGGATAGACTCTTTAGTGTGCAGGCTGCCTGTCAGAACAGCTATATGAAATTAAGTCTCAAGACTTTTTTAAATCTTACTACAAAATTACCTTGATTTTCTCTTAGACTATTTTGGCATCTTGAGGTTTTTGGATAACCACTTGTGAGTGGCATATAGCATGAATGATAGAACTTTATATCCATCTGGAAAGTGTAGGAACAGCTGTTTATGTGTAAGGCAATACATTGATGTGCCGTGTTAATTAATCATTTTCAAGTCATAGGAAGGACAGAGTGTATCAGTGTTTACTGCACAGCAGCATGGCTAGCAAATGATTTGTGAAATCACTGTCCATTCTAACTGGGATGTTTTTATGAAAGGACAGTATCTATGACCAACAGTTTTAGTTTGAAGTCTGCCACTTGTTTATCATGGCATACACTCAGTGACTGAGTAATCAAGAATGTAAACTACATTTTACAATTGGAGACAGATTCAAAGGATAGTTGAGTCTCACAAATCACTTAAGAACATGTTATTGGACAAAAATGTTCATATTGATTTCAGTGAAAACTGGAATTTTCAGATTCTGTCTGGGGAGGATTCAGTTTTCCAAGTGGGTACCAGAACAGTGCACTGTACCCATATTTTCTTCTTACTACTTACTATTTGTGTATGACAGTATAGTAATATATGCACAAGCAGACAAGGATGTTCCAATTCTATAGATCCTTTTTTTCTTCTGTATACATTGTTATTTGTGCTCTGGAATGGATGCCTGGGAGCATCATCAGATTATCATGTCAATACTGAAGTTAAGTATTTCAAACATGCTTGCAGTTAGAGAAAATGTTTTTTCCAGGAATCACAATTGAAAATTGCTTAGATGAGTGATCCTTATTTTCAGCAGTAGTGCCATTTAGTGATGCATCTGTTTGCAATGGAAGGCAGCGAGCCTTTTATCAGAGACTGTGGGAATCCATGTTTTCCTGAGGATGTTTTTTTGATTCCAGGGAGGTGTGCTGATGGAAGCATTCCTTACAACTCTCTTGCGACTGAGACGTCTCAAAATTTATTCTGGCAATTTCTTCATAGACAAAGAAAACTTAGTCCACAGGGTAGTTCAAATTATCTGAGAGCTTTGTGGGGAAAATGGTGATTTTCTGACTGATGACAAAGAATTTGTTTCATGCTGTAACATTTTTCAATGGCATCTAGGAAGATTGCTCTTGTGTGCATTTTTGATTTATACAGACTACATTCAAGAAAATGATAATCTGAATACCAGGAAAAATATCTACCAAAAATATTAGATATGGAAATAAAGTTGTTTAACTGCAGGTTCTGATGATAATGAGTGTAGTTTTCTTCATAGTTTTCTTTGCAAGTTTTGGACCACTCCAAGGATTTACTTTGGGCCAGCAATTAGTCTTCTGTCCCTTAAAAGGCAGTATCCTTTGTCTTATACTCTATTAAAATGTCTAAATTTTTCCTTTGCAGTGTTCTTCATGCATGTGTTGCCTTTCTTTGTCTCTTTGTGATATGTGTGTATTTTTTAGGACTGCAGTAGCTGGAACAGACTTTTGAAAGTTTTGGTATCAGAATGCCCTAGACACATGCAAATACTCTGTGTTTCATCATTACAAAGTTTTCATTGAATCATAACCAAAGCTCCTAAAAATACCGACAAATATACACAGCTCAGGTGTCATAATGGTCATAATCCTGACTTGGTTTTAAATTATCTTGTTCAGATTTTGTCTCTTTTCAGGGTCTTTTAAGTTTGACCAGAAAATTCCAAGCTAGATATGCTAGTGGAGTGCAGTGTTGTGAATGGTCAAGGACAGCACTGCTCAGTGTAATCCAAATATATCCAAATATTTTCACCACCTTTACTCATTGGCTAGTACAATAAAATAACCTAGACTTCTCTCAAGACCTTTTCCAAAATATTTTTAACAATTAATTTTCTGGGTATATTTTTTATTTAGTCATTCCTTCCATCAGTTCTGAAAAAGGGCTGATTTCTTACCTCATTCATTTATTATTTGGAATAAAATGTCCACTGAATAGGAATAAACAGGTCAAGAAAGAGAAAAGTTAATTGCCTCTAACAGATTTATTTTTTTGTAGCATGCTGTTCCCTAATGTATTCCAGTTTTCCCAACTTTTCACTTGCTCTGTGTATCTTTATACCTCATGAACTCCATAATGAAAAATTAGTAAGTGTAGAGTGTTTCCTTTACACCCTGCTGAAGTGTACTTAGGGATTGAAGAGCCTCAGTTTTCTTGATCTAGGTGCAGGAATGTCTGCCCAGCCCCAGTGGAGTGCACAATTTAGGGAGACATCAGGAGAAAATAAGATACTTTATGGGTATGTATTTTTTAATTATTAGGGGTTTGATATTGAGATAATTGTGCATCTGCTCTTCTCTCAATAGTTGTCTTATATATTCTGTTCCTCAGTATGAGGTGTCATGGATATTTTAGTTATCAGCCCCTACACTCTTGGACTGTAATAGCTCTTTCTGAGGGTTTAGGGCAAGAACCCCACATCAGTTCTCTCTCAGTTCTTTCCCTTACAGTCTTATTAAAAGACGAAATAATTAGCAATGCTTTTCCCCAAACACGTAATTCCCAAATTCATAGTGACAGTTTTCTGGTCTAGCCATCACTGACTTAAGATTATTTATCTATGTTCTAGAATCTGTGTATATAACATTCTGTCTGTGTTATTTTTAGAATTTGTATTTGGAGAGAATATTGTTAGGGCAGGCTGAGTCCGTTAATTAGAAAAATTTAAGTCACTCATTTTAGGATATTTTCCCGTATTGACCAGGTACTTAGAAATGATGGTGACCACTCATAATGTGCAGATAGCAGTGTGAATAATTAATATTTTTACCATTTAGTCCCAGTTCCTTTAGTTCCAAGATCCCTGCGGTTTTATATTTTGATCTTGCCAGAACTGGAGCCTACTCAATCCTTCTTCATTAAGTTAGATATAATGCTAGCATGAGGCCCTAAGGAGACCTGAACTGCAGGTCTCAAAGATTTTGAACTAGATACAAAGTTTAGCTGAGGATAATTGCAGTGCTATTATTGCAGGATAGTCCTAGCACTACTGCAAAGCCTTGTCTCCATTAGCACCACTATCTGTAGCTATTACTGCAGTGTGGTAATACTGCAGCTGAGAGAAGATACCAAAGGCCTTCTCTGGCTCAGCAGAATTAAAAGATGCAAATTAGTGAAACCCAGACAGTTACCCCTTTGAGAATTTAATTGCTTGGAGGTCGAAATTAGTTTTATCTTCACCCAAGTTTAGGGGGCAGGTACTAAACACAACTCAGCTAGCAGTTTGCTTTGTTGCACAATAAAACCCTCACATCCAGCACTGTTCGATGTGTTCTTGTGGTTAGAGAAGGAATCCCAGAAATTTGTTTTCCCAACGGTTATATCAATAACCTGTGCATACATAATGCTAGAATTGTAGTCTCTTGATGGAGAATGCAGTTAGACAATATGGAATCTGAAATAGTAGTTGAAATCTAGCAGCGTGTTTAATGAGGGCCTTGGATTTTTGCATGTATGGAGAGGTTTACAGTAAAAATCTGGTGTTCAGTAGTCTCACTCCAGAAAGGGAATAAAGGAACAAGGAGCTGAGCTGTCCCTGTAGGTATGGCTGCAACCATCTAATGCAGCTTGCTAATTTCTTTACTGAACTTATAACAATCTGTCTCCTATTCAGGTTGATTCACTACTTTTCCATTATCATTTATTCAACTGCTTTTAATTTATGCATACTATGGTTTTCTCTTTGTTTCTCTAGTTTCAGGAGCCATATTGGTCTCCAGAAGTTGGCACTGATGAGGCTGTAATGGTTGGGAAACCTAATTTGAGCCCATATATTCTGAACAATGCTAATGGTCCTAAACATTACTCATGAAAAGGTCACCAGGTGGTGATCTCTGTTTGCAGCTGCCCTGACATCATTTAGGTTAGGCCAGTGGCAGGACTAACTCAGTTTTCAGCCTGCCAGTGTGTAATACAAGCCTTAAAATATATGAAACAAGAATCTCATGTTTGAGTTCATATTGTGCCACCATTTATTAATAATAATCTTTTAATAAGTTTTTTGTTCTAAAAAATATTACTGTTTTATAGGTATGGTCATGTACATTTTATCTATTTTCAATTTAAGTAATGGACAATTTCTTGTAAAAGCAAGGTAGAATTTATATACAAGGAACGAGAATGGGAAATATAGATTGAACTGCATGTGCTGAGTAAAAAAACTACTCTAATATGCTTGGATCCTGATTTTATAGGACATGAAACGTGTCAAAGACAAAGAGGAAGAGGAATTCTGAACCCTGAAGGTTAACGATAGCGCACTCTGTTCCAGATATGAAACCCCTCATAATCGGTCTTGATCCTTATTTTGAATTGGCTTCAAGTGGTTCAATTCAGTTTGAAAGAGAACTTAAGTTTATGTTTCAGCTTCCAAGAGGTGTTAGAGGATTTTGGTATTCTTACATTTTTCCTTGTTAATTAAAGGCACAAATACTCAATCCCATTTTAACATGTATTAATCCCCTGTTGGAGAGTGATTCCCCACAGCATCACAGCTCAGAGAAGCAGGTGTTAGACTAATGTTCACTGAGGATGAAAACATTTCATGACAGATGTTCAGAGAAAAAGAAAACATAATCATTATTGCTGCATAATTATAAATTAATTGAATTTTGCTTTAATAGTGCCTTAGTCCATAACTGCTGGAAGATGGTGCAGCTGTAAGAAAAGTCCTGTTCATCATGTATATCAATTTCTCAGTGGTCTGTTGCCAGTACTCCAGTGGACCACTGAACAGACCTACTTCAGATAGTTTTAATACACCAGGGAGGGAAACAGCAGCCATCCACAGTAAAGTGAAAGTCATCACAGCCTGATTACACTTCCATTCAGTGTAACTCTAGATTAAACACACCTACACAACACTGAAGTCCTAATTGTAGATGCACTTGAAAGAAATTACTGTAAAGATGGCCAGCAGGAACTTGCTAGTTGCCCTTTTGAGAATATGTCTTGAAGACAAAGTTTAATGTAAGATGCTCTTTTTAAACTCCTAATGGCTATCAGGCCTAATAAAAGCAGTTTGAACCATCCAAATATGGCTACCTAGTAGTGCTTAAATACTAATTAAAAATACTTATCATCTGGAATGGGAACCTTGTTGAAGTCACTTCACAATTTCTGCTGACAAGCTATTATATTCTAGAAATGATAGGTTAATTAACATACCATAGCCATGGGGGAGGTACTGTTTGCTTTGTTTGTCCTTGAAAGAAAAATTACATCTTATTGGATGAACTTAAGAAGTAGTGTGTGCTGTGAAGAGATCTGTAGTCAATGTGCTCTTTGAAAAATGGAGTTTCTCAAGTCTGTTTAGTTGTGACAACTGTCTTTCTAGGAAATAAATTTTAAGGGAGGACCCAAGGATATGTAATGACTGTTATATTTTTAATTGAATAGAATCTTTCTCTATGTTTGTATTTCATTTTTTGTTACTCTTCTGAGGATAAGGTAGTATACATAAAGAAGTTTTCTTTTTGTTTGCTACCTGTCATTTATGATCTGTTATGCCTTGATGGTGGATTCTTGTAAGACAAAACTTTTCAGCTTGCTCCATTATCCCTGTTTCTCATTGTTTGGATGCTCATTATTTGAATAATGTTATGATTATTCTGAGAGCATGAAAAGAATTTCTGCTGCAAGCCAGAAAAAACCCTATAGAGGGAATAATTTTGTGGGGCTTTTTTCCTCTTAGGCAAATATATTTTTCACTTTGCCACAGAAGAATCCTGAGATCTGACATGCTCTTTACTTTCTCCAAGTTTTTAATTACTTATTTAATTTTTATTTAAGTCATACAATTCTTCTACAAAGCACTGCTATGTTACATTCCTGACAAAGACAAGATACTTCTTTAGTGATCCTCCTTTCCATAGCATAAGTGGGGAGCCCACTGAGGTAACAGAATTTGAGCATGATAATTCTCTCTGCACTATTAAACATTGAGGGTTTAATTCCTGATCATAACCTCAGTCCAGAAGAAATGAAACTGCTATTCAATTTTCCTCCCTTAGTCTCATGCACTCAAATGATATTGCAGTGAATGCATTCTAGAAGAGTCACTGAGGCTGTGTTGCAGTTTCTGATCGTTGTATTCTTCATTCAGATTGATCGGGCATAAAGCAGGAGTAGCAAAGTCCCCACCCAGGGGTAATTCAGGTACTTCAGTCATCTTTGACAAGACTAACACAGCCACATCATCTTTTAAAATGGAAATGTGTTAGGTGAGACTGGTATCTCTCACCATTCTCTCAGACCAGTGGGAAAGTTTGGGGCAAGGGAGACTTACCCTTGGTAAAGGAGAGTTGGTTTAGGGAAGATTTAAATAAACTGGACATACACAAGTCCCTGAGCAGACCTGACAGCAAGTGCTGATGGAATTGGCTGATGTCATTGCAAGGTCACTTTAGGTGGTTTTGAGCAGTCATTGTGTTTGGGGAAGATTCCTAAGAGCTAGAAGAAGGTGAATGTTGTTCTTATCCTCAAGGAAGAGGATCTTGGGAGCTGCAAACTGGCCAGCCTTGCCTCAAGGGAAGGGAATCCATGGGGCTGATAATCAGGGAAACAATTTCTAAACATATTAGAGACAGAAGGTGATTTGAAGTTAGCATGCCATTATGAAAGGACTTTCTTGCTCAATCAGCCTGACAGTCTGCAAGGTTGACTGGCTCAGTAGATGAGAGGAGAGCTGTGATCATTGTTTATCTTGATCTGAGCTTTTGACAGAGTCTGAAATATCTAGAAATAACTTACAAAGTAAGTTTTGACTAGAGAAGTGGACAGTGAGGTGCAGTGAAAATTAGCTGAGCTGCTGGCTCAAAGGTTTTCCATCAGCAGCACCAAGTCCAGCTGGAGTCCAGTCACACTGGTGGTGTACCCCAGAACTGGTAGGATAATACTGTTTAGCAGCTTCATGGAAGATGGGGGCAGAGTGCACCTCAGTTTTACACCCTGATGGGGTCCCCTAAGGGACCCTGACAGCCCAGAGAATGGGCTGCCAGGAATCTGGTGGAGTTCAACAGAGGGAGGTGCCAAGTTCTTCCTCTGCACCTGGGGAGGAACAACTCCACGCTATAGAGCAGCACTGGAAATCAAGTGGCTGAAAAAGAGCTCAGCAAAAAATGTCCTGGGGGTCCTGCTGGATGAAAAGATGAATGAATCAGCAAGAAATGTTAGCATTTGTTTTAGGCTACATCAGGAAATTATTCCCCTCTACTCAGCACTGGTTGAGGGCACATCTGAAATGCTGTATTCAGTTCTGGGCTCAACAGTACAAGAAAAATGTGGACTTGGATTGAGTCCAGGGAAAGGCCATGAAGATTCAGGGATTGAAAAATCTGCCCTGCTGAATCAGCTGGGATTGTTCATACTGGGGAAGACCTAGAGGGGAGGAAACCTATCAGATATTTTAAAGCAAAAAGAGTATCCTCCTTAACCAAGGACAAGCACTGAGGCCTGCCTGTGCAGGCATAAGCAAGACCTTAACAGTCTGAAAGGTCTTTCAAAAATAGGCTGGAAAAGTTGCTTAATCATCATAGTACATTTGCTGAGAACAATGTTGGTGGTGGCTTCTCCTGCTCTGTAAGCACAGCAGCTTGTTGTAAGCCCTTGTGTTTCAGAAAAAAGGTCAGTTAGGAGATCTACCTTGCTTTTAAAGCTCTTTTTGATGACAGCCAGCCTAGAAGAAATTGTTACTGATGAAGACTTGCATAACACAGTCCCCAATATAGTCCTCAAAAGTAGTCAGGTAGTAAAAATTATGGTCTGTATCCATGGTCTTGGAAAGACATCAGCCAAATGTATATATTGTATATAGCCAGATTGGTTTTACAATTTGTGTAGCTTGATCACACATTAACTGTAGATACTTCCCCATTAGGTTGCTTCTGAGTTTAGCTGAATGATGCAGCTGACAAACATGCTTAGGGGTGTGCAGTGGTTTTTTTTATGCTTACTGATACTCCTGACCACAAGGGTATTGCCCTAAATTTCCTTGTGTACTGAACATAATGCATCTGAGAGAAGAGATTTAAACAGTTCTGACGTTCCTCGTTGCATATTTTTTTGCTTCCCTGAGCCAGAAATGCTAAATTCTTGGATCATTATCTAAAACCACTGTCTACATAGACTCATGGAGCTGCTTCTTTCCTTCCACTTCACAAATTTTTCGTCTTCAACAGTATTAACATACGCACTCATCTCGCTATTTGAGTCAGAGTCAATGTTCCAGCACTAACGATCTTCTTCCTGTCTGCTCTCAGCTAAAACTTAAACTGATCATGTGAAAAGAAACACAGAGCTCTCTAGCATGCATTTCAGAGTTTAAGGAATTTTTTTTTAAACTACCATTAGGAATTTAACTTAAAAACTTCCTAGCGTACTTGGTTTTTTCCTGTAGTAGGAGTCAGAGCAATTGCTATTTTCGATGGATAACTAAAGAAACAACGTACTAATGAATGGTGATAAAGGCATTTTGTGAGATTACTGAAGGGAAAAGGGAAGGCTTTGAGTGATATCCATGATTGTTCAAAGAACTCGCCAAGTATAGGTTCTTAAAAGTTTATTTTGCCCTTGTTGGAACACCTAGAAGCTTGGCTTAGGGTTTTGAGAATTGTATGCACATGCAACAAAAATATATCAATGCTTTAAAAGATTTCAGCTCATTCAAAGAAATCTCAAATAAACTTTATTAGGTATAAAATAACAGTTTCAGAATAGAGATAATTTTGTTAGACAGTTATAAAGACAAAGTTATTTATTACATTACATTGAAAAGCCTGAGTTCTCTTTACCTCTACCGTAAGCTTGTATGTGTGTTAGAAGTTGAAAAGGTACATATTTTGATAAGACCTCTAAAGGAATTTCAATCTTTTTGGCTGCAAGGGAAGAATAGACCTCATTAGGCAGAAAGTAAAAATGAACAGTTAACTAATAATTTAGTTAGGAAAGAAACAAAATAAGAAATGTGGAATAATTATTAGGAGCACTGATAATGAACCATCTCTTTAAATTGCCTAGCATTTTCCATTATGTTAAATTTTTGTAGTATGTTAGGTTTTTTCCTCAAAACTTAATACCTTATTGTTTTCACCTTTAAAGTTTTCCAAGCTCAAAGACCTGCAACAGGGGAGAGGTCTTTTGTAAACACTTCAAAATTCTCATTGAATTATGTTACAAATTACTACTTCCCTTAATTTGCATTTCAGAAAGAGATTTTTGTAGGTTACTGAATGTAAAGGCTACAAGTCCATGCTGCTGCTGTGATGTGATAATAAACCATTACTACAAGCTTCTGCAAGTAATTAGATTAAAAAACAAAAATCAGGAACTTAAATTTAGTCAGTGTAAATAATAAGTGCAGTATTTGGAAATATTTTAAGAAGTAAGCACAGCTATATATATGGTAATAATTTTATGCTTCTTATTATAAAGTGTGTTCAATGAGATACTTGCATGAAAAAAGACTTTTTTTTTTTTTTCTGTTAACCCACATCTACAAAAAAGACTGAGACCCTGACTGCTAAAGGTGGAGAATTCTCAGAAGGTAGGTGTTGTCACCGATGATGTCTGGCACTCTAATCTTCAATTCTATTGTTGATATTAGTGTCTATGAAATAGAAAATGCAGCAAAGCAATGGGCAAAACCAGTTAGGATTTCCATATTTACTTAGTGGATGATATTTGGCATCCTAGTAGTGAAAGATACTGGTGAAACACCCCATGGAGTCTAAGCAGAGGAAACATACATATGGAGAGGCTGGGTGTAATATTCTGCACTAATTAAGGCAAATTTACATTTACCTCTAATTCTGACACAGATGCTGTGAAGGATGAATAATTGATGCATAAATTCTTTCTGTTATGCAGCTGAGAATGTGAATGATAAAGAATTTACGACAATGACCTGAAAATATATTACCTCATTGTCTTTTTCAGCCTTCAGTCTCTATTGTGAACTTTGGATGAAATATGGCCCTAAAAATAGACAATGTTTGAGAGGGAAAAATATGGGGGTATTTTAAGTTTTGTTAATAATACATAATGCATAATGTAAATAACAGCAAGTTATGAAAAAAAATGCACACTGTGCTGACACTGATTGGGTAATCATTTGGAATGCACTTTGGTGAGAAGCAAAATCACAAGCTGCAGAAATGCTAATGATTCAGATTTTTCTCCATTTCTGGAAACTGTATGTTTCCTGCATTTATTCTGAAATGTATAGAAGGTATGGCATGATAACATTTCAAGTAGGTAAATGGAGTAAACCCTCATCCTGATGCAGCTAGTAATTTAAAGCAAGAAAGTTGTCTGGTTAGTCAAGGAGATGTGCAATTAGGCCTTGCACATGCTGAAAACAGCTGCACTTACCTCTGCTGGGTTTGTTTTGCTCTCTACAGCTTGGTCAGGCGTAACTGAACCAATGCAGAGCTGTACAGGAAAAGAACTGGACAACAGTGGGGCTGCAGATGCAAAGAATGCAGGATACATTAATGACCTAAGAATATGCAGAGATCCTTAAGCGGGATTTCAGGCATATAATTTATATCAGAATTTTTTTTTTACCCACAGCCATAGCAAGGGCCAATTGTTTCAGAGTTTTATTTGTTCTTGTTTGTTAATGCACTGATGTTAACACAGAGCTGTTGATGATTAACTTGCCTGCCTCTGAGAATCATCAAGTTTGTTACAACTGATTTACAAGTTCTGTAATAATCCTGTTACTTGGATATTAGTGTGCCATGGAGTAAAGCTGTGTGTATAGCTTTCAGATGAAGAAAGTAGGATATGTCTGTCATTCTCTAAGTCCATTTTCAGAGTCTCTGGGAAAATGATCTGTAAATTTGAGTCAGAGCACAAGTATATGCATTACTAGGGCTGCATAGATCTGTGGTTTGAAGTTCAAGAGGAATAAACACATGGACTATAGTAGCTTTGTAGCTCAAAATGTATTTATGTACTATAAAGATTCCATGGCTTCTGCTTGTGCTTGATTCTATCTGGCACTGTCATGTAATTAGATTTTCTAAGTCTGCTCTTTTCATAAAAGTAATCCGTTTGCATTGTTCACATCAAAAAAACAAACAAAAACAAAACCAATCAACCAACCAACCAAAAAAAAATAACCCCTGAAAACCAATCCCACTAATTTTAAACAGATTACATTTACTTTCTAAATTAAATCAAAGGTACAGATTATATTTCTATGTAAAAATGCTTGGCATGGGCTCTGGCCTTAGAGAATATAATAATTGAATCCGTGAGATTGTTTAAAAAGAAACAACTGTTGGGTAGCATCCCTGATGTCAGTTTTATAAACTGCTGCTGATACAGCAGGGATGTGTATATTTCAAATTAAACCCAGTTTAAGACAATTTATTTTTTCCACAGTCCAAAATGCATCAAGTCAGTATAATTATAACAGCAGTGTACTAGTGATATGGTTACAGTGCCCAGATTTACTTTCTCTGGAGGAAATAAATTTTAAATAAGAATTGAAGAAAGAATTTTTTTAACAGAATCCATTTAATATTCTACTTGTTGGTCATCCTTACTGGTTTAAAATAGAATCAGTTTTGTTTTATTAGCATATATTGTAGCAATATTGTGCACAATACATACATAATCAACAAATATATATACAATGCGTTAGCAGAATTCTGCTCTGCATTTCTTGGTGTCTTCCAAGAGACACCCATAAATGTCTGAGGAAAGAGCCTAGTTAGATTCTGCAGAACTTGTAATTTATACATGAAAACTCCATATTCTGCATACAACATTTTCTGTTCTCTCATATAACAAACAAGATATTCCTGGGCATGGTCATATGCAAATATTGTTTTTTCTGATGTATGAATGGGTGAAAACCTGGCTTCATTAATTCAACAGGAATATTCTGGGCAAAGCCACATTTTCATTTAAGTTCTTTTTCTGGATGTCTTTTCAACTGCTTTGTTTGGGATACTAATAGGGATTTTTTTACTTCATTTTCTTGGTTTAGGAAGACAGGTGTCTGCTAGGGAAAGCTGGAATTTCCCTTGGAAAGTAGAATGTAAACCCTCTCCCACCAAATCATGGTAATTTTGCAATTAAGGGATTCAGGCAAAGATTTGGGAATAGGAATAATAGTTCTTTACTGGGAGTATTAAAAATACAAATGTAGTAGTACAAAAAAGCAAGCAAACAAACAAAAATCCTAGAAACCCTGACAGAATCAGAGCTACAACCTGACACCCTGTTGGTCAGGGTGTTGGAAACAATCCAAATAAATCCTCCTGGAGTGGCAGATGTAGTTCTGTTGGAGCAGAGATGATCCTGTAGAAAGGGTCCAGTGGTGGTGAGATGAGTCTGGTCTTCCTCTGGAATGCAGTGGAAAACAGGCTGTCCTGGTGTTCCTGAGTCTCAGTTTTTATCTAGGTAGGAATGGTTGGCTCCCTGCACTGGGTGGAGCATCTCACAATGGGATGATGGAATGTGTCATGTCATTGGTGAGTCTTAATGGCCCATTAGCAGAAGATATCCCCCAGAGGGAGAGATAAGGAACACTGCTCCACCTGGTTTTAACAGCTGGCCCATTATCAGAAGGCACTCGCACCCTCCTCACTGGAGTTTTGAGGAATGGGTTACACATGAGATAAAGAAAACACCTCCCCAACCAGCTTCAACAGAAGGAAAAACAGAATAAACATTTTTTGGGTACATAACCTACAACATGCATATTCCACTTAAAGTGTCGAAGATGCTTGCAAGCTTTCTTCTGTTGTGAAATGAAGATAAACCCTTCCAGATAAATATCTCTGAGGTTAAAAAAAAAAGTATATATTTTGCTTCTTCTATGGTAGGAATCTTGTAATGAAAATAATACATAAGATGAGATACCTTATGCCTGGATGGGAGCTAAAATGATGATCAAATACAGTTTTTCTTTCAGTCTCTGTGTATAGGCAGTCCCAGCATTTTTTCTCAGTTGTGTGGACAGATCCTTTTTCAACCCTAAGCTTAAGAATGGGAATTCTTCATGTATCCGAGATATGATAAGAAAGGTTTGGTAATCTGATTCTAGTTTTTCTTGAACACCTTTTAGTGTGCCATTTTGGAGATTGGGCATTATAATATTAACCTTTTGTCTTTTAATCCCCCTGTTTTTTGAATTCATAACATAATAAATAGCTGTCCCCTGAGCAAATGTCACTTTCATCTATGTTATTTAGACTGCAACAGCTTTGTTTTCAGATTTTGGAGGATGTAAAGCCTCTGTAGTAACTGCAAAGCAGAGGCCAGTTTGTTTTGTCCATGTCTGAATTGATCCTCTTCCATCTGCAATAACACAAAGGTGAAAATTTAATGAAGTGTAGAAAGACTAGCAGTACTATAAATGTCATTACCTACATATATCTGATGCATTTTCTCTGTTCTTATTACAAAATTGTTTTTTCTGAAGTAGCCTGGAAATTTTTAGTGAGTGAATTGAAGAAAAGTCAGAAAGTAGCAATGTTGATTCCAACAGCCTGGATTATAGACAAAGGCTCTGTTAAGTATCTACAATAGTCGGGTATTGCCAAAATATTTCTGACCTTTTCAAGTTAATTGTTTTGAAAGTCACTGGTATTCTGTTTTTATTGCTAAAGCTTTTCCCTTGTAGTGTTCATAATTTAAATGTTTTCTGAGTCATGTAGTTTTAAAAGTTAGAAATTGCACAATGTAATAAAAAGAACCTTGATATGAAACAAAGGAAGGATTAGGCAATGGCAGGTTACCTTTCTTTTCTTCTGACTGGCTGCTTCTTTTCCTATTACTTCTCTTCTTAAAAAATGTAAGTAATATATTGTTTTACCAGGGCTGTGATCTTGTTAAGTAACAGATATATCTGAAAATGAAGGAAAACCCAGATCTTATGCAGCTCTAGATACTGTCATTCTTACTTTTGAGGGGGCATTGCTGTCTCATGTTAACTGTCTGTCCGCCAGGAAACTCAGATCCTTTTCTGCAAAGCTGCTGTTTTTCCAGCTGCATAACCTGTACTGGGGTTATTCCATGGGGTTATTGCATGGGGTTATTCCACCTCCAGTGCAGGAATGGACACTTTGCTATGTTGGCTTCATCAGATTCCTGTCAGCTATTTCCTGGGCCTGTTGAGATCCCTCTGAATAGCAGCACAATCCTCTGTCTTACCAGCCACTTCTCCCAGTTTATGTCATCAGCAAATTTGCTGAGAGTGCACTCTATCCCATCATCCAGATCGTTAATGAAAACACCGAACAGTTTTGGACCCCAGACTTACTTGCTATATTTATTGCCACTTACACACCTGTAAAAGACTTCACTGGGTTCAGCATCCAGCGGGCTTTAGCTTTTCTGACTATCTCTGCATGCTAGGGCCAGTGTCTCTCTATTCCTGCCAGGTTACCTGTCCCTGCTTTCACCTTCTGTATACTTCCTTTTAGTCCAGGGCTGTGATCTTGCTTCTTTCCAGTCTCTCCTCTCAGGATCCTGAACTCCACCATCTCGTGGTCTCTGCAGGAAAGGCAGCCCCCACCCTTCACACCACATGCCTCAATCTTCCCCTTATTTGTAAACAAGCAGCAGAGCACCTTGTTTGCAAACAAGGCCTGTATCAACCCCACCAAGCTGTAATTCTGAGATCTGTGTAGTTCACAGGGGTGCATAATAGATACATGTCCAATGGGACATCAGTTGACCAGATAGGGATCAGATACATCTTCTGGCTACTCTTACCAGAGTCATACTGAAAGGAGATATTCTCTGGGGCTTTTAGTACTCCCTACGTGAGAGCAGGAGAGCATTAATATTTATAAGTTACGTATTCATCTAAAGTTACATTTTATGTCAAATCAACTAATTACGGGATTTGTACATGAAATTTTTTGAGGCAATTAAAAGCCTCAAAATGTGTAAATTTTTCAGAACTCTTTCTCTGTGGAGTATTCAGGGCACCTTGTCAGGTTGTACATAAAAGAGCACTTGGCTGTGGTTCTCAAGGAAGTTCAGATAAGGTAAATATTCAAGGAGAAAAGCTAACATGATGGAGCTGAGACAGACACCCTGGACATAGCTGGAGATGTGGGTGGTGAGAAACCTGTAGGTGATAATGAGTTTGAACACTGGAAAGTGAGAGACAATGCATAATGAACTTTGAGGAGGTCTTTCTGTGTCAAACTGTTCTTTGTGAAGCTACAAGAGTGAGCACTGTCTGAATAATTGTTGTTTCTGCAGGATTTTTAAAAATCTTCTTATTTCTAAACCAAATTTCTCTTGAGTGGTTGATTGAATGTTACTTAGTTCAAATGTCTCTTTGACAAACAAAACCTTCCAGGTTTTGGAAGCCTTCCAGGTTTTTTTTGTTGTTGTTTTGTGGTTTGTTGTTTTTGTTTGTTTGTTTGTTTTGTTGGGTTTTTTTTGTTTTGTTTTGTTTTTGTTTTTTTTTTAGGGCCGCTTGCTCAGATCTATCAACCAGTAGTGTCTCCTTTACAAAACTGGATAGGATTGAGATTAGCACCAGTAATGGGAAAAGAAGAATAGGGAAGTGAATATCTAATGGAACTTCTTTTTACTGTATAGAGGAATGGAAGTCAGACAAACAAATGTTCATCAGGTTCAGTTTTCAGATTATATATAATAATAATAATAATAATAGTTCATTGATTTCGTGTTCCCTGCACCCCACTGGGAAAAGGTAGAAAGGTCTAGAAATTTGTCTAGAAACTAATTCTTCAAAGTTTTCATCACAGAGGATGTGGAGAGGAAAGGCAGAAGGGAGTTACATTGTGGTGGTTTCTACAATATCTCTGCCCAAGGGCCTGAAGGGCCATCAGGATGGGTAGGGTATTAGAGTTTCATTTAGCTGTTGTGAAGTTAAAATTACACAGTTCTGCACAATAAACTTTCTGACATGCTTCTGTTGAGTAAGCACAAAGCACGTTCACAGTTCTGTTTATGAAGAATAACAAAACATATTTGAGAGAGAGGGAGCAAAGACTCACATGTATCTATATATCTCCTTACAATCTACAAAGCAAGCAGAAGATAACTTCTGGTGTGCTTGATTTATTGATTTTAATCTACAATGAATTGACAGAATATTTCTGTCCTACAGCGCACCTGTTAAAAAAATGTAATTGCAGAGAAGTATACGAAATAGATCATGGAAATGTTTCCTTCTGGCTTTTCTTCTTGGCAGATGTGCTAAATGGTTATTCCTTTCATCATATGGTTCTCACACTATAAAATATAACCTGCTTTTTCTCCACTGCATAAGTCAGGCAAACTGCCCATGCACTAGCAGAAAAAAAATAGATGACCTTTCTGAAACATTGAAATTTTTCAGGGCTTTTTAACTGGCATTTCATTTGTGTGTGCTGCAGTCACTTGAATTGGCACACTTTCTGTGACTTCACATTTCTCCTTTCTCCACATCAAATATAATTCATTTTGAAAATGAGCAGTGACATTTTATACTGAGGCTTTATTAATCTTTGAAGTTATAAGATCCAGTCTTCCTTCAAGTGGAACATTTATAAACAATATCATTAGAATTCTTCTAACAGGTCCCAATTAATGAGATGGAAAAAAAACTGAAAAAAAGATTGTTATGTTAGACTTGTGAAAGTCCAAATCTGGGCTAAAAATGGCAAACACACCCACACAGATGTACTGAGGACATAGTCCTCTCCCTGTCTCCTCCATCTCTGGCATTTTACTGGTTTGAGATAGTGATATAACTGCTTAATAAAGAAGCGGCATGGAAATAAAAAAAAATAATACCTTGACTATATTTTTTAGAATTTTGATCGAGGGAGTTATCTTTTTGTATCTAATTCACTCTGTTTCTTGTTCATTAATAGTTTGGAAATTGCAGATGAATAAACAGAGGCATAATAACTTAGAAGGGCTGGTTCATTTAAATGGGTGAGATTGTATGTGTTGTTTATGTTGTGTGTGTCCTCTAAGGATGCAGCAGACCCAATAACGAGTCTGAGTGATGACAAAATATTACTCTTTCATTATTGAAGCCAGATATTATTTAAAAAATATTCAATGAAAAAATAATTATCCCAAGTCTTGGGACTGCCACATGAATGTCCTTCAGTGAAAAATTACTTATGTATTTGATATTTCTTGAATGGCTTTAATAAAGCATATAAAGCATATTAAAACAAAATTCTCTCAGAGCACTGACATGTGCCAGAGGGCAGATTGATGAGAACTGGACAGCCAAGCCACCTGCTTGTTTTCTGTACTGACAATTCACTGGAGTTTCAAGAAATTGCTAAATGAATCTGTAATTTTTCATTGCCAGAAGTCCAATGTCTTAGACTTTCCTTGGCTTCCTGATCAATATAAAGGGTTACAAGAGAAAAGCAGTCTTGGCTGCAGGGGCATTTGTACCACTTCTGGCTGTAATGTCAAGATAGCTGCCACATTTTTCACCTGACATGGCAATTATGTGTTTCTCAAAGAGGAGGCACTTGGTTTACTGTAGAGAATTGTGGCTCCATATTCACAGATGCTTAGTCAGAAAGATTATTGTAGAAAATTCCAATTACTTACAAAATTGACACATAGCATATCACAATCAAAACTGATGTATCTCTTACTAATTTTCTGAGCTCTTAAATAGTTAATAAAGCTATGCTGTTTTGCTAATGCAATCTTTTCTTTTTTTTAAGAGTGGGAGAAGATCCTGATGCCCACAGTTGTTGAAAAAGCTTTTATTCACATGAAGATACGCAGATTGTTTGCAGAAGACAGGTTCCATGCAGAAATAAGACAGATAATGGAAGTTGCCATCCTTTTATAACTCAGTTCTACACTATGAAATCTTGGTATGCTCCCCCTTAAAAAGGGGGAAATTCTGTCTGCAAACAGATTTAAACTCATGCAACCTTAGATACAGAGAATAGAATAGAACTGAGTTAGAAGATTTAGCCAACTAGAATTTGAAAGCAGTTAAACTCAAGTAGGCCCACAGGCTAGCGCAGAGTGTGCCAAAAGTTTGGTTTTCTGATTTAAGAACTATTTAGGTGTATCCCAGCTACAATTTTCCAGAAAAGAACTGGCTTCCTTATCCAAACTCTCCAGAAAAGGTAGCATCATTCACTCCTTAGGCACAGGAAATTCATAACAGGTTTTTTGCCCAGGGCTACGAGTTTGACTCCTGAATCTGGAGGATTTTTTTTACTTTCTTTTCAGGATTTCCTGTGATTTGGTGCAGCTGGGCTTTTTTCCCCTCATTTTGCTACCTCTACTGAATTAATCACTTGATGGGGAGCAGTTGGAACTGAATAAGATATAGGGAATTCAAACGAATCTAGAGCACATTAATTCTCACTGCAGGGCAGTGTTAGAAGCATCCCTGATGCAGACCAAATTTCTCATACAGAACAATCAATCTGCCTTCCTTTCACCAGTCTTCTCAGGGTCCCTCAGAAGACAGAAGCCAACCTTGCTCTCTCTACTCCTCCCACTTCCATCACACAAGTGGTGGGTGATGAGACAGCCATCCTACAAGCTGCAGTTGAGGTGATGGGTGCAGCTTTGGCTGTGTGAGAAGACTGGTTGTCAAGCCATGCCATAGGAACCCTCTCAGTGCACCAGTAGATGTGTGCCTGTTGCAGGAGCAACCACCATAGTCTCCATCGTGTGATCACTGTGGAATGCACTGATATTTTTAGTGTAATTGTGCCATAACTTCACCTATGTAGAGGGGATGAGGAGATCTGGCCTCAACTGCTTCCTCAAAGCCTATGAGACTTGCTTGTACCATAATACACAAACATAATACACAAACATAACTCACCCCACTGTAGAATAGAAGATCTGCAGAAAATGTGTTGCTGTGTTTACTGCAACGTTTGAAGGAAGTGGCTCAGAGGAAGGAAATTTGTCTGTTCCTCTCTGCTCAGCCAGAGAGATTGCACGTAGTTCAGTTCTTGCCTACAGTGCTTGTCTCAGGTCAATGCCTACACAAATTAAATTCCCAAATGTGACAGATGGTATGTGTTTGGTGTGCATGTTCTCAGTTGTGTGCTGTGTCCCTACATGAAGTAGCTGGAAAAGGAGAGCCATTGGAAAGGACTGCAGGGGATGGGTGTTGTTTTGGGGAGAAGGTTCCACGTCTGGCAGGAGGACAGTCAGGGCAGCCTGGGAGGCTGTGGCTCATGTGACAGAGACCACCCTGAGTGTGGTGATGGGTTTTGTTAAGCTGTTTTGGAGTTATGTATCCCAATGGTTCATCCCTGTTCCCCCCCAGATAGATCAGGTACCATCCAAAGGTATCTCCTCCCCTGTCCTTCTGTCCATCTCTCATGACTCTGCCCTTGCTCTGGAAGCTTCAGTCAGCTGTCTGTCTCCCCCTGGCCCTGCCCTATGTTATAGAAAAATACCTGTCAGTCCAGCCTGGGGCCATTCACCTACCTGCTCCACACTCTCTACCCCCCGGTTTAAGAGTGTGTGTGTGCGGGCTTTGTTCAACCTCTTTTTCATCTCCTCCTCCTGGGGAAAAAGATCTCTGAGAAATCATAGAGGAAAGAGCCTTCTCTGATCCTTGCTCTGAAACCTAGACACTGCAGCAGCTGTTGCTGAAGAAGAGCAGCCTTGTTCTGCACCGTTACCCGAGACCGCAGGCCCGGCGGCAGGGACAGCCCCTGGAATCAGAGCTGGCTGGGGCTCCACCAGCCAGGGTCACCTGAGCAGCACAAGCAGCACCCAGGGACAGCCATATCAACTTGGGATCAGAGGAGACTGGCAAAGTTTGGTGCAATCCAGAAAGCCATGGAGCTCTCCAAAGTGATTCCTACAAGCAAGGATCTCTCTCCAAGGTCACAATGAGGAGGGATTTGTTTGGAAAACTTTTTCCTTTTCATTCTGTCTGATGTGGTCACTTGGAATTTTTTGCAACTAAAAAGCTGGGTTATTTATGTTTGTTTCATATAACCTATCCCTTCTTCAGTTTGAAAGCCTTTTGTCTTCTTACATTATCTTCCTCTTGAATGAGATCTAGGCAGATCCAGATCATACAATTGCTGCCTTTCTATAAATCAGTAATTTCTGGGCATTTAGTATTTTTACAGTTCCTGTCTGTAAAGGACACTCCCAGCTTATCTTTGGTGTGGCTTTCTGCTGGTTTTGGTGTGATAACAGAACTGACAATAACTTCCTGCAGGTGAAACCTATGCTTTGCAGCCCTTGCTATTTGAATGCTGCCTTCTGCACCAACACTGTGTCTGGTTCAATGATTTTGACAGAAATGTGTATCTTCCTCTTTTCTGGCCTCTATAGTTTTCTTAGCTACACTTCTGCTTATGTGCTTAGGTCCATAAAGCTTTTGATGACTCAGCTTGTTTGAAATGTGCAGTTCTTTGTGGTGCAAGTAGGAAGAGACCTAAGTAAAATAGTTGACTGCGACAGATTGTAGGCAAGCAGGGCTCTTCCTGTGCTTCATAAAATCTGCTAGGATGGGTGCCTTGTGAGAGGAAATGGCGCCTGGTGTTTTCTCACCATATATGGCACTGGAGAAGTATTTGTATTGTCACATAGGGCTAAGATGCATTTATTCCCAGTTCGTTCCAGTACTTGCAGCTCAGCTCTGTTTTTATTCACACTTCCTCATAGCATTCACACACTTGCACAATCACACACAAATCTGACAATCTGCATGAAAAATTAATAGTAGATCACAATATGATTTAATGCTTTAGGGAATGTGCTACAGTGAACTTGTTATGCAGGAAGTGCATCTTATCAAGCAGGTGCCCTTGCCATGTTCAGCAAATGATACTTCTACCTTGTCCCTGGCAGGTGGTCTCACAGCTACAAGTGTTCAGTGCATCTGGCCCTAGTGCCTGGGGACTGCATCAGCATAAAGATTGCCATTTCTAATTACTGCCATGTCAGAAAGTGCAGTGGGAGGATCTTTCTCGCCCTGACTTCTTCCGAGTCATGTGCTAGTCCTGAGCTGTAGAAATGTGTAATCAGCTGGTGTGTATTTGTTGTTCTTTGCAGCAAAAAGGTTCTTTCATAGGACCTTTCAAAAAAGTCTCTGCCTCATCTTTAAGTATTTTGCTAGACTATTCTCATCTAAAGAAAATACAGCAGGAAGAAGTAATTAGAGCTATAAAACACCCAGATAAGGAGACGAAAATATAGGAAGTAAATCATCAGGCAGGGAGAACAACGTGAAAAGAGAGTGCTTCACAGTCATTATCGGTCTTACTGTTGAAAACCCTTCAGCCAAAGGTATAAAAGGCCCATCCAAACATTTGACCATAATCTCCAGTGTAAGAAGGCCCTAGAAGGTATTATGAGGTCTTGAGAACCACTGTCCTTATCTATCATGGCCAGGCTACTTTGTGCTTGTGAATATGGATATGAAAGAAAGATTGTAAAAGAACAAATGAGTTAAAATGATGAGAGGACAGTGACTGAGTGAAATTAGTTTTGACTGAAATTAAATTCCTTTTCTTTTCCTTATGGTCTCTCACCAAGTTTAGTCACAATACTTGTGTAACACCGATGCCATCAGTTAAATTCAGAAATACCAATTTTACATTGTGTTAGTGATATTATAACATTTAGAAGAGGTAGGAGAAGAGGCCCATAATATTTTGATATTGAATATTTGTAATTCAGAACTTAAGAGTGAAGAAGCAGGAGGACAGCATTATTGCTCCTTTCCTTGACATGTGAATAGGTAGGTAAGGAGGCCCTGTCACAACTAATTCAATATTAAAAATGTATATTCTGTTGAGAAGTGTCTGCTTTTATTAACAGCAAGTAGAATTGCCAAGTTCTTTTCAGGGGAGGCAATGTTGCTACTGGCACTGAATGTATTCCTCAACATTTCCAAAAGTGCATTGTTACATGCATTATTTGTGTAGGATTTATTGCCATTGTCTGCCATGTTTCTCTAAGTGATCATAGTGTTAGATTGTACTGTTGAATTCACAGTTCTCAGTTTGCTTTTGGGTCAAATACTGGTGTAAATTACATCATTCAGCCAGAGCCACAGAGCACTGCTTAGCATTTGTTGAGGCTCTAAGTTTGGATTATTTTTGGGAAGAAAAGGACACATTCCTGCATTCACACACTGAAGCAGCAAGTGAGAAATGGGGTCATGAACTGGGAAACACAAGGGTTTTATATCTAAACCACTGTCTGGATGCATTTCCCTTGGGGAAATGTGCCTTGGGGAAATGCTGGTGCATTTCCTCTAAGCACAGTGGGAAGGGCATTGCTGTGTTGCTCAGCTCTCTCTTTATGAGGTGCTATGTGCTCTTTACAATGTCATGGACCCCTCTGTGCCAGTGGGAATTTCTCCTGCTATGAGCCATTAATACTGAGGTCACCATCTGCTTCTTTCTGTTTCTGGGTGCAGACAAGGACTGTTTTTCTTTTTTTTTTTCCTTTTTTTTTTTCTTTTTTACATGGTTGGCAGCCAATGTTTGGGTTTTAGTGTCTTTAGTAAAGGAAGAGAAAGAGGTGTATCAAATGACTAATTGTCCTAGAGGATTTTTGTGCCTTAGTTACACAGGAAAAACTGTCAGACTGCAATCCTGAAACCAATAGTGGGAGTTTATAGAATTTGAAAATGTGGCAGCCCAGATTTTTCTTCTGTATTATGACTCTGTGAATGTGCTGATGTGGTTTTACACACAAAAGTATTGCTCTCAAAATTTTAGTCCTGGCACTCATGTAGTATCTTCTACAACACAAGACATAATGCTGCTTTCTGGAATAAAAATATTTTTCTCTATATGGTCATCTGCACTCTTCTTGTAGAGTTTAAAACAAAACCATTTTCATTTTCTGAGGTTGCATCTTGTTTGTGCAGGAGCACTAATTACAAAGATACACAGCAGTAGAGAATCTGAGTCAAAATGTCAGTGATGGTCATCAACTTGGAGAAACATGCAGTCTGCATTAAAGTATCATTAACCTTTGGTTGAATCCAGGACCAAAAGCTCTCAAAATGGATATTTAACAGGGAGTTTGCAAAATGAAATGCAATATGAACCAACTCAGTGCATTGATCAAGCTAATTATCGGGCATTTAGTAGAGCAGTAACATTAGGGAATAATCGGCACTTTTATTGGTAAACTGAGCACTTTTAGTACAGCTAATGAGAAAGAGTAAACATGAAGGTTCCTTATACAGTTTTTCTTCCCACTTTTCGGACTAAATTGGCAACATAGCGTCTTTCTTCTATATTGTCATACAATGTTTAATTTAAGTTTGCGCACTGCTTTGAGATACATTTTGCATGAAAAATCTTTCACAGAATAACACTGCTGTATTTTTACACTGACAGATACAAGAAGCAAATGGAGGCACAGGAGATATATCACAGAGGTTGTTTGAGGTGAGAGCTGAATAAGGTACATAGCAGATCCAGTATTCAGTCACTTGAATAAGAAGAACACTGAATGCCTGGGACAAAAACTGTGGAAGTGTGTTTTTGTTTGAGTGCTGTGAGTTGCACCCCCAGTGTTAATCTTTCCTGCAGTTCCTGCTTGTTTAAAGAACTGTTTAGTTGCAGTTTTTAATGTATCCCCTACTCCTTTTCAGATGAATGTTTATTGACTCATTACAGGCATTTTACAAGTAAAAGCAATACTGGGGATTATTTGCTTTTTTCCATCATGTTCTTAAACTGCCTAAGTGATCAACAAAGAAATTTTGATACTTCAGCTGACATTTAGCTTTTGAATACTGCCAGGAAGCAACCAAATATTTCTTCTAATAACTTGTCTGGGAATCTCATATAAATAAAGCCATTCTTCAATGTAGTCAGTTTGCTTATTTGTTTAGACAGATAAAACTGAGGAGTTTAAACAACATGCTAAAGGTCCCCCAAATCTGACTATTTTATTGCCTTCCAGATGTCACTTTCATAAATTTAGTACTTTTCATTGCAGGCTGGGGTCAAGAGAAGGGTTTTTTCAGTGGTATCAGACAAAGCTGCAGTATGCCTTTTGTGACAACAGAAATTCAGTGTAAGATGAATGCAGCACAGAATACTAAAGCTCAGTATGCCCCAGTTTCGTGGCTGACTGGAAAGCAGGGCTGTTACAAACTGAAGGTAGAGCAGTGGGGGTTTCTCCTTGTATAAAAGTTGGGTTCTTGTTTGTCTGCCAAGTTTCAGCTATCCCCAGGAAGTGGAGCACTGCTAGAGACTGTTACAAGTCACCAATACTTGAAACACCTCTATATCGTACTGTATTCCTTTCAAATATAGAAACTAACATGCAGATTATGGAAAAATTAAGTCTCTATTGCATATTCTTACTTGATGCCTTTGAGGAGTCAAGTGATAGTTTTACACTCATTGCCATTTTCTATGCTAATTCTGATAGGAGTAGTAGTAATATTGGGGCTTAAGTTTTTATGTTTTGTAGAATCACAGAATGGTGATGTCAGAGGGGACCTCTGAAATCATCTGATCCAACCCCTTACTCTAGCAGATTTGCCTAGAGGCAGTTGTTCAGAGACAATTCTGGGAGGCTTTTGAATGTGTCTGAGGATGGTGACTCCACAGCCTCTGAGTAACCTGTGCCAGTGCCCAGTCACCCTCACAGGAGAAAACTGTTTTCATGTGTTCAGGCAAAATCTCCTGTTTCTCAGTTTGCGCCCATTTCCCCCTGTGTTGTCAAAATGCTTGAAGAGGTCAAGTTGTTTTGCCCCAGCACTGACCACTGGGGTACACCACTGGGGTGCACCACTGGCCTCAAACTCAACTTGGTGCCACTGACTGCCACCCTCTGGGCCCTGCCACCCAACCAGCTTTTAATCCATGTCAGTTTTGCTTCACCTCAGTTTGCTTCAGGTTTGCTTCATACTGAGGGTAGTTTATCAACTCGAATCTAAGTGGAGCTGAAGCAATCATGTATCAAGAGAAACAGTTTAGTCTTAATATATTTAATTTTATATTGTAGTGATTTGGTAATGCAAATGAATGTTCAGATCTGTCACTATCATTTTGTCTGAAATCCTGGCAGAGTTTTCTTTTAGATAACTGCTGGTAGGATAAATAATACAGTTGCTTCATATTTGATTTTGTTTCTTCACCTAACTTTCACTACAGCATAGTGTTAAATTGAATTAACTTTTCTGTTTGCTGCAGGAATAGGGAAAGTACTTGTAGACCACCAAGTTGATATTTGCACCTGTAGAGATGAGAAAGCTTCAGCTACTCATTTTGTTCTTGAATTCCCCAGCAGTTCATGCTAGGCATGGACAGCTGGCTACTTTGAGGTGTCCCCAAATCACTGAATTTTGACCATTTAGCAATTATCAGAAAACAGTACTCTTCAGTGATAATTTGTGTTCAGAATAGTGTCCTCTTGCTTATTCCAGAAGTATTGTGCTAACTCCTGTATTTGTTGCTGGATTGTGGTGTCCTTCATCTGAACTTTCAAGTTTTTGCATCAGCTATCTTGTAATGCAGAAGTGTGACTACGAACTTTGTCAAACAAAATCTGAAACCCCAATGTCCTGTACTTACACTTTTCAAATTAACAGAGACTTCTGATGATGGAATTCTAGTCAGCTAATTTTCAGTCTGCTAAAATGAATTTTTTCAATTGACACAAGGCATCTCTATAATAGGAATGTTATTTGATCTTTGGAGGAAATTAAAGAATAGTTGCATAGTTTTATTCTGCTCCTAAACCTTTCATTTTCAGTGTCCCTTTTATCTGTATCTTGATGTGACAGATATTGTCAAATACTGAGAGTATTTGACACCTTTTTTCCTGAGAAGTTGCTTTTATTTTTGTTTCCCTTACCCTCAGTATTTCTGGTCAGAGCACAGAAGAGCTTGCTTGGCACTGCAAGTCACAAAAAGTCAAGATTCATCAAAATATCAAAGTTTCTTGGTGCAGCATCAACCCTTTCAATCCTTTGAATTTTGTCTACAATTTATAATATATCTCAACCACTAGAGTCTGCAGGGTGTGTTCTTAAGTATTTTAATGTTGGACAGTAAATAGAAATACCACAATTAACATGACATTACTTATTTTTAAAGTAACCTTTTGTCAACAAAAAAATCCCTTTGAGCTGCTCATTTTACTTGTTGGTTGTCATGCCTCTTGTCCCAGGGGAATCATCCCTGGCTGATTGTGCTATGTTGTGACAGTGACAGCTTTTTGCTGCAGGGAATCTTCACATATTTTCCCCAGGTAAAGAGACAGCAATATGATGTAATTTTAGCTGTTTTGGGGAATGGGCATAGTAAGAAAGGCAAACACAAAAAAAGCTGTGGGGCTCACAGGACTAACAAGTGAGGTTGACTAACAACCTGTGTTCTATTCCTGGCTCTGTCATTGTCTGGTGCTATTGTGAACTAGTAAATTAACCTTGTTCTCTGACTGCAGCACCATTTATTAAGTGGGAATGATAATGCTTATTACCACAATGGGGCACTGTAATTCTTTGCTAATTAATATTTATTAAGTGCCAGATTCTCCATAACTCTGCACCTTTGCAGTCATTTACATCTGTGCAAAATGAAGACAAAGTGGCTGAAAGGTGCTGTTGTATTTTACACCTACTCCTTGCCAGTGTGAAGAGTAGTACCAAGATTGCAGCAATGGAGGACCTGTCTCAAACAATTTTCTAGACACTTTTGCCTGTAGGCATAGACCTACTAATTCAAGAGTGGAAACACCCCTAACACATATATTCACAGTTCTTCTTCTTAGAATATGGCACAGAGCAAAGTTACTGTGGTGTTAATTAAGGTACAAACTTGCAGGACACTGCTTCACAGCTTGCAGCTTATGTACATATTCTTAGATCTTAAGGTAGCTTATCTGCCAGTGAGGAAGGATTAAAGTCAGTTATTTACTGTGACAGTGTAAAAATTAATACCCCAGCTGAACCTTGCAATAACTCTTTGGTACCTTCGGGTATTTTAATAAGCTTAGTGATCACATATTTTTAATTTTCCTGCAATATTGTAGTGTTTTAAATACAAGGAACACAGGAGTTCAATGAAACAAAATAATTTAAAACATTTGGGTCTTGGTCCTCTGCCTGCTTTCTTTTATATATGAAAGAAGGCATAGGATGTGAGCTTATTTTCCTTCTTTCCTTCAGGAATGTTTTACTGGAGATGTGGAGATCTTTCAGTTGCTCCCAACAGGTGAATAGAATCATTGCTTTGTCACGGTTCTTGGTGAGGCTGCCCAGAAGACTGCAAGACAAACTGCCACCTTTATTAATGGATGAAAATGAACAAAGAAAATAGGTAACAGAAACACTATCAGGCCAGCAGAGAAGATGGGGGTGGGGTGTTGTCGTTTGGCAAGATCTTTGCAGAGTCTTTTTGGCAGGCTGATACTAATCAATGCCTGTTTGCCATGCCTGGCCCAGCTTTTCTTTCAGCTAAATATAAAGCTTCTTTTGAAATCTGACGGCATGACATAGTCTAGGCTATGAGAAAATGAATAAGGAGTGCCAGTAGTTTTGGAATTAAGAAAAGGAAATGTGTTACTTACTAGATTTTGCATTTACTGTTCTTATAGGCTGAAGGCAGAAGGTTATTGCAGCTTTATTCCTGCTCAGTTCAGGTTTCATTTGAAAAATTATGGAAATAAGAAATTTTGTTCATTTTCTGTCCACTTGTCCTCAGCATTTTGCTTTGCATACAGCAGTGGCTAGAACCATGTATATGTTAATCACAAAATTGCTTTAGTGCACATTCTTACTGCCTCTTTGATTATGGGCCTGTCACCAAGAGCTGAGCTGCTCAGAATACTTTCTGATTAATCATGTTCTCATCAAACACTTCACTTGCAGAGTATCAGATAATGATCCTCCTCACAGAGAGCTAAAGGTTTTCCAATAAATAGAAACTGTGGCTGTTGAGAAGTCCAGACAGTGTGTTATCCAGTAATTAAAGTGATGGGAAACTATTCTGTCTGTGCTTGTCTCTAGAAGATTAGCACATTAAAATATTCACTCTTATGATTCCAAGCAAAAAACTAGGGTAAGAGAAACACCAGATGAGGTGATATGAAGTAAGTATGAGCATGATCAGCAAGTATGAATCTATATTAAATGAATGCCCTACCTTGCAGGCTCCGTGACAATCCTCCATCTGCTGTTATTGCATGAACAGAAATGTGTTTTCTTTTGGCATCTGTTTGTGTTTGTGTTTGCTCATAGAGAGTATCATGCAGCTTAAATAGTCCAACTCATCCTGTCATAAATATGAGGACAGAGAGACCTTTATCCTGTTCAGTCTGTCTGCTCTAGCCTGTAATGTGTGCTCTAGTTCCTTGTCCAGTCTGTAGCTTGAGAAACAGGATTTTCCCTGGAGAGTCCTCTATAGTCTGACATTGTGGGTAATAGGTGTTTTATATTACAGATTGAAATGGACCAGTTAGAAAATAGCTCTTGATGCTCTTTAGTACAGAAAGTAAAACAGGTTCCAGAAGGCAAAATTGAATGAATTACAGAGGCAGGAGGGGAAATCTGGTCTCATGTAGCATGTCTGCTACATAAATATTTTGAACATTCAAATATTTTTCTTGTATATCCTCCTTGACTTTTACCCTCTGCAAGGCTGCAAGATGAAGGGGCATGAAAAATCTGGGGCTGCCCATTTCCATGATGTGATGATGGGTAAAGACAAGTTATATTTTTATGTACACTATATACTTACAATATGTGCGTTAAAAATGCATATCATATTTTGGAAAGACATCAGATCAGTGATTAAAATAGTTCCCACTTAGAGATAAGTCAGTAATGAGTCAAGGTAAATAATGCCACTAGTTTGTTAAGGTTTTTTAGGTCTTGAGCAGAGTGAGATATACCTCATCAAAAGACAGAGTTTATCAGTGGTTACCAATAAAGTGGTTTAGCAAGCTACCACATACTGCCAGTGTTCAGTACTATTTATGAGTTTGCTCTTAGCCCATGGCAATCATAAAGTAAATTTGATTTAGTTTAGTCAGCATTGAAGGCATTGTAAACTGGATCAGATTTCCTCATATTGAGGGCAGAATAAGGGTAAATACACAGAGTGTGGTTTGGATGAGCTGTGGTAACCTGTCAGACCCCAGTAAGGTGACTGCCTTATTCCTTTTCCTGTTCCAAGTTGCAGACCACACAGAGAACAGAGAAGTAGTTTAATACAATAGCTGATGTAACTATCCTGAGTGTCAGGAGACCTTCATTTAGTCTCTGCTTTTCCACTGACTTGAAACATGATGCTGAAAAAATCATTACAGACCCCACACCTGAACTCCTCCAAATTCTGGTTGTGCATAATAATTCTCATCTGCTCTTGTAAGATGTTTTTATATCCTCTGATTAAAGGTTGAACTTTAAGGTGTATCCTTCCATAAAGGGAAATTAAGTCAGGCTTTGTTATGTGTTAGATTTTTATGAATAGGTCCCTTAACAGAGAAAAATTCTCTGTGTTATCAAATAACTGACTAAATGTAAAATGATTTTTAATTGCAGCTTAAGGGCAGCTAACACCAGATACCCCCTTAATCAAATGAGTGAAAACTATTATTGAGGATGAAACTGAGCCCTATATGTCCAGATAGTGTGAGACTTACACACTGAGTTAATTCTGTGGAGATTTAATTTTTTGCAGCACAGTGACTTCCTGAAAAGGTTGTGAATCATTTTTTGCATGTTTCCTTGGCCAGAGCTAAGAGTCACAGGGTTGGTAACCTGTTCTGCTCCAGGCACGGTGCTAGCACTCCAGTCAGAGCTGATATTCCTCCACGTTAATCTGGGAAACAGCACAAGTGCTTCTCTCTAATCCTTTCTGGGGGAGGTAGAAATCATGCCTGTGATTTGTTTCTGTTCTCCTAGGGCATGCACGGGGAAATCAGGCCTGTTTCTTCAAATGTACATCCTCCAGTATGTTTTCCTGAGGGAGAGAAGGTGGCAGATCTGTGCCTGGCAGTCTGAGCAGAAAATGGTAGTTCTGTCACAAGTAGGTTTCCTATTCTTTGGGCAGTGGTTGCACTGTCCTATGATGACTGCTAAAAACCCTGTGATTTCTGCACTGGTGAAATCAAGTGTGTGGACTGTTGGCCCTGGATTTTCTCTGGTACAGTTAGCACAGCCCCTGAGCACCTCACAGGTAGGGACAAAGACTTGGAATATGGCCCAGTGTAAAACTAGGAAAGAGAGTGGGTCAGATGCATTGGAGGGATATCATTGTCATCTGAAATGGAAAGAAGAGGCAACAAAAGGAGAACTCACAGGCAAAGGTTTAATTTAGAAATTATCATTGGAAGCATATTGAAACAAAGCATATGTTTTCCCTTAAATATTCCCAAATTTAAATCAAACTGTTGTGATTTGGAATTTAGCATTTAAATTATACTAACACATTTTAATCTCTTTTGTGACAATTCACTAAAGTCTTAATATGTACAGTTGCAATTAAGTTTAATCCGAACCTCAGCAAAATCATCACTTAGCAAGTTTCTGCAGTTTGTCCATATCTGTAGAAATGAGGAAAACGTTATTTCAGCTGCTACATTTGAGGTAGGAACGGATTGAGCAAGTTTCCCAAACTATAAGAAATAAAGAGAATTAAGAATGGGAGGTAGAACTTGATTAGTTCCTGCAAGCCTCATTAGTTCCTACCAGCCTCATTCAGCTCGTTACTGAGTCTCTCAGTATTCTACAATGAGCTGCTTCAGGGAGTTAAACTCATTAGGAAAAAATCAAAGAGTTCAGATTTCCTCTTCAGAATATAACTATTTTACAAACAGAGGATTGAGTGATCAGTGCTTGCAAGTGGGAGAGAACAAGAGTGAGGTGGAGGAAACCCAGTTCCTCTTAGCTGTCACACTAAATTTGGGCTCCTCAGTCAAATCATAAAACCAACAGGAGCCAAATGAAGTTACTGCAATTTTATTCATTGAAGGCAAAGTAAGAAGTATTTCAAGCCAAATGCACACTAGTGCATGAAATAATTTTCAAGTGTTGTTCCCTTTGATGAATTTTCTAGATAAGAATTACTTATGTCAAAATATTGTCATCAAGTCTTTGTTTTAATTTACCTTTTAATCGAGTCATTATGAAGTTATGAAGTTTATGAATTTCTGTCTTCATGGTTCAGCTTTTTCATTGATTTTGTTCATACATTGTAAAAAAAGTATTATTAGAAACATTCTAGTGAAACAAAACATTTAGTAAAAAAGCTGCTTCAGGATAAAATGAGGTTTGAAAGGACACAGTGTTGCAGTGGCATGATAGTATATATGTTTGATAGAGAGAAGAACGGGTAATTTCAAATGATTTAAATGAAATAAGATAGAAGTGGTTGGTTGATTTATTAATCAAAAGTACTTAAAGGACAATTTATGTGAAATACACAATATGAATAGTTCGAACTACACATTCAGAAGCTGTATCAATAGTACAACACACTATCCGGCACTTTCAAGTGTTAATGAGCAGCTGCAAATGCCTACATACTCTTCTTTAGCTGTTCCTGAATGTTCTAATGCCACCTGCACATCCCCCGAGGTGCCCAGGGGCGCGTGGGCTGCCAGTGAGTCTTTTAGGTGGCTCAGATTGTGAGATCCCAGTATGGCCCCAGGGGGTGGGAGGTGGTTGTACCTCCACAGCCCTGTGGGTAACAGCCCAGTGTCCCTTTTTGAGCTGAGTGGCTTCCCCTACACACTCACCCCTCCTGTTGGAGGGGCTCTGCCTCTCTGGGGACCTTGCAGCAGCCCCCTGATGTCCACACTGGTGAGAAAACACCTCTGAGTTCATGTACATAGACCCCACATGGGAATTACATACTTACAATTTATACAAAAAGCATTAGAGAAAAAATGACCGATCAGAAAGGGTAGTCTGACAGAATCTTTCCACATCACCCCAAAAAGGCAAATCATCATCCAAAGTTCTAGAAATATTAAGTTTTTATATTTTAAACATTTTAATGTTATCATACTTAAATTAATTTTATACTCATAAATTGGTAATTTGATCTTGAAAGTAGTGTTATGTTTCCTATGTGGTTATGAAAATGATATCTTCATTGATAATAGCAGTTGAATAAGCCATATTCTACCTGGTGATTCATAACTGTTATTCTAACTCATGAAAGGAAAATGTAATGATAATTGCTGTACCTTCATTTTAAACAAAAAGTCTAGGGAGCTCTACAGATTAGTACTTCATTCTAGGAGAAAGTTTTGAGATATTCTATTTGGGACTCAAAAGATGGTTAAAATCTTGCAGTTTCCTTTAAAGAAGAATTTTAATAATAGTAAATATTGTTTGCTATCACATTATGCATTTCTCTAGATGCATGAATGCAGCATAAAATCAGTAAACATTGTATTTAAAATGAACTTTATGGTGTGTGTTCCTTTAGGCATCTGCTTCAAGATTTTCATCTGCACCTGATCATGAAGTTCTGGTTTTGCTGTGATACCTAGTTTTCCTGGGTAGCAGATTACTCACATTTCCTCTTGTAAAAATGCTTCAGAAGAATAATAGTCCTGAAAGTGGTACTGGGCATTTCAAGCTTAATGTTCCATCTCAGGGGAAATGAAGAAAACATGCAATGCTGTGTTGATAGCAAGATATTAGCGTGAGGCCAAGGTTGGAAAATAATTATCACCTTTAACTCTGTTGCATCTTGCATGTAGATTTGTTAATGCATTTAAGAGCATTTAAGTCAATGTGTCTTGTTATAGGAATCCCAGATGAAAAGAAACTTGAGTCTTAAATCCTCTTCATACTCACTTTATTCACTGTTGATTTCTCTTCATATATATATATAACTTTTGATTCTTTAGTCACTTAAATAGATGAGTGACTACATTTTTTTTTCATTTAAATTTTTTTTCATGTAACATATTGCTTGTTAGGGAACACATTGTCAGTGATTTCACTGCAAAAAGAGCAGGGGCAGTCTGAACTTCTGAACTGGGAAGTTGGCAGAAGGATTGTAGACCTTGCTGCTTTTGTAGCACTGGGAGGATGGAGACAGAGAGCTACACTGTGTTGACTTTTTTTACTGGAATATCCCAGTGTCTGTTTCTCTGTGAAGAAGAGAATTTCTGCCTTGAATGTTTTCCAGATTGCAGAGAAGCAGAGATAACAAAATTTCAGTCAGGATGACCTGGTAGGAATAGCACGGGGTGGGGAAATCAGAATGTGTGAGTGCTGTTCCTTACTCTGCTACAGACACCTTAAATAACCTTCAACAAGCCCATGAGTATTCTTTAGTATTTCTCCCTGCATGATACCTAATCCTGAAAGAAAATATGAGCTTTATTTTACTTGTCTTTGCCAACACTAAGCTCTTTTTGAAAAGGAAGTATTATAACAATTCAAAGTATTAATTCTTTGACATCTTTAAAAATTAATGACAAAGGTAATAGTTCTTTTTTGTAGTAGCATTATGTGTGCAAAATTAGATTGGTAGCAATGGCTGAATCAGTACCAAACTCATCAGATCTGTCAGCAACTTAAAATAAGATTTAATTTCCTATTTCCAGTACCCTGGATTCACTTTTATGGGGAGAAATTGATTATTTATTGGACAATACTACCAGGAAAAACCTTTTCTTTTTTCAGCAATGAACCTTTTCTATTCTGGATATGTAACCAGTTTTGCATTTTATTTTCAACAGAAGCATCAACTAAGCTTGAATAATCCATACTTCTCTAGCCTGCATGTGATTAAAAATGATCATTTTACTGGACCATTTTTTCTATCTACTGTTTAATCAGTAATTGGTTTCAAGTTAAAAAAGAATACTCTGTCTAAAAAAACACATTAGTCTTCTAATGTCTGGTGGGAGATGAATATTGAGGAATACTGATGATGCATATGCATAGAAACCTAATTCTCTAATTCCTGTTCTTCTGCAGCCATTTTTTTAATAGAAAACATTCTTCAGAGTCATTCATCAAGAAACAAATCCGTATGTTGTAAAGCTGTTAAAAGGCAAGCAAAGACAGCCTGATAAACTTGGTATCCTAATTATAGTGCCTTCCCAGGTTTCTCTGGACAGACAGGCCTTTACTTAAAAAAAAAAAAAAAAAAAAAAAAAAAAAAAAAAAAAAGAAGTTCCCCTTTTACTGTCTCAAGTTTGCTATATTCATAGACTTCAAAGGAAATTGGCCTGTTCCAGCATCCCCAGTGATCAGTGATGGATCTGAGCAGCTCTGGCTCTTAAAGCATTAGTGGTCTGTGATGAGCAGCACAGGACAGTTATGAAGGATGGATGGCTGATGATTTTGGTGAAGCTCTGTAAGCATTTGCTATTTATCTCTTTTTAGTGGGTCTGCTTACCCATTTTTATCACTGATATAGACGTGTTGATGGTCTGCATTTTCTGTAAGAGTAAATGTGTAACATTATAAATTATTCATTACACCTGTGTGTTTCAATCAGAAGAGGAGACAATAAACTGCAAGAAAATCAGTAATAAGGGCAATGAAAGCTGTTAGAGTCCATTCTTGTTAAGGTACTGGAAGACATAAGAGATTGCTCCAAGCTGCCCACACACATATTCTGCTTATTTTTATTAGGAAAAGCCCTTCCCATTAAGCAGTGCATGTCATTGATCCCTTGTGGAGCAGCAAGAGGATTGAGCAGAGTTGACACCTTATAAATGGGACAGAGTTACACAAACGTTCCATGTCACCACTCATATTTTTTTCACTTCTAGATCTTGCTGAATAAACTCATTCCTGCAGCCAAAATATCTTTATTTAGTTTTGGCAGGAGTGATTTATATCAATTAATGGCTTACTTAAATGCAAAATATGTTTTAAAAATATATATAAGTAACATTGATTCATCAGGGGTTTTTTATGCTTTAATACCAGGCTAAAAACTCTTGGCTATGTTCGAGTAAGCATCTTAATTCAGGGATCATGTTCTGTCTCTGATCCTATGACTGTCATTGCTAATGCTTATATTAACATACTCATATATCATGAGGTTACAGTCAGATCATACAATAATCTCTGGCTTTCCTTGTTAACTTTCATAATACAAGGTTATTAACTCCAGAATTCAAATACTGCAGAATTGGAAAAAGAAGAGAGTTTTGATATCTAAAGCTTTAGTAGAACAATTATACACAAGACTTAATTAAGAAATTAGGAGAAAAAGCACACTTTGTAGTCAAGGAGAGATCCATCCTTTTTTCTGATCTTGAAATGCTGTAGTATCTTACTGCTTTTATTAGATAAATTTAGTCTTAGTGCCAGGCCTTGCTTCCCCAGAGTCTTATCAGTAGAATGTATATAAGAGGATTTGAGAACAGAAGTCAGTTAAGTTTATAGTATGACAGGACACTTCGGACTGGAAAGAAGGACAAGAAGATGTCCAGTTCCACCTCCTTCTCCAGTCAGGTCAGCTATGGGATTGGATTGGGACACTCATCTGAGCCTTGCAAACCTCAGAGGACGGAGGCAGCACAGCCTCTCTGAGCAGCCTCTTCCGCTGTTAGCCCTCATGGAGAAAGGTTTTTCCTTATATCCGTTCTGAACTTCTGTCGTTCCAGCTTATGCCCACTTCCCAGCAGCACTGTTAAGAGCCAGGCTCTTTCCCATAACCTCCTAAGGGTGTAGTCAGGCTGCAGCTGTAGGTCTCCTGAAATCCCTGCTTCTCCAGCTGAACAAGCACAGCTTTCTCAGCCTCTCCTCCCAGGACTAGCAGCCCCCAACCATCCTGATGACCCTCTGCTGAACTAGCTCCTCATCTTTCCTGGCAGACCAAACCTGGACACTGCCCTGTAGATGTGGTCCAACATGTGCATAGCAAAGGCAGTTCATCACTTCCTTTGCTCTGTGCTGCTGCTGCTGCTGACACAGCCCAGGAAATTGTTGGCTTTCCTTGCTGGCAGCACACACTGTCAGTGTCCACCAAAGCTCCCAGGACCTTGGCAGCACAGCTGCTCTCCTGCTTGCCAGGAAGCACACTTCAAAGTACAGATCATGAAATGAAAGCATGGAATATTTTATTCTGATTCCCAAGAAAGATATTTTGACATATCTTTTTGTTGTTGTTGTTGTTCTTTATGTTTTCTTTGAACAATTAAAACTCAATTACATTGATTCAATTTTGCAAAGAACTAGGGTTATGACAGAACTCTACATCATTCTGCCTGCATTTCTTAAATTGGTTGTAACTGCTAATCTATCCTTTTCCTCAGGAAGATCCTAGCAAAAGTTTTAAACAATATTATTCTATTTATTGAATTCAGCTTGATTGGAATGTGTTATGATTCTCATATTTTACCGATATTTTGTAGGAGTGGAAAACATAATATGTAAATTGACTGTGCAGGAAGAAAAATGGTCAGAAGAGAAAAAGTGAAGCAAAAATAGTATCTGCCAGACAACCAGCAGTTATTCTTTTGCAATTGACTTGCAAAACAGGAACAGGATTTGTGTGTTTCAATCATACCAGTAAACAAATAAATGAAGCCCTTATGCAGCATTTTATGCAGGATATTGTGGACTTTATAGCTTGTTTTTTTTGCCATTTGTAATGAGAAAGGGCAACAGATTGGAAGAAGGCAGCATTAAACCATAAATTAATGAACTGTAATGTCTTTAAATCCCATTGTGAGCTAATGTTAGATTGTCATTGGTTAAATGCTTTCAAGGACTGATATTAATAACACTCTAAAGGGAGAGATGTCAGGCTCCCTAATGGAATGGGGCCATTCAAGCAATATATTTGAAGACTGGTCAGCAAGCTAGCAAGAGCAAAGTGTATGCATGGAGACAAGGGAAAAGGAAGATCAGAGGATCATCACTTAATCCTTCCATCTTAGATTGTCAGAGATGAGAGAATAAATCAGTTTTTCACAAGAACACTTTGTCCTGCTGGGCTTGTGTGACGCTGCAGTTCCAGGAACAAAAGCGACACGGGAAGATATTTATTACAATACTGCTCTGAAAATGAAATAAAAGCAAGTAAAAAATCCTGCTCCCTAATTACAAAACAGAAAGTTGTTAAAAATATCACTGTGTCTTCCATTGTCACAGTGACATTGATCCCACAGGGGTTTAAAGCTTTTCTTCACTTCCCATCCTTAAGAATGGGCATCCATTTCTGCCACGTTCCACTGCAGCTGCTTAAAAAATGGACATTGGAAATGAAAGAGAAACAAGCCTTTAAATGAAAATGCAGAGGTATTGTAGTAGGACAGGATGGAATTCAGCCAGTTCCTGAAACAATAACTAAATTGATTTTATGTTTTGAGAAGTAATAAGATTATAATTGAAGGCATATACTATTAGGTCTGTACAGTGTCAGAATATTTATTTTTTTTTTTTTGTTGAGGTGGAAGTTCATTTCAGTCTGTATGCTTAACAGAGATTGGGTCTCCTGTGCTATCTTTCTACTGTTACAATGTTCCCTAGGTGCAGAAACCATTCTCTCTGAGCTGTGTTAGCTGTGATAGAAGATGAGACTGGTGCGGGGTTTGGTACGAGCAGCGTGCTGCACTGACCAAGCTACTCAGTGGGAAAGCCAAGTGGGTGCTGGAGGCTTAAGGATTGCTGGAAAGGCATGAAGATGGCTTCTGTGAATTCCCAACTGAAGGTATAAAGTGGGAGGAGAAAAAGTCTGAGGTGGGAGATGAGTTGATATTTTTATTGAGGGTACTACTGGAGCTTCTGCCTGAATTAGTTATAAATCTGGACATTAAAATTGCTCATGTATTTACAGGGTTTGGTGGCATCTGTACCCAGGCAGCATCTTGCCCTTTGCTATTACAAAAAGGGTGTTTCTCTGGGGGACAGGAATGAAGAAAATTCTTCTATTTTAAAATAAGAGCTGTTATCCCTGGATCACCCACCCTGGAGATTACAGGGTGAGTGATCCAGGGACAGCCAAAGATGTGCAAGGATGTAATTGCTGTCTGTTAAGAGCACCATATTTAAACAAAACAAAACAAAACAAAACAAAACAACAAACAAACCCAAACAAACAAAACCAAAACCAAAACAAACAAACCAAACCAACAAACAAAACCCCACAAAAATACGCACACACACACACACAAATAAAACCAAACAAAAAAAACCACCCCAAAACACCAAATCAAACCAGTATTTTTCATAATGCAGGGGTTTCGTCTTAACCTAGGAACATAGAGCAGTGCAAAGATTATTAAAATGTTGCATCTTTTAACTTTTGGAAAACAAGATCAGCAGATCATGATGTGTTGGTGGGCAGGTAGCAAGATTTAGAGTCTGCATAAAAAACGTGGGAGACGTAGATACATCCTTTGGAACATTTTGTCTGTGTGCCAAGGAGCACTCCCTCCTCTAGCACAGAGTGTGACTGATGGTTTTAGTTATGGTTTCAAGGTCACACCCTAGTATCTGGGGTTGATTGCAAGATTACTCTGCCATTCTTGTACCAACTGTACATTGATATGGTACAGATTTCTTCTAAAATGTTGAAAGGGAATAATCTCCTATCTCTCCATGCTGATCTATTCTAAAACAAATAGTAAACTCCCAATAGCCAAAAAAGGTAATAAAATAAGTACCCTGAAGGGTCTTGTTCCCATTAAAATTCTGAGAGAGAGAGATTTGCCTTTCAAAGGATTTTATTGGTTAAATGTAATCACACAAAATAGTCCAGTCCTTGCAAAATTTTAGAAGATGATACTGTGACCTATAAAAGGAATGTATTAATTTTTATCATTATTAGTTTTTACATGAAAGACTGTCATTGTTAAAAATAAGCATTTTTATTAGTTGTCTGAAAGCAATGGAACAGTAAATTTTTACTTTTGGTTTAACAAAAATATCATTGCATACTTGTGGCAAAATAATTCTTGGGAAATGCACATTTGAAAAAAAAATGGTGGGGAATTATTAGGAACACGGATGTATACACTGAGACTGGTGATAGGAGATCACATGGGAACCTAAGTGATTCTGACAGCTTTTCTCTTTTAATGGTATTCTTGTTTGAGAAGATCCTGGATAAGAACTGCTGCAAGCTTGCAGTTTTTGCACCTGCCTATTGTGTGTGAAGCAAAAAGTTCAACAGTTCAGGTATTCCTGAATGCAGTTTGCTTGGATTTCCATCATGGAGAGAGAGCTGTGCTTGATCATGGTGACAGCAGAGGCTCTCAACAACACTGTGCCAGGCATCGGTGCAGAAGGTGGCATGTGGCTGTCATAGACGAAAGGAAAGGAAGACAGCACAGATTAAAATAGTTTTTAGGCACTTCTGAGGATGTTTTGCAAGGCACTTCAAAAAAGTTTAAATATCTGTAGTGGTCCACGTATTCATTTGGAAACCATCACTTCAGAGACGATCACAAAGGCTCATGAGTCAGGGATTACCATCCACATCTTCTGCCCGTGGGTGCAGTGAGGACTCCAGTCCCTTTTTAGAAAGACAGAGAGCAGAAATTGTGTATACGTCTGACTGCCGGCACAACTTCGGGACTGACAGCAATGGTTTCTATTTTTCCTTCCCCATATGGTCTATCAGGGGAGCAGTGAAGAAAAGCAGTTATTTCTGTTTTCCATGCTTCAATTTTCTTTGTATGGAGACAACATGAAATGGAAAGAAAATCAAAATAGGAAAAGAAAGGAAAGCTGAGTAACAAGGAAGGTCAATTATCAGTTGATGACTGTGAATATTGAAATATATGTTCATCCCTAAAAGACCCAATTTGTAGTGGCTACCCCACTTAGACCCCTAGAAAGTGTGAGAGATTGCTTGTCTTTAACAAGATTCCTTTCATCCTGTCTGCAGGAATCCTTCAACTCCATGTCAGCCCATCCCTAAACTATAAATTCAACTCCCAAATTGAAATCTGTCCTCTTCTGCATCTCTTCAGTCCTGTTATTTTTTATCGGTGTTAGTTGTAATTTTTCTCTTCTCTGGCCTTGTTGTGCAGAGTGATGTCTGTGTTTTCTATATCTGGCATAGATGGTGCAGATGAAAGGCTCACAGGATGTGTCCCCATCACTCAGTCAAGTGAAGAGGTCAGGCTTGAGACATTGGAACTGCCCTGATCTTGTGCACCTCTCTGCTTTCCTGCAGCCATTGCTCCTGGGAGAACAATGTGACTCCAAAGAAGAGCTCTTTTCCCCCATTTGCAAAGGACACTTAGTCAGAAGTATCTTCCCAAAGGAAAACTGGAATTATTGGGAGGACTGGAGAGCTGCTCAGCCAGCTGCAACCATGGTGGCGTGACTCAGAACAGCACAGGCAATGCTGTAATGAGCAAGATGCTGCCAACTGTTTCTTCATCTGCCTTGAGAGTTTGGGAGTAAAGAAATGAGGAAAAGAAAGGAAAGTGCAGCCAAAGGCACTTAAATATCATTAGAGTTATGTAAATCAGGCGAGTTAAAAAGACAGAACCTAAGTGTTATTTCCCTCCAGGGGAGTTCTGGGGATAACTGAAAGGGGGGAGCAATGTCTTGAAGAAAGATGAACTGACAATTTTTCCATGTGAGGTTTTTTTTGGGTAGACAGAAAATAACCTTATATTGATGTCTTATTTTGCAAGACCGATAAATATAAATACAGAACTTAATCCTTTAAGAATAGAATTTATCAAAAAGTTCATACCTGGCTTTAACATTTTAACTGTGCTGGGTGTTGATGCATGAAACTTAAATAATAATTAGGGTTTTTTTGGTTACTCTCACAAACTGATTTAAATAGTTTATATTTAACTGTACATCACTTATATTATTTTGGGCTGTACATAAGCAATTCAAAGCTCAGAGTAGACAGTACAAACATGGCTATTAAAAACCATGACAGATATGTATTTCCATGGTCAGGAGCCGCTACAGCTGTGACTTTAACTATTGAAAAGCTCTTCCCTACAAATACGTCTGTTAGCAAGGATAATGTTCAGCAGGGTGCAGGAGGCCGGAGCAAAGCATCCTGCTCTGCACAGCTCTGCTGCAGCGGGTGTGTGTGACTGATGAGAGCCATCAGTTCTGCTCTGTGGTTGCCCTTCAAGGGAGTTTGGCTCAGGTCAGGATGGGGCGACTCTATTTATAATTGCACGTCTCTAAGTGTCCCAGATCTTTGCATAGAGGTTCAAAATTAGGAGGAATTGAGTTGTGATAACCAGGAAAGTGTGGACAGATTACTAAAGAATTCTCTTGTTGGTATGGCAAAGGACACACAGTAGCACTCGTGAAACTTGATCAGTATTTCTTATGTTACAGATTTCAACTTATGGCTCCTCCTGTTCACTGTATGGGTGAATTAAAGTCTTATCTGAGATAAAGTGCTAAGGATGGAGATATTAACATGTGGGGAGATGACTTTCTGCATGTAGCCAGCTTACTAGAGCAATGCCACCTGCAAAGAGAGGCTTGCTGTAATCAGAGCTCTCTGCAGTGGGCAGAGAAGGAGCAGATGAAGAGGCGGGGAGTTGACATAAGAGCTGAGGAGCATCCAGCCAGGGGCAGTGCTGGATTTTATGGAGAATAAGAGCATGCACAAAGGATTCAATAGCTAACAGAACACAGACAAAGCCTGGGCCCAGTACACAAAGCATTTTTGCTTGGAACTGCCAATACATCTGCACTGCAAAATACTGGCCCACAGAAATAACTAAGAAAGCTGTGACTGCAGAGAATTCTGCCTGAGATTGCTTTGCTTCTCAGGAGCATTTTGAAGACTGCCTTGTGCACTTTAGCCACCTTACCTTCTCTGGGGTGTTGTGGTCATATCCTGATTCACAAAGAAAAGAGGTCGAGACTGATGAAGGTTTGACAGCTGAAAAATCTGAGCATTTGTTAGATAGTGGCTTTAGCATAATTTATGAGCACATCCCTGGCTCTTCAAATCAAAGTAAAATGAGGGATTCAGAAACTATTCATAATAAAGAGGCCTATCAGAGCCTGATAGTAAATGAGGTTGTCTTAACAATGTATCTTGGCACTAAAAATGTGCAAATGTTTCTGCCATCATGAAGAGATGTAAGATTTCAAATCTCGTGAGAAGTAAAATGTGCTACCATAGCTAGTCCAGGGCTTTTGAGGATTTTTGTCAGCCCAAAGGTTATTCAGCTCTAGATGCGCAGTTAGGGGTTAAAGACTGGACAGAGATTTCCGGGTTTATCTGAACAGGAAGAGCAGCGAGACTGTAGTCACGGTGAGAGGAGTCTTTTTGGAAACTGCCTCTTTGTGTTTTAGCAGCTGCTTCACCTGGGTAGTGAGTGGCATTTCCAGTGCAGCTCATGTGAAAGGGGAAGAACAAGAGCTTGGAGGCATGGAAGCCTACTTGCTGTTTTGGAAGCAAAATTTTCTCCTCCAGTGCTGCCACTGGACCTGCTCAAAGTTGATTTCTCAGCTTCTTTGCAGAATGAGAATAATCAAATCCTGAAAGACTTAAATATGTGAAATCTCTTGAAATTACTAAATGTACTACATATGAAGAAAAAAAAAAAAAGCCTGACTGCTGAGAGTTTTAATGACCTGTGAAATTATTTTTGCTTTGTATCATGTCATGGATATTGTGTACACCCCACAGTGTCCTTGAGAATCTTCTGCTCTGGGGACAGCAGTAATGTGACAGGGGTGTTGTAAATCGTGCACCAGGATTAATCTGTCTGCTCTGCCCACTGACTCTGAGGGGACACTGCTTGAGAACACATTAAACTTCAGGTATTTCAACACAAGTTGCTGTTCTTGATTTTTTGTGAGGTTGCACGAGGCTCTCACATCTGCTTGACTCACCGGTAGGACAAAATCCATGTTAGGGAGAAGTGTGTGACACTGCACAAAAGAGGCAGAAGATACTGTGTTTCAAGGACAGAAAAACAGACTGGAAAGAAAAACTGCTGTGTTTCAGCCTTATGGTAAGAGGCTGCTCTGATGATATTGCAGCAAGACTCCACTTTTCAAAAGTATCTAACTGATGCGAGCCATAGGAAACTGCACAGGTACCTGCTAATTGGGCCACTCCACTTTTGAAATGAGTCATAGGTGTAACCAAACTGTAGGTTCATAAAACTGTTTTATTCATAACTCTTAGCTGAGAGATAGAGCAGTGAATTGTGCTTTTAGATGTACAGGAGGAAAGATGAGCAAGGGGCTACACTTTTTAGAAACCTGAGAGCTGTACTGAAAATATGTAAAATGGTTCCCAGGTCAGCAGAACCTCACCTGCAGAGCTGCAGGCTACAGAGGCCAGAAATGATAAGACCTCAAACGGGCAAGAAATGGGTAACCTAGTCAGTCTGGACTCAGCAAAAGTTAGGAAACCGGAGCAGCTGCTACTCACAGAATCAAAGTGCGATGAGAGGCAAGGACTTCCATCTGATGGTGAGTTCAGGGCTCAGTTGGGTCTCACAGAGCCTGACACACAGTGGGGGAGGAATCATGTGGCTTGAACCAGCAGCAGGAGCCATCCCAGAGGCTCAGTGATTCCTCTGTTTCTCTCTGGGGAGCCAGCGTGGAGCCAGAGCCGTGCTCTCCAGCACAGTGTGGGTCCTGCTGAGTTCCTGCAGGCTTTGTGAATGGACATTTTCTGTCTAACAAGGGAGTAGGACACTTTCAAAATCATGGAGGGGATACTTTATGCTGTTCTACCTTAATGGTTGTGCTCCTGCCTTGGAGTGCTGTCTTACAAACTCCTCCAGGTGAGGAACTTGTGAGATTCTTATGCTCTGTGTAGTTCAAAAAAACCTCAGATCACAGGGTTGCTACCCACAGGGCAGCAGCAGATGCCAGGCTGAGATGGACAGGTCTGATTTCCTGTTCCCAGGTACCACGAATGACCAGCCTCTGCACAGTTTGTGTAAAACAGTTACCCTTCTCCAGGTCATTTTGGTGGCTTCTCTGCCCAAATGGAAAGGTTTATCCAGAGTGGGGAATCTGAATGTATGCCACAATCTCAGGAGGAGGAGCAGGCCAGTCCATGCAGAGGTGCTGTACCATCCTTTAAACCCACTACCTTGGCTATATTCTCATAAGATGAAACTGCCTACAAGTGGGGACCTTCCCTTTCGAAGCCATGAAAAATTATGGAGAGCTGGTCCCTAAAAAACCATGCCTTATTTCCATTTCCACTTTTGCTTAAGTGACCAACACTTAATGAGGCCTCAGAAGCTTTTATACAATTGTTATTGGTACTTGAGGACCTAAAACTAGTCCTGACTATGTGTCCCAGTTTTATTCTTCTCTGTTTGGTCAGCTTTTTAAGTTTTTTTGCTGAGAATAACCATCAGTTCCTCAATTTTTCTTTGATTTTTTTTTTATTCTTCATCTTTACAGTGCTCTGTGAGAACACTGACCTCATGGCACTGCTTTCCTGTCTTCAGCTCAAGTTGGAATATGCAATTTGCATAAGGCAAGTAAAAACCACCACATGCTCTGTTTAGAAATATTGGTTAGAAAGCAGAACAGTATAACATAGGAAGAGGCTGCAGATGAAAACATGTATCCCACAAAAATCATTAAAAGCAAAAGCAATATATATATAAATTACAAGAAACTCTTCTCTAGGGACCCTGGGAATGCACAAATACTCTCAGATCAGTGTCAGGAAAGTGAATACATAACACATCTCTTGTGGAGACAGGGAGAAGACAGATCCAAGGTGCACAATGCACCTGAGTAGGGGTGAGGAGGGTTTTAGTTAACCTTCAGGTGCAAAGAATAAAGCCCCTTCTCCCAGCAGGTGACCAGTTACCCATAAACCAAGTGAAAATGGAAACCTGCCTTGTCTAGCCTCTGATGGGGACCTCACATTGTCTGCACCTGTTTCTCATGCACCTTATGTGCATTTCTCTGCCTCCTTCAGTTCCAGACATGAGAGACCCTGAGCTCTGTTAGCAGGAGGAAGTTAAGCACCTGACCTGATCATGCAGCAGCTGTAACTTAAGGAAGTGCTGGGCAGTGTTTGAAGTGTGTATTTGTTTACTGTTTATATGTTTTGCAGATAGATAGTGTGTCTGTCAAGCATGTTCTTTTAATCAAAGTTTCTTTTCTCTTGATCCTGTGAATGCCTGGAGGTGCTCTGTCTCCTGGGACAGGCACTTGTATGGTGGTGTTACTGAAGTAGGAGTGCTAGCTCTGAATTCTTTTCTATCCTCTAGATGATAAGAAATTACTAATGTGGTGTGGCTGTTTTGCACAGCTGCTGTGATGCATAATCCTGTTTAAAGTGACTATCTTGTGTCTGTTTTGCATTACAGGAGGCACTAAGCCTGAATTTCTCTGTGGGCAGACCTGATATGTCAGTCCTGCCAAACAGGCACTTCCAGTGTCACGTTGCATTCATCTGACTTGGAATTCAAAGGCTTTTCTTTGAAGACAACTCTTTCTACCTTGGTCAAGGAGAAGTTTATATTTTGTATGAAAAAAGTGCATAAAAGAAATCTTAAGAGAACCAAAAATCCTGTCTCTGTTTAGGCTCAGCTGGAAATTAAATAGGCCTGAGAGTGAACCTGACTCACTGCTTAATTACTCCAAAAGGCAAAGCTTAGGGTTTCAAGTCTATTTTTTTCCTTTCTTTTTGTCTTTATTCCTCCTCCCACGTCCTTTTTAAATTTATTTCTTTAATAAAGCTGTTCTATCCATATTTTTTTCTGCTTATACCTACCCCTAATTTTAGGCATAGGCAAAATGGAGTGTGGCTGCCTAGTTGGCTCTATGCCAGCATTAGACCTGAGAGCCCCTTCCTGCTGCCAGGAGAAGTGTTGGGATATGGAGGCTGATAGAAATGTTTGGCTGAGGGAAAAAAGGTAATGAAAAATCAATGGAAGAAAAATTTCTCCTTTCAAATGTTTAACTCTGCTTTTCATCCCACCTGGTAGCAATAATAACCCAGTCATATCTTCTCCTCTAGTGGTGTTTACATTGCTAAGAAACTCAAATCAACTCTGCTTATAAGCTTTTCTCCAGTGACAGTCAAGACTAGTTTTACTGGAATTAAAGAAAACCTGACTCTTCTGACATGAATGCCTGTTGGATCTGATTACAGCTTGTTAGACACCTATGTCTTAATTTAGGCCCCCATCAAATGAAATACAGCCATGGGAATCCTCTTTGCAGGATTCTCCGATGTCTAAAGGCATTTTTGGTGATTTTACATCTGAGTGTATCAATGCATCTCAATTGTTTTACTTTTTGGTTTCTTTCTTAGCTTAATAGGGGCAAATGGGCAGAAACTTTTAAGTGGTGTTTAGAGCCTTTGGATTTTTGTTTAAATATTTACAAAGCTAAAATATAAATAAAAATGCTGTTATTTGCTTTTTATTAAACTCCAGGTTGTTCATATTAACTGCAATTGTTCATGCCTAACCTGCAGGCTAGCTAATAGCTTCTGGGCCATACTCCAGGCTTGTTTATCTTGTGCACTGCTATTCCTCTGGTCTTGTTGAACACATTTTGCCTTTGGTCATACTCATCTTAGTTGGTGCAACAGTGAAAGGAATGAGTTTCTCTGAGGGGGGTTGGAATGGATTGTAAAGACGTTTGTTTAAAGATTTAGCAAGGGTCAATAGGAAGCGCATTTGTCTCCTGCTAAATTTATGATGAGTCTGCAGCATCAGTTAGTTTGCATTATCTGACACCCATTGCTTGAACAGGCTGCTGTCTTCTGGGTGGTTTTATAAATGATTCTGTCCTCAAAGTTTCTGTGCATTTGTGAACTGTAGAGCTCTGTACAAACATTTGTGCAAGTTTGTTTTTTTCCTCCCACCAAATTTCAGAAGTTGCACTTAAACAGCAGCAAAATGCTTTTCACTTGCAGACTGCTCACTGGGCCAAGTTAACCTCTAAAAGCAATTCTGTTAGAGGTAGAAATATGTTTTGTACAGAAGAACCCCAAAATTACTCAAAGGAAGCATAACAAATTGCTGGCATAACCAGGATTTTCATTTGTTGACATCTTTTTTCAAAGTTATGAGGTATCTCTTGCCCACTGGCAGCTTCCTCAAGTTGATGTGTCACTCTGAAAATCAGCCTAGACTTAGGTTCTCAGTTTGTAAGTGCATTTCAGAAGCTAGGCTTATACAAATGTTTATGCTTGGTGTTAAATCAGCTGCAGCCATCCTGGACCAGTTCCCTAAGGATTTATTCAGCTTATGTTGCTTTTGCAGTTCTTTCTTTTATAACTGCGTAGCTACCACTGCCCAAATGAGGTAGTTTAACTCTGCATTGGGTTGCATTATAGGCAGCCTATACCTCTCTCTTCAAAAGAATGCTTACTTGGTATTTTGGGAACTCACTTCACTGGAGTAGCAAGCTGCCTGTGGGATTAGGAGGCTGCTTGTTGCTGCAATCCTCTTGCTGAGAGTGTTGGCCCCTGGGTTTATCAGTCACTGTGATTTGTGTAGTTGTGAAAAAACTGCTTGCAAGTGTTTACATTAGAGATGTCATCTTCATCACTGTGTGTAAATATGTTGCTGTTCCTATTATTTCCCCAAACTGTCGATTGTTAATCTGTCATTTTCAATGATCACACCCACTGAACTCCAGTGTGCAATAAATTACCTTCTAATCAAAATGGGTTCATTTGCCAAATGTTGCAGGAAGCAACCTGGCAGAAATTTATACTTAGCTGATAAGAAATGTCAGAGCCAAATATTCATATGTTAATTTCTGGACCAACAATATGCTTACATCTACAGAATTCCCTCAATCCAAGACAAAAAGGATTGGTCTAGACAGATCATGTCAGCCCATTTCCACAGTTTATTACAGGATTCCTCTGCCCTTCACTCGATGACTTCTCAGGGCTTGTCCAGCTTAATTTTAAAGGAATCAGGTGAGGGAAGTTTTCACCATCTCTTTCTACTCTTGCAATTCTTTCTTCTAATGTTCGTATTGCATTCTATTTTCCTTAATTTCACTCATATTGATATAAAAGTGTTGAATGAGTCTCAGCTTCAAGTACTGTAAATTTTAAACTTAACTGATGCATTCTGTAGATTCAGATAATTTTATTTTTTTTTTTTAATTTGGATGTATGCTATCCAATGTAAACTGCTGAATTGGAATTACCCCTGCAAGGCTTTGGCCGTTGTTGTTTTTTAACAACATGCTTGACTAAGGATCTAAATGCTTGACTCTTTCAGACAAAAGTAAAGACAATGTGACAAAGTGACAAAGTATTTCAGTGCAACAGTGTGTATTGAAAAGAGCTTTGCCAAAAAGTAGCATGATTATTATTGCTATTACTTTGGCCACACAGATATTTCTACTGAAGTGATATATAGATAATCTGGCAATGCTCAAAAGCTCAATCAGCACTTCACTAGCTCCTTCATGGCTAAACAGGGCCACATCCCCTGATAATTGTGCAGTCCTAGTGTTGCTGTGTATTTGTCCAGTAAATAGAACCAGATTGCCACTTTACATTTATATTGCTATTTATCTAGTGTTAAACTGAAGGAACTTGTGCATCTTTCTTCTGTATGAGCTTTTCAGGGGTGTGTGTGTTACACATTGAAGGACAGCACTGTCAATTTGTGGAATGGAATTGTTGTCAGTTCAGATCATCTTTCCAAACTGTTCACTGTAAACTTAGTGGAACAAATGAGTGCATGCAGTCTGAAGGGATGGGAATTATGTATCATCAAAGGGATGAGTGAACTGCTGTGATGTTTTTAGATTTTTTTAAAGGCATGAAGAGAAGCTTTAGTTGTTGTATTGCATGTTACTGTAAGAGCTGAAAGAAACCTGCAAAAATTCTATTTAATGCTATTAAAAATGACATTTAGGCAACAAGAGTCTGGAAAATCTTTTCTTTTACCTTTCCCTTTGCACAGACCTAATTGCCTTCTCAAATACTCTTCCTTGTGTAGCTCTTGCCCTCTACTGGAATAAAGGAAACGCGAGTGTATATGTCACCACAGGAGGATCTGAAAGTGGTGTGCTTAGTTTTGCTCTTCCTTAACGGGTGAAATAGCTTTCAATTAAAGTTTGTGTTTGTTTTGATCTAGAAAGCACAAAATATGCATGACTGCCTTGTGCATGATTTCTCTCTGCTGGCTTGAGGTCAGTTGTCTGCTCTTTGGTTACAACCTTAACAGTTGTGCCCTGTGTTGGAAAACTTTAGATTTGCTCTGGTGGTTAGAGCCTGTGGAATACTTGGAACAAGAAGTCCTGTATGAACACCCTTAGGTGTGGTGATGGTCATCCCTGGGCTCTGTAGTTCATATTCATAGATGCTTTTGAAACTGTGCCGGCTTCCTAACTAGCAGCATCTCCTCTCTGTTTTGTTATAACCAGAGGGAATCACTGTTCTGTGTGTGCTGACAAGGTCTGCAACCCATAAAATGGGAGATGGGCACAGTAGCTCCTCTGACCTTTAGAAGATATTGATCCTTGCTCTTAATGAATTGCAAATAACAACTCAAAGTATTGGCTAATGAAATAATTGTGCTCCTGTCTGTTTTTGTTGTTATTACCTGTAACCCCCACCTCATCCCAAATCCTACAGTGACAGGGGCTTTAGCACTCGGAGTTCAGTCTTGCTTTGTCTGGATGGAAGAGTCCAATAGAGAACCAAATGTATCATTCCTTGTTTTTTAACTTCCATTAGGTGCCCATCTAAGACAAAACTATGGACATTTGTAATGTAGCCCATTTCTGGCAATGGTGCTGGGGTGTCTCAGTAAGGCTGAATCTGGAGCAACAACATGTTTTGAGCTTGTTACTGCTGCGGTTGTCTTTGCTTCTGTCACAGTATTGCTGACAGCTGGCTTCACTGTTTAACCCTCAGCCTATTTTCAGCTCTAGCCAGCTCTGCTAGGTAGCTAACTCCCTCGCTGATGTCCTCCTGTCCTACACAACTTCTCTCTCCCTGATCCTTCTGTCATTCTCTCTCTCCTTTGCCCTGCCCCATTTTCACTTGTCCCTTTTGCTTGCTGGGCTTTGCAAAGATTCTTCCATAAATGAATGCAGAGTTAGATCCGTTCCTTATCACAAAAATGTGCAGTCCCAGCTCTTCTTTTTGGTGTGTCAGAGGTGTAAACCCTGTTGTTTTCATTTACATCTGGTTTCTGAGGCAAACGTTTCATCTCTCTGTCTTAAATAAACTGTGTTCTCAAAAATGGAGAAGCTTAGCCTTAGCCCTTTCAGAAATTGCTCTCTCAAATTCTTCTGTGGAGAAGGAGAGGGAGGAGAAATCAATAACTTTACTGGGAAGGAGGACAGGAAATCACTGTGTAAAATCTTGCAAAATCCTATAAACAACTGAGTATTGCCAAGACAATTCTCTGGGTATCATGTGTGCTCCTTGGTAAAGAACAGGCCATTTACTCTTCAATCAAATAATCCTGGAGTTGGGAAGCAAGTGAATTTCTCTCTCTTCCATCAGAATTAGAAATTTTCCAGTCAGTCAGAGAAGGGCAGGAACAGTAAATGGGCAGCAGAGTAACAGTAGCTGAAACATGCAGCTAGTTAATTAATGTTAAGTAGCTCAAATATGCAGCCTAGTTAATTAATATCATTAAGGTTGCATGGCCAAGACACTCACGTATTTCCAGCTTCAAGCATGGCCGTGCAGCCTTAATTCGTCTGTAAGCATGTATCCTTCAGAATGTAATCCCTAATTGCATTTCTCTTACCTGGTTCCCCAGAATGGTATTGCCTCAGCCTATGCACAGCAGCAGTCTAACAAAGGGATGAGGCAGAAGCACAGGAAAGGAGCACTGCTACTGCAGGCAAACAAAGTGTACAGATAAAAGGATGTGCCTTGGGTACTGCTCAATATCTTCAGCACTGCTTAATATATTCTACTGCTTAGTATCTCTCAGTATTGCTTACTATCTTCAGCAATGACACAGATAGTGGGATTGAGTGCACCCTCAGCAGATTTGCAGATGACACCAAGCTGAGTGGTCAGATTTACACACCTGAGGGATGGGATGCCATCCAGAGGGACCTGGACAAACCCACAAGAAGTGGGACCATGGGAATCTCATGAGGTTCAACAAGGCCAAGTGCATGATGCTGGGTCAGGGAAAGCCCTGGTATCAATACAGGCTGGGGGTTGAAGGGATTGAGAGCAGTGCTGCCAAGAAGAACATTGGTGGTCCTGGTGGGTGAAAAGCTGGGCAGGAGCTGGCAGTGTGCACTGACAGCCCAGAAAGCCAATTGTATTCTGGGCTGTGCCTAAAGAAGCCAGGCGGTGGTCAGCAGGTCGAGGGAGGTGATTCTCCCCCTCTCCTCTGCCCTTGAGACTCTATCTGGAGTACTGCAACCAGCTGTGGGCCCTCCAGAATAGGAAGGATGAGGACCTGCTGGAGTGAGTCGAGAGGAGGACCAGGAAGGTGATGTGAAGGCTGAAACACCTCTCCTGTGAAGATAGGCTGGGGGGGTTGCATTTGTTCAGCCTGGAGAAGGCTGCAGGGATCCTTTCATTACCTAAAGGGAGTCTACAAAAACAAACAGCAGCAAAAGTTTAGCAGGGCCTGTTGCAATAGAACAAGGGATAAATGTTTTAAACTAAAAAATCCTAAGAGATAAAAGACCTTTAAGTGTCCCTTCCAACCCAAATAATTCTATGATTCCATGGTTTAAAAACTGTCCTGGGCAACACAATTCAACTACTGGTTCTGTGTTATACAAAGGCTTTCCTTTCAGCTATGCTTCATCAGAGGTGATTAATATTTTTGTGTTTTACACTTATAACTTGACTTGCAGAAGCATGACTATATAGAGATATAGCTGGAATCTATAGACAAATAAAGTGCAAGAAAATGAGAATTGGCTTTGCATCACATGGTGGACTTGGCATTTCTCAGTCTTAGAGATGTTTGTCTAACTTTTTCTTAAAACCTGGGGTGACAAATCCTCCAAGCAAGCAGCTTCAGCATGCTGTTGCAGTGTTTATTAAAAAAAAATTCCAAGTGTTTTATCTTTGAATATTCATCCTGCAATAATGGATGGGAGAAGACAAATAGGTTTAAGAGGACATTGAGATCATACTATTGTAGGGGTTTTGGTGGGGTTTGGTTTATCTTTTAGTAGCAGCCTTTTATATATTTGTTGACTTGGCTTCCCTCAGCCTTTTAAGGCTGTATGGTGCTTATCTCTCTAATCTGCTTCTTGTAAGTGTTGTGTTTTAGCTTTCTATAATTTTCATTTCTCTCACCTACATGTTCTTTGACTGAATTTTATTACTCCAGAAGTGTCTTCCACCAAATGAAATATTCCTAATGAGGTCTTATCAATGCTCAGTGCAATAGAAAGATAACTTCATGTGTCTTGCAGGCTCTTTACGGTGATACAGGAAAGCAGCAATTTGCATTCGTATCTCATCTTGGATTTTAATAGGAACCAAACAGCTGTTTCACTGGTGGTGTTTGCAGAAATGGATGGAACAGTGTGACTGAAAACTTCCAAAATAATTCAACTGAAGGGGAAAAAATGCTTCAAGCCAAGTAGTTGGATTCTGGTGATTGTATGCAAAAGGAAGGCTCAGGTAATCTTGAAGTTGGCCTCGACTTTACCTGTGATAAAGCTGTAAGTAACCTAAGTGACTGTGCAGACCTTCAGGCAGACTTTCCTTACCATTCCAGGGAAATCTTAAATATCCTTACTGAATGAGTGGTCAGAAAGTAGGTACAATGGCATGAACTTCATCAGCCAGTGACTTTAATGGGAACAGATTTAGTATTCAAAGAAAAAAAGTTTGCCTAGGGAATTGTCATCCTCATGTCTTACACTATAGGGTGTGAATGTGTTTTGGTTTTACTCTTTTGAGATTTCCAGTGTAAGCTAAATTCTAAATCAAAATTCTCCTCACATTGAATGCTGATGAAGATATAATTTAACATGTTACAGCTGCTTTCAACACAGTGAAGTTATGATGTGTGCCTCTTTCACATTTAAGTAGTATTCTTTTCTAGAAAATAAATCTTCAATATTGGTTGGTTGGTATAAACACATCAAATACTATATCCATTATCTGCTTCCCACATTCTGAAAAGTATTTGACTCCTTGTCAACCCCTGGTTCAGAGGCTCAGTAATTCTAATGAAAATTTGAAATAAAAAGCAATTACTACTGTCAGCTCTTTCCAACGGGTTTTTGGGTTTGTGTTGACAGGCTGTGCAGGGGGTGCACTGTGGTTCTTAGGCCCTCATCAAGAATTTGCAAGAATCCTTGTAATACTTTATTCTGTGGTTAAAACCTTTTGCTGTTTAATTCTTGGTGTCTGCTTCCAAGTGATTATTTACTCAAAGCTGGCATAAGAAATGGACTTATGTAAAATGTTATCCACAAATTCTGATGTCCAATTTGAATTAAACCCCATCAAGTAAAACAGTGCATTAGTTCAGGGTTCTGGATACTTTGTTGTGGTGGTCAGGCACTGTCAAGCCTTGGCACTGTCAGACTCATTAACAAGATTGCTCTAAGCTGCTAGAGAAACTGTTGCATTAATTGTCATCATCAATGTCAAGAAGAATAAGGTCTGAGCTTTAAAAACGGTGGCAAGGGAAAATGAAGGACATAGTCTTAAAGGTGTCTTGTTGCCTCACTCAGAGCAGCAATTACCTTCCTCAGACCCAGATGGGGAAACAAATAATATAAAGATTAACATTTTCTCTTATAGGTATGTTAGACTTCCCAGTGATACTCCTGACATCCAGAAACATAGCACCAGATGCAACTAGATGCTTCCTTCAAGTGGAAGGCTGAACTGATCCCTACATAGGCAAACACTCCCAAAATGCTTCTTGGGGAGATCAGATCTGTGTCCACTTACAGGGAATTTTGCAAACCTTGAGTAAAACACCTCTTACCGAATGTAGCCTGAGTCTTGCTAGGTAAACGGAACATTTTCCTTCTTCATTTAATTTAATCTGTTTTCCATGTTTTGATGCTGTTGTTGATGTGACTGAGCTGAAGCCATTTATCGTGGTTCTAAGTAATCCTTTCTTAACTAATTAAGACAGTGACATTCTAAAATAGCTTCAGTATAATCCCAACAGAGAGGGAAGCCATGCTAAAACTCTTACTTTTGTAAGTGAATTGCTGTCACCTATTATTCTTTTGTATTCTCTCACATCCTTGGAGCAATGTGAGTACCTCATGTTTTAAGGAGACTGCAAGCACACACTTTGTTGACAAAAGGGGACTTTATTTTGTGATAGACATTGACATTTCTCTCTTACCTCTTTCTGGGAAACTGCTACCTCAGATCATACTAGGCCTGCATGCCCTAGTCATGGTTCTGCCTGAAAACTCTTGAGGATAATAGCTTTGCTGTGGAAACCTTTGTAGTATTCATGGTACAATTCAGGAAGCGCTGTAGTGAGGAGCATAAACATCTCAACAGTGTCTGTATTGATTTGACAAAAGCATATAATACTTTCACTTGATCTGCTTTCTGAGAGTTGGTGTGAACTAAGTTGTTCTGATATTCTTCTAGCCCATTCTATTAATGATGGGAGAGATCCTGTGCAATAGAAATTTTTTCTTCAGTGGAGTTTAATCTTTCTTCTGCGGAACTTCTTATGAAAGATGGAGTTGACCAGGACTGTAGATCCATATCTACTCAACTTCTCGTTTCAGTACTGTGGATCCTGACTTTAGCATGTGATATAATGAGGGTAATTTCTTCAGCCAGAGCAAATTTATTCAAATCTGAGTTTTGTGAAACCAGTCAGCAGCTGATCTGTAGAATTTCACTGTTTCATAAGATCATCTAAACACTCTCACCTTGCAAGGAGGATCTAAAGGCAAGGCCACATTTTGCCTTTCCAAAGCTATCTCTGAAGCCCTCTCTGTGTTGCAGTTACAGACTCAAAAAAACACTATTCTTGATATTTGTCTCTCTCAATTGATGATTAAATACCTCGGAGGTTCCTGGAAAACCTCAAGTGTTTTCTTGAAAGACATTTGAAAAATTTCTTTTGCATGAAGGAGGAATACAATGCTCAGTAAAAACCGCTGATTTAAACCTTTGTCTGTGTTCACCTTGCACAGGCACAGAATGGAGATGCAAATTCCAGAATGCTCATGTATTGGAAGATCTCTTCTAATTTAGCCTGCTTGGGGTGACAAATCACCTGAGTGACATTCAAGGACATCCCTAAGTCCTCCCTAACAGCATGCCAAATCAATGATTGTGAGGAATAAGCTTTGAGACATCCGGAGGCACATCTTTCCTTGTACTAGCATAGCTCTTGATGTGAGACATGCAGCTAACTTGGAGGTCAAACAAGAAAAGATGTTCAGAGGGATTCTGTTGCCACTTCTCTCATCTAAAAATCACATATTCAGCTTCTAACCACGCATGTTATGTGCAGGATCGTGAAATTAAATAAGATCCTTTAGCACTTAAGAAATAGAAATTAATTAATTTCATTAATAAAACAAAAGGAAGAACTAGAGGGAATTAACCAGGTTTTGGGAGGGGGTGGGAAATTTTCTTTGATATTTCAATATGACCAATGATGTACTGCAGTCAGTGCCCTTCTGACTGAACAGAAATAAGCTGTTCCTGACAACGTTTTAAATCAATGAATGTGCTCTATTACCATGATGCATACCTGTACTCTTAAGCACAATCTGTATTGCCTTGTGGTGGCAGCTCTGTGGTGTCTGTGAATTAATTGATTGGGGAACCTGAGCCCAACTAGGGCTGCAGTGGTGCCACCGTTACAAAAATCTCCTTAAAATCCAGACATTTCAAATCCAATACCCTGTGTTAAAGGACTGAACTGCCTTTAGAAACAATTTTTTTTCTCTTCTCCTCTCTTTACCCTCTCCAACAGGAGCACCAATGGGCATGTGAGATGTCCTGTGTGTGGGTGTTATGTAGTTGTGTGGCTCAGACTCTAAACAGAGAACTTGAGTTTCTGAAGCCATTAATCTTACCCTAGAGCTAAATTCATGATGTTTTGGAAACAGTAGTGTAAACTAACAGGCTCCAGCAAAGCTGAAGAGAAAAATATAAAAACAGAGAGGAGGCATTTGCAGGGCAAAGACTGAAATAGAATCTAATCAGATTGAAGGAGACTTTGTATCCAGTGCCACATACAGTTAATAAGATACAGTTGTATGCCTTGCTGTACTGGGACTTCATTGCACTGTGTGTGGGTTGCTATTTAAAAAATAGGGGAGGCATGGGGAAAGGCAGCAAGGATCTAATCTTTGAGAATGTGCAATAGAGGACACCAGACCTACTCGGCTCTTTCTCAACTTTCTAGATCAAAGCAGCTCTGTTAATGTGGCAAAGAGAACCCCACAGGCCCTGTGCAGTGGTGCTCTCTGCTGCTGTAACAGCACCTGCCTTCGTGCTGACACTGGCCATGAGGACCTTTATTCAGATTCAGAGATTATTGAGTGGTGTGCAGTTCAGCTCAGGTTCTTGCAAATGCAATAAATCTGAAATTTCTTAGCTCTGGACAAACGAACTTATTATTATTGGTGGTGCTGTCTGAATTCAATTCCAGAGCTTAATGGGTTTTAGATGTATGTACCAACTGGATTTCAGACAAAAAGGCAAACATCAGAAGCTGAGAGGCTGTAATGTTTTAATGTATTAATGGTACACAGGGCAGTAACATGTTCTGCCAAGTGAGATCCTGTAGCTTCATCATTACTGTAACAGGACTATTTGTAAATTAAATTGCACTCTTCATGAGAGACTAGTTTTAGGGGTTTGTTTTCACTTTTTAACTCTTGGACCAACTTGAAACCTAAATGTAAACTATCAAGAGTTTGGTATTCAGCTGATTGAGCTCTCTCAGCTCTAAAATTTGGTCTCAGTAGTTAGACAGCACCTCCAAAGGGGTGCCCTGTAACTGTGGCATCTCCCTTTTATCTTGTACTTGCTTGGGAGGGAAGTGGAATAGGAGATGTTGTGCAAGATTTCTGGGAAGAGAAGAAACAGGACCCTAAGATGGCTAAGGTCATGTGTCACTGAGGCAGCATGTTCAAACAAATGTAAATTAATGTTGAACTCATCCAAAATGGAATAGCTGATTTTATTTGAAAAAAAAATCAAAGTCTTTAGGCTTTATATCAGGTTGGCTCATTTTTTTTTTTTTGTTTAGGCTTTACTGAAAGAAAGTTGTAGATCTGTGTACCTTTCAAAATGTTCCTGCAGAAAATTTCCCTGAAAAAATATTTTTTTAACTGAAAAATTCTTCAGCCTGCTCTGTCCCTCAAACCTAGCAACCTCAGGGCCCTCCAAAGGGGTTCAATTTCTAAGATCTACAAAGTCTAAATATATAATTAGGGAAGTGGTAGGGAAAAAAGGAACCACAAAGCAAAGAAATTAATCTGGTTGTTGTCTGTCACATCTCAGTCAGATAAAGAAAACACTTCTATTTGAACTTTCATGTTGTTTTTACAAATTTCTACATTTGATGTCTGTGGTGGGTTGACCCTGGCTGGATGCCAGGTGCCCACCAAAGCCACTCTATCACACCCATGCCCAGCTGGGCAGGGGAGAGAAAATGTAGCAAAAGGCTTGTGGGTTGAGACAAGGGCAGGGAGAGATCACTCACAACTTATAATCACTGGAAAAATCAACTTGGGGAATTTAATTGAATTTATTGCCAGTCAAATCAGAACAGGATAATGAGAATCAAACCCAAATCTTAAACATGCCTTTCCCCCATCCCTCTCTTCCTCCCATTCTTAATCTTATTTCCAGTTTGTTACCTTTGCCCCACCATCAGCGCAGGAGGATGAGGAATGGGGATTATGGTCAGTTCATCACATGTTGTCTCTGCCACTCCTTCCTCCTCAGGGGTCCCTCTCAAGGGATGCAGTCCTTCATTAACTGCTCCAGTGTGGGTCCTCCATGGGGTCACCAGTCCTGCCAGCAAACCTGCCCCACCATGGGCTCCTTTCCCCAGGGGTTCAGAGGTCCTGCCAGGAGCCTGCTCCAGCTCAGGCTTCCCAAGGGCTCCTTTGGGCATCCACCAGCTTCAGTGTGGGGCTCCACCATGGGCTGCAGGTGGATCTCTGCTGCACTGTGGACCCCCATGGGCTGCAGGGGCACAGCTGCTTTAACATGGTCTGCACCATGGGCTTCAGGGAAATCTGCTCTTTCTGCCTTTTTTATGAACCTTGGTGTCTGCAGGGCTGTCCATCTCACGAATTCTCACTTCTCTCTTTTCTGGCTGCAATTTGGTTTGGCACAATAATGCTTTCTTCCCCTAAATATTTTATCCCAGAGGTGCTACTGCTGTCGCTGATGGGCTTGGCCCTGGACAGAAGCAGGTTCTCCCCTGGAGCCAGCTGGTGTTGACTGTTTGACAGGGGAAGCTTCTGGTAGCTTCTCACAGAAGCCACTCCTGTAGCCCCTTGTTTATAAAACCTTGCCACGTAAGCCTAAATACAATGCCAAAGCTTTTTGGCCTGAACAAAACTCCAAACTCTCCAAATCTTGCCTACAAGCAAAGCAGAGATGGAAATACTGAAAAAAAAAAAGCAGAGCAAGCCCAAGTACCTCTGATTGAAGAGTCTAGGGTGACAAACATTTTAGAGAAGTCTGTGCCTAGGTCAGGTGTAGATCAGGATGTCCCACACAAGAGCCCCAAACAGCCACACTCTGCAATAGTCTAGGTAGTATAGCCCAGTGAAGGCTGAAGGGCAGCACAGAGGAGCAAGCTGAATTGCTCTCCCGTGCTCAGATGAACTGGCCTTACAGAGACCTGTGAATGGCAAATTCTGCCTCAAAGGCTGAAACTGCAACTATTTTGATTTGATGTAGCTGAGTGAAATGGATTGTGGAAGACATCTGCTTTGGAAATGTATCTGGCATAATAAATAACATTTACATGACTCTTCCAGGAAATACCGCTGTGACATTTACTGTTGTTTGTAGCTTTTTTTTAACCTGTATCCTTACTTAACCTTTTTTGAGACTGAGATATCAGCTGCTTCAGAGAGATAGCTGATACTTGCCTTTCCTCCTCTGAGCAGTGGTTTTATTTTTATCATGAGTGCTACAGAAGACATATGGCATTTCACAGACACTTCCAGATAGTTACTCAAAGGGATTTATAATTTGATCCCTGATCCTACACAGAGTTTTTCAAGATCCATCCATTGAGTCTTGCAGAGCCATGGCAAAGAGAATAAAGTGCCCTGAGGTTTTAGGGTTTAAGTACATGTAGCACAACAAGGAAAAACAAGAATAGGAAATACATCCCACACTCTAGCCCCCACCAAAGGACCTGAGCAGATAAGAAAACCAGCAGTAAGTGTGTATGAAATGCTTATTGTTACCTTGGCATCTTTTTACTCCTTTGTTTAAACAGAACACATACGTAACACAAATTAATTCATTTGTAGGCTAAAATCTAGAAAGAGTGGGATAAAGAGCCTTGTGAAGAGGAATAAAGTAGATTTTCAAGAATAAAATAGAGGAATGAGAATCCAAAGGTTTGGGTTCAGGATTTTATCTTTGTATCACGAACAGCAGAAATTCACATAAATTGTTGTGTTGCTTTTTCACACTATTTTGGCAGTGATCTTTATATTTTTAATTGAGTCGTGTGTTTAATAATTTTGTATTTTTTGTGGGTTTTTTTTGTTTTTTTTTTTTAATTTGATGTAAACTATTTGACATAACAGTTGACAATATGACGTCCTGAAGAAGAAAAATGCAGGCTAAAAATAAGAACCCTAAATTAAACGTAGTGATCATTTAGGGGAGTCTTGCTTACGATTTTTTGCCATGTGACTTGCGACATTGGGAAGTTATTTAAGAAAGTAATTGCTTCTTGTTGTAGTTGCAATGTCCTCCTCCACTAAAGGACCTTGAGACGAAATTAAACTAACAATAATAAATATGTACAAGGAAAAGATCATTGTAATGGAAGAAACCAGTTAAAAAAAATAGTGGATGTGGATAGAAGTTTCCTGCTAAGTGTGTGTACCGAAAAAAACAGTTACAGGAAAAAAGCAGAATGCTATTCCCTGCTTTCTTATCATCTTTGGAACTATTGTTTTATTCCTCCCTTCACAGCTTCTGGTCAGCTCTTTTCCTGTGTTTTCTGTGTTTACTAGAGTGCATGCCCTTACCTCTCAGTGACTTGTTAAAACAAAACTATCCTCCATGAGGTGTCATTGCCATTGAGAAAAACCTCCAGCACAAGAGGAGCCCATCAACCTCAATGCACCGTTCCAAGACTTATTGGTATAAACAGTCATCTGACATCCTTAAGATTTCTTAGACCTCTATAGCCTTTCCATCTTCTTTGCTATCATGCTTCTGATTAACATCAGCTACTTTGTGCTGCTGCTAGACTATGTGTGACCTTCCTATGCTACCTTGATCTCCTCTGAGCTGAAATTCTCCTTCTGCAAAAGGCTCATATTCAAATCAGCCATTGATGACAACTTGATGTCATCATAACAGCAAAGTGAACCCTTCCATACATCCTTGTATGCTTGATATGGGCATGAGCAAGATACACACTCAGCTATTGCTGTTAATGTGGCAAAGGCATATTAAAATGGAGAATAGGAATCCTTTTCGTGATAGCAACTTTTGTTTTCATGCTTGGAATTGCACAGTGTGTTGGTTTAATTCTCACCAATCTTCTTTCTTCCCTTCTGTCCATTTACACAAACCTACTCCTGGCAAATAATTTTGTGGGGATTTTAACCACTTTAGGATTTTCTATCCTTTCCTCCATTATCCTTTCCCCTTCCTTCCCACATCTTTCCTTTCATTATTTCAGTAAACAAAAATATCATGTGGAGATACATTATGTTGTCAGATAAAATTTAGTTATCCTCCTTTGTTGGTGAAGAACCAAAGATGGTCAATGAGTATAGACTGTGTTAGGATGGAATCATACCAAGACAACATGTGCTTATATTTCTAAACCTTGTTAGAGATCTGAGGTTTAGTAGCCATTCTATGTTTAGTAGCCTTCTAACCCTATAATGTGGTGCATCTGAATCTTTGAGGGAATTAAGGGAAAGGTAAGAAGGAAATTCCTTATTTGTAAGCTTCAAACTTACTCCAGGTGAGCAATGCAGAAAACCTGCGGGTTTTAGGGCTTGTACAGGAAAAACTGTACACACAGACACCACACCCTGTCTTGCTCTTTCTGGACAGAAATGGCTGAGATTAGATTTGTCATGAGTGACATCCCTAGCCTCTTTTAAAAGTCGGGCTAAATGTCAATGGAGATGTGAAATGAATAGTATCCTTTTTATCTTTGTGTCTGTTTCTTTGTCTACAAGTTACCTGTGTATTTCTTGCCATGGATGAGTAAAAGAAGGCAGATCTTAGAATTGCCTACCCAGATCTTTGGGCAGTATTAATTTGGGAGGAATGGTCAGAGAGAAGGTGTTTTGTAAACAGTGTAATCTGTAATCTGGTCCTTACTTATTCCAAGGTGCATCAGTCACACCTGAGCAAATGCAGAGAAAATCTTTTCAGTTTTCCTGATTGTTAGATTGATTATCTCTCAACACATCCTGAGTCATGAGGGCAGTGGTTGCTGTGTTTGGAAAAAGCAGTGAGGGAAAGGCAGATGACAGGTAAGCAATGAAGCAGCATTTGCAGAAAAAGCAGTGGCAAGTGATCTCAGGGATATCTTCCCTAAACATAAACAGACAAGATTGTTTTTGATGTGATTAAAACTGGCTATTTCCCCTGTATACTTTCTCTTCTTCTCCCTGCAGTTTCCTTGAAAAGATATTTCATTCATCACAAATAGAAATTTTTAGAAATGTATTAGTTCTGATCAAACTTACCAAGAGCATTTTCAAAACCAGGATGAATTGTAAAGGAGGGTTTGAGAGAACTGATTAGAATAATTGCTTGAGTTTTGCATGCTCAATGCATATGATAATACGTGTTGACTAATTTAGAGAATTCCCCCACCACCCACCACTTTTCCTCTTCTTTACTAGACCTTTAAAGGTTTAGTATTGTCCACTTTAAAAATTTCAGAAAATGGCCTTGCAATGCCAAGAAAAGTTTCCTCTCTGATCTGATTGAAACTGGAAATCCTGCAAGAATGTGATATGTGACGTGGACTACATAATGCTCTCATGGGATGTGATGTTTTCAAGCTGCTTGTTCTGTGTGCAGCTAATCCATTTCCATTGGCATCATGGCTGCAGATTAAGCAGGGTCCATCTGCACACACATGTTACTTTTTATAGGGCAGAAATAGTCCTGTGGGACAGACAACCTTCTCATTTGCTGCTCTGGCCCATATAACTCTGAGTCACAAACCCATGGAATGGATGTTGCTCATTTGGAAGACTCAGCTTTTATGAAGTTAATAGAAACTATATTTAAAAAAACCCCATACTTTTATTTCTTTCATGGTGAAGCATCCTATATCATTAGCTTTCAACCTGTATTAGTCCAATAAAGGCAATTAGTTTTCCCCATGGCAGAAAGCCTGTTCTGTATTTGGCAACTGCCCTTGGAGCATATCCTTGGAGCAGATGGCTGCTTGCCTGCCAAATAAGATACAAATTAGATTTCCAGATGATTGAGTGACGGTGGCAGGAAAGCAGCCGTTCATCTTGACTCCTCCTCTCTTGCAAATCCAGTTAATCAGCGAGAACATAACCACGCACCGCCGGAGCACGCGTCCTGCGGGGGAAACCTATCTGTGCACGGGCCCCACAGGGAGGAGATGGGAGAAGTTGAAAGGAAATGTCTTGCTCTCTTAAATATTTATTTATGATGAATAGCAAATCTATCTTCTACACAAGTGAATTGCCAAGCTTAGTTTAGTCCATAAGGAAGGCAATAAATTAGTATCAGTGGTCCCCATATGTGTCCCCATCAAAGTCCTGCACTGTCTTGTAAATAGGCTGAGCTTCCATGTAGCAGGAGGATAACTGTGGAGCTGTATTGTTTGGCAGATCTAATTATGATCAGCTTTTAGGTTCAAAGAACAACTCCCTATTAGCTGCATTTATGTATCTATCAAATGGGAGTGCACTCTGCTTGGCCCAGGAGGACAGGCAGCAGCCTAGCAACTTGTGTTTCTCTCATGTATGGCTTCTTTCTGTGTTTAAAATAAGACACAACTTTAAATTTGAACATGGTTGTTTCAATATAGTCAAAGGTGAGCAGGTGATTGCTGACAGGTAAAGGTGACAGCTGGACAAAGCACTTTAGTTCCGTTCCAAAACCCTTGGAAACAACCACAGACTCACCATGCACCTATGAAGTGGAGCCAAGTTACATTTGGAACCTCATGTTCTAGCTAGATAACTGGGAAAAAAAGAACAGTGAAAACAAAATAGCTTTGGAAAAAGACTTGAGGGAATAAATAAAAATATTTTTCTCACAGTGGAAAAATAAATTCAGTAGGACCACTAGTATCCTCAGCTACAAAAATGTGTTTCTAATAAAGTTAACAGTTATGCTGGTACAATTGTGAAGGGAATCTGGCTTAGCAGAGAAGTCAAGGACCAGACTTGCAGCTGATGCAAATACATGTGGTCTCTACTGAAATCCAGGAGGCTATACTTATCTGCAAAAATGTAAAGAACTGGCTTGAGGACAACTACAGTCTAGGGACTTCTGCTCCTCCATATTCTATTTGCTCTTCCATAAAATGCAGGTTTCTCTGTATCTTTGTCTTCTCTTCTTTCACACAAGTAGTATGGAAAGAAAGATTTGTAAACACTAATTTAATTAGTCAAATTTTCCATATTGTTTTCTCTGAAGCATAATTCTTTCTACTTGGTGTATCAATGATTACATAGATGTTAAACCAACTATATTCGTGTTTCTGTGAGGCAGAAAGTAAAGTATTTGTTGTAGCTGTATTTTCAGATTGTCAATTTTCTACCCTTCATTAAAAATGCATTGCCTTCTGCAGCTGTCCTTCAACCTAAAGACACTTAGTTAAAGAAATGCATATAGTTATTTAATTTTTAAAGAAGAAATGTAGAGAGGATGAAGCCAGAGTGGCACAAAGTTTTTTCAGTAGGGTCAGCAACACTCAGGTTTGCCATCCCAAGGGGAGCTGGAGAGTAAGGTGCTGAGGCTGGCTGTAGGAGAGGCAGGGAGGACTCAGCAGGGTAGATTTCAAGGCAGATGCAGGATTTGGGCACAGAGAAGGACAGCTGGAAGGCCACAAGAGTTTTTATCACGAGACAGAGTTATGAGATTACAACATCTAGGAATTAGCAAAGCCCATGGCAGAGGGATTGGAATGAGATGATCTTTAAGGTTCCTTCCAACCCAAACTGACGTTTGTGGTTGCGGGGGTTCTTTTCAGGTTTTTCTCCACACTTTTTGCTTCCCTGCAAAGAAGGATTGTATGATGAAGTTCCAAAGAGGGTCTTGGAGAATCAAACAGGTTTTTTTTTCTCCTGCTGGTGCTCAGGATGGAGTTACAAATGGGACAGCAACAGTCCCTACCACTGTTGTGGGGCTGCCTTAAATATCCCTCAGAATAGCAGAGCTGTGTCAGCAAGAGACCTGTTGTGACAGTCACAGAATAATCCCACAGTGTCAAGGCAGGGTGACTTGCCACCCCAGGCCAGTATTTTCTGAGTATGGGTTCTCTGGAGGAAACTTCAAAGTTTGGCTGTGCTCTGAAAAGAAGCTAGAAGGGCCTTAAAATTTCCATGTCTCTCATTCCTCAAAAAGTGTGCTCAGTTTAGAAGTAAAAGAAGGTTCATTATCCTGCTGTTTCTTTGAATGTTCAAGCTGAACCTTTTCTCTGGCTTCCACCTGTTACCAAGGCATACTGCCCTAGATTTAGACCCTCTAAAGATATGTGTACATTGGTTGAGCAGCTATGAGGTTGTGTCCTAGTTTTATCTAATTTTTGTTTATGTTAAAAGCTCAAAGTAGATGAAGTGGTTACCAGTTCAGGTGCATTTAGCTAGCTGAGTGAAATCCACAGGTTGTCCAGTGTTAATTTTCAATAGTCCTTCTGTGGAAAATATATATTGCCATCAATGTACTAGAGATTTAGAAGAAACTTAAAAACTCTGATGCTCTGAAAAGACACTTCTTTTTGCTAGTAAAAGCAACAGCATGGTACACCAGTGTCACTCCATAGTCTGAAAGCAAACAGCCATATTGATTTAGGGTGAAAAAGAACTCACTTTAATTTACCTCCCTTAGCTGTATTGGCTTTGAATTGGTATCACAATAGAAGCCAGTGGTAGCCTAAAATGAAGAAGCCTAAAAATCGCTAAAATCAGTGCACTAAAATCAATAAGCCTAATAGTCACTACACAAAGAAAATACATCTAAAAGCTAAGCCTGTGTCCTCAGAGAATCATGTTCAGCTTGGAAATATTAGTGGCTATTTTTCCAATTTTGCAAGGTCGGTAAGAGGTTATTTGGTTTTGGTTTTGATTAGTCAATGGAAAAAGGGAGACACAGACAGTAGAAGACATATCTATTGTATCGCATTGACTGTGGCACGGGTAGTACTTGAATTAAATATTCCGGAATTTTTATTTTTACCTTCCTGCAGCATCTTCAGCATCTAAAGCATGAAATAGGAAATGCCTTGGCATATGCATCAGTATGTGCATTTCTATACACTGTCAATAAAATCTGTCTTGAGAGTAGCATACAGGCTACTCTCTTGTAGACAAGAAAAGGAAATTTTTCAGCAGAGCTACTTTTCAGAAATCCTGTGGAATCTTTAATCTGCCATGAACTTTATTTATTTATTCATTCATTCACTATTTCATTTTAATTCTCCCTCCTTTTTGAAGCAAGAATCTTACACATCTAAATGAGACACTTGGAAAGCCTGACATGGACCATGGTGAATTGGTGCTATGTACAATACTATACGAATATTCAGAGATGATGGATGCTCTGTAGTAGGACAGACCCTGGCTGCCCCCTCTGTAGAGGAATCTATCACGTAAAACAACTGGGAGGTGGATGGCAAATGTTTTTAAAAATGATTTTTTCTTTCTCTTCTTTGTTATGAGTCAAGTGAGTATGATTTACTAAATGGTTCTAGGACATACTTTACCTCCTTGGGACTGATTACAGTTAGGCTAGGTGCTGGAGTTTATCCACAACTGTTTGTGCTCATAAATCAGAGCTTCACTAACACCTAACCCTTCAATTGCCTTCTCTCCAACAGCAGATTTTTCATGTCAGTGCTGAGCCTTCCTTCCAGGCTCCCTCCCTCCTCTCTGCCCCATTTTTTAACCCTTATTAGAATGAATCTGCCCTAGTGGACCTGTTCTGGCCAATGTATTTGTACTTCAAGCAGTCTCAGATCTATTTTAATTACTCTCCTTTTGGTTATTAGTGCCTCTGTCTTCAGACTATTTTATCTTCTTTCCCCACTTTGAAAGCATTTGAAAGATGTTTTGCAATTTTGCAACATAAGATAGATTTCTGCTGATCAACTAACATAATTTCTAATATAATTTCAGCTCCTCAGTAAATTGCAGTTTCTCTCTTTGGTTATCAAGGAAAGCAAGAAAACTTCAATTTTTGTACTACAACAAAATTGCCCAGCTGTTCACAGCATCCATCACTTCCACCTATTTACAAAAGTTAGGCCTTTGTCATTTTATAGGGAACAATAAGTAAGGACTGATAGTAAGCACATCTCAGTAGAAGTTACTAATCAAAATTAAAGTCTAAATGTTATAGAAGTATTTTACTTAGTATTTTACTTATTTACTTTCCACAGCTACTGTATTCCTAAAAAAAACCCCTAAACTAACAAATAAGCAAAAAGCCCAGCACACACACTCTTTCCTTTCCTTGCCCCCGCTCCACTTAATGAGAAAATTTAAAAATTTTTGCTGTTGAATCAAAATTTAAAAATATTATTTAAAAATTTTAGAAAAGGTGGATGTTCGATGTTTTGGTCTAATTTCAGTTAACACTGAATCAAATGAGACTGGATAGATAATTGGAGAGAATGTCAGACTGGCAAAATATGGAGTAGATGCCATAAATAATCTTAAGTGTTCTGCTGCCTATCTTCATGTGGTGTAACTTGCATATAAGTATTCCATTATAAACAGCTTGGCAGAGTTAATTGTGTAATCAGAATGATGTCTAAGCTATGATGTTACTTGTTGCATTTTTATGGTTAAGAAGAGCGAAACTATGATTTGTTTTAAGTAGATTGTGATTAAAATGGGTAAATGTTTGCAGGGATGACCCTTACATGATTCATGGGGAAAATGCTGATGACATTTTCAGTTTCTTGCAGAACTGGAACTTGCACTACTGTAATAATAGCTGTGCTATAAATTATTTTCTTCAGAGCTTTGTGCTTTCTTGATGACTCTCTGATCTGTGACCTACTATTAGGAACAATTTCTTACAGGAGCCTAAATTAAAAATACTGGTTCAAGGAAAGAAAAAACCCCTCTATAACCTATTGAGCTGGGCATTTTATTGCTGTATCCATAATGTGCTGTAATTAAAAAGAAAATAGAGGATTTGGGAAAAGTAGAGCAAAGGCAGAAGACTTTGATTCATGCTTATGTTTCTGCTGCTTTCATTGCTAATTGTCAACCAGTGAGACATTGTAGCTGGTAGCAGACTAAACCTGTTAATCATGAGGGAGTAGGCTGAGACTTGCACCAGGGATGGACAATTTTATATCTGGTTACTATTTTTATGGTAACTATTTTTTGATCTCCATTCTTCAGTGTTTGGTGTTGCTATTTCTCAGCTGCAGGATACCGAGCTGGGTAAATCAAAAGCTTGAATCATGTACAAAAAATAGGAGCTAATCAATAAATGTTTTTCCTTAAACAGTACTGGTCAGTGCTCCGTATTGCTCTCTATGTAAGAGCATCCATTTCATGCTCTTTGAAGCCTCTAAATGGAAAGGGGAGTTCATCTTGTTCTCAATGGTTTGCTTTTATAAAAATTATTTTTCTTGAACTCAGCCATAAGTTTCTGGTTAAATGCTTCTCCTAAGTGGTACCGATACAAGGTCTATTTCCAGTTTGCACAGATTTTTACTCTGATCATTAATTTTAATTCTGTTTCTAGGAAGATATAGATAGTAGATGCTAGCAGCTACTGCAGTGGCCCTGTTCCTCTCCTGTTTAAAAACCAGCCTTGTTACTGGGTTATACTGTTTCAGATTTTAGTACAGAAGTATTTGTGCTGCTCCTTTATTTCTTGAAAAGACTTTTTGTTGTCTTGATCATTCATGTTCTAATGAAGTTGTCTGTAGCTAGTTGTCCTAAAAGATAATTTTCTTCACCAAGAAATGCAAAGTTTGCACAGATTTGTTGCTTTTTCTTTGAATACTTCATTTGTTTACAGATGAAGTATCTCCAGAGGGATAACAGCTGACCACAATTAGCAAATGCAAGAGGAGTGACTCTGGTTTTGCCCATATAAGTTGCAAGATTTGGGCATCAGCAAATGTCACAGAGAACGGTATTTTCTCTGGCATTTATTTATTTGGAACTTTTTCTGTATTTTTATATTTCTTTCCTTTTTTTTTTTTTTTGTTGTGAATAACTTCAATTGTTGTTGTTTTGTTTTTGTTTTGTGTGGTTCCCTCACACTAAAAAAAATTGAATTTTTCCTTCAGTTACTCTGCTATAGAAAATCATACAGTTCCTATTGAAACACTTCTGGAAGTCAGTATAATCCCAGTGGCATTCAGAACAACTGATGTGTGCTAAATGGGATTGCAGAGAGCCACTCTTCATAAAATTCTACATGCCAAAATCCATTTAATGCTTCCTTTTAAGAGCCCCAGCTGAGTCAGAGTTTTGTTAAGCTTGACAAAGTAACATCTCGTTCCTCAAGTAAATGCAGCTAAGGTGGATGGGTTCTAACAACATTGTAGGGAAGACAATTTGGATATGCTTAACAGTTGCAAGTTTAAATCCTTGTTTTCTTCGGAGTATGCAGAAACCTACACTCTGCCCTGCTGCCTGCAGGTTTGATGTGTTACTTTTCAATTCTACTGGAAAGTTAAGATATATACACTGAAAAAGGACCATGTTTGTGTATCTCATTCCCATGTGGTTTGCAGACAGCACTTATGGTGGAAAATCACGAGGAAATTGATAACGAGGTCTAGAAAACAACGGGAGAAGTATTGATTTGGAACAACTTTTCCTAACTGCATCACTTCTACATCAAACCCCAGGTTGGAGGGATCCCAGGGACTAAAAATGATGACTGAAGCAAGAAGGTAAGAGAACAGGTTATGAGAAAATTGGAGCTGTTAAAGAAATACATGAAGAGCAAGTAAGAAAGTTTGAAATGAGTAAGAATCAGTCTGTCTGATTCAACCCAAAGATGGAAGTTAGGAGATCTTATCCAAATTATCATTAGACCGAGTTTCTGTACGTAATTTTGTATAAGATCTTTTGTATTAAGCTAACATCCAGAATGAAAGGATTCTTTTGATCACTGAATAAACTTTGTTTTTAAATGGAAGCTGAAGTTTTGCTCAGGTAACATTACAGGTTCCCACAGAAAGAGGATTAAATATGGTGTATGTATCATCTTGCTGGCCATATCTTAATATTTGAAAAATGCTCCTCCATATGCTCCTTCTTTTCAGAAAGATTTTTTTTCTTTTTTTTTAATGCAGGATGAGCTTCATGACATTTATTTGGGGGTAGGCCTCATCACAGATTTGTGCTATCATATCCACGAGTAGCTGGAAATGTAGAAGTTATGGGCTCCTGCCATTATTCACAAAACTGTGTTTGTACTTTATTTTTGCTGGCTTCTCATCCACTGAAACTAATTTAATCATTTTTAGTGTTTCATTAATTTTGGAATTGCAGTATTAATCAAATATTAGTTGTCTCAACTGCACCTGTCTATTCTGCTCTGCTCCCACCTTGTGAACACTTGGATGCACAAAGATGTTACTTCTAACCAAAGAACAAAATATTTTCGCTTCACATTTCTTCTTCTGAGTTTGTTTGTTCAGTATAGAAGTCTACTCTTCTATCACTCATGGAAAATTTTATTCTTACTGCACTGTTGTCATGATCAAGCCCATGTTTTCTATTGACTGAAATGTCAAACTTTTGAGGAAAATATATCCCACTCCCATCTAAAACTGAAGGACAGTCATTATCACTGCACAAAGCAGATAGATTCCTGGTAAGGCTAAGTGCTTTGGACAGACCTCAGCAGGTTTCCCACCTCTGCAGAATGCACAGAGCATAAAGCATTTCCAGTGCTTCCTCCCCGGAAGCTTTTTTTGAATCAGAATTTAACACTGCAAATGGAAATTCACTTAACCAGTAAATTAAATGCTTTTATGTGAGCCTGGGTATATTTAGAACTTGGTTAAGGGGCTCCCAAAGTAGTTGGAGTACTTCTGTCCCCTCATCCTATTCCTATTCTCACTAATATCTATAAATCTTAATTGAAATTACAGAGCTGAAGAAATTGTGCTAGTCTGTACTCAGCTGGGATGAGAAGTGACTCTCTGGTCCTGGGCCAGCAAAGTAATCAACTCTGTTAACCACTTCTAATTGCACAGGATTGGTGCTTTAAAATTTGAAATAAGATTATCATACTTCAAAGTCGAAGTTAAATACAAGTAAGGGGCTGGGGGAGTTTGAGAGAGAGTGATGGAGTGGAAAAGTCCACTGCTCACAACCATAACACTCTATGTGTGTCTCTGAATACCAACCTATCAATAGGCAAAGTGCTTTTTATTTAAATGCTTATTTCTCCTGACTACATAGTATTTAAGAACTTATTTTCAGAGTTTACTCTTGGAAAAAGATACGTCTAATACAAGGAACCATCTATTTAATGTCAGGCTGCACAATGTTGATGTAGATGCTAGGGAACTGCAGAAAGTACTTGGTACCTAGTTGATCTGTAATTTTCTGGTGTAGAAAATCTATGTTTAATATCTTGTTGACAAGTTTGGGGGCTGAGGTATCATGGCCAAGATGAACAGTAAAATATAGAATTAGGACTTTGTGCAGAAATTGTTTTATTCCAACACAGAAGTAAAAATGTCTGACTGACTCCCACAGGAAATCTGACCTATTCACTAGATGTGATTTCAGCTGTGCCTTTGTAGCACTTTCACTCATGCCTCCACACTCCTGTTACAGTGAGTGTATCTTGTCTACAGCAGCAGTGTGGGATATGATCTTGCTAATCTGGTTCTGAAACTCCCTCTAATTCTTCATTGCATAACTCAGATGTCCTTGCATGTGTCTGTGTGTGTGCTGGGGAGAGGGGGCAGTCCTGTGAAGAATTATTCTGCCCTGTTTTTTTTTTTTTGCTTTTACCTCAGATTTTGGGTCACAGATGCCTTTTGGTCCAATTCTCATCAGTCCCCTAGAGCTCAGTTTAATTTTTACAGTAAATGCTGCCTCTGAGGTGTTTGCAGCAGTTGCTATCTCCATGAGTCTGAGTGAAATGAGAAGGTTTGTTTCTTGTCTCTCTGCCCAGTTGGAACTCTTATTGGAGCACTCTGCAGGCTCTGCTGACAGAAGGTGCCCTCCTCCTGCCCCTGGCTTTATCATGCACTGGGTATGTTGAATCCCCCCTCCTCTGATGTGGTCTGAGGGCGTTAGCAAGCTGTTGCCATCTTCCTGAGGGGAGAGGACTCTAGGGACAGACATGCGAGACTGAGAGCAAGAGAGACAGAGGAGGCTTTTACATATTGTGTGCTACCTGTCAAAGAGGAAAAACACCAAGATGTCATAATAAGGAAGAGTCTCCACAGATTTGACAGCTGAACTTCTGAATGAGCTGTAAAATGCTTTTTAGCTCTTCTGTGCATTGGAATTTGAAATGGCAACTGCTCATGAATTTGAGCACTCTCTCTGCCTTCTGCTGACTTCTGCAGGTGTGGGGAAAGTGCACTTGTCAGGCTTTGCTTCAAGGAATTGGGGCCCTTGGGTTTAATCAGCTCAGAGACTCTGCTCCAGAGGATAGCATTCTTTATAAGCAAACATAAAAAAAAAAAAATCTCATTCACTCTTCCATGGAGGACCACACAATTTTGGAACAGAGTCCAGAACTTAAACAATCAGTCTGAAGACTCCTCAGCAAAATCGATTCATCTAGATTGTTCTGGTGGATGGTCTATAATTTCTGTGTAAAATATTGCATGGTGTTCCCCTGTGAAAGCCTTGGCATGGGCACAGAGAGGGGCCCAGTGAAAAGACAGTGTCAGTGTAGAGCTTATCAGACCATAAGGAAAAGGGAAGGTGCATACAGTATCCAGTTGGTAAGACCTTATTCCAGTCCCATTTAATCACAGAATATAACCACAAAGGTATGAGCAGTGATTATATCATATGAACAACTCTTGTTTGAGAATTGTTGATGCATCTTGCTCAGATAAATATTTTTGGTTATTTGGGTTTGGGCTTTTTGTTGTGATTGTTGCTTGTTGTTTGTTTTCTTGAAAGTAAAACCTGTAGTGTGCTTTTACTTAAAATTAGTTATAATGACTAAATAATAATTGAAAGTAATGACTAAATTTCAAGAGAGATTATTCTGTTATGCATTAATTGTGCATTTATGAATGCTTATAGGTCAAAGGAAAGATTTTTCTTTTGTCTAACATATTTCTTATGTAGGAAACACTTTTCTTCTGTATCACTGTACACATCTGAGTATAAGACAGATATAAGAAATATACAGATAGATCATACAGGTGAGGAGAAATTAAGTGTTCTGCTTGTGCCATAGCATGTAAAGACATGCTAAATAATGGAAAGAAATAATGACCAACCCAAATATCTATTTTTTTTTTCTAAAACAATCATCCCTGATTACTTTTACACTTACTCTGGGATGACAGTCTTACAAGGCTATAGGATTAATTCTTCATTATTTCTTCTTGCAGTACATGTGTGAATGCCTTAGTGGAGAACTGTATGAAAAATGTAGGTTAAGAATGGTGGTAGTATTTCTAAGGTCATACATTATTTATTAAGTGCTGTTTCTTGAATTCTGATCTCATGTCAGCCACAGGAGATGTATAGAAAATGAACTTGACCAGTTCAGTCTGGCAATTGACTGTGCACTTGACCTAAATTCTTATTTGCCTAAAACATCTTTTCTTGGAGACAGCAGAGCATTTCAATTGGGTTCCTCCTCCAAGTTTATGCTTTTGTAGATCCAATTTCTCCTGTTCTGTAAGGTTTTTCTTGGGGGAAAGTTGAGTGGTTGTACTTCATTTCTATGTTCAGAAATCTTATCTACTTATTCAAAGTAGATTAGCTTTCATCCTTGAAAGTCTGAAGACTTTCTGGTTTTATTTTACAACTTTTCCTCTGACTCTGCTTTCTGATGCCTAAGGAAAAAATATAGTATTGCAGCCACTTTCTCCCCTCTCTGTCCCTGTAGTCAGGATCTTTTCTTTAGTTGTTCTTAAAATACACTCCATGCTTTATCTGGGCTTGACAGGATTTACTTTTTAAACTTTTCATTGGTTAACTGATTTGCACACATCCAGACCAAGAATTTGCTGTGTTGCAGCTTTCTCTAATACTGTAAGGTCATCTTCCACTCACCAATCCTGCAACAGTGAGTACCGCTATTATAAAAATGCTCAGATTATTTTGTTCAATTACAAGGAAAACTGACGACTTCCTTTTTTTCCCACTCCTTGCTTCTTTTTGTTATTCAGAAAGAACTTCAGAGTTCAGTTTCAGTTGGGAGCTTTGTAATAATGCAAAAACATAATTCCTTATATGATCCGACATCTTGTTGATCTTGCTCCTTTCAGTAGTAATATGAATGCAAAATTAGGGGGTTAATACAGAAGGTTATTATGATCATCCTAATAGTGTAAAATTGCTATGATTTTAAACTCATTTTTATTGTTTAGGCTTTTGGCTCTGCCTTGTTTACCATCACAGCAGTCTTCTCTTTTGATGTGACTTACCCGCTTCCAAATAGAGCAAAACCAGTGCTTTGTTTTGAACTCAGAGAATGTTTTACACAGCAAACTCTTAAAATATGGGAACTTCAAATATGAAGTATGCTTAGAATTTCAATAGAGTTCAATCTTCATTAAATCTGTCCTAGGTGAAATCTAGTGTGATATATCCTTTCATGATTTTGCATCCTAAATCAAAGGTTACTTATGCTGAAATCTAAAACTTTAAATCTTCTGACAAATTTGACAGTAAATATATATAAATTTAGCTAGTAGTTTGGCAAATATTTGTGCTGCTAGAACAAGAACTTTTGAGGGTGAAAGTGGCAGTAGAATTACCCAGATTCAGTACGGTTAAGGAAGCTGGAGGAACTTTTTTACTCATTTCTTGTAAGTGATTTTGTAAAAAGAGCATTTTCCTCTGCTACTGCTATCCTGGATAGATCTGTTATAAAAGTTAAAACATTTATCAAGACTGCCACAGATCCTATGACCCATAGAAGAAGGACTATCAGACCTTAATTGCAATAGATGTGTGATTGCAGAACTTCCCTTCCCTTGTTCACCTACTCTCTGACCTTTATGTCAGCTTCTAATTTCCTTCTGTAATTGACTCTTCTTTCTAGAGCAGGAAACTGTGGCAGCAAATGCATCTTAGTGCAGAGGAAGATCCAAACAGTGCTGTCGAATGCCTATCAAATTTACTTTATAATCAAGGGTTTTTTGGGAAAAAAAGTGGGTAGTTTGAACAAGTTTCAGATGAAAAAGAAGTTAGTTTCCCTAAATGTTGTTGTTTGTGAGCATTTTGTTTTTAATACATAAAGCTACATAAGGACTTAAAATACTACCTTCAAGCTAAGGATAGCTGTTTGATCCAACCACTGCTCATTTCAGCAACACATACTAATGGAAGTCCACCCTAAGTTTACTTAACATCAAGGGACAGCTAATCAATTGAGACAGGAAAGGAGAGGAATATATCCTGAAAAGTCTTAGTATTCTCATCCAAAGTGAGGTTTCTATATCATGTATGTTTCTATATCTTTTTTATGTCACAATACATCTCAATTTCATTTCCTTGAAGAGACTTCCATTTCAGCACTGCCCGTCCCAGCTTTCCTTGTGTTTATTGACTGATACAGGAATGATTTGTGAATTTACTCATGAATGTCCTTATCTTACTGGTTAATCAACAACACCAACGCCCAGTAACCAGAAACACACAAAAAGCGCTAGGCTTAAGTTCCAGGCTACTCCAGTAGGAAGTAGTATTTAAATGAATCAAGTACCTGCTACTAAGATAATGTTATTATTTAGAACTGTTGGATTCTGAGGAATTATGTACTTCTTTTACATACCAAGTGGCCACAAACTTAAAAAATACTAATTGTTTATCTTGTCAAACTATAATTTAACAGACCCATCCACAGCTTTACAGGACACAGAAGGAAGTACAATAACATGAAAAGAATAATTGTAATTTCTCATGTCCCCTTTATTACAGGTTAGGGAAACAAACTCTAATACACGATATTTGCTGTAGACATTTAGTGCCTTGTAGCTCATAACTTTTTCTGCTGGCTGTGTCTTTTGTTGCTTGTTCTTAAAATGTTTAGGATATTGGGGAGTAGAGGGCCAACCCCACACCTTTACCTTTAAGAACACAGTAACTTCTGTTATTATGTATAGCTGTCAGTAGGGATTGAGTAGTCTGCATATCTAAAATGAATAAACTCAACCAAACTCAAATCTTGTACTTAAAACAACCTCCACCTTCCCCCAATGAAAGATTTTCTAGAACTTGGTCCTCCCCAGCCAGAGAGAAGCCATGGTGCTGTGAAGGGGAATGGCACAGAGAAAGCATGTGTGTAGAGGAAAGTACAAGCCTGCAAATGCTGTGTAGTGCTATGGCACCACTAAAGGCAGAACTTCGTAATTTGCCTTAATTCTCTCTACTTTGTTTTTAGAAATTATCTTACAACAACTAGAAGTGTTTGAAATGAGGAAAAAAGCAACTGGTTTTTAAAGTTTAGGTAACATACAAACTTCATATCTACTTCCCCTTCTAAAGTTTTACTGATTTGGTTCCCTCTAGAGATTACCAGAACACGCATGGGGGTCTCTGCTATCTGGTCTTCAATATCTTTTGAGTCACATCCTATTTTAACCACCTTTGGCCTCAATGGGGATAAGCATCCATCTAGAAAAGTGTTGTGACAGGTAAAAGGATTATAAAAGACAGGCCTCATAGAATCAGGCCTGCTCTATTAAATTAATAGCTAGCCTGTCATCTTTTCTAAGTGTAGTTAAGCAATGTGCAAGTTCCCATGCGAAAACAATCTTGGTATGAAAGGTTCATTAAAAGAACCTGTTCTCGGGTTGAAAAATAAGTTCATCTGTGTAAACAATGAGATCTGTTACATGAGAACCCATAAAGGAAACATGTAAACAACCTGAATCTCAGCACGTACACACCAATCACCTTCTGACCAAAAAATGAAGTAGTAAGAAAATTACCAGCCCAATTGGGTGTTGCACACGAGATCTGTGAAAACTGTATACAGTAAGTTATGTGAATAAAGGATTGGCTTTTCGTACATGAAGAACATGGAATCTCGGCTAACTTATTACAGTATCTGATGACCCGACGCGGTCACGGGAGTCGACAGCCGAGCCTGCCGCGAAAAAACAGAGGCAGGCCGAGCCGAGACGGGACTCGAGAGACTGAATACACAAAGCCGCGAACGAACAGCCCGCAGCGAGACGAAATTCAAGTGGCGAATACACGAAAGGGACGGCACAAAACACACACTGACCAGAAGCAGCCGGCGGAGCGTGACCCGAGGGACACAAACACGGAAACAAACACGGAAACAAACACGGAAACAAACACGGAAACAAACAAATGCAGCTCCCGGGAAGGGCCGCCCGGGGGGCTGAGCATGGACCAAAAAATGCATTGTGGCCACTGAGACGTGGGGAGACAGCCGAAGTTTCGCGCCGCCCCCCGGAAGATCCGCACCACGGCTGATACGCGCCGCGCACGATACGCTCCGCTGAAGATCCGCGCCGCAGCACGGGACACAGAGGCCGCGGAAGATCCGCGCCGCGGAGCGTATAGGCGCGGAAGCCCGCAGGCGTGGGGAAGCGCGGCCGCGGGGCAGCGTCCCGACTGTGAGTTTAAAAACGCCGCTGTGGAAGATTCGCGGCGCGGAGCGTAACACAGGCGAAAGTCCGCAGGCGGGGCCGCGTCCAGACTGAGCTTAAAAAAGGGGCAAAAGACGGGAAATCTTAGATCGCGAATGCCAGCTGGCCAAAAAGCGATCATACGTGTGTGGGCACTTATATTGCGCAATCGGGATAAAACGGGATAAAAGGAAACTGCGAGCTTTCTTGCTACGGCGTAGAAAACAACGTGAGAGCAGATGTACAAAGCGCCTTTTCTATCGAAAAGTGGGACGAGTTGGGTCAGTTTCTGTGTGCAGCGGCCATAGGAGAAGATATGGTAGGCAAAAAATCGTTGTCTACATAGTATTTTATTAGAAATTCGTTAAAAAAATTACAGTCTCCTGAAGGGATCGCAGCTGCTGCAGCAACCGCCAGAGACCTCTCGGTCACTACCTCCCGTGTCTGCAGGTCCGTTTCTGTTCCCTCTGCCCACGATGAAAAAAAAATTACATTTTAATTCCGTTTTTCATGTTGAAAAGGCTATTTAAAAATGTTACATCCACTTAGAAACTGCTTTCAATCTCAGCCACGTGAAGACGCCGGCCGCACGAAAAGCCGGGACACGGCGTCTGTTCGCATGCGCCTCTGTAAAATGGTTCCGGCGGGACACAGTGTCCCCGGGCGGCGCGGGGTGGCGGCTCCCGCTCCTCGGGAAGCTGCGGCGGCGGGAGGTGGCAGCGGTGGCGGGCGGTGGCCGCGGCGGCTCCGCGCGGGTGAGTTTTATCCTCCAGAAACCCCCGAGCCCCAGGCGCCGGTGGGTTCGCAGCTCCGTGCGGAACGCACGAGCTCTGCGGACGGCGGGACCCGGAGCGCATTTCCCGCTGACAGCTCCTCCCCGGAGCTGGAGGCTCCAATGGCGATCTCTGCCGGGCTCTGCGCGGGATTTCCAACAGCCACCAGCAGTCTGTGTCTTCTGAACCTTTTCTGTATTTATTTTCCGTGTTTTCCCCACTTTTGCTACATGCGGCCATTAGAGGGATTTCTGTGTTGCTTTTTCCCCTCTGCTTTTCTGCGGCGGGTGTTTGCGGGGGAGACGGGGATGCAGCAGCCCCGGGAGGGCTGTGGCGGGCCGAGCAACCTGTTCTTAGGTCGAAAAATAAGTGCATCTATGTCAGCAGTCAGATCTGTTCCATGGGAACCCATAAAGGAAAAATGTGAACAACTTGAATCTTAGCACGTGCACACCAATCACCTTCTGACCAAAAAATGAAGTAGTAAGAAAATTACCAGCCCAATGGGTGTTGCACACGAGGTCTGTGAAAACTGTATACAGTAAGTTATGTGAATAAAGGGTTAGCTTTTCCTGCATGAAGAAAATGGAATCTCTATGTGGCTAACTTATTACAATAGAGAAGAGCCTCCTTACCTTAAGGTGTTTGTCTTCATTTTCTTTCCTTCCACAGGATTATTTGGGATCTCACTTCGTACCATCCTTTTTGAAATCAACTGTAGCTTAAAGAACAGCTGTCTTTGGAAATCAGGTATCCATCATCAATTTTCTCATCAACTAGATCACTTCAAGACACTCTGGATAGTGAAGTACAAGTGAAAATACAGGTTTACAGAATTTTCTAAAGTTTCCCAAGTCAGTGAACATTTCACACTCTTCCATGACTGGCAAGATAGAGTCCCTGTCTCTGAGACAACACTTTTAGACAAGAACATGGCCAAATAGGACTAAAAGAACAGAATTGCTGTCCACAGGGCTTATCAATACACTAACATGCAAAATAAAAACTGAACAGCTGCTGGGCCAAAGCTGTCACACATACATGCATGTATGAAACTGGCATTCATGATCATCACTTTCCTTGGATTAAAACATTCTAACACTCAAGAAGCACTGAGCACGAATCAGACTGTAGTAAAAATTTGCTAGAAACCAACAGCAACATCTAGCATTTTTGATTTTATTCAGAACAATCCAGAGATCTCTTACAGTTAAATGTTATAGCACTGAACTAAATTAAGCTCTTGAATTCCTTGAAAAGGCCAAAATGTTTCTCCCATATTTTGCAGGGTGCCTGATTGGCTTCAGGAAAAGGAGGCTCACATCCTAAAAATTTCATTATAAGCATGTTCACTTTTCATTTTTTCAGAAAACATTGGATATGCAGAAGAGAGGAGATATTCCAGTATGGGAAACCTGGTACTTCTATTATACATTATGGATTTGCCCCCTGGTAGTAACTCAGAGCAAAATCTGTACGGGGCCAGTGGCTCTTTAAAATCATATCATTATTTTCACTCCACTTTCTTCTTGATACTCCTTACTGACTTCTCTCCCAACTACAACTAAAACGGAATATTGAAGGTAGCTCTGGAATTCTAAAGGAAAAGAATAATGACCATTCCTTTTCAATGACAGTGACAGAACTCTTTATTCCTGTCTTTAAAGTTTCAGATTTGCCAACTTAGACTTCACAGTAATGAAAGGTGGCTCAGGCCAAGTGCCAGAATGATTCAAAGTAGTTGACATGCAAAGAGGTGCTCCCTCCTGTCTATATATTTCATTCACAGGACATAACTGCAGGTTTGTATAGAAGCAGTAACCAGATTAGCTTTGGTGGCTCAAGAGCTCAAAACCCAGTTATCCCAGCCTTGTGCTGTGCTCCACATCAGCGAGATCTCAAACAAGTATCTTGGAAAGAGCAAGTATACTGTTTTGCAAGAATGAGTGGGTTTAGTAACTACAGTGTAACCAGAAAACAATACTTTGCATTGTTTAGGTTGACTTGGAGACTTGCTCATCATGTTTCCTAAGTGCTGTTGTTTGTGTACACCTATGCAAGCCATGCATAAATATCGTAGTTCCAAGATAAATGGCTAAGAGGAAGTTCTTGTGCCTACAGTGTCTGTAAACCAGTGACAGAAAACCAGGAGAGGGAAAAAAAAAGCTTATCTAAGATAAACAGATAAAGTGGCAAGAAATAACAGAAATTAAAGAGTAAATGTATTCTCAAAGTTGTAAAAAAGCATCAGGAAACACTGAGGGCCACTTCAGTGAGCTGGAAATGTGCATTCACATATAAAGTTGTGAGTCAAGGTACAGCTGAAAGAACAGATTGGGTAAAAGCTCAGGTGGAAGGGGAAAGGGAGAAGTAATACATGACTAGCGCAGAAATAAGATGCATATTTTGTCTGATATAATCACGCCTCCTTGGACTGAGTGAAAGGTAGGAATGGTAATTAGACATGGCTTGAGACATGCTGGGTAAGCTGAGCAATGGGAAGTAGCAGAAGAGATTAGTTTCTCCAGGGAACACACAATGTGCACTGGTCTGGCTAGACAGGCTTGTTTCTGCATCTCCTTTGTTTATAGTGCAGCTGCTCCCAGCTGTCAAAGAACTCTGTATGATAATCTCTAGGCATATCACTATTATTACTTTGCACACATTGAGGAAAGTATGAACTGACAACCCAGTCTCTGCTTAAGCAGACAAGAGAAAAGATTTCAGATTCAGTCTAAAAGATGTTTTTGCTACTGCAGCTAATGCCCAGTCCAGAATTAGTACATTGATAGAGACTTCAAATGGCGTTTTCTCTGAATATCAAGAAAGTACTTGTCCCATCATATTATCTGAAGATGAGCAATGATCCAAGAGAGGCAATAATTTTTACCTTTTTTGTAGTTATATCATGTAGTTTAAATATAGGCTAAATTTTGAATTAATCCCTTTTGTAGGAAAGAAAAGTAATGGATGTCTGAGGATGGAGAGCAAATTGATACCGGTGGAAGCTACAGTGTTTTTAATTTTAACTGTAGCATTGTATGCTACCTGTTCATACTGCAGCTAAAAAGATTAAGGAAAAAGAGAAAGATGCTAGTTTCAGAGTGATGTGAGTTGGTTTGTTGTTTTCTTTTTTTTAGCTGAGTGCTGAATTCCCTCAGTCATTTGTAAGATCATTTGTAAGGATTATTTTTTTCCTTAAATCACCAGTATAATTGACAGGGACTGACTATTATGATGGCAGATTGTGCTCATTGTGTTCCTGTTCTACACAATTTAGAGAGCCCCTGCAGGAATCACAAAGATGCTTGGTAGACAAAACAGCCTAAGAGGTCCTCAGCCAAGGGAGAACAGATAGAGAATGTCCATTTCCATGACTATAACTTCTTTTTTCTACTGACTGCTCAGTTTCTGCAGATTTCCTTAAACCCTCAACCTTTTGTTCTTCTCTTCGTTATTTCCTCAAGAACTTTTAAGTAGAACTCCCTTGGGATTATAATGTCTGAACCCTTTTTAAAGTAAGAGCTTTTGTTTAAATAAACTTTCCCCTTTTCATTAAAATCACTTTGCTCTTGTAAATTAAAACTAACCTTTGGAATATTATAGTGATTATAACCTGATCCTCTGCTCTGCACACTGAACTGGGGCACCTGATCTTGTTCAGAGTGCTATAAAGAATGTTATCCTTTAACTACAGTTTAAACATGATCATAAGTCTTCTTGAAATGAGGTGAGCTAAACAGGCTTATTTGTAAGCACAACTTACTAAACATTTTGAAGTCATTAGCATGAAATATCTGAGATATCATGCTCCAAAGAACTGGAATTAAATGTGAAACTGGTTGTAAAATCAGTGAGATGCCCCTGAAGGAAAATTTATTCTCTTAATAAATGTTTTTGCCATAAAAATACATTAGTTTCCTATGCCAAGCGATTAACTGTTTTCTAGCTAATATTGTTTCCGTACAAAAACAAATTGCATAATCTTTGTGAAATGAGAATACTTTTAGTCAGGAAAAAAATTTAAGCCGTATATAGCCAAATTTATTATCCATTTATACTCGACAATCCTCTTTCTAAATATGAAAACAAGATGTAACTCATGCTTTAATACAAAACCTTGCTCCTGACTCATTAAGACACATATCCCAAGTCTTAGAGTGCACGAAGAAAGGGAAAAGAAAGAGCCAAAAATGCAGCAGAAATCCTTATGGCCAAGCCCTTATCCTGAACTAAATAACAGTACGACCTTTTATATTTTAGCTGTATGTTCAGACTCACCCTGCATATAATCAGGCTCATCTTGCCCCTAGCTGAGCTCTAGGGATTTTAAGCAGCAGAATAAAAACACTCAAAGTGGAAGCTTGGTTTTGTACACTTAACAGTTCTGGAGCACAGAGAAAGACACTTGTCCAAGGGGTAAGGCTGGGACAGCAGGGTATTTCTTAGTAACCAGCATCTAAATCTCATGGACCATCAGCTGGTAGTGTACGCCCCGTCAATGCAGCTGCTGCCAATTTAGCTAAGTCAAAGATGCTGCCTGCAGTCCTGTATTCTCTCCTACCTGCCCTTTCCAAGGGTCTGAAGTAACTGATGGCTTTGGTGCAGGTGCAGAACGGGGAGGTGCAAATCCTGGATCCCACTGACAAACTGAACAGCCTTGAGCAAATGGCATTGGGAGGGCTCCAAAACAGTCTCACCGTGCTTGTCCCTCTAATTAAATGCAAACGGTAGAAACAAAAAGCACTATCTTTCCAGGATACAAACACTAGGAAAAATATGTCAAAATGAGCTGGGCTGTGTCTGCAAGTGTCATTTTCAGGCTTCTACATTTTATGCTGAAGGAAAGATTTCTGTGTTCAGCCCTGTATTTTTTGAGAGGAGTTTTTAAGTAAGAGACTAGCAGAAGACAAACAAGGCATGGAGATAGGGCCAGAAGGCAAAAGGAAAAGCTGCTTAAGGCAAGGTGTTTAAAAAGTTAAGCAAGAGCAAAAAAAAGAAAAAAAACACCAAACCAAACAAAATTTCTAACCCCAAACAAACAAAGCCTAAATGCCAGCCTAAACCCCACCAAAGAACCAAAAAGAAATGCAACAAACCACCCAGCAAAATCCCCACAACCCAAAACCTACGAAAACCTCTTAATGTGGAAAAAAATGTAAAACATGTAAAACCTAGCCAAACCACAGAAAACAAGCAAACAACAGAGACCAAATGAACATAAGCCCAAATCCCCTACCTTATTACTCATCTGCCACCCAGTGACTGTATTTATCTGTTTTAAGAGTGGGGTGCTGAACCCTGCTGTAGTGGAGTCAAACCTGCAGCTGTTCTCACATTTACAATGGAAGCCAAATGCTACATAGGTACCAGAACTGGTTTGCAGCAGTAAAAATCACTAAAGAGTAGATTGCCTAATTGATTTACTTTACAGCAACCTAAGGCAGAGACAAGTAACTTCCTCCTGCTACCCTGCCCTAAGTTATTGGAGTTGAGACATACACCTCAAAATTACTGACTGGTTTAAGAATCATGATTTTTGAATGATAGGAATGGATCCTGTTGCTACACCTTTTACCCTGTGGTTGGACCAAACATCTTACTGCAATTCTTCTAACAATTCAAAACACATCTCATGGCTAATACCATGTGACCTATTTTAAATTCCTCTATAGTAATTTGACATCCAAAATGCTCTCTACGTCCTATTTTTTATTAGCTGCATTTTCAAAGATAGCTTTGTGCAACTAAATAATTCATCGTTTTTTAGTATAAGATAGTGCTTTTAAAAATACAGATACAGGGGAAGTGGTGGTGTACTTTACACCCTAAAAATGTGTTTGCAAGACATTCATATTCTTCACTTGGGTTGACCAGAAAGTGCAAATATAGACCCATTTATCACACTCTCAAATTCTACATGTTGCTTTAAATGCTGATTTTTATTGCAAAGGCTTTAATTCCCCAAATGGAAGCACTAAGCACCAGCCCATTTTGTTTCTGGCAAAACTGGAGGAAAGCTTATTTCAAATTTCTAATTAAAATTCTTTCTTGCTGCGTAAGGAGCCCTGATGGGATTCCTCAGGGTAGTTGGATGGCTTTCTGATTGAATTACAACCAGCCCAATTGCGTGAATATTTCATTTAAATGTTGTGAACTGAAAACAGCAATTAACGACAACCTGAATAATAAAAAGCACTACTTTACCTTCAATCCTCTCCCACAGCTGACTCAATTTAAATGCTTAGTCACTAGGAAAAAAAACCAAACAAACAACCCAAACCAAAACAAACAAAACCCTCAAACACATCCAGAAACAAAAAAGCCAAGCAAGGGTCACTTTGTGGGAAGAGGAGACATCTACAGTCCTCATCCTAGAAGTCAGAAACACTTTGCCTGGAGCTGATGACTGTGTATGTGACACTGTTGCAGACCTGCCCTCACTGTGTTTCTGACCTGCCATTTATTCAATATTCTACACTGGGGTGCCTGTCCAATCTCACTGAAGATAATTTCATGCTATTGTCTCACCTTTAGCATCATCAGCAGCAATTTTTTTTTTTTTGTTAGTAGAGAACCACACTACCCATAGATACGCTGGGGAACATTTGCTAATCTGGTTAAAAATTCTGAAACGATCAGATTGGACAAACCCTCCCAGCCCTACACATGACCTTCTGAGTGAATTACCCACATTTACAAATTAACTTTAGGCCAGGGCAATTAGGAGTGATCCAGCTGTGTCTAATTGCCTGGCTAGATTATAAATATGTCCCAAAGAATACAGTAATATGAGCTGATACTTAGGAAGAAAATATGAGAATTTGGGGAGAATTATAGTAAAACTAAATGTGGGATGACATGCAATTTCTTCTGTTACGTTCTAGAAAGCCACTATTGTATGCACCCTGCCTTCAGATAATCTGCTCAAATCTAAAAATTAAAAAGCTCATGAGAATTAGTCTAAATCTGGCCCAAGTTCCGCTGTTTCAAAAATATTCTTAGGAAGTGATGACTGATTGGACCTTGGCAACCAGAAGAAAATAAGTTGATTAATTATAATCTTTACTGGTATTTATTAGTGATCTACAGTGCTTAAATTACTGACTTGATTATCATAATTGCAACAGCATAGTGACTAAATCAGGAGAAGTTATTACTAGGGCTAATGTGTTCCTATTATAGAGTTTTCTATGGCTGTACCAATATCCATAGTCCATAATAAAATCCCTCCTTCCTACATTAGGAACTGCTCAAGTTAAGCTAGGACAGATATACTGGAAAAACAAACAAACAAAACCCAGAGTCATTGAAAAAGAGAGGAAAGAAACCCACAACTTAATTAGTCTTGTGAAGCAGCCATGATGATTTCATATGTGAAATGGAGTCAGCACAAAGCATCGCATGAGGATCAATGTGACAAGCCTCAGATGCAATGATACAGCTATATTCTGGCAGCTGCAAACTGTTCTGGCTCTCTCTGTCCCTTGTCAGCACAGAAGAAGATCTTTCACTTTGTCTTATTAGTGTGATATTATCTCATGGGCTGATTGTTCCACAGAAAAATGAGCTACTCCATTTCAGTATTCCTCAAACTGATTTGCAGTTGGAAATACATCAAAATTGCATTTACTTGCTAATGATGCTATTTTTCTAGATTTTGGAGCTTTCTTCTTGGTAGCAAAAATCTGTAGATGATCACAAATTTTAATAATATAACTTAATGTCTATATTTATATAGTTATAATTTGTCAAATACAATTTGAATCATGTTTTGCATATTACTTATTTGCAGTTTATTGTTCTTTTTCTACAGACTAATCTTCGTACTTTAAAGGAATTTCCCCCTCTCCTTGTGCAGTTCTTCCTTTGTTTTTGAGCTACTATCCTCACACTAGGAGCAGTTCTCTCAAGTGTACTCTGCCTGAATTTCACATTCTAGTTTTTGTTCCAAACAAATCCAAATCTGAAATCAAAGCTCAGCTGGAAGCAATATGGCTTGGATTTCAGGCAGGGTCCTCACAATTAAACATAAGGGTTTATGTTTTTGGTGCAAGTGTGTGAGTCAACTTTGGTACTGCTAGACTAAGCCACAAACAGTCTTAGATGACAAAAAGAAAATCAGTTTGTAAGCTGGAAACTAGCTCAGACCAAAATCTCCACAGGTTAGGTCCATGCAGTGAGCTAAACTGCATTTCAAATCATCCTTCAGCTCTAACACTGAGCTCAAACTTCCACCAACACTGGAAGCATTCAGACTGGATTTGGATATTATACCTACGAACAACTTCAGAACAGTCCTGAGGAAATGTTTAACAATGGATCCAGTTTTATTTCATGCCATTTGCATTTGAAAAATGTCCTGGGAAATCAGTTTGGTTCAAGGCAGAGTTTGGCTTCTAGGGAAAAGAGAGGAAATATAGATGGACAGGTAGGAGGACAAATTTTAAGTTTCATTCTAGAACCAAAAATAGCTAACTTATTTTTCTCTGTTCTGAAATGTAAAATAATAATAAAAAAAGCCCCCTGGATTTAAACTCCTTTAAAGTGTGTGGGCCCTAAGTTGATGTTAAAATTGGTATTTGAGCTGTAAGTTATAATTGGTGGCTCAGTCTGTTTAAGTGAAAACTTGATACCAGTTTGTTGCCTTTGCACACACCTGAGATCAGTGAAAGTCCCAATCTGACTGTGCATTCAGATTTTGTGACTGTTAGGTTGACTGATTTTTTTTTTTCTTTTTCTGTGTGTGTTGTTTTAAATTTTGAAGAAGGGTTTTTTTTTTATGGTACTAAAAGAATCATTACCTTAATTGTGATTTTAAGTATCATTTCCCTAGAAATGTGGGGGGCTGGAGCCAAATCTCAATGTAATCTACATGTGCCAGAAGTTCAAGGAAGGAGGTTGAAACTATGGTTTTCATCAGCACAACTAGACTGATCTGTTTAAGAGGAGGCTCATTCACTCCAAGACTGATGTTTGTCAGAACTGTGTGGGCTTCAGTCATCCACGCTAGCACAATTTAGCTTTAACCAGCCCTTTATAATGATAATATTCAGGCTGTGTTCAGGCAGGTGATCCTTCATCTCTCCTTAGCACCGGTGAGGCCACAGCCTGAGTGATATCTCCAGTTTTGGGTGCTCCAAAATGAGAAAGACATCAACTTCCTGGAAAGACAGGTACTGACTGTAACAACTATCATACAAGGAGAGACTGAGAGAACTGAGAATGTTTATCCTAGAGAAGTCTCACTAGGGATCTTATCAAATGTGTATAAATACCTGATAGGAGGAAGTTGAGATGACAGACCCAGAATCTTCTCAGTGCCTAATGGGGAGCATGAGAGGCAGTGGGAACAAACTGAAAAACAGGAAAACTCTTCTTCAGCTGTGATGGTGGTTAAACATCTGAATAGTGTTTCTCAGTACAAGAAAGATGCAGGATGTTGAAGCAGGTCCGGAGGAGGGCCACAAAAATGATCAGAGGGTTGGAACACCTCTCCTGTGAGTACAGGCTAAGAGACTTGGGGTCATTCACTCTGGAGAAGAGAAAACTCCAGGGAGATCTGATTGTTGCTTTTCAGTGCTAAAAGGGGGCCTACAAGAAAGATGGGAACAGACATTTTAGTAGGCCCTCTTATGGTAGGTCAAGTGGCAAAGATTTTAAATTAAGAGGGTAGATTCAAACTAGATATAGGGAAGAATTTTTTTTTTTCAAGAAGAGGGCAGTGAAACACGGAAACAGGATGCTAAAGGAGGTGGTGGATGCCCCATTCCTGGAGACACCCCAGGTCAGGTTGGACTGGGCTCTGAGCAACCTGATCTAGTAGATGTTCCTGCTTACTGCAAGGGTTTGGACTAGATGACCTCTGAAGGTTCCTGCCTACCCAAACCATTTCAGGTTTCTGTGATTCCATAACAGCTTGTCCTGAGAAACTGTGGAGACTTCATCCTCAGAGACATTCAAAACCCACAGACATGGTTCTTGGCAGCTTGCTCAAATTAGCCCCGATTTAGTCTGGAATGGTTCAACTAGATGATCTCCAGAAGTTTCTTCCATCCACAGTAACTCTGTGCTACCTGTCAATGAACAGCAAGCTGTGCATGGGCTTATGCCAACAGCTCATATGGTTATCCTTGGGATGGAAATCCTACTGGAAACTTTCCCACCAGTGAAGTTACATGGATTACAAGGAGGGGGGTAGGCAAGGTAGAGAGGGTAGAGAGGTACTTACCTCCCATTACCAGAAATCAACCTGCCATCACTGCCAAACTGAATTTTTCTAGCTGTAGTAGATGGGCTCGTATACAAAGAGAAAATTATTTTTTGCCTAGATGGTGAAGAGCCTTGAAAATGCACTCTTACACATTATGAGAAGCTCTTTGAAGTGCACCACAGTTTTTAGTTTTGCTCTGGAACTGTTTTACTAAGTTCAAATTCCCAACCCCCACATTATGTTTTTGTTCCCTGTGGTATTGGACTTTATGACTTTAAAATTGTGCTGAAGGAACAGTGTAAGGCTAAAGCCTTATTTCTAAAGAGAACTGGCTTAAAGATTTGCCAGTTTGTTTTTCCTATGGAAAACATTTTCATCAATCTTTACATTTAAGCTATTTCAAAGAAATTTCATTTTGGAAACACAGGTGAAACATTTAAAGAATTTGACATTTTTGAGAAGACAGCATTTTGATTTTGCTCCAAAACAACATGTCTAAATTGAACTAATTTTAAAAGTTTCACAAAATTCATAGGAGGTCAAATTAGGGTGACAGGTTTTGATTTTAATGAAAGCCAAGATAATTTAATTTTCCAAAGACCTCAGAGCTTTTATACATGAATTTCACTTTACAGCAAACCTAAAATGTCTTCTTTTGTTTGAAAATATAAGAAAATACATTATTTGGAGATCACAAAACTTTTCCCTAAATAAAAAGACTGCAAGTAAATTCGTATTTCTTTCATAACAAAAGATACTGCATTTATGTCATTAGATTGCTGTTTCAAAAATGTGCTGTCACAAATACAAATTCTTATAACTCATCATAATTGTAACAATTCACCAGAAGTATCCCATTATTGAGTATGTACAGGTATATCTTTTTTAAATCTGCACTTCTCACATCCTTCCAGGTGTTGAATAATCTAATTATTTTCTAGTTGAATTTAGAATTCTTGGAATTACAGAGTATGAAGACCCATGATTACTCTCGAATGTCTCTCCAATTTTACATGGCTGCAGTCCTTTATCTATTCTGATTAACTATATTCCTGCTAGCTAGGCAAATTTGTTTGTCTGCAGAAAAGCTGCAGGTTAAAAGTATAAAAAAAGGCAAGATGGGCAACCCCCTCTGTCTTACATGCAGCAGGAACCTATCTTATTAGATACAGATTTTAGCATTTTTATTTGTTGAAATGAGTCAGAGCCAGCTGGACAGCTGTAATTCCACAGCCCAGTTGGAAGTTCTAGTGAAAATACCTAATCTCTCTTTTCACTGTATAAATAGAAACCTAGGCAAACTAAATGTAAAAAATCGCATAATGATTATCATAACTTATAAAAGTAGATTACACCATGCTTTTGTTCAATTTTTATAAATAAGGAGATAACAGAGAAGTTAATTTAAGGGGAAAAAATGGTCACCACACATTATTTATTTCTCTGCTTCCCAGCATATAATACTAGCTCAGTTAGAAGGAAAAATTATGTGAAATGCTGAACTATCAAGGCTGTAATGTGAACATTTCCAAAGTCTGTAATGTACTATCAGCTACATACAGGGACCCAACTATTTAAGTATCAGTTTAAAGACATAAATCCACAGCTGAGAGCTTCAACACCGCTGTCCAGCTGTCACTCTGGAGATAACTAAGTCATGTGCTACTTTGTGTTTTCCACTAGACAGGCACAATGAGTCCTGGTGGTGATTAAGCTGCTTGGTGTAGAGTTCCTGGGCATCCTCCACCTGACATATTTCTGTTCCTGGCTTGAAAAAAATGACCCAATTAGATATTTGTGGATCAACTACTCCACCTGCCTTTGACTCACCAGAAAACATGTGCCATGTGGGTTGTTTTCCTTTTATCCAGTATCTCCATCACTGAAATATTCACCTGCATGATTTAGTAAATAGAACTGGTCACCTTTCTGTCAAAAAAAGTATCAATCAGTAGCTTTCAGATTTTTTCCCACTGTGGTCAGTAGCTATGAATGTCAGTGTGTTTCACCTTTGTCCCATTCTCAAGACAATTTCTATTCATACCCTCTTCATACTTAGCCCTCCTGAAGGTGTACAGCCCAATGTGCAAGATCATTTCTGCCCCTGAACAGCACCTACACTGAGGTGTCAGTGAGAACTGTGTTTTGCAGCTGTGCCACGTATCTCCTCTCCTCTCCCATGGCCTTTTTACAGCATTGCTGATTTGCATATTTTCTTCATGGAACAATTTTTGACAGGATGGAGACACTGGATGAGAAAAGGAAAGTCTCCAGAATCTCAGTCACATCAAGACACTCAGTCCATATAGCAGCTACTTCAAACCTCACTGTCTTCAGTCTGCCAGCTGCAAAACACTCCTGAACAGCCTAACACTTTACAGACAAACCCCAAAATTGTGTCAGGACCAATTTCACTGAAAGGGTGGCCAGGCATTGGAACAGTCTGCCCAGGGAAGTGGGGAAATCCCATCCCTGGAAGTGTTCAAAAGGCATGTGGATGTGGCACTTGGGACATGGTTTAGTGGTGAACAAAATGGTGCTACGTTTACAGTTGGACTCAATGATCTTTGAAATTTTTTCCAACCTCAATGATTCTATGAGTCTATGATTCCTAGCCACTTGCAGTGCATCAGGTGACAGTATCCAGACAACTCAAGGAAAATAGACCCAACCATTACCCAGTGTTAGGATGTAAATCACTAAGCAAGCTTAGCAAGATTTATGTTTCTCTTTATTCTCATTAAATACGCACATCACTGTATTCTATTTAAAGTGTCTATCAGGCATGTTGTAGTTCTAATGCATTTGACACAATTTATTTTATAAATGAAATTTGGAATTTCCCCAGGTAAGGATTGGGTTTCCTTCTAATTAGTTTTGGAACCATTTGTACAGGTTAAATTGTACTTACATGGATTTCATTGTTTAAAAAAAGGAAAGCTATTCGATTTTAACTTGAATAACAGTATTTAATTTTATAGATTCTTGCTTAGAAGTATAAGAGGTGAAAGGAAGATAAAACCTGTTTATATGCTAGTGTGTCTTTCCCAAAGCCACAGGTTTGATAATGCTTTTAGACAAGAGTAGTGAGTTCATATCCCAAGGGCATGCAAACTGTTTTTCAGTGTTTTCTTGACTTTTAGAAGAGGCAGAATAGAGTGGATCACAATGCACAACATTTTTTGATTTATCTTGAGGTTTAGATTATATGGATTCTGTATGAGAAGTTATCATGTACCTTACATACTGCAAATCAACTGCTGTGTGAAAAGTATTTCAGAGGAAATAGCTCACAACCTGGAGTCTATTCAACAAAGTCCAATCAACTCCCCTCCTGCCCCAGTCCTAATCAAAAAGACCCAAACCTACTGGAAACACACTGACAATCTGAAACAGAGCGACCTGCCCCTCTGACTTCGAATAAATTGCTTTCTTAGTATGCTGTGCTGTGGTTTTCACTTCAAAAAAAGATTGGAGTATTCCCAAATAGCTTTTCAATTATAAAAGAATTCTTGGTCTAGCAGCCAGGAGACTTGGAGGTTGGAGGTTAAGGAAACACATCTATTACAGAAGACCCGAGTATGCAGTAATTAAATGCCACAACTGAATCACAACTAGATGAAATCTCAGCTCATGTTGCATACACACAACGGTATTCCTGCTCATATAGCACAATACACATTTTTGTCATAACTGAGTAATTTTGCTTCATGCTGCAGCACTTCTTATTAAGAACACTTGCAGAGAAATCATCTGGGAAACCAAAATGAAAGTGTACACTGATCATGAATTCTTCTCCTTTTCCTTTTTTTTTTTTTTTTTTTTTTAATTTCCTTTCTACTCAAAAGATGGATATCTTGCCAAGTATGTCCACAAACACCATCACACATGAAACACTGATGCAACTGGGAAAGGAGTATGAGCTTCTTAAAGGTAAGGACTCAGGAGCTCAGATATCTAGTTTTGCTCTTTTATTATCACAGAATCATAGAATGGCTTGGGTTGGATTGGACCTCAAAGATCACCCAGTTCCAAATCCACTGCCATGGGCAGGGACATCTTTCTCTAGACCATTCAGCTTTCAACAGTTCCAGGGCTGGAGCATCCACAAGCTTTTTAGGCAACTTGTTCCATTGTCTCTCACCATGCTTACAGTGAAGAAATTCTTTCTAACATCCAATCTAAACCCACCTTCTTTCAGTTGAAGGCCATTCCTCCTTGTCCTGTCACTATTGGCCCTTGTATAAAGTCCAACTTTCATTAATTCTCCATCTTTACAATTAATTTTATTTATTACAGTATTTGTCTTGGAGCTGTCCAGAAACAGCACACCTGTTTTTGCTGAGCATTTTAACACAGAACAATTGAGGTAATTTCTTTATGGTGAAACTCAGGAGAGAGCCAAGCTGAATTTCCAAACTTTGCATTTATTACATACTGGGAAATCATATAAACAATCATTTAGAAATAAGCTGATTTTTATTCAATTAAATTAACTCAGCCTAAGTGTAGCATTAGTGTAGTGCCAGTTTGTTATAGCCACAAAAATATCAAATTAAAGTACAGCATTCATAATCACGTTTATCCCAAACCCAGCCTTTTTTTATAGCCCTGGAACTCCTACCATATTTTAAGTGATGGACAAGTAATTGGAACTTGTGGTCTACTCTTCTATTTTCCAAATAAGAAGTATTAGGGTTTTGTTGCTAACACAACTCTCAGCTACATACCATATGTCCAGTTTTAGATAGCAAAACACCATGCTAACAAGAATTTACAGTACGGGAGGGGTCTTGTAATCAAAAATCCAACACAAAATTCACCTTTTAGATATGCTTAGAAAAAGAGAACAGAGGAAAGGTACACAGGACTATGGTTGCAAATGGCAAAGCTGTTATGTTAGGTACCGCTGCAGTTTTCTTTTTCACTGGCCCTATGTCTCTATGTCCCTCTTTTTCTTTCTTTTTGATACTGGCCACTCAGCATGACACAAACTGAGAGCCTCTCGTCTTGCTGCTAAGTCCTGGTAGGAGTGTGCAATGCGTCATACTTCTCTGCAATTTTTGGCATTCTCAGAGCACATCTTCCCCTCACAGACAGCAGAGAAATAAAGTGCCCCACCCTAAACGTAGTATTGAAACAGAATGTATTCCTTCCCCACACAGGAGACACAAATGCAAGCTTGCCCAGCCTCAAGTAAAGATGTGAAGTTGGTTCACCAGTGTACTCTAAGTTTCAGGATATTCAGTTGGGATCTCAACACCTTCTGTAGAAGTTCTTTCATTTGCCATAAAAATACCCAAATAGGGACTGATAAGCAACGGAATCTTCAAAATAAGGCTTGGATCAGCTGTACTAGAAATATTCTTGACTTGTTGCATCTTGTCAAATCAAACTAGAGGCAGACTTAGCTAGCAACTATAAGATATTTTGGGGCAGGGTACTGTCTCCTGGGTAATGCATCTATCTTTGTATCAAATTAAGGAGAGAAAAAAATTAATTTTTGTCTCTCACCCAAAAATATGTATGTTTTACATGTAAGCTGTTAAGTCTAAGTGTGGCACTGGTGTGCATCTCTCTTTTTTATTTGATGAAAGGGCTATGAAGTTGGGTGGGATATTTCCCTGACCCTTGAGGTTAGATATCTGGCCTGGAAAGAGTGGTTCAAGAAAACATGATTGGAAAGATTCCTGGGGAATTTCCTATTTCTTGTGAATCCTGTCAGTATGCTGCCTTCCTATACAATACCCTGAAATGTTACCCTGAGCTCTTACTAGGCTCACATTAAAAAAATGAAGCTCCCACAGTCACTATAAAATGACATGCCTGCATTACTAAGTAGCATTATTCTAATGATAAAACTGTGCAAACCAAGTGTTTTTAATAATTTGCATAAATACATAAATAAATGAAACAATCAACATCTTGATGTTGTTTTCCACATTGCAGAGCACAATCTTGATTTGTATCTATTTCATCTGGCTCAAGTTTGGTTGCTTTTTATATTCAAGATTGCTAGGCAAGCTCAGCAACAAAAGGATATGGGGGAAAGTTAGTTTTGTAGTTCTTATTTGACCTGAAGAAAAACAAGACCTGACATCTGATGGAGGGTATTCATCTTAAAGAAAAGTTTTTTTAATGCACAAAATCCTCAGTGAGCGTCAGGCAGCACAGCTCCTCTGCAGCAAATGCTCATTTGTGCCATCTGAGACCACAGGCTACAGAGTACTTTTCTCTGGGCTCCCATGCTGTACCTCCCCACCTCCTGTCACAAAGGCTGCATTGCTAAAAGCATCAGTTGAGAACCCAGGAGATTTTGGATGTCCCAGTATATTTAAAATCCAGTTTAATCTTAGAATGTAGATGGAGGATAAACACAAAGCTTTGTTTGATTCTTTGAAAATCTCTGGGGACTGTGTAATTCCACCAACATTTGAACAATACTAATCTGTAGAAAAAAAATCAGGGGGAGAAAAACTCACTTCAATTCCTCCACTTCTGAGCATTGTGTTGAGAACGAGGCTTAAAGTCAGAGGCACACATCCAATTTATTTGAATTTCAATTACACTGTGTCTTTCCCATCTCAAATCTGACAAAGCTGAGGGCATGTGAGAAGCAATGTTTCACATAAAAAAGAGTTTCATACAAAATACTCATAGCTTCACAAATATATGAGCAACCCTGAGGAACTCTAAATAACTAGATCTTATTTTAGCCCATGGAGAAAGAAACTCAGCAATTCTGCTCAGATATGGTGCATATTTTCCTCAGCACCCACAAATATACACCCACTTAAATAAGATCTTTTCTCCTCACTCTAACAGAACATTTTTGGTACCTCTTGGACATGCAGCTGTTACACACTCTGTATCCCATTCCCCTCTTAAAAGCAATGATAGTTCAATGTCTCAAGGAAATTATAAAATCAATCTGCTTATCCTAGCAAGGGAAGAGAATAATGGAAGCTCTTTCAAACTAATTTGCACTAGCAAAGCCAACTAGTCCTTTCTCTGATGTTTTAATTAAATGTATTCCTCCATCTAATTTCACTCTAGAAAAATGAGGAATGTGGCACTGGGACATGAACATATTTTATTTTACATAGGCACACATGATTTAGAAAGTAGATTTTACATGCTACTGGCATTAGTGGCACATGTTCCTGCTAATAATAAATCCAGCCCTTTTCTGGAATATTCAGCCATATTAAAGCACAGGTTTGGATAGAGGGCCCTGCCCAGACACCTTGGATTGGGCTGTGATCTGGATTTGTTGTCTAATTTTGTGGCTAAAAACAGACTCTTGATACCTTAATCACTTTAACAAATCCATACGTGACAGAACTGAGCTGCACATATTGTCTATCACTGGCAGGCTTCCATAATCATCTCCCTTAAAGACAAGATTTCTCAAAATGAGGCAGAAGAGAAATTTTGTCAGATGCTTACTACCTTTCAACAGAGTACTGCTGCTTATCTGCATCATGCTGTCTATTCCAACATGAATAAAGTTATATTATATCCAGTGTCTGAACATAAAATGTTTCCCGTTGCAAGGCTTTATGAATGGTTTTAATCTCATTACTGAATAATTCAACCCCAGCTAGAGAGACATTTTAGAGAATGGTCCTATGAAAAGTCTTTGTAGTCTTCTGCAGCATTACATCTATTAGACTCTCTTACTTGAAACTGTGATTACAGTTCCGTGGAGTAAGAAACAGATGTTTCTGTCCCAGCAAAATCCTGCTCAGCCTTAAGAAGATGCTAATGTACACTGATTCATAGTCAGATCAAAATGTGCTACGTGAGATCACCTGACTATTAGCTTGCAGCATGAAATAAATATAACAGTTTAAAGGATACTATTTTCTGTCTATAAGAAAAGTATATACATCAGTCATCTCAAATGAAAATGGGAGGGAGAAAGAAGAGAAAAAAAATCTATAACTATATATATATATATATATATATATATATATATTTAAATGAATCTATGCCAGAACAGTTTGTGAACCAGAGAAACTATCATAAAGCCCTCTTCATTTGTAACCTTTCCTGGTTTCTCCAGTCGCTGCAATTACTGGGGAGAAAATCTTCTGTAGTGCACACCACACTGTCTTGTTGGCATTTTCTGGATTATGGCATAAGGCATGCATTAGCACCACTTCTAACAGCTTTTGTGGAGTGCTCCCTTCCTCAAGACACGTTGGTGACAACAGGCTGGTTTTAGTGGAAGCTGGTGCTGGAAGCAGGGAGGCCTCCCTTATCACTTTGCTAAGGGCAGTCAGTATTCACCAGGCATGCATCCATTTTCAGAATTTGCTCATTAAGACCACTTCATGCCTGAATTCAGAGACTGAAAGCTAGTACAAACTTATTAAAAGCTCTCTTTTAACTGCTGCAACAACTGAAAGCTACTTGAGGGCTTATATAGATGTACACTACTAAAAATAAAGAACAGAGTTAAATGAAGAGCAGAAGAGATATGATTTTGGTTCATTCAGAAACAAAGTGTTGAACACATCTATTAAATGAACCTACTTAATGCAGCTAAGTAATGCAAATGCCTAGAAAGTATATTAGCAGACACCCCTATAACTGACTTGATTTTTTTCTGCAAGTTCACAGTGTCATATTCCCTTTGCTAAGCCAGAAGTTGCTGTATAAAACAGCATCTAAATTAAGCACTGTATAAGAAATGTCACTAATAGCTTTTAAATACAAAATGTGTGGGAAACGCAATCAACGCCAAGTTGATTCTAAAGTTGAGAAGTGGGGAGATAAAGATACTGGGGTAGGAATCAAAAAGAGGTTTAAACAGCATTGTATTTCTTCAGGGATTCCAGCTGTATTCACTCTAAGAAAATTTACAGCACTTGGAAGCCCTTCCAGTATCTAATATTGCTGTAAGAAATAATCTGAAGAAGATTTAATGAAGCTGCTGTGGCAATCAAGATCTACTGAAAGCAGTTCTTTCTGGTTGTGAAGATAAAAATCCAGTTTAGGAATATATCCAAACTTTCATATGGTAAACATAAAATTTAACAATATTTTGAGACAGAAGGAGATAACTCTTACTAACTTTCATGTGTGTTTTTAGAACAATTAACCATAAAGTCTCAAATGAGTGATTTTGGGGATATATTGGTTTAGATTTCCCAAACTTCATGTGTATCTCTGTCAATAAGTTGGAAATTTTTTCAAGCTCACATTTTCTGATGGTGTTTTACATTTTCTGGTCCCAGAAGAATCAGGCTTGGCATTTTTTATGTGTAAGTGAAATCATAGCGATAATTGTTGTCACAGAAAGCAGAAGCAGGGGACCACATACCTCAAAAACAAAATTAATCCAGATTTGTTTTGCAAATTTGAGCACGAGGTCTACCTCTTTGCCTGACTGAGTTATTCAGTTTCAACTACATTTTTTTTCAAGTTTCTGCAAAACAATTTTAATTTCCTCCAAAGAGACTGTGTTCCTCAAACACAGAACTGGTTCGTCAAAACCAAATGTTTTTAACTCTCTCAGCTTTTTGTTTGATATAGGAGAGTAGAATGTGACTCAATAGACTTATATCTTAGGCAAATGAAAATAGGGTTTTATGTAGGTGTTTTTAAACTACCAAATCAAAGCAAGCAGTCAGCAAAACACAGCATGCAGAAAATGAGTTTCCTCATTTGCCAATTAAGAAGAAGACTGAATGGTGAGAGCATTTTCAGGTTATCTGGCAATATTTATAACTATTTAAAGCACAAAGGAAAGGCGGGTGAAGCAAGCATGGGACAGAGGTTATAAAATTACAGCTGTATTAAAGTCCTTCATCCAATTAGGCACATAAATTGGTGCTGCAGATTTCATCTGAAAAAGTTACCTCACTTAATATCAAGCGATCAAAAGAATTTAATGGTAAAGCAGATCTCCCCCTGTCCTCTCCACCCCCCTCAACAAAATGACCTCTCTGCAAAATTGAGCAGCCATGTCCACATTTCTTAGCTGTCATCTCAGCTCAGAAGGAATGAGCTTGTTCTCTCACTTCTGACACTCCCCTAGCAGGATTCTGAAAAGATCCAAATTAAATCAACCCAAGCAGATACAAACTGCAAACAAAACACTACACCCAGTCCTGGTTCCATAAAGAAGTGTACTCCAGGATCCACTCTCACAAACATCTGTCCTAAATAGTTTTGTCAAAAACAGCTTAATATTGCCCAAAACCAAAGAAAAACCCTTCAAAAACTTGTTCTGTTTGACCTCCTTGAATAATCTCTTGTACTACTGGCTGCCTCTTGCAGAATTATTTGGCCTATCTTGCATTGGTCACTCAGCGTTTTCTCCTTATGGTATTTTTGATAAAGATTTCCTCCCTCAGTCTTGGAAATGAATTAATAAAGCTGTGACCAAGTTCCATTCCTAATCTATTAAATCCTTCCTTCCTTTTCAGGGACTTATATACAGGCAGGAACTCTCCTCTGTCTGGAGTTTAACACTTACACGTACTCTCCAAGAGATTTTTCCCTTCCAGTTACTCAATGCACTATTCAAATATTATATTTCCAGCCTCAGTTCTAATTCGGGTTGACAATAACAATCTTTCTTTGACCTTTCCCTCCAGGAACTTATCCCAGTTATCCCCAAGGCAATACAAGGGACAGGCCATTATGGAGCTGGGACAAAGTGCTTCGTTAGAGTTCAGTGCCTGAATCAGCAGTATGCCAGCTTAACGAGCTGACACAAATTATTGTGCCTTTCTGGAAACAAGTGGCCTTCTTGTCTCAGGAGACCAATGTGAAGTGACATATTGAGGCAGTACTGGCATTTCCATCATCACTGCTCCCAGAGCTTGAGCCTAAGGACAAGGGTACTACTCATCTAAACAATGTGCATCAGTACATAAAGCCATGCAAAATTTGCCAAGTCATAGTAATAAGACATCACTTTGACTCTTTTTGAGCCATGGGTTAAGGTAACTGAAGGAAGCTGTAAAATGAAATTATGTTTGTTACATCAATTTTTACATGGGACTCTGTGTCTTCTCCTTGCACAGGCCTGGAATCATGAATAAAACCAGGGAAGCAAAAAAGGAAATTCAGCCATTTTCCTCATTTCCACCATTGCTTGCCTTCATCTCATCCTTTCCAGGTACTTTGGTACCTATCTCAGTCCAGGTAGGACAATGGTGACAGAGAAAGAGATGTGTTTGTGGGCTAACAGTCCAGTCTTTGGTCATTTCATGCCAGTGTCAGTGTCTAGGACTTCCTGACCTACAAGATGCTGAGCATCTGGTACTACATCCTGTGGGTATCCCAGGGAACACAAACTGTTGTAGCATCAGGCCTAATATGTAAAATAAATTCACTTCAGTGTGAAAGCAATTGGAGATATCAATGAGCTGCAGGTATTCAGGTGGGCAAATCAGATGGGCAGAATCAGTCTCCTTGTGACAAAATCTTTATTTAATTGCAAAGAAACTTTGCATAAAAGTAGGAAAACCACAGTTTAATCTACTTTGGGTTTATGCCAGTGTGCCTCCACTGGTAGGACAGAACTCAGGAGAAATGGAAGGAAGGAATAGAAGGAAAATGTGTCAAATCCAGACTTTTTTTTTATAACATCACCTTCCAATTGCTTTTAAGGTTGTTTTTGTACCCTATTTTTCCCACCTTACTTCACAAAGAGGAACACAAAACAGCAGACCACAGAGGTTTTGCCAGACAGCTTGCTGTTCCCAGAGAGAAGGTATCTGGCATCTTAGTGTAACAAAAGAGACCACCCCAACAGAAAAAAAATCCCTAAAGGCACAAACATCAGTCAGATAAGAAGACTGGAACAGTGGAGCACTCTTACTACAAAGAAACAGACATTAGTGCTAACGTTGAGTAATGTCTCTGTGCCTTCCAAATGCTTAGGCCCCGCTGTGCCACACTCAGACCCCAGGAGTGTCTTCAGTATTTTGCCTTCCTCACTGTTGGTCATTTGGTGAGATAGGAGCAAGGAGGCTGCTGATCCACTGAGCAATGGACAACTGAACAATTTTTATTATTATCAATTCCCTCTTTAGCCCTTTCAGCCTTTTCAGCTCTCAACAGGTGCTGCCAGCAGACAAGAAAGCAATTTAAAAATCTTCAGTCTGTCTTGGATAAATACAGGAAAATAATGCTACATTTTAGTAGTCTACTCAGAATTCAACTCCCAGCTAAAATGTATTTCACTGCAGTCTACTGCAGTTCTTTCTGACACTGGAAACCCAACTGAAAATGGCCCCTGTCCTCCTGGTGTATTCCAACCCTTCAAGGACCCAGTGCTGACAGGTACCTCTGCATGATTTTTGTTCTGAACCAAGTGCAGAATTAGTCTTTGGTATTTTCTAAATCACAATCATTCTATTCTATTCCTCTTGGCCCCTTCCACCTCTGAGGTGGAGGCTCCCCAGCACTTCTCTAGAACCATGAGACAATAATTCTTCATTTAAAATTATGTTTTTCTCAGTCTGTTGAGCATGGCTTTTGCTGTACTGTGAGCCTACATAATACCTAGCAGAACAGGGAAATAGAATTGTTTATTCTGTCTGACATATAACAAGAAATTCAAGGTGTGTTAAGCAGAATGCCTGTGGAAACACGGGAAGCCAGAGCTATAGTTGATTCCTGCTCAGACTTTCCTCGTACCTGTGACCCTACAAAGCTGTGATTCAGCTGTGTTCCACTGCACAAAGAAAGGATTTACTGACACTGAACAACTGAGTGAGTATGCAGTGTCTGCACATCACCTGGTTTTAAATAACCCAGCTGGGGTATCAAGAGCAGCCTCCCTCTGTTAGCTTGGCACTCTACCCAGATGCTGTGCACTGAGCTCAGCAGGCACAGCTCAGCTCAGCTCAACTCAGGGCTAACACAGCTCTGCTGCTCTTTCTGGACCAGCACAAGCAGTTCTGCTTGGCCTCTCATGAGCTGCATCACTGCACCCAATGTGGCTCATCCACAGAGTTTGTTGCAGAATGGAATTATTCAGGCATAACTGAAGCTATATGGTTACACCAGTCCAGGATTAGCATCACAGGAGAAAGTGAGGAGAGCTGAAGTTTCATAGTGCTGGTCAGAAAGTGTTTCCATTAAATGCTTCATGAAAATTCACTGATATTCAGAGGTTCTTTGTGGGTCTTTTGTCATTTGGATTTTTTTTTGTTTTGGTTTGGGTTTTTTTGGGTGAGCAAGACTGCGCTTCCATGTTGTTTTTTTTTTTTAAATTTGCATCTTGAAAGCATTTCAAAGTAATCCAAACACTTTTGACCTTTTTGAAAATGAAGAATTCTCTTTTGCTTAACAGTGATTGCTTTAAAACTGAAGCAGTCAAAGTTTAAATAAAATATTTCACTTCAGCTGATACTTTGTTTTAGATTTTTTTATTCAAAAGCTTCAAACAAGTCTCACTTTGATACAGGAATATCTGATACAGTAATATCTGCAATCTCTGGCTTTCTCATCCTATCCTATTCAAACCAGTTCTGCTTGTCAAGAAAGAAATCAGATGCAGAGAGTTTGCTGAATCACTGTGCTATGTAGAAGAATCTATGAAGGATCCAGAAGGATCAGACAGAGGGTGAACTGCAGCAAGAGTAAAAGAGGTTCTGAGGCAATTGCTGGCTCAAGAGAAACTTGTTCAGCCTTAAAGTGTAAGGAATGAAAAGTACGTGGTTGGGTGAAAAACTGCAAGGAAGGAAAGGAATGAATATAATTGGGGAGGGGGTGAGTGGGTGTTGAAACTGGGGAGGAACACGTGAAAGTAAGTTCAGGCTGAAACTCCATGTCATTGCCAAAGGTAAGAGCAATTCCAGCCCATGCACTCTTTCAGGGAGGAAGACTTTATACCACAGGACAGTGCTTGACATGCTGCAGGATTACGTCTTCATTTAACTTATTTCCTAGTCAATGATATTCAAAGAGAACATGTCTTACAAGAAAGAGCTCATAAATCCAAATATTATGGTTAGAAACTTCCTTCAACCTTCAGTAAATTTAGCACTGGGTAAGAAGTTGCCAAATTGATAGCCCTGAGAAATGAAGCCCTAAATTTATCAAAGAGGAAGATATGCCAGAGATGGTGTAATTGCAGACCTTCTGCATTTCTTTGGAGGTCCTGATGGAGGATATTTAAGGCTGTGGAAGGAATTCAAGGCCTCTATCTCTGCAGAATCTGTCAACAAATGATCTCTTGGAGATTCACGTCTGCTAGAAGTTGAACAGAATTATCATCACTGCAGCATTCACAGAGCTGCAGTGAAGGTAATGGGGAAGAGGTGGCCCAGCTCTGGCTTCAAACCACAGAGTTGCTGCCTTCAATCCAGTAACAGATTTTTAATTCAAATTTCAGAATCTGAGATGTGCTCCTGCAAACTTCAGATCATCAGTGCATTAAATGAATGGAAATCCTTCCTCTACCTTGCCCTATTTTCTGAGCCCTCAAGGGAATTACTGGTGACATCCATAGTCTGCAGCATTGAAGAGATTATATCTCTCTTTTAGTTTAAGGTGGCAGGACCATATTCAGTGAGCTCAGGAAAGGTCTTGGAAGCCCTGTGGCCACCCCAGGGTCACAGGCAGAAGAGGCATGTGTCCTCTCTGCTCTTGAGAGGTACACAACAGTTTCTTGGATGAACAATTAACCCTACTCACAACTGATTGCAGCCTTTTGGAGAGTTTTCTTCTGTTTTTCCCTCATCAGTGTTTCTCAAATTGGTAGTGTTTTCATTATAAAATATTCACTTGTTTCAAGCTCTTAATCATCCAGATACCATTCCACTTTCATTTACATTTCAACCTTACATACCTTTCAACTTGCTTACTCCCCATTGTAACCTGACCAATGGCAAAAGTTGCAGAAGTCAGTGCCTGATTTTTACTGGCCTCATACAAATCTCTCCCTACAATGCCTTCTAGATACTTCCTACTCTGTGAAGCCTGCCCTGGAAACACATCCTAAACCCAGGCTCTTTACATCCAATGAAATTCTGCATTAATCTTGCTGTGCCTTGTTTCCCCAGATAAGCAGAGGAGCACTATCTCACTTCCACAGATAGGATTTTATGAGAATAAATACCCCATTTTTTAAAAACTATTTTGATTCTGTAGTGATCAGAGAATGCTAAATGAACCTAGCCTAAATCAAACCAATGCATATATACATTTGATTTCCTATCTCTTCCCTTCTCTCTTTCTTGCAACATTATTCTTTACTTATGGTGACAACATTGACATAAAAACCCATCACAGTGTGGTACTGGGGTCCAAGTACCTGTAAGAAGTAGGAGTTTGAGCAGTAAATATCTTGCTAATACAGCTTAAGGAAAGCACTCTCTCTCCCCTACAAGTAGGTAATGACAGACACTGGAAGTGATGCAGACAGCAAAGTTTGTGGAGAGTAGCTTCAAACAAAACAGTTTTTAGATTCCAATGCCTTCACCAGTTGTATATAACTTATCTTTTACGTTTTCTAGGAGTACCTTAACAGAAAACATGCAACAGATGAAAATAAAGTTTTGAGTTACCTAGAATTTGACTTCCAAAGCTCTTCTATGAGGGCAAAAAAATCTCACACCAATGTTTCAGCTGCAACTGGCCATGTTGATCTTGTAACAAGGTTTGATGAAAGCTCAAGCTCTCCCTCCCTTGAAGACTTTCAGATTCTGCTTCTGAGATTCATAAATTTCATATGCAAGCCATCATTGGGTTAGAATTTCTCCCCTTTATTGGTTCACCTGCTAGGACATAAGGGGATCTTACAGCAGAACCATTAGTAGAACCACTGAGGTCACTGATGACCAATCAAAGTTATTTGCTGCACCCTTTATTTCTCATCCCTACTGTAAACCTTTTATGCATGTGTGCCACCACAGCTTCAAATCAAACACAGTGTGAAGCAGACATAGCTCTTTGATCATTTATTATGTTTGGGAAGAATTTTCCCTTCTTAGCCAAATTTTTCCAGATTTTTCCAGATCACCCTGCAGTTCTGTGAGGCTTTTATCTTCTGAGTGTTTTTTGCCACAGTAAGTTGAGTTCTACTGTTGGAGCACAGAACCTGTCTTTCCTATAGGAACAAAACAATGTGAGACTTGAAATTCTGTCATTGAATGACTACACATTCACAGGGGAATCATAAGCAGTCCTTAAGATACTAAACCAAGAAAAATATATCAAAAAGAATTCACACTAGTATGGATTTCTTACACAGTATTTGAAATAGATCTTACTGCTTAATCCCAGTTTAGGATACCACTCTATTACCAGAGAGTATCTATTTTTTCCTCACTTTTGGGCTTTCTACAGTTTCTGTGATTTGGTTAGATTCTTTTTTGTTAAGCCATGCTGGCTGAGGTCAGTGCTTTTATAAGAGATCTTGGCAGGGAGTGTGGAAGTCAAAAGTCAACGAGGTGCAAACGATGACTGCATATCTGATCAGAGCGTGTTTTCTCTGTTTCTTATTTCTGAAGCAATGACACCCAAGAACATTATCCATTTAAACATTTTACTAAGGTCTTCTGTTATTGAAGACCTTGTGATGTACCCCAAGATTTGAAGACTTGCAGTTTTCCACACAGAGCTGTTATAATCATCTAGACTAAGAATTCTAAGCAGCAACGTTGCAGGATGTTTTAATCATGGTTTTTACCCAAATTTGTGCAAAACTGCTCTCTCCTGTATAAACTGGCTGTACTCTCTAACTGCTGTATTTTGGTGTCTACAGAAGCAATCTCTGTCAGGCTGTTGCAGGAGAACTAAATTTATAATATTTAGCTAACTCTACTTGCCTTCCACACCATGATTCTCATATGCCTCACTATCTATGGTGCATTTCCCCCTTCATATTACTGCAATGGTTGGGGAGCTGTTAATATGCAGATATATAAATAAGGACCTGAGGTACAGAAAATAGTGGCTCATCTGTAGTCACACAGACAGAGAGAGCTTAAATCAATACATTTTATTTCCTAGAAAAATACCTCAACCATTCTTCACTGATTCAGTAACAGTCCACTAAGGATTTAATAACAAAGCTAACAGCTAAGGCACTTGTATTCTTTTTCCAGCTGTAGGGAACTTGGAGGTTTCTGCTGCATTGACTTGTGTGTGCAACAACCCTGCATGTCACACGTTCTGAAGAATTTTTATTTCTTCCCCAAATTGTTCAGGTTGCCCAGTGTTTGAAAATCTGACTGTCATGCCTGGTTGCTCTTGTTCTTGAGCAGAAACAAGTAATGGCACTGTAAAATCTTTCAGAGAAGCTCAGACTCACAATAGACAGATTAATTTAGTTGGCTGTATTGCTTGCTCTGGACTTGGTGTCCAAATTTCAGGGAGGAGCAAGCAGCAGCAACCCTCCTACTAGAAGGCCCTAACACAGATCTCTGATTATAATAAGACAAGAGAGCCAGAGAGTAGGCAGTAAGAACTCTTTTCCAGGCTCTGGATTTGAGCATAAGGGTGATACAACAGACACTTTCCAACAAGGCTGAGCAGCCACAACTAGTCTCAGGCCACAGCTGAGCCCAAGCTGTGCAGTGGAGTGTAGCAGACTAAATTTGTTAGGCCAGGAGAGCTGTGCTTTCCCTGTGTCATGCTGCCTTTAAGTCCCTTGTCTTGAACACGCCACTGTCTCCATCACAATGAAACAGAAATGAAATTAATGCATTCATCCTAAACGGATTTACATAATTTGTTTTAGACATAGTATGTCATCTCCAGATGAAGGGAATAATGTAGAGAATACATCGTCTATTCTTCTTCACTGACAAAAGAGCCAAACTAGAAGTACAAAAGGAAGAGCAGACAGAGCAAACTGGAGCATACAAGCAAAAGAGACTTATCTAATAGTCTCTTCATTATTCTGAAAGCAAGCATCTAGTGCAGGCTTCTGGCACAAGCTGGATACCTGCTGAGAGTGGGCATGTTGAATTATTCATGCTTTTGGTTATAAATAATGCACTGCCTGCATATATCTAATTTAAATAGACCCATAAAGCCCAGTGGATTAGTGACTGCATGCTGCCTAAAAGTAACAGATCATCTAGCCAAAGTCTCTTGGCTATTACCTGCTCTCAGCAAGGCTCTTCTGGAGGATAGCATTTTAAAGAATGTTTTTCTGATGTTTTTGTTGATGCAGGGATAACATTCTGTATGTAAGAGATTAAGAAACTCAAATAGAAGTGCTGCACTGTACCAGGACACCATCTGTTTGGTAGTGCTCTTGCATAATTTTGCTGTATGGTCATCTCACAATGATGGTACTCTTCTGTCTAACAGTTAAGGAGACTTTGCATCTCATACTGCAGACATAGTAAAATAGTTGGTAGCCCTAAAAGGAGGAGACAATTGTACCTTGTGACAGTGGTTCTTAGGCATCATTCAAGCAACAAAAAGAATTAATGCACTTAAACTTTATATACCACATTGCTGAGGAATACAGGGTTCCTCTATGGAGGCACCAGCTCAAGCAGTTGTTCTTTGCTGCACCATGGTAAAATTACTTAAATGCAGACTGAGACCATGCTATGAAAAACCCAGGGTAGAGCCTGTGAGGAAATCTTGTCTGTATGAGTGTGGGGTGTCAGGGAATCAAGCAAGGGCCCTGTTGGGTCACAGGAGCTGCCCATTATGAAGGCACCAGCAGTGAAAGTATCTGGTGGTGGGAGCATGACTGCCAGAGTGCTCCTAAATGGTCAGACAGGGGAGTTTCCCTAACAGTGCTTCATAAAAACATACAGACTATATCCCTCACTTCTCTGTACTTGAATTTTGTCTATCAGTACCCACCTCCTGAATCTTCACTGTGACTGGCAGGTGTAATGGGACTGTACTGGCCTAAGAACCCTCCTGTTCCCAAGATAAGTCTCAAAGTAGGCTAGAATCAAGGGAAGTTAGGGCGATTTTAATTTTGTGGTATCCCACAAGGAATGCAAGGAGGATTTGTACTTCTGAGATAACAAAGACTTTGTAGGCTGACTGCCAATTTTACCAGCCTCTCTGGGAGAGGTTTTTAAGTTCTGACTGACGAAAAATGTCCTGTCTTACATGAGCTCCTTTTGTGATATCTGGAGAATTGCTGTCTATCTGAGCTTATGAATGCCCAATGCAAGCTCAGTGCTGGGATGGACAAGTTTTAGAACTGCATATTGCCCCCTGCCCTTTCTTTAGATTCCCTCTCTTGTTTCTAATATCCCAGTGCTCAAATGCAGTACATTTTCACAGAGCACCCAAAAAGCAGGCCATTTTCACCCCACTTCTAAAAGGATGCAGCAAGTGCACATCTCACATCCCCTCAACCAGTGGACCAGGTCTAGATAAACACAGATCCTGCTCTTGGTTTCTAAATAGTGAGTGCAGAAGGTCTCAACCTGGTGTTTCTCCTATCAATCATAAGAGGAAAATTTTGATTAAATCAAAGTTCTGGGTTTAGAAAAATCAAATCTGTTTGGACAAAAATCCTCAATATTTCCTCCCTCCCACAAATTATTTTTCTTTTTCTCATTAGCTTGAAGAATGAGGGGGAGCAATGGAGAAGAAACATCATTTTAGCTTATTTTGTCACAATTTTTCTTTTACCCAATGATTTTAGCAAAAAATGGGACATTACAAGGAGCGTTACTGACATGGTGATTACATAGAAGCTTAAATATTCTTCTCTTAATCCATAATGTTAAGTGCTGTTTAGTGGTTGCCTATTTTTTTTTTGTTGTTGTTGTTGTTTTGGTTTTTTTGTTTATTTATTGAGGTTTTTTAATTTTACATTTAAGCATTCCCTACTTATAAGATCAGAAATTAGAATTGTTCAGCTTCAAGGCAAAAAAATATCCTGACCTGCATTAGGAAAAACATTGTCAGCAGGTTGAGGAAGGTGATGTCCTCTCTGCTCAGTGCTGGTGAAGCCTCATCTGGAGTATTGGCTTGTAGTTCTGAGTGCCCCAGCTCAAGACATGGACTTCCTGGGGCAAGTCCAGGAAAGGGACACTAAGACACCACCTCACATGAGCAAAGGCTCGGAGAGGTGGGACTCTTCAGCCTGAAGAGAAGTTTTGGTGGAGGAAGGTATATAAATGTCCAATGAGAGGGCTTAAAAATGGAGTCATAGTTGCCTCAGGACAACTGTGTTCTCAAAAGAAAGAGCTAGAGGCAGTGGGTGCAAAATGGTGCACACGGAATTCCATATGAACACAGAACAATTTCTTTTGCTGCAAAGGTGGTCAGACACTAAAACATTGCATGTATATTCTTCATCCTCAGAGGTGTTCATAATCTTACTTGCGCAGTGTCCTGAACAACCTGCTCCAGCTGACTCTTCTTGAGGGAGGGAGGTTGGACCAGGCAGTCCCAAGAGATTTGCTCCAATCTCAACTATTCTGCGATTCTGTGAAAATAGAAAATGGCTAATAAATAGCCATTTTCTATTTCTGATGAGTATTCTATTTCTATCTCTGGTGAGTAAACGTGTTCTTTGCCCATCTAACACTGAATTTGTGATTTAGAAGTTTAAAGGAAAACCTCAGCTTTCAATTTAAAACAAAACCAGTAAACAAAAGAAATTCTTTGTAAGTGAACCTATAAAATGAAAGCTAAGCCAATATCCAGGTTGTTTATTTCCCATTTTCCACAGTGCTGTAGTTAATGTCTCTTGTGGGTTCCAGAGGCTGCTGATGGGGAGAGAGAGAATCCTCTCTGGTCAGAAAGGCCACATATAGACTTGTGGCTAAAAGGACAGGACCCACCAACTCTCCTCCATCAATATCAGCTGAACAGGATTCCTGCCTCTGCAGCTTGCTTTTCAGCTATGCTGCAGGCCATACAGCCTTCACCTCAAGAGGCTTGGACACCCAATAGGAAGTTCAGCATTTGTCCTTGGAAAAGGCTTTTTCATTTGCCAAGGAGCAGCAAAGCCTCTTCCTGTTCTTGTAGCAAATTGCAGACATGGGAGAGTCAGTGTGCGTACAGCCACTGTGTCCATTAACACTGAGTCCTACACATTCACAGCAATCTGCTCCTAGAGACACAGGGGCTTCAAGAACATCAGGGATCAACTTTTCCCTGAAGAAAAAGGGTGAGGTAAATCTTATCACCAGACAGTGGATTAATTTCTTACTGAATCACTATTAGCTATGTCTGCTACTTTTCTTTAGAGTCCAAGGGATTCTCAGCTGCTCTTTATCTGACTGGTCACACAGCACATCATGGCTTGGTGTTTAGGAGATGGATAGCAGAAAAATCTTGGTTTCTGAGCCTCCCTGAGGCCTAACATCATAATTATGCTGCATAATTCTACTACATTTCTGTTCTCAAAAAAGAATCCCAAAAGCCCCCAAACAGTAGATCCTAAAAGTAAAGCCATGTATCTTAATGGAAAGAAAAAAAAAAAAAAAATCAGTGCTGGCTTTAGGAAATAAGCTATCCTGCAGCAAGTTCAGAAACTGCCCTCTCCAAACAGAATGATCAAAGCCTCATAACGAGAAGTAAAAAACCCACCTCCACATAAAATACACTAATGGTGTGATAGTGGAAAGGAATACAGAAAATCAAGGATGAATTGAATTATTATTGTCAGGCTAGCCCTTCCTACTCTAGCATCAACTACTTTTAAACTTACACAACAGATAAGATATTGTAGGATGTACAATGTACCACAGCCAATGCACCAAAGGGAATTACACAAATAGAAAACTATGTGGCAAATAAATAATTAGGCAGTACAGCTATACTTCTATTCTGGGAAGGGTTTGAAGGGAAAAAAACCACACAATAATTATTGTTTACAACATAGTTGGACATTTTTTTGATAGCCATTTCCTATGATGCTTCAAAACTGAACCAGTGGAAAACTAAAGAAAAATCTCTCATCATATCACATAGTTGTTGTCTCACTTGACAGGTATTTATTTTTCTCTTGATAGCTTTACATGTAGAGTTCTTCTCACTTTCCTCATCTGCATTCTCACAGTCAAAATCTAAGCCACTCCGAATGTTAGCAAAAGTTGCCAGTTTTTGCTTGGTGTTTCTCAGCAATCCCAACACAGATTGCAGGCTTTGATTTACTGCTAACCTTCATTTCATGTTTTCTGACTCCTGTCTGCTAATAGGAATTTCAAACTTCACACACGTCCACTCAACCCACTGTACTTTAAATAGAAATTAATTTTGTAGACTTTAGTAGTAAACTCTGCACTTGGTAGTTATGGATTCACTCCAGACACAATGATCAACAAGACCTCCAAAGATTTGTGCTGATTATGGAAAATCTTCACATCTGGCTTGCCAGATGTGTGCTTTTTCTTTGCATGCAAGCAAAGAGGCACCACCATCCCTCCCAGCACAGTGATTACAGCATAATTTCTTTCTCATGTAAGAAATTTAAGTACTATATATGGGTTTATCTGCATGTTAAACAGGAGCATCAACCAGTTCACTCACTCTCATTCAGGTCACATGCATGTTTTAGCCCACGTGTTCTGGAACACATTGCTTTCTCTTCTTGATGAAGTCATGCACACCCTTACTCAATCTGGTCAAGACCTAGGAGGTATCAGGAAAGAAAGCCATGCACAATTTGGAAGATATTTCCCAGAAGAGATATATCACATGTACTTCCTATGTCTAACATCCAGTCTGCAGGAAAGCAGGTGGCACACTGAGAAGAGCTGACATAAGATTTGAGTGGGAAGGAAAAAAAATCTTGCCTGAGGCAAGATCATCATACCATCCTGCTGAAAACTTTGTATCGTCTCTGAAGCATTCCCCTCTGTATCCTGAGGGCAGCCAGTTCACAGATGACACCATTTTGGGAAATCTACTTTATAAAGATGAAAGTCTCCTCTATGGCTAGTATGTGGAAAACTTGGAGGAAAAGGATTTCTGATGGGCTCCTTCCACAGCCCTCTTAGACTCCAATACTTTTTGATATAAATGGACACAGATTCCCAGATGAACAAGTTCCTCTGGATTCTATTTATATAGATTTGTAATATTTCATCTTTGCCATACCAAACAAAAAAATTAAACAAACCAAAACTCATTAAACAAAACACAACTCAGAATTTGAAATCTTTCAGATTTTCTTAGTGGAAATCTATCTTGTTAATCTCATCAATTGTTAGCATACAGAATCTAAACTCCCATATCCCCAGAGGCTTTCTATGCACACTATGGTGAGCTCATCCAGCTTTCAGGGTGTGAGATGTTTCTCTCACATAGTGCTCCTCTCTTACTTTGTTTTTCAGAAATGTCTGAGCTCTTGCAAACCAGAGATTACCATCTTCATCAACAAGTCACTTGTGAATGACCATTAGATAGGAGAAATCACTGTCTCCAGAAGAAGCTACAGGTGTCTAACCTACTCTCCTGCCTCTCTCCACCCTCAACAAAAACTCAGCACAATACAAACAATCCTTCAAAAGAAATCTTGCTAGGAGAAGGTATTGATCTTTTCCTCCCTTTCCTTTAGCCTCCAGTTTTCTCCCCTTATTGGAACTGGAGTTAGTTTACCCTATTCCTCACCCAGACTGCAAACATTAATAATACGGAATAAGATTCTCGCTTGCCTGAAGCAATTTTATTTTCCACTAGCTGCCCACTAAATAGCAGTTAGAAGCTATTCCAGCAAATGGAGTGCTCCATGGCCTAGGGGGACGACACGCCACATTCTCCTTCACAGTCATTGCTTTAGTTCCCCTGCAGATTATCTAAATTATCCACAATACAGCCTTCTTCATTATAGCTATAGGAATGAAGCAGGCCTACATGAAATTTTAACATTTCTACAATGCATCACTAACCCCATCATCAGCTCAATATACTCATTAATATTTGGAATATTCAGAAACAGAAGTTGGAGAAATTTGCTGGTCCATTATAATGCTATTTTTGAGAAGAAAAAAAATCCAATATTTCCACAAACAAATTAACACAATTGAGGATATTTTTACTGTATGAGATCTCTTTAGCAAAACATTAAACACAAAACTGACTTTCAAATGTTTTCAACTGTGGCAACTTATCTCTTCCTAGTGTTAAAGCAGAAGTCAACCTTTTGTGATTAAAATGTGTCTTTTCCTTCAAGGTGTCTATTTGATATAGATGCAGTGTGAAGCCAGTACAAATTTATCTGAAGCAGGAAGCTCCATAAGTCTATTTTCTTCAATTTGTAACAATACCTAGGTGCACACCTGAAAAAAGCCTGCACAAGAGGGATGAATTTCATCTGAACTGCAGGAAGACCAAGCTGCAATACTTTAAACAAAGACCATGAGTGAACTTTGAAACTAATGAGTGAGAAAAAGCCAAATGAATGCAAATAACACACTTTTCAGAATAGTGTTTCTCATTATGCAAATGCAAAAATTCTTTACCTTATGTGAATCATACGATAAAGGATGAAAATCAAATGAGAAACAGAAAGCAATTTCCACTAGGTATAATTAATGGGCAACTACAAAGATACAACCTCCTTAGATCTGTGTATCAGCTACAGATACCAGCACAGGCTCTGCAGAGGGAAGTCTTGTATTTCATCAAAATATTGAAGTATTGGAAAAAGCAAGAACAGAGAAACAGTTATATAACCAAAAGGTCTGAATTGTTTTGGGGTTTTTTTTCTACAAACTTTCTTACCATAGTTTTTTAAAACAAATAAGCAGCAGTGGAATAAGTGGGAAATGTCTAGCAACGAGGAAGCAAGTGGCTAAAAGATGCAAGGTGGAGGAGGTATGAGATGGACAATTGGTTAATATTGCAGTGGAGGAAAGTAATTAGTGGAAACTCTTGAGTTTGTGCTATTCATTTTATTAAATCTTAACCTTGAAAGCAGTGTTAGTGGTAAGGCAAGTGTGCCAGCAATAGGAAGAGCATTCAAAGGAGTAAGGATGAGAAAGAACTGTGAAACCTGAAGGATCCCACAAAACCATTCACCTGGTAAGTGCAACCCAGTAGAAATAAGCATAAAGCAAGGAAAATTACTCCTAGTCTTATACATGGCCATTACCAGAGAAAGAATTGGAGGTCCCAGTAGTTGGTTCTACAAAGTCACAACCAAGCGCTCAATAGCAGTAAAAAAAACAAGGCAACATTTGGAATGAGCAAAAGAAGGACAAACAGAACAGGTCACTATGCCACTGTTTAAATCTACAATTCATCTTACTGAACAAAATACAGAAGAATGGTATGTGTATGGCTGAAACCCTTGGCTTGAAAATCATCTGTTATTAGAAAACCAAAAACCTTCAGGAGGGGGAACAGGGATTAAAAAAAAAAAAGTCAAAACAGTCAAAACAGTAAAAAAATGAGTGCCTTTCCTATGAGGGACAATAGGTAGGCATAATATTTCAAGAGGTGGCAGTGATTTAGGCAGAATATAACAGATGTGCAAAATCATAAAAGATACGGAAAGGCTAGACAGGGATAAATGGTCTTTTCAAAGAAGTCCAGTAAATGAAACTACAGGGAACCATGCTCAAAGTAGCAAGGAGGGAACAGGGTAGCATAAACTTGTAATATCTTGCTGGAGGAAGCTGTGAATACAAAAGTGTTTATATGGGTTCAGGGAAAAAAGGGACAAATGTTTAGGGGATGGGTACATTTGCCATTACCAGAGAGAAAAACTACAAAAGAACTGGAAAATCCCCTGTACTGAACAAAGCAGGAGATTTAGAGAGCATGTGCACATGTGTTGTCTTGCCTCATTTTTACTCTTCCTCAGGTATTTGTATATGGCCACTGTTCATTTTTTTTGTCTTAGGGATTAGATGTGTCACTTCAGAAAACTGCTTTTGAACACCCTGACTCCAACATAAACCTCTGCCCTGTAATAATGCCCATGGGGAAGTTCATCCCCCATTTCCTTCCCCATGTACTTCACTGTCTGTGCTTTCAATCTAGACTTGCACTGAAACAAACAAACAAACAACTTTCCGTATTTTCAATGTCACTTCCTTCAAAAATGCATCAGCTTTACTTTAAATGTAACTCCCCCTGCCAGACAAAGTAAAACTCTTTTAGTATTTTTACCTTTATATATACATATGTATATACTCTCACCATGGCCTTTTTTCTTCTTTCTGCCTCACTAAAGTATCATGAGCTCTGGTCTCCATCATTATAATTCCATTGAGGTGGGCAGTTAAATTCATATAAAATTATTCAAAAGAAGAAGGGAGTTTAGCCCATGCAATAGATTAATTACTTCATCCATCACAGTGAATTTATAATGCTACCTGAAGTTTAATAGTGGAGAGGAGAACAACTACACAGTTTATAAAGAGGGAATTAGAGGAAGCAGAACAGTAGCCTAAGCTGAAATTTAGCTGCAAACACTACAAATAAAGACCCTTGCTCTTGGGAAAACAGCATTATAGTCTTCTATTCAGGACATTGACACTGTCAGGCTAACTCAGTCAATTCTGTTGGATGACATTTTCTTTATGCATATTAAAAAAAGAAAAAGTTATATATAAATAATTTTACCCAAATTCCGTCTAGAAATATAAATTATTTAAAAAAAAAAAAAAAACTATCCTTGTTGCTTAAAAAACAGTGATAAAAGTGCAAGAGAAGGAGAGAAAAGTAAAAAGACTTCTAGGGACAAAAAGAATAATGTAACCTTTGAAAATTTGCTAAAGCTTAAGATCTGTCTACTCAGACACTGCTTTCTACCTCCATTTAATTAGATTTTAATTTTCTTTTTACATCCTTTTCCTCTACAGATTCTGAGAAGTAATTATTTCAATATCAATTGATTTGAAGGAACAGTCCCAAGTCTGAATTAAGCAGCTTATGGAAGTTTGTCTTGTTCCTGGTTAAACATTCCTGCTATGCAGCTGGGTAAGCTGCTTGCAGTAATAAAATCCAGATGAAATAATGGAATTGTGCTTGTGAGCCCAGGCTTGGTCTGGCTAAGGGGAACTTCTCAAATGTCTCTTATCAATGTCAGGGATTTACAGAAAGCGTTCCCAAACAATCAAGCAGAGACAGAAACGAAGTATAAGTTCAATTTCTTCCCTCCAGTGTGCCTTTCACCAAAACGGTATCAAATTTCACATGATTATAAGCACTGTGCAACATAAACAGTTTTTCTGCCTATATTGTAATAGACAGTTAACATCACAAACATGAGGGCTTCACATTCCACATACAAAATGCCAGTGTAAAGAGAACTTCAAATTCGCAGTTTTTGCTTTCAGCTATAAGTTCAGAGAACTTAGCAAACCTGAAATAAAAGTACTTAAAATAAGAAATTAAGTTTAAAAAAAGAAAATTAAAAATCCGCCCCAAAAAAACCACAAGACAGTGGATATTTTTTTAGTGTTTGTTACAAACTTACCTTTTGCTTTGACTTTTCTTCTATTTTACCTTTTTTACCTACTTACAGACAGGAAAGTAGACGAGGAAAAAAAGCTTAAGAGCATAACTTTTAATAGCATTAATTATTAAAGTAAGCATAAGTAGGAGCTGGTCAACAGTGGGAAAAAAGGAAAACCCCAAACACAGAAAAAAGTACCTGTCACACTTGTGAATTCTTACATTCTCCTTTTGTGATTGCTACAAGTCAGTTTGCACAAGCCCTGCCACAGCAGGTTCCCATCAGCCTCTCTCTTCCACCAAGCAGAAATGGCTGCTCGGATTAGAAAGCACAACACATGGAGCACCCACCACTTCCCTGAGCAACCTCTTCCAGTGTCTCACCATCCTCACAGTAAACAATTTCCTCTGCTGAGGGATGGAGAGGGACTTTTTACAAGGGCATTTAGTGATAGGACATTAAATATACATAATGTGCATTCATGGAGACAGGATATTTTATTATTGAGGGGGGAATAAAATCTTTGCTCCGTGGAGAGCAAAATTAGAAAACAGCATTGCACCAACAAAACCCAGAAGCATTTTTTTCTATAACCCTGGTGGACACTCCACTAAGATGCTTACCAGACTTCAGCAAGAATCTTCATTCTCTGGATATCCCAGGCCCTTAAATTGAAAGAACTGATGAGATTCCAATGGTATGTCCCAAACTCAGCTCTTCTAATCATGCTTTTTGGGATTCAGATATTCTCACTTTTGCTCTTTCCTGAAAATTAGTGCTCTACAGTCTGACAGCCCATATCCACTTAACAGTGTAATTCTTCCAGAGCCTTTTCAGAAGAAAACTGCACAATCCTCAAAATCCTGGACTTGGGGGCTTATTTCTCACTGGTTAAAAATGATGCCACAGATAAAGAAAGAGAATACTCTCAGTGGGGCTTCTAAAATAATCATGCTCCACACATGAACACCACACACAATATAATCAGTTGTGAAAAGACACAGTCAAATGAAAGCATCTTTCAAAATCTTTACCTCTTTTAGTCAGTCTGTTCATTCCTTCAGGTCCTCCCTCATTTTCCTGTGCAAGCCTTCTCATTCCTCATAAATGCCTATTTATTAAAGTTACTGTTGTGTAAAGTTTCAGCCTACTTAGTTACCTTTTCTCCCACCCCTAGCACAAGCCAGTTGATGCCTTTATTTGGTTGCAGCCCCACCTAAAATCCTAACAATTCCACACAGGCTGCAGTGATCTTGCAGCCAAGGACAGGGAAGCAGACTCTGCATTTCAAGCTAGCACCATGCCATCCAGCAGGGAGAAACATCCAGACAGAATCCAGGATACAGTGTCATTTTTAAATCAAATCAACATTCACAAATGGAGTTTGCAGACTGATAATATGGCCATCCAGTGTTTCAGCCTAATTTCTTAACCAGCCATCTGAGACGTACAAACCGACCATTAAACAATTCTAAAAATAGGACAGGATAAATCCCATATCTGTCACATTAAAGCACTGTGCCAAGAAAGACATTTATGACACACAAGAGACTATTTCCTTGATATTTTGAAAGCCTCACCTATGCCTCACCACTTTATACTTTCTTCTGAGTTGCATTTGAAAATGGACAGTTCTGAGCAGAAACACTGCTTTTTTAAACACTGTTCCTACTGTTGCCTGTACTTGACTTTCCTCAGGGAAGGGTGCCAAAATAACTGCCAGGAAAGCCACAATCACACTACAAAAGGACTTCCAGGCAGATTCCTCCTGAGCCAAATTTCTCTTCAATTTCAGCTGTACCTTCACCTTCCTCTGGAACTGTGGATTTATGCAACTGACTTGGAAAAATCTTCTGCTCAAAAAACCTTAAATAATCAGATCATCACAACTGCTCACTGAGGACTTTATTTATTTTTAAATTACAGTGTATTTGGGTTAGATAGCAACAGCTACATGAAAAATCTCAGAATCCCTGAATGGTTTGGGTTGGGAGGGACCTTTAAAAGGTCATCTAGCCCAAACCTGCAAAAGGCAGGAACACCTTCAGGTAAAGATCAGTTACATCCATTTATCACTACTTGGTACTTGAGATCACCCCACCACCACAATCACAGTCTCCCATGGTTGAGCTCTGAGACTGACACACCTGCAGTTTTTCTTCACAAGATCCAGCAGTTCTCAATGTCAGTGAGGTGCAGTGGTACACATAGTGTTTGTAGCCACACTGTGCTAGCATACAGAAGTTACACCCTGGGTGTTTGAGGTAAAGATAGGATTGAAGTGACATATTTTTTCCAGAACAGCAAGGGTCAAATTTAAGATTAAATATCTTAAACTATACAAGAACTGGAAACTATCTTAGACATTAACCATGAAGCATCACATTTCTGTGTCTTGCTCCTAGCTTGAACCAAAACCTTTCTAGTTCAGTACAAGTTAAGACCAGGATTCACACTGAGAACCCCTCTGCACATGCTGTCTTTGACCCTGCTTTGAGTGTTCCCTGAAAGCAGGACAAGGACAGACCTCAACAGCACAAGTGATGAAATACGATGATGACAATAAACAGAAAATGAAGCACTTGACCCTGAGTGCCATGTTCTCTGACATCAGCCAAGCAGCAAAACATTTAAACACCAGCACAGCAGTTTTGTTCTGCTATTTGTCAACTTCTGAAGATCCCTACACCTTTTTGACTCTGCACTCTGGATTTTTGTTGATTCCCCATAAATTGGGTGTCTTGGAAATACTAGGCTCCAACTGGCTTGCATGCTCTGGATCTGCAGGACCTGGAAGGTCCTTGGAACACTTTTAAACTTCACATGTCAGATCTGTATTTGGAGTTGCAGTGACTAGTTGGTGCACAACAGGATCTCAGCAGCTAGACGGGAATCAAGGTGTATTTCCACACTACAGACATCGGTCAAAATGTTTTACTTGAAACATTTTATAGTCTATAAACATTTCAACAAAATGCTGCTGAAGATTTGTCAGTCAGTTGTATTCCTAAACTCCCCTTCCAGGCTGTTAAAATAAAAAGCAAAAAAACAACAGTCTGCCTAACTCTTGATTCTCATGCTGCCACATAAATCATAAAAATGTTTAAGTGCTGCATCCTTCTTAGCACTTCTCTATTGCACAAAATATCCCATTCTGTGAACAAAGTAGTTCAGATACAGAATAAATAACTTATTTTCCCAAAGTGATGTTATTTCTTCAGACAATCAAGAAAAAAAATCATATGTAGCTGGTCTCTTTTGCCATCAGAGATGAAAAAATCTTGGGGTAGAAAATTTGTCTGCATCTTTAAAAACAAAATGGACTAACAAAGCTAAAATAAGCTGATAGTTGTATTTCATAACCTGCAGTAATGTCTAATGAACATAAAAATATCATTAAGGGGTAAAAGTGCCTTTAACTGATATATTCCTAGATTGATACATCCAAATTTGAAAAAAGCAATGATGGATTAATGCTTTTAGTGTGCACCTATCAACTGTAGTGTTTGACTTATAGATGGTGACATCCAGAATGAGGAATCTGCACTACAGTCTTCAGAGATGATGTACCAGAAGGAAATGTAACCAGAAAGATGAAACTTGATTTACTGTACTCAGGTATTTTAACAAATTACTTTCAAACCTAAAATGCTTGGTTAAAACACTGAAATGGCACCTCAGAGCTCCCTCTTGTAACCTCGATGACTTATCAAAGGAATGTGCTATTAGTTAGTATTGCATTACCTGAAATAAAGGTAGACTTATAATATATACAAATAAAGGTACACTTAAAAATATACTCTCTGATCACTTGAAGTAGCCTTGTGAAATATATTGAGACTTTTTATTGGTTTCCCAATAGTTGATTGCCAAATTCAACAATAAAATTATTGATTGATAAGACATTAAAAATAATAAATTTGTTTATACTTCACAAGTGCCAAACTTGCATGCATTTGTCTTTTTTGTCTAAGGAATGATGCTTTGTTTTAAACTATAGTGGTAATTTTTCACAAATGGCAAATATTTTAACATCTTGCAACCATTTTAAGAAGTTCCCATTCCCTTCTTCACCCGTGTTACTTCATGTACAGCAATTAATTAGCATTTGTAAAAGTGAGTGGGAGGATCCTCTGTGGAGAAGGCAAGAAGTGGCTTTGGGGAGGAGGAGAGCAGATGATGAATGTGCAGGGTTGGAGCAGTAGTTTAACTGAACAGAAATTTTCTCTGTTGGGGCAGTGTCTTGCTAAGAGACTCTGCTCTTTGTTACCACTTTCTTACCAAAATTTGCACCCCCTTACTTGTGATGGATTCCAATCCTACCCTGATGAGGCTGGGTTTCACAAGAGGAATACAGGAGAATAATTACATGTATATGTGTGTGTCTTCTGGTTTCACATCTCCATCACCGGCTCACCAGGCAAGACAAAATAATTTTTAAAAAATCACTTCTAAATTTAAAGAGACCATGAGTCAGGATACACCAGCATAAATATATTTTTTTTCCTTAACTTTCTTAATTTTTGATGCTGAGAAATCAATGTCAATTTTGTATGTTTCCAGGAATGTTGATACTGGTACATATCTTATGATACAAGTCCACATTACAGTGTAAACCTATTTCTCTCACAGACATTCCCAGGTGAATTTAGAGTTAAGTGAAGGGCTTAAGACAACTGAGAAAACACTCTCAGCTTGTTGGTCAAAGTAATGAATCCAGGACTGTGAGCTCAAATTTATGCAAATTTTCAAGATGAACGTAATGCTGAGAAACATCAATGGAGCCAAACACGTAAACAAATGAACGATTTGAGTCATGTGAATGCTCCCACTGGGATCAATAAGCTGGCCTGTGCTATTGCCACAAAGCAGACCAGAATAAATGCCCCTGCTGAAAAATGAAAGGTAATACTGCAAGAAGCCCCACGTAAATAATGAAATTCAGAATTAAGGTACAGAAATGAAAAATAAGAAAGAAGAAAAAATGAAAAGCAATAAACAATCTTCAGTGTTTAACAGGCATTCAAACAGCACTTGTGAATGATGCAAGGAGAGGAATATATGATTTTTGTCAGGTCAGGGCAGACATTGTTGTTTTTCTCTGTTTTCAGAGATAAACTCAGAACAGGCTACTGCCAAAATCAACACCCATTTCTCAGCTGCCCTGATCAATTTCCAGTTCTAATTGAGGATCAGGGCCATCATTTTGAACAAAATACCTTGCCAGTCCTTTTTAAAATATCCAGTTCTCAGTTTGGGTTTTCTTTTGTATTCTGAAGTACTTCTAAGTAAAATTGCTTTTATTACAATTTTCAGAGCATCAGTCTCTGTGGGAACAGAGATTTTTTTTTCTTTTGATCTTTACATTTATCTCTAAAGAAGATATTTTTATTCCTGCCACTTTCTTGGAGAAGGTTTAAAAACTTTGTCTCTTTCCATAGTTACACTGCACTTGTCCTCTGGTGATCCCAGCAGGTACACACACATGCTTTCGGTGGGATGAGTGCTGACACACCACTGACTTTTCCACCAGAAGTACGGCTGCAGATTTGGCTCCTGACCACACCGAACGGTGGAACAGATGTAGGAACTGACAATGCCATCTTATGGTGGACGTACAAACTGCAAATGCAGTCTGTAAAAGAGACAAAAATGCCTGCTGCCCTGGCTAGATAAAAGAACTCTGTGGAATGCTTAAGGATGCAGCTTAAAGTGTGGAGATGAATAATTGTTGATTGCCAGCCTTCTTTAAGGGCTTAAACCCAGCAGGATTAATTTAAATGCCAAAGCTGAAGACTTGGCTTGTGATGACAAGTGAATATAGGAAAGGAAAAAGAAAAGCAGGGAGAGAAACGCTCTCACATCCTCTTTTTATTGACTTCCTTTCAGTTTCTCTTCCCACCTGTTATGGTCCCTTAGCACAAGAACAGCACTCACTCAGCATGGATGCTACACCCAAAGCATTTCCACGCACACCAGTAGCAGCATTTTGCCCTGGAAGCTGGGGCATCCAGGACTGTGTCTGTTAGATGCCCAGAGGAGCCGAAGGTGGCTGAGATAGCGGGGCACAGAGAGCACCAAAGGCAGCGGTGTGCGTTCCTACTGGAGAGCAGCTGTCAGTACGCCCTGCAAGTTTCTATGGGAACCACACGGGTTTCTATCATTGGATGGTCATTACTTTGGAGCTCTGGCTTGAGTAACTGCTTCCTGGAAGAAGAGGAATACTGAGGCAGAAAAATGGGATATCATTACTTGTCCAAATTAATAGAAAAAAATCTTGGTTTTCTAACAGCAAGAGGCACAGCACAGCTGAGGTTCCTCTGCTCAGTGTTGAGGCAGCTCAGGGACACGTGTGGATAAGAGAAGATGGGGTTAACCGAGCACAGAAGAGGTTTCTGTGCCATGCCATCACTTCTGTGCTTGAGGATCAAAAGCTGGATTCCAGCAAGCCCAGATTATTCGTGACAGCTGCCAACAGGAAACCATCCTTACACGTGGTGGGCTGTGGTTTCACTGTTGGGGTATTCCTAGTGTTCCTTCTGCTCCTTTATATCTGATTTTTTTTTTCCCCTTAAAATGCAGTGAAAGTTCCTACAGTAAAACAACATCATTAACATTTCAGACAAAGCTTGTCTTGTGACAGCAAATGTATTGTCAATTTAACCTGTCCTCAGTGAATAATTGTTCAGTGAACACTCTTAAACCTTCAGCTGAGAAAGTGTGTGAATATGCATTTTGGAACCATTTATGTAATTTCTACCTTTTTTTTTCTTCGTCTTTTACTTTTGATTTTTACTTTTCTGTTGAGAAATTTAACTCAGGCCAGTGCCCTGAAGGAGAAAGAGAAGTTGCCTGGGAGGACCTGCACACATGCTGAATATTTATAGAGAATGACAATGACATTTGACTTCAGGTTTTCTTTGACAAAAAAGGTTCCATTCAGCTGTGACCCATATCTCTTTGTCCTGACAAGCTGAGGAAAACATAAAACTTTGAACCAAAATTGAATGATGCTTGAATTCTTCATTTTGTTCCCAAAACCACTTAAATTTGATACATCTTAGTGGATGAAAATATTTTAGAGTGAATTTTAAAATTTTATAAGTGTTATTCTTCCTTCTGTCTTTTCCATAGCACAATTTGTCAGGTGCTGTTCAAACACATCCATAAATTTAATTCTTTTTTTTTTCCCAAGAACCTTGTTTTTTTAAGGAGAACGACAATAAACTAATAAATAGACTGAGTATAAGGAGGGTGTGTCATAGAGGAAAAGTGGCTGACATGATTGCTCTCTTTTTGGTAAGGATATATGTAATAATATGCCTTCCTCTAGTAAAATTTGTCCTTGTTTTCTAAAATATTCTAGCATATCTCGAAATCCAACAGCTCTGCTAGAGTCACAGTCCATTAGGGTCTGGCTGGTTCATTTATGTGATTAGGAGAGCACTGCTGGGAAACTGGGGTAAATATGGAAAATAATATTGATGTCTTGACACATCAGGATCTGCAGCATCAAAACTTAATGAGTCCCTCTTGAGGCTGCACCCAAAATAACCTCTTCAAAATGAAAAGGAAAACTATTGTTCTGAACACATGAAAAAACCCACTATGGTGTGTAAGCCTGGGAATATTATGTGTTGGTTAGTTCTACTGTAAAGCCCTTTGGTTTTCTCTGTGAGTTCATAGCCAGATTCCTTTGTGTAACTATTTAAATATCACATTATGACAATATTGATGCAAAGTACTGAGGCACTCAAGAAGCCACAGGTGTCAAAATTAAAGTAGCTTGTTCAACTTTCACTCACCACTTCATGCATAACTATTGCTTTCAAGTTATGGCACACTAAATCTTGTATTATAATGGAGTGCTTGAACAAAAACATTTAAATAAAATCATTTTCCTAGAACAGTAAACATAAAAGTCACAATTTATTTGTAAAAGATAAAATTATGTAAATAATTTAATAATGTAAATCTGCAGTAAATATCTGAACAAGAATGTCTTTCAGAATCCTGCTCGAAGAAGCATTTCTGGGTTTTGCATCAAAGAGTTATTAGCTTAAAAATCCAAATCAAACCTCACCCCTAGCTCAGGAATTTGAATCCGGCCTTGCCTTGCTCCTGAGAAATACATACTACCCACTATGCTGCACAGCTGTACTACATTTTTCTTGCTCTCCTTTGGTGATGAATCTAAGCAGTCTGTGTGTTAGCTGCAAAGTCACAAGGGTCACATAAATATCTGCAAGATAGGCAGACAATGATGCTTCTGGAATTTTTGAAAAACAAGGGGAAAATAACAGAAAATAAAACAACCCATCTGGAATCTAAATCAAGGGGTTGTTTACCTTTTAGCACACACAAACAAACCTTCCAAGGAGAACATTCTATCATCCTTGCTCTTTGCCTAATACCTCTGGGCCCTTTTATAACATGTAACTATCAGATGCCAAAACTCCCAACTCACACAGATTATTATTGCAATGCTCGGAAAGTTATTCCAATGAATCAGGCACACACACAGAAATGGAGAGAGCTATCTCTGTTCATTCAAAGGCTGTCCCACAGTTGCTTAAGGTTATAGTCTGATTCACTTGGCTTCTCGAGGTTTTTCACAGCTAGCAGAGACCTTGGATGCTCTGAGACTCCTGTATGCCAATCAAAACAAATTCCTAATAAACAAAGAAATCTTGCCTTTGAAATCCAGAGAGAATCATGCTGGCAACGAGCAGCTATGCAATATTTTTCTTTCTGTCAAAGCAGCAGTAACCTTCTTAAAAGAATTCAGGAAATGTCAAAAAATATCCTTTTTTCATGCTCCAAACTGGATTTTTTCCCCCATTGTCTTCACAGGATGAGCTGTTGGAGAATACCAGTGTTGTTTGATTATAGCAATGAGGAGGCAAGCAACTTTATGCATCATGACTACTTCAGCATCTGCCTCAGCAGAAGTTGTAGCATTGCTTCAGAGAGAAATTGCTCAAATTTTCACTCCTTTTGAGGTTTGAGGACACTCCACTTCTGCTCATAGTGTAGCTTCAGAAATCTTGAGTAATAAAGATAGTAAGCTAAGGGCAAGAATAAATTTAGTTTTCCTTTGGAGAGTTTAGTTTTTACTACTAAGGCTCAACTTTTGAAACACTCACAGAAGCAAAACTGGTGATTTAGGCCCCTGGAGCATGAGGGTACTCAAAGTGTTTTCAAATATTACTGATAGATGGTGAACTCTGTGAGCCCAAATGCAGCAGGATTGAAGGAGTGAGGGGGATGGTTTATCTCACTTTCTCTTCTCCTATGCTTGTCTATTGCAGTAATGTGTGAGATTGCTGTCAATGCCTTCCACTGCAAAGTCTTTAGCAGACATAAAATATACTGATTTCAAGTTTCCAATAACCCTAGCCATAAGTCTGTGTTACCCAAACAGCTATTGTGATTCTCATGGTCATAGGGGTAGAGGTGGCTCATCTAAGAAAGGCAGTGTGCTCAATTTACATCTATCCTTTGGCTGACATCAGTACCAAAGCCTGAGACATCTTGTGTGTTAATTACAAGAGGTTCCATGTGTACTGAAAAAAGATGTGAACAGCATCAAGAGGCTGCTCTTTATGGAAAAGCACAGAGGGAAGGCAAGAGAGCACAGCATTATTCTTGGAATCCAAGATGATGAGCATCCTTTGAATTGGACTGATAAAATCATGTTAAAGGACAATTGTATGGCACTGTAACAGAAGTGCCTGTAGAATGAAATGCATTTGCAGGAAGGGCTTGAAAAGTCAAGAGGCTCAGACACAGTACAAACACCTTTTCTACTCATCTCTCTTTTTTCTCTCATAAAATGTGACCTCTCTCCAAGGATATTTCTGGAAAGCAGCTATAAGAACTGGAGGGTAAGACAGGAGAGAAGCACAGGGAGCAGAATTGTATGGCCACATGTTGGCCATGAATTTGTGAATACCTGTTTTGATTGTGGAGAAAGGAATTGCCTAATGTCCACACACACACACTCCTCTATGCCACTTTGCTTTAGAGGGGATTTGTTCTGATTCATCAAATGACTCCTCTGAAATGACTGGCCTAAAAATGTCCCTCATCCTTTGCTTTTATCTTGCCTGTTTAATCACTGCTTTAAAAATATTATTATTAATAATTACAAACAAACAAAAAAACACACACACAAAAAAAACCCAAAAACAAAACCAAAAAAAAACCCAAAAAAAACCAAACCACCAAAACAAAACAAAAAAACCCCAAACCCAAAATCCCTTCCCAAAAGGAAGATAAAAAGGAACCTTCAGCTTATTTTTGCAGAGCATTTTGGATTCCACATGTGATTACTAAAGCATTTCCAAAGCAGAAAGGAAAACATATCAAGTTTTCTACTTACTTCTTTCCCTGGCTTTGCCCACTGCTTAGACTTCCCATCAGTACTGCCTTGGGGGTTACCAAGAGAGATCTGTGAGAACTCTGCTGAATTGTGAATCCTCCACTACAGCTGCAGAGAAAAACACCACTTGGATTTGGTGTGATGCTGACCAGAAAGCTGAAAGTAAAGGTATTTTGTCCACGTAAGCACATTAGCACACTAGATACATTGATACACTAGAGCTAAGTCACTAAGGAAAGTAGGGACAAATTTATACAGTGCTGCTCTGTGAAGTAACTAGTAGAGTTTGTTCTGAAGATGTTGGTTCTACACGATGGCATGGCTCAGAGAGTAATGGAAGAGCCACAGAGGGGAATGCAGATGTGCTGGCTCAGCACAGGAGTCTTTCCACTGTAAAAACATATTCCAGGATTTGACAATGATCAACTGTGTTTAAACGGGAGCCCTGCATTCACTCTGCTGCTATTGCCCAGCCCTGGGGCCAGGATCTGAGCCATATGATTATTTTACTGCTGAGAATAAAGAAATATGCATTTAACTTCTGGCACCTGCAACATGCCCGCAGGTAGTTCTTGTTCAGTGACAGAACCAGCTAAATCCTTATGTGTGACTTCTCTGTGGCTCATTTATTTCACTTAACTTCTGCCTTAGCATGCAATACAAAATATAAACAACCACATTTCAGCATATAGATATATAAATGCTCAGCCCAGTGGATTCTCACATGCACAGAATTTTGAATTGTGCTCATCCATGGCACTGCAAAAGATGAACATAAACACTTGACCCTTAGCTGTCTCTTGTAAATTTGTAGCACAGGCACAAAAGTAAAAACAAATCATTAATTTCTTCCACAGCTCCTCTTTCCCTTATGTGAAATTTCCATTTAAGTGGCTGGTGATCAGTGCTGCCTCCAGCATACCTTCTGATTTAAGTAGGCTTGTGCCAGTCTTCTACAGCCTTGTTTTGGAGCCAAAGGGCATGATAATGTACATGGGTGAAACCTGTCTGGAAAATGTAAATAAGCAGATCTAAGAGTTCGACCATCCATAATTGCAATTTCCCCTTTGAGCAAGAAATCAGTGGAGTCCTCCAAACTGCTGTCCTCCTTTATTCTTGGCACATGTTTAACCTCATATCCCTATTCAAGGACAAAAAGGGACATTATCTGACAGCGAGACTCATACTTTTCAAATCTAGAAAGTGGCCACAGGGGAGATGAATAATATTGGTGCTGTAGACCTGAATCCTGTCTTTTTAGTAGTCAAAATTTAGCACCCACTATGTGTGTGCATGGAAACACCCTTAGGTTTAGTTTCAAAAGAAAAACCTAACTTAAATTGTTTCTTTTGTGCATAACCTCCAGTGTGCCAACTCACTGCTCTTCTCTGTATGCTACAGAAAAAGGGAGGACTGGGCCCAGAGGGAGATAGCCCAAATGAGGGCAAGGGAAGTGAAAAACAGCATGAGAATAGATGAATTTGGACACCAATCAAACCAGCCTTGTCACCACTCCTTCCCCCCTATGTATTTTAATTGCATGGTTCCAAATAATCTCCTCAACTTTGGGAGGAAATCTGCTTGTCTGTGAGTATTTGATCTGGCACTGACTCTGTCGATATCTGCAACCCCATTACCATGGGGAGTTCCTGGGGTTCTTTAGGAAGAGAAGAGGAGATGAAATGGGATGTAATATGCTGGAGCCTGACAAAAAGTACTGAATAGAATTGGCCAATAGCCAAAGGCTTTCATTCCTGGCAGAAAGGCATTAAATGAGACTGGCTGCATTTAATTGAGCATCTTTCAGATTAAATAAATGGGTAAAGAAACCACTGCGTATTTGCATTTGCATTATATATTTACATATAAATTTTGCTGTTCTTAACTACTTTCCCCCTTTCCAGCCTTTTGTAAATTGCTTTAGTGACTACAGTAAGGTTGGGAACACACAAAGATGGAAAGAGAAGGATGTTCATGCCTGTTGTCTAGGTTTTTTCTGTTCTCCTCTGTCTCTTTAAGAAGTTTTTCTAAAGTCGTATTTCAGCCTTCTGTGTTTACCTTTTGCAATGGAGTCTTTCACATTTTCACATAAACAACCTATTGTTATGGTAACTGTCTACCCATGTTTACATTCTTCTCATAAGGAGAAGACTGTTGATGGACTGTTGGGTTGACCAGTGTGGTTGGAGAAGATTTTCTTCCTCTAATCCATGGTCACTGTTGAAATTCTATAAATGTTGAAGTCTATAAATAAACCTGCCCTTTTTGCCTTGGACATCTCAGTGTGTGAGTGTTGTTTCTTTGTGTCATGCTGTGACACATGCCAGGATTATGTTTCTTTGCTTATTCTGTGTCATCTGGGGCCAAATCCAACACCTGTATGCACAGTAGGAATGAACCTGACTCACTGATTTTTCAGGTCATAGATAAGAACTCCTTAAAAAATCAGAAAAAAAAGTCAAGGTGCAGAAAGGTCTTAATCTTTCTTCTGTGGATACTTTGCAACCATTCATTCATTCATTCATTCATTGATGATTCTTCTAGATGACTCTCATAAATAAAAGTTTCGTTAATAAAGTGATAGAAATAGAACAGCAGTGCTGTCTTGCATAAAGGTTGTCTAACACTCTTGGTGTGACTCTCCTTCTTCAGCTGCCTATAATGTAAGGACATGTCACCTATTTGGGCTTGTGATTTCTGTGTTTTGTCTCTTTCTAAGTTGATTTATGCATGCATCAAAACCAAAGATGGCTCTGTGGCAGCTCACTTGCCTCAGACACGCATGCTGTGGAATCAAGCAGTAACTTGGTATTGAAACTATTCTTTGTACCTCAGGAAAGCCAAAGAAAAGCTTTCGGTGTTTCAATGGAAAGCTTCTCTGCAAGGCATAGAATACCTGAATATCAAGATTATTCTGACATTTTAGAATGAAGTTTCAACTTTGGCTACTTTAAATTTCTTTGCTAAAAATGCTGATCATCCAGGGACATGTTATCACTTACTGAGTAACATGATAACCTTTGAAATCATAAACAGTAAAGGAAAGCCCCGCTAAACAACAGTTTTTGGAATGTCTTGAAATGTTGAAATTATCTCTAATGTATGTCCCTTTCTCCAGAATTCTAGAATCTACATGTTTTTTACTGAAATATCCCTAGATGTTTTTTGCTGTGGATCTTCCAGTCCAGTTATCACTTCTTAGTTTTGAGGTTTGTTGTTTCATTTATTTTATTTGGTGCAATTTGTGTCCTTTTTACTACCACCATTTTCTACTTATTTAAGTTGGGATTCTTGGTCTATATTCTCTGCTGACACAATTCCTGTAGACTCATTTCCGTCTCTGCAAAATTCATGTAAAGAGGGCATAAAAGGCTGTCAAATTAGAATTATGGCATTCACATTGATTTTTCCACTTAGTTAGAAGTGACTGTCTAAGCTGCAGAGCAGTGAATAATCAAATCCTGGGATTCTCAAGTCAGTGTGTTCCGTGTGACCCATGACTGCACTGTGCTTCATAATGCTCCACTATTTTTTTGGCATTAGAGTCATGTCTGCACAACTCCTAATACCCTAAATCCCACAGTATTCTCCAGGGCTGATTTAACCCCCATTGGCTACAGGAGATGAGCATCAATACTGATCTGCAGAGAAATTCATCATATGCAAGTTCATCAGATGTTACCAATTCAGACTGTGTACTGTGTGTGTATGTGATTTAAGTTTAAATCTTACTTGCTTCACTAGGAAGGTTAGTATTTAGAAAAATGGTAGTATTTTAGTTTTATCCAATGGTCTGCCACTATAAAAAGCTTGAGTTTAAAACCAGCAGGTTTTTAGAGATAAAATAATGCTAATAGCAGAGGTTTTCTGACATCAGAAGTGAATTCTCTGACTGCACCTAACTGGGCACAGTATCTGGCTTCAGAGAGCTGAGCGAAATAGAGGTCATGAGGTAAGAGACTGATGAAAAGTAGAGGCTTAGTTCTGTGGGGAAAATCAGATTCGTTCAACTGATTTCAGAACAACTAAAATTCTATTTTAACATTTTCTCTTATCAAAGAACTGAGACTGAGGGTACTTTTAGATGATTCATGGTGGGGTAAAACAGTTTTCATTCCCTGATAATTCACATGTCTCTAAATTAGTTTCAGTCCAGGATTTACTCTCAGAAGAGCTAATATTCCATGAATTGGGAACTTTCATTTTGGGTAGGGGATATTTCCTGCTTAGCATATCTGGCACTTGGGAAATCAAACTTCCCAGTCATGGCTTGCCAATATTTGCTGAGGAAGAAAAGGGCAGCATCCCTTTGGGGTCAGACCTGCTTTTCCACTGTGTACAGTAGGTTTGTGTGATATATCTGTGCTCCTAAATGCTATCCTGTAGTAGACCATCCTACAGAATGTGTTATTTCCTGAAGTGCCATTCTATGTGTGATCTGTTGCCTGTGTCACCAGCAGCAGTGGCATCAAGCAAGGCTAGATAGGCAGTGTAAAGCAGGACATGAACACCTCTGGGAATTTACAGAGACCCACTGGAGCAGTGAATACTTGTGTGTGAGGTGGGCAGCCCACAGAGGTGTGCCTAGCTGGGATGCAAGGGGTTAGTGATGGTGCTGTTGCTGTGGTGTGCTCATGCTGCTGTGTAACGTGGATGCAAACCTTTCCATCCTGACAGGTCAGGAGGGACACAGGCCTGGACCTTGCCTGGGATACTACTCACTGACATTTATTCTTTCTTGTTTATTTTTTCATTTTCCAATAGCTCCACTTGAGTAAAATATACTCCTATGGAATGGGAGTTTACCAAGAGTAACATTATTAAAATAAAGAAAGGAAGCAACAGTTACAACTTCACCAATGTCCATTTTACTCCCAGGATGAGACATTTCTTTTGAAGCACCTTTTTTTTTTTTTTTTTTTTTTTTTTTTTTAATACTAGATTTTACCTAGGTTACCCCTTATCCAAAGGGTTTTATTTTCTCAAGAAATAACCATTTCACACTCTCCATTGCTCAATTACATGCTGTTATTATGAAAGATAATCTTTTGGCTTTTCTTTTAAAAATCCCTCTCGTCTGAGTAGACCTACGCTTGTAGCTGATAGAGTCTATTTTTGTCGTAGTATAAGGGATTGGAAATGCTTGCCTCTACATTTGTAATACCACTAGCATTCCCACAAAACTCGGAATTTTTTTTTGGTCAAGTTTGACTACATGACTGAGTAGGTGTTTAAAATATTTAGAAAACAATTACTTCCATCTTAGCCAGGTTCACTCATTTTATTTCATTCTTTTCCTGAAATAGCTGCAAAAAACCTTTCATGTCTAGCTTTCCTATGAATACTTAAAGATGATCATATCCTTTATGGCAAGGAATTGATCCTGAAATGCTGCAGCAAATAAGTATTGATCTTCTCCAGAGAAACAGAGTGAAATTGCAGAGTTATTAAATAATTTTGGGTTTATTTATGCATTTTCTATTCTATTTAATACAGACACCAGATTATGTCAGGAGTTACTAGCTGAAATTGTTAAATTGCTGCTATTCTACCAATTATAAACCTCTTCGGTTTTGAAGCTGTAAAACTAAAACTAAACAAGATAAATGTAGTATGGACTAAAACTTGACAAGTTTCATCTGACAAGAAATTTAAGAAATAATAAAAAAAAGGCTATGGATAGTAAAATAACCCAGAACAGCTTTTTTTTTTTTCCATCTTTGATACAAAATGGCATACTGAAATGACTGTAGAATCAAGTAGTAGATAAATAACAGCAGAGAGAGAGGCACAGGCATAGAACACAGGAAAAAAATTGATTGTGTCAATGTGCTCACAAAGAAGCCACAAGAAGAGAGACTCAAGAAAAAAAAACCAACTAAAGTACTACTGGATTTTTCTTACATTGTTAAATCCATCCATGATCCTCAGGCTATTTTTCAGAATACGAAGCAGCTTTTACCACATCCCACTAACCAGAGTACCTGCATTTTGCATAGAAGGCATTTTTAATTGTATTAAATAAATTTCTTAGGGTGTGGAGTATTGCTCATAGTGCTTCACATTCTGCAACCATTAAGAAAGATGATTTCACTATTAAAATTGCTTAGCCATAATGAACCAAAAAGGGCTATTCTAGAGCTAATAGAGGAAAACTTTAAAAGTTTCTAGTTTCTCTAGCCATGCAGAGTGTCACCAAGACTTTTTAAACTCCAGCACCAGTAATTACCTGTGCCCTTTTCAAGCAAACTGCTTACTTTTGATTTCAGCATCTACTGTGCCTTTCTCACACAGCTGTGCACCATGCTAATACTGTTGCTTTATCAGCTTCTCTCCAGCCTGTTCACCTCACCAGAGAAGCATTGTTCTCTGCAGAATATCCCCTGACACTTTGCCAAAGCCTAAATTTGAACAGCTTGAGTGAAGAGATTTTTAATGCTTCCCCTAAGAGGCTGATAACACTGTAATTAGTCTTTCTGTTTAGCAAATAATTCTAGCTTTTCCCCTTTCTTTGTTTCATAGATACTTCCTTTCCTATATTCACAAGCAATACTTTTAATTTCTTTAACATTGTCCTTTCAGTATTTTCAGGCAGATTTCCTACTTCTGCTTCCTCAGTTTGTAGTTATTTTATGCACACTTAATTCTTTTAACCTTTTCCTCATGAGCTTCCTTAGCTTTTAGTATGCCTTTAGAATAGCTAAAAACATTAGCTTTTCAGACAGGGTGCATGTGCAATGCTGATCATGGTGACTTTATTAAGATTACATAAAGGGCATTACACTGAGGACATATTTTGCTAAATAATTAAATGTTACCGTAAAAGCAGCTCCTTTCAAGAAAATCTTCTGCAACATCACCAGGCAATCCTTTGTTTCCTTAGAATCCTCCAAGGATACTTACAAGAGGAAATGCGCATTGAATTAGGGATTAAAAGCCCAGTAGTGTCCTCATGAATTTAGAAGAAATTAAAATAAGAAACAGTAATATGATATTTTGACACATATAGTATTGATGTAGACATTTCTTGAAGTAAACAAGTGTTAAGTTCCATGAATGATAGAATAGAATAGAACACCATTTTTGATTTAAAAGTTAATATATGAGACTGGGAAAAAAAAAAAACCACAAACAACCAGTTAAAACACTTTAGGGCACATATTATTAAATTACTTTAAATGGTTTTTGTTACAGAAATTTTTCATTTAAAATACTACTGAGTTCAAATGTCTACTGGAGAATCATTGTGCCTATTTCAACATCTAATTAATTTTTAGTCAATTTTCTGAAAATATTGAGGAGAGTTATTTGAATCTTGTGGAAATTTCAGTACAGCTTTAACCATAAACTTATTGCTCACATTTTCATCCTTAAAAACCCCCAAAGTTTCCATATGATTTAATTAGATAGATGAAGTATTTAAATTTAGTTTTCCCTTGGAGCAGTTGTTCATGTGCATGCCTGGATGTGTGAGTTCCTAAATGGCAAAGGTGTTGTCAGATCTTTGCTTTGTTAAACAGACACCTGTACAAGATATTCTAACTTATTTTAGCAGTCACCAGTACCCAAAGATTAAAAGTACTGAAAACAAAAGACAGATTTCATCTTGCAGACTGACAGTTTTAAACTCCAAACAGATACAAGGGGACCCTTCTCAAACCAGCATCTTCTCCTGGCTCATGATTGCCCACAACTTGCTACAAAAATAATCCCTTTGTTCATCTTAGCTGGATTCAAATTTGTATTTTGTATCCTAAGAATAAATTCCAGCCACTTAAAACCATGTGGCTGCAGTTGATGGCATTGAACAACAGTGTCCAAAACCCTTTTATTTGTGAGTCTGTGCTTTATGATTCCAAGTTTTAAGAGATGGGTGGAAGTGCTGCAAGGGGCCTTGTTTTTCCTGAAGTGGGTAAGGGTGAAATAAGGAGATTATTCTACCGTGCCCCATAGACAGAGAAGGATGCAGACAGAGCATGCTTTTGTAGTGTACCATTACTCTTGCCCTGCATCAGGGCCTGGAATCAAACTGTCAGAAGAGGAGCTGGAGGCTCAAGGAAGCAGTGAGTGGTGCTGCTTTCAGACACAGCAGAGGCATCAGCTAATGGAGAAGCACCTCATCAGCTCCTGTCTATACACTGCAGATGTTTTGCAATGTGTTGTTTCTCTTTGCAAAGCTCCTTATTGTCAATTCCCAGCTTCCTAAGAACAGATAAACCATAAAAGATTCTCTCACGCTATTTTTTTTTATATCATTTTCAAAGTAAGTGAGAAAAATCTTGCAACTCTCAGTGGAAAAGGAATGAACATCACCATCCTGATCACAGTGTCATGGATCAATTTCCAATTTTGTCCCTCTGACAATTTCCATGCTTTAAAAAGCTCTGCATCTCTTTACTGCTTAAGAATTACACTCACAGCTGCTTCTCCTGCTTGTCATGTTCCTTTTTCTCTCTCTTCCTGGCCCAGCATATATAATAACTTTCTTATTCTGTGATAGGAAGATACCTGGCCAAGTTGCTTCACTTTTGGCCTCACGTGACTCTTGCTGAAGCTTTTAGTATTTACACTTGCTTCCTCTAAAAAGGAGTGTAATTGCTTTTAATGAAACTGAGGCACTTAAAATCCATTAGCTTTACACAGATCTAAGACAGCCTGTGGATCAAAGCTTGTCCCAATGGCAGCCATGTGAATTTGAATGTGCTGTGTGGCATCTCTAACCAGGCACAGCTTAACCAGCTCAGTTTCTGAGCAGTGACAGCATGTTGACAGCAAACAGCCAAATAAACAAAGCAATAAAATATAAAATTAAAATTTGCCCCTGAAGTAAGGATAGCTCTAGAAACTGAAGATTCTAAATGCTATTTTACATGGATGGTTAGTCTTCTAATGAATCATTCCAGCAGATTTTCTATGTTGGCTACTTTCTGTTGAAAATAAATGAAACATGCAGGAAGAAAAAATAACCCTATTAACACTGCTTTTGAGACCTTTCTGTATATTCTTATTTTTTTCATTATCACTGTATAAAACTAATAACACACATTATTATCAGGTTTTTTTACTTGACTGAACAAAATCTATTACTTCAGTCAAAGCTAGCTTCTATAAAACAGCAGAAGTCTTATTTTGGAAAAGTCAAGTCTTTAGCAGTGTTTTACAATGGCAATATTAATTCTTCATCAAGAGTTGAATCACCTCTAACAAAGCACTGGAACATTTATTCCATTCTGTCATTATTCATATAGGACCTCTAAGCCAAGAGGTAAATGACATGCGATATCACTTAAAATATCACTTCCTTTATTCTCAATTTATCTTGCTCCCTTTTTGACAAAATGCCACTGATTATTGGAATTGTCTTCTTAAATACTATAAATATTGTTTGTCCTTACTCCTAAGAAAAGAATGGTAGATTTTCGTGTCAGAAAGAGAGCAATTCAAATCTCTATGCCCAAAATGATGACTGCCTGCAAATATCATGTGGCATTTTCAATAAATAATTTGCAATACAAATAATAAACAAAAGGAAAGCCCTGAGCTGACTCAGGTGCTTTCCTTTCACTGAATTACCTAGTGTGCTTTCAGAAGTTTTATTGATTCAAAAACACACTCTTTGAATATCTGAAAAGTATTCGGGGGCAAATACAAATAAATACAATGAGTGGTAAATTCTGTGACTCAGGGCTGTCAGCACTTCAGGGGCTGGAAGGGAAGAAAGATAAGTATGTTTACCAAACTCAGAAACCAAGCTCCCCAGTGGGCTGGTTTGGGCTGGAATAGAGTTGTTTTTCCTCAGAGTGGTTAGTACGGGGTTATGGTTTAGATTTGTGCTGGAAGCAGTGCTGATTGTAAAGGAATGCTTTAATGGATGCTGAGCAGTGCTTACACAAATTCAAGGCCTTTTGTGCTTCTCACACAGCCCTCCTGCATGAGGGCTGGCTGGACATTGATTGGGTGGTGGGGAGTGATTGTTTATATTTACATCACTTGTCTTTCTTGGCTTTTATTATCTCTGCTGGATTTTTTTTTACCTTTACTTACAATATTATTGTTGGTGTTGTTGCTGCTGCTGCTGCTGCTAATAATAATAATAATAATAAATATACTGCTTTTGTCTCAGCCCATGCATTTTCTCACTCTTAGACTTTCAATTTTCTCCCCCATGCCACTGGAGTGAGTGAGTGTGCAGCTGAGCTGCTACTAATTCACAACAACCATAAAGGGCTAAAAGGCTTTGTCTGATATTTTTGTCTGCCATTGGGCAGCTCAGAAGCGAGAGCTGGGCTGGAGCACATACCAGACCAACATGAATGTGCAGAGCCAACACTGCAGTCATTCTTGCCAGTTGGATTACACATACATACAGCCTATCCTAATGCCAGGGAAGGATTCTTGCTGACCTGTGTTCCCCACCAAGGACAACATCTCCTGCACAGGGGTACTGCAGTCAGCTCCTTCTGACTGCAGCAGCCAGTGCTCAGCCACCATCATCCCTCAGGGTCCTGCAGCTCCAGGATAAGCACAGCTAACACTGAGCCATGGGCCAACGTGGTTTTTCTGGAATGTCATGAATTGTACATTACAATTCTACATGCCTAATTCATCCTGATTATATAGGAGCCTCTGTGCATAGATGGTACTGGAATTTTCATTAAAGCTTGAAACAATAGACTTGTCCCTTGGAGTCATTGCAGAGTTCACAAGACCATTCTGCAAGTGTCAAAGCAAGTTTGGAAAATGGAGAATGATTACTCTGTGTGGGTGTAAGAGCAGTAGAAAGATAGGAGAAAGAGGAAGGGAAATAACCCTTGAGAAAAAAAAATACAAAATAAACCCCAACAAAAAACCTCTCAAAACTCCACACCAAAGCAAAAGCCCTCTTAAACTGCCTATTTTATTGAAAATAAAAACATATACTTCTAGAAGAGCATTCTTCTTCAGTCTGTCCCACCATAGGGTTACACAAATACCAAACACCATAGGGTTGCAGACAAATTTGATCTCTGATGACCAGTTTCTGATTAATTCAATAGATATCCACTCATAAAATTCTTAAATTTGGAAAGAATCTCATGCCTAGGTATGCATTGCTGCGGTGGAACACATTTAAGTCACTTACAGCTTGTTATTGCACCTGTTTGGAAAATACAGCTCACACCAACTTTGCAAGAACCCAGAGCTTGCAGAGACAAAGCCTTTCTACAAATAATCTTGCTTAGCTATTAATTACAATTCATAAACTATTGTCATTAATTAGTTCATGTGTTAATCATTCAGCTCAATGTATAGCATAAGCTAAATTAGTAGTGTATGAAATCAGCACCGAATAGCTCATCTAAGAAGTATTTAATCTAAAAAAGGCTGTGCTTTTCCAAACTGACAGTCATATCTGGATCTTCCTTTGTATTCTCAAAACAACCATTAAAGGGCTAAAACTTCAAAATATTTTGAATTGTTCTTGTAAATCAGGAGCCTAGGTTCTATTTGCTAACTTTGAAGCCTTTTTGTTTTCCATGGTATTTTGGAATCTAAATGTCCAAGTCTCATTTTAAAATGGGATTTGGATACTTTTGGATATTTGTCTTCTTGTCTAATAGTTTGTAGTCTATGACATGGTATTGTCAAGCTGGCAAGCCTTCTGAGCCCACTGTATCACAGAATCCTTAGAGTTGGAAGGGACCTCTGGAGATATCCAGTCCAACCCCCCTGCCAAGGCAGGGTCATCTAAAGCAGGTAAGACACAAACTTGTCCAGGTGGGTGTTTAATGCCTCCAGAGAGGGACATTCCAACTCCCTGGGCAGCCTGTTCCAGTTCTCTGCCACCCTCAATGTAAAGAAGTTCTTCCTCATGTTTAGTTTTGTGTATTTCTTCTCCAGTTTCTCTTTCATATCACAAACTTTGAGGGATACCTGGAAATACTTTCCATCTTCCTTTAGGTCTTCTCAAAATTTTTGAAGTGGAAGGGATTCAGAAGGTATTTTATGAACATTTAAATTTTCCTTGCAAACCAAGTAAAAAATGTGTAAAACCAAGGACTGCTATCAATACACAGATCCATTATACACTGAGCCCATGTCATGAATCAGAGTTTTAAGACAAATAATCAGCCATATGAAAAAACCAGAATCAACCAACTCCAGTGGTTCCTGATATACTGCCAGCCAGAAGCCAGAGGGCATTATATTTCTTTGGTAGACAACGTTTCACTACCAGTAAATATTCATTGACTGTTAATTTCCTGAGTAGCTGGGGTACTATTATAAATTTTGCCAGTTCACGTAAGTCAGCAGAAAGCAATGAAAGCCAGCACTTAATATGGCACATAGACAGCCTAAGTCAGCACTACATTTATAGGAGACCAAAGACACACAAAATAAGATTTGCTAAATTCTTGGGGAAAATTAAGAACAAGAAAGAAAGGAAATAAAACTTTCCCTACACTTTCTTGTCCTCTTATTTTATCATGCCTTGTTCTCTGGACTCTACAGCTCTTCTCCATCTGGCCTGCAGGCATAAAACTCTGATTTCAACAGAAGCAAGACACTAACTACTTTTGAGAATTTAGCCTGAAATATTTTGAATTAGGCATAGTCATTTAAATAAAAAAACCCAAACACAATGTTTACTGTCTAGACCATCTAGATGACTGAGTCCTCCAGATAGTAACATAATTTTAAATTCTAAATATGCTGTTACAGTTAATGACAAGAAGACACAAATCAAGACAAAAGTAACAAAATTTAAATAAGGAATAATTTTGTGCAGATGCTGCTGATATAACTGCTTTAGAAGTCCTCCACTTCCTTGTGCATGCCCTCTCTAATTTGTCATTTCCCTCATCTGCTTTAGGCACTTATTTCTAACGAGGAGTACTGCAGAATACATTATGAGCTGGGTGTTAAGAATCATGATTTTCATGTTTCACTAAGACTTCTGCCTCTGACTTCTTGAGTGAAATGTGGAAATCACTCTGTATACTCAGGCTCCCCATTTATATAATGGATTGCAGCTATACCTGGACCAGAGCTTCATCACATGTGAGCATCACTTTGAGAGCTTGGTACCTGTTTAACAAATACTTAAGCACTGCAGCTGTGATTCTGGTCTAATCCTTATGGCAGAAATTTTCTTCTACATCTTCTTACTTCTAAAAGTCTTGAGGAGGGTGAAATATGTGGACCATAAATTTAATAGTGATGACAGAGAGAACCATAATAAGACAATGTTCTGGGGATGATTTGGATTGTAGTTGGGCACTTTGCTGCTTAGGAAGTCCAAACAGCAAGTTGCCAAAGCACATTCATCAGGGCATTTGGCAGTCACCAGCTGTTGCAATTTGGTGTGCTCTGCAATTTATTGTTTGGGATCATCTGGTGTCCACAGGGACACCATGACCCAGGTCAGAGCATGATAGATCCAATTAGAGCCATGATCAATTCTAGTCTACTCTTCCCTTTTCTATTCAGCATGATATTACACTTTCAGAATTTTCCATTCAGTGACCTCAGTAATTGGAAGGCACTAATTAAGTAATTTCTCACAAGGGTACAATATTACTGTCACAATTTTTTAAAGAAGATAAAACTCATACTGACAGTCACTGAAGTTCAGCCACAGGGCAAGGTGAAACTTTTAGACCAAATATTTTTATATCCAACATAAATAGATTTGGGTCAATGGACATGTTTAATCAAGTAATGTCAACTTTGTGAAGTAATTTGAAATCAGTGGAATGGAGATGAATTTTTTAAAAAGCCCAATAATTGAAATTCCAGGTAATTTAAAAATTATTTTTAAACTATTTTTTACTTTGAAATTAAGTTCAGTTTATTTTTTAACAAGTATATAAACGTATATTTAAATTTGAATTAAATTCAATTGTGATTTTTTTAAAACAAAATTTATACTAACAGTATTTGTAATGGTGCTGAAATTAACTGAGACCGAGGAAGTCTCTTTTTCCAGCTTGGACTCTTTCTTGTGTGAGTAACACAGGAAATAATATGGAGCTCACAAAGACTGGAATTAATAATAATAATAATAATTCTTAAAAATGCAAAGAGAACTTAATACCCACAAAAACGTTGTGTTTCTTTCATAAGTGGAAAAATGTATAAACCAAGTATTTAAACAAGGTCTTTGAATTTTAATTAGAAGATCAGTAAAAAGGTGATAGCCTTCAGCCATCAACATTGAACTTCCTGGAGAGAAAATTCTGCAGACTTTGGTCTCTCTCTGGTGAGCAAAGCCCTGTTCTTCTTCCATCTGTTTTTTGATCCATGATTGTATTGGAAGTCAGACTTATTGCCAGAGCCTCCTTTGGTTAACATAAGAGAGTATCATCCTAAGGAACCATCCTCCAATATTACCTAAGTAATAAAAATATAATCCAGTGCCACTTCTAGTGAAAAAAAATGAAGCAGTCTAAACTTGTGGGATACCAGGTTCTCAATGCACTTTTATAAATGGGAGATTCTCTCTCATTCCACAGAATAAGACAGGGCTGACCATCAAGTGAGAAGGACAATGGACAATCAGCTTGTATCAACTCTAAAATTTATATCACTTGTTAGTACTCTCAGTGAGAATTGCAGACATGGGCTATATTGACTCTTGATGAAAACATACATTTTGATTTGCTTTATGGCAGAATGGAACAGATTTTTTTTTCTCTCTGTTTTTTTTTTTGGTAGTATGGAGCTCCTGCTTTGGTTTTATTGAGTTTAGGACTCATCTAGCTAATATAGGATTTATAGATTGTAAGAATTACTAAGACCCCTCAAAATATTTTCTGTTCCATTAGGAGGAACACATGCACTTATACTTTTTTTTAAAATCATCACAGATTTAGTCCAATCTTTTAGATAGTTATAGAAACCTTAAAGCTAGGCTGCAAGGAAACCTGTAGCCTAGGAAACGATCAAACACTGTCTTGGAAGGAGATCTTGGGGATGACCAAAGCTTTAATGTCCACACTGCCATGAAACTATCACATGAAATTTTACTGGCAAAAAGAAATTTAAATTTAAAACAGAAAGAACTTTAAAGTAAACTTTTAAAAGGTCTGGAATGGTTGTATTAATTCCTAATTTGAGAGAGGTTCTTTACTTTGTCCAAAGAAACATCCCCATTTCTGGAATAGGTACCTTTCTTACGTGAGGATTCCGACTGCATTTTCATTTGTGTCTAACTCCTCTCCATTGTGAAGTCAAGAAAATAAATAACAGTTGTTCTATAACAGAAGCCAAATTAAATGATTTGCCACGTGGTGTCTGATAATTAACTAAATAAGATTCCCTCAAACAAGCAAATCTAACTTGTTTTTATGACTATGTTAAAATGTGAATCTTAAGCAAAACAAGAACATAAATCTCACTAGAAGATGTTATAATAAAATCAAACAGGGTTCTGAATAGAGTGAAGGCTTTATTGAAAGCCATAAAACTTCTTCAGATGCCAGTGGAAAAAATTATGATAATAAAATCAGCTCCAGTTTAATGGTTTGGTAAATGAAGAGAACATTAAATGGAGTCCTGCAGAGTGCTTACAGTCCACCCCATTTTTATCTCCTCCCTACAATCAGAATGCTTCCTCTAAATGCCTCACTATGAGCTGTTTACCTTGGGAGCCACTCCCCTCTCCCCACTGACAGGTGTTTGGCTGGCCAGTGCCACCTTTCAGAGCAGAACAGCTCTGGAGAGCCAAACCCTGGTGCAGTCAAAGGCTGCAGCCCTTACCCAGGAGTGCAGCCATCACTCCAGGGAGATGCCTCAGGAGGGCACAGAGAGCAGGCTTCATCTGTCACCAAAATGAACAGCAGGATGGTCCTTTTCATATGCAGGAAAGGCCTGTTAACTGCAGTAATATTCTAAACTAGAATTAAATTCTGCGCTCTGGAGTGTCCTTTTTTTCTTAGAGGGAAAAAAAAAAAAAGAAGAATCAGCATATAACCATCTGCAGATCTCTTAGCTTGAGGAGAGGGAAAACCCCTGATTAAAAATAAAAAAAAATGAAAATAGCATGGTGTCTTTTCTGATACACAGCCTGTTACAGTGCCCCAACTTCTAGTCTTTCAGTTCTGAGCCTTATTTTGGGGAGAAAGTCCAACAAGGAAGATTTCGGTCAGGATGCAAATGCATCATTAGGCCCCTACAATTACGCAATTTGTAAATTAGGAATTTAGAGTATCTAAGCCCAATGCAGTTACAGAACAGCCCACTGAAAGCAGTCCCAGATTTCCTTTTTCTTTATTTTGTGGAAATCTCACTCCTACATGCGCTTTGTTTACAAACATATTTCATTGGAGATATTCTGAAATACGTGGGAGACACTAGAACATGGAATGAGTTTTATCTTTTCTGGAAAGGGCTTTTCCAATTTCAATTCAAACTGTCCATTTAATATTCCCAATAAAACAGCAGCTTTAAGCTTTCATGGAATTTTTGTTTGAACAGAACTATGTATTTCCCTTATACAGTGAAATTCAGCAGGACTGATGTTTGAAAAAGACTTCTACAGAATGAGAGAATGGTGCATGAAAAGGAGGTGAAAATTTCTAAGCCTAGACCTAGCTGTTCAGGACACAAAAAGAGAACAAAAGTAGAACATACCATAAGAGTATGATTTTAGAATCAAAGAATGGTTTGGTTTGGAAGGGGCCTTTAAAGGTTTTTTAGTCCACCTGACCTGCAGTGGGCAGGGACACCTTCCACTAGAGCAGGTTGCACAACACCCCATCCAACATGGCTTTGTGGCATGGGGCATCTCTCACCTCTCTGGGCAACCTGTTCCAGTGTCTCACTACCCTCAGTAAAGAATTTCTTAAAAATATCTGATCTAAAACTTGTCCACTTTCACTTTAAAATCATTACTCCTTGTTTTGTCACTGCAGGCCCTTCTAGGAGGAATTTTCCCTTGTTATTTATAGGGTCTGCAAGGAACTGAAAACCAGTTTGAACATCACTGTTCTCAGATTATCTGTGAACCCTTATTAGTAGACTAGGAAACTAGGAGGTTTCCTATAGCTGTCCTTTATTTAAATGAGTTGGTAGGAGATGTGAACACATAGGCACGAAAACATAGTTGATAAAATAACATAGAGGAATATAGACTAAAATGAACTAGATAGAGCAAGTCAGCCCTTTAAAAAAATCTTAAATATCTTTGTGTGGGCAAAGCTGTGGGTCACGTTCATTTGAGGCACTGATGCATTAAACGAAGTGTTGCCCTTACGTGCTGTCAGCACCATTCCTCTATATTGTGTGAATTCCACATGAAGCTGGCAAATAGCTTTATGCCCACTATTTTCTCATCTCTGTGCTTACACTATTTTCTCACAGAGAAATTAATGATGTTGTTGTTTGTTCAGCAGCCCAGAATGGGAGCTAATCTGACAGCTTGTGTCACAACTACAGTTTGTAATGGAATTATTAAAGAGAGGGACAGGTCTAAAGGCTAAGCTTCAAATACTATGGGTTGAGAGAAAGAGAGAGGGAGAAATACAGATCACTATGCATTGAAGCAATGTGAGAAGTGGGAGCTAAAAATTCTTTGAAACAAGAGGAAAGAGCAGAATCAGGTTCTTATTTTGCAGGTGTTCATGTGAAATACTGGGAAATGGTCATTCTGGCTATCTTCCCCCTTTCTCACCATGCACACTCATCCATGCCAAACCCTGTGCTTCTCTGTACACATATTATATTAATTAGAGTGTATTATATTATGGGAAAAAAAAACCAAATTAGAACCAGAATTTTTGATAGAGCATCAACCATGTTTAGACAGCACTGTCAGCAACATCTTTCAGAGTTCTTTGAACCTGCAGTTTATGAATTGCAGCAGCAGAATAACAGAAGACAATCTAAGTTTCATTTTAGAGAAGGCAGCACTCAGGCTGACAGGGAAGCACCTACAGAAGTAAAATTTAAGTTTGGTTTTACTTTGAATGTTCACAGAGTTTGAATACACCATAGCTAAGCAGTAAATTGTGAATCAGTCAGTTTCCAAAACAGAATGGAATTATACCCGTAGGAGACCTGGAGATGGGCAGCACCATAGGACACGTGAAACACATTTGAGATGTGTTACTAAAAGACAAACAAGTTTTCAATTTGCTCCAATGTATTTTTAAAAATGCCCTAATTCATAAGAAAGATTGAACAAGATGAAAATCAGAGTATCTCATAGGTGTCATTCCTACTATAAATCAGAAAGTGGACATTTGAACTCAGATTTTCTGTGTCTTAAGGTGAAGTAAGGCATCACTGTGATTTATGCAAGTTTTCTGGTTGATTTATTCTTTCCCACTGTAGTGGGTGAATAGGGCAAATAAGAACTTAAAAGCAATGATTTCAACTAGCATACAGTACCTAAATAGCCTTATCAAATAGCCTTTGTTTCCCTCTTAATCAATATGAAAAAAAATGAAAAAACAGTTTTGGAAGTATTAGAATATTTTATTTTGAATTTTCTGGAATTTGGGATTTGTTTTTTGGATGCCTTTTCCCCCCTGTCTGCCTAAACTGTTTATTTTATGTGACCTTTTCCTAGGGGTATGTCAAATTTCATGCTCTGGAAAAATTCCAGGCTTGTTAGTTAGCACGTCTGAATGAATAACTGGTTTACACAATATTACTTCATTTTGGCTTCTTGTCCCATAATATGAGAGCTAAAAAGTAATGTAAACTGGATTCATAAAAATTAAAATGGATTCTACTTAAAATAAGAACAGCAAATTATCATGCAGTATAATTTCAACCTGCAGCACTGTCTTCCCCTTAGGATCATGTATTTAAATATCTGACTGAGACAATGTTACATTTCTATTTGTTAAACTCCAGGATTTGTGTTCCACAAAATAGATGTTAAAGTCTCAGAGAGCACCGGAGCTCAGAATAAGTATAAAGAAAAATTCACTGCAGGTGAGGCAGGGAAGGGAGGGCATTTGTTAAATCCTGTACACATTCTATCTAATTTATTATATTACATATATATTTATATATTATGAAAGAATTAAATCCATGGAATAGAATGGACAAGAGTGACATAATATAGATATGCAAAGTTTATTTGCTGTTTAATGTAGTGATGTTTATTATAAACTGATCACCACAGAAGCTGAAAAAACCCAGATTCATCCCAAGTAATCTTTCTTCCATGCATAACGCTGCAAATTAAGCAAGAATATTTCAGTGGGAACTGACTGTCTGAAACACCAGGAATTGGCCTCTGCTAGAGCCAGGAATTGAAGTAAGATTGAACTGTGGCTCGATCTGATGTGACTACACAAAATCAGCAGTGAGAGGACTCATCAGGCAACTGATGGCACCACTGACAAGCAGGATGGTGTGAAAGTCCTTGGCAAGATATGGGCAGGAAGGAGATTTGCATGGAAGGAGCCTTTAGACCATGGAAATTGAGAGTGAATTGTTTGAGGAAAGAGAAGTTTTCAAATTGTCAAGCCCTCCTCCAAACAGATAATCTACAACACTGTACCCCCAGGTAACTGTTTCTGATTTCTATTGGAACCAGTATACAGTTGTGACTGGAAACACAGAAATTGACTGGAAACACAGAATTGGCCAGAGTATCTTTAATCAACTATTTGCTTCATAATTGTTCCATTTTTAACATTTCTCTTGTTCTACCATCACTATGGACATATCAGATAACGACGTTTTATTCTAACTTTCATTCATCTTTAAAATTAATCAGAAATGAAAATGTAAATCTTTTGTAGCTGCCAGGAAAGAATATGATAGAAAGTCTGAAAGTCAAGTTTTACTGAAATATCCTTGTCTAAAAATGTTAATGAATTAAAACAAACTTTTCAATGCTGCACGAGTTTTAACCATGGCTTTCAATAAAGGCCTTTCAACTCCAGTTTGGGATTTGGAGATCTCTGAGAGACAGAGAAAGCCAGCACAATTCTCAGAATTATTTCTTACATAATTCAGAATTCTCACATCACTAGAGAATGCTCTAATCAATTCATTCTGGGCTGTCCTGGAAAATGCCATTTCTGCTCATGATTAATTCAAGCTATGATTAAATCAAATTAATTATTTTGTGTGAACGTACAGTGCGAAAAAGCTCAAGATTGCTATTTCACAGGAAGAGAGACAAAACTTTTTGCAGATATCGTCTATCAATACTTCAGCTAAGTAGAAAATTTGAGGGCCTCAGGGTAAGGGCAGGGAGGGCACTGAGTCAGAGGCCACCGTCTCCTTGTAGGGGTGCTGGATTATGTTTTCCGCTAGGATAATCCCAAAAAAACCCAAGTTCCTTTGGCTACTAAGTTCTAGAGGAATTTTCATGAATTTAGGTTATGGTTATGCTTATATTTCTGTCATTAGTTCATAAAATATAGGGCCTGTAGACTATCATCACTTTTTTCTATGCCTGCCATGTTTCTAGAAGAAACATGTGCCACGGGAAAACACTGCTTCCAAAGAATTCTCACAATCCAGTGAGAGCTGACTCAAACAAAAACATACTAAGGGGATGTAATCAATTTTCTTTGTGTTTCCAAACTTTAAAACATGCTGTTCCATACATAAGTATTGAATAACACTCAGTGCTATAGTCTGGCTAGAAATACTTTTTGTGCAAAAATCTGAAGTACAAAGAGACCATTCCTTCACCTTGGAAAAGTATGAAATTTATACAAGGGGAAAAAAATAGCCCTTTACATATCAACACCAAAATCTAATATCCAGGACTATTTTTGGAAAAATTACACAACATGATTCTAGTTTGAAAAAAAAAATTAAAACAAATGAAAACATTTTATCTGGATAATTTAGAATACTGTATTTTAATAATTTTAATATAATCATATCAAGAGTGCATTTTGATAAATGTGTTCTTATACAATAAGTTTTTCTGTTAAAATATTTACCACCAGGCTTTCTGTACGGCAGTCAGTATAGCTACACAATTGCCCTGCATCCTCTACAAGCATCTTGGACTTCAGGGTTTTTCTGGGCAGATTTCATGACTAAGGTCAGCATAAAAAAATCACAGTTGGAGGAATGTTTTCCAGTTCCCTTTCTTTACTTAAGAGCAGGATTCAGTTTCTGTTGCTAGAAGAGAAAATAGTTAGATCTTGAGATAAAGAGCCCACTTATTTCTTGATTTTTGACAATATATTTTTGAATATGAAAGCCTTGCACCTAATGCCAATTTTGACACCTACTTAGAACTGGTGAGCTTGTATTAATATCTCATCAGAAACAGGTACTTGAAGTGATGAAAATTTAAGTATCACCTCTAATTGTATTTTATTTTTTATATTTGAACAAGTAGAGTTCTGGTATTATGCATTTAGAGGAGCAAGGACGCTGACATGACTAGTAAAATTTTTTTATGTCCAGGAGGACCCCTGAAAAGGACAATAGAAGAATATAAATATACACATGATCTGCAGGCTTTTTTATTCTTGTGTGTTTACTTTGTAAACAATATAAACAATAAATTGTTCTGTGCATCATTGTGCCCTCATGGTGTTTATGGCAAGCCCATGATTGGCAGCTCAGCCACAGCAAGCTGAGGCAGAACAAAAGCCTGTGCACATCATTGGTAGTCAATCCTTAGAAGAAAACTTGAAGACTATTCTGTTTGAGATTATGGTATAGGAATAGCATAAAATGCAATTAATACCAGTATATCTTCTTGTGTATATCTACTTGTATATCTTCTTTTCTACTCTAATGAGTAGAAAACCCTCATTATTGAACAGTGCTTTAAACAACTAAGATGAAAACTGCTCTCTGGGAAATACGTAGAAAATTTAGTATCTCAAATCACCGTATTTTGATTGAAAACAGATTAGTAATTACAGATTCGAGAGTTAATTTCCTTTTAGTAGAGCCTGTAGTAGTGCTCCTATTGTGTTTATCACATTAGTCCAACTAGTTCCCTGTGATTACCTTTCATCATTAGGGCCAGCAGAATAAGGGCAAATAGAACACCTCCAGTAGAACACCAATTAAAACACCTCCATACTGGCTTAGTTCAGCACATACACCCCATCCCACAGTGTGTGTGGGACTTAAAACATTCAGGGACGTAAGAGAGAGCTCTCTGGAGCACTGAGACTGAGACACTGAGCACTGTTGAACCTTATTAGATGTGGTATAGAAAACCTTGTAGCAGTCTCTGCTTTCTTGGGATGCAGTAGACAAAGTAGTGGGTGAAACACAGGGAATTCTGCCCAGTTAGGAACGTGATGCAGCGTGACTATTTTGGTGATCAAAATACATGGAACATAGAGAACAGAGCAGAAGTTAACAATTTATGCTACAAAAACCATGAATCCCACTCATCCTTGAGGATGGCCATTAATTGCTCAATACCTTGGTCATCCTGAGCTGAAGCACGACCTAAGCCCTGTGAGTGCTCCAAGGGTCTGAAGAGACCCCTTGGTCTGTTGGAAACAATTTCACTTCACTGACATTTCCAGACACGTCAGGTCCCACACATTTAGTTAAAATCAAAGACACAGTCAAGGTTTTTACACAAATGAATGCACCACTGTCTTTCAGTTAAAAACAATGCCCAGAGAAAAAGAATCTATTAAAAAAAGTTACAAATTAAAAATCTGCATTCTCAGATTTCTACTTAATTTTTTTCCCCAAAGCTGCCAAAGATTTTGATCTTAAGCATTTGCGGAGTCCTTGAAGCAATTTTGAGGGTGTCCATTCCTATCTCAGGGCCACTAATGAAATAAGGGGATTTTGATATATAAATTTGATACTGTATGGAACATCTTAATATTTATCGCTTTTGTAAAATACAGTTGGAACAAGCTTTTTTGATCTAGAAGTTTTCTGTGCTATAGTCTTTCATTACAGCAGCAGACAGGATAGAATTATAACTGACATATGTTTGACACTTAGGGATTATTCAACATTTGCATTTATGTTGCATTTTTTTTTAATTTAGTAGACCATATAAACAGGCTGACCCTTGCAAACTCATTGGAATGCTACTTGTTTTCTGAAAACTACCTAGTGAACTTGCTAAAAATTATAAAAATGAAATGGACTCTTTCCAGAGATGCCAAGAATCCAGTGAAAAGAGTCATGCTCTTTTTTGCTTATATCACTTCAGAATGTGTGGCATTGTCTTACTCAGTTCTAGACGAAGCCTCACGACACACAACACGTGGTGGCAAAGTGACATATTGAACTCAGAATATTCTTCAGTGGATATTTTAAGATAATTCTCTCTTGCAGGTAATTATTAATTTTATTAGAAGACAAGGAGTGTTAAGAAAACCCCAGGGCTGACACAAAAGTCAGGATTGTGGAAGTATAACAGTGTTTATATTCCTTGCTTCCCTTCAAAAGAATGGTTTGAAGACAGAAAACAGGTTTATGGTGAATGACTTATGGAGTTCAGACTGACTAATTTTTTAAAAAAAGAAAAGGTGACCCAGAGTAAATGAATAAGAAATCTGGCCAAAGATTAGAACTCATTGTAAAATTTTTAATCATGAAGAGAAAAACTTTGTGGCTAAAATTCAGGCATTGGCAATGAAACTAGAATAAAGATTGGCTGGATGTAAGTCTCATTCTGTTTTAATGGCATCTCTGCACTGACACAGTTCAGTCAGGCTGTGCCTATTTCCCTTACCTGAATTTGGTTTTATTTCCCAGAGAAGTTCACTAGCTCCAAGCAGAAGTTTCAGATTTTTAATTCAGGAGGTAAACAGCATGATATTATGGCTGAAAGTCAGGCTATTTATATCATGATGATATATTGCTGCAAAAATCTGACTCATTTCCTGAGAATTTGGATGAATGTTGCTTTTATCCCATTCCATAGGTAAAGTTTCATTAACTTGATTAAAGAAAAACTAAACTAATCTTTGAAAACCTTTGCTTAGTGCCTAGTGTAGCACAAAGCAAATTCATAATCATGTTTATTTTCACTTTTTTTTCTGAACCCACATTCCAGTGTACTCCAGTATCCCTGACACAAATCTCAAAACCTTGTCTAATCATAAACTTCATCATTACTTTCAGTAAAAGCTGTTAGGTTTTGAAAGTTTGCTCTTAAGCTGAGAAGGAAACAACTCCAGATGTTTTTAAGATGATAAGTTGTTTTGTCTTTAGAGCAAGTTTTTTTCAGGATCCAATGTGAACATTTAAAGGCATGTAGGTGATCAGTTTATCAAGTAAAGAAAGGATAATAAACTGAAATGAATCTCATTTGCTGTTTTAATCTGCCTTAAATTACATCAAGATATCTGACTTTATTTATTGCCTCAGAACTAAGGTTATTTTAAGATGAAAGCTACCTGAAGTGGTTAGAGAGACTCCTTATCTTCTGTTTGCAAATTTTTAGTTTAGAACCTAGGCCACGCTTTTGCATTAATCTGAAGCTGAGTTATAAATAACCCTTGCTGAATTTATGAATTTGAATGAAAACTATTTGAAACCCATTGGAGTCTAATGGCTTCAGCTGCAAACCAGAAAATGCATATCAATACAGACAGATTTCTATTAAAATTCACTGAGATTGAAACACCACTCCTTGTATGAAATTCCTTCCTCAGGTTCCTGCTATGATAATATTTATTGAGTGTCTGCTACCTACTTTGCCACGTGTGTTTTCTCTAATATGAGCTGAAATCTACAAAACAAGTAGGGGGAAGCAGGGGTGATTCTCACGCCAGTGGAAGTTCCTTCCCATGAGAGAACCTGCTGTAACAGCACTACTGGGGTTGCAGTTGCCAGGCTGTGAGAAAAGCAGTATGTGAGTAAGAACGATAAAGGAAAAATATTCCCACAGAGGCCTTGGAAAATGGAGCCTCTTTGGGAAAAAAAAATGCTGCTACAGCAGCCTGAGTGAAAGGTTACAGAGCTGCAAATAAAACTAATGCCGAGAAGCCAGGGTAAATCAGGTGCTTGTGGAATGCAAGGTAACCACATTCTATGTGTAAGGATGGAGTTTTCAGATATATATCAGTAACGTGTTTTTTTGAGCAGTCTTGCTTCCTTCATGGGGACCTACTGACTCTCAGAATGACATTGCACTTCCACGTCACCTTGACTTTTGAGAACTCCTGGCTCAACCACATGCTTTCCTGATAACATGTTAAGTGCCAGCAGGACAAATCAGGCCTTAAGTAACACCCTATCACAGGTTCAAATCTCAAATGCTTAAGCAGACTTTTCATCTCAGGACACTTTCCCCCATTCCACAACTGTTGGTTAATGATAGCAGGTAGAATGTAGTCATACAAAACTTTACAAAATAAGCTGAAATAAGGGTGTTGAAATGGGTTTCATTGTATTACTCTAGATGCAGAGTTTGTGTGCAAGGTATTTTTCACGCCAGCTTTAACAAACAGAACAGTTACACACACAAGCAGATGTGATTTTGTTCTGCAGAGAATCTAATAGCACTTAGTCCATGGAAGACAAGATAAAGGCTTTGCACACAGTTGGGAGGAAAGGATTAAAACCAGATGATTTGTGGAGGAGGGAATAGCTTTTGCTCAAAGTGACCTTGAAGCTGGGAATGATAAGATTGTTGGTATTGGAAAACTCCCTTTATTGTGCCTAGTGTTGCTCATCCTCTGCCTGTTCTGAGAAGCAGAATTCCTGTAAGAAACAACAAACGGTCACAGACACTCTTGAGCCTCTTATTGGGAGAGAGAGACATCATAAAAGCACAGTCCTGTGATAAACTGCACATGTGTGAAACCCTTTGATATATTTGGGCAGCCATTGAGCCCCTCTGCTGCTCACTAGGATGAACTAAGCCTAATGTGTGTCTCTGCCACCCAGCATTTTTAGTGAGGTAATGAAATGAATGTACTCTTTGCATTTCAGCTGTGGTTTGGTTGTTGGTTACCTGTATGCATCAATTCACAAGTCCCCCCACACCTGTCAAGTGTATAAAACCGACTATTTCAGTCCAAAAGGAGGGCAATTATTTTGTGTAAATCACCATCAACTACATCCAAAAAATCATGTGATGTAGTGATGTAGTACAGAGATTCACAGTGCCCGTCCAATAAGTGTTAAGAATAAAATGATAGAATTCTTCAGAAACAAATAGTTTAGATTTTCCTCAGTCTGTGAAAATATCCCTGAGGCAAGAATACTGTTTGTATTTTTTTTTATGACTCAAGGCAGCTGCTTCTTCTGTTTCTGCTATCTTCCCTGACGCTATACACCTTCAGGTTGCTTTTGGAATGAATGTGCTCTGCTCAGGTCTTTTTATTTTATTACCTCTGGGACACTTGTGAAGCACAGAGTGAGAACAGACTCTCTTACTTGTAATTTAGTCTCTCATTTGCATTTACATTAATTAGTGAGAAGGAAGGAAGTTCATAGAAAAGAACCAGCTCTAAACCAGTTAATTGTGTTTGTGCAGACATGTAGTGCATCAAAACAATGAGCTACAAACCTATGCTATGGTTTTCTCCTAAATGTCTAAATGTTGTGGGAGCCAAGAAGGCACCAGTGAATCAGATCCACTGTACCTGGAGCACACTGTCTGCACACAGTGCAAGGACATTCTGGTTACTGGACAAAAGATCATTGGCCATCCATGATCTATGAATAAACAATAGCTTAGTCGAAGAAGGAGCAAAAATTCAAAACAGATCATTCATCTACAGCAAATAGGCCTTTTCCAGAAAGTCTAAATCTTGCTTGCAGTGTAGCTGCCTGTGCTATACAGTTATTTCTGCATTTTCTGTCTTCTCAATTTATCTGTGATAGAAAATATAGAAACTATAGCCAGCCTCTTGCTTTCTCATCTCTATTTACATCTGAGCTGAGTAGCAGCTATTTCCCAAAAGACAGCAGCAGGGACTGCAATTCTTGCTGGTCATTGCACAAACAAGTACAAGGAGGGTGTGAGAACCCCTTTGCCTTGCCAGCTTTATACACCTGTGTATGGCCAGGCAAGAGATACAAGAATGAATAGCTGCCTAGAGCTGGAAAGCGCTGAGGAGAACCTTGGACCTGCTGGCTTGCCCTGAGGTTACTGCAACAAGAATTCATTTCCATGCGTTAAAAGCCATCACAGATTATCAAAGAGAGTGGTGTGTTTCCCCAAAGCTGCTTGTGGCAGGCTGTCTGTGCTTTTCACACCCTGTGAGCACTTACATGCCCAATCAGGTAAAACTGTGTCACAAAGAACAAATGAATGATGCTCCCAGATCACCCATTTATTTTAGTGTATCTATTATTTCTTCAGTAGGTATCTGCCACATGCACCCATACTGCAACTTCAGCCTCAGGTTTGCTGAAGCATGTGCACACTGCAGGTTTTCATACAGATATGCATAGTAATTAACAATTAATTATCAATAACATTAATAGAAATAAATACATATACTTATCACAGTGCATAACTAAAAACTGATTTGTAAGTTTTTACTTTTTATAGAGTTATGGCTAGTTAGTGTTAGATCCTGCCACAGATGACAGAGAAAACACCATAAAAAGCCACATAGGCTGAATTGTGGCTAAATTGATTTAGAGGCTAAATCGAGGGCCAACGATTCTGTATTTCACCCCACTCAGATCTTACTCTTAAGAAGTAGTGAAGACTCCATAGCATATACTATCATGCTAACATAAATTAATTAACTAATTAATTATTTTTTAAAAGGGTGCCTGAAACCCCACTTGTACTTCCAAGTCAGTTGATCTTGGTGGTTGTGGGCACCTCAAAAACAACTTCTGCCTGGAAGAATAAGCCTGTACTTAGATTTTGTATGCAAGTCATGGGATGGCTGTAGGCAGTGCTGCCATGCCTAAATAATTTATGCCATCCTCGTTTTCAAAGAACTTGTACAGTAGAAGCACACCATCCAGACAAGACCTCCTCCAGGGAAACCAGTCTGGAGAGGTCCTGCAGCCACACTTCCATTCTCCTTAGTCCACACCCTTATCTCCTCAGCAGCAGCTTGCAGGCAGCTGTGACCTCTGACCCAGGGAGCCCAATACTGATGCTCAGCTTCAATGTCTGGAGAATTCCAGCAGTGAAATAACAGTTTGTGTGTGGAACAGGCACAAGATCAATAAGGGTCTGGTTCTGCTTTTCCTCCCATAGCACAGCCACACCAAAGTTCTGCAGACACTCCACAAGTGGCTTCAGACACTGCTGCTTTTCTCACTCACAACACAGGGCTGTTTATTTGCCGATTTCTGCTATTTACAATGTAGGAACTTCATTGTTTTTATTGCTGGCTTTGATGGGATTATAGATGAATAGATAATTCAGACAATTGTGTTATGTAATTTTTTTTTGTTTGGCCTGCCTTCCTAGGAAAGTGTACTTCACGTGCTTGTGCTGTCTGCACAAGTGACGAAATTATATTTTGCCCAATTCACTAATTTTAGCCAAATTTGCCTGAGTGCAACTGAATACAGGAGAAAGACTCGAAGTTTGTCCTGTAGTGCTGCCACTACATGCTACCACTCTCTCAGGCAAAGAGGTTGGGGATGTTGGAACGTTCAGGGAACACAAAAGGAATTGAGTAAATTTTTATGCTGTCTTTAAGGATTGCTACTTCATACTTTACAGTGTCTTGACCTTACAGGTGAAAGTCTAAGCCACTTTTTTCCTCAGCTGGCCCAGAGTGACTTTTCATCTAGAACTCTCTCCCTAAACCCTGTAATTTAGTTAGACACTCTTCCCAGCACTTTACACTTTTGGAAAAGTGTTAAGAGAATAGAGCAAATGGATTCACCACTTTTCCAATATTTGTTGACATAGGGCATTGATGATTGTCTTGAAGGAGCTGATGGCCTGAGGCACAACTCCAGTAATCAATAATCCTTGGAACATCCTGAGCCAAGGTTATTTCTGTCCACAAAAATGAAATAAGTGTCAGGGAGGTAATTTATTTAGCCCATTCATAAAAACATTTGTGATTCTAAGCACAAAACAATAACAAGTAAAATCATGGTGTTAAAAACAGACAACAAGCTAAAACATCCAAATATGAAAATAAAAGCAAATCTTGCTGAAAATATAACCACTTGCTGTCATCTAATGAACTAGAGATAATGAATGGATAAGTACAACCAAGAGCAGATAAACACACAGTGTGAGAGCCCTAAAAACTATGAATAAAGTTTGTCTGTTCCTGAAGCAAGTTGAGGTATACTATAAAATGAGCCAGCAACAGACAGTCATGAAGCCCATTTTGGAGGTAATTTCACACCTGAAGGTTTGCAGCTGAGGAAGATGCTTGTCAAGCAAAGTAGATGAATATCAGGTATCCTTAGTTAACCTTCAAAACCACAGCAGATCCAACTTGGCCTAATCTAAAGTAGGATAGGTACTCAATACAAAATTATTAAATACTATGAGCTATTCAGTCAACCCTTTTTTCTTCTTATGGTGCAGCAGAATATGTGGAGAGTGGAAGCTACTTCAGTGCAATGCTAATGCATCCTTCCTGGTGTTGTGCCTTTCTGAAGGACAGTGAATTGCAGCATAATATAACTGGGAGCCATTTCCTGTCCACCTAAAACTTCAGAAAATTTCACACATTATGTATACAGGAGATAAGCTAGAGTCTGATGTCAGCACTTGCCACTACAGACATCTGCAGTAGCACAGCCAGGTGCTTGCTCACTCTGTTTGATCTTGCAGTTTCTTCTGTGCTTTCAAGGGCACCTCTGCAGGGTGGGTGGAGGGTGCTGGAGACTTTTGTCATTATACGTCCATGCTCAGTTCTATGCATGTGCAGATAACTGTAGAGCTGTGGCAACTGTGAGAAACCTGACTGAATTTTTTGGAATCAGACCTGCTGTGTTTTGGCTATAGGACACTTTCAAACTGAGTCTGGAACCTGGAACCTGGAACTGCAGTCCTTGTTAAAAAACCCCCACATGTCTGTCAGTGCTACTGACTATGAGAAAGGACATGGTTTCACCAGAGCTGGCCACCAAGCAGGGTGTGGTATTTCAGGGATCCATTTGAGGGTCAGAGACTAGAGCATTAGCATCTCTTTTGGGTGAATTCATAAAATGCATCCCACAAGAGCTCTGTCTCCCTGCATAAACCATGCTCCTCTCAGAAACTGTTCAAGGTTTCTCACCTTATGTCTTGGGATGTGGAGCCAGGGGTGTGTATTCTATTTCATCTGTTGAAAACAGTTGGGGAGATGTTTTTCTTTATCTCTTGTGGCTCTGGGTGGATGCCTTCTGATAATGGGCCAACTATTAAAACTAAGTAGGGCATTGTTTCTTATCTCTTTCACCACCTGTCCTCCCTCCAGGGGGATATTTTCTGCTAATGGACCATCAACACCTCCCCAAACAAATACATCCACATTCCATCATCCTATTGTGAGATGCTCCACCCAGTGGGGAGCCAACCATTCCTACCTGGATAAAACTGAACCACAGGAACACAAGGTATCCAGCTTCACCTGATTTCTGGGAGGAAGACTGGACCCCTTCTCACCACCACTGGACCCTTGTTCTACAGAATTATCTCTACTCCACCAGAACCACATCTGCCACGCCAGGAGGACTCACTTTTGGACTGCTTCCAACACCCTGGCCAACAGGGTGTCAGGTTGTAGCTCTGACTCTGTCAAGGTTTTCCAAAATTGTTGTTTGTTTGCTGGTTTGGTTGGGTGGGGTTTTTTTGTTTGTTTTGGTTTTTTGGTGGTTTTTTTTTGTTGTTGTTGTTTTTTTGGGGTTTTTGTTTGTTTGTTTGGTTGGTTATTTTTTTCCTACTACATTTGTATTGTTAATATTCCTAGAAAAGAACTGTTATTCTTATTCCCAAATCTTTGCCTGAAAGCCCTTGACTGCAAAATTATAATTTGGTGGGGGATGAGGGGTTTACATTCCCCCTTCTAAGGGAAAACCCAGTTTTCCCTGGCAGAAACCTGTCTTTCCAAACTAAGACACCTTATCATTTTGCTAATCATCTTGATCATGAACTCTCTGTACATTCCTTCACGGTTTGGAAGGTTCAGTGGAAGAGCCACAGGAATTAATTTGAGCTCCTTTAAGTCTAGCAGTATCTTAGCAGTGTACCTTTCCAAGAGACAGACACACTCTGCAGGTCCCGGGCCCTCTGTCACAGGGCTCTCTAACAAACCGAAGGACAACCTGTGTTTTCCAGTTCCAGCTGGCACAAAAGCAGCACTGCAGAAAGACAGCCATCCTAGGTCAAAAGGGTGTAGCAGTAATTAAATTGCAATTCTGTGCTGAAAAGTGACAGTATAAAAAATGCTGCTGTAGGCTTCTCTGTTTATCATGCCTCCTTGACTCCAAATGTACTCAGTGTGCAGCTGAGAGGATTTTTTTTCTTAACCTGCCTCTTTTCCAAAGCTAATGTAAATCAGAGTCAGGTCAAAGTCTTTTTTCATTCCCTGCATTACTACTTACAGTAAAGAGCATAACTAGCCAAAAGAGGCCAGCAGAAAGGCATGTGTCATCCTACCACACCAGAATGAATTCTCAGGTCTGTCCGACCAGCCCGGACCCAGTGGTCCCAGCACTGTTTACTGCAGAGGGTTCTACTTACTCTCACTGGTGATGGCTCTGCAGGTGTAATATAAAGCACCATATACTTACAGCTAACATCAACACAGGAAACTGATAGAGGAAGGAAGCAGTTCTGCTAGCAAGACGAGACCGTTTCAACACAGCCATTTTTCTGCCTGGAATGGCACTTTTTGTGAGCTCGGGCCCTAGGGCAAATCACTTCATGATGATGGTAAATGAGCTGAAAGCCAATCTCAGTCAGCAATAAAATGACAGGATAGGATTAAGAAAGAAGTAAGTGGTGATCTATCAAAAATATGGAGTATTTTTGACAAAAGATGTGATGAGGAAGCCAGAGGCTAGAGAGAAGGAAGTAATGAGGATAAAAAACTGGAAAACCACAAGATGGACAAAGAAAGATGAGGGGATCTAAAAGGGTTCAGTCAAGGAGAGCAAAAATAAGGAAATCATCTGCAGAAAAAAAGGAATAGGAAGTTACCCATATAAATGGAAGACAGGCATTAGAAATTAAAAGAATGAATGAGAGAACTGTGGTAAGACAAAATACAGTAGAAGAAGAGGGAGGAAAAACACTGAAGGGGAACAAAACAGAGTTTTAGGGGAAATAGATTAGAAATAGGAGAATTTTGCATCCCTCAAACATGGAACCATCCCTCAATATTAATGAAATCTATCCTTGATCGTGTAAGAAAAACGTAAAGAAAAGCAATGAAAAAAGAGGCTACTTATTTATTTAAAGGATGGGGTGTGTATGTGTGTATTTTGCTTTAAGTTATGCTTCAAAGGCAGGAATAGTTTCATTTTAGGGCATCCTCAGGGCTTTTGTACTGCACCATTTAATAATGTTGTAAAAAGGATAACCCCACTGGCTGCTCTCCAGGGCACTCGATGGTTAAGGTTTCTACAAAGCAGAGTCATGTGAAGATGTTGCTATTTTGACAATGTCCTTTTCCTAGAAGAGTTTTCTGGGGCAGTATGTAATTTCTTTTTGACTGCCCCCCATCCTTATTTCACTGACCTCTCTCTCTTGGAAAGACTGCCTCTTAATGTTTATTTTGTGCTGTGAAAACTCACTTCATAACCTCAGTTCTTTCCCTTTATGTATTAATCATCTGCTTTGAAAATAGTATCTATACAAATGAAGAGCTTGTAAAAATTAGTCTTTGACACTAATCTTTTCATCCAAAATAATAATTTTCTTTTTCTACTTCATGCTCAAAATCCATCTTTTGCATTCATCTGAGCTCAGTCCTCTCTCACTTTACACTTCAGTCATCTCATCTGAAAGAATTAAAGCAAGATCTGACCTTATGTATAATCTCCCAAAGGTGTATTTGCATTGTACCAGGAAAAAATTTAACTGTCCTGCTGCTGCTATCACCACTGTCTTTATATCATGGTGATAACTTCCTAAAGATCAGATGCAGAACTTCTTCTGCCTGGGTTTACAAAAAAAATTACAAGTACAGTTCCACTCTACTTGGAAACATTTTTAATCTAAATGCATCTAAAACTCCCCTATGGCTGATGCATAATAACCTAAACTATTGGGAAGTAAAGCCATAGGGAAAGGAATACGGGAGTGAGTGAGGTAATCAAGCAGATTAAAAGCTCTAAACTCAATGGTTCTCAAACACTAGTATCCAGATCTGCTACTGGCTGTGGCTTGCTGTGTCTTCCTTGTGACAGTGAATAAGAGGGATGTTTTTCATATGAGATCATATTCTATCATTCTTTAAAAACTCAATTTCCTGCTAAGCATTTTCAGAATTTAAGCAAATTTCCCATGCAGCACTAATTTTTAATATTCCATAAATTATGCCTCCTGGACATAAAAATTAACACAATAGTCTAAATTATTCATCATAGTAGAATTTATGGTCCTATAAAGGGGACACAAATGACCAGCACAAAATAATTTTATTACAGGTTTAAGTACAGTTGCATCCCCTTTTACCATCCCCTTTACATAACATTATAGGCTGGTACACCAAAGGAAGCTCAGAAATTCTATTCAATGAAGTAGTGTTCTTTTATCTTTTACAAAAGAGATTCAGCTATCAGTAAATATAATGTTATGTGCAAAATTACCCACTTTTTCTCCTCATCCTTACACTTTTTCTAAAAGATACTGTAGATAGTGATTTGAAGATAAGGAACTGGAATTCATATGTAGAATACAATAGAACAGAAGAACAGACTAACTCATGTATATGCTCTTGAAAAGCTCAAACTGAAAACAGACTGTGCTGAATAATAGATGCTCTAACTTTAGATAAAATTTCAGATGTGTGTGAAGCAGAAAAAAATGAGTCACTCTTACACTACTAAATGAAAATCCCTATAATAAGTCTTTGAAGACCATGAAGGACCCCAAAAAATCCTTATTTTTGGATCTGAGATAGCTGGAAAACTCTGTTAGGGGTAGAAGCATACAACATGTTCATGTATGTAAGCCGAGTGTATAGAAATGTGTCCACCTCTTTAACAAATGCAAGAACTATCAATGTAAGGTGAATAAAAGAAAATATTTCTACTGTACAGGAGGTTGCTAGGATATTCTTCTGAGAACATATGTATCATAAAATAATGGGTTTGGATTAGCTGCTCAGCCACATTCTGATAGTTATATATCTGGCTGTTTAAACCCATCAATTATTGTACACAATCTCTTATTCCAAGAGAAGACAAAAGGACATAATTCCTTATCAGTATAGCTGCAACACAAGACACAAAACAGGCCATGGTTTCTAAATTCTTAGTCCCAGTCCAATCATGACTGAACAACTCAGAGTGAGGGGGGAAAAAAAATCACTGGAGTTTCTCCAGCTTGTAAAAGAAGAAATATGCTTCTTTTGCCTAAAGAAAAATATCACTTGGATTAGAGGTAAGAAAGGGAGAAGAAATTTCTTTCTACTACTTCCATTCTCCACAATTAGGAGAATGATTATATTTTAATAGTCTACCTATCTTTCACTGTAGCCAGGATCTAATATCTGTGGAACATTTTAAGACAATTCTACTATTGATTTGTTGAACAAGAGCTGAGTTGAAAAAAAGGAGACTGGAACACATTTTATTATAGTTATAGTTAGGTTAGGAAAAAGCACCTGCTAATCCATTTTCTCTTCCCAATTAAGCATGCTTCTGGTGCAGTGCAATGTAATTGTATTTCTGTCTATCAGAATCCCTTTTCTTTTGTTTCCGTTGTACTGCAGGGCTGTGACATCCTTATTGCATTTTTCACACACTATCTTATATGATCTCATAAGAATTTCATTGGTGACATGAATGTCTCCCCAGAACACTTCTCAGTCTTGCAGATCCTTTGCCAAGAAAGGCCATAAGTTCACCCTGAAGCAGTGTTTCAAGTCCCAAGTGAAAAAAAATTTCTCATGCTACCGGAGGGGAAAAAAACAAGACGAAAGTCAACACACATTAAAGAGGAAACAGAGAGGGGTAGGAAAAGAAACTGAAAGAAGAGTGAGTGTGTGAGACTGATACAAATTTTGATTTTAAAAGTTAAATATTTTAAATCCTTATCTGTCTGAACACTAGTCTACAGATGTACAGTTATGCTCCTAGATATCCTGGCAGGAATGTGCAAGACTGTGGCTTTAGTCTCCCTTCTCTCCCAAAGGTTTTTAGTAGATGTAATGCTAATGAAATCAGTAGTTACTCCCCTCCAGACATTATGCATTCCCAAACTAAAAAGCTAAACTGAGTGAGACCATCATCCAATCTTTGAGGCAGTTTTAGGCAGCTTATACAAGGGTAAATACATGAGATTTTTAATATACACTGCCCTTTTTACAGTACCTCATCACAATGAATTTGATATGGTTTATGAAGATTCATTACCACAAATGTCATAATCTCAGAAAATCAAATAAGAAGTAGATAATGACTATCTCCATTACACAGGTGGCAAAAAAAAAAAAAAAAAAAAAAAAAATAATAACCCTGTGGAGGTTTTACAGTGAGTTAGAGAGATCAAGGAACATAACTTGGCAGGCTGACTTTCTTCCCCTTGGCACCAGGGAACCAGTAAACAGAGATGAAGAACTGTTCAGCATTCAAATTAAAAAATGTCATACAAGACTTATTACATTCCTAGTGTTCTGCTGATATTCCACATTTGCAGGTAATGAGGAAGCTTTCAAAACTTTCCTGTGTTTGTCTTAATTTCATGGTAATGTCCTTTGCTGAGAGTACAACAGTGGCAGTACATGTAAGGTCATAATTTACCTTTAGATTTTCTAATGTTTTGTTGGAAATATCTTTGAAGCTTTAAAATGTGTTATTTTCACTGGGCTATTCACTCGGAAGGCTGCTCTGGAAAATCCTTCTACATATTATTTTACAGTTTAGGATTTCTTGCCACATGTAGATAAACATGGCAAAATCACTTACAGTGAGGTGTTCAGGGAACTATGAGCATGACAAGCCAGCTCTCAGAGATTGCAAAGATCTTTTTAGTGACAGGCAGAATGATCAGGAATAAAGTAACTAGCCCAGAAAATGCCTATGTGCTAAGGAAGCCTTTCAATTCCTATATTCCTGTCTTTAAATTTAACTCAATTTTAGTTGCTGCACAATTTAAACTTATTTAATAATGATGGCAATGCATAGAAAACATGCAAAAATTAAATGTAGACCTTTAGGAAATATAAAGATTTAATATTTAATACATTATAGTTTTTTAAATGCAAGGAAAAGGTATTTTCTTTCTCAGTCCTGTCCCTAAATCAGGAAAAAAATAATGTGAGAAAAGTGGCAGCTTTAGTACTTCTACTTAAAGTAATACCCATTCAGCCTTGCTTTTGGAGAACAAGACAGCAAAGCTCTTGATTTTCTCCATTTAGAAAATAGGCTGGCCACAGTAAAGGTGTTTAATCACTTGTAGGGATAAACCTCATTTAGAACTGATGACAGTAGGTCATCAGACAGGTAGGAGTTTCTGTTCTTTGACCATCTTAAGTGACCTTTCACTAGGACATGACCTCACAAAACTGGATCAAATAACCCAGAAGCCAGAGACTGAGTAACCTTTAACATGTCCTTCGTCTTCCTCAGGACTAGATGTGATCTCCTCTCATCAAAACTGAGGAGTACTGGCAAGGGCTGAAACTGTCAAGCTGTCAAGCCAAGTAATTCCCATTCAGGAAATAAACAGAGAGCTTCTCTACCCAAGCAGCACCAGATTTATTTTCAAATACAAGATTAAGAACAATAAAAAATAAAACCTCTTCACAGAACTGTTTTGATTGTAAAATTCAGAATTCCCCACTGCTTTCCAAGGGAAACTGCATTTCATCTCATTTCAAGATATACACATGGGACAGTTAATATCTGTTGCTTCAGCTGATACACAGATGAACTCAGGTCTCATTAAAGAGGTTTCAGAAATGGAACAGACATAAAAGTCATCCTAGAACTGATTATTTCTAATTGAGAAATTATCTTTCTACTTCTGCAGAGTGGGCAACATATCTATTTCCTGTAATACTGTAACTTTACATTAAGGGTAATAGGCAACATCTTGCCTGTTGTAAGAGTGTAAGATAAATATTTCCAAGCAAGAAAAATCCAATAATAAACACGATAACTTCTTTTATGCATCACTTCCTTTTCTAATTAAGTCCAACTGGCCACTACCATTCACAAACATGTTGCAGGTGTGGGAAGTTACATAAGAGATCTGTTTGACAGGAGTCATCTGAAGTGTGGTCAAAGGCACCAATTACACCCTACACCTGCTGTGGTCCCTCTCTTGGCTTCCTCTAAGGCTTGGTAATTCCTGGTAATTCTGTCATAAGCACTTGGTGTGAACTTTTATTTAGAACTGATCCAAGACTCAGTTACTTGCTGTGTATGGATTGAGACAGCTGCCTGTACTTTGGACAAGTATCTTCGCTTTGCCATCTGCCCTTAATCCCATGACACGTGTGAGGAAGACAAGATAGTTCTCCTCTGTATGCCCCAAGGATAGATGAAATTATTGTACACATTGAAGTCAGCTCTCCTGAGTTTTCTGCAGTCCAAATGTTTGTACATATCACTAGAATATCTTCATCACCATAAAAAAAAAGCATATAAATAGAAATCAACAATAATAGATTCAACAACTCAGCAACACACATAGGGAGTCTCTTGCTGTGTACATTGGAACTACCTTTTGACATCTATGTTTCCGATAGCTCTACTTTCAAATCTCACAATAACCAGAGATCCTGCCCAATTTAATGGCAGTGTGGTCTGGAGAAGCAGAAGGTATTGTTGCTGTCTCATCACACTGCACCATATGAGGTCAGGAAGCTTTATTTTCCCTAAGTTTGGAGATAGCCTCTTTAGAGGTGTCTTCTCCACAGTTACTAAGGTGTCACTCCAGTCCCTTGTACCCTGCATAGCTCTGTCCTCCTTTTCCAAATGAGCATGGACAGAGGAAGAACATAACACTGACATTCAGTCCCACCTTACAGCCACCAATCTACAGGCCAAGTTAAAGAATCTTTAAGGAAAACTGTAGGCCCATACTCTGGCCCTGAACTGGAGAAGTGTGCCTTGGCTCAGTCCAGCTGCACACGACCAGGTTCCCCTGTGCTCCAAAACCAGGTTGCATTATCCAGCTCTGATAGGGAATGTTCCCTGGCTGTTTTAACTCTAGTCCTGTATCCATATCTGATTTGGGAAAGCACTGGTCAGTGTGGAATAGTGATACCAAAGTCTTAATACTAACCTGACAACAATTTAAGTTTGCAGATGTAACAAGGCAGTGCCTGGAGAGCCTGTGTGGTAATAAAAAGTGTAGTCACAGGTGTAAAAGCTGGATCATTCTGATCCGATCTAAGTGGGCATTATCTGCTAGTTGGTCTGTATGGGACTTTTATCTTTCAGGGAGCAGGGAATAAAATGCTTGCCATGTTATTGGGTTGCTGTATTCCCTCTTTTCCCCCAAATGATTTTAACTCAGAGGGTCATAACTAGGCTGCAAAGGCACAGAAGCAAAGCTGTTCAATAGGTCTGGGGAAAGAAAGACAATTTCATTTTGAAATAGGAGGATTTTTTTTACCCCATAGCAAGAGCTAAAGACTGTTTGACTGTAAAATTCATCACACCATTACTGTATTAATGATGAAGAAATGGCAATTATATAACACCGTTCATCTAATGGTCCCAAAGTAAAGGGCAAAAAATAAGTAATGTGCCCTGGGGATGCTTCCAGTGGAATGCTGCAAAGAGCAGGAAAGATCAATGAAAATTGCTTCTGGCTGTTAACTTACAGCTGGTCCATCCCTACTGTTAAAGCAAGAGCCAAAGCAATAAAAGGCTGAGGATGGGACCTGAAAAGTAGCCAAAAGAAGGGTTCTCTGGGAAGCCTGTGTTATGCTCAGCCTAAGGAATGCTTTATTTTCCTGTATGGCATCCTTTAAGTAAAACCTGCTTTGTGGCTCTGACAAGATAGCTCTCTCCACGGTCATTAAGCTGAGCCCTTTAATGTCATCCAGAAAATTTAATGTTTGTTTAGCTTAGAGATATTGGTGAGAACAGGTTGTCTGGAGAGGGTGCTATTTCCCTACCCCTCCCCATGAGTGCCACAAGCTACGTTTGCCTAGTTATCCATCTGCTTACCTCTGCTTACAGCCTCTACATGATTTTATGCCTTGGCTTAAAATTTGTCACTTATGCATCAGGTACTGATAAATAGTTGGGCAGGGTAGTGCTTTTTAAGCATTCTGTCAAAAGTAGCACATCCAGTATCAGGAAACTGGAGTAAGATAAATTCTTGCAACGAGGTACAATTTTTTAGCGATGAGAGTAATTAAAAGCTGAAGTAATTTATCTGGGGATGGGGATTTGCAACTGCACAAAATGTTAAAGTCAGATTCAGTACTTTGTTAAAAACTTCTTTAATTCCCAGTTTTGGAAAAGCTTGTATATCCTGAAAATCTGGCTAGGAAAAAAGTGCCCATGGCCTTCTGGCCTTAGAATCTACATGTTTATATGGACTCCTGTACAGCTAAAAGTGGAACCTTTAGTTTTAAACCCCACAGAACGAATTAAGAACTAAATACTCCTATGTGCTCATTGCTGCCTAAGAGGTAACAACACAGTCACTAGTATAACCTTTATTGTCATTATCATTAAATGTCATAAATTAGGCCTTAGAGATTTCAAAACTTTAAACAGAAACTTTTTATAGAACATAAAAGAAAATATATATCTACTTTGAATTTTGATGGTCTACTTTTCTTTGGTGTTTTTAGATCCAGATTTTTGAACTTGTTTATTAATTCTAGAAAAACATAGTTTTAGAAAATGAAGACTGACATTCTTACTGGAATTGTATGATATCATAAACTGCAAATTTATGACAAACAAAAATGCAGCAATTCTCCCAATACAGCTTGTGATAGGCCACAGAAATTTTTTTCAATTCTTCACTTACCAACATTATATAGACTTCATAGGATGGTTTGATTTCCAGCTATTGCATTGATTTTTTCTTTTGTTAACATTAATCAAGTCCACTTAAAACACACTGGCAGAAAGATAACTTACAAATATTTTCAGTTCAATATTGCCAGACAATATTAAGTGTGGGACTTATTAGTCTTTACTTCAGTCAACCCACTTGAGTTAAAATCATACATGTGGAGGTCCAGGCATAAGCGTGTTTTGTCTCAAAATATTCAGACTGTTGCAGCAAGGAAGTTGGGGTCAGCTGAGCCAACTTCCTTTTCTGCCTTGACACATTCTCAGTGTGCCTGCCTCAACTCCCCCACCCTCCTGTCCATCCACGGGGCAGGACCAATGCAGGATCTAAGGACTGCGGATCTCCTTTCTTCTCCCCCACCCTTGCCTTGTCTTGGCAAAATGTGGCTATCGTATTCTACTCATTGCTCCATCCTGAAGGCTGTTGTTCGAGTTGTGAGCTTGTTGAAGTGTAAATGGTGTAAATGTCAAGGGCTTGTTAACTGACACTTGAGAAGTTTGTGGATTGGGAGCTTGGTGAAGTGTGTTGTGAAAGTTAAGGGCTTGTTAGCCAGCACTTCTGAGACTAAGTGGTGGGCTAGTTGCTGGAGTTAAGATGATTATACAATAGAAGCATAAGAGTTCCCTGACATGAGGACTGGTGTCTTTGTTCAGCCTGACAAGGACTTGGAGCAAATGTTGTGCCCAGTACCCAGTGGATCATGACAACACATTGAAAACTTTTGACAAAAAGACATTGAATTAGATTTCTGTAGTAAAATCAATCTTCAGCAAGGCTGTCCATGATTTCAGGAGTGGATATTTTGGTATTCTAGAACATAGTAACATGTTTACATTAAGAAGGCAATATTGCCTCAGTCAATATTCTTCAGATAAATTTATTTCTGTGCAAGAAAATCCTTTGTTTCAATGGAATACTCCCGTAGCAGAAGTATGGTGATAAGAAACTCAGGAGCTGATAAAAAAAGAGTCACAGTGATGATCAAAATGTTTTAAATATTTCTCTACTATAGAGATTACAAGCCTCAAAGTGCTGCAGTTTAGGCTGTCAAATTTCTCTCTTATATGAAAGGTATTTGGTGAATATACTTTGAAATCTCCTGAAACCAGGAGATGGTGCATCCTCTAAGAAACCTATTCTCAGAGATAAGACGCCAAGTGCACATCAGAGGTGATTAATGAGAAATGTATAATCTCTTCTAGTGACGCAGGGGGCAGGTGGAGGACAGTGCAGCAAAAGTGCATGGACAAATAGTCATGGCATCTCTGTGCATGGTATCCTGAACATGCCAGTGCCACAGCCAGCGTTGTTGCAATCCCTGTCATTGCTAACACCCTCCACGAAATTGCCATCACCATGCAAATGCATGCATCAGTCCAGCTCTCCTGATGTGCCACTGCAACCAGCACATCTTGACTTTGAAACCTCCTTCCTTGTTTCACAGCATCCCTGTCAGTCTCTTTTAGGACACACACAACAGTATCTCTGTTGTAACTGTAATCACAAGTAATTCTTCTTTACTTCTAAATTCTAAACCATTAAGAGCAACGCTGCCAGGACCATCCTGGCACACAGTGTTGCCATTAATACCACTTTCCTTCACATCCACCAACACTCACAGACTTTAGAGCTGCATTGTTCATTCCACAGAGATTTTGCCTTCTGTGATCTATTACTTTCAATTTTAATTCTTTTTACTGCATTTGCAGTTAGCCTGCAGTCTAACCACATGAGACAGAGTTATGCATTGGTTAATTTACTGAGTTCTGATGCACTGCACAGTTTGGTTCCAATATCTAGGGTAGCTCATTAAAGATGGAATTGGATATCTCTGTACTATAGTGCAGTGTGCAATATGGACAGCTTAAAAAAAATTAAATCAAACACTGCAGTATGGCAGAAACACATAACTACTGAATTTCCTACAGCCCTACTAAAAAATATGGTATTAACTACATAAAACAGCCACAAAACCCAAAAATCCTAACTATGAAGTTTCATGTCTATACTTGGAAGTTAAAAATTAAATAATTCCTATCAGTGTCAAGGTGTTATGTTCTCTAACTCTAGAAATTGCATTCCACAGACATATATGACCCACCAAGCAGTATATACACTTGAGAGCATGTTCTGACATTGAAAAAGCTGAAGCATAAAAGAAAATCAACATTTTCCTTATCAATGTTAAACTTTCAGATAATTAACAAGTTTTTGATATATATTTTTGATATACAACCTGATAGCAAAATGAAACTTAATTTTCAGATGGCTGTCGTGGAAAGCAGTAAAAACAATTTCCCAAGAATTCAGACCAGTCAACCTAAATTCACTTAAGACAACTTGGATTATTATTTTCCAAGTTTGTATTACTTTTTATGTTCTCCAAAAGTACAGTCTGAGAAATTATCAAAGACCTTTGAAAAATGGTTTGGAGTTGTTTTGGTTTTTTCCTTCAGGGAAATCTATTTTTAACTAGCAGGCATTTTTATATTAAAAAAAAGATTCTTGTTTTCAAAACTTTTTTTTCCAAAGCTAAGAATCAAACTGAAAAATGAAACCAAGAAGTTTTGCCAGAAAAAAATATGAGGACCTTAATTTATTTCCCTTGAGGTATGAGAAGGAAGCAACAGAAACCCGAAAACAGCATCAACTCTTTCAAGTTAATACTTTTACGAAAAGATGTGCTTTAGGTGTGGAATCTCTTTCATGTTAGAAATGATGTTGAAAATTTCCAGTAATCAATAATGTGTTCACATAGTCTGTATAATCCTCAACTCCTCTTTTCTTAATTTCCCCTCCATTGTTCTGTTACAAAATAGAGAAGTCCTAAAATAAATTATTTAGCAGCAAGAGCAGGCCCCAACTGGCTGCAAGGTTACACATGTAATTACAAATGTAATCTCATTTTTTCCTTAAAAACAACAGCCTGGAACCCATGCTTCTTCTCTGTACAATGTTTTCCTGTGAAACATCCTTTTGTTCTTGGCCTCTAATTTCATTTTCCTAATAAACTCTTTCCGGAATCACCCAAAGTGTAGGCATACTATTCTTTCCTTCTGGACAGGGCCTTAGTTACTTATTCATTTATTATAGACCATAAACCCTTAATACTACAGTGGCTTTCTTCCTGTTACAGTAAAAAATAATCAATTAAGATTTTCTCCAAGCTAAACCCATCTCGTTATGAGATCAAAGTTTACTGTGACACTTTCAAATGTGCAATTATTTTCATTCTAAAAAAGCATATTTGTATTGGGAGGCTGCCTCCTGCAATGTCAGCTCACAGGCATTGCAGAAACACCTTCCACGGAAAGCCTTACATTCTACATCATCTGCCATTGCATTGTGTCAGACTTTGGGCATGCAAGGGCAAAGCCAGATCAGAGATGCAGCAGCAGTGTCTTACTGACTCATGAAGGGACAAATAGAAAAAAATAAGGCACAGAAAGTTTTCACATTTTCTTTTTCTGCCTTGCCATCCAAACTTCGAAAGAGAACACAACCCTTTCCTGTCCCAAGCTCTCCAATCCCAAGCAAAATGTTTCTGACAGTTATTGCTTTCAAACTAGACTGTACAATGTGGTTTTCTTCTCATCACCTTGACCAACCTGAAAATTCCCTGCTCATTCTAATACTTTATTTAAAGCTTGAAGAATCACTTTCTTGACCTTCCCTTTTTCTTGATTAAACAAAACATGGGTTTAATGTTAAAGGTTCAAAATCTAGACATCTTGAAATATCTCCTCTCCTGAAAGAAGATGGATTACAAAGCTGGAGCCTCCAGTTTGTTAGGAAGTAAAATAATGTCATGCTGTTTGGTGCGTTTTATGTATCACGCAATGAATGTTTCCTAGCATGTTGCTCACACACAGTAATGGTGGTAAAGATTGACTGTGCAGCTCTAAGTAAACTGGGGATTGCCTGTAATCTACAGCCAAAGCTCATATAATGATAGTACTTGAATTTCTCAAAGCTTGTTCTTCTGTAAGCAATGAGAAAAGTCCTAGATGCTCACTGTCATTGTGGAATTTCATCCAAATCTGAGGAAGGAAAAATCTGCAATTTGCATATCTTGACACAACCAGTTACACAGATTGTCGTAGTTCTATCCTTTACCACCCTGTTTCATATATTTTTTTAAGGAGGTAAACTCAAGAATAAATCCTGGAAGACTATTTCTTAATTCCACAGTCAAAGCATTTCTCACTACAATTTTGGACCCAAACTCATATCCAAAATTAAAGCAGACAACTGCTAATTCTCTAATATTATATCTATTCCCAGTATTGCTGTTGATTTCTCTGGGACCCCAAGCAGGTCACTTTACTTTGCATGTTTTCCCTTATTTCTAAATATAATTGTAAAGATAAATGAAAAATCACTTTTTGACCTCAGTATCAGAGGTATTCACCTTGATATACCAATATGTTGGCAAAAAAACCAAATACAGTTTTCATTTCCAAGACTCCCTAAGGAGGAAAATTTGACAGGGCTTTTCTCGAGCTACTGAACCCCAAACGTATTTGGAAGGAAACTGTTCTGAAAGCAGCTTGTCTGACCCCAAAGCACTGCTTCTTTCCTGCTTTTAATTGTCTAACTATGTTTCTTGAAGGACTCCAACAGATGCTTTTGAGCTGGAGGAACATTTCCATAGAGTATCATTTCAACTGCTACAGTCCAAGTGATAAGCCTTCCAACTCTTTATTTTTTAATTCTTATAACATTCCTATTTTCATGCTCCCCCCCTCTAACTTCCACACTGCCATCAGGGCCAGAATTGCTCTAATAATTCACACTGACATTACAGATACTATTAAGTCTACATACTTCAATGAAATTGCCTCTTTGCTGTCTCCTTTATGGCTTATAAAGATTCCTCATGGCTCACAAAATCCTATTTTGTTGTGGAGTCTGTTTCATTGTCCTCCACAAACCATATCCAAGGCTAAAGAGATTTTTTCCATGAATCTTCATGCTGATACCTGATAAGTATTACACAGGACAATGAACGCTTTTTATTTCCTAAATGTTGGCGTCTCTTGTAATTCACTCCTGGATGTCACTGTAATTTGCTGCTGATTCTCGGTAGTGAGCATGAACACAAGTAAACAGTAGTTGTGCGATGTGGCCATATGGAATATTCATGAAAACTGATTCAGGGAGAACAAACATTCACAACCATCTGTAGGAATCCTTTGCAATGCAGAGGCACTCTTTACTGAAAATACAGCCTCTTCAGTTTTCATCATGATTGTGTATTTTGTCTTCATTCTTTACCCACTTCTGCAGGATCTGGATGACCTTGTAATGAGCACCCAAAATGAGCACTACTCAGTCTGAGGTAGAGCAGCTCTCCTTAGCCACTAGTGCAAAGCAGATGGTACTGTAGATGCCCTTTCCTGAGTGAAGCACAGTGACTGGATATTGTGACAATGCAAGGTCTTTTCTACTCTGCTACTAATAATAGAGGTCACTTCAGAAACACTGAGTAGACAGGATGCAGAACCTTAACTCCCAGAGAACCGGAGGTGGGTCTGCCCTAAGTACCTCAGAACCTAGACATTATGACTAACATGAATTTGGGAGTGTGATGTAACCAATAGACATCAAAAAAATCAATGCATTAAGGGTATTTCTCCTTAGTGTAGTCAAAATTGATGGGGAAACATTACTACCATACATTTTGATAAGGTGAATATTCTATTCACTGCTTAAGATTTGTTTCCCTTACTCTTTTATCAATGCTAGATACAGTAAATAATTTTTTTTCGCATAATGTGTAAGAAAGCTTTTTTTTACTTGGGCTTCCCTATCCCTATCCCTATCCCTATCCCTATCCCTATCCCTATCCCTATCCCTATCCCTATCCCTATCCCTATCCCTATCCCTATCCCTTCCAGAAGTAATTTTAAGTATTCCATTCTTAAATCACCTAATAGGTTGATTTTCCATTTTCCATTCATGGTGCAGAGACCTGGAAATGTTGGCTGTTTAAATCACCTTGTATACCTAGTTTATAACAAGACCTATATTTGGAGGCATGCTGACTATAGGTTTCAATGCTCACTTGAAGCTCAATCATTAAATGCTTTAAAGCATCATAAAGATTTTTTTTTCTTTTAAATTTAGAAAGTTCAAATTTAAGCAGTTATTAAAAACCTATTTACACAGTCTCCTGTTCCCAAATTGAAATAGAGAAGAACACTGTTATCTGAAAACCAGAGAGTGAAAGGATAAATTAGATTTCTGAAAGACCTTTCATTTTAATAGTCCTGTATGTTTTTAGTAACACAGGTATATATTTTTTACGATGTCATTTTTATCTTAACAATTCTCCTTTAATCTATTCAGTTCTGTCTCTCCAGCCTTGGCCTTTTTCCTCCCACTCTGAGGTTTCATAATGCTTTTTCAGCCATTATCTTTTCACCTAAATAATCCCTCATTTTCCGATTCTCAGGAGCAATGTCTCAGCTGAAAGCCTAATCCTGGCTACTGCCTATAATGGCTCCCCAGGATAAGTAATCATCTGAGCTATTTGACATTCACTTATGTTGGCCTTACTAGGACAGAAGAAGGATAGCATTTTGTGCTTCCTAACTTTGCCAGCTGTGTCTTTCTACACAAAATCCTGCAGGCTTGTATGGCATAAGCAGCACTGGCTTGCAGAAATCAGATCAGAATCCTTTAAAAGTCTTTAGGTTCATAAACCAAAAATACCATTAAACAGGAAAGAATCATTCTCCACTGTTTTCCCACTCAGGACTCATGAACTGGATAGTCTCTTAATCAATGTGTGTTGTCTTACACTGGTGTGTGGTCAGGCATGGTACCTACTTCAGCCTACTCTCAAACATCCCTACAGGGCATGTTGGAAAAGATCCAGTATCCTTTTATCCTTTAATGCAGAACTCCACGAGTGGTTCCGTAACCACAATAACAGTAACTTTTACAAATTAAACTTATCTTTTTCCAAAATCCTTCTACAATTTTTTTCTCCACTGTCCTTTATGGATACCTTCATGCATGTAATTTTTTCCCAGCATTTTCCATGCAGAAACACAAGAATTTCCAACACTTAATCTATAGCCTCTGCAGTATTTGTTTCCTATACTCTGACAACCATCCTATGATTACTTGTTGCCACAATACCATACAGTTTGTATGTATTCAGAATATCTCTGCTCTGAGTCACAGAGGGGGAACAAAACCAATCTGTGCGTGGTTCTACCTGTAACATGTCAGAGCACAGCTAGGTTTCCTTATGCTCCAAAATATGAGGGGAAAAAATATTATTTCTATGATTCTTCGGTGAATGTCTGTTTGCAGAAGAGGAACTACCCACTTAGAAATGGGAATTCATTCTATCTGTCACTTATTTTAATCCTCTTCCTGGTTAAGAAGGTTCAGCTTTTCAATAAGACCTTTTCCTTAGAAGGGAAAGAAACACCACTCTAGTAGATTTAAGTGATCTGTTGTATGCCACTGGAAACTGAAACAAGCACCCTGAAGTTATTTTTGAGACACAGAGACTGCAGATTTCTGAACACACATATTTGAAAACTGTAATATTCCAGTGAAATCAGAAGGAACTAATGAACAGCCATGACTGGGAGAAAAGTAGCATGTTATTAAATGTAAAGTATCGAGTAGTTCCGTCAACTCTTACTACATGTTTTGAAATATATTGTAGAAGGAAATTGTGCTGGTTTGAAAGCAAAACCAGTGAGACTCCCAATCAGAGATACAATTTAATAGGAGAAGAAAGGAAAAAAAAAAGGTAAAATAAATGAAACACAACCTAACACCCTGTTGGTCAGGGTGTTTGAAGCAGTCCAAAAGTAAGTCCTGCTGCAGTGGCAGATGTGGTTCTGTTGGAGCAGAGATGATCCTGAGAGACAAGGGTTCAGTGGCAGTGAGAAGGGTCCAGTCTTCCTCCAGGAATCTGGTGGAACCAGATATCTTGTGCTCCTGCATCTCAGTTTTTATCCAGGTAGGAATGGTTGGCTCTTCCCACTGAGTGGAGCATCTTACAATGGAATTTGTTGTGCCCTTAGTGAGCCTTAATGGCCCATCAGCAGAAAATATCCCTCTGGAGGGAGGACAGGTGGTGAAAGAGATAAGAAACACTGCCTCACCTGGTTTGAACAGTTGGCCCATTACCAGAAGGCATCTGCCCCTCTCCCCCCAGAATAACAAGAGATAAAGAAAAACATCTCCACAACTGCTTTCAACAAATGAAATAGAATACACATTTTTGGTTCCATAACCCAGGACAGAAACCATGATCTATATATCAGAAATTCTCTGCTTAGGTGAAGATTTGAAGCTGTTCATTAGTATTTACTAACGTACTATTGACAGTCAAAGTACCAGCTAAAATCTGGATTTGGTTAATCTCAGTTGATTTTATATGCCTGAAAAGAATCCTGGAAAGCTTTTTCAAGAGACAGCTTTGACACTAAAACTTAGGTATGCTTAGGTTATTTCCTAGGACCTGACACCAACCAGTTGTAGAAAAGCAGAAATACCAATGGTGAAAAGAAAGGGAAAGCAACTGCCTCTCCACATTGTGGTGCCCAGGAGAACAGAGTGGCAGCCCTGCAGAGGCTGAGGCCAGCTCTCTGAGATCTGAAGAATTACAGAGGACCCTTGGGGTCCCAGAGGCTGCCCAGGTCAGAGAGTGCTGCAGCCCAGAGGGCCCCACAGGACAGCACCCAGCAGGAATGCAATGCAGTAGCTGAGCATGGAGGTGGCAGGTGTAAGCAAGGTGGTGCTTGTCTATTGCAGACAGAGGATCCCAGGGTCAAAGAAGCAGTGGCATGGAATCATCTGCTGCCCTGTGCAGAGGAGAAGTAAGAGCTGTGCTGGGCTGGGTGACCCCCAGAGCCACTTGCCAAGCCAGCCCCCATCACTGACATGCCCTTGCTCTGTGCCAGGCATGTGAAGAACTTGTGGTGGGAGCACTCCCTGCAGGGTGAGCTGCTGGCCAGCAGGACAGGGCAGCAGGCTCAGGAGAAGAGTTGCTCACAGGTAGTGAAACAGGAGATGTGGCTCTAATACTTGCCAAATTCTCTGCATCACCCAGGCAAGGGCAGGGATGCAGTATTTCTGCATCCTTGTCCCAAAAATGCCAAGGGCCAAGAGTGTTTAAGTGTCTCCAGTGGAGAGTTTGTCTCCAGACTGGGCAAAGGTAGATGTAGGTGCATACATTATTCTGTAATATTATGTACTCAATCCTGCTCATAGCAGGTTGCTTAGGCAGGTAGGCTGTGCCTGGGAAATGCTCACGGCTGCAGCTGAACTCACAGCCTAAGAGCCATGACTGGAAGATGCAGAGATTGCTGATGCTGTCAGCTGTCAGAAGAAGTTTGTATGGGAGCAAGGGATCACCAGGGCACTGCAGGGGAGCTCTTCTGTACCTACTGTATAACATCCAAGTCTTTTTTCTTCTGCTAAAGATAGCAGAGATGCCAGTTTAATTTTCTTTTCCCTCTCTTGATTGATTCCATTTAGTAAATAGATGGGCTGTTCTCTTTTCTCTGTGAAAATGATGTAGCTTTGACATATTATGTATTTTATGAGATGATATCTGTCTTTAAAGGGTACAATGAATTTGATTCTGGCTTAGTCTGATTTACCCAGGTGATTTATGTGGTTATGGTACAATATCTAATTGATGGATCTGACAGGAAATTCGTCCCATTGGGATAAGCATGGGCCGACTGATTGACACAGGTGAAAATCTGGGTTAGGATCAGATGTATTTCAAGGCAGTGAGGCACTCAACACTCTCTGATCCGTTAGTATCCCTTAGCTCAACACCAGTATATTGACAGTAAGGCACTGAACAGAATGGATATTTTTCACAATGTTATCTATAACAAAACTGCAAGCCAAGACCATTATTATTGTGGGAGTTAATCTGTAACAAATTAATATAACCCAACTCTATAAAATAAGGCTTGAGGTCTCATCTAAATACTCTCAAGTACTTTCACTCATATGGTCTACTCAAAGTTACCATTAACATATTAATTATTCCTCAGCTTTTTCAACTCTCCACAGTCTGATGATACCACAAAATTATGAAAACAATTTGGGTCTGTAGTGATACTGGTTTCAGCAAAGACAAAATACTTTTTTAACAACACCTTTACAGCTTCCTTGTTATTAGAATCTTCCAAACTGGAAATACAAAATTCAGGGTTTTAATTATGAAGTCGTAAGCATAGGGGATAGGTTTCAAATGTCTTTCTTTTAAGACAATTTTTAAGCAGGGTTGCTCATGTTTTTAAACATAATTGTCTTTTCATCAAAACTCTCTTTTCTGGTCTGCTTTCTTTTAAGGCTTGGTGAATTATTTGAAGCCATTTATCTCACCCCCCATGTTCAGAAAATTAAACAGCTTGCAACCAGTTTTTAGATTTCAAAATTCATTCAGTGGGGGAAAGGCTTCATTCTATAAAGAGCAGAGTAGTTATACATGATCCATTTTCTCCTGTTGGCCATGACACTTGCAGCAGCAGCAGCACTTTTCTTTACATCTTTACATGACACTGTATAGTTTCTTATGTCACAAATAGTTTTCAAGTTGCTAGTTGCTAGCGATTTGAGGGAAATACATTGTCCTGGTCTAGAAACTAACATGGGACTTGCTGAGAATAGGATTTTTTTTTGTTATTTCCATTTCACTTAATACATTTTATTGCTGAAGGCATGCTAATGACCAAAAATTACTGAATACTGTCTCATGTCCTCCAATTCAGTTTGGAGGAAATCTCTGTAGGCCATCTGGTACTGACAGTACTTCTATGGGTAACATGTTCCTGTGTCTCATCACCCTCATGAAAAAAATTCTTCCTTGTGTCCAATCTAAATCTACCTCTATCAGTTTTAAATTGCTCCCTTTTGTCCTCCCACTACAAGCCTTGGTAAAAAGTGTCTGTCTTCCTTGTAACTCCCTTTATGTTTTGAAAAGCCACAATAAAGTGTCCTCAGAGACTTCTGCTCTTCAGGTCAAATGCAATTATTTAGCACAACTTTCAAGACAACTGGAAGAAGTAGGATCCAAGTAGAACAGGGAATTCAGGTTAAATTTTAAGTATACAGACTTGAAATAATGCTTCACAGAGCACATTCTGTGTATGGATACACTTTAAACAAGGCTGGATAACAATGCTTTCTAAAGACATTAAAGGGAGTGTAACCACCAGAAACCTTCACTACAGTCCAAATTGTGTAAATTAACAAAGAATGCATGGTTTAAGGAAAAGGAAACTATTCTAAACCAGCTGCTCAAGAAATGGACGAGAATAAAAAATGTTTGCTTAGTATTCAAAGAAACCACATAAAAAAACTTTCAAAACAAGCTTTAAAAGAACTTTAAAAATAAACCCTTAAGCAAAGTGATGATCCAGAGTACGAACACTATTTCACAGTATAGAGAGAAGAAAAAGCAGTCTAGAATCTAAATTACAGGTCATTGAAGAGCTGCCACGCTCAATATTGTCCCAGTTTCTTTAAGTGAATTTTAACAACATGCCTGCATAGACAGAGAGGCTGGCTGTTGCTAGTTCATTACGCTTTAATATGATAGGAGATAGGAGGAAAACCTACTGCGCATCAGTATTCACATGAACCTTCTGGTAGAGAGCTCCCAAAGTCCCAGCATGTTTGGAGAACTGACCCTAGAGAAAAGCATTACTTCTACTCAACTGTCCTATAGGGACTGACACACAGAGAATATTGAAAGTCAATGAAAACAACTGAGTAAATGAGAATCCCTACGTCTCCATCAAGATTTTTTAAAAAAAAAAAAATCAGTGCTGCTTTGTCTTCACACACCTTAGTAACTAGAAGGTATTTCTAAAGTACTGAGAAATTAGAGATCTGCCACTGGGGAAAAAATTTGATGCATAAATGTGGAACCTAAATTTCCCTACATATTTTCCCAAAATGTCCATGGGTGACTGAGGAACATAAAGAGTTACTTCCCTAATTAAAGAAAAGCACTGATACATTCAGTGCAATTGAAATGCAGCAAGTGCCAAAGAAAACAAACAATAAAATATTCTAGTTTTTATCACACTGCATAGTTAAGCTATGGTACTAAGTACCACCAGAAATCACTGATGCCAACAGCTTAGGACTCTAAGGTGGATTTCATGTTTATATGAAAACTGGCAACATTCACAATTATATTAGGTAGGAAAAAACCACAAACCAACTATAAAATTTTATAAGCCTTCATGCATCACTAAACAAGCAAATCTTTAACTGCTGAGAATTAGGAGGAAGCCTTCCATGTGGACAAAATAGTCCATAATTGCCCACCTTGGGTTTCTTGCACTGCCCTCTGAAGCATCCAGTGCTGGCTTAAAGAAAATGAAATGCATGGATGACAGGTCTGACTCTTAATTTTTACTCTAGAACGTAATGCAGCTCTTTACTTTTTGAGAACATTATAAACTTACAACACAGAAATCTATATCGCAGACATTTTACTTGTGAAAATTAAGGGCTACTGGTTAATCTCATCTCTTCACGGCAGCATTACTCCTGTGTAGATCAGCTATCTCTTTGCTCAGGTTTAATTACCTTACCAGCACCATCCAGTACTGTCAATCTCAGCATCCTAATGTTAGCATTGCCATAGCTAACAGGCTTTTGTTTGAAAGACCACAGGCTTTATAAGTTTGGAAGCCTTGAGTGTTAGGTCTTGTTGGGTGTTAAGATACTAAGGTACTGGTGCCTTTGTTTGAACTCTTCCTGTCCTTCCTGTGCTTTGCTTTCCTTGACTTTGCTGTAACAGCAACAGGCTTGGCACTGGAGACCACATGGCTGTAAACAGCTCACCAATGCTTAAAGAAGTTAAAGAAATGCAGATCTAGAAACTGACAAAACTGGTGTTAGGGTTGTCCTGGGTTGATGCTACACTGTATCCCCAATCGTCTGTTTGGTTTATGTCGGATCTGAGAGTAACGGGGAGAAAGTGCAAAGTTTGTTTTCAGGAATTGCACAGACTGGCCTTGAGAATATGAGTCACTGGCGCGGAGATGCAGTTTTTTTTTTTTTTTTTTTTTCCCTTGCAGCTCTCTCTTTTCGCTTTGCTTTTGCTGTAGTTAGCTTAGCTTAGTTAGGGCTGAAAAGCTTCGCAATTTTTTTTTCCTTCCTTTTTTTTCCCCTTCTTTTCTTTTTTCCCTTTTTTCCACCTGTTTTTTGGAACGGTTCAAACCTCCCCCACACCGAGGACCCGGCGGGGGCCGCCGGGGGAGCCGACACCTGGATCCACTGGGAGCTACCCTTCGCAGCAACATCCACCACTGCGGAAAAGAACCGAGAGGAGAAACCATCTATAAAAGGGACTTTGCTTTCCATAAGTCATCATCTGGTATTGTTTGATCTATTGCGCTGGGGGAGTGTTTTGCTGGTTTAATAAACAGGTTTCTTTCCACTTTCTCTCTCTAACGAGTTTTCTCCCGAACCGGCTGGGAGAGGGGTGGGGGGGGGAAGGGTTTTCCCTCGGAATTCTCCTCCCAAATTGGCCTCAAACCATCACAGGGTTTACAGAGAAAAGAAATAGTATCTACATCACATAAAGTATCATATACTGTAAACTCAGGTATATTGTGATGCTGCAAAACAAAGAGGAGTGAACAAAAATATAAAAGCATGTCAACAAACAAAAATGACCCCTAACAGATCCTGAGCAGTGGAAGAAGAAGAAGACATGAACATCATTTGTCTCCAGTAGAGGACACCACATAATGCTGACTCACAACAACCTTGCCCATCACATATAAGAATGAAACCAGTGAGGCTGGAACTCAAAGGAGAAGGAGAAGGGTGAGCATAACAGCAGGAGAAAGGAGCAGAAAATAAGTGTATATAACAACTGTAACTGTATTCTTCCACCTGATCTTCTCTCTTTTTGTAGAAATGAACTCTTTGATCAGGTGGTCAAGATTTCCTTCAATAAGTAAGTAGTTTTATATATAAAACATTAACAATTTATTATGCATTTATGTGAGGATATATCAGGAAGCATTTACAGATTTTTTACTCTTGCTGTTTTCTGGAGGGATAAAAACAAACCTCCCTTATGGCATTTCCTGAATGTTTATGAGAGTTGAACTGACAAGATTGGCAAAATTGACAACTCTTATCATAGGTGCCTCTCTCACCTAATGGTGTTTCCTTTTACTTCAGAATTCAAAAACTGGGATTATTAGCAATGCTTTCCACTTACTTGTACTTACAATTTCTTGCAGCTTTTCCTCCAAAGCTATTAGTTCCATACTTTTCTTAACCTTAAAAATGTAAGTCTCCTGCACTGCCTCAACATTAAGAAATCTTAGCAGTAGTTCACTTTATTTACTCACAGTCTTAAAAACAGTGAAAGTGGCATTTTAATAAATGTAAATGAATCCTGAAAAGAAGACCCTTTGCTGAAAAGTAGGAATGTTTAATGGAGAAGAAGAGCATTGGAAAGAAAAACATGGAAAGCAAATAGTTCGATTAAAAAAAAAAAAAAAAAAGACTGCAGGAGAAGAAAGAGCAGTTTCAAGTTTAGGCCGAGCAAATACTTTTCTGTGAAATCAGAATCTTCCTCTCTTTGAACAGAATATTTGAGCACCATCAGGCAAGTCACTCAAACCAAGCACCTACTACATGCTCTTTCCCTCAGTTCTTGAGTGCCTGCCTTAATACTCCAGGTCTGCTCAGGTCAACAGCTGAGCATTTCCAGCTGGAACTGAATTGTGCTTTGAACACATAATAGGCTATACAATGCAGAGAGCTCTTAAAAACTATGCCACAGACACATGATGGTGTACAACTACAAGCACATGGGATGCTCTTCACCTCAATCTCTGTGAATAAGCTTTCCCTCAGTCAACTGGAAGTAATAATGAAAACTCATCACATTACGACACTAAATGCATTACCATTTATAATGGAGTTATGTTTGTCATTCTCACAAAGGGAGGGGCAAAAATCTCAACTCTTCATAGCTTGGGGTTGCTTATAAACCCTGTAGCACACGCTGAATACCGGAATAAAAATCAAGTATTGAGTATTTTTCCAGCAAGCATGATTCATGCTAAAATACATGGAGATCTTAGGCAAGAAAATGAGGTAAGCAAGATTCATAAGTGGAAAATTATTTTTTACTTATAAACTGCAAGAACTTTTTTAAACTCTGGAGTATCTTTAATATCTTGCATTTTTAAAATAAGTTGAAAAGCAGAAAAGGCTGTGTGTAAAATTAGCTGACATCTCTGGGGTTGGACTTGTCAGTCACCACACATACCTCAAGTGTTTGAGCTGGTGGAAAAAGTACTGCTAATTACTTCCCATCTAGTGCTTCACAGGTATTTTACAGGACTCTCCCCCCGCTTTTATTCTGGTTTGTTTTTTTTTTTTTTTTAAATAAACCAAAACAAGAACAACACAAACCACCAAACAACTCTTTAGGCATATGGCCAACATCCTACTAGAATCAGACTAGATCTCACAGCTCCTTGTTTCCTTCTATCAGATGGTTCTTACCAAACATAAACTCCTACTTTGTCTCCTCATCCTATCAGTTTGTTCATGGCAGTCTATTCAGGTTTCTCTCCTGATTTTCCTTGCCCTGTCAATACTGATTGACTGACCAGACCTTCAATTTCCTTCCTATTGCAATAGGGACATGGCACCATTTTTTTCCCAGACAGACATTTTTCACTTGCCACTTTTCTCTCAAGGACGTTAAGTGACTGCATCCCCCAGGCACAGCCTTCCTCCTTTAGACACCTATTTCAGCTGTCAGTTTCCAGCATCTTCACTCTCCTTCCTCTAGTTTACAGATTCTTTTCTACACAAAAAAGAAAATCTTCACAGATTTTTTTCCTAATTTTCAGTGCTTCACTGTATTTCAATCTAAACAGAAGGTGACTGTGTAGCTCCAAATTGCACACTCCAGAGCTGTAACAGAGATGGCAGGGAATAGTCATACACGTTCCTTCTGTTCAGTAATGAGCATGTGGTTTGGGCATCAGTAGTGAGAGGAAAGCTAATGTCTGCAAACAATTTGATGGGTGAAGGTGTGTGAGTGTTCACGTCTTTGAAATGGGTCCTAGTGTCTCCCCCAACTTTGAGCAGCAGGTTTGTTGCAGAGCCCAGGCAGCTTGGCTCCTAAAGCAGACAAGGCTCTGCACAGCCTGAGTTTCTGAGCTTTGGGATAAAATGGTAGCTTCAGCGGGGGGAATACGTGGAAGGCATTTCGGGAAGGCTGTGCCTTCTGAGTCCCTCAGCCAGTGGGGAAAGGAAGAGGGCACCACGCGGCCGGGAGTTCAGGATTAAAGGAGGCTGCGCCCTCCGAAACCCCGAGAGAGAAAACCCCGCGGGCGTGTGCCCCGCTGGACTCTGCCTTTATTCGAATGAAGTGCAGGACTCCTCTCTCTCCTTTTGACATAAACCTCCAGCATTTGCGGATTTTCCTGACAATAGGAGCTATAAGAGGATTAAGCATGCTGAAGATCATAGCAGTAAAACTCTTAGAAGTTTATATAATGTAATTTGACCAAATGGGCTCTTTTTTAATATGAATTTCATAGCAGACACACCCTGATGTAAAGGCTTCTCTACTTCCAAATTTTACATCCTTACCCAAAACATGGACCCAGAAGGGGCTCTGAAAGAAAGGTGCTTTTGAATTGATCTTTGCACAATAGCTTATTTTTCCCAATCTTTCTTCTAGAAATTGACAAAGCTTTCTGATGATGAATCCAACCTCTGAGTCCAGAATTGCCTGATGAGTATTGCATCTTGTCACACTATTTAATACTGCAACTATGTTTATCAGACAAAATTAGTAAAAGTAACAGAAACTAGTTTACCAGGTAACTTAGGTTCTAAGCCTTACATTCATATCCTGCAATCTCTACTCATTATAGGAGTATTTCTGCACACAAGGAAAGCAAATGCACATGTATTTTATAATACGACAATATTATAAATTTGACAGTATAATTTTCTCGTAGAGAGTTAAAAATCCTGATATGCACACATTCATCTTTCATGGTGTGACAGAGCTTTTCAGTTGACATTTACATAATTTTGCTGCCAAAGTTACCAGGACATATTTACATATATAGTTTTCATTTCATATGTATCATATACCTTCGCCATCGTAGAGACACACGATAAGCCACAGTTATCTAAATTGATGTGAAGCAAAACTGACACAATGCCAACCAAATTCCCAGAATGACAATTCAGTCTGTCATTGCATCACCCCTCAGGCAAGGCCTGAGTAAGAAAGATATTGCTGTGTCCCTTGAAGGTCAATAAGCATAGGTTCAGCAAGAGCTTGAGGAAAAAAAAGAAAATACAAGGAGTATTTTTCAGTAGCTCTTGAGCTCTGGGGCTATGCATGTAAATTCTGACTTGAACTTGAGACCGAGTCCTTGATCTAATGCATAACTGCTCAAGCCTTAAAGCTTTCTTTGATAATATGTTCTTTACAGTACTTTTTCAGACATATTGATGAGTATGTTAGATAATCATTGAAATATCCTTTCATAAATATCCAAGCACCTTACCTTGGAATTGGAAAAAAAATGTGGATAAACTTCAGAAGTGTGTTTAACTCACCATCATCATCATCACCTTGGCCTCATCTGTGTACTACATCTGATATTCCCTCTAGCTGAAGAGTGATCCTTATGGACAGCATTTTACAAGAGAATCAGTTACCTGGTGTTTAAGACTTATATCCCTGGTTACCAAGAGGGTAGGTTTAGATGTTCATCATATTGTCATATACGTAAGAGCTAGGACATAGATGAAAAGAGTAGAGTCAGAGCATCTCATTCTTACTGTAAGCTGAACATCCATCCATCATGCACTAAATGCTCTCATCCTTATGTGATGTATCTCAGTTTTTGGTTGACTCTGAAATTACTCAGTTCATGTGTAGGTGTATTACTTGCTATGTTGTGGCATGGGGTAGCACAAGTCTGACAAATTAGTACAAAGAAGGACACCAGTGGTGCTAACCTGCTGAAATACAAGCAGAAACAGGAGGAAATTGTTGGCCCCCTTTTAAACAGGAGAGGTGAACTAGTCACCAACACTGAAAAGGCAGAGTTTCTCTTCACTTTTTACATCTCTCTCTTTACCAGCACTGTTGGGTCCCAAGCCTTGTGAACAAAAATCCAGGTTGATGAAAACACAGATCTACTCTCAGTGAAGGAGGAGTTGGTGTGTGAACAATTACAGGAGTTTGGCCTCTACAGATTCATGGGCCCTGACAATATGCACCCATAAGAGTTAGAGAGCTGGCTGAAATAATTGTGAGGCCAGGTAGATCCCACTCTGAGCTGTAATTACATGGCACACAGAGGTACATGACTGACCAAAAGAGTAGGTCACGCTAACTCTCAAGGTGCAGGACTGCCTGAGTTCCCTGCATGCTCTATGTTCCCTTTACCTCAACTGTTTATGTAAATACTGGTCATTGCCATTGTCTTCGCTCTTTTATTTTTCAACTGTGAGAAAAATTATTTAGGATTTCAGTGCTTTTGAGAAAATTTCTAATTTTTAAGAGAGAGAGAGACAGAAGATGCTATAATGCTTGAAGTTGTTTATGACTACAGTCAAACCAGTACTCCAGCCTGCTGACAACTCAAGATCTGATAAATAGAGATGGCTTTATTGAGTGGAAATCTGATGAACTTTATACCTTCTTTTCAATTTATCTGATTTTCACCAGAAGGAGTTTGCTAAAATGCTGAGATAAAGTTTGCCACGTTGTACCTTCACAGACAGACTAGAAAAGCAATCACTCAGATGATCATGAGATGCCATGGACTACCAATAGCTGGAATCTAAAGTACCTATTGAGAATAATAATTTGAAGGAAGACATGTGGGCTGTCAGAAAATAAAAAAAGAGATCTTTGCTGCTGGAAGCCTGGTACAAATCCAGTCTTGGTTCATATGAGTGTAATGATGTGCAAATAGCTGGAAAAAATTCTGGTCCAGGGCTTTTTTTAAAACTTTTTCTTAAAAAGGATACGAAGACAGCCACAGAATGGAGCAATATGCAATAAGAGATAAAATGGTCCAGGTGAGGAGTCAATAATTACTTAGAGATGGTGGCTTCCAGCACTAAGTATGACAAATGAAATGAACTATAAAGAGGAATAGAGTAGACAAGTCAGCCGGTTATAAAATAAGGGACTTATAGTGGGAGATGAAAACCATAGACCACTGCAGTACTGCTCCACTTTTGTCTAAAGCCTCACAGCTGACAATGACAAGGGGCAGTCAGAACAGACGAAGATTTCTCTCTCCAAGAGAAAGCTGTCTATTTAAAGAGATACTGTAATAATATAAATCTTTAAACAGATTTACTTTGTTCTGCAAAAATGAAAGAGAAAGGATAAGACAGCCTTTTTTTATAAATTTGCAATAAGACATACAATGTAATCAAATAATAATACATTGCATTAGAGCTCTGAATAAAAGAGTTACTGTAAAATCATTCAGAGAGTTAAAAGAAATAAAAACATAATTGAATTTAAATTATGGAAATCAGTGATATAAAAACATCAGCAAATCCCATAAAGATATCCATTCATGGAGCTCATTAACACCAAAGAGAAATAAATAAGACTCTGTTTGGATACTAAAATTTGAAATAGGGGAAAGAGTCAAAGTGAAGGGCTGTGAAAAGTGGAATGGAATATCATGTGATACACAGGTGAAAACCACCTGGATTACAGAAGTAGGAACCATCAGAGAAGAGGCAGGCACTAGAAGGGGGCAAAGAGAGAAGAGTGCTGTGAAATCAACTACAGCAATTCTAGAAAGACTAGTCCTGGATTAAATCTTGATCTAAGTGATAAACTAGTCAAAGTACTTAGGGAAGTGGTCGTGAGATTAAGTCTTCTGGTGTCTATTAAAAGACTCTATATTCTGAAGTTAAAAATGCTAGAAACTATCAAAAACTTGAGAGTTCACTGAATGATGTTGTAGAGGATAGATAGAATGGAAGTAGAATACTGTGAAGAGGAAATCTAACATGGTATGTTGTTCTCTTGAGCAGGTGGCATGACCAATTTATACACGCAAAGACCACTGGCATGTATAAAGACAACACTGGTAATAGGAAAACTATCAGACAAATAATTTGAAATGCAAGTCAGAAAGAGAAACCTGAGACTTCTAAGTGACAAGAAATGACAGAAAGCCATATGAGAGGGTGTACAGATGAGAATATGAAGAATAAGCCTATATGAAGGCACAGTGTAAGAACTGTGAAAGTTAAAATGAGAGTATGAGTTTCAGCCTGGTGAAGGCCGTGTTGTAGTATGACAGTTGAACACCCCATGTGAAGTGCACTGGGTATATTGTGTGACTTTTTCCCACATAACTTTTTTTTAAATGAATATATTTGGTGTAATTACTTGATCTTAATTTAAACACACAATTGCATTTCATTGTCCTGACATTGCCGTGAAAAAGCACGAAATTTTCTCTGTACTTTTGAAAAAACACCAAATTTTGCCAGCAGATCCCAGGGTTTGCCATCCATTATATTAAAGTCAGGCAGCCTGGAGTTACCTAACAGTATATTCCCTAACTTTTTAAGCCTTATGAACAAGAGTACAGCCTCTTCACAGCCATACCATATTCCCCTGATTCTGGGGAATCACAGACATTCCCCACAGAGAAGCAGTGTGTGAAGTCCAGACCAAATCAGCACGGTTTGTTAAGTTTGCTAAGAAAAGCACTAACTGATGTCTCAATGTTGTTAATTTGTCTTCTGAGAGAAGATTCTTTTACTAAACCTTCTTGATGGTGGATCACCATTTAAAGGGTTGGGGGTTTTGGGGATTATTTTGGTTGGTTTTTGCTTGCTTCTGGTTTAGGGTGAGGGATGGTAGATAATGAAGATGGGAACAGTGAAGAATTTTTGAGAAGCACAGCTTGCCTTTTAACTGAATAAGTATTACAGTTTTATTTTTTTTTTTACCAGTTTCTGAATCACTTCATATTGGCCACAGTCAAAGATTAGGACCCCAGACTCTGTGGACTCCTGGTACGTTAATTACACCATAAATATCTGTAACACAAATGACCCCCACACTCTAGAGAAGGACAGAACTGTTAAACCTCTGTCTGGCAGGTTTGATGAGGGAGTCTGGTGCTATTTTAAGAGTTCTAAGAACTTCCCACTGACTATGTGCTAGGACATCATGGACCTTATCTTAACACCATCAGCTGCAGACAGAAGAGCAGCCACATTAACTGCACAAATCATGCATCTGCTGTTTTTCTAATATATTGACCTAGAATTGCAGGTGAAGTATGGCAAAAAACCACAATAGATTTGGATGAATTTTAAATTTGCTGTATGAAAAACATGCACCAAGTAGTTTTCCTCCTACAGTTTAATCACCAACATCTGGCCTTGTACACAAGTTTTTCTCCATTGTATGCTACCTAGAAAAGAGTTCTGTGTCTGCAAGAGAAGGGGATTTTCTCTTCAATCCTAGTTCGCAGCAAGAAGTCCTTCAATTTAGCCTGAGGAGGTTACTACAGACAAGAAGGCAGACAGTGAAATTGCATTTATACTTCACACTGGAACAGGAAATTGCCTTTTTTTTTTTTTTTTTTCTTCCCACATGGGATTGTTCTCCAACTGTTCCACAATTATTGAGAAGACAATAAGGGCAGTGGGATACATGTAATAAGAGGGAAAAGGGTTTTTCAAATTCTTGATACATTGAAAACATGGTCCAAATTCCTACTAAAAGTATATCTAACTTGCATTTTGAAAAGGCTAATGTGACATATAATAAAAAAATATTCTGTGTACCTGAATTCTTACAAAATCTTTGCTCCCGGGATAAACCTCAAAGACTATTCTCTCTCCTCATTCTTGGATGAATACACGTATTACCAGTCAGAAAATATTATTCATCCCTTTTCCTATATGTAGAAGATAAATCAAGAGAGGTAGTAGTTCTGCAGTCCTTCACAGAGGCATATTTTGAATTAATGTATGCTTTCTGTAGCCAAAAAAAGTTGTAGGGAGGACAGAAAGAAATATCAATATCCCATCAAAACTGTAATTCTTGCATTGGCACACATGACAGCATGACACCCTTTTTTTTTTTAACTCTTCACAATATAAATTACTAAAATGAAAGTTTAATGTCATTTGATGGTTTGCTGCACTTAATTTTGACAGAAACCTTACATACAGTTTGTTTGAAATACCTTGCCTTCATCAAACCCTTCTGGCAAATCTGAGAAATAGTTTGATTTATGTTACTAGCAGAAATGCAGGCTGTGTCTTTTCAAATCTAAGTATGATTCCAAGGAATCCAGACACCGAAAAATTCAGTAATTCAGTCATTCAAAGCCACCTGAAGTGAAGCATGTATAATTTGGAAGATACCTGTATTCTTTACTATATGAGGGCAAAGTAAAGTCTTTAGTACTATGTCATTGGTCTGTACACACTTACTTTTAAAAGTCAAATGCCTCCCCCACATACAGAAAGATCAGGATACACAAGAACACAGGAACCTGCACAATAGTTAAAGTGGACAGAGAATTCATTTACCAAGATGAAATCTATCATAAAGCATTGTAGAGGCAAACATTTCATTGGATATAGGTTCAAATATTGTTACTTGTCACTTAAGCACTTGTTACTTAAGTGCTTAGCCAGGAACAATCTCTAAGTTTCAGACCAACCATTTGTGGCTTTATGAATAAACTTAGGGGCATATTCAATACATTCAGAAGAAGTAAATTAAGTAGAAATTTCCTCTGGTTTCACATAAATTATCATGGAAAAGCCATTTCTACCTGTAATAAGAGTCCTAGTAAAAGGAAACATTTTATGGAACATTTAAGGAAAAAAGTAATCACCAGGTTACAGTAGGGAGTATTTTAGAGATTCCTTTTTACTGTTGTTACCTGCAAAATGCACATTTGTTAAATTTTAGGTACTACACTACAGACAATGCTTTTGCATTTGAGACTTTTGAGGATCTTATTTCACCAGCTCTTCTCTGCATAGTCCTAAAAAGCATAATATATTTAGAAGGTTTTATATTCTGTTCCACAAGATCACAGACAAGAAAATTAATTTTCTTCTCCACTTCTGCCCAGAGAAATTGTGGACTGTCCATCCCTGGAAATGTGAAGAATCTCCATCCCTCTAGATAAGACTGGATTCCTTGTCCACGGCATAGGGGTTTGAATGGTTACCCCATGGATTCTGTAGAATAATAGAATGATATGGGTTGGAAGGGACCTCAAAGATCACCTAGTTACCTCTGTGCCACTGACAGAGTCACTTTTCACTAGCCCAGGCTTCTCAAAACCCCATCCAAGCTGGCCTTTGAACACTTTCAGTGATGGGGCATCAACAACTTTTCTGGGAAACATTTTCAAGTGCCTCACTACCCTAACACTAACTTCGGGGTACTTCTGGTTTGGGAACTTTCGGTTTCAGGACACTTCCGGTTTAGGCACTTCCGGTTTCAGGGCAATTCCAGTCTGGGGGGCACTTCCGGTCTGGGGTCTGGGGGCCACTTCCGGTCTGGCGGGCACTTCCGGTCTGGCGGGCACTTCCGGTCTGGGGGCACTTCCGGTCGGGGGCACTTCCGGTCCGGGCCTGGGGGGGCACTTCCGGTCCGGGGTCTGGGGGGCACTTCCGGTCTGGGGGCCACTTCCGGTCTGGGGGCACTTCCGGTCTGGGGTCTGGGGGCAGTTCCGGGTTCACTCTGCTGTGCACAGTTTGTGCATTGCATAGCTTTCTTATTCTCGGTGTTACGAGCGTAGAAAAGTTGTATCGGTTGTGGGTCAGGCTCCAGAGGTTCTAGAGGTTCTAAATCGTGTTCTAGATCATGTTCTAGTCCAGGTTCTAGATCGCGTTCTAGATCGGGTTCTTGGGGTTCTAGATCGGGTTCTAGCTAACGTTCTAGATCGGGTTCTAGAGGGTCTAGCTCGGGTTCTAGCTGGGGCTCTGGAGGTTTTGGGTTTGGTGGAGATCAGGACATGTTCAGAGCTGGTCATTGGCTCACGGCCATGTGACTCTGTTGATGTCTCTGCTCATGCAGTTAATCTTGATCATAAATCCCCCCAAGCGTTCTGTGACACCAGTGTAACACTGATTTCCTCGGAATTCCTCTCTGCAAGCTTTTCATGTTCTACTCCAATGGGTTATGGCGCAATTTGCATGATCCGCAGCGCGCAATACACGATACCGTGTGTGCTCTGCTTTCAGTACAGGAGTCTTTATTCCTTATTAGAGGAAGCACCCATATGTCCACTTATCTCATATTCAGACTCTGAATTCTTCTTCAGCATTCATTGCTCTGAGTTTTCCACCTGGTTTGATTCTTTGCATGTTTCTCACTCAAACGGTCAAAACATTAGTGCTGAATTAGGTCAGAGTTGCACAAAGTTGCAAATTCCGTAACACTGAATTCACTACCTATTGATGTGTCATGGCACAAAATCTTTTTCTCCTTTGTACTGCTTAAATTTGAAGTATAACACATTCTCTGAAAAATAATTTGCAGCCACTTTAAAATCCATTTAAAATCCATTTTAACCACTTTAGGATCCATTTTAATTTAAAAAAAGTTATATTCATTGTTTAGAACGCTGTAAAAATAAATAAATACATATTGCCAAGAAGCATAAGTGGTAAATTACCTTTATTCTCTGCTGTCATCCATGATTTCTGTGGGCAGAAATCCTTCTCTACATTCACAGCTTTAGCCACAGGTTTCATTTTTAATGTCCTCTAATTATGTCTAAGGCTTCTCTCTCTATAGGAAAGGTCTCTGCCTTGGTACGTTGCTGTTAAATGTGCCTTGGATATCTAATGATGGGAAACTGTGTTTTGTAAATACTTTGTAATAAATATGTATTATCAACATCGCTGCCAAATGTGTTCCAAGGTGTACCCTAAAGGTGCTGCTCGGAGTGATGTGAGTTATTGCAGTACACCTAAAGCACCATGTGCAAATTGAAGGGTGAAAAACCATGGAGCAAGTGCATGCATACCTGCAAGGCAACCAAAACCACTGGAAATGCAAAGTATAGGAAGTCAAGCATGAAACCCTTGCCCCAGTGAAGAAAATTGCTTACTACAATTAATTTCAGGGAGGACCAGGCTTTTACTCTAAACACAAATGGAAGAAAAGAATGCTTTCCAGCTCCCCAAAGCCATTTGTGCAGGTGATGCCATTTGTACGCAGTGCCGACTAATTTTCCTTATTAAAACTAATGATCCATAATTGCTTCTGGAATGGCAGACCATAATATGGATTGTGTTGTGTAAATCTGACAATGGCTGTTTCAGGTTTGCGTCCAGATTTCTCAAGTAATACTTATCTGGATCTCTCAGTCTAGAAACATCCCAATTATTAAGACACTATTTTTTTGTAGTTATGCATGCTCAAGTAGTGTATATTTAATGCCCAAGGAATTACTTCTGACTATGTCTATGAAACGGTATTTGAGAGCTCTTCCACTCTTTAGGAACCATATCTGTGCCTTTGAGCTATTCTAATTCCCTGACAAAATGACACCCCAATCTGTTCTGTGCTCCATCGGCTGCATGGTGGAGCCCAGGCCTACGGGTCAGGAAAGAGCTATTGTGCATTCTGGCCAGGTCCTAGTTTAGATCTTTGAGACCTTTTAGAGCTGAAATATGGCCACTCAGCCCAAAATTACAAAGAATATGTATGACAAAAGATTATCTGGGATTCATTTGTGACAGTCATAGTCTGAAAAATTCTTTTCCCAAACCAGATAATCCAGAATTTTACACAGTAGTGTCTCAGAGATATATCAAAAGTGGTAAAAACGATGAAAAGAAAGTTACATCCAAAACATGAGTGCTTCCTTTTCCCAAAACTCCTAATATATTTTGATGTCTCAGCACGACACAAAGAAACGACACTCACACACTGAGATGACCAAGGCAAATAAAAGCAGGTTTATTTACAGATCTCAACATTTATAGAATTCAACAGTGACCATGGTTTGGAGGAAGAAAATCTTCCTCTCCAACCACACTGGGCAACCCAACAGTCCATCAACAGTCTCCTCCTTATGAGAAGAATGTAAACGTGGTTAGATTGTTACCATAACAAGAAAGGTTGTTTATGTAAAATGTCATTATACTGTTTTTTGTAAGATTTGGCTTTCCCTAGTCATAATCATTCCAAATTCCTTCCAGTTTCCCGCTGGAGGAAATAACGTGTCACTAGTTTAGCTTTCTCTCCATTCAAATTGTGATGCTGGAGCACAAACACCAGTTATGTGTATCCTAATCAAGGTACTCTGATAAGGTTAAAAAAAAATCTGTTTGGGCACACAAAAACATGCATCACTGTATGCGTGGCCACGAAAATAGGTGCAAAACTTAACCATAAAATATTCAGAATATTCACATCAAGTGAAAATATGTAAATACCTAATTGATTTTGTTATTGATATGTGTTTGCAAAGTCTTTTCTGTAAAGTTCTTTGAAAGACAAATAAGATAGCTCTACTCAATACCAAAATAAACCAAACTCTCAGTTCTTGTATTGGATGCAGTGAGAGCATGGCTGTCTTCCCAGTCCCTTCACAGCCTTTCCAGCTGTGAATCAGGTTTGTTATAACCTGTCTACCCAGGGTGAAAATACCCAGATCTATCCTGTAAAACAGTTAGCTCTTTTCCATTGAGAAATGCTGAATTTTTACTTCACTGCTTGTCACAAGGGGGGAAACATGAAGTAATTCACTGCTCTGAAGACTTAAAACAGGTTTGCCTAACAACATATGTATTTTACTGAAGGTGCAATTTAAACATACTTCAGACCACTAGTTACAAGAGGTGAATGAAGTGATGAGATGCAATTCTGTATCAAAGCACAGTTTTATTTTTATTCAAACAGAATCTCCACAATTTTAGCCTGGGAATGGATGTATCATCCCAGAAATGTCCTCCTGATACTCTTAAAGGCATACAGCTGATATTGCATGAAGTTTAGATATATGACTTAGGATAGTACTCTGAGAAAGAGATATTATTAGCCTCTGTCAATCTAGTCAGCTATTGTTATTTGCATTTTACTCTTGGATACATTTCTTCAAAATTTGTCAGCAATCTGTGACAAAAAGATTTTTTTAAGGGTTTTAATAAAAATAAGGGATTATATAAAAAATATGGATTGGTTCTGATTCCATGTCAAACTGCACAGACAACATCTCTTTTGATTAAGCAAATTCAAGGTCAGAATGTAAGAAATAAGAGTAAGAGCTAAGTAAATAGGACAGAACATCCCATCCTTGTAATCATCTGAAAAATTATGATGTGTGATAACTGGAAACCATTCAAGACCAAAAAGTCATTTGAAGGTGACAGGTTACATGCAAAATACATATGCAAAATCTGGTGTATTTCCTTCTTTTCTTCAACCCTCCACCACAGCTAGATGTTTTGAGGAGTTGTGATACCTTCACTTCCAAACTAAATGGAAAATTTAGAGATGTTTCCCAGAAGCAGCCAGGAGGTAAAAAAAGATGAACCTGAACATGTAAGGCAAAGCTAGAGATTTTGTTTCTGAATGGTAAAGTTAATAGCTGGAAATCTGATGACGTGTTTTCCAACCTAATAGACAAAAAGATCCAAAAGGTGCAAGCTATAAACAGACAAATGCAAATGAGACATTATTTTCACATGTAGGAAAAAAATTGAGCCACCAATACAATTTGAAAGGATTGTAGGGATTTTTGTTGTACTGAGTATTTTTTTAAAACAAATGCTTGATACCTCTTCTAGAAGGAAATGGCTGTTGCTCAACTCCAGCTATTAGACTTACAGCAAGTATCAGTAGCCCATTAGTAGCCCTGCTTGTATTTCAGTCAAACTAAGCTACAAGTCTCCTATCATCCCCTTTGATGCTTTTAATACTGTCAAAGTGCTGAATTTCTTCCTTGGCTTTGCAATGTCCCCAATTTCCAAGTTTTTTGTTAAAATTTGTATCAGTGATACAGATAAATTCTTAGGATATATATATATATTTATATAATGAGGTGAAAATATCTCAAAGTGTTTAATCCCTTATTTTATGAATGATTTTGTGCTATTTTAGGAAGAAATTCTTAATAATTTTTAACAGACAGGAAGACACTGTCTCAATTATATTTGTACTCAAGATGGACAGATCAATATTCAGAATATTGTGAACATTTCTTATGTTTCTGATACATTAAAATAATTTTAATCTAATTTCACAAATGTCACATTCTCGTATCAAATAATTGCTCTTCACAAGATTCAGTTATAAAACTTCATTCAGTTCAAAAACTGTTATACTACTGATGAATAACATTAGTTATTATTTGACTCCTCACTGCTAAGTTAAAAAAAACCCAACTTATATAGATCACTTTTTTTGTTGTTGTTGTTGTTATAGAAAGACACTTGAAATAGATCTCAGGGGAAAGATGTGGACCTGTATTGCTAATTCTCATTTTTAAAATGCATCAGTTGAGTGGATAGCTGCTGCCAGGTAAGAACAAAGGAAAAGATTGGGTGCTAATAATGTCTGATGTCTAAAGGCAAGGCCCCTTTTATAATCTTTAGGGTGTAATATGAAGTCATCTGAGCAGAAACAAAGGACTTGTCATTTGTTTTTTAACTTTGAACAGATTGACAATACATGTCAGATGTCATCAGTCCAGCTACAGCAACAGGAAAACTTAAAGCAGAACAGGTCACAAGTTAGACAATAATTAAAGAAATCTTAGGTATTCTCTGACAGTGTAATTCACATCTAAAATGACATTTGGGGCAGGAGAAAATATATGAATACATCAATGCAAGCAAAATCTGTTCAATTAACACGGAATTACTCTGGTTCTAATTACACATTAAAATTCATTGCTTTTTATGTTACTGAAAAAAATGTAGTAGATAGAAATTTAAGTGAACCTAAACTTTGCACGAACACAGAAAGCAACGAAAACATATTTTCCATTATTATGTTACCAATATTAGCTTCAATGAGATTGAGCCCAGAAGTATTTATTGTTAATACTTGGCAATGTATTTTAGACATTTAATAAAAGGAATAATATCTAAAATACCTGCCTAAGGAAGAGTGATACTTAGCTGTAAGAATAAACATCAAGAAAAGTTAGTTTGTTTTCTTTTTTCCTTTATGAATACATATGATTGAAAAATATTAGCAGACAGCATTGTGAGCAATCACATACACTCCATTTACCTGAAGGTTTACATGTTTAGAAGGTGCAAATTATTTTCTTGTCGGTTTTGGAGTTGTCTGTTTCTTTTATGAGAACAGTATGTCAGAAAAGCATTTGAGTCTAGCTGTCATCTGACTCCATGTAACTTCTTAGAAAGGAGCTGTTACCTATTGGATCTGCAAAATAAAGAAATACACAGTGTCTAAAATTTTTCCAATCACTTTATTCACCCCTTGTTCACACCTTGTTCACCCCTTGGCTTGCTTTGTGAGGGCTACTCCAGTTTCTGGGATTCACTGACGGAAGTAAGGGGTGGATTTGGTTTTTTGTTTGTTTTTCCCCCTAGTAGATTAGCAGCTCACTGAGATGGATTCACAAGATACAGAAGTTTTGTCACTTGTCTGCCTGGAGTTGGTATATGCCACATAATTAACCAACACCCTGTCCAGGCTGTCTCTTTATATCTCTGTATCTTTGTATCTGCAGGAGATATTTAGTTTACTGTATTTAAAATGATCTATTTTTTAAATAATCCTTGTGTCAGAGTACAAAATCAGTACATGAAATTATTTTTTAAATTGTGAAATCTGTTGGGTTTTTTCCTTACATTTTCAAGAGCTTTAATTTTTTACCTAAGACAATTTAAAATTTTTCAGATTTATCTTCTGCAGTCCTTCACAGAGGATACATGCAAGAATTGGGTTTCTGAGACAGTCAGAGCTGGTTAGAAAATATAAGGAGGTAAAGACTTCAGTTAAGACAAGTGACAGAGCTATAAAAAATAAGAACGGAGAGAAGTGTTTAGAAACAAAGCCATATTTCTGTAGGTTTTAAAATTAAAGACTTGTGGGGTAAGATGAAGTAAGCAGAAAGAAAAATGGCAATGAATGAGATGCAGGGGGTCACAGTGCAAGACTGGAGAAGGGCTGGATGGGGTCAGTGCAGAGGATTTTTCTAGGAGGCAGAAATACTGCTCTTTGTAAGGAAATAACTTTGCTTTAAAATTCTCAAAATGATCAGGGGAAGATGATATCCCCTCCCAGTCTCCTTACTTCTCCAGCAAAATTCTTCCTTCCAGCAAGTGTTACCCTCTATTTTACTTTAAAAAGTAATAATTTTTCAGATGGAATGGCTGGATATGTCAGTTATTACTCACCATGTTACCATTCATGTTCCTGTCTTGGCAGCAGTAAAATTGCTGTTTTCCCTCATGTTTAAGAAACTTGATGTTAAGAGTGGTTAAATGAATTAAACGTTAAAATAAAAATCAGTGCCTATGGAAAAATACCCGATGGCCACAGTGTAGATCCCATCAGATAGGCTACATCAAGTACAGTCATTATCCAATGCTTTTACTAAGACAGGGTTCCAGTCCTTAGTTAGGCATCCAACAGGACTGCCATCACAAACGAAACTGCTCACGTTTCGAGGAGTTCTAGAGGAGTTCACGTTCTAGAGGAGTAATACACAGTACTCCTCTAGAGCAGGGTCTATTTGCTCCTTTTAAAGAGAGTCAGACAGACCTCATTAGCATGACCCACTTTCTTAAACAAGGGAAGTCTATTTAGGTTCATCAGTAATTGAGTTACGCAGAAATTACTGAGTTATCCACAAATGCTCCTTAAAAGCATAACAGACACAGAAAACAGAATATGAAATGTCAAAGGTCACTCCAATATGATATGTTCTATATGACAGCAGTGGGGCCACTATTACCAGCAACACCAAGAAGAAGAAATAATAGGAAGGAAAAAGAATCATTTTAGCCTAAAAATGTAATAATGACCATTTCTTCACAATAAAATACTAAGTGTTGAGGTGCTGAGGGTTAACACAGTGGAACAACAGCCAGGTTAAGGACTTCTCCAAATAACCTCCAAATAAGGGAGCTCATCTACACTTCTGTTTAATCCCCCTTGCTAATAAATATTGATCATTGCTTTAGTGGAAGATTTTAACCTTAGCCTGAAACACAGTATTTTTATAAGAGCATTAGAAAACAAGATTTTTTTTTTATTATTATTATTTTTTCCTAACATACTTAGCTATTTTTTGCCTTTAACAAAGGAACCATGATGACGAACTCTTTAGAAAAACTTTCCTGCTGTACTTCAATTTTTCTGGAACAGAATGTAAAATCTACTGGTTTTATCTCTTGACTTCAGGAAAATTCTAAGAGCAATTCTAAGTCACATCTGCACTGCTCTGTTAACCTGTTTTGAAGTGTGACCACATGGAGATCGCTCCCCAGAAGCAGGTGCTGGCAACATGTACCAAGTATGAAGAGTCCTTAGCCAGGACATTTGGCCAATAATTCCTGGGTGTATTTTTGATGTGTTGACACTCCACCTGCCTGTCACTGGGAAGACTCTAAGTTCTCTAAACACTCTGGTGTTTAGGAAAGAAAGCCTTTACAAACTCTGACTGGACCAGGGCAGGATAGGGTGGAGTTAGAGCACAGCTTGCTGTAACAGAACAGTGAGAGTCCTGCAGCCACTTAAACATAAACAAGTTTTAAACTAAATTCCTCAAATCTCAGTCTTGATTTTATAGAAAACTGTCCCAAGGTAAGGGAAATGGTAGAATGGGTTTTGAATAAATGAATAAATAATATCATTAGCACTTGCTGTATATTCTGCCCATAAGCAGACTTCCAGACTATCAAGAAGAGCTTCAGTGAGAACCATAGACTAATAAACATCTGTAAATTATTCTGGAGGTCACCTACCCCACCTACCATTCAAAGCAGGGTATACTAGAGCAGGCTGCTCAAAACCTTGTGTAGCAGAATTTGGAATGTCTGCAAAGATGGAAATAGAGAAGTTTCTAACAGAAATAATGAGAATACTTCAAGCTCATAATTAAAATGAGAAATGAGTAAACTGATTTAACTAGAAGCATTTCTCTCTAATATTCACTCAAAGCAAAAAATAAAGTAATGAATTCTCGGCAGTTCTTCAGAATGATGTGAACCTCTGAAAATAAATTCTCAATGGTGTACTATTTCCAGGCAGCCTCAAAGGCCAAAAATTCCCAAAGGATATAAGAACATCTGATATCCCAACGCTTAGCCAACTAAGCATTCAAACTTGCCCTGTAATTCTCACACTGAATAGTTATACTGTGGTCAGAAGGCATTTAAAAATTAAAAGAAGAAATACTGGAAAAAATAGCTCTTTACATGGTGTTTCCACACAGATTTATGACTTGGCTATAAATTGTTGGACTCTGGAAAGTGTGTCAAATTTTAAAGAGGTATTCAACCTTCCTCTCCCCTGTCTCTCCTTGCCCCCCACCCACAACAGAATATGTGTTAGGATCTGTAAGTCCTCTGTAAGCAGAGAACAATTTGGAAGATTGTTGTGTTTTATGTAAGAACCATCGTTTTTTTCCAGCTCTTTTCCCTCCAGTTCTACTCAGAACCTGGAGGTATATAAGCAGCTGCAAAAAATAATGAAAACAGAGTTAATTAAAAAAATACTCAAAGAACATTTGGGCCCTAATTTTTTTCTCTTTGTTAATTTGATTTTAACTTGATTGCCTGGATTAAAATGAGGGCACAGTATAGTTCTTAATTCAAATTAATTCCATAGGGTATTTCCTGTTTTGTGAATTGGTTAGGGGATTTTTTTTTTCAGAGATGAGAGAAGAGGGAATGAGCCTAGGTCTTCTTAAATCCACACTTATTTCTATTTATATCTGTTGATAAGTAGACTGTAGAAATTTCCTAGCTTTGATTGTAAAAATTATGAATTGTTCTGTGCATCCATTTAATGCACACAAAGTATTTTGTGGGTAGCCAGTGCCAGTGTTTGTTAGCCATACTGTTTGGCTAACATGAACTCTGTATTACTGCCAGAGGATTCCACTGTGACGTTGTAATTGCTTGCTTCTTAAAGGGACGATTAAGGCAGTGACTGAAAGGGGACATAATTATAATTTCCTAAACTCTAATCAATTTGGATTTAGGCAGAAAAAGCACAAACTTCGGGGGATTTCTTTGGTTCCTCAACCAATTATATGAAGTAACATTTCTCCATTATACAACACTCATATACATAAACAAGATAATCCTGCATAGGAATAAGCTTGCATGCAATTCTTTTAGCCTCATCAGCTCAGCAGGAGACTTCTGTAGATGGACTATATATGTATAGGACATGATAGGATCGAGGATAGAACACTTGTTTTTACCGAGAATGTGAAAGCCAGTGACAAGAGGTCATTGCTCAGTGTCATTGATTTCTTGAACAGAACTGCTGAGGTACAACAGACACCTGTCATCAGAGTTCCAGGTGACTATTACAGGCTTTACATTAAAAACTATGCCAGCCACAAGGCTTCCTAATCCAACTCTGACTGATGAGCAAGCCAAAAATTTTCATTCACTTAAATGTGACTATTTTGATCAGCCTAAATTTAGATGCTTCCTACAATGACATTCCCATTGTTTTCCTTAAGGAATCCTTTTATTATATGATGGGGAATTTGTTAGATGATTTTTCCTGGGAAAGGCAAAGTTCCTGGAGCTATGGAACTTATTGATGATTACTGAAATAGAGAAAAGCCTGGATTAAGGATTATCCATCTTGTGGCTTCTTTCCTTTCTGAGGAACAGGAGGGTGTGTGGAGGGAGAAAGTAAAGGGGAGGACAGCTGCTTTCATCTTCACATGATGAAATGTTTTCCTGTTTTTCTGTGTATTTCTGGTTCCTTATCATGTTTCTGATGAATCAGAAGTTTTGTTTTCATTAAAAAAGAGAAGCATTTACAAGTAGATTATTAAAATCTCCACAAAACAGATTAATTATAGTTATCCTCTCTATAGAAACTAATCAGAAAAGAATGATTTGGATAAGTGAGATAATGACCTATGGAACAAGACCCAAATTTTTTACTCCTGTGTGCCCTCTTTCATTTCTTTCCTACTACTCTGCCTTTATTTCTGTTTGGTTTGTTTTCCCCCTCTGCACTTTGTGCATCTCTCTATTGCTAGTAGTTTTCTCCTAGAACAGCTGCTCCTTGTGTACAAACAAATAACACCCATGGCTGCTATCCCACCATTATGAATTTTCTTTTTCATGATACTCAGGAAAAACAAAATTAAATGATTGGTTCAGGAAAGCACTAATAAGACTGTGGGGAATCCCTGAGGCAAGGCAGAATTTTAAGGATCCTCTTTTGATCGGAGCTGGAGAGCTGACATCTGCTGCCAGTTTGTGGGATTTATTGTAACAGATTTGTCCTGGAAAGGCTGCATGAGGAACCCTGGTTCACGTGTAACAGCTCCCCCTTGTGTAGACGTTTCATAAAGTAGCAGGTAATTGGGTTGCCTTGCTAATAAAAAAGTTTTAAGAGAATGCTAGTGAAATTAAGCAAGAGAGTAGTAGTTGGAGGAAAGGCCAGACACATTAAAACTCATGTTGTTTTCATTTTCAAGGTTGTGGCACTCTTCTTTGGATATGCCCCCTTGAGTCAAATCACCCTAACAAAACTAACTGCCAAATGACCTTCCTTCAGTTGAACACTATGTTCAACTTTTACTTTAGGAGGAGCAAGAGGAATGTGTTTATTTGAAGTCAAAACCACGGACGTGTGAGTCAGTCTAAGTACCACCCGATTCTATGTCGCAGCACCTTAACATGGAAGCTCCTGAAGGGCAAGATTTAAACAAAGACCAAGACAAGCAAATATCATTATAAGATGCAAATGAAATGCAGTCAATAGGAATTCAGCTTTAGTGCATAACCCTGATGCCAGAGGTCCCTGCAATGTCCAGGTACAATCACTTAGTCAGCTGGAGTGCTCAGCAGCTGGAGAATGAACACTGTTTCTTTGCTTTCAGCTTTTTTAAATCCGTGCTTTAAAGCAACATTCTTGTCTTCATTTGTCAGCTACAAATGCAGTACCCAGTTATTTCCCTACTGTTGGAATGGAGTTAAGTAATTAGCCACATCTTTGCTTCACTTTAAAAAAGCTGTGAAACTCATCATATGCTTAAATTGTAATACTTAACTTACTGATTTCAGGTGCTTATGTTCAAAAATCCACTGGGGAAAACTTCCAATCAGCTGTCACTTCAGTCTAGAGACACCCAAACTCCCTGAGGCTTCGCTGATGTGTGTGGGTGGCTGCCGCTTAACCTAGTTCTGGCAAAGCAAATGGGCCCATGGTAAACCTTTTCTGCTGGAAGTGTATAAATTAATCAGAGTTATTTTCACAGAACTAGGCTGAGAAGCAAACACGTTATTGGTAACTAAGTTGAGTAAATAATTGTCATGAGCAGGAGGAGTGGACTGTGATGTGCACGGTTAATAGCAGAGTCTTTGTCTGGTTCAGCTTTAGCCTTTGCTGGTATTTTGCACACAGAAATGATCAGCTTGCTGTCTAGGACAGAACCATGGCCAATTAGGAAAAAGGAAACTAGGTGTTTCTCTGCCTAATTAGAGTAAATGTTCCCAGTACAGCTGTTGTACATTGATAAGATCAGACTCATGGCAACTACATTCTGTAACCATGGCTTGCTCTCTTCTAAAATCTGTCAAATGAAGGAGATGGCAGCTGCACTTCATGTAATAGCCTGGCACTCAGCAGGAGTTGACAGGTGCAGATTTTTTTTCTTTTGAGGAGGTTAATACCCACATGTCCTGCCTCCTAATGCAATAATTGATCATCAGACTCATAGCTGCTCATGGTGGTGGTGCATGCTGCACTCCTTTGGGAAGCTGTTACAAATTATAAGAGAATTTAAGATTGCTGTATCAGGCATTCATCATGTTGGACACCAGTAGCTAGGATACACTGCAGGAAAGTGAATGTTTGGGTTCACTGTTCAAGCACAATCTACACATTTATGCACTGACTGGCTAATAATAAAACACATAAATGAGTATGGCGGTGAGAACCGAGCACTCCGACCCATCTAGGTGAGTGAACCTGCTACAGACTAGGTTGGGTACACACCCTCTGATTCTCTCTTCTGCTCCATAATCTTAAGAAGAATCTGTGCACCAAACCATGACTTTAGGGGGAGCAGGAGAGCAGTCTGCCTTCCGTCCCACAAACAGTTTTTAGTACACCAGGCAGGGCACTTCCTGAAGTCTTAAGTTTTAGACTACCTGAGGCTGAGAGAGTAAATCACACCTATTTTGTTTGTTTGTCCACTGCAGATACATTCCCTCTATGCCTCATTTTTTTTGGCTCTCAGCAGGACTTACAGAAAAGTAGGTGCTCAGGCTGTGGACAATCTTGGCATGCATGGAAGCACAGCTGCAAGTCTTAAGACAGCTAAAGCTTTCTTTAGTTGCCTTAAGAGATCTGTCTTAATGAGAAGGCTCCTAAGGGACGGTAGGGTTCACAGGGTTAGGCAACAACTAAAGTGGAACTTCTGGATTAAAAATAAATAGATTTAGGAGCAGATCCAAAAATTATTGAAATGCTCTTCAAGCATATAAGAGTCACTCCTTAAATTATTTTCTATATTTTGATTTGCCAAATACAGTAAAGCTTTGCCTATCAAATACAGTAAAGCTGATGCATTTGTAGGCTGGACTATAATTAGGACCTGCCATCTGAAACAGACTGACATACACTGGTGAAGCCTTTAAAGGTGCTGATATATGTGCTATTTCCCCACTCTAGTAGCAAACAGTGTTACTAAATTATTTTTAATTAACCTTATCGAATGGAGCAATTACTTTGATGGTGGTAATTAAAGCAAACACTGATCTCTTACCCAGAATATATATAAGAGGAAATGTGGTGAGATCTGCTTTAATTATTTTTTTAAAAAATCTATTTATTCTTAGACTAATATTTTACATTTTCTCTCTTGGGAAAGACTGAAGTGAAATTTAAAAGCACCCTAATTCTGTTAAAACAAACAAGTAATGCCTCACACTCCTACTTTCAATAACTTCTTCTTGATTTTCAGTGATTGGAATACTGCATTTATGTTCTTTCATACGAATCAGCAGTAGAAAATATTCCCTGTTGATTATGATTACACAATAAGCCTATTACTAACTCAAGTCTGGTTTCAGGAAAAATATAAATTTGCTGGCTTTACAATGCAGGTATGTTTCCAGGGTGGAAATACCATATTCTGCTAGAAAATAACATTGATTTTTACTAGAACCACAACTGAACAGTTTGTCTCTGGAGGTCTGAAGAGACCCCTTTTTGAGCAATTCCATTGGGGGTCGGATTTAGTAGACTTTTACCCTCTGCAAACCAACCATGCAAAACGGACAGCAGAACAGTGCACAAATAGGCAGTCCTGGAGAGAGCACAGAAAACCACGCTGATTTGAGCAACTCTTTCAGAAAACCTTTCCCACAACTAAACTGGATCTTCCCAACAAGTCTTGCTTTTAAAAATCAGTCGCAATATTCCCCACTTAAACTTTATAAAACACACATCACTATGAGATAAAGGCTAACATAAAATCTTTCTGCCTGAACTACAATGATCATTAATTAAAATTAGGTGTTGTGGTGGAAAGCGTTCAACAACACTAACCCTGGTGGTACAACCACTACATCAGATAACAAATATTGGTACTTTGTCTCTGAAACAAACCTGTATTCATCCCAACAGCAAATTGGCATCAGTGAAATACAGAATAGGAGCAGAGACAAGGGAAATAGAGTTTCAGGATGACTAAGTGTGTGCATGCAGTAACCCACCTGGAATGAGTGCTGTCCTCTTCGTGTTCTCATAATACATACTTCATGTGAGAATTCAGTGTACCTATTTCTCACTTTAGCCTTTGATGTCCAAGCTGCAGATTTTTAAATCAGATAACCCAATCTCTTTTCTTTGTCAGGTACTGTAATTCCTAGCTGCCTGTCCTCTGCAGAGTATAAAATTAGGAATTGTGTACTCTTCACTGTTAATATATTACTTCAAGGTCTTGTAGGAAATGTGATAACAAAGGGCTCATTTCTCATGCCCAAACACAATTTAATTCCTGAAATTTGTGAGGCAGGCAGCCTTATTCACTTTATACAATACTTTGCTCTTGGGTATGTATCAATTGCAGAACTCCAGAATCTCAGATTTGGCCAAACCTCTAATTAGAGGGCTGTCTGAATAATCCACCTTCAGAAGTGCCCTGCAGAGTACAGTTCCAGTTCAGCCTTGCTCTACAAGACTTCCTCTGACATGGCTCCTCACTGTGCCCAGCAGTTCCACACACACACCTCCCGTGTCACTGTACAAACCACAAATAAGGAGCCAGCCAGATCACCATGCCAGCAGAGCTCCAGCACCCATGCTCTCCCCGTAGCTCAGTGGCTTGCATCTGATGCCGTTTATTCCTCAGGCTGCCTGCGCATTTGGCTCCCCTTTTTCACCAGCTGGGAAAGGTTACCAGCCAGCTGCATGCTTCTGAACAGACAGCAGAAGATCTGCACAGACGTACAGGCAGAAGAAAATACAAACCAGAGCCAGCGTTTGGCTAGGAATCATTGCTTTTGACACACGGCTCTTCCTCCATAGTGCTCAATCCCATCCATCCTCTGCCCATCTGCTTCCCCCTCTGTGTTCTCACCCCATGACATTTGCAAGGTCGACATCTTGCTGAGCGACAAGATGGAGCACAGACTCATATAGAGGAAATTTTATGTTCAGGATGGAGTCTGGTACATGCACAAATACAAATCAAAACAGATTGAATCGCCCAAGGATGACACAGAAATATTTCAGAAGGGAAACCTGGCTGAGCTCCTACCTGTGATTCAATTAGTCATCTACTCCAGTCTTTCACAGCAAAAGATGGCTCGTTAGACTATGACCCAAAGTATATCTAGAAAACTGGATGAATCAGAAATAGGTTCTCTTGATATATCTTGGAAACACACCTCTGTCCAAATCCTGTTCTGACTGAGATGCTTGCACATCTGAGAGCATCCACAGCTTGATTTCCTGGCCAGTCCAGAAGGACATAGAGATACTCTCTTTTTTTCACCATCATGTAGGATATACTTTTCCAACCAAATGCTACTGGCACATTTGCAGTGTTAAACCAGGGACTTCTCTAGAGGATTGTGACCGGAGAGGCCTCTCTGAATGTTTTATATTTCTTCCTTTGTAGTGAGCCCTGTTAGTGAATGACTGCATCCCCTCCAAATGCATAGGCTCAGAGTATATTCATGAAGAAAAAAATCACGTAATGAATTCCCCTTCCTTGTGTCCTGTGCAGCCAAGGAAGTTCCCTGGAAACTGTAAGGATCTGTTCAGTGCCTACAAACTTTATGAATCTGAGCCTGAGGAAAGATGTTTTTTCAACAGCATCAAATGCAAGCTCTTCCCTTGATCAAGCTTTATAATATGTATTGTTTCCTGACTAAAGGTGTGTCCAGAAGGACTAGAGCAGTGATTTTCCCCCTGTATTCAGCCCGTGTATGACCACATCTCAAATCCTGTGTTCAATTCTCAGCTCCTCACTACAAGAAAGGACACTGAGGAACTGGAGGGTATGGAGAAAGGCAATGGAGATGGTGAAGGGTCTGGAACACAAGTCCTTTGAGGAGCGACTGAGGGAGCTGTGGTTGTTTAGCCTGGAGAAGAGGAGGCTCAGAGGAGACCTTATTGGTCTCTACAACTCCCTGAAAGGAGGGTGTAGCCAGGTGGGGATCAGTCTCTTCTCCTGTGTTAAGAAGTGGCAGGACCAGAGGAAGTGGCCTCAAGTTGTGCTAGAGGAGGTTTAGATTAGATATTAGGAAAAATTTCTTCACCTAAAGAGTTTTTAAGCTTTGGAACAGACTGCCCAGGGAAAACCATTGAATAAATGTTACCATCCCTGGGTATATTTAAAAGATGTGTAGATGTGGCACTTTCGGACAGGTTCAGTTATGAACACAGCTGTGCTAATGGTTGGGCTGGATTACTTCAAAGGTCTTTTCCAAACCAAATGATTCTATGGTTTTAAACTTGGCTTCACCTATAGACACACACAAAATCCAGTGGCCTTGCTGTGTCTGTCAATGGTTATGATCTCTCAAAGGAAACAGCAGCTGGATGTTGTGGCAAAAAGCACATCCGTGGACTCAGGCCTCAGCATTTGAAAAACCTTCCTGCATGATGAAGGCATTCAAGCAGGCCAAAGTCTGTCAGGATGGATACTGGCAACAGATCTTTGTGGGATCCAGGCCCAGACAGAGCCTGAGGGAGCAGCACAGAAGGCTGCCCTGGTGCAGTCTTCAGTAACAGTGTTCTGATGTAGCAGAACACACGTCGTAATTGAGACAATACAGCTGGTAATGGGATAAAGCAGCACCTGCTGATTGCTTTGCAAACAAGACTGGTCCAAGAGAAATAGGAATTCAAGCAATTTTATAGACACAACGTGAGTTGGGGTGAAATCACTGGAAATAATGTGGGAAGGCATCATGAAAAAATATTAAATGGGGACGTGAAGGATTTGTGGAGCAACAGAGCTTATATAAAATTCTTCTGTCTAATAGATGCTATGGCAAAAAAAAAATAGAACATTAAGAATGGAGAGGAGAGGCTATGGAAGCACAGAATGAAAAAAGTATGCTACCATGGGAGAATGTGTAGGTGGAAATATGATCAGTGTTGTACACAGGAGCAGAGAAATGTTTAAATAAAACATGTCCAGCTGGTTTGTTCTGCTACTCTTCTTAAGTGAAGTGAAACCATTGAGACAGAAGCCCTGTTCTGTGTATTTAATCATTTTTCAGGGAGTGGGATATTAGAAGCTTTGGGAAAACAAATCAGAAAGAGATGGAAAAAGACTCAAGGAAACAGCATGGGACTGAAGCAGACTTTAAACATTTTTCAGGGCAATAGGAGGCTGAGTATATGGAGTGTGCAGTTGTCTTCAGAAATGGATGTCTCTTTAGTATGCTGTTACTCAGCTGCATCTTTCAAGCTTGATTAATGCTTAATGTGATTGTCTTTAAAATCTGTCAGCATTTGGCATAGATCAGATAAGTGGCTGTGACAGAAGTGCAAATATTTGTACTGCAGTTTTGTATCCTGATGTGGTTATGATTAATAAGTTTTGCTTATGCACCTCTAGAGATTGTTTAGTAAATTATCCTGCTTGGATATATTAAATTTGTATTAAATCAAATTGCTCAAATACATTTTCCTATGGGTTTACTATTTTAGATAAATAGACAGCAACATTGCTTAGAGAACCTAGCTGGCGCATTTTAAAAATCGTGACAAAGTTGAACTGATTAAATTGATCAGAAAGAAATCAAATCACAGGATATATCCCCTGATATAGGCAGGAAATGGGACTAAAACAATACTTAAAAAAAATCAGGAAAACAAAAGAAGCGACAGCTTTTTCAAAAAGATAACAAAAGATTCCAGGTGTTGCAAAATGTAAAGTACACACAAATCAAGCTGTAAAAGTAAGTTAATTATTTGGAGATAGAGTTGTTGACTAAAGGAGCAATTATTCATTAGAGAAGTTTTTTGCTATCCCCTCTTTATCTGAAGGACATGAAACAATAGGGTCTTCCAAAATGGATATGCTGCGCAAAGAGAGAAAAAAGCAAAGCTTTTGTTTTCTGGTGTTCAAGCAACCTCTTCTTACCATGGGTGTGTAATGGATCTTGGTAACATCAACAAAGACACAGTCACCAACTACACTGTGCTGAAAAAGAAGCTAGGAGTTTCTCAAATTCATAGCTAAAACTGAGTTAAAGTGATTGAGGAAAGTAGCTGAGGAGGATGGCTGGTGAAAGATGAGATAATTGATATTTATCAGATTATAGATTCTAATTAGATGCTAGATTATTAGCGCAGCCAAAGGGTCAGAGAAAGCAAAAATGCCCATTGCCTTCGATAGTCTGATTTTCTGGGATTCAGTCTCCATGGGGAAATAATTGCCACTTCTTGACTGGAAATTAAATTTGATCCAACTGAGGTCTGAACTTAGCAAAGGAGACAGGGTAGGTAATGCTGTTGTCCTTATTTAAGCTTCAGTAACTGTCACCCTTCCTACTCTGATAGTGACCTTCTTCCTTTTCCTCTCCTACACAGGGCTTCACAATTTTCTCCACTCTTCACTTTGATCCACCAAAAGACCCTTTTCCTATATGAATTTATATCCTTACTCTTTGCAACTTGGTTTCCTACTCATGTTTTTCCTTCCATAAGCTCTCCTAGCAAGTTGAGTGTTTTTTTCCATATGCAATTCAGATTCAGCAAAAGGTACAGGCACAATGCGATAATGCTTAGTAGAATGAAAATGACAAAATGAGATGAGATACTTGGCAATGATAAGGAAATAAACTCTATTCTGAATCTGAAAATAGGGTCCTTATTAAAACAAAGATTATTAAATTATTCCTAAGTTACTGCCTATTTTTGCTTTGAAATGGAACCAGCCCAGAAACTTCCCAACTCCCACATCTGGGTTGACATCAACTGTAGATGGACTAACAGTTTTACATAAATATTTTTAACAGGATTCCTGCCTACATCTGATTTCCTCCTGTAAGTCTGGAATTTTTTTCCAAGTAAGACATTCAGATGATATCCTCAAAACAAACATGTATGTTATTCCAGAACTCTTCAAAGGACAACCTTCCTTTATCAAACAAGTAGCACAACAATTTTGATAGCGGTGACTGTGTGACAATTCAGATTTTTTGGACCCTGAAAAGAAGTTCTCTTGTTTCTTCAAGCTGAGAACCATGAATATTTGCATACAAATACAGCTTTGGGACATAGCTATATTCTGTTGTATATGCTAATTGCAAAGAGTGAGATGCTTGAAACTGTATTTCAAAAGTTCTGAATTCATAAGCTGCAAACAGCCTGTCACTAGTGATTACTTCTCCCCAGACAACAGAATGACAGCAAAGTTATTGTCTACATTTCAGTGATCTGAACAGTAACGGATTCACTGAGAAGCAAAATGTCTACAGAAGCCAACAGCCCCCTTCTGTCTTTCTAAGTCTTCGGGCAACAGATTATGGGCTGTGAATGATCAAATCTTTGTGTTGTTCTGGTGACTGAATCCTTAAAAGTGCAGTGTTCAGCTTCTGATTCTGCTGCTGTTTGTGTAGGTTTCAGCACACGTTCTATTAAAAGTGTCAAAGTAATGCCCCTCTGTGATGGGCTCCCTCCCCTCAAAAGGAAACACATCAGGACACATTCTCAATCGTAAATTGAATACAGGATCTCTGGGCCACTGCCTTTGTTGCTGGTGGTTTTTTAACATTGAAACAATTTGAAAAAAGCCTTTAGTGACTGAAAATTTGGAAATCAACAAGTTCTCAGCTATTTAAGCTGTTAGATATGGTCTGTGGAATCAGGATCTTGAACTTAGATGTCTAAATCCTATCCAAATTCTATTTTGAGTTGAACACTTTCATATATCATGTTTAATTTACGAAGCGACTTAAGGTTTATCTTGTCTGCTGATCTTATTTTCAACTATTCCTGGATTTCAGCCCAAGCCATCTCAATATTCAAGTTTGAAAGTACTCCAGTCTCTAGATGGATTGTCAGATATGCAGGAGGATTAGAAAGTGGGTCTTTGTTGTGTTTATTTTTAACTTTGGCTGTTATCTACCTGCTCTGGAATAAAAGAAGCATGCAAAATATCCTTGAAATTCTGATAGACATTCAACGTCTCTCTGAATCTTTTCCCTACTGAAAAGCCAGTTCAAAACAGCTGAGAGAAAAAAAAAAAGTAATCAAAAAAATCTCAGAGAACTATGGGATATGCACTCGGGAAATAACAATAAGGGCAGAAAGAGTAATTGGAATGCCTTGTCCTCAAAGGCTGGTCAGTCAAGCACATTTTGGCTGCTCTGGCAGAGGTAGTAAGCAGTCACAATGAAGAGATAGTCTTAAAACATAAAACTTACCTTTGTTTACAGTCCCTTAGATATCTCAGCTTTAAAAATGGTAAAGGTCATTTATCTGCAGTTCTGCAGCTTGCCTCTCACTTACAGCTCTGCAGCCTTTCACCTCAGCTGTGGCAGTGTTTTCCCAGAGAGGCTTTGGCTGTGCTCCCTGTCATTCTCTTCCTGCTATTCTCATGGCCTGCAAACCCCAATAAGGCTCTCATGCTGAGTTTTCATTTGAAGTCCCACCAGTGCTAGATTTCAACCCCTTCCCACCTCATGGCTGCAGAATTTGGTTTGTATTAGGGGACCTGGTAATATGCATGCACAAAGCTTTAACAATGAGGCCACACCTGCGCAGGATCAAAACACGCTCCAGGCTGTTCTCATAGTAGGAGGAACCTACACAGGAAAACTTGAAGTCTGTCACCCTGAAATGAGCATGTGAAAAGGGCAAAGGAAAGAGGCAGAAATTGGTCCTTGGCAAGAGGGTACTCACTGCTTTTACTGCCAAGAGTAGAGAGGTTGTTTAGGGTGGATGATTTTTATTGGGTTTTTTGGTTTGCTTCTGAGGAAGATGATACCCTTCCACTCCCAGGCAGCTAATGCCTCCCCATCCACCCTGATTCTCTCTCCTCATATAATCAGCAGGAAGCCTGTCATTACTTCACACGTGGAGGCCTCCACAAAGTACACAGCTGTGCTGTGGCTACTCTTCTGCCCTTTTGACCTTTGATCTTCTACCCAGCTCTGCACTCAGGCTTATTAGCCAGTATTTTGCACAGGTACAGTCAATCAGTGTATGGAAACAACCACCTATCACTGAAACACACCTCCAGAATGTTTCCAAAAACTGATGATTTGTGAAATGGTTTCAAGCAATTATGGGCCACAGTTCAGCAGTAAATCAAGGATAAATCATCCTTGGTTGCCACCAGAAATTAATTGCTTTTTTTTATTCGTTATTAATTACTGACATCAATTGTTCACAAACCACTAGAAGTCACCAGCCATCACCAGTATATAGCACCAAACACCATTTGCTTTGCCACTATATTTAACTGCAAAAGCTATGGGGTTTTATACAAACAAGTTCAACAAGTTTAGCACATTGCACCTGTTGCTTACTCCCAGCACTTAGGACAGAATACTGCTGTGATCAAAGGATGCTCAAAGGCACTCTATGCTTTTCCATTCAATCCAGAATTCCAAGTGATTAGGATTCTTCAGAATAGCATTTGCAACATGCACACTTGGTGTACACTTCCAAGTTTCAGAACAATATTCACTCAAATAAAGTCTCATTAAGCCTTTATTTATTTATAATCTTGTAAATCATTGGTGTGCAAGACAGTAACCAAAGGCTTTCAAAATAGTCAACATACATAAGACCATTCTAAACATTAATGAGAATTCTCTGTAAACACTGGAGAAACTTATCAGGAAAAATCACAAAAAACATTGGTAAAAAAATGGAAAATGGATGAATGATAAATATTGTCCAGGATAGTTGAGCTCTAGAAGAATGCCGCCTTCTAATCAGTGGTAAATCAGATTTTTCAGAATACTTGAAAAATACCCAAACTGTTGGATGGATAGGCATAAGCATTTTTCACCTAAATATTCTTGCAATATCATTCACCCTCCTGAATACAGAAAACTTGACAGAGAATTAATGCCCTAACATGTTATATCTGACATTTATGGATGTAATCAGATACCATTCTTCTCTGAATGGGGTCACCATTGCCTCTAATTAGATAGACAAAATTAGTCTTCATTTTGAAATGTAGATTCTATTCCTGTTATGTTTTATCTGGTGTGATCTCTTACGATGACTGACATATATTATGTACATGCATATTAGAGCACAACTCCTTGCTAATTACATATATTTATTACAGATTTAATGAAAAAAAGACTTTTCAAGATACTGGCAACTATCGAAGTTTTGTCTCCATGAAGACATCACCCTGCAGCTTAACAAAATGAAGAGTCAAAAACTGACCACAAGATGTAACAGAGCCTTCCCCCTTCATATTCTTCTCTTCAAACCATTGGTCAACTTTCTCTCATCTCTATTCAGAGTCTATCAACACGTGGAGATAGAAAGTGGTCTGCAACTGTATTTCATAAGAAGGAGAAAACATATTGATGCCAAATGACCCTCAGAGGGAATGCATCACCCAAAAGAGGGAATCTGGGAACTCTAAATCAACACAAATTTCTTGTCTGGAGAGATTCTCAAAAACTGCTTTCATGGGGTATGGAGTGAAGAACCAAAATCACAGATACAAGTCCTGCAGTACTGCAGGATTCAGTTAAGATCAGCAACTGAAAAGTAAATTGCTATGCTTTTGATCCTGTACTCTAGTGCATATCAGGCTTAGACAATTCAGTTTAGGTTTCTCAAAATATCAGAAATATTGGCAGCACCATAAAGACAATAAGATGAAATGAAGGTTCCTGAGCCACTGGGACCACATAATCTCCAAAGTCCAAAGCACTGTAAGCAAGATTTTTTGACTTCACAAACTTCCTAGTATGCAAGTTTGTCCTTTGCTGCAACCAGAAGTGGAGCATATGCCTGCAGTAAAGTTGAGAAGTACTGATCAGAAATCTTTTAAATGAAGTGTTAGAAAGTGGTAAGCATCATCTTAATTTTTGCTTTTAAACACATCATCAAAACTTGCTGCGCAGCATATGATACGTCCCATTCTTTGGTTTGGAAAAATACATTGTAAAATACCACAACAGTGCTTTCTGCAGCAGAAACACTCTTATTCCACTGTATGGAGCTCTGAAGTGGCTCTGTAGACTTGACACAGCATTAACTTCACCTGCTTCAAATTAAAAATATAGGATTTTTTATGCCAGATTCCCAGCTGGTATATCAGGCATTTTAAGATCTGTGCAAACATTTATGTGAGGCTCTGCTGGAATGATGCTCTTTATACCAAATGCTAAAAAACATGTTGCATCCATCTCAGCAATGACTGAAACACCACCTCAGCAGCTGGGCAGAGGGTGATGGAGCTGTAGAGACAAAATAAAAACAGACAATAACAGCAGTTTCCAATTCCTCCTTTTCCTTTTCCTCCCAAGAGAGCACAGTTAGACCCTTTGTAAGTTTTACCTTGAATATCTTTGACCTAATTAAGCTATTTCAGCCATGTGCTGCTTCTGTAGTGCAACAGAACTTTGGAAGGCAAATGTGATTGGCAGCACCACAATGACTCAGTAATACATGCTACGAGGAAAATATGATAAAGCATTGATTCATTCTCAGAAAAATTCATGTACTTACCACAATTTACTACTGAGTACTGTATTACACCTGGACAAGTACAAACACAAATGGGTGAAGCTGAAAATAAGCAAGCAGTCTCCTTAAAGGTTAGACTAATTATCAAATTATGGAATCAAGCTGCTAGTCTAAGTTGCTTTTCTCCAGATTAGAAGTGTTTGTAAAAATGACTTCATTAAATATTGAGATTAAATATCCAAAGAATACTTCCTGACAATGAAAGCTTCTGGATGTGAAGCAATCTCCCCAGAGAAAAGGTATCAGCTAACCACTAGGATTATTTAAGAACGTACTGGATGATATTTTAAACAATATGAGTAATTTAAAGAATAATTTTCCAATTTTTATTCCTGTGATATTCTAATTACTAGGCAGCATAAGCAAGAAGGATTTGCTTTATAATGCTACTAATGATTTTCTCAATTTTTTTCAACTTCAATGCTATAATAGATTACTGCTAATTTGGTGGTGTATTAAGCTAAGTTCATGCAGTGAAAAATAATTTAACTCTCTTCTGTGTTAAGTGTTTCAAGTAAATTTTGAAAATTTTAAAGTTTTTCTTGAAGACATTTTTTGGGGGAAAAAAAAGTGCTACTAGGTCTTCAGCAAAGGTTTCCTTGACGCAAAATATTTGCTTAGAAATGTTAAAAGAACTTGCTTTAAAGAAAAACCAACCAAAGAGCAAATCCCCAAAACCCCAACTACATAATGATATAGAAATATTCCCTTTAAATCTTTTGTTCTCATGATGCCAAACAAGCTAGATATCAGGAAAAGGTTCTTCACCCAGAGGGTGTTTGGGCACTGGAGCAGGCTCCCCAGGGAAGTGGCCACAGCACCAGGCTGACAGAGTTCAAGAGGTGTTTGGACAATGCTCTCAGACACATGGTGTCCTGGACTGGGGCCAGGAGTTGGACTCCATCATCTTGATGTGCCCCTTCCAACTCAGCATGTTCTGTGATTCTATGAAACATTTGAAAGGGTGGGGTGGTTGGAAAGTAGATTGGTTGTGAATACAACACTAACAAAGAAATTAAGCAGCTTGTATGCAGTTAATAGTATCATATGTAGTTTAATCCACTTTTGCCATTGCTTAAACAAAACAGATTATAGTTCCAGCCTACCCTTAGCAGTAAAATTTTTCTGACCCCAAATTGTGGCCCTCTGTAACTCTCTACAGTCTCAGGTGTAAACACCTGTAATGACCACCTCATGATCTGCCTATATGGGACAAACAGCCAAAGTGAAAAGTCAACAGATAACATCAGAACATCCAGGAGAGGTAGTTCTCATCAGAGCACACAGAGTCAATGTAAACATAAATTTCAAACATAACCCATTTCCCCAAAACCAAAAAAGTATTTCACCACACTTCACAGCAACTGAAATGCTTCATAGAAGGGCTGAACTTGAGGGCTGTTACTACCTGATTACTCCTGCTCTGTGAGCATAGGAACACAGACCCTCTGTTACTGCCACTGACATTTCCTGAACCTTCCTCAGTCCCACCCTAGACTCTCTTGCCCATTGCTACTGGCCACTACAGGTGGGAAGTGAAATAGGAAGAGACAGGAAACTGGAAATCTGGATAGTGCAAGATTTTCTAGTCTTCAGACAGAGAATGAGTAGTGTCTTTAGGGTTAATTTGATATGAACTCTATTGACTGAATAACAAAGTTATGGAAAAATTCAAAGTAACGGGTTCAACTTCTAGTGCGGTTAGGGCTTTAATTGCATTTTCATCTTTCTAATTTTACTTTTAGCTGGAAAGCTGTAATAATTGAAGGGAAATCAGCCTTGGGGCTCTTTCTTTGCTGCTGCTTCTTAATAGTTTATGCAGGTTAATGAGGTATGCCTTGATTGTGAGGGCGTTAGGGAACTAACCTGCCAGCTACACAGCTAGAACTCCCTAGCAGACTCTAGGGATGTTTCAGGAACACCCTAATAATTTATTTTTTCCCATGATCAACAGGATTTTTTTAACATTAAAATGTGTCTTTGTTAAGATAAGTTTTATTATGTGCACATGAACACACCACACTCCAAAGAAGTTTTTAAATCCTGAAGGACTCCTCAGCTTCATATGGATACAGCAATTTTGTTTGCTACCTGCCCTATTTAGCTTTCAGGTCCTACTCCAGAGAAAGTTGCCTTTTAGTTTGTTGAAGTATTTAATGAATGTAAAAGACTTTTTAACCCTAAGGGAAGACAACAACTTCCAAAATTCAGTGTATTTTATGTTGCAGTACATTGAAGAAAGATGTATGAATAAACATGCCATGCACTACCTCTGTAGTGTTCCTGTTACAACTGATGGTGGCCTTCTTCCTGCCTGGCTCTGCTGTTTCAGGTTGCAGAGAAAATCAGCACATTTTGAATGTCTAGCCAATCTGTCACTTCATCTTTGGTTTCTGCACATGAAAGAGAGCAAAACCTGACATGTATTTGTAAAGACACTCTTTACCCTGAAGTGCATGTTTGCTCACTGGCTTTATCTGAGCCACTGGAAAACTGTGCATGTTGAAGAAGGCATTCCTCTCACTTCACTGAGCTGTAGCCACAAAACAAGAAAAGCCTCAAAGCAGAGAAGGAAAGGCATCTGCCAATGCAATTGCAATCAGCCGTTCCTCTGGGCCCTGAGGAAAGTAAAACACGGTGTCTGTCTACAGCAGCACAGAGGCTGCTGCTTCTTCAGGGTTTGGATTCAGTACCAACAGCATCTAAGCAAGGTACAGTGAGGAGTGGGAATTACTTCTGCAGCCTCCGAGAACGAGCATTTGCATAGTGCACAATGATGAAAGTGGGATTAAGCAGCTAGAATTTCAGCTGGAGGTCTGCAAGTCGTTTGTGGTGGTGGAATTAACAGGACAGAGCCACCCCTCATGCATTAGTCCATGTAAACCAATAAAAATTGAACCTGACACACAACAATCCTGCCAGACAAGAACTCACTTGTTCCTGCATAGACAGACTGTAGGAATTGAGGGGCTTCCTAGTCTATCTTTCTATGATTAACAGCCTTACTGTTTGCCACCATGTAGGGACATTTTTGCTATATGAAGACATCTAAGAATATTACTATTTAACTGGTTAAAACCATTCAAATTATTATTAATTCTCTTGCCTGTAGTGACTGATATGTAATGTCATCTGTATTGGTTCTCTTGCTTTTTCTGTGATTTTGAGGGAAGTGGCCTTAATTTTATTTTTTTTTTGAGAGTCTAGAATTTTTCAAGGGTTTTAAAAATAGGCTTCTCCTCTTCTATTCTGTTCTCTTTAGAAAGCTTCCCTAAATCCTGGAACACATTTCTGGTATTTTCTCTTGTTGCCTGAGTTCCCAGCTCTCCAAAAAGTTACGTATTTTAACAAATTATACATTTTATTCTGTGCAGTCTTAGGAGCTCCAAATTCAAGCATTTCTTATTTACCCATGCATTTGTTTCATATGCTTCCTCAGTGAGGCCAACTGTAATAAGCCTGAATGGAAGCCAAATATTCAGTTTTTCCCACTTATCTGGCACTATCAGTGTTTCTTCTCCTGTACTAATATTTTTTGGGATCATGGTAACTTGAATATTGATCTCCTACTTCGTCCAGAACTGTCCATTACTCCCCTGAGTTTCCTTATCTGCAGCAATACTGCTGTCATTCTTTGTCCATGCTGTGAGCATAAATTGTCATTAACTGTAAGCTATTAATGCATTTCCTTCACTTTTTCGAGTACAAGGCATCTCTTCAGCTTGTGGCATTTGTCAGAAGCAGCACAATTTACTGGGCTCATTTCTGTCTTCAGCTTTTCTTTGCCTGTTAGCTTAGGATCTTGCAATTTCTTATCTGAGCTGTGCCTGTTACCTTCCTAAAATGACCAGAATGACTCACCAGCTTTAATAATTTGCATATTCATATATGTTTTCAACTTCTTTTTATATTCTTTCTTACACATCATTATACATCTTTGTAAAGCAAACAGTTCTCCCTGCAGTTCAATAATACAAACTCACAAAGGCATATTTTATCAGAGTTAATGGAAAACTAATGGAAAAGCCAGGCACTTCCAAAACAACTCTTATCAAAATTATTTTCAGGCAGCCCAATAATTATTTTTTTCAAGAATAACACACTCAAATATTTTTCAGTTATTCTCCATGGGTTTGCAGGTTTTAGGTGCAATGGTGATTATGCCTACTCTCCTCTTGTGTGCAGAAACTTTTCTTCATCAGTGATCATCAGAGAGCTGAGTTTAAAAACATCCACTTCATTCACTGCCTGTGTTGTATCGATGTCTTTGCATTGCATCAGATGAACCCCTATAAAACAACCCACTCATCTGTCTTATGCAAGAGGCTCTTTCTCTTGAGTTTCAAATCCCAGTGCTCCTGCACTGCTATCTACTGGGGAAAAAATAAAGGCAGAAAAAAGAAAAAAAAAAAAAAAAAAAGAAGATGGTGCTATAAATCTTCCTGCACATTTGCTTTGAACATGAGTTCAACCAGAGGAAGCCAAAATTCTTAATTCTACTTTTCATGTTCAAAATTGCATCTTCCAAGATGGGTATTTTCATGGGAATGAGTGGGATTCTATTTCCTGTGCTAGGCAGGAACAGGTCTTGATGAGAATCTCTTTCAGTCCAACTTCTGAAGCCTTGCTATTTTCTCACTTTGCAATGTTATATGATCTCCTGTCTTCAGCTTGCTCCCAATTCTCTTGCTCTCAGTTCCAGCCCAGTGAAAGAAATTTTGTGACTTTCTGCAGAGTGCAAATTTTGGATTTTGCCAGCTGTGATGGTTTATTGTAACAAGTTTTGCTGTGCAAAGTTGCTTTTCTTTAAAATGCATTTTCCCAACATTCTGCCAAAATTCACAACAAAGCCATAATTCCATAGATTTAAAAATTAAGCTAATATTCTTCTGTGTAATAGAATAACAAGACTATAATAGAGTACTGTGTTATCATAAAAAAACCATCCAAACCAACCAGACAGACAAGGGGATCAGTCATTGCCTCACTTGACTATCATAATCCCTGGCATTAATTCCTGTAAATGAAGAAAACTTGGAAAAATTCATTGATGGATGTCCCCATCACAACAGTGCCATTGTTTGGCTCACAGATTTGATTCCCCTTTAGTTAGTAGCAAACCAGTTCAGTCAGCAAATGAGAAGAGCTTTCTCAGAGAGAACATTCCTCCCTCATTCAGTTGTTCTATTTGCATTATTAACTCAGTTAAACTTACCCCTCAAAATAGGCTGTACCTTTTTGCTTGTGCTTAGAATTGTAGACCAAAAATACACACTTCACTACAATTATTCCATATGCATGTATCACCTTGAGGTTAACTCCTGGTCCACAAGAAGTGGCAGAGGTCTGTGTGACTTATGCAGAGCCAAAGTTCCACATGCAGGTATGCTGTAGATTTGGTTTGTGGTGGTGTTTGTTGTTCTTGGGTTTTTTTGCTTTTGTTTTTGTTTGTCTTTTCTGAAACCCCCTCATTTGAAGCTTTGTACATTTGAGGCAATGTTGCATGTTAGGGAGATTTTAACTGGTCTGAAAATACTGGTGCATCTTGCATTATCTTCTTGAAGCTTGGGTTTATCATAAAAATATGGAAATTAATGATGCTTGAATTACAACATTTGGTAGAAGTTTATGAGCACAAGGTTGCATGGACAATTGTATCAAATCTAGATGAGCTCTCCTTGAGTGAACATCGGAAAACAATTTTAGATTTTTTAGAGAAATTTCTAAAAAAAAACTAATTTCCTTAATACTGAAATAGAAAAGCATCACAAATGTACAAAAAGACAGACTCTTATCAATACGTAAACACTGCACCCTCATTAGCTTTCATTTGCAAAGGTAATGAAGTAGAAAACACGAGCAGTTTGGAATTTACAACCCTAAAGAAGATCAGTAAATAAAAGCAACAGACTAGCCCAATATTCCTGCTGTTTGAAATCTCTTCTGGAGGACTTAAGAGGCAATATATATCCCTTTTAGAAAAGTGGCATCTAAATCAGGAGGAACACATAGACTCAAGTAGGCTGATGGAAATCTATCTTTTAACTTGATGGCAGTAATGCCTGCAGAATTTGGAGAGATTTATGCCAGGGCTCAAGGAATATAATATTCCCCTTGAATTAACTAATTTTTGCAATCACTGTACTGTGAGTGGTACACAGCTGCCAGGAAAGATTTGTGGCCTGCCTGGAGTACCAATTATCTTCCATTTTCTGCAGTAAAAGTGTCTGGAAATGTGAGTGATAGCAGCAAATTTTACACATCACTAATGATGGAATTAAATGTAATCTCCATCATGTCTAGTAACAGTTTTTGCAAATAACATAAAATAAAATACAGAAACGAAATAATTGGAATTTGTGCAAGAAAAGTTAATTCAGTATATTTTTTTTGTTCAAATGATATTTCCCATCATAACTGACTTATCAACCTTAGAGCCTATTGGAAAACTGTGTTATTAAGAGAGGCTAATTTTGTTCAACTAAAGGGTAGACCAAGAAAGGGCAATCTAAAACCAGCCCAATGTGGACTAAAAATTCTATCTAAACCACTGTTTTAAAGCTAACCAGATCTCACTCTTGGCACATACCATGGAAAGTCTTTTGGATTTCCTGTGATCAGTCTGGTGTTCCAGGCACTTGCCAAGTGCCAGCTGATGACTGTGGGACTCTTCCATATGATTCTGACTCATTCACTCATCCACTAATCACAGTGCAGGAAAATCATGTTGTTGGCATCTTTCCTGACAGGTACAACTCACTAAACTCTGTCTAAAACATGGATTTTATTGGTAGTTTAGGAATATTTTTTCCTAACTAAAAAGAAGTTACAGGTATTTGAGTGAAAAGGTAATAAATAAAACCACATTTTTTCCTATTTGAAGAAAAAATGCTCTATGCCTAAAAAATGAAGGTTGAAAGGTTGAAGTCAAAATGTAGGTCAAACTTAAAAATGGCATGGAATTAATCATCACTGAGGCACAGAGAATGAGCTCAGATTGCTTAAAATACTTGAGAAGCTGTGAGCATTTGAGAATTGTCTCTGGGGCTTCCCCAAGAGAGAAATTTAGTAAGGTCTTTAAATACACTCCTGAGAATCAATGGGCCATGGAGAATGCATCAGAAATGCCCATTGGTCTCAAGAAGAAATTTTCAAGGGCTAACACACATAAACACACAGTCACAGAGGGGAAGTTTATTTTAGAATGTGTGTGATTCCACAAGTCAGTTTTGTGTATTTGTCAGCAGTGAGATGGTTCTAGCTTTGCCTATGACAATTGGAATTTTTATGTATAAACATTTTTTTTTGTCTGCAAGTGCAGAATCCATATTGGACTTGTACCCTGATTAGTGTCATCAAATACCAGAGATGTTCATGTACATACACTACACAACTTGCTGCACTACATGCCCCCTAGTTTCTAATTTTCAATATTTCTGTCTTCTGTTGCACATCTTTTGGCTCAGCAGCTTGTAAATTGCTGCAAGGTGTCCCCAGCCAGACATGAAGCTGTAGGGAAACATCTGGGGTGAGAGGAGAGTAGAGCCACAGCTGTGATGTCTTGTTTGTAGGCAATATCCCTGTGCACACTATTGAGTGCTAACTTATAGTTACACAAATAATATTTTTTCTCAGTTTTAAATAAAGTACTATGTTTATCAATTACCACAGTGCAGTTACTTGTACCACAGTACAAGTTTTACCTTGATAATTGCCCTGTGCCCTCCTACTAGGCTCAGGCAAACAGATTCCATGCATCAGCAGTGAAACCTTGGAATGGGCAGAGGTATGTACCGGAATCACAAGGGGATTGTGATCTCACTTACATCTCACTTCCATGCCACTTGTGTTATCCTTGGAGGTTACTGAGACACAGGAGCAGGTTGGGCAGCTTAGAGGGAGAACTTGGTACCTGAGTGTTCTGAGGATAGTGCCTTTCTCTGGACTATGTAGTTTCATAAGCCAGCTTGACAAAAGAAATAATCCAAAAATCCACACACTAGATGAGTGGTCCAATTACTGTAAAATGAAGTGGAAATGACAGAACAGCCTACACCTGATGTTTACTGGACACACTGTCCAGCTGGCATAAGCTGAGTGTTAAAGGGACACTGCTGGGGCAGCGGCTTCTCCTTAAACACTGGGGAGAATTAATGACACACTAAATAAACTTTTTAACACACTTTTCAACACACTTAATGACTTTTTTAGAAGGAGATTATTTGAAAAGCCAGGGCTAAACTTAGTAAGACCCTAACCTCAGTTTCAGCTGAAATTTGCTCAAAGAAAAGAGGGTATAAATGCCTCAGAAAACATGTTAAATGCATTTTCAATCCTGATGGCACTACTCACAGGCCAAAGGTGACATAACCAAATAATACATTAGTAAAACACCTTGCTCAGCTTCTCAGTGGGTGACTGTACACTTGAGGTCAGTTTAAAGGACAGCTGACATCCTGCATCCTTGCTAGATAACAGTTCATGATTTCTTAAGTAGCTCTTCTATTGTAGCTGTTACCTGATTTAACTTTCCTCAACTGTAAAACAAAAACAAAAACAAAAGCAAAAACAAACAAACAAAAAAAACCACAAAAAGGAAAAGAACGGAAAACACCTCTTCAGGGAGGTGTCACAGAAGTTTTATTTGTTTTGACAACCTGACACTATTGAGACTGTGAGGAGTAAAAATGTGGTAGAAAGTGTGGCCTAACAGGCCATCACATGCTTTAGCAGTGAGAGAGTAAAACCCTGTAGCTGACAATATCAAAGAGTTAACAGGAAAATAATGAAGAATTAAATTTGATGGAAGACAAGGTTCCATCCAGGAAAGAAGGTCAGTAGAAACACTCATAAAAATCAGTGTCTGGAAGTGATTAAGCCTGTTCAGCAGGGGACAGTATTTTCCACTCAGTTGATACAATCAAGTTCTTTGTGCTGGCGTTGGTAGAAGAAGAAAGGTTAGATCTTTCTCTCCTCTGAATTTTCTGAAATTTTCAGTCATGGCAAAGCTGATTCTCTAGCAATTATAGCCACACTGAGCTCATAGGAATTACAGACAGCAAAGACCCATGAACAGAGACTGTACAGGCACTGCACAGCTGGAGCCTGCGGTGAGCTCTGCTCTGACTCACCTCAGCATCTCAACATCCCACAGCTACAGCCCACAGCTGGTCTGGGGAGACCAAGTAACATCACCAAGGGACCAGGAACGCCTCTCTTTCTTTTGTGATGACCTTGAATGTGCCAGCTCAGGTGTTAAACCTCCTGTTTTTACATGTCTCAAGGCAGAATATCATAATCCAACTTCAGCCCTTCCTTCCTCTGTGTCTGGGGTGAATGAGCTTGGAACTCAGGAGAAACTGAGACACAGCTAGACTGGGCATCACTGTAAGCCAGAAATGCTCTGGACAAGGCTTCACAGAAATGACATGAGACTAATATAATTCGTACTGCAGTAGCTCTGGTGCCTATTAAAGAGGGTTGTACATGATATCACACACTTCTCCAATCATTACACTCTATTGCTGGTTTCCACTCATCGCTTCTGAAGTGGCAGAAAATTTCTTAGAATACAAAATATGTAACCAACAGTACTGCATATGTAGATCTTACCAGGATATAGACATTTAAGTTATTTTGAATTAGAGAAACTATTTTGAGTCCCCTGCCCATTGCATAGGCAAGCTGTGACTTTTTCTCTTGCCAAGATGTTCTATTGTTGTTCTTAACCTGAGTCTGCCTTTTGAAAGGATTTTATTCACCTTGAGCCTGAGTTATCAATGTAAAAATCATGTTGCTGCAATTACATAACTGCTTCCAGGAATTCAGCAAGCATATAAGAGTTTTATGGCACAGTACTGAGTCCCCAATCACACACAGTTCTGGAGACAAGTCAAGCCAGGGATACAGACAAGCTTTCAAACAACAGAGCAAGCACAGGAAAAGAGAATAAAGAAGTTGCAGTAGCTTACAAAACACTTAGGGAGAAGACAGGAAAGTGAGAAAACAGATACTGTGTAGTCCACAAGGTTTTGTATGGCTTTTGCTGATTCTTGCCTTTGTTACCTTGTATTAACCTCCACACCTTTTAAAGAATTTGAGTCAGCAGACTGCAACAAGGCAGGCTGGAGGCAGCTACATGCTGTAAAGCTGGGGTAATGTAATGACAAGTCTCCTAAGGACTAGGACTTCCTCAGTCCTGTAATAATCCTCAAACCAGTACAAGTGCATCTATGCATGTTTGATTCAACCCTCATTTCACAATTTTACTTTCTTCTGTAGTCATAGTAGCTAAAGTAACCTAGAGATGCAGGTTACCCAGAATACTGCTTCTGGAGCAGAAATGCAGCGTGTTCTTGATGTACAATGTTATTTTCTACCTTGAGAAGCACTTCCTCATCTCATATTGCATTTGTACATAAAGCTACAGGATGAACCTGAACAGAAAAATATTGATTACATGAGCTGGTTTCATGCTTCAAAGTATTGTTCCAAATTTAATTGAAAGACAATGCCCCAGGGATCAGCTATGTGATGATCTAGCATAAGTGCCATGTCATTGTTTCACATCTTTAGCAATGCTGGGATCAGAAGGGTCTTCTCCAAGGAACTAATTGATATTTACTTCTCTTCAAATATAAGAGACACTCAGTGTGGGAACTCCAGAGCCTGTGTGGAGGAATGAAAGGATTGAATGAGCTTTTACTGCAAAACAACTAAATTATTTCAAAAGGCTGGGCTCTCTGAAGAAAGTCAGTGAAATAAAAGTCCTTACCACCTCCTATTTGTTCTGTCCATGGGGAAAGAGAGCAAAGGATTATCATACAATGTCTGTTACTAACCAATATGGAATGAATTTGAAATTAAATCTTTCCAAGCAAGAAGGAAATTATCATACATTGAAAACAAGGGAAGAAAGTTGCAAGTGATTTCAAATGCCTTTTACTGGAACTTTTTACAATCAGCTTTGAAGCATTTTCCTACTGGAAAGAGAGAGGGTTATTCAACCAAACTGCAGCACAGTATCCATGTGAAGTATTGAGGGTGTAATTGTTTAAGACCTGATTTTTGGGGAAGCAGAATTGCATTCAGTGACCAGAATGCATTAATTTGGATATTTGAGGTAGTGAACTCTTGTGGGTTTTTCTTTTTTTAGATTATGATAAACCATGAACATAGTCTGACAGGGAAGTGTTAGCTTTTTTCCTGCCCTTATCTAGAAAACATAATCTGGGTACAGTCTTTTACTTATCCTGATAGTAGTTAGCAATGAACAGGTCTCAGCTCGTTTCACCTCCACACATTGAAAAATAGAACATACATACCCAGACTGCATAGAGGAAAACATAGGTCATGTAATCTGCTATGTAATCTGGGTTTCCTCTTCAATATTTTCTAGATTTGGTGTGTTAATTTTCTAGCTATCAACTTTAAATAATCAATTATTTTCCCACCTAGAGAGGGCTACCAGACTCACCAAGGGCAGAGTTTAAACAAGATAACTAATAGTTCATGACCAGATGCAAGTAAACAATTTACCTGCCATCCTTTCCTTTCATAGATGTAACATGCATCTTTCAAGTCCCTCTTACCTGCTTATTGACCAAGATCCTATTAATTCAAATTATAAGCCCTCAGAGAGAACCACATACACAGCACAAATTCCAGTTTGATTTTCATATATATTCTTACCAAAATTTTGGTAAAGAATTAACCACTGTTACTGAGGGGAAAAACAACAACAACACCAACACAAAAAACAAACCAAACCAAAACACCAAACAAACAAACAACCAAAAAAAACACCCCTGTGGGAAAGAGGTATAGAAATAATGCTTGAATAATAACACTCTAGAGTTTCTTCTTGGCTCTTGTTATGCCTTAATAAAGTAAGCTTCTATCAGCTCCATACTTGTGTATTTCTTTAGATCTGGTCTTGCTTTGTCTATTTTATTGAAAAAGGGGAAGAAAGGAGAAAAGGTGGAAGTAACACTTTCTGAAATGCCATTTTCCCTATTCTGAAGAAAGCATAACTTCCAACTGTGACTTTTGGCAGAGAGATCAAGTGCATGATTTAGCTCCTTCACAGTTACTTTTGGTTATGAAAAGCTAATTGTTTGATTATGCTCTTTTTATTTTCTTTTTCAAACAAAGATTCAAAAACTGTGAAAGTAAGATTAATTTATTTTTTTAATAAGAGAAATCCTCTCTTCTGCCCTCTGCCCTGTCTGAACCAATGTGCAGATAGTAATCAAGTCTTGGTTTACACAGTACCTGAAATAGATCATCATTGTATGAGGATTTGAATCAGATCTGCATCAAAATTAGGTCATGGTAGTCCATAGGAAATCATATCTCAGGTGGTTTATCACTTTCCCTTCTCCAAGTTAATTTATGGTCACACATTAAATGCTACAATGCTTTTTGGTATGGATTTTAAAAACCAAGTGAAGTGTTTTATTTCTGATTGTCAGTACAGACAAATGAGATCTGCTCTAGGACTCACAGTGCAGAGAGTGAAGGCTGTATTTCTTCTGGGCATTTATGACCTTGGATGGTTGAAGGCACCTTTCAGACTCATGTCTGACTCTAATTAAAGGCTTCAGATCAAGTGAAATGCCAGAACCTTTGCAATTTCCCCAGGAAAACTACTTGGAAAGGAGAAACAAACTTTTGCTTTTCAAACAGAGCAGAGGATGTCCACTCTCAGTGTCAAACTCAGCCAACACAACATCCCAAATTTCAAATATTTCAATTACTTTCTGCTGGTTTTGGTACAAAGCTAGGTCAAGAGACTTCAGCAGGCTACACAAAGGCAAATTACTCTCATTCTTGCAGAACTGTGTAATTTTATTCTACTTCTAATGTTTAACTGTGAAAGTTCATTTTATTTCTAATGTCTTAAGCGCCTCACTACAGCATGCAGGATGAAAATGAGATGGTCTTTTGGACATTAACAGTGCTACACTTTCCCCTTCCCCTCTTCCCTTCTCCCTGACCATTGCTGCTCTTTGTCCTTTTCATATTCCTCCCTGGAGCAATTTCCTGTCTGGGTTTCCAACACAATATTTTTTCCCATTCATCTCTTCAACAATTAGCCATTAAATGTTCAAGTTAAATTTTTAATTAGCATTACTTCCAAAAGAGACAAATAGAGAACCACTGCATTCATATTTCAGGATTGTTTCACACTGGATGCTTACTGCAGAAAGCACTATAATGTCAAAAGCTGCTGTCAGTTCTGTTCAGGAAAGCTATCTGTTGAAGTAGATGAGCTAAAAACTACTTAAAGGTGGGGAGGAAGGGAGAACAGAAACAAAAGCTTTGATACAGCAAGATTCAGACTTCTATTAGGGCACCTGACACAGCTGTTTCAGACTTTATTAAGCACCTTTAAAGTGAACAGAACCACTGACACTGCTGAAGTGTTCTGTCTTTTCATTTTAATATTTCTTAATTTTTTCCCCTGAAATCCTTATATTTATACTGATTCTGAAAGTATCACCAATATTACCATCTGGAGCTCCCTAATCACCTTTTAAAAGACAAAATTAAATGATAATAATAATAATAATAATAATAATAAAATCCTTCCCAGTTTGTTTTTATGCCGAACCTGCTTTTCAGCTCACCTAATCTCCCTCCTTCTCTAATGCTTTCCCACCTAAGTATTTTTGAACAGCAAATGATTCTCCCTACAGTGTCTCCCCACAGGCAGGTTATGCAAACCAAGCTCTTTCAGGATCTGAGCCGTGCAGTAGGGGCATCCTGAAGCAGAGCAGTGCCCTCACCTGCCTCAGCTCGCCCATACTTCTGCTTAGTCCTGCATATTTGCATTAGCACAGCAGTGTTCCTGTGCTAATTAGTGCTGCCACTCAGCACAGCTAAGTTGGCTGCAAGAAGATGCTGACACCATCCTAATGCTTTAAACTTAAAAATACAGCGAGGCTACTCAGCTGTCTGTGCAGTGCTGCACAGTGCACACATCCTGCTCCCATCCTCCTGCACAGCATGGTCACCTCCCTGACCATACAACAATTCCCTCCTCACACTTCTTCCCATTTGGATCGCCCCTTTTCAACATGGGGGACCATGGCTGTACTCTGTTGAGCAGAGCCTTGCAAAGAAGAAAGCCTTCTTTCCTACCTCAGCTGGAAATACCAGACCTAATACATAGGAAAAATCAGGTCTCCTCCTTCTCAGTGGCCTAGCCATCTTTCAGTAAACTGAGCCATATTCCTCAAACTTGAGGCTGTCAATATGGAAGAAAGGAGAGAAAAACATTATCCATTGTTATCTCTTCCTCTTCTCTTTCTTCCCTTCTCTGCTTGTAGAAACTGCCTCCTTTCTGGTGCTCACAGGAGAAGCACAGTCTTGAGATGGAGCCACCAGGAACTACAGAAGAAAAGGCCAGTAGGATTTAAAAAGGCAGTACAGCCATGGACACAGTGGCAGCAATCCTCTGACAGGATAGGTGTGGGTTTTTTTCTCATTCCTGTTTCTGCTAATTTTCAGGGATGACAAGACAAGGGGTAAATGGATAGTTTGGCTGTGTCAGTCATAGCAAGACTAGACTCATCTTCTTAGGAGAGGAGGAACATTTGCTGGTGATGGAAAAGCTGCAGGCAAAGGAACAGCTCTACTGAAGTTATGCTGTTGAGACACTCAGACGCAAAATTTGCCAATAGTGAGAAAAGAGCCCTGTGAATGCAAGGAATGTCATGGTGCAGAGATGGCAAAACCAGATTCATAGGAAGCCCTCAGCTGGGCCTCAGCTGGGAGAAAGGATGGAGGATTTATGGATAGGTTTCAGCCTGGTGAGACCATGGTTGTGTTTTCTGCAGCTTTGGGCACAGGGAGTTTGGGATATGGAGACCCAGGCTACACAAATTGTCACAGAGCGTGTAGAAAGTAGGAAAAAGCTGAATTAGTGTATTTCTTCTCCCTGGTCATTTTGTATGCTGTAGTTAACAGCAGTAAATTCTGTCCTAGTCCTTAAACTCATACCATTGTACTTCATTTAAGTCATTACACTTGTTATTCCAGTTTCACCAAATGTCTCAGATGGAAGGCCTTCCCTATTCATTTCACGGGGCACACAATACCTATTTATTCCAATCCAAGATCAGAAACTGGCACTGCAAAACTAGAGAATAAGGGTTCAAAAGAATTTCCTCTTGATGGGAGGAATCACTACCAGCAGAATGAGCTAGAAAAACATTTTACTGAAAGCTTTCTGCAGAATAAGATTTCAGAAAATGCGGTGGGTATGGCACCTGCATGGGATGTAAGTCACATCAATTACTACAAAAGATTTGAAGTTGTCTTCATCTTCCATGTAATTAACCTAGCCTCTGCATTCTAGCTGCAGGCTATTAGATTACCCTGAGCTGGAGAATATTTAACTGTGTGCATAAACCGAAAACATTCTAAGAGAAATACTTGATAAAAGGAAATTGACTTCTTTAACTAACTGCTTTTTCCTGTGGAAAAAAAAAAGAATCACACACAAAAACCACCACCTGATAATCTTTAACAGTAATTTGAATTCCAGAATAAGACTGAGCATTTTATAGAGCTCAGTTACTTACTCCTGATCTCTTCCAAACTAAATATGATCAGTAACAACAGTTCCATTTACCATTAACAAGAATTATTATGCAGATGTGGCATAAGCATTTCTAGTGTACCATGGCATTTGGCTGAAAGCCTGATAATATGTTTTGTATTTATAGGGCAGAATGTGAACATTTCTTTTTTCTATCTTTCACACTTTAATTATTTAAGCTTTATTTCTTGGCCCTGGAAAATAGTGCTATCCTGGGCTGTCATCCAAGAAGGGCTTCTTAAAGGACTAACAAGTTTGGATTGATTCTGTAAGATATGAAGTCACTTGATGTTATTCCAGAAAGAGAAATAAAACAGAATTCATATCACTTTAGTTTCTCAATAAAGATTTCTGTGGGTGGAAGTGCTTGGTGGTCAGCCCAGGAGAATTGAACTCTCACAGCAAGTGCATCACACACACCTGAAGAGATGCATGTCCCTGCCTTAGATTGGATTCTTTCAGGAGGAATAGGAGTGTAAGAGGCACAAAGAACCTTTCCTCAGCATAGTGCTCCATTTCTTTCGATCCATTCTTACTTTGTTATAGGTGCTGCCACCACAAGCTTATGATTTCTGTGCTAAACTCATTACAGATACAGGAATATAAAGATAAATATAAAAAGCTGAGCTAAGAAGGATGGACAAGAGGGTTACTATGGGTAAAAAATGTTTGTTAGCATTGGAACATATAACACTTCTTAGAAACTTTTATGAGATAAATTACAAAAATCAAAGACATAAAAGCCCCACTATTTTATTTCAGATTTTGGCAGGTTTAGAGTCATAGACTCATATAACATTTGAGTTTGAAGGAGCCTGAAAGGTGATCCAGTTCCAGCCCCCTGCTACAGTGCACCTTCCACTAGGCCAGGTTGCTCAGAGCTTCATCCAGCCTGGCCTTGAACACTGCCAGAAATGTGGTATCCACAACTTCTCTGGGCAACCTGTTCCAGTGCCTCACCATCCCCACAGTAAAGAATTTCTTCCTCTTGCTTAGTCTCAATCTACCCTCTTTTTGCTTTAAAAAACAATCTTTTGTCCTATTGAAACAGGCTGTGCTAAAAATTGTTTTTAAAACCCATCTTCAAGTACTGGAAGGATGCAATAAAGGTCTCTCCAGAGCCTTCACTTTTCCAGACTGAACAACCACAACTCTCCCAAGCCTGACTTCATAGGAGAGGTGTTCCACTCCTCTCATCATCTTTGTGGCCCTCTTCTGCATCTGCTCCAAGATATCCATGTCTCTGTTATGAGGGGGCTGCAGGGCTGGATGCAGCTCTCCAGGTGGGATCTCATAAGAACAGAGTGTAGGGGGGCAGAATCATCTCCCTCCACCTGCTGGCCATGCTGCTTTTGATGCAGCCCAGGATATGGCTGGCTTTCTGGGGTGCAAATGCACATTTGAGTGCACTAAGGAAAGAATCTCTATCTACATCCTGTGTAAATGTCACCATAAACACTACTTTGTCTTAGGCATCATCTTCATTTGCTTGTTCTAGAGCAGCTCATTTCTACAGCAAGTGAAATTATTTCTGCCTGCAGCAAGTGGGATCATGTGCTATGGTGCTTCTGAGAAGAACTGATGTACTGATCTCTACTGATGTGTACCAGCTGGGGTTCTGGGGACAGCTCCAGCTAAGGACTTCAATGCCTGAGGCAAGACTTGACACAGAAGCAAGGCTCCTAAATTGAAAGCCACAATCCAGAACACACAGAGCTGCATTTCAAGCTTAGAGGCATTAAACTAACCAGCTATCTCCTTGTTTAACCTTAAAGTTTCCCAACTACTTAGAAATCTTTGTGTCTACACATGTCCTGGAGTGCCCCAGCAAGAGCAGCTGGCCTTTTTTTTAACTTTTTTAAAAACATTTTTAATTCCTCCATCCTTCAGTATCTTACTGTAGCAGGAGATCCAGAGCACGTCAACATGTGGGAACTCCTCCTTTCCCAAAACATAACTTCTTTCTTACAATACGAACAAAAGAGGTCATGCCTGCCTTCTATATAGCACCAATGTAGTTAAAGTACTTGTGCAGCTATTGGGAGATTTTGATTGACTTCCCAATGTGGGGCAGGGTTTGCCAGTTACCATGCTGGGCACGAGCCCTCTCTGCTATTCCTCTCAGAGCCTTGATAGTACAAATAGTAATTCAGGGTTCATTGAGTCAAAAGAGAAAACTACAATGCTAAGCATTATGATTTGTCTTTATGATCTGGGTGGGTTTCTTTTTACTTTTTTTTTGCAAGAGACATGTCTTTGATTATGTCTTTCCCTGGGTCAAGCCGTTGTCCTAACTCTACTAACATGACAGAGGCTCCTCTAAGATGATAAGTACTATGCAAGTTTAAATATTCTTTTGTTATTCATGTAATATGAGTTGCATTCTAAAACAAAAGAGCCAGTTTTGTTTAGTCCTAAGTAGAGTTAGAGCCAGTTTTAGCAAGTCCTAAATTGGTAACTGTTAGAAATCTCCCTCTGAACCCTGGTAAGGGAAAGGTAGTGGAACTGCTGAGCAAGAGCAAGATCTTTGAATTGAATTCTTTGAAGAGCACAGTGCTCTTCATGGTGCTCCCTTGCTGAGAAAAGCAGATATTGAAGAGAAAGCTCTGAGCAAAATAAACCAAACCAGATTAAAAGTGACAGACTCAGTTTTGCAGACTAGAAACAACCAAATACAGTCAGCAGCAGCAAGTTACATCTTTGTCTCCCCGAGTGATGGGTTCAATTACTGAGATGAGGTTTCTGCAAAATGAACATCACAGTAAGTAATTAATTGTAGCACAGATCCTTTGAACTCCAAGAGATGTGTTATGTTCTGGCTGTCACCACTCGTTCTGCAAAAATCAGAAGATTTCACATGTCAACTTCTGTTGAAGACAGTTTCTTTATACTTTCCAAATGAAACTCAGAATGAAGCAAGATGTGCTACAAATCTCAGAAGTGATTTACTCAACATTTTATACCAGCTTTATAGGTGCTTTAGACAACTCTGTACAAACATTAGGTAACTCATCAGCTGGGTTTGGGTGGCAGCTATACCTAGGCTGTCTGTCAGGGGTAGATGGCATAAAGGCATAGTGGATGGGAAGGAATCACACATAGGAAGTTTGCAAATCAAAGTGGAATGGTAGTTCTTGACAAGAACTTACTGGGTATAAGACTGAGGTCAGACATGCCTCTGAATCTTTGTTTCAAGGCTGTGAGCTTCACCTCTGGATCAGTGCCTCCCTGGGAGACCCTTCTGCTGCACAAGTCATAATTAACTGGCCTTTATCACTGCCTCTTTTCCCAAACTACCATCTCAGTTGACAATTAGCTCAGAGCTGCTGTTTGACTACACAGCCATAAGTATGCCACTGCACACCTTCCATACACCCTCTATGTAAAGCAAACCAAGTATGCAGCAGATACTAAAAATCAACAAATACTAAAGTTCTTGCTGAGTCCCATTGCAAGCTTAAAAGCCCTCACCTTAGTCTTCTCTTTGGAACATAAAAGTCCTGTTTGGCTTATGTCCATGTTTGTCTCTGTGATTTTTCTTTTTTCACAAGTATAGTTTTCCTTCTTTTCCAGGAGCACCTATCTAAAAGTTTCAATCATGGCAGTGCAGTTTTAAACTTGTCATTATTTAGAGCAAAAGGTGTATATATAAAATGAAGTCAGAAGATGAATAATCTATAATTATAGGATAATTCAGGTTGAAAGGGAATTCAGGAGGTAAATGCTGTTTCACTGAGAAATCCTGCACAGAATATCTCCAAGAAAATGTCAAAAAAAAATCCCTAAGTATATTTTGAAGTGGGTTTAATCAGTTTCTCTCAAAAATGGCAAAAACCATAGCCCAGTACCTATATGAGTCAAACTTAGGTTGTAAATTTCTAATCAGTTCTCATAAGAGAAATATATCTCTTTCAACAGAATGAAAACTTCTATTTTAAAGTAATTCAAAACTTTGTTTGTTTTGAAAAAGCTACAGATATGGAAAAGTTTTCTCTTGGTATGCAGAAATAAAAAAAAAAGGAAGGATTTGTTTGAAACTAACAGAGCACATGGATGAATTATTTTTGTTGAATCCGCTGAATCCAGAAATCAGAATCATTAGCACCCTGTTTATGCATGAAGGAAAAAAGCCATTTATCAGCCCTACATTCTTCTTTCTCTATCCCCAATGTTTGTATTGCTCTGTGCAGCATGGAAGACCTGGATCATGTGCTCACAGAAATTGTCCATTTTGAAAACTTTCTATCACATTTCAGCTTCCTCTATTGTTAAATATAACAAGACTCCTGGTAAATAGCCATGGTTATAGGTAAGTTCCTTGTGGGATCTTTACTAAAAATCTTTATTTTAAATTCTTTATTTGCAGCTTATGGCATTCAGCACTGTTTTTCTGTAGTAACAGTTTTACTTATTACTTTTTTTATCAACCTCAAAAAGATCATTGTCCAGATAGATAACTATACTTTTCTGTCTTAGTTGTGTAAATTGCTAGGAATGAGCAATCTGCTGTGTGGTGCTAAGTTGCTGGCTGGGGTCAACTCATCATAACAATTCCACATGCTGGATTTTTTATATCTTACTCAGAGCTCTGGATTCTGAAGGTATATCAATATTTTAGAATCCAAATGTTGATACTAAAAGATAAAACAATAAAAGATAAACAGCTTGCCCATGATGTTGCAGGGAAAAAATACCTTGAAAGTTTGTTCTGTTTTTAAGAACTAATGAATGAAGGTCTACTTAATGTATTTTAATGTTTGGAGCAGCATTACCCACTTCACATGGACATCTGTGCCTATTTGCAGTCACCCTACCTGAAACACAGCTCTTAATTCCCACACATGCTGACATATGTTTACATAGCAGTCAAAGGGGGAAGCTGCTCTGCCTGCAATGTATGACTCTACTTCTGGAGATCCCTGGTGTCTTTACAAAAGCAACACTGGAGGTGGCTGGAAACAGTTTTAATCCTTTTCCTTGTACTGCTGCTGTTGCTAATGGTTTCTGGCTGCTGCTTTAAGGAACCGTGCCTTGATGCTGTTCAAGGTTACAATGACACGGACTCCCACTCCAGAAGGCTGACAATGGCTCTGATCTATTACCTGGGAATTTCTTCCCTTTATACTATTTTACAAAGAAAAACCCAAGGCGTGGAAGAAAGACAAACTTCTTCAAGTACATTGGTCAAGTCAGAGGGACATCAAGAAGAAGTCCCTCCTAGGGAAAGGAATGTAAACATAGCTTACAGTTAGGAAAACATGTATTTTGTTGACAGAACAGTGTCTGGGAAAGAGTTTCAGAGAAACCAAAACATCACAGGCATGAACCAGGGCTACAGTGCCTCCTTCAGGGGATACTTCAAGATGGATGAAGACTCCACTGGAGTTTTGTGGGAGGGTCATTAGTTCAGAAACAGGAAATAGGCCTCTGACCTTTTAATTACAGCACACAGGGGCTCCTGAGGTAGCCCATGCAGCTACTCTATTCCTTGCCTATCTGTAACATACACTGAACGCAGGAAAGTTGATCTGCTGGATCTTTGTTTAGTTTCTGTCAGACTAATTAAAAAAAATCTGAAACCCATTTTAGGGAAGGACACTGCTGTCTGGTCTCTGGCAAATTAGTTCAAATCACACTGTTTCAGACCTGTACAGGGAAAAAAGGTGGAAGATGGGTGTAGGTCACATTTGACTAGTTGCCTTCTGTGCTGGTTTTGGTTGGGGTAGAGTTAATTTTCTTCACAGTATCTGGTATGGGTCTGCATGTGCCAGAAACATTGCTGACAACACAGGGATGAGTTTTGTTACTGCTGAGCATTGCTGACAAAGAGTAAAGGGGTTTTCTGCCTCTCACCCCACTCACCAGTGAACAAGCTCAGGGTGCTCAAAGAGTTGGGAGTGGAAACATCCGGGACTGCAGATTCCAACTGACCAAAGGGATCATGACCACAGACTGTGAGGCAACATGCTCAGCATATAAAGCCGGGAGAGGAAGAGGGAAAGGTGGCTTGTTTGGAGTGATGGTGTTTGTTTTCCCCAGTAACCACTGCACCTGATGGAGCCCTGCTCTCCTAGGCATGGCTGAACACCTGCCTGCCCACAGGAAACAGTGAATGAACTCATCAATTTCCTTTGCTTGCATGGGCTGCTCTTGCTTTACCTCTTAAACTGTTTTTATTCCAACCCAACAGTTTTCTCACTTTTACTTTTCTGGTTCCCTCCCCCACCCCTCTGGGAGGGAGTAACTGAGTGGCTGTGTGGGCCTTAGTGGCCACCAGGGGTTAAACCATGACATAAAAGTCTAAATCATGTGGTCCAGACTGGTGAGGTTTGGGGCTCCAAAGAACAAAGATTATTCAAGATACTACGAAGACATTGTCTCACCACAGCCCTCTATTCTAGCAGAGAAATTCTCTGCCAGAAGTGCTACGCGTGAAGCGTAAAAACTACTTCTGACTACTCACAGTAATTAAAAATCAGGAAAGACATAATATCAGTTTCAGTAGTTTCCTATCCTTCACAAGCCAGAAATACATTTCTGTAATTTTAAGTGTTTACACTGCTATCTACACTTTACTAAGAACTGCAATTTAGGGATACTCTCTTACCAATCTTTCCCAGTTTAGTATAAATGCAGTTCATTTTAATTACAGATACAGAAATATCTGCAATTTCATGCAGTTCCAAAGCTCTTTAGTCCTTTTGGATGAATATTTATGGGGTGCAAGTACTGCTTCTAACAATCTCAAATTACACAGATCCTACAGAAAAGAAAGAGAAAATTTTCAGCATTTTGTAAGCTCACACTCTCCCAATTTTTCATCTAATTACCTAATTATTCTCTCACTGATATAAGCTTTACACAAAGAGTACTGAACGGGGCTACAGAAAGGTGATACCAATTAATTACTAACAGTAATTGTCATTTCATAATCACATTAAGTTTTAATTTGCTGCAGCCAGCTTGTTAAACTGCCAATTACACATCTCCGTCTTTTATGTATTAAGAAAAATAGTAATCATGCACTTACTGCTTTTATAATTCCTAAGTTAATTTTGCAGCAGCTTGAGGTATGTCTTCAGTACTCTGCAGCCATGCTGAGCTTTTGAAGAGTCCAGTGAATGGGAAATTAACATTCTGAAGCAGCCTCATTAGAACTAAATAAAATGCTCATTTGGAATACTTCAATCTCAACCACTGAGAAATATTCACTGAAAGGAGGCACTAAATGACACCACAGCTTCAGAGTGCACACCAGTAATCAACATGATGTGATTTTTTTGCTGTATGTCTTCCCTTTGTGGAAGGGGAGAGGAGACAGACAGCTTTGTGCTCTCCCTGTTTGGTTATGACATGAAGGTTCCTCTACAGGCAGTGAGCTGGGGATGACAGTGCCAGCAGAGGGGCATGCAGACACTGTATAAGCTTCAAACTGCAACTTCATCCTGCAAAACTCCACGTAGAAACACTTGTCCTGAATATTTCACCTGATATGGACAGCACTACAAGCAAGCACTACAAATTGGATGTCAGTCCAAGTTCCAGTACATAACTATAGGATTATTCACAGTTCTTTATGACTGAAATCCTCAAAAAACAAGAGTCATACAATTCCAAGAGACAGAAGAATCTCATATTAACTAGAACAGATATCTAATATTGAATATCAGGATTATTTTTGTTTCCACTGTTCCTTAATATCATTGCAAAGGTTATGTACCAACACACTCTAGCATTTTCAGGTTTTGGTTGTTGGGTGAACTAACCCTTATGTCTCTCAGCAGTTTCCAGGTCAGATGGATCTGGCTTCTCTAAAAGAAAGGTAAGGTATGGGAAGGGAGGGGAAAAGATAAATACTTCCCTTCAGTCTTTCTAGAGCCCAGCAGCCTGGCAGAAACTTGATTTTAATACAATATAGCAAAAAGTAAAAGCCACTGGCAAAACCCTCTTGAAAAGAATATAAGAGCAGTTGAGGTTTAATGAAGGTAGGAGAAAGGCTCAAAGGAAAATTTTGTTATGAAGAAAAATGAGTAGGATTTTATTGAATAAAAAAGACATTGGGCAAAGAAACACACTGAGGTACTTAGCAATTGTGACATAGCTGCAAATCTCTCTGATCTCTTCATTTGACCTCTTTCTCAATGCAGTGCAGAAAAAAATGAAGCTCAGCAAATTGCCCCATGTGTGTCCCACCTTATATTCAATGATTCTTTTATTTTCCCTCTTATTCTGCTGATGTTTTGCAAATTCTATTATTTTTTACACAGTCCAAAATAACAAGTTCTATCAAAATTAGCCAAAAGAAACACATCTGTGTATATTTCACTTTCTTTTTATTTTCCTCCTTTGGTTGTTGTTGTTTTGGGTTTTTTTTTGTGTTTTTGGGGTTTTTTGTGTGTGTGTGTGTGGTTTTTTTGTTTGTTTGTTTTATTTTTGGTTTTGTATTTGTTTTTGGTTTTGTTCTTGTTTTTTGCATTTTCATTTTCATCCTTTTCTCTTTTTCAACTATTTGGTGCAGGTAAAGCCAAAATAACAGACTACTTAGGTTGAATATCACAAAAGAGTTTTGGCAGTGATATTTACTGTCCTGTGAAGTATTGCCCCATGAAAGTGTCAGAGCCTTCACTTTAAACCATTCTTACAGCACTCTAGGGAACAAGGCAGTACCAGCCTCCAGAAGGCAAGTTCACAATATACTCAGTCTTTCCTGCTCACCATCCAGACAAACACTATCAGATCTTGCCCTCCTTTAACATTTGGTAAATTCAGTTCTTCCACGTTTTAGAACATTTTTAACATAATTTCTCTGAGTATGTGCAAATTTCAGGGCTTTAGTTCTGGTTTGAGTAGGAAGAAATATTCAGGTCAGTTCTATTTAGTCTAAGAAAATGATCTCATTCTCAATAAAAATTATTTTCCCTACATGAAATTATTGCAGAATTACGGTAATTTCCAGAGTATGCTTTATCTCTGTGACTAAAGTTACTAGTGACTACTGAATGATATCACTGGTGCCGTTTACCAAAACATCGTAGACCATACCTTTTACACAAAGAAATGCAATATTTCATTGAAACATACTAAAAAGCAAGATGGAACCTTTAAGAACTGTATCCTAAAGCCTACTTTTTAAAAACAGGTTTATGTTTAAAAAAAAAAACTATTAGAATTACTGCTTTCTGTACACACTTCAGTTTCAAAAATCTTCAGAATGTCTATTCGGTATAGTCCATTCCAATTCATTTGGAAAGTTTAGACATTCACACTCAAGACTTTTAAACTGCATCATTATTATTGCTATTTGTTGTTAGTATGAAAAAGATAACAACATTCAGATCTCCAAGAAGTGAGACTTTATGAAGACACAGCAATGTATTCACTAGGTGCTAAATTTTCTACCTGATTCCTTGGACTCATGATGGAAAAGGGCAATAACAGACCCTGTCTTGGTAATTTCCACCACCACAAGTTTTCTGACTCTGTGACAAAATATGTAGCTGATTATTTCTTCTTCAATACTCTTCAACAATCTGCCTGGAATTTTCATTAAGAATAATTTTCCTGCTTTTCTGTGGTTATGAAATGCAGCAATAGGCAGTAGGAATTGTTATTTCCATGGTGCTCAGAGGCTGCACGGGGCCTCTGTGAGCAGTGTGCCACTGATATGCCACTGTGTGAGGCTGATCATCTCTGGGTTGCTGTGCAGTCACAACTGCCAAGATCAGGTGCAACAAACCTTCAGGAACAGCAGCACTGACATATTCTCAAGTGAAATTGCAATGGAGAAGTGGCTTCTGAAGTAAAATGACTGACATGGGGTCTTTTTTAAAGAAGATGTCTGTCTAAGGTAAAAACACTGGCTGTGCTACAGTTCTACTTGAGTGTTCTCCAAGATATTCAAACATCAAAGTAGTTTGAAAGAGCACATCATCTATTCACCAAAGTCTATCACGAGAAGCCATCACTTATCAATGCATAACAATTTCCTCAAGCAGAAACTGTGACAAGTTCCTGCAAATCTCAGTTCAAGACTCTTACCTGTTCCAATACCAAGTGAACTTTTAAATGGTATCCTTGCACTTCAATCATACTCAAAGAAAATACAATATGAAGAGATACAAAACTACTTAAAAAACTGATTCTTTTTTTTAAGTCCTTAATTTGGGAAAAATAGTTTACTAACACTTTGTTTCATTTGTTTTACAATCTTAAATAATTTTCCTTTCTTCAAGTTTCATGATCTAGTCAGTAGCTTTTTTCAGTGTAACAGGAAATTTCTTGGCTGGTGTGAGTAGGACTCATGCCATTTTAAGAGTGAGTATTTGATACAAAAACAAGCCTACAAAGATAAATAAAACAGTAAAATATTAAGGAGCTCTTACCTGCAGTCAACACTGCAGTGAAGTGAAGATGCTCTCCCTTTGATCTTGAGCAAGTTGTCTGGAGCACTGGTAGCAGTCTAGTTCTGATATGACACATCTAAGAGGGGAGTATAAAAAACTAAAAAAGATGCTTGGAAATATATTCTAGCATTTAGAACTATTTTGGACCCTATGTTAACACAAGCACTTTGGCATCAGAGCTGCAACTACTAAAACTGCACACACATATCAACTACAGTAGGTGCAGCTTTAGGAGAGTGCAGATGCAAAATTAAACACTTTCAGTGCTGCTAACAGGGTCACACTTAGTTTGTTCAGATATTTTTAAGTTATATAGCCCACTAAAATTATTTAAAAATTTTTTTTCGCCATCACTGAGTGGCAATAAAAATATATTGGATAAAATCTCACCAGGTTTTCAAGCCAGATATCAATTTGATTAATGCACAATGGCTTTGTCTAGTGCCAAACTTGAATGAAATAAGCAAAGAGGTGTGTTTTATTACTGTTGATATTTGTGTCTTGAGACTCTCTAGTCCAATTTTACATATAATATTTAGGCTTTGATTTTGCCGTGGCCCCTGTTTGGTTAGAATCCATTACAGAAGCTCTGTTTCTCTGGAGTATCTAGCACCCAGTGATTTTGTACTTATCCTTTTGTGAGAGGGCAGTTTCTTGGCTTAATCTGTTGGAAGATCTGTTATTATTTTAATAATGAGCATATTACACTCTCATGCCACGGCAATGCAGATGTTTGTGCTTTAATACCACTATTGTTGACATCAGCAGGAGTTACAGTTTTGCAATCAAAGCAGATCACACACTATAACATCCAGAAATAAAACTGGGGCAGCTAATCAGTGCATTTGTAAACCCACTTAAAATAAGAATAATGGTGGGCAGAGGGATTCTATTCTTTCTCCTTGTAGATGTGATAATAGACCTTCGTAGCTCTAGGGGTCAGTTGCTGAAGCTCATCAGAGGTACATGGTTAACTATTCTTTGCTAATGATCTCTTCTGAATTTCTGTCTTCCTCAGCATAGGGATTTAATCCAGAGGGTAATGGTTGTTCTAGCTGATGTTAATTAGGAAACTTGTGATTTTCAGCAGCAATTTCCTGTGTTTGTCTATTTCATTCAGAATCAAGAAGTAAAGATTAAATTAACTTCACTAATAAAACTTTCCAGTAGTTTATAACGTATTATTATTCATTATTATTCAGTAGAAAAAAACAGTTACCTTTATCATAAGCTGTATTTTTTCATTTCTTTTCAATCTGCATATTCCTTTCTGTGTTCCTCTTTCTACCATCAGACCTCAGTCTCATTGTCTCTCTCTGTCCTTTTTTCTGCATTTTATTTTTCTTTTTTTCTCACTAAAATGATTAAAGGGCTCTGTGGAAAAAAAGAGAAAACAAACCCCAAAACCTCATGATAATATTACTAAAATCTATGCCTGGCAAGTGTACGCCATCTATATTATAATATATGCACTCATGATAAATCAAGCTTTCCTATAGAACTTGGCCAACCAAGCTTCCTAACATTTGAGGACTTGACTTTGAAACAGTAGGTTAGTTTAACATTATTTTTAAAAAATTAATACTGAATGCTCAGAAAGATAGATGTATACAAAAATAGAGAGACACACAATTCATTCATCTAAATAAGGAACAAGAGTCACAGTTTTCAATCACTGTTGCCGGCTCAGAAAGCAAAACTTGTGCCACTTCACAATAAATTTACCCAAAATGTTACCCCTTTCAATGACCAGAGCTCAAAATCTCTCCTTTAGTGAGCAGACACATACTCAATTTGCCCTGTGAGATACTTAAACACTCCAAGTACACAATATCCAGAGTATGAACCCAAGCATCTGACATGTCTAACTTGGATCTTATGTTTTAGGACCATGCATGAGCATCAAAAATGGTGTTGTTCTGCTTTTAGCTGAGGTTTCTTTGAGCTATTGCTCTCTAAATATATAGAAACAAAGAGAAGTTTCCTGTCTGTGCAGTTTTGCCCCACATACTTTTTTTTTGTACTGTGCTTAGCTCTTTTAGGAAAATTCTTGTAAGGACAGCTCACCTGCCTCTGAAAAACAGCATTTTGGATTCTGTTCCCTGTATGTAACTTCCTTCAAAGGCAGAGCCTTTTTCCAGAGAGCTGCTCTGGACAATCCTTTCATTGCTTACACAAAGGCATTTCAGGTTTCTCAGCCAGCACTCTGAATGGTCACTTAGAAAGAAAGAAGCCTTTGCTTTGCTACAATCCAAGTCATCCTATGCTCAGATGAAAGAAAGCTGTCAAAAGCCATCTCCCCTTCTAACAGACAATAGCTGAAATAAGGTCAGTGACTTAGAAACATAAGATATTCGTTGTTACACCCAAGAACCTTAAGCATGGCTTCCCTGCCAGTCAGTGGCATCATTAAAACTCTTGACAGTTTTAATGATAAGTCCAAGAGTTTCTTACCTCCTTTGCAAGCAAAATGCCAGAGGAGACAGTTTTGGCCATTAGGATAGTTACACTGCATACAATTTTCTCCAATGATGCAGTCACAGTCCTGAGTCTCTTCACATTTTCATTGCAAAAGGTTTCTCCTAACCCAGTGACAGTGATGCCATGGTAATCTCTACATGAGGTCTTTTAAGGTCCATTATAATATTTCATTATTATCTCAAACTTAGTGTTAGATCCCCAACTCCAGGAATGGATACAACACCTTACAAAGGCACAGCAAGAGAGAAACTAGATCAAACCATCTTACTAGATGAAATAAACCTTTGAAAGTGTCATATCTCTATGAGTTCTTAGAAGATTTTCTGAATGGTTTCAAATGATGTAGGATGGGAGTGTAATTTCCCTGGGGAGAATTGCTGAAATAGTGTGATACAACATTCCTTTTCAGATGTTTAGTAATGCAGTAATCATAATTCCAAGGACTAAATTTGTATCAGGTGATAAAATCTGTAAAATCTAGCACCCAATAGATTCTCATGTCACACAACTTACATAGAAGGATCAGTGAGACTGGCAGAATACGAAAGGATGTGAGCTCAGTAGTGTAAACAACACCAGTAGAAGACAAAAGTGGATAAATCCTAGCTCTTTCCATAAAGTCTAGCCAGCAGGGAATGAATCAGTTTTAAAAGGAATTCAAATTTTCTAAACTAATTATTATGCCACAGCATATCCCATTTAACACTGCTAAAGAACAGCTACCTCAAAGGCAGCTGCTGTTCACACCGTGATTCCAAGCAGTGAGCAGAGACAGGTCGGGCTACAAACTGCAGTTAATTCTGCTGTGATTACCAAGGGACACACAGCGTGCTTCAAGGGAAGATTTCAAAGAGCTGCAACATTTTAGCTAACAGAGAGCCCTTGGTTATTAAAGTCTTAACAAGAAAAATCAACACAGCACGCTGTACGATATTCTCACTTTTTTCCCAACAGTCGATTTTCTTTGAACCACAAATAAGTTAGGACTAAACAGATGAAAGAGGTCATAAGTAAGTCTGTTCACTCCCCACCAAACCACCAACAAATAGTTACTGTACATGCACCAACATGCCTTTTTTTTTGTGTACACAGATGGCTTTTGAAAAATCCTAAGAATCTGATAAAATGTAGGCAACAAAGTAACCCATCTTTTTCTCACATCTCAGAAGTAAAGTGCATGCATATGGAGACCAGCTTCTTTCTTTGAGCTATTTTGTGTTTCTGTTGCAGTCACCCAGACCAGAGAGAACTGTATGTGAAAAACAGTCACTGGTAGGAAAAAAAAATCATAAATTTCCATCCTTCAAGTGTTGCATTAATTTCTTAACCTCCTCATCTTTGAAGTTTTATGCAGCAGAAGCATTCAACAGAAAATAAGGATTTTATGGAGATACCTCAAAAACAGTGGTGATGGCTAAGCGGTTGAAAATAAGATCTCAGGTTCCCAGTTCCTAGATTTTCTGGATTAGGAATTGTGCTGGAACATGCCACTTTCAGGCCTCCATGGCAGGACAGGTGCATGGCTCTCCCAGGGCCCTGACCAAAGGCTATAATGGCCCTGAGCAACCACAGCTTGTTGGCTTGGGAGCTGAGTTTGAGCTCTGATCTGTGACAGAAAGAAATGTGAGCATCTTCCCCTTTTGGAGCTTAGTCTCTTTGCTGAAAAAATGCCTGTTCCATACTAATGTCTAATGGTAAATGGATGAATTTTAATATTGCACAAAGAGTAAAATTGGGCATTTAAGTCTCAGTGATTCTTAAGAGCAGGGAAAAAAGAAAAACTACAAAGGACAGAACACAATGACACATTTAGTAGCATTTTCAAGCCAAAATGAACTCGAGAAAGAAGGTGTCTTACCTACAGGTGTCTTACCTATAGAAGGTGAGGGTTATTAAGAGTATCTGGGACCAAGGAACATTTAATGGTGTCTGGGAGCCACATATGTTCTGCTTTATCTGTCACTACACAGGAAACAAAGTGCACTGCAATAATTTTACAATTATACACCTAACAATGATAGGTGTAACCTAACACTCTTAGGTTACAAAAAACATTTTTATAATAAACCATGATGAAACCAGAAAAGTGACTTGTAAAGATATATCTTACCATTCCCCTGATAAAGGTTGGTCACTAACCTGGAGTTAAAAGCCTCTAATTTGTTTTGTTTTGTTTTTTCTTATCTATTCAGTTGTTTTCATATTATGACGGTATCTCCTTATGTGAATAACTAAGAAAAAGAATTGCCTTTTTTGAAACCTATTCAGTAGAATCCACCTTTTCAACCTTTGTTTCTGCAATGTATTCCTTATTCCTCCACTAATGGTTGGTTAATTCAAAAGTAGAAATATATACACAAAACTAAATTTCAGAAACAGTTTTGTTGTTTTACTAATATATAGCAAGAAATTGACATAAGATTTTCAGTCCTAATGATTCATTTTTAAAACACTGAACACAATACAGCACTCAACAGACTTTTGTCTGATACTATTGAATTCTATTTCAACCATCTTTCTCCATTTAGGTATCTCCACTGCATAAAGTTAAATAGGAACAAGAAGCAATACTTCTACTTGTTTCAATTTTACTTTATCAGAAGCTTACTGCTTTTGTTTCCACTATTGAGACACAAGTTGTCTTCTATTGTAATAAAAAGCACAATCTCTTTACAAAAGAAAAAATCCGAAATCTCTGCCAAAACTGGATGAAGGAAGCTATATTAAGAATCATTTTCCTTAGTGAGCTTTCTTTACTGGTGTAAGGTGATAAATATATGTAAGATATTGCTGTAAGAAAAAACACAGTACTCATATTCAGATAACTTTCTCCAGTGCTAAAGTATCCTGTATGTATCCTGCATGCACTTCCCCTGAATAATTTGTGCTAGAAGCCAGACTACAATAAAGACACATCTTTTCTTAATTGAAAGTGAAAGCAAGCATTGTGTAAACACAAATTCAATCAGCATGTTTGGTTTTGTTTCTGAGATGGTTGTGAATAACTTGTCTGTCTTACACAGTGCATCACAGCAAATAAAATCCATATAATGTGTCATTCAGAATTCCTCACACAAGCATGGATTTACTGTGGCTCAGTAGATAAACCCCCCCAAGAAGTGCTGTAGCTTTTCAGGCCAGAAGACTCTTGCAATAATCTCACCAAACTTTGCCTCTCAGAAACCACTGAATTTTATCAACTAAATCCTTTAAAAAAGACATGTCCTCCAGCAGAGCTGGATGCATGTTCTATGTGAAGATCTTCTCTATATTTAAAGGCCTCAGGGAGATGAATTTAACCCATTCATGAAGAAGCTTTTCCATCAGTTAATGAACTTCTTTGGTAAAAGTTTTCATCTAATTGCTGTCTACAGTATAGCTTTCTCTGTTAGATTGAAGAGCTCTCTTATTCTAAGATCATATAAGGCAGACAAGTCACCCAAAAAGTTCATTTTCTTTTGTCCTTTTTGTCATACTAACAACACTCTATTTATGTTGGTTATTCTGCTGTAGATATGTAACAAATTGGATTTTCGCCTCCTTTGGGTTACACTGCATAGTTCTGAATCATGTTCTTCACTGCTTTTCAAAACAGAACTTCTCATTCTAGTAGTCCATCCTGCATTCTTGACTCCAGGATTTATTGTCTGCAACTCTGGTGTATTAAATTCTGAGCTCAAGGGGACTCTGTTTATCAGGACATTCAGAAAGCTGTAGAACTGCCTTGTGTCTATAATTTAGTATGTCACAATGTATTTCTGTCATGGGTAAATTTCTGTAGCTTTCTCACTTGTATTTACACTTTTGTTTTAGGACCTCCACAGCTAAGATGCAAAGAATCAATAAATTTTAAAAATAAAAGTAGATAGAAATTAGTCTTATTAAATAAATCCTCCTCTGCCACAATGCAACACATCTTACTGAGGCATGGTGATTTAACACAGGCATGATTCCTTCAGGTTCTATTCCTTCTCACTCTTTTGCAGCACTTCCTTTCCTATATGACATCCAGCTAGGTGTCAGTGAAAAAAATATATGTGTATATTCTTGTTTAGGTTGCCACCCTCTGAGAGGTGCTGGATTCCTGCTTCCCTGACCTACTTCTGCTGTGATGGCCCAGATGGTTTTGATGGTACCATAAATGTGTTTAACTTTGGGTGGATGTCTCAGGCTGAACTCAGTGAGGGGGCAAACACACACGGTTCTGTCACAGATGTGAAGGGAGAGGAAGTTCCTGCAGCACAGAAAACGAGACCTGCAGGCAGCAGCAGGCAGCAGACACCTCAGCTGGTGATTCCTGCCTTGGTTCACTGCAGGTGGTTACACCATTCACTCCACAGCATGTGGGCTGCCTGTACTTCAGTCCATAATTTATGTGGCACTAGGTGTGTTTTCTGCTCAACTGTGAACATTCCAGCTTTACATCCTGTTTCTATAGAGCTAACTCATGCTGCTGACTGAACTTTTTCTGACATTATGTAGGAATATGAGACATTCCTAAGTGAAGATGTATTGCATTTATCACCCGTGTAAATGTGGGCAATACTGAATTTATCTATTACACAAATTCTCTTGGTGCAAGTGTACGGTTCTATCCTTGAATTTACTTCAGCTGTAACCAGAAAAACCTGTAGAAATTAGCAATGAATTCTGCAGTTATCCAGTCTTATGTTCTGGAATTTTTGTCTAGTATTTCTGTATACTAGAGAGGTGTTGAAATATAACTTACAGCAGATAAAAATCAGGTGTTTTCTTTGGAGAAGTGGCTTTTGGTTTTACTCAGCGAAAATGGAATTCAGAAATAGAGAAGAGTTTTGAAGTAATTCAAAATGATTAAAAAAAAAAGCTGGAAATTATGACAGGAATAATCCTTCATTAATCAGAGGCAGAACTCAGTAATTGGCTTGGTCTCACTTTTCCCTAATTTTTTTGATTGCACTTTCTGCTGAATTTTAGACATATCCTGGAGCACAACAAAGTATCATGTGAGGAGCTTGCCTAGAGACTAGACTTAGAGTCTTTGCATTCTTCATGGTCTGGAGTTTGTAGAGATTTTGCTTCTTCTCCTCTAGCTGTCCCTGGGATATCTCTCAGTAAGATTTCCAGTGGTACAGAACAGATTGTTTTACAGTGATTGTCTTTCTCCTTGAACATAGGATAGGGACCATCAAGATCTCTCCCTAGTTTGTTCTTTGCCTTTCATGGTCTTTTGTCTGCCTCTCCCTTTCTCTCCCATTCTGCATGTTAGCCCATATAATTAGGAGATCTGAAAAACACTGTGAGTGTTTCACTGGCACACTCTGGACTAGCTACTGAGCAAAGAGCAACATAGTGAACTCCTGCAGCAGTTCCTCCAACAGCTCTTTCTGCATCCCACTTGTCTGCAGAGACAGAACAAACCCCGATAATTAAATGGATAATCCTCTTGTGGGGAGAGGTAAATAAAAAATGTCAGGGAAAAAAAAACCTGCCTGGGGATGAATTACTTCGGGTCATACAAGTCTCTCATTAAAGCAGATTGTCCAACTATTGGGCTATGTGTGGACTTTTCTAAATGGTAGAATATCTGTACAAGTTGCTAAGAAGGTTTCTCTCCTGACAACCTTGAGTGGGATGGAAAGGTGAGATAGATGTCTGAGCAAGCAATTAGCATCCTTATTGCTTCTGTCTTCCTCAATAACCTTAGTATCATTAAAGGGCAATAACAAAGCAGATAAGTGTTATCCTTTGAAGAAGCTTAAAATACAAGAAGAATAAAACAGAGGGGAGGAGTGACAACTTTAGTTTGCTTTGCACAGAAGTTTGTTTACACTGAATAATTCACATTTGGTGCAGTCACAACCTTTTCATCTCTCAGAAAACTTGCACAGCCTGCAAACAAGCCCATTACATTAGAAATTCTTGATGCCTTGAAACTGAAAGGAAATCAATGCACTTGGGCAACGCATTACATTACCAGGTACAAGTCATATATTTTATAAGCTCATTATTGGCTCAAGACCCATTAAAACATTTAGTAAACTTATCATGAGTACAGACTTTGTGGCTGGCATTATTTCAAGTAACAGGCTATTTTTTAGGCAAGGACTAATTTCTCTTGACAAATTTGTCCTATTGCTACCTAGCAGTGAAGGATTTAGGGGAGTAAGCTACATCACAAAGTTCCTTGTGTACACAAAGTAGCACAGTCAGTTTCTCTTGTTCCTTAGGGGTTTTAATGGCTTTCCTGCTCTATCAAAATGCAATTCAGAGATGCTTCCACAGGACAAATTCTTCTAGCAAATCCCTGAGTTTGCTTAGTGGACCTTTCAGGAATGACAACTTTCCATCCTATTCCTAAGATTTTACTATGCTCCCACCCTTATGAATGCCAAAAACTGTTCCTCTTTTATTCCCATTCTCTTAAGTTTACTTTAAGCAACCTATTGAAAGCCTAACTGAAATTCAGAGGTTTAGAAATTAACTACTTGTTCATTCTAATTTTGATCTAGATAGACTCGTTGGACTGTGATCTTGACAAGAATCATTCTCTGCAGTGTATATCATCACAGCACAGTAGTGGCCTTGACAATCCTGTGGGGAATGTTGAGCAATGTCCAGTATGAGCACCAGAGCAAAGCTAGGCATGAAAAGACAAGGAGAAGTTCATCTGGACTTGGGGGATGGGGGAAATGATGGGATTCTCGGTGGGCACCTCCTGATTGTCAAAACCTTTTAAAACTCCATATATCCTAACTTGCTCCATTGGCAAGTGGCATAAACAGTTCAGACAGCTTAAGGGACTCAGTGACAAACAATTGTCCCTTGAGTCTACGTTTGATGAACTGAAGACTTCAGGGAGATGGGAGGGTAAAGTGACAAGGTTTCAAAGAAATCATAGAATTTCATCTTCAGGCCAAGATGCACACTCCTAAGAAGGCTGAAAATCTCTTGGCAGAAAGCAGTCAGGCTAGAAAGAGGGCAAACCTGACAGAAATGCCCAGTGAAGCTGTCCTCTTGCATTAACCACGGCCTTCCAAAGGCTGAGATCTCTGATAATGGTCTGCTGGAGTCTGTGTCACTTGGAGACACAGCACTCAAGGAAAACAGACAGCACTTTTGTGATGCCAGAAACAAGTGTGTGGCACTGCCCCTGCCAAATTCTACACAACTCCCACGAGTCTGGGGGTCGATTCAGCACTGAAGGAATATGGGAATATATACAAGAGAGGGAAGGGCACATAAGGTTCTATACTCAGAATGAAAGCTGTTAGGAAGGGAACTAAGGACCAAGAAATATTCAGATGGAAGGTGAGTTTTCAGTGTTTATTTTTCTCAGAAGTGAGAATGGAAGAGACCCTCTGTGCTTGCCTAACCAAGCTGGGTAAGCTACAGCAAGTTGCCCAAGACTGCATCCAGTTGAATATTTGACTGCACTGAGTTTTGAATATTTCCAAGGATGAAGACTTCACAGCCTCCCTGGGAAACATGTTCCAATGTTCAGCTACAGAAGAAAAGTGTCATATTTTACTGTCTCATGGTTTGTGCTCATTGCTTCTTGTCACTAGGTGCTAAGAAGAGTCTGGGTACATTCTTTTAACACCTTCTCTTAAGATATTTGTACATTTTGATAAGAATTTCCTTGAGTCTTCCCTTCCTCCAGGCTAAACACTAACTCTCTTCCTCATACAAGGGTGCCCTTGGTCATTCCTGTGGCCCTGGATGGATAGCTCCAGGACGGCCTTTTTCTGGCTGGTTGGATAACTCAGCTCATCAAACCAGTGTCTTCTTTACCTTTCCTCAAGCACTGACAATTATAAACTGATGTTCTTACGAGTAGTCATTTCTCTGATGTTTAGTTCATGAACTTGAGATTTAACTCTTCCTTATATTGATGGTTAGAAAGAAATTTTATCACAAGTCAGAGTGACCAGAAGATATTTATGGGGATATCAGTTGAACCAAGTCCTTACATTGAAAATATCTCATAGACAGACTGGACTCAGAGAATTGTTCTCTTTCCTTTTAAAGAGAAATTCAGGTTTCATGGTAACACTGAATTTTAATCCTTGTTAGTCTGTAGAAACCTGACTGCCAAATTATTGTATCTTCATGGGAGGAGGTATTACTGTAATTCCTTTAAACTCTTTTTCTTCTGTCTCTAATGGTAATTTTAAAGTAAAATTTAAATTTAATTTAAATAAATTTAAATTAAATTGATGCTAACAGCAGTTAATCTCAAAGAAGAGAGCATGACTGTAAGCACTGCTGCAGGCAGTAAATCACATTTAAACAAAGTAGCTGAAAGTGGGACTAAGTGACCTCCCATGTAAAAAACATCAGCAACTGTCAGAACTCTGTTTATTCTAACACTTTCTTCTCTGATGTTTCTAGCTGAGCTTCTATATTGGTTTGTCTATACTTAAAATTATTAAAATGGGAATTAACAACAATTGTTAATAATAATTGCTAGTATAAGCTAAGAGCTATCACAAGCCCACAGATTCCCACCAGGAATTATTCCAGGACATCTGTGTGGTAAGCTGAAGCTTGTAGACATGATTCTGGCATGGTTAGGAAATTTTAGCCAAGGATTCTTAAAAGAGACACACACTCTCTCTGGTGTTTTCATTTCCCGGAATCCTCTTGCTGAGGAAGATTTTGATAAATAAGAAAAATGGGCACTGCCAATTTACCTATGAAGAACATAAAATCAAATAAACCCAGGAGCCATTGCATATGTATCAACTATATATTTTATACATACTGCTGTAACACAGAACTGCAATGAGATACAAAGGTGTGTCTAGTTTTCAGCAGATGACTCATTCCTGCACTACTGTTAAAAGAGGAGTTAACTAGAATTTTTTCAAAAACCAGCTTAAGCACCTCAGAAGTTTAATAATTAAAATATCCCAGAAACTGGTAGTTAGAGGGAAGAAATGTCTCAAGTGGAAGCATGGCTTGGAACTTATTATTTGGAGGCTGAACTGTAAGAAACTGGATGTTTAATGATCGGTTTTGTGGTTTTGTTACATTTTCACCTTTTTGGTTAGAACCTGCCAAGGTAAAAAAAAAAAAAAATCATGAAACCAAAAACTCAGTTTTAGAAATGTTCCTTTTCAATTGCACAACTGCTTGTCTTGTCAGTTTTCTTGTCAGATTCAATTCCTTGGCACTAACAAGTCCCCATCTGAAAGCTGCAATGAAAAAAGCATCAAGTATTTGAGATGTGGATAGGAATTGGAGATTTGTGTAAACCTGTGCAACAATTCCACAAAGTCTATCTAGTGTTCCTTGGAAATATTTGAAATACCAAGGAAAGACAAATTTACTTGACAAAAAGACAAAAAGACAGAACTAGAACAATATGAAGGGCTGGTCTAGTGCATCTGGGCAGTAAAAAGGCAGTAAAATCTTTGCCATCTGGTAAGGAAGAAGACAACAAAGGATAGTGGAAAACAAGAGGAACAGCTTAGTTTTAATTGAGACAGATTATCTCAAAAACTGACCAACCAAACAAAAACAAACAAAACCACCCCAAATAGCAAAGATATTAAATTTCTATAATAAGGAAAAGAATTCTATAGCACCTGCATGAGTCAGTATTTGGTGCCAATTTGTCTGGCACACCCTTGAATAAAATTAATCACTAAACTCCAGTATTGAGTTAAATCTGATAAATTCAGCCATTCTGGGAACTCTCCTAGACTGACTAAAATTCTGAACATTTTGTCCAGGCTTACATCACATACATTGTAAAACCTGGAATTAATTCTTCAAGAGTCTGCCTGCTGCAATTGTTCTAAAGCCTTGTTTAACAAAGGGAAAAAAATATGTACGTGTTCCTAAGGACAGCTAAATCCCTGAAAAGTTATGTAAAAGGATGAGATGTATGAGGGAGGGAGGGAAGTATGCAATTAGTTGTTCTCTGAATTATGCTAAGCAGAATGATTGGAACTGGAAGACCATTGTGCAGCACTTCACAGTTACTCTCAGTAGGCACAGGGCTGTGCTGTGCTATGTTCCACTTACAGCTTGGCCTTCAGGAGAGTGTCATGCTGTGCATGTCCCTGTGCCTCAGCAAAACTTATCCAGCTAATGGTAACAGGGGCCTGCGGGCAGACCCAGCTCAGCAGCAGCAGCTGCACCACCTGCCTGCCCTTGCCTTTATCTGAGAAGTGCAGCAACAAGTTCTCATGAGAATGATGAATAGAGTTGTTCTCTTTTGAGAAGATCCTGCAAGAGCTCAAAGGCCAAATGCTGTATGATCCTTCCAGGGATGGGATCTGCACGGTGTGCTGTGTTCTGATCGGAGCTCTGTTGATGCTGTGCAGCTCAGGGCTCCCAGCATCTAAGGGGATGTAAAATTATCTGTACCATCTTTCTTGTGTTAGTGTAAATGAAAAATGTTTTAAGAGATACTTTGCAGAGCCTGAGTCCTTTTCCTACTGGGATCATACTGAAAACCAGCACCCCCTGGGGAAAAACTGTAAGAATACATCAGTGAGAAGGTGATAGGTCAGCAGGGAAACAGGTTTGTTTAAGAATTCAATGTAATATTTATTATAATGCAATATTACATTTTAATTAAAATTATCTGCCTTCAGGATAGCTACAATCACTTCAGAGGGGTGATAAGATGCCAACACTTCTCAGCTCCACATGGAAGTACTCAGGCTTTCACCAAACCTAAATCTCAAGTTTTGCTTTGTTTGAGAAAAGCTTTACATGAAACTCTTCACTAAAGTATCATTCACTAGAAGATTGAGATTAGCTCCATCAGGAAAACCACAATGCATACTCTCAAGAGAGAAGGAAGGAGGCAGACAGCCTTTGTCTCTGTTGCTTGTGAATGATCAGCTCAATGTACTAGACTCCACTGAGGACGGCACTTTAGGAATTAAAAAATACCATGTTTTACAACTGGTTGCTTACAGGACTGTGTTCCATGCTTCTTTCTCAGTGGCTCTGTAATTTCCTGCCTGTGTCTTTTCTGCCCCAGGCCATATTATCCATTTTTCTTTTTTTGCAAAGTGATGATGTAAGACTCCGTCTTTTGATACTTGGAAACCTTCTGTACATGCCTGCAGCAGCAAACCTGAATATATCTGCCAGAATATGCATGGCAGAAGTGCATCTGTTCCCCTGTTATAAAGAGGCTTTTTTCTCAGGGATTCCCAGAACCAGCTCATTTCTGTGTCATATTTTGCATTCCAAAACCTGCAGCAGCTTTCTTCCCACTAGATATATTTTAAATAATTTTAAATTTAAACTAGTGTCACTTTGGCATGATGAATACTTCTTTTCTGATCACAGTCATTCATTTTATTTTAAATGCTTTTCAGCCTGTCCAGTTCTCCTTTTATGCCAACATGTTTTTTCATCAAAAGGTTCCATCAACTATTTAAGTGTCCTAATGATGCTAATGTAAGTCTAGGAAGATGTAGACTGTGCAATTGCTCAGTGCTAGACCAGAGCAGCATTTCAACTATGTGGTTCAGACAAACCTTGCATCCTTCCACTCGACAGATAGCAGCTTTCAGGAAAAGAATCTGGGTCTACATCAGTTTTTTAAGTGTGAACATTACCAGACTTCGCCAGTGTTTGCATACAGGTTCTTCTTTGGACCCAGTTTCTATCTTAGTATTGAATTTGTCAAAGCTCTGGAAACACAAACTCAAAGGTTTTGAGAAGTGCACATCAGGCCAACAGTCCAGCAATTTGTTTGTAACTCTGTATTTAGTGAGAAGTGATATGCCCTTAGTGAGTAACCATATGTCCTTTCAGAAAGTGGAATCATCCACTGGACACAGCATTCCTTCTAACAATATTTACATTGCAGCTCTTCTAGCATTCCATATGGCCACTATGAGGGTCACCTGCCTCTTGGGTTGGAAATGTACACCGAAAACTGCTTCCTCAATGGATTTCCTTTCTTATTATTTAAACTCCTCATCTGTGAAATCAGTTCCTCGACTATCTCACAAAAAAAAAAAAAAAGTAAAAAAAAAAATAAAAAGTAAAAAAAAGTTTTTCACACACTTCTCCAAAAATATTCTAAATATTTTCAGTCATTTAAAGGAATCACCAAATCACTAAGTTAACAACAGTGTTGTTTCCTTGCCCAGCAATAATTTTCACAATATCTGTTGCTGTGCCCACTAAACTGTGCTTCTGAGCTGGTGCACCTCTTGGAGCCAGTCACCACTGTAATCTGGGAGGCTCTTCCCATAATTTTGAAAATCACAGATAAGAATATACACCTTTATATTAAACTCTTGCTCTTCATTTCTTGGTCTCAGCTGTGAGTGTGATGTCCTTTGAGGCTGCTCCCAGTTATTCTACAAAATATCCAGTGACAACAAATTCTCTCTCTATATTTATGTGAAAGTATACACAAAACCACATCTACATATATATATATATATACACACTATATGAATATATAAAAGCATATTTTTATATATAAAAGCGTACCTCTGTACACAAACACCTAGCTGCAAAATTTGACTGTGAAGGTTTTTCAGAGGCTGTCTCAGATCTCTGTGTGTTTAAATACTCTTTCCCACACTGACAGGTGGTTTTGAATTAACATCTTTAGACCTTGCATTACTACTGGGTACACTTGCAAGGTGTTTCATTTCCTCTGGATTAGATTAAACACTTTGTTCAAAGACAGTGGAAGCAAATTATGCTTCCTGTTGAAAGACTTCTGTTGTTGTCTTGATGCATCATGAATTTTTTGTTGCTCTGTACTGGCTTACTCAAATCTCCAGTGTAAAACTAACCAATCTATCTAAATTCCTTGTCTACTCCTTCTACCTTTTCACTTGAAACGGGTTTTTACTTCTGCTATGAGCTGTCACCAGTTTTCAGTTCAGGCAGGTGTTGTATGATTTCTTGATCACAGCATGTTTTTATTTGCAGGGGTCTCAAATTGTACAGTTTATCTAATTTTGTATCAACTGACTGATTAATGGGTGAGTATTCAGGTTTGCCCAAAGGTTAGCTGTTGCTCAGAGGTGGCACTGATGCCTTCTTTTGGGTCACAGTGCTGGTCCTATGCAGATTTTCAACCATAGTGGGTATGGTTCTGGCTCTTGTTTCTTTATCCCTGCTAAATTTTGGACAACGTAGCTATGATATAGTGCCGTGTTATGTTCTCTCTTCCTTCACTGTCTCTCACTGAACAGAAACAAACTGGAAACAATTTTTCTATGAGTCTGAATTACAGGATTCCAGAAAAAGTAAGAAGCTGCACTACTTATTAAATTATTATTATAATTACTGTTAATACTAGTAGTGTCCTATTTACTCAATAGTTTTGTCATATAATGGTATATTTCTTTTAGCAGCTTCTCCCTTCCCCTTTATCCTGTCCTCTTTTGCTGTTCCTGCAGTAAAAAAAAAAAAAAAAAAAAAAAAGAACTGGGAATGCCCAAGAGAGCCATGGCACCAATCCACCACTATGGGAGATTTGCTGTAGGGGAAACAGACCTGTGGTGGGAATGAATTCACACGCTCCAGTGATGATAACTGAAGTTATTTTCAGCAGAGCTGTTTCTCACATTTCTTCTTTGCTGTTTTGCCACTGGGGGTAGCCAGCCACTCAGAGACATGGCATCTTCCTTGGGTTGTTATGAAAACAGCAGATGCCACCCCTGGTTTTCCACTGGGACTGAATAAGGTGTTCAGTAAACAGAATGGTCCTACCTAAGGCAAGTTATATATTATACTGAGAGGTAACTGCCACTCCTTTCCTGTCTTTCATCAGCTCACACTGTATGCAGTAGTAAAACTGCCAACAATTTACATAACACCTTTCATCTAGAAGCATCCCAAAGCCTTTACAGGGATCAGTTTTCCCTACTGTTAAAACACGAGAATCTTTAGCATCCAGTAACATTATACAAAATTCCAGGACAGGAAATGGAACACTAACAAAAATGGAGAAATAAACCTTCTGAACAACCCAGCAGAACTGGCCCATCCATGTGCTTCAAAATTGCTCTTGAGACATCTACATTTTGGAAACAAAAACATATTCAAGCTTCACAGCCTATGCTTACTTAGCCTGCCAGAAAACTATTTCATACTTTGTCTTTTTGATGAACCAGCCAGGAAACTGTGTCAAAATAGACAGCCATTTGCTAACAATCCATCATTCAAGGATGATATGCAGATACTTTGGACAGAAAATAAGGAGACACTGTCATTGCCCTGAATAAATTACAATATAAGCACAGAGATAAAGAAATGCCAGTGGAAACAGAGGAGGAAAAGCCAAAATATTTAAATGCAGCAAAAACATAATGGGTACCAAACTATTCCTTAAATTTAGAGGGACTACTACAAAATAAAGACATCATAAATACACTTTTACCTGCACTAGGATCTATTTGATCATTGTTTCTATCTTATTAAAACTGAATGTTAGAAATTGAAAGGAGATGATGATGATGATGATGATGATGATGATGATGATGATGATGTAGAGGCGATTGACACAAATTACAAGATGGATTAGCATTGGTGAGGAAAGAAGAAAATAAAAGGAGATAAAGACATTTGGGCAAGGAAGAAATAGCCTATGCATCATGACAGGCTCAAGAAATCACCTTAGGACCACTGAGCTAGTAAAAATAAGGGAAACAATATTTCACATGCAAGTAGGTTAGCAGGGATACCTTTTCATGTGTTTGAACTCATCTGTTTATTCTGTTTCTGAGGCAGGTCTTTAGAACTAGATATTTGCCACCTGAAAGGTTTTTTTAGCAGCCATTTAAATTTTGCTATGACTAAACTGGCTATTATAGAAGTATTAGTGTGCTATGCTATTCCAATTCAGCTAGGTCAGATTCTTGCTCTAAACCTAAAGGATGAAAAATATTTAGGGAAAAAAAAATTCTGCAATATATGAAACAGAGTGGTAGGAGATGTCTGCATTGGGAAATTGGAGTGACTCCAAAAGGCTCAAAAAACATCCTTCTACTATTTGATAATTATGAAAACTTTAAAACAAAGAGGCATCAGTAACATGCTGGCTACTAGCAAAGCGTTTCACTGTAATAGTCTACGGAAATCGGCGTCTTCATCAGGGGATTGTGCCTCGGAATGGCACCTCGCACTGTGCTTGTGGTGCTGAAGTTTAAAGCTCTGCTGCCATCTGCAGGGGTCTGTCCTTCCTGTCACTGCAAACTGTCTCTGGAAGCTTCCCCATCGGAATCACTCTGCAATCGGTATGCCAGACTGCATCACCCTGCTCTTTTGTTTATGCCACCCTCACCTGGACCCCAAAAAGCCAAAAAAAATTTCAAGGTTAATCTGTAAAGAAGTCGAGGACAAATTGGGTCTACACTTAGCAATTTATTACAATTGCCTTTTTCTAGATTATGTCATTTCTGTAATCTTGTTTCTAGTGTAGCAAAATATGTCATTACCATTTATGAAAAGTCTGCAAACTGATCAAAAATTAATTTATTTGAACTTATGCTCTATAAAACGAGGTGTGATTTCTTCTTAACGTGGTACAATCCTGCTCTCGGCCAGGTGACCGTCTTCAACAAGTACCAGTACAATGTTTTCTTTAGACCCTACTCTTGCTATTAGCACATTTTAAGAAGCCCTAAATATCTGACACAACACGGACCAGTTTAACTCTTATTCATCTTTGGCTTTTTATATCTTCTCCCTGCATATACAAACCACAGCTCTGGATCACATATTCTACAGATTTATTGCTGGAAAGAAAAATAAATTGTTCAATATAAAGATGAGGATGATTTTCAGACTTGATCCCTCTACATATTACATATCAGTTCTAAGAGCAAAGTAAATGAGATGGAGTGAGCACATTCCTGCATTTGCAGAGACTAAGCAAATTTCTTCTTTTCTTATCACTTGAAAGTGTTGGCTCCTGAGGTACCCTTTTACCAAGCCTGAACAACAGTACTGGAGACAAAGAGATTTATTGCTGATTATTGCTCGTTCTGACTTACCTTTGGCATCTAACAGATTGATTTGTTTCTGATTTGGAGAGTCCAGTTTCACAGTTTCAGGTAATTTTCTGATTCCTCTTTTTTTTTTTTTTTTTTTTTTTTTTTTTTTTTTTTTTTTTTTTTGGCAGGGTTTGTACTACATTCAGTGTGAGATCACTTTGGCAACAGAAATAATTAAATATGTAGGATAGATAAGATTTTTCTTTATGTGAACTAAAGGTAAGGTTAAGTAATCCTCACTTTCAAATTTGTTTTGTTTGGAAACTGCTTTTCTTCTACAAATAAATGATTTCATGAACAGCAGCAACAGCAGCTTGTGCCTGACAAATGTCAGTCTTGAAAGTATTTCAGGTTAAAAAGAGTTAGAAATTAACACTGATATTTCATTTCCAGATTTGTTTTTTGTGATACAATCATTAGGCACTGCAGCCTTGAACCTGCTGCCAAAAGAAAAAGACTAGAATCATAGTAAACCTCATAATGTTTCCACTGTATTGGTAACATGGGCTATAGAGCTCCTAAATGACTGACATAAACCTAAAAGTGTCATTGTTTGTCTCTGAAGCCCGCAACCCTGAGTTGAGTGCACAAGTTTCACTATAAACTGTCACCTGGCACTGTAGTTAAAAGTGAGCATGTGCTCTCCACAACCTGCAGTTCCCTCAGGAACATCCATCTGCTCTGCTGTGGGGTCTTCCATGGACAGCAGTGACTATTGTTCATAGAGCATCTCCTCTGATCTTGGTGTCCCCTGTCTTGTTCCTCACTCTTTTTGTTTCCTTCTCCTCTCTCCGTTTAACATTTCATACTCTTTCTAAAATGTATTTCCAGAGAGGTGCCACCAGTGTGGCTGCTGGGCTCAGCTGTGTCCTGGTGTGGGTCTGCGGAGCAGCTCTCTCCAGCTGGCTGTGTCCAAGGTGGGGCAGCCCCTGACCTCCTCCCACAGGGGCCACCCCTGCAGCCTCTCTCTGCCCTGCTGCCAGCATCTTGCCACCCACATGCAGCATCAAGTGACATTATAAATGACATTAAATTAACTTCAGCTCCTATGCTTTTTGTTCCTGGTCCCTCCCCTCTAGAGATGGGCGAAGGTTATGCAGTGGAGGAGTGACTGCAAGTGGGGCATTGTGTGATAGTGCTGGGGCAAGCAGATAGTGCTGGAAATAGGCTGAAGAAAAAGAATCTTATGATTTGTGCAGTTGTCATAAATGACTGGTTTAGGTTGTTCAAAGAATCACCAGCGAAGGTGTCAGCAAAAGCAGGTTTAATATTAAAGTGAAAGCACAGGAAGGCTTGTTGGCAAGGCCCACTCTACTACCTACTAGGTAGTCCTAGTCCTAAAGGAGAAAAATTGGATTAAAGTCTAAAAAATCAATCAATCTAAAACTAAAATCAACCAAAAATTATCTATGCAGAGCATGAGTATGGAAAAGGGTAAGAAGTGCTGAAGGATGAAAAGGAACAAGGAGACCAACCCATTGAGTCACATTGAGGTTCAGGGTAAACCTCCTTGCTAAACTTTGCCCTTGAACTTGACCAGTGGTTCAGGCATGAAGATTTTAACAACACTTCAATCTAACAGCACTCATTTGATAGCTCAATTTAAATAGTTTAGCAAAATATTCATATAAAATTCACTATAGCACAGTAACTCACCTATAGGCCTATGTTACTTACATACCTAAACTACTGAAGAAGCTTAGAAAGCAACATTCACAGCACGTTTGCTACAGCATATTCACACCTGCACACATGCAGAGACCTAAAGGAGTATGTACAAGGTATATGCCTGTGAAAATTCCCCTCAAATTCAGCAAAATACTCACATCAGATGCCTTTGCACCCTCTCCATGGGCAAAGGGTTGAGCCTCTGGGAGTGGGGACTTCAGCCCAGGCTCCATTGTAGCTGTTCGGTGGCAGCACTCTAAGTATAGCAAATCTGAGGTTTTGCTGGTTCTAAGACTTGTCCCACTGAGGATAAGGTTGCTGGTTGCAGCCCACTGCAGTCCAGGAGAGCACAAGGGGTCTCACTCTCAGGACCACTGCTTACAGAGTCCCATGAAAATTGGCTTTAGACACAGCAGTTTTCCATCCTGACCACAATTCACGCTGGTGATGCTCTCTGAAGGTTGGACAACAAAAATGTTATTCCACTTAGGGTGTTATCCAGGCAAAAAAAAAAAAAGTTTCCAAGGCTGTGTGTTAAGAAACAGAAGCTCTATAGCCAGCTCCCGAGTTCCTGGGAGCAGATGGTGTTTCTGATAAGCTCAGAGTTGAGCACAGGTGCTGCTCATCAAGGTGAGCCTAAGGAGCATTTCTGAGCTCATGGTGTGGCCTGAGGAGAAGGGAGGGATGTGTTGCACCCCCACAGCAGTAAAACTGCACTCTGGAGAAAGAGATTTATTACCAATCTTTGCCATAAAATTACTGAACAGTACTTAGCAGTTATTTAAAACAAGAGTGACCAAGTTCTGGAAGGCAGGGAGATATTTTTCCAACACTGTGGCTCACAGCTAGCAACTAACTTTAGTCACAGAGGCAGATACCTAGAACAAGCCAGATATTCTAGGTATGATGGGAGAAAATGAGGAGCATGGCATAATCCTGAGAGGATTTACAGAGGGTGGGATCAGACAATTGCTGGCTGAAGTTTACCTGGAGTTTTAACCACAGACTAAAAATGCACACACTGCTGAGCTGGCCCCTCCACAGCTCTGCACCACACTGCATCAAAGAAGACAGACCTGAGCTGACTCTTCACAACCTCTGAAATAGTGTCTCTGCATCCTCAGCATCATTAATTTGTGGCCCAGATAAATCATCCATACATCATTAACAACTGCACATCTAAGGATGCTCAATTTGTTCCCATATCCAGGCTCCTGTATCCAGAACCTTCATTTTTCTACTCTCTCTCTCTCTGCTGCACAAAATACACACACACACTCTCCTCCATGCCCCAGCTTGAGACTATATTTTCTACTACCATATATAAATTGGCAACTCAAAGGTACTTGTCCAACCTCGTGCACACCTTCTCTTGGACAACACTGAGAATTTAAATTTTGGGATTAGGTAGCTCACTCTTGCTCTGCAGAACTTGCGTAAAGTTTCCATTATGTTCTTTAAAAGCTGTAATGCAATTAAAGCATTTTCCATTTTGAAAATCAGGAGCCAGGGCACCTTCAAAATGTTAAATGATTTGTTTAAATTAAAGCTCTTCTTCTATGCTTGAGTTTAATGCTTTATACCAAAATCAATATGAGCACAATGCAAGTCAGGTCAGAGAATTTAAACAACTGGAGAATCTTAATTCTGCTTTTCGAGACTTCAGACTATTTAGTAATAATTTTCTTCTAAGGAGTAAGTCATATTTTTCCTACTCATATAAGCTACACCAGTTACCCAAGGGAAAACAGATTACTCTCCAATCTCTGCAACTGGAACAAGTCCTGTCTATTTAAGCAGGAATAGCTTGAGCACGTTAGGTGGAGTTCCTAAATTTTCAATTCCTGAAATAAATATCACTCATAAAGTGCAGTGATATTTACATTACTTTCAAATGCAAATGACAATGTTAAAAATTGGTTCCAAATCTGAAATCACTTACCATTTTCTGGTCAACTAAAACAAGCATGCTTTTAAGGAAACTCAGTTGTTTATTCAAATCTGGGTCTGGATTAATGATTTCAGGACAGTTTCCCACACCCAGATAATAATATTCAGATACTCATACCTGATACAAGCTGTAATTTTTCAGCAAGTGTCAAGCCAATTCCACCATCCTCATTCAGAGCAAAACCAAAATGAACACATGGCAGCACTTTATTAATCTCTCCCTGCTGCCTATCTTCTTCCATCAGGGTGGCCCTGCTTCACGTCACTGTGTGGTTTAACTTGCTGTACATGTAGGATGTCCATTATTTTTTCTACATGCCAAGATTACTGTAAATATACTGCAGTAAATTTAAAAAGGAACTCAATTTGTGCTACTTTTTGTGTTGCAGACGTGGTATCTCAGCAACAGTCATGCCTGCTTTTCCCTCTGCAGATGCTTTGCTGACTCACCTACTCATTGATACAGCAGCTTTATTCGGCTGTGCAGCACTAGTGCATACATAAATACAGCATTTACTTCTCCTTCTGTGGAGCACTGAACTATGCAACTTCCAGAGGATGAAATATGGGTGTGTTTGCCTTTTGCTGGGCATGTGCTGCTATGGGCCCGAGGGGCAGAATTAAGGTAACAGCAAGCCAATGTGTGCAAACTGTCAAGTCAATAACCTATGAAGAAATTTTTGGTGTTGTTTCACTTCTGGCAGCTGATGTTCTATACTTTTCTCCATAAACAAGCAAATTTCCCATGAATTCTTTAAAGGTCATGCCATGCCAAGCACCAATAACCATATAAGCTGTTATTTGAAAAAGAGTTACTGGCAGTAAAACACTGTAAGAAAACCTACATGGATTTTAGTAAAGATGTATAGATTTTAAGCTGTAAGTTGGGAAAATAAGAGCTGTCTCAAGCTTTAAAAAATACTACTTTTTTGAGTGCATTTTTAAAATTAAATCAGTCACTAAAAGAGAAGATATAGCTCTGCCAAACAGACAACATGAAAACACAAGAACAGTGAATGTTACACAATACAAATGCAAAACAGTAAGTAGCATGCATATCTTATTTTAATTTTCACTTTTCTTTTAGGTTTCTTCTGCTTTTCACTGTTTGTATTGCTCCTGCTACTTGCAATTCTTCATTGCTTCTGGTAATCTCAACAACTCTTTTCATGACTTAATAGTCTGTTCAGTCAATGGAAAAAATCAAATCAAAACAAAACAAACCCCAATTGATTGAATCAACTGCAGAACTTTTTTTCAGAATACACTGAACTGAAAAAAGAAATAGTAGATTTAAGAGGTTAAATATAACTAATTAAACACTTCCTTATCTTTTAGTTATGTTCATTTGTAAATTTGACTTATTAGGTATATTGTCTTTATTCATCAGATGGCATTTACCAATTCCCATACCACAACCATTAATACCATACATTCTAATGCAGCTGTCAGCTTCTCTCTCTCTGACCTCAGTTTTTCTCTCTTATAAAGGATGATGAAAATGTCTGGAATATCTTCTCATCCCCTGAAGAAATGTAAGAATTGCTCTCCTAAACAGCAAACTAAACTTTCCAATGGCATCACTTATTTGGGTGAGATTGCCCTGGACAACCATACCCAGGAGACTGCTGGAGTTCTCATTTCTGTCTTTGTGGGTTTTGCACACAAAGGGGCAGGAGAAGTATGATATGCATAAAAAAGAATTGAAATTCCAAAAAGGAAATCACAAGAGTGCAGCAACAACAACAACGAAAACCCCTAAATACTGCAAGGTGCTACTTTGGGGAATTAATTCTTAAAAATAGTGAATTGAATTGTGGAGTGCCAGACCAGATTTGAGCCAGTGCTGGAGAACACCTACCTGGGGCCAATATTGGGCAAGCTGTGTTATAAAGAGGTCTATCCAGAGCTGAATAAATGAGTAACAGATGTAGTGAATGTACCGGATTTATCTCTAGATCCAGGAGAATCAGATCCTGTATGTCAGTTCTTCATACACTACTGTTTTAAGTTCCTTATAATACTCCTATAAAGAGCACAAGAATTAAGGATTTCGACAAATATCTGAGGAGTTGTGTGTAAATGATTGATTGAAAATCCTAACCCTTATGGCAGTAAAAATTTTGTCATATAATTCTGTAAATGCAGCTAAATACTTTCCTAAAAGGGCTACAGAGATCATAACCAAAAAAACCTCTTCTCTCTATGAGCGTGTCATTTTCTGTGGTGGCTTACATATTTACTATTCTGGGTACAGATGGCAGGCCTATGATGAATTTTGGAATTCAGCCAATATCCCACTATTCTGCCCGTTAAAGTTGGCTGTTGTGTGAGACAATTCTCAGAGGCTAGGCTTTTAGACTAAGAGAAAAAGAAAGTGCTCCCTGGAGAAAATGGGTATTGGACAGTGTCACTTCAGTTTTGCCCAAGTGCAGTTTGAGATAGCTGCTCTTCATCCAAGAATTGATCCTTTTCAGGCATTATGGAATCTCTGCAGTAAGACCGGCTCTGTCGCTGGAATCAGAAGGTGGATCTCATCAACAAAAAAAAACAGTGCATTGCTACATGTTCAGGAGAAAAACACACAACATCTGTACTTACAGTAAGAAATTGCTCCCAGAGTCATGGAATAAATAATAAGCCAATTAAAAGAAGTGAAATTATGTATTTGTGTGGAACTTGGCAACATGCCTAGCTCTGCTGTACACACGTGAGATTCATGAACAGCTCTTTCATCAAACTGACATTTTCCCCCCAAATGACAAGAAGAGACAGTTAATATGCCAGTTGAGATGTCAGAAGAGCAGATTTTGATCAAGAATTAAAAAACGCCATTCATCTACTCTACAGCAGGTCTGATAGCACTCTCTGATATTTTTTCTGCCATAATTTCCAAAGTGAAGTAATCAATAACTAAATCAAGTAATCAATCTCTCCAAATCCTATTATGCACGAAGAAAACTTATTTTCAGTTACTGGACACTACAGAAGTCTAGAAAATTAAATGAAGGGAGAAGGCTGTACTCAACTGAAACTGCTGAAACTTCAGGGGAAATCCAGGTCAGCAAAATTCAATTACAAGAGCTGTGTAAGCAATTGGAAAAAACCACACTAATATTCATTAGAGGAAAAAAGGGCTTACTTTAACTTTCAAAAATAAATTTAAATTTGAAAGCTTAAATAGTGACAAAATATATGTTTGAATGTGATTATTCACACTTTAAATTCTAAATGGGAAATGTGTGGGTAAGCAGCACAAGTGACAATTACAATGCAGAAACCATACTACTTAGGCACTGAATTAATGCTATAATTTGAATCATGAATATCCACAACAAATTGTTCATAAAATATTCACAGGAAAACGTTTACCAAATAAATTTACAAACTCAGGCAATAAAGTTATTGTGAGGATTTTTCTGAGCATTTTGTCAACAGAAGAAAGAAACTAATGTACTGAATAAATTACCCTCCAGAAATAGCCTCTTATTTTGTGATTACTGAGTAGATTGGCAAAAGTAACAAAAACTTCAGTGAAACTGAGTATTAACATTTCATTGTACAATATATTTAAATGGGAGAATTTAAGGATTTTTAAATTGCTGTAACTTGCACGTCTATCTCATTTTACACAGTTGATTTGGATGTACTATTACCACAATGGGGAAGCCTTGCTCTAAATAATGTTCTAGAGAGAGAAGAATTGTATATCCTGTAAGGAAGGGGATATTTTTCTGTTTTGAAAACCACTTGAATGCTATTATCCCTATTGGAATGGGTTTTCTCACATGTCAGTTGAGGTAAGATATTGTGAAATCTAAATGTCAGTCACCCTATCAGAAACTGGTAGAATCAGAAGCAGATAACAGACTTCAGACCAAAGCAAACTAAAGCATTTAATTTTGTGAAGATATTTACTGGCAGCTCCATTTTATTATGCAGAGCATAACTTAAAAGGTTTTGGTGTAATACCAAAAGATTTGGGGGCTGAGTTTAAGTAGGCTGTTACTTTTCTTCAATTTACATTATCTTATAAATATTTATTCTCAAACCAAACAGTGTTTGGTATCCGTTTCCCATATGTCTGGTGTATCATGCACATATCCAACATACACAGATGCTAAAAATAAACATTGCTATCTGATAGACTCTGGAACACTTTAAACTGGAGTGTTGTCCATCAACACTGAGATCTTAGTATTGCTTAGGTACAAAACACAACTTTAGATTGCTGTTAGAAATGGGACATATTTGGCTGAAAATAACGTCTTCTGGAACCAATGCAAAGAGGAATCTGAATCCTATTGTAGCAAACACACTTTGAGTTATAGCTGTAGAAATGTGTTGCTAAATACCATGGAAAGAGTCAGGATCAAAACCAGAGCAGATTTAATGGGCTATTTTTTCTGTTTGTAGAAAGATCAGTGATTTTACTGCCTGTAAAAATTACAACAAGGTTTCACTCAGAAAAGAACATTTTAAGCTCTCTTGCACAGCTTCATTCCTATGAACAGCTGTTTTAATTCCAGGAGATTAAAAGGATTACATTTGGGAGTTTAAGTGTAACCACAGCATACATTTTTTTCTCCCTTTGGGGCATTCAGTGTTGCACTCCTGTGAATGAGTCGTATTTCAGGTTCTAATAATATATCTCAAGCCTAACCTGTAGTACCTTACTTGAATCAGGTTTGGGGATTTCACAGAGCTTTTCACATTCCTGTAAACAGCTTCTCCTGCTACTCCTCTCATGTAACATAACCCTGAGCTTGCAGCCAAAATGTAGTGTTGATGGTGGGTTTCCACAAGCCAGGTCTATCAGTTACCCCTAACTTTATACTTCTACTCCACTGTCCTATGCCCTCATGCCATTTTACCTCAAGTGATAATTTACAAATGTGATAAATTACATCTAAATATCTTAGGAACTCTAATTACCAACACTCCTATGTGCATTTGAGAGATGGATCTGTACAAGCTAGTGAAGGCAAAGTATGGGACAATGAAGAACCATTGATATTTAGAAGCTGAGGCCTTTGAGCCAGTTTTGGACTGCTTACAGCTAAAAAAAATTAAATTTGAATCTTTATATTAAGATGATCATGCATTTTCCTAAAACACATAAGATTCTTAACTCCTTTTGGCTAAACCCAATAGAAAATTTTCTCCAAGTTTGTCATGTGCAAGAAGAACAATAAAGTATATAGCAAATGGAAGCTCAAAAGTCAACTGAAAATAATTATAGACACATTATCTCCTTGTGTGAATATTCTCTCTGAGTTTATTTCTTTCAATTTAAATTGATTATGGAGAGACAATACAACTGAATTTAATCATTACAATCCCATAACACAATGATGCAAAAGGTAATAGCTATAGATTAAAAACATCTGAAAAGATGTTCTAGAAGACAACTATGTAATGGAAGTACACATCCTGTACCAAGACAGAGGACTGGAAAGGAAAGCAAAAGACTGTGCTGTCAAGTGGCTTGAGATTAGAGTCAAAACAAATAAGATTGATTGGGACACAAACTGCCAGCAGGACAAGGCAGCAGCAAAATCATGGAAGGAACAAATGTGGCCTATTGATGTTCACATATTAACTTTCAATACAGGTAGAGAGTTAAAAAAAAATAAACTCTTATCATAGGAAATAACTCCTATCATATAGTTACTGACTAAAATGAGCCCACACAACTCTGGTCTGTAATTCAGACAGAGGCTTGAGAAGAATAGAAAGCATTATAATGAATCAAACAGTTACCTAAGCATCCTCCTAGGATTTAAGTGCTTTCATTGTGCAGATGGTTTGACAGTTCTACATTCATGAGTCTTTGTGGTATTTACTGTCTGGTTACCTTGGTACCTACTGCAGAACCATCCTAAGCCTGTCCTAAACCACTGGCTACCTAAAGAACATCAGCATTCCTGACACCATTTTATTTCCTGCTCACATATCCCTGAGCACAGTGAGACTTTAATTGCCCTGATCAGCTTCACCTGGGACCTCCTTCCAAGTCTTCCACTCAAGGGCCCAGGAGCCTCCCTGAAGCTCAGACCAACACTTCAGTCTCTGGTTAAGCTGTATGGAGAGTGTGTCCCTCCCCAGTGCTGCCACAGCTGTGCCTCTACTTGGCCATGAACCCGATTCATCCTGGCCTGTGGAGCAGTTTCACCATTTGACCTTGAATCTCCCTCATCACTGTGAACTTCCCTTTTGATCACTGGGCTGTATCTGCCTATTCCAACACTGCCTGTACAATTTTCCTTAAAGATATAAAACAGGCAAATTTAGGCAACACCTATTTTGCCCATTAATATCAAATAAAAATGCTTTCTTTTAATTTCCATTGTTTGGTCTCCCACTCTTATATCCATCACCTCATGTAAAAGGACAAGCATTCGTTGAAGATGTAGAATGATATTACTGTTTAATGAACTTCTGATTGTGCTTTGAGTTGTAACTATTTTCCTGGGTTGTCCTGGTCAAGGATGATGTCAATTGCTTTAAAGCTTTAATGAAATTCAGAATAGTTGTTATGAATGACTATATGCACTACAAGTGAAGGGGAAAAGGAAAGGTTGCAGTTTTTGGTACTTTTACTTTTTATTTTTAACTATTCAAGCTAGTCAAAAAGGCAGACTAAAAGTTACTACCTTTCTCTGAAGAAAAAAAAAAAAAAAAAAAAAAAAGTTATCACTCATATAATCGCCTGAGCCTGTGCAGTGCCTAGTGAAGAAGAATTCAGACCATGAGAGAAAAACATTCTGAAATAGGAATGGGAATTAGAGCCTTCCACCTTCTCATAGAAAAGCTTCTCATGTTCAAACAACCCATTTTTCCTTGCTGAAAGGATACATCTTTTTTCCTGCTGTGGTAAAAGGAAAAAAGGAAGGCATGGTTGCCATGCACTTGCAGGCACATGAATGCAGGATTTTCCACTGACAGGTCATCTGTGCTGTTGCTGAATGGGGCACAGACCCTGTGGTCATGCCATAAACACTGCATTCCTCTGTGATCCTACTGGGTGCTGTCTCATGGGAATTATGTCCTTTGTTATCAATACAGGCTGTTCTTGTAACCCTTGTTTGGCTGCTTCTTCCAGTGATTTCCCACACCTGCACATTTCCATCCCCACAGCATTCCTGGAGATCTTTGTATTTCATTCCACAAAGACTGGCCCAGCTGGATTGCTGTGGATGTAGTTTGGGGAAAGAGGCAGTGTTCTAAAAGGGATGTTCTGCTGCATCCCTGGGAGGCTCTGCATACATGAAGTTTTCCACATTCCCAAAGTGGTTTTGGTTCAGAAGCCTTAGCTTCACACTTCTTGGGTAGCACCCCAGAAATACAAACTTGCAGGGGAGCCTCAAAATGTGCCTGGAGCTCTGTTCTGCCACTACAGCTTCCAGACTAGGACTGCCTGAGGGAGATTGAGCACTTATCAGCATATGGGTTCAGGGCAATTCCCACATTGGTTTGTCATGCTGCTTTCCCTACTGGAATATTCTCTTGCTCTGTAGGTGTTTTCTTCAGCAAGATGGTGTCTCTGAAGATGATGGTGCTGCATTATCTGGTATCTCTTCTGGAGAGAGTCAAGGATGAGGAGAGGATGCAGGCATAGCATATGTTTGTGTGTGTGACAATTAGTGAGGTGAACTGGGCCTGTTCAGTGGTAGCCTTGTGAAGCCACACCTAGGCTGACAGGTAGTCCTGCAGCCCTGTCTGTGGGGCTGTGCATGTCCCTAGAGCTGGAGAGAGACCCCCACTTGCATGAGGGAAATGTTACACTGTGCTATGGGGCAGTGAGTAGAGATGTGATCCCACTGAACAGATTGAAATTGGGACAAGGTGCATTCATGGTCACAGCAAGGGGGTGTTAAAGTCCTCAGGACAGAAATGTTTTCAGACAAGGCTGCCTGGTACTGCTGTCCCTGTACATTCCAGCTGATGGCTGGACACCAGGTCTGGTAGAATCAGTGACTGCCTGGGCTGCTGACCACATCCTGGGCTGCTGGTATCTCAGGAGAGTTGTCCTGGGGCAACTGGGTGGTCACATCCTTGGGCTGAACCTTGGCTCTGTCTCTGTGACCAGTTTTGGGCCTGTCCTGTAAAAAAAGGATCACACCAACTCCACACAGACCTGGACTTGACTGCATCTTGGCAGGGAAGTGGCTCCTGCTCCAGTGGAATCAAAAGGAGAAACATCAGTCTCTTAACATAAATTTGGTCTAATTTTTTTCTTGGCACAGATTACTTGGTTTTCCTAAAAAGAAAACTTCTTAACTACTGTAGCAATTTCAGCAATACACAGATGATCACAACTTTATTAATTTCTCAGCCATTGCCAACAACATTTCAGAACTCTTACTGAAATCATCATTCCTCCTCCAAGGGTAAGTATCTGAATCACCTGAGACTGACTTTTTCATCCTCATGTGGAACACCATAATCCCACCTGAAATTCCTCTCAAAAATAGTGATAGGATGTTACTCCTCACCCACTGGCTTTGCAGTATTATTTCCTCTGTTTTGTTTTGCAAGGGCTCAGTAATCAAAACTGGCAACATTTTTTTCTAGACCTGCATTTTTTAACAGAATTTTAGAAGGACTACTCCTTTCATGATGTGTTGATAGCAACACTTGATTGCTCAGAGTAGCTCAAACAACACATCAGACGCTGAACCCGTCTTGCAGTGTCTGAAGAACTGAAGAAATGCCTCTTCTAAAGCAGGAGATTGCTGTGTTCAGGGGCATATGCACTGCCACTGTGGGTAAGGAAAAAATATTCAATGGAATTAAAACTTCTCTCAAGAGCTGATTGATTCTTCATCATGTAGTATAAACACAGACAGGCCCTTGAGCAAATTCTTTCAGGTTAAGACTTTTTTGTGCCTCCTTTAACAAAATAAAAGAATTTTAAAAAATATTTCAATTTCAATGTAAATTTTACTCTGAGATTCAAATTAATTTCCCATTGTTCTTTTACAGAAGTGTATTTCTGTGAGAAAAATTTCAAGGTTTCTAGTCTTACAAAGTAAGAACAGGAAAAGTATTTCCTTTTTTTCAGACTTCTAAAAACAAGTATTAAATACCTTGGTTATTAATATATTTAACTGTCTATTCTATAAATCAAAATAGCAGCCTATTTTGTTTCCAGATCTCTTACAGGCTTGTCTTGGCCAAGAGAATATAATCTTAAAAGTGTGATTGCAGGCAAGGGCATAAAATAATCACTCCAGGAGTTGTAACACTCTTGCAGCTCTCTTATGAGATCAGAAGAGAATAGCTTTGCTACTTTCTTGACAAAAAAAATTCCTCTCTGAACACGTGTCTGAACTCTGGTAGCATTATCTGGTCCACCTCTGATCCTGTGTGTCGCTTAATCATTTCTGTGTTACCAAAAATGGCTTGTGGCTAAACAAGAACCCTCAGCTGTCCCCTGCCGGCCAGAACTGTACAAGGAAAACTGCAATAGGAAGTACCAGTCCTTTCCTGGAAGAAGATTTGTCTTGTCCACCTTTCTTGTGATGAAGTCAGTTTTGGAAGCTCAAATGTTAGGCTGGAGTAGGAGGACTCTGTCCAAGACCTCTTTGTGCTCAAGGCTGTGAAGACCATAAAATGACTTTTTAAAGTTTGGAGCTGGTCTCTTCAGCCAACTGACTAAACCCATGCTGATGTCAGTGGTATACTTAAGAGACATCCCTGTGACTGAATGGAGGGGGCTAAGAAGTCAGACCGTTGATAGTGTGTTTGGCTGGAAGTGAGTACTGGAAAAGAGAAACAGAAACTCTTTTTAAAATGAAGCTTTTTATTCAATTGTTAAATAGAAAGAGGCAATAACTTAACTGTGCAGACAAAAGGAGGAGCACCAGATATATGGAATTTGTACATTAATATGGCTTGGGGAATAAACTTTTTCAGGAAGATGAAAACTTTGATTCTTGATAGAATTAAATTTCATACTGATCCAAGCCAAGATAGGAACAAAGTAGGAAACACATAATTTCAATATTCACAGAATAAGTTCTTCTTCATTAAGTCAGTTGTGGATGCTAGATCTTCTTTGGGTCCTCACTGTAAATGAAATGAGAGAATACCTTAGCTTTCAAAGGTCTCTAAACAAACTGTAGCATCTGTAAAATATGTACATGATAAATCACATTTTATCTGGCAGCTAAGATTGCTTTGTATTTGTGGACACATCAAAGTGGCACAGGGAGTTTTTTTATTTTTCTTGCCTTCCATAGCAACAGTGAACAGAAATAGATACTACAAAGAGACAATGCAAAGAGAAAATTGCTGGTTTGATTTGGGTATATGGTCAAGTTAGTGCATTTCAGTGGATTCATGCAAACCCTGTGTGCTTGTTCTTGTCCCATGGCAGATACAGGGCTGCATGACACAGCCAAGCTTCCTTTCCCACCAACACAAGCTGCACTGCTGTGCATTTGCTGTGGGCTGCAGTCACACACACAGGAATTCCTTTATTCCAGCTGCTACATGCTAACTCAAAAGCCTGTGGTCACTTAATTGTTTAGTTGTGGCCTTAGTTCTTAATTAAATGGGACTGAAGAAAACGTGTTCTAGCTGGAAAGGTTCCAGGAATCCTGACCATGGAAATGCTGCCTCTCCTCTTGTCATGGAGCTGCATAACCTAATTTGCTGAAGATCTGTTTCACCCTCTGAACTGTGTGATTAAAAACAGCACCTCTTCCAGGGGAATGAGAGATTCGAATGCTGCATTATGATTTATTCTCTTTCTACTGTGCTAGTAACACTAGCAGTGTCATTAAATTGATTGCCCTTATTGGCACATGCTTTGGAATGGCACATATCTGAGAGGGAAGATGAACAGTGAATCACCTGGGTAACACCACTTATCCTGAGTGTGGCCCCATCTGCATGAATGAATAAATGGGGTCAGGGTTGAACTGATCCCTTATGTCAAAAGCAAGGAAGAAAGTGCTGACCCTCATGGAGAGCAGTTCTTCTATGTTCTTCCTGGGTGAATAGAAAGGTTGATTTGCCATGGGCTGTTTTCCTTGCCATTCTCCTTGTTCTCAGACTTACCAGCAGTAAAGATGGCCTGGAAACCAGAAGCTGTATGGGCACCATCTGTGATGAACTCTACAAGCATAAGGTTACTAGAAGCAACTATGCCATTGGGTATCTTTGATCCACAGGTCTTGTCCATTAGAACTGGAGAAGACTTGCTGGCTCCATCATAAACTTTAACATAGTCACCCTGACAGCTTCTAGTTTTCTGCAGATGAAAGGCTTGAAAGTACAGGGAAACCTGGAAGAGAAGAGAAAATCAGCTTTTAATATGTAAGTATACTTCTTTCATGGAATGTCCTTTAAAACAGACAGAATCTAAACTGTAGGCAAGCACAGGCTCACAGACTTAGAACTGCTTACCCAGCTTTGCCTCTCTTTCCCTGAAGTTGCAGGGTTCAGGTCTAATCACTGAATGCTCCCATGCTCAGGGAGCTTTGTCTTGATTTTGCAAACCTGAAGACCAACATGTGAAGGTTTTTCAAAATCACAACTCTGCATTGTCTTTGCCTATACCTGGCTTAATTACATAAGAAGTAGAGAGTAGTCTGAAATTTTTCTCATAAAGATCTCATCTGGCAACTTGTACAAAGCACAAGATGCTTAAAAAAAGAAGTCCAGCCATATTTCAATGAACCACTGTTAACCTGTGATTACCTTTCTGGATCGGGTTCGGATGAGCCAGACACAGTTGGTGTTATCTGAGTAATTCCTTGGGAAGTTGGCAGATCTCAGTGACCCAGAAGGTCCATCAAGAATAGTGCTGCAGCGACCTGAGGAAAAAATACTTGCTTCAGAATTGCAGAAGTTTTCAGTCATTCACAGCTACAATCTCTTCAGAATGGACTGGTCTCTGTTTCCTGATCTGTCAGCATTCATTTCAGAGTACTGGTACATCTTAATTAAAAGGAAGAATCATATTGTCCTAATTTTCACATAATGCATCAAAGAGGAAAGTAAAGTAGTGCTCTGAAAAGCGTTCAGTTTTTATTGATTAGCTCTGTCTTGAGCAAAAGGGATCTCTTTCTGCAACTCTTTATAGAGTGTGAGAGGTTTCAATTCACTGCAGTTGATGGCACTGTTTTCCACTGAGAAGGGGAAGTTAAGTCACGTCAGAAGAGTCAAGCACAAATATGATGCCTCTGCAATGCCTAAATTCTAAGCTTAGGAGCACTTGGGGTGCAAGAGCTAATACTTTCATCATTTTTTCCCCTCTGATTGAATAAATTTCTGTGATTGTATATAAAAATTTCTTCCAGCAGAGGTTACATATAAAGAGTTTAAACATAAAAACTTAGAACGACAAAGTTGAAAACTGGACAAGGCAACATGAAACTGTTCAAGGTCAAAGGAGCATACAACTGTTTTGTTTTGGCTCAGGTCTTAAATACCAGCTGCCATGAGGAGTGGTGAAGTCTGGCTCTTTTGGGATTTATAGTGTTCTGCTGAACTCTAAGAAACCAAATTACTCCACTGGAGCTTAAAATGTGATATTCAGTTAGTCCAGTTGCATAGCAGACACTTATGCTAATAGCAAGTGTGTTTCATTTAATTAAGAGGCAGCTTCCACTTTCTCACTAATCACAATGTGTCTCCAGCTTCACCTTTGCATTCCCCCCCAGAGTAACCCTGGTGGGTACCAGGAATTCATGAGAATAGTCTCACAGTCTGATGAAAAACTGCTGTTTCTGCAACGTGCCCGAATCTGAGTTGAAGATAACAGGGTGGCTTTGGGATACTTACTGCAGTTGTAAAGTTTGTTGATTTTGGCCACATCCAAGTTGCTCATCCCTTGTCTCTGTCCAATATGTACTGATCCATCAGGAATTGGTACAATAGTTGCTTTCCCAGTGGTATTGGTGAATGTGTATCTGAAAAGACCCATAGAAACAAAGTCCTCTAAGCACCATAACTTCTTTCAGGATTCAGTAGGACGCTTTGGAGGGAGAACAAAAATTGTACACAAGCTGTTGCTGGGACAAGTAGTGCTGTTTAAACAGGTCTCATTGAAAGGTCCACCAGTAAGCAGAGTCAATGTCCAGATGCCCTCTGCTCCCAAGCCCAGCAGTGGAAGGTTCCCTATGGGACAACTAAGGGATAAGTGTCTCCCAGTCCTAGGGAGCAGCTTGTCTGAACTGACCCATGGTGTTTTTCTCAGAAGGGGAACCAGGGAAACTGGTAGTTAGGAGAGAGTTATTATGATAGAAACTAATTCTAATGTAAGATTTGTGTTCCTAAATTAGTAATGCCATGCTGCTACTTACGGCCCATAGTGCATTACTGAGGTATAGTCATATGGAAGATCCAGGTTATTGGAGTTTTCAAATTTCTTGAAGTCTGGTCTGTCAGCTGTAATATATGATATTGCACTTAGAGTATGCTTCCTACCTACTCCCTTCAGGGGAGAAGGGAGAGCTGGGAGCAGTAGGATGTGCCTACACCACTTCCTACATTGAGGAGTTCAAAGTACTTACCAGGACTGATGTACTCCCACATGATCTTTACGTGTTTATCTCTGTCACTTCGAGAGTGTTCATGCAAAAAGCCCAGAGCATGCTCCAGCTCATGCTGAATTACTCCTTTCCACATGCAACCTCCTTTCATCACAGAGACAGTCTGTCCACCTCCTACTTTCCCATAGTTGGACCAGCAGCTGAGAGAGGTATTGAACAACAACATGGGGGATTTTTATTGGCAGGCAGAAAAAGAGGGAGAACAGAGAACCTTGCCTCACACACCTCTTGTGGGAGTGGAAGGATTCCTCTCTCTCCACTGTGATAGTCAAGAGTGTACAGAGGCAAAAGTGACCATATAAAAGAACAAAGTGTATGATCATTGCTAAATCTTCCTGGAAGACTTTTGTTAGCACAGAGGCCCCTGAATTCTGACTTTACCGTGACTTTAACTCCCTTGAAACAATTTTTTATTTTTTCAAAATGCTAAACAGTATCAGAGCTGGAGATAAGATAGAGATAACACTTTCAAGGTAAGTGTAGAACAATTTTCTCATAAGCTCTAACTCTGAGCTTGATAGATCACAGTGTGATTCAGAGAACAGTTTATTTCATAAGTTGAAATTGGTTTACTTTTGTAAATAGGACCTACAGCATTCAATATATGTTGTGCTGAAGTGTGCACTATACCACACAGAAAACATGAGTGTGACATTCTTTCCCCCTTAATGGTGTTTTTCCATGATTTGTATTATTTCAATGTCTGCAGTGTATCTGATGAGCCCTTGCACTACTAAGGTATCCAAGGAAGATACCTTGGCATAAACAAAAACTTCTCTGAGGTCACACAGAACCAGTGTAGGCAAGGACTGAAAAAATAGAGTAGAAATGACTTGTTAATTTATCATTCAACTCACCCATCAGCAGATCTAATACTGAGGTAGTCACGTTCTGTCTTGCGCTTCACAAAATTAATACAAGTCAGTGCTTCAAATTCTGCCATGGCATCATGAATCCCTTTTACATGGCTCTCCTCTGGGGAAGAAAGGGTTAATTTTAGGGGTCACAAGCAGACATTAGCAGATGCCAGTAAAATTTCACATATTGTAAAAAACAAGGTAAATGAAGGAACATTAGCCTAGGTCCTCTCTTGTTTTTTGCTCAGTACTGAATTTTCTTTAAGTTCTAACAGCCTGGCACAAGATCCTCTTTATCCACATATTTGTCCAAATGCATTCAGGTGCCTCTTTTTTCAACTACTTGTTCTTAATTTTAGTGGTAGATTTTGATATATCTTACGGGACACTTGGACACAATTAGGGGAAGCTCTTCTGCCGATGAAAATCAGACCATTGAAACTCCACTGTAATAGTCATGAAGCTTACAAAGGCAGGTATTCTGGAAGATACCATAAGAAGGAATGGCTATTGTTGTCTCCAAGAGACTGTCCCAAAATGTCTCAATGAAATTTGGTCTATTTCTGGTTCAGGTCCTTGTAACTTAAAATATCTGTGCTTGCACAGAACAAGTAAATCCTTAGAACTGATTTATTTAACTCTGTGTGTGCTCACTCGATGTAAGTTTCTCTCTGAAGAGTATTGGACAAAATCCATTTTAGAAAAAATGATTGCCATTTAAACCCACCATAAGCAGGATCCAACACATAGGGAATGCGGACAATCCCATCACTGGACTGGGGCCAGTTGCAATGGCGACAGTTGATGGCACTGCGACTCCTTCGTGGAACTATGTCACCCTCCTGCAAGAACTGGGAGCTGTCTGGTGAGGGAGAAAGGGTGGAAACATTTCAGCCATAAATTGCTGGACACTTGCTAAGCACACTTGGAAAAACAAGCAGTGGCAATAATAGGAATGATGTTTTGCTCTGGTACCATTTAATCATCCATCATGCAACACTGAATGAATGGCATCAAATATCTCCCCAGGAAGGTGCTGGGCAAAAGCAGGAGATGCCAATAAGGAAACCCAAGAAGGTGGGCAAACCCAAAAGAGGAGTGTTTTCAGCAGAAAACACTTTGCTGTCTCTTTCTACAGACCACTTTACTTCAAGTAAAGTCACTTGAATCACTCTTGGAGGACACAGTGTGAGAAAGACAAGCTGATAGATCGGGGAAAATGTTTGGAATGATCAGGGAAGAGGAAGTCTAGAGCAGTGAGCATGGAACTGACTGCAGCTTATTTACGTGTCTGTGCTGCAAAGCCATCTTGCTGAAAGCAAATGATGCTTCATTCAAAGAAAAAAAGGCAGTTAAGTAACAAAGCACACAAGTATCCACATTTTCTCTTTATGTCCAAACAATGACAAAGATGTTTGGACTAAAAAACTAAAGCTGAAGAAACTGTCAGAGTAATTTCAGTTGCCTTCACGCCTGGGAGCATCTTCAGTACTGACACAGTAATTTTGAGACACTCCAGGGCTTAAGCAGACCACACTGTAATCCCAGTGGTATCTCTTACCTGGTGGTGTGTAAGATGGGAAAATCACTTGCACAGATTGTGGTAAGACATCGTACCTCCCACATCACCCCAAAAAAGCAACAAAGACAGGCCTGTTACAGACAGGAATTTGGTGGTATTACCTTTGTTAACTTTCAGAATTTTGTTAAAAATATCTTCATCCTCCTCATCAGTCTCTGTAGGCAAAGGAGATTCTGTGCAGAAACACAGGAGTATCACTTTCTCATTCCCAGGAAAAATGTGAGTCCTGTTTTTTTTAATCTGCTGATGCATGATTTTTCCAGTGACACATATAAAACTTACAGAGCCTATTTAGGGACTGGAGGTATGTTCACTCCTGCAGATGTTTGTTCAGTGACACAATCCTGAGAACCTCCCAGCTGGGGTTATTTTGGCATTAATCTAGTCCCAAGATACCATTCCCCTTCAATTATTTCATTCTCTCCTTTTTATTTTTCCTAGCCATCATATTTTTAGGCCTGAGATGGCACAGTCTTACTTCTTTATGGATAACTCACACTCAAATCCCCAACATGAGATACCAGAAACGAAATGGACAGAGAGCAGTCCTACTACTTCTTGCTGGACACGATGATCTCTTGAAAAACCCTCAAAATCAATAAAATTGGAACTGCACTCCTGTTCCACGGGTTGGACTGATGTCCCCAGCTAAGCCCAGCATCAGGGACTCACAGGCTTTGCTACCAAAATCAGCCAACCCTGTGCATTATGCAACAAGCCTTGACATCATTAAAAAGCAGAAACACATGACCTCTGTGCTTCTTCTAACCTTTAGAAGTGACTTAATTGAGGACATTACTTAAGCAGCACTATTTTTAGCAAAAGAAGCAGCTGAGGTTTTTAACAGGGCCAAGCAATTAGCCAAAACCAAGAGACTTTGCTTTGCATGAAACATTGTGGTGGGTGCACTCATTTAAAATTCCTCATAAAGGTTAATTTGTGTTAAGTGTGTGTTATTTTCTGGAGTAACTGGGTAGATAAAAATCAGTATTTCCCCTCAAATATGTACTTGCAGCTGGAGTAATACATACCATATATATTCTCTTGTGTGGTAACCTGCAAGAAGGATACATTAGTATTATCTCACAATTTATAATACAATGTTAATGAAATAATGTAACATATAAATTATCAACAGTGTCCAGGCTACCATTGGAAGTATCTTTCACCAAGGCAGCTTTTATATACTGTGCCATGAGTAAAGAAGCACCATGGGGTGGTAGATACTCTTCTTTGGTACCTTGGCAAATGAGGATATCATAAATGCAAATGCAATGGGAATTGTGGAATAAACTCTGATGCACAGTTGAGCAGAGAAGACTTTGCTGCACAGGTGTAGATACAAGTGGAGTACAAGAGTCCTAACCTTACTTTCCACAATGTTGAACCCCAAAGTGATCAGAAGAGTTGAATTAGCTTTCCTTACCTCAGTAGGTTCTGTTGCTGCAAAAAAAAAAAAAAAAAAAAAAAAAAAAAAAAAAAAAAAAAAAAAAAAGACAAGCATTACATTCTGAATGCAACTTCACAGCGTTCAACAGCATGGACCTCCTCAGGCATGGGAATGCCTTTGGCAGATTTTTCTTGGCACTGTTTGAGTGGAGGGGTATGGTGTGCACCAGCTGATGCACAGGCACAGAAATTAAAAAGATATTTAATCAAAAAACTATGAAAATTCTTAGTGGATTGTGCTGAGGAACAGAATCCTGATCATTTACCATCTAAGAATCAGCAAAGCATTTTATAAGCTTCCGTGTGGGAAATTACAAAAGAAACCAGTGAAAAAAATGTTTTTTGTCCCCAGATTTCTCTGCTACAGGTGCAGGCTAACCAGCTCAACAATATCCCATGGTTTCATAGTGTCAAAGAATAAGGTTATAACATGTGATGGAGGCTATAATTTAGCATGCAGAAAATAATCTCAGCTTCAGTGTGTACCTGACAGCAGCTTGGTACCATTCTGAGTCCTAAGGTGCCTTTCTACTGTGATGCCTTCTGATTTTTACCAAATATGCAATTCTAGATACAAACCAGAAGGGAAAATCTGACCTGATATATACATTTCTATCTTCATTATATAGTATCATAGAAGTTATAATATAAAAAAAAACCCCATATTAAAAAGTGGGAAGGCCTTCAGAGGTCATCAGTTTGTCTGCTTTCCCTAAGGCAGAAACAGTTTTATCTGTATTATTCCTGACCACAGTTTGTTTGACCTGTTCTTAAGTATGATGGATATGTTGCAAGCCTATCTGGCAATATCTTCCAGTTGCCTAATAATTGCAGTCTTCCTTGTCAAAGTATGAAACAATTTTGCTTTTCCTAATCAACGCTGAAAGAGAGAACACTCAAGTAAACAGTCATTATTTCCAAGCCCATCTGTGCCCCAAATTTTACTACAATTTTTTTTCAGTAAAAGATGCACCAAACTCTATCACACCTTGCAGCACCATTCCCCTTTCATATTTATTGCTCAAACATAATGAGGACATGTCTTCCTTTTCAAACTCTATCTAGCACCTGCAACAGAATTGCTTTTATTGAGCCAGAAAGATTTCCATCTGTGTTTTCGACTGTTACTTCAGTTACATGGCAATGGAAGTCCACTGTAGTGATGGTGGTTTATTACAGAAAAATTTGGTCAGTTCCCATCAGCTGCATCAGAGAGATCCATGGCACCTAAAAACATTCTGCAGGGAAGAACATTTTTGAGATGGGTAGACCGGATCCAGAATTTATGCACCCAAGAGGCACTAGATTAATTGACTAGTCAAAGTCAGTGGAAATTAGGCTCCAGATTCCTAGTCACATAAAGCCTGCAACTTCTTTTTAAAACCCAAATGAGACACCACAGAAGGCATCTGCCATCTCCTTGATGAAATGAACATCTGGTGTGATAGGGCTTTCAAAATTATACAGCTCACATTTTCCCTACGCTCTAAATACTGAAAGATGTCTCAATAGGCACAAAAAGCAGTAACAATGATAAATTAAAACTCATTGTAAGCATTTGTCCCAATAAACCTGCAACTTTGAGTCTGAGCAACTGACTACCTTGAACTTGAGCAAGCGTGTCCCTTGGTCCCTTCTAAATATACGGAATTTTACAACATCCCTTCTTTCCTGTGTCATAAATGACAGCTCAAAAGCAGAATTTGTCAATTTTCTTTTGTCACTGACTTGCTCTGCCCATGTCAAGCAAAATTTTCCAAGGTGTCTTCTTTTTACACACATTACACCCAGCCTGTTAGTTTCTTGCTGTAGTTAAGTCTGCCTACAGTTTTCTTTCCATTGACCTCTGAAGGTCTGCAATTATCTTCTCGCATTTTGCAAGTTAACAAAAGCTGTTCAGCTAAGCCTGTTCCAAACCAGAACAAAGCAAAGCTTTCTTTGATGCCTGACATCTCTTTCTCATACAGCTGCACTGAGGTAGGCTGAGACAAATGACTAGCAGTCCTATTATAACATTCAACTCAATGAAAAGGTATCAAGATGTCTAATTAAAATTTTATTTTCAAGCCTGTGAAAGCACATCTAAATTAACCTAATAAACCATACTCCAAAAGTCTGTGTAAAGCACATTTTTGTAAAAACACATCTGCGCTCAGGTCAATAACAAGTTATGAAACATAGCCTTATTCAAAATGCCTGTCAGTGCTTTCACATGCTCTAAAAACAAGTCAAAACCAAATATGTAATAAACAGTCAAGAAATAACAGTTGCTTTAAAAACACACCATAAATCCTACTTACTTGTTGTGCTGTTTTCATAGTTCTCCTGCAAAACCAACAGGTAAAAGGCATTATTCTTCCATAGCTGACAAATGCAGCAACAATAGTATCAAAATCAGGATGAATGGAGGAACTAAATCATTATATTGCCTTTATTTATCATTATATAACTAATATTTTCTTCCAGAAAGATTTATCAAAGCGGGCCCTCCCAGCTTCACTGCAGGGAGAACAGGTCAGGTGGAGCACAACCGCAGGGAGCTGCTCTCACCTGAACAGGGAAGGCCAGGGCAGCGTGAAGCAGGAATGCGGTGAGGATGAGCACCGGGGACCTCTTCAGCTCCATTGTGCCGTGGGGACAGAGCCAGCCCGCTCCTCTGCCCGCCCGGCAGCGCTGCCGCTACATATACCGGCAGTGCCTGCCCTGCCCGGCCCGGGGATCCTGCCCCGGCCAATGGGAACCTCAGCAGGAAGACAACTTCTTTTGCTGCCTCAACAGCCAGTTTAGCCCCTGGGCATCTCCCGGTGCTGCGCTATCGCTGTCACCGCGACCTGGAGCATCCCCGGGCCTCCCACGGGGCCGCTCTCTAGAGCTGGCTCAGCCTCATGCCTGTGCTGCCATGCACCCCCCTGCTCCTCGGAGGAGCTTTCCTGAAACGCTCAGTTTGACTGTTACCACATAGAAAGCCCCTGTTCCTGGATAACTCTCCAGAGAACTGGATTGTGAGAGTGACTTTTTTTTTTCTTTTTTTTTTTTTCTTTTTTTTTTTTTTTTTTTTTTTTTATGTCACTGAGATTACAGAAGGCCACGACAGTATTTTGTTACTCAATGAGTTTATGACTGTGTCTTCCCTGAGACAGCTTATGGTTCTATAAGTACAGACTTTTGGTTTTTCCTCTGTGTTTCTTGATGTATCACCACATCAGGAGTGCCTCCTGCGCTCCATTATTTCTGGCAGTCTGACAGTTATAGGTGCCCTTAGGAGTTTTGTGACCAGCAATCAGTGAGGGGGGAAAGAGAGCAGCAGCATAAGAGCAGCACTTACTCGTTTTGAGAATGATTAACAGATCTGCTTTGTTGGAGTGCACTTCTTGTCCAGAAGTGGAGTGCACTTGTCCAGAAGAAGCAGAGAGCAGATCTAGCAAGAAATGCTTGTAGGAGGCAAACAAGCAACTACCGAGCCTCTGACCACAGCCACTTCTCACAGCAAAGCTCTGCTTAGTGAACCATTTGCTCAAGCTGCTGTAGCTGGGAAAGCATCTGGTCTCTGATACACTTTTGGTTTGTGTCAGAGTACATTTTCCATGCAGGGAAAAGAAAACTGAATTATAAAATGCACTGATTCTGTTTTTAGACCATGCTAGTGCTCAGACACCCTCAGAGTAGGTTTTAAACCCACTTATTCCTTATTTCTGTATTGAATAAGATGTTCTAGAAATTCTCCATGTTGGTGAACGAATCAAGAAGCAGCAGAAGGCTTTCCATCGATTTGTCTCCAAATCATACCCAGCCAAGAATAGGAATTAGATGGAAATGAAATCTGAATTGTGTTGGGGGGGGATTACTCTTTATTTTAGTGATGGAAAGTTCACAGTGCACACTGCTGACTACTTTAAGAAAGTCTGGATTGACAAAGTCCAGGGACAAACTTTTATCACCCCCACAGGAGGGCAGTATAGGCGGATATTCCTTTTTCTGTCTGCACACCGGCTGAAGTCTGCCCTAGGTTAGTAAACAGCAGGGTGGCACATGGTCCTTGTGACCACGAATCAAGCAGCCATTGTCAGCATGTTAATCCTATTGTGTGTCCTTTGTGCACATAATTGTTCTCAATAAGCAATGCTAAGTGTCTTTAATATTTGTCTTCCAGAAGGATGAAAATCTTCCTTGCTGAAGCAAGGCTGTGCAGCTCTGGTCTGCAGTGGGAGAATGGTTCTCCATGTTCCTCGCTCAACACAAGGACAAAACGAAAGTCCATGATGCCAGATACCTTGGCATGCCAAAACCATATCAAACCACACTGCACGTGGGGCTTGCACATAATCTGCTTTCACTAGAGTTTAGGAGGAAAAAAGGAAAAATCAGACCACTCTAAGGGAAAAGCAGTCCAGGAGCAAAAGGAAGAATCAGAGGTAGTGGAGGCATAAAACAAACTTAAAAAGCAAGATTGGAAGGTTGGTAACTTCAGCATCTTTGTAGCATGTTATTGGGAAAATACTACTCCTGAATGGCTGGTGACCTAGGAAAGAGTGAGGCAAAAAGGATGCAGCACATTTTATCCTGGGCACATTTCTACGCTGACATACTGAACAGTTCATGAAATAGATTGCTGCATGCCACGTTTTCCATAAGCTAACAAATAGTGCTGGTGGGGGAGGTGACTTTTTGGGATCGAGGACGTAGCAGTAAATGTTGCAGCTGGCAGAGCACGCAGAGTGAGGGGGAGTGCTGGAACTCATGGTTCCTGCCAGTTCTGAAGATCTTATCACCTTGTTCCTGGTGTTTAGATCCAATATTTGGTTATTTTCCAAAGTGTGGTACTCATGGGAGAGGTATTGTCAGCAGACCTGTTTTCACTAATCAGAAAATATTCTAATTTATTGAGATACTGCAAAAAACAGGACATAGTTTTACTAGATACAATAAAGTTGGTACCTCTAGTAGAGAAAATGCCACAGACATTTTGAACCCTCAGGAACCAAAAAAGGACTTCACAAAGAGAAGCTGTGTTTGCATGTGTACAAGAAAAGCATGGTGGAAGTTTTGTCAGTCACGAGTTCTCCTGTCAGTATATCCCAGTTTCTGGTGGACAGTGGGGATTCCACAGGTTTTGAACATGTGAAAAATTATTAGCAGATGTCCAAAACTGACAACAAAACATCAAGAAGTACTTGGACAGTGTCATAGCCTGCAAGCAGCCTCTCAGCAAAAAATAGCACTGCTCCTAAATGACCACTACAAAACTTGGAGTTATGCCTGAGGACATAGACTTGTTTGCAGAAATCTGTAGGCGTAACAAAGAAAATAATATATAGACATACCACTTTAAACAAAATTATTTTCCTTTCTGTTGATATGGGAATTCACTGCTAGTATATATAGTCAAAATCAAAACAGCAGAATGCACGAAAGGTACAACAATTCTGCAGAAATCTTTCAGATTTTGCTCAGTCATATGTCATTTAGTCATATGTGTTATTCTCCTTGGAGTTTTTCACTGTAAACAGCTTCCAAAATATAATGTAAACCATCAAGATTTAATTATAGAAAGAAATTGCACTAATTGCTACTAATTGCTGTGCCATGAAATGCAGGAAAAAAATAATCCCAGGAATTAATAGAAACCTTTATGTTGAACAGCTTGTGGAAGTTAGGTGATAGCTACCATAACTGATTCACAGTAAGATACTAACTAATCTTGAAAGTTTAAAATCATCTGGCTTTACCAAAAACAACCATTGAAGCAATGGTATGGACCACAACACATAACTGAAATTGCTGTGGATTGGCATCACATGAATAAACACCACACAATTACATATGCAGTCTGGGGTTAATGACAAATATGAACCAGGAATGTATTATTTTAAGTAGAATTGCTCATATAATTTCCCAGGAATGCCTGCTTTGTGCAGCATTTCAGTATTTTGGCTTGCTTTCATTTGGAAAAGGAAATCTGGTTTCCACTGAGCTCTGGATTCATGAATTCTGAACCCCCATCCTCTGGCCAGTAGGTCTGCTCCTGTGCAGTGCTTTCAGGTCAGTGCTTTTTGCCTCCTTCTCACTAATTCCAAGTGCCCTAATCACACAGAAATTGCTTCCTTTTCTGTGGTGTCTTTATGATCAGACACTTTCCAGATATAAATCAGTTCTCACACAAGCTTTTTCTGTGCTGGCTTAAAAGACTTCCAGCCCTTTAGTCTAATAATTTCACTCTTCTTGATTTTACAATTCTATTTTCATTCCTTCCAAGTTGCCTGTACCTTTTTGGTAGTGCAGTGATTAGAAGTGGACAATTTCAGTGGAATTCACGCCAGCCAGTACTGCACTTTGCTGGTTGACAGTATTATTGAAGTGCTGGCAGCTCCTGAGGGTTTCACAAGTAATCAGCATGGACTTCAAGTCCCTATATAGAAGACTGATGTGTATTATGAAAGGCAGCTCTAGACAAGTCAAAGTGGAGTTAGAAGCTGTTTCCCAGTGCCCATGACCATAACTGCTGCATTCATAGATTTACTTGTCTTTCCTGTCCTTTTCCGCATTTCTTCTTTGGATCCTACCTCCCAGAGAAGAACTGGAGTTGTTCTGGTTCCTGTTCCACTTTCTGTTTTGCTTTCCATGTTTGCCATTGCTAACACCATCTGGAGCAATGAATCCACATGATTTGTAGGTTCTTTGGCAGAACACTGACACATCCTCCATGATATTAATGACTAGCTCCAGCTGCAGTCATAGCCCTGACTGTTTATTGAAGGGCTCAAACCTAAAATGATGAACATTGGCTTGCAATTGGGTAGTCACTTTTCTATTCAAAGAGCCAAACCTAGAAACTTTGAACTTTAGTCTGTCGTCAGAAGAAGGACAATGAGGAAAAAGATTTTTTTTTGTGATACATTCTTCTTTACAAAAGAAAAATATGGAGTTAAAAAAAATAGTAAAGAAACACATTGGAAGAGTAAAAACGTTGTAACTTCTCAAATAAAAGTGAAAAAAAATGTTGATTTTAATTTCAAAAACAGATTTCAAGGCCAAATTTAGCAAAGTATAATTTAGCAATTAAACTGCTAGCATTTGTAATGATGTGTAATCCAATGGCTATTTGGGCTGAGGGAAGGAGAATGAAACTGATGAAACTGGAACTTTAATTTGGACAATTCTAGTAATGAACTTCTGATTGCCTTGAAAAAAACAAATTCCTTTCTTTTATCAGGAGAAGCCATCTGATTTGTCTGCTGCCCTTAGGTGAAGAAAGGATGGATCAAAGGGTTTACACGATGTTTCCAGCCTGCAGAGCAATGTTATGCTGATTGCAAAGGAATCCAAGTGATGGGGTAAGGTGCAAGCTGTTTGAGCAGTGCCTGGGGTCATTTTTGGTCTCTCTGCCCTCTGAAGGGAGACACCCAGTGCTGCCCCAGCTGGGGAGATCTCCTTGTGGCAGATTATGCAATGCCAGCCAGCTTCCCTGCTTGGTTTGATCTCCTGTAGGCAGAAGTGTCCTTTTGCCTACAGGGAAGCTTCTGCTTACAGTAACCCTGCCATGAAAGTTGCCCTTGTGAGTGCTTGCTTGGCAATTTAACTGAGGCAGAGGAAATGCCTCATGTCTGCCTCTCAGAGGACCTGCCTGTGTGTGCTGTAAGTGGAAAGCACATCTCTGCCTCTGTGGTACACAGATCTGCCTGACAAAGAGTCCAGTGCTGACTGGGCACTGTCCCTCATTCAAATATCACTGCACTGAGTTCTTTCTCCTTTGTCCCTCATCAGAAAGGTTGGCTGTGCTCTCTGACTGTGCTGCTTGTCTCAGTACCTGTCTCGACATCTTTGCTTGCTATTTGCTTCCCGACTGTCCTCTATGCAGGACCTTTTAATATTTCAATGGAGTCTCCAGAAGGCTGTTTCACTCTTACTGTTCTTTTCTAATACCACTTCCCCATTCAGCAGGTTAGCTTATGGATTTGCTTCCTCTTCTGGGAGGATAATGTGTAGCACCTCTCATGTCTCCTGAGCAGGTGAGTTTGGACACTCTGCTACTTCTGACTTTATCTGCATCCACAGAAAAGTACTTTAAGAAAAGTTAGAGCTCAGCTCTTAAAGACCCTGTCTTGTTTTAAGCAAGCTGCTATCCAGGCAGAATCTAGTGGCTAAATATTAACATTGGAAAGGTTACCTAATAATAAACTTGAAAGTTATTAAAACAAAGAATCCACTCGCATGTTCCAGGCATCATTTGCCAAGGAGAGCATTTTTCCCCAAAGAAGCAGCCAGGGATCTCTGCAGCTTTGGCCACGGTGAGTGACACAGCATGTGTTCCCGGGCAGGCAGGACAGCCAGCAGCGTGTCCTGCTGGGTGTCAGCTGTGAGCCTGTAACCCAAGCCTGGGGGCCCCAGACAGCCACACCGAGGGGCATGCTCTGGCCTGGAGGGGCTGAGGGGCCAGACAGGACAGCAGGGTCTGCCACAGCTGGGACACAGCAGAGCTGGGGATAGCAGGGTGATGCCCTGGGAAGGCTGACCTGAAACAGAGACGGGACAGAGCTGGAGAACAAAGTAGATATTTATCGAAAGGCCTTTAGACAGGGCAAGAGTCTGACCAGGGCTACACCCAAGGTGGACTTAGAATGGTCACAAAATGGACAACCAGTCACGAGGTCTTACGCTTTTATAAGTTTTGGTGCATTTGCATATTGGGTTTTAATTGTCCAGTTACAGCTTTGGGTTGTGAGGTCTCATCCTTCTTGTTTTCTCTCTTCAGCCCACCATTGTTTATGCTTTTGGGCCTGAAATTGTACTCATAGTCCTTGGTCTTCAGCAGGAAAAAGATTTGTTTTGTCTACCTACTCTGTGAAGAGAGTTTACCAACACTTAATACGAGGCTCAGAACTACACCCCTAGGCAGCACAGAATCTGAAAAACATGAAAGCAAAAACTTATCAAGGGAGAGTGACTGGACAAGCAGGTTTGATGCAAGGGATGCTGCAAGGAGCTGCAGCAGTTAGGGGAGGAAGAGTGGGAGGCCGAAGGCTTTCCTGCTTTGTGTTCTCAAACAGTGACTGGGGTAGTTTGCACAGCCTGGGCTAACCACCCTGTCACCTCACATTGCTGTGGTTTAGTTTTTACAAGGAAATAATTCAGGTTTTAAAAAATCTACCACCGTGACTCATGATTTAACCCTTTAACAGGAAAACCACCCTTAATCCCCCCTCAGTTTCTGAGGGATACCCGTTCCTGCCTCTTTCTTTATGCCACACTAGGGCTCCTGTTAAAAGCACACACTAAAGAATGCACCATCAGGGATTTACCCTTCCAGCAATTCCATCTGGAAAGGAATTTTTTTCCCCTATTTTGCAGCAGGAGGAGCCAAAAGTGTACATTTATGTCTGTACCTCTCTCTCCCCTGATTTCACCCTCTCTCCACACCTGATTTTATTTGGGTCACCAGGATTTTCAGGATTTTTTACCATAGGGTATGGAAGGATCCTGGAGCATGAGGATGCCAGTCTGTAGCTTTCACCATTCCTGTGGGGAAGAGTGGACCTAACAGGGAACAGAGGACGGCTGCTACCCAACCCATGAATTATCTATCCATGATGCTTCCCGAGGGAGCTGTGGCTACATTAACCTTGGCTTACAGCTGTGATTACATTAAAGGAAAAGCTTCCACAGGGGCCTTTCTTTTCCACTCATCTGCAGCAACTATCCCATTAGTTAGTGAACACATTAAAGGAACATTGACACATTACCTACAATTACAGTTTCTGAAGGCCTTACCAGGGTTCCTTCCCTCTGTTGCTCAGTGAACACATCCCTCTCTCCAGAGTAAGTGCAGTTGAAATAAATTAGAGAGGCTGCCTTGAGATCTTCTGCTAAAGAGAAAAACCTATCTAAGTTTTCATATATAATTTATTTTAGATTTATCTAACTAGCTGATAGAAACATGCATGGCCAAAATTTAATGTTAGAGCCTTTGAGTCTAGCCTTTTGGCTTTAGATTAATCTTTGCTAATAGTTTCAATTCTCCTCAGTGAACTCAGATTTTGCTCTCAGTTCACAGGTCTGCATGCAGAAAAACCATTTATTTGTACTGGAAGATTCGAGCTGCAACTCTGTTTTTTTTACAGGGATGGTTCTGTTGTAAATTTGCACATGATGCAGTATGAGTTCAGCAAAAAATCAAGGTCAAGGCACTCTGAGAAGTCTTCTATTTAGAGGTCTGCTTCCATTCTTTGCACATGTATTTGCCTTCTATCTCTGATAAGAATGTCATAAACAGATTCTGTGTGGACATCTGTATTCCTCTGTTAAATAAGTAAATTCTTTTTGTAGAAAATTGAAGTAGTGAATGATGTGAAATATTCAAAGTGGTTAGTCTCTGCAAATGAGAGAAGGGTGGAGTATTTATTACTTTCTTTATTCTGATAATCTCTTCTGATCTTGAAGAGAGAGAGTATCCCGTGTGACACTCGTTTTGGACCATCATAAAAAGGAGAAGAGAATGTAGAGCTCGTCTCTCCAAGAATTTATGAGGGCCATAGAGGCAGTCTTTGTGGCCTGCCATTAAATGAATTATGGCTCTAGCCTCAGACCATTGCAATTCTGATATCTTATGATCTGTTGAAAGAACAAGGACTAAGGTGCTGCTTGGTGTGATGACATAAAAGAACAGTAAAATGCAAATAGAAAAGGAAATACATATATCAAATGGTCAAGTCAAACTTTTTACCCAACAAACCAGAAAAACTCCCATTTTTGGCCCAATCATTAAACTGAGTGGGCAGCAGACTTGCTGACCTACTGGACCTCACAGGAGCAGGACCACATGAGCCTCTGCTCATGGGTGTACTTGATTAAAGCACTCACAGACTGAAATGAATGGGGATGCTCTTTGCTGTCACTGAAGACACCTGTCTCAAATTATGAGCTGTTAGGAGACAATGATATTTTTTCCATACTCTAGTGTATGGTTGCTGCAGCACATGGTTATCCCAGGGTGATTTAAAGAAGCCTTTCATTAAGCAGTATTTCCCAAATTGCAATGTGTGTATATGTGGCACCACATTTGGAAGGGACTGGGGTTTTGTGCCTTGACTTTTCTCTGACTGTGACACGACACAAAGTGGGTTCAGCTTCCTCACAGGGCCATTAGTATGACCCAGCAGGCACTGTGCATTCCACTGTGTCTGGAACAAAGTTACCTAGATTTTCAGGATGTTTAGACCATCTACATGGTTGTTATAAAAAAAAAATAAAAAGTAAAGTGTGAATCATAGTGTGGTTTCCATGCCCCCATCATTTCCTGTTCTGTGCAGAGAAAGCCAGACTGGGTAAGATGTTGTAGGCAGCCATCTCTCCTACACACCTGCCATGCAACTGCTGAAGATTACACAACTGTCCCTGTTCCACAGACAGGGGCTGACCTTTCCTTCCTACTGTCTGGTACCAAGTGTGTCACAACTCTGAACAGAAATTTTGACACAAGATTCATGTATTTTGTCACAATTTAGGTGAAATGCAAAATTTAGACTTTATTGGAACAAAACCTCTTTCCCTTATAAAGCTTCTAAAATGCAGCCTCAGCATGATTTAAACTTTATCACATATTTTTGTCTGATAACGCCATGAAACACCTTCAGTGGAACTGGTACTTCAGAGGAGTTAGGCTGTACAGACAAGCAGAGCCTGACAGTGATGAAGAAAGTGCAGACTGCTGCTGATGTGGTATGTGTAGGCCATGCTGGGGACATCCAAGATGTATGGACTTGAGTGATGAGGGCTTTTGAAACGTAGTGGTCTGAGAGAAGATGTTGGACAGTAAAGACAACTTGCATGGGAAAATTGTGAGTTTTATTATGACCATGTTAGGCTTAAGTTCATTTGAAGTCTCTTAGGAGAAGACATCAGTGTCAGCCTGAGATTTCACATTGTAAGAAAACAGATCAATCAAATGTTAGTATGGGATCTGTAATCTATTTATGAAATATGACAGTGGGAATGGATCAGGAAAAGACTAAGTGGAGACAAGATACAGAGAAAGAAGAATCATCTCTCCCCTCAACAGACAGTGGATTCTCAAATTGTGAGGGAAAGGGAAGACCTACAAAATGAAGAGATAAAAGGAAAAGGAGAAGGAGGAGGGAAAGGTTTACAAAAGCAGAGGGAGGATACAACTGTGTGTTTTTAAAGTCACAATTGTGTCCAGGAAAAAAAGACAATGAGCTGGCCAGTGTCAAAGCACAGCAGTGAAGTAGAGACTGTGGAAACCAGTGTGGAAACAACTGAATCAAGTAAGGGAATATACACTAAGCATTTTATTCTTCATCATTACTGGGTCAGGTCTCTTCTTACTGTACCCAGGGAAGAGCCTCTGACCCACTTTGCAGATTTGCAGCTCGAAGATTATTTGCTCCGGTTTAGACAGCAGCTAGGGAACAGCTGAGGACACAGGGCTTCAAGTCAGTGAGCCCAACTGGGGAGAGGACAGTCTTCTGAAGTGTAATTTGGGCAGCTGTGAAAATTAAGGAAATAATTCCCTAGAGTTACTGAAAGGAGCACACATGGGAGGACTCCTTTCAAATTTGGATGTAACTTTTTCAGTCTTATATTAGGGGAAGGTTTTGCCCCAGTGACTTTGAAGACTGAAAGCTGTGCACTAAGCAAGTACAGCCCTCTGGGGCAACCACAGGTAATGCCCCTGTGACTTCCACCACAGAAGTGCCTAAATCCTGAAGGTGGTGGCTATCTGAAGATCATTTAGATTAGGCCTGACTGCAAAGCTGTCAATAACAGTGCTGGCAAGGGTGTAAAATGTGAAAGACCTACTGCTCTGTTTCTCACTGGACAACATCAATTCTGAACAGCAATCACCTATCAAGCCTGACCAGGACAAGGTCAGATCTCACTGTGATCTCAATCTGAAAAGCTAAACATAGCAAATGTTTCTACAAAAAAACAAAGCCAATTCCTTGGAAAGGAAGGCATGGAGGCCAGAGAGATCACAGCAGTAGAGGAGTAAGGATACTGTAAGCACAGATCCATGCCACTCTTACACTTATCTCAGTCAGTAAACTCGGAGAAAGGCATCTCTCCTGATAGCTGCAGGCTGTTTTCTGAAAAGTCTGTTTTCCTAGAGGGTGTTTTTCTCTTGACTGGAAGGTCTGGCTTCATGATCTTATGTGACAACTCATTTTATCAAAGTGCTAGTTGAAATTTGTATAATAGCAGTGTTATGGAAAATATTCCAGAACCTGACAAAATCTTGTGGACCACAAGGCATGGCTAGAGGTGAATGTGAACAGAATATAATTTCTTGAGTTCAGAACTAGAAGATGTGAATCTTTCTTATCTTCACTTATTTCCTCCTCTTTGTTCTCTGTCTCTATGTCAAGGAACAGGATCAAACAATGTCATCTTAGGGAAAAATGTTCCTGTACCGTTCTTGATATTATAAGGACTAAAAGTGATTCACCATTAGACATTAAGAATTACCACTGCTCAGGTATTTGCAGCTTCTAGTGATTGAGGTAGCCAGCAAAAGACTCCAATAAACATAGTGAGTGGCTATATGGAGCAGATCAGTTCCCAGTCTCTTCACTGCCTTCCTGCCTGTGCCTCTTTGACAGGTGGAGGGGATACATGAAAACTTTCACTGAGACTCAAAGGAAACATGGAAGGAAACAATAAGAGACCAACAGCTGCTGACAAACTGCAACTTTATGTGAGTCAGTGACTCAAAATAACATTTCCAAAAACCAAGCTGATTCTCAGGGTTTTAGCTAAAAGACGTAGGAAATAAAATTTGTATGGCATGTGATGTCTGCTAGAATAACCACAGGCCTCTGTGACCCTGTGGCCTCTCTCTGGCACGGGCCAAAAGTGGCTGCCTAGAAAAGTGCATATGAGCAAGGTAAACATATAGGATACTTCCTCCTTCTTTTGAATGTGAGTCCTACTTGAATCTTCCCTGTAGTTCTCATACTGGAATTGGGATCCCCAGCCAGTTTCTCCCATACACCCAGGATTTTAGAGACCTCTTTCTTCTTCCCTTGCAGTATCTCTTTTCTGGGCTGAGGCGTTGTAATTTGTTCTTTCATTTCTTTACACAGAACCAGTTCCACACCTTGAGTCATCTGTTCTGATCTATCCATGAACTTGATTTTGTTTGATGACATCCTATTTTGGACTGGAAAGGCAAGAGTTGCATGTAACACTTAAGGAAAAAGCAATCTGCTCCAAAACTGGAATTAACTGACACAAAAGCAGATGTTGCTTTGGACATTTTGCTGCTAGTTTGATTCTTGAAGTGCAGTGAAAAATATGACAGCCTTTTTTGGTGAGTCTTCCCCATCTTTTTCTGGAAGTTTTTCTGCAGTGACAGTGATATCTGCAGTCTGAGAGGCAGTGGGGTGAGGAGCCAGATGTGGAGGACAGCCTCCAGGCTCTGCTGCAAGTCCAGAAGGACTGTTTGCCTGCTTGGGCTTTCTCATACAGTGGTACCTCCTAAAGAACAGTTGCAGGTTACCTTTTTTCAGCTTAATGCCCCACAGTGCCGCTCATGTTCCAACACAACTTCCATGGAATTTTGCCACGGAAATGAGCACACAGATCTTGCATAAGTCAGGCCAGAAGTGCCACTTTGGGTGTAAATCAAATGAGAAAAAACTCATGTAATTATGGTGTATATTTCTAGCTGCTTAAACTGTAAGATCAGCCAGTAATTTGGAATATTTTTCTTTATCCTTCTTTGGAGGGAGACACATGTAAAACCCAGATGTGTTCAGTATATAATCCTGATTCATTATCAGAGTGCATCTTATCAGCAAACTATTCACAGCTCATTTGCAAATAAAATGGTGTCATCCTGTACTTAAAGGCTTAAAGACAAGGCTTACATGAAAGTAGATATAATGGCTTTATAGGCAACCATAATTCTTGAATTTCCTGGCTTTGCATCCTTAACATTGCTAGAGATATAATTTTAACTAAAAGTACGAGATCCAAAGATTTTCTCTGCAAAGTATCCTTTAGAGCATTGGAGTTGCAAAAGGTTGAAATTCTGGCATGTTATAAACTCTAAGCAGAAACTGTAAAAAAAATATATTGTCACCTCTAGGAGGCAGCCGTTTATTGCAAATACACAACGTGCGCTCTGGTGCCCGGCACTTCCGAAGGCTTTGGAGCTTCTCAAATCTCCTGTGGTTATATATATATATAAATCTAGTGGAAACAAACCTACACTAGCAGTGGAACTACCTGCCCAGAAGTAAGCTCTGCTTCTCCAGTCAATCAAGAGCCAGTTCTCACATTAAAATGGGTTAGGCACAAAACAAGCTCTATTATCCTGGATTTTCAATAGCAAATTAGCAGAGTTCAATGGAAAAGCAGGATATCTATCTGAGTTATCTGCAAGATACCCTCCCCCACATAGGAAAGCATTTATTCATTTGCTTAACTTCACCTGCTAATTGGGCTCACACTCAACCTTTTGTCTGCCACTTTACTGAACAACACTCTCCTTTTACCTGCATTTCCAGTGATACATTTTTTCTTTCTTTCACCGGGTCTGTCCTGAGCTGGAGCTGACATTTTCTTTCTGAATCTGCATTGCTAAGATGCTGAGACCTCACACTAAAGCAATTCACCTGGTAATGCGCAGATATTGTTTTTCTGCTGGACTCTATGGTATGATGTGACCTTCTAAAGCTGCTTTTCTCTTTGCATGCTCTCAGAGCAATTGTGATTTTTTTTTTTTTAAACTTACCTCATACAATAATACTCTCTTCACATCCCACGTGGTCCTCATATAGATATGGAACAACAAAGGACAGCACATCGGTGGTGTCATTGGTGATTCAGCATCAGTGAACTGATGCTCAACTGATGCTCAACTGAACAAAAATAGCCCCATAAAAACAATCTGCACAACACTAGTCTTGATTTCAAAACTACCTGTGATGGATAACCCTCTGTAATCCCTCAGAGTTTGCTCCCACAGAAATGATGCCACAGAAATTATTGTTGGGCATCTGCAACGTTTCCAGTTTATCTGGCATCAGCTGCTGGCCATTAGCTCCTGGTAACACTTTGTTATCACTGTTAACACTGTCATTAAAGGTTTATTCCACAATTGGGTCCTTAAGGATTTTGACCAAGACATCCCTTAGCCTTTTCATCGATAAAGAAACTGACCTTCTTGAGGCACACCCTGACCCACTGCCTCACACCCCCTAACTCATTCATGTGGTGCTTTCCTGAACTCACTCTAATTTTCCTAATTTTTAATAATGTAGCATCCTGCTACAGCAGTCACACCAATGCCCGATTCTCATGTTACAGGCCCTTCCTATTCCTCCCCAATGTGGTGGGTTTTTTTTTGGTTTTTTTTTTTTGGTTTTTTTTTTTTGTGGTTTTTTTGGGGTGTTTTTTTTTTTTTTTTTTTTTTTTGGTTGTTTTTTTTTTTTTTCTCTTATCCTCGTATAAAGCACACTATCCTTCCTGTCCATCTTTGCTTTTTGGCCCCCTCTCTCTACTTTCTTGTATTGAGTCTTCCACCCTCTGGCAGTATTCATCCAATGTTGCTGCAAGGGATGCAAGAGATGCACAACGGTCAGGTTTACAGTGGTTGCTGGTGACAGGGGGTACATGGCAGCCCCCTGATACAGGTAGACAGCCACATCTTTTCCACAGATCTCCTGAATTCTACAGAGTTTTGTCTCAGGGCAGTGTAGTGTCCCGGTATGGAATCATTAACCACAAACCCTGCACTGCATACATGCAACTAGCTGGGCCCTCCACCGTGCTAAATCCTTATCATCATCCCGAGGGCAGAAATGTGGGAAAAGACTACACACACAGCTGGCAGGTGCTCCTGTAAGTCTGGAGTTTCCAGGAGTTCTAAATCCATTAACATCAGATGAAGCACCACACCCTGAAGCTCATTTTGTTGAGGCTGATCATTGTATAGCTTTCTTTTAGAAACTGATTCTTTGTTCTTCCCTTAATTACCTAATTTACTTGATTTATATCTATAGGTCTGTTTCAGTGACAGTGATGGAGGGACCAAACCCACATTCCTCTCACAAATCTTCCTTATTTATTTTCTTTTTGCATATGAATATGTAGAGACAACTGCTTTGTCTTAATAGTGCTGCAAAGGATTATTTCAGTGGTTTGTTAATACTTCACCATCTGGTAGAGGAATACTTCACCACTTGGAGGAAGACAGAATGTCTTTCTAAAGCTTTTACATCTTGAGGCAACAGCACACAAAAGCACAAAGAGTTATATGCTGTCATTGCAAGCACAAGCCTTTTACCTTCACTTTTGTTTTCACAATGTTTCATTTACTTATTAAACAAAATGCATGACAGCTTTGTGTGGTCTTCTGTTACTAACTACTTCAGTGCCTGAAGTGGATGATATAAATAACTTGCTATGATCTGGAAATAAAGTTCTGTTCAAACTGTTCCACTTCTCTAGCACAGAATCACACAACAAGTCAATACAACTGAAAACATGAGCTTACACCTTCAGGCTAAATCTGACTGTCAAAAGGATTTCCCTGAAGGAAAAAAAAAAAAAAGAAAAAAAGAAAAAGCCTGAACAACTTTCCCATTTCCATCTGTTAACTCACACTTCTGCCTGGTGAAACGCCTCGGTGAGAAACAGAGTATCTCTGATACCAGCCCTTGATGGAGCGGAGTAGGCTGAGTCAGGGAAAGTAGTGTGCAAACATCTTTCATTCAGAGGTACGTCAGCTTTTCCTTCTGGATTCTGGAACTTGAATTTGTGTCTTCGATTGTCAAAATAAAGGCTGAAAATCCCACCTGCTTATTCAAGTGGTTGGCAACTATATTAAAGGGCTTTTTTTTTTTTTTTTTTTTTTTTTTTTTTTTTCTTTTCTGGTAAAGTATGAACTATAGCTAGGCAATGCAAAAGCTCTTGTAATTCTCCATGTGATCTGTACTACCAAGTCTTTCTTCAGAGTAAGCCTCTTTTATACAGCCAATGAACAGAAAGGCCCAAAATGTCAGCAGAAGAACTCACAGCAGGAATAAAGAATCTATAGCCACCAAAGGTTTACTGGTACCTTATATTTTGTCATCACTAAGTATTCCTGTCTAAAATACCAGACGCTGAAAACCATGTGTATGTTTTTGCCATTCTTATACATGCCTTCCATCAGAATCTAGAGAAAATATGTGGATAGGATGACTGTTAAATATGTTGTCAGGCCTGAACCTGCCCCTAAAGTCTGGATTGCAAAAACAGGCTTTCATCTTTCTACCTTGGCAAGTCTCCTTCTAATGACAGATGTGGCAGATAAAAAAGCTATGTGGTTCTGGACAGTATCAGCATGAACGGCCAGTGAGAAAGGTCATTTCCTGACCCCATTTTATCCTACTACTGCTTTAAAGAAAAATAAGTGGTTTAATTATTGGCTGTTGAAACAAGCAAGTGTAAAGATGACTTTGAAATACATTTATGGCCCAATTTTTTTAAGAACAGCATGTGCTAAAAATAAACAACCATGCAGTGGCAGTATATGCAGTTAAATTAGGTATCTGTACATGCATCAGTACACATACAAAAATCTGAAATCTTTGGCCTGTCACTTGTAGAAGCTCACATAGTGACAATATTCAATGTCTGAGGACAGCTTCTTTGTTTTCCTAGCAATAGCAGCAAAAGGCTTTTGCCTGGCTGTTACTATTAAAAAATGATATCTGACAATGATTCTGTACCTATTACATTTCACATCAATGAATACAATTTCTGGAAAGGAAAACTTAATCTTCCTATATAGGCAGGGAGAAAATACCTCAGAGGTTATGCTATTAAATTACTGTCTTGCAGAGAAACTTTGGTGTGACCTTACCCCTACAGCATGTTGTAAGCAGTCTTTGTATAATTCTCAGAACAGCTTGTGGGAAACACATCAAGATTGCATCTCGTGAATGGACTGAATGCCTTCTCCACTCCAAATCTCTCTCACCATATTCTACCCCTAACAGAACCTTCTTCCTTATCATGTGGTTTCCAAATCTCTGGGGTCTCTGACCTAGCTGTGTTAGATTTCATTAGCACTTCTAGGAAGAACACATCCTGTGGAGGAAATCAAAGGCATCTAAAGAGTGTGTCCATCTTTTTTGTCATCTTTCAGAGTTTTCTCACTTCTGCTTCTCTTGAGTGGTGGTAGAAGTCCATAACAATATGGACTTCATTCTTCACACTTGAGATGAGACCTCATGGCACCATGATTATAATGTCACCTGTTTTAACTGTGGGCTGAATGAAATAGCTGTTGGATAAGTCAGCAAATGGTTGGAACAGCTTACTTGTGGCAGAGAAAGTTCACATCAGACCAGATAAACACAAGGATGCTGCTCAAGGCTTTGGAATCTCCTGAGGCACAAAAAGCAAGAAGCAAAGGGATTGTTTAGTCAGATTTCTCCACCTCCTCTGTGTGATGTTCTTCCCACTGCTGAGCACAGGGAGAGAGAGGTATGCCAGTGGCCCAGCCTAGTGTGCCCAACTTTTGTTCTTATACATAGAAGACAAAGCTCAAGGTTTTCTTTCTGTGGGCTGAGCTGAAAGACCAGTTTCCACAGGCTCAGCAGTTTATTAGGGAACTGCCTCTGCTTAAGGAGTCCATTGGGATTTGACTCTTGATGAGGGGTCAGGAGGCTTGGAAGTGAGGGGTGAGACATGTCTGACAAAGCCAGATAGGGTGAGGAGAAGGGGAATGTGCACTGCAGCCATTAGGATGCTGCAGTGCTACAGAGGAATCTAACAATTAAAGTGAGACTCAGATGTGTGAGGGAAGTTTTGTACCAGGGAGGTGAACATGTCATCAAGGAACAAAGGCTGAGTGAGTTGTCATGAGTAAGATGTGAAACATCAAAGAAAAAAAAAGTCAAGAAAAATCTATGCAAAACCTGAGCTACAGAAGGATCAAAACCCCTGAATTGCTAAAGAATTTTCTGTACATAGTTAATTTGTTTTCCTGATCCATGGGCATCAAATACATTCCAAAACAGAATGACAAACTCCTAGTAGAATCAGTAGAACTGGGTATTTTTTGGAATATTTTGCATTTTGCTTACTATTTTCACTCTGGCTGAGAGATATAGTGACCAGAATTATAATCACCTTCTGGCCACTAGATTCTCTTTGTGAAGTACCCAGAAAAGGGTTGTACATGTCATGAGAAACATCAAATGACGGCACTTACTATCCTCTTTCCCAGGCTGGACATTCTGAGAAATAAGGCAAAAACAAATGAGTCAGAGGAAGATAATCACTCCATCGGCTCAAGAGGAAACTGGGACGGACATCTAGCTCTTCAAGTCTATTCATGCAGGTTCTTCTCCTGTGCTCAGCAGCCCACTGCCTGACACCAGTGTGGTAAGCAGTATGACTAATATCTAGCATATGTTGTTTGCTTTCTCATTTTCTCCAGAGGAAGCAGCATATGCACTAGTGTGTCTGGTTTGGTAGAAATTTCTGCTCTCTTTTTAAATAAAGGTGCTGCTCGGCATTTATCCTGCAGAAAGCAGCTCCAAAAGGTTCAGACCCTGTGCTTTGAGGGACAGGTGGTGAGGCATGGGACAATGCTTAATTCTTGCTTGTGTTTGTTCTGCAGCCTCTGAAGGATAAGGAAGTTTTGCCTGACTTATACAGAGGATTTACTGTGACTACAGAGCTATTGTGCAGTGCTATCATAACAGGGCTTCTCAGGTCAGCAGCTTTTGGCAGTCACTATGTTTGCCTTAAGACTTAAAAAAAAAATATGCAACCTCTTGAGCATATCAGCAAGCCAACCCCGAGAAGTATTGCTAGAGAGATGATCAAACATTTGGATGCACTTTCTGTGAGTTAGCTAACAAGGCCAGCCCCTTCTGCTGACGTCTTTCCTCTCTATCACACATCAGACTTTTCCCACTGGAGCTGGAGAACAGGCTTCAATGAAAACTGCCTGTTTGCAGCTATATGGAGATTGCAGGCACCACAATTACTATTTCCTCTCCCTGACCTGGAGCAGCAACTCCATCAGCAGGATAGAAAGGTAGCCTTGTTGCCTAGCAAAGGTGGGATGATTTATCTGTGTGTCTAGATTGGTCCCTTTTCTGTGCTGCACAAGAGAATTGCTTTCAGACTTCCAAGGAGAATGAAGCCAGGCTAGAAATCAGAGTGGATGTGGGAGAGCTGCTCTCCCAGGGAGTAGAAAGAGCCACAGGGTCTCTGTGCTTTCTGTTCCTGTGCAGCGCAGGACAATGGTTTTGTCTGCTCCAGTTATAGCCCTGGGGGCTACCTTAGGGACTGCAACTAGCATCCTTGCCCTCTGCGGTCTCACCTGCTTCTGCAAATGCAAGCAACCTGGGAAAGGACTCTCAGAAAAGGACCAAGAGGAGGAGACGGAAAATACTAAGCCCAGTGTGCTTCAGCCAGTCCAGCAAGTAAGACACAGTCTCTCATTTACTCTGTGATTTTTCTTTAAATGCAGAGGGTGGGAATGCAACTTCCCTGTTAGGCTACTCAGCATGTGATTTATGCTGCCTGTTTATCTGCCTACTGTGTTCAGGATATAACAACATGCCAGTGGGAGGAGGAGTGAGGGGAAAACAGAGATGAGCTGGGTACCACAGAATTACCGGAGCAGGAGACAGCTGCCACGGAGCCAAAGAGAAAGCTGCTAATGGCAGAAACAGGGGGTGAGGACTGGAAATGCTGCTTAGTTGTTAACATAGATCAAAAGAGAAATAATTTCCTAAGAAGAGAAGACTGGACTGTACCAGGTGGCACGCAGCATCGTGAAGAGGAGATGGCTCCTGCTGAGAGCTCGTATAGCAGCTATTTAATTCTATTCACAATATCTCATAGTTCCTGCAGGATAGTTCCCTGTCAACAGCTGGTTTCTTGTGAAAACCTTCCCTCCTCCTCCCTCTGCCCCTCTTACTGAGGGGATTAATTATGTGTGAAGTTAAAACAAGGCATTGAAATCATAACAAAAAGCAAGTGAACATCTAGACTGTGATGACTGAACAATCTCATCACACTGTGAATTTCTTTTTCATTTACTGTAAAAGCAATGTGGAGTATGGTAGTGTCAGGCATACCTGTGTGCTCTTTCATTTTTGTTAGAATCCAAACAGCCTGATTTACTCCTGAGCTCAGTGCAAGAGGGAGCTAGGGGAATTATGGAATGCTTCTAATATACTTAATAATGGGAATCTCTTCTTCAAAGGGAAGTGTTTGATCATTTCCTCAGTTGAATGTGGTCTTTAGCATGAGCTATAGCACTGGTCAGCCTCTGAAAGTATTACCTAGTGGCTGTTGCTCCTGGTATTTGTATGTGCCTATGTCCTTTTCACTTTCACCTAGCCATTACCAAGTGTTATGCCACAGTAGCCCATTCCAAAGGCCTGTGCTCCATTGTATAACAGTCTTTGTTTGCCTTTTAATTATTTGAGCTATTATTTTTGTATTCTTAAAGAGTGTAGCAGGAGTCCTAACTGAACTCCTCTGTAATGTTTGTCATTAAATATTCAGCCTTTCTCCAGCTTCCACTCTTAGGCTCTTAGTAGATGTTCCTGTTGCAGTTTATGCTGAGGAAAGATGACCAAATCTACAAACAGTGTTGTAAGAACTGGTGCAGATACAGAGAATGGCATTAGCAGATCTTGTGGTTGTTGGAGGGTGGAAGAGAGGTGTGGCTCCACTGACCATGGATTAACTTCTGCATGGAGTTTAGGACTTCTCAAGAGATTTCTGCTAATTGTGAGCCTCCCTCCATGAGCATGTGAATAGCTCCTAGTACCTGTTTGCATTTCACTAGGATGAATTTCCCCCACTGTTCTGTTTGATAGCTTAGTCATGTCCCTTTCAGGCTTCTTTCTTGTTTTTTCTACCGCACAGAGGGGATTTGCTAACACATGTATATAAGAAGGTACAATGATGTGGGGATTTTTCCAAGTTAACTGTTAACATTAATGCAAAATGTGTAACTTTGACAGCCATATCACTTTGCATAGCAATTTTTCTAGCTGTTGTCTGCAGCAACACTATCCACAGACAACTTTACCATCAGGCTCTTTCTATGAGAGTTTGATGTTGTGATCTCCAAGCCCAGAAACATCTCAAATCTTCATTTTAACTCCATCCTTGGACTGGGCTTTTTTTTTTTTTTTTTTTTTTTTTTTTTTTTTTTTTTTTTTATGCAGCCTTTTGGGAAACATCTTGGGAAAGTGTTAATCTATCCTGGATCTTGTCCATAGGATAGGAGGTGCTATCCTGTTTGCAGGACTGAAATAAGCACTAAGTCTCCATATTGTTTAGTTAAGCCTCCAGTACCCAGCAGCTATTCAGTCATGCTCCTCACAACACATCTACATTCATCAAGTTTTGCCATGACTTAATCCAGTATTTGATCAACAGGGTCAAAATTATTCAACCTGCCCTAAACGTATCATTATTCCCTGAGTGATTGCATTCTTTCAGCATTGTAGACTTTTTAATTTGAAGTATTATTTCCAATGTTACTGGCTTTATGGGGTTTTTTTTGAAAGAAGTGTGGACATATTATAGCAGCCGAGTGAACATTCTGTCACAGAAATGTGCAAAATGTTCTTAGTTTGCATATTCCATATGTTTAGCAATTCTTTCCAATTAAAATAATTTTCTTGCCAGGAACATGAATTCTGGTATGCTGTCACTGATTCAGAATCTGTCTCTATACCTTCAAGAAATGAATCTCAATTTGAATTCTGAGCTTGTGAAATTTTATTATCTCTATGTTTATAAATTGTTCTGTTGGGACTTTTTTTTCCTGACTACATTAGTACACAGTATGTCCTAGTCAGTGTTGGACACATTTAATTATTGAAACCTGTCGGGGCCACTGATTCTGATAAACACAGATGACAAAAGAAAGATGTAGCAAGTCTGCATTTTATTCACTCAGCATGTCTCCCATGACAGTGGTGCTTGTATTTGCTATAGACAGAGGCTCCCCACGGACATGCCCTGCATACGTGAGGAGGAAGAGTTCAAGCACAAACATACATCTACAAAACAATGAGAAAATGCTGTCAGTTTGCAAACTCTCAGCAAAGCCTGCAGAAGATTCCTAAACACATCCAGCAGTGGCAACAAGTCTGGTGCTTTGAGTGACACTGGGCAGGGACACAGAAGGATCATTTGCAGCCTCCCTGCTCCTTTTGGTTTGCTTGCTTTCATGCATTTTTGCAGAACTATATGAACTCTTCTGCTCGTGTCTTTATTTAGGACACAACTGCTGAGTTGCAAAGGGAACTTCCATAGGGCACTGCTATGTAACTGGATTAGCACACAGCACTTGGGAAAAGAGCTGGCAGCAAAATAATAAACAGAGGCAGATGCAGTTGGAAGAGGGGGTGGGGTAGTCCCACTGTGCTTGCATATGTCTCTCGTCTCTAACTCTGCAGAGCAGACAGACAAGAGGAATATTTAGACCCAATGGAGTTCTTAGATGCTGTGTGCTGATGGATTTCCTGACTAAATACCTGGCTTTTAGCAGGAGGAAGAAAAGATTGTACTAGCAATACTTCAAATTTGTGTGGTGTTTTTCATCCCAAAGGATCTGGAAGTGCTTTGTGTGCTGGCAGCACAGAGCAGTGCAGGCAGGAGGCTCCGGTGTGTGGCCAGTGAGTGGTAGGACAGCAGCCTGACACAGCAGCTCCAGGGCAGAGGACAGCAGAGGCTGACCACCACATCAGGCACTGTGTACTGGATGTAATGCCTCTGCACAACAAAAGCAGGTTGCCTTTTCTAGCTGCTGTCCAGTGATTCCTCACGGATTCTGCTTGGTTGGTTTGCTTTTATTTTAGAAGAATGCAGGAAAACTGAATTTAAAGTTTGGATGAGTAACTCCACATTTCCTAAGTATTTTCGGACTGATGAGGCTCAGATCCCTATAAGAGGGATCTCACTTACAGCTCCATACCTTGTAATTTACATAATATCTAAACTCAACTGAATGCTGGGTGAGCATGGCACAAAATGACGTCTTTCTTTCTCAGCCTACTTCTCTTTCAAAGCCCATTAAATTAGACAAGACAAAATGCTGTGTTGCATAGTGGACTTCCTAAATACTGGTGCACTGGCTGTCTTGAGAAGAGGGAGTCACTGACCTAATTACTTCCCTACCACTGCCAAGTATATGCAAGTAGAAAGTATCAGTGCAGGCAAGAAAGTCTCCAGACACACAGGCAGTGGTTTCTAAAAGTCAAGGAAAAATGATGGTAGGACTGACCAGAGGCCGTGCTTTTTTCCTGTCCCAGCTTGTCAAATGTAAAGAGAATTGGAGGAATTAGTGTAATTAGTGCAAAGTAATAAACAAGGTTTTAATTTTCAGTTCAATGTTAAGAAAACTGCAGAGCCAGTCCAGCCTCGAGCACTTCTGAAGTTTCCCAACATTTATGGCCCCAAACCAGAAGTAACTTCACCTGAAATTGTTAACTACACACAGTACTCTCTGAAGACAACAGAAGAATCAGCTACAGGAAAACTTACTGCTTTGGATGAGAATAGGATGAAGATACAAGTCAATGAAGAGCTGTTTGTTCTCCCTCAAAACGGTAGGAGCTTTTGGTCTTCAAACTAACAATTGCTTTAGTGGGTGTAGACCTGTAATACTTCTAAGCATAATGTGATTGTTGTTAGATAAATAAATGTGGAAGGTGAAGGCATGGGATGCTTTTCGCTTTCTTATCATGAGCTCTGAGTTTTGTTTCCAACACATTTGTTTAGTAGAAGGTAGTCATGGAGCTTGTAAGAACATTCTGATAACAAAGCTGTAGTTGCATCTTGTTGCATTTTTTTTTTACCTAAACATTTTTTGTTTTGAAACATCTGTCTCCCTGGTAGCAGACATTTTGTAGAAAAGCACATTTAGTGCAGTTGTGCTGAGAGCAGTAGCAAGAGTATGTGTGAAATATCTGGCCAAAATTAGCCAGAGTATCTCCTCCAGGTCAAATGCTAGCTGTCCAGCAACTGTCCTTGTCAAGGACAGCAGGTGTCAAGGCTTCTAATTTTCTCTGCTCCTTATTGCCATGGTTTGGTGAGATGTTCTTAGCTTATTGTAATGTGCAGTGAAACTGAAGGCTGACACCTCAAAGATTTTTGCCAAACAGAATTCCTGTTTCCCAGCCAGCCCAAAGGGTAACGTTCCAAATCCTGAAACATAAGATTTCTGGAGCCTGAGAGAAAATGCAGTCTTAATTATATGCATCTGACAGCATGTCTGGGTTTCTTTCATACTGATTTTTAACTTCACAGCCATCTTTTAACAGGGTAATTTGCTCTTATGGTTACCACTTTAATAAAAAGCTTCCTGAAGATTTGCCAGAGAGACAATGCCATCTGCCATTGTTTTTACTGAGCATTCTTTTTAGTTCTTTTAATTTTTTTAAATTATATTTTTGCCTTTCTGGAAGGACAACTGCTCCCTTCACCTCTCCAGACTGAGGCTTGTGAGTATGGAAAAAAAGGTACCATGGGAAGCAGATGCATTGGAGGAAGAAGCTGTCTGAGCCACATCCTTAGGTGTCAGGGAAAAGATTATAGGGTGGAAAGGATGAAAGATGATGGCTGCATTTAGGCTAAAGCTTTACATAAGTGTTGGTGTAAGAGCCTCTCTGCACTGCTAATGGCACAAGCATGTTTCCTTCCTGCTCTGCCTGATTTTATAGCTCAAGTGTTGCTAAAATTAAGCAAGAATTGTTGAGTTCTCCTTTTGATGAACTGGTCTGAACTGTAGCTGAGATTTTCAGGAGGAAATGTGCTGGTTCCACCATTGTTTTCTGTGTGAATCAGAATTGACCTTGCAGATAACAACTTTGGATGACAAAAATCTCTGGCTTCTCTTTTAGTCTTGCAACTTGCTTTATTTCAGTATGAAATACATACTCAGCTCCAAAATCATGCATGGAGAAACTGCCTTATGGATTCCAAAGTTCATTGCCTTTCAACCTGCTCAGGCGCTATGAAAATTGGTGTCTTTTGCATGACAAACACTTCATTGTTAAAACAAAACAAAACAAAACAAAACAACAAAAACAAACAAAAACCCCAAAATACCCCCAAAAACAAACAAACAAAACAACAACAACAAAAAAACCAAAACCAAAACAAAACAAAACAAAACCAAAAAAACCCCACAACCACCAAAATGTTTAGAGAGGTCTGACCTAATGCAGACTTGCACAGCAGTTCAAGAGCAGACTCACGTTCTCATTGCAGAGAACATGAGATTTAATTTAATAATGCCAGTTAAAAGAATATAAAACAATATAACAAGTAATGAGTGTCATTTAGACACCTTGGCCTAATCAAAAGGTAAAAGAGCAAGTGTGTGAACCATCATAGAGCACAAGGTGGCAGAGAGCAGAAGGCTTGTCCAAATGCTGTAGAAAGAGCTGAAAGTGCAAGTAAACAGAGCAAAAAGGATGCATGATGATGGAGGAAGAAGGACAATAAATTATAGTCCTGCATACAAAGTACAGAAATAGTGAGACATTTAGAAAAGTAAAGTCAAGAGCAGGTGGATTTGTTGTCTCAGGAAGGGGAAGAGCTGCTTGCTAAAGGGGTTGTGTCAGTTCCAGGTGTGGTAAAGGACGTGTGTGTCACAGAGCACCTGAAGCCCGAGCGGGCAGCCAGCGGGAGCCAGGCCCCCGAGCTGCACTTCTCCCTGGTGTACGACCCACAGCAGGCAGAGCTGCGCGTGGCCCTCCTGGAAGGTAAGGACACACGTCTCCCGGCCTCAGTGGGGCAACACACCTGGTCATTACACTTAGAGGCAGTTCCCCTCCTCTCTTAAGACCAACAGGTGCCCCCAGGACCACTGGATGTTTCACTGGTTCTGGGCTTGCAGAACAGGAATACCTGTCAATGTCACTGCTTGAAGAGAGGGCATGGCTTGGGAACTGTTTTGGGAACTGTTTGCACAGCTTTGTCAGGAGCCAGGGTGGGCTCCTCCAGTCCCAGACATGGTACAAAGCAACCTCCTATTTCTACTTTTCCCTTTGCAGGCAGGAGGAATGGGCTTACTATCTCCTTCCTCTCTATACCTCTCATTCTTCAACTTGATCCACTCCTACTGCCTTTTCCTCAAGTCAAGTCAAAGCCTGAGCTGGAGATACCAAATTTATTTTGAGAAAAGTCCCTCTGGCAGTGCCTGGCCAGGCAGCCAGGCTCTATGTCACTCTGACAGCTGTAACAGCTTCTCCACTTTGGGCTGGAGCATCATCAGTTCCTCTGGGAGAGTAAAATAAGCTGACTGAATAATTCATGCACAGTGTAGATCTCTGAGGAAACCTAATCAAATCACACCCTCTGAGGCAAGAATTGAAAGGGTGCTGAATGGCAGCCACTGCTGTGGGCCTCCTGCCAGCAGCAAGCCCAAAGTTCCCCTTCAGGATGGACACCCATACCGGCTGGCTGCCACCCTGGCACTCCAGTGCACAGGACCTGGCTCTGCTTCCCAGTTCCACTCCCTGAGAAACCAGGAGAGCCCTGTGACCCACGGGTCCTGGCAGTCCAGGAGCAGCTGTCCTTGGACTGGCTGCATCAAGGACAACAGTTTTTCCCTCAAAGCCATGATGATCAATGACCCCTTAGAGGAAGGTGTGTTCCTCTTGCTGCCAGAGAAGGCAGTGCAATTCTGTTGATGCATCTGAAGAGGAGTGTGAAATGCCATTCTCACTCTGGGTTTTTCAACATAAAAGGGATATAAAATTAGGGATGAATGTCTCTTGACACAGGTCTTTTGGGCTGTGGGATGGCTTCTGATGGATTCATTTACCAGAGGTTGGACCAGCAGAAAGCAATAACCCTTAGACATATCCCACATTGGAGGGATGGATGTGTGCCAAGGGAAGCTCTATCCCATCTCTGATGTCTGTGACTGATGTTCCTGCTTTTAAAGTCATTGTAAGAAGATTTTTGTATGCCAAGGTAAAAGTAAATGAGAACTGCCAGTCCCTGTTTCATGCTGCCTCATTTCAGTGCTGTTCTGCATCTTTCAAAAGAACGTGTTTCCTTGAACCCAGCGGTTGCTCTCCCAAACACTGGCAGCATCCTTCTGCAGTGGCACAAGGACAGGGACATTGTGCAGCCTGAGGAAAACACCACAGCATGGGCTCACAGCTTAATCTGCCCCCATGCAGGCAGGAACAGGGGTCAATGTATATGCAGCTGTTTTGTTTTATGGCTCTCATGAAACAAGTGATTTAGCCACGGGTATTTCAGGGCTGTCTTTTGTGAGAGGTCCTTACCATCCATCTTTTCCAGCTATGCATGGCAAAACGAGTGGGGACCAAGACGCTGGCTGCCATTGCTACATTCTGGGCACCCTGGAGAGCAAGTCTGGTATTGCTGAGGCCCAGACAGAGCTGAAGAAGAAGGTTCTTCACACCCTTTGGGAGGAGGTGCTGCGATTCCCATTAACAGAGGAGGAGATGCCAGGAGGGACACTGACTCTCACCCTGAGGAACTGTGACAAGTTCTCCAGGCACAGCATTGTGGGGGAACTCAAGCTGAACCTTGCTGAAATGGAGGAATCCTTTGGGAAGGCCCAGTGGGAAAGGCTAAAGAGCCCAGAGAAGGTATGGACTCAGTCTGTGTTGGTAGTTCAGAAACCCTAACGATTAAGAGTTGGGACAAGAGAATCCCTTTTCATAGAGAGCTGCATGTGGGTGGGTGGCTTTGCTTGTTTGGAGCAGGTTTAGAAGGGTGACTGCAGAGATCACTCAGCACAGCTCTGTGCTGGTCTGTAGCTCATCATATCAGAAGCCCCTCTGTCTATTGCTCCCAGCTCTTAATGTGTCACAGCTCTCTCAGCTCCTCCCCAATGACATGGCAGTCTGACATTGGCATCTGTAATTCAAATGCTATGTCTAGAAAAAGGTGTGTGAGCTTCTGAGGATTAGTGATACAGGACCAGAGTGGCAAGAGCTGAAATCTCAGAGGGCCTACAGAGCACTGATGGAGTGACTCTGCAAAGCTGGGTGTGGTAGGGCATATGGTGGCACTCCAGGGAGCCTAAAGCCAGGAGTGAAATACATTGTTGGGACTGGAATGCTGGACTGGAGGACACTTACGCTTACTGGAATCAATCCTCTTTGTTCTGGGAGATGTCAAAATATCATTCATTGCATTATGTTGTTTCCTTAAGCATCAAAATCTTCCTTTCCTTCCTTATCCACATCTTGCCAGCTGCATAGACAGGAAAAATGGAGGGAAGAACTCCAACAGTTCTTGAAGTGGGTACAGGGGATGCTTCATGTGCACTAATTTCTTGCACATTTCCTCAGGAGCCTTTTCCCTGCCATGAACTAGGTGGTTCTTCTAGCAGCAGCAATTCACTTAATGTGGCAGCAGGATGCTGCTGCTGCCCATTCCTCACAACAAGTGGTACCTCTTGTAGTCTGCTGTGGTACAGCTGAGCAATGCAAAACAACACCAGCACTGTCACTAAGCATGATGAAACAAATTATTGCCTGTCACCATCAGGGGTGAGGGCTCTCCACTGAGCTGGCCACAGACAAAGATTACAGAGCACTTCTGATTTCCAGTAGTGCTGATTTATATGATAACCACTTGAACACTAACAGGACTGTCCACAATAAAAAAAAACATCTGTCAGGGACAGATGCAGCAGAAACAAATGGGTAGTCTGAATGAGTTTAATAAACTTCAAGCACAAGATGCAATATTTGTCTAATAGCTGTAACTCTCCCCCTCTCCCCCCATACTGAAGCATCTGCTTTTCTAGCAATGCCCAAGGAACAGCCTGCTCACAGCAATGATAAGTTGTTACTCCAGTGCACCTGAGAAGTCCAGATATACAGGGAATTCTGCCTTGGTCCAGCTTCACAACCACACAGACAAACAGGACAGCATTCATTTCTTCTCCAGGCTGACAGCACAAGGTTAACATCAGCAGTACTGCTGAACAGTGCCCCAGTTTGAGCTGAGGATGTGCAGTGAAAGCTGAATTTGCGTCATCTGGGACCTGAGAGAGCCAACCATTGCACAAATAGCTTATGTATACAGATCCTGAATCATTCATTGAGAACCAGAGAGGGAGGGAGTGAGGAAGAGCTGATCGAAAAAGATGAGCTATTTTTGACAGCATTCATCCAGGAACAAAGTTACTGAGCTTTGCCAAAAGTGTGACATTTCCCTGAAATGCCAGGAAGGGCAGAATTTCGTTCTTACCTTCCCAGTAATTCTCCCACACACAAGGGAAGGAGCCCAGAGTGGAGCTCACAGCTAACCAGATAATGCCATTAGCATTCAGGAATTCATTGAGTCCTGTGAGCAATGCAAAGTGTAGATACTGCAGACTGATATCCTTATCTTGTCTTCCTTCCCTCCCACTGCTTTGCTAATGACAGTAATGATAGTGGGTTGATGATAGTGTGTCCCTGCATAGCAACTTCCCTTTTGTGATTTCGTGGTGCCCTGCACGTAATTCATTGATGACACCTTGCTGCTTTTTATTCACATTGCATAGAAAGAAAGACTGAAGCTCTGATGGTTGTATGAATTTGCAGAATTTCAGCACAAAATGTAGGTTATGGATTTGATAGGAAAAAAGAAACAAAGAAAACAAAGCCCAGAAGGGGAGGGAAAAGTACCTCTGGTTTGGCCTGTTCATGCAAAACTCCAGCAGAGACCAACCATTGTAGGTTTTGTTTTCATGTGGATACAGGCTGGCCAAAACCTTCATCAGCCCACTAGGAGCTAGAAAGTCATAAGTACAAAATGTGATCCAAGCACAATGTGTGTGTTTGTGCGTGTGTGCACGTCTACAGAACCCCACCCCCTCCCAATCTCCACTGCATCCCTCTGTGCCTGGAGCTACAGCAACCAAATTCTAGCCAAGAGCTATAGAATGGGACCTGCTGAGATGTAGTGGGGGTAAATAAACAAAAGCAGCTTATGACATGCCTAAACTCTGGGTTTGCATTGAGGTGGTGTTTGGGTTTGTTCCTCAGTATGCAATTCTTTTGTAGTGGGCATACAGGCATTTGAAAGTGCCTCTTTTTAGGTGTGGGCTTTTCTAAGGCCCACTTCAATTTAAGGCATATAAGTGAAATGCATACAAGCCCTTCATTGCTACCTGAGTGCAAGAAAAAAATATTTACTTGGGCTGACTTGGGATTGAATTTCAGGCTTCCTTGCTAATGGCCTTCCACCTGATTTGTGCAGGACAAATCAGTCATTTGAACCAGACAGCGATGACAGCCACGTTTTCTGGAGAGTCAATCAGCTCATGGAGAGCACACAGGGGCCTGTCCTTGCCTGTTTTGAGTAACTGGTTGAAAACTTAATTTGAAATATTTATGGCTCGCTTAGTAGCGACACTGCAGAGCTCAGAAATAGCCTGGAGAAGGGCTGTCTATCCTCAAGGACATACAACATGCTAAGGAGCCCAGAATGAGTCTGTTGAATTGGCATTGGCTTTCTGGGACTCTTCTGGGTCATTAACCTCACACTAAACCAGATTTCTGTCACAAGCTCCCACTTACTGAGAGAATAACTACTCCCCTTTTGTTCCTTGCCATGGGCTGTCAGCTCTGCACACAACAGAGTGGGATTTCTCTCCTTCCCTGCTGACTCCCAAGAAGGAAATGGCATTTCTGTCTTACAGAGAGCAGGGGTGGTTTGACTGTGTCCCTAGGCTTTCCCTCCAAGGGCTGCTTGTCCAGGGCAAATGGAAGGAAAGGGAAAGGGAAAGGGAAAGGGAAAGGGAAAGGGAAAGGGAAAGGGAAAGGGAAAGGGAAAGGGAAAGGGAAAGGGAAAGGGAAAGGGAGTCTCCCACAGCGGAAGCAGAGAGAGCTGCTCACAGTCCTGATGGAAGGCAGGTGGGAAGGAGGAATAATGTACTGTACCCAGCTCGTGGAGGATTTCAGCTTGGCTGGGATTTTTCTCATACCAGATAGGGTGTCAGAGAAGGTGTAGCTCCAGCTCCAGGTCAGACTCAGCCCCAAGCACCACCTCTGCTTTCCCAGGGAGCTCTACACTCCTGCTGGGCAGTGCAGGCTGGAGGCTGAGTCCAGTCAGAGCCTTCTGGGAAATGGAGCACCTGAAACCAAAAGGGAATTATGAAAACCAGTAAAGGGGGTAGTGGACATAAGTACAGGGCAGTTAGGTGATCTCTCAAAATAGGAAATTCTGACTGTTTGCATTGTATGTTAGCCCCATATTTTCTTCTGACTAAATACTCCACTAAAGGTTGATGTCAGGAAGCAGTGACATAAGGATTCAGTAACTCACATCATTGGAGCCTTATGAGTGCAGGAGCCTCTCAGGCATCTTTGCCAAGTTTATTCTCATCCAGCGTAACTGGAAAGATCTCCTGTGCAAAGACAGAGAGGCAACTTAGTTGGTCCATGACCTTCCACCCACCTGTCTTCTACTGTTGTTTTCCTAATGTTCTGGCCAAGATTATATAAAAAATTAACCCTTTCTGTGTCTCCATTTCCAGGAGCCATCCACGGGCCATGGGGAGGTTCTGCTCTCTATTAGCTACCTGCCAGCAGCTAATCGCCTGCTGGTGGTGATTATTAAGGCTAAAAACCTCCATTCCAAGCAGCTGAAAGATCTCCTTGGCAGTGGTGAGTGTTTTAGCAAGAAAATAGCTCCTGTTGTTTCTGCTATTATGTAAATCTAGAAAGAAAGTGGGAAGGGTGAAGTTTGGCAGGATAAAATAAAATAGATGTCTGGCTTAGAAAGCCAGAGAGATTTAAATAGTTTCTAAAAAGTGAAAACCAAATGCCCCCTGATCAACATTTCTTCTGTGCTCTCTCATTTTGATGTCACCAGTGTAAATTCTCTTGCATTTTTGGGTGTGGATTCAGGCATCACAATATGAAAAAACATTAAGATATTAGGCAGTGTCCAAAGGAGGGCCATGAGGAGGGTGAAGGGCCTAGAGGGGAAGCCTTATGAAGAGTGGCTGAGGTCACTTGCTCTGTTCAGCCTGAAGAAGACACTGAGGGGAAACCTCATAGTGGTCTTCAACATCCTCTCAAGGGGAAGCAAAAGGGCAGGCACTGATCTCTGCTCTCTCCTGGGCAGGGACAGGACCTGAGGGCACAGCATGACGCTGAGTCAAGGGAGATTTAGGGTCACAGCATGAGCCTGATGGAGTTCAAAAAGTTTTTGGACAATGCTCTTGGGCACATGGTGTGATTTTTGGGGTGTCCTGTGCAGGGCCAGGAGTTGGACTCCATGATACTGATGGGTCCCTTCCAACTCAGCCTGTTCTAGTCTAGTCTAGTCTATTTGTTGCTTGCTCATTAACATGATGTCTCTCTCCCCTTCCTGTACAGATGTTTCTGTCAAGGTGACACTGAGGCATCAGTCACTGAAGCTGAAGAAGAAGCAGACCAAACGTGCAAAACACAAGATCAACCCTGTGTGGAATGAGATGATCATGTTTGAGGTGCCTCATGAGCTCCTGCGTGCCTCCAGCGTGGAGCTGGAAATGCTGAGCCAGGATGGAGCAGGCCAGAGCCATGTGCTCGGCAAGTGCAGTCTGGGCTTACACGTCACAGGCACAGAGAGGAACCACTGGGAAGAGATGCTGAGGAACCCCAGGAAACAGATAGCCATGTGGCACCAGCTCCACATGTAGGCTCATCATGACTACTGATCAGATTCCCATCAGGCCTGAGACCCTGGGGGAATAAGCTGGATTTCACCTTCCACCTTCGCCTCCATGAAATTGCTCAGCACAGCACTCTGACTACACCACTCTTCTCTGATCTTCCTGCCCATTCTAGCCCAGGAAACTGTCTGGAAAATGTATTTAAAGGACAATCTCTCACCTATTCAAGTGGTTGTCTCAAACAAGGGGTTGGCTGCCTGGATGGTTTGAATTAATTTTATTTGCCTGCCCACTGTCTCTTCTGAGAGGTCCCTGCTTCTGTAGAGGAGCAGAGGGGAGCAAAGAAGAGCAAAGTTATAATGGAAATGTATGCTCTTCATTGGCATCTAGTGCTGTCACTCAAGTCCCTTGATGAGTGTTGGCTCCACAATCACAAACACACAACTGTTTTATCAATCACTGCTTTTCATAATACTCTAAAAGACTGAGAAATGAAGATCAGAGAACTGACGGTCATGGCAAGCACAACAAATCAGTATGAAAAAGAAAGTAGAGCCGAAGTGCAGTAAATGGATACCTAGAAAAAGATACAGAATGAAGGGAGAGAGCAGAGGAAGAAGAAAGGGAGAGACAGTCAACACCCTCATCCTGTGCAGCCTTTGAAGCAAACACTGCCAAGCAAGAAGTCAAATACCTTACTTTACTTTTGTTTCCTGGAGAGTTTGATACCTTGAATTTAAGATTCATGAAAACTGCTGAAAATATGAATGTTTCAGGACCCTTTGGCAGAATACTTGTATCATTTATCTTTCTGTGGTGTCATCCAGGACGATCCCCAATATGAACAAAAATTTATTGTTGATGTTACCTCCAAACACTTGGACCAAATCTTTCTGTTTACTGCCATCTTTTCTGTTTGGGTTTTTCCCAAATTTCAAGTACACTAATTATATTCCAGGCAACATCTAAAATTAGGCAAAAGAAGTGGGATCATTCCATACCTCACCTGATAGATGGCTTTGGTTTGACAGTTAACTACTGCACTCAAATCCTCATACCAGCATTAGTCAAAGACAACCCTTATTAACTGCCATGTATTTCATCACTTCCAGCCAGAAGGAATTCACCAACCAGACAGACTCTCTGGGGCTTGTTTTTCCTGTGCACTTTCAAGACTTGATGTAGATTCAATGTTACTTTTGACTGTCCTTTTTTTGTGTCTCTAGATGGACTGAAAGTCTGGCATTGGCAGTGATGATGTCATGACCCTATAAGCACACTGCTTGTCCTACTACTTTTTTTCAAGTAGTAGGCAAAACTTTAAGGGACTTCCATGGGGACAAGTCATCCAAAAATCTGGAAACTGAACCATATAATTTGTAGCCTTGAAAATCTCAGAGAGCTTTGTATTTGCAGGGTCAGATTGCCCCTTGTTTAAATCAAAATATTGAGCTAAGCTTCAACTGGTATCCATTCCATTCTGATGGTGCAGTCAAACAAGTCTAGCAGCTTGTCAAGGGAAGGCTGCCATCCTGTTGGCAAAGGGAAAACACCACAATCAGTGCTTCAGTCTGAAAACAGGCTGAAGCACCAGGCACAATGGATTATGAAGAGGGAAATGAAGTTCAGCTGGAAGTCAGTAACTGCTGGTGACTGGAGCTGTTTGTGAGACTGACAGTTTAGCACCTTCATAAATTACCTAGACAATGGCACAGGCCTTGGATGATGCAAAACTAGGAGTAGTGATTGATACCCAAGGCAGTTGTGCTGACATTCAGAGGGATGCTGAGAGAAATGCTGGAGAAATGGGCTAACAGGAACCTCCTGAAATTCAACAAGGAGAAGTGGAAAGTGCTGGACCTGAGGAAGAACAACCCCTTGCAGTGCAGGGATGAAGGCTGACCATCTGTAAAGGAGCTTTCCAGAAAAGAACCTGGGTGTCCTGGTGGACACCAAGTTGAACATGAGCCAGTAGTGGGATCTTGCAGCAGAGAAGGACAACAGTGCATTGTGCTGTGTTAAGCAATGCCAGCAAGTCAAAGGAGGGTGATCCTTCCTTTCAACTCAGCACCAGTGAGGGCAGTTCTGGAGTGCTGTGTCTTTAGCTGGACTCCCCCGTGCAAGAGTTTCTGGAAAGAGTGCAGCAAATGGCCATGAAGACTTCTAAGGGACTGGAGCATCTTCTGTAAGAGGAGAGGCTGAGAGAGCTGGAACTGTTTAGGTCAATGTGTACAGATACCTGACCTGGGAGAGGACAAAGGAAGATGGAGAGAGATCCTTTTCACTGGTGTCCAGTGACAGGATAAGAGTCAGGGTCACAAGTGGCAATGTAGGAAATTCCATTTGAACACATGAAATATACAAGAATAAACCCCCTTTTTTTTTTTACTGTGAGTATAATCAAATACTGGAAAAGGTTGGCAGAAGAGGTTGTTGGGGGTCCCCATGCTTGGAGACAGTGAAAATTTGATGTGATACAGCATGAACAACCTGCTCTAGTTTATCCCACTTTGAGCAGCGGTGAGTTTGGACAATATGATCTCCAGAGGCCCTTTATATCCTCAGCAATGCTGTGATTCTGTGAAGAAACTGACAAGGTTGATGCACACTGAAAACTGTTCTCTTTACACTACTATTTCTTTTGTGGGTGTTGTAGCCAGGAATTACAGGATCATTTTGAAGACAGCAATAAAGCTTTGAGCAACCAGACAGACAGAAAAGCTAACTATGCCCATGAAACTTACACCCAATATTTTAATCTCTGATACTGATCTATTGGCTAGAGGACATGTAAACAAAAAGAAATTTGGTTTCTTGTTTTGCTCTATGGGGTTTTGTTTACTAACAAGAAGCTGTAGGTTACTGTGAGTAAACTGGACACAGAGGTCTAGTTGATAGTGAATTCTTAATGCTTACTGTGATCCTGATTTGCCTGTAGATATACCTATAGGTTTGGAATAATAATTTCTATATAAGTGCAGAATTTATTGGAATGTTGGCCTCATCCACATATAGGTTCCAGGCAGCAAAAATCCCCAGATTTTTTGGGGGGTAATGATAACTTCACAGTATGATGCTATTTGGCTGGCACTGGAAAGCCTGAAGGGCCAAATATTTGCCTTGCTGCCAACTCCTCTAGTTCTGCATCCTGCTTGTTTCAAAAGGCTTGTTGAGCAGCCTTTTATAACATCTTGATGACTGACTGTAAACAGCATTATCTGCCTGTGCCCTGGTGATTCTGGCACACCCTGTAATAGATATCAGTCCTATGGCATTTAAAAGTGTAGATCCTCAGAATCTGACTTAGCTCTGGCAGAACAATGTCCTCTTTTACAGCAGACAAATACGTGTACGCACACTGCTTAACCACAAATCTGTCTTGGGAGGAAAGTGGCGCCATCGGTGTTAATGAACGGCATTATTTCCTCCTTTGCTGCAGAGGGATTTAATGGGAAAGAGAGAAGGAGTGAAAATGCACACATCTTCCCCGGATGGGTCATTCTTGCTGTCTGGCATTCCAGCCTGCAGAGAATGCCCCTCGCCTCCCGCACATCCCGAACAAAGGCTGCCGGGTGTCCCCGGGAGGAGGCAGCCGCCGGCCGGGGCTGACAGCGGGCACGTAGCGGGGACGAGGAATGAATGCCGTGTACGTGTGGCACCCGAGGGGCAGCGACGGCCAGCCCGGCCCTTTGAGCTCCGCCGAGAGGAGCCGTGTGTCACCGCATGCCAGCGCCTGCCCGAGCCCTGCCCTCATCCCTCCGAACAGCCACACCTGCGTGCCGCTGAGCCTCGGCACCCCAAGCCCGGGGTGCGAGACTGTCCCGGCAGACAAACGGCTGGGGATGGCTGTGGCAGGTGACAAGGGCCTGAAGATAATCCGAAATATTTGGAAATGCCGTTGTATCAAGCAGCTTCAGCAATCTCAGCTGTCAAAGTGTCACTGAAGTGCAGTAAGAACAGAGCAAGACAGACCCTCGGCTTTCAGCTCCTGAAGCTGAAAATGCAGGAGCATCAGCAACCACCGCTGTGTATTCAATTAAAGAACGCTGCTTAGAAATTGCACCATAAGAGACTAAGCAAAAAAAAACAAAAACAAAAACAAAACCAACAACCAGTTATGGCAATTAATGTTCCTAAGATATATGTGTGACCAAAAGCAGCCACAGGAGTCCCCAGTGGCCAGTTAGTGGCTGGACTGATTATTTTGCCTGCTATAAGCACAAACAGGAAGAAGCTGAAAGCCAAGAGATTGCAGGGAATAACGAAGGAGGAAAAAAAATGGTGTCAGGCAGTCTACCTGGTCAGAATGAATGATTCTTTTCACTAAAGGCCAGAATTGTGAGTTTAAGGACAGGGATTCACAGTCCCTCATCCAGTGACAAAGCCCAAACAACCAGATTACTGTAAAACAGCCTGAGAAATGCAGCTCCCCTATATTACCCAGCTTTGCCTGGGAAAGGTGGTCTCCTGAGGTGGCCTCTGCTCAGAGGAAGGGGCTCAGAAGCCAGAGGAAATGGCCTGTGACTACATTGAGTTCCTTTGTTAAAATATAGAGTGTAGCAATCTGTTGTTTTGCCTCAACCTTCCCTCAGAGCTAGATCTTCCTCCCCCAAAATTATCTAGTTTGATTTTAAGCAATTTGTCTTACAATAGAGGGATTAATAAGCACAAATCATCAACAGTCACTAAAATATCTGGGATGTTTTAGACTCATTACTTCCCCAGTTGTAAGGGGAGTGGTTGTAACCACTTACAGGGCTGGTGCCCTGTATGGGTAATATTTTTTCAGTGCAGGGTTTTCCCCTCAATTGTACCAAATATCCTTGCATGGTAATAAGAAATGTGTTTGCTTTGCAAAGAGGTAATACATCAGGAAGTACTGGAAAATTCCCTTTGACAGGATTGGGAAAATTTTCAGGCCCAACTATTCTCCCAGGTACTGATGGGATTTCAACACTTTGAACAGCTGTACCTTGTATTTTGCTAGCATCTATCATCAGTATTGTCTGGCAGTGGTGTTCAAAACCACTGGGTTTTTTTTTTCTTTTCCCCAAAAGGAAGTACGTTGTCATTTGGGCTCTAGAATTACAGCCCAAGGTTTGCCCAAATTTTCCTGATGTTGAAGATGAGTTGACTACAATGACATTTAATAAGAACTGGAAGCTAAAGTGGCTTGGACCATGCTTCTTGCACTCTTTTTCAGATTAAAGTCTGATTAAATTGAAGGACTGAGCTTTGACAGCATTTTTATGTGTTTCAGAGTTTAACTAGGTATTAAAATGAATTTGGTTAATTTGTTGAAAGATAAGCATGATGAGTAAATAGTAACACTCAATATTATTTCTTCTGTTTTCAATATGCACAAGAAAAGTGGCAAAGTGAAATAGTGATTTGTGGCCTTCCAGCATGAGGGGGCTTTTCTGCTTACTTGGTCCTTTAGTGTCTCAGTGTGTTTATTGTACAGAGCCAGATATTGTTTGTCAAGACTCTATATTGTTCTCACAATTCAGTGCACAAGAACAGAGCATGATGCTCAGCCATTGTGTCTAATATTACAGCACAACATGTAAAACGTTGCAAGTAAATAATTCCAAGCTGTACCGATGCTGTGTCTGCATTGTTTACTCTACAGTAAGTCCCCTCTGCTTGCAGCTCATGTCAGGGGCACAGAGTGCTGGCATGAGTCAACACAAGATGCTCTGAAGGGTGTCATCAAATGATGGGTGTACGATGAGAAGGGGAGCAGTCAGTAACAGAGTCCTGTCCTGGGCAAGCACAAGAAATCTATTGGCTTTTTCAGCAAGGTGACAGCTAAACAAAGCTCTATAGGCTTTCCAGCAACTACAAGGAGATTAGAGAACAGGATATGAGAACCAGGTTCTTCCTAGATACTGGCTCCATCTCTGAAACAAAACTAAGAAATGAATTTAGGGGTTATTTATTATTATTTTGTTTTTTTGCCAATCTCAGTACTTTCAAGTTGGTGTTGATGACACTCTGTAAACCATGTGTTTGTAAGGAGGAAAACATGTTTGGCTGACCTAATACCATCACCAGATTTAGCTGGTTCCTAACAAGACACACAGATCAAAACCTGCACATAAAAGTAAAAGAAAAGAGATTTTTGGAGCGGGAGTGGGAAGTATTTACCTCACTGACAGTTTGGGGGCACTCCCACCCATCACAGTCAGTGTTAAAGCACAAGGAGAGAAAACAAAGCCAGTCTGCAGAGCTCCAGGCTGTTGCTGGCTCCACAAAGAGGGGTGCCTGTCAGCTGCACAGCGAGGCTGATGGCACTGAAGAATTTGCTGTAGAGATAAAGGAAAGGAGGGGAAAAAAGGGAAAACGTTGTATTTTTGCTGCACAGTGAGCAGAACATGGATGGTGCATCTGCCAGGGACAATCCTTCCCACCTGGGGGGGGATTCGCAGAGGGTTACTCAGTAATTCCCAGCTCAGCATATTGAAAAGCAGTAATAGCTGCCACAGAACCATTCTTCTCTTAACCCTGCTGTTCATTGTCACTTCAGATTTATTAGAAGCTTTTTTCCCCCTACGGTATTTAAAAATTAAACAGGGACTGTCCTATAATCCTCTGTCTGCCAAGAGAGGGTAGCACATAATCCAGCAGCTATATCACAGTCATTGCCAGTGCTAGTCCTGAAGCTCTGAAGCCATTTCCTCCACTTCCCTGAACCCTTAGTGATCACTGAAGATGGAATAAACCCAGCGAAGACCGGGCTCCAAGATGCCCCTGAGAAAACAGGTCACACCTAAACCCAACACACTACTCAGTTCTCCAGACAGCTCTCCTGAACACCACAAAGTACAGCAGTGGCCTGCAGTGCAGCTCTGCCACTCGTGACCCTCTGTTGCACACAGCTCCCCAGCCCTGGCACCTCAGCGAGGCTCTGCCACCCCCGTGTGCCTCCAAAGGTACCACCAGTGTCCCCAGAAACAGCCTGTCTGGCAGCCATGCAGACAGCACACTTGTTTTTCTCCTTGATCAAAACAACTTCAAACAGGAGACTTCAGAGAGTCAAAAAGTCTAGCTAGCACATATGCTGTGCTGTGGGAGCCTTTGATTATCCAGCAGATATTTTTAGAGCCCTTTATAAATGAGCTGTGGCTCCATTTGTGTGGCGTGTGGTGACAGCTTTGCCAGAAACAGCACTGTGCCACCGCAGAGCTGGACCTGGCACTGCCCAGACACCTGCCTTGGGGGGCATCTGTTTAAACCCACCCATGTGCTCAGCTGCCTGTGCTTTTCCTTCTGCCTCAGGAGAGTAAGATAGGGAAGACAGGCCCCAGGAAGCACTGCAAACCCCCTCTGGTCATGCCTGCAAGTTCTTGGCATCATAGGCTCCACAACTCCTGCTTCCAAGAAGAAACAAGTTCATTTTTTTTGCTAAATGAAGTTTCTAGCACCAGCTGCTAACAAGTCATCTCCATGGAGCATATCCAGGACACTAGCAGAGCTGGGAAAGTGCGTGTCAGGCTTTAATGCTATGACAACCATCACCGACGAATTTTTCAATTTCCTTTTCACTCATATTGACGTGAGAATCACTGGTCCTAAAAGTGAAGGGCACTTCTAGCCTTAGATCAGATGAATTTTGTGCAAGCTTCCACTCCTGATAAAAGCTCAGCTAGTGCACTTTGCATGAAGGGATCTTGCTTTTAAGTCCTTAGTTTGAAGTTACCAGCAAGGAGGCCGATCACTGCCAAGGGTGACTAACAAGAGGCCACAACACAAAATTGCTTCTAGGAAATGAATTACAATGCAGCAATGTATTTCACAAGCAGTTCTGTCTCTTTACACATGGCTGAGCTGCTGAAAGTGAAGCACTGTCCTACCTTCATGCTGTCAATTGACTAGCAAAGGTAAAAACCCCAGAGATGAGGTTCTCTCTGCTGACTGACAGGTGCCTAGGAAACCCAGCTGAAGCTAAGCCCTGACAACCACCAGGATTTTGCTGGGCTTGCTTACTGCTCAAAAATAAGCAATTTTAAATCACTACAGTGAAGCCTGCCAGAAGATGACAAACAGTGTATAATATGTGGTCTGCTCAATGAAGTACACTTTGAAGAAATCACTAAAACAAGCTTTCCTATTGGGCCTATTGGATGACTAATTTGGGGCTACTTTCACTTCTCAGCCGCCTAGAAACTGCTACTCACTTCCAGCCCCTGAGGCTACTCTCCATTAACATTTGAGGGCATTCACTCTGAACCCCAAATTTGCCCTTCTTCACCTGTGGGGATTGATGGGTCTTACATGCATGCTTCCCCTGGGACATTTGGAAACCTGGGATTCCTTCAGAGCTGATTAGAGAGCCAGTCCTGTTGATGCTTCCATCCCTGCGTACTGAAGCTCAGCAATACTATCAGTATCACCACCCACAGAACGCAGTGCCACAGCCAGGATCCACACCCTCAGCTGCACAGCTTGCCCCTTGTTCTCTGCTTCCCTCCACTGCCACATGGACACAATTACAGCTGAGCGAGCAACTGTTTGTGCTGGAGGGGCTTTGTTTTCTGCCTAGGTTTCTCTCTAGCTATAGCTGTCACCCAGGGATGGACTAAACCTTTTCTAGGCCATGCCATGCAAAACTGAGCCTCAGTGAAGGATGATCCATAGTTCCTGTGGTGCCTTTGCTGCGAGGTGTATCCACAGCAGCAGCCAGACTCAGCCCATGGAGGCAATGTTTTCAGCTGTTTGGTCAGCAAATACAGCCCACAGCCCAGGGCTAATCCATGGGCACATGTACTTATTTTCATTGGCTCTCTTGCCCACAATGATTTAACAGATGTAAGACCCTCCATATATAAAAATACTCTTAATATACTGAACTGTTTTAAAAGTTGCACCTTTAATCATCTGCAAGCCCAGTGTCAAAAAAGAAGAATGCAAAGTCACGTCAGCCCTATCTTATAAGGCCAGCAAAAGCCCAGCTTCCCCTGGATTCAGAGCATTTAGGGCTCAGGAAAAATCTCTCCATCCTTCAAACCAAGCCAGGCACATATGTAAAGCTCTGTCAATCCACATTACAAGCCCAGCCCACCACAGCAAAGCTAATGATAATGCCACTGTACCTGACTAGAAAGGGAGCACAGTGCCTCAAGGGCACCCACTCTGCATCCCTACTCAAAAATAGTATGTGCTGACATAGCTGCCAGCGCTGACCCAGAGCAGCCCTGGGCTGCTGGGAGGTGCCAGCTCCTGGTCTGTCTGCTGCAGCCTTGGCACATCATCAGGATAACCCAGCCCATGGGGAATCAAGGCAGCTCCATCACAGGACATGCTAGACCTGCTTACCAAGGTGAGGACTTTGAGGGGCTGCAGTGACACTCAGCATGCCTGGGAGACAGTCACTCAGGAGGGAGAACTACCAGCACCTCAGGGGGCTGCAACTGACCCTTCTGGATTAATCAGCACTGGATCTGCTCTTTGTAGTCCTCGGCTGAGGGAAACAGGAGCGCATCAGCTTAGATTCCCTTTGTCTGGCAAAATGACATTAACCTCCAAGAAAAATTTAAAGAATTAGCAACCAACTTGATAAATTTATATTTTTTTTATTAACAATCATTTTACATTACAAGGATAATATGACAAAAGGAAAGTTCTCGTGTACATACTATGATATATCAACATAGCTCTATTCGTATCCAGTGTCCTAGGTCCTTTCACACAGGTACTATAAAGCATAGTCTGTAAAGTAATAACATTTTAATGTCTCCAAAAGAGTGATATTAACATATTAATACATATATAGTAATAGACGTCTAGATATTTTTCTCTCATTTCATATGTGTGTGTGGTGGGTGAGTGGGTGGGTGAGAGATCGCTTGAAACAGTTCAGCAGGGCTGTGCTTGGATGCGGATACAGAGAGGTCTGAGACAAAACCTCGTTTTCTGGAAGTAGAAATGCAGTTTTGCTAACTGTCAGGTGAGTCTATGAGGATGCCACGATTGGCAGGAAACTCCGTAGCCCTCCTGTAGCATTTGGGACATTACAGCATATGAGACATGGTTCCCCCGCGCAGCCCAGCGAGCTTATTCGACATGAGGTGCAGTGCATGGGAGCCCCTCGCCGGCCGGCAGCACCACCAGCAGGGCGGGTGGGAGGCGAGGCCGCGGGCTGGGCTTACGCGAGTGTCAGTGGCATCGGAAGGAGGGGGCTGGAGTGAGAAAACTGTCTCTGAGGTTTGTGAGGAACAGGTGCTGAGAGCTCCCCGCGGCTGAGGGGCTGCGGCAGAGCGGGGAGCCGCCGCCGGGCAGGGGCGGCTGAGGTGGATTACCAGTTGTGTGGAGGAGAGAGGCCTGGGAGAGGGCACTGAGGTGTGTGTGTGTGACAGGGCTTGGGGGCAGCTTGCACAGTGTCTGCTCATGCAATACCAGTGTAACGAGCCATTCGGATGTCAGAACTACAACTCACCCTCCTCTCGACTGAAGCCAACAAATAAAACGAACGGCAAGGAGTGCAGTGGTTGCCAGGCCTGGCGTGGAGCTGCAAAGGCAAACGTCCATGCTTTCCCTCCAACCCTTGAGGGGAAGCAGCTCGCTGACTGACACCTGCTGCCAGACCGGCCAGAGGCACATCTCAGGTCCTCTCAAGGTGTCAGCCAAAGGCTTCAGGATGCAGCAGGGCCAGTGTCCTATAAGTGGGTGTGTGAAGGGAGGGACAGAGGGATGAGACAGCTGTCCATCCCACAGGCATCAGCAGATACTCAGGGAGGGCTGATTCACTGCCCAGACCCACCCCCATGCCAGCATGGAAATTCTGGTCATGGGAAAGCAGGTGTCTCTTTTCATGGGCAGGGTTAAGAGGGCTGCACCCTTGGGTGCTTCAGCCTGGCAAGGTCCAAACGCTGTGTGCTGGGGCCCAAAGGCACACATGCGACACCAACCATGTCTTCCATACAATCACATCATTCCCTTTCCTTCAGAAAGCCTCCCTGGGCCCCTGGCCAGGCAGGCTGCTCACGGGCTGAGGAGCGGCTGTGAGACCTGAGGGAGCAGAGTGGCTCCTGCAGCAGAACAGCGGCCAGCCTGACCCAGCAGAGCTGAACGTGCCTTCCCAACTGGGACCGCGCACTCTCACCCTTATCACTCCGACTTCACCGCTCTTTCTCGTTTGCACCGTTCCAGCTCCATACACTATCCCTGCCACCTCCAACTGTGTGGCCATGACCCTTCCTCCACTCCAAACCGCCTTGGCTCTCCTGCTGCCTTTATCCCAGTGCCACGGCTGTGTCGCTGACCGATGCCCACAAGTGCACGCGCGCTCTCGCTGGTGCCACGTGAGCGCTGGCCAGCGCAGGGTCCCCCTGGCAGTGTGCTGACAACTGCTGAGCAATGCCAGGTGGAACAGCAAAAAGCCACATTTCCACAGCACCAGTGCCCACAGCTGCCAGCTGCATCCATGCAGAGAGACAAAAGTGCATATGAGGGTGGGATATGTGTCTGTCCAAGTGTGAACACACAGGACATCAGCAAGAGGCTTTCTTGGGAGAAGGATACTCAAGGATTTTCCCCTACCAAGACATTCCACAATTAAACAAACCTTATTTATCACTTAACATGCCAGCAAGGAAACCCCTTGCCCTAAACACAGCCAAGCCCGTCTCCATAGAGTGCTATCCATGTAAATGTAGGCCTCAGTGTATGGCTAAAACCGTCCCAAAATCCAAAGTTTTCAGTGTTACGTGCCTTGTGCTAGAACACAGGGCCAGCCTTACACAAGGGTGGTTGAGTCTATCTCTATATTATATCTTTATATCTATCGAAAACATAGAAATATATAAATATATAGGATTTCATTTATAGATATATAAGCACGTGATTTTAATCTTTTGTATTGTGTGTATATGTACTGGGATGTGCGTATATACAATATATAGACCATATGCATATGTACTGTATACATACACTAGCTTACATGCACACACATCATACGTGTCTCCAAGGGAGACAGGAATTGCATAGGCATTACTGCATTGGATACAATGGCTGGGGGATTAACGTACCATTTCTCTGCTTTTAAGACCTCTTTTGACAGAGCTGAGAGTGGAATCTGCAAAAGCAGAGGCTGTTGCTGCTTATTTGCAAGCCAGCTGTCCCGGCACTGGTCAAACAAACAGCAATCCTCATGAGATAAGAAAGGAGGGGGGACTCCAAAGACCCCGCGGGCCATCTGGTTGAGTTTGTGCTGTGAGAAAGAGATGGACCGAGCCTGAATCATATCTGAACAGCCATACCAGCAAAAGCATGACCAGCACGGGGGACATTGCTGCAGCTGGCTCAAGACCCAAGGCAGCCACCACATAAAGACCCTGCCCACCCTGTTCCCTCGCAGCCCCCGTAACTTCCGTGTGCTTTTGCTGGTACGGGAAGAGCTTTGGTCTCTTGTGAGGATTATCCCTGCTGAGGTCGGTCTCATGGCTGGAGGGCCCAGACCCCTGTGGACATGCGTGAGCCCTGCAGAAGGACATGTCTAAATGTGCTTCACAGATTTCTGCTTCACAGCAGGGTAAAAGAGGCAAGGAGCCTGAGCAAAAAGTGGGGAAGGGAAATTGGCAACCAAAAATCCCACGGGCTAGAAATACAAACCCGAGGGTGTGGAGAAGTGTGCATTATTCACAGTCAGATGCCATAGCTAAGATGCAGGGGAAGGAGACAATAAAGAGCTCATTCAAGCAAAACTGAACCCTCTGTCTTTGCAGCCTAACCAGTTCAAGATGCTGTGAGCAACACGTTCAAAACAACTCCTCTTGCTCTCTCAGCACAGCAGGAAAGGCATTGATTAAACCCGATGCACGGAAATCTTGGAGCCAGGGAGGCCTTCCTCAGCACCCTGCTAAGCCCTCCCCATGCCTGCTGCTGCCTCCTGGCCTCACTGCCACCAGGCTGGGCCCACACAAACAGGGCACAAAAATGCACCTGCCTCTGGGAAAGGCTCAGGAACCCTCAGAAGCCACAGGTGCTTTGCATTGATATTCTTCCCTCCTCCCTATCTTGTCTATGCGGGTAGTCATGCTTCCATTCATAGACTATCTGTGAAAGTAAGAGCTACAGATCTGATATAGGCAGGTTAACCTGGAGGGAAAGCTTGCAAAGCACTATCCTAGGACAAAGGCCAGGTTTATTTTCTGATGAGCGGGTAACAGGGAATTGTGTTGGAGGAGCTGGGATGGGCTGGGCCAGGCCAACTGCTCTGCCAAGCCCTTGTCTATCCCCATCACCAAAGTAAGGGGTCTCTGACCTTTCCCTTCATGGGTATCCACAACATCCAGTGGCAGGAAATCACTGTTTACAAGCAAAGTAATTTACTAAAGGAACAAGCGCTCTGCCTGCGTCAGCTGGCTGCCAGAGAAAATCACCACATGCTGCACACTTCACTGCACCATTAGAAATAAGAGCTGCCGGTGAAAGGTGTCACTGATGAAAGCAGGATTTGCAAGTGAACCAAAGGGAAGGAGTGACAAATTGGAAGAATAAATTCTGAACAGGCCTCTGGCAACTCTTACCTTTCCATTTCCTCCCCAGTGGCAAAAGTTAGGAGGCTTGGATCAGGAGTTGTAAACAGGCCTCTCAGGCTGCTCAGCACAAGCCCTGGGGAAGCATTCCTCTCTCCAAAGGTGTTTGGAGACTGTCCTCAAATGTTTTTTCCCTGCATGTGAGCCAGGCACTTTGATGGGACTCTCAAAAAAGGAGCTTTTGCTGCTGCCAACAGAAAGGCAGGTGATTTTTCCTCTCCACCTACGAAGAGCTATGGAGTTCTATGGATTCTATGATCTATGTTCACCTTGCCCATCTCCAGTCAGAAACTAATGGAGCAGCAGTTTTTCTATCTTTTTTCTTTTTACATCTCCTCAGGTTTTGATAAGGAGGGGAGCCTGCCACCTCCTTGGCAGGCAGCAGCTCCAGAGCTTTGTGGCAGCACCCTGAGCAGAGCCAATTCACCACTGGAGAGCTATGAGCACCTTGCGTAGAGGTCCCTACTTTATGGTCAGGCAAAAAACCACCCAAAGCTGGCAGGGGGCTTCCAGTTTAATTTTCACTCCTCTGGATGCATGGATCCATTTGATCACATCATTTATAAGAAAATACAGGAAAATATGAAAACAAAGCCATTTTTCATGCTTGCTATGTGTGTCATACCAACGTCCCTGTGTTGCAACTGTGAGATGCCCTGACCTAGCTTGTGACATTTCCATGAGAACCACAAGGAAGAGCACCCAGCGCCTGCACCCCTGGTGGCAGTTTGGCAGCAGGTGGGTGGCCCTGGTGCAGATGCCCTCTCCTGCCCGAGCCAGCCTCAGGCTGCATGTGCTGTCAGAGGTAAGGTGAGGGGTAAGTGCTACAGAAGGTGCTGACCAGCCCTCGGTGGCTGGCCTCACCAGCCCTCACTGCTACATTCACAGGGCTCGCTCTGCTCAGACCAACTGACTGAAAGGCCCCGTTTTACAGCCAAGGGGCAGTGTCAGGACACAAGGACAGGCCACCACTCATGCTTTGGGTGGGCTCAGTCCCTCCTCAGTCCCACAGGGACAGAGGCAAACACTTCCAAAACCCTGACCAACACCAGCCTAGCTGCTCCTGTGGGATCTGAAAGCTCAACCAGTCCATAGTGTCTTGGCTGCACACCTCTGCCAGTGCCGGCTGTGAAGTTCTGCTGAAGGCAAAGGGGTTAGCAGGAGGTGAGTGAGACCTAGGTAGAAGTGTGTGTTTTCCCGGGGAAGACAGTGCGTGAACCCTGGCAGTGAAAGTGACTCAGAGAGAGATCGGTTCCAAACATGCTACATCTCCATTGAAAACAAACAAAAAAGTTTAAAAAATAAAATAATATTATATATATATATATATATTTATATAAATGAAAAGCTATCAACTAGCAGCAACGGTTCTAGAGATATCTTAGCACCAAGACCAAGGGCAGGGGGGTAACAGGAGAAAGGAAAGGTTCAGTGTTGCTGATACCACCATCATGTTTCCAAACAACACAGCTTGGCACAAAGCTCATCCCTCTGAGAAGTGAGAACATGTTGGCTTGGACACCTTTTGGACAACACGTCTCACTCCCACGATGGTCTGGTCAGGTTGGTGCTGTCCATGCCACATCAGCAGGGCAAGGCACTAGCATCTGTGGAGTTTTTGCACCTTTTTTTGTTTGTGTGGTGTTTTTTTGGTTGGTTGGGGTTGGTTTTTTTTTTGTGTTTTTTTTTTTTTTTTCTCTTTTCTAACCTGAAGTGATATTGTGTGGACGCCTGGAGCTTGTTTACTTTAAAAGAATAAAACAAAGAAGAGCCCCAAGCCCACAAAACAATCTCTTTGTGATGGAAGGTGCCAGTCCCCCATTCACATTTCAGCTGGACTCTGCATTCCTTCAAGAAAGGAAGAAATACTTGGCAGAAAGAAATAGAGCATCCCTTCTTCCTGCTGTCATCAGTCTGCTGTGCTGTGGAACACGTTACCTTGGTCACAAGAGAGTAAGTGAACCTTTATAGGACATCACACATGAATATAATCCAAGATAATCTTGCATTGATAGCTCCTGCCACCAAACTGCAGCAGGTTTTTCTTTCAGTCATTCCAAACAAAACAAAACAAAACAAAACAAAAACCCCACAACAATCTAGGATTATAAAGACATAGTATAAATAATGTAAATTAGAATATAATTTTTTAAGCCTTTGAATCTCCGCCCAGAGGTGGCTCTCGACTCATTGGCTGTCTAGCTTCCACAGCAGCCCTGGTTTTGAATGAATAGTTGTATATATATATATATATTTATCTCATACAATATAAAAATATAAATGCAAAAATTTCCCCCTGCCTTCTCTATTTTGCTATTTTATAGTCTGCACATGACATCATGTTATAACATATGTATGATAGACTGGTACTACGGTTATCATAAAAGGAGCTGAAAGCCAAGTATTACTCTACAGCCCAAAGGTAGGGAGAACTGAGAAAGGGGCATCACAGTTTAGTGGAGGCATTTGTTTCTAAATCAAAATAAAACCACAAAATCACACCCCCAGCCCTTCTCTCCTGTCAGTAATCCTTTGAGTGAAGAAAGCTTCCACTCAACTGAAGAGAACTGGAGCTGGTGGAGCTGGGGACAACATAAACACACGGGATGCTCTGTCGAAACTCACAAATCTGATAGTTGCCAACAAAAGGCTCAAATGGCTCAATAACTGGGCTGAACAATGGAAAGAGAGGCAGAGATTGAAACCAAGGGGAAAACAGAAAACAAACAAACAAACAAACAAACAACCCCAAAACAAAACAAAACACAACCCAGCAAACAACCCAGCAAACCGACAACACACATACAAAGGAAACCGCTGGGAGGATGAGGCTGACAAAGACCCGTTGTCTAGCTTATAGGTTGTTAGGTTTGAACATGTAGAGTATGGCCCCAGCACATGCTTCTAAAGAATGAAATGTTGCCACCTACATTGCAGCTGCCATGGTTGGAGACACCAGTAAATGTCTAAACATTGTCTCAATCTTTAAAATTCTGCTTAGCTTCTATCAGACGCACATCGTCTTAACTTTTTAAATTTTCAGTGTGGGCTTTTCCGTAATATAGATAATATATATATTTTATATAATATATCAAAGTTTAGAGTATAGATTAAAAAAATTATCTGAGGCATTCCTTCCTAAATATCAGGGTAAAACTCAGAGCCATGGTCCATGCTCTGCAACATCGGCTTCTGGTCAAGAGATGACATCCTGCTTAGCATTTCGGCCGAGAGCGCGTAACTATTGCCTGACTTCTCCTCGAACCAGCTATCGAGTGCCCTCTTGCAATCGAAGTTGGCAATGGGCGGCCCGTTAACAGCAATCGTCAACAGGTCACTGAGCTGCTCCAGCGTCAGCCGAGAGCGGTTGTTCTTGCGCACTCTCTGCAGGGCGGTGCGCCCCTTCTCACAGCAGGCCGAAGAGGTGGGAAGGACTTTGAGGATCTGAACTATTTTATTTAGGAGGGGAAATCTCTGCTTGTATTTACAAATGTGACTGAGCAAGTCTTTAAAACCATTTTTGGTATAATAATCCACCTTGAGTTCTCGCCACTCCATCAGCAGACTCCCTCGGGTGTCCATCCCCTCTCTGCAAACCTCTCTGGAAAATGATGGGACTGTCTCCAGGTGTTCAAATATTTGTACCATATCCTCCTTCCCATAGCTCATGAGCTCATCAGTGCTTCTGGGCCAAGCTGCAAGGTCAAATACCTGACAGGCCTTCACAAATGTCCGGCTGCGGGAATCGAACCTTTGGGCTAGGATCACCTGGGTCTTCTGGCAGATCTTTTCTCTGATCGACTGGAATTTGGCTTCAGCCACCCGTAGATTTTTCACAGCAATGCCATTAAAGCTTTCACGGAAGTTTTCCTCAAACTCCTGCAAGTACTCCCCAGGGGAGTCTGCTAAGCGGCTGATCTCCTGGATGGCCTCCTCTATTTTATCATCCACCTGCGACACAAGAAGGTACTCCCCTTGGAAGACGTAGGCAAGGCGTGAAAGCACAGCAATCACGTCCAGCAGGAAGTAGATGAGTTTAATCGACTGATAGTCCATCAGGAACTGCAGGAGGGCCAAGGCAATGGCAGAAGCATCTGCCCTTTGAGTCTGGCCACTGACATCTTTGAGATGGGCCACAACCTCAAGGTAATCCTTGATGAGAGCATTGAGCACGTTCTGCTCCCCAATGATCCACTTCACTGCTCGAATATCCCCCAGGAACTCGGTCTCCTCACACAGAGTGGCAGCAGTGACTCTTAACTCGCACATGAGTCGGGGAGAATAACGGTAGAAACTGAGCAGTTGCTTCAAATTGTTTTCTAGCTCCTCCAGACATGGTAGCTCCTTCCCACTAATGGCATCCAAAATTTCCAAGTGGGGCCTATGCACCATAAAGGGAAGGCAGAGAAGCCAGGGCAAGGTCTTTCTGATTGTCATGAACAAGTTGGCTCTCAGGCTGGCGGTAATGTTAGCACCATCAACTCCCAAGCCAATAGTTGGCTTCTCATCCTGCAATCGTATTCCCAGGCTGGAAAATGCCCGGTCTAATGCTTGGAGGTAACTGTCTGTTGTAGAGAAGCCGAGTTCTTGAAGAGACAGGAATTCAGTTGCTGGAGGCCCATCGCTGCTGGTGTACTGCACATAGACCGCAACTGTATCTGCAAGCAAGTCGTCGCTCTGCCCATCCAGAATGATGCTGAGGAAGGGCGACTGCCGGATGCGCTCAACCAGGTCCTCTCGGAGAGCCCGGGCGATATGGTGAATTAAGATCTGGCAGTCTCCTTCGTTCATGTACTGATCCACCACCTTGAGTTCACACTTTCTCAGTAGTTCTGCCAGAGGCCGAAAGTCGTAGTAGGGCCTGCCCTCCAGGGCCAGGTGGTAGGCTGTGTTGAAGAGCAGGGTCATATTTCGGCACATCTCTTCCGTCTTCTCTGGATGCATCCTGAGCTTGTAAAGCTGCAGGCACTTCTTGTGGAGGTTGCTCTGGCTGTGAAGCTTTATTGTGTGTATCTTGAACTGCTTAGAGCCAATGATGAAGGCTGAAGTCCGAGAAGATTGCACTGTGTACTGCCTACAGACATGGCACCACATCTCATTCAGTGTCGGGGAGTACCGCAGAAACCAAAACTTTTTAAGCCACTCTTGCTTGAACCGCCGTATCCTCCGGCCCGTTGCAGAAGACATCTTGGAAGGCTCATCTGTAGCAGCAATCATGTCATTGGAAACTGACTCATCAGCAGAATCCACCTCTTGGTCATCGTCCTCCATGATGGTGGGAACTGAGATGATGCTTTCTGAAGCTGTAACAAAAAAATAAAAAAAAGGAAAAAAATATGGTATTTACAAAGTTGCTGAGCTAGATAAGCATCCTGCTGGTGACAGTAGAGCATTGCCCAAAGAGTTGGCCACAACGTCTCTTCTCCTGCCCACAGTACATTATGGATAGAATTTGAAAGGAAAAGAAATCAATATTTCTGCATAAGAACTTCGTCTCCAACATGCCACAAATAAGAGCAAAAAAGGACACTACATCCTGGCCACTTGAACAATACACTGTGTGACCCAAATAATCTTTTTACTGAAGGCTCCTGGCTGCCTGACAGCATATTCCTGAAGGAAATTAAATGTATCTTCTGAAAGGGACACGTGGTTGTGTTAAGGCAGTGGAGGAAACAGAGAGAGATTTCCAACAAGGGACACAGCAGGACATAATTTCATACACAAAGAGAGCACATTTCAGCGTTACCAGAGTCATTCATACTTTCTTAGTAGCATGTGAGGCATTGTGGAGGGGCTTCCGCTGAAAGAGAATGCATCAAAAATACAGCAAACAAACTGTCTGCAATGGAATGTCTTTTTTATTGGCAGTGCATTATCATTTACAATGGCAACAAATAGAGCAAATTGTCATACAGAGTCTTTCCCAGGCAGTGTTTTCCACTGTACCGACAGCATCAGCTCCTGGCCCACCCAGTCACAAAACCTGACAAAGAACCTTCCATGGAACCACAGGTTTATCTGAATACTCAGAGCAAAATGCTTTAGATGGGTACACAGCACACAGGCATCTCACTACTCTCCTTAGGCAGGGTTTGGAGAATGCTCTTACTCGGCAAGGCTTACCTGTGGGGTCTGAGAACTCTTGGAGCTCGGGTACCTGGGGCGGTAACACAGGTGCCTCGGGTAACTTCCCAGATCTCAGCATGTCTAACTCAGCCTGCAGCTCCCGGATTTTCTTCTTCAGCCGGATGCAGTTGGGGCAGAAGGATGTGGTGGGGATTTCATGGGAGTTGCCTTGTGCAGAGGCCAGTGACAGCTCGGTTGGGCTGTCTGCTTGAAGTGACAGGGGCTCTTCTTCCTCGTCTTCAAGGATACTCATCTCCTTGGCTGAGATGAAAGAGGAACTGTGAGGGACCTTCCATTCCCTCTCGCTCTGGTTTCTGCTGAGGCTCAGGGAGCTGAGCTGCATGGCACTGCCACATTGTTCAAAGATGTCTTCAGCCTGGTATTTAGATGTTCTTCTGAGGGAAAGTGGTGTACTTGTTGCTAACTGGTTCTCTTCAAACTTAGCAGACTCCAAAGAAGCTTCCAGGACATCTTTGAAGATGAGGTCAATTTTTTTTTTCTTTGTTTGGGGGTGGGATTCCCCCTCGTCACAGCTGCGCTTGTAGGGGCTCTTCCCCTGCTTTAAGGTAGTGAACTGGAGTGCTCCCCTTGCATCATCTAGATTTTCTACATTCTTTTCTGACTTTTCGTTCTGTAACATTTTGTCTCCTAGAATGGAAAATGAGGGGTGGGGATTATCACTGGGAACCGAGCAACATCCCTCAATCTAAAACTCAAACAAAAAAAGAACAAAAAGGCAGACTGAATCCCTGTAGGTCTGCATGTTATGTTGCAAGCCAGGGAACTGACACAATTCAGTGGAAACTGAGGCTTGCAAGAGGAGAAGCCCTGCTAATGGGCATGTCTGCAAAAACAGAGACAGTCCTGGGTAACCACAGCAGAGTAGAACCCACACACTTCAAAGAGAAGAGAAACTACAGGCAGCTTGTTTAACCTAAAGGTATAACCAACCTGAGTTGGAAGAGGACTATGAGGTGAATGACTGATCATGGTGGAAACTATACCAAGAGCCTAAGTGCCATTTTGGCTGGCTGGAAGTCCTGTGCCTGTTTTGACTTGGTAAAAGGTATCAAGTGTACAGCAGTGCAGTGAGAGATTTACACCATTTCATGACAACCCCAGTGTCTGTGCTCGCCATGGCACAAAGTTTCCCCTTTACTCTCATTCAGTTTGGAGGCTGCTCCAGAAACACAAAGGTAAAGGAGTAAAAACAACCTGCACACTTAAAACCTAAGGTACACATTGTCAACTGAGCTCAACAGGTGAATGCCCTTCAAGGATGGGCCATCTAGCTTGTCCTGGTGGAATCTGAGAGCATGACCATTCAGCAATTGAAAAAAAAATATTAAAAGCAACCTCATACAAATTATTAATTGCTTAAAATAAAGGGAATAGCCAGATTTCCTTACCTGGAAATTCAAAAGACGATAGGTTTGGCTCAATTTCCATCACTCTTCTATCTTGTAAATAACTTCAAGCATTGATGGCTTCCCAAACAAGACGCTGCTTTATGCTGATTTTTGGTTTTGTTTGCTTAAAGTGTATTCATGCTTTCATAAGAGTTATGGAGCAAAAGCTACCATTCCCTCTCTAAGGAGAGCAATGCTAAGAATGCAGAAAAGATGCAAGACTCGAAACAGTTAGAGTAAGGCACTATAAAAAGGGCTGGTCTGAATGGATGGGATTTTGCACTGGGTTTGGATGCTGGCTGGGAAACCCAGACACTTCTTTAGTGAATCCATAACAACAGATCTCATTTTCAACACATTGATGAGAATTTCTATGGACAAAGCTTTCAGTCTCTCTCTTAGTATTTCCCCTGTTACGGACCACAGTAACTACTGTGAGAGGTAGGGATTTAGAAAACTGGTTCTTCTTTCTTGGTGATTTTTCCCCCAACCAGCTGAGTGCTTCAGCCCTATGGAAAAGCTAGAAATCACAAGATGATCCCTCATATTATTGGTCTCAACTCCAATGATGAGGCGGGTCAGAAACTATCAACAGAAACAAAACCCAGGAACCATGTTATTTTTCTGTGAATTCGTGAAGTGTGCCACTTCATTTGACAAGACTCATCTGCAGGGATTTGCAATCTTTTAAATAGAAAGTGACTCAACAGATTTCTTTTTGCTGCTTCCTGACCATCTCCCAGTGCCCTCCCAGCTGAGGCTTCAATGTCTCTCACAAGTCTAGCAATGACCCAGGTGATGCTCCATTTTAACAACATATCTGCACCCCTTTTGTGAAGGCAGACTGAGCCCAGCTTGCAGCAGGATGAGCTCACCAAGATGTCAGAGGGTTTCTGGAATGGTCTCTGTAGCCACATGAGTTTCCACCTGAGAGTGCATTAGGCTGTGGCAGGTTCTGGAGAGTCCTGAGGTAGATGCTCACCACGCTTGTAGCACAGAGCAGGCTGTGAGTTACCATTTCAGCTCTCACAGACCATGACACCATGACAAACCAGGACTAAAGGCATGTCTGCATGGCAGGGCAATAGCTTGTAGTCTTGGTGCCCCTGTAGAGCAGCTGCTCCAAGGGCACAGACTGTCTCTTGCTGTACTTTCAGAAAGCACTAAGCCATCTGGATGACTAATGTGTGCATGCTTTTGCAGCAAAATCACTGCAGCCTCTACCTAATCACTCACTGGTGTTCATTAACATAAAAAAGCAAATTCATACCAATGTTAATTCAGAAGTGGGAATTGCCCAAGTACAGCCACCAAGATGTAACACTGCAAGTGTGTAACAACCCTAAGGTGATAGAGATAACCAGCTTTTTCAGGACATCTTGTCCACCCCATCACTGAAGAGGAGACACCTTTTACCAAGTCAAGGCAGCAACAGCAGCTGTGTAATAATAAACTCAGGAATCATAATTACAAAGTTATATTTAGTGTGGCTGCCCCTCTGAGGCCCTGTCATTCTGCATCTAGCCTGGAAAGAAATGCTCCTAATTAACTTCAGGTATCAGCATTGTACAGATGAACAGATGCAATAAGAATTTTTGCTTTCCTCTAAAGCTTTCTATATTGCTGACAATACGTGGGCTCAAAGGACTGCTAAGTTTGTTTTAACCTTGCTACTCTTTAGACAAGATAATAATTTTTATCCAAGGAAGAATCAGTCTGACAAGTACAAAGCCTCCTGTACGTTGTATACACATTCTAAGGTTGTGAGACTAAGGAGCTGATGTCGCGCTGATCCCAAATTATCTTTCTGAAGAAAGAGGAGATAAATTAAACGAGGAAAATGGACATACAAACACACCAAGGAAATCTCATTCATATGGACACAAAACCAGCCAGAGTTCCCTCAAACAGGCTGCTCATAGGAGCCAGAGTGAGCAGCATGTTCAGAGGAAAAACCTAACGCTGTCTTGCAGAATCATCAGCTTGGGAATCTTCAGGCCAGAAAGTCTTGTGACAGGGGTGCTCTGTGATCCCTGGGCATTGCATCAAGCCTTGCAGCACACACACACACATGGCACAACACAACACATGACATGGCACATCACAGCACAAATCTTTCTTTCATGATCTCCACTGACTGTGGGTTTCTTATTCTACTTGTACACCCATCCACCTATGCCAGGCAGAGCTGGGGGCTCTCAGCCGGAGGTGCTCTGCTTCTAGAAATGTCAGCTCTCCTCACACAGCCTGTGCAAAACCTACTTCACCCTCCACACTTGGCCTAACCGTGGGGCAGCCCAAGGGGATCAGGAGAGAGGATGGAAAGGGAAGGGACTCACCACTTGTGAAATTTCTGTTGATGGTTTCCTGGGACATACTATGCAAGCGGTTCATGTAATCCTCACTGTACCAGACCCGCAGCTTCTCCCCAGGCTGGATGTCACGGCAGGCACGGAAGTAAATCCTCTCGCTGTGCTGAAAGGCCATCAGGTTCTGCTCCCTCTCCTCCCGGGAGATGATGACGTACCTGAGGGCAAGGGGACAAGTCAGGTGTGAAGCACAAACTCCTCTCCTGTGCCCCCCCTCGCATCAGAATGACAACCATGAAGACAGCCATCAACAGAGCCAGGCTGGAAAGCATGGAGTTATAAGCAATGGTGTGCAAACGAGCATGGACACCCCGGGAACACTAAGCCAGTGGGGCTGTTTCTTCCTAGGGAAGGGATGACACAAATGTACATCCAGTGCAAAGGGATGTCTGCCAGCAAGGGTGACAGACTCCCCCACTCAGAAATATCTTTGCCTAGTGATGGAAACAAGGACTTCTGGACTCCCCACCATCATTTCACACCCCCAGGCTCCCTCCCTTGTTCTCAGGAATACCTGGAATATGGCAGGGTTCCTCTGCCTGTCTGTTTCCCCAAAACACTGCCTTTCTTTTTTAGTCAGTAACAGATTTGCTCGCTTCTCTCCTCTCAGGCAAGCAGAATTGAGATTCTAAGGACAGAAACATGGATACCTAATGGGCATGGGAGTACATGCTGGTTGTCCAAGGACACACCAGTATTGGAAGGGTTTGCACTTTGGAGTTCAGCAGGGTGTGACATAAAAAAACATTTCAGCTCTGCAAGTGGAAACTCCAGCACCACATTGTGGGGATCTCCTAGCAATGCTGACAAAAAGATCACTTTAGGGCATGGGATTTATTTTCCTGATTTAAAACAGCTACATTTCAGTTCAACAGAAATGCACTTATTCCCACTCCAAGCAACTGGCCCTCTGTGCAACTTGCTAAGACAGTGATCTATCGCTATTATTTGCACTCAAACTCCTCATGTTCCTGCTAGAGGACATGAAAAAGGCTTGGTAGTACTGGTTCCAGCTGCCACCAGCACAAGCTTACACCACCTAGCCAGGAAGGAGGGTGCAGACCCCAAAGTAGACCTGAACAGCTCAAAGCCAAAACTTATTTTTCTCTTATGCCATTTGCCTCTGTTTAGCACTCCCTGCTGCAGCTACATCAGCAAAGGCAAGGGGGCTGCAGGGGAGCACACAGCTCCTCTGACATCTGCTGCTATTTGTCCTTGCCCAAGTTCCCTATATGTATATACAAGTATTTCTTTGGCTTAAGAAATCCGCCAAATTTTTTGAATACTCTACTTTCTCTAACCATGTGAATGCACAGATAAAGACATAAGCCCACCTGCACGTGATCCCACTAACCCACACTAATAAGGTCACAAACCTGGTGAAACTTCCCACAAAACACAGAAAACAAGTCTGCAGTGGCAGTGTCTCAGACTGCCAGAGGCTGAAGCAATTCTGGTTTTAATGTTAAGCAACTGTGTATGTGCCTGCAAGCAGTTGTATTTTTCCTCATCTGTGCTACCTGGGATTCTCTGCCATCTTCAGTAATTATTTAAACAGTAGACTGGTACTGCCAAAATTGGCTTTTATTAACTCCTATTTACTTCTGATCATAAAACAAAAGAACTTTTCAAGTACCAGTTTGTGTATTTGAGAAGGAACAGAGACCTGGACCAGTGTGGTGGGAAGGAGGTCCTGCAACAGCACACAGCTTGCCAGGCTGTTGCTTTTGGGTGTTAGTGATCACTCCTCAAAAGGTGTATCAGGCCTTCAGCCAGCCATGAGATACACAACCCTTGAGAGAGACCAATGTGCTGTCTGATGCCTTGCAGCACAGGAGATCCTAGAGGATGCTCTCCCCAGTCCAAGCAAAATGTCAGGATACTTCCTAGCACCAGCTAAGGAGAGACCCTGTTCTGCATCCCACTGTCCACAACAGATCAGGCTGCCCCTGTGAAGATTTACTAAACTAAAGTCATTCAGAGATCCTTAATACAACATGCATGACCTGTACATCCACAGCCAGTGGCACCGAGGAATTCATGCAGCAGTGGCAGGATGGTCTAATGCATTTTCAGCAAACCACATTTGACAGTGAGATGTAGAAAATACAACGTTGAATGGGAAGTTAACTGTTCCCACCACAGATCACTTTTATTATGAGCATGAGCTTTTTCTGTTCACTGCTCTCCTTTTGCCTCTACAGCCGTACACAATTCTGTCTGAGTATCCTTCAGCTCTGCTGCTCACATCCTGTGTCTCTGGCCACCTCCTGGAGCAGCAGGGAGCTGGGAGGAGAGTGCAGGTGGGAGGGCATGAACTGCAGCACTGCTGCAACACTGCAGCAAATGCTGCCTGTCTGCTTGTCCAGCCTTCCTGCAGCCACTGGCACAACCTCATCAGGAGCCCACAACAGAGAGTTCTGGGATAATCCAGTCACAAATATGTTTCTTCACAGCTGCACCCAGCTAGCAAGGGGTTTACACTCCTAGTGAGGAAGCTTTCCATCTGTGATACTTCCCTGAGGTAAGGTAAATGGGATGAGATCATCCACACAAAAAAAACCCCAATTCTGGACCAGTGCTGCCCAGCCCCAGGCTCCAGTTTCCCCAGAGGTACAAAAGACACAGGTTACAAAGGACTGCATAAACCCCATATTGCAACTGTTGGTCTGAGACTTAGTGCCCCTGCACACCACAGCTGAGAGGCAGTTGCCTTCCAAGGATGGAGAAAGTCATGCCACAAAAGGGCAGCCAGCTTGGTGAGTCAGGGGCACAAACTACCTGCCCTGAGGAGAGACTGCATGATCTACCTTCACTGACATACATCCCAAGGCCAAAGTACTCACATCCTGAACAACCCAACCCTTCCTACAAAGGCTGCATAGTGTCCAGTCTCCTTCCCAATGCCAAATCCTCCACTTGGACTGAAGCAAGGAAGCTACCTTGGTTTGGACACTCAGGACAGGCATGGTAGGCTGACCACTGCACACTGATGGGCAAGGCCCTGCTTGCAGAGCAGGTTTCCCAAGGAACCTGTGATCCCCAGGGGAGGAGCAGAGTCCTACTGCTCCTGCAGCAGACCCAGACACCCTCAGCTGCACCCGGTCTTGCAGAGAGGCATTGCCACTAGCCACAAATGCATCATTTCATGTTCTGTCTAGTCCTTGGGACAAGCCAGCCTCCAGAACACCACAGATCCTGATCAGGCTACTCAGGACCAGACATCACACCAATGGAGACCACTTCTGACCCATCTTCAACTATTGGGGCTGGGATCAACCCCACAGCTTTCAGAGGCACAGCTCCTTGCTCTGCAGGACCACCTTTCCCCCAGATTCTCAAGCTAGCAGCAAATACAAATCATTTCACTTTTCCTAAGCCCCAGCCCACTCACCAAATTCCCAAGTTTTGGGATGGCCAAGTGAGCATGCCCAGAAAAATGTCAAGGTATTTTTCTGCAGCTGGGATCATTCCTTCCCAGGAGGGGAACAGAGCCTCTGGGGAGGATCCAGAAGAGATGGTGAAGAGGGAGGAGACCTCTGCAGCTGGAGGGAGGCTCAGGCTTCTCCCCTTCTCCTCTCCACTACCACCCTGGACTTGCCTCACGGCTCCCTGCTGCCCACTCCATAGCTCACCCTCCAGCTGACCTCAGGGGTGCTCCAGTGACACCCTGCAGGGCAGAGCACTGCAGGCAAAAGGCCACTGGCCTTTCCCAAACCAACTTCAGGCACAGAGCCAGGGCAGGAGATCTCATGCAAGAGAGCAGCCACCAGCCCAGGCTGATGCCATGGGATGCCATACCCATAAACCCTGCCTCAGTGCTCTGATGCCAAGTGTCTCCAGGAGACCCACATCTGTGACAGGCCAGTTACCAGCTCCAGTAAAAATTGTAGAGAAACAAACGACTCAACAGCATCTGTGTTAAAAGTGTTATATATTTATTGCATTCTTAACAAAAATACTTTTAAAGAAAGAATTTTTTCAGCATGTACAAGACATGGAGATACTGGGGTTGAGCACAGCAGTTTGCTTTGACACAGACACTTACTTCAACAGCCAGTTAACATGACAGGTGCAGGAAGAAGTATCCTTTGCGAGCCAATACAGAAAAGCCACTCCACCGAGGGGTCTACACAGGGCAGGAGATACGTCCCCAGATCTGGGCCAATCTGTAATAGTCCACAGAGGAAACTAGGGGAGACATCAGGCAGTTTATAGCAAAAGGTCCTTTCTTCTGACCAGTGCCCAGCCTTTGCAGATTTGCACTGAGAGCTGTGCATCCTGCACTAGGATTCTCTCTCTAAATAAATCTGAGCAGGCAAACTGATGGCAGCAATGATGCTAACTCCCTCCAGTGCCCAGCACCTGCAGGAGTCTCCTGCTTTGCAGACCTGAGGGTTCCCAGAAAGGATTCCCCTGGACAACATCAAAGGAGCCCATCTTACCACTATATCTATGGGAGGACCCATTTTATAATACATGATCAGTAGAGATCATGTATTATAAAATATAAAACACTAATATTAATATATAGCAGCAGCACTATATTGACTCAGAAAGCCTTTAACACGTATCACCCTTTTTTCAGCTCTGATTCATAAATTAGATCTACTTCTGCCACATTTCCCAATCTCCTCTTCATCTGAAGAGAGACTGTGACTTCTGCAGAATACAAATGTTTCAACAGAAGTAAAAGGACATCCTCAGTGGAAGGTGAGCAAGTCCTGTCCTAGCCTGGCACCAGCACTAAAAAGAATGTCCTCTGCATGAAACCAGCTGCGTCATTCCTCAGAAATAAGGCTTTTTTTTCATCTCCAGACCACTACTTTCTTGAGCGATCTTGTATTGCACCACTAAAAATAAATTAATTGAATTAGAATTACAGAACATCTTAAAAAAAAAGGAAAAGCATGTCACGAATGCCTGACACAGAAGATATACAACCAACTTTTCAGGGAAGAAGCTAGTGCACTATACTTTCAAAGGAGAGGCCAGACAGGTTAAAGATGATCCTTGAAGACCACACAAAACAACCCATCCTTCTGCTACACCGTGCTGCCCATGTTCAATTCCACGGAAGCTTCTGTAACTTTTTTGCCAAGTCTGTAGCCCAGCCATGGCATGATGATGCACACCCATATTAACTGGAATAGTTCCCTGCAACCAACCTCCAAATACAATAGGACAGCCTGGAGAGCACAGTGTGCTGTGTGGTTAACACCTTGACCCTTTTCCCTGCTGAAGCTTATCAGGATAATGGTCTGGGTTTATCCAGAGATGGGAGCAGCATGCTAGATGCAGAGGTGCAAATTAAGGAGAAAACAGACATATTATAAAAGAGCTACCACATACATTATCACCACCTGAAGTGACAATATTAAAGCCTTGTCCCAGAATCAGTATTGTACATGGGAACCTCACACAGCTTTAGAGCAATTCAAATGTTGTAACACAGCTCTTTCTTGCACCTCTATGGGGAAAGAAAGCACTATGAAACCAATGTGCCTAAGATTTTAACCTATGTAGCTGTGAACTTAAGACTCCGAACTCTTCATAACAGAAGAACACAGATCCCACCCTAAATAAAACTAAGTGCAAAGTAACTGTACTGAAGCTAACAGAATTACAGTAAAACAAAACCAAACTGGCTTGAGGTCAGAAGCAGGCCCTACATCTTTTCTGGTTTCTGTTCAATCTCCCACATTTTGAAGGAGTGAGGTGATTCAAAACTGAAGACTTGACAACATGCAAGAAAATAATACGATACAATTATCTTTAAATGCTGTCATATGATGAAATAATTGTATTTTAACTGCAATTGTGAAAGGTAGGGGTTTCAGACTGGAGCAAACAAAAGTTGAACTCTTTAAAACAAGTGCATGTGGCACTGCAGGATCCAGGCCTATGCCTTTGCAACCCTTTTCAGCAGTCTAAAACCCCATGGTGCTCAGACCTGTCCTCAGAATTGTGCCTTCTTCCCTTCCCTGCACAAGCTCTGCTCTTACACTCCTCTCCCCAAAGCTGTGTCTAAGTCACAGTAAGCCCCAGATAGCCCACTATTGCTGAATGAAAGATAAAAGCAATGATCAGTAAGAGTTTTTAGAGTCATAAGGCTGTATTTCTGCACATACTGCATATACTAATATTCAGGACGGTGATGGGAATGCAGTAGTAGGATAAATTTGTGAGTTGATTACAAAGAGATCTCTGTAGCATGCTGTTTCAGTAAATAATAGTTCACAGGCATGGGAAGAGATACAGATAACGATTTCTATTGCATCTCTTAGTTTATACAGCATGTAAAGCATGGGAAAGCCAGTGAAAACTCTTAATCCCTATGAACCCAAAGATGTCATACATTCCAAGCTCTACAGTATTTGAGATTCCTCTTTGGCATTGCAGAGGGCCAATCCTACAATTAGCTGCTATATTCATACTGCTCTGTTAGCCAGCAGGGGGATGGATGGGTTGGGTCAGCTGTTGACCTTCCCCACAGAATACTGATACACATGGTAAAGCCACGTGAACATGCAGCAGCTCAGGAAGGAGCATCCTTCTTTACTTTATATGATACAGACTAAAAATGATGTTTTCTTTTCCGTGACCTGGTGGCCCGTGCAGGAGTCGTCCATTCTAGAGAGCTTTGGTTAGACTGTGCACTGGGCCCAGGGGGCTGTTTAGTGCAAGCTGCTTGCAGACAGGACCCTGGCATGACACCAGGATCTTGTATCCTACGGAAAGCCCGGAGCCCATCACGTATTTCTGTCAGTGTCTGACACATCTGGCTGACCTGGCTGGTGAGGTCAGCCACGCTCTGGCTGAGGGCATGCATGCTATCGGCCATGTCCCTATGAACGGCCACCAGCTCCTGGCAGAACTGCCTCAACAGCTCTGTTTGCTGTGCATGGCAATGGAGAAGCTGGCGATCGAAGGCGGAGAGGGGCGGGCTCCTGGTGCGGGGGTGCGGGGGTCTGCAGGCCGAGGTGGCGCGTGGGGATGGACAGTGCAGTTCCTGCCTTTGGCTGGCAGCTTCCGAGGGCTCTGCCGAGGAAGAGGTGTGAAGGAAGGAGGGCCTGGAGAACGGATCGACACCTGCACCAGCCCTCTGCAGCGAGGCGAAGTGCTGCTCCTGAGAAGTGCCTGGCATCTCTTCATCTTCATCAGCTTAAACAGAAGAGGAAGCATGAATTATTCATGTGAAATCCCTCTCAACACTGGCTTCTGTTTCAGGATATCTCAAAGAACATGGAACAAGAGTTTTCCCCTCCCCCTAGTCTGCCAGTTCAGACAAGCATGTAGCTTCTGATGCTTAACTCAACATGCAAGTGCTGCAATGTTAGCATCTGGGTGACAAGCTTAGCTATGAGAAACCTGAGAATGGGTGAACCCAAGCTATTGTGGTATTCTGTACACAGCACTGTTCATTACTAGAATATGAATCCATATCAGACAGTAGCAATGACTTCTCTTCCCCAAACCTACAGGTGGCTAGCACAAATACTCTGGAGGGACACAGACTTCTCATGGAAAAATCCTGCTCCCCCATCATTTCTTACATCCTCTGCACTGAGAAGAGCATAGATATTCTATCTGCTGCTCTCAAAGTGTGTTCTGCAAGGCCACTACATGGCTTGGCATCACTAAGACAACCAGGCAGTCAGACATAACAGCAACAGGACCTTATGTTAATCTGGCAAATACATTTGATGCAAAACCAAAACTGAAGCAAAATGCTATGGGAAAACTCTCATTAGTCTGATAAATATCTAGTGGTGTGCCAGTTCACAGGTACAGGCATGTGAAGAGTAAGAAGAGACAAGGTTTCACCTGGTGCAGCTGCCCACTATTTCCTTGCATAACCTGTATTCCTTTTCCCTCTGAAATAGTGCAACTGGCTTCCAAGACGGATGCAAAGAATGACCCAAGTCCCACCTTGTCTGTTCTGGAAGATTTTGTCTTTGCTTTCCTACTAACAACTTCAGATATGAGGTCAGACCTAGTGTGGTAGGACAGTGCCACCCACGATGTGTTAGTTCACTCACTTCCCAAGAATTTATCACCTCCTTCTCTCCTTTGTATCCCTAAAAGCTCACAAACAAGAAGCTGAACCTCCACAAAAGAAAACTGTGTGCAAAAAACAATGGAAAGAACCTGCACAAAGCAGCTTGTGGTTTAGCACTGGAAGGTGTCCGAGAATTGTGGTGTAAGAAGATTAACTTCAAAAGCAGGGCCACCAGCAGTTTCTTTACAACCAGTGAAGAAGGAGTCATTACTGTCTACCTTTTTCACAGCGCTCATGCTGATCCTTCAGACCACTACTGAGAAATCATTAGTGGCCCAACCTCAGCAATGAACACCAGTGATCACTGAGACCCCCAAAGCTCTCTAAGAAGTGATCCACTGGTGATAGGCAGATGCCTGTCAAGTCTGGTAGCATGGCTGTTTTATCAGGGTGAAGACCTCCTAATCCTTTACAAGCACTTTTTCCACAGACTGGAGGCAGTCATACTTCAACTACAGATGCTCCCTCACCTGTAGGATTAATTCATACTTCTAATCCTTTATCTAGCCTCAGACAACAGTATGGAGAAGAACCAGACAAACAGATGATCTTAACTTGGAAATAATACATCTCAACAGTCTGCAATCACCAGAGCAGAAACCAACCACAGCAGAAGGACCTGTCTTGACAGGCAGTCCAGCCATCTCACACAACACACAACGCTCTTCTGGTGTCAAACTGAGATATGCAAGCATAAGACCAAGAGGTGTTAAGGCAGTGATACTTACAGCTCATGGATGGGCTGTCAACCACGTCCAGATCCGCTCTCCGGCAGCCGCGCCTCTGGTGTGAAGAATGCAGCGCCGACTCGATGGCTCTCTCACGGGCGGTCAGGACGACAGCCGAGGGCCGCCCCGCGCTGCCGGGGCTGGAGAGGGACCTCTGCATCAACGCCAGTTTGTCCTTGGTCCTTCTCTTCATGTCGTCCCATCTGTGTTTAATGTCTTTTACAGACCTGGGGACCTGGCTGACTGACGTGATCTGCCTGGCTATGCTTTCCCAGATCTTGTCCCTGTCAGCATGGGATAGACGCATTGTCTCCCTCCCAAACAGCATGGCTTCATTTCGGGTCACCTCAGTGACCAGAATGTCCAGTTCTTCCTTGGAAAACTTGGGCTTCCTCTTTCGTTCCGCCATGTTCCTTGGGTTGAACATCCCACAAAGCATAATTGGGTAAAAGGAAATCAGCGCAAAGCAACCCCCTGCATCCAACCACTTGGCCAGGGCAGTACAGGGGCAGAGGAGTGTGGTAGGATCCAGCTCCCCTGACCCACAACAACCTCTCACCAGGAAAAGGCAGCTGTTTTGTTTTTAGAAGGCAATTTTCAAGCTTAAGAAAAAAAAAGCAACACTAGTGTGAAGGAGCCTTCTCAGCTTTAAAGTTAAAATGAAATTTTACACATCGTCTGATGCCCTGACTTACATATGAGATTTTCAGTTCAGCCACACATCACTTGCCACAGTTTGTGCACAGAAAAAAAATGTGAGAACTCGCAATCACAGCGGTGAATTAGCTTCTAATGTGACACCGCTCAAAACATAGAGGAAATTTAGAGGCCTGAAACATTTCTTATTGTTCTACCTGGCACAACATGCAATAGAAACTTATACACCACCCTTTCTGTTACAGCTTGCAGGATGTCATGAGAAGTTTGTATCAAATTGGATTTTTTTCAGCGTAGGTAGGTTTTGACTAGACTTGTGGGCAATTTCTGCAACTTGCTTTCCCTAAGGAAAGATCTCTTTTTTCAGCATTGGGGTACTCTACATCCAGCATCTGCCTGCTTCACAGCAAGCTCTTGTTTCACCCAGAAATGACTGGCATTTCCCATTGTTCTCAAAAGGAATGAGGCCACCCACTTGGTTTTCCTGGCTAGGCTTTCCATCACTGCCACTGACATGAGCCTGCACTCAGTTTCTGCGTGTTGTTCAAATGAACAACTTGTAGCCTCAGCCCACTGAGAAAAAGAGGCAGCCATCCTGAGAGCAAGCAGTTTTGTCCGAAGGGGGTGTGTATTAATTTCTCTAGCCACAGTAAAAGAAAACTACAAAAACAAACAAAAGATTAGTCCTAACTGTGTTTTGTTATCGGAAAAAAGAAAAAAGAAGGCAGTAGATCTATCCAATAAGGAAGGAGAAAACAGACTGTCTGAACCTACACAAAGGCGCTGACCCATGTCATTCTAGTTCCTTCCTAGTGCTGTTAACACTGTTGTTTAATCAATCTCACTGACACTGCTGCCTGCCATTGGAGCAAGTGTCAGTTTGGTTAAAGCTGGAAAACCAGTAGGAGAAGCTGCTCAAATCCAGGCCACATCAGGGAGAGCTGGGACCTAAGTGCACAGATGCATTTCATGGGAACAAACATAAATGAATGCTTGAGATGCTGTCTTGGTGGAGCTTCATTTATAGAGAGAAAGAAGAAGCATTTAGAGGAGACGGTAATGAAATGATGGAGAGCCAGCAAAGCACCTGTTACCCTGAATCTCAAAAAACCCCAACAAAAAACCTCACCAAACTCAGAAAGAAAAAGGAGTTCTCCCAGCTGAACATAAGAAGAAGGGAAAAGGCTACACAAAACACTGAGCAAGGGAACATTTACAGTTTGGCTTTTATCGCATTCAGCAGAACTGAGCTTGGTGTATCTCCTGCGCAGGACTGCGCAGTATCATCAGTGCCTCCAGGAGGTGGCAACAAGCCTCCACTGACAGCTGCTCTGGTGAAAAAGAGTAACAGTGTTCTGCAAAGTGCTCTGCGTAGGGGTGAACTTGCAGAACTGAACAGCGCTCTCTGGAGCCACCGAGTCACAAAACCTGGAGCCCCCTCCTCTCTGCCGAACTCACAGCTGCTGTCACCAGCAAAGCTGCACCAATGGGGAATCAGAGCCCTGTCTGCTCTTCCCAGACAGGATATCCCATCAAGTGCACTTAGGACAGCTTATGGAAGGCCTGAATATTCAAATTTCAGTGTTTCCACTCATGCTCCAGCACGACTTGGGTCAAAACAATCTAACTTACATATTCCAATAGCACACTTGCCACACACTGAGTAATGAGCTCTGGCCAGTTTTAATCAGAAATTCAATTAACGTTAGGTTCCTAGCAGGCACATCAACCTCCTCCTCATAAAAATGCAGACAGTATTACTATCAGAGGGATCTTTTTCTCCTCTAGCATGCCGTATGTCCCTAGAGGCAGTCACTGATATTTACAAGTACGTCTCTGGTGATGCCAGGAGGGTTTTAGCAAGCTGCAGAGCAGCTCCAGCTGTGAGGCTGTGAATTCACACCTCAGTCCAGGTCAATCCAGTGCAAGACACATTGAACAGTGGGCATTTAATGATTACCCCACAAAAATATCAATCAGCTCCACTTAGCCTCTAAGAAACAAGCATGTAATTTTTCCCAGAGCTTTGCAGTAGTTTTTGGTTTGGCTTTTTTTTTTTTTGCAAGGATCACAGTCCCACAGTAATTTAGGATCCCTTCCCTCTGCATAAATTTGACTCTGTAATAGATAAGAACAATTCCTCCACTTGCTGCAAGGTAGCAGAAATCAGTGTCTGACATCCAACAAAATGACATTCATAGGCTGGTGGCTTGTACTCACCCTGAACACAAAGGCAGTCACAGTAACCCTGACTGTTTTTTAAATGCTTGTTTTTAAAAGGTCCTGTGAAGTTGAAACAGCAGCTCTGTACTTAAAAGACCTACTAGTGCAAGTTGGTCCTACTTTAAGACAGCTATTGGAACATTTGACCAGAGCTCCCTTCCAAGCTCTATCATTGTATGAAAATCAAATCAGAGATGCCTCCATTATAAGGAGATTCAGGAAGATTTACAGGACAGTTTGGCTCCCCATGATCTCTGTTACTATGTTTGGAGAGGAAAGGGGCAAAAAGGAAGGCGAAGGAGAAAGCAGTGAGAAAGTCTGGCTTCAGCCTTTTCAAATTGGCTAAGGCAAAGGGGAACTTATACTGTGCCAAAAGCCTACGAACTCAGGTACTCACATGTAAGAAGGGCTACAGAATATAAATGCTCAAAATATCCTGGAAATCCCAAACACGAGGCACTACATTTCACCAGTTCCGTTAGGCAGCACCAGTTTCTGTCCTACATCTTCTTCTGGGCCCAGTGATACATACACAGAAGGATCGACTTTCTAAATTACTTCCAGTTTTTTTGTCAGATCCACTGTTTTTAGAGGACACCAATAACTGAATAAGAGAATTTCCTCAGAAGCTACCAGGAAAATGGATGGTTCTCTGCAACCCTTCATAATCCCCAAGAACTGCCATCAGCAGCAATTTACAGTTTGTGTCCAAGAAAACATTAATTTTGCTTGCTGCAATCCATGGTAATCAGCCCCCAGAAAAGTAAAACCAGAGGAAGATGTTTGCATATGTTGAAGTCATGGAGTTTCATGAAGTATTGCAAACGGCAGGGCTTTACTCTGGACAGAGATGAAGAGTGCAGTAGCCACGTGCCAGCAGCCAGCTTAGGAGAACATGCTCCCAGCATCAGGAGTTTGTCTTGACTGACTAACTGATGAGGGAAAGGGCAAGAGGATGTTACTATTTCCATGCCATCTGCTGCACTTGTTACTCCTTCCTCCCTGTCATCCACTGCCTTGGGTAAACAGGCACTCGAAATTAAACCAGCAAGTGCTGCAGAGTACATATTGTCCTCGGGCAACATGAAAATGGACTCAGATGTGGTATTCAAACAACAAAAACAATAGCCAGATCTACAAGAAGAGAGGAGTCAGCCCAAGCTGCCCTCCCCATGCCATACCCACCTACCCAGAAGGTGAGTAGATCTGCTTTGCAAAGCACTCCATCTGTGAGTGATAGCAAAGAGCACCATCTGAAAAACAAAAAGAGTGCTGCCTACAGCATCCTGAAAATCAAGTGTGGTTCCTGTGTGTGATCTCAGTGTCAGGTGATGTTCTAGTGCAGAATACTGAGCACACCTCAGTCAAAAAGGTGCTAACAAACAAAATCAAGGCTTTTTGAGGACTTCTATTGCCACTTGAACTGTCAGTCAGACTCTACATAATACTACTGGTTATAAACACTTTCCAAGAGTAGCCAGAAAGGTCAGTAAGACTGGTATAGCCTGCAGAGACTCTTTGATACTCCCTTCCCATGAGGGGTCACAAACATCCCCTTTCCACAAAGCTATAACCTCCATGCCTTTCAAGGCTGTACACAATGGCCCAGACCACACTCATACTGAGACTGAACCACAGCAAACACAAGTTTAGGCAAGAATATTCTGCTTTTTGGTGTTAGGACCAGAATCAGAGCCTATTTAAATCCAGACATCAAGCTTATGTTCACAGCAGTAGGAAGAAGAGCTCATTATAGAATTTTTGCTTTCCAAGACTGTGTTTTGCCCCAGCAGATCACAAAGATTCAGATCTATGTAGATTTTAGAACTTTGCATTTTTTTACTTCTAGATACATGTCTGCCTACCTATCTCTTCACTGTACCACTGCTCCTTTTTGAAGTGATGACTCCAGCCTCAGCCCTGGTCTAGTATTTTATCTCACCCAGCAGTGAACAACTGTAACAGCTGGAATCCTTACAGAAAAATGAAATCCTTTGCTGATCTTTATGAACATAGATGTCAGAACAGCTGCTATTCCATGTGAAGGCTGAAACAGCCAAAGTAGTAAAACCAGATATGACCAACCAGGTCAATCCCACATTTACCTGTACTTCGTGCTTTTTAGCCCCTTAATGAGGGACAACTGAAAACCCTAGACATCCAGGCCAACAAACCAGGTAATCCCACACTGCTTTACGCTTGCAGGAAATGCCTTCTTGCTAATAACCGCTTCCAAAGGTCCCTGCAGAAGCAGGACTGGTCTGACGAGCCTCACCGTGCGGCAATGCCCTGTTCTGGTGACTCAGTGAGCCACGTTCTGCAGGTGCATGCCAGCCCTTGAGCCGCTGTCCCACGGGCAGGCGCGGTCCCCTGGTGCTGCAGCTGCCGCAGCAGAGGGAGCGCAAGCACAGCCCCAGCTCCGCCTGCCGCCGCCCGGCTCGCCCTTCTCCCCTCTCCTCGCACCGGGCAGCGGACACTGCCAACAGCCAGCCAGCACCCACGGCTGCTTCAAAGGAAGCCCAGAAAGAAAGCAAAACAAAGTACCTCTTCTAGTATCTGCAAATGAGTAGGGACAAAAAAACCCCCCCAAACAGAATCAAATCCTACCTTGGGGGGTATTGCAAAGCATTTTGCGAATATTGGAACGTAACAAAAGAAATGAGTAAAAAATGGAGTGAGACCTGTCATGCTTGTAAGAGTGCATAAATAGGATCATCTTTAACATTTATCCTCTTTCCAGAAAACAGCGATCTTCCAAAAGACATCCTTGTCTCTTTTTAGACCCTTTCTTTGACGCTGACGGTGAAGATACTCATTACAATAAATACTGACAGAGTACAAGCACACCATTTGCAAAATGGGTGGCGACATTTTGGTTTGGTTTTCCAACACACAAAACAGTAAGGAGTACTTGGTGGCCTCTCTCTGGAAGAGAGAGTCCCAAAAGGGAAGGCAAAAGAGAACTGGACTCACCTCATCCAGTTTGCTTTGGTTTCATCTGTCCCATCAATGGATTTGTAGCGGTTGTTCTTATCAACGATCTGCGGAACAAGAGAATGGATGCAGCACGTCAACCAGCTGATCCAGGCAGGAGAAGGTCTATGCATCTCAAATCACTGCCTCAGTTCTAGCCTTAAGTCATGGTGTGAAACTATACTGTGAAGTCAGCTCTCCCATTACTACAGGCTGCTGACCTGGAGTGCATTGAGGCTACTCTAAACTGACTGAGAGGCATTTTTCTATGTACAAGTATCTGTAACTATCGTTAACAATCCTGGGATATAAAAGATTAACTCCTCTTTCAGGACAGAGATGAGACACGCATTTATTTTACAGACAGGAAAGTGTGACAGGAAAGTATCAGCAGCTCTCAATTTTTTCTCTAATAATAACTCAAGTCCCACATTGCAATTCTCATAATAATTAACATGCATTGATCCAGTGATCACTCTCTCTCATATGATGACCAAGTCCAAGTAGTACGAGGGGAAAAAAGTTTTGGTGCTGGAATCTGCACATAGATAGATCGGTTCCTCATGGACGGGATCTTCTGGCCTCTTGGCCACCTCCTCTGCTTAGGCAGGCTGGGAGGGAGTGCCCATGAGAGAGCTCTGCAATCTCTAAATCATCTATCTATACCCTTAAGCTGCTAATATTTATGGCAGGTCGATGCTGAGGTAGTGCCCACGTGGGCAGCAGAAGACCTTCAGAGAAGGGGGAAGATGGCTGAAGATGGGCTCCACAAGCCCATGACTCCCCCAGCTCTGAGCTGTGTGGCTGAGGTGTCACTTAGTTGGGGAAACTTGTCACTCACCAGCCACGAGAAGAATCCTGCAGACCTGTCCTGGCTAGAGATCTGCCCCTCATATGGCCCAAAGATGTGACCTTTGGGGATCACCTCGTTCATACAGCGCACGTCGTTCTCCCCACTGGGCTCTTTAACCACCTCCATTCCAGGCGGGATGGTCAGCGCTGCCCGGTCAGGAATGCCAATGGGCACTGGGGTATCAGACACGAACACTGGGGGCCCATGGTTTGGACACTCATCCACAAAGTACTCCTGGCAGGACTCACAGACTGCAGATGTGAAGGAAACAGGGGTTAGGTAGGGCAGACACCATGCACAGCACTCAGGAGAGCTCCCTGTCCTCTCCCTGGCCCGGCTGGGCCCCTTCCCCAGACTACAGCCTGCACACACACAGAAGCTTCGCTGGCTGCTCCCTTGTTCTGCCACGCCTCTAAACAAGCGCTCTGCCCTAACCCACACCTGCCCTACCTGCCCTTTCCCCTGCCCTGAGCCCTGGAGCCCTGCATGTATTTGCCACTGATGCCTGAACATACATGGAAAGGCCCTGTCACCTCCTGCAGAGACAGGCTGAGGGTTCCCTGCACACCCCTGGTTAGCAGCAAGTCCTCCAGCCAAAAGGTTTGATTCCTCACACCAGACAGGAGGTAAAACAAGCATCTCTAAAAACAAATACCCTCATCAAACAGCCTTCATTCTGTGCTAGGGAGAGAGACAGCGTCCCAGGCACCTGTCCTGTGTCCAGACAGAGATGCAGATCTACCAGCTGATAATCTGTAGGTATGCCAACATAAATGGCACCAGCTTTCTTTCCAGAATACGAGGGAAAGAGCTGTCATCTGCCGAATGCTCCCTTTGCAGTTTCTGAATTCAAGTCATTGGGTTTTCCAGACTCTCAGGATTTTCCAATGTGCATTTTCACATTTCCAACTTGCTTTCATCCTACCTCCCTACTTCTGCCTAGCCCCTTCATGGACAAGCTGCTTTTGTGCAACAATTTCCCTACCAAACATGCCAATCCTTTTGGGTGAGAATGCAAATTTGTCCATGGCTTTTTTTTTTCCCCCTGCTTCCTGCCTCAAACTGACAGGAAAGACTAAAGTCTACACAAGCAGCCGCGGTGCTTTTCCCTCACTCACAAGACACTTACACCAGAAATCCACCTGCTGAAAGCTCTTGGTCATGATTACATCCCGTTTCCCTTTCAGTTTCTTGGGTTCCATCTCCATGGACTGTGGGTCAGGCCTTCCAGAGCTGAGGAGGGAGCAACAGAAGGATGATGTTAAACCACCAAGATGCTGGGACTGCACACAGAGAGAAGCTGAAGTAATGGGGCTTGACCAACTCCTTCAGTCCCACAACTGTAACAGAGCAGTAAATAAACTTGTCACCCAACCTGCCAAAAGCTGGTATATCAGATCCTTAAGGCTAAAGCCCACAGCAGACAATGGCTTCAGCTAGAATAGGTGCACATGAGCAGGTTACCACCCCTGTCAAACATCCCAAGGCAGACCTCACAAGGAAGAGCTTTAGTAACATCAAGTAGCTCAAGTGTATTCCTCAAAACCACCTTAAAGCTGGGAGGTAGGTGGAGAGAAGGAGTTACAGTACATCAGACCAAAGCTTGGCCACATACCAAGGCTGTCCATACTCCTGGTCCCGATGTGGAGAGCAGGTCTCTGTTTTTATCGTCACCATCTCCCCTAAGGAAGCCTGGGTCTGGATCAAACAGTCCTTCAAGTTCTCACTCATGTTCTGAAAAAGAATAAAGGAAGGGAGTAGAAATATAAGTAGCCGAAAAATGACAACCTTGCTCCCTCAGGAACCACAGCCTTCTCCCCCAGGCCAGGATGCAGCCAGCAGATCAGGCTCCCTTCTGGCACCAAAAGTCACCATCCCACACCAGAGCACCCACATGTGCATGTGGAAATCTCTTCCTGCACTGGGGAGGGAAGAGCAGTTCAGCTGCAGGTCAGGGGAAGAGCGTGAGACACCCCAGAGCAACCTGAGGCATGGAGAATCTGAAGTATGCTTCACGGAGCCCATTAAAAACACACACGGGATCTCCAACTGCACACAGAATTTAAGAGCAATGGGTGTGATATGTTCTGGGAACATGGAGCACTACTACCTCAGAGCAGGTCTTTGGGGGCAGAAGGACAAGAAAGAGGAATGCAGACTGGGGCACTGAACCAGGATCTGCCTACAGACCTTACAATATGTCAATCTCCATCTGGGAACGGAGTACAGTTCTGTACTACACCCCTGCAGACCGAGCTTTCCGTGTGCTCTGGACACCTCTGACAAACAGCTAAGTGCCTACAGCGCCCTTTGGGACTCCACCAAGATTGCACAAATCATGCTCATGATCTTCCTTTACAGCAGCCAGAGCTGAGCCACCACCACCCTTCTGGCACGCACGGCTGCTGTAGTGAAAATGCCTCTCCCTCTGCTCAACACAAGAGCCAGGAGGCACTTCACAGAATCATCAATCACTTAATGATGTTTAGGGATAGCAAGCTCCAAAACAATAACACTTCCCTCCCCCTCCCATCATGGGATGGTGCTGAAGAGAAAACACAGATATGTTAAGTGATAATAATTTGGAATGGATTTAATTTAAATTTTTGGAAAGGCCAACTAAGCATAAGAGCATCCCAGCTTGAAAAAAAGAATAAACTAGGGTGATGCTCATCTCTTCATTTGCATTCATCTTAAGACTTCTAAGGCACACAAACTGTCTGCTCTCAGCAGATTTCACAGCTGCTCCCCCCAGATCAGGCCCCTTCCATGTCCACTGCCCAATGACATGCTCTGTTATGCTGCATATTTGCAGTGCAGACAGAGGGGCCTCCGCAGGTCATCAGACCACTTCTGTCAGGCAAACTGGTGGTAGAGCCCATGCCCATCATGACTTGGCTCAGAGTATTTTTAAATTCACGTTCTAATGTCCCAAACCCCTGAAGATAGGAATTTTCTTATTCCACACATGCTTGTATGGGCCTGAACACCATGGAAGTCTGGTCTGCATTTCTGCCCTATTTACCACAAGAAGGAATGCCATTCTCAACCTCACTGGCTCCTCTTTGTGCCAGGGGACAATTGATTCATTTTTTCCAATCGAACTTCTCACATGCCAATGTGCAGCCTGAAAGACGTTTATCAAGCCTTTATCAAGGAGTGTTACTTCAGACTCATACAGTGGTCTGACAGCAAAGCCTCAGCTAAGTACAACTAGACACATGCAAACACATGCACTTTTAAGCCTATACAGGATGTCCAAAACAAGACACATTTTTGTTCAGAACTACCACAGCCATTCAAAAGGAAAACGATAGTAATGCCAAAGAAGGGCTCATTATTTTGGCAGGCTGAGTCCCTTGTCTGGGCTCTCTGGAGCAAGAGGAAAGCTCTGCAGTCCTTTACCCATGCACCAGGCAGTGCTGCAATCAGGGCCTACCTGCCCTTCTCAGAGAAGAAAATGTCTTTTCTGCAAAGTCTGCAGTAAAGCAGCTGAAGAGGGAGAAAGCTTGGGGAGCAGGAAAATGTTCAAAGACGAGGTAGTTGCTGCTTCAGAGCTGGTTAGCTGTGGGGCCTGCACTGTCACAGGAAAGGTGGATGCTGGCTGTGGGGCAGATGCTCTCAGTCCGTTTTGGAAGCCTGACAGACAGGACACCTGTCTGAGTTAAAACACCCATATCCCTCAGTCATCCAGTAGGAAGAGATGCATACACTTGTTTCTGAAGATAAAACGACTTTTCCTTTCCCACTCTTGCCCCACAGAGTCTTTTATAAAGTGAGAGAAACCCTGTGATGACACAGTCTGACCTCCTGCCAAGAAAGGTCACCGTGCTTCCTTCAGTTCTGGTTAAACTACTGCATAGCTCCAAACAGGGGGGGGTGGGGGGGGAAAGAAGAAATGCTGCATTTACTTTACACATGAAGCTCTGTGTGTTACTGTATAGCACATTATGCAGCTCTCCCCTCTCCTGGTCCTCCCTGAACTCCCTCCAACTTATCAGGAACATTCCTGTGCAGCACACTGGCGGGAGCAGCACCTTGCACTGAGATAACACCCTCCCTGCCCCTGCTCAGGATTGCTGTATTTGTGTCCAAGTGCTGCATTTACTTTCTGGTCACTGTGCCCAGCTGGGGTTCTGTTTTCAGCAAACCACCGTGCTGCTGTAAGAGCCCTTGCTCCTGCAGCAGCTCCCAGGCCACCACACATCCTACCAACCCTCCCACCTGCTCTAAGAGTAGATGACTGCTTTAAGAGTGTCACACAACTCCTTGTTGTCCCACCCAGCACTCATGCAACCCTAAGCTCACCATTAACTCAACTCTTTTCACTGCTTGCAACTTGGCCAGATTATATGTTGCCCACAAACATAATCCAAATTAACTTTGTGCCTTTATTTTTCCCCAGGACACCAACAATTTTAGAATCAAGAGAATAATTTAGGCTGCAAATGACCTTTAGGATCATCGTGTCCAATGTAAACATAACTCTGCCAAGTCCACCACTAAATCATAGAATCATTTAGGCTGGAAACAACCTTTAAAATCATCAAGTCCAACCATAAACTTGGCATTGCCAAGTCCACCACTAAACCATATCGCTAAGTGCCATAGCTACATGTCTTTTAAATACCTCCCAAGGTTGGAGACTCAACTACTTCCCTGGGAAATTTGTTCTAATGCTTGATAACTCTTTCATAATATCCAATCTAAACTTACTCTGGTGCAACCTGAAGGCATGTCCTCTCATCCTATCACTTGTTAATATCCCTATTAGATAGAGAGATACCCCTATTAGAAGAGACCAGTTTCTGCCTCTTGATTAGCATTGAGCCAAAAAACCAAAAATTCCCAGCTGAGACTACTACACTACCAGCAATGGGGCTCCTTCTGTTGTCACTGTGACCCCTTCTATCGTCAGGTTTCCTTTCATGCATTGAATCATAGAATGGCTTAGGTTGGAAAGAACCCTAAAGATCATCCAGTTCCAATCTCACTGCAGGGACAGCTTCCACTAGACCAAACTGCTCAAAATACCATCCAATTTGCCCTTGAACATTTCCAGGGATGGGGCAGCCACAGCTTCTCTGTGTTCCAGTGCCACACAACCCTCACAGTAAAGATTTTTTTTTCTAATATCTAATCAATCTAAATCTACCCTCTTTCAGCTTAAAGCCATTTCCCCTTGTCCTACTGCCACAGGCCCAGCTAAAAAGTCTGCCCCAAGCTTTCTTAAAAGCTCCCTTCAAGTACTGAAAGACAGCAAACAGATCTCCCCCCTGGAGCCTTCTCTTCTCCAGGCTGAATACTCCTAAGCCTCTCAGCCTGTCTTCACAGGAGAGGTGCTCCAGCCCTCTGATCATCCTCATAGCCCTGCCTCCTCTGGACTCACTCCAACAGTGCATGTGTGACACACTGAATCATCCCACCTATTTATTCCCATGATTTGTTGCACAACTTCAGTTCATTAAACATGCTAGACTTACCAACAGTTTTACCTTTATCAAGTAAACAACAGGAACACCAGAAAATCACACTATGCTAGAAAAGAATGATTAAAAAAACCAAACCTGTACAGACTATAACAATTAATACCCCCTTAAATCATGACCAATAAAACCAAACCTGTACAGACTATAACAATTAATACCCCCTTAAATCATGACCAATCTGATCCATACCAGCTATTAGGTTATTTTACCGGAAGCGAATATTGGACTGCGGGTAGCCTAGTTTAATTTGCCCAGTTAAACTTGAAATTGGCCTACTCACTTATGAGTAACACAACATTTTTTTAAGTCTAACTCATTATGAATGCCTTTTTTTTTTTTTAATTATTTTATATTAGCATTTATGGCCCAGAGAGTGCTGCTCATCCAGGCCTTTTAAAATCCCTGGACACAAGTAAGCCAGAATAGCAAACTTTAAAATGTACTGCTGTAGTAGCTGCTATTTGCTAATTTCCCAAGCTACTGCTAACAACAGAGCATTACCACCTTCTAGCTTTTCTTCCAGGAAAGAAACATATGACATTTCTCCAATTCCAGACCTCAGCAGATGACTGTGCTTTTAGGACTCTTTTAGCTCCTGATGTATTCAAAGTGGTGTTTAACTTTTTGTAATTTCACTGCTCATTAGTTTCTCTTTCTTGCCATTTCTCCTCCTCCTTCGGCTTTCCACAGCTACAAGAGTCTAGTTCACATTCTGCACTTTTCACTCCCTCCACTTCATTGTTTCGGGCTTTTCTTGGCAGTTTTTATAATTGTGTTTGTTCTAGCACCTAAATATGAAGAGCCTCTGAAGATTTCAGATGTTGTGGAGAAGCACTATGCTAGCTTAAGCACAGCAGGGTCCTTGGTTACTGTTGAGGGTATTCCCAGGGGGTACTTGGCCTCATCTGTGCACGTCCCTGTGCCCACCAGGACATTTTGCCCTCCCAATGTTCAGTGGGCACAGAGCCTACTGCAATGTCCTAGCAGCATGTCAGCAAGGCCAATCCCCCAGTGAGAGGGACGCTGTGATGACCCAGGTGCTGTTTGCACTTTGCACATCAAGCATTTTGTACAGCAAAGGCAGTTGTGCACAGCAGTCCTCAGCAAACCCAGGACACCAGTGTGACTGCTACAAATCCCAAGAGGTATCCCTGGATCATCCCTGGGTTCACAGGCAGTGCCACACAACCTCTCCTGTTTTCTTTACAAAGTAGGCAAGGACCTGCCACATTTCTGCATGACATGTTAAGATCTCCAGCGGCTTTGCTGTATTGCTCAAAATCAGGGAAGTAGAAAACACAAGAACATCTGAGCTGTTAATCTCTAATGCAGGAAAAAAAACTCCAAATGGGGTTAAGCATGAACAAACCTGTGAATTCCTGTCCTCAAGTATGCAGCCTTTATCACTGCCCCTCATGTAGTTATTAGTTAACAGTCACAGGCTCTTATCTGCATGGATCAGCCTCCAAAACAGAGCTTTAATTTTACATTTTACTGGCAGGTTTCCCAGACTGGGACATTCTTTCATGTGAAACAGCCATATAGGAATCTATCCCCTCCTCAGCACACAGCTCCTTCACTCAGTTTCTCACTGCTGGCCTTCTGGAGGTCATTCCCTCTTCTTTTAAGGCAGATCTTGCTTAGCTTGTACCACATTTTGAAGCACAGGCTCATGGTGAAAGATGGACATGAGTTCATATGCTTTTGCATATTATTACCAGAAATAGTAATCCAGAACAGTCAGCTACTGACAAGCTGAGAACAGGGAATAAAGCACAGCATTCAAGGCTCTGAGCTCCATCCCATACAGCCATGGAAGACCCAGACTGACCGTTCTCCCTGAGGTGAATGCCCTTACCAAGGTCCTGGGCCATGCCAACCACTTCAGGTCACTTTATGAAGCACCAGCTGGCTATGCAGCTCATGCTTACAGCCAGCACAAGCTCTGAAAGATCAAAGATCCCACAAAGTAAGAGGGAGAAACAGTTTGCTCAGAGGAGGACCACTGTCCACAGACAGATGTAAGCCAATGCTCTACTGGGAAAATTTGTTTTGCCTAGACAGTTGCCACAGCACTTTCCCCAGAAAAGCACAACATTTTTGTGGGTGAGGCTGTTCTCCACCCGGGGGTGTAGCGGAGCAGTGTCCCGGCACAGCAAAGGCTGGTGGTGGCAGGGAAAGACCCCATGACCTGCCTCCCAGCCTGCTGCAAGGCCAGGGCTCTCCTCTGGTGGCCAAAGAGAAAGGCTGAATGCAGTCAGCACGCCTGGCAACAAGCTGAAGCAGTCACAAATTCAAATCTAATTAGTGAAAATTACAGGTCATGCATGATGTAGGATTTGAGCAGCTATGGGCTGTGACCAGGACTTTTTTAACTCATTGTCAATTATCCCACTACACTCAGGAGCCATAAATTCACCAGAAGCATGAAATATTTTGTTTGAGTTTCAAATTCTGAAAATACTGAAGAAGGTCAGGACTACAAGAAAGATACCTGAAAACACCACCAGTTTTTTTTCTGCAGCTTTCTGAAGAAGCTTGAAGAGCAAGCTTCAAAACCACATGACCTAAACTTGTTTTACAGCAGGAAGGGCTGAGAGTTTCCAGTGGTTTTAACTTGCTCAAGACCCCAACCGACATGAGAAACAGGATGGGGAGCCACAACACCAAACTCCCACTGCCACCCTCACTGCAGACAAGCTGGGAACAGGGAAATTCCAGTTTGCCAACCTGAACTCCTCCTGTAGTCTCAAATGGACGCGAGATGAGTTCACACTGTCATTCTTACATGGTTCATTGGCAAAACATGTTATCAAACCCCTCTATGATCTGTTTCATGACAGACATGTTTCAGAGGGGTAAGAAGACAGAAAACCTCTGAAATAACCCCTGAACAAGTCTTAAGTTTGTTTTATGATGGTTTCTAGTGAAGACTGAACATACTGTTAACTTCATTAGATCTGTCACAAAATTCTGTATTGCGGTTTCAGAGCATTTGCCCCTTGTTGATCTCAGAGAGAGCAGGAAAAGGATCCATGTGCTGGTCCATGCACTGTTAAGGAGCCACACAGCCTATACAAAGCAGGTACTACTCTGTGCAACTTCTCCATGTTAAGTGTTGAGTAAGGACTCAAACAAGCAGAATGTTGAAAATGTAAAGCTCCCACGCAGCCTAAACCCTTCTGAAACAGTGCAACATGCCACAGAACCAAGGCATGTACCTACTGCAGCTGAAAGAATACGTAAGTGACTTGAATTTTTAAAATACATGCAAACTTCTCATTTTTGCTGTGCTCAGCTCCCTGCATTGATCTCACAGTCACAGTTTAACGGTAGAAATGAGAATTAGGACAACCTGACTGACACTCTGTATGTCCCACTCCTTTCCTTTAAGCCTACAAACAGGACAGAACTTCCATCTCAGACTAGCAAGAGGAAGAGAAGCCAGCATTTCATGAGTTCATCTCAGTTGTTAATCCCCATCACAGACAAGTCATATGTGACTCTTTTTAGTTCTGGGCACCAGGCAGCAGTTCCTTCAAAGGGCCCTGGAATCTGATGGGAAAGGCTGAAATATCCAGCATGCTAGGACACTGCTTTGAGCAACTGGAAAGAATTGCTTCCCAGGTTAATGGCTGTAATAAACCTCACCATGTTTGGTCAGAACTGCCAGTTGCACTTCTTTGCCTTTGGCTTCAACATAAATATATACCTATGTTTATAAAGTTAAAACAAACAGACACAAACCCTCAGTACTAAAACTAGATGTTATTTCACCATTTTTCTCCCTAAGGACAGAATAAGAATACAACTAAGTACAACTGTAAGCCTTATTCCTTAAGGCACTACTGAAAGGTGTTTGGATAGCAATAGTGATAAGCACTGAATAAAACCACATACATAGCAGAATCCTGGATATGTACCCATGCAAAATATTCTCAGCTTTCCAACAATTTGTATCATTCTTCTGTGTAACTCTTCCAATTTTCTCTATATTACTTCAAGATGCTGGCACTAGAAAGCCACGCTGATGTAAGACTGAATCTGAAGTAAATAAAAGGTTTACAGACACAAAATGACTTCCTCACCCTGATTCATTACCACCCTGTTTGTGTCCAAAATCATGGTTGTCTCTTCCAGCTAGGACCTGGCACAGAAAGCTCACATGGGACTGCTCAGGACACAGCCTCCCTTCACAGATCACGTCCAGGACATGCCTTTCCAGGTTCATAAATCTCCACTTGTCTGCATGAAAATGATTTGGTTTCAATAACCTCATTTACCAAACAAACTGCATTACACCATCCTGCCCCTATCAACAGCTACAATTCACCAAACACGTTTCATCTACACATTTTGCCAGTGATGAGTCATGTCTTCTTCTGCATCACTGAGTAAGTGTCAAGCAGAACTGGCTTCTCCCTTCCCCTTATCTGAAGAGAAGGGTCAAGTCTACATCTTTGAAAACGCAGCCTTCACGTATCATGTTGCAGAGACTCTTCTGTAAAGTGATCAAGCTCTAGCTTAAAATAGCTGGATTATTTGCTGCCCTCGTCTAAGGTGGCAATGCCAGAACCGTGATCTTTTGATGCTGAAAAGCTATTTTCTACGTTCATCTTCAAGTTAATCCTCAAACAGTTGATTTATTAGTGTGCTAGTACTGTCCTTTAGCTTAGAGTATCCTTCATCCTCCTCACTGTTTATAATGCCACTTCAGTTTATTTATTGGATGCTGGTTCTCTATCAATCACTACCTTCACTTCCTAAGTGACATATATTTTATTGATATTCTCTGACATTGGATATTAATTGGGTTCTCACACACTGAGTTAGCTGCCTTTTATATGGAAATATATATCACACCTAGGGATCTGTCTTTAAGCCAACAGTAAGCTTCTCAAAAAACAAAATCAGACCTTTTTAAGAAATACAAAACACTTTCCATGACACCAATTTTCAGGCACTAATAACTTTATACTTATCCAGGATTGGTGTCATGCTACCTGGTTTATATTTTCCTGGACCATCCACTTGGCAATTTTCAAAACTGTCCCAACACAATCACTCATTCAGTTTCCTGCATTTGTTGTGATCCACCAAGACTGATTAAAAGTGAACACAAGCAAGCAAGAGACCTCCTCTCATTCATCTCATGCTCACTATATTTCAAGGGAATGTGCTTTTTCCTTAGCACAGCTGCCAGCAAAACTGCTCACCAACAGGACCCCACGCTACACAACTCCCGTGTGGGTCCCTGGATCCCACTCAACTTCTGGATAATGAACTTATCCTTCCCTTGCTGCTGGCCCAGCTGTCAGCCACAGTGGCAGTCAAGAGCACACAGCTCAACAAAAGGAAGCAGGAATGTGAATTTACTGCCAAAATGACCTTTTATTCACGGACAGACAAAAAAGCTGGAGAGAAGAAGTGTTTGGTAGGCACACGACAGGCTGGGCCACTGTCACACTCCTGCTCCTCTGCTGTGTTGGGAGAGGGAAAAGACACTGGAGTGCCTTTAATGTTTTATAAAGCACATGCAGGAAATTCAAGATGCCCTGGTCAGGTCCTGCCAGCATCACTGTGCACCTGGGACCCTGCCACATAGCACTGAGCATCTGCCTGCCATCCCCACTGTCCACAGTGAGGTCACATGCACCCAGAAGACCCCTGCACCTGTGCAGGCTGGTCAGCCTAAAAATTTTTGTGGGTGAGCAACACCAGTGATTCATGTATTTCAACAATGATGGAGGTAAAAAGGGAAAGGGAAGGGAAGGCATGGGGGTGGGCAGGAAGCAAACCCCAGACATTAGTTTCTAAATAGCAGATGTGGCTATTCTGGCTAGCAAACTTCCACTTTAACTTCTAACCCACAGAGATGGGAAATGATTCATGAAAATCAACAGGATAAAATTAGCTAGAAGGCAGAGAGATAATTCATGCAAACCAACCGTCATGGGCTGAAGTGCCAGCACTACCAGCACTGCCTGGCATTTCAGCCTCCCGTGCCCTTCAGTCACTGGCACCTGGCCAGCAATCAGCTCTACATATATTTCCTTAGTGTCAAAATTAGCCCCTCTGAAAGCACATCCATCTTCTAACAAGACAGCCTTTCACTCAACACTTTTCCAGAAGTTGCAGTTTTTCCTTTCTTTAAAAAAGAAAGACTACCTGCAGTATGCTGTCTTTTTCTTCCACTGGTGAATGTTCAGTGGCGTCAGGAGACCAAATGGATGGACAGGCTTGCACACACATTTGTGAGCCATGGCCAAGCTATGCACTAAAATCAAACTGCCCCAGCAACTCAGAAAACTCAGTGCGTTTTGCCAGAGCTCCCTTTTCCTGCACAAAACGAACATCACACTCAACAGCAACAACCAAATGCTGGTCTGCCTTTACATACAACAGTGATTTTTTGTAGGACCTCCTGCTAAATTCTGTCAGGAATCACAAAACACAATTTCACTCTTGATACAGTCACATGACAGAAAGTTTCTTGAGCAGACTGTATTACTTACAAATCACAACCCAAAGCTCTTTATCCCAAAGGCTGATGAGAAACTTCCACTCCTCCAAGAGACCTCTGGAATTCCAGGAGGCACCTGGTTATTGAACAGTGCCCCCTCCCATCACCCAACTCAAAAGCTTCAGGAATCAAATGTAAAATTGTAAAACCTCTTGAGCACCAATACCTGTAGGCAGGCAGTTCCAGGTGCAGGGGAATCCCCATTCCATTGGGACCTATGAGTACAGATGTAAAATAAAGCTAAAACCCTGCTTTGGCACCATTTATCTAGTTAGTGCCTGTTTCTGTGGAAGGTTGTTACAGGACAGTTCCTCTATGCTTGTTACAGTGGTTTCACTCTACTTGGACTTCAGGACACGGCAGGCTGCCCCTTTCTTTTTACTTCTTCAGCAAAAAGGGAAAGAGTATGTGGGAGAAAATGAGAAGGTAGGAGCAGATCTTACTTTCACTTGTTCCCAAAATTCTGACAAACTAGCTCAGTCCTTCAAAAGCACTAACAAACACAGCAGGCAAAATGAGAACACATCAACTGTTCCACAAAACGCAGAGGAAGCAAAAGCAAGAGCAGTATTTATTTCTCCTCATTTGTACCCTCCTGCAGGCCATTAGGAAGATAAGATCTCACAGCACAACAGACATTATTCAGAGCTGGTAAATCTGTCTACAGGTTAGGGACTCATGTTACATGGCTTGGATGAGTAGTGGTTGAGCATGGGTCACACCGACCCGCTTTTCCTTGGGGCAGGCAGCAATCCAGATACTCCCAGTGTCAGATCTGCCAAGAAACCAGATATCCGTGTGCTGAATTCACCACCACCACAATTTGATCTGCACATTCCCTTCCATACACAGAGAGTGGTGTTCAGACCCTGTATATCCTAACACAGCTAACTAGAAAAACATTTCCAGCAGGGGCCAAGCACTTCTGTTCTGTAGATGCAACCTTAAGTGCATCTTCTACATAAAGGTACTGGGTTGCACAGAAACACCTGGTCCTTTACGTGTGCAAGTCACTAAGGGACTACTAACATTCACCAACTATCCTAGAAGAATTCAAAAGCAACATCTCAACACCTAATGAGGATAAGAATGGGACCTGGTTAAAAAAAATCACCAGCTAGCTCCCTTACAGCTAGAGAGGGTATGATGTTAGCACCTATCTCAGCACATCCAGTGGATCTGCTGTTCTGGAGGTACCACCCTTGCAACAGCAATGCAGCATTAGCTGGTGGGACTTTGCACTGAGGGCCAGGCACCTCTGCACTCACACAGCAGCCCCTCACTACCTGAGGTAAAATTTTCAAGGAAAAAAGTGACTTACAAACATACCATACATAATAAGTTGTCTTTACAATCACAAAGGGAAGAGAAAATTAGTAATTTAAAAGCTTCTAGTCTTCAAAAGCTAACTGAACTAATCTGATCTGGGAAAAGATAATCGGCAAGCCTAGGTGTGAAACATGACAACTAAAGAACATATTTTATTGCCCATAGAAGTATGCTTCTGTGTCATCAGTATTGATTTTTCCTTCAGTCAGTTTCCAAGTGTTTTCATTAATTTCCCCTGAACTGATAAAAGGACTGGACTCTGCAAACTGCAGCGTATTTAGCATTCTCATGAGCATTTCCAAGCAAGGAGTCTCCAAGTCAAAGAAAGCAGCACACCACATGAAGTACTCCAGCAGCATCAGAAGAAAAGAAATTTAAAAACCCAAACTACAGCAAATCTCCTGGATATACAAAGACATGAGGAAGTAAGGGTTTATACAAACAAAAGGTGTAAAGAGCAACACACTGGGTCAAACTTAGGACGTCTTTCAAGGAAGATGCTGTGAACACTTAGTTTTGTGTCTGCCGTTGCAGGACCACAATTAACTCTACCCAGCATATTATGAAGCAGTTTATATGATACATTTTCAAAATAAAGCTTCATAATACTAAAAATGGAATGTACTGGAAAATATTTCATATTGATTATCAGTCCGTAAATGACTGATGGCCCTGACCAGTATCAGCTCCAATGATCAGCCTTCAATACTCTGAAACACTCTGAAAGGGTGTTACTGGGGGACTATTGGAGCTGTGTGCCCCAGACATGCTGATCCACAGTCAGGTGGCTGGAGCCAGTGCCCTGCAGCCCACAGAGATGACCTGGCTTGGGGACTAGCAGAGAATGCTCAGTGCCTCAGCTCCCCAGTGCGCAAGGCAGGAGCGCTGCTGGCGCTCAGGGAAGCTAATTACAGCAACCCTAGAGCTACCGGGCAAGTTAATCCCCCACATCACCTCCCACGAACTTTTACCACTCTGTCTTTATGCATCTCCCCCACTACCCACAGCCAGGCTTCCATGGGCAGAAGCCAGCCCCAGCTGACAGCAGCACAGGCAGCAAGGTGGGTCCTGGGAGTGGCAGCCCCAGTAGGGCTTGAAGCCAAGACTTTAGAACAGCAGTCCCTCCTCTGGAACAAGTCGCTACAGGCGAAGGAAACTAGCCTTGCTGAAAAGCCAAGGCCTAAGGAAGAGAGAAGAAAGGGGGCAGAGAAAAGAAACCATTTAGCAGAGCATGTTCAAACAGGACAGCTTGGCTTATGACAGACCCTTCTGATGGGCCCCTTACTGACGGCTGTCCATGAGCGAGGGGCTGCACTGAAACAGCTCTGCAGTATGCATTACTGATTGACTGCTGGAGGCTGCCAGCTTCTGCAGCTTAAACCTTAAATCGTATCTATAATGCTTTTACCTTCTGACTGCACAGGAACTGTTCTGAGTGTGAGTACTGCCAGAGTACTGCCTCCCAGCCTTGCACAGAGAAGCACCCTTCCAGTTATCCTGCCCCCACAAACGGAATGATGACCAAGAAACACAACAGCAAAGCTTGAAGTGTCAATATTTTTAATTGTTTGACTGTCTCTGCAGAAACATATGTTCTTGGACTTACATGAAGAGCTCGAGATGAAGTTGGAAAAATGCCTCTGCTAGTACCATCTTCAGTTCTAGCTGAACTTCAAAGCCTACGTGCAGAGGACAGTGACCAGACTTCTAAAAAACCACATGGAAAATGTGATTCTAGTTGCCAAGTTAAAATTTTCTCCTTCATCTCTGCTTTTGTGCTCTCAATTCTCCCAGTCTTTTCTATCAGTATTGTCCCTTGTGTGGTGGGCATTAAAAAGAAAAACTTCTCCAGCATGGGATACTTGTGCTGCCCTCCTCACCAGGTTTCTTCCCCATCCACCTTGGCAGCCTCTACCTTTCAAAAGTGCCACAGGACTGCTCTGTTTTCCATTGCTTTTTGGCCTTCTGTACCCACAAAACTCTTCCCTTTCCAAAGCACTTTTCCCTTATCTTCTTTCTGAAGGTGCCATACAGGACAACACGAACCTCTCACCTTGTCCTCTGCTTTTCTTAGGATGGTTGGACTTACTACTGGAATCCACTTGCACAGACAAGTTTAACCAGCAGGAATTCCTGAAAAGCCACATTTTACTATGTAGCTTTTAGAAGGAACATTTCTCTAGAAGCTTTATTTAAAAACACCTTTGGTAGCAGAGAAGAGGTCACAGGGAGAACAGAAAACCCTGTGAAATTAAAGCCTTCTTTACTCCACTGCTGCAGAGGGGTGAGTGCAAGAGGAGGCACTAAAACTGTCTGCAGCTGCACAAGAGCTGTGGGCCAAGGAACTTCACGCACTACAAGAGAGCCTCAGGCAGGAGCGCTGTACAGACGCGCTTACAATGAGAAACGCCACAAGCATGACAAGGGGTGAAACGTGAGGCAGCAAAGCCAGCATCCCACAGCAGGGCTGCACACTTGCAGGCCAGCAGCAACTCTGCCACTTGCTCAATGCCAGCAGATATTGCATGTGCTGACTCCCCTTCACCGGCTACACCTGTGGCTCAAGGAGCTCTCAGCCCCAGGGTCTGAAGGGTCTGTGCTCAGGTGAGAGAACAGAGCAGACAACCCAGCACTGATGCAAGAAGATACATCAAGCAAACCCTGATGCACATCCAGCTGACTCCAGATTTCTTAAAATGCCAGAAAAATTCAATGCAAACTAAAGAGTAGAAATGATATTTGCTTGTTTTGGCTTTACTTAGGAAAACCACAGGTCTCAGATACACATATTCCCAGTGCAGAGGAGGCATCAGAAGTTTCCACCTGCACTCACTCCACTGGGAACAACAGTCATTACCTCTCACTGCTACCCAACCTTGTATCTTCAGAACAAGTTTTAGCAGCTTATTTCTTCCTTCTGAAAGTTCCCAAGTTAGCCTACAATATTAATAATTGATTATAAAACAAAAACCACACCCAAACCATTTTGTCTTTGGGACTACACTTAGTTTCTCCATGCAAATTTTCACATCCATGTAACACCACTGGATTGGCAGTGATGATTTCAAATATGCTACACCAAAACGTCACAAACACGCAAACACGTCCGGAAATAGTTTAGTAGCACCAATGGACAGGCCCTGCTAACAGCAACTTTAGGAATAAAGAGTGAGGTAAAAGCATATACATAAATGGACATGGGGGAAAAAAAGCCCAAACAAAACAAACTTAAAACCCCACAACTCCACTTGGGAATTAACCAGCATGAGAAAGAAGTTACAAAAAGGAAAAAGAATATTAAAAAAAAACCACAGAAGGATAAAGTGTACATGGTACTCTCTATAAAAAGATCAAAGACTTCTCTTTCCTGGGCTTGTTGTATTTCTTATTAATATATACACTTTGATTCCTGACTCAGAGTGGCAACTTCCACTCACCACAACGCCTGTATCCCCCTGACAGCAAAGCCAGCCTGCTGCAGTGCAGGAGCCCTCCTGCTTCAGGCTCCTCATGCAGTGTTCACAACCTTTACTCTGCTCCTACCAATTTCAAGCAGTTCCATCACTTTGCAGCAAGGAATACAAGCAACAAGCTGCCCCCATCCCAGTAAGATGGACCTTGCATCAGTTCATAAAAATCAGGTTTCGAAGTAATTGCTCCTATCAGTGACCAATAAGGCTCACAAGAAGAATCCCCCATAAACTGCACCAGAAAGCACCATCCTTCATGCATGGTCCATGAAGATGCTAGAGGAACAACAGGCCAGTATCTCAAAACCAGAGATCTCCACACCAAAGCCAGAACTGAGTCAGGAGCCTCAGGACCTCCTTCATGCTCCACAAACAGCTGGAAGGAGCAGCACCCTTTGAGAGGACTCCTGGGCAGGAGGGAACAACGCCTTGCCCTGGTCCTGCTACTCCACACTGCAGTGAGATCCTCAATTGAGCTTTTAGCTAAGAGCCAGGGCAAACTTTGGTATCACCCATGGCTACCTCAAATCCTCCCAGGGGAGTGGTTCCAGCAGCCAACCCCTCCTTTGCTAACACAGTCCTTGGCCACACCAACATTTGAACTCTTTGCAGGCTGAATGTATTTCAAGAGCTCCATGCCACTCAGCCCTGTGCTAAACTATTCCTTCTAGAGCAGGAACACCTTTGGTCCAAAAGCTCCCCTTGCAAGAAGCAAACAACCATCATCTCAATAGTTTTGTTTCTGACTGCAGCTTGCACTTGAAAAGCACAAGCACACCATCCTCATCAGGCATGTTTGTCTGTTGTGGGGTTTATACACTATTCATTAGAAAGTCAGGAGACTCATTTCCCTTTCCACTTTCACTGTGTATAATCTCGGTCATTAGACAAACGGAAATTTAGGGGATGTGGAGCCCAACCCAGAGAGGGAGCTTGTGCTCTGCCAGTTTCACAGGGAGTTAAACCTTGCTGGCAGGACTGGATCCAGGAGGCTGCTGATATTTTGTGCTGGGGTTCCTTTGCTGCTCAACAAACCACTGCACACACCTGCAGTGCTGGAAAACAATCCTATCTTACGGTTAGGCTGGTATTTTTCTGCCAGTATGGTTCTGCCAGTTCTCCTCCCACTAATGAGAGGCATTAATCACAGGAAAAAGAGGAAACAACACTGAGCCAACAATTTTGCCCACAGGCCCGCTTTTTTTTTTTTTTTTGCCAGGGATCTGAAAGGGGACTCCGGAGGCATCTTCCATTTCACTCTGAAATATCAGCGATATAGGACCATTTGCAAAGAAACTTTGCAAATTTTGAAAAATTCTGTAACTTAAAAAAAAAAAAACAACACGGAGTGAAGAAGGCCCAAGAAGGTGCATCTGGAGTTTTTCTGCACAAGTTCAGGGAGTATCCTGGCTGAGTGGCGCAACGGCAGCTCTGCCCCGGCGCTGTGCACGGGGCGCGGGCGATGCCGCAGGCGGGGTGCCCGTGTCCCGCGGGGTCCCGCGGGGGGTGCCCGTGTCCTGCGGGGGGTGCCCGTGTCCCGCGGGGTCCCGCGGGGGGTGCCCGTGTCCTGCGGGGGGTGCCCGTGTCCCGGAGGTCCCGCGGGGGGTGCCCGTGTCCCGGAGGTCCCGCGGGGGGTGCCCGTGTCCCGGGGGTCCCGCGGGGGGTGCCCGTGTCCCGGGGGTCCCGCGGGGGTGCCCGTGTCCCGGAGGTCCCGCGGGGGGTGCCCGTGTCCCGGGGGTCCCGCGGGGGATGCCCGTGTCCCGGGGGTCCCGCGGGGGGTGCCCGTGTCCCGGGGTCCCTCGGGGGTGCCCGTGTCCCGGGGGTCCCGCGGGTGCCGCCGCCGCCGCCCGGGAGCGCCGCGCGCCGTCCCGCCCCCGCGTTCCAATGTGGCGCGCGCCCGCCCGCCCCCGCCGCCCATTGGCCGCCGGCCGCGTCAGTCGCCGGCCCCGCTGGCGGCCGCGGGCGGGGCGGGGGGGCCGGGCGGGCGCAGCCGCGGCGCGGGCGGGAGCGGCGCGGCGGGAGCGGCGGGGACGGGCCGGGCCCCGCGCAGCCCGCCCCGAGGGGGAAAAGCGGGGCGGGCGGGGAAGGGTGTGGGGGGGGGCCGATACCTGTGCCCGCGGGTCTTCGCCGCCGCCCCGCCCGCTGCGGGCACCCCTCGGCCGGACCTCCCCCCCGGGCCGGGCCGGGTTCCCCCCCGCGCTCCGCAGCCATTTTCGTGGCCACCTTGGCTACCAGCGAGGCTGACTCACCTCGGCACTGCGGGCGCGGGGAGCCCGCCTCGGCGTCGGGGGGCCCGCTCCGCCCGGGAGGGGCGGGGGGAGCCCGGCTGGCTGCGCCCTCCCACCCCGCCGGCCCCGCTGGCTAGTCCCAGGCGAGGACGGGTCCCGGGGCCGGGCCGGGCTCGGCGGAGGCGGCAGCGGCGGCTCCCTCCCTCCCGGCCGTGACCACCATCTTATTAGCACAGGAAATGACATGGAGAACGGAAGAGAGGGGCGTTCGGGGGCCGAGCCCGGGGACCCCCCGAACCGGGGGGAGGCGCCGCCGGCCCGCCCGGCCCGGCCCGGCCCGGCCCGCCGAGGTTCTCCCGGGGCCGCGGCATTCCCGCTTTCCTTCCAAATACCCGCGGTGGGAAAAGAGGAGGGGAAAAAATAATAAAAAAAAACAAACCCCAAAAGCCGCATACAGCAAGGGAAAAAAAAAAAAAAACACCAAAAAACAAACGCAGAAGAAGCCGAGCAAGCCCAAACCGCCCGCGGTTCCCACCTCCTGCTCCGGAGCCTGCGAGTTCCGCGCGGAGCCGCCGGCGATCAGCGCCCGCGGCCGGCCGGGGGCTCGGGGGGGCTCTGGAGGACAAAACCCGCCCGGACGGCCCGCGGGCACCGCGCGGGGGGAGCCGCCGAGCGAGGGGGCCCGTCCCGGCGGAGCGGCCGGGCTCCCCCCGGGGCGCTGCCGCGGCCACCACCTGCCGCCGCCCGGCAGCCGCCGCGGCGCCCCGCCGAGCGGGACCCGGCCGCCCGCCCGCGCCCTCGGGGCCGCCCGCTCCGGGCCACGGCGGCCAGACGTGACCCCCGCCCGCGGCCGTGCCCCGGCGCTCCCCCGCCGGCCAGGGCCAGGGCCGGGGGCGGAGTTGCCCCGCGGCGGGTGCCTGTCCCCCCGGCAGCACCCCGCGGTTCCCCGCCCGTCGGGAACCTCATGCTCCTCTGCGGGAAATGTGAATGAGAAGACGCGGTGTTCCCTCGGAGCTCGATCGTATTTCAAATTACACCCCCCCCCCAAAAAAAAAAAAAAAAAAAAAAAAAAGTAACCCACCCAACAGCAACAGTAACAACAAACCCTACCCTCGAGCTCTGTGCAGAAATTGCGGGCAACATGACGGATGACAAGAAGTAGGCACAATTTAATAAACAGAGGAAGCATGTCTCACCAATAAAACAAATTCTAAATAAAACCATCTGCAAATATTAAATTTGAAACAATGCGAACTCTTCAGTTGCTTTGCCAAAAGAGGCACAACGGGGGGGGGGGGGGGGGGGGAAGGGGGGATAGAGAGAGGAATGGATAAAATGGATAAATAGCCATAATTTTCCAGTTCCTTCGTCTGACAATGGACTTGTATGCAAACAGGGCTGTGGTGACAGTGTGCGGGCTTGGATTCTTGGAACTGCTTCCCTTTTTCTGTAGCCCTGAGAAATACCATTTTCTGCAGTCCTGAGAAATTAATTCTCTCTTGATACTCTCCACCCTGAAGTGCCTACTATATAAAGTTGGTGTAAAGAAGAGAAAAACCGAGTCAGGGCAAAAGGCAAAAAAGTATATAGCCCAAGCAAAATAGCGGCCTGCTTCTGCCATCCTTGAGCTGCTTCCACTGCTCTCACTGAGCATTGTGGGGTGGCAGAACTTCAGGGTTAGGTCTTAATGTATCACTTAATTTAATTTGTCTAGCAAAACAGCGAGGAAGGTAATCAACTCGGGTTCAAAATAAGCTCTCTTTGTAAAAACAGCCAGTGTGGCACAGATGATTACTCAGAAGCTCAAATGAGTATCAGTCACCAGATCTCCAGCTATAGTTTGCTTTTTGTTTCCTATTTCTAACCTCTGGGGAGAGGATTCCTTCTCAGAGGAAAAGCGTGCGGTGTCATTTTACCCCTTCCAGTAATTGCAGATAGATGGACTTTGAGGCACTTGCACTTGCCTTGGAAACACCATAAGCTGTCAGCACCTTCAGACTCCTCAGAAGTATTAGAGGTCCTAATAGAGCTGCCCTAGTTTGCAGTTTCTGTCTGTGTGCTGAAATGTGTGACAACACTCAACTGGCAGTAAGTGCAACAATGGGTTTGTAAATATGATTGATGAATGAACCAAGAGGAAATATAATAATTAAAATAACAATAAAAATTACGCAAGTAATACAAATGCACACTGAATGCCAGGCTAATTTGCAGTAATAGTTTAGTTGTAGCTATTGTAGTCAAAGGCTGCAAAAGGAGGCTCAAAGGGAGGCATAAAGCTTTTATTTGTAAAGAAAATTAAATATGTAAGTGCAATATAAATAACAGCAATTGTGTCTTCCTGTAAACACAGCCATGCTAATTTATTGAGAGGGAGTTGCCTTGTTTTAACGTGTGCCAGTCGCCTTTATATGTTTAATAGCCAAGTGTGTTGGGTTAGTGTGGCAAGGCTTGGGTAGTGGGGAGACTACAGGGGTGTCTTCTGTTAGAAGCTGCCCAAAACTTCCCCTGTGTCTGACAGAGCCGACTCCAGCCAGATCCAAGCCAGACTTGCTGCTGGCCAAGGCCAAGCCCATCAGTGACTGTGGAAGCACCACTGTGATAACACATTTAAAAAGGGAAGGAAACACTGTGACAGCAGTTGCAGCTAGATGAGTGAGAGTATATGAGAGAAACAGCTCTCCAGGTACCAAGGTCAGTTGAAGAAGGAGGAGAGGAAGTGCTCCAGGTACCGGAGTAGAGATTCCCTGGCAGCCTGTGGAGAACACCACGGTGATGCAAGGTGTGTCCCTTCAGCCCATGGTGGTCCATGGTGTAGCAGGTATCTACTTTTGCCCTCTGAAGGACCCCGCACCAGAACGGGTGGATGCTCAAATCAGGCTGTGACCCTTTGGGAACCCCACACTGGAAACAGGCTCCTGGCAAGACCCGTGGACCTGTGGAGAGAAGAACCCACTCTGGAGCAGGTTTGCTGGCAGGACTTGAGACCCTGCAGGGGACCTGCACAAGAGCAGTTTGTGAAGAACTGGAGCCTGTGGAAGGGACCCCACACAGGAGCAGGGAAAGAATGCAAGGAGTACTCCCCCTGAGGAGGAAGAAGCATTAGAGAAAATGTGTGATGAAATGACTGCAGGCCCCGTTCCCTGTCCCCCTGCAGGGCTGAAGGGGAGGAGTCAGAGAACTCAGAAGTAAAATTCAACTCAAAATAAGGAAGGGGTGGGGCAAGGTGTTTTAATATTTAGTGTTTATTTCCTATTATCCTCCTCTGATTTGATTGGTAATAAGCTAGTTTTTCCAAGCAGGGTCAGTTTTGCTATTGATGGTTATTGGTAAGTCATCTTTCCTTGACTTATTTCAACCCCTGAGCTTTTAGTAGTTGTATTTTCTCTCCACTATCTGGTTGAGGAGGGGAGTGATAGAACCACTCTGGTGGACACCTGATGTCCAGCCAAGGTCAACCCATCCCATCAGGAGATAAAATCCCCATGAAGATGTTGTATCTTTTCTATCTAGAAACAAATTATGAAAGGAAGACACTGCAAATTTGTACTCTCTCTGCAAAAATGTTACCTTTGGGGCTTGAAAAGTCTTCCCTTCTTCTACAAGCTGCCTCCTCTCTTATTAAGAAGACATAGGATTTTTTTTTTAAATGAGTACATTCAGCCCCCACTCCACCACCCATACCAATTCTCCTCTGTCTGACAGGCTCTCAGAACAAAACTTTACAAATGGCAACATCATTTCAGAATGACTGTCTGATTAGGCGTTGACAGAATGACTGTCTGATTAGGTGTTGACTTGCCAGTATTATACTGTTGAATCTGTTCTTCCGTGAAATGCTGGATGTTCTCCTGCAGAGGCAAAAAGTTTCTTCTGCTGACACTGAACTTTGAGCAGTTGTATAAAATATAATGCTTGCAAAAGGAGGTGAAACTGAATCAAGCTTTTCAAAAAGCACACTTAAATGTTCTTCAGAGCTCCAAGTGCTGGGAGCTGGCAGGTACATCTGTCAGCTGCAAAATCTGACCCCTGCACCAGAAGAGTCTGGGTGCATTTTGTGGAATGAGCTTACCTAAAAATTCCCAGTGTCTCAGGCACAACACTGCAAGGAGGGTGGAAGTCAGGACCTGTGCTGGAGGTGGGGTGGTGGGAGATGCCTGGCTGTCTTCAAAGGGTGCCTAAGGAAAGGTAGGAAAGCGTTTGGTTTCTTCTGCAAGCTGTAGCACACAGCAGCCTTGACATTACTGAGTATTCTCTCATTTAAGATAGTCAACGTCATACGTAACCACATCAATACCAAAAGGCATCTGCTTCCCAGGCTCTGGGAAACCAGTTGCTTGGGGCCAAACTTCATCTTCCTCCAGGAAAGGTCACTCAGTTACAAGCAGAAAGGAAAATCTTACCGCTATTACCCAGGCAACATTTCTCTGGCCCACAGAAAAGATTCAAATTTTCAGGACCACAGTGCTGATGCTCTCAGTCAGTGTGTCGCTAGCTGTTAAACATGTTTTAGCATTAAAAATTCTCTTAATAAACCACACCAAAATCAAGGACATTTCCACATTCATAGGTTATTGGATAGTGAAGCAGAACACAAACTTTTCCCTTTGAAAATCTGAAAATGGCCCACAAAAGAAAAGGAAATGACATGACTGAGAAGGAAACTCGGCCAGAAGCCCATAGTTACAAATTACTGTAGCAGGGTGGGACAGGCTCCGAATGAAGTGCGGGGGAAGAACTCTTTGAAGAGCACGTAGTGCAGAACTGCAGCTTGTGTTTTTATTTCTGCTGTACAATAGGAGCAGTGATGACCTTCACCCAGCAGTGCTGGGTGTTTTTTCCTCGTCATGCTATATGAGTCTTCCACTGTTACTGGTAGAAGAATATGAATCCTTCAGCAATGCAGTGCTGTCCTTGAAGTTATGGGTTTCACTGGATTAAACCTAATGAACAATCCTTCAAGGAGATTGATGAGTATTGCTGAGTTCAATTGCTAAGCAAGAAATTTCTGGGTGCAATCTTCGACCCTTTACTCTCTTCTCCAGCCTTGGCAGTTGTGCCACTGCCTGAAGGGCTGAGCCTGCCCATGCCCAGTGGCCACAGCAGCTCTGGTGCTAACAAGAGAGCAGGAAAAGGCACTGTTAGGGACAGTGGGGAGGGAGGGATGATCCTGCCTAGGGTTTAGAATAGTGTATGGAGCCCTTCCTGGGAATGCTGTAGAGCTGTAAGGGCAATGGAGGGTATGGTCTGATGGTAGAGATGCCATGAAGCAGAAGGTAGGGAGAGCACTCCAGCAGTCACAGCCCCTCGGGCTGCCCCCTCTGCATGCCTAACCCAGCAACTGCCAACGTCAGCAAAAGGAGGTGGTGGTGGGACTATGCTTTCGGAGGAGAGGAGGAAAGCCAGACCTTTCCCTTGGCAGTAATGGGCCAGGGAATCAGCCTTGGCATCTGCATCTCCAAGGCAGTGGTGTCTTTAGGATTTCCTGTTCTGTGGTGAGTGGGTGCTGCCATGGCCACCCCGTCCTGGCTGTGCTGACAAGGCTGTTCACAAGCCATGAGCTGAAGAAGAAAGCTGAACTAGGTTAAAAATACTCTACTAAAAAAAAGAAGAAAGCTGCTTAGTTATCTCAGTATATATGGTCCATGCATGTGGATGGCCCAGTCTGGTGCCCATGCCTCGGGCTGCAGGGATGGCAGCAGGAATGAGCCATCAAACTGTAGCCAGGAACACAGAAATTAAATCACTTGCCCAAGACCAGTTCTGAAATATTTTGGACTAGAGGAGGCACACACAAAGCGTTTTTTAAACACTAGGTCTGAGAATTTGCACTGGTATGTTTTTAATGAATAACCAGAACTGCTTTTCCATATGAAATGGTCTCTCTGTAGTTGGCCCAAAGACTGGAAAACGAGGAATGTCTCTGCTCACAAGCACTTCAAAACTCGGTGGTTTGTTTCTAGGCACCCGTCACATGTTTTGGCAGTCCATAGGAATGTGCACTTCTGTATATCACAAGCAGCTACCCAGGCTTGAGCCAAATAACTTGTGCTTAACTATAAAGTTGTCTTTAAGAAAGACACTGAGTTCTGATCTTCAGAAATCAAGAGATAAAGAATTTATTTTTCCCTTTGTCCTCTCCTCCTTATAAACATGGGCTTGGATTGCCTGTATGAATTTGGCAGTATCCACCTTCTAGCCACTGGTTCTTTTTATGCTTTTCTTTATGCTTAGATACATTCTTGATATTTTCTTCCTGGGAAGATATTATCTATGCTGTTATCTAGTCAATTCAAAATATTTCCTTCTGAGTTAGTTAATGAATTTTTCTCTTTAAATCTCTCAACAAAAGATATTTTTATCAGTCCTTGTATTGTTTTTCTGCTTTTCCTGTGAAACCCACTCAGTTTTTCAACATCAGTTTTAAAACACGGTTGTCTGAACTGCCCCTGGCACTATAGGATCCACTTAACCAAAAATACACATATGTATTTATATACAAGTATCTTTACAGCTATGCTTTCAGGATCACCACAGTATGTTGTTGTGTCAGGAAATTACAAGTTCCCCAGGAAACTGTCTTTTTACCCTTTCCAGAGCTGCTGTTACCCAGAGGGTGTTCCATCACTCCTTGGGAATGGCCTGTGCTCAAAGACCATGAATGACACTGCCCACAAAATCCCTTTCTGGGAATGGGCCCATTCTGACATCAAGCACTCCCACATCAGACAGCGTAACACCTTCTCTTCCCTCATGTGCTCACCTTGATGCCACCTGTGAATTTTGTCATCAGTAATTTTATATTTAACTTTCTGGTATAATACTGAATAGGTTAGATGGTTAATAGATTAAATACTTCTTAGAAAGCCCATTCATTACCAGTTGTTTATCTATTGCAGTACCTGGAGGCAGAGTTCCTGAGCAGGGGATATTATCTGAGAGAGGCTGTTGTCCCTTCAGCCCAAGTCTTGCAGTTGACTCTGACTCTACCCTGACTTTCTACATTCACTCCTCTTACCAGGGAGTTGCAGCTACTCTGTGCTGCTCTTGTGAAGGCCGGGGTAGGCTCTCCTGGGGCTCACTGCATTAAGAGAGGATGGCCCTTGTCAGGCAGCTCTTCCAGTTCAGCTTTAAGGCAACCATATGGAATGCCTCCTGCACACATCGTTTATTACTATTTCGTTTTATTGGGAGAGCAAGAGTGTTGCTCTTCCAGAAATGCTAACATGGTATGTTACGGACAGTCTGTGCAATAGTTCCCCACTAGCTGATGTTATCCTTAGCAGGCCACAGCAGAGAGCTCCAAAGCAAGCAGTTCCAGCAGATTTTCACAGACAGAGTCTCCGCCATTCACTGCTGCACTGGCATATTACATTACAGGCTCTATCTACATCATGAGAACATGATCTATAAATCTCAGGATTCTCTCTTCCAAATTAGAGACATGTAGATCAAATTTAACTCTGAATCAAAATTTTAATTAAAGTAACTGAATTAATCTACACCAAAGAAATACTTCCATGTGGTTTTGAAGCCTTGGAGGGAAAAAAAGAGATTTTTATACCATGTAACTTGTTGCTTGCTCTGTTGCAGTCCAAGCCGTTTCATGTTGTTCTAATGCATCAGAGTTTAAAAATTATTGTGACTGGGAGCTAATAAGAAACAAAAAGTAAAATGACTGTGCAGACCTTCCAGTCTGTAAGGAAAAGAAAACTGGATATAATTGTACACCTTTTATTTTTAGTTTTAGTTTTAGTTTTAGTTGGTGGGTTGTTTTTTTGTTTTGTTTTGGTTTGGTTTGGTTTGGTTTGGTTTGTTTGTTTGTTTGTTTTCTCCTTAATCTCAGCTGTGGATAATAGCGTAATTGAAGATAATCAAATTGCTTTGTAAAAAGACCATTCACTTAAAGGGCAACGTACTGCACTTAACGATAGCATTGAAGACTGTAAGGGGGAAAGAGCCTTAAATTTTGCATCAAAAACAGAATCTGAAGAAAAACAGTGGTAGGGAACTACAGAGTTGCCTACTCTCATGATGCTTGGTGCTTTCTTTAAAGCTTCTGATTGCATGGGTTTCTCGGCTTTCATTTTATAAATAGTGCTTTCTTGTCCTCTGGCTAAGAAGCTGCAGAAAGCCTGGGCTTCCGGACAAAATATTTAAAGATATCTAAGCTAGAAGTAAATAAAAGGCAGCCACCTTTTCATTATTGCTTTGAATGTCATGATCGTACAGGTAATTCTGGCTGTTTAGTGGCTGGTTACCTTTTTTATTTCGTTGTTGCTCCTGAGCTCTGCAGTCTGCTAGGTCTCCTGCCTAATCATAGTGTGTTTAAGTCAAGAACCACTTTTTTGTGTGTGTGTGCGCTCTGCATTTGATTAGCACTTTGGTGATCTTACAGTCTCTACACCTTCCATTAATACAGGTATTAAAAGACTAATACAAGTGACAACAATGACCATGATGCAGGGTAGTTTCAAAGCAGACAAATTATTTTATCAAAAGCGTGAACACCAAAAGTGTTCAAGGTGAAGAAATACATCAAAAAAACCCCACTGAGCTGAAAACAGTGTTTTCATGGGTACAACTTGCATTGATAAGAGATTTCAAAATTACTTTTTTTTTTTTTAATGAGAAAAGATTACTTTCTCATTTTCTTTGCCTTTTACTTTTTATGATGAAAGCTTCATCTTTTAGGTGGAGGTAAAATATCATGTGTTTGCCCAGTGGAAGCTCTAGTTTCCCCCCAAAGGCTGAAGGCTGTTTTCCTTTAGTAACATTGCTAATGACTTAAGCTTATCGAAAAGAAGGCTGTTTGGTTAATACAAAGTGTCAAAACTGTTTCTGAGAATAATTTCAATAAAAATACATGCAAACCGAAAAGGAAAACAGTAAAAGCTCTGGATTTGTCTTTTTTACTCTCTGAAGAATATAACAGATCCAATGCTTAAAAAAAATTTCACCAGAATGGATTTTCCTATCTCGATTAGTTTTAAGAACATTTGGCCAAAGGAATGCCTTAAAACATGGGGTAGATTCCACAGATTTTCCTGCTAGGAGTGTTTTTATTTAAAATTTCACTAACAGTTTCCTCTGGACTTGTCGGAATATTATTTGATATATGATCTCTTCCAGCAGGAGGAAAAAGTAATTTGGAGGATGTTTTTCTCCCTCAGTTTCTGGGTCAGAAATTGTGACTGGGTCAGTGCGTGGTGTATATTCCCTTTGCTTGGGTGGCTTTTACGGGCACCTTCTGCTGGTGCGGGTCTTTAAAGGCCAACTGAGAGCACGCCCGAGCAGCCCCACAAAGGCTGGCAGCCCTGAGGTCGGTGTGGGGATCAGCCGGGTGGTTTTTCACGGCGGTGCCCGGTGCGAAGGCGCTGCCGCAGCCCCCGGGCCGTGAGGCGGTGGCGGAGCCGCGGTGGGCAGGCTGCGGCCTGCCCGCTCTCCCTCCCGGCAGGCCAGCCCCGGCTCTCCGCCTGCTCGCCCGTGGCACGGCGGTGCCTGTTCCCCTGCTTTTCCCGGGCTGGATGGATGTTCTGCCGCCAAGCTGCTGCTCCCCGCCCTCTGCCGGCACCGGCAGCGGCTCAGGGAACAACCATGGGCTGGGAGAGGCGCTGCCCAGCCAGCCCACCGCCACCTCCGAACGCCGCCGGGCCAAGGAGACAGACCGACCGCTCACAGGGGCCCGCAGCGGCAGAGGAAGGGGGAATGACTTCAAACTGAAAAGAGAGTAGCTTTAGATTAGCTCTTAGGGAGAAATTCTTCGTTGTGAGATAGATGAGACACTGGAACGGGTTGCTCGGACAAGCTGTGGATGCCCCGTCCCTGGAAGGGCAGGTTAGATGTGACTCTAAGCAATCTGGTCTAGGAGAAAGTGTCCCACCTATGGCCGTGGATTAGAACCAGGTGATCTTTACAGCCTCTTCCAACCCAGGCCATTCTATGGTTCTATGCTTCTATGAAAATTAGCAACTCATTTATACACGGCCTAGATTAAAACCAATTTTGTTTTGGGCTGCTACAGAAATTTAAATGCCAGTTCCCTCTAGGCCGCTCAGTTGCCATCACTACCAATAAACAAAGCATAAAGGAGGTAATGAAGTGTTAGAAGATGAGTCCACTCACTTTATGCTCCATTAGGAACACATTAAATGTTTGCCAAATAATTAAACCCCCCCAATATATTAAACAAAACAGATTTTCTTCAGGTTTCCTAAAACTGATCGTTCTTCAGCTTTCATGGGGACTAATGCAGGCAGAACAGAAGCTTAAAAGTGGGAATCTTACAAGGCTTTCCATAGAGCTCCTTCTTCATGTGAAACACAGCAGGTAAATTGTAGTATTCCCAAAAAGGACAGCATTGTTTCTTCTACCTTTGATGAATCAGTAAGTGCAAATTAATTTCTGAGTAAAGCTGTGCCTCTAAATGTGGAATTTTCCATATTTTTAATACCAAAGCTCATTTTTAAGGAAGACAGCTCCCTGAAGATCAAACCCAAGCCAGAGCAAGGTGGACTTTTTGGAAAGTATTTTGGGACTGGAATCGCCTGTATTCCAGAGAGAGAACAATGAGGAGTGAAGGATTGGGGAAAGAAAAGCACTGGCAGGAAGCTGTGGGGTGTGGAAATACAAATATCACATCTCACAGTAATGTTGAATGCTGTGAAACCCCGGTCCATGCAGCACTGCCAGTCTCTCAAACAACCTCAAAGTCTTCTGGACGGCAGTCTCAGAGCTCTGACTGCCCACATGGCCATATGGCTCGTGTTAATACAGCATTAACCTTTTCTACACGACTGAAGCAATCCAAAATGACTTCTTTTTTTTTAAGTTCAGAGGATCATAGAATCATACAAAGGTCATCTGGCAAAAGCATGACCGAGACAAGGCAGCTCAGCACCCTGTCCCTCCAAAATTTCAAGTTGTTCAATATTGGGGAATCTAACACTTGGAGATTGTTCCAATGGCTGATTGTTCTCATTGTTAAAAATTTCTTCTCTTGTGTGCAGTCAGAACTTCCCTATGAGTAACTTGTACCCATTACCCCTCATCTTTATTATGTGACCCCTCATAAAAAGGCAGTCTCCATCCTTTTTGTACCCACCCTTTAAATATTGGAACGTGGTGATAAACTCTCCCCTAAGCCTTATATTCTCAAGGCTGAACAAACCCCATTCTCTCAGCCTTTCCTCACATGACAGGCTTCCCAGTCCTTTCATCATCATCATGGCCCTCTCTGGACCCTCTCCAGCCTGTCCATGTCTTTTTTTGCATAGTGGGAACTAAAACTTAACCCAGTATTCCAGGTGTGGCTTGGCAAGCACTGAATAGAGTGGGCTGATTTCTTTATCTCTGCTTGTGATGCCCCTGTTGATGCAGCCCAGCATCCCATTGGTTTCTATGGCACATCATCACACTGTTCACCCACCCTGAGCTTGCTCTCCACCAGGACCCCAGGTCCCTTCCCACAGAACCCAGATAGACCTCAGCCTGTGCTGCACTTCAGGATTATCTTTTCCCAAGTGCAAGACATCACACTTGTCTTTGTTCCATTTGATTTGTTCTCTACTCATCTTCTGCTTTTAATTGGCTCTGTGCAAGGGCTGCTCAGAAGGTTTGGGTCTCTCCCCGATGCAGTCACAGCACTACAGATGGTGCCAGGTGGAGGCTCCTGAGCTGGCCTGAAGGTGGCTAACTCGAGCAATGGAAACAGCCCGTGGCAATGCTGATCCCAGAGCAGAACCCTGCATGACTATCAGGGCTAACACTAGCTGGTTATTTTTAAGTTATTTCCAGTACCTTTGTGCTACAACATAGTGACTTCTATGCCATCTTCCTCTACACCATATGAAAATCTGTTATGATTCCTCATGTAGCACAGCCTCTCAAGTGGTCATTCTGGTTTTAAAAACAGGAGAATATGCACTGTATTACATCAGACACATGGTGCCAGTATATACCAGGCCTGTGCTGTTTTGCAGTTTAAGTTGCATGGCTTGTTTGTTAACTTTTTACTATTGGAAATGAGTTTTAGGAAACCTCTTTATCCATGGGAATATAGATTCACGATGTACTTGGCTTTTATTTTCCACTTTACCGTTTTCAATCTTTGTTGTCCAGAGGTCTGTTATGGCACTGTTTCTCCAGCAAGGGGCATGGAAGATCTTTAGCTGAAGCCTGAAGCTGCTTCACTGGGGCTTGCTAGGTTCTTGGCTCAACTATTTCTTCAAGTCCAGAGATGGCATGTTTCTATGCATCTCTGAGCCACCTAGAAGGACTGAATCAAATGAATGCTCAAGGTCTGCTGGCAGGCTGCTCTCTGATGCTATCCCTGTGCAGTAGTTTACACCAGTTTGGGACAAAGAACATCAGATTTGGAGTAGGTGTGAAAATAAAGTATTCCTCTTTCATGACTGCTGATGCATTTACAGGCTTCCTCAGTCCTTGTAGGGATGCAACACATCCTTGTGTGTATCTCAAAGCCCAGTTTCACAGAGAGTGGGACTGAAAGATGGCATCTTTCCTCTCATGTTCTGGGCAGCAAACTGTCCCCTGTAGCCTCCAAACAGCCTCAGTCCTTCTCGAGGAGGTGTCGGTGAATATGGCAAAAGCTCTGAATGTTCTTGCTCTGATCAACATGTCATGGGAGGTTTGTTTCAGTTTTTCCTTTCTTTGTGTCCTTGCAGTGCTCCAGTGACACACATGTGCTGGAAAAATCTTCACCAATTCCAAGGATGCAGGCGTGTAGGTGTTACCTGCTTGCTGGAGGCACCAACAACAGCAGATTTTATTGTGTACAGTTCAAACCTGGATGCTGGTGCAGGGGTGATGGGTGACGAGAGGACTGTGAAAGGCTGAAGCATGTCTGCTGAGCAGTTAGAAGCACCAGGATGTGTGGCAGGGAAGGTACAGCCTCAGCCCGTGTAGTGAGTTGAGTTGCTGGTGCGGTGTTGCTGAGTGAGGGCTGACCCAGAACCTGATGAGTAATGCAGAGCCAGGCTGTTAAACTTCTGCATTTCTGCTCCCAGCTGTGGTATCCAAAACATGTGTGTAAACAAGTAAATGGATTCTGATCCATGCTAACCTGCAGGTCTGTGCAGTGGAAAGCAGAAGGATTGAGCCAATGGCAGAGCTGACATGTCTGTGCTTGTGACTGGTGTTATCACTTCACAGTCACCAGAGTAAATCTCACCAGTCTTTTTCCAGTATGGGGAGAAATTGTCTGTTATGATGCTTTTTTATCAATACTGTTCAAACTTGGATGGAGAAGCTGAACCTGCCCTTTGCAAGATGTAAATCCTCTCTGAATTCATACTGCTCTTCCCCACATGGTGAGGTAGCTGCTTTTCTGTAGCCCCAAAAAGGGGGAGTTGCTGCCCAACTGCTGAGAGAGGAGGGACTGTGCAAACAATACTGCTGGCAACCATAAGAAATGCTGGGACTGACTGAGCTTTTCTCCCCTTTGAGATCAGACTGATTGTCACAGCTAAGTGGGACACATTTCTCACACTACTGGTGCCTCTGAAATGGAGGGATTTGTGTTGTTTACTGAGATTCATGTGTTGGGCACTGGCACTGCCTTAGGTTCAGCAACCACTTGCATTTAATCTTTCTGTCAAGAGCTGACAAAGCTTTTTCCCTAGGCCCATGTTAATCTCTCCACCTGGAGAAGCTGATGTAACAGGTAGATAAGTCATCCCTCTTGCTCAGGACGGAGCAGGGAAAATGCATTCAAAGGGAAAAAAAACTATTTGGAGCTTGACAAGAGCAAGTGTCAAAAGAAACAGTAAGTGTACACACACAGGAAAGACAGCAATGCATGTTCTTTTGCAGTCACATACACATACACACACACACACACACACGCGATTTGCTTGCACCATTCCCAGTGCTTAGGAGATTTAAGGTTTTCTCTTTTCTGTGCAAGTGTATTAGCACACCTCCACATGCAGCTAGCTATTCCATTAGCCATTCCTGTTATCATGGAAAAATGAAGACTATCTTCTTTTTCATGTCTGAGTCCACAACTTTGCCTTTTCTGTGGCATATGCTCAGAAACTTTGAGCAGGAGGAGGAGGTGGTCAGTACAGATTCAACTCAAGCAGTGGAGCAGAGGTAGGCAAGGGTTAATCCCACCTGTCTGGAGCTGCAGGTTAGGCAGTGAAACTGAAGGTAATGGGTTTAGCTGTATTTATCTTTGGTTTAATCACTTGACCCAGGTCCAGATATTCCCCTTCATGAGGGAACTGCAAAGGCAGATGCCTGTGATAAAGGTGACTGGAAGAAGAAAAGGATCATAGGGAAGTATAAGCACCCCTGAATGGCTTGAGAGACTGCCAGTCTCAATAACCAGAGGAAGTCTTAGTACTGAAGGAAAAGGAGACATTGAATTTTTGGCAGACCCCAGAGGTGCTTGTGCACAAGCAGCTCTCCCAGCAGAGACCCTGCACATTAACATGGGCCACTTGGGCTTTGCTCGGTAACAGAAACCCAAAATCCCAAATTGCCACCTTGCCCGTATCCTTCCAAGGACACAGACTGCTTCTTCTGCTGGCTCATATCATACAATGCTTAAAAAAAAAAATCTGCTTTCTTCAAATTCACTTCAGTAACATCTTGAAACAGGGAGAGCCTTTTGAAGAGCTGCTCAGGCAGAAAAAAGTTCCATCTTTTCAGCTGCCCACATTTCCCAGTAATTGCAGGTCTGTCCATTATCTTGCACTAACACATGCAGGATGACCCAGCAAGGGCACCCTCTTGGCAGGATCATTCCTGTATATCAAAGCCTGTGCCTTTCCACTGGTCATAGCAGTGCTCTGGCAGCCCATCACTGTGTCTGTTCATGCTCTCACCATGCTCTTCACAAATACTGTTTTCCAGAGTACAGTCTTTTCTCTGTCAATTTATGTGTGTAAATCTTCATTATTTACCAGCCCCCCAGGCAGTGAGAGCTGACAATTTTGCAGACACTAACTTTAGGTTCCTTTCTGGATTGCTGCTGGAGTTTGGGAGAGCAGCAGGTCAGGGAACATCTTGAGATAGTGGACATCATGTTGACCATTCCTGGTTGGTGAAAAGGGTTTGAGGTCTATTGTTGGTTTGCAGTGCAAGAAATGATAGGGCATAATTTAGCCAGTTTACTGATGGGCACTGTCACTGTCCCAGGACAAAAGCTCGTTTGTGATTCTCTCTCCTCCAAATGTCTCCAGACACAAAGTACCCTGCTCTGTGCAAAAACAACCCAGTCTCACATGCCTCTGTCTCTGCCTTGTATGCCTCTCCCCAGTAGTGGGCTAGTGGCCATGGGGGTGAGCTGGAGACAGCTTTCCTCTGCCTCTGCCTGTCTCTTTCCTCCTCCATCTCCCTCTCTTCTTTGTGTCCTATTTATAATTTAAAACTGCTAATGGAATCATGCCTCCCTTACAGTTTGCAGACAAATCTCAGTTTTCACAAATATTATTTAAAATTGACATTAACTGTCCAGAAAAACCTTTTGAACACTATTTAGGTGTCCTGATTTAAAAAAAAATATTTGTCTCCAGTAGAGTACATTCAATAATTTTTGTTGTTAATGCAGAACAGAGTAGAATAATGCCTTAATCTCATGGGATACTAACCTGTTTTTTTGGGGTTTTTTTCAGAATACAGAACATAAATATATACTGGTATCACTGGGGGGGGGGGGGGGTTGCACAGTAATATTAGGTAATTATCTTCATCTGATAAAAGATCTATAATAATTTTAGGATTTCTTTTGTCCTTAGAACAAGCTGCTGGTGCATCCCACAGGAGAGCAGCAATGCTTCCTGGAGGGCTGGGGACAAGTTGTGTAGGGTGAGGAACAACTTCAACACTCGCGGTCACCATGGTCACTGACTCTGTGACAGTCACTCCATTTGCTGCTTCTTGTGGCCACCAGCAGCAGGCAGGCACTGCTCTTACTGCTGTCTTTGCAGGTGGAGGCCTGAGTCATAGACAGACAAAGTGATGTGACCAAAACCACAGGGGAAATCTGCAGCAAATTTGGTTTTTCTTTCTTTTTTTTTTTTTTTTTTTCTTTCCCATTTAAGCTGAGTCCCCAGCCTTGGGCTGCATAAACATCCTCCCCAATGTGTGAGCAGGTATCTGTACACGTGGGCACCTGCCACTGCCCATCCCCCAAGGCAGCCAGAAATGCACAACTACATCTCAAGCCTCATGTTCCAGCAATTAAATAAAATTCTCTTTTCACTCCAACGGCAAGAGGATCTATACTTTTTCCTTTTGTCAGTGCCAAGCATAGAGAATACAATAAAGTCTTGGATGGTTGGTTTTGTTGCAAGGCAAAAATGTGGGATGATTATTATCTTGGGAAGAGATGAGGAGGCCTAAAGAAGGTGTCTGAATTATTCAGCTTTCTTTAATGTAGAGCGAGTCATTCTGTTCTGCTTCACAGTCATCTGCTGGAAATATTCTGGGATTAAAATGGACACAAATTTTTGCCTTTATAGTCCCCTGTAAAGAGAAGCTTGGATACACTGTGAGAAAGAGCTTGCTAATATATGACACAAAAGAACATTTTTTTATGCCCTGGAATGGCTTCTGCCTGCAGGCATATGGAAGACCACAGTCTGCTCTTTGAAAGAAAGCAAAGGTAAACTTTGCCAAGGAAGGGCCTAAATTCTCTGTGTAACTCTTCACCCTAGCAACTGAAGATATTTAGGGGCCACAGATCAGAACTGGTGGAAAAGTGGAAAACACAGTGTGGAAAGCATTGAAAAATGCCCCATTTTTTGAGGATTTAAAGAACTGTAAGGAGGAGCCAGTCTGCAGGGTGGTACCATTTCCTTCTCAGAAATGAAGGCGAAGGTTATCTTTGATCTGATCCACTTTCATGATCAGTAGAGGGATTTAGAAGCACTTTCACCCAGCTCCTACTGAGTGAAACTCTTATAGAAGGTAGAGGAAAGGGAAGATATCTATTGCTGACATCGGTCTGGAGACTGAGAGAGGGGGATGGGGCTCTAGCAGGAAGCAACTCGTAAGAATTCCTGCAGCCGTATCAGCAATGCACTTCAGCCCCTCCTGAGCAGTATCCGCCCCGAAGAGGATGGGAGCCCTTTGGGGAGCTGGCCTGAGCCGCATGAGCATCCATCCCCGCCACAGTCAGGCGGTGGGGCTGCTCCCCAGCGAGGAAAGGGTGTCAGAGCAAAGCCCCGGTGTCCTCAAGGGAAAGTAGGAGATGCACCGGCGCTATTCCATCCTCTGCAGCCGGAGCACATCACAGAGCCTGGCTAACAATACTCGACAGAGGTTCAGAGCAGAGCACGAGTTAGATCTCGCCTGTGGCTGATACGAGAAGTGGAATTAAAATGTGGTGTCTTGATCTGGAATTTTCGTCAGACAATCAATTCTTGTGGGAAATATAAGCCCTTTGATGACTTACTATTCCAGATCTTTTTGGTGATATTCGAAGTGGTGCAAGGGATTTATCCACACAGATACCATTAAACCTGCAGCATAAAAAACAATTGCAATTCCCAAGTTGCTTTGAAATGTTCAGGTCTTGTTTCAGTCAAAAAATGAAAAACCCCAGTTGGGTGGCTGGCGGTGAGCAGGTGCTGTGGGAGGAGCCCTGCCATCCCGCTTTGCTGTGCTTGGGGGAAACTCATCAAAGTTCCATTTCCACCTCCCTCCGCTGTGCTGGTGAGTCACGCCCAGCTCTGCACCCAGAAGCATCGGACGGAGAAATCCAGTGCGGAAGGCAGAGGTGCCGAGCTGTGCCCGGCTGCCAGTGACCCCCCGCCCCGCAGGGCTGGCAGGAGGGAAGATGCTGTGCGCTCAGAGGGGCCAAGGACCCTGTCTGCCGTGCTGGGTGTGTGCCCACGGTCGGTGACCTCTCTGCATCTCAGCTGCCTCTGGGGGCTCCGTTTCCTTGTTTTCTTCTCTCCCTTCCAGGCAGGAATGTGCCATCTCCTCTTGCTGCTATCTTATTTCTCTGACCGCATCTGCATCGCTGCATCCTCAGGAGCTTCTTGACTCTACAAGCTGCAGTGCTCGTTTAAGGCATTTGAACAGAGGTAATTAAGAGGCAGTGCCCCATGGGCAAACACACACCTTCCTCAAACTGCGGGGACGCTCTGGGCTCCTGCCCAAAGCAGCAGTGTGTGCTGTGAGCGTTAGGTGGTGAGAAAGGAGGAGCCCGTGGTACTGAGCAGATCACACAGGCTAACAGGGAAGCCTCTGGTCCACAAAGCATTTCTTTCCCAGCTATCCCTCCTACAGACATATGAGGTGAGATGAAGAGAAGCCAAGCTACCATGCTGTGTGAGCTATGTCTGAGCACCAGTGTAGCATCCATCAGCTTATGGGACAGTAGCAGGGGGAGGGAGAACATCCAGCTGAATTGAATGGGAACCTCCATCTGGAAATGACAGTGCTAAAGCAGGGGAGTACAGGGAAGATTTCGGGAGGAACATATGGGTGCTGGATGTGTGGTTGTGAGACAGTATCGCAGGGATAAAGTGGGAAGCCAGATTTCAAGTATAACCGAAACAGTGTCAGAAAAAAATAAGCTGGAAGACATAATCTCTCTCTTTATTTTCTGCGGGAAATGGCCCAGAAGGAGCCTCCTAGGGCTGTTTCATTTTCACCCCCTGACAAAAGGAGATTGTATGCCAATGCAATAGGTTTCCTCTGGGGAATCTAGATGGAGGTTTTCCCATTCCCAGGCAACACATAAAATATAATGGATCTAAATACAATATATATAATGGACTCTAAACATCAGGGGTCCCAGGCAGACCTGACTGCTCTACCATCAGGAGCTGAATGCAGAGGAGGGCCCCACACAGGCTAGGACTTTGGGAAAAACATGCCCTCCAACCCACACTCACAATCCCATTGGCCTTGGGTACATACAGGGGACTGCTCTCCAGTGCCCTTATGTCCCTTGCCTCCTGCTGCAGTTCAGAGGGAGAGAGTTTGTGAGACACAGTCTCTGCTCTGCCTTGAGTTTCTTTTTTGAAGTCAATCAGTTTCCCATAAGACCAGAGGTGAAGGCTGTCACATCTTACCATGTGGTGATTTCAGGAACAGATGTATATGTTTTTAGCATCAGGCAGATAACCAAAATAAATCAAGCCCTGACAACCTTGTGATTATATATTCATCTAAGAGCTCTTAAAGCCACCACAAGAAGCTTCTTTGTGTCTAACAACACTTCCCTGCACGAGGCTCCCTCTTGTTTGTGTGGTCATGCATCCTCTCCAGCATTTTCAGTGTTCGTACAATATTTCCCTGGGGAAAAGGAAGTGGACATGTGAGGGAGTGGCAGAAGGGGATTGGGGCAAGTGTCCTTCTTACAGGTTTCCAGTTGTCCTCCCTTAGCAAGTGCCAGCACCTCTGGGCAGAGATACAATAAAACCTGCCTTCATAAGTGTTGTGCAGCAATGATGGTGCTGTGGGGCTGCTCCTCTTCACTGCAGCAGGAGGTCACTGCAAGAGGCTCTCCTCACTGCTGGGCCTGCAGAGGATCACTGCAAGAGGCTCTCCTCACTGCTGGGCCTGCAGAGGATCACTGCAAGAGGCTCTCCTCACTGCTGGGCCTGCAGAGGATCACTGCAAGAGGCTCTCCTCACTGCTGGGCCTGCAGAGAATCACTGCAAGAGGCTCTCCTCACTCCCCCCCCACAGCAGCACTGATAGAGTGTGGTGTAAGGAGATGCAAAGGGAACTGGGACAAGAGACAGAGCTGGGCCACGGTTGTTGTAAGAACATGAGTGAGTTACAGGAAAGGTTGGTGAAATGTGAAGACTCTTCCTACAATCTGACCTACTTTTGGTGTCTTTAGGGGCAGCTGATGCTCTTTTTGCCTGTTATTAAGAAAGGTTGCTATGGGAAATTCTGTTGCTTCTCCTTAAAGGCAAAGCTGCAGAAGCAAAGCTGGGAGCCAATGCCATAAGGGAGGAAACCCCATTCTGCTCCAGGGTGCACCTCCCCTGCCCCTGGCAGGGCCCAGTTTCCCATGGGCTGCTGTTATTCCCCAGAGGCAGACCACTCCTCTCCTTGGCTCCCCCATTCCCTGTAGCTGAAACTGAATCCTGAAACCCCCTGTCTACCAAAAATGGCCCTTGATGTGCAGCAAACTGATCTCCTTGCCCGCTCATGTCAGCTTTCCTACGTGGTTATAGCACACACGGACCACTGCATGCAGACATGGACCACAGCTCCCGTGCCCGCTGGCCCCTGCCCTGCCTCTTTGCACACAAGCATGCATACACATGGAGAACAGCTCTTAAATTTATTTTTAAATGCCATGAAAGAAATTTATTTTCGTCCAGAAACTTTCTAGATTTAGTTTGTGCATCCAACCTTGTGCAGTAGATGTGGTGAGGAAAACTCCAAACCCACTTTCCACCCAAACCCTATTGAATGAAACATGGACCCTTCAGAATAAAAACCAACAACTAAAACACTGCACCAAAAGCCCCCAAAATCCAAGCAATTCTATCTGTGAGCATAATGTGGTGAAAATGTTCAGAACTCTGGGAATATATCTAACGTGTGTTACTTCTTGCCTGGAAGATGATATCAGAGGCATAAGATTCAATATTCATCTTCTGTTTGTTGTTATTCTTTAATTTAAACATTTCAAGCACACAACTAGTGAGAGGAAAAAAATGCCCATTTACCAGTTACATATCTGCAGTCACAAATAACAGTGTGTGGAAGAAAAACAATATGAAAAGAAATGATGGGCTGAAAATTACTCAGCCAAACACTAATGTCTAGTGCTGTTAGTCTCAGAAATGAGAACAGGTCTGAACTGGAGCTCCATTCCAGCATTCACGTGTTTTAGCCACCTACCTGTGGGTTAAAGCATAGAGGCAGAGACCTGCATCAGACATTAGGGGGCTTGTCTGCTCAGATGGACAACACCCTTGTGTTTATCTGTTTGCAGTTTATTACAGGTCATGTGCTCTGTGACTTAGTAAGGAGCCAGCTTCCTCATGTTGGTTGCTGCATTCTGGGTTCAGTGGGGATTTCTGGGTGGAGGAAAATATCACACTGACCAAGACAGAAACTGAGTTTGCAGATGTAAAAGAAGGTATGGACATAGAGAGGTGGGGAGGAGGTGGGTGGGAGGGGAAGGATCCTCATCAGAGAGGCAGAGATTTTGCCACAGAGGAAGATATGGGGACTCTGCTGAGATGAGCAGGGAGAAGGTGCAGCTCTCAGACCGGGATGAAGTCAGCTTTTCCTGAAAACTGTAGGGAGATGATGTGGAGTTTGCTGCTACTTAATGCTACTTTAATTTTTACAAAGCCTCTTTTTCTCCTTGCATTTCTCTTTCCAGTTTCTGTCAGCATCAGTTGCTTGTACCTCCAGCACTGCAGTGTTTGGACCAATGCAGTGGGAGAAGGTTTATGGGACACTTTGAGTCCTTTCTGAGAAGATTCATCAAAGGTGATGCCCGACTGTCTTGCTGGCTGGCTGGCAGCTGGTCCCTCCACTGTCCCCTGCTGTAGGAATGTGTGGCTTCCTATTTCTTCTAACATGGAGACACACTGAACTTATTGATGGAGTAGCTGGGGGGGCTTGGGGTCAATGAACAGTGCAGGACATTGCAGGGAGAGGAGAGAGAGGAGCTGAGTGTGTCAGCAGCACAGTGAAAGAGAGGGACATTTTCTTGTATTCTCTCTTCTGAGCTGCAAGAACACCCAGATACAAAAGGAGAGGATTCTGGATAGAAACCTCACATTTATTTCCTCAGTATGGGAACCCCCATGAGGAAGAAAATAACTTTATCCCAGGAACTGCTAGAAAGAGCCCTTGGGGCAGTATTTATGCAGCAGCAATATCTAGACCTTCACAGGAAGGGAAATAAAGTGCACTCAAATAAAAGTCTATACTCTAAATTGTTCCCTCCTGAAAAAAAAAAAAAAAAAAAAAGAATGTATGTGATGCTGAACTGAAATGCTGGATGATGTTTCAGAAATCACTTGGAGGAGAGAGATGAGGGTTATTTACATTGATGTCTGCAACCTCATAATTCCCAGAAGGCCAGCAGCCTGCAGCTGGGTTGTCTGCCTCAAAAATAAACCAATTTACACTCAGGCAGACACACAAGAAGGTTTCCTTACTCTTCCTGCATTTGTGGGTAACACTAAGTAGTACAAGAATGCAACATTCTCATATCCCAGAAATGTCTGTGGGCGTTAAGGGTCTAAATCATGTATATATATATATATATATAAAGCATTAATATGTTCCATCTGAACATCCCACCTGAGCGATTGGCAGGTCTTATTTTATTTTGTGTGCTGAAGCCCTGTCTCAGAAGCAGCCACTTCTTCTGTTCAGTGTGCAAGAGGCTCTTTCTGCAGGAGCATTGAGCTCACAGAGGTGTCCCCACCGTGCATGTTCCCAGTCCCACCTGAGCTCTCTCTCTGTGGCTGCTTTCTGAAGCACAGAGCAGGGTTGTCTTCCCAGCCCCACTCTTGCAGTCCCTGTAGGACACAGCAGCCTGGTGCAGACGGTGTGAGGGTCAGCACAAAAGGGAAGGTTTTGGACTCCTGCTGCTTTGGGTTATCATGACTGGAAGCACACTGGAGGCAGAACATGCTGGAAGAGGCAAGACTGTCACTGACTGGCACAGATGCATCCTCCAAACCTTGGCAACCGAACAGGCTTGTAGGTGAACAGTTGTGATGGAAGAGGATCTTCTGTAGCACCTTCCAAATTAGTAAATCGCTGCAATGAAAGATTTTCTTTGACTGGCAGAATCTCTGTAGCTTTGGTGTTTGTTGTTCTAAATTCAGTCTCTTCCATCCTTGGCTTTTTTTTTTAAAAAAATGGATCTGCAAGAAATGAAGCTAATATTTCATTTTATCTGTCAGCTTGCTACAAAGCAGTGTGGGAAAAGAGTAAATGTGACTGGACCCTGAATTGCCTCACAAAAAGTCTGACCCTCTCCCTCCACAAACACACACTTTTTGACATATTTATTTGTGGAAGAACGTATACAAAGCCAGATGAGCCCAGGCAAAAGAATTCGTTCATGAGGAAGAAAAACAGCTAATATTCCCATTTCACCGGGGCTTTTGAATAAATAAATAGAGCAATTAATAATTAATAGATTTAAACTGGAACTCCTTACTCTAGGCAAAATTCCCCTTCAATGAGCTCTTTGCTCAAGCACAATATAGGTCAGAAATTTGTGATCTGATGTGAAGATTTTAAAAACAATAACTGTGGGTTGATTTTCCCCCTTCCCAAAAGAAACATTAACTGAAAGAGCCATGTGGAAAGTAGAAGTCTGCATTGTTCTCTGGATCTTGTCCAATGCTGGGGAAAGGAAGAAGCTGAAGGAGGGTCTGTGTCTTTCTCACACGTGTTTGGTTCAGTAGGCAGCAATAAAGGTATCCAGGGGAAGGCATCACAAGGCCTCCTGAGCCCTACTTTTTATAGGGCAGGGAGACAATCTGTAGGAGAGCTTCCTGAGTAGGGAAATGGTAATACAGCTGGATTCACCCCTAATCCCATGCACAAACACAATCTACAAATTATCCACAGATATTTCTGTGCTCGCTGCCTAAAATGATGGCCAACAGCTTCAGACTAAAAATTGGGCAGACCTGGAGCATTCTTGTGAGAGAAATCAAAGCTGCAAGAGATGAATGTCATGATTCAGTAGATTTTGAGGGCCCCTTGCTCATTGCTACCTCCTTCTTATGTGTTTTTCTTCAATTTTCACTCTGGAGAGGGGGCACTACAGTCTTAGGAGAAAAAATATGAAAAACTGAGTCGGTAAAGGAGTTTGAATCATCAGTACTTGGATCTTTACTAGGTTTTTTGAGTTTTGGGGGATTTTTTCCCTGTTGTTAATTTCTCCTAGTTTTGGATTTTCCTCTGCTTGTCAGCTAAATTGCCATCCAAGCAACCTCTTCAGGCTGTATTTCATCCCTGAGTTTTGCTAATGTCTGCATGATGCTTCTACCCAAATTCTCCATCCACACTTAGTCCCCATCCTGTCCTGCTCTGCTGTCTGCTCCCTGTTTTGTTTCCCAGGACTTCGGTTGCTTCTGTTTCTCCCACTTGCACTGTCTGTCCTTTTCCTGTCCAAACACTTTGCTTGTCTGCTTCTTACAGGTTTCCAGCTCTCTTGAGATATGTACACAACTGCTTTCCTGAGCTAAGCCAGGAACCTTCATCTCCCCACAAATCCCCCCCACAAATCACATTTCTTTCTGTTTGGAAAAATAGCAATGAAAAGACCAAGCAACAAACACACTGGTGACAAAGCTTTCACTTTAGTCAGCAGAGATGAAAGGAGACTCAAAGCAATTTCTTGTAGAATCAGACAGGTAAATGGCAACAAAAGAAATGCAGTGCTATTATTTTCTTTATAAAAGTCATTGCAGGAAAGCACTTCAAGTATTTGTATGCTGTAAAGGTTTCCACATTAGCTCTGTCAGATAGGAGAGATAGCAACATATCATGGCAGAGAGAGTTCAGAAAGGCCTTTTTCACCTTGGTCTGCAAAGCTAGCTCTTGTAAACTGTGAAAGAAATGGAAGCATGTTCTGAAACATTTCCTGGACATACATGCTGAAAAGTTGACATATATGTTTAAACAATGACCCAGAAATTGCCTCAAGGATGTCTCTGTTTTCTTTGAAGAAAGCTGTAAAACTGCTTTCATTTCATTATGTATGGGACATGAATTAGCTCTCTGAACTACTAGTAGAGAAGTCAAATGGGCTAACATTTTATAGAAGGCACTTTGTCTATTTCTTGGCTAGGAATGAGCCTTCATCAGTGTTGTCTCACCAGTTGTGGCTGGGGCAGAGGTGATAGCCAGGATGAGCAGGGAGAGGAGGCTGAGTCCTCTGAACGTGCATCCACCCTCCAGACCTGGCAGGCTTGGAGGGCTGGTCCAGTTCCACCGTGGGAGGGACAGACAAGCACCCTCAGACCAAGGCAGCAAGTGGCAAATGACAGCACCAGGGGACAATACCCAGTGACGAGATCTTTTTCTCCAGCAGAGTGACTCATCCAGCCAGGGCTGCCAGCCCGGGCTCATTAGCTGCTTTACCTATGGAGGAGGCAGAGTGATCTGTGATTTGCTGAGGAAATATTAATTGCATAAAAAGATAATTACGGAAAGGCAATTCACTTCATGAAATTACTGTTTTGAGAAGGTGGCAGCTCTAGTGCTGGGGCAAGTGGATAATGCAGGAAGCAGCGGGTGTTACAGTACACTGAGCAATTAAACACACGCTCCTGGCTGAGCTGTGTTCATAAACTGAGCAGCCTGTGAATCGCTCGCCCCAAGCACGCTGGAGATGTCATCTCCATGACAGAGCCACTGCCACATAAACACAGCCTCTGATCCTGGCCTGCATCAGGGGATAATTTGGCTTTCCAGCAGAGTCAGGGCTCTCCAGGGCAGCTCTGGGGACCTGCTGCTTTGAGATGGGCTTGGCCCCAAGCTGGGCCATCCCTCTGCCCGCAGCTGCAGAGGCACAGGCAGTGTCTGTCGGTGCAGCAGCTGCAGGGGCCTGGGCTGTCACAGGTGTCCTGGGTGTCCCCCAGACAGGTGTCCCCTCTCCTGCACACACAGTCTCATGTCACAGCTGTTTGTAGGCAAATCCCACTGCTGGGATGGGCACTGCCAAGTGCCCAGTTGGGATGTGGCTGACCAGAAGGTTGGGGTGGTCTCTCAGCTGAGTGTGGCTCAGAGCCTGCAGATGGGCTCCCACCCTGGCAGGAGGGTTTGGGCCCCATGGCTATGAGATGCTCTGGTGATGATGGGGAGAGGGTAACTAACACTGACTGCAGTGTTAGTTACCAGGGCTTCTGCCTGCTTTGGCATTTGAGCCCTGTGCACAACCTTCAGAGAAAACAACAAAGCAGCTTTACCCACTGAGCCTTGCAGAGAGCAGCAATGCTCCCATGTGCAGTGAGACTGGTCATGGCAGTAACAACCCCATTCCAGAGACCTTTGTACCACGGACTCAAGAGTGACAAAGGGGCAGAATTACAGGGAACTGAAGTGAATTCAGGGTGGCACAGCTGTTGGCTGGCTGCAAAATCCCAAATCCTATTGTATTGCTTCAGCCTTTGTGTCACATGTGAGCCACTTGGGTTTCATTAGTAAAAATATTTTCCTTGTACATGGAAGACAGGCTGTGAAGCTGACAGGCTGCGAAGCAGTAGAGCTGATTCAGATGAGAATGTCCCAGCAGAACAATTGGTGCTATTTATAAAAAAAATGCACTCTTCGCAGTGTATAATTAGAAGCTTTGCCTTCCACACAAAAATTTGAGATAATGGCTCTGAAAGAAAGTGAAGCAAATCCAAACAGAACAATTTCTGTCCTGAAACTCACTTGTTTAAAACTCCTTCAGCTTTTCCCCACACTCTCATCTGGATATCTCATCTCTCCATGTCCCAGCTAAATGACTAGTGCTCTAAGGATGTGGAAGAACCACAGAATGTTTTGCAGCCAGGAAGGTAGCTCAGGCAGGTGGAAGTAACTTGTGGGTTTGTTACACCCTCATACTCAAAGACTACTTTTGAAAGCCCCACCTGTTGATGACAGAGCTGCCTGGAAGAGAGGAAGCTATGGCTGGAGATCTAGACTTCCAAATCGGAGCAAAATGTATTTTCAAAATTTATTGTGGAAAGGCAAAGTCCAGCTGTTCTATTTTCTGACTTTAACACAGAAATAGCTTTAACTGATAATTACATTTTAAAATTTAAAAATACTGTGTCTCCATAACGTATCATTCATGACGTTCTTAACAAACTTTCAGAGGTTTGCTATTAGTGCACACAATTAAAGTGAATTACTAGCTAAACCTTTTGAAAAGACAGCGAGGTAGTTCAGAAGAAATCAAAACATAGTGAAATCAGAAAGCTGCTCAAGAAACCCTTCTGGATCAGCATTTTTCTTAAAACTGATACAAGGCATTCCCACAAGATATCTTGGCTTTCATGAGGCAGCACCTTCTGGTGCTGTGCTGTCTGTCCACAGCTTGTCCATCCACAGCTCAGCAGCAAGCCCAGCTAGCACTGTCAGCCTTGCTGCAAGTGAAGAAGCTCCTCAGCAGTTGTCTGGCATTTTGGGAGATGTCCTGGCCCTGGACCAAGGGAGGAAGGGAAGCCAAGGGCCTGGTCAGCGAGCTCTCCCACCAGCACTGTGGCCTGGGCTGATGCAGGCAGGGTGGGGACAGCCACCCTGATGTGTAGAAGCAGATTTTAATTAAATCCTGTCATATGGCAAAACTCTTGGAGTCCAAACACCAACTACTTCTCCATCTAGGCAGAGAGCAACTCACCAGAGTGAGATCTCAAGTGCAGGTGTGGGAATTGCTCAGTGCATTTACTTGCCATATGAGCTCTCATTTTACAAATTATAAATTGATGATAATTAAATTACTTTCATATATATATATATATATATATCATTTTTTTAAAGTCATATAAATTTTTGCTTTAAAAGCAGTAAAGGGAATACTCACAGTACCCCTGCAGAGCAGCTCTTTTTTTCTCCTGTTTTGTGGAGAGATAAAATGAGGTGCTGTGGATCAGCATAAATATCTGCTTTGGAGATCAGACAAATAGCTAGATGCAGAGCTAGAAATAGAAACCAGGAAACTTATTTTTCACTCTGTGCACAACAGTATCATCCATTCTCCTCCTATGGGAAAGGGAAACAATGAAATTATCATGGGAGTGCTGTGACTATTTGGAAGGTTAGAAGGATAGCATTTCCTTCCCCACACATAGCTCCATGTTGGCTTCCCTTCTCTGCTGAGATCAGACCCACAAGTCTTGTGTCCTAAGGAAATGTGTCATTTGCATTTCTGACACTTGCTGGGTGCCATGACCTCCTCACAGCTACAAGGTTACCCTTATTGAGCCTTCCAAGCATCCTTTGGGTGGGAGATGGAAGATCTGGTTGCTCACCAGCTGGGGACAGTGTACTGAGCCAAGCAGTGGCACTCCCTCTCACAATGGTTTTCTCTGAAATCAGAACATACACCACTATTTGGAGACGTTCACTCCTGACCCCTCAGCTACAGCCTCACAACAAATGCAGTTTCCACAAGATTTTTTAAAACTCTCCTAATTATTACCATCCTTGTTTTTAAAAACAGTCATTCCAAGTTACTTGACATGTGGTTCAGAATGTATGATTTTCTGTGCTCTGCACTTCGATGCTAGTAATTGTTCCTCCAAGTTCATTCCTTCCATGTCTGTCTGCTGAGCTCACATGAACTTGCTCAGGATTGAGTGATGTATGTTTAAAAAGTGCTTCCAGAAGCATGGACTGAAATTTGGCAGGCTAAATCCTGTTCAGGATAGATACAAGCTGAAATGACAGGACAGTCTGGATGTGGATCAATTCTACCCAAGCAGAAGGCACCACCACTGCAGCCTTCTCCTGTCTAGGACATAGCAAGCAACCTGCCAGCAGGACGGCAGTGACAATGCAGCCTCTATCTGCAGATGGGCTGCTCCTGCAGCCTAAGACCTTTTTATTTTCAGCATGCTCATTTGACCTGAAGGAAGAAGCTGTGGATAGGACTGGGGAGTCACCTATAACCTCCAGTATGACTTAACTTGTTTGATTTAGCGTGGATAAGTCCTTAGGCATCTGGTGATCAATGGGACCTGCTTGCAGCTGGGCCCCTTAATGCTGTTCACTTTTCACAGACATGCAGTAATGGAGAAGAACAGGCAGTAATGAAACTCTGAAGGACCCCAAAGTAGAGCTTCTTTTTCTCTTCCTTTAATTGCAAGGCTAATGTTCCATATAAATATCTAGCAGCTGGTTATTTGTGTATGTCACTTTGAAAGCTTGGCTAAAGAACAAGAGAGAGTACAGCTGGGAGTCAAAAAAGCTTTCAGAGGAGATAAGGCACTTTGCCACCAGCATTTCATGGGAGGGGCATAGCAACATGATTTTAAAAGATTAAGTGCAGACAGTATTAAGTTCATACAGAATTTAAATATGTATTAAACATATGTACCAGAGACAGCCACAAAGCACCAGATTTAAGAGAGGACTCCTGAGAGAAAAGGTAAAATACAGGTGGTATATAATGTGCTCTGGTTCCATACGGGGAAATCAGTCAGACATTGCTAAATGTAAAAAAAAAAAAAAAAAGCATTAACCTCTGAAATGAGCTGAGCAGTAATTGCCTAATGCCAAAAAGACAAAGCACAGGGTTCTCTCCTCTATTCTCTTTATTATTTATAATTAACTTTTTGCTCAAACCTGCAGCCGTAACTGCTCCGGGTGCAGTCACCGTCTGGGAAGCTACCGGAGGCTGACATTTTAAAGGCAGAAGGGATCTGAGCTAGACCCTGAAAAGCAGGGTCTCTGCCTCTGTAGACAGTTCCTCTGATTTCTCATGCAAATGTATGGATAAATATCCAATTATCTGTATCTGACAGACAGGCATGTCTGTATGAATAGAAACATGCAGCTGTGTGCTCATCTCAGACTTGGTGTTTAAAGACTGTCTCCTGCCTCAAGGAAGTTGGCATTCAAGAAGAGAGATGTGTTAACTCCCAGACATTAGCTGAAAAGCCAGGGAAGTTCAGGTGAGCCACCTCCAACAGAACAGGCTTTCATGGGCACAGAAGATCATCTCATGGTCCAACAGCACAGCATGCTGAGGAGCACAGGGCAACACCCGGCTCGTGTGACACAGCAAGTCCGTGTGCTGGGCTGCTGGGAACCAGTGCCACTGGAGGCTGTGTGGCTCAGCAGTGAAAGTAAGGAAGAAAAGTGAAAATAATCACAAGTAAAGACATGAAAGTGAATACTTGCAAAAGAAGATTGTCTTGTTAAACGCAGAAAGCAGGTTTTAGAAAGGGATCAGACACTGCAGATGTTAAATTCTGCAGGGACATCAGTCAGAGCAACTCAGCCTAAATGTGAGACCCTTTTTTTATGCTCTTAAGAAATAACATTAAATTTTGAACTCCAGATGATCCAATTAAGTATGTTCCTGTCATCTTACCTTAGTCTAAGTAATATGAAGTATATATCTGTTGGTACTTGCCAGCAAGCTGGATCTTTTGACATTTTTCTCACGGAAAATCTTGACTCATCTCTTTCTCTCACCTCCAATATTTGTCCATTACCTAAATTCCACTTAGCTTAACTAAAGCCAGGATGGTGTATGATGCCTGTTATAGTTACTCATTTCTGGTAAACCACTCATATTCATATCACATTCTATTTCTAGTGATTATAAACAATTTCCTCTATAATTCAGGGCTGCTTGACTATTTATAGACCTACTAAAAGAGTTAAAATTATCAAAGGGCCAGCACTTGAGAGACAGAATATGATCAATTGCCAGCACCAGTGCCAGGGTGAGAAAAACCTGTGAGAAGATAGCTTGAAGAGGTGATATTGGATGGAGGGAGTTTCTCACCAGCCATTTCCAAACAGGGGTTTTGCTATCCAGATGTGAGCCCCTGGAACAGCTGTTCCTTGGGGCCACAGGACTTCCTTTCTCACTCTTCAGGGAGCTGGCTCTGAGGCTTGCTCTGCAGTGCAAGTGCTCCCGCCCTTGTTCATGGTTCACTTTTTGGATGGCTGTGTTCAGCCCTTTCCTGTCAAATTCATGTCCTTTAAGTTATCTCCAAAATGGAGAAATTCTTAGGCATTTCCTAACCCCCTGATGTCATAAACTCAGAAAGATGAGTGGACTTAGAGCAGCCTAAGCTAATTTACAAGATCCATTTACTGGCAGGATTTCATTTCCTTTTGGATTTGTGAGACGCAAAAATATTTTAAAGGCTTTCTCCCCCCTGTTTTTTAAATGCTTGCCAAATGGTCCTGCAAACACATTGACATGGGCGCTCTCAACACGGACAGTCTCTAACTGTGCAATTAATGACTCTCAAATATTTGCTCTGTGGGAATGTGGGAGTGCTATTGTTTTTCTTCCCAGGCAAGCATGATGTCCACATCACTCAGCACCCCCTTCCAAGGTTTTTGGAATAGCTGTGAGAATGTGCCCTACACAAATAGCTGCGTGACATTTTTATCTAGACCAGATTTACTTTATGTGCTTTTTTCAAATATTTGTGGGAAATAGATAAATGCATCAGGAATGTATGGTAGGGTATGAACTTTTAGAGGAAAACAGTGTCACGGAGATACTGCAGCTCTTTCTGCTCCAACCTGCCCCACTTACCTCTGCATCTCATCCCTGGTTTTAAATGGTCTTGGACAAGGCCCCAGGATTCAGGTACTTTTTTCAATGAAAAATGAGGTGGACATCACTCACACATCTCACAGAAGAGCTGTTTTCCTTCAGTCTTGGGTTTCTCTGTGACCATTTGTGCCCTGCCAAGCACTTTCTTATTCCTTCCTCACCAGACCAAATGCAGGCCAAGTCTGACAGTCATTACCAGGGCTAACAACGCTGGGACCTCTCACCTTTCCATGTTCTGTCCTGTGAAGGGAGATGGAAAGGTGGAAGTCACCGCAAGATCACAATGAGGCAATGGGCATAGCATTGTCCCACTCCCATTCCCACTGACAGGGAAGGACATTCAGGTTGCTTGAACAGAGGTTTTCCATGCATGGTGAGAAGTTCAAGGGGAAAATGGATTTATTTGTTCAACATTTTAAGGTATGAAGTTGAAAAGCCTAAAAATCAGAACTCATTTTGCCTAGTGAGCACGAATGTACCCAAGAAGTAGCAATACCTGCATCTCCACCACACTTTTGCTCATGTTGGTATGAATTCCAGATTTCTAGAAACAGAGGTGAGGCACAGACCTGCCCAAAGGCCTTTTAATCTCTGACCTTTGTTTTGAATGACCTTCTAGATTGGTTCTGACTTAAGGGATGTCATAAACAGGGAAGGCCTCTTGCTGATGGACGTAATGAAAGTACAGTTTGTGCCAAGCAATACCAAACTGACTGCACTGAACAACTCAGAGACTTCTTTGGGAAACCAGAAACCTGTGGGTGAAAACTATTGATGCTTGACTTTTTATTTTTTGTCATAGTTAGCTTTCCAAATGTCGGTGCCACTCAGTTTGCCAGCAGTAGCACCACTGTGCTAGAAGCTAGACTGGGGTACTGATTTATACAGCAAAACCTCAGAGTGGAAAACAAAACCCTTTCAATGCATCATGATTTTATCCAACCTCAGGAACAGCCAGGAAGTTTTCACAGTCAGAATTCATCTGACACATTTTTTTGATGCATCCAAAGTCCAACTTGAATTTGAGTTCTGCTTTCCAAAAAAGGGTTGTGTTCAACAATGTGCCTGTTTGAGTAACCTCTGTAGACAGGAAGTGAGAAGCTCACAGGTAAATGTTACAGAAAGCCCAAAGCCCTCTTTGCACAGCTATTCTTAGCAGAGGTTTTATTGACCCAACATCATCTGTATTGCTTAAGATGCCAGTTCTGGTAAAAAGTGCTAGACTGACAACTGTGGGGACTTGAGGTTTGTTTACTCACTGAACCAAGAGAAAACAGCAACAGGGAATACTTCCTTCCCAGCACTCCCTGCCAACTTCACTCTTATTACCTAACTTTTGTGCTGAAGCAGTTTTTTAGAGCTCCAACCAGCAGCTCCTGCTGCTGAACACTGTAAAAATAGACAACCTCCTCCATTCTAGCAAGAAGGACCAGGATAGTAAAGCACTTTTTACTCCCATGAGATTTCCAGTGGAATGGCAGCTACATCCTGTGGATTTTCACTGTCCCGACCAAGACCTGCAAACTCGTTTTATGCAGGGAACAGTGTGAACACCTGACATCACCTAATCACTCACCATCTCCTAAGGCTGCCATCAAAATCCTGGTTTAGGAGGACCCTGACCTAAAGCTGTGATATGTCTGAGTAGTACATATGCTTTAGGCAAAAGAAGAGGAACAGCAGAAGGAAAACTAAGACAAGGGGTTAGTTAGTAGAAACAGTGCATTACTGAGACATCTGTTTGCCCCAGGGAAGACAAACTTGTGAAAATTGCCTCCAATGGTCAGGGTTGAAGCTGAAGAACTTGACAATATCTCGATTTGGGGGGGAACTCCAGTGAAAGGAGATGGCATCTCCATTTGGAGTCCATTCAGTTCAGCACCCAGAGACAAGTGCAGCCCTCCAGCACAGATCACTCTAATTGCATCCTATTTACAGTGTAATTGCCCTATAAACAGACACACACATACAGCATAAGATAATTTGGATCTGTAATTATGTGCAGTTAGCAACATTCATTGCTCCCTGCTCTACTTATCCCTAATTAATGGCCTGTGCAAACAGCAGGTTTGGTACTGGGACAAATTTAAGTGTGACATGGGCAAGGGCAGTGCCAGAGATCAGCACCACTTGTCACAGAGTGAGGAAATGGAGGAGTATCAATGTCTAGCAGGAGCAATGAGCAGATCCTCCAGATGAGGGGTTAGTGGTCACAGGAGCAGTGCATGACCAAAGGATTCAGAGGACTCAGACTCAGCTTTTGACCTGGAAGTGTGATTTCAAGAAAATAATTTGGGTGTCTTTCAGCACCTACAAGACAGGGCTGGCCTCCTCATTTCTTTGAAATTGAGATGGGGCACAGAAGAAATTTTTTATGAAAGAACTGAAATATTCTGTTATTTTAACAATCCACAAGGGATCCTCATATTTACAGTCCAGTAAATGCTTCAAAATCTTAGTGGATGCAAAAAAATTAGAGATCTATGACTTAAAGGTGTTAGCAGCTGATGAGAGAGGCACTGGCTTAAGAGGTTCAGGAACATCCCCAAAATCAGAAATTTTAGGGCCAGACAAAACCAGATGTGTCTGAGGTGTTGGCAGCAGACCATAGCGGAAACAGGGACATTCTCAACACTTCAAGCTTGCGAAACAAAGCAATTTAATGTTGGGAAACTATATTCTTTGTGGCAAAGAGAGCCCTTCTGGGCCCGACAGATGGAGAAAATGGAGTCTTCTGTCCCTAGAAGCTACAATTCTGGGAAAGAGAGCTGGGCCCTGAGTGAATCAAAACTGTCTGTGAGGCTCTCCAGCAGATCTGTCATTTGCTAAACAGTGATGATAATGGTGAAAAAATACCCATGTTCTAAAAAAATCTACTGCAAAGGGAAACCACCCAGCTGGGCTTCCACTCTGTGTGAATTCAGGCTGTGGTATTATCTGGGAGGCTGCCTTCTTGCTGGCAAATGTTAGCCAGTACCTGCTGGAAGAGAAAAAAAGCAAAACATTTTTTCTGGCCCAGCTTTCCTGTGGAGGTGTATCCTTCCAGGAGTGACTCAGCAGCTTAGCTTGGAATTGCTCTTTTGCTGCTCTCCATTTTTTTTTTCTTGCATTCCAAGAAATGCAGGTCATTTACTTTGGTCTCCTTAAGCTGATCCTCGAGGTGTTTGTTCTCTTCCCCCCCCAGAGGACCATGTCCCCCTCTGGACTGCCCCATGCCATCAGGGGCAGAGCTGGTGCAGCAGGGCTGTCTGGGGTGACCACGCTGCTGCTTCCTCAGAGGGACAGTGCTCAGCCTTGGTACTCCTGCACCAAGAGGGTGTCTTGTGCTGGAGGCAGAAAAACCTCATATGGAATATGAGGAATTAAATAGCTAGGAATTAAGCATGAATTTCTGTTCTCTCTTGTTTGATTAAGGTTAGAAAATACCATCTCGGTGGGGCTGGCATCCTTTCCCACATACAGCCTCTGGCAGCTAAGGCTTCTCCTCTTTTGTTCTCAGTCCTTAGTGCCCTTCCCACCGGGTGCCCTGATCCGGGACAACTTGTTTAATGAAATCTCCCATCTAATGGCAAAGTTCCCTCATGTAGGGACTTACTAGGCCCCAGGAAATTTAAGAAAAAGCAGAGGAATTTTTCCACCCACACAGAGCAGAGCATAAGCCACGGGTGGGTGAGCAGCAGACTTGGCTTTGGTGGCTTTGGAAGGCAGCAATGCATCTCCCTGGAGAAAGACAACTCCGACCTACCCTGGGGGACCCATCCTCCCACTCCCTTTGAGGAAACACTAACAGAGGCTGCTTCTGGTCCATCTCCTTTCTGGCATGAGCTTGTCTTCTCGGACCCCTATTCCCATGAGATTACCTGCATTTTTCTGTGCTGTACAGAAAAGGTTTCATTCAGATATCAGCCTCACCCTCCCATCACACCACATTTCTGCTCTCTTAAGCCAGGAGAGCCCCATGGATCACCCCAGCAGGCTGCCCAGCCCCATGGAACATCACAGCAGAGCAAGCTCCATGGTGCAGTCCTGGCAACCCAGCAGCCTGCTGCCAGCTCTCCCTGTGCCAGGAGCCCTGCATTAGCCAGGCACAAGCCTGTCGACCTGGAGCAATGCAATGCTGGCCCTGCTTCAGCTGGAGAGCTCAGCAGGGCCTGGCTCTGGATAATCACAGCAACCTAGGCACAGCCTCCAGGCTCAGCAAATGCTGTATTTAATGTGAATAAAATAATTACAGGAATGGCACTCACTGTAGTTAGAAACAAAAAAGACTGCCTGCACCTTCAGTGTGTGTTCCCACTAAGGAGCACTGTTTAGTTGCTTAATTTAAATTTTCTTTAAATTCTGCCTCCTGCCCTGGAGCATTTGAGAGCTTTTGAGAATTAGCAATGGGAGGAAAAAAAAGGGGAAGAACTTGAAACAAATTCTGTGCTGGGCTCCAGGAGCACTCTGGGGCCAGATCCTTCTCACCCCACCAGCAGCCAAACTTCTGCTTGGACCTAGAGGGAACATGAAGAAGGGGTTTATTGAATGCTGCCTAAAGGGCAAGATCCTTTGGCAGCATGAGGAAGAGAAGCAGCCGATTCTTATCTTTGGCACTGAAGCAACAGATGGGACCTACCATCAGAGTCAGAGAGAAACCTAAGATGACATTTTTAAGTCCCCTGTCATACAGAGCAGTTGCAGTAAGCAAGAGTCTTCTTTAAATTGCCAGTAGATACCGAACTGCCTCATGACAAATGGTTTTTGGCAGTGTGTGGACATGGAGGGTGGATCATCTGGACACATCTGTGGGCTGCAGATGTGGCAAGGGTTTTGCTGAACTTCAGGAGACCTTAGGATCTTTGCTGTGTGCACAGAAGGAGCAACAATTTCAGGGGCTTCTGCAAAACAGCACCCACAATAACAAGCATTTTCTTTTTCTTTCCAGAGCTGCACAAGTCTTCCAGTGTATTAAGAACAAGGCTACCCTGTAAGTCCTAACAACATCCATCAGGAAGGATGATACAATAGTGTGGAATAAGTGTGTGTGGGAGGAAAGGAGGGGCTTGAGGAGATCATCTACATAATTTTTAAATCCAGGCAGATCAGATGTACCAAAGCAGCTCCTTACATCCTCAGAGATGCAACAGCTGAGCAGGTGATTAATGAGGCCTCGGCTTGGCTGAGCTGAACATTCTGCCAAGGCGTGGGAAGGGACACAAATCGGCGAGCTGGGGTGGAGTTGCAAGGAGGCAACTTTAAAAATTGGTACCATTTGTCAGCTCGCTGCTTGCTCAGCTTGGGCAATTCCTCCCTGTCTGGGTTGCTCTGAGCATGGACAAGGGGATTGCAACCATTAATTTTGGAAGGTGCTTTGATAAAAAAATTTTGATCATTAAAATTATTTTTTGATTAAAAAAAAGATAATAAATTTCACAGTAGCTCATAATAGTCCCATCAGCAAACACATTAATCCTCATGTTCCTTGGAGAGGAGCAATGGCAAAGATCAGCGAGCCAGGTAAGTTGAAAGAGAGATGAAAGAAATTAACATAAGATAACACTGACCTCGAGGAAAGTAGAGGGAGAAATGTGCCATGGCAAGTTATAGTGCATAAAGAAGGAGAAGAGAGAGAGTGCTGGCTGAAGCAGCACAACAGGCCTTGGGAGAGCCATAGCAACAGAAACAGATTGAGGTGATAGAGCAAGAAATGCTTCACAGGGAGAGGTTTCTCAAGGCAGAGAGATGAGTGAACAGGACTGAACCAAAACCAGCCAAAGAAAATCTCTTTGGAATCTGCTGGCACTTGCTTCAGAAAATAGACCAGTGGAGGTCAAAGCAGTCTCTTACCTCGGTGCAAATGAGCCCTGACATGTCTCATTTTCTTGGAGCTGGAGCAGTTCCTAGATCCAGCAAAAGTTAAGGCAGCATTAACAATCACAGTGCCTGGCTCAAGCCCTAATACCCACTGGAGTGCATAGTGTGCAATAAGATGTGGGGTCCTGCATGCCTGTGCTGTTTTACTCTGCAGTTTCTTAGGTAAGTAATGATATTAGACTGTGGCAGAAAAGATATGAAAAGGATAATTAATATTATTACATTATTTTGAAACAGACTGTTGTTGATTTTGAAACAGATGATGTTTCCTCCTCTGTATTTATAGAGTCTGAGCTTTTAAACCCAGAAAGCACAGGGAAATTCAGCCTGACCACCCTTTTTAGCAAGCTGGCCAGACTGTCTTACCAATAATTTCAGTTTCAGATGGGTAACATGTGTTTAAGATCCACCACCTCTGATTGCTTTCTTTTTCCCAGTCTTCAGTCCTTTGCAAGAACTGTTCCAATATTCAGGTGCAGATTGGAGCCTGTTCAAGGTGTCAGATGACAGGAAACTTTTTCTAAATATGCTCAGGATTGCAGTAACAAAGTGCTCAGCAAACAATAATGTCATTGCAAGGTGTTTTTCTGCTAAGATTGCTTCAACACATTGCTGATGATGCCATCCTTGTGATCTTGGTCAGGCATCATTTTGGAAGGGGGCTGGATGCCCTGCTGGTAACAGCACAGGTACCTTCCACTTTCTGTTCTGAAGCTTTCTACAGACTTTCTGTTCCCACTTCCATGTCCAAAGAGGATAAAGCATTTTGATCTTGCAGGAGGCCTGTAAGAACTGTATCACTGAAGTTTCATTCACCCACCAGGAATTTAGAGAGACAGGGTAAAATCTTGTTCCCCTCTGAAAAGGGAGGCAAAACTGCTCCCTGATTTCAGTGGCACTTGCAAGATGCACAACCCTTTGTTTCACTCAGTGGTAGATCTGCCTCTCCTGCTAATAGGACTAATGGGATGGTCGATATAACCAGTGTAGATATTGAGGGCCAAAATATGTGCTGTTGGTAAATTGTCAGGGATAGGGTAAGAGTGGGCTTTAATTTTATTTGCTAGCAGACTTCACCACATGTTGTGTGAAATAAGATATTACTAATGCTGTTAATCTGCAGTGACAGCAATCTTTTTTTACTCTGTGTGCTGACTGCTCACAATCACTAATCACTGGCGCCTGCTTTTCTCCAGTTCTTTCCTTTAATGAGCAATTAGCCTGTACAATGGTGGACCCATGGTGGATATAATTTTCAGGTGGATACCTATGCCATATCGTTCAATTATTACAAAAGCTGCATTAACTGAGTTAAATTATTAAGAAATATTTCCTGGTGTATGAAGTGGCAGCTGTTCTGGGATGAGGGGAATTCTCCAGGCTCATAAAAAGCATATGAAAATGCAGCATGGGTCCTCATTGGAGAAATATCTTTGGCTATCTCTACTCAGCCTCTCAGCTCTTAAGCTTGAAACATAATCTTAAACCTACGTGTGCCAGAATGGGGGGAAAAAAAAGCCTCGAAACTTGAATTCAGGGCTTGGACCCTGAGCTTTGGGAAGTGGTGGCACAGTAGTCCCCCAAATGCTGGCTGCCCATGTGATGGCACATCAATATAAAAGGAATCAGGTTTGTGTCCTGATCTTGCTTTGTCCAAATTAAAGACATCTAGACAAATAATCACAATCATTTTGCCTTTCATGGAGTCAAACTAGATAGGATGGCCCTCTTCTTCCTCTTGCTGCCCCACTGTTTTGCACATGCAACCAACAAATCTCGTGAATGAAACTGCTTGCAAGTATGGCAGCTCCACTCAGAACTAATTCAGATTCTGCAGAAATGTAGAATAATTTTGTAGAATTTTTTTCTTCTGTGTGCTTTTAGCTTCATGATTATATGCATGTATTTGATCTCTTTTTCTCTTAAAATATATCAGAAAGACTAGGAGACATTAATGATGAGATAGATGGCAGGTCTAAATTGCATTATCAACACTGCCTTGTCATCCACCATCTGGGTACAATAACATGTAATAGAAATGGAAGTTTAAGTCAAAAAATCTGTTCAAAGGATTCAAGATTCATGCCTCTCTATCTTTACAGACAAAGCTGTATGACAACAACTACAGAAAGCAGTTTATTTTCTCTCTTCAGAAACAGAGTTCAGTGGCATGCTCTGCAGACAGTATGCCTAAATGTAGAATTCTGTGGAAACTTAGAGCAAGGAAAATGACCCTCAAGAGTCCCTTTCTGTTCCCAAATCAATTGCCCAGCTCAAATGCTGAGATAGGCAACTGGACGTAATATGAATACATTGAATATGTTGTGCCCAACTTCAGATTTTGAAGGTCTCAGAAGTTTTGGTTAGTGAGGAAGGAAGATGTTGTCTGGTGCTACAGGCACAAAGTATCACCTCCTCCTCTTGTTCTGCCCAAACACTTGTAGACACAGTTCAAGAGCCCTCATGATCTTGAGATCCTGGTTTGTTCATCAGCTGCCTTTGCCTGTGACAGCACCAAAATGAGGGAAAGAGGGCGGCCACTGCTAAACCCATTGCAAAAAGTGCTGTTCTCTTGGGAATTTCCTCCCTCAGACCTTATATCTAGCTATAAATAGAGAACAATGCAAAGCACAATTTGCAGGGCATTTTCTTCGTTGCTTAGTGGGATGCCTTCTGTCTGAACAGATGAATACCACCCAGAGCAGGGTATTTTAAGAAGCTTTTGTTTACTTCTTCATTGTGCTGGAGGCCTGAGTTGTGCTACACATACTGAAGAGGTGGGCACTGACTGTATCCTGCAGCTAAATTCTTCCATAAATTCTTGGGAGACGGGCTGGGCTTGGGCTGGCTATAGGTGTAATAGAGGCAGGTTTCCCCTGAACCCTTAACAACACCCCACTTTTCATCTGTTTAATTTGTGATAGTGTCCATTAGCTGCTTTCCACTCTCTGCTGAGAGAGGAGGCTGATCTGAATGCAGGAAGGGTCACAGGAAATTTTAAACAACCAGAAATCTGCTGGTGGAACTGGCTGTAGGCAAAGGTTTCTCTGTGGCAGCCACAGAGCCCCTCTGCCAGTGGGACACACACAGTCCCTGCTTCTGAATCAGCTTCATCAGCTCCAGGGGTGGGCAGGGAGGGAGGAAACCAGACACAGAGGATCCACCCCATACATGTCTTGAGATGTCACCAATGGACTGGACATTCTCTTCTGTACCCACCTGAGATATTTGCTTGGTGGTGGTATTTAAATGTCAGTCTCCTGGAATCTGATCCTGCTGAGTCCTACGGGAGGAAGTAGTAGGCTGGATCCTCAACACAGGGCTTCCATATAGAGCACAGGAGCTGAATTCTTTTGTTGTGGTCATTTCAGGAGAGTGGTAAGTAGTCCAGCACTGGAGCAGGTTGGCTTGTTGAAATAGCTGTGAAATCTCCATCCCTGGAAATATTCACAACTTGGCAGAACAAAGGGCAAGTAACCCCACATGAGTTTGCTCTGCTTTGGATGAGATGACCCTCAAAAGTACATTTCCTCCCAAATTATCCTCTGGCACTCTGATGCCATGTCAAGGTGACATGGCTTTTGAAACAACTGTGAATGTTCCCAACACAGGCTGGGCAAAATGTTAGAACATGGACATCTATATTTACATTTCTAAACTTTAGGTTAGTAAAAGTCACCAAAAGTGCCAAATCCACTGATGTGGATGGCTCTTTAAATAAAAAATATTGCTACTTTTCACAGCTCACCTTAGCCTTTCCTTTATTTTGTTCTTTTGTGTTTTTCTTGTAATTAAGAGTGAAGAAATATGATTTATTTACTAGAACTGACCAGAAAGAAAGGATTTTTGCAGAGGATCAAACGCAGAGCTGTTCAAAGTTTAAAAAAATGAAACAAAACAAACAAAAAAAACCCCAAAACCCAAAAAACCACACAAAACAAAACAACACCAAAAAAAAAAAAAAACCCCAAAAAAAACCCTCAAACAAACCAAACAAAAATAAAACCAAAAACCCAAAACCATAACACCACTTGCTCCCCCAAATACACTGCCAACAGCCAGGAATTGTAAATTCTACAGAAGCATCGAGACAGCCCAGCTCTTAAAGCATTTATCTTAGGTATGGACAAGCCAGAGTTAAGATCTTTACTCTTTCTGGTTCATTATGTGGTCAGTGTTTTTAATTCTGTTTGTTTTGGCTTAGGATAGTGAGTGCAACCTGAGATCTGCTAGGGGATCAGGGTCTGAAGGACAGCTAGAGGAAAAAGCCAGCTTTGTTCTCTAGCTTTCATCCAAAATCATGCTGGCTTGAATTCTGTACCAGGCATAGTTGGAATGAAATGACAGATCCGAGCCCATAAAGCCGAGAACTGAAGGAAACTCAGTTACGCTGGTAATTCATTAGTCTCCCTGAGACAGGAACACAGGCTGACCAACAGAATTCCATTAACTGTGTAAGAGGCGGAGTCAAAACAACACAAAAGTGCAAACCTTCAGCAGAGATGAACTATTTTAAGGCATTTTTCAGTATTTTCAAAAAACATCCAACACTTTCCTTTGGGTCAGATTTTTGCCTGCTCTTTTCCTGCTCTGCTGCAGGTTGCACAGATGCACAGTCCTGTTTTCTGCTTCCATCTCTGCTGGGGAGGTGCAGCAGAGACTGGGGCTGCCCCTCTAATGACAGCTGACAAACACACAGCAGGTCCTGTTGCAATCCATCAGTGGATTAAAGCATAGATTGTGTGACCTGCCTCACCAAGGCTGTTGGGAACCTGTAAGAGCTGCTGTAAATGGAGCAGAAAAAACACCATCCCTTCTTTTCAGCTTAAGGAACTCATTTTGGTACAGCCTGGAACACAACTCTGAGAGCATTACTTGAGAGCTTGCACAAGTACCTTTCCTATCACAGTGCTGAATTCCTCAAAAATAATGCAGTCATGAATAGAGACTTACTAACCATTAAATGTTTAGTGAAACCAAAAGAGAAAATTGGCAGGGAAAGAAATGTTCTTTTTAAACTTCTGAAAGAGCACTACAGGCAAGAGGGAGCAAATAGCAATATCACAGCCTAATAACAATGCTGCTTGAGGACTCCTTTAAAGTAATGAATATGTTTTTAATAAGCATATTTCCCCATTTTGGCCTCTCTGGGTTCACATAGAGATGTAATTTCATACACAGAGAGTGACTGTGAGGATGCATCTGAAATGCCTGGGGACTCTCCAGATGGGGAGATGTGGGTATGTAGGGGAACATATTAGAAGGGATTTAATCTGAATTGTCTTTCAAAGATGAGAAAAAAACAGAAAAGCTGGCAATCTCCCAGCCCCCTCCCTGTTGTCTGCCTCCCCCAAAGATGACTGCACAGCAAGTTTTACCCAAGAGTGTGCAAGACCCAGTCTCTGAGCAGGGCAGAGCTTCAGTGTCCTGGCTGTTCCTCCTGGATCATGTCACAGGGTATGGGGCTTTTCTTGTCCCAACCCGTGTGTGAGGGCCACTAGCCTCTGGGACAGCCACAGGGAGTTTGCTGGCAATGCCACAGTGGCACAGCATGAGAGTCCATCTGCTTAGGGTTTCTGACACCTCTCTCATAGATCTGTAATAAAATTAATCTTTCCTCTGCACTGTCGGGTGAGGGAGACAGTGGGGAGGGGTAGACAGACTTCAGATATGATTATCTTGTCTTCCCATGCTTTTTACCTTTTAGTAAATAAACCTAATAAGATGCTGGGCAGCAATTCAATCTGTCATGCTTCACACATCAGAACAATTCAGCCAGAAATAGAAAACGTTCAACCCCCATTAGAGGCAGTGCCCTAAAGAACAGGCTGATTTCTCTGTTTTTTGGCTTGTAATTTATTTCACATCAATTATGCACTGCCAACAGAAGTAGCTTCGTGCCAAGCTGTGATCTGCTCTTCTTTTAAAGACATCCTAACCGTTTTATTTCTTTTCAGACTGCTTGTTGGCAGATCCTACTGACAGCAAAATCTTAACTATGTGAAGAAATCACATGTGGCACTTCCTTCCCAGTGCTAAAAGGTAATTCCCTCTGTGGCATGAGGTCCTGAGCCAGCTCTCCCCAAAGTCTTTTCCTCTCATTAAGAGCAATGCAAATTTTGCCTGGCCTTGCTCTGAGCAGGAACTATATGCTTGGAGAAAAATGTGACCATCCCAATGACCACGAGATCAACCACACATAGCCTGACACTCACCCCTTGGCAGATCAGGGATCCAATCCTTGCAGCTTGGGCTCATCAAAAAGAGGTGGCAGAGAGAGGAGCAGGGGTGCTGACACCATAGTCCAAACCACCCTACTGGGAGCCACATCTGCAGGCTCCATGCTGGCTGGGAAGCTCCTCTGGGAGGGGGGAAAGAGATCCTCTTTGCATTGTAGGGCTGTTCTACCCCTCTGCCTCTCTCACTGCATTGTCTTGGTAAGGGGTCTGCTTCAAACAAGAAGCCATACTCCTTTTTTTTTTTTTTTTTAATTACTAAATTAGTTATTTGGACCATGTTCCATATTGTTTTGCTTCTCATATTGCCACTAGCACAAAAAATGGAAACATTTCCTACCTAAATTGCACCTTGTGGAAAAGGCACAGATCGGATCTGCAATAGAAGAGCTGATGAGCTCTTCTGAACTGATGTTTCTGTGAAGCAGAGGTGAAGCACCTGAATGAAGCAGCCCTTCTGCTCAGCTCACTGCCCAGTGTGATGCTCTCTTGCCTTCCCTAGCTCTCATTGCACAGCGTTATCCAAGTTTGCATGAATCAGACCTGGAATTCACAGCCTGTGCCAGGAATTGCTCATTCCATGCCATTCAAAGTTTTGCTGAATTGGGCATTCTTTTGAGTCTGTTTTTTCAATCATTTGCAAACACACAAGGGGAACTAAAAAGGTTTTGTTCCTTTAGTCCCATGTCTCCATCATCTGTACTGGTTTGAGAGCTTGTTGCAGGCACATTTGGAGGTCTTTGTTCTAGGGAGCCATTGGTAGCTGCTATCTTGGGAATCAAGCAAGAGGCAGGCAATAGCCCTCTGCCAGGGAAAAGATTGAGGTTTTTTATATCCTTCCTGCATGATGCTGGAGCCTGAAGGGAAAGGCATATCACCAAGAGGTGCAGGTAAAAGCCATGCCTGCCCAAGACATCCAGGACTGATGCTAAAGAGGATCAAAGTGGAAATGCTAATTAATTCAGTCATCGAGCTGGCTATCCCTTCCATCATTAGCAAGGACAGGCAAGAGATCAGTCATTCTCAGTGGCTGGCTCTGCCCCAGGGGTGGGCATTGCAAAGTCAGTCCCCAGTGGCACTGCAGAGCCACAAGTGTGAATGCATTTACCAAAGTGGATCCCGAGGGCCTGGCTTGCTGCATTCCAGTGTCTCTGCCCTCTGAAACAGGGGAGTCAGGCTAGGGAGAGGGGGCCTTGCCTCTCCTGGTTGCCCTCTGGAGGGAACAAGAAAGCTCCCAGGTTCCTGGCATTTCCCAAGGGAAAGCAGAGCCTGCAGGTACCTGCTGCTCTGGAGGAGATGGTGGCTGGGAGCAGGAGTCTGCATGCCAGGAGGCATTGAGACTGCTCTGCTTTTGAAGAGTGTTATTTAATTACTTTGCTGCATAATGACATTACCTGTGTGTTTCCTTTGCTAGTACATCTTTGCTGGCTGTAGGAGACAAAGGGATTCTTAGTCACACCACTGTGACAGTTTAGGTATCAATATCTCACTGTGTTGTTTATGAACTATGGCAGTATTGCCTGTACATGTATTTTTATGCCATTTCACCTGCAGGAGGTTGTATTTCTCCTTTCTAACTTCCCAGATAATACTGTTTCTGCAGAGCATTTCTGGGAGTTTTGTAAACAAGGCCAGCTTGTAAAAACCATTGTGAGTCCTTTTAACAGCCAGGGTGAGCTGTGACTGAGCCCTCTCCCTGGTGAAACCAAACTGTGAGGTGCAGGACTGGGATGCAGAGCCAGCCAAGGTGGCTGTGAGTCACCCAGGGCTTCTCATACCCATGTACAAGTGCCACTGTGGAGGGGTGGTGCACCTGCATGCACACTAGCTCTTCAATCTCCCCTAGATAGGTACATAAATATACATATATAAATATTCCTTTGCTTCCAAGCAATGATTTTCAGAAAAATCTCCAAATCTTCTGGGCTTACAGGAAACCAGATAGACCAAAACAATTTCCTCTGTTCTATTAAAGCTGTTGTTACACTTTGGCTGAGACACTATGAGGTTTGCTTGTTTTCTTCAGAGCCTGGTCCTAAAAGCCCTGCCAGGAGCTCAGTGTGCAAACAAGGTAACAATGCTGAAGTGCTCTTCCCAGCAGGTTGAGTAATGTTTCCATGTCTACCTCTTGCAGAGAAGTTCTTTGCAACCTCTAAATATACTCACAGCCAGGGTTATGTTCTTCTTACCTTTTATTTTTTGTTCTGCTTGCTGGAAAAAAAATAAGGAAACTTGGGTGTTCTGTAATAGAAGAAATTTTATGTTGTACAATGCCTCCTGAAAGTTTTTCATGATGGGATTGAGAAAAAAGCCAGGTTCCAGCAGGCTGGGCTTTACTGGCACAGCCAAGGGGTCTGTGGCTCATTCCTGTCTCCAGAACAGGCTTTCTGTGTGTCTGGGAGGATGGCACAAGCCCCCTGTCACCAAGCAAAGGCCCTGCTGATACACAACCCCATCGCAGAAATACTCAGACAGGAGCAAGTAACGAAAGATGAAGCTGGTGAGAACCCCTGAGCTGTGCAGGGCACACAAGCACAGCTGAGGTGCTCCTGGGGAGAGGAAAGCTGCAGGTAAGGCACTCCTTCACCAGGTTGCAGCAACCCTATCCCAGCTGATCCTGGCTGCAGGCATGGTGTTACCAATGGATGTGGCGGCTTAGATAAGTCCTTGCCTTTGGCCCAGGCCTCTGGCAGCAGGCAGTAGCTTTATTGAGGTGGCCAGCACCCCAAAACCCACTCTGGTTTGCAAGTTCTTTCATAATGCCTTATTTGGTCTGTTAAAGAATGAATAATTTATTTAATAGACAGAAAGCCAACAGACACAAGACTTAAACTAATACTACACAGGCATAAGGACAAAAGAGACTACTAGTAGGTATATACAGCGGGGTTAAAGGTACCTATTAATGTTACAGCTAGAATGAATATAACTTAGGATTCAATGTATCTTTTCATCTAATTGTTGGTGAGGCACACATCCAGATCCTTTTCTTCAGTCCCCGGGGAAATATCCATGGATTTGCATCCAAACTCTGGGGAGAAGTCTTCCACACTTTCAGTGTGTGTGTGTGTGTGTGTGTGTGTAGAAGGGTCCTGCCTCTGATAACTCATGTGTCTTTTACAGTTTGTAAAACAGCTTCTCTTAGCCAAGAATATTTCTTTTATCTCTTCCCACTTCAGCTCTCCAGACTAGGATGTGGATTTTCAGCTGAGGCCTGAGCCCTTTTGGTGCCAGAGATGACCCTGTGCTGGGTCTTTCAGCCCAGGCTCTCTCTTTATGCACCATCTGTGGAGGGGTGAGGTGGGGGTGGATGTCCTGCCCCATGTGGGAACCTAGAGACCATGCAACAATACCCAGTACTGTAGTCACCTCCAAACTAGAGGAAAGCACTGGTCCCTCACATTATGTCTTCTGTTTAAAGACAGGCCAAAAGTCTTGCTGGATCAAGACACCCATCTCTGACTCAATGACCAGGGACAAAAGCACCACCTTAAGCATCAGAGTGTGTTTCCAAGAGTGGGGAGGCAGTGATTTCTGATGCAGATGGAAATCAGCCTCGCCTTGAAGCACAGTGATGGCCTTATCTCGTAATTATTTCCTAGTGAGTATCATTTCACATGCAAATCCCATCTGTGCAAAAATTTAATCCTTTTAAAAATTCTGAATAAGTGACAGGGTCTATAATTTCCTGCTGTGGTGACACTGCACAGTGTCATCAGGCAGTGTGGTGGTTTCAGCACCCACTGGTCTCATCTGTCTGCACACTGCAGGAAGCATTGCCAGGAGCTTTGGGCTCTGCTGCAGGTACAGCCAAAGCTGCCAGGGTACTGGGCAAGCTGCTCTTTGCAGGCATTTAAAATCTATGGGGCATTTATAAAACAGGATTTTCTCCAAACAAGCCCATTCAGGAGGCAAAATGCAGCTGTGTAAATATAACCCAGGTGCTTGGGGAACTGAAAAGAGTCCCTGATATCTGTCATAGAAAGGCTAATGTGGGCCAGGCTGATAGGTGCCAGTTGCCAGCCCATGTTAACCTTGGCTTAGCACAGGGCTGGCACAGAACCCTCTGCAAACATTCTGTATGCCATCCTTGTCCAGGCTGGGCCTTTCCAGAGGAAAACTATCCATATCCTTCACTAATCCTTCACTCCTCATCCCTGTCTGGGATGCTGTTGAAGAATTATTTGGGATGTTTTGGGAGACCTATGTTTTCTCATTCATTGCTTATATCATCACCCTCTTCCTTGTGTCACTGTGAAGCAGAAAAGGAGACAAAAAGAAATTTGGGTAGGAATATTACTGGTCTTCAGAAGCCTCTAGCTGAGAGGCCCAAGCTGACAGCAGCCTGTGGGCCAAAGCCCATGTTCCTTCTGGGGACGTCCTGCTGGTCTGCTGAAGATGTGGAGAGAGAAATAAAGAAAGGTGATCTTCAAGGAGCTGTTTGCAGCTTTATGTCGGCTATCAAGGAGATGAATTCAAAAGTTATAAAAAACTTTAAACAGGTTTCCTATTTAGACAACCCAGTGCCCCAAACCTGTCTTCCACGCATCAGAATTTTAATGTGTTGAGTACCACCTGTCTCTAGATATTCACATTCTTTTGGCTGATGATTCTCATGTTGGTTCACTGTCAAATATACATATATATATATATATATATATGACTCTGTCATATAGTTGTATTTAATATATACAGTTCACAACTGCACTATGAGCTCACTGAGAAAGGTAAGAATAAGCAAATGCCCGAGGAGAACAGATTTCTCTGCCTGGAATGGGAGCCTGCCCCCAGCTGACAGCCTTCAACTGTGATCTATCAGTATCAAATTCTTCACCAGCTTGCTTTCACATAATTAAAGCACAAGTGGTGCTAGTTTTGATTTTGAAAGCAAAAAAAAAAATTTCGTCTCTGTCTCCCAGGAGACTCCTCTAAATGAAGCAATCCATGCTGCAAAGGCTTTCCCAGTGACAAACAGAGCGTGCCTAATGCTGAATCGAAACCAAAACATACAGATTGACAAGAAAGAGTGTCTTGGACTGGGGACAGAAGTACAAAAACACAGAAAGCAAAGCACAGAGACCAGGCAAGGAAGAAGCAGAGCCAGGAGGCAAGTTAATTTGAGAGACATGAGCTTCTCCAGGCTGGATGTCTTCTTGCACAGCACTGTGACTGCAGGAGTTAATGCTGGATTATAAAACAAGCTCTAGTGCTGGCTGCTGCTGAGGAAACCTTCACTTACAGCAGGAGCTGGAAAAAGGGAACAGTTTGCTGGAGCCAGAACCCAAATCTGTGAGGTATCTGTAAGCAGGGAAAAAGCTAAATGGGTTTCCAAATGGCAGGAAATGGCAAAGTAGACCCACATATTGGGAAACCTTGGGTCTGCTGCCAGCCCTGGTCCTTGTAGATTTGTTGATTTATGCAAAATTAAACCGTGACTGAGCTCTACTTGCTGCAGTGTTATTGCCTGGCTTTATGCTAAAGAGCAGCAGCTGAGAGGACAAAGTACAAAGTAAAGTAAAGTAAAGATGGTTCATTCAGATTTAACTCAGAATAAATAACAGCAATAAATGATAGTCTCAGAGCCCCATCTGTTAATTGAGGTAGAGAGAGTTTGGTGGCCAGCAGCAATCCAGCTCTTAATTGCCCTGCTTGCAAAGCAGGGACACATCCTGCCTTGTCAAACCAGAATGGGCATTTCAGCCTGGATTTGTGAGAGAAGGCAGGACATATCCTCTTCTTTGAGGTGCTTCTTTCAAGGCAGGAGGTGAGCAGATTTAAGAACTGCAGAAAAAGTTATTTTCCCCACTGGTGTTACACTAACACTGCAAATAAATCTGCTCTTTCTGAAGGCCATTGCTGGGCTGTCTTTTCTCTCACTGCCCTTATCTCTGCCTGTCCCTGTTGCCTGTATCTGAACAGCATCCACACCCCATGAACCTCAGTGTGTGGTCTAAATGAGAGCCCTTCCTGGTTGTGTAGGGAGCAGAGGAAAAGCTGACAGCTAGAGATAAAATTGATTATTCTCCCATTTCCTGGCCACATTAGTATAAATTCTGTATTCTCCTCTATTCATCCCAAAAGAACTAACATGACTCAGAGGACGCACATTAAGGAGATTCACAACTGCACAGCAGGCACTGGTAGAAGTTGTATTATGCTGGGGTTAAAAAATGTGAAGGAAACTTAAATTTGCCATTTTCTTCCTTGTTGCAGTTCTTCAGAAAGATAGATAATTTCACTTAGACAAAAGAGAGGAAGAAAGCCTGGGAAAAGCAGCTGTTATCTTTATACATATGTATGAAGCATGCATTCAAACCCCAGAGATATCCCACAGGAGCAGCCAGCCGAGAGAGTACCCTGAGGTCCTATGAGGCCGACCATAAATGCAAAATTGATCATCCTCAGTATTGGAAACTGGCTACTTTACAATCTAGAGATGCTTTATGATGACCTTGCCATGGGATTTATGCCTCAGAAAATGGTCTTGCTGATTAGTGGTAGAGCAGCCTGCAAGCCCCTGGGGATCTCTGGTCTTGCATCAGAGCACTGAGCAGTGGGAGAGGAGCATTAGCCCCCTTTCAGCCTATTGCTCCCAGCAGAAAGGAAATATGATAGCTTGCCAATCCCCCAAGTCACCCTTAGCAATAGCCAAGCATTAAACTAAAAAAAAAAAAACCAAAAAAACCCAAAAAAACCAAACTAAAAAAAAAAAATATTACATTGCCCTAACTGCAACGAAAGGCCTAATGAAACAGTTACTATATTTAGAGATAGACTCCTAAGACTGTGGTCTCACTGCAAGGCACTTTTGCTCCTCAGTTTTGTAGCTAGTTACTCCAAGTCAAAAAGCTTCAGAGTAAAACATTTTATTCCAGTACCTTCCCAAGGCTGAGTCCCATCCCCGCGCCAAGCTTTTCCTACTTACTTGTCCCCTCCTAAAGTGCTGGTTGTGCAGCATGAAACATACCCTAAACATATTCCATCAAGCTTTCTGCTGAGTATATTCCTAACCTTGGGATTTCCTGCAACCTCTGGTCCTGATAAATGAACTACTTAATCCTCTGCTCTGCTCATGGTACTCTGCCTGTCACAGTTCTGCAATTTTCAGGCAAAAATAATGCCTGTCCCAGGTCTCAGCAAATCCTATCTCCTCATGGGCTGCAAATAATCCATGAAACCTGCTTCTTTTGAGCAAACAGATGGGTAGCATCAAATTTAGTATCTCTAAATCGATGGGAGCTTCTGTTCCCTACTTCTTATAATTTATCAGTTTACTTTGGAAACAAATCTATGTGAGGAGACAATGGATATCCCAATGCCTGATAGAGATGAGGTGACATGGGTTTGGGGCTGTTAGGTACAGAAAGTTCCTAAAAAGAACTCGCCAGAGTTATTTGGCATAACTCTAAAAATATATGTCAAGGTGTAGAGATGGTACACATTGATACATCTACTCCAGTTTGAAATTTTAATTTAACTGAAATTACATAATTGGGCCCAAATAACAGCAGTGCTGTGTTCACTCTAAGTTGCTATCAGCCAGCAAAATCCAACTAAGAAGGTGGATAAATCTCTGTATGATTATCTTGTGTTGATCTTTATGCTAGACAGACCCTGTAAATGTCAATTTATGGGATCTGAGGTCGATGTAACATGATATTTGGTGCAAGATGCGTGAGGCAGGAATCCAACACCGCAAACAACTCTGGAAAAGGCATGCTCAGTAGATGCTGAAGTATAAGCACCTGTACACAACTCTTTGTCATTTAGCCCTGATTGTTTTATTTAATGACATGATGTGATTTGATTGTTTGCAGTTTATATAATTATAGCACTCATTGTATCTCCTTTGTTCAAAGAGCTTCCTTATGGGAACGACACAATTTGTTCTTCTGTCACAGATCTTAATAATAATAAAAAAGCTAAATATAGAGTGGCTGGTGGATCTTAAACAACTTCTCAGTGTTGCTTGCTGAAGCGGAAGAAGTCGTAAGTGGGACACTCAGATTCACCATTTCAGTACGTATAACACTGGAGTATACCATGTATTAGAGCAGGAGCAGGCTGCACTGGTGTAGAGGGGAAGTAACTCAGGTAATGAATGACTGTATTGGCAACCTCTTTGTGAAACAGGTGAGAAAGGGCAAAAATACATTCAGCTAGCTCTAGGTTGCACAACTTAACTGCAAATCCCTGGCACGTAGCTTCTCTGCCTAGTTACATGATATTGTCAGTGGCAAATTGTGTCTCTAAACCATGTCAGAAGGGAGCATCTGCCCACAAGAACAAGGCATTTGTTTATATGGTTGCATGTCCTAGCTGTTGCCAGACTGGATAAGGACATCAGTTCATCAAAACCTCTCTAGCCTGCTCTAATGCACCAATTTTATGTCTTACCACATTAAATTGTCAACTATGTTTCCCATAGCCAATATCTTTGGAGACAATTAGTTTCACTCACCATAAAATGTCATGTTAATTACAAACAGAATGAAATGTAATATGCATTTACTTCATCCACTTTGCACATCAGGCAGTGGGTTGCACTGGGCACAGTTCAGTATTTTGCTTTAGAAAAGCATCTCTGATACTACTCCGCAGAACTGTGAAAATTAGAAAAGCTTGTTGGAACATGGCTGGACTTTGATCCTCAACAGGGCAGACAGCAGATCTAATCATCTTTATTTCACTTTTTCTGAGTCTAAAACTGATTCTGGGAAGTGCTATGTGAGAAGCTCTTGTCAGCTTTCTGGCAGCCTGTGCTTCAAACTAAGCTGGGAGTACCAAAACAGTAGACTCCAGAATGGCAGTCAGTACACTTGGTCCTTTGTGCCTGCAAGGTCACCTTCAACTTTTTCCAGGGCTTCAGGGATTGATCCATTCATATTCATAGCCTCACCTGGGAAATTTAGCCCACAGGAACCCTGCAGCCACAATTCATGACCCGTGAACTTGATGCATCACACGTCCTGCTCTGACATGCATTCGTTCACTCCCAGATCACATCCAAAGATCAGAGTCTGGACATGTCCAACTTGCCATGCTGGAAACAAATGCATTTGCCAACATTTCGCTTTCTGGGGAAACTTTTCGTTTAGAAAAACCCTCACATTTTTGTTCATGACTTCATACACACCATGGGAGGCAATCTGCTCTTGTTCCACATATCTCCACCCCCCAGGCTGACACACAGGCAGTGTTGTCAACCTGTGGTGAAAGATGAGGAAACTGATAATTTACTTGCCTGACAGCCTGTGTCCACAGAAGAGATTTGTCTTTTGCCTAGGTGAAATCTGAGGATTTCAGAAGCAAAAGAGGAGAAGGATAGATCAAGCTGTCTGACTCAGCCTGTCTTTGAGAGTCACAGAGTGCCCCTGGTTCCCAATTATCAAAATTACATCAAACCATACTGTAGGAGAACCCGTTTTAGTAACAGGTGACATCTTGAAACTAAACGACTAACCAGGCTGGTGAAGACACGTTATGTCATGGTGTAGTCACTGTACCTGACCTCACCATGCACAAAATGTGGACAAGGTCCTGGAATTTTCATGGTAAATCTTATCTGGTTTTGGTTCCTCCCTTGAGGCTCCTGAGCAATTCCTCAGTGAACAGCGTGTCAACACTACAATTTGCTTGAGAGTGTTCTACTGTGAACTACTACTAGTTGCCTATTTGCTCCTGTGATTATCAGGCCTCTTCCAGTAACCCAGAGAATATGTGGATCAAACAATCCACAGCAGGTGTTTAACAGTACAGGAGAAAAATACTCTCCAGTAATGCTGTACTGATGTGTCAGAAACGCCGGCTGAGTGAGCAAGAGGAGAGAGAAATCATTAAGTGCACTGTGTTTTTACTATCTTTGTGTCCAAGGGTCCATATGCCTACTGAATCCCCTGTTTATTCTTTTCCTTCAGCTTCTTTTGGACTCTCACCTACTGCAAGACATTGGCAGGAGACAGAGCTGCCCAGGAAGTCTCTGTTACATTGACAGAGCCTGCCACACTTCCTCTCCTCCACCCTTTCCTTCCCGGGTTGCCTTTTATGTGCTGCCTGCCAGCCTGTAGCACACGTGGCTCCTTACTGAAAAGAAGCACAGAAGTATTTTGTCCTTAAACTGAGTTGACAGCATCAGTTCTTAGACCAGAAAGATTCAGGTGGGGGGATGAGGAGGCCGAATGGTGCTTCCCAGACACTTCTATGCTGACATGATGAATCACAGCCCTGTCCCTTTCCATTGCTCTGGGCACAAACATTTATTCACTGTGCTGACTGCTGAACCGTGAGCATCAAAGGGATTTAATATTTCAGGTCTGAATCCATGTCCAGGATTGCTGCTGCTATTGCTGTGACATCATTTGGGTCTGATTAGACAAGCTATTTTTTAAAACACTGCTGCCTACCTGCACAGTGTTTTCCACCAGTAATAGGGTCTATTAATGAGGGAACCAGCTAAGGTCAAAATGATGACGAGCCAGCTCAGTTTAGTGGTAGATGTATCCAAGTCCTGTGCACAAATGTCCCATGATTAGTCATGGCCAAATCAACCCCACTTCTCACAATGTTCTTGGAGGAAGAGTTAAGTCAAAGAAATATATTTATCCCTTCAGTCCTTCAGGGCTTTGCTTAAATCAGAGGCAAGAGATGCTGCCTGTGCAGTATGCAGCATCCATTCCTCCCCAGCTGCAAGCCTACTTTACATTTATCTAAACAAATAAGAGCATAATCAGCTTTCCTTAGAGCTCCCAGCACTGCTGACTCCTTGGTAGGGCTGTCAAGCACCACTGGTGTAGTACAGCCATCCACAGCATCCTGGAGGAGGGCTCTACTCTTTGGAGAAGTGATGGCCAAAGCTGGGAAAGTGGTGCATGGGCCCCAGGCAGGGCCTCCTCAGCATGGAAAGATTGGCTCAGCTGGAAAAGATAGAAGGTGTCCAGCCCAGCCTGCAGGGGGAATGCTCCCTTCTTGCTTTCCTTTCAAACCAGCCCCCAGTGATCCCTGGTGAGCCCTGTTCACTTGTGAGGGAAGCTGGTATGTCCATGACGGGCTGAAATTGTGCTCTCTGGGGAAGCTGCTCTGGGGCGGCCTCTCCAAGGGGAAGCAACTGAGACAACAGAGCCATGCAAGCTCAGTGTTTGGGGAAAACCCCGTCTCACAGGCTGTTTCTGCTTGCCCTGAGAGGCAGGCACTGCACAGGAGCAGGGGGTGAACCCGAGTTTTGGAGGGATTGGCAGGCAGGCAGTGCTCAGGGCCTGGGGTGGCACAGCTGCAGGGCTCAGGGCTGCTGGGCCTTGTGCAGCCACCCCAAATCATGGAGAAATACAGAAGGGGTAAGGGCATAGCTGACTAGCACCCTTGGGGTCTGCTGTCACTTCATAAGGAGCCCCATGAGCTGCCCTTCCCAGGGTGGGCCAGAGACAGAATGCTTTCTGCTCTCAGACAGGGAAGATATAGCAGGAAATCCCTTGGGAAAACTGCACCTCTAGCCCAAAGTTCTGCATCCACATTCTCCTTCAAACATTTACATTTCTGCAACCTATGGTAAAGCAGATTACAACAGGGTGAAGATTTTGCTTACACATTATAGAATCACTTTCTGTTTCTAAATGCAGTTGGAAGGCAGTCTCCTCTACCACATAATGGATTATTTCATAATGCTGAAGTTTAAACAAAGTATTTTTCCCTAGAACAGGAAAGAAACTGGGATCTATAAAGCACACAAGAAATACAAACCTACTGGGGAAAAAAAAAAAAGTATGTCATTTTTCTTCTCATGGCTGAGATGTGGTATCAACAATTGGAAGTGGCATTGTTCAGCATAAAGGGAAAGGCAGGAAAATGTGACTAGTTACATACAAGCTGATGTAGCCAGTTTACACTGAAAAAATATGTAGAGCACAACCTTCTTAAATTTGTTCAGTTTCAATTTCTAAAAAAACCCAAACAAAACAGCCCACCCTGTTGGGCATGTTGTTTCCTTTCAGTCTGGTTTGTGGTTTTCTTTCTCTGTTTTAAATATTTTCCATGTAGGTTGGCAGTGGAAAAACCCAATTTGCTCACCGCTCTTTCTCACCAGGCAGCTCCTGCACAAGCCAGCACAGCCCCCAGCTCTCCCAGCTTGCACCAGGCTGGTTTTGCAGCAGTGAGTGTCAGCAAGGGAAGCAAGATGCAGGATCAGCATCCTGAGAGGTGAAGATCGTGTCATGCAGGTTCAGATTTGCAGATCTCCAGTAGTGCCCTTGATGACATGCACGAAGTGGTTGGCACTTTACTCAGGCTGGAAAAGCTCAGCTCTTCTTCTGTGGTGACAAGTAAACTGCTCTCAGTCAGACAGAACATTGTGGTGGTGGCTTCCAGTCTGTCCCTTAGTTTGTCCATTGCAAAGCAGGCTTGTGAGACAGATGTGTGTGGGTGATAAAGACCTGGAGGCTGTCTGCAGCTGCCTCAAAGGGGCCCACACTGCAAACTTAGGAGAATGACAGTACCTAAGCTCTCACTGCCATTAATTAATTAAGAGGACAGAGCAGACTCGTCCCTTGTGTGATGCTTTGGAAATTGAACAGAGACCATCATCTTGGTTCTATGGGATCAGCGAAGCACAACTAGATGCCAGCCCCCAGAGGACACGTGTTTGTGAGCAAGGAAGGAAGTAGCTAAACACCATCCTTTAGACCTTCAGTGAGGGATAAAGTGCATTGGAGGGGACAGTGATGGCAAGGGCAGCCAAGGCTGGGTTGCTCCCCTGCAGAAGCTGCTGGGGAGTGGTTCCTTGCCTACAAGTGACTCCAAGCTCCAGAGCAGGGTGAAGTGCCTGGAGGTGTCTGCCTGAGTCATGCTGCCTGTACCCCTGAGAAACGCCTTCCCAAGGCAGCCCCAAGAAACCAGATGCCTGGTGTTTAGCAGTTTCTTGGAGCACAGCTCAAAAGCATCACAGGCTCCCTCCTCTTGGCAGGGATAAAGAAAGCAAAAATAAACCAGCTGGAAGAGACACAGGCAGTCCTGACGACTGGAGCAAGTGCCCAGGTTTCTTTGGAGTACCCACAGAAATAGGAGGCAAGACTGGAGCAGGAATGGCAGTGAGGAACAAACAAAGGCTCTGTTAGGGACTATGGCATCCCCCCAGATAGTGGGCTCAGCCCTGCCCACTGTCTGGAGGGATGCCATAGGGGCAGAATATGGAGCAGATCTTCTCAGGCAGGCTGCTGCTGCTGCTCACTCTTTAATGCCAAATAATACAGAAAGATCTACTAGGTTTATTATCAAAAACACATGCTCACTATCAACACAAACTGGAGCGCTGAGAGAAAGGATGAGATAGGCATGGGATATGGAAAAGGCTTCAATAGCCTTGTTACCTGATAATCTCAGTGATGACCACTTCCCTCATTTTTCCTCAGCATGCTTCTTCATTCACATAGCTATGGCTCTCCCAGTGACATGACTGTACTTGTAAGGGAGTGAGCAGAGAAACCCTCCCTGCCTCTTTGATCCCAAAAATGGGGAAAGTTGGGCTTTGTGCTCTTTAACCTTGTGTTAAGAGGCTTAGTTAGGTGTCTATTGTAGACTCTTTGCAGGATATACACATCTGGTAGTTTAGAAAGGCAATGCTATGTTTGCAGGAAATACACTTTTCCTCTCCTCCACCCCTTTTTAAATGATCTCATTCCCAGAGCAAGAAATGGCAGGTGGCTTTCACACCACATATGGCCAACTCATAACATGCATATCCACAGAACTAATATCCTGCCATCAGCAATGTGCTTTCTTTGGATCAGATTTGGAAGGTGATATAATCCAGGATGAATTGTTGTGGGGAGACACACAACAGTTTATCTGCCACTCTTGTCCTCTGGTGTCACAGTGGTTATGCTCAGCACTGGGCTCCTGTTTGTGTGGGGTTTGTACTCAGTGTCAGTGTGTGCTGAGATTTTTCCCACTTACTGTCAGCTGGCCAACACCTGGCTTCTGTGTGAGAGCCTGGGGTAGGTGAGGAGAGCTGTGCAGTGCTCCTCAAGGGAGAAAAAAATTGTAAAAAGCCTGTATCAGGACTCACCCCTCCACAAGCTGGTGGTAGAAGCAATGGTTAACATTTCTTCAAGTTCCAATGAAACAGAAGTGCAGTGTAAACACATGATTGCTAATACAAGAATTGTTAAAATAAACGTATATGTGGGAGATGTTTTAAATAAAGAATATTTGTGGGAGAGAAGGAAAGGGGTAGACAGCTGTGTCATCCTCACAGCCCTCTCAGCACAGCAGTAGGGGAAGGTGACTCTCAGAAAAGCACATGTATGTTGCAATAGTCTCCACTGACATCCGTACCCACCAGTGCACCCTGTGCCTGTTTGGAACACACTGGGATGTACTGGAAGGGGGTTTTCTGTCATCAGGCCACTTTCTATCTCACAAAGAAACAACCAAGTGCATCTTGTGCCACCAGAACTGACTCACAGCATGGATGAAGCTCTGCTTCTTTCCCCTCTGCAGCACGGGGGTTTGGTGCTGCACAGTGCTCTGGCTTTGATGGTTTGTTGGTACACCAGTCAGTGGAGTTTGTCCGGTCTGCATGGTAATTTCTGTTTGACTTGAATAGTCTTGCTGGGAGATAAATTTCTTGCTGGCAGGGCTGTCTGTATCTCTGAAACATATGAGCTTTCTCAGCACCTCCCTGGGCAGTTCCCAGGGAAGAAGCAGAGAAACAGAGCTAACTTAATTATCTATCAACTAACAGTGAATAAACACATCTCACAGTGAGCAAACAGCATCTCCAGGCCCTTCTGTCTCCTTTGCCTCCAAATTGTAGAGGAAAGAGAGAAGCAAAATGGACCATCACTCAGTTTCCTGGTATGGGAAAGATCAAATCTATTCTTGTTTGATGTTGTCATAACATTTCTATGTAGGTGAAGCAATATTTGTGGAGGCATTTTTGGATTTGCAGAAAATGTTTGGAAATCGCAGGGGTTTGTTTCAATGAAAAATTTTAAAATGTTTGAGGGCATGTCAATGGATCAGAGGCCTTTTTTTTGTTGTTTACTTATGGAGAACAAAGAGGTAGGATGTGTGTATGGATTAAGTGGAGAGCTACTGTAACTCAACATGGGAAAGGGAATCTGACACATGTCCACAAACCCAAACAGATGGAAATGCAGTTTATATAAAACCTGTGTGCAGAAGGCAGGGAACAATCTGGGGAAGGGAGGGGAAGATCCAGAAGATGCATAACTGATAATGTGTGTTTAGTGCCATGTAGCTTTACAGTACTTTATGAGCCCCAATGAAGGTTCACAAAGGCTCTCCCAAATGACAGCTACAAATGCTCTCCTGCAGAGATGTCTTGTTCTGCCTGGAATAACCCTCTGCCATAAAACTGTACATTTATACAGAACAAACAAAACAGGGAAATGCAACCCCAGCCAGCAGGAAATCCTCAGATGCATGAAGGGAAATAGGCTGTGCTAGTGAGATGATTCCTTCATTATGTCACCTAAATCAAGGCAAAATATATTCCCAAGGTTATATTACAGGGAAAGGCAAGTAACCTTTTGATAAGCACTGTTAGTGAGGGTGAAGAGACACGGGATGGTACAAACAGCTGTGCTTGGTTTTCATTTTGACTGTTTCATAAACCATAAAGAAGCTTTCATTCATTTCTCCTTTTGAAGGCCAGACTGGATGGGGCTTAGGCCAGGCTGCATGGGGCTCTGAGCAACCTGGTCTGTTGAAGATCTCCCATTCCATGGCAGGGGGTTTGGAACTTGATGATCTTCAAGGTCCCCTCCCCACTCAAACTATTTTGTGATTCTATGATTACGATTCTACAATTCTTTTCCCTATTACAGTTTTGGGCAGGGTACACCTTACCTAGCCTGGCTATCAAGTGCAGTGGGTCACCAGTGCATTGGAAAAGCCCTTGGGGAATTTCCCTCTCCTCCTTTGACTTGTTTTTGGCAGCAGGGGCTCTGCCTGCCCTCTGGCAGCATTGCTGTCAGCCGGGGCAGGCAAAGCCCTCCTTCCCTCCGCCTCCACTTGCCTCACTCCTGCCCCTGACTACCATTGCACTGGCTGTGAGGAGTAGCTGAAGTCCCAACACACGCAGTCTGTACTTTCTCAAACCACTTGATTATGACAGGGAAGACAGAGGTCCCTTGCTCGTTCTCACTGTGTGGGTGTGTGCTTTCTCTCTAAGCCATCCTGCCCTGGTGCTTCTCCTTTAGCTCTCGGTTCATAGGCAGGTTAGCCTTTCCTCCTGGTTTGTCTTCTCCAGCTAGTTTCCATTTCAGTGAGTCATCACACTCTTCTGTTTATTCCCCTTTGCATGTGGAAAACCAATTTTTCAGTGGATCTCACCATCTGTCAGGTATTGCTGCCATTGCCTGGATGGCTACACTGACAGCACATGATGGAAGCATTTTCTGGACAGTAATAAAAGCATGGAAGAATAGTTCTTCAGGCAAAAATGTCCAGGAGCACAAATATCAGAAAAAAGTATTGCAAGTTTATTCTTACACATTTTCTCTCCAGATTTGACTCATATAGACCTTCTAGCACTGTCAAAAATAATGTAGCCCAGTGTAACCATCTCTGAAACATGGTTAACTCATTATTGTTGTGACACCACACTTCCAGGGGGAGGTAATATCTGGTTTTCCTATTAATGACTGAGAATAAACACAGGTCCTTGAACAAATCTCAGGTGCTTCAGGCAACAATTCTCAAATAGTGGCACAGATATTCACAGGTCACAGGTACTCTCTTACAATTACAAGTTAGGAAAACAGACCCAGAGGGACAGATTTGCATCCTTCTCCAGCTGAGCTTCCAGATCAGGTGGTGTGTGAACAGCTATTCCCAAATCAGGGAAGATGCTGTGTTCTTGAGCTAAAGCAGATCTGTCTAAGGGGGCACTGGCAGGCTGCCATGCACAAGGTGCAAGAAAAGATTGAGGAAGCTGGGCTGCTGTAGTCTCAGTTTCTCACTACTGACTGTAACTAACTTGTGCAGCAAGACAGAGCCAGCCTCCTCTCAAGGTAGGAAGAAGATAAGAAACAAGGAAAACAAATTGCAAAAGGCAAATTGTGGTTGCATATAGGGGAAAAAATCCCTCCCTGTATCATAGTATCATAGAATCAGAATAGTTTGGATAGGAAGGGACCTCTAAAGGTCATCTAGTCCAACCCCCCTGCAATGAGCAGGGACAACTTCAACTAGATAAGGTTGCTCAGAGCCCCATCCAACCTGGCCTTGAATGTTTCCAAGGATGTGGCGCCTCTCTGGGCAACCTGCGACAGTGTTCCACCATCCTCATTGTTAGAAGAAGTTTTCCTTATATCTAACCTAAACTTAATCTCTTTTAGTTTAAAACCATTACCTCTTGTCCTATCAGCACACACCCTACAAAAAAATCTGTCCCCATCTTTCTTAAGAGTCCCCTTTAGGTACTGAAAGGCTGCAACAAAGCCTCCCTGGAGCCTTCTCTACTCCACGGTGAACAACCCCAGCTCTCTCAGCCTGTTTTTCCAGGAGAAGTGCTCAGTCCTTGAATGATCTTCATGGCCCTACTCTGTCCCCCCTCTAACCGTCCTACGTCTTTCCTGTGTCTGGACACAGCACACCAGGTGGGGTCCCATGAGGTTTCTCAAGCTCTTTGGCAGCAAAACCAGCCAGAGAGTCATATATTAATAGACTGGGTCTGTCTGCTTTTTCCAATGTCACTGCCCACAACTGTAAGGAGAGAGGAAAAAAAAACCTGTGCTCCAGATTCCCTTATCAACCATCCCAAAGGCCCAAAGTGTCTTTTGATTGCCCTGTGTGTTCACACACTGGAAAGGGTGCTCCAGGAGCCTGCAGTTTTTCTGCCCTTGGAGAGATTCACAGCTGAGCTGGACACAGCCTTGATGGCCTGATCTAACTGTGAAGACAGCTGTGCCTTCAGGGGGTGGCCAACCTAGATAACATTTCAAGGTGCCCACCAACAAAAAGCATCCTGTGATGTCCACTAGGGCAAAGAAAGACAATGGAGAGCCTGGACTGGAGTGAAGTGAGTCACTATGATGGCAAGAACTTAATCTCCTAATTCTATTCCAACTACTCATTCAGGAATATGTTATCATTATTATGGTCTCAGTTCACCAGCAAAATAATCTCAAAAGCAAAGAAGTTTGAAACAACCTTGGGACACACTAATGCTGGACAGCAAGACACCCTTGCTTGATCCTCACATGGACACAGCTCCAGTGACATTGAAGAAACCTGAAGATGTCCTGAAGAGACAATTCTAACTACCTCCCTTCACTAGGCAGCAATGTGCTGTCAATAGAAAATCTTAAAATGGAATTTATTTGAAGGTATAAAGAGTGGAGGAAAGGAGAATTTGTCAAATGTGGTCCTGACCCATGGTGCTAGACATGTGCTGTGTAAAACGATCCTTTCTCAAATTCTTGTTGTGAATCAGTCACTAGGTGAGAGAAAAGTGAAGTGGTTCCCTTTTGGATAAATCATTTGCAGCGCCATACCCTCAGGTAACCTCTGAGGGGACAGACAAGACAAGAGAAAAGGATCTTGTCCAGGATCTTTCTGCAGGAAGCCAAAAGCTCAGTATTGCTTATGAAACATATATTTGATTTTCTGAGGAAATATTTCCCAGCCAAATGCTTTTCATTTTTTCAGCACAATTAAAGGAAAAGGAAGAGGCAGGCTTGGTTTGACCAAAATAGACAGCAGATGCTGAAGAAGAAGAATGGGAAAGGTTGTCAATTGGAGCAAAGAGGACAGAACAGCCAGTTGTGCATGGCCACAGCTGGAAAGGGCCATGGCTTCACAGCCTTTCTATCTGAGGCTGGAGTCACTTCACCTTTTCATTTGGAAGAGGAAAGCTTACTATAACTCTTGCAAGAAGGGAAAAATAATTCCTAAGCCCCAGGGATGAAAGAGATCAACACTAAAGTGAAGGCAGTTATTCCCTATAACAGAATTAACTGTTCCCAAGATCTCGTTATACAACTACACCATCCTACTTCTGTGTGACAGGGGAGGCATTTGGTCTCTAATTAAGTATATATTCTTGATTATAATTTTCTCTGCAGGTATTCAAGGTACTCTATGCGAGCATAGGAAACAGGAGGTCTTGAGCTAAATAACTTCCTGTCTAACTGCAGAAAGTAGAAGAAGAGAGATCAAATAATTTGGTGGACGTGATCTAGCTAGGCAGTACTGCTTCTAGGCACAGAAGTCAGGTGTATGGAGTGATAGCAGAAATACATACACCCTGAAATAGGTGACCCTTCTTCAGGCTTCCTGAGGTATAGCTCCTGTGATAGACAATGTGCTCTTGTGCACAGAAACACACTGGGTTACACAAGGTTGTTAAAAACTCCCATACCAGCCACAACAAATTGCAGCAAAACTCCCTGGAAAAAGCACCCGCCCCAGGGTGGTGGGAGAAACCCAGCAGAAATTTATAAATGTTCTTAAAATTTGTCTTTGTTGTTTTTTCTTAGCAGTGACAGAAGTGGTGTAACTCGGTATAGGTCTTCTTGTCTTATGCAACGAAGGTAACTATGAAAATCCTTCCAACTTGCAGTAACAGGCAGCAAATTCCTATTTCTGTGTCCTTATTCATCATTCCCCTACCCAGTAAGTCTGAATGGGGCTGGCAGCCTCCAAGCTTGCAGAGACAAGCATGTGGCAACCTGCATTCCGTGTGACAAGGGACACGTAGAAGAAATATCCTCATGTTCTTAGTATTGCCTTGTTAATGAGTGACCCAACACAGCCCTGTTTTGTGTACTGCTATTTTTTTAGATCCCCACTGTATAACATGTACACACACGAACAGCTACTACGGCTTCTTCTGCTAAAGGCCCCATCAGCTAAAAAGTGTTGCTTCTGCCTGTGATGATCCCCTAGACATTTTCTCACCACAACAAATGTTATAATTTTTTGCTCTGAGAGGAAATATACCCCAGCTTTTCCAAGAAAGTACAAACCAAAGCATCCGAGCACAAAGAAACCATTCCAGCAAATGGCAGATGTGAGGAGTTCTCTTTATTCAGTACCATTATATGAAATTATTTCTAAATGAAAGCCTTTCACTCTAAGTCAAATAATAAACACAAATATTAGCTGAGTTGGTCTTAATGAGTTTCCTAGTACCTCAGGGTTTGTCATTATTGTGGCTGAAAACAGGGAGAGGGAGAGAAAAGGAAAATTTGCCATTCTTCCTCCTGTTGATCAGAGAAAAAAAAACCTAAATAAATCGATGAATAGTTCCTCTGCAAGCGGTATGTATCAAAAGCAAAAAGACTGGCTATTAACAAATGTCCTTTGTTACAACTTGAGCAGAAATGTCACATCACAGAAAACATTTAAACAATTTCATGCAGGAGTGAGGAGTGATTTTTTTCTATTTGAGCAAAGGAAAAAAGAGGCAAGGACTTCAACATGCTCTTTTCTGACTTACCAGACTGACTTCATTTTCATGGGGATTAGTATAAACTACAGATACTCCCAGCATCTCCTCACTCCTGCTTCGACATCTCATAAATTCTGCATTTTCACACCAGCATCTGCTGAAGGCAGGTTTTATTTCCAGTTCTGCACTTCCAACAAACACAGTGAAAAATGGTTTTTTTGTAATGGTTTGAGTAGCAGAAGGTTAAAAAGCCTTCTGAAGTCTTCAACAACAGACTGGCACTTTGATGGCTGTGCCAGTACACCACCTCCCACTCACCGTGACGGCAATTGGGAGATGGATGCAGCTCCCAAAACAACCTGCTGCCTCTGGCTTTGCTAACTAACACCTGATATCAGCTCTGTGCTGGTGTGAACCACTTCATGGCACAAGTGAGCATCACACTGCAGTCCTGTGCCACGCTGAGGTGAGCACTGGCATGCAGACCCCCTGCCGAGGCAGGGCTGATCTCTGTGTTTTTTAAAATCAAGTTCTTCCAGTTTTGCTTCACTGCATTGCATGGCTGCTGCTCAACATAGCCCTGTCCATAACCCTTCCTGTTGGAAGGCTGAGGGTGGAAGCACATCTCACCCTGCTCCAGACCACATCCCAACACACCCAGAGGAGAAGAGGGAGGGCTGTTATGAGCAGTTCTGCAGGCAGCTGGTGGGTGCTGCCCTGGGTGGGCACTAAGACACATTCCTGGTTTCTGCTGCTCTCTCCTCTACCCCAGCAGAAACCTGCCTATGCCACCTCAACACCTGGTCTTCCCTGTGAAGCGCTAGAGGATGGAGAACTCAGCACCAGGAAAACACTGCTCTTTCTCCTGCATGTGACCCTGTGTCACAGTGGTGCTCCTTTTCCATCCATGCAGCAGCAACCAGGTCTTTGTCAGCCTTGGAAACAGTGTGTGCATCCTTCCAGGAACAACTCCAGAGGAAGATGACCTACTGTATATTTTGAATTCCTGACATTTTTGGAGGAAAAGTGATAAGGGTATTATCTCATGTTTTTTAGGAATTCAGAACCCTTTTTTTTTCACAGGGGCTAGATCTCATGACTCCTGTCTCTAATGACTGTACGCTTGGACTTCTAGCACTGTCCTATGTCTCTGTGATTCATGACAAATCTGTGGGGCTGCATTCATAAATGTGTTTCTGAGCCCTTGAAAACTTCAGCTACAAATCAGAAGAGCACTTTCAGCTTAAATTAGGATAAGGGTGTTTTCTGCTGTGATGTAGAGTAATAGAAGAGCAGGATGAGAAGTGGTTAGAGGCATGGGGAAACTTTCATAGGAAGACATATTGAAAAGACAGAACCTGTCTAGTTTGCAGAGAAAATGAGTAAGAAGGACCTGCCACATAAAATATGAACAGGCTAGAAACAGTAAATCCTTAATGCTTTCTTCTAGAAGGAAAATAAGATGTTCAGTGAAGCTGATACTCAGTAAATGCAAAACCCAGGAAAAAAAATGTTATTTTCACACAGCACACAGTCAGATTGTGAGACTCAGGATTTAATCCAGGAGCTCAGCAGAACCCAAGGAGGGAATGTGTGTTATACAGAAGAGGATACTCTTGAGTACTATGGCAAAGGTTGAATTTGCAGCTGGAAAATTACAAGATTTTGGGAGGGACATAAACTGTCTTGTTCCAGGACATAAGATACTCACTAATAGACAGTAAAGGCAGAAGATTCACCTGGGGCTATTTATTTTACAATACCTGGCTGCTGGTTGTATTCGCTGTCCCCTGAAACATTGCTGAGAGCCAGAGGCAGCCAGAGCTACACCACCAGGAGCTGCATTCTCTCAGGGCCATAGTCCCCTGTGGACTCCATGCATTCATTTCTGGGAATGGTAGCACAGCTGTGGAGCATCATCCCCCACACACAGAGCATGGATTTCAGCAGTTCCCAATATAAACCCACCCCACAAAGCAGGTCAGAGAGGAGTGGAACATGCAAAACTAAGAGAGATTTCAATAACACAGGCATGACCTCTGATCCAGAAAGATTAAAATGAAGCACATTTTAGAATCTCTAAATTTATGCCATAGCCCAGCTTGACTTACATAGGAAGGTCACAGACTTTTATTCATTTATGACCGTAGTGAGGGTCATATTCCTGCTTAAGTAAAAGATAAGCTTTAGAAAAACAACCAGACTTCTTCTGAGTAATTGAATTAAACCTCCTTTTCGTCTGTCTGTTCATGGTTAATTTTCCACTTTGTCTCTGTTTCATCTATATACATTTCTGTGAGCCAGAATACTCTTTGCTGTAAGTGAACTTTCATTATTATATCTTGGTGGCAGCAATAAATCTTGCACCTCAGTGAAAACATACACACAGACTCAGTCATAAGATGATGTTTCTTGGTACTAATATAGGATTTTATACATTAGAAGCACTGTGGCTAATATTAGCTAATGATAAGGTAATTAAGCCAAATTTAGATGCCAATATAATTTCATTTTTGTTTCTGAAAGCTTTTAAGCTTTATACAGGCTATGCTGCTCAATTAGCTGAACTCTCATTAAATATTGCAGTCTGCTACTCATCGTCTCAGACAGAAAAAAACCCCAACATTATTAACCACTGATGGTATTTGATACAAATAATAGCTTTAGCAGTTGTCTGTCTTTGTCAGCGATGACAACCAGCAATTCTTTCTCCACATTAATTTTAATGATGACTTCTAATACAAAGCTCAGACACAGTGATGAAAGTTCTCACTTGCACAGAACCAGGGGAACCAGGATGGCATTGTGAGCTTTTTGCTTGTCTCTTAGAGGCTAGATAGGAGTATTTTGTAATGCAATCTGATCATCATATCTTGTCTTTCATCAGTAGTGCAACAGGTCCCAGTCAGACAGTGGAAATTTGGCATTTTAGGGCTGAACTTTCTCAGACAGTCCTCTCCCTCTACATGAGCTGTCACTACTTAATGCTGATAATCTAACATCAGACTTTCACAGGTCAGGTGGGCCTACTCTCCTCAACCATTTTCTCTTGCAGCATACTTGTCTGCACAGAGTTTGGTTACCCACCCCATAAAAATTGAAGTCAACTACCTCATCTCTAGTCTTGTCAACTTTATCCCACACTGACACCCATTGATTTTATACTTAGCTATGCAGTTGTGGTCTTTAGGATCAACAGCACCAAGACCAGGGAGATGTCCCACTGAATCACTTGAGTGTATAGGTTCTTTCCAATGCAGGTATTTGTCAGCTGGAATCACAAGCATAAGGTGGAGCAGGTATACAGCTGTCACCTTCTGAGTTACTCTAGTTTCACTGCAAGTTCAGCACCTCTTTTCACCCCCAGCTCCACCCAAAGCTTTTAGGGACCAGTGGTGGCTTTGTAGAGCCCCTTGTGCACTCTGCCAGCTGTGAGTACTCCCATGCTCAGTGAGAGCAGCAGTGCTGGAATGCACTGAGGGTGACTCCCCACTGAGGGGGGACTCATCAGGTGCCTCCTGAATGAGCCACTGTCCTCAGGGGTGCTTATGGTATATCTTGCTGTAAAGTTTGATTCTTCCCATTTATGTGAGGTTCATGTCACCTCTGGGAAAGATGAAACAGACTCTTTTCTGGGAGAGTTTCCACATCCTTTCTCATACTGAAATTCTCAGTCACTAGGAGGGCCGTCAGATTTCTCTGCACTTCAGCTCAGGAGAAAACAGCTCTGGGCCCTGAGCCATATTGGCACAGTTTTGCAGCTACAGCTTTCAGAGCATCCACACCTGCCTCTGTGTTACCAGCTTGTCACTTCTGGACTGCAATCCCAAGTGCTGTTGACGTGGAAGTGGGGGAAGGAACAGCAGGCATTGCACAAGTTGGAGGGAGCAAGCTGGAGATGGCCATCAGCTGTGACAGACTGCCTTGCCTGTTCTTACCCAGAGCAGTGATCTCACCTTTCCATCTAGCTCAGCCACTCTACCTTTGGAGGCAGGCAAATTGATATTTCTGCTGGTTTTGTCTGCCCTACCAAAGTGCATTTCATGAATGAAAGTGTGAGATAGGTTTCTGTCCAGCACTTACAAGCAATTGTCCAAGACCTGTCCCCAGAGAGTCCTTATAAAAAATAAAGCCATTCAGGAATGACTATCTTTTGAAGGTACTGCATCCAGCTAGCAGAAGCACTTTGGTGATGCCATTCCAGTGTAGCACATTTCATTTCTTCTGGTGTTCATATAGTGGTTTCACATTCGCCGAATTCTGTTTGCCAAATTCAGTGTAGTGGTTTGAGTGTTTTTGGTTTTTTTTTGCTGTGAGACAGAATTTGGAGAAAAAGGCATAACAGGCCTAACTTAAAAGTAAACAGATAGATTTTTTTAACACACACACTAAAAGAAGAAAAGGAAAAAATGAAATCTTCAAGACGCTCTTCCTTCCCACCACAAGTGTTCACTTTTCCACAAACAACACAGACAAAACTTGTGATTTTCAGCCAGTTTTACCATTTAAACATAATCTTTCATCTTTTGGATAGGAGTCTCTCTAGAGTCCCACGGAGACATTCGCCACAAGACAAAACAGTCTGGTGGCTCCCAATGTCCCAAATCTGCAACCACCCGGAATTTTGCAGGTTGTGCAGTCTCACCCATTAGCAGCCTCTCTCCTGGATACTCATGGGCCTCTCAGCATATTTAGGGTACTGTTTAAGAATGCTTCTAGTATAAAACAAGGATTCTTTTCTTCTATCTCTAAGATCGTCTCTATCTCAAAAGAAATGGAGACCTCCTTTTCACCCTAGGAGCGAAAAGCCTCATATTGCTTTCTCTTTAAAATCATCATCATCTCAAAAGCTGAGACCTCCTTTTACACCAGGAGCAGGGGGCTTATTCTATTCAAAATTCTCAATTAAATCTCAATTATATCCATTCAAAACTTTTGACTAGAACCAGCATTCCCCCAAACAGCATTAATAAGTTACAGGAAATAGTCCATTCTCCATAGTTCACCAGAGAAGTTCAGCCAATAAGGCAACTCTTCACTCCCTTCTTTCCAGTTCTTTCACTGACTTGGTCTCATGCTGTCTCTCTACGTTTCAACCACTCCGTGTCAATTCTCTCTCTCAGAGGAGGATCGGTGCTGTGAGGAAAGAGTTAATCATCTCGCCCAGGGCTTGCAGTGGTCTCTTTATGGGGGGAACTCGAGCTGAGAGATCGGAGCTCGGAGAGGCTCAGGCAGCCAGGACTCTCAACAGCCAGGAGTGTAGATGGCTCCTGCCCACACCCCTCGGTCTCATGGCATGGGCCCGGCTGGCGGCAGAAGCAGAGCCTGGCCGGGCCGTGCACAGGCCCCGGGAAGGGTCTGTGACGGTGTGGGGCCAGCCCAGCTGAGCCCCAAGCTGCGATCAGGGGCTGCAGCCTCTCCTCCCCTCGCTGGGGGCTGGGGGGAAGCCCAGACACTGCCAGGGCCCGGCCCGGCTCTCACCCCGCAGGGGGAAGCAGCAGGCCCGGCCCTGTTACCTGTTCCAAGGCAAGAAGGAAAAGGGCTTCCCAGGCTGATTTTAAGCTTGGGTGTTCCCAGAGGCGTATCTAACTCTTCAATTGGTCAACCAAGCTGTCAACATCTGCTGTAACTTCCTTAAAGAAAGAAAAAACCTCACGTCTGTGCTAAACCACCAGAGAATGACCCAAACGGGTCTTTCTGTACCCCTAGAGTGTCACTGCTCAGGAGGAAATAATCCAAACTCTGAAACATAAAAACCTGCTATGCCACCCACCACTGGTGAATAGTGTGGAGCAGATCCAACCACTTGGTCATGTAACGTCCATCAAAAGGACAGCAAACAGGTTTCATACCCTACACTAATTATTTTTGTGCAGTTGGACATGCCATACCGAGGACAATATATTCCTTATATCGAGTTAGTCTTTTATGTACACACAAGCTCAGTGAAGTCCTTTCCAAAAAAATTGGAATGCGTAATTAATTACAAAAACAGTTATGATCTATGGAACAGGGTGCATGCTTGCATTCCTGCCCAAAATCCAGGAAGAGTATTATTAGTCTTATCTAAATAGAGCTCTTCTGTTTTCTCTGTACTCTTTCTGAAATGCAATCTGCCTCACAAAAAAAAGGCAGCAATTATCCCCATTTTTCAATTCTTTTTGATTCAGTTCTCTTGTACTCATGTGCATTCCTATAACACATCTGATGTTGATGGAGGTCTTCAGGTGCAATCACATGGAATTCACTGCTCAGAAACCTGGCAGTGCCTCTGTTGATTTGTTATGCTATAAAGGTACACATTACGCTACCCAGTGTAACCTAATGATAATGAGTTTGCCACATAGGTACGCTTTAATACTGTGATAAACACCTTGATAATGGTGTGACAGAGGTCTAGATCTGCTTTTCAAAACACTTTATTTCATAAATTATCTATTTACTTTCTTGTCTCTATGTGAAAAAAGTCTGTTTATTTCACTGCTGTATTACTGAGGAATTACTGCTTTGATAACAAAAGAACTGAGCGTGGGAACCAGGGCACCATTTCTAAAACCAGAACTGAAGGAGTTATCTGAGAACCACAAACCAGCATTTCTGTTGTTCATCCAGCTACATATAAATGGTACAAAAAGGAGGAACAACCACAATTATTGCAGAGGAAAGACATATCTCGAGAACTGCTAAAATCCATCCTCACCCCTGGAGTTGCTCAAAGCTCATCTGGACCCAGGCAGCCCAAGTACCCTGGTCCAAGCTGGCTCTTCTTCCAGTGGGCAATTGGATAGACAATCTTCACACATCCCTTCTGACCTAAATAATTCTCTGATTCTATATTCTCTCCATGATGAGAAAAATGCATGAATGCCATATAATAACTGAAATTCAAAATTCATTGCCACTGAATATCATTCTGATCAAAAGCAGAAATTATTTTAAAAATAAAAGGCATCTCAATTGTGGGAATACCAATAGCAGTTAAATACCAATGGAATAATTGGTGTTCAGACTCTAGCACTGGAGATCCCTGCAGTTTAAATTACATGAAGCTAAAAGCTGCTACCTCAGACAGCAAAGTCTTGTGAACCTGGGCTTCTCCTGCACACACTTCCTCTGAATTCCTGCTAAAGTTGATGGAAGGGTGGCAGAATTAAGAGGGCTTTTATCCTGACTAGCTGCTTTTATGTACAAAAGTGATGAAAGTGAATGGTGCACGAAGTGGTGCAGGGGTGGTATGCAAGGCAGCAGCAGTACCAGTGTGAGGCAAGACTCTTTGAAGCTAATCGTCTTCAATTAGCCTTTCACCTTTGAATAAAGACAGACTGTTACTGCCAAAAAATGCCTCTTGAATATTCATTTAAATTAACTTCCCTTGGCCTTGTTGTGCCCTGATGGGATTTGCTTTCTCTGAGCACTCACACGGGATGGTTGCTCTGGCAGGGAGGGCTGTTAGAGCTGTGTGCCAGTTGTTTGTGAACGAGAAGCTTTCGATTTATTCACAAAACGTCGATGTCAGAAGCAACACACTGGAGCAGTGTGGGCTTTTTTGAGCAGCCTCAGTAAAACAACTTGATTTTCAGAGAGTTGTTACTGGCCCAAGGGGATTTTAAAGGAGAAAACCGGGAATACTGTTTGGCTACAAAATCAAACAAAATTAAAAAATACATGAAACTACACAGTCAAGGGAGAGAAGACTAAACAACCCAAGCAAGTCTTACTATTTACAAATCATTTGCACATATTTTCCCTACTGGGTTGAACTGTACCTTTCTCATAATCCATCACACATCATGGAAAGCAAGAGGTTGTGTAGTGACCGAAACCTTCAGTCTCACACTTTTCCTAGATCATGTATTCACTTCTTCCCAGTCTTCTTGAACATCCCTGCAGAAGGTCCATGAGTTGGCCCATGTGGGTCAGAAGTGCTGACTGACACACAGAGATATGACTCCAGAACTGAGACATGCAAAGTAACCAGAATAGTATTGGAAGCCCTGTGTTTTAAATGCAGCATTGACATTTCTGCTTCCTTACACCATTCTGCCTATGGTGTCAGGCTGCTTTGTTCCAAATAAACCAGAATCATAAAGCTCCACATATCTTTTCTTAAAAGACAAAGCTCAAAGGGCCTTGTGTGGTGGGGTGAGTCCAGCTGGATGCCAGGTTCTCACGGCAACAGCTCTATCATTCCCTTCCTCAGCTGGACAGGGAAGAGAAAATACAACAAAAGGCTTCTAAGTCAAGATAAGGATGGGGAAAGATCACTCACCAGTTACCATCACAAACAAAACTGACTCAGTTTGGGAATTTTTTTTTAATTTATTACGAATAAAATCAGAGTAGGGTAATGAGAAATTAAAAATAAATCTTAAAACACCTTCTCCCCACCCCTTCCTTCTTCCTGAGATTAACTTTATTCCTGTTTCTTTCTCTCCCTTCCCCATAACTCCCTCCTTTCCTGCACCCCTCACCAGCAGCACAGGAAGACAGGGAATGGGGGCTGTGGTCAGTTCATCACACATCTCTGCAGCTCCTTTCTCCTCAGGGGTAGGACTCCTCACACTGTTCCCCTGTTCCAGTGTGGAGTCTCCCACAGGAGAGAGTCCAGTTCTTCACTAACTGCCCCACCATGGGTCTCTTTCCTTGGGGTGCAATCCTTCAGGATCAGTTCTGACAACACATCTGCTTCAGTATGGACTCTACTCTTCATGGTTCACAGGTCCTGCCGGGAATTTGCTTTGTCACAGGCTTCCCAGACTGGTCACATCCAGTGCTCTGGTGTGGGTTTCTTCCATGGGCTGCAGGTGGATCTCTGCTCCCCCAACCTTCATGGGCTGCAGGGACACAGCTGTTTCACCATGGCCTGCACCATGAGCTGCAGGGGAACTTCTGCCCCAGTGCCTGGAGCAACTCCTGCCTCTCCTCCTGCACTGACCGTGGTATTTGCTGGGCTGTTCCTCTCACATAGGTTTTTGTTCCCTTCTTAACTCTGTTATTCAGAGTTAAGGATAGGTTGAGCCTAGGCCAGCTGGTGTTTTATCTTTTGGACATAGGGGAAGCTTCTGGCAGCAGAAGACAGCCTGAAGCCCTGCCACTACCCAAACCTTGCCACGCAAACACAGCACATCTTGGCTGTGTACAAAGCCCTCCTACCCCATACCTAAGTGGCAATAGTTACACCTGACTGCCCTACAGAACTTCACATGCAGCATGTAATAGACATCTTGACAGCTCCCCAGTCATTGGAAACCCATATAACTATTCAAGGCACATTTTGTTCCTCCACAAATCATCCACACATTTCCTTTCCTCCATAAATGCTGTGATAACAGCTGAAAAGTGAAAGCAAAATAAAGCTGTGTGATACATATGAAATGAAAAATGGTTGCTCTGTGCTGGTACCATTTGTACAGTCCTTTTCTCCCCTCACCCACAAAAAGGGGGTCATCAGTAGAACAAGACAAGAACTGTAAGGGGGGGTGATGCCTTGTAATAGATGCACTGTACAATCCATCTAATACATCTGGTACAGTTCACCCTGATAACAGACTATTTCAGCCATATTTGCATTGAAGTTGCAGGCTTGGAACATACAGATCAGAAGTTCAGAGATTATAAGAAAAAAAGAGATATACACATAACTACACTGCTGCCACTAGGGTCTCCTGCATAGGAAACAACTCCTCTGTTTCCTGAACAAGATGTGAACAGAAACCAACATCAGCTCACGGACAAGCAAGATTCAGGGCAAACAGAAAGCTGCAGCTGGAGAGAGCTCTTAGTTCAAAGCCTGGTCCTGTTAGATTCCGTGTACAGTGAGGGAAAGGCCAGCAGCCTCATGAGTCCATTAGAGCAAAAAATACAAATCACTGAAGTCACTAAAGAGGACCAGCACTCTGTGTCTTTGGAAGAATCAGGAGCATGATTTCTGCTCAGAATAGCCATCAAAAAGTGCTGCACAGATTGGAACGGGGTGCCACCACCCCCTTAGGGTGAAACAGCTCCTGGACATGAGGGGCAGCCCCAAATCTTTTCTGTTCTGGAAAGCCCTGCAAGCTTGCTGCCTTCCTGGTGGTCATGAAAGCTGGTGAGAGAGGGTCTCTTTTTGCACATTAGTGCACTTGCCTATGATGTATTGACACCTGGAACTTTGTAGAGCAGCAAGGGAACAGTAATTGCCAGATGATTCAAGGGAAGATAAATGCTTTGGTGTTAGAGCCCTTGTGTGACTCTTCATCATTTATCACCAGCCTTTCAAGGCTCTGGAAGCACAGGGAGAGGATGTGGTTTAGGCATGAAGGGGTTGATGTGGAGGTGAACAGAACTGAAATTCTGTGTACACATAGACATGTACACACAGATGTGCACACACAGGCCTGCAAATTTATTTTCGCATGAATTTTGTTTTATACCAAACATCTGTGGAGAAGGATCAGGCTGAATCTCTGTTTAAAGCAACAACAAGGGACTGTAAGCTCACTTGCCTTATCTGCCTTATATTTATATAAAAGTCCTTGTCCCATTCCCTATCTGTAGGAGTGGATAATCTTCCTCTGTCCCTCTGAAGATTCATCTTGATTGTAATGGCACCGGTCCTGAGAATGCTCCTTTTTTTTTGAGCCAATTTCAAATCCCTCAGGGGTTAAAATTCATTCATATCAAATAGGAAAGAAATCTGTTCTTTGTGCAAGTTGTTCAGACTAGATAACATCAGATCTGGCTATCAGACCTCTAACACATGACTGAGAATAATAATAATGAGCAAACATATTGCACATCATCTTTGGTCCAACCAAAACAATCCCCAGGCTCTTTCTCTATGCCCTGTGGCCCCAGCCAGAGCTGAGTTGGTTAGATCAGGGTGAAGACGATCATGGCCCCTGTGGTGGAGCACAGCAGGGCTGGGCTCATCAGCATGCCGACAGAGGCCCATCCCAAAATGGAAAGCACCACAGAAGGCTCATTTTAATGCTCTACAGATGAATAAGACCGCAAACCAAAAAATATATCATTATCTGGGCACATCTTGTAATTCTTGTTCAAACATTTTGAGTAATTTGCTTCTACTTTCAACATCTCTGTCCCCCATGTGGCAGTTTTTGACAAAGGGGAAACAGTAAATGATCTATTCTTGGAACATTTTCCATTGCTTGTTCAGACCAGACTCTAATTCAAAGGATAAAAAACCCCACACAATCAGGGATATGAATAGGACTGTCTGACGGAAATCAGTCCCTCGTTTAGTAACAGACTGGTTACGGTTTTTTACCTCTCACCCCTAGAGCTTTGGGGACGGGGAAGGAACCTTCCAGGGAAGCAAGATAAGTCAAAGATCAGTCTCATTAAATACAGCTTGAGCACACGTCTGTCACCGACCACTTAGAAATGATGAAGAAAAAGCAAGGAAAGGCACAAAAACCCCTTCGTCTTTTTCCTACCCTGCATGCTTGTCTGGTAATAGAATGTATCTGATGGAGCAACATCTCAAAACTGCCACGAAAGATCATTTGGGATTTTTTTATTATGATCTAAACCTTGCTCTGAAGTTTCAGAAATTTTTGTTACTATCAAGAGCAGCTCTGCACTGCCATTAATAGATATGCTGAAAAAGGAGGGGCCATGATCTTGCTTGCAGACCTGTCTTTGCTCTCCTGTGAGCAGCTGTGGGGCTGAGCTGTTCCCCTGCCAGCTAAACAGAAAGACTTCTGCATTTCCCAGGGACAGAATTTCCCATTCAATGGATGCAGATGTGGGCAATGTTTGAGATACAGAATTTGGTATATGTTTTTAAAATGTCAAAGGTGGAGAGAGAGGGGATCTACTTTCAGAGTAAATTAGTGATTTTGGTGTTCATGGGAATCACAGAATCATGGGAATGATTTGGGTTCGTAGAGATCTTTAAAAGTCACCTAGTTCAACTTCTGTGCAAAGAGCAGGGACATCAACTAAAATCAGGCAGCTCAGAGCCCCATCCAACCTGGCCTTGAATGTTTCCAGGGAGAGGTCATTCACCACCTCTGTGACCAACTTGTTCTAGTGTTTCATGATCCTAATTGTAAAAAACTTCACTCTTATATCTAATCTAAATTGATTCTCTTTCCAATTAAAACCATTGCTCCTTGCCCTACCACAACAAGCCCTGCAAATAATGTTTGTCCTCCTCTTTCTTTTAGTCCTTATTAGATATAGGAAAGCTTGGATAAGGTCTAACTGGAACCCTCACCTCTCCAGGCTGAACAATCCAGCTCTCTCAACCTGTCCTTACAGCAAAGTTGTTCCAGTCCTCTGATCATCTTCACAGTCTTCCTCTGGATTCAATCCAACAGGTCCAAATTGTTCCTGTACTAAGGACACTAGAGCTGGATGCAGCACTCCAGGTAGGGGTCTCACCAGAGTGGAAAACAAAGGATGACTTTTTTATCCCCTCGAAACAAAATCAAACCCAAAGCACTAATATTCATGTATAAACACTAAAACATTCGTTGTCTACAAGTAACTAGCTAACTAATTCCAATCATAAACACATCCCATCAACATCATCCTTTTTTCTTTGATGAATTCAATTGCATTTTTTTATGTATCCAATAAATGTTAATAAAACCATGCCAAGGGGATTGAGAGTGGCTTGTGTCATGTATTGACACTTCCTTATTCGCAGAAGATGCTGAGAGATTATTGAAGCACTTTATCATTGTTTTGGGCTGCCACAGGGTGGTTTCAGTCATGCTGTGACTTACAGGTATCCCCTTGTTCCACAGCTCAGCTGGGAACTCTCCAGTGGAGCAGTGAGTGTGGCACAGAGGGCTTCACCCCCCACCTTCCCTCTGTTCCCCATGGCGAGTGTCAGCTGCTATTCTGTGCTCTGCTTTTGTTGCACCCAAGCTCCATGCACACTAAGGGGCCATCTCAGCATGTTAGCAGGGAACGGACAATGGTCAGTTACTGATGCTCCCATGATTTTCTAGGAAACGTCTCTGAGTGCAAGCAAAGGTTTAATAGAATTGTTGAGCTGATTTACAAATAAGGCTGCTGCAGATGATGGTGCTGATACAATCTTTTTTGGCTTGGTTTACTTCCAGCATGGATATTGGAGCCCATTTATTTGACAAAGGGAAAGAAAATTACTTGGGCTATTGCTGGATTTGTTTGAGGCTGATACACCAAGTCAGCCCAAGGCAAAATCCCCATGTGGTGTTGCAGATAAATGATGGATGGATTGGTCTTCTCTGGGCAGAGTGCCATGGCATGTCCTAGGGAGCCCCACTACTCTGTTTTAAAGAGTGTAGTAGCAAATAAAACGTGGATAAACTAACCTGTTGAGTATATACGAGGAGCCCATTTACTCCGTATTCCCTAAACTGGAGGCAGATAATCTCCTTTAACATTGTTTACACTCAGCTGCACACTGGTTTATTGGGAGGAAAGCAGCTTTCCCTGCCACTCAGAATGCAATTATTGCAAGATTGTCTCTGTGCCTCCAATGGCTCCCAGTCAGTAATTGAGCCACAGGTGCTGCCAGAAAGGAAAGTTGCCAGGAGCTTCTCAGGACTATGCTGGCCCTTCGCACCTCACACTGTGACAGGCTGGTGAGACATGTCCTGCTCTCCTGCTTCTGGGGAGTCTGGTGGTGGAGAGATGCAAAATCAATCTCTCTAGCATCAGTTCTTTCATTTTGTTTTACTGTCTTCTGTAGGTGTGACTAATTCCCTCCTTCACTGCTGCTGTTGTGTTTATACTCTCCCATCTCTCCCATCAAGTCTCTCTCCTCACCCTGAGCAACCATTCTGCAGTGCAAAATTCAGGTTTTGCATGTCTAGCATTTTCTTCTCATGTTTCTCTTGCTGCCTGGGTAATTTTCTCTTTCCCTTTCTTAGCACTTTTCAACTAATCTTTCACACAGTTTTGTAAAGAGACAGAAACAGAAGAGCAGGATCATGGAGCACCCTTGTCTTCAAGAGCCCCACGCTGTCCATCACCCTCATCCTTGGATAGCTCTGATAGTCTCCATATCCCTGTGTAACACAACAGCATGGGCTCTGTGGATGTACAGAGGACTGGCCAGTGTCTGTGTGTAGAACCCCTTGCATTGGAATGAAGAACATGTATTATTAACCCTTTTGCATTGTAGGGCTACACCAGACAAAGACAATCCGACTTTTGTTAGAGGCACCTGTGCTAGTTATTCTGATTGCTTAGCTTTCAAATTCTAATTACCAGAGGAATTGTGTGAGCTCTGGAGTTTGGTGTGGGGTTTTTTATTTCTAATTTTTTTTCCTTTGGAATCAGGCCAACACAATTAAAGTGACTTCAAATACGTATTTCAAGTTCCATTACAGATTTCAAGTCTGGTTTAAGATAAGTCGTGATGATTGTGGAAAAGGACTGAAGATAGGCAGACTTACAAAAAACAGAGATGAATACACTATCAGGAAACCATGACAGGTGAATAAATTGTGGAGTAATACAAATAATCAACATACGGGTGGATGGTAATCATAGCTGTCAGTGCTGACAGCAATTTCATACCAAAGAAGCACTGTTCAGTGGAGAGATAGGATCAGCCACAAACTAATAAAAGAACAGTATGAATGGATTGTACACTGAGTCAGGGGAAGCAGCTGATAGGCTCAATGTCTGCTTAGACTTCTCAGCAATAAAGCTCAACAATGTCTCAAGGGTGGCAGTGATGGTAAGAGATCCCCATGTGCTTCTTTAAATGGGCTTTCTGACACAGGCCACAGAGCATAGAGGCAATGAAATGATAGATAATATTCAGCTTTGCTTTCTCTGCTCCTGGCACTGAATGAGATTTGCTGTCCTGAACCCAGAAAACCAGAGGGCAGCTCTTGGCTTTGGGATGGGATGAAGACTCTTTCAAATGCTTTTTTACATTCCTCAAGGCAATAAGGGGACAAAACGTTTCTGTATTGAAGGGTTCCTGTTTGATAGCCACGCTGGCATTTGGACATGCTAGTTATTTGTCCACAAGCCATTAAATGTGCTGTTTCCCTGCACAATCAACAGGTTTACGCTTCTGACCCACTCAGCTTTGTGATTTATATTGGATAGTGGACTTCGGCTTTATAGCATTAAGAACCAGCAAATTAATAGAAAATTATGCCATTTCTTGAACAAATTAGAAGACTATCACCAGCGTCTGAACGAGAGAAAAATGCCTAGAATCATCTTTATCTAATCTAATTTAAAATCTGTGTGCAGTTGTTAAAGAATAATCTGTGCACCTCTAGCTGTAAGCATTCAAAAGGGCGAAGGCACGGCAAGCATTTTATATGCAAGCCTACACAAATAACACCAATTAACCTGCCCTGATCAGTTCTCTAGAGAAAAAGATGGTATTGACGAGTTATCATGATGGTAACAACTGCCAAGAGAGAATTTTTCCCTGAAAAAAACAGACATAACTAAAGATTGCCGTAAGAAGAAAAGGACAATGAAGTGTCAGGGATAAGAACCAGCCAAGTAGCAACAGTATTTAAAAGTTTTGATTGCAATTTTCAGTAGGAAGCCAAGAAAATGAGATTAATTTGCTAAGGATGCTCTCACTACCGTGAACTCAAGGCCTCTGGTCTGCCAGTTTCCAGACACTGGGACTTCCTTCCTGCAGGCATGAACAAAAGGCGGCGGCTGGTCATTAGCTGGTCTGAAGACGAGAGAGGGATCCGGCTTTAGTTCTTACTGGATTATTATCTCCTCTTAATTAAAATGCCCTATAACATTATTTCTCCTTTAGAAGAAAGAACCTTTGAAAGCCGTTAAACCTCAAGGCTAGGTAGGAGAACTTTCATCCTCAAAAATTTGAGAAAAGGGAAGGGTTGTTTCTCCAAATTAGAGAAGCAAATCCAGGAGTATATTTGCTGACTGGTTCCAGAAAGGAAATCTTTATCCTCGAGACGAGGCCAATTAGTGAGGCTCATGACTGCATGTTCCACAAAGAGTATTTTGTGGGAGGAGAAAAAAAGAAAAGCCAGTGTTAGATTTTGAAAAGGTGATGAATTTCTTGTCTATCTTTCCATACAGTAGGCACAAATGGCTGCAGAGCAAAGTCTTCAAGATGTCGCATTGGCCTGAGCCCATTGCTTTTTGGACTAACATGCAGCTTCCCAGGTGTTCTTCTCTATCTGACATATCCCCTGCACAGGGCCCACCAAAGCTTGCTCAACCCTAAGTCACAGTCTTGAGAGTGACTTGTTTTCAGTGACTTGAGTGCTGGAACTGACTCATATTCCCTATTTTGTTTATATACTCATCATATTTGCTTCCCACTTATGCATTGCTCCAGCTTATGTCACAAAATTAGAAAATGAGACAGACTTGTTAGAGACCAAATATGATCTCTGGTTTGACTCAGCAGTGTTTATGTGGAGCTACCCAGACATAATGTGGTTTGGCACACTGATGATGACAGAAAGGACAGGTTATAATAATTTTCCAGTCTGCACCTCTCCTCCTGAAAAAAGCCCGACCCATTGAAATTAATTGTCATTCCCATTAATGACATCTTCATTAATAATAGAAACAGATACTTATGAACATGTCTTTTAGATCTGAGTTCAAATTTTAAGACTCCCTGCAAAAGATTGCTGTTTTCTCTCATCTGTAGGAGTGATGCTCGTGACAGGTACTGCCTCTCCCTCCACAAATGCTCTTGCTCATTGCTTCACATATGGGAAAAGATCATCCCAATTTCACACTTCAGATGTCTGCAAAAGGCTGAATCATCTTTATCTCTAGCTCTGACTGTGGCTGGTTGTTTTAAGCTCTTGTGCAGGTGTTGATGGATGAAACCACCAGGAGTGGGGTTTCCCACTGCGTGTGGCAGGTGCCATGCCTGGGCAGAGGCTGGCTGGCTGCAACCATTGCCAGGTGTGGCTGTGTCTACAGGGGGTGGCAGGTGAGTCTACAGGGACAGCAGCTGCAAAGAGTTCCTCCCTAGCATTTGTGTGGGGACCAAAACGGGATCTGGCAGCCAACAGAGCAGATTTGTATAGCCAACAGAAACTGGCAATGAAGGCAGTGGCTCCAGGAAAACAAACACAAATATAAGACACACAGCAACAACCTGATTCTATGGCAAGGATAGGAGATAACTATCAAACTATCCCTTTCTTGGCCCTGGAAACATGATATTCTGTGAGGGCAGCAAATTGCCAGCACAGGACGCAATGATCAGCTTAGGGCATGGTTCTGGTCAGGACCTTTTGCCAAGATGGCAAGTAGCAAGGACACTGTTTGAACCTCCTGCCTGCCAATTATGCAATTAACAACATGTGGTGTGGCAAATTTTTGGCTAAGGTGATACTGAAACCCAAATCTACTGGGTCTGTATCCTCTGCTTTATTCAAATATTTGACCACATTCTCTCTATTCCTTTCCCTAACAGAAGCATTGGTTTCAGACTGGCACTGCCTGATTAACAGAGTGGAAGCACCCACAAGAAGGGTCCTGATGTTCCTTCTCCTGCAGCAGGGCAGGATTCCCAGGACTGAATACCCTGCAGGGGCTGCAGCAGAAGTGTTGGGGCTGGATGGTGGAGCCACGTTCTTGGCCTGAGAAAGTCTCTGCATGTTTAGTACATGGTGCAAAAGAGCCTCAGAATGGCTGAGCCAGGTGGCCTGGATCGTATCTCTGTGGAAACAAAAACAGATCATCTCCTTCCCTCTAAACACTCTGCCAAGGCAGAGACCATGCCGGACTACTCACCAGCAGTCTAGGAGATGTAGCCAAATTCAAGACAAACATTGACATCAGCTTTTGAATCCTAACCAGCCTGTGCAAAGATACCCTTACTTACACTTTGTTTTCTTTCCAAGCCCATTTTCTCCAGAGGCCTGGGAACAAGCTGCTTTCTCACACTGCGTGAGAGTGGAGTTAGGATGATCTAGAGTCCGGGAAAAAGGGAACAACACGTCTTAATGGGGTCACACAGTCTTGTCTAACCTTTTATTTTTCTATGGGCCTTCTGTTTTGTTGTCTCTAGCAGGGTTTCTGGATGACCCCAAAAGCATAAGCCAGAGCAGTACAGCAATTTGTGGAAAACACGTCACCCCAGTACAGCTCACAATGTGTTGTTCTTTTGTAGGGCAGCATGGATCTCAAAACAAACTGGACCCACATTTCTACAGCATTCAGCTCCTCTTTCACTTTCTCTCCACCTTGGTATTGCTCTTTTCTGTCTTGTGAAAAAACAGCCATCCCTTTGGCTTCCAGCTGGGATGTTGCAAACACAGGATTAGGACCATGGCCACTGTGTTGTGTAAATTCCCTTGGGGTTAAAAAAGAGCAATGAGATGACATGCAATGAGAGTAATGACTTTGTACCATCAAATGTTTCTTGGGAAGGGAACCATGCCATCAGATTTGCAGGGTTTTAAGCTTTTAAAAAGATAGCTTGGAAGCACTCATTGGCCTTGAGGGCCTGTACCTATCAAGATGTTCTGTACCACAGGGAGCTTATTGCTATGAGCAACACCAGACAGCTCAGGGCATTATTCACGTAACCACCTTGGTGGATACAGCAAGGACAGTCATCACCCGGCCTTGCACCATGGCCTGGACTCGGGTGAAAATGTTCAATAGCCTGTAACTAAATACGTTGAAAATTGGCATTATTCTGTCACCTTAAGAAAACTCACAAAATGTTCCTGACAGATAATCAATCGTCTTGTGCTGGAGAACTACTGCACCCCTCTATGATGATTCTCATGACATGGAGCATCTGCTGTGCTGCTTCAAGACCACCTGTCATGGTCAGAATAATCCACACCTCTTAAAACAAAAATGTGTCCTTCAGTGCAGGTTGGGAGGAAATTAAGAGGAGCCTTGCCTGAACACTTCTTTCCCCTCCCTCTATTTTTGTGGGGAAAACATTGGTATAAAGGGTTGGATGGATAGAAGCAAGAGGTATTGATGCTCTAGATGTACTTCTTTTGGTGTTTCTAGAACACTGTGCACGTGCCTGTGATGTTAGTGTTATTTTGGGGGCATGGACCCTGTTTGGCAGCATGGTGGGCAATTGCTGTAAAGTGCTGCATACCATGGGCTTGTTAAGGAGCTAGTGCAGCTGAGTTTCCCCAGTCCTTTCTGGGGTGTTGGATCTGTAACTATGACAGCTGGGAACAAACTCTGATTTTCATCTGATCCTTTGCTTCCATGTTCTTAGAATGTTTAGGCCACAGATAGACATTAAGTTTTGGTTTGGTTCACTGTTTCACAAAGTGCTTAAACTGGTGATAATCAGAAGGAGCAAGCAATCTTCTCTGGTGTGATATAATGGTCTACTGCTGATAAGGGCCTCCTCTTTTGGGGTTCTCTACATGTTTCCTACCAATAAAAAAAAAAATCTGTCACACACAAGGAAGTTGGTACTGTGCAATGAAGGTCCCAATCTGTCACATGGTATTTTGAGACTTGTGATGCACTAAGAGGTTTCTTCTGCACCCAGCTGGATGGGTGGCCTGGGGTGATCATAGAGGTCCCTCCTTCAGGGGTCATAACCTTGACTTGCATTCTCCGTGCTTGAAGCCAGTCCTTGAGCCAGAGATTATGATACTAAAGAAATGAATGACAAAACCTTTCTGCCCTTGGGATCAATAATAACAAGAGAGGCGGATGTGCCACAGCCTTTTCAAGGCAAGTATTATTCATACACCCCCTCAGACATGACTGGTGTATATAAATCATAGCAGAGACTATCTCAATGTGTCCCACTCCATTCTTGTAAGAAAAGGTGCACCTGGATTTTATTTATTTTTCAATTCTATTTAAAGAAGGAAAATAATCTTCAATATCATGGAATGGCTTTTTAATCCCTCACAGACAGTACAGAAGGCTCTGAGGTGAGTGGCAGATGAAAAACACTATTCTTCCTTTCATAAATCAAAAATCAGAGAAATTTTCTTGAATTCAGTCCTGTTATTGTGGTTTTCCCTGTTTCAAATATGAGCATTAATCCTCCTCATTTTACACAGCTATGTAATTGCATTCCCCAGTCCAAGAGGACAAGTTTGCTTGTTTCTGTAATTCCTATGATTTGCCATTCTACTTTCACCTTGGAGACTGCACAGACAAATAGGAAGAGCTCTGAATGACTCCTAGTCCAGGAGAACCTCGTGGGACACAACCAGCTTAGAGGCAGGCTGGGGGAAGGAGAGAGCAGCACAGCATCTCAGCTACTGGAGGACTGTGGATGCCTCCTTTAGACTTGTAATCCATTACTTTTACACTGATTTGTGTAACTACTCTCCAAGGAGAATAAAGTGGAGAACAGAAGTGTTAGGGTCTGACAGAAGTTGGATGTATCTTATTAATTCAAGTAATATTTAAGTTCAAGTCCAAATGCGTTTGATCCTTCATCTCATTTGGCTGCTTTCATTTCCTCTTTCCTGCATGTTTTCAAGTCATTGATTGTCTCATTCTGCAGCTAAAGCTGCTTAGTTGGGAGGCAGGGGGTGGCGGGAGACTGCTCTGCCTGAAATGCTCTTATTTTATTGCTGCTTGAGTCTGAATTCCTTCCTGGTCTTACAGTCAGTAAATGTTAAACATTGCTTGCTCTCAGTATTTACCTATTTTTAACCCTGACTCATTTTGTTTATTTCCATGATGTGTGCCTCTCTGTGCTTTACTTCTTAATATCCTCATTCATTTTTTTAAACCACAGAATATCCTCACTTATTTTCATTTGTAAGCACTTCTGTTATTCCTATTTTTAGTTCACTTTTTAACTCTTTTTCGTTTTTCCTTGTCCAGTTCCTGGAGGTTTTTTTTTTCTGAGATGTGTGAGGTTGTATAACCCCGGAGCCCACATCTCTCTGTATCCTCAGCTTGGAGCTGCTACCTACCTGCCAGAAACATTCATCTTGCTTATACTTTCCCCTGCAGAAAAACCAGGGTCCACTGTTTCATCCAAAAAAATCCTTAAGCATCTCATACCCCATTGTATAGCAAAGACAGAGCTGAAAGCGTCAGGAGACAAATTATCTCCACAGCTCAGCTTACTGCTTAGAAAAAGAAAATCAAAAGGAAGATTTTAAAAGCCGATCCTATGGGAAGCCAGCATGGTTAGCAACGGAAAGCAAGCCCTTCCCTCCCCACTGCTAGTAATGAATCTTCTTTCCCTCTCAGCTGGTCCCAGTCCCCCCCTTGGAAAGCTAATTATCAGTGTAGGGCACACAGGAGCTGGCCATACAGCGTTAACTCTCAGACCCTAATGAGGCAGAGCGGCAGATGCTGGGGTTATTCAGAGGTGATGGGTGACCCTCCAGCCCACGAGGGGAAGCTCTCCTGGGGGTGGGGTCACTACATGCAGGGAGCCTGCTTGGCCATATCCTCAAGCCAACCAACAAAGCAGCAGGCAGAAGGGTTAATGCTGCTCAATAAATGAACCAGCATCAAACAAGAGAGGCTTGAATCTTTCTTCCCCTGTAATATAATTTGTTGGCTGCTGGGAGCCTCCCCTCATTTAACTGGGGCTTTTCTCTCGGGGAAATCAGGGTGGGTGCTGCTTGCACAGCTGCAACATTGATTTCCAGTTTGGAGTAGAAAAGGAGTTATTTTCTCCTCCTTTGTGTCATCCCAGAATGAAAAGGAGACAAATAAATAAAAATCCCCTCTGTGCAGAATATGACACTGAGAGACCGTTGTGCATGGCACAGCCCCCTCCTCCACCCACCCCTCACCCTCTGGATACAATGCTCCCTCATTAACTGGACTTTTCATTCAGAGGCTGTTGCCCAACTTAATTTGGAATAATTTATTGGCTCGGATTCATATCAACTTAATAAGGCCTTAGTTGAGTGCAGAAAATCCATTTTTCACCCGCAGTAATTGCCAGTGATGTTAGAAGGTGACCCCCTCCAGCAGACACTTATGGGGCTGCAATGCCACTGGGTAAGGCTTTCATGGGCATAACTGGAAGCTGGATGGGATAACAGAGAGATATCCCAAAGGCTTAATTCCAAACAACACAATGTTTGTCCTCCCATCCCCACATCCTGCTGACCTCTGTTGCCCACTTCTCTAGTGGGTTTCTCCTCCAGCTCCTGCTTCTCAGCTCTGTATTCACCCCCCCAGCTTTGCCCAGTCTTGCACCTTGTCAGACCTTTCTCCCAACCCATCCTGCCTCTCCACACTCAGTCCTCCTTTCCCACTTCACTGCCTGCACAACCCTTTCTCATCCTGTATCCAGCCCTCCCAAATGACCAGTTTCATGTATTTCAGTGTTGAGGGAGACACACCCTTGCTACCCGGTGAGGAGCGGGCATCAAGCTCTGCCATGAAAAAGAAATGCCCACCATTCACTGCAATCCCATGCCTGCTGCTCTCACTGCTGCCCCCAGGAATTTGGAGAAGGGGGTAGAACTCTGCTACAAAGTAGTTTTGGACACTATAACTCCCTCTCTTACCCACTTGCAAATAATTTGTGCCAAGCCAAAGAAGCACACCTGGAGAAGAGGGGGAGAAGGGCCCATCCCTGTGGGCACAGCAGCAGGAATGCTCGGCAGTGAGGTGGTACCTTCACCCCACCATTCCACCTGAAGTGTCACCAGCAGCAAGGAGCAAAGTCTCCTGAGGGATTATCCCTTCCCACGGCTGCCTGCAGCCACCACCTGCTCCAGCAATTCAGTCTGCAGCAGCGACTCCCTTTCATGTCCCAATCTGTCAGGCTGGGGAGGAGTTGAAGGGAGAGGCTGGCCTTCCCATATGCCAGGGGCTTTTCAGTGTCTAACCCCAGAGCTGCTCAGCTGCTGTGCCTTAGCAGTGCTGACTGATAACGCTTCCATTACAGCCGGGCGTCTGGACAATTGTTCACATATGCCACTGACTGCACCACAAACTGGTTTTCCTCAAGGTACATCTGTCATGAAAAGGTTTTGGATGGACACGTAGCAGGCTCACCTCTCTACTCTGCAGGTCTGCCTGTTGCTTCTTCCCAGTGTTCCCAGAAACGACAAATGCTCTGCTCCCACTGCCAATTAAAATGCAGTGGGGAGTGGGAGGTCGAGGGAGAACAGAGAGACTTTCTTTCATAACTGCCTTGAAGCCCTCCGACCCTTTATTTGAAAAATTAGCATCATAATACCTGGCAGTATCGCTGTGCTGTTAATTCTTCTCTCATTGTCCTCCTGAAAGATGCAAATGGCATTACCCATTACTAATTCTCAGCGTCGGAGTTCTCTTTAGAAGAAGCTAGGTGATAAGAAAGTAATTCTAAAATCAGCCTAATGGGCTTTTGCGGAACCTGAGCGCAGCTGGTGAGCCTGCCGATGTGCTCACTACATTCCGAGCACAGCGGTGGGTGAATGAGTGGGCTTGCTACCAGAGCATCTCTTTTCCTGCTAGAGCAATAGGCTTTAACTGCTGCTCAGAGAGAAGGGGTAAAGTCCTCTCCTATGTCCCAAAAATGAGTAGCATTAAAGAAAGGCAGTGCAGGAACAACATCTCCCCTGGTTTTCATAGTCTTTTGTGCAGATGGAGAAGAGATTTTTTCAAAAGCCCAAAGCAAACATTGACCTAAGGCTACTCTCTGAAGATAATGGCCACCGTGGAGAGCATTTGCAAATCCTGCTCCCAGGCAGAGAAAAAGAGTTTCATTTGAATAAAGGGAGGGAGTGACTGAAGTCAGAAAATTATAAAGCCGTGAGCTGAACTATTTCTGGAAAAAATCCTAAAACAAATAATTGAAGGAATTTTTTGAAGCACCTAGATAATAAGGCTGAGAAACTTTTAAGTTAATAGGAATATGTCAAGAATAGGTTGTGTCAATACAATCCAATTTCTTTCCTGACAGGTTAATAGGGTTTGTGGATGAGGCAGGAGCCGTCAACGTCATGTGTCTTCAGTAAGGTTTATGACTTTGGGCTTATATGACACACTCGTAGACAATTTAGGGTAGCATGGCCCAAAGGCAGCTTCTATAGACTAAGGGTAGCTTAAAACTGCTCACATTTAATTGTCAAGTTGGAATGATTCATCAGCTGAGATTTTGCAGTGATCATTCCTGTAGCAGATGTTATTCAATGTTTTCATTAATGGCTCAGATGATGGAATGAGAACAAGCTTATTAAATTTGCAGGTGGCATTAATCTGGGAGGGACTGCAGGCACATTTGATAAGATTAGAAGTCAAAATGCTCTTGATAAGTTTATGAAATAGTTTGAAAATAATAGGAGACACTTTAATAAAGACAAGAACAAATTAGTATCTTTAGGAAGGAATAATCAGATTCCTAAATATAAGAAAGAGATGCTGGGATGGGTAGTGGGTTTGCTGGAGGAAAAGGGCTCATAAAGTGCCACATGTGCAGAATTTTGACAATAGTTATATTTTGGTGGAAAAATGAATACGTATGAATACACTTTCTAAGACAAAGAAAGTGAATCTACTTTGCTGGAGCTAGGCATCGATGCTCAGAAGTGGCTCATGAGTCACATGGGTGTCCCTGTCACCACAGAACTGGTCTGCAGAGGAGTGAGGGGGAAATGTCAGGGGAAGTCATTCTCCCAGTCAGAGCACTTTAACCAATGGCTAAATGCCTGAAAACATCCCAAAAGTAAACCTCCCCGGCAGCCTAAACTGTGTAAAATTAAGGCTGCCCTCCTCAATCCTTCTCACTTCCACACGGTGGTGCAGCCCCTGGGGTGGAATCACTTGGGTGATGGGGTAGCCCAAGCGGCTGAAGCACCAGCCCTGCAAAAATAAATGTTTCCTTTGCACTCTTTTGCCGGCAACTGAACTGCCTGGAAACTGAGCCATCATTTTTTAAACTTCATGGGGGTAGGATTCTGCCCAGCTGGGTTCTCTTAACCCTCTGTACCCAGTGACCCACCTGGCTGTGGCAGCAGTCCCATTGGCCACAAGGTAACCAATTCTCAACAAATACTTGCAAACCACATAGATGTTGGCATTCCACTAGGCGAAATGGCACGTTTCTTCAACCAAGCCAAACTTCACAATTCTCCTACACTTGAGCAGGGATCTTTGCCAGCTGCTGATTGCAGTGTAAGTCCAATTAGAGGCTTGCCTGCTTTCCTTGGGGAGCCTGTGACCGGTGATATAATGACAAAATCCCCCTTGTTTGTTTACCTTCTCTGCTCAGTTCCATTTGCTAATAAACTTCCCACACACATATTTAGTCCCATATAATCTTATGCCTCACTACAAGTAGAATGAAATTGGTTTTCTCTCTTGTATTATTTGAAAAACCTGATGCAACCTACGTTTTTTCTAAAAGTCAAGGACCCATTGGAATTCAAGCTGTTTTATATTTTTCTTCCTGTCTCCCACTCTCTGTTTCCTCAGAAAAAAACAATCTTGTTTTTCCCCAAAGCAAATACCCTGGACTATACCCAACCCCAGCTACACCACCCGGGTTTTGCCACAAGCCCTGGTTTCTCCAGGAGACAGTTTCAGGTGCAGCAGAGAAAATCCAGCTGTTCCCCACCCTGAGAAGAAAGTCCCTCCTTGCTCCCCTGCTATATCTCCGTTCCCCTCCTTTCTTCTCCGGCTCCAGAGATATGCTCTGGCCACCTCCTGGCTTGGTTTGACTCCAAGATGAGCCCAGCTCCTGGTGTGCTGGAGCCATCCAGTCCATACAATAGCACCTTGTCCTCAGGTCAGTTTGAGCAAAAGGCTCTTTGGTGGTTTATCCCAGGGGACAGCTCTACAGCCTGTTCTACTGGGTGGCAGCAGTGGGGGTCTGTCATGCTGGGGTACCACACCACCAAAAACAACACCATGGAAAAACAACACGTGTGAGCTTAATCTCATTAAACTCCTCCCAGATTCCTTTTATAGGATTAAAGTAGGTAGGCTTTAGCTAATCATTGTCACTCTCCTGGCTGTCCCCTTGGGGAACCCAGCAGTCACTTGCACCAGGAGGCTTAGATCAGCCCTAATGAGCTCACGTCTGCAAAATAGGAGCCCACCGTTTATGCTGGGTACATTGTGCAGAAGAATGTGAGACTTAGCTAATGCTCACAAATGCTCACAAAGCCAGTTCAAACACTCATTTTTTTACCTTAAGATACACATTTCCTTAGATAGCTTAAAATGCCATGGTGACTGCTGTTTGTTAAAATACAGACAAAGGCTCTCTTGAGAGCCTAGAGGCTTTTTGGCCAATTAAGCAAAGATCTTTTGTAACCAGAGGGGTTATTTCACTGGTACAAGTCCACCTAAAGGCCTGTGTACAGGTATTATTAAAACCTGCTAAAAGACGAGGAGAAAACATAACCGCAAAATTGAATGTAGGGCTTTGGGAGAGGCACATGTCCTTCTGTGCCCTCTCTATGCACTTGTACACTCCTTCTTAAATCATCCTTCAGTGAGAGCAGGAATGTCTCTCAGGAGTTGCCCTGAGCAGCAGCCTCAATGTTAGTGCTGTTGCCAGGCTCCTGTCTCCAAAACTCTGCTCACTCAAGTGGATGAAGAGTTGGTACAATTATCCCAAAGCCTGTCCTGTTTAGATCTGGGGATGTCTCGGGCTGAGATCTCCACATAGGGGATTTTGCTGTGGGTACTTTTTTATTTTAAGACTACCTCACTGCCCTGCATACCCTGCAAAAGCCTTTCTGTGGGGAGGGGGAGGCTCTGCAGGCGGCGATGGAGGTGTGTGGCTGCGGGTCAGACCACACAGCATCAATAATGCTGGAAGAGGGCTCGTGCCCACAGCCCTGGGCACTGCTCATTGCAGCGCTGCTGCCACCACAGTGCAGACCTGGCTGGATGGCTGTTGACATGCTGTTACCCTAAAAGGGCAAAGGAAATCTCTGTTGATAAGTGAGAGCTACAAAGATGTGGAGTTTGGCCAAGTGAAGGTGTTTGGGCTGTTTGCAAGAGCTGTTTCTGCTGAATAAGGAAGTGCAAGGCTTCTTCGCTGTAATAAAGCACGCTGAGGAAATGATATGTATAATCAAAAAAAACTCTGCATGAATGCACAAAGTAGGTAAAGAAGCTCTCAGAAAATTACCTTGGACAGTACAAGGGTTAAAAAGATAAGGGGGAACCTTGCACAGGGTTTAGGTTCCTCGACACCAAGCTAATGTGCTTCCAGTGCTGAAGTCACCAGAGCAAATAACTTTGGGCTTCAAGAACAGAGTGTGAATATTGTGGACGTTTTTATTTCCTCAGAAAGTATTTTCTTAATAAAATGAGTGATATTTGTCAGATGTGACCCTAGAAAATCTGCTAAGCATTAATTGGCTCCTACTTACCTAAAACGTTATTTGGGAGTGCACACCTTGGTAGATCCATGACCAAAAAAGCTGGAATTTACACATGTAATAAACTGAAGTTGAACTGAAATGATGAACATTTTTTTTCCCCCGTATATCCTTTCCACAAAGGTAAAGGTCTAGATTGCTAACTGCATTTGAAGTAGCTCCCAGTATTTCCTATAAAGTAGGTTCTCACCTCTCCGATAGTGCTGGGGTTTTTTAAATTTCATGCCATTTGTCTCCTTGGCTACCTGGCCCTATTCACCTCCCAGTACTCAGGGAAACAGTATTTACACTTCTTTGGAAAAATATCATTGTCATTTTATTAGGAAGCGTGGGCTGAGGCCAGTTTGCACCTCATTCTCAAGGTGAACGTCAGAGAAGAGTTGGAGGCACCTCTGATGGCAAGGATAGACTGGAGCAATGTGTGCAGCTGGGGCCTTGCCCTGCCTGGACCCCTGCAGGTTTGGCCACCCCATGACTATGTCCAAGCTCTGCCTGGCCTAGGGGCTGACCCAAATCTGAAAAGAAAAGCTGTTTGCTGTGGGCCTGCTGCCAGCTGGTACAGGATTTAACTTCTCTGGCACTTTTTGTGGGGAATAAAAATATGATGTTTTAAAACTCAGGCCAAGTCTGCCCTAGGTCCAGGCTAGGAGTGAGAGCTGGACCTCATCCTGAACAACAGACATCATCAGAGACTTGGCCTCTTGTGGTGAAGTACCTCCAGTGATAAAACTGACCATTTCTGGCTATGGATACAAATTTCGGGAAGAGGGTGATGGAAACATGGTCACACCTAAGCCTTATTTGAAGCCTGCCTATTGTTACTATGGATTTGTATTTAAAGCTTTATTTTGATTGTTAGAAAGCAAGATGAGTTGTTGCCATTTGTGCTGCATGCTTACTTCCAATATCACTTCAGGTTAAAACTTATTAGGCAGAAACACTCACTTGAGACAGCATTCTACTGTGTCCCTAGTTAGCATGGAAGTGGTTCATAGGCTTGGGACTGGCTCTTGGCACAGAGGGAAACTGCAGTTTTGGTCCAGAGCTGCGATGGACAGTTTCACTTACTGTTAACACCTCCTGCTTTGTAGGTATTTGCACATCCCTGATGCAGGGACAAGCAGGGATGGGAGAAAGTCTGTGTCACTTATAGATGAAGAACCTGGATTAATTCTTGTTCCTTCCTTCAAAGCTTCTTCTCCCCAAACCTACCCATGACTTAGAATCCCAATTAAAGGAGTGCATTTCTCTTCAGCCATGCTTCTGTGAAATTCTGCAATTTACTCTTGCTCCCTGAGAGGAGAACAGGCTCCAGGAATATCTGCATTGGGAACTGGCCTTACTTTTGGCATGAGGGGAGCTGTCAGAGCGCCCAGAGACAAGAAGAGGCCAGATGCAGGAAGCTTTCTATTTACCCTAATGGGACTGAAAACATGTACAGTAAATTGGCAAAATATACTGAGAACAGAACTCAGCACACTGGAAAATGTGGGAGTTGGCAAAGGCATTCATGACATTAAAAGTATTATGCAAAGATGCCAAGCATTATATTTATATAACTAGCAGGCAGCAGAACATTCCCATCCTGCTAGATGGTCACCAAGGCCCTGCTCTCCAAGGGAAAAGTGTCCTCAGGGTCCCACCATGAGCTACCAAGTGCTCTCAGCTACACACATCAGTGCCTAACAGATCAGGCTCAGGATGCCCCATGGCCAGGGCAGAGGGCAGGCCACTAGCCTGGGGACAGAAAAATGCAAGTGCAATGTCCTCCAGGTTACCAGTGGAAGAGGCAGAAGTGACTGAAGGAGAACCAAGTGCTCTGTCCCTTGGGTGTGAGGATCAGATCCTGCCTCTCATCCAATGCCAACTCCATCAACCAGGGGTTGACGAATTTAATTTTGTCCCTGCTCTGTCACCAGGGCTAATCTACACAGATGTTTTGTCTCTTTTAAGCTTTCCCTTGTTTACCCTGACTGAGCTTATACCACTTACCCACCCTTATTCTGGTGACCACCATGTGCTAAGGTACCATATGCTCTGCTGTAGTGCTGAACACTCCCAGTCAGCAGGGAAAGAGGGAGCTGGCAAGCCTCAGCCAGCACTGCCTGACCCCTTGCCTGCTGCTAAGCAGGGCCGTGGGACCCTGCAAATCCTGACACCTGGCTGTGGGCAGCAGGTCACAGCTCTTCTCCACAAGGGACTGGTTGAATGCCATCGTGCTGTGTCCCCATCACATGCCCCACACATAGCAGACTCTCAGGGTGGTGCTGCACAAGGCTGGCCCTGGATCCTGCTGACCCTGAGCAGCTCCTGCTAGCTCCCACTTTTCTTATAATGTGCTTTTCCCTTCTTTTGGTTCCTCCTGCATCAGACTCCTTGTGGAAAGCATTGTGTGGGTGGCTCCTCACTGCCCAGCTCACATTGACTCAGTAAGGAACAGAGAACTCAGTAGGGGGCAGGGACAGGTTATTTCCTAGGAACTCGTCGTGTTTTCCCTAAAAGAATCTTTCCTGACGATACCAGAGTCAGGTACAGGACAGCCTGTTGCAGCCTACCCCTAACAAGCCCCATTTTGTATGCAGGGAGGTGCTCCAGTGCACTGCAGACACCAACGGACACTGAAGAGTAATTTGCTTTTTTATGTAAATCTTGGCTTCCAATGAGCAAAGGTTCTCCCTTTCCCACAGAGTGCTTCCCTTCTTCAGTGAAGTTACTGAAGAAGCCTTGGGTTTAATTCACTGTTCATGATTTTTTTGTATGCTTTTGTCAAATAAACCACTACCATCAGGAGGAAATCTGTCACTGGTGTATGAATACCTCCTGGTTTCTTTTGGGAGAGGGACTGGTTCTCTCATTCCATGAGGCTGGTGTCAGTGAGAACCTGGGAGAGAGGAGCTACACAGCCCAGAGCAAATGACTACAGGCCAGGGAAGTGCACACCAGCAGTGGTGGCTGAGGAGGGGACACCCACCTCTGGCAGAGACTCTTCCTCTGAGGTGCTGCAGCAGTGGCAGTGGTGACCCCACTGAAAACCACCAGTGTCACCAGAAGAAAGCCCTGAATTTGAGCTTTCAAGATGAGGAGACAAGATGGGCATGCTCTGGGTGAGGGTCTGCAAACCCTGCTTTGTCTGCACTGGTATCCAGGCTGGGAGCAACTAGAGGCAGACAGCAATGGTCTGCTGTGTGTGACCAACCAAAAACTCAGCAGAGTGCAGGAACTTGCTTGGCAGCAGCACTGCTGTGGCAGAGATCACAGGCAGTGACATGAGTGCCTCTGAGAAGGGCACAGCTGTTGACCAGGAAAGACACACCTGCAGCAAACAACCAGCCCCAGCTCTATTGAGGGTCCTGCTTTGAATATGCATCTTTGTGGTCATGCAGGGTGTTGTCCTGCAAGGCTGTGGCTCTGATAGTACCACACAGGCAAAAAGGTCTCTGGTAGACACTCTGCCCATTCTGCTGGAGCCTTCCAGCTGTTGGCAGCTGCCTGGCTTTGTCCAGGGGCTGAAGCAGTTAACTACAGAAACAGCTGAAATATTAAACTAGGTGGCCTATATATGCCAGGAAACATTCACAGCTGCTCTTTGATGTTAAATTTAATCTGTAGTATGCTGTGTGAGTACGGTTGGCTGTGCATCTCGTATAAATTAATTACCAAGACCTCGTGGTGCATGCAGAGAGCAGCGGGCAGCACTCTAAACACTGTGCGCAGTCATTTAAGGTCGCGGGGGGAAATCCTACGGTGAGGCTCTGCCAAGGGGCTTTGCCTCCTCCCTCTTTGGGAGGACACCCTGGGCATCACAGCTTCTCTGGTGAGCTGTGGTTAGAGCACATGGGTGTTTCCCTCCATCCTTGTCAACCCCAGCGGGAGAGAGGCACAGAGCCCCCTCCCCAGTCACCAGGACACTGGGACTCAAAGATGAGGCACGCACTTGGTCTGGATCCTGGGGATACACTTACTCTTTAACAAAAAGATGAAAAGAAAACTAGTAGATCTGGGAGCTGCTCCAGAAAGGGGCCATGCAGAATCACAGCGAGGCTGTAATGGGGTCACTCATTGGAGAGCTGGTCATCAGGACCTGGGCTCGTGTCCTGCATGCGCTTTAGGAAAGTTTTTTGGGAAATGAGAGACTCCTTCTTGCAATCTTTTGTTCCTAGCCTTGTGCCAACAAGCTCTGAAGTCTTTACCTTGCATCTTAAAAAGTAAATTGTTGCTTAGCTGTTGATGGGATGTGGGGAACACACATTCCATCTGTACTATATGTACATAACAGGGCCATGCCAGCCCCCAGACCTGGCTCATGAGGAGCCTCAGAAGCACCTTGCTTCCCTGATTTACAAAAAGAGCCTTTTTCAGAAGGGAGAAGGCATCTCCTTTCTTTCTCCCACCCTTCTGACCTGGAACTTTGGCAGTGGAAATCAATTAACACAAAGGAGAAGCATCTCACATTCTGTCAGAGATTAAGCAAAGGAAATCTCAGCACACAAGGAAAGAAACAAACATCCAGAAGCAAAATTCAGAAGGAAAAAGCTTATGCAGCCTCATATTTGCGAAAAACTGCAGTGCCTACCCCAACATCTGGTGTTGATTACCTACCCATCCTTCTCATAGCATTTTGTTATCATTAGCTAAATCAGCTTACTTTAATGTGGAAAAGGGACTGGGAGTACGCAGGACAAAGGGCTGTTGGGTGTGCAGGGCACTGGTGTGGAGAGCACTGGGGCTGTCCTGGGTTGGTTTGGGTACGTGACTGCTGGCAGCCTGGCCACCTCTTCCCGACCTTTGTGGTTTGAAAACCACCACTGAGCTGGCACCTGAGCTTTCCCTCCCTGATAGAAACACTCAGCAACAAATGGCTGGGGGTGTCCAAGCAGGGAGAGAAGCTCCTTACTCCTGGTCTCATTGGCATGGCAGCATTCTCTCTGCAGTGTGAGAATGCAATGGCTGCAAACTGACAGCACAGCTGACCTTGGAAGAAAAGGCTCCAAACAAGGCTTAGTCACTAATTTCCCAGCTTAAATCAAAGACAAGAGGGTCGGGAGGGAGCTCTGTCCTTGTTTCTATGTGCTCTTTCCATAGCTTCTATTGTTGCAGCCCCTCAGAAACATTCACAGCCTTCCAGATGGGGCCAAGAGCATTACCAGACCCCAGTGAGGTGCCTAGGTTTAGGGGAAATCCCACTTTGCCCCATTAGGTCTGACACTTTTGCAACACTGGTCTCACAGCCCTCTTCCCATTTCACTGCTCCATCCCTCCTGTCTTTGGCTGGGAGAGCCACTCATTAGGGTGTAAGACAGGCTCCTCTCAGGTATCAGAGGAGAGGCAGCCGGCCTGTGTCATCTGACTCACCTTTGCCTCTACCTGCAAAACAAAGCACAGCTCCTCTCCTGTGGGTAGTTCTCCATCAGCTCTGCTTTCCCCAAGGAAATACCACAGCAGGTGCCAGAGATGTCAGAGGGGCTGCAGTGGCCTCCCCTGAGTGCAGCTGACATCCCCTGCTGCCGGCGTTCCCTGCTGGGGCGAGAGGAGGCAGATGCCTCTTCCTGCCCTGCGGCAGCCACACTCCTGGCGATAAAGCCCTTGTGGCTCCCAGCTGTGGGTGAGGAGCCAGACCACAGCAGCGGTGGCTGCAGGGCTCTGGACATCAGGGAAATTGCAGGGGCAGGAGCTGCAGCCCCCTCAGCACGGCCCACTGCCCAGCTGCTGCACTGCCTGAAAGAAACAGAGAGCCCCGGGTTATGCACTCCCAAGTTGTACTGTTACACTGTTTTGCTGTAAAATTAAAGTTGCACTGTTACTTACCTGTTTAAAACTGTTCATGTTGAATCTGTACCCCTGAATTTCTGCTTGTTATGTCCCAAGTTTTGTAATGTTTCTCCCTGGGTTTTGGGCTCCCCTCTCCCCGTCGAAGGGAGCCTGCCGCTGCTTCCTGCTGCCTCCCTGCTGCTTCCTGCTGCCACCCCTGCCTGCCCATCGAGCTGGAGACACCGCCCAGTATGGAGATCAGGGAACTCCCCTGGTGCCTGGCTGCGGCCAGAGGTCCAGTTGGAGCTAGAAAAGCCCCTGGGACAGCGAGCCGACACAGAAACTGGACCTAAGAAGGACAAAGCTGTGCGAGGCACACGTCCAGCTACCTGCAGGTAGCAGGTATTTTTTGTTACCTTCTCGCCATGACTTAAAGGAACTGGAGAGAGGTGACCACCCCTGGACCACAAGAGCCCAAGTGATTTTTTGGTAACTCTCATGAGGAGGGAATCCCGACTCTGCAGCATCAGCAGCAGATTTCTCTTGCACCTCCTTCTCCATAGTGTCCACTATGAACGCTGGTACCATGCGCAGCCCCTCGAGCCCCTTACCCAGAGGTGATTTCTAATAAAGACCTTTTCAAAAGAGCTGGTCTCCTGGCCCATTTATAACACTGCCCACCAGCACAAGGCAGCAGAACCGCAGCACAAGGTATAATCATGGACCATTTACAAATGGCAGCCGTGGAAATCTAATCCGAGGTATAATCACTGCACTGCTGTCACTGGCACAGCACCTGGGATTGCCAGCAGGCAACAAAGCCTGCTGGGATGATATCTGCTGACTCCTAACATTGCCACACTTTGACAGTCAACTCCCAGAAAGCAACTCTCTCCATTCAAGATTCACACTTCTCTCATACCCACACAGGGCTTGTGCATTTTTCTTGCAGCAAATCAGGCTGCTTTGCATTTGCTGAGCACCAAGGAGGGCTTGGGAGATAAATTACCCAGGGTGGGAGGCTTGAGGCAAATGCAGAATGTTAATCCAGGAGATGACCCTGTGGTGTCTTATCTATTAATAGGAAATGTAAAATGCATATGCTTCCAAAGCAGCTCCCTGTGAAAACTCCATGTAAGACCTTTATATACAGAAGCCATAAAGCTGCTACTCCTGGGGTTAAGGAAGATGCTTGCTGTAAAAAAAAAACACCAAAAAACACCAACACCAACACCAACAAAAACAAATAAAAAACCCAAACAAAACAAAACAAAAAAACCAACAACAAAACTCCATGAGGAAGAAAGCACATGGAGAAACTTTGAGGTGCAACAGCTTCAAATTGTACATTGTCCAACACAACTGTTCAACATATTTGCATCACCACCACAAGACCAGCACTGTTGAGGAGAGCATGTCACCTTTTGCTTCCAGATGTGCCATGTCCTTTAAAAGCCATCAGCCCAGGGTACAAAAACCTCTGGTCACCAGAGATGGATGCCAAGCAAACTCCAGTGCAAAATCAGGTATGTTTTTCCCACAAGGAAACAAACATCACATGTTTCTGGAAGGGGAAAGGCACTCAATTGCCTGTCATAGAAGGTTCTTGTGCCCAGAGGGAGGCTGTGCCCATTCTGCAGACTTGCTCTTGGTTTCAAGATGCTGCCTGTAGGATGTGCACAACAGGATGACTTTTGCCCCTGCCAGCCACATGTCTTCTGATGGGCTGTGTGGGGAAAGAGAGGTGACCTGTGGGTTGAGACCCAGGGTCAAACAGTGTGTCAACTGTAGTCCTTCAGCATTCAGGAAGGTAACTTCTGAAAAGCAGCTTTAGGGTAAAAACTAGTCCTGAGTGCCCTTCTGGAAAGTCTGCTGTGGCTATGAAACTCAAGAAGCTGTCATGGGTAGAAGAGCTTGATCTACATAGTCTAACCATCCTCCCTGATCTTATAGCTTATAAATCTACCACTCAGCATCTTTCAAAGGAAACTGTAGGAACTATTTCTGAGTGTGAGAAAATAACAACCTAAAGGGTGAAAACTGAAGTCAGCAACTATCTCAACATACTGTAGGGACAACAAGACAATTCCAGATGCACAGCATAAAAAGAACTGAAAAGAGGACTCTCATGGATGCTCAGAGGAGCCCAGTTGCTGAGCTGAACAGCTGGGGGTAAAAGCAGCTAAAGGGTAACAGCAAAAAAGCATTGCAGAATTCTGAAAAATAAGAGTGGCAAGCCAAAGGGTTGTAGGAGGCCACTGAGAGGCATGAAAAAAAAAAAGAGAAAAAAAAAATTTCTCTGTTCTGATACGACCTTCTTATATAGGGGTTGGAGTCTGTGCCCAACCTGCTAAGATAGCAAAGCTTCTGCAGGAGTCTTGTGCAAGCTCTGGAGCCCCTTTCAGTGACACTGGGTAGACACAAGACTCCCTCTGGCTCCTTCAGATGACACTCTGGGAATAGCTTTTACACTTTAATTTTTGTGGTTTAGTTTGTTTTGGGGTTTTGGTGAGGTTTTTTTCCTCCTAAAAATGTTATTTCATCAATGACATTGAGTGTGTCTTATTCTGCTTCAGATAAAATTTGCAGATATTGTTTCTAAAGTTTGTTTTGCAATGACAATTTTTCTGCTTAATTGTGTTTACACAAAATTATTTAAAAGACAGATTTTCAAATGCAACCCTTTGCAGGCCCCAAATCAAAATTCCTTGACCAGAAACAACTTATTGATATTTCCTTGAAAGAAAAGAGAAAATTTTGGCCAATATAGAACCTACTTTTCCCTCTTTCTAGGCCTTGCCACTTTTCACAGATCAGAAAACACAATTTTCACAACAGCTTTTTTTTTTTTTTTTTTTTTCTTGAAAGCCTGTCCATCTGACTATGCAGCACCCTCAAAGAGCAGCCTGGGGACACAGACCCTGCACCAGATCTCTGTGCTACCCTTCCAAGACAAAAAGGCTGCCTTGCTCTTAAAGCAGCCTGCGTCCTGTTCCTGGTAAAGAAAGTGTCCTGTCATCATCTTCACACCCCAGCCCAACCTCGGGGCAGATTTAGTACCTCTCACGAGAAGTGACCCTAGCCCAAATGGGACATGCTGTCTAGCAGGACCTGTGGTCACACCAGGGCTGTGGGGTGGACACCAGGGGACAGGTGGCCAGAGCTGCGAGAGGTGCCAACAAAAAAACATAGACATGGACAGGATATTGATTGCTTTGGCTGTTTCAAAGTTGCAGGCAGCTGCCTGCTCTACGCCAGCCTGCTCCCCGCTTCCCCTAGCTCAGAGGGACACGCTGTCCTCTCCAAGTCCTTTCCACCCAACACCTTGCAACACAACTAAATAAAGTAGGTCTGCACCCATCAGGTGCTGTGTAGGCAAAGGGCTTGCTTGAAGAAGGCTCCAGCCTCCAGCCCCTTGGACAGGGACTACCATCACTTGCTGGGGCCCAGGAGGGGGTATCTGAGGAAGCAGCACAGCCCACTGCCAGCTCTGGCCCCTCCCAGCAGCCTGCTCTCTCTCTCTCTTGCCTCTCCATGCATTGCCTCACAAACGCTCATACCCCTCATGGGTATTCCCAGACTTGGCTCTCCCAGAGAAGATGACACAAGGGGCCCGGCCCCCAGGGAAGAGCAGGGGGCAGTGCCACCCACTGGCTTTGCCTGCCCTCTCTAGGGTTCCAGCTGACCTGGGAGAAAAATTAAGACTCAGCATTGCCTGAGGAAAAGCCAAATCCTCCCCATCAGCATTGCGGGGGCTTGCTCCACACACAGTCTAACAGAACCGAGTCTCTGTGCTCCAGCCTGCCTTGCATCCTCTCAGAATGTATTTTAATGTGTTCAGCACTGCATATAACAAATCCTACTGATGTAGCTGCCTTAGCACATTTCAGAGGCATCGTGTTTAACAAACTGTCCTACTTGGAGATGCAGCAAGCAGGCTGGTGTTTCTCCAGCCCAGAACTATGAAAAACAGGGCTCTGCCGTGCCTTTGATCTACACAAAAGGCTTTCTCCCCCGCAGCGGGGGAGGCTGCTAGACCCTTCTCCTTTACAGATGCTCCTCCACCAGATATTCATGAGCACTGCTTGGGAAGGACTCTGGATCAACCTCTTCCTTCCCCACTGCTGCCTGGAGCCTCTGAGCCCCCCTCTCTCTGTGAGTCACTGTCTCTGCTCATGGACTCTCATCAAGCACAGGGCATTCCTTAGGGATAGGTCACAATTTTTTCCTTTCCTTTTTCTCTTTCATTCAAACACCAGGCTCTGACTGGGTTGTGCAGGTTCCAGGGGCAGGTGCAGCTCCCTTTCCTGCTCCCCTCTCCACTCTGGTTTACAATGCTTCTTCCCCCAGGTTCAGCTTGGACTTTGTTTTCCATTCCCTCTCTCCTGCCTGATTAAATGCCTCAGCCGAAGCTCCTGGGGCACAGCGAGCTGGTGACTCTGAGCCACTTGATTTCCTTGGTCCCGCAGAGCAACAACGCTGCACGTTAATGTCAGCCCCAGGCCACTGGTGCCTGCTAGAGATGCTTCAGCGAGGGTTTGATTGCACACTTCCCCAAGCTGCTGCGAAGGAAACTAAAGCCTGTTTGGGCCCGTGTAATACAGCAGCGTGGCGCAGGTGAAAGCCTCCCGCAGACCAGCTGCTGCCTTTTGTACATCTTCTCACAAGTGCCTCCTGCTGCAGAGAGCTGCTGATCCCCCCTGTGAGCCGTGTCACACCCCACGCCTGCCTGCAAGGAGTCAGGAGAGATCTGCCTGCACCCATCCATCTGCCTGTTGCTGGGGGAGCTGGGGAAAAAAATGTGCCTGAAAGCCTGAGGTTACTTATCACACGTGGTCACACCGACCACTATTAATGCTGTGATGATCTCTTCTGACCAAACAGCATCAAAGAGAGAGGGGAGAGGGAGAGAGCTGAAAGCACATCCTGTGGCAGTTGTCTTGCCATTGAAACACTCAGCAGGGAGGACAAAGGCTTGACCCAGGCTTCTGAATTAATAAAAGGTGGGTGGGTGGGTGATCTAGGCAGTCTCAAACAATGCCGTTGCTGCAGAAGGCCTCTGGCTCTTGTTTATGAATTCAAATCTTGGCTGAGGGTAATATTTTCAAAAGCATATTTATATGTGCCAGAAATAACCCCAGAGTCCCTTGTGACATCAAATGACACAACTGTTTGAATGACAAATGGTGAAAAGAAACGTTTACTACTTCTGAAACTCTCACCCTGATGCAGCAGCCTGAGCTACCCTCAGAAAACTGCTCATTACTTCTTTGAAACAATTCTGAGAGATCTCCTTGAATGCAAATTTCTCTTTAAAAAAAGCCAGCATGACATATTTTGACTTTCCTTGTTTGGCAATATCATAGTTATTTCATCTCAATAATGTAAAACGTGATTGTTTCGACTGTGCCTTCTCATTTTGCTCTGTGTGCTTTTGTATTTCATTATCATATTTCAATGCCACAAAGCCCAGATGGAGTATATATAATATTTCATTTCTTGTACATGTTCTGGCACAGTCCCACTGAAAATTTTGAACTTTATTACAGTAAAATGTTTGACTAGCTCCAAGGCAGGATTGAATTTGTTTTAGAACTTGGATTTAAAAAAAAAAAACAACACAACCAACACACAAAAAACCAAAAAAACCCCAGTGTTTTCCCCCACTGTTATGCAGCAAAACCAGCCACTGAAATTTCAGATATTCCCTCTGAAGAAATGTTCTATTTCCCAAAGATTCATTACTTGGCCTCTGTGAAATGATACATTTCAGCCCAGTTCTCAGTGGATAAGCCTTCAGTTTCTCAAAGGACACCCTTGTGTTTGCAATGACCTCATCACATTGTATGTTTGAGGATGTGGTTCTTCATTAGGGTTTATCCGTGGGGTTAAAGCAAGTTCAAAGGTTCCCACCCGATTCCACTCTCTGTACTTCCCTCTCCCTTTCTCTCACGCAGCCATCGTCCTCTTCTATACTTTCAAACTGGACCCGTGAAACGAGCCGGATCAAATGAACACACTAGAAACCTACCTTGGAAAAAGGAGTTGCACCAGGATAGGGACAGAACTGCCACCAGCTCTGTGTCTAACAGCCCCTGATGCTTGCCCTTTACCATGCTGTCATTCTCTTTCCTTACAATCTTATCTGCCCTGAGACAGCCGCAACGTGGAAATGCCAGCACGCCCGACTTGCTCTCCGAGCATCCTTCCAGAGGGAGCCGGTGCTGTGAGCCCCGCTCCAGGGCAGGCTCTGGCCAGGCTGGCGCTGGGAGGCGGCCCTGCAGCTCCCTGTGCAGCCAGGCTCTTCCCCTGCACCACTTCACCTGGAAAAACTATGCGCGTTCCCCTACGCTCACGTTTATTCCCTTTTGCCTTTCTCAGGGAATCGTAAAGCAGTCCTCGAAACCACGCGGCCGTGACCAGCACGATCGGGGCCTCGTTTGTATGGCAGGGAAGGACTGGGACAGGCTCGCTGCCGCCCCTCGGCAGCTCTAACCCCTCGGAAGTGAAGCGATGAGACCTCCGACGGGCCGGCTGGGACAGGAGCCTTTTGTTCCTCCCATGGGTTTATTTCCATGGATGCCCCCGCCCCTCCTTCCCAGGACAACAATAAACCACAGGCTCCCCGGGACACCGCTCTTTGTTCCCACGCCAAGACGCGGTCACAGGTGGCCCAGGCGTAACCTGCACAGAAGCCACCCGGGACCCCGCAGGTAACCCAGCGCTCCTGCGCGGTGCCGGGCCGGGCCGGGCGGCGGGGCCGCTCCGTCGGGCGCTGGCGGTGGCGGTGGCGGTGGCGGTGGCGGTGCCGGTGGCGGTGGCGGTGGCGGGTCCCGCCCGCCGTGGGCCGGCGCGGGCGGGGCGGGCGGGCGCGGTAAAGGCGGCGCCGCGCGGGGGCCGGGCTCAGTCTGGCCGCCTGCGGGCTGCGCGGCGCCGCGGCCGCCCCCGGAGCGCTCTGCCCATGGGGCAGCCCAGCCGAGCCCTCGGGAGTGTTCCCCGCCGCCGGGACCTGCGCTAGGGCGGTGAGTGCTGTGCGCGTCCCCCCGCGCCGCGCACTTTGCCCGCCGCCCCTCGGGGTCCCGGGGAGCGGGGACGCGGAGCCCGGGGCTGGCAGCCGGCCCCCGCTGGCCCCGCGCAGTCAGCGCGGACAGGGGGGGAGGGAGGGAGGGATGGACCGACGGACGGACGGACGGACAGGGGCTAAAGGAAAGGGAGCAGTCCTTGTGCTGGCTGCGCGTGGCTGCGATGGGACCGCTTCCGTCCTGGCCGTGCCCGGTCCGGGTGGGATGGGTGGAGGAGGTGGTGGAGCGTTCTGTCCTGGTGGGAGGGTGGCAGGTTACCCCGAGCGTTGGAGGAGGGACAGCAGCCGTGCCGCCTTGCGAGGTGATGCGCAGGCGGTCCCTTGGCTTTGTGGCGGGGGTTTCTCCTGGCTGTTACTCGACCCAAAGGCAGGGGTCCGATGTCACTTCTTTCCTGGAGATGCTCCGTCCTTCTCCGCGTGCTCGGGAAGCGTCACAGGACCACGGTCCGCCGATGAGTACTTCAGGTGCCTGAAAGGGGAGGCTGAGTCCTGACCACTGCACAGGCTAGGGGGCCAGCCTCGGTGGCTGAGCGTTCCGTCGGGTTGGGATGAGGGAAGCTTAGCACAGCGGTGCTCCCCGTGGGATGCAATCCTGTAGGTGTGCGGGGAACCCTGGCTGCAAGGAGGGCTTGGCCATGGTGGGCGGGGAGGTGCTTGGGAGGGACGCAGGGAGAGGGGCAGAGTGCGGGAGCCGCGATGCGGGAGGGAGCCGGGACAGACCCCCTGCCATCGCAGGGGAAGGTGAGGAAGGCCAGCTCTCAGCGGGCTCTGCATCCCCGCCAGAGCTTGCACATTCCTGCGTGCTGAGCGGTCTGCTATGCCTCTAGCAGGGTTTGGCTGTCCCATCTGAGCAGGTGCACTGCTCTGTCTAGAGCAGCAGCAGCTATTAGGCTTCTCTGTTGAGTTCAGCTCTGAGTGAGCAAACCAGGCTGAGTGAGAAGCAGCACCTTATTCAGCAGCTGCTCCTTGCCCTGCCTCAGGCTGCTTGGAGTTAGAGTTCAGTGAACCTTTTTCTTACCTGAGCAAGGAGCCTGACCCTCTTGCAACTGAGAATCGGGGCTGCAAGTGATTAAATGGGTACCATTTAATCTCCTCTGTCTGCAAAGGCTGGGAATTACAAATGCCAGCAGCAACCAAAGCCTTGTTGACATTAGGGTACCACTAGCACAGCTGAGCCATGAGAAACTACAGAGTATGCAAGAGCACTGGCTATTCTGGACTTGGCATAAATAACTTGTTCAGTAACTATCTGCAGTAAAGCAGTCTGCTGAACAATGGCATTCAGGTCCTGTGGATGAGGAAAGAGATTTTTAAACAAATAAATAGTAGTTACATTTCAAGCAGGGGAGTCTGCCCGGGGAGGAAGTTTTCTTAGAAAGGTTTTGGCAAAACCCCCCAAATAAACAACATCTTAAGACTGAGCATGAAAGCACCTCGACTAGCCCTAGCCCTGTCTCAGCTAGGTTGCATAAATACACACCTGATGCGTGCACAGCAGTGTGAGGGACACATGAACCTGTGATGTCCTGGTGAGGGGCTAGACACTGATGGCAGCTGGGAAAAGTAGGGCTTGGTTGCTTTAGTATGTATGTGTTCTTGTTCTTTGACTGCATTGTGGAGCAAGGTGAAGGGAGCTCTTCCCTGGGTAGGTGTTGTCCCAACCAGGAGGCTGAGAAGGTGAGGTCTGCTCTGCAGTCTTGAGAGAAGTTGGTCCTTTCTGCTTGTGGGCCTGTAGTGAGGTTTTAGTGTAGAGATATGAACACAAGAACATGTCCAGAGATGCACAGCAAGGCGAGGCTGGGGGTGGCCATTGATCTCTTGGAGAATAAACCACAGACATGCCCTCCCCTGAGGTTTTCAGTCCATTTGGAGCTGCTTGGAGGCTGGGGTGTGATCCAAAGGGAAATGTTTTCCTATTGTTCTCATTGAGCATCGAGTGCTGAAGCGTGCAAAATGCCAGGAGTACATCTGCAGCTGGTGTTCACTGGTCCTGCAGCTTTCTGAAGGTCAACATGTTGAATAGTAGGGGCTGGGAGGGATGGTACCACATGCTGGCTACAAATATCGCTTCGAGCTTTTTGGATCATGAAACGTTCTGTGCTATGTGTGTGCTTGGTCCTCACCCAGTAAGCCCCCAAATTTCTAAAGAAAACTGCTAAATGCTGTTAGAGCACAAAGAGTATCTCCTCTGACGCAGGCAGGATTGGCTGCCTTCCCACCAGGCTGCTCAGGAGGCTGCATGTTGACCTGGGTGGAGTTGTGCGTGAGGTGGGGGTGTCGGGCTTCTTAGTGCTACGTTTTTGGCTACGAGCTTTCCCTTGGCACAGGATGAAAGCACACGTGAACCAGAAAGATGTTGAGATTGTTTATGTTTGACTTCTGGCCTGGCTCCAGAGAGACCAGCTTGGTGACCTTGGCACTATTGGGCCATTATTTATAGAACGCAGATCTTCTGGGGTTTGTATTTTTGATGTAGGAATGTGAAAATAAGTCTCGGGAGGAAAAGACCCAATGCTGGCCACAAAATACATTTGGACTTTTTCCAGAGTAGGAAAAACAATACTTAAGAGGTGACCAGGTGTTCCCTGTTCACGTTGCTTTCTGCCTTCCCTTGGAAAATATGGGTTTGATGCTGTCCTGGAGACTACAGTCTAGCATGAGTTCATTCCATGTTTGAAAAGATGCTAAAGATGTATTCAAGATGCTAAAGAAATCCACCTATAACCAAAGACACTCTCAAGAGTTTACAAATGATATATGACTCTCTGGCCTTCTTGGGCTTCTTCTGTTTGTGAAGCTCTGTGTCATCTGCAAAGCCTAATGCATCTCTGTGTGTTTCAGTGTCCATCTGTGGTGCTGATTAATGTGGCTGACCGTGGATGACCTTTGGAGAAGAAGAGGCTTGGAGATGCACAGGGTTTTACTGAAGGCCCACCATACAGTGCTGGCCCCACAGCTCTGTCTCCCAGGGCTCTGGTGAAACCCCAGTAGCAAACTTTCCTTCTGGGTTTTACAATGTGCATAAGTCTCTCATCCTCATTCCATGCAGTGGGTATATGTTCCAATTATATGTCCTTCTGTCCCTCTGTATGCAAAGTAAGTACTTATTGAGCGTATTTGCACATTGGTTTTGATGAGGAAGCCCTTGCCTAGGCTGTACCCAGCTCATTTATACCAGACTTTGGTTGGACCCTTACCCAGCTCATCTTACAGGGCAAAATCAAGGACCAGTGTCTGTAAGAAAGCTCTGCTCCAGATTTATACTGACTGCTGTCTTTATGGGGAGAAGAGACCCATCACCAAAACGGGGAAATGATCAAAACCATTGTAGTTGGGTTTAGTGCTAAAGGTTGAGCAGCTTCTGCTGATGTTGGTGGTCAGAAACCGTGTACTCAGTTTCTGAATCTAAGGGGCCAAAATCAGCAGCCTAAGCATAGGGACTGGTTGCTGGCTCCATTGGTGCAGGGTTTCCTAGATGTTTTTGTTAGGGATTTGGATTAACATAATTCAAGTCAAAGGCACAGAGGAGAGCATGGGGAGAAAAGCAGTTAGGAATAAATCCATGGTTCAGTAGTCTGGTCTTCTGAGGAGTGGTATTACAGGATAAGTTGGTATAGTGGGAGATGCACACAGAGGAGTGTCAGATAACACTGGCCACCTAATTATTTGTTTGAAGGGTTTCTGTATTTTAGGGGGAGATTAGTGTGCAGTCCCCTTTGCAGCTGCCTGCTGCTGCAAACCAGAGAGGAATCCCTCCTTTTTGTACTAAAATTAGGCAGCAGCACTTTGACTGCATGGCCCAGAGGGGCAGGTGCAGGCAGAGCAGCACACAAAGGCTTGCAACCCTCTTGTTTTTAGCTGTATCCTGCCTGCGTTGAGAAAGTAAACAGTTTGAGTCTGTGTCAGCAGCCAAAAACGAGACCTACAGAGAAAACCCACAAGTCTTCAGGAAACTCCATGGGTGACTCAGAGGGTGTTTTTGTGTGAGTACCCATTCATTCAGTAACCCATGATGGCAGCAGAAGCACTGCTCGTAGTGGTACCACCTTATGAGTGAAACACAAACCTCTGGTGTCTGATGTTTATGGTAATATAAAGACTTGAGGAGCTCTTTCAGCCAATAGATGTTTTTCCAGGGATTCCAGTGCTGGGCCTTAAAATAATCTCAGCCCTTGTTGGGTGCTGCAATTTATTTCGGGGCTTACCAGCTGTGATTGCTGTAGATGGAGATAGATGTGACAAAGAGCAGGCAGTTTCCCAAGGACAGCTGTGCTTCCTATCCTTCCTGACAGCCAAGAAGATGCCTTCAGTTCAGCTTTCCTGGCTGTCTGGCCCTGCCTTGCTGTGCATGGCATGCACCCAGCCAGGCAGCAGCCTCACTAATGCCCTGTACTGTGTTGCTGCAAAGCTGAGAGATGTGTGGGCAGTGCTGGAGCACAGCCTGGGTGCAGACACCCTGCCATGTTGCATGGAGTTCTCAGGAAGGACTGTGTTGTGGAAATGGAGAGCTGTCTTAGCCAGAGCTCCAGGAAGCAGGCTGTTTTCTGAAGAAATAAAACATCTGAAAGGTCCATGGTTATAAGTCCCTCTTAGTCTTTCTGTTGGAAATTTAATTTTAGCTGCCTGGCATGCCATTCATGGTTGATGTTTGGCATATTCCAAGTAGGCAGAAACATGAGCTGCCTCCTTGCAGAGGGGAGAGGAAAATTCAAAAACTGCAATACTGAATCCAGGGGAGCTGGGTGGTATTGGTTTTTCCCCAACATTTTCTTTGTGGCCTAGGAAAAAAAGTTTCTGTAGAGGCTGCGTAATAGCAATAAAGAACATCCAAACATTACTCTACAGAAAGCAGAAATCTACCAGGGGTCAAAGGTTGCAGTGAACAGGACCAAAGAATTTAGACCATCTGTCTGTGTTTTCCCAGGTTGTTTTCATGGTAAAGTGAGAGTAAAATTTAGCTGACTTTAATATCAGCATTGCTGGTGGAGTCTCTGTAAGTGCTGATCAGAGATGTGGTGTGTTTCTGAACAGCAGACACCTCTGGTGCATCCTTCTACCTCCTGCCCTACTGCTCTGCCCAGTGCAACTGTTTTCTCCCTGGGCTGTATGAATGTGTTCTTGCCTTGTCTGCTGGCAAAAACCTGTCAGGAATTCTTCAAATCCCTTCCATGAACTGTGACAACGTCCACTGTTTAAATCTGTGGACAAACAGGATGCATTGAGAGTTGATGGATGGAGGAATAATAAAGCAGTTGCGCTTATCCCCTCCAGCCAATTTATTCCCTGCATCACATCACCATGCAAACCGAGTGCCTGTCATTAGTCAAAGAACACAGGGGAGGAGAGGCCAACCTGAAACCCCCAGAGCCCTGGCTGCATGGAAATGACATTACAGTGAAAGGTAATGGGGAAGCTGTTGACTAAAAGCTGACACTTCTGTGTCATGAGCTCTTCTAAGCAGAAGGCTGTTCTGTATGTTTGTGGACAGATGTATATATACACAGGCACAGTAGCAAAGCACTGTGCGTGTACACACACACACAGAGTCCTGATGGATGATCCTGATATTACTGGAACTTGGTCTACCCAAGTGCCTGAGACTCAAAACTGAAAAAGAAGGGAAGGTCCTTAAACAACCCTCGATAGTAGAGATGGGACATCTGGCAATGCTGTGTTTTCCATGGTTACTTGAGACCTTGATTTGTCAGTAGCACTTACAATGTAGCAGTGATGCTGCTATCATTTGGCTGCCTGAATCTCTCTGTTGCCTCCATGTCCCTGGGTAGAGGAATGAAACAAAAGTAGGGAGAAGAACTAGTCAGTACTACTTTTATAATTTTTTTTTCCTAAGACTTCTCTCACATGCAGGCAAGATGGAAAGAGCTCCTATGGGACCTCTCAGTTCTCAGATATCCCTTGTCACCAAGGCTGTTTATGCTACATACCAGTGTCCTTTGCCTCCTCTCTGCTATGTAAAGAGAAATCTGGCTGAAGTTCCTTAGGCTGATGTGTGTCCTTTGGGACTGTGACCATAAGACACAGCATCTCCATACTCTTGCCCTTGTGGCTGTGACTACAGGACATACTATCTCCATGCATGTTGTTGTCTAGTTTTTTTCATAATCCCAAAGTGTGACTCTATGCTGTGAGATGGGCAAAAGTGATACAGGGTTTGCCTAGGATCAGGTAGTGAAAAGTTCACTGCAAGGATCTTAATCTTGTCCATCCATATAAAAGCAATCAAAAGCCTAGTCTTGCTCATCACCTAGGCTTTTCCTGCCATATATGGGAAGAGGTGAACCATTCCAGGGTTGTGTATGCATGCATCTTGTCCTAAAATGGACACCTTGGGGGGGTTGGCTCACTCTGCCTATTTCCAAGGGAGCCTAAAAGAGGGAGGTGAGGAGATGTACAGATTCAAGTTATAGTTGATGCTTCCAAACCAGATTCTCTCCATCCCCGAAGTGCTTTTACTCTGGGCTGGGGGCAGACTGACGCTGTGCGTGTTCCTCACAGTACACACACACTGGTCTTTTGTGGAAGCTGGAGAACCTGTCATGCATCAGACACATTATCTATTTCAATCTGTCCTTTATATGAGTTCCTTTTTCTGATGAAAGCTTTCTAAAGGGTACTTGTGTGCTGAATAGCCATTGTTGATAATGCACGATATGAAATCCAAAAGGAAGGCTCAGATTAAATGTCACGCACTTCACAGTCGGAATTCAAAGAGCCTTGTTGATCTGTGCATAATTCGAGGCTTGACAGCTCATGCATAAACAAACATGTGCACATCCACATACTTGGGTGCGTGCAGAGTTTTCCCCTGACTCAGCAGCACATAAAAGCAAAGTCAGGTGGGTGAGTTCCAGAGGGGTGGGTGCTGTGTTTGTGGGGAAAGCCTGTGGGTTCTTCAAGACTCTGACTTGAGAACCACACTGGCAAATGCAGTCACTTGCTGTTAGTGTGGTGGGCTTCCTTCCGCCCTCCTCCCCTGTGCAGCTCTCTGCTGAGCTGTAGCTGCTTTGATTTTCTGCATCTGACCACGAGGATCTTCGGAGAGTTTCTGGTGTGTGTGAAGGCAGTGTCCATGTGAGGTTCACCCCGAGGTTTCCACAGTGCTTTCTCCCACCAGCGGTGAATGAAGACAGACAGACAAAGTCAATGTCATGCTAAGCTGGTTGTTGGTGAGGCCAGGAAGGGCATTTCTGCCCCTGACATGTTGTGTGTAATGAACCAAGTGCTGCACAGGAGTCCACAGAGCAGGCTGAGGTGTCATGACCTGGCACTGGTGGGGTACAGTGGCTGGGCTGCTGCTTGTAAGATGTGTCACCTGCTGCACATGAGCTATATGAACTTCTCTGGTAGATTTACTTTTCATATACATCTGGGAAAACTAAGGTCTCAGAGGTTTAATGACCCAGTCGTGATTTTATGAAAGGGGCAGCAGTACTGCCAAACCTATAATCTGGTAGTTCGGCTTTCAGGCTTCTTACTCTTCATGCTGTGTAGTTCTGTTCCTAAAAACAGCTGGTTTCACTTTCAAGTGCCTCATTGCCACATTGTAGGAGAGGGGGATACTTGTGGCTCCTTCTCTTCTGAGGGATGCTGTGGAACAGTGCTCCACAGACACATCCCTGTGCACCATGTGTTCTCCCTCTAGTGGGTTGCTAGAAGTTTCTTTTAAGTTGTTTCACCACTGACTTGTGAATTAGCAGAGCCTGTGTTACCTCTGGCAGCAGCTATTGAGAAGTTTTCCTCTTCTAAATCTGTCCTCCTGGCTCCTGTTTGCCCAACATGGGGAATTTTGCATCTGACATTTTTAGCAGTAACCTGTTGCTATAGAAACTGCTAAGGTGTCAGAGGGAGATTTTTGCCACGTTGGGATAGGCTACCAAGTAGTTGGAATATGTGTTTTGTTGGGAGGCCTTCTCCATCATGTTTTTGCTAAGCAACTTTCTGAGCCTGTCTGCATGTCTGGGCTTATTTCACGTCTAAGGAGCCATGAGGGAGCGATAAACCCAGAGTTCTAATTGTGTGTGATGAACAGGAAATACTAGCAAATTGTTTAGGGGAGATGTGAGAAGGTGTTCCCAAGTGGTGTGTAGGTGGTGGTAGTCCAGGGCTGAGAGATCACAGGTGGTGTCAGTCTTAGTCTAGGTTGACCTAGAAGCAGAAGTTGAGACTCTAAATGACATCTCCCAGAAAGGAGTCTGGGACAAGCTGCTCCTCTCACCCTTGAGACCAAAATATAGGTGAGTGGCAACATACTTGGTTGGCCTGGTAGTCTGAATTCCCTTTACTAACCGGTCAAGAGATTGTGCAGTAAAGCACAAAGTAAGCACAAAGCAAAGTAAGTTCACGCAAATCAACTCATGTCTCTTATTTGTGTGTGTGTGTGTATGTATATGTAATATATATATTTATATGTAAATAGATGTACATTTATATTGGCTTAGTTTAATAATATATAACTTATTTATAAGTTAAATGCATTTATATAAATAATAAACTTCTATTATTTTATCCAAGACGTGGATGTAACCATAGATATGGGAAATGCTCTATAACAGGGTTGTTATAGATATATATAGATATATATATCAGCTGTTGACTGATAGTTGCTTGGGCCATTTCATATCAGGCCTGATTTACAGAACTTCTGTGTCATAGAAGGAAACTCTATTGCTTGTACAATGAGAGGTGTGGGTGCCTGTGTGCCTAGGACTCAGGAAATATTCTGGCTAGACCAAAAGGCAATCTTCCTGCTTAATGCAAATTTATTCGTCTGCCCCTCTTCCTCCCTATTGTGTTTGCTTAGACTGCACATCTGGTCATATCATGACAGACTATGGAGATGAGAAACTCTTTGTTTTCTACACAAATGGAGGAGAATAATCTGATGCTGCTGGGGTGTCCTGCAGGAGTTGTTCGCAGGCTGGGGTTGCAAAATGGCCCATGAAACTGGTTGGGAATCTGCTTTTGCAGTTCTGGAGTGGAACAAACCCATTTCATCTTCCATTTCATGGTTGTAGATGTGTTGAGAGTGTATAAATCAGTGGTTGCATTGTGCTGAGTAAGTTCCAGGATTGCAGATAGAGAACTAATATTGCTGGAGGGGTAGATTATTGTCTTGGGGGAGGGAATCCATCAAGAACGACTTTGAAATCACTGTTTTAGTGACAGTATACAGATGGATGTTGTGCCTGTATGTGGCTCAGGGGACCTAATGTCCCAAATTTTAGTTTCTTAACGATTTTCTTTTGAGTTCTGGAAAAGGACAGAGGTGCAGGGAATTGTTGAGAATAAAGAGCATTGGCTTCCTGGAGCATTTATGAAAGTCTCTTGTCAGGTACTTGGGGGCACAGTAGAAATCAAATTTGGGGAGGTTTGTGGTTGTCAGGAAAAGAGGTGCCACGAAACCCCATGTTACTGTGAAGGTTCAGTGTCCAGTGGTGTTGTGGATAAACAGCACGTGTATGGACTCCTCCCTGCTCCTCCCAGAGTCTTTCCAGAGAGTTCCTTTGAGCCTCTGGTACGCCTCAGGTGCGAGGCAGAGGAGATGAAATGCAGTTGTGTCATATTTTCTGTAAAACTGACCAGTGTTACCCTGTGTGGTTGAAGGGCTTTCCTAGCTTTTTAAGCCACTCTTTTTCAATAGCAAGGGTTGATTTACTTGGGGTTTTTTTTGGTATGTGTTTCTCTGTGTGTGCATATGGGTTTTATTTTTCCTTCTAATGTTTCCCTGTAGAAATCATCTGCAGGACAGATGGCCTGTTAAGCTTCTGGGTCTGTCTCTCACAAACACCTGTCTAAGGCAGCTGGGAATCAAAGAGGAATTCTCCTCTTTTAATGCCCTTAAAGAAAAACAGCACCCTATCCTAATATGTTCTACTTCCCTCTCTCTCTCTCTCTCCCATCCTCCCAGCTTCCTGGGAAACTTAACTGCTCGGTTGTGACCATCTGTTGAGACAGCGAGGGGCTGGGTGGGGAGGTGGCAGCCAGAGCCTTTGGGGAGAGCAAGGGCAGCTTTGGCGTGTTGGATTGCTGTGTCTGGCTGGGGTGAGAGCCTCGGTGGCAGAGAGGAGGATGATGCAGGGGATGGACTTCTATGTCAGTAACATAGACAAGAGCTGCTGGAGCAGCTGTTGTACATTGTTGTGCTTGCACCTTGCATCCTTTGTGGGGATCCTTGCACATGGGGCGTGAGTGCACGTGTGTGGTAGAGGAAGGGTGAGGTCTGTTTGTCCCCTGTGGTGACAGCCCCCGGAGCCCATAGAGAGGGGCCACCGTGGGCCAGGTGTCCCGCTGGGCACCCATGGGGAGTCCTGTGTACCCTGGCGGTCACCACAGCTGTGCAGGGCGCCTGCCCTAGCACTTGCAGCATGTCACAGGCTGCCCTGCCAGCTGCTGCAGAGGCAAACAAGCATTTCTCCCCTGAGGTGCTGCCCGGGCTCACATGGCGGGGTCAGCGAGCTGCTGCAGGTGGTGGCTGGCAGGCCGGCGGGAGTGAGGTTGCTGTGTTTAATTATAGCTCCCATTTGAGAAACTGGTAGAGCAACAGAGCTTTTTTATCGTGTTCTGGGGAAACTGAGCACTTGACAGGTTTTGATTGCTGTATAACGCATCCTGTGGCACAGACAGAAACTTTCCTGTGTCTCTGCAAAAGGAAACTTGAAACCTATCTATGGGCAATAAAATTCTGGAGGTGGGCTGTACATCCCAGCTGCTAGGGGATATAGCCAATAGTGGTTCTTTTTGGGGCAGGATGTTTGTACAGCCACGGGGAGCTGCACCCAGAGGCTGCAGAGGAGCAGTGGGGAGGAGGGTGCAGGGGCTGAGCCTGCTTGGGCTAAGGCAACCCTGAAGCAGATGGAGGAGAGGATGCATGGAAAAGGCTGAGCAGACTTTGGATGTCCTTTTTTTGTGAAGTGGTAACTGAGTAAGCAACACAAGTTAACTCTTTCCTCCCCAGCAGGCTGCAGAGGATTCATTGTCCTCTGTTGAGGGGTGATGCTGGCTGTATCCATTATGGTTGAGGTTACCAGAGCTGCTGTAGGCACTGAAGGCCACTGCCTTGCAACTGGGGACTTTGTAGTCATGGGCAGCTCTGCATCCCTCACAAACAGTATCGGAGGGCATTCAGTGGTGTCTGGGCATGAGATGTGCTCGGCCTGAAGGGTGAGCTTCAGACATGGCTGATACTCTTGGTGCATTGCAGATGATTTGGGAGATGATCTGGAGGCACCCAGTGAAGATGTCCTTTGACCTAAGGATCTTGTTTTGCGTCTTCATTGTGGATAGGGGCAGAAAAATCTACTGCCTAGGTTTGTAGGTATTCCCTAAGGTTGACAGTCTCCCTGTGCCTTTTACAGTTGCTTAAGGAAGCATCTCCTTGTGCCTTTTAGAGTTGCTTAAGGGGCTGTGGCAGGGCTGGGGATGAGCCTCTGTCAAGGTGTGCTTCCTGCTGGTATTGCAAAGAGCCTTCTGTGCTGAAAGGGCTGGTGTTTATGTGGGGACAGAGTCCTGTGACCTGTCTTGTTACAGGTGAGAAATCTGAAGTCTCCCTGTTGCTTAGGGGTACAGACTGTGCCAGACGGAGCAGGAGCAGCCACTGCATTCTGCTGCTGTGGTGGCTGAGTGCTAATTGTTTTTACTGCTTGAGCATCAGGTTATTTTTGGCTTGATCAAGTTTCATTCCCAGCTGGCTGATGGTAGAGAGGCCCTAATAGTCTAAATCTCCACGCTTGATAGAAATCTAGGCAGGGAGCTGGTTTGGTCACCGTGGGTTTGGGATGTGCAGTTGCAAAAGTACAAGATGAAAATAGCTGTATTTTGGTAGTTACATGGGACATGGGGAGTTCTGGCTCCTGGTCTGCTGCACCATAGGCTTCCAGGGGAAACTCTTGATAGACTGTTTAGATAGGATGCACAAAGATATTTTGTGACTCTCAGGTGTGGTTTTGGGTTAGACAATTTACCTCATCCCTCAGTATTTCAGAGTCCTGAAGTGTCTGAGGTTGTTTATGAACAGATTTTAAGCATGTGAAAGTGAGCAGACTGAACCTTCATGTGTGGTGGGAAAAAAGAAGTCTTAGGTCCCGTGCAATTAGGCACAGTGTAATGTTTGCAAGGACCAAGGTCCTTGGTAGGTCTGTGGATCCTGTCCTTAATCCACCTGTGTTTCCACTGCCTCTCCTCTTTACTGTGCACACATGTTTGAGCTCAGGCTTTCTTGACAGCTCTGTGGCTGATGAGGTATAGGGCCCAGAGCAGCTGCTATGGACCCTGTACTGTCCTCAGCAGCAAAGAGACAGAACTGCCACAGCCTGGAGGAACCAGAAGAGCTGGACAAATCCACTACAGCTGCTGGGCCCTTGCAAGAGAAATGCTGTAGGCATCAGCCCATCTGTGAGGGCCAGGTACAGCACAGCTGCCACGGTGAATGCCCCTCTCATGTGTACACTTCTTTGTGCTGCTGCAGTGCTGGAGAACTCCCCTGGGCTCTGCCAGATTGCTCCCAGACAACTCCAGTATTGGAAAGGGACACTGCCTCTGCTTCATCTGCTTCATACTTAGTATTGGTTCTCAACCTGTGCTCTGTAGAAGATGCTTAGGCATGGCAGGTGCCCTGTTAGGCTGTTACAAAGGACATACATACATTGCACGTTCTTGGATAATTCTTAGGCATAACAAATCAAAGCAAGCTCAAGATGTTGAGTTGTCTTGGGTGTACTGACTTGGGAAATCTACAACAGGAGAGCAAGAATCCTCTCACTGGCCTGAATACGATAGAGCTGAACAAACTTGTGTCCAGCTTAAATGTATAAACGTTTCATTGTCCCAACTTGACTCGTTTCATAGTCTCTTCCCCTGCTTGCAGAGTGGAAGTGCCATCAAACCCTTGGAGCAAGAGGTTCTGTAGTGCCACCTCTTTAATTCAAGCACCACTGCTTTGTCAGGTAAAAGGCTGCACTGTGCACAACAGTGCCATCCAGCTTAGCAGCAGGCAGCATCCCTGTCCCCAGGGCCCTGGAAAGCCGTGTCCTCCCAGGCAGGCAGCTTGCCACCCACGAGCAGTTAGGCTCTGGCTTGCAGGAGCTGTAGGCAGTCAGCTCCAGGCGCTGCTGGAGCAGGGTTTGGTTCTGCACCTCCGTGGTGGGTGCACCGCTCTGGCTGCTGCAGCACCGTGGCGTGTACACTTGAGTCTCCTCTCTCCCACGCTGCGGAGCTCTCCTTTCCAGACGCTGGGAGGGAAGCAGAGACGTTGGGGGAAGAGCTGTTGGAGGTGGGAGAGATTGAGCTATCATTGGCGTGGCACCAGTGAGGTTTCTTTGCACCACTAAGCAGTAGCTATCAAAATTGAATGCAGTATGCTGAACAGCTGAGCAAGCGAGCAGACACTGAAAAGAGCCTGCGAAGAAAAGGGATCTATAAGGAAAAAAACCCTCTTTCAGCTGCACATAGGCACTGCCCATCATCACAGAGAGCTGTGGCAGGGAGCAGGAATTGCCTGTTTATGGTGGTTGATCTGCACAGTCCCTGGGATGCTTGGAAAAAGGATTAAGGAGCAGAGAATCGCAGGAGAAAGAGGAGGTGGAGGTTTCCCTTTGCAAACTCACAGGCTAATAGAAACCATCCTCTAAATTGTCAGTGTGTCAGGATACATTAATGTAAGTATAATGCTTTCAAATCCTCAGCATCTTCTATCTGAATGTCACTGAATTAGCGCTAATTGCATTCATTAGCTCGTTAGCCATTAATATTCAGCATTTGTTAGACTGGCTCTGTCTCTGGACGATGGGGGTAATGAGATGTGGGACTGGCTGCAGGGCTGTGCCGTGGCTGTGCTGTAAGAGTGTGGGTTTATGCACCAGATTGTTTTTTCATTGGCATTTGTGTCCGGCCTGTGTTGTCCCGGCTCTTGGCCAGTCAGTGGCTTACCACAAATTAGTGGAAACTCTTAATGGGAGAGCAGTGTTAATGATGATGTGGATAAATTTCCACCAACTCCTGCCCTGAAAGCAACTGGCAAGACAAATGATGAAGGCAAATTTTGATCTTTTGGCCTTGAGCCAGTTGTTAAACTGCCTCTGTAATCAGAAAGCTATTCAGTGCAGTCTTCATTGGTGAGTCATGGAGTCCCACCTTTCTTTGCTTCTTGCTTTCAGGAGAAATTCTCTATTACTTTTTTCTTCCTTGCTTTTTTTATTCCTTTTTTCTTTTTTTTTTTTTTTTCTTTTTTTTTCCTCCTTTTTTTTCTTCTTTTTTTTTCTTCTTTTTTTTTCTTCTTTTTTTTCCCTCCTTCTTTATTCTTCCTTCTTCTTTTTTTTTTTTTTTCTTCCTTTTTGTTTTCCCTGTTTTGTTTCCCCTGTCCCATCTTCCCTTCCTCTGGCATTTCTGGCCATGAGGCCAGAGCAGGAGGTGTGGGCATCAGGCATTCCCTAGCAAGAAGCCAGGAAAGATCCAGAAGTGCCAGGATGGCACGGCCAGCACACTCAGCACCCCAAGTCCTGACAAGACCAGCAAGCCTCAGGTCTCTTATTCCTGAGGAGTGCCTCAGGATTCCATAGGATGCATTCCATAGGATGTGCCTGCTCAGGCCCTCTGCAATACTTTTCCCCTAACTTTATAGATGTGGGATGGCCTCAGAGTGAGAGAGAGGAGCATTCACCACAGGACTTCACAATTGGAATGGATGGCTTTGATCAGAAAATGCTGGGCTAGAAATACCACAGCAACATGTCTTCTCTGGTTTCAGTAGTTCTGGTGGGAAACCACTCAGCATCCAATCTTGTGAGTCTGGGTCAGCCAGGAGAAGAAAAAAATGCAAAAACTAGCTAGTTAAAGAGGTTGAGGTTTTCTTTTAGACACATCACTCTGGCTTTGGGGTGGATTTTGTGTGTAGATTATCTAGACTTGAATACACACAATTTACTGTGACAGTTTAGGTTGGCAAACCCCAAACATGATAAGTTCTTTCAAACTTTTTTACTGCCAACTACCATTTGAGCTTCCTGCCCTGTGCTCAAAGATAGGCCTGAGTATACAGCTTCTACCTTCCTCCTGTCTGGTTGTTTTCCACTGTCCCAATTCTGAAATATTTCTAGACCCTGACTGCTGCCATCTGGCTTCGTGCTGCCTTTCCAGGAACCTGGCCTTAGCTATTCATTGGAATAAATGCAGAAAACCCACGACCAAGCAAGCCCTGCTGCAATCCAAAAGAAGTAGCTCCAAAGCACTGACTAGCTCAACTGGTTCACTGGAAAGCATTTTGCCTGGTCTGCTGAAAGGACTTTATTAAACCCTTGATTATGGGGCTCACCTTTTGCACCATCCCAGCAAGACCTCTTAACTTTGCCCTAAAGAAAGAGTTACACTGGGCACTTGCAGACAGAACTGGCTGTTCTTGTCTGAACCACCACAGGGAAAGGTTTTCCTTTGAGAGGGAAATCCCTCGCAAGGCACTGGGACAACATTTGCATGCACGATGCCAAAATAATTGTACTTCATTTTATTTCTCTCCAAAGACTTGTGAAATATTTAGACATCAGCATAAATTGTTTCCTCCTGGGGCAGCTCTGGGAAGGCTCGGCTGGGGCACAGGGCTGCTGGTGCTTGAGCCTGACACTTGCTTAGGCTGGATTAGCTGTGCTTGGTGCCTGGGGAATATTTCTGGGGGTCTCTGGAAGGGCAAAGTGGAAAATGGAAAAAAGTGTTTGTGTTCAGCTGAGCCAAGATGAAATGAAGTCAAATTGAAAGAAAAGGCTTTCCAAACTGAGCCTTTCCAGGGTTTTATAATTGCGGGATGAGACCGAGTGATTTCATGGGACCCAATGCCTGTACTTTTATATGCATGTCAGGGCAGAAGTTATCTTTTTCAATTCTTGCTGCCTGTATTTACTTATCCCAGATAGTATTTGTAGTTTCTAATTGCCATCATTTCCCAGAAAGCAAAGTGAGTGTCTTCAGGGAAAACCATGCCTTTGGCTTCTTGTTGTTCAGGGGCTGATAAATTCAGCCTGCAGCATCTGAGGGGGGCACACAAATAAATACTTGATACTTGTTTGGGGTTTGACCTGAAATGGCAGCTGAGAATGTGATGTATTACATGGGAAAAGAAAAAAGGCCAAGCATTACTTAATGCTTTTAATTCCCCTAGTCTGAGACGCACTTAATTCCCCTAATCTGAAAAACAGCAAAGAGGTGCTATTGGGCATTGTCTCATGCTGGGATAGACAAGATTATGGTTTGTAGGTCAAAAGCAGTTACAACTAAATGTCCATGCTAAAGCCACTCTACTAAAGCTTTTTCTTTTCCCCCACACCAAGGCAGATCCTGGAGACAGCAGGGTCATTCTGAGATGAGCCACCCGTAACTGGGGCCGGCCTCGTTGCCAGGGCTCCCTGCCCCGCGAGGATGAGGAGCCGTCTGCCGGCCTAACAGAAAGATTTTGCGGCAGTGGTTGTTTTATTGTTCCCAAACGTCGTGAGATTTCATGTGACAGCGGAGCCGCTTCCTGCACCCTCCTCGTGCCACCCGGCAGCCAAGGGCTGGTGGGGCAGGGCCACCGCCATGGCGGCGAAGCAGCCCCCGCCGCTGATGAAGAAGCACAGCCAGACCGACCTGGTGAGCAGGCTGAAGACACGCAAGATCCTGGGCGTCGGCGGGGAGGATGACGACGGCGAGGTCCATCGCTCAAAGGTGAGGGCAGCAGAGAGGGAAGCCCGTGTGCAGCAATGGTGGAAAATGGGCCTTTTGCTGAGCAAACCATCCATGTGGTTTGGGGTAGTCACAGCCAGGCGTTGGGAATGGGAACATGCTCACGTGAACATGAACAGCTCTGGGCAGTGTGCACATGACAGCAGGATGGATACTGTGACACCCTGGGTGCTCTGCAGGAACCTGTGCTCCATCAGGATGTGCCATGCAGGTGTGATGTGTGTGAGGAGTCAGTTCCCTTCTTCCATAGGTAAGAGGAAACAGGAGTTAGTGTTGACCCTTCCCCAGCTGCATGCTGCAGGTGGCTGATCCCAGTAAGGGAGCAGCAGAGGCTGCAGCTCCTGATGGAAATCAAGGCAGGCATTGGGACCAAAGACTCACAGCTTTGTCCTCCTCCTCCTTCCAGACCTCTCAGAGATAAACTCCTACACAGGAGTAGATATGTGGTTTTGGGCTGGTGAGTACTGCCTAAAGATTGGGGAAGGATCTGCTTAGTTTGTGCCTTTCATTTAAATTTCAGATTAGCCAAGTACTGGGAAATGAAATCAAGTTTGCAGTCCGGGAACCACTGGGACTCAGGTAAGGTACTCGATCACCTTGGAGCTATGTCATCTGAGGCCCCTTGGCCAGTATCCCTGCCAGCTCTGATTTCTGACACCAACTTTGCTGCTGTGCCAGCATTCCTGCCCCCTGCAGGGGCTTCTTGCAGGCTGTGGCACCAGACCAGCTCTGCATTCTTCCCCCATAAATGAACCTGAAGCCCTCAAGTTCTTGTCTCATTGCATGTGCAGAGAATTACAAGGGCTGTGTGGGGCTGGAGGAGCTCCTGTTCTACTGTGTGACAGGGTGGTGTGTCCTGTGAGGACCCTGCTCTGCACCATCCTCTTGGCAGGGTCACTTCCCTCCTTTTCTTGGGTGAGGGGGAGTCTGGCTCTGTCCCACCAGCAAGACTGGTTTGCACGTTGAGGCTGGAGCTAGCGGGATGTGGAAAGCTGAGTCTTCCCATGGGAGGTTTATGGCTGTCTCACTTGTGCGTGGGGCTGATGAAGGAGCAGGCAGCCAGAAATGCTTTGTGAAGTATGAGTGATGGGGTCACCTCCAAGCTCATGCTGAGTCCTCTGTCTCCCTCTCACGCAGGGTCTGGCAGCTGGTTTCCGCCGTCATGTTTTCCGGGGTTGCCATCATGGTGAGTGAGGGACGCGGTCCTGGCAAGAACCAGCTCCTGACTGCCAAAGGGGTGCCCCAGCATGGCCCTTCAGTCCCTGGCATTTAGCTTCCTCCAGCAGCTCCTGCCACTTTCTCCTGCAAGGCCTTTGCCCTCAGTGTGTCTCAGTTGGCTTTGCCAACAGTGTCCTTGGCAGCTTGTTCCCATCACCAGTCTGTTTTCATTAGCAGGGCCCATAAACCAAGGAATGGCAGCCTTAGCCACAGACACCAGCCATGCAGCTGATAGCTGACATGGTGATGATATTTCTGCGCCTCCTTAATTTCCAGTTTCCTGGCAGTGGCTCCAATCCCACAAAGGCATGATCTGGAGCACTGCTGCCCAAGAGGACGTGTTTTGGTGGCCCTGGCCAGCTCAGGTTGCTGAGTTTTTCTCTCGCCTTGCCAGGCCCTTGCTTTCCCTGACCAGCTCTTTGATGCCATCTTTGAGGAGGAATCGGTGAGCAGCAAGACTCCCATCCGGCTCTATGGAGGAGCCCTCCTCAGTGAGTGCCACCCCACTGTACTGGGGCTGCCCCACAGAATAAGGGGACAGGTGGCCAAAACGGTGGCAGGGGACAAAGTCCACGCCCAGCCGGACACCTGCAGCCAGAGAGCAGAACATCTGCTGTCAGCAAAGAAATTGCTGAGGGGTGTTTTGAAAAGCTTGGCTACTGCTGCTTTTTCCTAGCAGGGCTTCAGGCGTGCTGCAGGTAGGGTAAGAAGGGCTGTGCATGCTCTGAATCCCTGCGGGATCAGCCCATGTCCCTCAGCACAGGGAGCCTGCAGGGCGGCCCGGGGAGGGGCGCTGGGCCGCGGCCGGGGCTCCGTGGGAGCGGCAGGGCAGATGGGGCAGGCGGCGGCATCCCGGGAGGGGCCCAGGAGGAGGGGGGCGAAGGAGAAGGAGGTGCAGGGAGCTGGGAGAAATGGTGTGGGAAGGGAAAGGGGCCCGACCCGCGTCCTGCAGCGGCACCGCGCGGGGCGGGCGGGAAGCGCGGCCCTGGCCGCCGTCCGGCCCTCGGGCAGCGCGCCCCGCTGTCCCCCGCAGGCATCGCGCTCATCATGTGGAACGCCCTGTACACCGCCGAGAAGGCCATCATCCGCTGGAGCCTGCTGGCCGAGGCCTGCTATTTCGCCGTGCAGTTCCTGGGTGAGTGCCCGCCGCCGGCCGGGACGAGGAGGAGGAGGGTGGGATGTCTGTGTGTGGTGGGAAGCGGGGATAGTGGTGGGCAGGGCAGTGGTGGAGCATCTTTCCTGACAGCTGCTTGCCTTTTCTTCTCCGCTGTGGAATAGCTTCTGCCCTGAGCTGCTCCTTGAACATCACCCTCTGACAATTCATTAATTTTTCTCCCTGAAAATGTTCTGGGCTTCATAGCCAGCACAGGTCATTGCTGGAGCAGGTTGCCTAGATGCAGGGTCTAACAAGAGAAGATTTTAGCAACCTACACTAAAAAGGGGGATATTCAGTGTTATCCAAACAGAGTATAATAGTTTAGCTTGTTTCTAGGGAGCTTATCTATATTTAACAATGAAGGGGGTTCTTGTATGTGTCTCTTGGTAGCTCAGTGTGTGGCTGGTTTAGGCACGAGCTGTGTGTTGGTGGCCAGAAAAGAGAAGTGTTTGATAAAGGTGATGTGTGTGGACTGTGCATATTTTGTATATGCTCCTAAAGTTGAGGAATGTTTATCAGCACTGAAGTGTTCAAGCCACAAAGCAAACTAAGGAGGATGTGACTCCCAGATGAACACCTGAGCATAATGGAAACTCACATTTGCTTGAGTGACTGTTTCAGGCTGCCTGAATGTGGGGCTGCCTTTAAAGCAGGGCATCTGTAAAGAAGAGCTCGGGTGTCCATGGCAAGCTTCAAGGCAGTGAAAAGGAGCTAGTGAAGAGCCTCTGCCATGGGTTCACTGTGCATGTGAATGAGCCTGTGCTAAAAGCTCCTGCACTCACAAGGCTCAGCAGTTCCTGCCGAAGCTCTGCGTTAGAGGGCAGCAGAAAACAGCGTTGTGCTATTTGTCTCCTTTTGGTTTTGCATCACCAACCTCTGCCTTGTCTCCTTCCTTCTCCTCCAGTTACCACTGTCTCCCTGGTTGAGAGCAGCCGGATAGCCACAGGTGCTGTGCTCCTCCTGGTCAGCCGAGCCCTCTTCATCCTCGTCAGCATTTATTATTATTACCAAGTTGGACGTCGTCCCAAGAAAGTCTAATTCCTGGGCTTTTTTGTTACGGGAAAGGTGGGAGGGGGGAGTTTGTGTCGGTAATTTTGCATTATAATTATATTTTTTTTTTTTAATTTTTTTTTTTTTTTGTTAGTCCCTTTTGGTTCTAAAGTAGTTTCCTTCTTTACCGGCATGAATCAGTGTGTAACCCAGTGCTGGTGGCATTGCCAGGTGAAATGGGGGGAGCAACATCAGTGGGACCCCCCAGCCCCTCTGCAGGAGGTGAGGAGCAGCGGGAAGAAGGCTCAGGGAAGTGTGTGGGCCTGGCAGGCTCAGGGAAAAAAGCCAGTTTTCTATGGGGAACTGGCTGATGGGATCACAGGCTCTGAACCCACTGGAACAAAGCACAAGATAAGGCCAGCATATTGAAACCAAATCCCTGAGGAAACGGGACAGTAAGACAACCAACAAGGGACTCGGCTACTCTACTTGGTAAGCCTTGCACCTCCCTTGGTTTACAGCCCGTTCCCCTTTTAGCAAGTACTGACTGTCCAGGTAGCCAGGAGCTGGGTGGGGTCAAGTTCAGTGCTTTGCAAACAGCTCTTCTTTCCTCGCTGCCAGAGGCGCATTTTTGTGTAGTTCATAGTTTTGCACCAGATGCTGTGCAGAGCTTGGCAGGAGATACAGCAAAAGAAGGGGGAGAACCCTTGCTTGTTCCCTCTGCAGGGACAGCACTGGGAACAGTGGAGCAACTTCAATTAGAAGATGTGAGGAGCGAAGGAAGCTATTGGAAATAGTCCATTGAGCACAAAGACATCCCCTTGTTTGGGGTGTTTAATGAAGTTTCTAGGCTGGGGTTCTGACCCCTTCACCCCAGAACACTTCCTACAGTTGAAGCTTTATTGATGGTAGTAGCAGTGTTGGGTGTGCAGTAGCTTTATCTGATGCTTTAGTTAAGCAGGAGCTGGAGTGCTGTTGTGGTTAGCACTGGTAAGAGCAGAGGGCTGTAACAGTAAGAGCATCTGCACAGATGCTTGGGTCAGTGAGCAGCCTCTAGACATGGGCTCTGGCTGTGGGAGATGGTGTTCCAACTCTGCTAATATCTGCATCACATCTCTTCTGACCTTGAGAAGAGAGGACCAAAGTTTGTAGCATTAAGATATTTAATATTTAACTGGGATGAAGAACAGCACGGAGCGGAGCGTATGATGGCAAGGACAGACTAAATGTGCTTTAGTACTCACTAGCCAGTTTCTCCAACACCTCCTGGGCTTAAGTGTTGACTGCCCTGCTTCCTAGTGCTTTCCTTGTGGATTATCCCTGTCCACAGCTTGAGGCAGCATTTTTTAATTCTCCATGGGACTAAAGCCAGAAGGTTTGTGTACAGGATATGGACTTGTTACTCATGCACTACTGTTGACTGGATCAAAGCATGCCCTGGAATATAGTTGACATTCCAAAATCCCAGTAGAAAGATTCCTACACAAACAGAACTGCTTATGCGAACAACAGCCCTCAAGCCACTGGTAAGACTGGGATCTACAGCTATTGCTATTTAATATCTTAATAGAGTTAGAAGAAGGTAGTGGGTAGTTATGTATGTTGTGTTAGTGCTTTTGGCATTTAGAAGCAGCTGCATAAGCTTGGGACACTGTGTGCATTGTACTTACTGGCCATGCAAAACGTCTGTCACGTAAGAGTATTGGAAATCGTTAAATCAGGAAACATCACAACTGTAACTTAGTTTTTTGCTTAATAAGTAAATCAAATGGAGAGGCAACATCCAACAGCAGGCTAAATTCTGGAGCCTCACGACAATACACGCTTGTCAAGCTGCTTTCAGCATGTCCAAAAATGATACTGAGCAACTAAAACTTTTAATTAAGAGGAGTGTTCCTGTTCAGATGGAAGAATTGGTGTCTAAGTGGGAAACCTTTCCCTCCGAGGCAGGTAATGATCAAATGCAGGCTGGAGGGGATCAGAAATTAGACCAAGTAGCGCAGCGTGCAGGAGCTGGAGCATGGCATGCTGTGGCTGTTGCTTTCCCCCTGTGCATCACCTGTGTGGGCAGCTGCAATGGCCTCAGTGTGGCACTTTGGCTGTAGTTGTGGGTATAGGTACGTGAAGCTTGATTCTTTGTGTTTTGGGGCGTCACATGAATGTATACACAGATTGTTGGTTGGTTTGGGGGGGTGGGAAATTATGTTTCTAGGACAGACAAGTAAAATCTACCATAGCAAAAGCAATCTTACAGAAGGAAATGGAGTGCTTCTGCAGGCTGCTTCCCATCTGTGTTGGCCACAGGTGCTATGAATTTAGTTATGACTCGGGTCTGATTAGTGTACCTTGAAATGTCATCCCATAGGTGAGAGACATGAATATCTCCACTATGTGAGAGCAGTACTCCAAAGACTTCTTGATGGGGAAGGGTAGGGGAAGCAGTTACAGCTGTCCAGGGTAGCTTTAAATAAGGTGAGATCAGATTTCTCTGGTCCCCTGATTAGCAGCTGCCTCTGCAAAACTTGAAACAGTCACCTCACCCACATCTAGATTTGCTGATCAATGGCTTTTTCTGCTTCAGCATAGAGCAGAGCCTGGCGAAGTGGCCACTTAAAAGATTTCGTGCTACTTGGTACCTAGTCTTGAAAGTGGAGAGATAGTTGTTTTGTTTTGATGCTTCTTGCTCCATCTTGCTAAAAGTGGACCACGTAGAAAATACAGAGCTCTACACCTCCTCTTCAACTAAGCTGTGGTTCCTGGCATGTCCCTTCTCAGCAGCAAGGTGTGCTGCAGGACAAACATTGCCTGGCCCACTGGAGGTGGTGAATGCAAAGCAGGTGAGGTCTAGGAGTGAGTTGCTCAGGGTGGCTTGAGGATGGAGCCCAGGAGGAGCAGCTGCAGCACTGCCAGAAACCAACTGCACCTGATTGTCTTCACTCTGTTTCAAATGGGGAGAAAGGGAGGAGGATGCCAAACCTTTGTACAGAGCTGTGTCCCCAAGGATGGAAGTGCTGACATCACAGCTGCAGGTGGCAGTTGAGATCACAATTTGGGATCAAAAACCTGAGGTGTCACCTCAGGCTCGGCTACTGATCTGCTGACAAAAAAAACTCCATCTCCACAGGCCTCAGCTTCCTCATCTGTTACATTGTGAGAGAGGCCTTGGACAGATGTCATCCCCAAGGGAGACTGCAGTGAACTTCCTGCATTTGTACGAGGCTGTGCAGGAGTGGGGTGTCTGTTCCCCAGAGAACTGTGCTGCAAGCAGGCACAGGCCAGGACTTAAAGCTGACCCCCTTTCTCTGCCAGGGATGAACCCAAACTGTTGCATTCACAGAGCCCTCACTTCGGAGGGTGAAGAAAACTCATCATTCATATAACTCCCTACATCATCTAACCAAGATCTGTCAAACTGGAGCTGGTGACACAGGAGAGGCTCTGTCTGTCCTAAGCTGGCCTCTTTTCTGGTCAAGGGTTTTTACTTGGGAGGGTGTGGGTGGGGGGTGGTGGTGCAGGGGAGAATGGGACACTTCAATTTATACCTCATTTTAGCTGCTGTACCTGAGTTTATTTCTCCTCTGGTAAGAAAGTGACTGTACTTAACACCAAGCAAATAGTGAAAATTAAAGCTGTTTCACTTCACTGTCACAATATCTTTCTTTTATTTTGGGTTTATTTTTTTTTTAAGAAATGCACACAAAAACCGTGCAGAGAGTGCTTCAGGCTTGTGTTCTGGTTTATATTACCAAAAAAAATTTCCTTTCAATATAAAAAAGCATTACATTAGGGAATACAGGATAAATTAGCTCCACTATCTAATAAAAAGAACATCTACATTTTTTAAAATAGATTTCAAACATTATTTCACACACAGCCCTTTTCCCAGGCATTTGTGACAGTCATTGGAGCATTAAATAGCAACCAGGAGGCAGGGATGCTGAGAGGGGCTGGGGGTTTGCCCAGGCTCATCTCTTCTACTCCCTACAAGGTGCTTGGGCCATGGTCACAGTGCTACAGTGAAGGAGATGGCAGCTTCTTCTGCCCTCCAGCCTGCCCAGAGTTCTTCAGCCAGCAGTGACTTCAGCTTGAGCCCCTGACCCCAAAACACTCACCAGAGCTGTTATAAACAAATACAAAAATACAATTGCTTCTTCTGCCTACAGTTCTGAAAACTACTGTACCACAGAGGGGGCAGCCACGAAACCAAGGGATAAAACCAACAAATTTACATGCTTTGCCATACAGTGGGAGTCTGCTTTCTGGGCGTGCTTGTTCATTAAATTCCCCCAAGGAAAATTCCTTCTGCATGTTACTAACTGCTACAGATACCCTCAGACTTGCACATATCTTTACAGCTATCTCCAGTTTTTGTTTGGAATTGCTGCCTGGCCTTTTGAGCTGTGTTCCCAGTGGCACATGAGCCAGCCTGCAGAGAGGATTTGAGATCTTCACACAGAAAAGAGCAGTGGGGGATCAGAAAAGGTAGAAGAGGAGAAACAACTGTCCACAGCCCAGAATAACAGATGAAGAAGAGATCCTTCTGAAGACAGAAGGACTGCCATTAGGGAGAGAAGGAAAGCAAGAAAGCTAAAAACAGACAAAGCAACAAGTACAGGATTAGGAAAGCCAAAGAGCAACAAGCCAGCAGAGATCATACTTCAGGCACATAAATTTAGTACTTTGTGCTCTGGCTGCTTTGGTCCAGTTCCCCCAGCTCTAACAGGTTTTTTCCCCTATGCCACTGGTGGCAGGAAAAGGCTTTAAGGCTTTTTTCCCCCTTCAGCCACCCACCACGCACAAATGAGGATATTCGCCAGCCAGGCTCTGACCTGAGAACTCTGCGTAATAAACTGAGGGGAAAGGAAGAAACTGGAGACTGGGGGAGGCAGTTCTGCTTCTTTCGATCACCTCCAGCCAAATTACCAACTCTGCTGACAGTTTTGTTCCTTTCCTGGGAATTGCTCTCCCAGAACAGTCACTGACACCAGTTCCTGAGGCAGAAAGAGAACAGATAAGCTTGCTTTCTGCTCAGCCCATTCCTTACAAGACTGGTAGATGGAACAGATTTTTCTTAAGTGCAGCACCTGCTGTCCAGTACAAATACTGCTGGGTTTTGGGTAACAAAACTGTTTTTCTTTATTAAACAACAGACCAGAGTTTAATGCTAAAATGCCTCATTACAAGGAGGTCCAGAGGGAAATAGTTCAGAACAGCTTCCCACAAGGTTTAATGCAACATCTGATCCTGCTCAGCTGGAATATGCTGACTGCAGCATGGGGGGGCTGCAGCTCTACCTGCCCAGCCCTCTTCTGCCAATGAATAACTTGTTTTTCTCAAATGAAGCTTGGAAAAGCTTCTAATGCTTCCTTCCTGTTCCCTAGTATCTTGATTCCCCAACCTAGACACTTAGCCATGATCTTTGTCTATTGTGGCCCAGGCTTTCTGCTGCTTTCCTTCTTTGCCTGTAGCCTGTGCAGTGCCTCTGGGAGAGCTCAAGGGACACAGCTCCAGGGGTGTAGGGGAACAGCCAGAGGATGAACTGCTGCAAAACCTGGGCACAAAGTTTAACGCTCTGCTCCTTCCTTGCCAGAGGTTACAGCTTTCAGAGGAGCTGGCTTGAGCCTATATAAAAGTGCTCCCATAATATGAGCCTATAAAATCTATAAAAAGACCTGATCTAAACAAGAAATCACAGCCCCTTCTGTCATTCCCCAGGTAAAATGAGTTTGGGGTCAGGGAATAAGTGACCAGATGAACAATTAAGGCAAGAGGGATTGATGATTCCAGATGAGAGAAACCGGTCACCTGTCCAAGTCAATATCCACGACCATAGGAGCAGCAGCTGGAGCAGTTTGGTTGCACACAGGGTATTCTTGGATCCTGCCTGGGGTCTCAGTAGCTCCAGCTTAATCTCTGACCAAGGTCCAGTCCCAGGCATCTTTTCTCAAGTTCGCTTCCAAATGATTGAGCAGATGACCATGTTAGTTAAATACCAAACTATCCCAAGGGAGGAAACACTATCAACTAAAACAATTCTGACTTGATGATTACTTTCATCATGAGCCTATGGGAGAATCTCAGGGGAAATTCTCTGACCAGAAATGATTCCACCAGACTGGTCCAGGAAAACAGCATGGGAGTGGTTGACAAACTTCAGCCTCTTCAATCCAGCACCATGTCTGGACCTCCCCTTAGGGCTGGAAAAGCATGCAGGAACCACTGCAAATATTTATGCTAGCAGAGCACCACAAACCATTTTTTTGCAAGTATCAGAGGAAAGGCAAAGGCTGAGAAGATTTAAACATTATATCCTCCCCTTCTCAGGAAGGCAGCAGTATCAATGGTGCTTGACCAGAGCCATTATTTTTCCCAGGAGAGGGGAATACAGCAGGGAACCATTTGGTCTCTTTCACAACAATGAACAATAAATTTAGTAAAAACAGAAAGGTAGGCACCAAACTCTTGACCCTCAGCCAGCCTTAGCTGAGTCCCATTGCTAAGTTAGATCGCACTGCCCCTGCTTGGAGTTCCAGAGAAAAGCCAGCCTCACTGCAGTGCTTGACATCTCTGACAAGTTTCACATGACAGGGGCAAAGCTTCCACTGAGGAATGAGTATTTTCATCCTGTGGTTGGAAATTAAAGCCAGAATCACGCAAACGTTGACTACACCTGCTTAGACAAGCCACCACTGCTTGTTTCAAACCCACCTGGACAGTCAAGGCCAACCTGTTGCCTCGTGCAGCCCCTGAATGTCTGTTCTTGAGTCCTAAAGCACGATAAAGTGGTGCATGGTAGGCTCAGCCTGGTGTGAGAGGCAGCTGTGCTCATCCTCCTGCACCCCACCAGCTCCATCTGTCTCTAGTGCAATCGGCTGCGCTGGGCTCCTGCTCCACGGTTGCTGCGGGTGGCTCTGGGCAAGGGTCCGGTGTACAGTGTAGTGCACATCACCTCAAAGTTCCAGCCCCTGAAGTACAATCCTTTTGGTCATTCATATATTACAACCCTCTTTTTTTTTTTTTTCTTTTTGTTTTTTTTTCTCCCTGTCCCATTTTGTTAAAAAAAATAAAGTTTTTGGGTGTTTTCAGGTTTTGTTTCTTCAGATTTTCCTTCTTTCTTCTGAGCATGTGGGGAACGTGGTGGTTCATGGGCCACTTCTTACTGGATCCCTCGAAAGAGACACATAGCAAAGATCATGGCAAACAGCTGAGAAGAGGAGGGGGGAAGAGGAGGGCAAAAACAAAACAGAAAACCGTAAATGTCAGCTGCATCTTCCAGAAGACTGGCAAAGCCCTCCCTGGCCCTGGGACCACTCCCACTGCTTCCTCCTGCCCAGCAGTGAATGATGTGGAGAGGGGGACCCTTACCACCCAGGGGAGGCTGTGGCAACACTCTTTCCTCTGCCCCTCCCTCCCCCCCAAGCTGTTAGTGGCTACAGCACCAGCCTGACTTCATTCCCAAACTGCCCTTGGTGTCACAGGGGTGCGGGATCCACAGTCCCTGCTCTGCAGGTCACTGCTACTGCCTGGCATGGGCACAGCCTTTGTGGGAAGCTGCTGGGCCTCTCTGCCCAGATCTCTCTCCTTTGCACAAGATGCAGGGCTTTTAAAGTACCCAGTCTTTCCCTGCAATGCCAGAGGGACATAATTTCTGGGCTAAAACCATGTCTGTTGGATGTCTGTTCCTCAGAGACATCACCAAAGAAGTGGCTACTAATGCAGGACAAGGGAAGTGCTCTGGAGCCCGTAGTTTCAGTCCCTAAACAGAAGGTTTTGAAGCACAGGCAGGGTTTGAACACATTAAGCAAGTGACAGATCAGTCAGCTTGCCGGGGCACTGTGGCAGTGGGGGCAGTGACCGTGCAGGGCCCCGTGGGGAGCGGTGGGTCCCCACAGCCCCTGTGGGACGCGTGGCAGGGCACCAGCTCTGTGCAGGCCCAGCACGAGGTGGCACTGCAGGCGTGTGGCATCGCTTATTCCCCTGCCCTTTGTCTCAAAGCATCAAGGAGCCTCTTTCCAAGCAATTAAAACCACAAGGTGATAGCCTGCTTGCCCTTTGCCAGAGCAGCTTCCCCTGGGAAGAGGAGCACCTGCCTGCTTGACTCGCTGCTGGCAGGTTACTGACCCTGCTTTTGTTCCAGTCAGACAACAGTAAGTACCTCAATAGCCAACACTCCGATGGCAAGAGCTCCTGCCAGGTACACGTACGTCTCAAAGGAGTTCAGGATCACGGTGTAGCAGCCCTAGGAGAGACAAAACATGGTGAGACACACCTGAGCAGCACACTGTGGTGTTGTCACAGCAGAGCCCTCACTAGGACACGAGGTGATCCCAGACCCAGGCACCACAAGCACGGCTCCTTCTCATCACCTCTCGCAGCCCCAGGGCACAGGAGGCAGAGGTCCAGGGGGCAGTGCTGGGGAGGGGAAGGTATTCTGTGGTGTGGTGGCAGTGGTTCACACCCCTCACTGACCATGAGGAACTGTGAGCTCCTGCAGGGCAGAGAGGAGCAGCACAGAGAGGAATTCCATCTGCAAAGGGCAGAGATTAAGCACACAGGGAAGGATATTCACTGCAGGTGACAGGCATCCAAGACTGGCTAGAGAAAAGGATGATTTATTTAAAGCCAAGGCAGGAGATTCTTGATTCAGCTCTCACAGCCAGCAGTTCTTTAGCAGCCCAGGACCTTTTCTCTGTGCCTTCCCCCAAAAGAGGCTGGCTGAACACCTGCTGTTCTCGCTATAGAATAAGAATTTCATTAAGAACTCACTATGGCAATTATTCCACTTATGAAGCATAACCACCATCACTCTTAATTAGATTTATTATTGCTAATATAATTAACAGCAGGTAGATCTCCCTGCAAAGGTTTCAGGATATTTCTGAAATATCCTGGCCAGCTTATCCTGGCCTCAGTTTTCCCAGCCTAAAATTTCAGCCCACTGGGAAATTTCTGCAAACTGGTGACACGTAAAAGTAGATTGGAGATTGTCCAATACAACATTGGCTTCCTCTCCACTGAGAATATACTTCACACATACATTTTGATCCTATCCATACTGCTAAGATGTTTCGATCACCTGTTGTTTTTTTTTCCCTTCCACCCATAATGAAAGTGTTGGAACTGCAAAGACAACACAATAGGTATGTACCTGTGCCCACGCCAGACCGTGCCTCACTGTGAGTGAGGCTCAACTGGTGGAAAGTGAAGGAGGACATGGAGAAGATCCATTCATGAGGTCACCCCAGGGGACCCAGACTGCTGGGGCAGTAACTGAGCTGTTAAAACCATGCTCTTTTCAACATGAGACTGCTCAGCATCAGCTCTCTTCCAGCCACATTTCAGGCAAATTTTCAGAGAAAAGCATTCAGCCCAGAACAAATACTTGTGTGTCTGCCAGACTTCCAACCTTAACCCAGCCTCCAGCATGCTCTGCTCAGCTGGCTACAGACAGGAGTCAGCACAAGTGAGGTTGGCAATGTCCTACCAGCATGGTGGCCCAAGACCTTGACTTTGCTACAGCAATGCCTCAAATCAGCTCTCAGTTGCTTAGGATTGTCTCTCCTATTTTACAGAAATGCACCACTCTGTGCTTGATGACACTTGCTGTGCACGCAGCTTCTGCCAACACTCTGGTGACGTGGGCTTGCAGGAAACATTCCTTTTCCATGGGAGTGGCAAGCTTCAGCATTACCACTTGGGGAAAACTTTAATCCTCTTTCTCACAATGCATTTCTCTTTCCCTCCCTGCTGTCTGTCATCTCTCTCCTCCCCATCTATTCCCAGCAATCAGACCTGGCAGAAGCAGCATGGTGCTGCCTGCTATGATCTCTCACCCAGAGTGCCTTTGCCAACCATTTCCAGCTGCCAGTCAGGGAACAGTTCACATGCTGCTTCCAAAATCCTTTCCTCTCTTTCTCAATCTGTTCTTAAGTGCTGGAAAAAGGACCACTTCCTAGTCTGGAGAGAGAAGGAGGCTTGTGCATATGGTCAGTACAGAGCTCTGTTTGTTTAACTAATGCTGAGGTGAACACAGTCAGGAACTTTGCTAGAAAGTTTCTTAAACATCACGTCTTGGTGACATTGGAAGGAAACTTGACCCAGCATCAATGGGATGCACTGTCTTGTCATAGTCCAGTATTGCAAAAAATTGCCAAGTTGAGAGGCTTGGCAAATGAATCATAGAATAGAACTATAGAATGGTTTGGGCTGGGCAAGACCTTTAAGATCACCTTTTCCCATCCCCTTTGCTACAGTCAAACACCTGCCACTAGACCAGAATGCTCAAAGCTCCATCCAACCTGGCCATGAACATTTCTAATGATGAGGCATCCACAACTTCTCTGGACAACCTTTTTCAGCATCTCACCACCCTCACAGTCAATAATTTCTTCTGTTATATCTAGACTAAAACTACACTCTTTCAGTTGAAGGCCATTCCTCCTTGTCCTATCATTACATGCTCTTGTAAAAAGTCACTCTCCAGCTTTCTTGTAGGTTCCCTGTAGGTACTGGAAGTCGTCTTTAAGAAATGCCCTTTTTCTACAGTGAAGAGTAAAGAAGCAGAGAAATGCAGCTTTCCAATACTTCACTTCCAGACATGGTTTTCTGTGGCTGTTTAACCCTTGATATTTTGATTGTATATATTGATTTGTGAACTAAATTGGAACCACCCCTGCAGCCAGTTAGAGTCAACTCCATCCCATCCTACCTGACCTGTGCTGGCTTGCTAATTAACTTCTCAGAGGTAGTTCTAACCCTCATAAACACAACAGAACTTGATCTAAATTTCCACCTTACCTCTCAATCCCTTAGGAAAATCTTCGTATTTCTGATGATACAGCAAAACATGGACTGAGCAGTGTATTCAATGAGAGGATAGCCATATGCCATCACTTCAAAAGCTGTCAGCAGGAGTGTAATTAGGATGTGAGGTACAGTCAGGACCTGCCAGATTCACTAGCTGCCCATGACCACTGCAGCCATCTCTCTACCCACTGTGAAGCTCCTTTTCCTAGCATTCAGCCTCCCTTACCTGCCGGTTCTGAAACCTCTCATTGCCTTTTAGACAATCTTCCTTGTTGACAAACATCCCTTCCCGGCTCTGGAGCTCTCGTTGACAACAAGCCTCCGGTATCGCCTTCTCCGAAGAGGAGTGTGGAAGATGAGGAATACCTTCAAAATCTTCTGGTCCGTTCACTCCACAGCAGGCAAACTGGGGAGAGGCACAGAGAGGAAAGGAAGACAGAACTGACACCTTTCCCTGAAAACAGACATGAGAAGTCTAAGACCTGTTCTCACAGGGATTGAAGCTTTGGTCAAAGCAGAGACAAAACAACCCTTATTTCCAAAGAAGCGGGCTGTGCATGTACCTTGGAGCTTCTGTTTCATTGAAGTCTTTATGAAGTCCCACTGTTTCTGTGTCATACTGTAGATTCTAAGGTACTGCTGGGAATATTGCTGCAAACTACACAGGGCTTTGGGGCATATCCAGAATGACTTGCTTGAGATCACCCAGCAGTACAATCCAGGCTCCCAACCACCCTTTCTCCCCATAGCTGATGGCCAGGATTGTTGCTGTTCAAAGGCACTGCTAGGTGATTTGAGTAAGGTCCCTCTTTAGGATTCCAGTCAGGTGCTTTTTAAGGATTCAAGTCATACTCTGACTCCATCTCCTTTCTGTCAGCAAAAGGAAATGTCTTTATTAAAGTCCTGAATCAGCATGAAGGGCAGCAATCATCCTTTCCTTTTAAGATTAAAATTGACTTTTCATCTGCAGAAGCTGACGTCCTGCTTTTCACTCCTGAAGGGACACACCGTGGGGTGTACAGAGCACTAACACATGTACACACACACAGATTGAACTTCTTGTGGTGGGTAATAGCAACTGCAGCTCCAATGACAGTCAACCTGTAACCTGCCCAATTATGGGTGTAATAACAAAGTCAATTTTGATGGCTAATATTTCTACAGCAAAAAAATGTCATTAGGCAAAGTCCTGCCAAAGCTGCTGTTAACAACAGAACATTAGTTAATGCCAGCTTTTGGCTGCTGTTGGCTGGGAATAATTCTGATGCAGTCTGCAAGGTGAAAGGCCCAGAGCAAATGCAGTGATACTCAGTTGCAGACACCTCCACTGCTCTCTGTGCCCAATATTTGGAAACTGAGGGTACTCCAATGCGTCAGTCTTTGGCAAATCAGGTGACCCTGCTGCAGTAACTAGGAGTGTCTCTATCTCAGGACTGGTGGCAGCTCCATTTGAGGAAGACTGACTGCCAGCCACAGTCTCACCTCCCTTCAACCACATGCTCTGGTGCTAGGCTGGACACAACAGGATGGTTGAAGCAGGCTGACCCTGGGAGAGCTGAGGGCGTGGGCTGAGCAGCGTCTTGGTGGCCACTGACCACGGGCAGAATGGGACTGGTGCAGTCTGACTTACTGTGATCATAACAGAGTTCCAGGTGGAAGAGAAGACGTCCGTGTCATTGTTCCTCTGGTAATGCTTCTTCAGCTCCTTGGTGAAAAACTCTCTGGTCAGCTGAAATGCACAGAAAGATGGAAATATAAAGGCTATCGCCAGCACCTTCCCAAACATTTCCCAAAGCTCCCTTCTGTGAATGCTGGGGATTCTTTGGTTTTTTGGGTTTGTTCTGTTTTTTGAAAACCTCAGAAGAGAAACATGTGAAAAGCCATTGGCTGAGCCGTATCTATGTAGGGGGTGAAGAGTACCTGTGGAATGAAACTGTCACTCATTAAAATCAGGGACTAAACTATATCTATACTTCTAAAATAATGTTTACACTTAAATGTTGATTTGTTTTAGTTTGTGGGGTTTTTTTTCTTTTAATTTTCAGCACTATTTGAAAATATTTAATAAATTGAAACAGGCCTAAAACAGATTTTAGAAAGATTGTCAATTCCACACCCAAACTGTATTTTCACTTGCTGTGCTTCATGAGGTCTGCAAGCAAAGCATGATTTTCCCCTCTACTTTCTAGTCAAACCAGTTAATTTCCTACTAACAACAGGGGAACTGCTCTGAATTTACTTCAATGTGTGAGAAAGCAGAATGAAGCTTTAACATGAAACTTTCTGGAAATGAAAAAGAAGTAAAAAAATTAATGAATAGGAACTAGCCTAGTCAGCTTATTAATCAAAAAAACCCACCATTTGCTTGACAATGCTTTTGATTATCTAAACTAACCTGCATACATGAAGAAAAAAATCCCCTTTATATTTGCATTTAGATAATGTAAACATTTTTCCAAAGGTCAACAATATAAATTATTTCAATTTCATTTACCCCTGTTTATATTTACAGTAAAACAGAATAAATGCCCAAACAATTTGTTTCAGAGTTTTCTCAAGAAGTTAGACACTTTGAAATTACATTTATTTAGCCTGACTCTCTGGAGGAATAGTAAACATACAATCCTATTAGTCTTGTCAAACTGAACATTGAAGTTCAATCTTTCTGCCTTTCTGTCTCTTCAGGACAAGAACTTCAAGAAGTCCTCTTTCATGTTGCCAATAGGTCTGGAACTTGTGTGGTCCCTTCTCCAAGTTGTCTTGTGATTTGTGATCCACATAGGCAAAATCTTCTGCCACTGCAAAAGCCACAGTGAGGGGGGTTGGACTTGGTTGACTACAGCACTGCTGTGATGTTGCATATTTGTAGGATCAGGAATTAATCTGCCTGAAAAATACCCTTTTTATTCCCTCCCGTTGTTCATACAGCACTGCTGATGCAGTAACAGAGGCTGCTACAAGCTGGTTTCAAGTTCTGGATATGCATCATGAAATATCTCACGTACACATTCATATGTATGAGCTCCATGAGTGGGCACAAAAGCACAAGCGCAATTCTGTTTGTTCCGTTTGTATCACAAAATGTAAGGACAAAAAAAAAAAAAAGGCTGTAGTGAGTTTTAAAAAGACCCTGGAAATCACCTAATATTGGTTTCTCTTTTACAAATATAAAAAATACCAAATATAATTACTGCATCAGTACTGGGTAAAACTTTGTCACAAATACTTGAATCATGCAATTAGCTCAATCTCACTACCTTTAATAAGTTATGTTGTTAAACTCCTAAATTACTTTTTTGGGACACATATTAACTCTTTTTTTTTTCTTTTGAATATTAAAATAAGAGAGGACATGGAGTTTTTCCTTCAGGAATTTGTGATGTTAGAAGATGCTGAAATGTGTCCTCAGTGTTCTCCTTTCCTTCCCTTTCTCTGTGTGCTTTATCCACGCAGCATCCAACCCTGCAGACAGCAGCACATTTTTCTGATGCTCGTCTCTTCCCAAAGCACAGACTTTGAAACTGATATTACTGCTGCTAATAATCCCAGCCGACTGCCTTTGTTGGGGTCTAAAACAAAAGAGTAATTTAAATATAAAGTGAAACCTTTATTTTGACAGCAGCAGTCCCAGAGGAAATTGTTCAGAGTTTGTGTGTGATTTTTATAACGCTTGGCCTGAAACACAGCCTAGTGCTGGAAAAGTACATTTGCCAGGAAAATAACTGGTTCCATTTTGTTGGTCTTAAACTGCTTATCCTGACCATCGCAAGTTCAGAAGGATGGGGCCAAAAACCAAAAAAAATTATTCTTTTAAAAAATTGCTGACAAGGGAGGATGAAATAGGACAGTCCTAGTGCTGTGCCCATGGCCCTCCTCTAGCTGAAACAGGTACCGGCCCTGATGAGGTTGGTGCACATTGGACTTTTATGGCAAGAACCATTCAGAAGGGAGCAAAGGACCTCCTGATAAAACTAGAGCTTCACACACACTTTGACCACCCAGCTGTGGCAGCCACAGCCGTGAACAGTAAGGAGCTGCTCAGCTGTGTTTTGGGCGGGGCGCCTCCAGTGCAGCACATGCATACATTTACATGGCAGTGAATGAAGTGAGACTCTTTTGTCACACCGGTTCAAAAAATGGCTTTGCTGGGATTAGTGCAGCCAGATAAAAGGTGTTTAGAAAAAGGAGGGCATTTCTGCACAAGAGGCATGCTGGCACTGCGCAGGAAGGTCACAGCCTTCTCGTGCTGGGTTGTGCTCACGGATACTGAGTGCTGTGCAAGAAGCTGCCTTCACGGTGCCTGCTTGGGAAACAGGACACACTCCTACCCAACAGCAGTCTTCCTCTTCAGAGACTGTTTTTAGATAGCTCTTCGGAAGCGCAGCTGGACTTGCAGGTCACGGCAGCTCACCTTCATGAACACCACCTTCACTTACCCCACCACCTTGCTCTGCTTCTCTGACTCTTCCTCTCATGTCAAATCTCAACAGAAAACATCTCTTTTCTCCCTTAGTTTTGGCTCTTGATTTGTCTCACTCCCTTAGCTGTTAATTTAATCCCATTGAGTGTTTGGGAGCTGGTTTGGATGTAAAACAGTACAAGAGAAAGCTGCACTGAACATTATCTGTGAAGCAAACAGATAAAGTGTACCTTTTGTCTCATTTTACATACCCAGAGAGGCCACAGCCATATGACTGGTGCAACAACTATCACAGAATCCCACTTGGTAAGCTTTGAAGAGATTTAGATTGGCTAAATGTGCATTTGCCACCATATGCTCTAAAAGTTTTGCAAGGAAGAGAAAAGGACATCTGATCTTGACCTTAATTTGCTACTCTTAAGAATTCTTCCCACCATGGGATCAATGAAAGACCACCTCTGTCCATCCATCTAGCTCACCCTAACTGAAAGGTGATGGCAAAATTGGCCACAAGTATCTTCCAAGCCAGACAAACTACCACCACAATATACAGCAACACCAAAACAAGGGCTATTTTTTCAGAAGAAACCTGAGGAGCAAACAAACCACAAGAACTTGCAGATCAAGTTTGTCTTCTGCATAGAGCCATCTCCAGCTATGCTGGGATCTGACATTCTTCATTCCTTCCCATTTAAGCCCTTCCTGTCAATCATTCTGACAGAGTGGGAAGCTGGTGATACAAACAAGGAGACAAGCTCAAGAAAGATAGAAGTTTGTTCCCCTTCATGTTTTATCTCACAAAACACTGCCAGATGCCACAGAAGTCTAGAATAACCACTGTGGCCTTATCTTGCAAGATAACATGACCTTATGTGTCCTCTGGCTCCCATGGGAGTGGAAGGTACAGATGCTTTGCCCAGAAGCAAGCTGTGAGCGAGGAGGACATGCCAGAGGTGCATTCACCCCACAACCAGGACCTGCAGCAAGCCTGGGCAGTTTCTTGTACCTTTAACAGGTTTCCCACAGAGAAGGAGGGAGGTGGGAGCCATCACCTGATAGCTGCTTGCCCTGACCCTGCTCCCCAGGGACCATGTTCTGTCTCTGCCACAAAGCACATACCTGGGTCTGCAGGGCAGTTTCTGTGTGTGCAGTCTGCCCCTTGTGCTGAACCAAAGGAATTCTCTAAAAATTCCTAACCACAGAGCTGTAAGGACCAGAAGAGACCAGACCCCCTCATACTGCAATATGTTTATAGGTATTTTCATAAGGGCATGGTCTCAAAGCCTAAACTGGAATGGGGCACCCATTCTGTGTGCAGAGTACTATCCCTTCCCCACTGCCTTCAGATCCAAGGCAAAGACAAAAGTCCACAAACTCATAAATAGAAAAAAAGTCCTCTCACTACCTCCCCCCAAGCCCATCCTACTATACAAACACCACCCTCTCTTGCTGTGAGCTTCCTAAGTTTATATTCTTTTCTATCAAAAGCTTTTTAAAATTAATAAAATTAGAAGTATATCCTGGTTTAAGAAAATCATTATTATACATGACCCTTCTTTGCTCATGCCACATTTCTCTCACGTTCAGTAGAGCAAATGTGCTCTATGTTCTCTTGCTACTGGCAGAGGCAAAATGAGCAAAATAAATACGAACAGTCACTAGTGACCACCTCTACCAGCCAATGTTTTTTCACAGCCTTCACTCAGAGAAGGATGGGCCTACTTCAGCCAGGCTCTCCTTTGCACAGGTGTGAACATGAAAAAAAAATTGCACAGACCTTTGCTGTTTAGAGAAAGAAATGAGACTGGTTACTACTACTGTAATAGAAGTTTACCACTAGCACAGGGGAGGGATGGTGGCCACATAATAATATTCATTGCAGAAGAATAGAGAAAGGCTATGTCATATGGAGCTTTGGAGAGAAGGACAAAACTAAGCAGGGCAATAAGTAGGGGGAGATTTGCTTGGGGCAGGTCAGCGGGGATATCTTACAAGCATCATTGGTAGGAGTCTAGTGAGCAGCAGAACATACAAGATCAAGAATGAATATAATTAGAGGATTCATGAGAGGTTTTTTGCACTGCAGAGCAAGCATTGGCTCTGTCTGGAAAACAGGAGTTTTCAACTATTAATATTAAACACATGCTGTATTGAAAAAGGAAAATAGTTGCTTTTAATCATAGTGTGACTTTATAACAAAACTTCTCTCTGGTGGAATGTGCAGCTGGTTTGGCTGCAATAGAGTCAGGAAGATTTTAAAAGACCCTAAAAACTTCAGGATTAAGTGTGTGCCCATAAACTCTGCACTAGCCAGGTTAGCTAGCATTCCCTGACGTGCTGGCAGTTCTGCAGACAGGGTAGTAACGAACGAGGTTTTGCTGATGTTTGAAATAGTCACTGTACAGACAAATCAGCCACCATCTAACGCCCTGCCCCAGCTGTGTGTAACCCCACAGGGGTCCAGAGATTGTCCACCATCAGATACTTACATTTTCTCTGAATATAAAAGCCAGGATTGCAGCTGAAAGCTCCGCCAGGAAGATTAACAAAATAAACATGAAAAACTGGAAGAGAGAAGATAAAAACCACAAACATAGCATTAAATGTGTGCAACAGGTAGTAGAAGTACAGGGTTTTGCTAACCACCAAAGAGATGGAAAAAATAACTAAGGAAACATTTTTTTTCCCCCTGACAATTAAGAAACCACATGAGACAGTCACTTGAAGCACACACGTTCCTTCTGTGACCTCATCACAGGACATGGCAGCCTGTGACATTTTTGTCTGGTTCTAATGAGTAAAAGTGTATAATGTTACAGAACCCACAGTATCCCCTGATAAACCCACACCAGGTCGAAACAGTAAAGTCTACTTTGATGGAAAAGTTATGTAATTGTGGACATGCTCACACAGGTTAAACTGTCCAGACACAAGTACAGGTATCACATGTAAATGCATACCCACCCCTGATCACAACACAAACAACACAATTTTACTGTAATATAATCACAGCTTGTGTTGTGTGGAAGGAGGAAGTGGGATAAACCCTCAAATATTTATACCTATGACCTAAAATGGACTTTTTTCATTTCAGGACAAAATTAGCCTTGGTTAATATTCCCTCCACACGATGAGGATGCACTGAGTTAACTAGTAACCACACAGGACCTCTACAGAAAGTTGATAACACACCATAATTATTCAATTTGATTATGCAAGTATCATCCCTGTCTTAGGCAAGAGTGGTATCTAAAGTGTGCATATTCACATCCTTAAGATAAGGGCATTCTGCAGACTAGACAGAAAGCACAGCCTGCACATTAAGTGATAGTAAAAGGGAAACAGGCCTCCAGGTCGAAGTAAAACTGTTACACTTATGTCATCATAATTTTAGGAAAAGGGAAGGAAAGCAAAACAGAGAGGCACATGGCTCTTCAGTCTAAGTTGGAACTATATTTCATCCTGTTGTTTTTGCAACCTTCTGCTGCTTCAGTCTGAAAGTTTGGTTTTCAATCTTATCAAAGACACCTTGTTTCGGTGAGGTTACCAAGCCTGAGTGATCCACTGTGCCTTCACCCCCCACCCCCCAGAAGTAAATCAGATGTACTTGAGAGGTCTCATCCCCAGAGACAGAGACTCCTGCTGTGAGGGTGCTGTTCCTGGGACCTTGTTTACCCAGAGCACTCAGGTACTCGGCAGTGTTTCCAGCCCAGGATGAGTGATGAGACTCCTCAAATTCTGCCTGTTCTTGTGACCAGTGCTCAGTGACACTGATGCCTCATGCTAATTTGATGCTGCTTCAGTCATTATGAAACAGTAAAAAGAATAGACAGGGATGTGCCCTTTAACAGCCTTAAAACAATGAATGTTGGTGTTGAGGAACAGCTATAGGAATGGAGCAGAAAGTGGCTAGATTCACACTCTCTCCCAAAATGGCATTTATTTCCATTCTTGTAGACAAAATCATGGACTTGAATAATCATAAGTTTGAACTAGGTGGACATTTTTTGCGTTCTTACTGCCACAAAGAGAAATTACTATTTGAATCAGCCAATCTAAAATTCAAACAGCCCAAGAATTTGCCCACAGACTTTGAGATAATTTTACAGAACTGAGTAAATGTTAAGATGTTAACTCAGATTTTGGCATTGTCTGAGAAAGGCAAAAGTGTATGAAGAACCCTGTAAAGACTACATCATGTCGAGGGTAATAAACCTGGTACATGTTACCAATTAAGGTAGATGAAGCAACAAGTAAAAATAAACACAAGAGAAGTCTGGATTTTTGTGTGTGTGTGTGAGAAGTTTATAGATCTTTCTGAAACAGAAAACAGGCAGACAGGGCCAGAAGTACCATTGTGATCCCCAAGCAATGATTTATAAACAGTGTCTGAAAGGCTGAGCATTGTGCACTTCAATAACAGAGAGAGAATTCAAACTATCTGCTTGGAATGGGCAAAATGTTGTTTTGTTGTCAATTATCAGAGCTGTAAGTGATTTTTGCCCACTGGAAAAGCACATGCACCACCCTATCACAATTGTGTTCCTGCTTCTGCAGTGGAAACAAAAGAAAAGGAGCCTGGGCTCAAATGACAAAACAAGAAAAGTCAGAGCAGGGATTTTGGTTTTTAACAGCAGGCTGTTGCTTGATTTTGCTGAACTAGTTAACTCTCTAATTTATTCTTACTGCTGGAGTTTTCTGTGCGGCTTCTTTTTTTTCCTGCTCAGAGGCTGTTTTAATTTCACCACAGGAGGGCAAAGAACAAGTGATGAGAATGAACGATGCTTTGCAAATTCACATTATCATCCATCAAGGGATCTCAGCATAGTCACTAAGGTCTAAGGTGGTGATCAAGTGATTAATCCCATCACCCTGCTAATTGCATTTCATTTACTGATTACTGGGGGGCACATGTTCACCCAAGCTCCAGCACAGGTCTGTGCAGAAGTGGAAGCAGTCATTCCCAGATTATCTGTGATAAGGCTTCATTATCATTCCCAAACTGATTTACACTTACATTGTACACTCTGCATTACAGATTTGTAAGTTAGAGTAGAAAAAAAACCACAAGCAGCCATTAGGGTTGATGAGAAAAAGATGGATCATCAGTGTTTCAGAACTTGCTTCCATTCTGCCTTTGAAGGAGAGTCAAAATCTGCTTAACGTGTTTTCCTTCCAAACATTAAATTGATTACTGATATGTGAGAGCACAAAGGAGGCAGCTGGTTAATGCATGGGACGCAGTAACCTCACATTCAAATTCAAGCTTGATACTTGACATTTGAACATGGATACTCCCCACATCCAAGGCAAACATCCTGAGAAATGGGATCTCTCATACTGGTCAAAAACCTTCCCTCAGCTCCAGGTGATGGTTACAGGAGTTTTCACAGAAGTGGTCTATCAGAAGTTTCCACACATCAATGCTTTGTGTTTATTTTTCATAACTCATCCAAAGTTCCAGTTTCAGAACTGCTGTTCCAAGAAGAGCATCAACCATCTTTAACTCAAAGGACCTGCATTTTCATGCTGAGAAGTTTGAGGGACTACTACACCCATTTTACAGGAGTGCCAAACAGGATGTCTGCATTTGAAACTAAGCCAAATGAAGCTAACATAGGCTCTTCTTTTAACAAAGCTGGATTCAGTCCCTTGGTGCAATGTTGTGTGTTCAACAGTACTTTGGATTCTGATTTTTACAGTGTTGTTTTGCAGTCAGAGGACCTTCAGGACAAGTTAATCAATGTCTGATTTTCAGGCCACTGTTTATTCTTTTTTTTTTGTGAGCCAAGCCCAAATGCCAGAAAATCTAGAAACACTTCGCAGTCTTGTGCTTAATGCAACACGTTAGGTTCCATAGTGATTGGGTTATTTTTTACCAAAAGACAAGCAGCTTAATGAAAAATAAAAGTCCTTGCAAACACTGAAACCAGAAACTAGAGAACATGAATCTGTCTTGTCCCTTCTATCTTCTGTTTACATTTGGACTAAAAGCTTCAGGCATACATTATGCATCACTGTGAAATCTCACTCAAGCAGCTCTCTGGCTCATCAATTCTTTAACAACTTTGTAAGTGGACTTGATTTGATCTAGCAACTTCTCCCCAGGTACCACCCCCACAAAGACTTACACTCTCTGTTTTGCAAGTGTTCCCAGCCTCTCTGGCATACAGTCATGAATCTTTTGCCTATTCAATGTCTTAAACTTACTCCTATCAGACTTTGGGTTTCACAGATATTCTAAGATCAGCTGATTTTAACATCAGCTAGTGTGGCCCCAAAACAGAAGTCAGAAACATATTTCTTCTCCCTTGGTATCAGCACAGGTCCACATCCAAGTGCTTCACACTGCTGAAATGAGATGGCTGGCTGTTTAGCTGTGTTGGTGTTGATACAAAAGCCCCCAAAGATCTGACTGATCAAAATGGAACAATAATTCCTTTTCCAGTAATTACTTTTAGAGTTTCTTCTAGTCTAGGGCATTATTTCTAGCTCATATTTTTCTCATGTTTCATCAAAAATAAAATAATAATAAAGGTAAATAAATAAAGCAGCAGGGCTCAGAACTATCTCTAGGAGTAAGGAAAGTAATAACCACAAAAGTGAGTGTACTGGAGTATAACTAAAACACATGGAAAAGCATTCAAACCTGAAAATGATGTTAAATCAGGAAAGAACATGGCCCAGAGCTCTCTTTCTCCAGCCAGGTCACCAGTCTGTATGCAGCAGACTGAAAATATTGCTCTCCCATTCAATTACAACAATACTTCTGATCAAACTTCAATTTTAGTTTCTTAATCTTACAAGAAAAGGCTTTGAAATAACTTTAGGCTCATTGGGCCTCATCCTTTCCATTCCATTAGGTTCCTCTGGGCAGATCTCCACAGAATTCACAGGTGATACATTTGTTTTTCTGATTTACTTCTGAGATGGATCACAAAATCAAACCCAGAGTGGCTTCCCCCAAGGGGCTCTCATTTGCAGGCTGTGAGCTCAAGGCATATGGGAGCCAAGGGCCAGAGAGAATTTATCTCAGTGAAGCCATTCTTTTCTTTAGGAAAAGATGGATTTGCATTCAAGAAAGAGGGCTTTCCTGTCCTGTTTAGAGAAAAGCCTTTTTTGAACCATGAAACAGCTGTGCAAGGCACAATCTTAACAAAATACAGTAAGAGTGATATTAAAAAAAAGAGAAGAAAAAAACAAAACCAACCAACCAACCAACAAGCAACCAAACAAAAAACCACCAAAAAAAAACCACAAACCAACCACAAAAAACCAAACCAAACCAAACCAAAACAAAACCCACAAAAAAAACCCCCCAAAAAACACCTAATGGTCTTTGTCTTTCAATACATGACTGGCAATGCCTTCCAGTAGGAGATAATGGCTGGAAATGCTTCAGTATCAGAACTTGGGAGGAGTGAGGGGCAAGGGCAAAAGTGACTTATTTTAGCTCTTTGTAATTATGGATGACCACCCTGGGCTGAAATTTAATCCTGTCGTTCAGGGGAAAATTTGTCCAAAGATAACAAATGTGGTTCATTTTAAGAGCAGAGTAGGCTGTATCAGGGAGAGACCAGCTCTTGAGAGCAGCAATGACATGCAGTTCTGGGCTGGGCCTTTCTGCTGGCATGGAGGGGCTCCCTTGCACAGGGGCTGTGCTCCAGTGTTCTCTCCTTTGTTGTGAACTCCTGAGTAATGGATCTACAAGTGGAGAGTAGCCAAGAAAGAACCATTTTTGGTCACTTTATAAATGTAGGAAAAGACCAAACAACCAAAAGGGGTCAATTAGAATGAAAGCTTAAAAAGGTCAAAATACACTCCCAGACTTTGCTCAAATCTATATAGGTGAAAAGGCAAATTACCTGTATTTCTAGCAGTGTGTAAAAAGTATCCTAAACCTTCTTATCACCTGAAGGAATAATGGCTACAACAACAGACACCCATTCCTGTGGTCATCCCAGCATCATCTATCCACCATCATATCCACCAGCACCATCTATCCATCTGTTATTCACCCCTAAGGGAAGCACCAAGAGGCCAACAGAAATTGCAAGGGCACTTACAAACAGCAGGAGGCATTTGTTCTCACGGATGGCACCACAGCAGCCCAGGAAGCCCAGCAGGAAGAGCATTGCTCCCATGGCCAGCATGATGTAGGCTCCCGTGAAGAGCAGGGGGTTGGCAGCCACTATCTCTCGGAAACCCGTGGGATCCACAATGACCCAGATTCCCAGTCCCAGCAGGCATGCTCCTCCCAGCTGTCACAGCACAAGGACAGGAGAGAGACAGGTCAACATAAAACAACTGCTGCAGGAAAACTGGATTCATTGCTATCTTTTGATCAAAGATGTTAATTAGGAGAATCTGTGTTTCTCCAAGGCACATACTCTCTGCTGTGCAGGTGACTTCTGACATGCTGCTCTTAGTATCTCTTGCTCAATAAATGCAATCATTTGCAGCAAAAGCACCTTTCTTTCTTGACACATCACTCTACCAACTGTTTACTCCCTCCATACTGCTGAAAGACAGTCTTGACCTGCTGCCACATGTGTAGAGGAAGCTCAGTGAAGGGATGCACATGAACCATACTTGCCACAGAGACCAAGGTGGCTGGGCACTCCCACCTTCCTTTCAAAAACAAAAACAGCTAAGAATGAACTCCCCATGTGGTAGGTTCTAAGTGAAAACCTCAGCAGGGCACCCAAGACTAGAAAACAATTTCTTCTGCCATTCAAGGATGAGCCGCGTGCACCATTAGTTACAGCTTTCCTTGTGGCTTCCTCTGTCGGGACAGCAACAACTCAGACAACAGTGACCACTGTGCTGCCTTGCTGAATGCCTGAGTGTATTTGGATGCTGCAAAATGCTCAGTGACTGCTAGTGCAAAGCAGAAGGGATACTCTATATTGTGGCAACTTTACCACACTATAGCCTATCGTGCTGGGAAACAGCAGGCTGCTGGAAACAGGGGGATCCAGAAAAGAAAGTGAATTCCAAATACTTACAAATATAAAGAAATTGAAAAGAAACATCAGGTATTTCATGCAGCTCAGACAGTCTCCCTCCATGGTCTTCAGGCTCCTTTGTCCAATTCCTCCTGCAAAACAACAGCACTTTCTTAGCATGCTCAGTTCTATTGGATTGACACAATGCTATCTCCAATCTATTTGTATTTCCCCCAAGACCCTGTGGAGTTCATTATACAGAAGAGCTTTTTTCTTACCTGAACAGGGAACATAGCACAAGCTAGTAAGAGATAATGATTGCTGCTTGCTCCCTTTGCGATGTTGAGGTCTGAAGGCAAACACAGAAGTGAAGGGGAAGGTTGCAGGAGAGGAAAGGTCTAGCTTTACTTGCAGAGTGAGATGTTGGGGAAAAAAAATCTCTGCACATGAAGAATTTTTTTCCCCACTCTTTAAAGCCTGTCAAGTCTAAGAATCACTGAATGTACCTGTCTATTTCATGCTGAGAAAAGGTCATACTGAAACAGGAGCCAGAACAAGCTGTGCCCACTTAGAAGACACACAAAAAGCATTTGGTACAGTTATCTTCATACAAGCTTCCTCTATGCCACACAAACATGAACAACAGCTTCAGGGAAAGTTGTAGACATTTGGGCTTGTGTGTGGACATGGCAGGGCCCAAGGAGGATGTCCTCACATGGTTACTCAGCCTAGGGCACAACACCTGCTTGCCATGAAGTGTGAGATGTTCCTGTGCCAGTGAAATCCTGCTGCTCTACGCCCCGCCCTGCATAGGTCTTTTGCAAGAGGAACCCATGGATCAATGTTGGAAAGCTTTTGAGGCCAGGAAAATATGCTAAGGAGTCTTTACCAGTTCTGAAACTCAGTGTCTGATTTAGACAACAAAGTGCTTGGCCAGTGCTTCTATTGGAAAAGCAGTGATAAATCCTGACCAGGTGAGGCTACACTGGAGGAAAGTTCCTGCTTGCTGTTTAATGAAGTGACTATGTGTCCAAATATGCCAGTATATCATCAAGTACCCTAGAGGAAGAGACAAGTATTCACATGAAATAGTAAAACTTCCACTGAAACAATGCAGTCATGGCACTGTGCACAGTTGGAATCATACATTTGCAAACACAGAGGCACAGGTTTGCTTGGCTCCCCAGAGGAGCCTTCCCAAAGCCCACATGCTTCTTAATGCATCTCATTCCCTTTCTCCCCTGAAAATGCCATTCCCTAACAGATGTGTATCTAATGATATGCTATGTTAGCAAAGTCCATTTAATTCACTTAAAAGAAAAAACTGAAATTGTGTAAGATTTTCACCAGGCCAGAAATAAAACTGCTTTTCACTCCATTGTTTTTGTTAAACCACAAAATCTGTGAGTTCTCTAGAGCCTCACGAGATGCTTTCTCTGTGACCATTGGAACTGCTCTGCTTTAGCCTAAGAGCTGAGAAAACCCATGGCAGCAGAGCTCCCAGCACGGGGCTGCCTGAGGTAAGAGCCACATTTTTATTACACAGTGTGCATTTGGTATACTGCTTTCCCTTGATTTAAAATCAAATCAATTCCTTCTTTGTAACAAAACAGGCTGAGATGCAAATGTTGTGACACAGAAGCTCATGTGGACAATCAATTGCTTTCCCTCTGCAGCTGCCTGTACCTGGGGCAGGACAGCAGTGTGCCTCTGCTGGCTGGGCACTGCCCAGGGAACCCCCTCTGCTAGAGGAATCCTGAGAAGATCCACCTTGTCTCTGGAGGAACACAAAACTGAATCTAAACCTGAGAACAAGGGCAATATTTTTTCTTTACAAAGTTTATTTTCTTATACCCCTGGTACATAATTGTTCTGCCCAGAGAGGTTCAAAGACAAGACAGTGGCTGCAGGAGATGGGGAAGGGCACAGAGTTCTGACATGGGCCTGCAGGAAAAGCCCACAGCTTCCTGACACTGTTTAAAGCCACGTCTGCAAATCTGACAGAGGAAAGGGATCTTGAAGTCCAGAAGGCTAAGGAGCTGGGCAGGAAATTCTCCAGTTTCACGGGAAAGGTGAGCCTTCAGCTCCACTAAACATGAACTGGACACTAGAAAAGGATGTAAAAATGCAGACAAATCAATAGGGTACTGGGATTTCAGGAGTCCCACTGTTAGTGTCACCTAGATGTTCCCATTACCACACTAAAAATTTATGCTCCAATGAAAAAAAGGATGGCTAAATCTTAATATATTAGCCAAAGTCTTAAAGTTATCTCAGACATGTCAAAGTCCTGCTGCCTTGAGCACCCACATGTATGATCCATATTATAGTAGACTTTGTAAAAAAAAAGGAAAAAAAAAAAAAAACAGGACCCAAAGCAGTTTATCCTTGATGTGACACTATGTGTAATTCACACACCCCACTACAGTCACCCACATGAAAAACAATGCCTGCGGTCCAAGAAGCAGCAGCCCCTAAGCCTAACACTGTCTTGCTGTTTTGTAGTGTTGATAAATCACATTCCTGCCTTACTTTCCTTTCCATGTCTGGGACTGCTTCCTCTGTAAGGTGAGCAAGCTCCCTTGGAACTGCTCCAATTTACAGGAGCTGCATACAGGTCTACTTTTATTTTCAAAGACAAACATAGGCTATGATTCTTTGCATCTCTCCTGCCTGCACATCCACTCAGTATGTTAAAATGTTTTCCAGGCATAAGTAGGGAAGGGAGATTGTAAATCCATTGAGCAATCAGATCCTGAAAACTTCACTGTCTGGAAGAACCAGTTAATCACAATAACCTGGGAGCAGCATGAACACATGAACACTCAGCTTTGACAAATAAGAGCTCCCTTCTTCTTTGCTTGGGCAAGAGGTTGCCAGCTATGGTACTGGGCTCAGATTTGTAGTTCCTAAACCCACTACACTTCACACAGCAAAGCAATAACTAAGTGCAACCTTACTCATTGTGCTGTGCTTCAGATCAAGACCACACCTGCTAGGCCTTTCAGATTCCAAACTTCTTCTACCCAGATATGCAAAAGGCACTCAGGGGCAATAAGGTGAGGTCTGGGCTGGTAAAGCCAAGAACAAACCGTATCAGAGTTTCCACATGAGAAGAACTCAATGCAAGCTTCCAAAAAATGCCGACCCACTGACCTGATCTGAGAAACAGAGCTCTGAGCAGCTGTTGCACTGGTGGAACTTAGAACTTGGAGAGACCCACACATATCAGCACAACACACACTTTGCAGTTTCTGCTGGGTACCCAGATTTCCAAACAGCTCATGCAAGGTCACCATTTGGATCCTGTGGTTACACTGATTCAAACAGGGCAAATCAACCAAAGGCATGCTCTGATCTCTTACGAGGCACTTAAAAGTGTTTGGTGTCAGAGCTTGGGCACTGTAGCATATAATGCCATCTAGTTTGTATTTGCAGTGGTGCTCCAGACTTTGAAGAGCATATAAGTAATGCTGTTTACAAACAGCGAAAGCAAAATGCAAATAATATGACTTACAAATGACATAATTATCATTGCATTTGTGCCAACTACTGCCTTGCTAATTAGCTGAATGTACCTGGAGTCCCTGATGACAGACTTTATGGTAAAATAACTGACATTAAAGGACAGTCCTGACCCACAGAGATGAGCTTTCCTCTTACTTTTCTTTTTAAGCTATACGCACAAAGAGCAAATTATCTGAGTTACTCCTACTACACACTGATACAAGTGTGATAAAAACTGAATGCATATGTCTTAATCCACCTTTTAAAAATACCTCCACTCCCCTTCTCCAGGCCCCAAATCTGTGAGAGATTAAGTTCTTCTCTGCAGGAGACATTTAATGCTAAGCAAACATTAACAGTCAGAACTGCAGAAGACAGCGGCTGACAGATGCTCTCCCTGGCTTGTCCTATCTCAGACCTGTGAGACATATGAGATGCATTTCTTTTTGTCTGAAATGTAGCTATAAATGTTCAGATTTTCCTTAGGCACATTATTCTACATTTCTCTCTCCCCTGTATCCCCCATGAATTTTATCTTGCAAAAGGGATGGGGAGGCTAAATGTCCTCAGCAGTGTAGCCAGGAAACACAGCCCAGCTGCTGCAATCAGTTAGGAATAAACTCTATTTTTTTAAGGCAATACATTTTTTTGTTCTCCAGCCACTTCCTTCCTTCTGTCATTTGCTTTGCATGCCTTGCAGCTGCCTTGAACTTCACATTTCTAAAGGCAGCTGCCCAACCACACCCCTACAAAAAGCCTCTAATTTTCTCTTTGCTGCCACTGACATTTCCCTCAACTCTCATATCCCTCTAACACTGGATTAAAACTCATGGATTCACTTAGATTGCTTCTTTACCTTTGCTTTGAAGAAGGAATCATTGAAAAACTTAGGTTGGACAGAACCTCTGGATGTCACTGAGCACATCCAACCTGGGCCAGTTCCAAATCTGATCCAGCTTCAAAGTTAGAGCATTCTGTTTAGGGTCACATTAGTTAAGTTTCAAATATCTCCAAGGACTGAGATTCCCCAGTCTCCCTGGACACCTCTTCTAGTGTTTGGTGACTCTCCTTGGTAAAAAGACTTCCCCAAACAGCTGCCCAAGGGGTGTCTGAGTTACCTGTTGGCAAATGGAACAAGAGCATCTCATGGATGTGCCAGTCTATCAGAACTGTCAGGAGCAACTCATCTTCACCAGTCTCAATCCTCACATCTTCTGTATTTTATCACTCCTACCCTCTCCTGAAAACAAATGTGTGAAGCATTTTCCTTGCCCATCCCTAACAGGCCACTGCAGACAATTCATGTTTCAGTATAGAAATTCAGACAGATTGACTGATTGCTCATCACAGACTCCCCATCTCAAATACTTGATAGAAAACACAGAATAACTGAGATTGAGAGAGATGTCTACAGGTCCTCTTGCAAATCACTTTTCAGTCACTGCTCTTCTATCACATGATCCATGTATATCTTCTTTCAACATAAATATCTGTTTGCTGTCAATATGCATGAAGAACTTGTCCACTGAACTGATGATGAACTGCTGCTCCCTCTAAAACATAAGAATCTGTCCTGCAGTACTTTCTACAAAATATTAGCCTGTGTCTTGAGCAGGAAATGATGCCAACTCATACCTACATTCATGGCCATACACAATGTACCAATTAAGGGCAGAAGATGTGTTTGAAGTTCTCCAAACCAGTGCCAGGTACCCTTGAAAGGCATTAGAAAATATGGACTAGATTCTCTTCCAAGTAAATGTATCAATTTCTGGAGGCTGTCCCAGATAAGGTGTCACTGGAAACATCTCTGAAGCTCTAAGCTGCACCAGTGGCAAAGGATCATCATCACTTGGGATTGCTCCATTGTGTCCTCCCCCCAGCAATGTGGCAGGCCACCCTTTGGCTTGCAGGCATGGAGACTTGCCTTCCTTCCCAAGCAGAACTCTCATAAGAGGATTTCTGTGTTCACCATCTCCAAGCAGTATTCACCTTTACACCAAAGTGGTGGGATCTCCCAAGAGAACATGTCTAACAGGAAGGGCCTTCCAGAAAATCCTCTCAGAGCATTATTTTTGCACAGTTTGTTCCCCTAGATACAACAGAGATTAGGGGAAGTTTCATTACGAGTTTCATAAGGAAGGATGACTTTCTGCAGTACCTTACTGGTGATACAGTGGCAGATGAGCTGTGTATTTCTTATCACCTCCAGCACACCACAGCTACCCTTAAATTACCCCGACAGAGATACAGAGAAAGTACCTGGCATACAGAAAGAGCAAGCCATTAACAGCACTCACCTTTACTAATCTTGGGACTTGAAGCACAGCGTCTCTTCCAGTGTTTAATTGTCTGTCTGTCCCATGTATCTCCTTCTATCCAAGCTCGTCCTGTAAGAGAAAAATATGCAATTACTGAAGAAGTCAATAAAATGCAATCATGTTAAATACACAATTTATTAAAACACACCATCCTGATGAACGTGCTCAGTCTAATTGCCACCTTAATTTAGTGTACATTAGCACTAATGAAGAGCTTTTAATACCCAGTGAGAGATTCAATTCCTCAGAATCTCTTTAACAATCTTTGGGGTGTTTTAAATGCCCACAGACCACACGTAAATCTATAGTCCCATTACACATACACTTCATACCACAAGAGGACTAGATTAATACCAGCTGCACCTTCAATATTTTATAGGAGGTTTAGACAAACTTTAATCTGCTGTGACTTTACAGCCCATTTACTGGGAAAATGGAAAAGGCAGGAAGGAAGATGGAATGCATCTTTGGGAAGCCCAGCCATTAGGAGCAGCAGCGTGAAATGTTGGGTGCTATCCCTCGTTCTTCCAGCCAGCTGTCACGCCAAGTTGAGCAAACAATTTCCTCTCCCTCTGCCTCATTGTGACTGCCTGGGAAGCAACAACAGAGAGGGACAGCAAAGGCACAGCCCTGTCCACCCAAAAGCATTAGATTCGTGGATTAGACCTGAGGGATTCAGGTGCAGACTGCCACTGTCCTCAAGGTAACGATCACAATTTTCTCAGTAAGTTTTAACTTCTGCCCACACAATGCTAATGACAGTCTTTGACTAGGCAAAGGTGAGGTGAGACTACACACTAATGTGCAAAGCATGCACATTTGAATCTTGCTTTCTCAGGGCACCCGCTCCTCAATTGCTTTTTCCAGCTATCTGACACAGTCCCAACCCCAAATTGTAGGGCCTGTAGGGAAGGGGCAGTCTTTAACTCTTCAAAGAGCACCCCATGCCATAAGAGACCAATATTCACACGGGGGTCAGCACTGTAATTCACTCACTCATCCTTCAAAAGTGGTTTTGGCATCCTCACAGCTTTGCTGGAGCCACTGCTTCCCTCTGAGGCACCAGATAAGTCACCTGGGTCTCTCCCTGCTTTCTCACTGCCAGCATTTCATCATGATTTCTGGAGTGGGTGCATTTAACATGTTCCCCACAAACCTTTATAAATGTGTCTTTGAAAAGTGCCTGCCATTAAGACTTCTGTGAGTAAAAGTCTATCGTTTTGTTGGCAGGAAGCAAGCAAGGAGTTTCAAGGTGGATGAAACTATTACAATATAAAACACTTTGAATATTCATAGACCTTTTGTTTTGCATTGATCCCTCACATTTAATGTCCTTCCTCTGTCACTGTAAACCTACATCTCTAGGTGAAGAACAGGAATGGCTTCCCCTTTGAAATCTGGAGGGTGCAAACATCTCTTGCCTATCCACCTGTCTCTGCTATGAAGTGCTGAGGGTGTGAGCTGAGCAGTGGCTGAACTGCCCTCCTTTACAATGCTGGGTACAAGGGCTGCTCCAAATCAGGGCAGCTTTTCCACCAGTGTCAAAGTTCAGAGGGTGCTGTGTGACTGCCTGGGAGATGGCTGCAGCAGGTTCAGCAAGTCTGAAGAGAGTGTACATCTAGGACAAGGTACAGTGCCTACAGCAGAGAGTCCTGTTTGACAGTCAGAGCCCAGTGCCCTGACTTCACATGCTCCATCCTGTGTTTTGCACATGTGATTGAGTGACAATTTCTTTGGTTGTCCTGTGATGCCACTGTCTTGGGAAAGATGCTGCCAGGAGAAGATGGTTCTAACCTTAAAGTGGAGATGACACTGTGCTATATAAACCTATCATTAAGAAAATAACCAGAATGATAGGATTCCTGCTCCTACTGTGTGTGCATATAATTATACTCCTACAGACGCTCAGAGGTCTGCGTGGGAGAGGAGTTTTATTTTTTTATCCATCATAAGTCACAATATTTTAAAGAAATTACAGCACCCCAGAGAAGAAGAGGTTAAATGCTTCAGTAGGTACCAGCAGGTACTGTGTCAGAAGGGATGAAAGACTGCATTAAGTGCCAAACATCAGCAATGTTCCACCTGACTCTGTTGCCTTAAAGGGGAGGAAGTCCCTGCCAAACAGATTCTCTTTGGTTAATAGCTACGATTTTGTCATTAGGGAGAATTGCACAGACTGCAAACCCAACATGCCTAATTGTGACTCCAGCAAGCTGATGCCTTTAATTACAGTCTCTGGAGAAACACAGTGGGAGCTGGAGTCACAGCTGAGGCTAAGCTTCATTCTTGGGCTGGCCAGCTGTGGCTGGCACATTGTCCACAGCCACCACACCAACTCTCCTTGCTGAGCGTTGGCTTCTCTTCACATTGACATTGCAGCCTGTTGAGGAGCTGGTGTTGATGAAGGAAAAGCAGCTGAACATGTGGCTCCTGCTGGTATCCTGCTGCAAGGAAGGCACCTGGAGCTCCAGAGCCAAGAGGGGTGGACAGAGCGGGGTTGAAACAGACAACAGGCAGCAAGTGAAACAAGAAATTAATGGAGGGTATAGGATGGAGAAGGCAAGGCCTGTCTTTGTGGCAAATCCAGCCTGTTGGCTAGAACAGAAAGGGCCACCAGATGAACCCCTTAAAAGTGCTGTGTTTCACAAGGGCTTCTTGCTACTGCCAGTCCCCTGCGCTCGCCACATTTGCAGGGTGGAGAGACACCTGAACACATGCCATCCCTTATGTTCAAAGAAAGGAGAAGCTGAAGACAGAAGTCATGTCCTGCTGGATCTCTATGCCAGGTCCATGCTCTCACAGTGTAGGATGAGGAGAAACATCTCTGTAGAGGCCAGATGAGAATAATTTCATTCCCTTGCCATAGCTTCAGAAAAAAGGTGAAACACTTTTTGATTTAGAACTGGACCTTGGCACAAGCTGTCAGCCTCATGTGTTATGCTGTAACTATTGCTCCTACATAAATATCTAATTGTTCTGGAATTTCATAGCACTTGTGCAGCAGAATCGTTGCTATGACACAACTACATTACTGCACCTCAATCCAATTAGATCCCAAAGTGCGCTGTGTAACTGTAATCGGCCCCTGTGGAGCAGCCATGAGGGGACCTGCACAAGGCCGTGCAACTGGATACTAAATTACAGTCAATCCACCTCCTCTTTAGTTGCATTAAAATGCTAATGTCACTGTAACATGGGCCTGTTTTACCAGCGATGACTGCCTTGCCTTGCAACACTGGAGTGAATGAGGCTGTTGCACTGCCTCAGAGCATTTAATTCCTCAGTACAGCTGAGTGAGTAAAGCCCTTAGGGGCATCTTTTCCCTTCAAACAGTAACCTGATTGGGTTTTACAACACTAAAAGCATACGAGGCTTGTGACAGTCTTTAAACAATCGGAGCTGCCTCCAAAACTACCCTGTGTAAAACTACCTGTTTCCTACACAAGCAGAGCAACTGGGTCCCATCTCATCCTGATTGCTTTTAACAAGAACACATTTCTGCCACCAAAAGTCTGTGTGTGTAAGAGCGCACCAGTCTGACACAAGAGGAAAAAGAGGGCTGGACTGAATCCCCAAAATTTTCAAATAAAAAACATCAGCTTTGCAAACGAAACTACTAATACAACTCTTACCCTCTGTTTTATATTTGCAACTTTGCACAATGTGTGCATAGAATACATGAGATCATATGGAGGTAAAATCTCCCACATGTGCACAGCCATTCAGAATGGAAATTCAGAAGTCCCAGAGCAAAACCAATTCTAAATGTTGTAACATTTTGAAAAGTGCTAGATAACGTGTTTGAAGTGCCAGCATGGCTTCAGGCCACAGACCACTCCATTTCAGCTGGTGCAAATGTGCACACTGCACCGTTCAGAACATGAACTTCTTGCTCACTCTGGCCCCTTCCCAAGGAAAGTTCCATAGGTAATCACATCTGGCTCTTTCGTACAGCTTCTCACACACAGACACCAGCCGTCTCAGAAAAGGAGATCCTGCATACAGAACCAAAACATCTGACAGCCTGCAATTCTTTTAAGTTCTGTTCCTTTATAAAAAAGCCTTCAGATAGCTCACAGGTGCATTTTCCCTTGTAGTAACTGCAGTAGAATGGAACCATATGGGAGACATTGTCTGCCTTTCTGAACAGATGACCCAGAGATCGTATGCACTGATAGTATAACAACATTAACTTTGTTTATTAGATGAGAAAACCAGGGCTAAAAGGGGAGTGGATGTGCTAAACCTCCTGACCCCCAATATAGCTCTCTGCTCACTAGTCCATCCTGAATCCAGTTTCAACCCATGAAAAAGCTGACAAGTTGCACTCTTTGCCAGGCATCTTCTGTCCCAGAAAGCTGTAATTTAGCAAACCAAAAGGGAGGCAGCTAACTTTGGCCTCCTATTTCTGAAAGCGTTTCCCTTCCACATGGAATAAATGTCACCCTCCTGAGTGGATCATGGAGCTGCAACACAAGCCAAGTGACATTATCCACTGTCATGTCAGATACTGCCGCGTGCCGAAACACTCCATACGCTCGCACGGCATTCCAGACGCTGAGGGGATTGAACACAAAGCCTAAATGCCTGCCACTCTTTCCCCCAGCCTGACACATCTCACCTTTACAACAACTGGCTCCTTGGTGCTCTTTGCTGTGCTCCTCTCCTACAGCCCTGCTTTGTTTGCAGCAAGTGCCTCGGCAGTTTGCGGCATTCGTGATGGTTTTGAGAGATGCAGGGAAAAATCTCAGGAACACTGGACAGTTGCTGTGGCAACCTTGTCCTCCTCAGACCATGATTTTCAATATTTTAAGAGTTTTCCTGATACTTTGCAGGCTTCAGGGAATCAAGGCAAAGGAGAAAAATTATTTTAAGGTAAGGATGTTACCAAAAGGGATTACTATAAGCCACAGGGCTTTGTCTTATCATAAAGATGATGATGTTGATGTCCTCAGCTAGAAAAAGAAACCATAACTATCTGAGCAGAGGCAAGGGGCCATGGGCAAGGGAATTTGAAATCCCTGCTTGTATCATCTGTTCTAACACAGAATGGAGTTGCAGATCAATAGGTTAAATTCTTTTTATTGTGTTTATGCTGTGTTTTCTCATAAGGCAGAAGTGTGGAAAAACTAACCCACTATTTAGGATCATTTAATTGGAGAAGTAATAACTTTAATTCCTTTATAAAAAGAAATCCCAAACAGAACTTTGAATGCAGTAACTATTGTACCAAAAAAAAAAAAAAAAAAAAAAAAAAAAAAAAAAAAAAAAAAAAGTGAACAACATCAAAAGACCCAAACAAACAACCCCCCCATCAAACCCAAACCAGACAGACCCCCCCCCAAACTCCAGAAAACAAGCAAATTCTCTGTTCAAGGTAACAGCCAACACAGATATAAAAACAAAACCAGTCAGGTTTAGTCAGTCTAGAAAAGAAAAGGTTAGGAAAAAGAGCCTGTAAGAAAAGCAAATCTTAAATGAGGGGTCTCAGTAATACTAAACAATCCAGAAAATAATATTTCTGGAAATCTGAGGAGTGACATTATTTATCTGCTTCTGGTCATCTGTTAAATGTTTTTAATGAGAAGAAGAATAATGCATCCCAAATTGTTACGGATTCTAAACACAATAGGATATTATAGGAAATACATACGTTTCACAAGCTATAGGTGTGATCTGTGCAGGAAAACTTGAATTCAGGAAAAGACATGAGAAATGGCCTGGGGAAGAGAGGTAGACCTGAAGTCTAAGTTACCCTGCTTATAGTCAAACTGATACACATCTCATAAATATTTCATGTGTAAATCTAAACTGTGTTTCACTGTAATCAGCACCTTTAACTTACTCTAACACATAAAATTGCAGCAAATGTGGTTTGAAAGGTAAATGTGACTGATCTAAACCACACCTGTCCCAATTAAGGTATGAACACCCAACCATTCAACATATTTTGCTACAAATATTTTTAATTTCAGATTAAGAGGGAGAACCATGGCCACAGCCCACAAGAGAGCTTCAGATGTTCTGCAGGAAAATAAATGAGAGTTAATGAATCCCATAATCTTGGCATACGTGTTTCTAAATGTTCTCTCTTCCTCCATAAGACGTACAATCTAAGTGCTCCAGCAACCATCAGGTTCCAGGCAGACAAAAGACCCCAAGCACAATTCATACATAGATGACAGGAGTGGAGGGACTAAGTGAGATATGAGCCAAGACTCCAAGGCTCACTCCCAGCTGCTTTTGCTTTCCCAATGGATAACAGATACTGCATCAATACACACAATGTCATGCTAGTGAGTTTGCTGCTCTCTTAACACTTCATTTTTCTCTCCATCTAACTTATTTTGAAAGCATGCAGTTCACCGTCCCCTTCTCCTTTCTCTTTTGTCCTTACTCATGGCATGGGAAACATGAAAGACATCATGGCTGGTTATTGTTAATGCATTTGAAAGTGCAGACCTTTTAAAGGGGGTTATTCTGGAACATGCCACGCTTTTTCCTTGTTATTTGCACAGGCAGCTAATGATCATCCTAATAGCTTCTCTCTCTGAAGTCATAATAAGCTTACAAATGAACCCATTCAGCCCATATTAAAAAGCAAGGGATGCTCCTTTGATTACAGCCTTTATGGAAATCTCCGAATATTTGTTTTGTTGCTGCACAGCCGCAATTAGGACATGCTGCTGGGAGCTGGCTCAGCTGCCAGAGCAGTGGGGTTTGGAGACACCTCCAGTGCCATAGCAACACAGCCACCTCTCCCAGCATCAGGCACAGGGAGCCTGGCAGCCCTTCAGCCCTTGCAGGAATTCAGAACTGGAAGGTGCCTGGTTAAACCTGCTCAGCCCTGTGTGCAGCTCTCGTCCTGCTGCGCCCACCACGGCCCTGCCCGGGCACGGTGTGGGGCACAGGGCCCCTGAGGCCTGGCTGCACACCCCACTCTGCCGTCTGGAGCTTTCACACTGCGGGAGAACGGGGCAGCAGGGGCAGCGTGTGCTGGGGAGAGCTGAGGAGGCAGCAGCTTTGCTCTGCTGAGGTGCCAATATGGGGGAACTCGCTTCCATCGCCACTTATGACACTTCCTCCTCCACAAGCTCGTCCTTCCACGTGAGGGAGGGGAACCAGATAACCTTATGGAAATCTCCTTACCACTTAACTGCTCAGAAGTTGATCTAAATCCCACTTATATTGCTGACAGACTAAAACTTCTCCAAGGGAGGGCAGGGAAGGGGGAATTAAAGGACATAAAAACCTGCAAAACTGGGGTTCTAGTTTTCATTAAGATTTGTTCAAGCATTCCATGACAGGTAAAAGTTAAAAGACTGTGCCCTTTTTCCCCTAAAGGAAACACTATGAACAATACACCCTCTTTCCCAAAATATCCCTATTCCCTGAGCACAGTGCAGAAGTAGAAGTCTTAAGTGGAAAGACTTGGGGAGTAATTTATTTTTGCAAACAAAAATAAGCAGCTTATATTCTGATGACATGGATCCAGAGGCTTTCACACAGCCTCAGTGGGGTGACTTTCACCCACAAAAAATATAACATCTCCTCTCACAAAGCTGGGACTCTAAACAAACCACTTCTACTTTGCCTGAAAGCCAAGACCTTTGTATGGAACAGATATTTTCTAAATCTCCAGGAGACTGGCTGAGGTTAAACCAGGTCAAACCATGTAATACAGATATCTTTGTGTTGATACAACCCACGGTGCCTATTAGGAAGGCCACAATTGTAAGAAACCTTTTCTCGTCAAGGATATTTAATACAGTGCCAGAGAGTCTCCCCAGGCAGTCTTTGTTTTAAGGTTTGTGAGCTTTGGGGGGAAAGAATTTTGTCTCTGATTGTGAAGTAGGTTTCTGCTCTGTTGTAATCTAAATAACACATTAGAGCAGCACTGGAAACTTCACTGCCAGCATCACTTGCAAGAGGCCTGGGTATAGCCTGGGGCAAAACCTGGAGCACCATCAATCATCCAGACACATAGAAACTGGCATGCACTCACAGGGCATCAGTGAGGACTCTCTCAAATCTGAAGCAGCAAATTCAACTATAGAAATACTCTGGTTGCTTTACTCAGCCTTCCCTTTTATTTCATCCACTGGAAGTCAGGACTCAGAAACTAAGGACATGAAACCTTTTCTAATTCAAATCAGAAGGGCTGAATAATTACAAATGCATCAGTGAATGATAAAGGCACAAGCTGATCCCATGGCCTTAAATCAGTACAAGAAAACAGTTTGTAGATGGACCAATGTGCACCTTCCTCTTCTCACCCAAAAGAGTGACAAACACAGCCTCACCCAACCTGGCAATTCTGACTTCGAAAGTCTAGGCAACCTTCTTAGGGAGGACAACAAAACCAGATCTCTTATGAAGAACAGGACTCCACAGGCTAACTTTCACATCAGTCAGGACTGGGCTGAATTCTGAATGCAAAATCACACCAGTTTTCAGTGGGTGGAGCTCACTATACCCACACTTTGCTATGTCTCTTTTCTTGATCAGCATGCAATTTGAAGGAAATTCTGCATTTCTCCTAAACCCCCCATATTTTAAAAGTACCAAAATCAGGTTTGGAGAGCAAAGAGACAAAGCAGCCTGGATTAAGGCTGAGAAAACATAGGAAACAGCAGGATGTTCAAGTTATCCTGAGCATGGAGAGACAACCTTCTGGGGATAATCTCCCAGTTAGGCTGCAGAATTGCTCTGCATAAAGGACAAGAAAAGTCGTCTCAAGAAACACAGCATTTAACAGCTTCTTCTCCCATCCCTGCTGTCAGCATGAGGAGAAGAATCTTTCTGAAAACACTGTGGAGTCTTGCCGTGAAAATACATTTGACATTAAATTTTATGGCAAATTTCATTAGAAGATTTGTGGTTACCATTCCTCATGTCTGATGCACAAACCACCTTGCATCAGAACATTAATACCATTTAAGCCTTAGATTGCTTTCCACATTAGTCTGAAAGCCCTTTATGAAGCTGTGTTCTTTATAAAGCTGATGTGGCTTTGCTCCAGGATACCCAGCAAGTGTTCTGGGCAGCTTCTCTGGTCTCCTGTCTAGTGCTCAAACCACTTTTATAACTCCAGTTCTGCTAACATCTCTCACAGAAACTCACAGACATTAGCAAGTCATTTCAAGCTGGTGTTCATCATCCTCCCCCACTGCCTGTATTTAATGTAATTAACAGCAACACTTATCTGTCACCCATGGAGTGACAGAGATTTAGTTTGGTATCCTATGAGAGTGCCAGGCTGCCTGTACTGAAAACAGGAAAAAATGTACCCAAAACCAGTATTCAAAATATTGTCATTTGTAGATGGAAACAAGTATTTTGAGTGACTGCCAGTATTTTCAAAAACTGTTCAAGTACAAAATCCCCAGGTGGAGTCCTTCGTATGGACCAAAAAATGTCAGATGGTTTGTACTCCATGTTCCTCTCAAAAATGTGCTCAAAACTGTAGAAATATCCATTTAGAGCTGATGTCTCCAAAAGTGCTCTCGTGCAGCCCTCAAACAGACAACCCCTTTAAGTTTCCTCTACAGGTTCACAGCAGGAAATTTCTCACTAGGAGAACCCAAAGCCAATGATCCTCTGATGAAGACACAGCAAGCTTTGTAGAAGTGGATGCTGTCCACAACACAGCTGAGGTCCCACATCAACCAGTACCACCAGGACCCCCAGACAGTGAGAGGCTGGATCACAGAGGTTGTACATTGGAGGGGAAGAGTATCCTGGTTACAATCTAAAGGGTCACTGCCAGCTCAATGCACTTTGAAACTCCATGTTCAGCACCACAGCCCACACACCACCTTCCCTTCTGTTCCCCATTGACAATGGTGTGAACCAGCTCTTCCAGGGGGCCAGCAGAGATGTGAGAGTCTTCAGGGCGTTTGGGATCAAGGATCAGTATCCTGGAGGCTCCAGTTGATAATAAGGCACAGCGACTGGTTGTGGGAACATTTTTGGAAAATGCAGTTCCTTCAGAAGTACCTCAGGAACTAAAGTGTTCCAGTCAGCACAGTGTCAATCAGGAATCTGAAGCAGGCATTTCTAATAATTTCATACTCACAGCAGAAAAGCTGCAGTGCAAAACTTCCCCCAGTAAGGGATCACCTACCTGCATGGCTTGGAAAAACAGGTTTGTTCATATATCTTTTGGACAAAGCACATTAATCTGAACACAGAATGCATTCATGCAAATTGGCCTTCCAGTATTTCTGTTTATTTGCACCAGCCTCCCCCAGCTCAGAGCCCACACTTAACCTCCATCCTTTCAAGCTGTGCACCCAGGTGGCCTAGAGGTGAGTACAGCATGACTCTGATGAGATGGAAGATGAAGTACCAGAGATGCACAAAGAAATACGAGAGGCAGGAGATGTGCTTAGGGATCTATCATTTTGATAGGCTGTGCTCCTTTTCTGAGCCTGCACACTCCCTATGGGCAAGGGGAAAGCAGGTGATGATGCTGTGGAAAACCCTGCAGAATAACTTTGACTTGGTTTGTCCTTCACCAGTTTTGCTGTTTAAATGCTGCAACTCATTGGAGCTGAGCACACCTCATCAGCAGAGCCAAGTACTCCCCTTTCAGCCCCCTGAACCTCAGAAGAGTGAGCACACAGAGATGTGCAGCCTTTCCCCAAAGTTTTGCTGCTGCAGAAACAAGCATGGGCTCACCTTGCCCTGAGTGACTGAACCATCCCCCCCTCCTCTCCTTCAAGTGGGGGCTTTATCTGTATTTCTCTTCCTCATCCATTCCACTGCTTCAAATTTTGAGAACCTCTATTTTACCTTTTATTTTCTAAGTTTCCCTCTCTTCTGCAATGCACGGTGTTGACACTGTTAGCTGTGCTATATATCTCATACCATATTAATCCTTTTTGTCATCTGATTTTTTGCATAGGAGTTGTCATTTAGAAAATCTGACTCTGCTCAGAAGAATCCAAACAAATCTGTGAGTCAAAAAGAATGAGAGAACAAAAGCGAGTGCCAAGTAAGCTCCCATTTAAGCACTTTACATATCCTGTATGAAATACCAACTCCTAAAATTCATTTTTTGGTGAGATGACATTTCATATAATATGCTATCTTTCCCTTATCCCAGGGTCACACTGCTCCAGTATCTCAGCTAATACTTATCTGCTGCTTTCCCTGCTATCCTGCAAAGATTATAAATGAATTAGGTGACTCCAAAGCATTTTGGAGTAAAAGCCAGGATATCCTTCTGATAAAAAATCGTAGTCCATGGTGACCAGATAACTGCAGTCTATCAGTACCAACCCAGGAAATTCATTTCTGTAAGTCAATGAAATACTGCTAAATCTATACCAAACACTCGGAATAATGATCTTCTCACTACTTAAACTTTGCTATTGGCTCAGTGAATCTGAAATTAGTCCTTTCAACTGGACCATTATTTGGTCCTGAGATTTTTTTTTAAAGATCATTTCTAGGGCGGGATATTCCTGTAATGTCAAGTCTCATTCAGGCATTTAATAAAAAAAATTGATCACACTGGTGGGGATGGTATAAGCTACTAACCTACAAAATAAACCAACTTTAATTAAGGCACAGATGTGCAAGATTTTGGCTGAAGACTTTAAATATCTACTTCAAGAAGTATGATACATTTATGTGAGTCATAGTTAAGATAGGGAGGAATTTACTTTACGCATTCATTTAAGGAGGAAAATGCAGGATTTAGTTCATGAGGGCAGCTTCCAGTTACCACCTGTGGTTACTACCCCAGCTTTGCTTGGAGGCCTGCATTTTACAGCCTAGCTGTAGTGACTCATATAAACAAGGGAATTCACCAGGGGCAAAGGGTGCTTAACCTCGATGGGTTTGACAGTATCTCCAGTCAGACTGTGCTTCATTTTCCCAACCACACAAGCAGACCACGGCCTCCTCAGGGAAGCAGCTTCTGCTCCAAGCAAGGACACATTTTTCTAGCTGAAATAAAATGATATGTCATGACTCTGTTCTCTTTATGGCATCAGTTTCTTTCCTACTGTACCTGAAGGCTTAGTGAGCAATTTAATAGAAACTTTATAATGTGAGTGCTTTTCTCCTTTTAAAAGATTGTGTATCTCTCCTTTTTGTTAAAAGATCTAAATGGATGCATACCAAAAAAAAAACCAAACCCAGTTCTTTCTCAAAAACTGGACTAAGCCATATTATAGGAGGGGATATTGCTGCTTTAACTGTGCAGCTAAGAGTTCAGTTAGCAACCCTGCATAACAGAGGACAAGGTTTCTTAGCATCTGCCTGCTTCATACAATGTACAAGAGCTCCCAAATCAATAAGCTTACTCCAAACCCTGAAGAAAAATACTCTCAGCCTTTTACCAAAGCTTTTTTTGCTCCACTGATTTAAATACAGGCACTTTAGGCTTTACATGGCCACTAAAAAATGGTCCATGTAGGTCTGACCTGTGAACACATTGCTTTACATATTAAAGAAGAAAGCAGTATTAATTACAAAGCTGAACAGATTCTGTGACCACCACAAAATGAAACAGACTCTTGGAGCTACACAATTGGAAAAGCAGATAGAAATATTAAGAAAATACACCAAATAATAGCTAAAATCAAAATCTACCAACATCTCCCCAGCTCATCCTCCAGGTAACATGAGTGGAGACCAACTTTCCACTCAGCACCAGAAGTCAGGTGCCTTGTCCCACCCCCAGATGAGCCCCAGGTGTGAGTGGTAGGATCCTCAGCCAGCACTCACAATGGGCACTTCCTGCAAAAGGGCAAATGTGACACCTGGGCCAGACACAGATGTGCTGATGCTTGGAACTGCTTCAGGAAAAATGAGAAAGCCACCAAGCTGGAAAGTTGGGGTAATGCTGCTTTTATGGCTTTTCTCTTAAGAACACACTGCACCCATTAACACCTGTGACATGTTTCCTTAGAACATGAAGCTCTACTGAAACCCAAGTGACATTGTAAAGAGCAAACAAAGAAACTCCTAAAGCATGTTCAGGATGCCTTACACTGCCTATCCAATGTACCACTTACAGGGCACCATTCTGAGAAATGTAGTGTCTGTAGTTCAGAAGGAGAGAGATATGTACATACTTTTGTGTTTATTTTTATTATTATAAATACACCAGGGAAGGATGGGATTTTTTTTGTCAAGAACACATCACAACTTATGCTTTCTCTTCTCAAAGCTCTAATGTTACTTTCCAAACCAGTTGATAGCGTATTCAGTCAATCTAGTGATAGGAACTTCCTCCTAGATGGCTCCAGCCAACAAGCACCTGGGAGCTACAGGTTGTAGGCAGTAAAATTGCAACTATGCAGTATTCAAAGGAGCTATGCACTGCACTGGCAACTCCAGAACTTAATAGATTGTCTGAGGAAAAAAAAATGCACTTTTTGCCCAGTACAGTACCTGAGATCACTACATTTGTCCATGGCAAAGTAAATGAACCACAGAGGATCACACCCTACCCTAACAAGTGTGACATCACCCAAGGCAGGCTCAGGGCTCTCAGGGAGGGTTCCAGGTTTCCAAGTCAGTCCTGAAAAGACAGTTTCCATGAGGACACTGACTTGCTGGGCAGAGATTAGCAGCAGGGAAGTGCCATCATTCACAACAGCAGGGTAATAAGACAACCTCTACATTTTGCAGCCTCAACTCTTCAGCAACACTGGTTTTCAAAATACAAAGATACCAGGTGGAAGGGAAAGGTCTTTTTGGTGTTTACAGCTTCAAACAATAGCACAGTGATAGGAGCTTTACATGGATATTACGTGACCAACTCAGGCACTCAGGCCCTGAGCTCTTTGTCACAAGGTCTCTGTTCAGAACAAAGCCAAGTCCTTTCAGCTCCACTTAAGTGACTCTACTAGCATTCATTAAAAAGACAGTAAAAGCGACAGCAAACGGTTTGCTAATAAAGACTGCTTCTGAAGTGCACTATGGATAAAGGAGAGGTAGCATAATTACATTAGTAAAGGTAACTGAGGTCACTGCCACATTGTTGTTCGCTCTTTAATTTAAGCAGAAATAGTGTAAGGTGGCCATAATTGGAGAGAGGAGGAAAAAAAAAAAAAAAAAAAAAGAGACAGGAAAAACTGTTCTGCTTTTGGATGAATCTGACTGCGTGATTATAGGATGTTGGTTATGTCTAAGAGGGAGCTACTGAATATTTAACCTTAGAAATGGAAGCTTGGTTGTCTCTTGTCCTGTTAACATCCACACATATCTTCCATTAGCTCTAATTAGGGCTAACAGGGTGCTCACTAAGTATCTCCATAATTAATGTTAATAGTAGTTACAGGCAAATGTTGATAGAAGATGAAATGCCAAGGTTCTTCTGCAGGGTTAAATACTCAGCAGCCTGTCTGTCTCTCATTTCCATTTCCTCCTGTAACGGCTCTTTAATCAATCGCACGGAACCCAGACAGCCTTACACATCCAGTCTTGCAACAGGAGACACGTGCAGCCCTAAGTAACAGCACATGCTGTGATTTATACAAAATATAAACACAGACACACAATACCTGACACATATTAGGCTGGTTCATGTCCGTGTGCTCACCACTGTACAGATATTCCAACAACGCACTAACAGCCCAGACTGACACATCCCTTTTTCCTTCAAGATGCCTAGGCTTCACAGGAAGAAATATTATTTCTATCATATATTAAGATAAGTAATTTTTAATTAACAAACCAAGGAGGAAACAGATCACAGAAGCACCTCAATTACCCTTATTAATGCCATTATGCCACCTTCAGTTTATAGACTATACTATATTCCCAAATCAGAGACTATTAACAAACCATTAAATTTGTAAATGAGAACAGAACAATTATCAGCCATAATCAGAACAGTATAATAATGCACCCTCTCTTGTGCTTCTGGGTCAAGCCCTGAGCAGTAGCTCATGGGAAAAGAGTTAGCAGACTGCTTCCAGACAGGGGTCATTTGCTAGCACAGTCTCACTCTCTGCTCTTCTATCCTATCCTAAGTGGAGAATATTCATCAGAAGTGAAATTCTGTGGCTGAGTAGATTTGTAAAGTGCCTTTAGTTGGGAATATATTTATAAAGCCTCAGGGAAAAGTAGTACTCTGCTGTTTCCCCAGGAACTGCAGATACTGTTTGTAGAAACCTTAGGACATTGACACCTTTGCCAGGGATGTCTCAAAGAGGCAAAAAGCATCAGAAGAGGAGTAATGGGACAGCCTGTGCAGGCAGCCAGGAAGGGAGGAAGGACGAGGACAATGTCCCACTGGAGCTGGCTGTTGGAGCCAGACAAGGAGCTGTGACTGTGGAAAATGTGACTCAGGCATCTGAACCCTCCCTGCACCCACCAGTGCTGGCAGTCACTGGTCCTCATGCACTTTGGGGCAGCTCCAGCAATAAAACACATGCAGACACAAGTCCCACAGAAAGGAATTGGTGCTCTCTACAGGGTGAGGAAAAAAAATCAATTTGTATATTTATCAACGCACCTATACTGGCCCCATGGTTACATTAAAGGGGAGACAGCTCCCATGACTCATCTTAACTCAGAACTGGAGATGTTTTGGCTTTGCTATGTGAAAACAAACCATTTTTTGCCTGCTTTGTTTTCTGCTCTAGGGAATTAGTGACTCAAGCAGGATGCTGAGGACTCAGTGGGATTTACTTTTCATCATGCTTAAGGAGGGTTTTCTTCTACTAGGCATGCAGGCTTATTAATGCAGCTCCACTCAGTTCTAGACTTTAAAAAATAATTCTGCCCCTCCATTTTTCTTCGTAAGTTTGTGGGGGGAGCATGGGGAAGTTACTGTTCAGGAAAGCAAGGGATATTAAGCACAGAAGGCACTATCTAAGGCATGCTGGCTCTCTGCAATGGGGTCAGAGCCAGCTCCCCTTCTAATGCATCCTGCTTTGCCATTCCTTTCTCAGCCCTTCCTAACAAAGGGGAGGATCTCACACAGGGCAGGACTCACACAGGGCACCCTTGCGTTGCTCTTTTTGTGGCACTCAGTCCCTGTACCACATCCCTCCTCTTGTGGTTCCAATTTCACCCAGCTTCCTCTGACAATACATCCATGACTTGCACTGAAGCACCCACTTCCCTGCTGGATCCTCAGATTAAGAAACTTTGTGAAAGAGGAAAGTGTCTGCACTTTGCATGACACTGCAAAGTGTCTTCCCATTCTCTTCGCTGGGTCTGATTTACCAGAGGTACTTTGCTGTATCCACTCAACTTTTCTCAGAAAAAGAACACAGAGTATTCTTTTCCAGAGCTATAGGACCAGCAAATATTTTATCTATAGGCAATCTGATGAAATACAGTGTTTCTTCCCAAATAATGAGTTGTTTTCAATATATTTTGAATATTCATGATATGCTCTTTCTCACAATTACCCAAAACAGTGGAAATATATTTAACAGTAGCAAAACCAAGAATGGCCAGAGCTCTGTATTACCTGTTACAACACTGGTCCCTTTTCCAGGCTGCTCATACTCTTGGCATGTAGAAATGCACAGTGAAAAAGAAAGTGCAGTCAGTAAAAGTAACACTTGTAAAATTGTATTTTAATATCAGGGTGTTGTAAAGCAGCAGCTACAAAATGAGCTGAAATCCTAAGCAATGACTTGTCTAGACATTTTTACAAGAGTTGCAATGAATGTTGAGTAAGTGTTCAAGGAAATCTGAGTTGATTGCAACATCTGACTACTCTGTATTTTAACTGGATGGCCAGTGCTGCTTCAGTATCTGCCAGCAGGATGAGAAGGATATCAAAATAGGGAGCAGGAAGGGATCAGTGAAGAGCAGTGATAGGATAGCTCATCTCTTTTTCATTATTATTTAACTCAGTGAGAATGTTCTCTGATTCTGTTGGATATCCAGTTAATTTTATCCAGGTCTCCACAAAGCACAAACCCACTTTGGCAATACAAGTAGCACAAAGAGATGAATCATATCAGAAACAACATTAAAAGGTTTGAGCTGGCTATTTTCTGTAAGACAGCTTAGCCAGAAGCTAAAAACATGAGCTCTGAGATGTATTTTCTAACTTGAAATCTTTGTCTTTTTGCATTCTGACACCTGCTCACTTTCACCTATCATTCTGCGTGATGGAATATGATGGACTTCCTGAGAGCATGCTGCATCTTCCAGATGAAGCCTAAGTCTGAGCTGAGAATTTCTTTAAGTTTGGGAAGAGACATTTACTGCTTGAATTTGTTTTAAAACTCAAATCTGGGTACTTTGTGATATTTTTGTGAATCTAGGATGGAACTTTTAATCAAAACAAGATAGAATGTTGGAACTAACCAGAGATATGGTCAATGGGGCATTAATGTGGGACACAGAAGATCCAGGCTGACGTTCCTCGTCTTCCCCGTTCTCACCAGGGAACACAAGCAATGTGCTAGCGAGGGTACTAGCCTAAAATTAGATGAAACAGAACACACCTTTTCTGCACATTTATATGTGCAGAAACACGTAAATATGTTGCAATGTACTACACAGATTTAAGTTCCTTGTCCTTCCAGTCTGGCAATGTCCTTCCTCAAAAGGCCACTTGGAATTCCATTGTGTACAAGTTAGGAATCATTTGGGGAATTTAGGATTAGTAATAGCAATATAGTGAATAGTATATTAAAGAACTAACTAGTTAGATCTTAACATCTTCTATAGACCACTCTGCCCAGACATTGAGAGTTATTCTCCAACTCCAGTGCACTGACAAATCCATGCTATAAGAGGCAGAAACAAAACTATCTGCAGACCTACTGATATACCAGAAAAAGCAAAAAATTTCTCCAGGGGCACGAAGCCCAACTATCCCCTCAGGAATTCACAGCAGGGTAACAGTGTAATTTTTTGCCCTATCAGATCTACCTATCTCTGGCAAAGCCCCGTGTCTGTGCAGCCCCTTTGCTGTCCCAAAGCAATGGGGTGAGTGCTGGGGCTCTCCTCCCACTGACCAGCCTCAGCTCCCTTTGCAGGGAAAAGGCATGTGACAGCCAATAGCCCAGGCTGGCTTTAGAACCAAAAGCAACCACTGAAGTCATCTACATCCAGGAGCCAGAAAAATATATTTATTTTCTTCCTCTCTCTAAAATAAAATAAACCCCAATCATAATCGTCCTAACCATAACACTTCAGTTTGCAAACGCTCTCAAAGCTGCAGTAGGCAATAAATCAGACATGTCACTTCCAGCAATTCATCTCTGGAGCTGGTTGCTACATGGCAGTAATATATAAAGAGGCTTTTTCCTGGTGATCCTCAGAGCCAAGATTCTTTTTGTTGGCTCTTCTTTAAACAAACACTCCTGTAAATGGCAGTTGAATCTAAATTTATCACTCAATCCTAATTATTTTCCTCTAATCAGTGGCTTGAGAGTGACTTTGGTTCTGATAGGCTGATACATTGTCATACTCATTTAAAAAAATTAATTCAGTTAAGCCAACTCCAAATGTATGCGCATGATATCTCTGCTGCAAACTCATCATCATCACGTAAGTCATACTGAAGGCAACCAAGACCTTTTGTTTTCAGGAAAATTGTTTCAAAAGAACAGCAATAAAATCAGTAAGGGACAAAAGGAACTTCTGCAATGTCATGAAAGGCCAGCAAAATGCACTGAGGCTCTGTCGAAACACAGCTGTAACATCCCATCCCTTCCACGCCACTCAGAAGGATACGAGAGAATTTTCAATAAAGCAACAGAACATGAAGGTTTATACATCTTTGATGTCCCACAGCTGGAGGGAAAGACAACAGTTTACTAATCCTGTACCATTTCCCTTTCATTAGTTTAACTTTTCAATTTTGTATGGTGCTAAATTTAGAAGGAGGGGTTAATTGTTTAACCTTAGAAAAATAATTACTCTTCTTTTGGCGCTGCCTTAAAAAATTTGCTATTTTTAGTTGCCCAAAGGATTTAAAGCTCAATGCAATGATAAACCCTTTAGCAGAGACTGAACCTGTGGATTCACTAAACAAAAATCTAGACTAGACTAAGTTTTTATAGATTTTGGACCTGCCTGCCTGTGCTGTGGGAAAAAGCCTCCCAACATTTATTTAAAATAAAACTTGAAATCAGGGTTTTTTTTAAATTTCTGTTTTGTTTGGGTTTTTTTTAATCCATGTTTCAATACTGCATGTGTTCAATTTAATTTCTATTCCAGTTACTACTGTCACTTGGCTGGAAGAAGAGGTATGGTGGCATAAGTCTGGCTTAGAACTTTCAAACAATTTTTCAATCAGAATTTCTTGCAGTCCCGTAACTATTTGTCCTCCTATATGTTGTGAGCTATGGGGGTTTTTTTCCCCATTAGAGGTAGTTGAGTAGTGATAATTCCTTACACTCTCAACAAAGTGTGTCATTCACACAGATCTGTGTACAGAGGTAAGAATTTCAATCTCCATTCTGGTCACTGTCTTTTCAAGTTCATTGATACTAATATAGTTCCCAAAAATCTTACTCCACCTTCCATTTCAGCAGGAACCATAGTGAACATTCACTCCTGCCATTTCAATTTTCCAGAAATTACACAGGCCTTTCTATTCTACATATTTTCTCTACTACTAAAAAGAGAAAATCAGGGAAGAGAAATGGGTGTGGTCTCCATTTTAAACAGGAAAATTTATATTGTGTAAAATGCTTAATCCAATGGGTTGTTGGGATATTAATATTAAAATTTGATTAGGAGATGGAATTTTTTGATACCCCTGTTTAGCATATACTTTGTTTACTTGAGTAAATAATCCGGTAAAACACCTAACAAATTTATTTATGAAGACAGGAGGAAGAGAGCAATAAACAATTCATATGACAAAACCCCTGTACCAAAGTATAACAATTTAATGTCTAACTTCACCTTCAGTAGAGAGAAAAGGGTTTCTCATTTCTACTTACACTAGACTTCTGTGAATAGTTATTTACTGACAATCAGTAGCTTTGTGTGCATACTTTCATACATATATATGTATGTATATATATATATATTTATGCACACACACACACACAGAGCCAAGACAAAGCAGATTCACCTTCAGGCCAGCCTTTCAACAGTCGCCTCCCAAGGAGCCCCATCTCTCATCCTCTGACACTCTTCATACATGTGTAAATAGAAACACAAAGCGCAGACTGCAGCAGCAGAACAATACGCTTGTGTCGTCAATCATTTGCACTTGTTTTGCAGAGATGCAAATACCTTCATAAATAAGATTTTCTAAAGACCTGGGAAAAATTGCCCCATGACCTTCTACTGTTTGTCTTGAAACCCTTTGGGTTTTCAGACTTCTAAGGGTTTTGTTTTTAATGTTAGTTCAAAGTTTGGTGCTGTCCTCCTTCAACAATGAGGATGAGCCAGTCTTCAATGTGACTTTGCTCAGGTGTTCATCTCCCTGCCACACACACTTCATTATACTAATTTGTTTTCACATATTGAAGTTGAATGTACATATTCTTAGATCAGGTAGTATTTCTGTCATGAAAATTGACTGCGCTTTGAGCAAGAGGGCCCTGATCCGTTATTTGAGATCTTTCGTGCTCTCTCAGTCTAAAGGTTAATTACCACTACTGACACAGTTCCTAAGAGCTGTTCGAAAGAGCACAATACTCTACAGATGTATACAGCAAAACCCATAGCATTGCAATATGAAATAGCCCAAATTTAAACTAGCTGAGTTTAAAAATTATTTTTGACTACTCTCAGTTAGGGTCACTTATAGACATTTACACACATGCTGTACAACAGGGCATCCTCCTAATGATGAGCTTTCATGTGCTTAGCAAAGGAGAGAGAAGGTTTTGCCCTACAGTCAGCAGTCCCCTCTGAACACAAGAATAATGCATGACTTGGCCAGTCACTGTCACCAAGCAGTGATGTGTATGAACTGCAAAGAGCATTTTCATGTTTAAGATGAAATAATTTATTTTTAAATATTCAGCACTCAGTGCCTTCTCCGTATTGTATTCACAAGGTCTCAAGTCACAGGCTGTGATTCCATGTTGCCAGGAAGGCTACTTGTCAGCAGTTGTAGTGTGAGCAACAGCAGGAGGCTCAGAACAAGCATGTGAAATAAAGTGCACACACCAGAGACAGCACAATGGCTGGTTTGCTAAGTGGCACGAAGCGCTTCACCCTGCGGGAGCCCTCAGATCTCTGCGCTCAGCAGCTGGGTTGCACTTTTCTCCTATCAATAATAATGATAAGTAATAATAACACTAGCAAAGTAAAGGGAAGCTCTGAGCTGCATCAGGTGGACTTTGTGCTCCTGCTTCCAAGTGCACAGGGATTACTACACCCACCTCTCCCCCCGACAACCTCCCCTTCCGCAGGGCTGGATAGGGGGCTGAGATGCAGGACTACCCTGTATCCAGGCAACAGGCATCCCTGAGGCTCTGCAAACCTCTGCAATGCACAAGAGGAGAAGCTGGGGCAGGTACCTCCCCAGGCTTCATGGAGTGTGGGATAGAAGGAGTTTTTCTAGTTTTAAAGAATAAAGGCAGAGAGCTGCCAAACTACTTTCTGTCAATGAAAGCATGTTCCAAGGTCTCCCTGGGGCTGCCTGCTTTCCCAGCACTGCTCACTGGGAAGGTGCAAAACTTACTGTGACCTTCTCTTTTTCTTTCTCAGTGCTCTGTAAGTTCTCAGCTAGGTACACCTCTTCCTACTGCAGCAATTTTCCAGATTTACTAGCTGCCTATAGGCAGCGGTCTCAATTCCTTAAGCCATGTTTTGGCCAGGCAAAACCTACCAGTATCATGATTAATGGACATGCACCCACATCACCAGGCTTCAGGGATGGTTTGTGGGAGGAAAAGATCAGTTGAGAACAGGTGATTCATCAGTCCTTATATTCACAAGAAGTTGTTCATCGGTAAAGGGATAAACTTCTAGGGCCAGGGAGATATGTGGGAGTATGTACACCGACTCCAGTGGCATTCAGATTTCATACACATTGCTTTGGGCAGGTTTACTCAGGATGCACTGTTCCACTCAGTTTCCAGCTTCAGCTGATATTGACAGAGACTGGGACAGTCTCCTGGAGATTTCACATTTGAGGAAAGACCAAAGAACACCATGGGCTAGGAAAGTTATAGACACAAACCTGGTCCCCAAGCATCTTCCTTTCTCAGATAATCTGCAGGCCACTGATAATCAAAACATGAACTGCAAGGGATGAAGTTATTTGACAAAGAACTGGAAATATGGTCATAGAGCTTCTGTAGTGTTCAGCTGCCTTCCAAACAATTTTTCAAGCTGCCATATGGGCATTATGTAATTGCAAGATATACAGGGAAGAACGGTCACGAATAGAAAAAAAGTACAACAAATTGCTGCATGACGATGCTCAGATCCAAACCAGGCTTAACCCAAAGAAACCTTGTGTCTAGGATGAAAAAGGGGTCACAATGACCCTTTCCCACCTTACTTGATGCTGTGTCAGCATTTGAGGTTCTCAGCCATAAATATAATTTGCGACACAACAGCACTGCACAGCAAACACAACAGGTATAGCCTAACCTCCCTCATCATCACAGCACTAATACACTATCCAGTCAGGATTTTTACTTTCATTCGCCGTGACCAGAAACATTAAACAAACACTACCCCCAGAGCTGCATGAAAAGATAAAATCAGGAGCACTCTTCAGAGCTTGGGAATTCTCATGGCTCCTGCTGCAATCTCAGCTCCCTGCACATACCTTTCCTTCTCTCTTACTAACTTTTACAGCCTCACTGCCTTGGCAAATATCTTATTTTCCTTCTAGCACTGACAGCTGTTATTGTAGGAGACAGCACAGTATAAAGTTACTCATTAAGGGAGGTAAAGAACTACCTCCCTTCAACTCCAGTTGAACTCTGGGGGAAAATAAGTACAGTCCATCTTTTCTCCTTTGTGAGCAATGACATGGAACATCAGAAAATACTGGCCTAAGTGCATGTTGTACAGATGTCCTTCAGGAGATTAACTCAGGGCATTCAATTCCCATCCTTTGCAGTACAGGGTGTATCTTCCCAGCCAGCTACATCAATTTTACAACAATTTGCTTAAGTCAGAAGGGTGAAGTGGGACCTATGTACCAGGTGTCCTGGGTTTTAATCTGAGCTCACCCACTGATAGAGGAAGGGCAAAGCTTTCTATCTTTTAAATCAGACCAGCTTTTTCCTCCAAATTCTTACACACATAAAGACTGTCTTGAATCACATCTTTTTTTTTACAGCTTTTCCCTTCCCAACATGTCCATTTTGCAACACTGCCTCAGCAAAAGCAAGAGGACTTGCAGCAAAGAATCTGGAGGCATGGTAAGTGGAAGGACAGAAGGAGGATAGATGAAGGAGCAGCACAGTGATATGACACCACTGCAAAGCTGAAGCACAGGGGTCCTTTCTGAGATAAGGTGTGCTCCAGATCAGAGGTGACAGCAAAGATCCAGGGGGACATCTTAATCTTGCGTTAGGAAACCACTGAGATCTTCAGAGCACACTTTAGCAAAGCAATACCATCACTTGATGTAGTGTAGGTCTTCTTCAGGACCTACAACTTAAAATACCCATTTAAGTGCTTTGGAGAACATAGGCCAGATTCTTTCACCCATTGCCAAACCAGCTCTTCTGCCTGGTGCTATTTTGTGCAAATCGATCCCTCATTCAGAGATTAAAAACAAAATGAGCAGCACTGAAAGACACATCAGAGGAGCTCTGATTGAGAAGAAACCCACAGTGGTGCTGATTGATTACTCCCAGAATGCCTTTCCCCAAGCAATAATGAAGTACGTGCCTGGGATGGAAGTCCCGAGCACTGCATGGAAACATTTGAACAGCTCGCCTGCACCCACAGACCTCCCTGCCTGAGGGGCGTATTTAAAACAGTTCTGCAAAGCACTACAGCCAAGGTCTCTCCTGAAAAAAACAAACATCCCCTTCCTTTCCATTCTCCTTCCCTTTAAATCAAGCTCAAACCCCAAATCTGGGAGCACCTCTTCTATTATATGTGTAATGGTATCTGCCCAACATTCCTCGGTAACAGAATCACTTGCGATGGGGAGGAGAGTGCTGCTCCTCTTGGGCACACATATTACAAGGGATACAGGGAAGATAAACAATGCCCTTTGGAGGTTTCAAGCAGCCTGCTGCTGGTGCTGAAGGCAGTTATTTTAATCCCCAGCTGCAAGTCACTGGGACACAATAAAAGAGAATTAGCAAAGAAAACATTTAATCATAACAATGAGCATTCGTGCCTTATTCCTTGACTTGCAGCTGAGGGTATTCAGTAATTCAGAGGTGGATGAGAAAATTGGAACAGGAAATCCTAGAGCAGTCTCCCTTCCACTAAGAGTGGCAAAAGCAACTTATCAGCAGAAGGAAGAGTAATGCCCTAATCATAATTTTCCTGCCAGACAAGCCCCAAACTCTTTCAGAAATGGAGCAAAAAAAGAAATTTTATATTAACAAAAAAAAAAAAATTACTCTGCATTAGTACAGCCAGAAAGAACATAGCAAGATGATCAAGATATTCTGTTGTTTGGATGACAAAAAGAAAAAAAAAATTAAAAAAAACCAAACCAGATGGGAAGAATTCCTTCATTTTGAACTGGCAGATTTTTCTTCTGAAACAAAAAACCACAAAGGTATTTCTTCACATTAATTCCCCAAAGTTTTGTTTAATCTAAGATGAAATTTTATTTTTTTACATTTTCTAACTTAAAAAACACCAACTATCCCAAACAAAATACCACACAAAACCTCTTCTTATAAAATGTTTGAATCTAATTTTAATAGGAAAAAGTATGTTTCATTTTTAGATGTTAAAAATATCAGCTTTGACTTTTCTGAACAAAAAATACATTGCATCAAAAATCTGGAAACAAATATTTCAATTTTTACAAATACATATATACACACACGTACCCCTACTATTTACTGAAACTATTTACTTAATTTTAACTTGATTTTATGAAGATGTATGGTCTCTGTAAAGATTCCTGGATATGAAAGTTTGTGTAATTTTTTGTTTTTCATAAAAATTGTCTGCTATAGAGATGTGATTCACAGACTTGCTGTGCACAGCTGATTCTCTATTCACAGGAAAAGAACCATCAGAACACTAGACTTTTCATCAATTGTCATTACTACTTATCAATAGAAAAAAAACCCAAAAAAACACAACATAGCAAAAGACCAAGACTCCAAGCAGCTCAGGCAGCAGTTTGGGATTAGCTTTGTATGCCTAACACTCAGGACTATTGAGTATCCCTGGGGATTTATATTGCTAGTCCTAAATATCTGGATTTGCATTTCGCTTCTTTCGAGTATTCCAAACATGTTCTTTCTAACTACATCCTGGGGGGAGGAGAAATCAACAAACAAACAAAAAAACAAACAAACACCCCACACACAAAAAAACCCACCATAAACCATTTCATCACTATTTTAGAAGTCACCAAGTCACCATTGCTTATCCCTGTTCCCTGAGGTGACTTGTGGAATATACACAACTTTATCCACCGTGTGGTCATACTAAGTCTCCAGGAGAATCAGAGCTTTGCTGTACTGATCTTCAGGTATTTTAAACAACCATAAATTGTGCTCATGTGAGCAGTCTGTACTTACAGTCTTTACTTTGAACACTGGCTTTTGGCAGAAGGACCCAGAATAGCAAAATGCCAACTCCTGGTTCCAATCAGTTCAGAGAGACTTTGGCCTTCAGTGCTGCTACCAGATAACATACAGAACTGGGAGATGGAAAGGGAAATGGAAAAGCCAAGGCAGACCTGGCAAATAATTACACTTTCCAGTAATGTAATCCATACATGAATCCAACTCACAGGCCAATAACTTGCGATGAACTTACAGCTCCATTCTGAGAGCTGAGCACTTTAGCATGGGGGAAAAAAGAACAAACTCTTTCCTTCTTGTTAACTTAATCCTTGTGGGAGAAGTAAGTTAAAGTTGAGGATATTATTTTTAGTTTCTTGGAATGTACTCTTGGATATAGTTTGCAGCCAGAAATGTTATAAATGGTCCAGGTCAGTTTGAGGAGTCAGTGACAAATTCAGCCTTGCCAAACATGTCCTCTGTACTGCACTGAGTCCATCTTTCTCTCTCTAGCACCAGCAAGGGCTACCCAGGCAGCAGCAAGAATGCCCAAGCCTGATACCCCTGCTGCAGAACATGGGGAAACAAGGGGGTTGGATAGACACAAACTCTAATATCCTGTCATTAGCAGTGCCAGAAGCAGTTCAAGGTGGCAATTACACAAAGCCAATTCACAGGAAAAGCTTCCTCCTACCCTGCTGGGCTCAGGGGCTGGCTCCTGCCATGCTGCAAGGAGGGACTAAGCCTGTTAAACCTCCTAGACACTTGAAAATGTCAAGACAGTGCTACAAGTCCATCTGAAAACTAGCACCTCGTTAGTGATTGGGCATTTGAAAATAAACCTTTCACAGATGATTAAGAAAGGAATTTTATGTTGCTTAAACACACTCCTTTGAAATATATTTCTATTTGCACATGCTGCTGGGAGTGTTGGTGCACTCATGCATGTGCTGTACTCCATGTTTTTGGGAAAGGAACAGCTGCAGACAGTCACATGTTCAGCTCAAGACCTCCATATGCTGGACACTGGAAGCTAAAACACAGGCAGAGCAGTGCCATTCTATCCCCTTCCATCTCATCCAGCCACAAAATGCCTGCATGTCCTCTCTACCTCAGCTTTCCTGACACTTACTTCTGAGGAGAACAGCCCTGAATGTCCTGCACAAGCCTGTCCAAGGCTGCTCCCACATTCTTATCTGCCAACAGCTGTCAACAAATGTAATGTCTGCCAAGGATGGGACTCCCACCCATCAGAAGGTAACCGGAGCATGACTCATCTTACAAAGGACAAGCCAGACATTCGATTATCATCACCATTATCTTTGCTGTGCAAGCCTGGCCAGCAGCTGACCTATGTGTAGGCTCCTCGCTCAAAAGAGCTCTCAAGATTTTGCACTAGCTAGATGCATCAATGCAAGCAAGAAAGAAACCTCAGCTTTAAAATGGGTCAGGGCACTTGACAGTAAGAATAACCTTTTTCATGCTCTGCAAATTTAAAATCCAACTAGTTTTCAATTTACTCTCTTTTTAATGTAAGATTCATAGAAATTTTTTGATATGCAGTTTTACAAGCGAGGAAAGGGAATTTCTAGATTACTTATTTCATTTTTACTTCCCTTCCCCTTTCCTGTTTTCTCACAGAAAGGAGGAACAATGAAAAATATGAAAATAAACCCTCCAGAATTAAAAGTTTTCATCATCAGATTTCTCTGAAAAGAAGTCCAAAGTGCCACAAAGCTAGTTTCTACACAAAATAAAATACATTTCCTACAAGAAAAAGCTTATCAGCTGTTTTAGCATCTTTATATAGATGAGCAAAGAAGGCAGTAAGGAATCAAGCTACTTCCCACTGTCAGTATGCAGTCTAGGCACAGAGCTAATTGAATGCAAAATTCCCCAAACCCACTTCACTTCTTAGAGGGTAATACTATCCTTATTACTGATTTTAGTGGTTATCACCTTTCACTGATCCCAGCTCTTACTCATAAGCCCAAGAATAAAAGCTTCAAATACATGCATACATACCCCTCTTATGTATCTGCTTCCTGAGAAATCTCTACAGTGAGAGAATGGTTCTAGCAGCTTTTAAACTAAGTCCCCAGCTTCACTCAATAGGTTTCAAAATGTACAAATCAAAAGCGAATGTACTTTTGTGGGTCTCAAAATAAGCAATGCAAAGCCTTCACTGCCATTCTCAGTGACACCCTATCTCAGCCGCTCTGCCCGGGATGTGGCACAGCAATGGCAGGCAGCTCCGCTTTCCTGTCCTGTCACATTGGGTAAACCTCATTGTCCCTTGACAAAGCACTTTACCCCTGATAGAGTTAGTCAAAAAAGCTTTAATTTACGCTGTAGCATTAGATCTAAGTGACAGAAACTGCTAGAGATATATTTCTAATGACAATTTCTTTCCTTCTCCGTCATGATCGTTTCCATGTTACACAAGCTCCCAGCTTCGTTGGGAAAGAGGCACAGCCCAAACCAGTCCACATCATGATGCACCAAGGTTAGCATCAGAAGGATTAGCTCCAAGTCTCTGGGGCAATACCTCTGAAAAGGTCAATCTAATGCTGGCAGAACCACCTCTAGACGTGGGCCCTCTAGAGCCATTAGAAGTGGCAAACACGTGCCACATTGTCAGCAGCCACTTACAGCCTGATGAGCACCTCCTGCAGCAGAAGAGTGGAAACCTCCCCGCTATCCCAGTGGTGATCCCAAGCACTGCTCCTCAGAGAAGGTGCTCGGGATGCATGGCTGACCTGGCACTCACCCCTGACACTCCTCTCCCCCTCATTCACACAACAAAGGTTGGCCACTGCAGCTCCTGGGACAGTTATAATGCCAGCAGGCTGCAACCAAAACACGTGGCCAGGGAGTTTGCAGGGAGCTTGGAGCAACAGCTGCCAGGCCAGCAGCATCCCCTTTATCTGTGCAGTGCTAACTCAGATGTCCCATGCCAGCCGTGTACACGTCAAAAGTCATTTGCCGCTCCACCGGTAATTTGAGAACCGAGAACATGGGGCAGCGCGTCCTTCCACACCACTCGCTGTGATAGCTCCTCCTGACACCACAGTGGACAGCATTTAGGAGGCACCAAATTACCCTTCGTGAAGAAAAAGCTATGTGAGTGCATCCCCCTGCTATCCTGGTGCCAGCTCAAGCCCAGAGTAAATTAAAGCCCAGAAGGCTTCTCCAGTTTTATCTCTAGTATAATTACAATTTATCATAGAGTAAGATTCTCTGGGAGACTAATTTTGTAGACATTTGAGAGTAGCACAGCTTCTCCAAACAATTTAACTCGCAGTCAAAAGAAAAATTAAAGAAAATTAGAACTTTCTCAGTAAAATATCAGATTCTTTTGGTCAATGCAGCCTCCATTCACAGGCTTACAGAATGTCTAAAAAGTCCTTACTCTATTTTCACAAAATTGCAGTTTCTTTAAAATTTGTCAAACTGTTCAACGTTTTAATAAGGAAAAAAGAGTATATTGTCAATGCACACACAGATAATCATCATAATAATATCGAACTATTAATATTCTGCCAAAAATGTGTTTATAGAAAGTACTTTCCCTTTTTCCATTTCTGTAATCAGACCTCAGCTTAACACAAATTGAAGATTGTGACATGACTGTGGTAAATGGACCTCAAAATTTGTTGCTTCTTCTTTCTAAGAAGGAATTGGGTTTTTTGTACTTTAATTTTTTGCAAGTTTGCAGCATTATCAGTTGTTGAACAGATTTTTATGGGGACAATCAGCAGAGCATCACAAGGAAACAGAAGTGATGGCAACCATAGAAAGCACAACTAAAAACTGCATCCCAGTTCAAGAGGCTACAAGAGGATACAAAAGAGTGCCCAAATCTTATGCTCACGTGCACAAGCAAACACTCATTCCTCTCCAAGAGCTATCTTTTTCCCAGCTTCCAAACCTACACTTTTCCCACTTCAGGCTCTGCTGCTGCTTTCTGGAGTCAGGGGATTCAGCCTTTTTTGGGCTCATGTTGCTCCAGCTGTTCCTTTGTAGAAGTCACTAAGTGGATGTGTTTGTAGTTCAGACTTATTTCAAAAAAGCAGGCAGTTTCTGTTCATCAACAAGTGACAGTTGCACCAGGAAAAGATCCCACACTTCAGGAGTTCTTTTCCTGAGCTGGTGCATGTTTAGACTGGCCCCTGCTACCTGCAGAACTTCACCCCCAAAATACTGCTGCTGGCAGCCTTGCTTCCTGCAGGCTCAAAATTTTCATCTGCCTGCTGGGATAACTGGGCTGTGGTCATCCCCAGCAGTGGGCTTGGTCATCCCACAGAGCAGAGGAAGCTGCTGGCCCAAACTGGTGCATGCCACTCCCTCAGCACTTCAGCTGCAAAATAAATGAATAAAAAATAGATTGTGAATTAAAAGGGACACAAAGGGGTGCTCTGAGCCTCTGTCCCATGGCCTGAGCATCCTCTTAAGCAATAAAAAAAAGGTAAGAAAATAAACATAATTATTACTGAGGTCAAGATGCAGGAAAATGCAACATCCTCTCCTCCTGTCATAGTAGCTGCACCTCATCATTTGCTATTTTGCTGCTTTGCCTCATCACCTGAACTGAGATAACAGAGACAGCATCTTTTGCCCAGCCCAAGATGCTATACCATGTGTACCATGGGCTACCACTTTCCTTTTGCCTAAAGTTTGCACTGAAACAAAACAACTTTCAACAAGGGGGAAAGAAAAAGCAAATGTAAAAAATAATTTTTTAGAAAGAATGTAACATTAAGCCATTCTCCTTATATGGCCACTGTTACCCCATGTGGAGGCACAAACAATAGCCAGCTTGCCAGGGGGTGGAGTAAGAAGAAGACTTGGAGGAAAAAAATTATATATATATATACACTCCCTGCTGGCCCTCACCCTCCATTTCCTCTTGGATTTCTTTGTGACTGCACTGAAAGGGGTCAATAGCTCCCAGCTTGAGAAATGCAGCTTTTGAAAGGACTATCAGCAGCATCCCTATTTAAAGCACGCCTTTTACTTCACGGCCCCCCAGCTAATGCAAGGCTTTTAAAAAGCGAGCAGCAAGATAAACTTCCAGGGTAAAGAAAAAGCAGAGGGGAGAGGAGAAACAGTGCCTATCTGCCTTTGGGCTTACTGACACTTTCACTGGAATAAAGCTTGACTGGCAAAGCAGGGACAGGGAACATAAGCTGCAGATGATCCAGAGTGCTATGGATCATTACCCCTGGCTTTAGTCTCCACCTCCCCATCCTTTAAAGTACATTATGAAACCACATGAAGCAGTCAAGCACCAAGCTGGGAAACAGTTTCAAGTAATTAAAAACAATAGGAAAATTAGCACAGGAGTTGTTGAGCATATGAAAGCTTTGCAATCTTCAGTGTTTAAGAATTTTGTATCTGACAAACACAGGCAATTTAGTCAAATTTTAATAAGCTTAATTAACTTATCTTGATAATGAAAGACTGGACCAGTGGCTAAGATTATATTTAGGCTTTCTGTTTGAAGAAATACTCCAGAAAAGCTATGGCATGTTAGAGCCAGGATTTATTGAGAGGGAGGAGGAACAGGATTGTAACCTCCTCCTTTAGTGCCAGAGGACAGAACCCACGTGGAAGACTGGCACATGCCCAGTTTTTCAGGACCTCCAGGCTCCATATTACATTGAAGCCTCATTCAAACTTCCAATGGCAATTACATTGCAGTTGCTTTCTGTATTAGGATGTTGTTTTTAATTCACTTTGGAAGTGGATGAATCCATGTATCCACACGAGGAATTTGTACAGCTCAGCTGTTGCTGTACTCTCCAGGTGTAACCCGGTCATCTGCATTCTGACATTCATCTGCTTTAAAAACTAACTGTTCTCCCTAATAAAGCTTCCAAATTTGAGGAAAAAAACCAGGTGAAATGTCACAGAAAGATGGTCTAATTTGTATTAACTAAATACAACCAGCTATGATTTTCCAGCTCAAATTTGTTTATCTGATTATTTAACTGGAGTCTTTCAGTAAACATTAGAAGAAGCCCACACCATTCATTTAAGACAAGCCTGAAATTCACAGATGGAAAGGTACAGTAGTAGCTCCAGCAGCACCACGTACAGCAAAAAGGTATTTTGTCCTAACAAATTGTCTGGGAGAAAAGCCAAAGAGACCAGAGAATGCTCCAAAAGCACAGAAGTAAATTGCCTCTTCAAGTCTCTAGCACTGGCATCATATGACTTTGCATTTCACTTTAGTTCCCAATCATACTATCTTTCTCACAGGCATTCAAATACATTAGTCTGTGCCTTATCAGATCCTGAATTACGATTGTAGAAAAGCTCCTAAGTCTGAGAAATGTAGATCAGAGACGTTTATGGGGCAGTAATGAGTACTGACAGATAAGCCACGCTCATGCAAACACGCTTGCAACTGATGTCTGGTTTAACACAATACAGCCCTAAGCCCTCATAATACAGCATAGGAAACAGAATCCTCCCATCACCTACTACTAATTGCATCTGCAGCGGTCAGGGGTTGAAAGAGAAGTAAGCAGATTAATTCTATTAGTCTGTGCAATAGTATCCCAAGGGGACAAGGGAAAATCCCATCATTTAAATCAGGACTGATAGACGCTGCTGGGAACGATGTTACATACTAGTAGGGGATTAAGAGTTTGGACTAAAGGGCCTCATTTTTTCTAGATCTGGTTTCCATGAGTCATAGCAACTGGAACTGCAAGGCTTTTGTGTTTGTTTTTTTTTCACTTACGGATGACCTGATACATCTTTCCGAGTTGAAAACAACATGATTAAATTAATTTCTCACTAAATCTCTTCTCCACAACATGCATTTCTTGGTTCCTTTTTCTTAAAAAGTTTTCTGTTTAAATTAAGGTATTTCCAATACAAAATTATTTTAGAACACAGGATCTAAGTATTGCTTTATTAATACCTCGTATGCAACAATTTTCTTTTTTCAGCGTACTCCTCCCACGCTTTTAACCTATATTTATCTCAACCATATGGGCAGTCTTGATCCTCTGAAAGTACATTTTTGCTGAGAAACGTTCCCCATGCTGTAAATACATTGTAAGGTTTCATTCCTACGGATATGGCAGGCTGTGGTGACAAAGCCCCTTTTGAGCCTAATGAATGGAAAAACTTATTTGCCCAATGCAGTGCAGGTGAGCTGGAGTATCAGAAGCACTGTCTGCTTTACCTGTGTGCTGCTTTGAGGGGACAGATTTTCAGGAAAATACTCGTTCTCCTCAAGAAGTCAGGCTGTACTGAGTATGCATCAGTCAGGATCCTTGCTTCAGGTCTCTAGCACTGTGATCAAGGCTGGTCAACCTGTCGGAAACAGCAAGGAAAATACATGAGACACATACTGGACCTGAGGAGAGGATTGCCACCACGTTTTACTTCCTCCTGCTTGGGTAAAGACCAACTCTGTCTTGAATACCTGAAGGAAATGAGGAGAAGCATGTCTCAGTGACCCTGAAGACCCTGTCAAGGTCAGGACTAAAGCCTTAGTTTCCAGTCCATTAGGCTGACCAGAAAAGGGCTTTGACCAGAAGGCAGGAGGAGAACAGGATTATTGCCAGCAGAATAAGAAAGAAGCAAGAGTTGCTCTGCATCTTCCCCTCTTGCTCCTCTGCACAGCAGAGGAGAGTCATGCCAGGAATAGGCACTGTGAGGAAAATTGGAAAAGACAGGTTCCAGAACAGAGGATGGAGTAGTGTGTGATAAAACACAGGTAGTTAAGTGTTTAACACACACACCCACACACACACATCCCCTTTCTGTATTGTAGGCAACAAGCATGCACACATCTGCTCACCTACTGGATAGATGTTAAAGTGCCACTTACTCTGAATGGAGGGAGCCAGAAATGATTGAGGATGAAAAAGGAGGCAAGGTGATGGAGCTAAAAGGCAGGTACGGGTGGGAGAAGGACACCAACTGGTGCTCAAGGGGTGAAAGCAGTAAGGCAAGAGAAAGAAGGTAAATCAGAGCCTGCAGAAAGGCATGAAAGGCCAGTGGGAGAGGAGAAGGGATCATGCCAGGTTGTGTCTGTTTTCTGCTTGCAGAAATCAGCCAGACACGGGGCACAGAGGTGGAGCCATCATTTTAACTGAGCAGTTGTTCCATAACAGCTCCTTTCTGGAGAGCAGCAGTGAGTCTGGATCTCATCCTCCCTGACAGCTCCAGCTCAGATATGAAGATGGCGCCATGCAAATCCATTTCATGATATTATTTCTCTCCTCTCTAGTCTACCTTGTTGCTTTGATTATTTTTTTTTTAAGCCCAAATCCTCTGCCCTGCACAGCCACTCCAGATCTCAGGACCAATACCAACTGTCCATATGAAACATTAGGTAGTACCTCTGACCCCTCTGCATCTCACAATGCTTAGCACCTCCTTCAGGATCAAGATGAAAAGCTGGGAGAGAAGTTCTTGTCACAGAAACTGTGATATGCCAAACTCCCCTTCTCTGTCATGCTATCTGAAGATGACAGCCATACCGAGCTGAACTGCCATTTGTCAATCCAGGGATTACAAAGCCACCTACAAGCCAGCTGGAAAGTGCTAATGTCACACCAGACCACATGAAAGGAAATTCCTCCCACGCATGGGGTATCAGCCCTCTGTCAGCAGCTCCCTGCTCCCTAGTGCAGAGGTGTTATTTCACACTTCCCCAGGATGAGAGAGAGGGATTAGTGGGAACACAAGGGCATTTGGTGAGGAGTGCTCTGCACCCTGGACATTGATCTCACATGCAATAGAGGGGCAGCATGGTCTAGTGAGCAGAGCAAGGGCCCACTAAATGGTACTTGGGCAGATGCTCTCCATGCCTGTGTCTCCACTGGACCTTTTCAGCATTTTCAGCTGTGGTTCATCCTCCTGTGGGTGTTTGTTTACAAGACTCTTTTCTGCTCTGTACAGCCTGGCATTTCAAATACACACATACCAGCCACATCCTGGTTTCTTTGAAGGGGCAGGGCAAATATTTGAGAAGTACAAGTGCTTGTATGTAGAAAATGCACATCCATACACTTCTGCACAGTACAAAGTGCCTGCTGCCTAACAAAAACATGTCCTATTGAACACAGTCCTAGTCCTTTCAGACATAAGCTATTGGAAATTAATTCCCAGCCTTTGAAGACAGTGAGGGGGGGAAAAAGTTTATTCAAGTTTGTAAAGTGATCTGAAACCACAAGGAGAGTGTCACAGGCAGGCATACAGAGAGTCATCAAAATTTGATTCAATGGCATCTTTAGTAGCAATTTTCCCTTTCCATTATGGAAGAACAGTCCTGTCCATGTAGGCAAACCCCATTCATTCCCTATTACTGTTCCAGCTGATGCACCACTGTGATCAGAAGCAGAGGGCTCTAAAATACTTAGGGTCACTAATAATGTATTTTGTCTTCTGTGTGTGCTTGCTCAGATGGGGGATTTCAATCATCTCTGTTCAAGGAACATTAAGAAACACAAGATAAATCCTCCTCTCCAGTGGAGGATCATGCCTCTCCTCTCCCCCCTGTTTTGTTTATGTGTAATGCAATTGAAAGTGTCTCAGGCAGCAGGAATATTCTCCTTTCTCTGAGCAGACTCCAGAAAAGTCAGATAGAGAGCTGTCGTAAAGACTTGTTGCGTGCATAAAGAGTCTGTCTGGCTGTTTTTTTTAGAAAATGTGATTCCTTAGTATCTCACCAGAGTAAAAGCAGTAGCATGTGAGAAATGTGAATAAAGAAAACAAAAAGCAGACTTCTTCTCCAAGATTGATGCAGAGGGACAGAGATGGACAGCAGCACTAGAGGATCCAACACTCCTCTAGCCTGCAGGTGAATTTTCAGTAGAGGAGTAGGCCCAGTGGACAATGGATCATCTGGGCCCAATACATTTTTAATATGAAAACAAAAACAAACAAAAGCTTAATGTGGAATTTCTCCCAGTTGTTGCCCCAGTCTTACATTCTCTCTAATCAGTGCTGGCTGCTATCAGAGACAAGACCCTGGATTAGACATGACCTGACCTGGACTAGCAGCTCACGGGTGCTGCTCCCACAACACTGCACTGAGCCCCACACCCTCGAGGGTTTAGACTCTGTGGCTCCTGAGTTTGATTTAAGGGCCACAACTGACTCTACTGGAATTTAGTTTCTAAAAAAAATTTCTTTTAAATCCAACCCTCATCACAACTTTCTCCCCATCTCAATGTTTCTATGCTTTGGGGCCCCAGTGGTGGTGTATTTTGCAAATTACTTTTTTTTTTTCCTCCTTGTATACTTGTACAACCACACACATGGGTTATATAAAGCCACTTAATCAAGCATAAGCAACAAGAGTTTGCACTACATACTGACACAGACACCAGAAGGAACACAAAGCGTTCCTGTTTAACATTTTATGCACCAGAAACAACACCAAAACAGATGTAAAGCACGCCAATTCCTCATTACTTAACACAACACAAATCTTTGTGCATTAAATACAAGTGAAAGGGAGCTGTGGAGTTGGCATTAGCTTGACAGATGTTGAGATGAGCTGCACCAGAACTGAGTATCTCAGCCTGAAACAGTGCATGTTAAAAAGGCGTCTGCTTATTGTTTGATATGTGTATTTATTTACATAGACAGCTTGCTGACATGCTGAAAGGTTGGGGAGGGTGGTGTAGGCTGGCATTTTAAACTCTCAGCAGGCATTCAGCAAGTGGTTTGTTATCCTCTGGTCATGCCACAAGCTTCCATTTTATTGCTGAGTGGTAGCAAAAGGGGGGAGCAGGCAAGGAACCAGGATCCCCTGCACTGTGCAGACTTAACTCTCCTCCAGGAGCTCGCCCTTAGCACACAGGGCAGCATTTCCAAGCTCAGCCTCCACAAGCATGTTGCCCCTAGGGCTCACCCTCCAGTTTCTGGAGCCTCTGTGCCTTTGATACAGACATGAGAAGAGTCTCTGAAAAGCAAGTCAAGCACAGCTCCTTGTGCATAAAAAAAGATCTTTTTTAACAAGAAAGAAAATTAATTAAGTGGGTAAAATCCCACAGGTTGGAACAGCAGCTGAGGAATTATCTTTCTATCAGGTTGGTAATGAGGACTAAGAACCTCACACAAACATTAACAGCTTCATATGGGCTCATTGGCATTTCAGATCAGATGTGAGATTTGGCATTCCCAGGAGCACCAGATGCAACTCCAGTTACAGACCAGACTATGGGCAAAATGCATTCTGCCCTACTAAAAACACTCTTGTCACAATGTCTGAAAATTAAAGGTACATATCTATCTACACAATACATTTTTTCCCACAGAAATTATGCCCAGGGAGAATGTGGGTCATGATATCCAATGTCTCAAGTTGATCTGACTCACCTCTGAAACCTGAGTTTAGATATCTAAGTGTGTGTGAGAGTTCTTCAACATGCTGTGGGAAAGAGCCAGCACACATCTGGGTGCATATCAAATGACATGATCAGACACTGGCCAAATCCACCACCTCTACCCTATTGAATTCATAGAATCATAGAATATGCGAAGTTGGCAGGGACCCATCAGGATCATGGAGTTCAACTCCTGGCCCCACACAGGACATCTCAAGAGTCAAATAGTGTGCCTGAGGGTTTGTCCAAATGCTTCTTGAACTTTGTCAGGTTTGTGCTGTGACCATTTCTCTGAAGAGCCTGTTCTAGTGCCCAACCACCCTCTGGGTGAAGAACCCTTTTCTAACATCCAGCCTAAACCTCCCCTGACTCAGCTTCATGCTGTGCTCTTGGGTCCTGCCCCTGCCCACAAAAGAAAAGAGTGCCTGCCCCTCCACTTCTTGTGAGGAATGAAGTCTCTCCTCAGTTTCTTCTCCAGGTTGAACAGAGCAAGAGTCCTCAGCTGCTGCTCATATGGCTTTCCTTCCAGACCCTTCACCATCGTTTTAGCCCTTCTTTGAACAATCTGTAATAGTTTCATGTCTTTCTTATATTGTGGCATCCAAAACTGCCCCCAGGACTTCAGGTGAGGCCATTCCCATGCAGAGCAGAGCAGGACAATCCCCTCCCTTGCCTGGCTGATGATGCTGTGCCTGATGCACCCCTGGACATGCTTGGCCCTCCTGGCTGCCAGGGCACTGCTGACTCAGAATGCACTTTCTGTCAACCAGGACCCCCATGTCCCTTTCCTGTGGCCCTGTTCTCCAGCCTCTTGTTCCCCAATCTGTCCACACATCCAGGTTTGCCCCATCCCAGGTGCAGAATCTGGCACTTGCCCTTGTTAAACTTCATATGGTTGGTGAATGCCCATCTCTCTAACTTGTCACATCGCTCTACAGGGCCTCTCTGCCTTCCAGGGAGTCAACACCTCCTCCCAGTTTAATGTTGTGGGTAGACTTAGTATTCCTTCAAGTCCTGCACTCAAGTTGTTAATGAAGATAATGAGGAGAACCGGGCCAGGGATGGAGCCCTGTGGAACCCTACCAGTGACCAAATGCCAGTCTGATGTCACCCTATTCCCTACAAGTCTTTGTGCCTGACCTGTGAGAGCCAGTTGCTCACCCATTACAGGATGTGTTTATCCAGCTGTGTGCTGGATGTTTTGTCCAGAAGGATACTGTGAGAGTACCAAAAGCTTTGCTGAAGTCCAAAAAAATTACATCTACTGTCTTTCCTAGATCAGCTGGGTTGGTTACCATGTCATAAAAGGAAATGAGGTTTGACAAGTACCACTTCCCCCTCATGAAGCTGTGCTGGCTGTGCCTGGTGACTGTGTTGTCCTCCAGGACACTGCTGGCTGCTTAACTGTTAACACTCACAATTACTATTTAATGCTAACCAAAATAATACAGATTTTTTTCCCCCCCACACACACCCTAAAATAGAAAAACTACCTGATCTGGGACCAATGACAAGAATGTCAATCATGCTCCTGGTAACCACTGCAATAGAGGATCCTACCAAAAAGAAGCCTCGTGGCCTACTGAGCACCATGCTGAACTGTGACATATTCAAAGCTACATTTCAGAAATACTTTAACTTCCCTGGCAACTAAGGCAAAGGAATTTGTCCCCTCCCCCCCAAAAAAGAAAGAAAGAAAGAAAGAAGTGAACTACTGGCCATCTTTCCCCAACATGCCTTTGCACATCTTCCTGTCCCTTTGTTACTGTTCGTATCACAAGAGTCCCTAGACGTCCTGCAGAACCAAGCTTCTTACTGTGTGCAGCATAAAAGAGCTCCCTGCCCAAAAAGCTAGCTGACTAAACAAACAAAAAGCAGGGGAAAAAAATAGTATTTCCCTTGTTACAGATGGGAAGCAGAAATCCAGAGAGACATTGGCGGTAAAGATCAGGCAAGAAGCCAATGAATGAACTGGGAAGAGAACATCTTCAGTCTTAAGTTTATTCCTTCAGTGTGGAGATCACTGTTTCTTCCTTTCTTGTTCTCCTGTTTTTCCCCTTTTTTTGTTCCTTTTACAGCTTCTAAAGTTCATCCTTAAAAACAAAGTTGTCAGGATACTGATGCTTCTAATTTTCATGGGGAGGAGATTTAGAGATTCTGATGTAAATAAGCACAAGGAAGTCTTAGCTGGCACCCAAATAGGCCAAATGCCACCCATTTAAATGAACAAGTGCTGGCAGCTGCTGTTTTGTGAAGGTTTTAATATATCTAATCATGGGGCCTTCAACTCCCTAACTCAGAACCACTCTCGTGCAGGTACTTCCAAGGTAGATGTTTCATATATTACCCATGTATTATCAGTCAATACACATGACAACCCTACCAGATGAGAAAATTATTTTGAAATTGCATGGAAATGAAAGATATCTCTTTCAAATGTTTCACTAATTAGCCAGACTTACCGAAGGCTAAAGATAATGGAGTGTTTCCTCCATTATCTGCCTCTATGTCTGTCTTTTATTAATTCAAATGCCCTCTGTGCCCTAAACCTATTGGAAGAAAAAACCAATTGCACTTCTGAGCAATAGGATTCAATTACCTGCCCCAAGGAAGCAGGTTGCCTAACAGAAGCATTTGCAATATTAATAGCTACTTCAAATAATTTTATATCATCATTTAACAACCATCACTACTTCCTCAGTTTTTCTTGAGTTTGAAATATCTGTAGTGCATAAACAACAGTCAATCTAACTGTTTTTCAAGTTATTTTTTCTTGTTTGACTCAGGAATGATGCTTTCTGTCAGCCTGAATTGTTAATTTAAGTTTGCTATTGCTGCTCTCTCCTCTTTCCTTGAATAAAGGGCTGGCTGATCCCTGGGATAATGCAGCACAGCACTTGGGTTTTCACACTCAAGCTGTCACTCTATTAGCTTTGACAATCTGGCAGTTTTCTATCCTACTTTTTAAAGGCTCTCATCTATCTCTTGTAGCTTTTTCCTCAGATTCACCTGAGAAGGCACATTGACTGTTTTGGACAGGATGTTCCCAGAATTACAGGAACATCTAAGAGGAGAAAAAAAACAGACATTCAAGGCAGCACACACTGTATGTGCAGCAGGGGTGTATGTCTATTACAGCAATTCAAATATCTGCTGGTAATGAGGTTAGCTTGGGAAGGCTTTGATTCCTGCCTAGGGAATTTAGTGTCACTTGCTTGCTCCATGAGAATGCCATGGGCTTCCTCATGCAGTGTTAGATCCAAATATACTTTCATATATTACAGAGTTTTATGTATAATACATATATTGCCTGTGTGTGATTCTGGTCCTTCAAAAGATTTCCCAGTGAAAAAGCTAATACAGAGTGGAGCACTTCATGGAGTTGTATAGCTCTTCAACTCTCCTTTGGAATGCATGATTAGTTCTGCATAACTGGTATCTCCCTTTTATCTTCTTCTGATCCCCTTTCTTTAAACAAACTCCAGATTCCCCCACTCCCAAAAAATGTCTCCTAAGTCCTGATTGTTTTTCTTGAAACACACAATAATTTTAAAGGGCTTAGCAGGAGTATTTCAAGAGGAAAAAGCACACAAAACCCAATAATCAAGTGATAAAGGCCAAAGAAAAAGCCGCAGTCAGTTATGGAAAAGGACATGCAATGTTGTTCCATTATCCTCTCGAAATGAAGAGTTAAATCTTGCAAAATTCCATTCCAGTGCCTACTACTCCACCTAAATCCTCCTGACCACAGCAACAAAGCCACTATATAGCACACGTCTTGGCATTTTCATCATGTTCCGAACATCTAGCACATGGTTCAAAGGTTTTGGTCCTTCTAAGTAATGAAATTTGTGATGGGCACATGAAATCAAATTGCTAGATGTGAAGAGAAAAGAAAGCTGATTTTCCAAGACATGGAGGAAACCACTCTCTTGCCTCAAATCCTTCTCTATATTCCCCTCTGAGAGGGTCAGGTCTCCTTGCCCACGTTACATCATTTCTGCATCACCTCAGTGTCCAGCCCCGTACTGTTCTCAACTGCTTCTTCCTAGAGCTGGAGGTAGCTCTGGCTGTGCACAGGTACAAATAAGCCACAAGAAAGTTTTGATTTTTGCAAACTACTTAACTTAACCTCTGAATAAAGGCTACCATAGAATAGTACAGTGCAAACACACCACCTAAGTCAAATTACAGCAACTTAAAAAATTATCAGTGAGTGAACTTTCTCGGAACATGCAAGCCAGCAAAGTCACACCCCACAAATGGAAGTACAGTTTAACTGGCTTGGATGGAAATCACACTGTCATTGAGCAGTAGGGCTGTCCATGGCAGAAAACTGAGTAAAGAGAGAGCTGAGCCCTACCGAAATAGCTACTAAATTTTCAAGTATCAAGAATCAGGTGCCAAAATGTTAATACTATTAACAATTTAAATCTTAAAAGCCTCAAAAGGGTTTGCTCTGTCTGCACAACAGAAAGGCACCTATTAATGACAGAAAGCCTGTAACTGGAAGAAACTAAGAACATACAAAATCTGCCAAACAGAGAGCAGTGAAAGATAAAGAACTCTAAGTTAACACCAGGCAAAGACATTCATCCATTCTATTCTTCTCCCAGAAAACAAAAATAAAAAATTGTCATAAGAGCTGTGGGTTTTTTTCCCTTCTAATCTCTTTATGCTGAAATAAAACAACAAAAAAAAAAGCAAAAAACCAGACCCAAACAAACACAATAAACTTTCTGATCGCCAATCTTTCAGGAAAGAACATTTTTTTGCTCTTTTGACAGAATTTTTCCTGGAATTCTGTGTTAAAAATGGTCAAAAACTTTAAAACTTTTTGATGCTCCAAAAGAAACATGACTATCAGTAAATATATTAGCAACTCCAACACCTTAGAAACATAGGGATGAGGTATTTTTTTCTTTAGCTCAATATAGCCATTTTTTATTGCCATTTTTGTTGCGTGGCATTCAGCAGAATTACAGCACATCAGAATGGACTAGGGATTAGGGAGAAGGCAGGTATTAATTACTTGCTCATACTTTCTGGTTGTGGTGATTTCAGAGGACTCATACCAGCTCTCATTACTAGGGCATCTTCCCTGTTTGCAAATGTTTTTCAGCAGCAGCTTTCCCCCATACCCATCCCACCGTTTTTCTCTTCCATCCTCTCAATCAGCTGTTTAAAGAGCCAGTAATCAAAACCAGTGTGGCATAATGGAAGTTGCAAGTATGGAGCTGCTCATGCAGTTTAGATCAAGGACAATTGTTGTTATTATACAGCACAATACTCTGGAGATTCTGCAACAGCTCTGGATGAATCCCAAAGGATCTTCCAGAACTGGAGAAATGGGATGCCACCCCTCTGAAAGCTGCAGTAATCAAGCTCTTTGGCTCACTGTCACAGTGTGTCAGCAAAGAAACATCTCTCCCTAGCTTTCCCAGTTATTAATACAGTCATTAAAATGTGGGACAATGTTTTCTGTTATAAAAACACTGTATTGTCAGAGAATACCCTTCTGGAGGACTCGGGCAATTAGAAAAGGAGCAATTCTGAGCCTTGAACACAAGAGAAGGAGGAATGCCAAGGAAAACTACAATTCCATTGAAATTGAGGACAAAACTTTGTGTCTGCAATAGAACCATAAATATGTCCCAAACAGATGTATAGAGACCAGCTTCAAAAAGTTTTAGAAGTGGTCAGTGGTTTGAGGATGCATCAGTACAAATAAATGTCTCAGTCTGGGTGTTCAAGCCTCCTGAGGCAAGAAATACTTTGCTGTTTCTGAAAAACATGGCCCTCTGGAAGTATTTCAAATGAAACCAAAACAATCTGTCCCACTCTCAAAACTTTAGATGTCACTGACATAAATGGTGAGACTTCTGCCTTGCTCATTAGCCCACAATTTTAGAAGCATTCCCATTTGGGAATACAGTATTCCCAAAATACTGTACATGCTGGTATGCCTGTCTTTCTAAGCTTGGTCATGTAATAGTATGTAAAAGCCAAAATGCAACTTTTTACCAGCCTGAACAATAAAGAGGGGTTCTGTCTCTTAGGTTTCCTTTTGATAAGTGGGACCCAAGGCTATTCCTTCCAATTAAGATTCTGCATTCTGTTTTTCTATTACAGAGCTGCTTGCAAAGATATCTTGAAAATAACCATGGCCTTATCTTTCACCTGACCTTACCCTGTGCTTTCTTCTATAATTTCAACTTCAATTTTTTTTCAGCATTTCAATAAAGGGCACATCTCCAATGCAGAATTTTACACCAGCCTAGAAACAGTGAAACTGACAGGGAGAAAGAAAAGACTAACACCACTTGTAAAGCAGTTTGGCAAAGACAGTGTGAACTAATATAAGCCTATTTGCCTTAAAATTGGCAAGAAGAGCTTTTACTAGTACTTAGCTTTTGACTGCAGCATTCCACAAGAACCTAGAGGAGGCAACATCCCAACTAATTAGGTAGGCATTGCCATCAGGAAAACATGACAAGGAAACAACTGCACAAAAACTCTGTGCTGCATTATTTGTCTTGGTCTCTTGGGCCACACAAGCACACAAAAGGCTTCCAGATGAGCTGTGGTATAGCTCATAGGACAGCTGCTCTGGACAGACAGCTGTATTTCATTTTGGGTGGAGTTAGATGTTTAAAGGCCATCAGAAAGCAGCTCTTAGCTGCAATATGCCAAAGAGAGCTCCTGCAAGGGGAAATTTTTGTTCCCTTTGACTCACCTGCTGCCTATAATCGATGATTACTTCAGTCAGCTCTAATGTCTAGCTACCAGCTGGCAAGATACAGCAGTCTGCACAGAGCTCAAGCTAGGACCATGGAGGAGCTTTCTATCAGAGAAATGTTTTTTACTGCATGGAAAGTGAGCCCAGCAACTGGGAGAAAGGACAAAGCCCTGGGAGCCTGTGAAACCTTGCTCTTTCACACCGATGGTGCAATCAAGATTTACAGCCTTTGAAGGGTTTCTCAACACTTGCACAGCTCCAGCCCATCCAGGCAAATTATCAGACAACTCTTCCACAGCACAAGCACGTCAGTCTCAGGACAGTAACAAGAGATGTAGCCTGCATATCCCTCACCTAAGGACACCTCAGAGTGATTTTACATGCTGCTAAAGCATTCAGAACACTCCATCTCCTAGCCACAGCAGAAACCAGCAGCATTTAAATTGAAGGCAGGTGGGAAGGAAAACTAAGGTTCAGGCACCAGCTGCCATCCCAGGTAAAAGCAGTCAGAGCAGTGCCACGGCACAAGTGTCTACAACTAATGTCTTCTTTCCCTCTTGGGCCTCACCTCGGGAGCAAGACAGGTGGAGGAAGCATTTGGATCACTTTGGGCTTTGGTTTCTCTGTGTCTCCTCTGAACAGCTGCCACAGCTGGAACCCAGGGCCAGCTGAGTCAGGGATGTCCTTTGACTGTCCTGTCTCTACAGCTCACTCTAAATGCAGTGGACTCCTGTACCAGGGGTTAACTGGAAACAAAGAAAGTCAAACAAAATAATCAGTGTCAGCTCTGCCAAATGAGCTGCCAACCAGTAAGAAAAGAAAGCCCTCACTAAAAGCAATCACAAGATGCAAGAACTACTCTCAGTGCCCAGTTAATGCTCCACAGGGCCCTTCTCCACATGCAGGTCTTTCCAGAGCACTGCAACCAGAAATTCCAAGCCAGACAAGAAGCTTTTCCAGGCAGACATTAAACATTCATTTGTAATAAACACCTTCCTGAGCCCCAGGGACCGGTGAGAGGTGTAGGGAAAACACAGCAAACAGAATCCAGAGAGGCCAGATGCCTTGCACTGTGGTTATTTGAATATGTGAAGAAAAAAAATTAGAAGTGTTTTCAAAATGGTCCGTGTACTAAGAAACAGTAATAATTTTTTTTTTTGACAAATTGGTTCTTCAAGGGCAGTTTCCCCTTATCTCTGAACAGCTAGAGATCATGGTTCTCACTGTTATTTTAGAAAGTGTACAAGAATTTCAAACATGCTCTCTGCTTTCCTTGGACTGAAATGTCTCCACACTTGCAATCATTTTTTCTCTACAGAGCAAGGGGCAGTTGGACACAGCAGGGGAAAAAGGGATCTGCGAGACCCAAACCAAACACTAGGACAAAGAGCAACTGGCTATTGCTCATTTAATGGCTCTAGCTTGTCCAGTGAATGTTGGATTTTATTGGTCTATTGATTTTATATTCGTGGCACTGTGTTTCAAAACAGAGCTGTGGAGGTCTAGCAACATGTAACAGGAAAAGTCTTGCAAAGTCAGATGGAAAGACGCATAAAAGGCACTCTGCAACCATCACTGAGGGTGGAAGTCACCTTATGCAGTTTCCACAGGAAATGCTTAAAACTCAACAATCTATATGTACAAAGTTTTCAAAAAATTACTTGATTTCACACATGCCAAATATAAATATTTAAATGATTAATATTTTGAGATCATAGAAAGAAGATGGGCAAACACAGTGAAACTAATAAAAATGCAGCTGAGTGTGTAGCTGAAGCTTTACAGCAAATTTGCTCATTTATGGTAATGTCCACTGTGCATTAGCATTTCCATAAATACTCCGTAAATAAGATTAAAAAGGATTGTTTCAGTTTCTGCTGATAATCAAGTGCTAAAGAATGGCTGCAGAATAAGAATTTTGTAATTCAATGCAAATATTCGTGCAAGAAGCTAGATCCTATGAATTATATGCATTTAGTCAGGGAGCAGAAATACTATTGTGTGACCTATATGTCAAAATCCGAACTGAATCGTGCAGCTGGAAGCTGAACACTTGAATACCAGGCACTGAATACTAAAAAGGAATTACTTGTAAACAATCAGCAAACCAAGAAGCAATCTATGAATAATTTCAAATCACTCATGCAGTTGAAAAGTCAGTAAGTTATTTGTAGACAATTTGTCAATAGAACTCACATAAAAAAGTATTTTAAAATTTCTACAAATTATCGTGTAGATATCAAAAGAGCATTTATGATTCATCATGAAAAGTCATAAGTAATTATACCAGGGGTTGAAAAGGCATTTTCTTCCTTGTATTATATTCTGTAACCAATCAGGTGCATTAGAATAATACTTTTAGTTATAATTCTGCTGATCCCCAAGGCATAAGCCATTAGTGTGTGATGGAGGCACGATGATGAAACCTGATGGCTGAGTAATCTGATTCACTCTCACCAAATTTGAGCAAAATCTGACGTCAATGAATCTGTACTTGAATGTACTAATGTCATTATTCAATCTCATTCCTGCAGGTGACCATACCAGATAACAATTTCATTCTCTTGATTTGGAGAAGAGCAGTGACCTGCGATTCAATACACAGCAGAGCCCTCTTTAATCCTTTAAAAATTTAAAGCACCTGATGTGCCATCTTGTGCAGCTGGGAAAAAAAATGACCACAAGCCCTCCTAGCAATGTATTTTCCAAGAGCTAAGAGCTGCAGGACAGGGATCTCAAGCTGTACATGACAACTATAAAAAGAAGATTGGTGACCTTCCTGCACTGCTAAATCAATTATTTGTTGAATTTACCACAATACTGTACAGAGAGGCAGGCAGCAAGCAGCCAACAACAAGCCTCAGTCCCCCAGGTTCATGGCAGCAGTTCTGGATGGAAAATTCAGGAGCCTCCCAGTTCATGAGGAAAACAGCAGGTTACGGAGTACAAGGGAAGCTGGCCCTGTTCAACTTAATGAGATCTACTCCAGGAGCAAAAGGAAATACATTTTTAGAAGGGTCTTATTCTGAAGGAAAATTCCTGGAGCCACATATCTTGTAAAAACACTAGGTTTCCTTAACCTCAGTAGTAAAATGGCAGGAGTGAACGTTGCTGCAGAGATTTTGCAACATTTTAAAATTATTTTATCATTCTGCTTCTCTCTTCAATTTTGTGCTTCATTTGATGTTCATGTGGTTATTAAACCAGTTCCTCTACTGCTGTAACAATGGAGATCAGTACGTGACATCCTTTGTTTCACACAGAAGACTTCGCTTCCTTCCTCTTGACCTGAAATTAGGAGCATTGCAGTGGATGGTCCAAGGGGAATGAATCACATTGACTAAATAACCCAGTTTGCTAAATCACAGAAACCAGAGCAGCAGAAGGGCAGAAGCAACCTCCCTCCCACAGAATTTGAGGGGTTTCTGATTCTACATTGGGTCACGTATCTCCATTCATTTGGGGTTCTACCACCTGCCCCTCCTAAAAAGTTCAGATCCCTACTTATTATGCCTCAGCAGCACAACATATCTCCAAAGCCTTCCATGAATCACACATTTGGGGAAACGTTAACCACCATGAGGCTTGCTGCCTTTCCTGTATGTTGTACAAGTGGTCTCAAACACTCATACTCTTTCCTTCAAGTCAGGTACTAGACTGGATGAGGAACTTGCTCTCAGGTGTGTCAATATCCCCCAAAAAGCAGGAGAGCAACCTAATAAATGGCTACTTTTTACTAAATACTGCTTTTCCCTGCAATTCTACCTCTCCTTGTCCACATGAGCTTTACTGGCAGTTAAAGGACAAATTAGAACTCGCATTAGCACATCAGTGGGGTATAAGGAAGCCTTCAGCAAGACTGATGTATTCGGAATTGAGAGCGAGACAAAGTAACTGAAAAGGACAGGAAAGTTGTCACAAACACACTACGTGTTTGATTTGGAGTCCAGCATTTTGGAGGTGGCTCTGGCATGGTTGTCTAGTCAAGATTAATCACACTTCTGCCAGCACTCAGCCAGGCTTCTGTGATGTCCCTTCCCTGGACACTCTCTTCTCCTGTTTGGGTCAGCAGTTAGAGGAAATCCTAGGAAAACAAGCACCTCCTTTGGGGCTGTATTTAAACAGACAGCTCCTCCTGAACAAATGCCACTGTCATAAAGGTATCCAAAAAATTTTTCAACATTTCACAATGTGCTTAAGGAAGAGAGATGCTGTCAGGCTGTAAAGCTCAGGCAGCAGGCCATTAGGAACCAGCTACAATTCTTGAGGTGACCAACTTTAACTCTTTTCTGTAGAGTTCTTGCCCTCCTACCTCTCAGGATAAAGTAGCACTATGGCTGTTTCACACCCCTCAGCTGCAGAGGCTGCGCTTTTACCAGGAATTTACCCAGGAAACCTTGGAGCTCTCCCAGCCCAGGCAGGGCTACAGGCAAGGAAGATCCTAACCTCATCCTCCTGCTAAACTGAGGAACTTTGCTGTCATGAGAACACCAAGCCAATACACCACACTTTTGGAGCCTCACAGAAAATGTATCTTTTAAAAATGAATAAACCATCTTTCTTACTTCTAAAAAGGAACTGTAACACCACCAGAAAAAGCAAGGAATTCTCAAAAACTTTACTCTGTCCTAGAGAAACAAACAATCTCTTCTCTCACTAATGTGCCCCTAACCTATCCCAGCTTCACAACTACGTTTTCTCCAACAGATGGTCTAAGTGATTAACATAACTTTGCTAAACTTGGGGAAAGTGTTCTCAACATGTATTTATTTAGTTTCAAAGGCTGATGCTTCTATTTCAGATATGAGAAACCACATTTACATGTTTAAAAGGCTGCCTCCCCCAAGTATCAATAGACCTAATAAAAGATCCAACCAACTTTCCCCGTCAACCTTATCCAAGGAACTGACACTGATAGTTGTGTTGCAGTCCTGCTCTTCCCACTGAATCTGCTTACATCTCTCTGCCGGCCTGTGTTCATCTTTCAGTCAACAAAGGATGAAACATTAAAAGTAACAGCTTCCCCCTTGAAGCATACAAAAGCATTTTCTTGCTGTAGCATTAGTATTTGCTACCAGTAGCAAATTGGTAGGATTGTGTCTTCCTGCTCTCAGGCCAAGTGCTCAGGGAGGAGGAGTTCAGCAGGAGCCGAGCTTGCACTCACAAGCAAGAGGCCTTGCTTTCAAGTCCCTTGTACAGTATTTATAAAGCATCAATGGAAACTGAAGGTGGCAGCTGGTTAACATCCTCTAACACCACTACAGAACGGTTTTATCCAGAAGTTAGCCTCATAATTAATTGAGGCTGCAGAAGGAATGCAGGCAGACTGACTAATTACCTCCAATACTCTGGCTAAGACGCTTGCTGTTGGAACACGTGTTAGGGGATCTCTAGTGCTCACAAGCAGTCAGGATCTCTGTTTCGTGTCTCCACCAAAGATGCATTTCTAAATACCTGACACAGCTCCCTCAGCCAGGGCTTTCACTCTGTGTTGTATTGCTACAGCCATCACTCTCCTTTGCCTCGCACAGCACAGCCTTGCTCAGAGCTGCCATCTCCTCCTAGCAGCTCTAAGATTTACCTGATACGTACTGACCAGCAGGAGAAATCAAGTGTGAATACTGAGGGCAGCATAAAATAATGTCAGAATTACCACTGCCAGCCCTCCAAGCTGGACATTTACTTGAAAACAATCAGAAAATCATTCTTGCACTGAGAACCTTGTAAGGTTCAGCAAAGCGAGCACAAGGGAAGTGGAGCAGGAATGTGAAAAAACCCAAATCACATCTTTCAGTGGAAGGACAAAAAAAAAAAATAGCACAATTTAAAACAAACTTCAATACAGCATCGGCCAAAATGCCTGCTAAGGCTACTCATGCAATAAATCAGCTTCTGATTTCTGCTTAACCTTGTGACCTTTTAAATCTGTACGTGGAAAACTCTCTGGTTAGAAAAATAGTAAAAGGAGAGATCAAGTTAAATAGTTCACCTGGCAAATATGCAAGAGGCTTAAAAACTACCAGCCTCATTTCCCCAGATTAATCTGCAGTGCAAATGTGAAGATGCTAATGACTTATTTCTCACCCCTCAGCACCAACTCCCTCTCGGTCTCTTTAAGGCAGAAAAATGAATAATAATAATGATAATAATAACAAATTTATGTGCTCTTTTCATCAACAACTCTGAGCTCTCATTTCTGACTTGGTTTTAAAACATCAAAAACAAGCTCCCCATCCTCCATCCCACAGGGTGATCAATGATTCTGTGCCACTTATAGAAGATCTAAAGAGGCACTTATTACATTTATTATGTTACAGTCACCAGCACAAATTCTTTTCAAAACATAGTAATCCTGTCCACGTGACACTTAACTCCCCAGTAGGTCCATTTGTAGTCAGGTTAATAACCTTCATATTATGTAGGTAAAGGAAGATTAACTCTGAATATGTTGAAACCAAATTTATAGTAAGATACCTCCTCCTTTTGTTCGCTTCTAGGCCTTGCTGGCCTCTACCTAGGACTTGACAAATCTCATTTGACATTGCTGGCAAATGCTTCTTGATTGAGCATTTGGGATCAAAGAGGGTCTTCTCATTTCCTCCCACTGCAGCTCTGCTGATCTAGTCTCACTTTAATTTGTCTTCCTAGTCCAGCAGAAACAGCTAGCAGGCAAGCAAAAATAATTCCTTTCCCACTAGAAATTCAGCTCTCAAAATTTTATTTCTAAGTTCTGTGTTTTATCCACACTGACTTTAGAGCAAAATACCATATTTTCAGAATCTAATACCTATTTCCAAACTTCAACAGGCACCAGAACTCCTATAAGCTAATAAAATCCTTGATATAAGATGGAAAAAGAAACTCGAAATATTACTTTGCATTCTTAACAAAAGGTAGGTGTTTTTTCTCTCCTGTTTCCCCATCCTGAAACAGCACCCAGCAGATGTGCAAGCACAGCTTGTTCTGTCCCAATCAGGAAACCCTTAGAGCAGTGGCCTCCCCTTTGAACCAAAGCAGCAGAAATTCTCATGAGGTATCAACAAGGTAAGGAACAGAAGCAGCCACCTCCCTCCCCCAGGCAAGGATAAGCCAAGCTGGGCTGTCCAGCAAAACATTGCCATCCCATCTTTGCTCCAGCTTGTTCTCCTCGGGGCTGCTCTGTGGAGAGGCTTTTGTGCTGATAACGTGTGTGACATCCAGGTGCAGGCAAGAGCAACAGTGCAGAGACACCAGGAGGTGGCTGGGGAGGAAAAGAAGTAAGGGATAAGAGAAAAAGGCAGCAGGTCCCGAAGCTCTGAAGTGCTTTAACCTAATAAGGATTTTACAAATAGCAGCTACGAACCTGCTCAAAATCATAAACATCTGAACAGAAAACATGCTGCCAAATCCCACCTGCTACCAATGGCTCCTCCCCAAAGGAAACGGGAGCCTTGTATTTCAGTGAGTCAGTGCTGTTTCCAAAATGAAACACAATAAACAGCTGATAATAAACAAAACCCCAAACAGCCAAACACAGAGCCACTCAGGGATACAGAGTCAGACTTCCAGCTCTCTACTTGACAGCAGCCACCAAGGACAAATCCTTGCTTTGAATAAGGAATAGACAGCAAAAACAGCCAGGGTATAATTTTTGTTGGGTACTGTCAAGAGTTTTGAGCTGGATTAGGCAAAATCCCTAATCCTTTTCCTCCATCCACTCCAGTCAGATCCTGGACTGCTAAAGATCCATTTTCAAGGATGTCTAAAATGAGATCTGGGAGGTGGAATTAGAACTTCCTTACCCTAGTCACCTCCTTAGATGACAGGATGTAAATTCACTGGCACCCTGGAGATGGACCAGATGAGCACTGACATAGGCACAACAGCAGGACTTGTGTGAGCTAGAAAAACAGAGACCTAGGTAGACAGGAAAGAAGGCTTTGCAAGAAACCTTACTTTCTGAGTTTCAGATGTTGAACTGACTCAAAATCCTGTCACGCTCCACCCCCTTCAAAACAAAGCAAGTTGGAAGGAGGAGAGGTTATTTGTTTGTTTTAGTGATTGCCTTTTTTCCCCAACACAAGCCTAACTGATAATTTCTAGCCAAAAGTTCTCCCCAGATTAAAACAAACAAATATGCTCAAAACATTAAAACTCTAATCCTACAGGTTTTAGATTTTAACATTTTGACTTCATGGAAATTACATAAAAAAGAGTGTATCCTCCTAGACCTCAAAATAATTGGGAAGAAAAGACTCAGGCATTTAAACAAAATGTGTATGGCTGGCTCAAACTAAACTGAATAATCAGCAAAGCTCCTAACCCTAGGCTGGCTGGAGGCCTGGCTTCCCCTAGCTTAGACGCTAACTATAGTCACTCATTATTATTCAGCACTGCCTCAGCACAGACAATACACACACTTAGCATTGTAAAAAAGCAAAGGAATGTACTCTTCCTCCCTCAGTGGATTTATTTTCTAAGGCCATCAATCTCATCCTGACACTTGGTACATGTGGCAATCAGCAGATAGATAACTGTCAAAGCACTGCATCCTTTTTACCTTTCTTATACTAAAGAGAACACAGCTACACTTGGTGACTCTTTCATGAAAACAAAGCTGGTCAAAACATTTTGAATTCAAACTTCTCTCAAAATGAAAGAGGAAAAAAACACCCCGTGGTAATCTCTCCTGGTTTTCAACTCACTCTACCTGAAAAGCAGCTTTGAAGAAGATAGTGTTCAAAGAATTTTTGGAGCTAACAGAGCACAGCTTATGAGGAGCCAGCAGAGCTCGAAGCACTCTGATTCTCACTTGGTAAAGAGGAGCTGGTTTTAATGTTATTGCTACAAAAGCAGAGACAGGAAACCCTCTGCAGGACTGCCATGAGGCACTCCAAACTTGGTAGATTTAGTTGCAAATGTATCTTAATTAAGGGGATAGGACTGGGTAAATGGAAGGAAACTTTGTGCTGACTTAGCCAAGGTAGTGACCTTGATGTGCCAAGCCTGTGCCCTGCTGAACTGCAGCCTCAAACCTGATTGACCCCCACGTGCCAGATCAGCCCCCGTGGCAGCCAGCAATTGCAGGGACTTGCTCTGCTTGGTGGGCCACACCAGTGCCAAGCCATGCTGCAAAAGCAAACTCCACGCTCCTTGGCCACAGATGAAGATGAGCTAAAGCCTTCATCTGATAGGGTAGATAGGAATAAACAGACATCTTTTTCTCCAAGATGTTAAAACCGTGATAATGTGCACACCAGAATGAATGCAAGGGGAAATCTACCCCGAGGGAAGTGTTTTAAACATTACTGAAAGGAAGCCTGCCTCAATTCCCACTTAAGGGAGCTGGAGGAAGCAGAGATCCATCCATGTATGCAGCCACAGCAGCTGACTACATTGCTACAATTTTCTCCAAGGCTTCCTTTGTTCTAACGATCAGATCTATCCTTTATGGATGTAATTTTTGGATGCCCAGACCACAGCTGCAAACATCCATCAGTATGGTGCTGTCAGAATGCAAACAACCTCCTGTTGCCCCTGAACACAAACTCTCTTCTTGCCAGCAATTTTTCCCATCCTGTGGGAATCGTTCAGGTGTAGCTAACAGCTACACTGAATCAGCATGGCTGTAAACCCCATATATTTAAAATCCTCAGTTTCTGAGGCAAAACATCTAATGACTTTATTTCATGGAGAGCAGAAAGGGATAGCAGAGTAACTAAAAACAAAGTATCCTGCAATGCAAGGAGATTTCTACCCCTCTTTGGTCCTTGTTTAAATATGTAGGGTGAAGGAGAGCCCATATCGAAGAAAGGAGAGAGACGTAGGTCTGGATGAAGTTCACTGGAAAGCCTGAAGTTTTTACTCTCTCACAAGACACTGGATTTACTCCATGGACAATTCCTTCTTTGTCTCCTCTCTTTCATCCCATATGTTGCCTCTGAGTTTGAAAGACTGCCTGGCTCCTCCTGTAGTTTTATGCCACTTCACCCTAGCCAGCTTGGGCAGAACTGAGTTGAGTTTGATGCCTCCTCTCCTAGCACAAGCACCATGGGTGCTGCCAAGCACTTTAGTGAGGCTGGGGAGAGCGGCTGTTATCCCCATCAGCATCTTCTGGAAGAGGAGTATGCCCTTTGGAGCCTGTGGGCAGCCACATCAATGTGACTTCGGAGCAGTATGAAAAATACCGCACCAGGATGAAAATTTTTAAAAGTTAAAAAGAGACAGAGCCCAGCCCTGGCACACTCCACAGATGCAGTCAAAGGGGAGATAGGCAGCAGTTGAGCAGGTACACACTGTATTGCCTGTTTCTACCTTCCTCTAGGCAGCAAAAGAAGAGACTCCTGGGCCTGTGCCCCACCCATGTGTCTGCAGAGCAGGTACCAGTGGGTGCTGCCTGAGCCCAGCCACAGCCGTCTGCAGAGCCACCAGCCCAGGACAGAGCTGAATTCAAGGCTACCCTCAAACTGCTATTTCAGCTTTACATCTGGGTCCATGCACCCTGGACAGCAAGCACACACGAGGGTCTCTGGGTGCCAAGTCAGGCAGGGAGGTGGCGGAGGAAGGGCCGAGCGCAGGGCCAGGCCCATCCCTGGGGCCTCAGCCCCGGCTCTGACGTGGAGCTCCATTGTCAGCCAGAGATCCCGGGGGAAATGCTCGCATCCGGGAAAACATCCCTTTTGACAATCCGAACCAGTTATTAAGCCCTGGCCTTTCGGAGCAGGCTGAAGAACACTGGAAGCTAAGAGTCCCAACTGGCAGTGGAGCAAATCAAGCACTTATTGATCATCACGCCCAATGCAAGGACAGCTACCCTCTAAAGGTGCCCTGAACTGAGTGTATGCAGAAGATGAGCCTCCTTTCCATCTGAGGGCAACATCCTCAACTCACGGAGCTGAGCCAAGCACACCAGAAGCCAGGGTGGCAAATGACAGCATTATGCATCAGAACACGAATTATGTAAAATTATGCACACAAACACACCGGGGAGGAGGACATGCAACTTCTCCCAGTTGTGGCATATATTAGCTCTTCAGTGTGTACTTGCAAACTCCTTAAAATCCTCAAAAAACATCTTTCTGGCTTTGTGTATTCCTGTCTCCTCCCTGCCCTCCTTTTCAAGAGAATTTCTCAAAGCAAAAATAGCCAGCAATGAGAATACGCTACAGAATATAGGCTGGATCTCTGCTTGCTGACTTCAGTTTCACAGCCCTGTGGCTCCGTTTGCTTTCGTGGTGTCACTTCTGCTTTATGAGGGAGGGAAATCTCAGGTCCCCAGTGTGCAACTCAGGCACAACACTGTAAGTGTTTTCCTGTAAAGTGGTTCGGTCATATGCTCAGAAAATAACTAGAGCCAAGAGTGATTTTATAAGCTTAGAGGAAAGTGTCTCAAGCAAGATACAATTGCTTGGGTTGTGAAAGGCACAAAACACCATTTATACCCTTTGCCCTAGGCTCAATGTAGCAATCTCTGACTGCTGACATCTATTAACTTTATCAGACTTTCTGTTTTTAAAACAGATAGAAATGAGTAAATGAGTAAACCATCTTGACAAGAAACCCTACTTTCCGTGCCCATTAAACCTTAAACCCTTCCAAACCTTCTCCAGCAGCTGCAAGCATCTTCCCAATAGTTTTTGGGATGCTTGTTGGCAGGCTGCACAGCAAGCCACAGAAGTCTCTAAAGATTCCTGTCGCTCTCCTTGTAGAAGTAAAGACAGAGATTACATTTGTCAATTGGGGATAAGAAGTTAACAGGGCCGATAAGGTTAGACATGCCAAGTGATTCAGCAAACAGTTCTGGAAAGAACGATTAGATCTGAGCTAAGTAAGTATGATAAATTCTGACTTTAACCCAATTACTTACAATGATTTGAGACGTCTGGGAAGAGCTGAGCACTACAGCGTTGTAATCAATGAATGTGCGTGGAACTGGGCAGGTTCCCTTCCTGACCCCACCTCCCAAAGACACAGAAATTCAAGTTGAACAGGTTTTGAGGAAAAAAGGTCTCAGAATTTTTCTAAATCTAATAACTCTGTCCTGGCCATAGCAGGCTTTAGCAGCATGGAATTCAAAATCAGTTCCTAGTTATATTATATTATTTTTAATAGCGGAAAATAAACTTGTCTCAAAGACTTCCATGGTCTGATGTTAGTAAGAAGCCAATAGAGACAAACACTTTGTCTCTGCTCCGTCTGAGGAAAGCCTTTACCCCCTACAAATGTCACCAACTGGAATAGTCAAAAGAAAATATTTGTCCTAGAGAAATGCTCTATTTCTTTCTCTCTAACCTACAATCCAAAGACCCTGAGATGGTTTTCTGCTCCAGCTGGTGCCTCCCCACTTTCTGTGGCTTTGCACCATCACCCTGTAAGAGTGAAAGTCACCCCAGACAGGCCAGCCTGAGGTCTGGGGTTCACTTAAATCATACAGGCTTAATGCAAAGATCAAGGGGGTTTTGAAACCAAGACCATTTACATCAGATTTAAAAAACTCTAGATGGGAAAAATATCCTGGCCTCCGAGCTGCTCACCAACGCATGACATTTGATAATAGCTAAGACAACAACTGTGGGTTAGGCCAAAAAGTTTCTCAGTCAAGTTGGCTTTGATGTACATGTCTTCAATAACAAACTCATTTGCTGTTCATGTTTTCATGCTGAGGCCTTATCCAGAAGGAATACTGCCTCTCTGTTTTTCCCAAAGCATCTTTCATTTATGTCATGAAACATATCAACCTAGTTTTTTTCATCTAATTTAATTTGTGGTCCTGGCTTGTTCTAGCAATGAAATATTTCTTCAGTGTGTTGTTAAGGAGCATAGATACATTCACATGAGCTTCAACAAACTATTGTGGACAGGGAAGTTTTTGGGGAAATTGCTTGGAGAGGTTTAAAAGAAATTAGTGCTCTTTTATTATTAGGACTCAGAGAACATAAATACAGCTCCCAGACATTTTTCCTTTTTCAAAAAATTCTGTAGTCTAGGAAAAGCCTTGAAGCTACCACAAACTGGCAAACTGCAGACCCAAGGATTATTTTGTAGAAAAGAGTATGAAAATATTTTTATTGCATGCATTCAGAGCTACAGTGTTCTTGAATTATGCCGGATGTCTAAAACAGACCTGAATGTAAATAGGATGCACCAGTACAGCATGTGTTGAAATTAAATACAAAACATATGAAAGAAAAGTTTGCTTAAAGACTGTGCACTCCCTTACTGCACCAGGATTACAGTATTTTATGTGTATTCTCTCTTTGCAATGCTTCCATGAGCCAGGGAAACTGAAGACAGTACAGAGAGTATCTGAACAGAGCTCAGAGGTCTCTGGTTGCCCAGAAATCCCTGCACTTCCACTCTGCAACTGCACACTTGGTCTCTGTGTGCCCAGGGTAGCTCCTGCCAGCAGCCCCACTAACAAGCCTCTTGGAGACAGTTCTTTATTAGTAGAAGCAGAACTCTGTGTTTCTAAGTCTAAATGACTTCCAGGCTAAGATAGCATGCAAATAGTAGTAAGCAAAATTCCTCCAAGTCAGCTGTGATAGACCCTAAAACAGCACTGTGCTCCTTAGTTTGTGCAGGTACACAGGCTTAATTCAGGACCATCAGCAGAAGGTAGGAACAGCTTAAGAACCTAAGGACCTGCATTTTTCCTAAAGAGTTTGTTTAAGGAATTCTGGCTGGCAAGCAGATGAGGGATGAAAAACTTTGGATGGATAACATCAGTTAAAAGATTTAAAAGATTTTGTATTTCACTCATGGTCAGAAATCTACCATAGAATCACAGAATATGCTGAGTTGAAAGGGATACATCTGGATCATCAGAAGCCCAATTTCTGGGTACCTCTGGGATGCTGGGCAAAGTTGAGAGAAGAAGTGAGTGTGAAACAGAACTAGCTAGAAGAATTATTCAGGAATGAACCACTGAGATGCACAAGTAATGCATTATCTCCAGGAAAGGGGTGTGGCGTTAAAAATGGTGTGGGAAAGAAACCAGGAGAAGTGTTGAGTCAGCAAATAACCGGTTAAAACATCTAGCTTTAACTGTGAGGCACTGGCCTGCTCAAAATCATACTTGGAGCAGAGCCTAATACTCTCCAGCTGCTCCCTTCCACCATAAACTCAGGGGCACTAATTTTGACCACAAATGCTGGGGCAGACCCAGGAGAGTCCCACAAAAGTCCTAGAAATATTCCCACCAGAAACAAGCTGAACAAGGCACGCAGCTACTCCTTCATTCCCCAGTTCACCAGGTGACGTGGACACTGGGAACCAGTGCAACACCACAATTATTTCTGCTCTCTAAACAAAACTCTGCTGGGCTTGGGTGATTAGATTCTTAGAGCCAAGGAGCAGGTGGAATCATTTTGTTTGGCAGTGGTTCAGGACTGGCAGTGCCTCAAGGGACAACAAACCCAAGCAATGGTGAAGGGTTTAGCAACACTCAGTCCAAGGCAAATTATGAAGACCACAGAGTGGTGTGAATTGAGAAGCCCCCATTAGGCAGCAGATGTGTGAGGGGTTCTCCTGGTAGGGCACAGGCAGGCGCAGCAGGTCCTGAGAGGAGGGATGAGGGGCAAAGAAAGCTATGCTGACCAACTCTGCCCCAGCCACCAGGATCACAAACCCAGCCTGCAACATGCCCACTTGGTGCTGGCAGTGAAGTACAACTGACCTAAACTGTCAAAAGCTGTTCCTTTATTAGTACAACCAAAAAGTCATTTCTGGGCAGCTTAGCTCAAAACATCAAATAAAATTGATATCAACACCAAAGGATTGAATTTGTCTATGCAGCCAGAAAAAAGGAATCAAGAGAACAGTCTCCAAAGAAGTTAAGCTGCCTGTAACCCTGCTTATTGTCAATTAGAGCATTTGATGGCTCATTCAACAAAGGTCTAAATATCATTCTGCCCTAGCCCCAAATTCCCACACAAGGTATCACATTTGCTTGGCCCACAGCTTCAGACTTTGCTAACAATTGTTCCTGCTACATGCACTGTACCCATAGGGGAAAGTTATTTTGGGTAGGAGGCACTCAAATCCAGAACAATGGTTCTGAGGCTGTTTGGTCCTCTTCATTCTGCACCTTATTTTGCTGAAATCCTCAAGAACACTGAAGAAGACATTGACAGGAAAGTGAGAGAACTACATTTACAAGAATTCCTCATAAGCAGCAGCCCCTGAAAAACAGACTGGAATACTACTGCTTATAGGAAAGTAGAAACGAATGCTTTTGGTATATTGCTTTCTCAAAGGATTAGAATAACTTTCTTTTCATTCCATACGAACATTTATAGTGGGCTCTAATTCCCTGCAAAGGAGCAGAGAGTACTCCATAAAGGATGGACATGGAAACTACGCAGACAAGACTGCTGTTGGGTTAACATTTACTCTAATTTTCTGGTGACACATACAAGTGTTTGAAAATAATAAAGGCTGTCAAAATATTTTCCATAATAAACTCCTACACACAGCACATGTACAAGACCAGCACAGTTTCTTACCCAGCTGGTGCACTAGCTGCTACCAAGATATTATCTGATTACTAAGATGCCATTGCAGCTGGTGTGGGAGCTTGCCTTCTCACGATGGGCTGAAGCATTGCCCCTCCTTGTCCTTACATCTCTTAGCATGCACAGTGTCCTGCATTCTCACAAGTGGCGACATTCAGGAAGTGGAGGATTTCTCAGGTAAGGGCAACTAGTGATCCCAAAGTTATCAGCTACTCCAAAACCAAGGTAGGGGAAGGCAGCATAGCTCTGTAATAAAGGCTGATGTATAATGCCTCTGGGCAGACTGTGGAAGACAACAACAAGTCACAACTCCCCTGCTCTACTCCACACTCACATGGTTACACATGCAGGCTAAACACAGCAGCAAAACAGGAAAAAAAAAATTTAAGATGTACTCTCAATTTGAGAATGGCAAATTCATTCCCACTACCTCCTATATCTAGCTTGGGATACAAGCTCTGGAACAGGGATCCTGAGGCTCTTTATTTCTGACCTTCATTTTATGCCTTAGTAAAGCTTCTTTTCTCCTCCTTCTTCCCAGCCACCTCTCCCCGCCCCCTTTTATTAATTGGACATATAAAAAGAGAAACAAACAAAAAAAGTCCTCGAAAACCCATAAGAGGGTGAGGTGCCCATGCTTTCTGCCATAATAACATTCTCTAATTAAAACACAAAGCAGCCAGGGCTACAGGATTAATGGACATGGTTTCTTCTTTTCAAGTCTTGCCTGCTGACAGATCGCCTCATTCCTTCCTTGCTCTTGAACCTCTCAGGAAAAAAAATAATCCAGTTTGCTTATCTTACAGTGTGGGGTTGCCATGGAAACCGCATCCCCCTGTGAGATGCTCTGTCATAACATTTCAGCACTGTATGGAAGGCTTAAAGACACAGCATCCTCTACTCCGAGGCTCCTGAGCTAGCCAGAGTCTTTGCAGATGAGCAGCTGTCAAACCTAGTGGAAGTCTAAAGTTGGGAGGGAGAGATAGAAAAGTAACAGTAGAAATATTCAGTTGCCCAGTTCTTTGCAAAAATTCTCTTCTTGCATTGGCAGTTAATATTGACCAAGAAGTCCTTCAGTTTGGTCTAAGACACATTTTGCTCTTCAGAGAACCTGTCCCCTGACAGCCTGTTGAAAAAAAAGAGTCCTGGCACCAAAACATAACCCATCATTCTACCATGGGGTAGCACAAAGCACCTCTTTAGTCAGGGTTTTATGTCAGATTAGTCTTTGAGCCCTGTTTCTCAGTCCTTTTGTAAGAAAGGAGGGAAAAAGTAGCAAGCACAATAATTGCCCATAATGGGAACAGGCCTCCTATAGCCTGCTCCTTAATTACAGGGATGGCTTCCAGGCTGTAATCACTAGGGGTCCAGATGGAAGTTCTCCAAGCTCTTTGAGGGACAGAATGTGTCAGTTATTAATTAAACATATGAGGCAATTAGCCTCAAAACTTCGTAGTAAATCACTACAGCTGTGTTACTTTCACTTTTTCGTTTGGTGAGTGCAAGTCAAATGCACAGTGCATTTCCCAGGGGGGTCGCAAAGACTGCAGCCAAAAAGCATTCCCAAACAAGACCTTTGTTGTTGGGTGGAAAAAAGTATCTGCAGAAATCTTGTTTTCAGAAGTCAGCTACTTCACAGTCACATCCCTCCTGAGAGACGATGGATTCTGTGTACGAAAGCTATTCACCACTCAAGCTGTCTGATGTGGAAGGCAGCTGAACTCTCTCTGCCACCCCAAATAGCAGCCTGGAGTTGTTCTGGTACAGCAGCAGGAGGAAACCATTCCTGTGATTGACACGGCCCATATTCCAGCATTAGCTATTAACTGTAATTAATTGTTTGGGACCGTGTCAAGATTTGTGTCTTGGTAGACTCCAGCACATATAGGACCCTGTTGCTCGTTGGTCAAAACAGCTTGAAAATGAGATGCTGTGTTGCAATTCTTTGTCTATCTCCAGGTTCAGAAACCAGGCCAAAACCACCACAGTTGTTAAAACCCAGTTAGTGATTTATTCCAGTATTTGTCTTTGCAGACAAAAACTCTCTCAGTCACATCAAGGCAGCCTGACGTCAGTGCATTGTTAGTCGGCTTTTTACTCCGTGGTTCAGTGCCACAGTTGGAGATTCTATCAACTACAAAAACCTCAGTTAGTTTCCCTACACTTTTCTCACATGTAGCTGACAAAAGATGCAGTAAGTCATAATTGACAACAGCAAGAATTAGGTGGTGACCTCAGCCCTGTTTTACTCTAACAGAAAAAGAACGTCAACCCAATTTTACTCTAATATATAAAGAACTTTGACCCTTTCCTTAGACATTTTAGCAAGCTTGGAGAAAACACTTTGAGAAAACTCACAGGAAAAATGGGGAAGAACAACACATGCAGGCTGTAATCACACGCTGCAAGCTTCCCCTGGTACTTGACAAAACACAGCAAGAGGAGTCAAGGAGGCTTCTTTGGAGTGAGCAGCCACTGGATGCTCAAGAAGGATCAGTGATGATTGCTTGTCGAGTTCAGGGAACTGAGCAGCCTGAAGGAGACTTGAACCCACTGAAGGTTATGTAAGTTAGAGGAGGACACACATATCCTCTTGCCCTGGAAGAGGATAGAACAGAGCCAAGAGCACACCAAGTAGACCTTTAGTACACTTGAATTTAACAAGATGACTGGTAACTGATGTGCAGAATAGTGAGTATTTCGTGTGCAAGCCACTCTCATTTATAACTTTATTTTGTTCATATCTGGCTCAGCAGGGCAGATATGAACAAAATAAAGGGGCTTTCTCTGGCAAACCAGATTACTGTGCTGAGCTTTTATGACAAAAACTGGGTGCAGCTTCTCATGTCTACCTCATCCTTGTCTTGGCATTGTAACTCATGTTTGACTGCCATGTAAGCAGAGAGATTTCTGCAGATTTTCTGAAATCAATTCTATCAAACTCAAACTGAAATACTAAATATTGCTCAAAGTAAAACTTTTCAGAGTGTTTGCAGTGAACAGAAGGTAAAGCAAAATATTACCGTCGTCTTTGATTTTAAAAGTCTGAGTAAAGTTAAGTTGAATGACTTTATATTAGATTTTCACTGTCTCTAAAGCCTTAGGCTTAGAAAAGGGTAGATAACATTCAGTACATGTAGCCACACACATATGGGACTTTTAATAGGGCACTCTCCCTACTGTACATTGGAACAAACTTCTCACTTCCCTGCATAGCCAGTGCCACTCTCAATGTAAACTTGATAGCATTTGCTCAGCAGGCAAAGAAAACAGTCAGGAACTGAGAGAACTTGTGCTCCCTAAGAACAGGAATGCACCTTAATATATACAAGGATTATTCCAGAAGGGAAAACAAAACAAAACAAAATAACCCAAACAAACAAACAAAAAAGCACCAACAACAACACAAAAAACAACCAAACAAATTAACAAAAAAATCCAAGATACAAACAAACAACCCCCCCCCCCAAACAAAAAAAGTAAAACAAATTAAAAAAAAAATTAAAAAAAAGGAAAAAAAAACCCTCATCTCAGGAATTAAGGTACTTGTAATCATCTCCTTATGAAATGGGGGAAGAACAGCAGACAAATTTTTAAGCTGGGTTTCTAAATTGGGTGTAAGAAGTCCATCATTGTACAGGCCTGGCCAGAGTAGTAAAAATGTTACAGTTAAGAGGTATTTTCATTTTCCCAAATTTTAACCAAAAAGAATAACATGAAACTTAAAAATTAAAATGATTTAACTACCAGTACACTTAAACCTTGAGAATCTTTGACATTCACGAAAGCAGGGAAGTTATTCTGTATACAAAGGGTTACCCAAGAGTAACCTGATAAAAAACAAGCCTCCAAATCAACCCAAACATCAAAAGAATAATCTCTAATTAAATATGCTGGGGATTTTTTCAGCCTATTACTAAGGTCTTGATGATCTTTTCTGAATTCCCAGGGCTCAGGCAGGAATAACAACATTAAATATTCTGTGTGTTATTGGAAGAAAAAAATAAGGGACAACCAACACAAATTGCTTCAAATTCCTTTTAAGATCCTACATCTTGTTCTTACAAAAAGGTGGAACTCAGTTCTGGTCAACTCGGAATATATTTTCGCTGCCAAACAAGCCCCAAGAACACTGTGGCCAAGGAGCTTCTGTTTTCTGGAGGTCACTGGCAAGGTGTTACATCATTTTGTGATGCACAGGCAGACTGGTTTTTGTCCTTCAGAGCTTTTTTCCTTTGGTAATGGTTCTGGACCTCTCCGCCTAATTGCACCCACTTCATCTGTGGAGAGAGATTTATAATGGAACATAATTTTGAGGGATTAACTTTGATGCTGGTACGTGGCCCATGCAGAAGTGACAGCTAAAAATTTATATTAGCTGTTGCTCCTGCCAAAGAATAACAGAGAAGGTTATTACACAGGCAATCTAACTCCCAAATTAGTGCTGATTTTCACCCCATGGCACTTTACAGCTGTTGATGATGGGAAGCAGCAGCAAATATGATGCAAAAAGCCATCAGGAACCTAGCTGCCAATTTTTAATATTGAATGGGGAGACCAAAGTCTTTGTTCAGGTAAAAATCTCAAAGGCAGCGAGAGCTGAAGACAGAGCACAAAAATTACTGGAGGAATCAGGGTTCTTACCAAAAGTTTCTTGGGGAACTTCTAGTCCAGCAATTCTAATTCAGAAGCCTGGCAGAGCATCAGTCTTCTCCCTTCCTCCCTGTTACTGAAGAATTCTCCTAGAAGTTGTGTCCAAGGCAAAGCTGAATGCTTTTGGGACCCACAGCCACGTTTTACCGGCACTCCTATCTCTGGGAAGCAAGAGCTTCTCTTGAAACTTGGAGATGTGTTGTTCAACCTATGGAGACCTCAGCACTAATTATCATGGCAGCAATCATGATCCCAACTACAAAAGGATACAGGTAGGAAGATGGGCCTCCATCTAGGCTTTTGCTGCCACAATTCTCTTGGAACAGAGCTCAAGCAGACAGGACATTCACTACGAACAAACTGTGAACTGTGGGGCTTCAAATATTGCCAGTGCTGTGATTCACCACTGGTGTGATACTACTAACAGACCTAAATCACTGCAAGCCATGGAAGAGAAATAAATCTGGAAAAACAAGATAAACTAGGCCCCTTTCTAGTATTCAACAGAAGAAAGGAGGGTTCTTTAGCATCTGTCGTTTGAGAAACACCTAAAGGCACAAGCCAGCCTTAAATATTCACAGCACAATGCGCTTAATAGGAAGCAGGGCTAGAAACTCTGCCCTGGAAAGACCATGACACATTGTAACCAGAAAGTTTACATTTGGCTTCACTTCAAAGGAATCCCAACTCCCCAGATCACCTGAACCATTTTCTATTCCGTGGATTTTCCCATGTGCTGCTGATGCCTCCCTGTAATTAGCTGAAAACTTATTTCCTCTCTCCCGACCTTTATGCTTTAAGAGTTTTTTGAAAAGGCAACTTCTGTGATAGAAGTGTCCTGTAGCACTCAAGTGCCCATCTATACAAAATAATCTCTTCTGAAATTCTCTTTCCAAAGCAGGCTAATGCCTTCTGCAGTTCCCATGGAAATCAGCTGTAGTTGTTCTATCAAGTTCCAAGCTGGAGCCATCTTAACTGAAGTGGTGTGTATGTATGTAATGTTTGTCCATAGTTTGCACAGATCCTCCGAGGATTAATACTACCAAATAAAGATTGTTATCATAGATAATTGAAGACTCATAAAAAATGAGCCAAATCTCCTTGTAACACATCTAAGAGGTTACAAGTAAGATACTTCCTCTTAGTCTTTTATTTTCTGCTCATTGATACTATACTTCCCACATGGATTTGTTGTTGGCCTTAACAATAAATCTATGTAATCTCTCTTAAACTATTGCTTAGCAAGACTTGTTACCCTTATTCACACTATGCATGGCTATTCTTATAGCTGAGTAGAACTAGTTTATGGTGAATTCTCAACTATCTCAACATCTCCAACTGCCACTGAAAGGCAGCATAGCAGATGGAGTAGTCAAGGGAGAGATTTGTCCTCAGATCAACTCCTGTAGAGGAACTCCTCAGTCATACCATTTACTCCTGAGCATGGCAAGACCAGGCTGACAGTCTGGGCCTGACAGCTCAGTGACATCTCTTGTGTTCACTTGTTAATAGAGTCTAGAAAAGCTTTTTATGGTAGCTGACAGAAGCCATAGTAGTAACTTAAGATAGGTTCATGCTACACTCTAGTTTGATGGTGTTTGCTTTAATGAAGTACTTCCATAAATTTTCAAGGGAGACCCCACTCACCAGAGAATGCCCAGATTAGACAGGGACAGGTACCTTAAAGGATTCAAAGACCAGCCTTGTAAGTTTGCTAAAGAGTGACTGTGACTCACCACACTGAAAACTGTTGGGTCAATCCAAGGCCCAGCATGAAGGGGCTATAGACAGATATTTAGTGCTATGGCTTTAAAAAAATCATTACTAAAACAAGGCAGATGAAGCCAGGATCTGAGGGAGGTGAGGAGGCAGACATAGGGTTGTATCCTGTGCTGTGGGCACTGAACAAGGCTAACACTAGAGAAAGGGAGCAGGCAGGGACTACAGCTCACCAGCCCCTCCAGGGAAATCTGCTCCCAGCCTCCAAAGGCGTGCTTTTCATAAATCAGCCAACAGCTCCTTAATGTGCAACTTCACCCTCAGCACCGCAACATGGGGAGAGATGCATCCAATCAGGGATGGCTCCGGAGGGCTATGCCAGCAGAAGTAGCTGAGTAAATTACAACAGTCTCCTCAGGATCATTACAGAAAAAGAACAGCTGGAGACAAGATCCTGGAATATGAATGGTTTGCAAAGAAATCCAGATAAAAAAGCACAGTTAATGTATGTAGAGCTCTGGTGTCTGATAACATGAGAGCCCATTAAAAGACCGAGGGGTGCCAAAAATATGCTTCAAGTGAAAAAAAAACAAAACATAACCACAAAAAACAAACAAACAAACAAAAACAAAACACACCAAAAACAAAACTAAAAAGCAACACATGGAATAGAAAAAGGGTAAAAAAATTCTTTAGCATGAGGCCACAAACCATAAAAAAGGGCCTTCAAGACCACAAGCTCTACTGCTGGACACTGATATCTGTGGCATGTGCATCAGGGCTAAATCAAACACACCACAATTTGGTCCGAATAAGGCAACATTGCTGCTTTGTGTGGAGATGCAAGCTCAAGTTCTGGAGGCAGTAGGATGGCAACACCATCTTAGATGTCTAAGGCGCTATTTACTGGTGGTCCTGATGTCATTGTATCACTTCCAGTTCCAGAAGCACTTTTCTGAACACTGTCTCTGGCATCTCTTCAGTGCAATATAGGCAAAGGCAAAAACAGCTTTTCCATCTCTTTCTATTTCTCCTCCTCTCTTTCTGCAAGTCTGTTTCTCTCTTTGTAAAAAGGAGAGCAACATCAGTTAAGTCACCCAGGAAAAGGAAAGTAGTTACAGTTTCTGCTAAAAGGGACACTGGAGCCATGAAACTACCACTACAATTAGTGATTTGAAGTCTAATGGAGCAGGAAGCAGCAAAGTATGCAATAAAACTTCTAGAGAATATCCACCCTAAGCACACCAAGCACACATTAGGCTAGAAGCAGCTGTGGCAGTACCAAATTCAAGGTCCCCAAGATGACACTTGCCTGTGCCTGAAATGAGCTGCTTCATTCACCATCCTTTAAGCCTGATTGAATCAGACAGTCTCAGCGGTTCTCCTACTCTGAGCACTCTCTTCAGTTGTATGCCCTTGCCCTTCGAGCTTGCTTTGGGTATCACACTCGAAAGCTCCAGAGATTCCTCAGACTATCCAGGGACAGAGGTCTGATCAAGCCAGGCAACACCTCTACAGCAGCAACACCACCAAGGGCAGGACCATGTCTTGCTTTTCATACAGTGCTGGTGACTGGAGCTGGGAGGTGGTAATCCAGACCAGAGATCAGGAGCACTCACTAGCAATGCTGGCTCTGTAGACCTTATCTACACCATCCTGCTTTGGCACGTCCCATAGCAGCCCATGGTACCTCTGTCTCAGTTTTCTCACCCAATATGACATGGGCAGCACAGACCATTTCTATACCTCACTGGAGTGCTGCATTATCTGTGATTCACTCACTCCTACAAGGAGAACAAACAGCACATTTCCTCAGGTAAGCACATCAAGAGACAAGTTCTAGTCCCAACTTGAAGTATATGTGAAAAGTTAATATCTTTGAGTCTCCTTTATGCCCACAAGCAATATCCACCCGCTTCTGCAATTTGCTTTGAAATAAGGCAAAAGCACTAATTGTTCAGATTTATTTGCTGGCTGGAGAACCTAAGAGTATGCATTCTCTGCAGACATGAACTTGCTCTCTCCCAGGGCTTGAGAAAATACCAGTTTTGCTGGTGCATGGCATTATCTTTCAAAAAATTCACCACAGCATGCACTGCATGCACTTGCCTGACTAAACTTAGACTTTGAATGAGAACAAATATATTGCTATGAAAAGCCCAAGACGCGTCTGAGCAAGTTATTTCCAGATGATTTTCCTGTGAACATCTAACAAAACTGAAGTTTACATTAAATATACACTGAGGATCTTCTCTTTCTTTTGAGGGCAATCAACATCCAAGTTCCTCTGCCCCAGGAGGTACTGGCACAATCCAATCTGATTAGATTCAGAAGGGGGAGCAAACAGACAATTACTCTGATAACAATCTTATCTGAGAACAGAAATGAGATTAGCGGCCTAACTGCAGTGATTCTTACCCAGATACACTGTTAAATTCCCAGTAACCCAGCATGGAACTGAGAAGGAATTTCCCTATGAAGCCTGTTGGCAAGTAAAGTGAGGTGCAATTCTTTCCCTACTAGTCCTTTTCCAGCAAAGAGAATTATCTGTTAGGACCCAGTGGCCACGAACAGCGCATATTCCAGGCTAGACATGTTTCTGATAGTTCAGCAGCTAAACAATTTCTTCCTTCTAGTATCCAACTTTTAGACAGAATCTTGTAAGCAAAAACCAGAGTAAAACTGGGACCCTTCCCTGCCAATAGGGAACTATTCCATTCTGCTGGCTCTCCTGCTATTTAATTTTTGCAACTCTACTCTCAAAATTCTCAGATAGTACTCATTAGCCTCTCACGAACCTAATGACCAATGCTGTTGTGAAGTCCTCCATAAACAGTTTTGATTGTACTTCTGTAACTTGATCTCCTTGTTTCCAGTTATTCTATTTAAAATAGCCAGACTAACTCCTGTCCCCTGGGTGTTTATTGCCTCCACATCTCTGGAACAATGTCCAGTAACAGACAGGGCAACATGATGGGATATTAACAGAACTTCTCCAAGATAAGGATCCCGAATAAGTCTGCACTTTTATCTCCCAAAGACAGATAATTAATACAGTAACAGGACAGAAGCCTAGCTGCTCAGAAGGTTGCTTGCACCATGCCTATACCAACAGTATTTTCCTGCAGTGGGCACCGCACACCAGTCTTGAGATGCCAGCTTTAATGCTGACAAACCCAGATATTGCAGGCTCTGCTCTGCACCTGGGGGAATGTGCTTGTGGGTGGGGACACCTTCAACAACTGAGCTACAAAATTTGTACCTCTGATACTGTTTCATGAACTCTTCACATTGCACAATTGTAGGAAGAGGTCAAAGACAAAAAAAACCCCTCACAGATTCACCAGAAATGCCATACCCAAGAGGAATAATAATTTCAACAGTCTGCCTAAATCAAGCTGAAGATGATTTGAAAACTGATAAAAGGCAGAGGGTTAAACTTTCTTCATGCAGTATATGACAGCATCGTGCTTCAGTATTTGCAGTTTTCTTTACACATCTATTTAGACTAAGATGAATAACCTTATAAAAATACATAAGTAAGCAGCAGAAGAAATGGGCCAACTGCTGTACTTCTGCTTTGCTGATCTGAATTCACGGCATTTAGTCATAATCCTTCATATAGGGAGTTTATTTATACAGACAGGGATTTGGGGAATTCTGCAGGATTAGTCAATCTACAGCATTCTCAGGGCATGATTTTTAGCATCAGAATTACACTGCCTGGATATTCAATGCCTAGAGTAAATATTTGGGTTGATGAAGGTTAAACAGATTAGACAAGATGAAGCCAGGGTTCTCTGCTTATTTACACAGAAGCTTAAATATTGCTGCTCTTCATTTAAGAAGCCTAATTTAAAAGAAAATCCCACAAAAACAACAAACAAAATATACTTACCCAACCCGAAGTGAGATAGCACCAAGATTTCTATCATCTTCAGCCTGGGTAGGCATGTGACAAAGCCACACACTGAATCACAAATCTCACACTCCTTAGCCTCCTTATGGGAAACATGCAGGGGAAACAACAGCTTCAGCACAAGCTTGCTGCTCTGGGTTTCAGCTGCACCAGGGAAATGGGATAAACAACCCCCCTCCCGGTTCCATTCAGAAACAAGAGGGAAATAATTGGTGTGAAAACCATTTACAGTTCAGTTACACTTTTGTGACGTGAAGAGGCAGTTATGCACCAGGCTGTCTGGGACCTGATCATGTCCATAAGTCCTACTGTGGAGAGGATTTCCAAACGTTCCCAGCAATGCCACACATCAGCTTTCATCAAAATCATAAATTCCCATCCATGACAGGCAAAGCAGTGTCAAATTAAGTCCAATTCCTATGTCCACCTGCTGTATCCTCCAAACTTAGGAACATTTTTCTGTGTCATATCAAGTCCCTGATCCAAGGCCCCTCCACTGCCAATAGGTTTTGGATCAGCTGGTAAAGGACCAGTAGCTAAGTGCTAGACACAAAAAGCAAAATTTTGATCTCCCTCTTTGATAGACACAGGTTAAGATTGAAAGCAAATTGACAAGGCAGGTATGCCAGCAGGTACACAGCTAGCACCAGCTAGAAGTGTGAGGAGGAGCAGCAAGCATTAGTTCATATTTCAGTCCATTTGTTCAGTTTCAGTTTCTGAAAGAATTTTATTAAAAAGAACAGACATTAAACTGTTTTCTATTAAGGCATCAAAAAAAACCCAACCCAAACACTTGTGTCTAAATTAAATGCCTCTGCAGAACACTACCCCCACTTGCTGGATTTCCACCCCTCACTACTGCCCAGCCCTGACCCCACTGAGGTTATGTTTTGTTTATCACAATCTCAATAAGAATTGTGTACAAATTTCAGACACTTTGGAAGAAGAATTTCCATCAATCCATGTTTACTCTGAACAGATGTAACATTCCTAAGAGGCTCTCAGCTGACTGCCTTTGAAGTCTGAAGAAAAAAGGAGGGGTGGGAGGGGTTGGGGGAGCATATTTAAAAAAAAAAAAAAAAAAAAAAAAAGAGCTCGACCTTGAAAGCTGCATTTCTTCCCTTAAAAGTAGTAGTAGTCTCCAGGGACTCTTGAGCAAAATAAAAAGCAAATTCTCCAGATCCTTATCTTATGTCATTTTTGAGAGCATTTTCTTTTGTTCCGTTGCTCTTGTCATAGCTTGGATTAAAGGACGTTAACAGACACAGCACATGTGCAAGCAGACCATTCACCATTCCAGATCTGTGCCCCCCATGCCAGGCCAGGGCAACTCCTCCCGCTTCAGCTTTTCCTTTTCAGGAAAACACAGCCCAGCCTTAGACCCAAGCATGACAAGGAAAATCTCATGACAGGCAGCCTGCTGACTTCTGCAAAGGTAAAGCATTGACCCAAAGTGAATTCCCACCCACAAAAGCAGTCTCACAGCCAGTCACACCTTGTGATGGGTCAGTGTCTGCACAGCACCTCCACAGCACTCAGACCTGCACACCGACAGCCCTTGGAGCTGCACTGGGACCTCTCACACAGCCATGGCTGAAAATATTATTTCATCAGACACAGCTTGCACTTACCCCAAAACTGTCAGTGGGGACTAAGTTAACTTTAACATGGCAAAAAGGGGCTGCTTTTCCTGTTTTGCTTCTCTCAGTCTGCTGCCATGTCTTCGGCGTTCCTCTCCTCCTCTCTCAAACTCAGCTCCTCCTCTGTTAGCCTGCCCTATTAACCTTCTCCATATCCCACCCACCCAAATTTGCACATTATTAAGCATCCAGAGCCTTTTGTTCAGGTCCTTAAACAAAAGCGTGGCTACTGCATTTCCTGGCAAGAGGTGTCTCATACCCGGCAATCACTTAGGGCAGCTCTAATAGACTCATTACTCCCAAACACAAAATCCGGGCACGCCAGACAGGCGAATTCAAGGACACGTCCTTTCCCGAATTCCACAGAGCAAGATAAGCCTGTGAGCCTTGTGCTTACTTTATCTTAACTAAGAGGCTTCCCCCGTTTTCTCACTCAGTGAGAAACTAATTATTTGCCACTGAGGCATGGAATAGGTTAAAGTTTGCTCTGTCTTGTCTCAGTTCCCTTTGCAGATTAGGGGAAAACAATGAAGTCTCCGCACTTTGTGATATTGCTAATGCTTCCTGTGGGGATAGCAGCGCCGGCTGCAAAGAGGATTATGATTACAGTTTAAAAGGAGTGTGCACTGTACTGCCGCAAGAGGCACAGGCTTATCAGGAAAGAAACCGAGCTGCCCCCAAACTATGCACTTGGGACTCCTGCCTGCCTTCGGTTCAGGCTGATGGCTCTGCCTCAGATCACACACCGGCTTATCAGGAGTGATAACTGCAGAAGCTGATCTTGGAGGGGCTGGGGGATAAATGAGTAACGCTGCGAAAACAGCTTGCAAACATTCGCCATCAGAACGCACAGCAATGTTTACAGACCATCCCACCGCATTCATCTGCAACAAAACACCGAGCTGGCCAGGGCACAGCGGAGCGGAGTGCAGGGGCTGTGCATTCCCGGCCACAGCTGGGGAATTTGAAAGAATAAGTGCTGGAGCAGTACTAGCTGTGGTGATGTTGGCTGGCCTTCCACAGGCAAGGCTACAAATGCTTAGAAAAGCACAGCGTGGTCAGAGAGATTTGTTCTGAGCAAATTTCGCTTTGAGGTGCAGTGCTGGTAAAGGGCCTCTATCAGTCTCAGGGCTGAGCACAGAGTGGACTCATTAAAGGAGTAATAAATAATAATAATCTTTATTATATAAATAATAATTTATACAATAAATTATATATCTGTATATAAATAAATATATATATAAATAAACTCTGTGAAATCATAAGACGTATTTCTATTACTGGGCTCTCTAAGGTACCAGGAGCAGGACCCAAGTTTATTCACACCCATTCATCTCTGTCTACACAATTGCTTTTTTATAATGCCAAGGCTTTAGCCAAAACAGCCATCAAAAAATTCTTGACCTCAAATAGTGCTTAACCTGCATGGCAGGATGCAACCACAGGTCAGCATGGTACTTTTTTCCCCTTTGCATAGTTCAGCCAGCATGAAAACCTGTATCCTCTTGGTAGACACATCCTGACATGTGTCAAGAGGGTTTTTGTTGTTTCTGTTGGCTTGATTTGTTTTTGTTTGTTTGTTGTTTGTTTCTTTTTTTAAACACTATGCCTGCGCTTGGTCTCCTCCAAGTAATTTGTACAACTGGTACCAGCTGAAGTTATCAGATATTCCCTCTCACTCCTATTTCTATTCAGAGGGGTTTAATAGCTCTCTATATGCTTGCTAGAGGCTACAACAACAAGCAATAGCATTAATGCATGTTCTCCTGAATTTTTACAGGCTTAAAAATCCCTGAGCTTCACCCAGCATGGCACTGTCTCATTACACACTGCTGTTCTAAGCAGTCTTTGCCACCTCCCACCACACACCAGAAAAATCACAGGCCAAACCTTCCAAACAGCCATAACACCGAACAAAACAACAGTTTTAAGATGCTCACAAGGCACTTCCATGAATTATTGCGTGCTTTAAACCAAACTATTTGACTTCTGCAGAGTGATAAGGTCTCTTACAGTCAGAGAAAGTTGTATGCTCTTTGCCAACTGAAATAAACCTTCTTGTGCTGGTACAGTTCATGCATCTCTACTAACCTTTGCTGCTGGATGCCAGACTTGCCTAGGTTGCCTCTCTATCCACTGCTCCTTACCATTAATCTCTGCTGAAAAGTAAAGGGAATAGAGCTGAAAGACCAAAGACTTTCCTGGCTTATGGCTGTTATAAAACAGAGCAGAAATTTTCCTATCAACATGACCTCAATCTGCTTGGGCTTTAAGGGACTTGAGAGCCCCAGTAGAGACCTGAATTCCAGTTGGCCTAATGTTTGAGATGCAGCCTTTAACTCTGAGAACAATGTGGGCAGAGACACTCATTATTAAATTAAATAAAGTAACTGTCTTTCAAATTTTAATCGGATCATCATGTGCCACGGAAAGGACAACCTTCGGTGCATTTCTCAGTTTCACATGCTGAGAGCCACGTGACTTAAGGTATGCAAGGGAATTTCATACCTCAGAAAAACCTTCCTGCTTGATGGTGTTTTAGAGATTACTGAAAAGATTCATAGGATTATTTGATAACAGGTTCTACACAAGGCAACAGTGAGAAAAAAAGCAATCTAAGCAAGGAGGACCAATACAGAAGGAAAGAGAAGCAATGCAAAGAAATCTATCTAGGTGGAGTTTGAATAAGTAGGCTTGAGAAAAAAAAATGATAAGACTGGATTCAGGTCTAGTTAAAGGCACTTCATCACCACCTCTGCTGAGAAGTCATTCTTGTTCATGACATGGATATTGAATTGTCTCAGAAGCACTCTACAAGCTTTCCACTCATATCTAATCAGTGTGTCTCTGCTACTTCCATCCTCAGTGCCTCAGAGCCCCTTTGACTGACAGTGGCACCCATAATCATACTGCAGAGATCTTTGATTAAGGGGACCCTTCCATGGGATGGGCTGTTGATTTAAAACAAAGGAAAAGCAGACACACTTTGCCAGGCTATCACTAGCAGTGATGCAGATAGAAAAGCATTCTGCAAAGGACAGCTCTCAGTGGTTGGGCAGAGCAAATCAAAACTGCTATCAAAGAGAAAGCTGGAAACAAGGAATCAGAAGTAGCTATACAGGCAAACTTTACACTCCTCTGTCCTGTTCGACAATGCAGGACTAATCCTACATAAAGTTTACCTTAAAATTTAACTGAAAAACAAATTATTTAGATAACTAAATATCCAACTTTCAGAAAAGACTAGGTACACAGAAAAATTGCAGCCACAATAAACAGGAGAAGCATCAACACTTCATGTTAGAACACGTTACTTTCCAACACGGGCCTTAATGTCAAATGCAGTGATTCATTTTAGGACCTGCACAGACTCAGCAATGCATTTCTCACCAGTCACCTCTACCACAGCAAAAAGCGAACCAGGCTGAACTGAACTGAACATCACACCCAGGAGCTCCACACTTCTACAGCCTCCTGAGCCTGCTTACCTGGAAGACATTTAGCACTCTCAACACTTTAAACTGGGAAGTGTTTGCTGTCTTGCTTAGATTTCTCTCACTTTGCCTATACAAAGACTTTGGTATATCAACTTTCAGAATGCAATTTATACATTTCTAAAATGAATCAGAATCCCTAAGCTTTTACAAAAGGAAATGAAAAATATTACTGTCAAACATCCATCAGACCTAGAAGCCTAGGTGACTGTCATACATTAAAGAAATTAAAAGGCTGCATTTGAGATAGTATATGCTCTTCCCATCCCTGTCTTGAAAGGCTACGATTAAAGTGCTCTAAGAATCAAAATTCAATTTCTTTCAGGTCTTGCAAACAACATTGGCCTTGAGCTGAATGCTGCCAGCCTGCCTGCAGCCTTTGAGGAGATTAGGTTTTTACCAGCCAACTACGAGAATCTTAAATCCAGTACTAATCCTAATTCCCATTTAACCACATCTTCATTGTGCAGCAAAACCAGGCTGTACATGAACTTGCACGTTCATTCTTCCATGTGCAGTGATCTGTGTCACCAACAACAGATGATAAACTTCACGTATGTTTAAGAAACACATTCCAACCCTGGTTTACAGAAAATCACAGCAAAAGAGAGACTGGAGCTGGAAAGAGAGTGTGTCACACTGGGATGATTTCTGAGAGATTATATGAATGGGGAATTTTCAGCACAAAAGTTTTCATCAGTAACAGGAGATTTTGGTCCTGGCTTGGAAGAAAACAGGATGAATAACCAGGTGACAAGGACACAGAAGCACATGTGACCCTGACTCCGTAATCACGGTGCACTGGTGCTGCCAGCATCACCCCACCAGTACCAAACCATGGAGATGACAACCACTGGGACTGCAGAAAGCACTGCCCATCATCATCATGACCATGGTCACTGCCAGGGTAAGTTTCTGGGGACAAGAGACTCAGTATTTCCTCTGAGCAAGCCCTTGCTTCCCACTCTTCCTGGAGGTTCTGAAGCTGGCATGGGCCACCTTGCCACTCTCACAGACGAGCCCCAGGGGATCAGGTCAGACCAAGGTGAGGCCTTCCCACTGCCCACCAGAGCAAAGACATCACCTGCAATTCTTGGTCTCCTGAGGCTGAGCTGGCACAGGCTGGTTACAGAGGCCTTTGCTAAAGTTGTCTCTTCCTAGCACAAAGGCCAAGGAGCCAAAGTGGATATTCCTATGTCCTTTCTAACATCACTTTACACCAATTCCCTTTCAAATCCCATTATGGCATTCAAATTGGACACACTTCCAGGCTGCCAAGCTTGCTGGATCATCCATGGCAAGGTCAGATCATTCACTGTGTCTTGGTATTCCCAGACAAGGGATACTGATCTCAGAGACAAAGCAACTGAGAGTGAGGACAGACTGCTGCTTGGTCTACTGTCAAATGGGACAATTTCAATTCATTTACAAAGAAGTTCTCACAGATCTTTGGAAAAAAAATTAATATTTCCTGTGTTTAAAGCACAAGAATTCATTGCAGATGAAAGGAATCTTTCAGGAAACACATTCCCAAGAGAACAAAAATGTATTTGGCACCACGGCCTGTTACAAGCAAAAGAACCTCCCAGTTGTTGGCAAGGCAGCCAACATCTGCTGGAAATGGCAAATTTATTTCTTTTTTTTTTTTTAGTAAGCATAGTAATTGCTGAAAACCTCCATTTCCATCAACCTCAAAATCAGCTACCTTAACTTTCCCCAAACTAAAAATGTGATGAGATTCAGGGACTACATTCTCTAAATGGAGGCACGGCTATATTTCCTTCTCCTTGCAACTGGCTATTACTTGTTGGTTGCTCACTGGGACTCTCCAGTGGAGATCCCCATAAAGTTGTGGTGCACTGCAGTAACAGTAGGCTGAGCATCAGCTGAGCTGTGGTAGCTCTCCCTGTGCATGCTCATCCCCTGCAGATGATGTGAGGTAATTTAATTTAGCAGTGATAGAGCTTAGCTAAACTGCATTACCTTTCATTTGCCATGGGCTAAGACCACACACATGGGCAACAACCACAACTCATCCAACAAGTAGTTTGACTGAGTGCCTGGCTTCTGGAATACTGCAAACTGGGTCATACAGACTTTTTTGCCTAAAGTTCAAGCCAATATTTGAACTGAGAACTTTCTCTTTCCCAGAACATGTTCTACCCATCATGCTGCTACATGTCCTGGGGTAAGGTATCTTCAGTCTTGGGAATCTGGAAACACAAAGACTCCTGGTGGAAATAATTACTGCTACACTGAAGATTGAAATCATGCAGAGCACAACTCCTCCAATGTTTTAAACCTCAGTTTTTGTGAGAGGAGACCACAGTTATGTCCAGTATGAGCAAATAGGGAACTTTGCCTCTTTACTATCATGGCTGCATCTCCCACAACTTTTTTCATCTCAGAAAGATAGATTAGTTCATGTAGAGAACACACAGCCAACTTCTGAAAGATGGCAGCTTGCAAGATTTAGACTGTGGTTGCTGTCAACCAGCACTTCCACAGCTCTTCTTTCCTCATGCAGTCAAAAGAAAGGAAAATTATAGTTTTAAAACTATGCAGACATGTAAAAGAAAAAAAAAAAAAAAAAAAAAAAAAGGCAGAAGCCATTTGTCAAAGGGGATGGCCCATTCCCTCCCAAGAAATACCCTTTACAGACCATGCCTGCATATCCCACTGCCCCTTTGGCTAGTCCAGCAGCCTGCTTCACAGGCTCATCCAAAAGCCTGACTGCATGGCATGTTTCTTCAGACATAGTAGAGGATTTTGTTTTGCATTTAATCTGCAGAGATTACCTGCATACTTAATCAGAGAAGTGACATTGAAATGTCGTGTACTTACACTCCACTGTAAATCCTACTTTTCTTACTGCCAACACCTTCATCTTCTAGCATGGAAGGAGGGATTGTGGTGGAAGAATGCACCTCAAGCTCCCTTCTCTCTGCACACATAAAAAGCCAAATGGAAAATGCAAAGAAGTTGCACAGTTTAAACTTAATGCCTGCAAAACAGCTACAGACACATTAAGAGCCACCCATTTATTCATGCAACCTTAAATGTTCAAGATTAAGCAAAAAAGAATGTTTTGTGAGAAACAAGAATTAAAAAAAGGTAGAGATTGGTTTGGTTTTTTTTTTCCCAGTGATCATAAGAATTTCAGGGGGAATCATTTCTCATTAAAAAACAAATTGTTTGCAATTCCTAACGACACTCACTGAGAAATGCAAGAATTAGAGAGAAAAGAGTCCACTGAAAACAGCCTTTAGATATACATGAGATTGGCAAGTGAATTGTAACTGTCAAATGATGGGAAAAAAATACAAGTGGATGGGGTGAATAGCTCTTTCTTCTCACACACACGCAGAGTTAAAGTAATACACTTGCTGAAAGCCAAACAAGAAACCATGGTCAACACGATGCTTAATGCACTATGCATTCTCATTTTATTTAGAGCAATCCACCTTAAAACAGCTTCCCCTAAAGCTGACTTCCCAAATGTCCTATCCAACCTACCTTAGGATGCCCCAAGCTATACAGCACCTCAACAAACTCATGTCAAATGAGAAAGGAAAAGCCTATTCCACAGAGTCTCCCTGCTATCCAGACTCTTTACCTTGCTCCATCCAGTGTCTCCTTAGTCCCAACCCCAAACAAATCCCTGCAGCAATCCTTTCCATACTGCCTGCCCTTGCTCCTGCCTCCAGGTGATACATGTTGGCAACCAAACACTTCAAAATGGAAAAGGCTGATGTTTTGAAGATTTGAAATAAGCTGGCAGCTCATCTTTAACAGTAAAAATACCTTAAAATAATAAATAAACAACACTGTAGGTTCACAGAAACCTGAAAGCCATAAGCTTAATGGCCTAGATAGCCCTGCAGCTCAGTGATTTGGGCTCTCCTGAGGGCTGAAATTGCCTGGCTAGTCTTGATTAAAAAGATAAGCACAGACAGACCCATTGCTCTAACATATTTCAGAGACTCTAAAGGAATAACTGAGTCTCATGGGTCTAATAACACACAATTTCAGTAATTTATATCATTGGCTAGCCAAGTATTTACCTGGTTCCAAAGCAGAACGTTAACAGAATCTCTGCAGAGTTGAATGAGATATTCCTAACACGTCAAAAACTTCAGCCAAAAACCTAAATAAACAGAACAGCAGTTCCTCACAGATACAGAGAGTAGCCCCACAGGAATATGCCTGGCTGCCTCCTGCACAGACTTCACCATCCCAGCCACTTTGGGCAGCAGCAGCAGCAGAGCAGCCACAGCACTGCAGGGCCACTGCAAACACAGTACCTGCTCAGTATCATAGACACGCCTTGCTGCCCGGCTCACTGCAGCCATGGAGAAAGCATTCCCAACCTGTGTGCCCCCCTGGAGCCCATGTCCTACCTGGCTTAGGGTGGTGAGGCAAGGCACTCAGGAGGACCAGAGTCTCCTCAGTGAAACACTGGTGTCCCGTGCTACTGCAGGACACTTGCGTTCCATCTGTGCAGGGAGGATGGTCCCTCCCACCCCAGGGCCCTCAGGTAGGGACATCACTGGATCAGTTGCTCTGGCAGGGACAGACCTGCCCCACAACAGAGGCATCCTTGGCATTGTGGGAATCCAATGTGAGCTCTTCAGCTGTGTGCTAGCCTTTTCTGCAGGGTGCTGGTTGCAGGGAGCACCTGGCCTCCACCACACCTGCAGACGGGCTCACCTGTTCATGCAGAATTGGTCTATCCAAATGATGGGTGCATCAGTTCTCCTTATCACTGGCAGAAGTGGCTAAGAGATGAAAAGCTACTTGAAGCTTGATTTCTGACCAACTGTCCTTTTACAGCTGAACAGCACCATTCTCACTTCCCCTCCATCAGCTCCATATGTTGAAAGGGTTAAAAAAGACAGCAGAACCATTAGCATTTTGATAGCTTTCCACACATGTATAGCAAAAAGTCTTTAAAATTCATTGCACTGAGATAATCCTTCAAGTCTAGCATTTCCTCCTCAGCTTGAGGCAACCAACTGGTTTTCCTCCCCTTAATACCTTAATAGAAAGCTCCAAGGAGTTGCCAGGCTAGAAGTCTCAAATATGCTCGAGAAAAGCAGAGTCCCGAAGTTCAAGAGAAGTCATGTTAGGTGTCTGGGGCTTAATTAAGAAACAGCTATAGGGGGCATCTTATTAGACACTGCAAACCCCTAGAGATCCTGACTTCTGTACATCACAGCTCACAACACATGCACGTGTTGTTTTCCTTCCAAAATGCTGAGCACACACAGCTCCCACTAATTTCAGCTGCCACAGAAGGGGCTCAGCATCTCTGAAGAATGAACAAATTAAAAACCTTGACCCTGATTCCACTCAAGCTCAGGGACTTGAGCTCTCATCAAGATCAAGGCTGAGTTTTTTAACACTATTACAATCCTGAGAACAAAGCTGTGATTTTGCACAACTGGCATTAATACCCAGCAGCTCCACACCTGTGCCTGGGAAGTTTTTTTGGTTTTTTTTTTTACAGCATGTGCTGTTTTAATAACTCCAAAGCAAATTGCTTTCTCAAGGAAGCGCCTGGGAGTGCCTCAGGGCAGAGAAAGAGGCCATCTCACTTTGTGGCTTTGATTAGGTTTGTTGCAGTGAAAACAGGCAAATGCTTCAGGAGCGCATCACTCCTCAGACACCACTAAAGGGTAGGACTCAAGGAGTCACTAACTTGTTAAGGGCTATTAGGCCTGATTATATGCTCTTCCTAAACACTATTTTTGGGGGAAACCAGTCTGAAAAACTCTGTTCAAAGGAAAATGCTTGTTATCAGCCTCTGCACACCTTTCAGGAAATTTAACTGGCAAGAAGAAGAAGAAATTTAACTGTTGACATTCAACAGGAAGAAAGAGCAGCAGTGAATCCACTGCAGTACTATGTGGGAAAGAAGGTTCAGATCTCAGGGCCATCACCTGTAGTATCCCACATTCTAATGCATATCCCAAACCATGAAATATTGACTATTTCAGCCGAGGTAAAAAAATTCCCCACCCCCAACCCCATTCCTTCCAAAACTTCAGGAGATCTTTATTTTCTAAGAGGAAAAAAACAATCAGACAAGCCTTGCCCCTAAACTCGCCCTGTAAAAAAAACTCCAAACACCTCACAAATAGGGGGCTTCATTTACAGAGAAAAAGCTGTCCTATTCTAATTCAGTAAATGCACAATTAATGCAGCCAAAAGAAGAAAAGGCCTTAGCAACATATCATTGATTTACTTGGGACATTTGGCTCCAAAAGCACAGAAAAGCAAGTCATTTATTTAGCTGGGAGAAATATTCTTGTGATACAGGAAATAGTCCCTCCTCATTTTTTAAACCTGAGCTATCTTTCCTAGGAGCAAAATTTGGATGGGTGCTATTCTCTTATTTTCTAGTGTGTTACAAGTTTCCCATGATAGCCTCAGCAAGTTATTTAGATTTCACTTACATCAGTAAAATGGGAATTCTCTGCCTCAAAAAGGTGCTACAAAGATACAATCCATTTGAAACTGTGAGAAGTTCAGATAATGTGGACCACACAGACACTCAATAAACAAGTGAAAGATAATTACTGTGACATGAAACAGAGAGGCTGCATCTGCCAGAAAAATTCTGAGCAACTGACTCATTCTGGTGGGCCAGTCCAGGGATAATCCAGATGCCTGTCCAATCTGTTCCTTCAGGCACAGTGCACTGCTTCATTATCCATCAGTCAATCTCTGATTTCTATCTCAGGGTGTACACACAAACAGCAAATGCTACCAGCACTGCAAATCCTCTTTCAAACATATTTGCAGTTATTGGAAGGGTGAGAAAATTACCTTATCATCAGTTCCAACAACTGCATCTGTTTCACCACCTCCTTGCTAGACAGTAGTGCATCTAGACAAATCCTTGCTTTACTTAGGCAGAACTCACCACAAGGAATAAAGCTCAAGGACAGTGGGACAGAAAGGGGAAAGGAAGAAGCAAATCTTGAGTTACCTGTGAAGCTGCAATACAGCTAGACTCAGGCAGTCTTACATTTAATCATATTCCATTAAAAAAAATAAAAAATCCATGTTTGGTCCTACTTCACACTGTTGCACTCCATAAAGAGCCAAGGATTACAGCTGAAGATTGTAGCTTCTTGTTAAAGCATAGTCTACAATTACATCTAATCTTGTAGGATGTTAAGAGAAACAGATCCACTACGTGGTTTCTCTTGGGCTCCTTCAGCTTTAATGACAAGTCCTAGACAGTGACATGGAAGTCCACAAGAATACAGCTCCAGCCACAAAAAGGATTTTGCAAGTCAGTCTGAGGGAACAGTTGGAGCATGCAGCCCTGCTCTGTACTATGGAAACCCTTTGCAACACTACCCTAGTGCAGCCTGCCTTTATTTCAGCAGGGCAAATGTAGAGTGTGGTTCAATCAGACATCTAAGACCTCAGCTTGCTGAAACTATTTTCAGACTAACCTATTTTGGTTTTTCAACTCACCATCCCAGATTCAGAAGAAATTGATCTTACATCAATAGCTTGCTTTTCCCAATAATTTAGGTATGCTTAAAAAAGTGGGCAGAATTTAGACATGAAATGGATGCAAAGCAGTCAGGTCATTCTGTTAGAAGATGCAAACTGACTTTTTAGGGCAAAAGGTGCAGTCCTTAAAAAGGCCTCATATAACTCCCAAATTACAGCTATCATTGAGAGCACAGTTGAAGGCTCTGAAGAAAGGTAGCAACTTACCTTGGTCTTCCTGGGGATCTATGGACCCTTAGCAATCAACCTCCTAGAGGTTCCTTTAAAGGTTCCTTTGATTACTGCAGCCATTAGCAAGACTAGAAATCTGCTGTCATTTCAGTCCTAGAGGTCTTAGACTTGATTAATTTAAGAGAAATATTTTCTTAGGTCAATTTTTTTGTGAAAACATATTCAGATCTTATTGTCACCTTCTATTTTAAGGTAAGTATTGCCTGTTTATTACCAAAAAAAAACCCCAAAAATCATAAAAGCAAGGCTTATGGTGTTTTAATTTGTTCTTTCAAACACTCTGAATCTGGAGTCTGCATCCCTGCAGACAGAGACAGTGGAGCCTATCTCACATCCAGGACTACTTTGACATTATATGATTACCAGAGTTCACTGCTGTGGATTCAAATGCTATGCTGCATTCAAAAAAGCTGTATGGTGATCCTGGTTCTGATTTCCACTAGGTCAGGCCTTCCACTGCTGCTTCTGAGTGCTGTAAACACACCTTATGCCTCCTAATTTAACTGGAAGGAAAAGGAGGGATGAAACCAAAAGGGCAAGCTCAGACTCCTCATCTACCACAAGAAGAACACAAGTCTTCTTAAAACAGGTTAGTGGAGGCCATCTGAGGATGAATTTGGCTTCCCTGAAACAGGAAACTCCCATTATTTAAACCTCAAGCATACAGCAAGGGCTTGGAATTTTTTGCCTTTAAGAGGAGTGTTTTGCCTTTGTGCAACAATGAAGCTTCAGCCCTCAGCCTTCCCCCCCACACCCTCATTTTCTAAAAACAACAAGAACAAAATACAAAGTAAAGGCAGAGTGGCATTCCCATATGATCAGAACTGGAGTGTGCACCTCAAGTTTGCAATCCCACTTTTTATAACAGAGGGATCCCCTGGAAGGTCCCCTGGGCAGCCACGCAGCCCAGAGCACATCAGGGTTCAGGGAGCTGAGCTGCACTGGAGGAACAGATTCAGGGCCTTTGGTGGTGCAGAGCACAACCACAGAGAACAAACACCCTCGTTAAGCACACACACAGCTTAGCTGAGATCCCCTCTTGACTGTCTTCTTATCTCCCTACTCTCCTAGGAGAATTAAGAAAGGATCAAGACAGGACTACTTTCTCCTCCTCCCTGTAAAACACAAGGAAAGAAGAAATTGGAAGAGAAGGGCCTATGACTGAAACCATGCTTTAGCCTTGCCTTTGCTGAGCTTGCTGCAATCACACCAGCACAAGAGTGTTTCATGCTGTTTCAAGCAGCTCCTCTCTTGCCCTAAGAATTATTTTTCCCACCCTGCCCAACAACAATGGCCTAGGCACAAACATATCAGCAATGTTCAGCTATATTTTCTTTGGCTGCTTAAGGTGATTTCCTAATAATACTCCTCAGAGGAAGCAGTGGTTTGGGAGTTACACATCCTTGTACAGCCTTGACCCTGACAAAATACACCAGCAGTACCTCAGGGTCAGTCTTTCCCCTCCTGTCACTGACAAGCTGATTGCTTTGCCAAGGTCTTCAGAGATTCTTTGCTCCACTCCATAAGAGCACATCCAGGTGAGACAAACCTGCAGAACCAATGAGGAAAAGACACTGAAGAAGACATGAGGACACCTGGGTGGGAACCACAGTTGTTTGAGGGAACCACATTTTTTGAGACTTGAGATTTTTTGGTTTTTTTATTTCACTGAGATATTTTTTTAGGGATGAAAATTTGGAATACACCTTGGAATTCTTTATACATAAACACATGTGCTCTAGAACAGCAGTTCTGTGGTTAGGACAGGCATTTCTGGCATGTAGGAAACCTTCTTTCAGGACCCTGTTTTGGATTTGTGACAGCATAGGGGAGAAACCCAAACTACTTGGCTCCTATCTGTTTTGACTAAGAAATTCTATCCTCTGTGCAAGAAATTCACCCAAGGAGAACCAAGTGGAGACCAACCCTTTCTCACAAAGCAGTAATGGTTTCAATAAATCAGCAATTTCTGCAGGCAAATTGTTTCCTTGAAGACTCCTAGGCAGTCCTAGCCCCAAGCAGTAATCACTGTGGTTTCTGCTGAAGACACAAGCCTGGAAACAACCCACCCAAGAAAAGTTCTGCTTGGGGACAGCTTGTCTCCCCTAAGTAGGGGCACTGCAACATGGCATAGAAGAAACAAATAATGTTTCATAAAATTTGTCCTGACAACTCAGGATTCTGTCTTTTTCTCCCGTTCCAGTAGCTTGCATTGTTAAGCAGAGGAAAGGAGGTATGGTGGGAAAACCTCACACTCTCTGTTCATGTTTACTTTGTTCATTCCTTAGTCTGGGACAGTAAAAATGTTGCTGATATCCAAAAGAGAATGTGCATGCGTGTGTGTGGCAAAAGCTTTGGAGCCTGGGCTGTACATTATGTGGTCAATTTTATACATGGGGGGAGACGGAATCGTTTTCTTCTGCAGTGAGGAGAGGCAAACCTGTCTCCACAAGGAATTCAAAGAAAACACAGTAATACAACAGATGTATGTCATAGTTTGTCTTGCTAATTTAAGACACTTCCTATGAAGTGGCTTGAAAGAATCTCCAAAAGTACAGTCTTCTTAAACTGTGTTCTCCGGAAAGAATGTTTTTTTCTACTTCCAAACACGGCAATTTTTATGTGGAGAACAGGATTACCCTATATAGGTCACTGACACTCCATGGAAACCTAGATAAATAGCTCTATTCCCACACTGAATTTTGCTGGCTTCTCTTCCTTTATTGCTAAGAATATTTCAACTGGAACAACATATTTGTGCCTTTGAGGTTCTCTGTTCCTGCTGCCACTTCCCCACCTGGGGCTATAATCCTACGCTTGTCACAAACCCAGCCACTGCCTCAGAACTTATTACAACTACAATCTGCAGATTATAGCAACTTCTAATAGGGGATAAGCAGCAGGAAAAGGTGAGTTTAAGCCACAAAGAGCCTGCTGGTTCAAAGAGCCCTATTATTAATATTTATTATTTTTAAGCATTCACTGAGTGCTGTAGAAGATAAAAGAATGAATTGAAAGCAAGAACCAAGGAACCAAGTTTATATAAGACAAGACAATGTGAAACCTTAAAGAATAAGTGCAGTGTCTGGGGAAGAGGGGAGCCAAAGAAAAAGTAGTAACAGCAATAGGAAAAAAAGCCACACCTTTTATCAGCACAATGTTCCTAACATTAATAAGTATGAAGAGAATTACAGAATTCTTCAGTGTCTAATCAGAACTGTTGTCCATAGGGGACCTTCTGAGCATTATTATAAGGCATTGGCATATCTTTAAAGAATGAAGCTTTGATCATAAAAAAGCAAGAGTGTGGAGGAGAGAGGGGGGGCTAGACAAACAGCAAAAGGAAATGCAACTGGTGTTAGGGAAAAATCCAGCCCTGGACAGGTGCTTTACAAAGCTCCGAATAAATCCATTTAGATTTTGTTGAAAGGGTTAGAATGAGGCATAATTCTCACTCAGGTCCCTCCATTACAGGCAAATTTCTCCTCTTCCCCACAAACCCTTTGTGCCTGTTGCCAAAGGTCTCCCAGCTGATACTTCTCTTCCCTAACCGAGGTGCAAGCTCATGGCTTACACCATTTTAAACCTTCACACTTCCAAACAACAACCCACAGCGCTTCACAGTTCCAATGCACTTTAGCAAGATTAGCTAACAAGAGTGTTCATCATACCCCCATGCTGAGGGCACTGTCTTAATTTTCACAGCTGGTGAAACAGATGCTCAGAAAAGCAGCGCAACTTTCCCAGAGCTAAGGAGTGTCTACAGCAGGCTGATGTTAGGAATGCTGGCATTCACCCACCTCAGTTCAGAGCAGCAAAATCACTGATAACACTTGGGAGTGCAAGTGTCCAACTCCCCTTCCAAAGCCCTCTGCTCCCCAAGGCTAGTGCAGAGCTTCAAAGCACTTCCCAAAGAGCATCACATTACAGAAAAACTGTAAGAAATCCACTACAAACTGAAACTTGGAACTATCTGCAGCAGCCTTAACAAAGAAAATTAATGTTTTTCAACTAACTCCGACTCTTCTCCTGCCAAACCTTCCCCACTGCAGTATCAAAATATGAACACACAAAATGTGAAGCCTGAAACCTTCTGCTCCCTTCAGCACAGTGAGGAGATGGAATAAGACTTCCAAGAGACTGGCTGGATTAAGTAGGTTTTTTTTCTTTTGTCTTGCGACTTCTCTGTTTTTTCTTTCTTAATCACATCAGAATGTTGTTCCTGACTGATGTTTCCCTTAAGATATAAAAGAAGAAAAACAGTTCATAATTAACAAAGCATCACTTTAAGCTGAAATCTTTATCAGTGTTGCAGGTTTTTTTCAATCCTATGAACCCAGAGAGATTTGTCACATCAGCAAGGTATTACATTGTCAGTTCTCAGGCTGCCAAAGCAAAGAGATTTTTTGGTGCTTCCAGCATTGTGCCTCAAGCACTTCCAGAATTATCTCTCAGTTTTTCCTGTATCTTATTCTGCAAAACAGCTTGGTGTAAATCTAGAGGATCCCTGTTACATGCCATATTCCCATCGGAAGGAAAAGTTTTGTTGATCAACACAAAATAAGCATCTCATCCTAAGCAGCTTTGAGAATCCCCTTTGACATTAACAGGAAAAAAGGATAGTCAGCAGTTCAAAAATACATCATATCCAAAATTCACCCCTCTCAATAACATTCTGACACATTCAATTCCTTATTTGCCATTATTTCTCATACAGGTCCACCTTGTACCCACCACATTATTATCACCATTAAGCTCCTTCAGTTTTTATCAGCAAGACTGACATTAAAACACATTCTGGTTTCAAACCACTACAGAAATAAACACATCAACAGTGACAGTGACTGCCATTCCAAAATCCACTGAATTTCCATTCAGTGGAAATCCCATCATCTCATTTATGCGGGCAACATGTTTTGAGGATCTCATCTGAAAGGTGCCCACAAGTCCCAAAGAATTCCATGGGAAACACGTTCTCAGCAGGCCTGAGAAAGCAGCCCAGTACAGGCACAAGCTCCCTCTGTACAAGAAGATCTGGTTTATTTTCACTCCACAAGAAAATGAGATGTGCCATCAAGTGAGCCAAGAACAAACTCTATCACTGCTTTCCCAGCATAGAGTGTTCCAGTTCAGTGCCCTGTGAGGTCCAGGTCTCGGGAACAGGCAAACTGCCAGTCAGTTCATTTAGACAATTTTTCCTGAAGAAGTGTAGACACTATAATTTAGTGTAATATTTATTACTCTAGAACTCTCTCCTCATAGACTGTCTTACAGTGAGCTTTCTGTAAGGAGTAAATATAGTAACTGTTTCCATAATAATGTTAAAAATACCCCAACAAATTCAATTCAACAGATGAAACAGGGCCATAAATACGTATGTCTAGCAACATGACCAAAATCACCCTTCTTCAAACTGGGCATTGGGCCATGAAAAGAAAGCTGCTAGCATTACAATTTCAGTGTTGAGCCTTAGGAGCAGCACAGAGCTGCAGAAACAGTCAGTACAATAATCATGCACAATATACATAACCTGATCTGCAGCCAGGGCCTCTGAGCTCCTGAGCCCCTGCCAAGCTGTGCCACTGACCCACACTCAACAAGTCACCATACAGTCCCATACCCCATTCCACTCATCTGTCTTGTGGGCTTCCCAGACATCTGGGATGGCATAAGATGTGTTTAAAGCTGTTTACAGCTCAAGTGAGAAGCCTGAGAAAATACAAGAGCTGTTATTATCCCTGCTGTATGTACTGCATGGCTTTTCACATTAGCAGTTTGGTTTAGTTCCACTTCCTTGGAATCAACAACCACTGTAAGGCTTTTTCCTGACAGTTACACCACAGCAACAGGAGTAAAGAGGGTACTGGTTATGCTGCTTCCAGAAGACTAATGAGGGCAAACTCCAGATCACACCACAGATGACCCAGCAAAGTGCTTCTCTAACATGGCCATGCACCAGCTAAATGAGGGCAAGAAAGGCAGGAATAGAGATGAACTAAACACAGTTGATGAGAAGCTGAGCTACAAAGCAAACTCAGACCTAAGCCCTAATTCACATAATAACGCAGACCTTGGATAACCAAGTAATATCAAGCACACAGATGAGATTCAGTTTCAGCACTATTTATTTCATCAAAAGCATCCTCTCTTTCTGCCTGAAGTGATAGACTGGTCTAAAAAAATTGAACTCCATTTGAGTTTAAAAATTTACTCTTCTACAGTGATTTTTAATTTATTTCTCAAGGAACAGGAAACTTCCATTTTAGGCCAGATTTATTTAGTAAATACATAGCAAAGGGAAGATCCTGATAGCAATAAATAAATAAAGCCCGAAACGCAAGAACTCCCAGAGACTTATCAGTCATTGGAGTCCTTGTTGGAAGGACTACACAGTCAGGAAGACTCCTGTGCACAAAGAAGATCCTTACCAAAAACCTGTCACAGCCAAAACCCCACTTCCACCTCCTTCTAAAGATAATGACAAGATAGTGGTTATGGTTTTCTTTGAAATTAATTTGGTGGGGATAAACAGACACCACGTGACTACTCTCAGTTGTCATGCAATATTTGCTGCATATGGGTCCACCAGAAAAGAAGCATTCAGATTAGGCACTCGGTCATCCAGAGCTTCTTGTACCAAGACACCTGCAGAGGCAATTCAAATCCAAAACACCCCACAGGATGGTGAGACTCTCTGCCTCTAGCTCCAAGGAAGACCGATGAAGGACAGCCCCCTGGTAAAGAGCAGAAGGTGGCAGAAGCAAATCCCATTGTAAGAGCAAAACATCTTTATCATAACTTGTTCCTTTAAATTTTATCAGTACAAAAATAAATAAAAACTTGCTGACAAACTGGTTTAGCAGATGGTGTGGTTAACAGAAAAAGATCAACGCACTGCCTTCCTATAGCCACTTCCTTCAGTCTCAGAAAATTTATACTAAATTAGCCCATGACAGATCTTTACCAATGCAGAAATGATAAACAGCAAAGCAGCTGTTAAACGCAACAAGACAAGAGATTGGGTAGGGAGGAGACCCATCAACTGTTTGCTGGGCACTGAATTCCCCTGAATCCCCTGAAACTATGGGATGGGTTAACTCATTCACCAGTTTGGACGCTCAAGCCTGAAAGAAGAGTGAAAAGAAAATAAGAAATGTTGTTGTAGGGGAAGGAATGGATGCAAGAGGAATGCTGAGCTGTGCAGTCATGAGCTAAGGTAGCACCAAATGCAACCTGGCTGCCATACCAGTTACCAGTGAGGCAGCAGTGACTGCCAGAAAGTGAAGCTCTGGCCATCTGGAACATATCCTCATATGAAAATACAGTTAAAGTCCAATCTTCTTCCCAGTGCTGAGAAGTGAATAGTGTGAAGGGAAGGGACAATTCAAAACATTAAACTTTCAGAAGGAATAAGCAGCATGAGAAAGAATGGAGTTGTCTGTACTGATTTTTCTGTGCAACTATTTTCTTCCTTCATTTGTCACTTCCAATTAAAATTAATAATTATTTCCAGGGGAAAAAATAAAAAAGAGAAGAACAACACATAAGAAGCAGCTTAAAAGGGAATGAGCATTTTCAGATCTGAAACAGCTCATTTCTATGCATCTTGAGGGAGAAACACAGGCTTTGCCCTTTCATGCAAATACACTGCTTGATTTTGAGTCATTATTTTAAAGTGACAACAAAAGACCACCCCTTCCAAAAACAAGTTACTTTTCAACTCTCACTCTGCCACTTGTAGGGTTTTCCCCCATAAAAACCAAGAAAAATTGATATATTTTATTAAATTTTTATTTAAATTAAACAAACAAACAAACCATACTGAAATAAGTCAAAAATTATTGAGAAAGTAAATGCAGGGATTGTCTTGCAACAGTATTCCCAGACAAGGACTGTTTCAGCAGCCTCACAGGGTTAGCAAGGAGTATAGATATCCATCTGTTTTAATTATAACTCCCAAACAGACCTCAGACCTACTACCACCTCATGCAATGACTCATCTTCAAGTCAAGAACTATGCACTACCTCAGGAAACTCTCTAAATACAACTTGGACCACCATCTGCTTTTTCAGATACCTTATGCCCCTTAGGCCTCAATTTTGTAGCATCTGAACTTTTCTTTTCAAGTCCTTCCTCTCCTCTAAGACCTACAGGCCCATAAATCCAGTAGCTTCTGCCCCCAGAGCAGTTGTGCCTGTTTTCCTGCAGCCGGGTGAGAACAGACAGGACTCAAGATAATTAAATAAAAACACAGGAACTTCATTATTTATTTTAAAGGAAAATGTGTTTTCTAGGAAGAAAGTCCTTTAGTTGGGCAAATCTGTAAGCTGTTTATCAGCTTAAACTCATTATCTGTCCATATGGTCTTAGCACTGTGGTTAAAAAAAAATGGGCATGCACTAGCTGATGAAATGTCATCTGCCCTTATGCCAGAAACTACTATTTTTTTCATTGACATCAAATTAGGATCCTTGCCACAAGTGAAGGGCTACCATAAGCATAGTCATAATATTTTAATTATGAAAGGATCTTACAGAAGGCAGCAAGGAAGGCAGGGGCAATGCAAGAAAACCCATTCACAAAAATAGCAAGTCACTTCATTCACATTTTGCCTCTGCTCTAATCTTTTTTCTTTGTGGAGGTAGGGTGGAAAGAGAGCAATCCAACTCAAAAAAAAAAAAAAAAAAAAAAAGGCAAGGGAATGAGATGCTAAAGCCAATAAACACACATCAAAGCATGAGATGGCTCTGCTTCAACTGCCTACAGTATTCAACCTGGGATAGATTAAGGCAAGACAAAAAGTGCTATGAGGGAAAATACTGCCCCTACAGCAGTGCAGACCATCTCCCTCACTTTGTCCAAATAGCGAGGCCCCGGCCAGCTCTGCTGCGCTGAGAGACAAGGGCACACGATAGGCCCAGCTTTGTAGAAACCCGAATTTGTCCCCCATCATCTGCTGTGGTGATTTGAAGCCCTTCCCACTCCCCCGCTGAGTCGCTGCAGAGAAGCAGGAGCTGGGTTTATTGATTCTGTGAGTCACAATTAGCTGTGGGACACACGACCAAAGGTTTAGCACAGGACATTAAACCTGACTGAGCTGTCAACTCGGTTATTCCAAGGAGAGAGAAACAAATTGAAGTCACAGTAACAGATGTTTCTCATGTTTTATGAACTGCAATATTATTACTAGCTACAGACACAGTCTCTGCCTTTTAAAACAGACCTGCAACACCGTGCGTGTGAAATTATTCAAACTAACACAGACAACTTGGCAAAGGACTTAGAGATAGCATTTTCGTACTCGCACAATGATTCCTGTTTCCCTTTCGCCCAGCCCCACCCTGAGAAGTATAATACATGCTAAAGCAGCCAAAAATGAGATCACGCCAGGATAGAGTACTTCGTTGCCATCATCTGCGACGAGGATGCAAACACTCTAACCCCTCTCCCCTTCTGAGAAAAACACATTCAAGCCTCTTCTCGGTCTCCGCTGTGGGGAAATTAAGTTGATGGGATCGTTCTGAGTTTTGAGGGAGCCTGGAAACTGAAGACTGGTGTTCTTCCCAGGATGTCTTATCCTTACACCTCAGGGGCAATAAAGGGATTTCCCCATCATTTACAAAGGAAATCTGCAGCACCCTGTGAACGCGAGCCACCCCCGAGCCCGTTCTGCTCCTCCGCGTCGAGGAGCGAGCGCAGGGGCGGCCGGCGCTCCGCCGCTGACACGGCACAGCGAGAAAGCCCTCTCGTGGAAAACACCAGCATCACCCACCCGAGCGCTCCCCTTGGAGCCGCCCCAGCCCTGGCCCCAGCCCGGCGAGCCGCGGCTGATCCCCGGCTCCCACCGCGGCCCCGCTCCTGCGGGCTGCCAGCCCTCCCTGCCCCAGGGAGGAACTCCCCGCTCACCTGCGGATCTCACCGGCTTAAACACACAGCGCGGGGGGCTGGGCGAGCGGTGGCACAGGTCTGCCCTGCAGAAAGGGTGGAAATTTTGTGTGGATTTTGCTGGCAGTCTGCAACATCTCAGGGAAGTTAAAGCTCTTCCTTTTCTCCTCACCCCGCTACGCTCGAATTCGTGGCAACTGTATCACATGGTATTTTAGCTTGCGCCAACAAAAGCTGTACCTCGGCCACAACAAATACAGAAACATTAACTGCCTTCCAAGGAGGGTCAAACATTCGAATCATTTTAACATACTATAAAAATACTTCTGTGAAAGCAGATGATAAGCGCATCTGTACATTATGCTGCACAATCGAATTTGAAAGATTCCCCCGAAATTATGAAAAAAAAAATAAAGAATGTAACTATTTCTCCAAATGACATCCCTACTGTTTGCTCTCAGTTTCTATACTTTCCTGACGGGTCGACTACTGCTCTTTACAAAAAACACTGAGTATCAAAATAAGCATTTTACTGGTAGAATCCGTCAAACACTTACATACATCCTGTTGAATTAAGGCAACTCTTTAACAACTTCAACTTTTTACCCACTAGCAAAAGTCCAAGGCGAGGCCACGGTCACAATTAGCATACACCCTGCCAGGCACACGACCATCTCCAGCACACTTCTGCCCAACCAGCTTTGGTAGCCACTGGCTATTCAGTGAATTATGCGCCTAGAATCTATTAACTGTGTCCAAATTTGCTCTTATTATAGAAACACAAGCAGTAATCAGGCCGAGCTTACTAATTGCTGAGAGAAGAGCTAGAGGAAAAAAGAAATACGATTATCAAACATACTTCACAGAAAGCCGCTCAAGTACAACACACTCACTATAACCTATATTTACTCACTCACTATAACCTTTAAATACAAAAGTTATGATAAAACTTGAAGCTTCAGCTTACCCCCCATGTGGTCCCTCGCTAACATGTTGCTGCAGCTATAAATCTCTATTAAAGAGCAGGAACTGACCCAGGATAGCGAGATGGAAGATCAGCAAAGTGTGAAAGAGGAAATTCCTCCCAGCCCGGGCTGAAGTGAAAAACACGGATAACTGTCCCACCTTCCCCATCCGAATTCCAGGGGTGGCGGCACACCCCAACACGCGACAGACGCAGTGCAGGGCGCTCCGGGCACAGCCCCCGGGCTCCTCCGCTTGTCTTTTCGCTAAGAGGGATCCCGCAGGGAGGGGTGTCGGGGCGGAGGCAGCAGAATACAGAGATACCGAGGACAGGCTCTGAGGCTCCCGAAGACGCTCCCGGAGCCCGACCCCGGAGAGGTGTTACCAGCGCGGCGAGTTCAGCTGGCTCGGGCAGCCGGGGCGCCCTCCCCCGGCTCCCGTGCCGGCGGTACTGGCGGGCGGGCTGGCGTCTCAGCCCCACAAACTTACACGCTCAGCACCTCGGGGAGTCACGGCGCTCCGGCACATCCTCCCCTCCCCCGAGGGAACGGCGCGGTGGGCGAGCCGGCCCCGGTGGGCAGCGTCCCGGGGCAGCGGCAGGGCGGTGGGTGCCGAGCCGGAGCAGCACGGCTGGCCGCGGGAAGGCTGCGCACCCAGCCGGGCGGCCAGAGGGGAACCCCGCCCGTTACCTGGCGGCTCCGGCGGCGGCTCCCGCGGCGGCGGCTCCGGGCACGGACCGGGCGGGAGGGCGGGCGGACCGAGCGGCGGCGGCTCCCGGCGGCGCTGGGCTCCCAGTGCCGTGCGCGCCCCGTGCCCGGCAGCCGCGGAGCGCCGGAGCCGCCAGCGCAGCCGGCTCCACCTCCCGGCCGTGCCCCCTCCTCCGCCCCCGCCCGGCCCGGCCCGGCCCGGCCCGGCTCGGCCCCCCGGCCCCTCCGGCTGGGAGAGCCTCTGCCCCCGCTCCGCCGCTCCCGCCTCGCCGCCCGTGCTTCTCGTCTGCCTTCTCCTTCGCCAGCAAACTTCCCGGGTGCCCTCGGCAGGAGCCGCCAAAGGCAGCCCGGGGTGACTCGTCCCGCCCGTACCGTGCCTCCGCCGTTCGGGGTGCGGGAGCGGCGGCCCGGCAAGGGCGGCCCAGGGGCAGCTCAGCCTGCGGCCGCAGAGCAGCCCCGAGCCCGCCCAGCTCGCAGCACGCACCGGTGGGAAGGAGAGCTGCCTACTCCCCGTCTGCAGGGTGTCCCCGGTAACATCCAATGGGCTTCTGATGCACCGGGGGGATCCTTGAGACGAAGAAGGAGGAGAGCAGGGAGGTGAGAGAGGCTAACCGGTACCTCAGTGAGAGCTGCTGAAATGCCTTCTAAGATCTGCCGGAGAAACTTCAAAGGATGACACTGCGGGACTCGGAAGCCTTTCCAAAATGCATACCAAACCGAAGGAAGAGCCCATGTTTGCGATATGGGAAAAGCCTAAGGAAACAAGGCTTGTGCCGTTGTGCTGTGTGTGTGTACCAGTAACTTCTGAGCCAGTTAAAAATTTTCAATAGCAATTGACAAGTACAAATTCCATTAAAATAGTTAACTCTGTAGAGGAGGTCATCTTTTTTTACTACTGTTGCACACAGAGCGACCGTATTTCAAGTCCAACAGCATCTGACAAGGGAATCCACAAGGGGGTTCATTTCAATTATCTCCTAGGAAAACCACTCTTCGCTGTTTCTAATACTTACAAAGTCCTCACTGGGTTGGAGGGAAAGAAACTGAGAGCATTAAGAGAGTGCAGAAGTAACACTGTTACTTTCAGTAACAATCAATAGTTCAGGATTAGTAGATTAGACTTTAGTAAATTGGAAATTACATCCTCATATAACAACAGAGAGGCCAACCCTCTCGCAAGGATCCCCCCAAACGAGGGCCAGATCATGCAAGTGATAAGTAGATGTGTCTTGGTGCTGATAAGAAGTCCTGCTTATTTCATGATGCTTTGCAAGATGGGGGATGCAGATTTGTACCCTCAAAGCTTAGTAGAAGAACAAGAGACAACAGGAATGTCTAACAGTGCAATGCAAAGGAAAAACAGTTGTGCCAGCATCTCTGTGTAATCTCTGCTAATGCCTCATATATCTGGTAATGAACAGTTACAAGGCTCCCCAGGTGCAGATATTTGTTGGCGTTGGCTTTCTTTTATTTCCTAATGTGAAATAAAAATAGGGAGATACACAAGGAATTTAACAGTTATGGTCCCAAATCTATTTCTGTGTAATAGCAAAACTAGATTACACAACCAGACTGTATCTGAAGCGTATGTTTTGTTATAGTCTATTGCATAAGACAGGCAATCATTTCAGGGTCTGATATTTTGTAATGTTTGGGCCCATGTTTTCCATTTCTGTTTTGCTATTCATTTATTTGTGTCACACAGCATGATCCTAGCTCTGCTTGGTCTTTGTGGCAGAGGAGGGGATTTCCATTTCTTTATTAGACACAGTTTGACACGAGGTAATAGCCTTGTTCCTTATTTGATTCCTTTGCAAAGGACTCAGAGTGCTATTTTCCAGGAGGCTGGCTTGTCATACCCCTTAAGCAGCAGATCATAGCTCTTTCAGGCAAAGATTACATTTTTGCTCTACAGACCTGCTGAACTGGGTCCATTGGTCCTCCCCCTGCACCTTCCATCACAATCTCACACACGTACCCCTGCACTGTCCAGGACTGCTGCAGGACCCCACGTGCCAAGCAATTTTGCTGTACCGGTGAATAAACCATGAAAGCGTGTGTGTATCTGTCTGGCTGCCCAACACTCACCCTTGTTTTCGGGGCTAATGCACAGATCTCATGTGGAAGGTTTCCAGTAAACTGACTGGGCTTAGTCCTGATGGAAACACCACCATTTTAAACAGTCCCACATTCCACAGACAAGATCCTCTCCGCATCAGGGACACTCTTGGCATTTTTTTCCAACAACTGCCACCCCTTTCCCCTCCAGTGACATCATTATTCTGATATTTTGGAAAAAAAAATGTGCAGGGTGATGTATCCAAAGATTTGTATGTGTTTTCTGTTTTCCATCCTCATTCTATGAAACTGTTTTGTAAGTGAACAAGAGTCAACTATATGTGACCCCAGCTTTCAAATCTTCCACATGCTAGCATAGACACAATAGTGCTCTTACATGCTCAACTGTGCAATTTAAGGGGCCACTATTGAAAATTAGCTTCCCGAGTTCATAGTGCTTTCACCATCATGAAGGAATTGCTTTGTGAATCCCAGCCAGCACTGAATTGAGTTTTGCATTTAAAGCTGAGGTTTACATTCTTTGTTATGTGTAAAGAATATACTACATCCTCTGTGAACTTAAAGCATAACAACAACCTCGAATAAAGCCAATTTTGTGATAGATCAACATGTGAGAGGGCTGTTTTACTTGTTTTCTGATAAATAGGCTATTGAATTGAAATCAGAACAAGAAAAGAGTTCCATGGTTTAGCCCAGAACACTAAAGCCACTTTCTCCTGTTTCAGAAGTGCCTGGAGCTGCAGCCCTCCCACCATCTGAAGGATCTGTCCCTTGAATATTACATCATATGTATCACAATCCAAATAGCGTCTCTGTTGCACTTCTGATAGGCTTGAGTTTTCAGAAGCAAAAACTGCAATTTTGGGAAACCATGAACAAATCATGGCAGATTCCTTGTAGGTGTAACTATATGGATTTTGAGATAAATTTCACTCCATAGAACTCACCCATTACTTATGAGCACTTTCTTGTCTGCACTTCACATCTTAGTTCTCAACTTCACAGTTTCTCTGTTCCTTCCTTCCCTTGCCTCCCCAGCTTTCCTCGTGCTCCCTTTGCCTTTCTTGTCCTATTATCCTCTCTTGGTATTTCTACTAATGCCTTTCTCAATTTGCTGTGAAGGCAGATAAAGCAGGAATACAACCCCGATCCAGCTTGGCGGTGATTCCTAGAGCTGGACTGACACACAGCCCAGCTCGTTGCCTAGACAGATGGGCAGAAGGAAACTCTCTGGCATCTGCATGCTGGAACCTGAATACCAGTCTATTTCCAGATAACCATAGCACATTCCAGGAGCAATCTGTGCTCAGTAGAAATCACACAGTGTTATTAACTCTGCCATGAAACTGAGTGGCACTTCTGAGAGCACAAAACAAACAAGGTCTCAGCCACAAAGAGCTTAGGATGACAAACTGACTGCCTGAACCTGATCACCTGCTCCCAGATAAAGACAGCAAAATAAGAGATCTCGTTTTTCCGAAATGTCAGGCACTTCTAGTGCTGACTGAAGTTACACTGATCAGTATGTTCTCTCATCTGCTATCAGACTGCTTTTCCAGGGCCCCTCCATCAGGCTTGGGAAAACAGCATGAGGGGGCAGTTGATGTACTGGTAGTGAGAGGTCTGTTCAAGCTTCATTATTAAAATCATAATTAAAACCTTGCCAGTGTATTTTTCAACCCAGTTTTGCTTTCCCAGGCTCAGCTGGGAAAACTGAAGCTAAATTGTTTATGAGTTGGTTTCTTTGTCAATATCAGCATTTCCCAACCATTTTCATCCAAGCTACAGCTAACATTTAGGAGAAAAAAAAAAATCACAGGCTCTCCATTTGCCATGGTTTTTTTGTTTTTGTTTTTGTTTTTGTTTTTGCTTCTTACGTCAAGAGCTAAGCTGCATTTTGAATATTCATTTACAGATTTATTTTTCCCAGTGTTGTTTTCATAGTCACTTGATCACATGGTAACATACATGCATGTTTTTCTGAAGTGAAAAACATGTTTTGTCATTATTTCACATATCACCTCCTCATATCTCTCTGACCCACAGACCACAAGATTGGAAGCAGGCTTCCAGGGCAAGAGACATGCTTTTCTTAAGATCATCAAATCCATGAACAACACTTTATGCTCACTGAGATACTCAAATAGGTAGACATAATTTTCCTAAAAGCTTTTGTGCTCACCTCCCTCTTTCCTTGTCTTTGAAGTTGTAAGATTACACAAAGGAACTGGCAGCAGTGCCTAAACCCAAAACTGTAGCAGCAATGACTGAACAAACCCTTGGACTCTGCCCAGAAAAATCTCAATTAAGAGAATTCTTTGTAACAATTTTAATATGTAGCATTGAAGGGATACTTTAAAGGCAAAATGAACATATTTAAGATGACAGACATTTCCACAGCTTACCGCAGGTAAAGCTGTATATTACTAAAAACAAAACAAAACAAAACAAAAAAAAACAACCAAAAAAACCCCCCAAATCAGAAAATATCCTGTCCAGTTTGCTTTTATTTTCCCCATAAGTTTTCTAAAATGGAGCTCAAACCAAAACATCAAGATTTCCAACTATGTACATTTTGAGAAAATTCTCAGCATTCATATTTCCTCTGAAATGTGCAGCTGAGGTTCTTCTGTATTTCTTGAAACCTTTATGGAAACTAACTCTATTTCTCAGTCTTTTTAGTAATTTTCACTAAGAAAGAAAAAGCAAAATGGAGATCCCCATTGTACCAGGAACCTTGCAGTTCTTTACACGATTAAATACAACAGTGACAAACACAGAGGAACAGTTATCCTCATTTGCAAACAGGAAACTGAAGCAGGAAGAATGAATGCTGAAGAAGTACTAGAGGTCTGTGTCAGCTCCAGGACATGAGCTAGGAGATCCTGGATCACAGACAAATGCCTTACTCATCCAAATATCTATCCTCAAAGTTTTGACTCCTCTTGGCATTTGCATCTCTCTTAAAACACAAAGAGAGGAGGCTCAAATGCATTTTTAAAACTCCAGATGACACTAAAATTGTGAAGCTATTTTTATTCTCATAAGACTTTACAAAGCACCTTTCTCCTTTGAAAAATGGGGGGAAAAAAAAAGGGGAAAACAAACATAGCTTCAGGGTTTATTGTTCCTTGAGATGTTCCAAATAAATAACACCTTATTGGACAGTTAAAGCTCTTCACAATTTTTCTTTCAAAAATGTGGTGTGTAGTTCACAGGTATCTACAGAAAACAGCAGTAACTGCCAGGGGGAGATGGAAGTGTTGAAAACTTCACTTCTGACAACAGTTAGATGGTCACCCTGCAATTTGCTTCAACACAGCCAGTTGTGTTGCCATAATGTGTTAAACATCTGCTAAAACCATATGGAATCCTCCTTGGGGGGGGGGGCGGTGTGTAAGTCGATGCCATTCGTCAAACTATTTCACTGCACTGCTTCCCTTCTCCCCAAATGACTCCCTCCAGAGAGCCAGCTGAAGAAAAGGATTCCAATGCCTATATGGAGAAAGAGATGCCCTAGCCAGGAAAGTGGTGACAACTCCCCTTGGAACTGGGAGAAGATCCTATCTGAGTAAATTTTGCTGAACCAAATGCAATGTGCTTAAGAAGAAAAATAAAACAGCATATCATCAGAACTCCAAATCCAGAATCCCCCTCCTTAGGTGACAGGAGGCAGCATGGGGTTCTGCAGCAAAACCAATCCCCATTCTGCAGAATCCAGTTGACACGGGCACTAGCAGGTTATCTGGGAGACTGCTGAAATAATGCCCTTGGGCATAGAAGGACCTAATGTTTTTCCCAGTATCACACAAAATAGAATGTTATATTACATTGAAAAAATAGAGCTGTCCAATGCCTAAACACTGGAATGAATATTCATGGCTGTGTAAAATGATTTCAGGAAGGCTGTAAAATGCAACAAGACCATCAATGACTTAGAGTGGTGAGAGTCAATTTTCAAGGTGTGAAGCTTGCTGGACATCACACATGATCCCAGAATTTTTCATGATCAAATTCAGTGCCTTAAGTGGGATGTAGCTTTTCAGATCTGAACTGACCTCTAGTGACAAATGGAGATGACATATCCTAACAAGTCCACAAAACAATGACTGGATGATGATGCTACTAGAACCTCATTGGGATAGCTGTCAAAAACTACACAGCTTTCTTTTGTTTCCTGAGGCTTCTGCTGTTTTTCTCAGATATGCTACTTTCTATAATAAAAGACAGTACTTCTCTGCAGACCTCCTTACACTTGTCATTCACACCCCTTTCCAGGCATACACACAGTGAGGGCAGGAACAAAACTGCACAAGTTTTGCTTCTTTTTTCCTTGATCTCAAGAGGCCTTTTTGTGCATCTGTGCATAAGGCAGCCCTGCTCCTCTGTCAACAAAAGGGAACTGGTAAGTGAACAGAGCAGCCCTGCGGGGTGTGGGAGCTGTGAAACTCCTGAATGCTGGGTGGTGGGATTGAGGCTGACTTGATACTAGAGCAAGATTAGTTATTTTTAAAAATGTAGCCATAAAATTAATGGTCCTTGTGAACCCTTCACCAGGCACTAATTAATCAGCCTTCCGTTTTTACAAGTGAGAGCAAATGAATGCCAGGAATATGCGGTGATTTCGCCAAGTGGGCAGTAGGATTAGATTTATTAGAATTTAGGGCTCCTAACCAGTGATCAAAACATGATTGCACCACTGTCAGTTACTTCAAATGTGAGTTTTCTTTATCTGAAGACGAAAATCCTTCCATTGGCTGGACACTCATTAGTCAGAACAATTGCTATACAAAAAACTGTTATTTTGCAGCTTAAAAATATGGATTTTTGTAGACCACCATGGAACACAGGTTGGAACTATGTGAGTCACTTATCTGACTGATTCCTGCTATGAATGTTTTAAACAACATTGTGAGTTATTAGTTGCTGTTTCCTATCAGGAAGAGATAAACTGTGGATTTATTAAACGTTGGAGCCAATTTCACCTCTGGTTTTACTGGACTGATTACAATGAAACAATGTCAAGGACACATTCTCTTAGCTGAGTAGCCCTTAGTCACCTACTGCATTAAACTTATTGTACAGACATCACAAGGGATTACAAAGCAAGAGGAAAGAACCATCTTCTTGATTCCTGTCTTCTGAGGTACCCTCAGTGAAGAACCCAGAATCCAGATTCTGTTTGAAAGATCCCCAAGACTAGTCCTGTAGATTTACAGTCCACTAAAAGTTTGAATGCATCAAGTCCCTGAAACCTGAAAATTGCAGAAAACCTGGCAAAGGCTCTAAAGCTACCTGCACTTCCCTCTAGTTGTAACCAGCCCCTCTGTGCAACCTTTCATGCCACGCTTTGGCACTTTCTGTTCCTCCTGGCTGTGATACTGATTTGCAGACATGGCTGTGAAAGTTAAAGACTCAGAGAAGAAATTGTTAACCAGGGTTTCAGGATTTCCTGAAATCCTGGTCAGTGGAGTCAAGATTAGGGAATTTAGGGGGAAACAGGACTTTGCCCAAACCACTTCTGCAGCACTGCTTTTAAGATGATTTCAGTTGCTCCAAAGAGGTGCAGAGGGGAAGAAGTGGTGCAAGGCCTCGTGTTGGCTCCCTCTGTGTGGTATACAACCCAGGCTGTACATTTTTATCTTCCTCCTTTCCAGCACATCTCACTCTCCCGCTTTCATCTCCACTTCTCTGGGCTCATTTTCTCTCACTATCTCCAGCCCTGTTGTATTCTCTGAAGCACTTTAATGCTTTACTTTCCCCTGTGTATCCCCATGATAATCAGTCCCTCCCTCCCTCACCCTCAGGTCTCCATGCTGTCTTCCAGGTGATCTCATTTTGGTTCTCTACAGATAAAGACACAAAGCTGAGAGTGAGCAGAGGAACGGGGGTCACAGAAAGTCAGAAAAGGTTTTTCTCTTTAAACTGACAAATGAGGGCAAATCCCTCTATTGCAAGCAAAAATAATAACACGTTAGAAAAGATGAGAATGGCAACTCTGCCTTTCTTGGAAACAGCCACTGAAATGAAGCAATAGTTTTGGGAAGCCCAGGGTATTGGAAGAGCAGCTGGTCTCCTTCCAACTGGGATTTGCTGTGTTCCAGGGCTATAATCAAGCAAATAGAGAATTTGCCAACCAAGGCTTTATTCAATGTGCCAAGGAGCAGCCATCCCTTCACCTGAGCTAGAAATGTCTTCACTAATGTGCAGCATGTGCACAAGTCACTAAAGAGCCTTCACCCTTCATCAGTCAGACAAGTGCAGTTGTGTGTGCAGCAGGACGAGCAGAGGCAAGGGGATGGCAAGCCATTAAGAATGAAGCCTAATGGCCCCTTGAGAGCCCTGGGAGGGGGGAAATAAAATAAAATTAAAAAAACCCTTCACCTGAATTTTAATCATACCCAAGGGAAGACATGAGATTTAATACAAAACATTACACAGCTGCTTTGCTACACGAGATTAACTTCATGTAACAGGATGAATAAAAATATTCCCACTCCAACTTTCTGAAACATTCTGCCCTAAGGCAGTGAGAGAAATGGCACAGAATGCAGAATGAGGCAGGGGGATGAGCTAGAGATGCTTTTAAGCTCTGTGCAAGTCACCCATCCAAAGCTGGGCTCTGACACAAATCTCCTTCAGCATCTCAAATTAATAATTCATCCTTAGCTGGGTGATCATTACAAGATCTCTTTCTGTAGAAGACAGCCAGAGAACAAATGTAAGAGTTAATGCTAGCTGGCAATACTGTGAACCTCTGAGAGCAACAGGCTATGACAGCACTGCTTAAGTTCTCCTAGTGCTGTGCTGGGCGCCTGGGCATCTGCTAAAGACTGTAAATGTGCACGGATGAGGACTGACCCACTTCAGCAACTGAAAGTTGGAAAGCCTCCCAGATGCACACATGACGTTTTGGCAACACAGAGAGAGAGAGAAGTTCAAGGAAACTAGGAAAAGAGTTCAGAAGAGGAGTGTGAACAAAAATACAGAAACAGAACAGAAAAACATCTAGTTCCAAACTCTTTGTTATCAGTCATCCAGGATCAGTTGTTGTCAAGGTCAGTAGAGATTTTTGTGATAGAAATGAGGCAACTTCCCTCAGCCACCAAGAGAAGTTGTAGGTTCACATCACAGCCTGTCAAAGTCAGCAGGGACTTGGTCACAAATTGATTTATAAGAACAGTGGCTGGAGATATAACCTTTTTACTTTCCAAGCTGTAGAGTAAATGCATGTCCCTTGACAAGTAACTTTTCCTGGTAACCCCATCAACCATTTATGAGGCAAGAGTGGTATTTGCTTAGTGCTCAGCATGACAGGCAGCATGCATTTCATAAAATACACTTCCTTCATAATCAACAATTTAGAAGATTAACTATTTACTATTCTTCCTAAAAATTATCAGAAGCATCCAACTGATTGATCACTGTGCACATTTTGTACTTGTCCTTTGGGGATGGATAGCAGTCCCATTAGGTCCTGGAAATTAAGGAGCTTCTAGCACTGACTAGGCTTTGGAAAATAAATCCAGATCTCAACAACTACTATGGGTCAGATGTGATTTTCTTCTTTTATGCCAGATGAGGATTCACAACTTGAGTGTGATGCCAGTCACAGAAATACAGAAACACAGAGTTGCCTAGAACAGCAGTGTGCTCAGGGACACTGTGGTGCCCGTGTAGCCTCTGTGGGAGCTCTGCAAAGGCAGGCTGGTTGTGGCTGTGGCTGCTCAGACAGAAATCAGGGTTATTCAGAACAGATGCAGCAGTCACCTACCTGATCTCTCTCAGGTGTCTGGCAGCAGTGGTTGTAGCAATCCCAGTCCCCTTGTGCTCACCTCTTCAGCCTGCAATTATGGTTGCACTCCTTCCTGTTACTCTTCTCTTGCCTGTGGAAACATCAGACTTGCACCAGTGCCTCATGTTGGGGACTGAAAAATTCAACTTTCTGTTTGCTATGGAGAAGCCTGGAGTCACCCCCAGGAACTGGTGATGCTCTGCAGCTGGAGGTGTTCTGAGTGAGATGTAAATCAAGATGCTTGGTCATAAAGCAGCAAGTGACAAGTCTTGGAGGGAAAAAAGGTGTTATCTTTAGTAACCAGGCCAAATGCCAGCTCCAGCTAAGATAACAGACATTCTACTGACTTCCTGCAATTTTCCTTCAGTGAAATGTTATCCTCTTTACTTCCTGCCAGAGTGTCATTTAACACTGCTTTGCCAATCTACTGTGATTTGCTCAAAGAAAGCTGCATTTCAGTGAGGACTAAAGTAACTCCACTACACTAGAGATGTGCCCAAACTGTGTGATTCTGAATGAGATTCGTATACATATTCAAGAAGCTACATGGATTCAGTAGTTTGGTTTAGTTTTAGTCAGTGAATTTAGCAATTATCCTTTATTACAGGAAAAAAGGCAACAAACCAGTTACATATATGGATGACATGAGCATTCTTGTCTGTATCTAGAGAGTACATGTCACTAAAATAATTGAATAATAGAACAATAGCAAGACCCTCGTTCTGTAGCACCCTGATCTCACATTCCAGCAATCACCTGGAAACAACTGCTGCTCCTAGAGACAGCACCTGAAGTGCCCTCCAAACAGGAGGTACCAGCCCCACTCCGCTGCCTTGTTTGGACTTGATGATCTTAAAAGTCTTTTCCATATTAGACAATCCTATGATTCTGTGATACAGATAGATACAGATACTGGGCTATTACATACAGCTACATTTGCTGCATATACTGAAGTGCTCACCAGCAGGTGGGATGGGGCTTTGAGCAACCTGGTCTGGTGGGTGGCTTCCCTGCCCATGGCAGTGGGGTTGGAAAAGATGATCTTTAATGTCCCTTCCAACCCAAACCATTCTATGATTCTGTAACACTGCAGTTTTGCCTGAACAAAGCCTTACAGACACCATTAGGTGATACAAATGCTTTGGGATAACATATTACTCGAACTCAAGATAAAACTACAGCAAAGCAATTTATTGTTACCTGTATATTTGCACTGGAATATGTTAGTGTACTTGAGGAACATGTAACAGCTCCCAAAGTAAGCAGGAGGAAACGTTTTTCTGTTCACAATGAGTTTCCTTATCAATGAGGCATGTTCATTAAAGTTTGCTTCCTTTAGCAGGATGACTATAAAGGGCAGTTGTGGAGGAGGAAAAGGAGTACCGACTTATGACATGCCATTTTCCAGGATTTGTCCTGACAATTAATTTTATCCACCACTTTAATGAGCCTGAGCCCTCACGAATGGGTGACCAATATCTTCACATTGCAGTGTGATAGTACAATAACAAGACATCCTCTCAACACGTGTGAGGCCATGCCTTCCACAGGAACATTAGGTACTGAGTACAAATCACAGGCCAAGTAGGAAAGGCACAGCTATTCTCTGCAATTCAGGTAGTGTCAGAGCCTCAGGATCCATAAGGTCACAACTGCTATAGCTAATAGGCAATTTCTCCATCAAGTGTCACGCTGTTCACATGTTCCTGCTTTGCCCTTTCCTCCTGGGGTGTTGATGGTGCTGTTGATGAAGGTGGGACTACAGCCAGCTGTTCTCTGACATGAGGTGTGCCAGGCAGTGGGATACTGCCCTCAGCTCCAGAAGCTGTCAAAATCATCACGGATTTATATTCTGTGGAAGTAATTAGGGACTCCCCGTTGCTTCTCCACTCGCCTCCCATTTGTAGGGCAATCACATCAGACAAGAGCCGTGCTCTGTGAACACTGCCAGCCTCCCCTGAAGCCAGTGGGGACTATTAAGAGAGGTTACTGGGGCAGATGGAATATTCCCCACTAGAATGCACACGCAGAGCTATAGATTTTGCCTTTGAACATAGCCTGTGGCAATTTCCAACAGATAAATGAAAGATGCTATTCTCATTTGTTTGGGTTTTTTAAATAATGATTTGCATCACTTGTTGCTTTTAGTCGTTGTAATCCTATCTCTAGTCTGTAGTAGAGACACAAAATAATTTTTTCTTCCCTATTTGCCTGATTTTTTTCCATTTACTTCCTCGCTCTCTTCACAGCTAGTGCAGGCATACAGATCCTTTGTGTTAAGGGAGAGTCTGGAAGGGGAACTGCTGCTGCTGCTCACCAGAGTCCTTTTGTTAAGGTTTGCAAGGGGAAGGGACTGGCCCTGAAATGCTTAAGGAGCTTTCCTCAGCCAACTTTGGTCCTTTCCTCATGACCAAAATTGGACTAGTGGTTCAGAGGCATAACCTGAGCTCATTTTGTCCCCCTGCATCAGGAAAAGGCCTTTATAATGCAGTGAGTTTCTGAGACCTTGGGCTTCCCACTGTCACGTGAGGCTCACTGAGGGATAAGACCCATGAGTTTTGCCAGGATGAAAAGCCAAGCTCGTGCAGCTTCCTGTCTAATAGCAGATCCCTCCATCAGAGTCCTTGCCCTCCCCCTCGGGTGAACTGCCACTGACCCAGCGAATTCAATTAGTGTGGTTCTTCCTTTATCAAACAAACCCCACATGGCCCAAACCAAACATGGTGCATTTGAAAACAAATGGACTGAAACAGCCCTAATCTAGTCAGACACTGTCCTCTGCATATGTTCCCTCCATTTCAGCCTACCCACAAACATAATCAGGGCATCATCAGGATCCCATCTGGTCTGCCAGGGGAGTGGGGAGCCTGACACCCTGCAGAACAGAGTAGCTCTGATTTGGGTCTGTATCAAATGGACCATCACAGTGCCTCCACAGTGCTCTTTGGGCCAGTTTTCTCACTGTCTCCACTGCTGAGCCCTAAAGGAAAGGAGAAGAATGCCTCAGTTGAAGTCCTAGGAAGAAAGCTTGTGTAACCTTGACTCATTCAATTTTTGCCATGCACAGTGGTGATGCAGTATACTGTCATATGCATCACAAATCCCACTACCCAAAGCACTTGTGTAAATCACCAGAGCAGAAAGCACTGCACCTTGACTGGAAGGATCTGAATCACTTCAGCCACTTCATATGTTAAGATTTTTTCCTTTGTACCACGGGGAAGTTGTCAGTGCTCCCATTTCTGGGGACCACTGATCAGCTACAGCTGTCTTAGGATGCGTGCCAGTGAGAAGAAATCTCACATCAAAGTGGAATTCCCCACCTGACTTGTCCAGAAGAAGAACCCAGCTATGATGAGGAGAAGGAAGATTTCTTTGCTGGCAGATTGGCACAGACACAGATTTCCCTATTACTGCCATCACAAACAGCACAGACTTGTTTGGGAACCCTCTTGCACCAAGCATGGAGTTGAGGTTGTCAGAAACTCCTGGGCACCCCTGACACCTACTCAGACACATGTCCCATGCCCCACCATCTCCTAGCCAGAAGAGCCCAGGCATGAGCCCTGCTAGCTCGCAGGACATGGACACAGAGGGAAGCTGGGGGCTGTCCCTAGCCAGCAGAGATGCCCTATTTCTTTGGGACACAGACAGAGAACAGCTTAAGTCAGGCAGCACGTCTTAGGCAGGCTTCCTTTGGTGGTTCCCAGGAAAAGCCTGGGAGAAGAGGATCAGAGACAGGGCAAGTGTGAGCGGGCTCAAACAGCACTGCCGTCAGATGGAGGAATGGTGACTTGCCTGAAGACAGCTCTTGTGTAGTACACTGAGGACGTGTTCCAGAGATATGCTGTAGGACCAGTGACACACACAGGAGTTTCAAATCAGGGCTGTGTTACTGGGCAGCCATCGGGGCTGCAAAGACACTAAGAAAAAAAAAATCAATCTTTCTTAGCCCTCCCAAAAGATTTCTCCATTCAGACAGTAGGACACTTGAGCCATCTCCTCTGGCAATGTCCATGGTGGGCAGTCTCTCCTGACCCCCTGGGTAGTCCTTCTCATTCAGCCTTATCCCTCTTGGAGGCAATCTAATAGCAGGAAGGAGGCAAGCCAGGGGCAACTATTAATTCCAGGAAGAGTCAAAGGCAGTGAACATATTGCCTTTATGCACCTTTATACATCTCCTTTCAGTGTATAACACATGCCTTAGGTGAGTTTAACAAAACTGTGAAAAGAGAAATCCTGTGAAGCTAGACCAGAAATCTTAGCAGAATATATTTGAAGAAAGTGCTGAAAAACATAAATTAGAAGCTATCACGTTTTCTATTTCAGGCTGCCTAGAAGGCATAACATACATATTCCTGTGTGGTAGACATGAATTTTCCCACTGGAACCAGTAGCCAGCACTCCAAACTTCTGAGATGAGCCATTCTTTTGAACCACTTCCTTTGCCCCAAAAGCCCTTGACAGGTTTTCCATATTCTCTAAAATACATGTTCACATATTTTTTTCTGTCAGACTTCCTGAAGATGAAAAAGGGCAAAAACCAAAGAGGAATTTCTGTTGCATTACTCAGTCTCATCATAAGTAAGGAAAAACTGGAAATTATTGCAGAGCTAGATGTTTCCCCAGGGGCAGATGCTAGATGCTCCCTAGGAGCACTTATGGGGAGAATTCCACCCACTGCTGCTTCTTTTTTCCCTGCAAACACAACATTCCCTACAGAGCACTCACACAACGGCGCAGCTGCCTCGCTGAGAACAAACTAAAATACAGCTGAGGAGACTTCTGGGAAGGCCTTTAAGAGAGCTGAAGAAAGCTGTTCTATCAGTAGTATAAGTGCAACCAGCACAACAGAATCCACTGGAAAAATATATTGATCTGGCTCTTCTGATACTGAGATTTGAAAAACTCACAAGAATGCTTGAAGTTGCTCATTTGCATTTTGTTTCCCAGAATGCAGTTCCAGCTCATGTATTTCCCACAGGCACCAGCATCAAAGCTGTGGAAACAAGCTATCTTTGCATGAAAGTTTTCTTTTTAATTAAACATTATAAACTAAGGCCAGAAATTCCTTCTTCTTTCACAGCTGGAGGAAGCATGAAGGAGAAGTGAGGCTAGAGAAACAGAATCCATCAGTCACTGTACAGAGAGAGATTGCTTGGCCATGGATGCTTACAATTGCCTTCTAACTGCTTGGCTCATTCGTGCAACATATGGCGAGGTATGGAAAGTGCACCTATAGCCCAAAGGTCACTGTGCCACCTGCAGACCCCAGACAACATGCAGCCTTACACAAATACACATGGAAGTAATTAGGCAGGCAAGGGAGCTGGGATTTGAAGCGGAACCCCCTCAAGTCTGCTGCATTAATCCTTCCAGCTGAGTTGCAGAAGAAGTCTGAATTCCCAGGGGTCTGATTGCTGCAGCTTGTAGCTCAGGGTAGAAAAAAAAAAAAAAAAAAAGTAATTTACTGTTTCCTTGCCACAAACGTGCCAGTACATTTTTGGGGTTTGGATGGAGAGAAGAGCATAAGGGAGCTCTGAAGGGGCCAGGTTCCCTTCCCTCGTTATCTGCACAGTCACAGCTTGGCAGGCTGCTTTCCTGCTTTTCCATGAGCTTTCAATTTAGAAACTACATTTGGATTTTATGAATTTTCAGTTGAAGATGACAAGCTTTTTGGGACTAGAGTGTCAGATCCCAGTGAGTGGATATGAGGATGCAGAATGACAGGAAGTTTGGATTCAGTCTTATCTATAATGCTGCATCCTCTGGAAGCCCTAAGTTGTGGATTGTGCCCCCCTTCCCTGAATTACACTGATAAAAACAATGTCCTCTTTTCCCAAAAATCTTATCTTATATCTGAAGCACCAGCCAAGAGATAAGAGTGACAAGGATGCAGCATGACAAGGAAATCATGGTGATTACGGGGATGTGATAGGTTTGGAGGGGTGGATTGACAGGCTAAACAGGAAGTGGGACTGAAGAAGGGTCAAGAGGATAACTGTACCCACCAGGGATCCAAGGTTCAGATGTCAGTAAATCTTCAATCTTCTGCCTCAGTAGATCCAAATACCTGTGTCCATCCTACATATTTGCTATTAGGCAATTTGTGAAAAGTTTGCCAGTTGTCATTCCCCTCATGATACTGGCATATTCCTCGTCTCCACCCTGCCTCGCTTTCCCTGGATTTATCATCTCTTGCACACAGCTTCCTGTGCTTTTCCCCTCAAAGGTTCACAGCTCAGGCCACTTCTCACACAAAATTATGACTCCATGTAATGAAAATATCACTTAGCAAACAGTGAGGGTGGCTCTGGTATGGTTAGTGGATGGAGAAAAAACCCCACAAAAGCCTCATGACCAAGACTTCACTTCAGTCCCAGGACCAGCTTCTCAGTTCTGGAGTTGTTCTTTTCCATGCAGCTCTATGAGACAGGACTGAGAGGCAAAGTATCAGACAAAAATGAACAACAGGGAGAAATCACTACACACTGATCATAACCCCAATCCAGTTTGTGCTGCCTGGGAAAAGTAAAGGTATCTGGACTGAAAGAGTGAAGCTGAGCCTGAGCAAGAGCAGATGAAGGTGTTGTTGGAATGTTTGGTCATTTTTGTTTTCCATTATCCTAACTAATAATTAAATGTAATTTTTAATTGTCAATAAATTAACTTCCCAAATATATGGAATCATACAACTATTTGGGTGGGACTGGACCTAAAAGAAGGCCATCTTCTTCCAACCTCCACTCTATTGGGCAGGGACACTGGAGGGTGCAGTCTCAGCAGACTGCTAGCAAGTGGCACATCATGCTCCTGTCACTTCATCAAATTGTTCACATACACTTAGTGAGTGATAAACAAGCCACTGCATTCATCTTTGTGCCTCTTCTACTAAGTGAACATACATCATAAGTGCAGCCATCTACAATGTTTCTATTTCATCATTCCCCTAGAGGTTTTCTATCTAATTTTAAACTAACTGTTTACATTTTCTGGATTGTGTCAAATAAACAGACATCACTATATGGAAGCTAAGGATACAGGAAGAGGCAGGGATGGGGAGCACTGCGAAGCACTCTCTCCTCTCATCTATTCCTGGAACATAAATACTGGGCCTGCAATTCCTAGTACAATTGTCTCTGTTCTTGTGGAATTGTATGGGTAAATTCTCAAGCATCACACAGAGCTGTCTCTGTCTTTTGAAAAACCCAGTCTAATGCACGGGGAACACTTCTGAGTGAACAGCAGGAATGTTTCTGCGCTACCTTTCTGCTGCTGCTTGGCCAAGGATTTCCAGGCACTTTTCATGATGCAGCCACTCTTCTACAGGGTCAAGATTATTTCCTTTTCTTGGTGCTTATCAGGGAGGAAAAGGCTTGGAGCCTGCTGTTCCTGCTGAATCTTCCAACTCTGCATTTTCTGCCCCCCTCTCAATGCAGGTAAAAAACCACACTCCATTTGACAAAATGTTCTGCCTCCTGGTGAGAGAAAAGAAAGCAAGATATGCTGGGACAGCATCAAAGTCAAAACTATGGGAGCTGCTAGGAGAAAATCAAGGTACAAGGGTACAGCAAATCCCCTTACCAAATAAAAACTGAGAAGCTGATGCTAAGTTTTAATCTTGGGCTACCGTCTTCATCTGCTTGTTATTTTTTTTTTCTACATTTGAAAACTAAGAGAAAACCCTAAAACTGCTCTGGAAAGCTTTTACTTTGCATATAGTTGGCAGAGTCACACGTTGCACACAGTTAAAAAAAAAATAATTGTGTGAGGACAATGGACCTAAACCTTTCTCTTGCTGATTCAAACATCAGAGCACAGCACACTCAGTTCCATAACCCAGACTAAGCCTTTTGCTGAATGTCCCCAGACTGCCATTTCAGGGAATGTCTGCAGGAAGTTAATGCCATGTCAGCATCCCCATGTGGAAAGTGGCAAATATTTAGGCACTGGGAAAACAGAAATGCATGTGTCCAGAGGATGCCTTAACAGACTTCCATTTTCACTGAATGCAGTGCTTTCCAAAACCAAATGTAATTCACCACTGGAAAGCTAGATAACTGCTGCCTAATTTCTGTGCTGCCTAATTTCTTTGTGAGCTGCATGGATATATCTTAGCTCTGCCTTAACACAATGGTCTGACATTTGAGGAACTAGCTTCCCCCAGAAAGGGATTTTCCATGCTACCTGGAAAGATGTCATCTCCTTGGTGAAAAGCAAAATTCTCTAGCTAAGGATCAAGCACATGGTCCATGTAAGAGAATGGTGTTTTTCCTGCATTATCTGTCCAATACAACAAATATTGGATAATCATGGAACAGCAGAGGGGATGCACAGCTCTCAAAGAAAGACACCTCATATTTGAGTCTCTGACTGCTATGGTTAAGACATATATCTGAGCATCTAGTTGAGGGATTTAAAGCACCTTACCAGGGTAATTTGAGGCCAAATCCTCCCTCCTTCTTGGTAGAACATTTTTCACAGGCTGTTCAGTTTTTGTGGAGCCATCAGGAAATAAAACAAGGCGGTGCCTGTTTTCTCCATACACTTTCTCTACTTCACTCAAAGGGGAGAAATGCAGTTCTGAATCACTTCCCATCAGTGCGAAGAAAGAGCTGTAAGTGGTTAATCATACCCAGCCAGGCTGGTGCCTCTGTGACAGCAGAATGGCTGAGATGGGGTCTGAACAAGCCACTCCACCTGCTCTTCAGTCACTTCTTAGCCCTTGTGTGTTACAATCATTATCAAAGTAGCTGGAGTCATTACTGCAATGCTGATTTGTGCTCCAGGGTCTGGGCATATGCCTGTTTCTTGCCCACTCTGAGGTGCTGAGGAACAAGATAAGCTGTCTGGTCTTTATCAAGATGCCTGGTCCCACTTCTTAGTAAACAGTAAAGATTTTCACTGTTAACAAGCCCATCTTACAACAAATGTAATTGCAGCCTGGGCACAAAAAACCACATGGGATTCCTTCTGGAGGAAGTCTCCATTAGAACGAAATAGATATGGGGACATTGTCCAGTGATCCATCACCGAGGATTATGTGTAACACAGAGGGAAAAACTCAGAAAGCACATTTTGACCCTGTGACCAAAATTTCATATGAGCTCAATTCCTGTTTGGGTGGAGAAAAAACTGCATGCCTGAAATGCCTAATTGTGATCTAAGGCATGCTTTTTAACTCAGGTTTTAGTCAAGGCTAGCTTTCCTGTCTCTGATACATTGGTGTCTTAGCCCTTCCTTCTATGCCAGGGAAAGGAAGGTGTGGCATTAGTACAGTTTGCAAACCTCTTATTTAGGGCTTGGGGAAACAATTGTAAATAAATTAGTCGCTACAGCTTAATGAGTGTCTATCAACTGAAGTAAGTGTGCACACTCTGCTCACAGTGAATGCCTTTATTTAATACACAGATATAATGGCTAACCTGCTGAGTCGTTTAATTTTTGATAGAATTAAGGACCTGCCTTTAAACTCCTTTCTTCTGGTGACCACTGTTATCTGTGCCATATTTTCCCCCTTCTAAGTAAATCTCTTTCAAAAGCAAACATCCACGAGGAAGAATTCAGCCAAGCAAAGCAGCAGCCTGAGGCTCTGGAAACATCTAAGCATTGAACACACCACAACAGTGGCTGTTACCATCTGCTGTACCAGAGAGCTGAGGTGCTCAGCTATATCCTCTCCCAGGCTGTAGGTGTCCCTGGGCTGGCTTTCACACCTGCAGGGCTCTGGGCAGCAGCACTGTGCCTTGCATCATTGTGCATCTGACAGGGCTGCTGTGTTCCCCACAAGTCCTGGATATTGGATGTTTGCCACCAGAAGGGTACAAGGAGGCATGGTGTGATGGGGGGTTGCCAGAGATGAGATCCTAGACTATGCAGGCCAAGCACACATCTGGGTTTTGCAGTTTCTTGAACATATTCACCAAAAATGAGCTTGTAACTCTCAGTACAGCAAAACAGTATTAGTAGGAATAAAAGGGATAAAGTTTAGAAGAGAGCAGGTAGCAGGAGGTAACTCTGCATTCAGAGTTTCTCAGCCCTTCTCAATCTGCCTAGATTCTACACTTTCAAGGAGCTTAAACCTTAAGTAGGATAATTATTTGAAAATATTACTGCAACAGATGAATCACCCAACTTTATTAAACTTTAATGACCCTTTTGATTGCTCTGACTGGACTTTGATTGAGATGACAGGACTAATTCCACTGTATTTACAAGACTGCTTTAAAATCATATCAATAATTTCAACATTAGACCTGCTGATTTTCTCCTTGTTCAACACTTGGCCAGCAACCCAGAGCCTTTGTGTTTGCAGGCTGGCTTATGGAAAATGAGATGGCAAAATGCCACAGTCCGGGGAAGCATCATCACCCAGATGAGAATGATTTATTCAAGAAATGAAAGTCAGCACTGCTAGTTAGCAGCTGGAGAAGGAGCCCTTTACAGTTCTCTCCCATGTAAAACAGTTTGGAAACACTGTGGAGATTGGTGTATGGGCATTTTCCTTGCACAAAGAAGAAAATCCCACTCGTTTTAATTTTGCCAGATGGCTTTACACATTCTGCTACTGGACCAGCAGTGGCAATTTTATCACATTGAAGGGATTTACAGATGGGATAAGAGGAGATGTTTATCACTGAGTCTCTACAGTTATGCTTGCCTCAGTTCTCTCTTGTGAAGAATGAGATTGCCCGTGTTGTATGTCACACTCCTTCCTCCAGCAACAGTGGAAGCTCTTGTCATGGAGTATTACATTACACAAGATCAAACCTCATGGGCTACTCTGAGTGGTTACTGACTCTTTTTTGTTCCATTTCAAACCTTGAGTTACTGAGGTCAAATACAGCGACCCTAGCCTTCATTTGGCATCAAAGGGAGGGATACAGCCTTTATGCACTGTGGGAACTGCAGCTTCAAAGGACATAGCATCAATACATACAGGAAAGTGCCTCCAGCACTTACTCATTACTAGCAGGGGGAAGGCAGGATTTTCCTAGAGGTTCCCTGTGGGCCCAGGCACAGAGCACACCCCCCCAGCAGAACAGTTGCTCTGGCTGAGGTCTGCAGAAGCTGTATGGGAAGGGCTCTTTTGTAAACCTTTCAGACAGTCAATTCCTTTAGGATGTGGGGAATTCCTAGGAGGCACATGAGAGCACACACATGAGACTTCTAATATCCCAGATCTTTACAGGTGCACTCTAAAATTATCTTAAGTGTCACCATGGAGGAATTCCTGAGATATCTGCCACCCACTCACTACACTTAGTCAAGGGCAGCACTCACAAAATATTTGTCTTCCTTTGAAAATCTTTCACATTGGCTGCAGCTTAAAGCACATGCAAAAAAAAAAAAAAAATTGCTTTACCAGATGATTCAAACTTTGTAGGTCTGGCTTCAGTTCACGTTGCATGGACTTCACCTTTCACACTATACCAAACCACAGGTACAAGCCTGGTCACCAGACAACAGATGCAGTTAAAATAACATGTTTGTCCTTATAAACAGGCTCCTGCCTCCATTCTCAAACAGCTGGGTCAGCCTTTGGATTTCTCAAAACTGAGATTTCTTTGGATTTTTCAAAACTGAAGAGAAGCTGCTGTCAGCAGACCTCAAAGTGGCACAAATTTACATAGTTGCTGGGGCTGTGAGCGTACTGTGGGGTTTTTCCTCTAGTCCACTCAGGGGAAAATGCACTATTTTAAAGAATTTTCTTTATATTTTCTCTTTCCTTTCTCTCTCATACCGTAGTTCTTTGTTTTGTGACATTTCTGTTCTCTGTTAAATTATACAGTATATTTCTCTAAAAGTTGCTGAGATGGCCTAGCTTTAAACGTAGATATGTTAATGCAGAGAGAACCTCCTGTGACTATGGTACTTCTCCTGGAAGCTGCATGTCTGAATTAATACAGCTGCCCATTTAGTACAGAACGTATCTCAATAAAATATAAAGCAAAGATTAAAAAAAAAATAAAAAAAGAAATCCAAACCCCGCAGAAAAGTTCTCCAATCCTAACAGCACCAAAGTAAATGTCTTTTTCATCTCATTCAACTGTGTTCAAAGTTCTTCAGCAGCAGCTTGAAGATGGCATCTTCCCAAACTCAGATGCTCATTTCAAGTACAGCTGTGTGCTTCTGCATCCCCTCAGCTTTTTAAGGGTTAAAACTCCTTTTGCTCTGGTGTGAAAGGATTGGTCTGATAGCAGCAGATATAAAGGCTACTCACAGACTCCACAGGAACTGTGGTCTGGAGACACCCTGTTACTTGCTTGGAACATCCACGTGTTGTATCACTGAAATCTTTTTTGCATATAGAGTAGTCATTGGTAGAATATATCAGAATAGTAGAATATGTCACTGTTCTGAGAAGGGGAAAGAGCAGAAAAAGGGAAATAAAGGGATAGCAGGGTAGTTTATCAGAGATGCCTAGTTTTGAGAGGGCTAAAGAGGGCCCAAACTCATTACTTTACAATATATCCCACTGAACAGTATGCATCACTATCTGAAAGCAGCTCTTTCCAGCTCTAGTGTATACTGCCAAAAACCACTGGTGAATGTTCCTTTGTAACTCTCCAAGCCTTTGTGCACGGCTGCTTCAAACAATGGCAGTTCACAAGGATGTGGAACAAACAACCACAATTCCTCTCTGAATGCTTGCTATGGTGGGAACAAGCAGGGAGGGCTTAAAGGAAACGCTGGTTGCAAATAGCCCAGGTGAGGGAGGAACTGGCAGAGAAAGGCTTTTTCAATTACATGCCAACATTCTTTGCTCTGCAGCGGAAAGGAGGGGGGAATCTTCTCAGCTGGGACTGTGGCTAAAAAAAGGGGCTCTTTTAGGTCTGAGTATGAGGCAATGTGAGGATTTCCATGCCTGTTTAGAGGACACCAAAGGTTTTGGGGGAAAGGGGGAATGAAGACAGTCTCTTCCAAATAAGTGTTCACTAAGATTTCTCTGTTTGGAGTAAAGTGAAAAATTGAGGTGGGTAGATCCTAAGCAACAACAGAAGAAACTTGCAGCCTGCAGAAATTCCTCTAACAATGCCTTGGGATCACATAAACAAGGTTATTAATAGAAGCCTGCCTCTCCAGCAGCCCTCAAAAGCTGTTTCCTCCCATTCTTCTATCTGCACCAATTCAAGGCAGAGAAGCCCTGGCTTGAGAAAACCTCACTTGCTCTCTTGTTGTTTTTTATCTTTCCCTCCACTGTATTTCCTGTCAAGATTGCGGGTCAGAAAAGGCGGAAATCTCTTTGTACCTCTTTGTGCCATGGTGTGACCAAGGAATGTGCCTCAGATGGAACCCAACTGGTGCAAGGCTGTGTGGGGAGGAGAGGGCTGCAGAGGTGAAGTGCAGAGTGAAGAGAAGTGTGGCTGGGCACTCGTGGCTGTTTGCCACCAGCAGTCCAGACTAACACAAGTGAGGGTGGGAGCTGGGGTACAGGCTGCTTTTCCAATTACTTCAGAAAAGCCAGCATTCCTGCTTCACAGCCACAGGACACATGGAGGACTTGACCTTGCCTTTCCTGAGCTTTCTAGTCAATGTCCCAGCAGACACCCCCAAAACATTGGGTTTTTTTACTCTGGCTTCACAAATCCCAGGCATCTCTTCAGTGATTTTGCTAGCAAAAGACAGAATTTTATGCACCCCTGGGGTTTTCTGAGGAACTGACAACCTCTGAGAAAATGAAGTATTTTATACTTCTCTACCATTTTTTCTGTTCTGTTGTTACAGAAGTTGCAGCCATACTTTCTCTAAAAGTTAATTTTCTCAGCTTCTAGAGTTACAAGAGGGCTGGGGAATAAAGTGAAAAAAAAATAAATTGCAGAAACTCTAGGATTAAAACACAACACCAGCAAATGTACCTACCACAGAGAATGTACCAGAGAATGTAGAAACAGTCAGACTCACATTTGCACACACAGAAAAGAAGAAACCATTATTAATACTGCAAAACCACGAAAGGTCAGGCCAAATTTATCTTCATCTACAAACAAAATATTCAATAAGGCTTGCTCTTCCTAGGTGCTGATTTATTCAGAAGGTGTTATCAAACAGAGAACAAACTGAAACACTGAACCCATTTGACCTGACAGTTTCTCCAAATTCAAACCAAGCAAGGTGTCAAAATAAATGCTTCCCCCAGGATTAGACTTCAAATAAAACACAGAGAAGTAGGCATATGCTCCCTGCCACTCTCTTTCCATACATGATCTAGACTATTTGGGTCTCAAGCTCTGGTGTAAGGCACAGGCTGTTTTAAACTCATAGCACAAAAAAAAGCCTCTTCCAGTACACATACAGCAGCAAGAGCTGCTGTTGTCTTTGCCACTAGTACCTCAGCAAAATACATTTAAGGACTCTCTTCTAAAATCTGTATCACTTTGCATAATGAAACAGATTCTGCATAGATATTACATGGTCCTCAAGGACTCAGTCTTCCTTTCTTCAGCCTTAGTAAGCCCTTCTGAAGTGAAACAACCGGTATGGGTCTTTAGCTTTCTTTTGGATGCCCTGGCAAATTTCAGGTGAAGGCGGGGGAACAGAGAGAACTCCTTTCCCAGTTTAAAGTTTTGGCTCCTTTGTTACTTTTGAAAATCCATCTGCGTTACTCAGTGACAAGGTAGGGCACAAGAATGTCTGTTGAGCAGAGTCTCTGCTGTGGCTGTGTGTGAAATAATACAGCCCTACTATCTGCAGCATAGAAGAACTGACAGTGCTTCTGTTCCTGAAGAATATTCAGCTGGAGGAGCTGATGCTCTTTGGCTGTCATGACCACAGAGCAACCACCAGCAGGACATCAGTGCACCATGGGCATGGTGACACCCAACCCACAGCTTGTGTGATGTCCTTGGAGCTGAGAAAACGAGAGCACCGCATGCTGAGGCATCAAAGCTGTGAATTAGCTTGGGTTCAGGAGGAACACAGCCACAGCTCTCAGGGCTCCTGGTAAGTGAATAAACAGGGAAACCATCACAGTGCTCTGCTGCAGAGACCTGTGGGTTCAGTACTCAGCAGTGACTCTTCACCTCTTTCCCCACAGATGCTACAGGCATGCCTCAGCAGCTTTGCTGAAAGCTGAGCAATGTGTAAGCACAGACGGAAATTTTAAAAATTGAGAAATAGGAAGCCAAAAGCAGTACATCTATGATCAGAAAGTATTATTAGCTGTTGGGATTGACTTCTACAATTATCACAGAAGTCAACAGATTGAAAGTACTCAGGAGACTACAGGATGCTTGCATGGATAATGGGATATGCAAGGTAAACAGCATAAAATGGATAAAGAAGTTATAATCCTATAAACCAACCTATAATTGCTTACAGGAAAATGGAAATTGCCCCACCCTGGTCATGATTGGTGACCATTTTCTGCATTCTTCTTTGAATCTCTGCTTTTGGGTACTCTCTGAAACAGGCTTATTTTCACATATGTAGAACTTACTTACATATCTCAAACTGAGTAGTTATTGCATGGTTCTCTATAATCCCTGGTTTCTGTCTGCATGGACTGGCAAAAAGACAAGAAGATTTGATTATAGGGAAAGCAGGGAGGAGACCCTGCAAGGGACTGAACTTTTTAAGGAGAAATATTCCTGGATTTTTTTTTTCACTTTCATTTCCTTTTCAACTCTCATACTGTCCACAGGAGCTGGGAGAGAACAGGGAGCATGTTGGAATGGGGAGTAGACCAGTTGTGATGCCAGCCTGCAGCTGGGCTTAATCCTGTCAAACTGCAGTCAAGAAGATACACAGCTAAACAAACAGGCCAGAACCTCTCCCCTGTTAAACATTCAAAACTCAAAGGACAGCTCTCTGGGCACCACTAATGATAAAGTCATGAAAGGGGTCGGGGTGTGCACAAGCAGCCCACAGATTTGGAGCTTGGTTACTTACGGCAACCAGCACCAGGAACAGTCAGGCTGATGGCACTCCTCCAGCAAAACGTTATCAACACTCTGCTTCTGTACACAGCTAATTATACCATGCCTAAATGCCACAGGGAGATGGCTGCTCTATCAGGAAATGCACAGGAACATATGCTGCCGTACGGAGGAGGCACTCCTCACTGGGACCAATCTCTGTGTGTATAAGGCCTCCCAGCCCTGTTATATTATTGTTTATAAAGCAAGTCCCCTAGAAGGTGAGCAGGAAAAGGGAAAAGGAAAAAAAAAAACCCCACCAAACAAAAAACCCCAAAAACCACAAAGTGGCAAAACATTTCTGTTCAGCTTTTGGTACAAGAGCAGCAGCGAGTAGGAAGGAAGGTTATCCCTTCTCTCTAGAAGGAATAATAAAGTTTTATGAACACGTTGCCAAATCCTGTTCCCTAAACAGGAACTTTGCTTTGTTGCTAAAAAGCATTGAGCTGATATATCCTATTTAGGAAACTTAACCCAACTCAGAACATATATACCACTGAAAGACCACTTAAAATGCAGCAAGGCAAAATTAAAATGCAGTTGTACCAAACTAAATGCCTTGATTTCTAGTAGTGTGTTTGTAACTAGCCAATAAATCTTAATTAGAAATAATCAACCTCATTCTCACCAGAACCCACTTTGATTTTTGTCGTCAAGGAGCAATACTAAACGTTCAGTGAGGCTGATTTTACTTGCAGGTCAAGTGTCTGTCCATCTTCTCCTCTCCTCCAGACAGGAGAAAAACAGAGGGAATATTTTGTTATTTGCCTGTACACTCTTACTAACAATCATACTTGGATGGCTGGTGTGACTATCGGTTGTCAGCAGTCATTTACATCAGGTGCAAAGTGACTGTAAGATGATACTAAGTAAAAATGGTAGCAGCTTGCATCGATGTAAAAATTACAAGGTGTTAAATCATGAAGCTGTCCCACTCCTCATCTCTGCTCGCAGTCCCAGAGAAGAGTTTGCCTTTTACCTTTGAGCCTGTTAAAGTGTATCTTCGACATTGCTGGGTCTTGATGCTTTTAACACTGTGGTCTCTCGGTTCTCTGCACCAGTGAGGAATCAATGTGTCATTGTTAACTGGTGCAGCACAAAATCAGAGTAGTAGAATAACGCCAGTTTCATTGCACACATGCTATTTAGTTTGAGGCCCTTCTCATAAGCCCTTCCTCCCATGTCATGCGTCCACTTGACATGCAATTTTCCATCAATCAGGATGAAATGGATTAAGAAATCTCTCAAAGTTGTTATCTGTAAAGCAGTAGTTACCAACAAGAAACACTTAAATCAGCCGGTGATAAAAGTGCTGAGTGGGATGTCAACAGGAGCTACGTGCTCCATCTTTCCTGTTTCCTATTCAAATCCTTGCCCCGGGCCTATCACAAAAAATGTGTGTGATCCAGTTCCACTGGAGTTTGCTGCAAAGACAGCAAACAATGACAGAGGCAGCTGACAGAATCAGACAGGAGAGTCACTACGGAAATGTGATTCACATGGAAAGTGTGTAACAAACAATTTCAGCCCTGAGTAAAGGGGATGAGGCAAGACTCTTCCTGAATACCACTGTCAAAACCCCCAAAAATCTTAGTGCCCTGACAAGCCATCCTGAAGAACCTTTAAAGGAAAGGGACTCTTTTTCTAAAAACACTCAGTCAGGACTGGAAGCTTCTGTGGAGTTTCCACTGACTCTCTATAAAGACCAAGTTATTTTGTGTCCTCTCTCAGTCCTGTGTCTGCTAATGGGAACAGTAATCCCTATCTTACAGAGGTCTTGTAAGATTTAGCATCTGCAGAAAAAATTAAACTGGTAAAATTGAACCAGACACTGAAGTGTTACTCTGTTCAGCTCTTGATGGAAGGGGTTTAAGCATTTCAATTATTGGTCTCCAGCACAACCTACCTTTTGTTCATGGATGGATGCACTAATGAGCAAAGCTGGACATAAGCTTTCAGATAGAACAGTTTTCCATTTGAAAAATGCCAGTTTAACAGAATCAAACTATTTCATGGGAATATACTTGCTTAATTGAATTTTCTGGCAGAAATCTGCCTGTTTTCCTCACAGGTTCTCCTGTCTACCTGATCAGTGGGCAGAATTGAGAGCCTGGCAAACCTAGCTCCAGCTGGGATACTAAAGATTTTCCTGGCAGGAAGCCTGGAAGCCAAGAAACCCTGATTGAGCTAGAGCAACCAGAACTGCTAGCATCCCAGCTGTGTAGCAGCAGGCCTGAAAGGAAACTCATGGCAACCTTGACCCACTTGGACAAACCTGCTTCATAAAAAAAATAAAACAAAACAACAAACAAAAAGGAAAAAAACAAACCAAAGCAAACAAACAAACACAACAACAACAACAAAAAGGAAGGAAGGAAAAACAAAACAAAAAAACACAACCAAAAAAAAACCCCAAAACACCAAAACAAAACAAAACAAAACACCACCCCAAACTCAAAGAAAGGTGTTTGGATGGCATTTTTCAAGTTGGACCACTGGAAGTGACAGCTTTTGATGTAATGGAAGACAAACAGTTCTGCTGTCCAACATTTTCCCAGGGTGGGATGCTGGGCTGCAGGCAGACCCACAACCAAGCCTCTGTCTTTCTTTCCCTGTTGGTTCATGTTCACACCTTAATGGGAGAGGGGAAACAAGACCAATTCAACAGGAGAAGAGAAAGTGCCTCTGAACATGTTTGTGCTGACAGCAGCCTGTCTGGGCTTTTTTCAAGGACAGGTGGTAAGGGAGGGCCACATTGATCTTCTTAGAGATTTTTCACTGCTCAGTTCACTGGTGTTGATAGATTATGTGAAGAACCAAAGCAGAAGGTCAAAAGCCACCAATTACCTTAAAAAAAATCCAAAGTGATAAGCAGCCAACTGGCCAGCTAAACAGCAAACATCAGACAGACAATATAACAGAGACAGAGCCACGCTCCCCAGTGATCTCCTGAGGGAGTCAGGAGGCCAGCAGAGAGTTTTCTGCAGATGTATGTCTTGATAGACCTGGTATGAACTGTGATTAACTGCAGTTCCTACGTCCCTATTTCGATTCTTTCTTCTTTTCCATGACTTCTAGTGGAATTTGCATCAGACTCTCAGTCACTGGAGCCATCAAATGCACATGTTCCCTTCTCTCTACAATTTTCTAGAGCTGTTAATTCAGTTGCTCCCACAAGTATTCAAACTGTGTAAAGGACAGATGAAGAAGAGACAGTGAGAGGAGAGGAAGACATTCATAAAGAGCAACTATGAAGCACTACAAGTGAAAAATGCAACTCAATAAATAACAGAAAAGGCCATGCTTCCTGGTGTGTGTCTGATCTCAGTTCTCAAGCTCTGAAGCCTGTACTTTCATTCTATTTATAAAGAAAAAGTCGTTTTGAAAGCCTCAAAACTTTTTCTATGTTTCTTCTTTTAGAGGGCAAATTGCCTGCTGACAATTTCAATCTGTGACCCCTTAAAAATTTACATCTTCCTGCCAAGATACCCAAAGCTCTGCGTAGACTTGGAAGATTCAGTGCCAAAAGAACCTTCCCTCTTTTCCTCACAAAGGCACAGTTAAAATTAAAACATTACTAAAAACATTGGTGGTAACTCTGACTGCACGTGCGGAGTGGAGAGAAATGAATGGAGAATCAGAAGGTCATACTGATTCTCCATTTCTGACTTCAAGTTTTGTTGTAAAAACAATTGCTGATGACTTGCTAGTACAGTAAATTACAAAGAGTTCAAGAGGGTGAGAATTTTTGAAAGAGTGTTCTTGTCTTTAGAAGATTAAAATGTATAATGTTTTCTACAGTCTGTCAAGAAGAGGGCAAATAACCCAGAACATCCTCACAAAGGCATGCAAAACTTTTTTGGAAAGCCTTCATTTTTTCACAGATTTTTGCTTTAGTTTCCAAATTGAAACAGCTCTTGTTACTAATGTACCTTTATACACTTCAACAAAGTACACCCGTTTGAGGAGCTCCTGCCAGTGCTGTCTTGAAGAACAGGACACTAGAATGAATAGTAACAGAAAATGCAGGGGAACGGGCACGCTTACGGAGCTCTGGAGAGAAGGGATGCAAGACACAGTGAGGGCAAATTTGCCTCTAGTGTTTTGGGATTTTTTTTCATCTCTCTCCCTTTCATGCTCTCTGATTTTTTCAGCAAGTGCTGCCTGTGTCTGTGTTTTTGAACTTCCCGCAGAGGGAAGCTGGGGCTTTGCTTCAGAGAGGGGAGCTGCCAAAGAGAGCAGTGCTGTCCAAGCATGGATGACATCAGACTCTGGGGAGAAAAATGACAGCAAGAGGAACAGGAAGCTGAAGATTCAGAAGCAGATGGTGCCCTCTTTCTTTCACCTTTTCTTTTTTCCCTCCTCCCACTTGGACACTTCAATAGTCCGGGACTGTAATTTAGTCTGGACAGCCACTGGTAAGGTAAATACCCTTTCACTATCCTACTGTCATAGCAAAAAAACCCCCATTCCTCTCTCCACCCTTTTTTTTGCCGTAAGAACAGTGGTAGTCGATGTTTGAAATAGCAAAATTTCTGGAAGATGCAGACTGGGAAATACAGAAATGTGGAAGTGAGGAGAGAAACTCAGGTTTGCAGTAACTGGAGCCTGCGTTCAGAGCAGCCCGATGTGCTGCTGTGCATCACGCATACCTCAAAGCAGCTGTTAGCTCTTTTCACCCCCAGCCTTTTCATAAAAATTACAATGCTAGGCAAGAAAATCTAAAGAGCATCTACAAAATGTTTAGAATACTGTGACAGAACAGAGATGTGTAACCTTTCAAAGAGCGTTGAAAAGCTGTCACAGACCTAGAGGCAGTGTCTGAGGAGTAGCTCGGTCAAACAGTCCCAAGTCTCACCTTGGATAGAGCCCAGCTCAACCCAGACCCACACTTTTTGCTGAGCAAAAAGCATAATGTCGTGTTAATAATGAATAGCCCAGTGTCTCCTGTACTTAACACTGGAGCTTTGAGCAGATCCACAGCACCTCATGAATTATCTATTGCAGCTGATTCAAGGCCCGCTGGGAGTGTTCTTGCAGCAAGCATCTTGCTGGGCTGTAATGGAATCATACCATTAATGCAATTTCAATTAGACAGACATTATAGCACACAGGTGTCTAAGCAAACAGTCTACAGGAAGCCTCCCCCAGGGACTCATATCCTAGGGAAAAGGTGTGTAAGTGGGACACTTTCCAAGGGATCCTACAATTGCACTCTAAAGGCACTGAAGAAATAAGCAAGCCACCAAGCTAAAGCAGGAGCAGGAATGTGTCTGTAAGGAAAAAAAGGATGGTCTTCACCTGCTGGTAGCTAATTCCAAACTTCCAGCTTTTCAGTTAAAGTCAAAGGATTCTCCCATGCTTCATCAAGTAATCTCCAAGAACCAAAACCTGGCAACATTCTTATCATTCTCTGAGTCTGTTCTCATGTGCCCTAATAGGAAATCCTCACCTCCTTTGGAAATCACAGAACTGTCATCCATGGAACAAATATTTAGTGGTCCTTTGGTCTGGCTGAGACTTTGAGCCAGCTGGGTTCCTGGAGAATAAAGAGATGCTCACCATCTACATACCTACTCTTGGATTAACAGTTCAGACTCCCAGAGAGCTGGCACAGTAGGTGCCTGCACCTCTTGCCAGCTCTCTAGCCAAACAAAACTTTTGGTGTACTACAAGCAATGCTAGTCTCCCTGCAGCACAGGAAATCTAAATCTCATTTAACTCTACATCAGGATAAGCTTTTCCAGGCTACTGCTCAGGTCACCATTCTACACCCAACCCGACCTGCAAGGACCCTATGTCTGAAGGTGTTGATAACCCGAGGGAAAATGAGAGCATGGTCTCTATCAGTTTTTGCTCTCCCTGCAAGACTGCCAATGAGGTGTCTAATTAGTTTCAGTTATGGATGATGTTTTTCTGAGGGGCAACTGAATGAAGGATTCACTAATTTATTTCATGGAGGGCCTACCAAGAAATATAAGACACTAACAACCACCAGTCATTGCTGAGCTGAACTGGATTTGAAAAGGCAAGTTAGAGATAAAAACTTCCCTTTCTCCTCTGCTGTTCTGCATCCTGATGATCACCCTCAACAACAAATTCTTATATTAATGGCAAAACCATGAACTAGATTGCATTCACATAATGATAATGCTGGCCTGAAAGAAGCAGTGTCATCGGTTAAGGCAGGATCTTTCTCAATGATTCAGTAAAACCTCTCTGCTTCCACTTTTTGTGGGCCCAGATTCACCAGATTCAATTCTCTCATTTCTGTGGCAATCAACACCTTGGGAACTTCCAATAGCAAATAAAAAATTGATGCTTGAACTCAAAGGCAGGCCACTCAAGTCATAGGGCCATTAACAACTCATACTCTCATAAACTGTTTCAGACTCTTGTGGGGGGCATTCAGCAGTAGTGTGTTGCAGTTCCACATGATCATGGCTGGCACCACTCCTGAACCCTCATTCTTCTGTTTTATGAATGCAAATACTTACCCCAGCTTATCAAAAAAATGGAGTAAGAGGGATGACATGACAGACAGACTTGTTCTCCCCTTAATGTTTATTGACGCACAATCCAGAAAGCCAAGGAAAAGGAAACTTTAATTTGCAGTCTGCTATCTAATTTTCCAACATAGCAAGTGTCAGTCAGGTGGTTTGTTCTCTCAGTCACCTTTCACTGGCACTTAAAAGTAACAATCCAATGATAGGCCAGGAGAAAACCGCTGCCACATCATTCACTGCGCTCATAAAGGACATTTGATGCTGCCACCTGTTAGGCCTTTTATTGACAAGTAAGTAACCAGAGTAGTCTTCCCTTAGTCATGGAGAAAGCAGGCCACCTCCAGCTTGTCTGATGTTGCTCCAGGCAGATTCTTGACAGCACTAGTCATGTAGAGGCTGGCTCCCAAGAGAAGAACAGCCTGGACAGATGGGGTGGCTACTGCTCAGGGCAGCAAGGGTAATAAAATGCTGCCACAGTATCTGCCCCCTGAGAGCAGTGGCACAGTGGTCACGGCCTTAAAAGGGGGCAGAGCATTAGGTCGTACAAGACACCTTCCAGAGCTCACACCAGAAATGACATTGCATATTGAAAAGCTGCAGGGTGTCACCTGACAGATGATGTTATCCCTTACACTTCCAGAAGATGAAATACATTTCTGGCAGCTGTCAGAAACTACAAAACACACAATAACTCACCTTTTTCGTCTACTTTTGGTGACATCTTAGTTATATAAAAGGTGTATTCCAAAATTACTTATTTCACCCTCATCATGTTTGTCTTTGAATTGTGCTAATCCTCTTAGCATACAAAAGAAGAGTCTAAGCAGAAGGCCTAATGCCTTAATATGGGCTGTTGACTGCTCTTTGTCTTGTCTAAGTGTAGGTCAGAAGCACATTATTTCCACTTTGGGCATACACAGGGAGAGAAACTTCTTTCAACTTTCATATCCTACCCAGCAAGTGACCCTGCAGATCCTTCCCTTTGTACCAGTGCTCTAAGAGAAATCCAGAGGCCTTGCACTTGAGAAAGATCATCTTTCAGCAATGCCTTTCCCCCAGAATGTGCTGCCCCTCTGACAGTGCATCCCGCTGGCCCTTAAAGGATAGTGCAAGACCCCAGTTTTAATTAGAAGCTTCCCCTTTAAACAGTAACAAAGGATTAAAATAATTGGGGGAAAAAAAGTAGTCAAGTTGTGCTCCCTTGAGGCTTGACAAGCAGCACAGGGGAAGGAGACACAGCCCAGATGAGATGGAAAATTTCACTGGTTTTCAACCTCTCTGCCCTTAACCTCATACATTTTGCAGACTGTTAATATAACCTGCAACCTTCCCCCAGCCAACCTCAAGGCTCAAGGAGGGCTGAGGTTATCACCTCATTTCCCAAAGTGCTCATGGATGGAAACAGCTGGAGTTGTCCAGCTGTTCCCCCAAATAAAGGAAATTATAGAAAAGGAAGTCCTGTGAGTAAGCATTGAGGAGGGAAGACTTTGCAAGTGCTGAGGGCAACTGCAGAGGAGAGGGCTCCTCTGAAGGAAGTGCCTTCAGAGGAATATTTGTTCTAATGGAGCAAAACAGGCTGGGAGCTATGAGATTGCCTGTGGTATCCACCACAGGACTGCTGAGGGAGGCTTGGAGGAAGCAGCAGGGAACTGAACCCAGGGAAGATGGCAGTGGCTGCTCAAGTTGTGGGCACAGTTTAAAGACAGTGAGCCTTGCAGGCAACTGCACACGAAACCCTCAGATGACCAAGACATCAGCTTAACATCCAAACAGCAAACCAGCTATGTTTCTTGGCCCAGAATACTGTAAACCACATGCAGAGGTTGAGCCACTGTCTCCTGTAAGTCCATCCAGGAGTTGGGGCACCCTGCACTCACATTTTAAAACCTTGCATCATTGCAAATGAATGAAAGAAAAGGGTGGTTTCAGTGTGGTACCCAGCGGAATCAGAGTCTGGGCTTTGTCCTGCAGCTCAGCTTAGGTCCTTACAACTCTCACTGTTCTAGTTCAGAGCACACTGCACCCTGGGCCTCAGCTCAGCCAGTGCACACAGGCTGGCCCTGTTCTTGGGCTGGACTTCCTGCTACCCCAGCCCTGTCTCGTCTTGTTTGAGATTCAGTCCTGAGCTCTCTTGTTCCTGTTCCAGTCCAAAGCCTCAGTGGACTAAAAGTTACTGACTGTAGCAAAACAGTGTAAATAAGTCTGTGGGGGAGTCTGCACCAGCAGGACATTTTGAGAGGATCAGATAAACAAACTCTCCTGCCATGAACTTGTCAAAGCCTAATCCCAAAGCTGCAGTGGTGAAATGCTATTTCACACTTCCACTACCTCCCTGACTGCTGAATTTTCATAACATCTTATGTTTGGAAACATGAGGCTTAAAACTTCAGTTCCTGATGGCTGGTGAATTCAGACTCTGCTTCAGCCCAAAGGCAGTGTCTCTAAAACACAGAGAAAGACACAGTCTCCCTTGCTTTGAATGATGTATAAGGCAGCTTATGACCAAACTACAGTATTTCTACTGGACTGGCAGATTAAAGTTGCATTTGAAAGGCATGAAATGCTTTCAGGAACACTTTGGAAATTCAGGGAAAAATAATATTTATATCTCTCCAAAGTCTTTAATTCTCCCTGGTTGTATTTAATCCACATTTCTTTTTGAAGCAAATTTATAATACAGGAACCTCACACAAGAAAATTCCCAAATCATGATTCAGAGAAATTGCATATAGACTGAATTCCAGTGCATTTCTTCCAAAAAAGGAATGAATAAAATAGTCAGCCTTTCTTCCTAGAATAATTGAAATAGGCAGGTAGGAGTCAAACAAAAAATGTGGATAGATTTCACCATTCTATAAAAAAACTTTAAAAACATAAAAGCTTAAAAAACTACCACTGTAATGTCCTGAAAAATCTCACAAATTTTGAGTGACCCAGAGCAGTTGATTCAACACCTGACAAGAGTCACACAAAATCCCACCCAGCGTGTGGTGGTGAAGGTCAGGTTGTGAGAAGCCTGCCCTGCATCTGTTTGCAGATTGGATATATTTTGTATAGCAAAGTATGCTGTACAGATCTGTGTCTTATAATGATGATCTCTGAACTCACTGAAAGGCTCACTATCCTTGAAAATCCCAGTCCCCACAACAGACAAAAGACTTAGTGAGGAACAACAAAAGTGTTTCCTTCAGAAATCAATGGTCAGCCACAGAATCATCTAAGTATAAAGCCTTTTTATTCTTCTTAAGTAGGAAAATGTTGCAGGATCTTTCCAAGAGTGCATAACACCTGCAAACAGCAACTATGAGTGCATGTAATTGATTCTCAGCAGCAGCAATCTTTCACCCCTGCTAGAGCCCCTGTTTGCCTGCAGTCTGCCTGTCTGGTGCTGCTCAGAGGTGCTGGGAAGAGGCTGCACCACACTGTCTGGAACAGGCACCTCCTCCCGAGGGCCCCTCCTGGCCAAATCACGATTTAGTCAGGGTGCCTAATCTTGGGATACTGCCAGACTGCCCCTTAAAGGGCACTGAGTCTGCCTTCACTTGCAAGAAGACATACAAAAAAAACCTTGGTGAATAACAAAATAATCCCATCTTTGTACCAAGTGGTTCCTGGACAAGGATTGGGATACCATGAGGCTTAGCTCACTCAGCTCACCACAAACTAATGTGTGCAAGTAGTTCTTTCCTATGAGAGCTTGGACCTGCAAGCAAACCTCTCATGTCTGAGATTCTCCTTTACCAAGCAAATCTTCATCAGGAGATGTCAGAGGAAATGGCATCATGTGTGAGACACAGACAAGGCTTTGCTGCTGGAACTTGGGGTTGCTGCAGAATCTCATACTGAAAGGCACAGGCCCAGTCCATGACAAACCATCACCACATCCTCCCCACAAGCTGGTTAGTTATGGGTTTCATTCCTAACCTTACTGAAAATGTCAAAACTTCTAGTCTACCTTTACTGACTTGCTAACAAATTGCAGGTGTTTTTCTATGTATCCAGGAATATTAAAAGCCATAAAATTGCACCCTTCATCCCCTCCCACCTTCATTCCCTTCCACTAATAAAGACTCAGAAATATACCCAGAAAAACCTGTTATCAGGTATTGTCTTTTTATTCTACTGTTAGTGACCCTGAAAAAAATATGAATCTGAGACAATATAATCTACACAACAGTAATGGCTTCAGTGTATTCTTTAAGCTCCACAAACCCATGAAGTCCTGTTTCTCTACAGCAGAACAATTTTTGATGATATGCCAAGTAGTGACTGGAGCTGGTTGGAATTTTTCATTCAAAGTTGTTTTTAGCCTGGTTTACTAAGGAAATAAGGATTAAGAAACATTCTCCTCTTGTCCATTTACCATCCCAGCAAAACTTTGATTCTGCTGGCCAGTTTAAGCCAAATTGAAGAGGAGGTTTTGTCCCCATACTATGCAGCTTACAGAAGTTCAGAAAAAAAAAAAAAAATCAGTGGCTGGGTATAGGAGAGAAACCCTCCCAAGTGCATCTATCCTGTGCTGAAGTAAAACTGCAGTGTGAGCTTGGGACTCATGAGATACCAGACACTCTGTGGGAGAGAACATTGTTATAAATGCTCCCACCACAAGAACACCTTTGAAAGCTACTTACCTGTTATCACACATCAGAGAACCTTGTCAGTTTTGAGAGAATTACAGAAAGTCAGGCATCACTAGCCCAATGTGGCTATTAGGTTTTTTTATTAGATTGTTTTGCAGAGCTGTAATATTAACTAAAACCAGATTTTCACTGAACCTTTTTTTAGCAATTTTTTTTTGTATGACTGAAGTTCTTAGACTACTAGAGAAGCATGTAGGCATCTTTATTTGCAAAAACAGAAAAATAGCACCATCAGGTCTGGGACTGGGACCTAGATATCCTGGCTTCTATCCCTCTAGTACCCTGTACTGTCCTTTCTGCCTATTGGAGACCCACTTGCATTCCTTCACAGCTAAAGTTACTTACAGCTGATTGTTTTTGACACATACAGTCACTTTCACAGAACATAAAAGGACGTGGGTGCTATTGCACTGAGGATGATAGTTTTGCTGAAAATGTTCAGAGCATGAAACCAGTCCAGTTGGAAACCAACACCATGAATAGGCAGAGAACACTGATAGTTATTTCAGCTTCCAGCTGGCTTTGACACCTACAGGTACAACCCAGTCCCAGTGATGCACCCCCTTGTGACCCCAGCATTAGTGGTACCCTGGCACACAACCATTTCAGGGATATGAGCACTGGTGTGCCAAGTCCCAGATGCACTCCAGACCCACAGCACCAATTTGCACTGGGCTTGCTGCCATTTTTGTGAATAGCTTCTGTGTTAATCCTTGTACAAAGAATACTGCATCTCTCTAGCCCTAGAGTGTGAAGACTTCCCTAACTGTTCCAAAGGAAACGTCAGGATATTCCTGCCACCACAAGTTCATGATATAAAGCAGTCAATACACAGGTTACAGCTGGAGTTATGTCTGCTTCATGGTTAATTTCTAGTCTGTACAGATACAAGAAACTGAACTTTTCTGCCTTCCACTCCTTGATTTTTGTTCCTTCTTCCTGGCCTATGCAGAGATAGGCCACTTTATTAATTGTTCCATTGTAAACCGTTGCCCAAGAAGGCTGGAGAGAGACATGATGCCTCCTCTTTAGGAATAACCCCTCTATTACAGAGGCTTGTAACATACAGAGACTGGACCACTTCTTCAGGTGGGAAGAGCTCCCACTCAATCTGCTTTTCCCTCCTTGTTGCAATCTTTGCTCTGGGCAGCTTTTTCTTTCATGCAAGTTGTTGACCCTCTCTCAAAAAGAAACTTATCCACATAACAGAAATAAAAATGCTTCATCGTGTAATGTCGCCCTTTCATCCATCAAAGTAAAGACTAAACATGAGAAGGATGGGGAGTTTGTCCAGGCAAACAGAGCCAGGATCTACCAGGCTGTAACCATCTCCCTTTTGTGCTCTTAACATCTGTCAGTACCAAACTGTTCTGCACCTCTGACCTATATCCAATACCCTTTCTACTTAGCAAAAGACTGTTCAAAGTACCTGGAGAGGCACACAGTTGGGAGCCACATGTAAAAAGAGGATCATCAGACCCCATCCTAAAGAGAGGACTATCCTCCCACCTCTGGCAATTGCAGCATCTCTAGCAAAAAGGCAGTGACCAGGCAGCAGGCCCACAGTGCCAGCTGTCCATTTGCTTTGCCAGTTACTCATGCCACTGGCATTAAAGGCAAGGAATATTCACCCATGGAAAGGAGAAAGGGAAAAGTAGGGGAAAGAAAACCTACTTGAGCTACCTGAAAGTAATTTTATACGAGAAGGCTTGAAAGATCTTGTCAATATTATGCAAAAGATGGGGTCGAGTGACAACTGAGATACTCTGAGAGGCTCCCTGATTATCAGAAATGTCATCTCTCAGGAAGAAATTCACCAAGCAGTTTGGTCCTTAGGCCAGCCCCAGAGCACAAACAAAGGGGTGACAGGGAGATCAGAGCTGTTTTGGAGGAGCTCATGCCAGTTCTGCCGGCAGTCTCAATTCCTCCCACCTGGCAATTGTAGCCTTACTTAATGGATTATTTGTTTAGATTGTCATGTTCCTCTCAGCTGGATGAGGGATCTAGTTCTCATGTACTTTACAGTCACGGTTGTGCATCTTGCAGTAAGAAAAGGAGATGGTCAGGGATCCCCTTTTGAAGGGATGGAAGAGGGAGATTCCTGCCTTTCAGTCAGTGCAGTTAACAGCACCAAACACCGCCTTTGTGCATGGCCCGTAGCTCCGTGCAGGCTCTGTAGCACAGAGCACTCGGAGCTTTGGAATGATAAGTGAGAGTAAATACTGCAGTAATTCACATGCTGCCCTTCCCCCACACCCTGACCTTAATGGAAACCACATGAGGAACACAGGACACGGGGAAGATCTCTGGGAAAGGCAAAGCTATGCAAACAGCCACTGAGCATGAAAGCCTGGCAGCTACTTCACACCTCTGTCCTGCCAGGGAGCCCCTCTGGCCCCAGCTTTCCTAAGCACAAACTGCACCTTCTGTCACTGCTCCGAGGTGGGAAGTCAGCGAGGACACAGAAGACCAGGAAAAGAGGCAGAAGGGGCAACTTGGCTCTCCTGCTCCCAATCCTTCCCCTGCTAGAGGGAGTCTGCTACCTTCACATCCCCAGTGGAATACTGTTAGTGCTGTTACTAGACTCTCAAGCAGACATTCATTTTCTCGTGACCTAAAAAAACCCCAAACCGAAAACAGCAACAAAAAAAGACCAGAAGAAAATAATTTCTTCAAACTTTGCAAAACAATTAATCTTCAAACAGACACCAAGCCTGAAGCATTTCAGTCAAAAAGCAGACGTTTAAAAAGCTCTGCACAGACATCAAAATAGGGCTTAAAAAGTCCTGGAGGAAGTGTGTAACTACCTTTACAAAGCTATCAACACTCGAAAGGGAATTAACATCCAGAAGAGGAGATAATCCACAGGGTGAAGCTGACCTACAATGATGAATAGGATTCTCTGGAGACCGTGTATGAAATGACCAAAGCAATGATTGCCTCTCACAGAATTAAGTGGGTTAGCACAGTCCATTGAAGAAAGGCTACCACCCTCTTAAACAGCCTCTAATATATTGTCTTCTTATATTGTTTCCCATTCACAGAGTTTTCAAGGGGAGGTGATGCAAGGAATTACTGAGTCACAGTAAGGTAGGGAAAGCACGTCAGTGGGTGTATGGGGTGTGTGTATATATCTGCATATGAGCACACATGCCATATGGCTGCTCTTCCTGAGACTTTCTCATTGTAGTCAGTGGGTTATTGACCTCAAATTACATTCTTGCTGTGTTCTCTCACTCAATAACATGAAGAAGCTCGCACACCTTCTCTGGAATCTCTAATTAATTGTATAAGAGAATGTTTTGTTACTAGTGCTATACTCTTAAGTCCTGGGGCTTCGGAGCTCAGTTACAGCTTAACCACTGCCCTTGTGTGTGTCACATAGGGAAACACCTAACCTCACTTTCCCTTAATCTTTCTTTAACATAGACACGGTTTCATACGTATCAGACACCTAAAAAAAATCTTGTCTGCGGATCCTGAGAGCTTTGAAATCCTGAAAATGAAGCAGATGAGAAAGAGGATTTTTTTTCAGTTATTTTGAAGGCTCATCTGATAAAGATGATGCCAAAAGAGAAGAATAGGAGTCAGCTTGTAAAAAAAATATTGTAAGGTGAAGGAAATGTGAATTTTATTAACTGGAACTCATCTATTCAAGTAACCTTGGAACTGAAACTGCACTGGAAACAAGAAAGATGATTTTGTATCGATCATGGGATTCATTATAATTTTTCAGTGTATGCATTTGAAAGATGCAATGTCTACAGAAGTGCTCCCTAATGTATAAAATCCACTAGCTGCCACTCTCAATTAAATGCAGTTAATGAGATCTCTGTTCACCCTATAGAGAAGAAGGTTGTGTCTCCATAGTTTATTGAAAATGGAGTTAAAACATGGCTGGGATTTTAATTGGTTATTGTGGATATCGCCACGACATGTCTCCTATGGTCTGTCTGGTGTATCTGAGGTTCATAAAATCCAATAAAGCATTTAAATAAAATCCAATAAATGCCTGAGGCTCTGGGCTTTAATACCAGAACACGAAGCAGACGTACACAGAAATGACAATTGACAGGATATCCCTTGCTGATCTATACATAACAAAGGAGAAGCAGCTTTCACAGTTGTATTCCCCTCCCCGAGATGTAACAGGGCATGGCTTCATCCCACGTCGAGCAGGTGCAAGAAAAACAATTTAGAGCTGTGCTGCTCTGACGTGTGCCAGCAGGAAGATGTGTCACCTGGGAGCTGCCAAAGGACAAACAGCTCACTTTTTCTTTCGGGAACTCAGGGGAGACAAATGGCCTGCAGGAAGGACACAACTATTGTGATTCTAGCAACTGGGGGCTGGCAAGGATGGGTGCTGGTGCTGGCAATTAGGACTCTGTTGTCTCCTGCGGTTTTCTGGTCAGAGACTCTTATGGTCTAATTTAAAATGGACTAGTGAAGCTCACCTCACTTGGGAGATTTTTTCCGTAAGATGACAGAATGGAAGGTAGTCTTAGCTGAAATTCCTCTTCATTTTATGCCTTGGCCCCCAGTTCATCCCAAAAAACATGCTGACCCCTTCCACTGATCTCTTTCCACAGCTTACTGAGAGTTCCCTTCTTTTCTGGAAAGAGAGCAGGAAGAAAGCTCAATTGAGCAACCCCTGTCTGACTTTCCTTGGAAATAATTTTCTGGTCACCAATTAATAGGGGAAAAAAAAAAAAAAAAAAAAAAAAAAAAAAAAAAAAAGCAAAGCAAAACAAACAAACAAAAGCCAACACTGAAAATTCAGCGCTTTTTTTTTTTTTTTTTTTTTTTTTTTTTTTTTTTTTTTTTCATCTCTAGGGTCTAAAGGGTCTAAAAATACTCTGGAATTATTGAGCCGAAAATCACAGTTATAATAAAGTGGAAATGATCCCATCAGCCAAGACAGGCCAGCTGTATCATTACCGTTGCTGGGCTGAATCCTCAGAGAGACCATTACACCATCAGCTGAGCAATTACAAAGTCTGTAACTGCACTCCCTGCAATAACTATCCTTAAATGGGCACTGGCCGAACAGATCCAGCAGCAGCCAGGGGAAGAGCTGAGCCCAGCGCTCAGCTGGGGGGCAGGGTGAGGACTGGATGCCTTCTAGCAATAAGTGCTACTGCAGAGTGTTAGCAATTTTCCCTCACCTGCTTCTCATGCAGATTTCCTATGGACCCTCATATTTGGGGTTGTCCTCAAAACACTGCTTTGATCCACAGGTGACAGCAGCCCCTGAGCTCTCTCCATAACACATGTGGTTCTTAAAAGGTTCCAAACTTTTTGGCTGTGGCCTGAATATGGTTCCATAGGCTCTAAGTTCCCAGTGAGCTCTGCTAACTCAGGACAAAGAAGCTGCCACGTTGGTTAGCAGCAGCTTTGTTAGCTGGTGGTGCTAACCAGCTGTGCCAGGAGCCACAAAGTTACAGGTGGCAGCAGCAGCACATCTCATCCTTGCCACAGCTGAGAGGGACTTTCATTGTGATTAGCCCAGCTGGCTCTGCCTGCAGCAAAGCCAAGTTTGGCCCTTTCCTTTTCAGTGTTTTCCTCTCCAGTCTTCCTCCTTATTCTCCTTTGCTCCTGGAACAAGTCTTTGCAGTTCTTGTTAGGCCTCATCTGAAAACATCTCTTTTCTTACTCTCCAGTTTCTGTTTCTGTCCTGCAGTCTGATTCAGCTGCGCTGTGGTAGATTGCACTTTTTGGGATTACTTTGTTTTCCTTGGCGTAGCAGGGGCTGCTGTGCAGCAAGGGGAGGACTGGGGAAAGAGAGCTGCTGATTCATTGCAGCTGTTTAAACAATCCAAGCTCCTTATCCTCTCCTTTCCTTCCAAAAGCCCCACTCAGCATTCCAAGGCCAACCTGGTCTCCTGCTTGCTTTTGTTTTCCTGCCCATTAAGGTTGTGGTAGCAGCAGAGGCATGTTCTTGTGACGTTTCTTCTTCAGCCAGGATCCACCTCCAGGTCCTACAGAAGCCAAATCCACAACTCAAGAGTAAACATACAGCACCAGCACTCCAGCTCCCCTTACCCAGGGTTCCATGGACACTAATTCAGTGGCTGAATGCAGGCAGCATTTATTGCCACATCCAGGGTGATTTTGTAGGGAAAACAGGAAGATATCCAGAGGGCACACCTTAGCAAAAAGCTCCAGTGATTATTCACACTGTTCAAGGAATATTTTCAATTTTCCTTGAAGGAAATTTTGGCAGAATATACTAATTTAAGTTTTGGAAGGGAAGCAAAATGTAGTGGTAAGACCAACAAGAAGTCATTCTTCTGCTGGTAGTGGAGGAATTGGTGTGCCTAACACCAGAGGCTCCATACAAATTCAGCATCAGCTTTTCCTGAGGCCAGGGGGTGAATTTGATATTTATAGCATGGAGATTCATGGCATTGAATCACAACACAGAAGTCTCAGAAGGCAAACAAAAGGACTCAGAAGTAAAATTTGGTATGCATAGGAACTGGGTTCTAGAAATTGCTGGAAGAACAGGGATTAAGATATATTTACACAAGTCCTGTGTTCTTATGAAGTGAATGATATGACCTTATGTTTGGAAGATGTTGGGAAGGGCTGAATAACTTTGGGCATGGACATAGGATTAAAGGAATATAAAATGCATTCTGTCACCTGGACTAGCAACCCAGGTATGTGGACAACCACCACAGTGGATTTACAGAAACTGTGGTCTAGCAGATGATCAAACAGATTTTAAATCTGTGGATCCTGGTTCTGCTCCTGATTTAAACAATATTGTGCAAATTGCTTCTCTGTTCTGATTTTGTCTTGCCTTTGTCTCACTTAGCTAAAAACCCTTTGGTAAAGCATGCTTGGATACAACCTGCTATAGCAGTATCATGAACTTCATCAGCACATCCAGACACCTTAGTAATAATGATAATTGAATGTGTTCTGTAAAGATCACACTGATTAGTACATGAGAGAAAAATGGGAGAGACACTTGACAGGGTGCTAGGAGACAGAGGAAGGAGGGAGGGAGGGATTGAAGGAGAGAAACATCCCTAGCTGAGTGTGCAGAATAAGATGGGGTTATCAGGTTGACACAGAGCATTTATGCTTTGCTCACAGAAACATTATCATCTTCACATTATGCACAGAGACTCGATGGAAACAAAATGCTATCAAGTGAGGCCAAAAGCAGACTTCCTACGTGCGACTGTGGTTTGGGACACGTGTTCCCATGTTCTTGGCGTCCTTTCTTCCTGTTAATAAGAGAAGGAAAGCATGTGGAAGCTGAGTTCTGCATGGGAAACTCGTGTATAGCTTTGGGCACTGGAAGAATGAAGTTATGTGCTGGAACTGATTTCATACATGGAAGACCTCTGGAGGGAAGGCAGAAGCCAGAGAACACTGGGAACATGCTCTGCACTGCTTCTCCCCAAGGACTGGATTTTGTCATGAAAAGACCACTATTTTAGCAAATTGTATGCATTACTTGTGGATGAGAGGACAGCGATGAATATTGTTTTACTTTTAGTACAGAAATATCTTTGACATGGTCTCCATGATATCCTCACAGTCAAACTGATGACATTTTGTTTGAATAGGTAGACAATGATGAGAAAAACAGAAGGAATGTCTGGGCTCAAAAGGTTGTGCCTGGGTTGTCCCTAGGGATCAATACAGGGGACAATGTTTTTTGATGTCAGGTGTTGTCTGTGTTAATAAGCTGGACTTTGGGACAGAGTGCACCTCAGCAAGTTTGTGGATGGTACCCAATTTCAGTGTTACAGGACAGGGTTATTATTCAAAGGGACATCGGCAAGCCAGGAAAATGAATTGAAAAGAACTTATTGGTGTTTCAAGAAACACAAATTCAAAGTCCTTCAGCTGATACAAGATAATCCCATGCAAAAACAGCAGTTTATGGATCTATAGTTCAGTTAATGATATCTGTCCTGACCACAGGCAGGAAAGTGTTTAACCCAGCAGGTGGGCCAGCCTTCTCAGAGGGAACCAGGCAGTATGGAAGGAGCTGGACTTACTCCTGCCATCAAATGACTGCTGAATTTGCCTTTTTGTTTTGGATATGCTGAACAGCACTTAGGATCCCATCAGTCTATTTGAATTCAGTCAGCATGGGAGTAGCTGGAGATATGAGAAACATTTTCAAAACAATCCCATTTTCCTGGCCTGTGGATTACTTTCTTTCAGTAACATTTCTGAGAAAATAACATATCTCTCTGAATAGTAATGCAGCCAGAATGGACACTGAAACTGCAGCTGTTATCTCAGAATTGGCCACGTATATATATCACACATTAGTATAATAAACAGTTGATGTAAGCCAGAGTGGAACCAGGCCCTTAGATATTTATCTAAATTAACAGAATCACATTACTGTTTTGATAGCAGATGAATCAAAAGGAGTTTCACGTCTTATCACAAACCTTTCCCCCTTCTTCCCACTTCTCAAGGAGGCTGTGGGAGAGTGTATATATCCCACCCCTGCTTCCCACACAGTTGCTACCTCACCTGTCTCACACCAATTGTCTGGAAAAATATGGGTTTTTTTTTAAATCAGTAAAATTCAGCTGAGAAAGAAATTAAATTGTTTCAGTTTGGATTGGAAGGATCCCACCCCATGTGGACACAGGCATCTTGGATATAACAAACAGTTTAGAATTAAATTGCACACTTGGTTCCATATGATTGACTTCCCTGGGATTGTGCTGACAGAAATAAAACCAGAACTCCTCAGATTTCAATTAAGTAGATAAGTTATTGTCTATGCCTCCCTTCCTGTTACTTTGAGAAAAAATGTTCATTATTAACTTACAAGATTGGAATCCTACAGTTGTCAGGTTCTGTAATATAATATGTATCCTGAAAAGTTATTTTGAAGACTAAATACAGACATGATGTGAATGAGAAGGCTGAGGGAGATCAGTGCACCAGGAATGAGCCCCCTTGGTGTTGCCTCAACAAGCCAGCTCAAGGTATTGTTTACAGTTGTATTTTGTTCACACAGTGCATTATGGAGGAGTGTGTGATGGAGGCTGCTCACTCCCAGTAGCTGACCACAGGAAGCCACACCATAGGCATTTGCAAAGATACCTTGCTATGAATGTCTCAGACTGCACATCACCAAAGCACTCTGTAGACTCATTTGGCCTATTTACTTCATTGCAGTGCATATTTAAATTTAAATGGCAGCTAAAAGCCCAGGGTACTGACCTCATCATCATTCAAGTATTTTTTCTATTGCTTTTCTCTTTCTGTATCTGCTGCTCTAAGGCAGGTCCTGCTTGACTTACTTGGTCTTCTAAGGTGACCCTCTAAGAGGAGAGGGAAAGACTGTGGATGTTGTGTACCTGGCCTTCAGTAAAGCCTTTGACACCATTTCCCATAGCATTCTCCTGGAGAAACTGGCTGCTTATGGCTTGGATGGGTGCACTCTTCACTGGGTAAAAATCTCCTTGGATGGCCAGTCCCAGAGAGAGGTGGTGGCTGGAGTTACATCCTTCTGGTAGCCAGTCACAACAGTGCTCCCAGGGCTCAGTGATGAGGCCAGTCCTGTTTAATGTCTTTATCAACAACCTGAATAAGGGATTGAGCATACCCTCCATTCACAAATCACACCAAGTTGTGTGGGAGTGTTGATCTGCCAGAGGATAGGAAGGCTCTGCAGAGGGATCAGGGTAGGCTGGATCGATGGACTGAGGCCAACTGTGTGCATCTCAACAAGGCCCAGTGCCAGGTCCTGCACTTGAGTCACAACAACCCCAGGCAGCACTGCAGGCTGATGGAAGTGGGGCTGGAAAGCTGCACAGCACAGTAGGACCTAGGAAGGTTGGTTGGCAGCAGCTGAACATAAGCCAGCAGTGCCCAGGTGGGCAAGAAGGCCAATGGCATCCTGGCCTGAATCAGCAATAATATGACCAGCAGGGCCAGGACAGAGATTGTCCTCCTGAGCTCAGATTAGATTGGATAACAAGAAAAATTTCTTCCCTGATGAGTTATCGAGCATTGGAACAGGCTGCCCAGGAAGTGGCTGAATTTCCATCCCTGGAGGCATTTAACAGGTGTGGCACTAAAGCACATGGCTTAGTGATGGATTTGGCTGGGTTGGACTTGGCTGTCTTAGAGGGCTTTTCCAACCTAAATAATAAACTACTTTGCTGTGTAATAGGTTTAGTTTTATCCCCAACACCCTCAATACATGTGAGAAGCACCAAACAGCAGGGAAAGGGCAGACTGCCCTGAGAAAGGTACAGAGCACACTCCTCAGGGAAAAGTACTTCTCTGCTCTTCACAAATAATATAACAAATAAGGAAGCAGAACAACTCCCACACTGTGTCAGAAATATACTGTGTTATTAAGCCTAATACTTCATCCTTCACAGGAAAAGAAAATATTTCAGTTCCTGGTTTTTAATCTGCTATAGACCCAACACAAATTTTGTAAGTTTTCCATGCAAAGAAAATCCTATTTGTCTACACTCTCAGAAAGCATCCATTCCAAAATCCCGAGATGTTGTTCTGAACGTGTTTTCACAGTATTTCAGGATACGAGAGGAACTATGACAACTGCTGACATAAAGCTTAATAGAATAATGGAAATACTCTATTACATTTAATCACTAAGGGCACCTGCTACTTAGTACTGATTGAAGCAACTTATCTTAATTTCTAGATCAAGTGTCTTCTTTTAGTGCCTTAATGAAACAGTGTGACATACAAGAAAAATTACTTTGCTTTGCATATTGCCATTTAAATGATTCAGGGGGGAAAATCAACCCAAACAAATATTTCAGTACTTTCCCTGTTTTGTAAACATCTAATTTTCCATAAAAACCCTTTTATGACAGAAGTGTCTCTTGGGTAGGTTCACTCTGTGCACAACACAAGCACATTCTTTGGAATATCCCATTTCAGTGCTGTTCAAGTCACCTCATGTTGGCTTCAGGAGGGTAAATGTAGGCTCCCTCTACCCCAAAGCAGGAATGCTCTCACTGCCATGCTGCACCAAGCTGAAAATAGCTGGTTCAGTATCTACATATACTTCAGGCACTAAAAGGAAGGACCTAGCTTGTCAAAAGCAGGAGAGTATCAGTAAGGATGTTAGGAAGCATTACTTCAAAAGCAGAGGTGGGATGACAGGGGCTTGGGAGGAACCATGTGAGGGAGGGATCCAGGCACTAGCAGCGAGGAAGGAGAGTGAGGGGCAGTGAAGTAGTGCCACGGAGGGAAGCAGGAGCTTGCAAGCAGCTCATGGAGGTGCTGAAGCACACGGGGAGCTCTGTGTGCACAGCCCAGCTCACCGTGAGCGCCCCTGAGGGTGTGGTACCTAAAGAACTCTCAAAATCGGGGTACATATTGCACAGTTTTTCCGTTTCTCTCTTCCTGTGCTGCTTCTCTCCCTTCTAAGACAATTCCTACAAGGGATAGCAGTCGCATTTTGCCCTCAGCTGCTTTGATTCTGGTCCCATTTCCTACTCTGGTGTGTCCCCTGAGGGCCACTACTACCCTGCTCTTCCCAACCCCACCCTATTTGTGGCCTTTCCTCTCAAGGCTTAATTTCCCTGACTTTGATCCTTTAATTGGCTATTTCCCGCTCTCAGCCATTAGCCTGCTTCCCTGTGTGCTGGCCAGCATCCCATTATTAATCTACATTTTGAGAAAAGGGTAAATCATAGGACTGAAATGGCACCCTGGAGCACATAACTGTGCTGCAAGGGGGCTGAGTAAACCAGAAAACCAGGAATACATATTCCTTAATGAGGAGCATTTGCAGTCACTGTTACCTGAGGCTTTCTAATGAGCACCAATCTTTATCTTCCTTGTCTTAGTCTAGTAGATTTGCAAGTTCTTGTAGCAACCAAGACTGTGCCATCCACTGCAAAACAGAATGATGAGAGAACCCCTACAAGAAAGATTTTGTGGATACAGATTGTAGCCACTGGCAGTGTCACAAAACAAAACAACTTAAATACTTCAGTGTACTGTAGGATAAGGAGCTAAGACCCAAATGAAACCCTTATAAACTCATCACAGATGTGCAACAGCAAGTAAGGAAACCATTTTCTAGTATATGGGAATCATTGACATTTCTTGTGTTTTAGAGAGCGAGATGCATATGGCTTGGAAGAAACTTCCTGAAATGTTATAAATCCACCCTCAAGTTCCTTGTCTACCTTCCAGGTGAATGTCAGACTGTACTGGTGTCTTTGTCACTTTTCTGGTATGAGCTGCCATTTTAATCAAACCCAGCATAATTGTAGAGTATCTCCCTAGAAAAACCCAATATGTAAAAAAAAAATTACCAGCCTCTTCTCAAAACAATTCTTTGGACTTGGAAAAAATTCCTTCATGATTCTGATCAGTCTTCAATCCATGAAGTTGGGTGTGGGGAGAATAAAATGAGAAAGCACCATAGTTTCTAAGGCAGCAGCAGGGGAACATAAAGGTAAGCTGAGATGAAAGGGAAAATGGAAAAGGAAAAGGAAAGAAGAACTATGGCATGCAGAGCAGTGTGGAGAGCTAATTTTCTTCCTCTGTCAGGCCAACAGCTAGATCTTTTCCTCAGACGGATCAGCACACCTCACAGCTGCTCAGAACTTATCTGGGGGTGGGAAGGGAAGCAGAAAAAATAGCAGTTCATTGCCAAGCAGAAATTGCACTGGAAGCAGGCGCCTGGGAATGTGCAAGATGGGATTTGCAGGCACAGCCATGCAAGGTGAAGAAAGAAGTCATATTCTGAAAGGTAGGAAAGGCCACTGAGGACAGCTGAGGTGATCAGTGTGAGCTTCTGCCTTCTGAGTTGATTCATACATATGGAAAAGGAAAACTGCAGTAAAAGAAAATGGCAATAAAAATTATTATTTTTGTTGGAACATCTACCCTGTTGGTGCTTACCCTCACAGTTTCGGGTCTCCCTGACCTTCAGTTGCATGCTGTCCCTTCAGTGCACTTGGGCAGTGACCCAAGTCCAAACCCACAACATACTTGCTGCCAGAAAACTTTCCTAAGACACTTTCACCCCTTGCAGCAAATCTTCTGGACAGTAGATTCCATGGGTCTGCTAACTGTGTATTTCTATGTGGGACCATGTAAAAGCACAGGCTGTTCATCACTCAAGGTTTGCTTTGCTGTCATGATATCACTGTCTGGGACTGATATTTTTGGTGATGGCCAGAAACAGCAATAACATACTTCTCCTCATGTTTTGATTATACAAAGGAACTTACATGATAACTCTGATTGAAGTTCAGAAAGAGAACTAGTCAAGTTACTTTAAAAGAAATTTCTAAGTGAAAACTTATAAATTGGGTTTTCAAAACTTTACAAAGAAAATAAATACTTGTAGGAAATTTGATAATTACAAATATTTCTAAAAAAGCACGTAAGATCCTCAACTTCCTTTTCTCTTTCTAGTAAGAAAAAAATGAAAGTGAGAATAAGAGAAAAAATGAACAGACTTTAAAAAGTGAATATTTAACTTTAAATTGAATTCTAATCTAAAAATAAAACTTTTAATATTTTAGACAAATGTAAGAATGTTTCATTTATGAAACCACATCTTGGGGGAAAGAAGCGTGAACAAAACTTTCAAAAAGAACTTTGTAGACAAGTTATGAATTTTCAGATAGTGTCACTATTTCCTGTTTTCAATTTAAAAGTCCAGCAGCGGAGATGAAACTATTTTCCTCAGAGAAACACGTAACACTGAAGTGCACAAGGTGAGAATTATTTAGAGTCACAGTGATGGACACCAGCTTTCTGATATGTTGTAAGATAACTGGTGGCATTCTGTAAAAAGGGCTCCAAGTCGTGTTTATCTGAGCTGACAGCAGCTAGAAGTACATTTCATCCTTATCTATCAACTCCAAAGCTGACCTAACTGGATAGAGGACCATTTCCATGGAGGGCTGCTGGTCACAGTGGTACTCAGACAAGCAAATGGAGACTTCATGTGGCCTGAACCACATGCAGACATTTGCACCAGTCCAAACAAAATGCAGAATGCTTTTCTATCCAGAATGGCAGCACTTTACGTTTTCTTGCACATCTTCAGAAGAAAGGAGTCCACAGGGTCAGGAAAACAAAGAATTAAACAGAGAGAGTGTCTGAGACAGGGAGAGTGTAATTATTATGAGTTACAACACTGTCAGGATTAACATGTCTCTTTAACAAAATGTGCAAAGGAATCTCAAGCCATTAAACTGTCTAGCTCCTAGCTATTATATTTGATCCATAAACAGTACCTTCAACAGTACAGTGCCCTCTAGCACTGTAATAAAGTATCAACCATTAGTTAATACTTACCCTCCAAATTGCTACTTAGAAGCCTCTTTAAGTCCTCCCATTCAAAAACCTATCAAAAAAGAACAGCTGAATCTAAAAGGGCTGCAGCACCATTTAGAATCAGTGTTTGACTGTCTTCAGCTGTTAACTCTTCCTCATCCCCAGGGGAAGCAGTACTATCCCTCATATTTTACTGGTTTCTAAATTAATGTTGTGATTAAGCTTCCCCTGGAGTTTTCAACAGCTCCTTATGACAATGCAGGTTACTCCCTGAAACAGGAATAGCAGTAACTGAGAAGTGTCTAGGAACAAAGGAACTAGATAAGAGAAGAAGTGGAGCAATTGACATCATATTATAGAATTAGCCACTGCTGACAGTAGTAGCTGGATGTGTAGAACCCTAACAAACTAGACTCACATTTGAGTCAGGATGAGGTGACTACTTTTTCACCTCCCCATGTCCAAATGCAGCTAAACTGTATGAACACGACTCTGCTGAGCATTGGTCAAAAGAACTAATTTATAGAAGCAGGGTCAATCTCAGCTGCTTTGATCCCAGACCCCTCGACTTGAAGATGACAAAGCTTGGTGTGATTGCCCTGTAGAAAGGGACCAGAACATGGCACAGAAAAAAAAAAAAATGACCAATCATAGAATCATGTAGTGTTAAGAGGCTGGAATGGACATTCAAGATCATCTTAGTCTCACCTGCCCTGCCATGGGCAGGAACACCTCCCAGGTTGTGGATAAGGCTCAAGGCCTTATCCAAACAAGTTCACTCTTGAGGCGTGTAGAATAATGGACCACAGGTTGATAATTCTACTCTTAAATGGTCCCAATGGCTAAGAGGGAGATTATCAGAAAACAAATTATATCTGTGTGCTGCAGTCATCAGGCTGTGCCAGCTTTTCAAGAAAAGGAAAAATACTCACTGAACTTTGCTATGTAGTCCTATGTTGCAAGAGCACAGCAAGGAGGCACCAGGCAGAACATCCATGTCCACATTCTGCTGATTTCTACTGCTGCCCAGGAGGACAGCTGAGGGTCTGTAGCAGTGTGCATACAGTAAAACAAGTGGGTTTGGTGAACTGGGACTCATCTGAAGTGCCTGATTTCATACTGTGTGTCTGTTTGCAGTGCTAAACAAATACAATACTCACTACATAATAAAATTTCTTCTTCAGTGATGCACTTCTAACTGCTACTTGAGTTGCTGGTCTTGCCACATCTGTATGGAACTTCAAGCTTCTCCTAGGTTCCTGTTCTTGGTATTTAGAGCTTCCTTGTAGATACATGGATAAGGCATGGACCTATAATTGCAGTCACACAGAACCATTTACCCAGATTCTGCTGCATGGAAGGGGGGCTACAGAGACAGAGAAGTTCTGTGCCTTTCCCTAAGTACTTCTTTTGGCAAGATACATTGGGCTGTGCCTTTGAGCTCCCATCAGTTCTTTTTCCCAGTCCTGACTACAGTTTTGGCTGTAGAGGACAACCCCAGTGACCAAAGAGGAATGGATGAGATAGCACACAGAAAAAGGAGATATTTTCCCACCTTTTATTCCAAATATCTATGATATGGATGTCATGTACAGCAGATTATATCTATGCCTGAAAGCAGCAAGCCACTCAAGGGAAATTGCACTAATTAAGTATACAGGTTGATTGTTGTCTCAGTTCCTGTCACTTCTGCCCTGAAAGAGGACACAAAGAAGAGATTGTGGAGATTTCAAGAAGCATGGATGAGTTTTCCCCACTGTTTAGGATACTTACATGTTGGAAAGTCAGGAATCAGTTTGTTGCTGTATTCTTCCTCCCTTACCTGCTTCATCTTAGAAGTCAGGGCATGTTATTCCAAGCAAAGTCTGTTCAGTGTGGTTGGCATTATTGGCAGTGAAGAGAATCTCTGGGCAGTGGGGGTCAGTCATCCCCAGCTAGCAAGCTACTCCATTTGCTGATTGGAAAAGGACACACAGATTGCCCCAGTGGTGCTAGCATCTGAATCTGGGGGATTAGGTGGAATGCAGAATAGGACAAGGGCTTTGGAAGCAAGAAAGGGAATCGCAGCCAGAACATCCCTCTTCACATGGCCTCCTTCTGCCTCCTTCAGTGGCCTGTAAGATGCTTTTGTTTCAGCCTCTGTTTCCAGTCTCTTTGGTCAGACAAAAAAAGAGCAGCTGGAAAATACTTTTCTAAAGGCTGTGGTAAAGTAAGTGTGCCCAGCCCACATGGAAGAGCAATTCCCATTTTTTGCTGGAAGGCTTCTCTCACATGAACTGCAAGATCGCTGAAGTGCTGTCAGTGTTTTTGGAAATAAAAGCTATAAGGAGGTCCTATTTTAAAACACTCTGTGTGTAGAACCCTGTGAATACATGTGCAGAGCACTGTGAGATACTGCACCTATTCTACAGTTTGCATCACTCATTAATGTGTTGTGGCTGGGACTGCTGATAACTGACTTTCCATATACCCAATATACTTAAACAATCCCACAAAAGGCACATATGACCTCTCAAAATACTCCATCACATGGAACTATTTTGAAATAAATCATGTGCTACTGGTGCTAGCTAGTGGACTTTGAAGTTGTGATATTATGTATGAAAAGCTGATCTTGTCTTTCAAATATCTCCTTCCATCTCTGATGTAGACTTTGCCTTTCCCTGGAAGCTTGAACATCACCAAAAAAGCTTGGCTTAATGGAAAGGAGGTGATTAGTATTCCAAATCCAGCCTTTAACCTCTTGGATGCATTTCAAAAACACATTGTGGTGAGGGATGTTGTAAAGATTTTATTGGTACAAGCTTGGGATGCCCTGCATATCTCAGTTGTAGCTCTGCCAGATGCAGGGTGTCAGAGCAGCAGGAGAGGGCTGCTCTGCAAGGGCTGAGGGTGACAGCAGGGCAGGCAGGGCAGTGCTCCCACCCACGAGTGCAGGGCTGCAGTGCAGGAGCAAGGAAGCAGAGCATGTCCAGTGACTCTGCTCAGGGTTAGACTCAGGCCAGCAGTTGCCAGACAAGTCCTCAAAGGCAAGGCAGCTCTCAAGTCAGACTATGAATTCCAGTCACTGGGTCAGGCACTAGAGGGTAGGAACATGGTCAGGCATATGCACAACATAGCTCCAGTAAGGACAAAGGGCCTGAGTTCAGCTGTGGCTCTCACCCCTCTCCCAGGTCTCTACATGGCTCCTGCCAAGGCTCCACACAGGTCTCACACAGCTGGTTTCACAGCGTCTCACCCAGGTTACAGCTGCACACAGCAGACCTGCTCCTGGGCACAGGCAGCCAAAACCCTTGCTGGGGGCAGGGAATGTTACAGAGCCTGCTGGTGCACTCTGGTATAGGAAGGCAGCTCTTCCTAATCTCAAGAGGTGATAAATGTGAAATCAGTGGCTGCTATACCTCCAACAAGTAGTGCCCAGTGACTGAGGATGAGCTATTTCATAACAGGCTGAAAAACAATACAAAGCTGAACTGAACAAAATGTCCAGAGCAAGCAAGCAAACAGAAAAACATCTGTAGCATGTTATGGAGACACTCACAGAGTCACCCACATCCACACCCATTCACACAACACATCCGAGGTCATTCCAGAATTCTTCTTGTTTCTGCAGAAGAGGAGAAAAGTGTTTGAAGTTTCCTTCTTGATGCATGTTTAGAACCTCTGACTCAGCTTCCTCCCACTCTCCATGTGGCTTGACTCGACTCAGTATACCTTTCTCCTGCATCAACCATTTCAGTAGCATGACAGTCTCTGCCACTTCAGCCCCCTCATCCGTGACACCTCACAGCTGCTAAGAAAGCTCCTGTAGCACACCTGAAATCAGGGACAGCCTCCTGGTACTGACACCACAAAATACAAGAGATATTGCAATACACCCTGGACACTAAACCTGAGAAAAAAAATATAACTAAATTCAGGCTGGATGCTGAGGAGTATCTTCTTTGCTGCAGGAAGAAAATGAAACACAGCTCTTACAGAGTATATCCAGTCATTCCCAAGCAAAACCATCTGGTTGAGTCCTTGTCATTGCCCAGACAGAACTTCAGGAGTGTACATCAGCACTGGTATCCAGATCCAGAGTATTTGCCACTCCTAACACCATGCCAGCACTGTTTCTCAGGTGATGGCACAGACAGACACTGAGAAGGTGAGGAAGCTAATTAGAGACAAGCATTAACACTATGTTTCATCACAGTCCCTTTGCAGACTTAGATTTGGATACCAAACAAACTCAAAGTCAAGTGAGACCTGGAGATTAGCACCTTCCTGTCTGTTATGTAGAGGCTGTTACTGATGTGTTTCACATTCAAACCAATAAAAACTGAAACACTTGGCACTCCAGACAGATAGCAGATTTCTAGGCTGAGGAAAAAAAAAAAACAACTGAAGAGAGTCACAAAACGAATCTCTGGTCAGAAATGAGAAATGTTATCAGTTTTGTCAGTGGAAAAGCCCACATAATGCCTGCTCAAGGAGCATTTGAGTCTAGTTTGGTTCTTCTGAAATTTTGAGATAATCTTGAAACTTTGAAAAAGGCATCAAGAAAGAAAAGTGAGAAGCAGAGCAGTGCTACAAATTTCATCTTTTGGTGAATAATATCTCTGTGCAAACTCTGATTCCACATTGAAGTAGCACACTATGGCAAGAGGAAAAGGGACCAGAAAAACAAGAGAAGGAAAACAAATAGTCCTATCTCACTCAACACCACCAGAGACTACAATAAAAGGGAAGAGACTTCTCCTGAGCTTGGTACATCCCTCTGTGGTGGGAAGGTCACAGGACAGCTTTTGAAAGTTCTTGACCTGGAGGCCTTCCTGCTCTTTGAGGGCCTCTCTTTCCACATCATGCTATTCCAGAAAAAAAAAAAAAAAAAAAAAAAAAAAAAAAAAAAAAAAAAAAAAAAAAAAAAAGACCACATCTCATAGTTGCTTTAAACACTAAGTCAAGATCAAGGTATCAGAAAAGCTGTTAAATGTTAACAGGAAAAAATGTTTAGTATTTTTGGGAGTTTCCTCGACTTGGGAGGGGAAAGGTTAAATTAGTAGGTTCACTGATGAAGAAAAAACACTGTTGAACATAGCCTAAAGGATTATTTTACTGCTAATCAGTGGATTTTATTGTAATCTGAATTAAAAACACGCTGCAGGATATCAAAGCACACAGGCTTTATCACTGAGCCGGGCTATCTGTAGCAGGGACCACAAGAACTGAAAAACAAGACTTCAAATGTAAGGCTTATTCTATTCAATTAATTCAGCCTACAGAAGAGAAGTTTTAGAGGTGACATAATTGCTGAATATAGGGATTTACACACAGAAAAGCATTTAATAAGCGGAGGAGGCAAGCAGACAGGCATTTCAGTCTTTCTGTCAGAGACATAATGTGAACCAACAGCTGTAAGTTCAGCAAGAAAAGTTCTTTCTTATTTAAATAAGTTGTAACTTCTGGGAAGCCAAAACTACTACAGCAGTGAAGGTCACCATCTTTTGGAGCCTTTATGACAAGACCTTTTAAGAATACATACTTACTATCTAGCTTCAGGGAGAAAACTGCAAAGGGCATGTTCAAGTTGTCTCCTTCCCCCACAAAGTCAAGACACCTCAGGACAGACAATGAAATTTGGGATGGAGCTGGCAGAGCAGAGCAGCCTTTCTATGACTGTCAGCAAATGGCCCAGGTGTTGTGTAAGCAGCCAGCACCCCGTGCCCCCAGCTACCCTCCCACACGTGAGACACCAGCCCAGCAGCTTCATGCCACAAAGGTCTAGAAGGATCTTAAGATCAGTTAAGAATAACTCAGCCAAGGCAGGGATCATGTTATCTTCCTCTGAAGCATTTGGCAGTGGCCAGAGACAGCATTCCAAAGGAGACAGCCTCCTGGGCAGGCAGTCTGGCAGTCGCTGCATCCTTGGCACAGGCTGAGCAGCACACAGGGTGTCCTTGGAGGTCTCCTATGCATGCAGCGACCAGAGCTGACCCTACTTAATTTATGAGCTCGTCTGAGATCACAGCCTCATGTATTATGGCTCCAGGCTCCATTGAAATGAACTTTATTAAAATAAATTCCAGCTGCTTGGAAGGAGTTACAGAAATGACAAAAAGAAGGCAAACTCCTCCATTCCCATACTCACTGGCAGCAGAAAAAGAAATAGTCAGTGGAGACCAAGCAAAATTCAGCTGGCTCAAATTGAAGGGGCATGAGAAAAAGATATAGTCAAAGAACAAGCAATTTTGATAAAATTAGATGGCTGCAAATGCCAAGGCAGAACTCCCAACTAGGCAACAGGCTTAAAGCAGAGAGACAGAAGGACAAAGGGTCAGGAGGGCACCTGATAAAGCTTCTGTCTGAAGGTGGGATACATTTTAATAAATCAGATTCATTTGCAAGGGGTCTCGAATGCTTGTACCTTTCCTGTTTTGTCTGTTCTCTGGCCTTTGGTCTGCTGTATTTCCTTCCCCAGGATGCCTGTGGGCTGTTAATGGAGAATATTAGGGAGCAACACCAGGATGTACCTCACTCTGCATGTTATTGCCAGCAGCCTACATGTTCATTATTGTCCCTGTTGGGTAGATGCTCTTTTTATCCTTGCTTGGCTCCTGGGGAATTTCAAAAGGATGACATTTCTAATGAAGCCTGGCATTCTTGCCCAGCCACAACTAATCAGAATTGCAGTCTGGTAAGGATCTCAGAAGAAAAGCTCCAGTTTTCTGCCCTTTCATGGGTCAACAGTGAGGAGGCTAGATCTAGACCCTACCAGAGCAGCAGAACTGCTCTTCTTGGTCATAGGGGTGCCCACTGCCACCTCAAGTATTGGCACTGAAACTGTCCCTTGGAGTTCCAACAGGAGCAGCTAAGCTTTCAGGAGCCAGGGGCATGAGGCATTAGCAGTGCCTGTGTGACCTTGTCCCCATTCCTACCTTTCTGCTTCCCAGCAATGAATGACCATGACCTTCTAGCAGATTTCCCCAGTTCTAACCAGCATTGCCAATAGCCTGCTCTCCTCAAGAAATTCTGGAGTCTCCTTACAATCATTTTTTTATAGTGCTGGAAATAGCCTTTTTCACCTCATGTCAGGCACCACAGACAATATGAGTGATAGTTTACCTGAGGTTCCTAGATCCGAGCCACCTACAGTGCAAAAAAATTAAAACAAAACAAAACAAAACAACAACAAAAAAAAAAAAAACCACACAAAAAAAACCAACCCACCCCAAACTAGAAGCCTGGGATCTAGTTAGTTCAGTGAAGTGGAAAGGGTACATCTCTTGTATACTCAGCAAAGCAAAAACATTTGCTAGATAGTTCTGTAAATTGGGAAGATCTGCAGATCTTCATTAGTTTAATGGCATGCACTACCACTGGGGGAAGGATGTCACACCTCAGTAAGGACAGGTTCCACTGAATGAGATGAGAATGTTCTAGTTCAGCAGTAATTTCACTTAATGTCAGCTCTGTAGCAGGGGTTTCATGTGAATAGTGTAGCTGAAAGCCATTAGACTTCTCCCTCATGCAATCATCAATCACTTTTGGCAAGGCCTGTTAAACAGAATAACTTGCAGTGAGCCAGAAATAGGGCCTGTGGAACAGATCCTTCAGATCACAAATGTTAAACCATGGAAATGGATCGGTGACAAAGGGGGTGGAGGGGAGAGAGAGAAGTTTCCACATACTATTTTTCCCCCCATCACCACCACACATGTGGTCTACACCCCAACATATGTTTGCCATGAGTGTAGCCCAAGAGAAATTCCAGATCTTACTCAAGAGCTGAAATTTGAAAGAACCAGCCAAGTTTGAGATTAATCAGGGGCAGGGTAATGGGATGTGTTGAGTGTAATGGAGTCACCCATGCTTGGATTCCTCAGACAAGGGCAGAGATACCAACAGCCCTGCAGTAATGACTCTGATCTAGTGTCTGAGGCTCTCTTCAGCAGCCACTGAAGGGCTCACCTCCTAGCTCAGATTAGGTTTTCAGCTGTGACTAGGCTGTCAGTTTAAGCACTCCAGGTGTGTTCCCAAAGTTAGAGAGACAAAGCACGCTTTGGGGAGCACTTGGCTTTGAAAGAAGATTGAGTCTTATGGCTCCTTCCTTTCTTGCCTCTGCTTCTGCCTCTCTCCCCACTACCACTGGATTGGTTTACCAATTTTCACAGAAACATTCTGAGCATGAAAGAAAACGTCTCTTCACTTAGTTAAATCCAAATTGTGCCAAGATAGATGGTTGCTGAAGAGTGAACACTATGTCAGGTCATGACAGATCAGAAATAAGGAAGCTAAATGTTTTTAATAAAAAAAAAAAGAAATTAAATACTGCAGGAGGGTTACCATGAGACATGATTTTCATGCTTGTGCAATTTCTCTAAAAATTAAAGTTATACATCTATGTTTCATAGAGAGATTTATGAAAAATAAGTTTGTAAGTTTGATAGACTTGGAGACCTACATCTTTAAAATTCCTGAGAAGATACTACAGAAAATCAGAAATACAGACATAGGTACTAATACATTACTGGTGACATAAGTTAATTTAGGGAGACCTATTAGGAGAATGGGATAGTTTATATAAATGTGTTATTTTATTCATCACAAATGTTTGTGAGCTTGGTTTAAAAGACAGCTAAGGATTAAGTGGGACTTGGGATATAGGCTGGGGATTTTTATAAGGCTATAAATGAAAAGGGAGCAGAAAGGAGAAACACATTTCAATTTTATATACCCAATACTGAGACTGGAACTAAATACAGAGCAACAGAGCTGTGCTCCCAGATAGCCACAACTCTGTCACATGGAGGCCTGGCAGGTAACATATGGAATTGTTAGATGGAAAATGACCCACCAATTTTTGGCTTCAGTGGGCCTTTTTGTCCCAGTGGAGTAAGAACAGTAACTAAATAAAAATTCATGGCATAGGCTGAATGATGCAGGTCCATATCTTATCAGAGCTGGTGCCTACGTTCAAATGATGAATTAGTTTTGGCAACTGAATTTGGAAATTTATTGCTGCTTTTATTTTTCTTCAGTGGAGGAAAGACTAGCAGTTGGAAAGGAAGCCTATAAATCTTAACATTAGAGGGGGATAAAGGGCAAGGTGTTTTACATACACACAGGGGCTAGACAAGAAATTGTTTTTCTAGACACAAAAAGAAATGTGCTACAGATTTCTTTTGAAGATTCTTCATTTACTAATAGAAAAATAGAAAAAATATTCAGTGAACATCCCCTTTGTTCTTTTATTAATTTTCCGGGTTTTATTAATTTTCACTGAAAAATCTGTAGGCATTTCAACACAAATAAAAACCTACAGCTTCTTTTACACACACACACACACACAAAAAAAAAAAAATAAAAAAAAATAAAAAGGCAATTGCAGATTTTTGCCAGAAAGAAGCAATCACAAAAGAAAGCAAACCTCTTTATCTCTCTGGAAGATGATATAACCAGAGTTTTTCTGGGATGACAAGAGTTTGGGAATCATCTCACCCTTAGATGAAGTATCTGACCCAAAACAGTGGTTTGCTTCTACGGAACACAGACGGGGAATGCACAGTCCCAATGGGGAAACAGCCAAGTAGAACAAGGCTGCTGAAAGGGTGATGGGAGCAGCATTTGTAAATGATAAAAAAAATCCTGATACCAGTTGAAAGTAGTCTGAGGAGCTCCAGCCTGCATGGAAAAGAGCAAGAAGATGCAGCAGATATTTAACTGTTCTCATAAAACTTTCCATTGGCTATTTGCTGTGATTCCTCCTACCCCTGGGCAAGTTGAACAAAATTGCCTAATTAAGTCCACATCTTTGAATGTCCCAATTAAACCAGCTCCTCATCTTCTCTTGCTGAGAGGCACCCTGCATTCCCTGATTGAAGCTGGTGGCAGCATTTAATGTAGTATGCTGAGGGATATGGCTAAAAGTTAGAAGCTCTGAGAATCTTTCCCATGCCAGTGAATTTGGGATGGAGCTGGTAAGCAGCAGGCTCTAGAAGGAACGTGGACACTCCAGTTTTTAATGAGCCATGGAGGAAGTTCATAAACTCTCTGGTAATAGCAGGGGACAACAAGAAGCCCTCAAGGCTAATAGGGGATGGCAGTAGCTTCAGAAGAGGTTTGCCTCTTACCTTGGCAAGCACAAGGGAGACTCCCTTCTCTGCCTCCCCTTTCCCTTAAACAAAAGAACCCCCCTCAGAACATTTTGCAAAGGAGTATTAGTGCACTAAGATGACAAGGCATTCTGCAACATGGGTCTGAGGAACTGCTTCCAAGAAAGAAATCCTCATAAACACAGATCACAGGAACTTGAGCCCTTTTCATATCAAAGCAATTTGCTCAAGGGTCTTCAAAATGCATTCTCCATTCCAAGGCTTAATGGAGTTGGAAACCTTCAAGGAACGAGAAAGGATAAATTTCTGCCAAGGAGTCCCACTCCCTGGATTTTTAGGAGATCAAAAAGTTTCAAGCTGCTAGTTCTGCAACTAAATATGGGATAAAATGGGATATTTTATCCCATTAACAACTCGGCCTTCAGACTCCTTTTTCTTCAAGTCCCTAGTTTAAGAAAGGTTAGAGCAGTGGGAGGTAAGGGAGGGAGAAAAAGTATTCAAAGGAGAAAAACTGCTAAAACACAATGCAATGACATTTTAGACAATGGAAAACTGAAATTAAATATAATTGTATAATTGGAGTAAGGTAGGATCAAATATTTCTGATTACATAGCTTGACTTTTGATTTCCAAGGAGTAGAATCAGCACTGATATGTTCTGTGACTCATAGAAAAACAGTTTCAACTTGAAACTGTAGGATAGTGGTGACATGATCAACAGCTGATGACTCTGCAGCACACCATAGAAGATTTTGGGTTGTGATTTCCACATCAAGATTAGATCAGTTTGTGGCTGAGGTGAAGCCTTAGATCATGCCAAACTTTTTTTTTTCCTGATCTTAGTTTTAAATCCAGTCCAGCAACCGCTTGCCACATCAAGCCTCATGCATTTACCAAAACCTTCACCAACCTCTCTCTTAAAACTACAAATCCTGAATAAACTCCCAAAACCCTGTTTAGTCCCCAAGCTCTCCTGAATGCTTCCTAAGCCTAGCCTCACCTAAGGCTGTCCTGACTGGTACCTAAATATCCATGGCCCTTCTGGGAACCAGCCTTCATTCTTGCCCTGTAGGCAAGGGAAGGCAGAACAGAATGATAAATCTTAATCCCAGCCCAAATCCTGGCTGACTTTCTGGTGGAAAGACACCAAGCAGCTCTGTCACCTGTGCCAAAATTCAAAGCAGCCTTACAACTCTGTGTTCTCTCTAAATTTCTGGAGTTAGAAATAAACTTGCTCCACACTTACTTGTATTAGAGACCCTTTTCAATGGGCAGCCATCAGTAACATCGTAGAAACTACCCCTACCCTGAGACCTCTGAACTTTAGCAGACCACAGTTGAGACCAGCATGAGGAGGTTGCAATAAGCAGTTTTTACTGCAATGATTACTGCATGATGAGGCTGTTGTGACAAACACCCAGTGGTCTAGCTGGACTTGCACAGAGACCTACTGCAGAGCTAAGTGCACTCCAGGGTTCAGGTTGGATTTATAGTTCTTGTTCCAAAATACAAGCATCAAAGAGTTTGAGCCAGACTCCTAGATGCAGGTCTCCAAAAGCAATTGTAAGCATGCCAGAAAGCTCCTCCCAAGACATGATTACTTTGAGGAAAGCAATGCCTCAACAGCCTTCAACTAAAATTGGGATTGTGAATAGGAAGTAACTGGAGTTCCTGTTGTTCATGAATCCCAGAAATTTGTACAGGCAGGCAGATAGGGCCCCCAGATTTGTGCTTTAAGCCTGCAACATCAAACTCTTTTGAACACTGAATGTATAGCTGGGGTTATACTTTACTTTTGGAAAAGCAGTACAGGCCATGACCAGTTCTTATCATGCCCACAAAGCTTGCAGCAGAACAAGAAAACAGCAGCATTGAAGGGCGTTATTTAGATGACAGAAGGTCTCAGCAGTTATGGTGTAGCATCAGAGTGTGCAAGAAAAATGAGGAGAACTAAAGGAGTTGTTTTTACATAATGAAAGACTCCCAGGGATCGTGTACAGAACTATGTGCAGTAGGATGCTATAGCTTGCAGGTACTCCACTAACACCACGCTGTGATAAAGCCTAGGCTTAGGGAGGAATCAGACTGAACTTCTCTCCTCCCTGACCAAGCAACAAAGTACTGGTAGCAGGCTGACCACAGCTGCTGGTTTTCCAGGCACAGTCCTGGGGCATTGCTGTGCCATGGGTGCAAAGATCACAAAGACTGTTCTAGAACCTTCTACCCAACTGGCACCAGAATGCTTTATTTATAGTTTATTTACTGTCTAAACCTAAGCCAGTCAATAGGTTGACCTTCTCAGCTCATTGTTTCATTTTCTAGTGTTAGTTTTTCAGAATACAGCAGTAAGAGGTGTTCTTAAATCTGTTCCATCCCACAGCTAACAAATTTAGCCACATATTAATAAGAATTTCCAGTGCCAGAAGTTTTCCTAAACTATAACCTTCTTGCATAGCTATTCACTCTTCATGCTTAACTCATGTCTCATTTTATTCCAATGAGCAAGATGTTACTGAAGCCAAAGATTCCTACCAACACCAGCCTTCATTCATTCCCAAGGAAAGGGCAAACACCAGCTTCAGCATTTCTTGTTCCAGCCCTCACTGTCCTTCTAAGTAACTCTGCAGAAAAAACCCAGGGCTGTTAGAATTGCTTTCACACTTTATATTCATTACCATACACTATGCTTTTCCAAATTCTGGATAACCTGGTGCAGCATGTCAGGCTGGTCCCCTTGGCATGCCTGATAGCAGTCCTGCTGTGTGGGCAGGCACTGGGCAGCCTCAACAGCACAAACACAGGCTCTCATAAGACAAATGGGGACAAACCTTCTACTAGGGCCTGCTGCAACAGAACAGGGTAATGGCTTTAAACTGAATGAGGGTAGATTCAGATCACATACAAGGAAGAAACCTTTTTACAATTCTAGTGTTGACACACTGGAAAAGGTTGGCCAGCATGGTGGTAGACACACCTTTACTGGAAACATTCAAGGCCAGGTTGGATGGGGCTCTGAGCAACCTGACCTGCTCGTTGGAGGGGGTTGGAGGTAGTGGACCACCAATCTAAACTACTCTATGATGATTCTATGAAACATACTCCTCCTAACCCCCTAAACAGACTACCAAGACATTCTCTGCTTCTGTTACCAATCACTCTGCTACAAACAGGTGAGCTTTACAGTTTATTTAAACTTTCATTTGTCATTGCGTGGATTCTAATCATAATCTTCCACTGTCAGTGAGGCAGGCTTTCCTTTACTGATGGAATCTGACAACAGCAGCTGTAAGCACTACAAGCCTTCCAGTATCCTGAAATATGCCATGCTCTCAACCTTCTGGTCCTCAGCTTTTACCCTTACAGGAAACATCTCTGCATATTATAAAACAATTACATGGGCTACTGTAGTCCTTTTCCTGCAAACAACAGTTAGCAAAGCTCTTATAAGGTCCTGCTGGCAGTAACAGGAGGATGTGACAGAAATTCTCCCAGTCTGGGAGAATAAAGGGCTCAAGCATGAAACAGTTACTCAGGAGATTCCATCATTAAGTCAGAAGCTAGCAGACTACCCTTTCCCACCAAGATGATTTCAGGGTAGAGACAAAGAGACTGCTTTCTCTTTTACTTCTGTTTTACCCTCTCCTTTGCTACTGAAGCACAGGAGTCCTCAGAATGCCTTGTGAGGAATTCAGGAGGAGAGAAGATCTCATTACCATTTTGCTGCCTATTAAGGAGTGAGACAATCAAGCTGTGGTAAAAAATAAATAGCTGTATGCAATTATGAGAATGGCCAGACATCTCATTTCATGTCAGGCAAGACTACTGCCTAATAGGAAGACAATATAATCCTGCTGTTGCCTTGCTCAGATTAGAGAGGCTTGAGCTAATTAGCTTCCACTATAGCCAGGCATGAAATTGCCAACTTTATTTTATGATAGCGATCTGAACTGTGATGTGCTCTCTGCATCTTCTCATTACATAAAAGCTGGTGTAACCAGCTTCACTACTCTAACAAAGTGCAAGCTCCTCACTAATGACCACAGGGATACTGAGGAAAATCTAAGAAAAAACACAAGAGAGGGTTCCCAAATTCAAGTCATACCTCTTCTCTGGAGCCTTGGTCCCTGGTAGGACATCTGCCCACTTCTGCTCACATCTCATCAGTGTGAGGAGATTCCTTGCAGCCAAGAGCCTAGCTCCACAGCATTCTGCAGCCAAACTTTCTCATCAAGTTTTGGTATTCATTAGCCAAAGCAGGAATTGCTGGGGGCTCCAGGAAGAGCCAGTAACCGTGAGAAAGAATGTTCAGTCTCGGTGTTACAGGAGGCAGGAGATTGTTTTCATAACATCTGTGGTGAGAGTGAATAAAGCAATAGACAGACTGCCAATACTTGGAACTACTCAAAAGTCAACTCTGGCAACCTCACAGATTGTTTTATAAACAATTGGTTTCAAACTGATCCTGAAGTTAATGGGAAAGGCAACGGAGTCACTTAAGGATAAAGGTGATGTGGTTTCTCCATTCCCTGCTGACTGCTTCCACAACAGCACTGGAGTGCTCACACTCAGGCACAGAAGTTCTGTTCATCCATCTCCCACTGCTGGCAAGACCCAATATGGCAAACCTCAGCAGGTGAAATACAGCCACCTGCTGCCCTACCTGTCTTGTAAGTCCCAATCTCCTCAGAACAATTCTTCCAGAGAAATTTTCTTCCTACATCCCCTCCATGGCTGGCTGCAACTCGTCCTGCTTCACTTCATGGCCAGACCACAGCTTGGCATTTTCTCAGCAAACCAACCTACCTGGACATGCTGGCTGGCTCCTCAGGGCAGGGCACTGCTCTGTGAGGGCCCATTCCCATCATTGCCTTGTCATGCCAAACTCACACCACCACTCTCTGTCCCAGACACCCCCCTCACCTCCAGACCATGTGCCAAGGCCTCCTCCTTAGGCAGCTCCTTCCTGTGAGTATACCTCACCTTTCAGAGGCTCCCACACTGCCCCAGCCCACCTTCCACACCACAGCCTCAAAAAGAGCTGGTATTCGTGGATTTCCACTTAAAAACGAAGACCAAAAAAAAAAAAAAAAAAGAAAACCACCACCAAAAAACTCCAACCAAACACAAAAAAACCCCAAAAAAACCTAAAAAAAAAAAAAAAAGAAAACACCGCTGCCAAAAACACCATCAAAAAACCCCACCAAACCACACACAACAGTAGCAGTGGCTGCATCATTTCAGTTTCTCCATCAGTCTCTTCCCAGCCTCACAGCACACAAGGAGACACACTGGCTTCCACCAAACACCAACGTGATACCAGTGACACACCTGCTGCCATGCAGGCACGGAAGTCAAATCCTGTGCAAAACTGTACTCAGTTCCCAGGTGACTGGGAATGCGCTGGTTCTGAGGAAAGGCATCCACTGATTTCTCCAGGCAGCTTCTCTCACACACCACATGGAGCCCACCTCACTTCTGCTCTGCCCTTTGTTCTGCAGCTCTGAAGAATTGCTCACAGTGGTCTAGAGAAGCTTCTCCAAAATATAAAGTGCTCTGGTGTCAGTCTCTTTGCCCAAGTTAAAAGTGACAGGATGAGAGGAAGCAACCTCAAGTAGCACTGGGGAGTGAGGAAGCAGGGAGATTAAATTGAATACTAGACAAAATTCTTCACTAAAAGGGTTGGCAAACATTCCTCAGTCTATCCCACCTCAGAAGACCAATACACCCTGGGTTTAGGGCACAAGTTTATAATACAGCTTTATAATCCTATTTTGTTCAATTCCAAATCCTTTACATAATGTTTACTATGAGGTAACCACTGAGAAAGCAGAAGAAATCCCTCAATCAGAAGTTATTCAATTATTTTCAGTCTGTTTATGCAGAAGGGAAAAAAGAAAAACAAAACCACACTTTGTTTTATAGGAACTGATACCCTCTAGGGAAAAACGGTTTTGCCAAAAGAATTCCCAATCAGTGCTTACCAGAGTTAATTACAACATCATATTAAAAGAACAACTTCTTTTCGAATACTTAAGAGTATCATGAAAAAACCTCTGCCAAAATTAAAGGTCTGCACTGTGCTGGGTTATTGTTCCAGGCTGTCTGCAGACATCACTGCATGAGTTATACTATTCTGACATCATTTTGCAAGTTCAGTGCACAAAGCACATGCCTGTACTATAACATGACAGGACCTCACATTTCCACCCTAGTAAACCCTAAATAGTTTCCAGAAGTGCTATGCAGAAAATACCCAGGAAGCACGCTGGGTAAGCCATTCAGATGAGCACACACTCTGGGATTCTTGCTGTCTCTGAAGAACTTCCATATGTCCAGTCTATAACTCTAAGGAGGGCAAAAAGAAGGAAAAAGTTCGTCTGGTGCACAACCCTCTGATCTCCTGCACTGTCACAGCTGTTGCTTTGGAGCCAGTTACCTGATGGTGGCAGAGAGATTCCAGAGGAACTGCAGACTGACAACCTCCAGGAAAATTGTTTGGACAAGAAGAGAAAACATGGAGAAGATGTAAGGTTATGAACAGCAGATAACACTGGCCAGAGACACTTGATGGAAAAGTGAGGATCTGGGGTCCTGCAGGAGGCTAGGTCTGATGTCAGTATAGTTCCTAACCTGGAGAACACTGACAGAACAAAGAGCAATTATCAGGATAATCCCTGAGCTGCTGCCACTGTTCAAAGAAACATTGTGAAGGAATGGGGGTTACGAACATCTGGACCCTATAGGTGGGAAGGAAAATGCTCTCTTATTTCCTAAAGATAGGGCCTGTTGTAGTCACAGAAGTAGGTTTCCATACTTTCTGCTAAACTCTGGATTGTTCAGGATGCCATTCATCAGTGAGAGTGTTATAGAAAAGAAGATATCAGAGAGAAATTTAATTGAAGTGCATGAAAATACCATCCTTAGGGCCTAAAGCAGGATTTTCCCTCTCAGATTCCATACATCATAGAGCATCTATGTACTACTTGGAGCATTATCCTCCTCTTAGATCCCTGTTTTAAATGGAGGTAATATTTTTGCCTGGAGAGCTGAGAATAACTTTTCTCCAGGTACACAGCATCCAATATTCCCCTAATCCCTCCCCACAAAAACCAAACAGCACACAAACCCCAGTCAATTGTATTATTAGGAGCTTAGAGGAGAGAAACCAGACAATTTATACCTGTGAGAAGAAAGAATTCATGGCCAAGGTTACAGAATTTACTTAGGAGAAAGTAATTTCCCATGTTTGGCAGAGAAGATTCCTGCCACAAGGCAAAAAAAAATAAAAATGCATGAACTCTGCCAACACACACCTGTTAGAAATTGTTTATAATGGTTAAAGCACACTTAGTAGCTTTACTAGCAATGTTTTACTATAGCTTTGGTTCACTAATTGCCTATTTTTTGCCAGATTGCAAGTGTTTGAAGACTTACATGCTAGTAGATTTTTACACTGACAAGCTTTTAGTATCAACCTGGTTTAAGATGTCATTCAGAAATCCTGGCTGCTGACTGAGGTTTATATGTAACAAAAGGCCAAGGCTAGAGCAAAGTCTCAGAGGTAGAGCCAGCCCATGAATTATTGAGGGTATGTTCTCCATGTATGGCATTGAGTGGTAGCATTTGTGGGAACCCCAGGGTCCTCTGGCTTTTCAGCAGTGAGCCCCCTGTGGCTGCCTGTTCCTCACTTTCCTCAACAATGTCACAGAGTCTGACACCACCACTTGCAGCCTGTCCTTTGGCAGCCAGAAACCAGGCTTTTCTGAAGTCTACCCCATTCAGCCTAAATCCTGAACAAAGCTGGCAGGGACCAGCCACACCACCACACATGGGAGAGTTATAGGGAAAAGAACAGCTGCCACATGTTAAATCTGAGCGTGTGCCATATAGAGAACAAGATGCATTGCGACCTATAGACTTACCCATAGCCACTCTAATGCAATTCCTCTTCTCTCTCCAGAAGAAAAAAGCACCTCATGGAAAGAATTACAGCAGCTCACGAGTGCTTCATGATCAGACAGAACAAGAAACATCACCAGTTCATTACTAGGGGCCCTGCTTCAGGCCACAGGGTGGTCACAACTCTGCTCTTGCAATATTAATTATTGGCCTGGGACAGCTACAGAGCAGCTCATTGGCTCTGCACAAAATGCTTCCATGTGCTGAGCTTCTGCAGAGGCTGGTGCTGGGGGCTTTGCTAGACAAACACTGCAGCTCCCAAGAAGTCTGAGTGCTAGGCTGATTTCTAGTTCCAGCAGCAAACCTTCACCTCTGGAGAGGAGCTGGGAGCCTGGCCCAAGGAGCAGCAGCAGATTTCTTAATCTCTGAAGGTCTGAGGACTTCCTTCCTGGAATCTTTTTTAGACCAAATTTATAAGCATTCAGTGCCCTCTCCTTCCCTGAAGACTGACAACTCAAAGGAACTGAGGCTGGAGGGAAACAGGAAAAAACGGGGACAAGAAGCTTCATGGGAATTTCCTCATGCTGAACTTCCAGAGCTAGGTAGAGCAGAAACACAAGGTTACACAACTCTCACAGCGGTGGAAGACACGCAACAAAATATCCAACAGTGCGCTTCTCCAAGAAATGTAAGGGAAAATTATCCCTAAAAATGCCAAGCATGTAGCACAAATAATTTACGAGGAGAACACATTTGTAATTACAAGTTAATTTAGCTATCCTGCTGCCAGGAGTAACTGGGAGCAGAAGGAAGTGATCAGTGTCATCTCATTCCCCTGGGACCAGCCCGGGCTGGGTTTTCTTGGTGGAACACCTCCCTCCAGTGGCCAAAGGCAAGTGGTTTCCACAGAGCTAGAGCAGCTGGGCACCCAAGCTGGGGACAAGCAATTGTCCTCAACTCCCCTACTTTCTCCTTCCAGCTCCACAACAATCTGAATGGAAACCGGCAGTGCCCTTCCCCACCCAGGAGCCATGTGGTCAGGGTTGGCAATTTTGCCAGAAGTGTAGCCCTCTAAACCGTGGGGCCTGGGAAAGCATTACCACCTGATTAAAGCAGGGTGCTCTGGGAAACCAGCCAGAAAGGGGAGACTCCATATGACCAAGAACCAAGCTCTCCTCAGGCACAGCCCGGGACAGCCTAAAGGAACACGTTGTACCCACAGGTAAACTGATCACTGCACCCTACTGTGGCTCCAGGATCCCTTTAAGCCCCTCTTGCTCTGCACTCACCTGGTCAGGGTTCCTGAACCTTGGCATAGAGCAGTTGCCACCAGTGTTTTGCTGGTAGCACCCCAGTACCTTCTCTGCAAACTTCATTCTGTTTCTTCAAACACGTATTAGGACTTACGTCATGCTTATTACTTCCTAAAGCACCAGCTGTAAAATTCATTAGCACACTGCCCTAGCTTCTTTTGAGCAAATGTCCAGATGCACCAATACGGTGCAGGATCTGAAGGAACTTTGAGATCTAGCTCATATCCACTTCTCAGCTGCTGAGCTGAGAAAAGCAGTAAGATTTATATATTTGGTCTATCTACTTCTGAAGAGCATTTCAGTCAAGGCCAGCATGTGGTGACATAAACTACAAAAAAATGGCCATCTAGCTTTCTTCCTCCTCACAGTGGCAGGGCAGGGGCTGAGGAATCCTATTGAAGGTGAGTAGGAAAAAATTATATTGTTAAGCTTGCAAGAGCTGTATGCACTGTGGGTGCAGCAGCAAGCTTGTATTTTATCAGAATTAGTCCCCAAGTCTTATGACTTCAAACTGTGCAGATTTGAAGCAACATCTTCAAATACTTAGCTTAGGAGATAGCAGGTAAAAGGAACTGGCACTCAGTCAATTCACCCTAAGACAAACACACTCCATAAAACAAGACAAAGTTTACTTTAGAATGCAGCCCAGAAAAATTGTCACCTCCCCCTGCTGGGCAGGATCTTTACAGTCCACACTGATCTCACACACGTGCCTCAGACCTTCTGATACTTCCAACAAACAAGATGTCAGTGATCTGCATGTAAAGCAGAAAGGGGTGGAGAGGAAGCAAGGAGAAAACACTTCAATACACAAGTCATAGGCAGAGATATATATTTTTTAGCAAAGTCTTTATTACAGAAATATTCACCCTCTAGACTTTTATATCTGTACACACATTTCTTCCAGTAGGAAGATGTTGCTAAAAACAGACAAAAACAAAAAAGGAAATCCAGAATGGGCTCCTTTTTACTTGCTGCTCAGCATTGGCATCTGTAACTGAACAAGAATCTTACAAATAAGAACACATTAGAGAATAGACTTTGTGTTACAAAAGCTAGCAAGCTTTACTGCTAAGGGTGCCTTCTGCTATAGCAAAAGTCAGCTTGAAGGATCTGTGCAGGAAGGGGCAGATATCTCAAAATTGCAAAGCCTTATCAGACCTCCATAAAAACCAGTTGCCCAGTCACTCTCTTTAGTCATTGCTCTGTCCAAAGATGAAGACAGAACAGGGACCCAACTGCTGGTGCCCTGATCCCCTGCACCAGCCTTTCTTCCCAGAAGGAAAACCAAGTAGGTAGTTCTGAAAACCATCCCTTCGAACTACTAACAGGGTTGTTAATACCTGCCCCACCCCTGACAGGAGACAGTCCTGGAATCACCTCTGTAAGGCAAAGGCTCTCTCACCAAGTACCTTGTAAGAGGTCTCTGGCAAGGACCATCCACTTATCTCCCCTACAGCTTCCTGATGTCACCGTCATTGTACCACGTGTAACAGCAGGAAGTCTGCTGTGCCCAAGACACCTCTAAAAGTGAGGATTTGCACCCAGCTCTCTCACATAAGCAGTTGGGGCAGTGTTTCATGTGCATTTCCTACCTTCTCCTGGCCTACACCACTCCTTGCTGCTGGCCACTGGCTCAATAGAGCAAAGAGCCCAGCCATTAGCACAGAAACCTGCAGCCTGCACAACTGCAGAATCTGCTACTTATCTGCTGCAGTGCTGGCACTTGAGGCAGAACTCAGGATGCAGCCATGGCTCCAGACCACATTGGAGTCAGAAGAATGGACAACTGAAATAAAAGCAGCTAATCTTTGCATCCCAACTACAGAACCTATACTGGGCACTGATAGCAGTGATATTCTCAATATACAGCATCAGCAATCCAGTCAGATCCCTCCATAAGTGTATCTAAATCCACAGATAACAAATTTTATGTTCATAAAGGAGCAGGAGAAGAATCAAATCAATTGTAACCTCTATAAAGTTGGCAACCCAAGAATGCAAACAGCAGAGCCAGCCAGGGCTGAGTCTACAGTATGCAGCAGTCCCTGAAGTAACCTCCAAGCTGACATGAGCTAGCAAAGCAGAGCTAGGGGGACAGGAAAAGATAAAGAGGCAAATGGGAGAAACATGTAAGTGTCAAATCCAAAGCCCAAGGGATCCATTCCAGAAGCAGCTGAGCACCAACACCACAATCTGCCAGGTCACACTAGGAATAAATAGGCAGGCTTGGCTCCCTCCCCATGGCTTCTCATCATGCTCAAGGGAAGAGCTCCACTGAAGGCAAGGCATAGCTGACTCCAGAAACAGGAGAAGCGAGTGTGACAGCAGCACTCTGTATTTCAGATGAGAACCTAGGCTGGAAGATGCATAGTAGGAGCTGAATCAGGTTAACTGCAAGGGATGAGAAGGCCTATAAAGCATGACTAGTTACCACCACAAGTCACTGATGCAAGTGAAGCTACCAAAGCACTGGAATCTCAACAGAATTCCTGGCTCATGGGACTTCAGGGGGGAGGTGAAAAGATGTGCAGGAGAAGAGCATGGGGGAGAAAAGTTATTGTATGTTAGGCCCAGTGGGTTGTAGAATGAAGATATGAATAGTACTGTTTAACATGGAGCAGGCAGCAAAAGCATTGTCCCCTCAGGGTAATTGGTGTCTCATTTGACATGAGACAGTTTAAGTTCTGCTTCTTGAAGTAGAAATAATCCAGAGGCAGGATGCAGGTGGCCCAAGGGCCCTATTGCCAGAAGATCAGGCTGTGCTGCAGCTCTAACAGTTCTTAGCAGAGTGGTATCAGAAATGGGATGTCACAGGAGTAATGGTCAATGGTTGGACAGTCTGGGTATGAGGCAGGAATGTTCTGTTTGCTCCTTTCTCTGTGGTGCCGTAGCTCTGGAGTCAGCCAACTCAAGACTTGGGCACTTTGGTGTAGTCTTCGCTGTGTATGTTCTTGCAAAGCGAAATGGACAGTATCATCCCCAGCAGCTGGAATAAGTATGAAGGACGGGAACAAAATCAGCAACCAGACAGATAAGGTGGGAAAGAACAGGTGATACAAGGGAGCAGAATACAGTGGACATCTTTTAATGACACCATACAGGTAAAGAGAGTTAGTCTGCAATGCAAGGCAAATACAACAATTGAAATGACAAAAAAATGGGACTCATAAAAATGTGACTTCATCTGACGATTATGTTATGGACTTTTTAAGACAACAAGTGGGATTTCACTGAAGTGGGATTTTGGTTGCCTTAGTATTCTGGTTACAGAATTGCCAAAAGTCAGATACAGCAGGCAGAATCACAAGTAGGCAAGGCTTTGTTTGATTTTTAATCCAAGCAACAAAAGCTGCAGTTCAAAGGTCCAGGCAGACACAACCAAGAGCTAGAACTGCACTGCCATTAAACCAGGTGTCTATTACTTAAGGAAACAGCCTTGCTTTTAAGAGTCTCCATGATAACACAGGTTCATGTCAGGAAATGACTTACCTCTATAACAGCAACACCAGTGCAAACCCCAAGAATGATACCAAGGTTGTCTTTCAGCCACTGCTCTACACCATCCATGCATCCCTACAGAGAAAACATGGCCACAAAGAAAAGAAGCATGAATCTAAATATCACAAAACTGAAAATCCATAACATATCTTTTCATTCAGGAATTATCCCAGTTACATGCTATACCATGTTTCATGGAAGCTTTTGCAGAAAAGAGAAGGATCACTGTCATCCTGTCCCTCCTTACCCCAAATTCCACAAGTTCTCCAAGCAATAAGGATTTGAAAGAGGTGCACTAAATTTTCAGGGGAACAAAGACAAGCCAGCTTCGGTGGAAGCTTCACAGGGCCCAGACATACCCACTCACCTGCTCATGAACAGGCCAGTCAGCATATGTTGCAGTGCCATTGACAGGGTCTTCCAGATTACAGAAACCTCTTCCTTCCACTAAGTCCTTAGATCTATTGGAGCAGGAGCACGGATACTCAGCATTGCTTTTGTTCCTAAGGATCTCATTATTTTCCCATTCCTTTGCTCCAGTCCAGCCACAGCAGGCAATCTAATAATGGAAGAGAGGTCATTACAGTCTTACACTTTGCACTGGCAAGACAACTGCACGTGAAAATAAGGAGGCAGAAGTACTCAGGAGCTCTCCATGCAACAACAACAGTCAGGCCATACAGCTTGCACCAATTAGCTGCACTAAACACCACCCTGGCTACTCACATACAGAGCTGTCCGGAAGACAGGGACATTATTAAAGAGCCACTCTGCCAGCAAAACAAGAGTTAAAGGGCCCCGGGTCTCAGCCGTGGCCCCGGGGACAGCAGCAGCCGCCGCAGGGTGGCGTCCCCACGCCGCCAAGCCCCAGCACATCACACGGACCAGCTGGAACACGGGACAGGGGAAATTTCCCAGCCAGAGAAACACTCACATTCCCACAGAGCCACGTGATAAATCTGCTGAAGGGAAATGCACATCGGGAAGTCTAGCAAGGAGTAAGATCCTAAGCGTGGATCCCAGGGCTTGCCCAGTGGTACAGAGCAGAAAGGCTGTCTATGTCAAGGTAGGAGTTTAGGGAAAATCCTTCTCTGCTTGGAAAGGAAAACTAATGTTTCTGCTATAATAGACATAAGATACAGCTGAACGTCCACATCAGGACAAGCATTTGGTTTCCAAAAGAGTGTTGTGAAGACACAGCCTCCAGAAGGAACTACATCTCCCTCACAAGAGGTTTGGACTTTAACTCCTGAGAGTCTTTACAGAACCCCACCCTTTTTCCAATGTTAACTCCAGTGTGAGACAAAGCATACTCCTAACACTCAACTTCTTCTCCATCTCTGCAAAACCTTTTTCTTTTGCTCCTACATAAAAAGAAGGGCTCAAGCAGTAGCATCTCTCCACAGTAGAATCAGGCTTCTCTTGAGTTCACTTACCAAGGAGTTGCAAGTACAGTGACAAAACATTCATAAATCATTCTCCAAGGAGGAGAAATACTGCAGGTCGATGTTTTGCAGACCAAAGAACAGACAGAAGACAAATGCTGTTACTTGTACTTACTACACATCAGTCCCATGCTGGGCATGTATTTAACCACAACAGCCAGCCAGCTCTCAAGCTTGTGGTTTGGCAGTAAACAGCTGTCATGACTCCAGTGTGCTTGAATACTCTCTAGCTGCTCACCCTGATGCTAAAACAGAGACCATGGGCAGTTGGATAGCTCCCAAGAGCACTGATACTTACAGAAGAACCATCACAATAAGCAAGTAACATGCACCAAGTAGTAAGGCAGGTGGTGCTGCTGTCTTGCCTGGCAATAAACTAGAGACTTTTTGCTACAAAAAACACGTGCAAAATGTTTTTCACACATGTTAGTATTCAGGAGGCCCAGCAGACAAAGAGAAGTGTTGGAGTGCCATTTGACAGGCTGGATACATCAGGCCATGCAGCCAGCACTAGCTAGTTCTAACAGCCAGCATGCAGGAATGGTTCAGAGTCTGACACAGAAGCAGCAAGCAAGACCATTTTCTAGTCTGCAGGCACCGAACCTCACAGGCCACTTTGCAGATCAGCCAGATCAATGTGCAACAGTTGTTTCTCTGTCCTCAGCCTAGCTTTAAAGGTCACTGCCTGCACTGACAAATAGCATCATCCACCTCTTGTTGCCCCCCCAGGACTCACCTGCTTCTGCACATAGTCCCACGCATCTTGCAAGTTCCTCTTGTCCTCATCCGAAGGGTCGTAATTTTCAATCAGATCTACAACTATGGTGGACAACTCAACTTTCAACTGACAAGAAAAAAAAAAAGAGGCAGGAGAGTTAAGATTATCAATTCTTGCAGCCTTTGCTTTGGTGTTTCAGATACATATATAAAGCTACAGTCACTCATAAAAGCTGACTGCAAATAGTTAACAAGTACAGGTAAGGAAAGAAGCTTTGCTACTGCAACAGCCAAAGCACCAGCAAGTCCTTGCCCGGATAGAGGGAAAGCCTACAAACCTGGTGAGCAATAAGGAAGCAGAACTGGGTATGGCTATCCTGCTAAGGCACAGGCTGAACAGCTGACTGCCTGCCCCAGGCAAGAGGGACATGCAAGCTAAGTGCAAGCTGAAGGACAACATTGCCTTAAGGACTCACGGCTTATGGGTTTCTAACTTCCTACTGCAGGCGAGGCCCTGGTCCAGAATGTCTACCACTGCAGCTCATCTCCACTGCTCAGGGAAGGTGTGAGCCACGCTGCTCATGAATGCAGATGGGTTTTTGATATACAGCTGACAGAACTTGCCTTATTCACAAGGTGTTGATCTACCTCTCCCCAGACTCCCACAACTGCTGTTTCTATATTAAGACAGCAAGTATTACAACTACCTAAACTGCTCATTAACAGTCTTATCACAAAGTTCAGGTATATCAAATCATCTCTTCACCACCATTCTTTTTCCAGAGATATTTACAACACCCTTCAGTTTGATGACAGGTGCAAGCAGACCTGGAAGACTCCTTCACCTTCTCCCTCCCACCTCTTTCTGAAGCTCTTCTTAATCAGTCTGTACATGAGGACTGCTAAGGACAGACCCAGATTCACAAGAGGTTGGAGAAAAATGCCATTAGACTGCCCAAGGAATAGGATAGAGTTACATCAGCCCAAGCACTAGGATGTTCCCATCCCACATATTACCTTTCTAACTGTGGTGCTATAGCATATTTCAAATCAGTGGAAATGAGTTTTCTCTTTTCCTCTACTATCAAGCATTTCCAATGACCATGGCAAATACCAGGACACTCAGCAAGAGGAAGCACTGCCTACAGCTGAGAGAAGCTTCTCTACATCAGCAACCCTTCTTCCTAGGAAAACTGCAGCTCAGTTCACTGGGATCAGCTATGTCAGGCCAGACAGATGGGAGCTGCATGATCTTTCTTCTCATGATGTCTATCTCTTCCCCTTTCAATTACTTCACTTCCCCTTTTCCTTCCCTTCAAATCAAGGCAACCTGACCTGGTTCTCACTAATGAGATTGGCCTTGGCTGCTGCCATAAGCCTTATGAGTTACTGAACCTCTGAGTTCCCACCCTCCTGCACACTGCTGCTCCACATGCAGAGGGAGGCAAGGAGAGCTGGGTTTGTTTTCCTACCCTGGGCCCATCCAGCCCCCTTAGCTGTTGGGTCAGATGGAGCCCAGTGTCACTTCTTCAAGAATCCCAGGACCCCACCGCAAGCAGACAAGACTTAAACCTGATGTCCCCAGTCACAGCTACATGGGGAAGCTGTATGTCTGCTCTGCCCTTACTCTTACAAAAGAAAAGGCAAGAAGTCTTGCAAACAGCTCTTGTTTTTAAAAGTGAGGCATTTCAAATTAAAGAAAAAAATCAGACACTCCTAGGTGTTTCAGCAAACAATCTGAGAGAGGGAGAATATTATGTAAACAGTGGCGCAGCTCTGGAGCCACACAGGCAGCTTGCTTCTGGGTTTAAACCATAAAGCAGCCCAAAGGGAACACACAGGCACCTGCAGATGTTCACCCTTAAGCACCTGGCAGAGGAAAACTGAAAGAGCAACAAGCTAGAAAAGCACATGGAACACGTAGGCTTTCAACATCCTAACCACCATCACCCCATTTAAAGCTATCAGGACTTTATATTGTGTGAAACACAAATGCTTCAGGAAGTGGCTACTCTTGCTTTCAGGGCTTTCTAGCTCCTTCCCAGCTCTAGCAAGCCCAGTGTCAGAAGGCAAAATCCCACCACCTCAGAGCAGGGGCACTTAGATCCTAGGCACCTAAGCCACAGCTCACTGCCAGAAAGCAGCAAGGCTGTCAGTATCTCCATCACATGGGCTACTGAAGAGGGAGATGGGGAAAGCTGAATGCCAGAGGCAAGAGCAGGTCTTTGATCACATAATGGATTGTGCAGGCTTCTTCTCCTATCAGAGACTGTCAGTCATCTGTTCTGTCCCTGTCAGATGCAAGCTAGATCCTTCCCTCAGCATCTGCTAGCATCTAGCCTGCACACAAAAGCAGGCTCAAAAAACCAGGAGGGAGCTCTTTCCTCTGCCTTGTCACTTCAGATTCTGAAACTAATGCATAGTCCATAGCCCCAGACAAGTCACTGCACGCAATCACACAGGCCTGTTTGCAGCAAACAACAGCTAGCAAGTAGGGTTATTCCCAAAACACCACTGCTCTCCCTTACTCAAGGCACTTAGAGCCAAGCTGCACAGAACTGTGTGAACAAGGCCAAGAGAGAACTTGCCCAAGCTCTCATATGTTTAAGGGCTTGTGATCCACTAGATGTAGGTGAGTAGCAACATTCAATTCACAAAGCAGAGTATCATTTGCAGCATTTGTGATACTACTATTTTGTTGTCCTTAAAAAAACCCCACCCACAGTTTCAGTCACCAACAAATGCAGGGAAACAAATATTGCATCAACATCCTCCCAGAAGTACTGGGCAATTCCAGTCTGAAGGGGCATTCCTCTAACAATGCCCATGGGAGAGGCAAAGCAGCAGCCTTCCTGTCAGAGGCTCAGCCTTTTACAGTTACTCTAACTCTGTTTCACTACACTTTCATTTGTCAGTGTGGGGGAGGAGTTTGACACCAAAAAGGAACAGATGTGCCAACAATAACTTCAAGCGAATCCATAGAAATAAATACTTCAGTTACAAGTGAAGGAGTGAGTATCACCTCGCTACATTCTGGATCCAAAATCCCTTCCTTCACTCTTGTTGTTCCTTGTTTTATATCTAACCAAGTTCCTGAAGTCAGAAAGAAATAAACACCAAGAACACAATAGATATCTAGGGACTGCTGCTGAGCAGTTTCAGTGTGTCTCACTGTGCTCCAAGCTGCCCTGGGGATGACGTACAGCCAGCGAAGCAGAGCGACTCGCACAGCAGCACTGAAGCGCAGCCCCAAACCACTGTGCTGGAGTTTTCAGCCAAGACTTTCCTCAAGCAGTTTTTCTTAGTGCTCTGGGCAGGTGCTTCAGAGGATCCCTGAAACAGAACAGCTCTAGAAGAGCTTTTCCATTAATTTTGTTCATTAGGGACTGAACAGGAGCATCTGTTCAAAGCCCAGCTTCCCTGACCGTTCTCCCAGATCTCTAAAAGTGATGATCTCAGTTACACTGGCTCCAACAGCTGTGCAAAACAACCCCCAGCACTTTTAAACTCTCCCTGGTCTGATGAGGTTTAAATGAAGAGCTACAGCTTAAAAGCTGAAGTTTTCTAGAGGAGACTGGCAGCTGGAGGAGAAATGCTAACAGAGGTACAGAATTTCCTGGTCTGAAGTCACATTTCCCCATTGCAGGGGAATGCCCATCCCCACACCTCCATATCTGCATTAGTCAGAGCTGTTTGTTGAGAATCATCTTTACACACCAGTTTTAGTCACTGTTTTAGTTTCTCCTTCAGCTTCTGCCAGCCCAGAGAGCAAGCTACAGCCACACCACATTTGGCAAGGAACACAGCCAACAGCTGCTCACAGTCACCACAGTACAGAGCTCACAGCAGTTATGCTGGTGGCAGGCACCTTCCCCCTGCCCCTAAACTTCTCCACCAGGCCCCATCCATAACTTCCTCAATCATTCTGCTTTCTGTAACCATCTAGTTAAAGAGCTGGCTTAAGAGAGGCAAGCACAGCCATACAGTGGTATATATAGTTATGAACCTAAGGACAGGGTTACCCACAACTTGTGCCAGAAGCCAGTAGTGACCCCACAGTTGTAACTTGTTCCCACTGCAGAAATGTGGCTCCCAGTTTAGCTGTCAAGTAGCTGAAGGCCTGTCTTGGCCAGGGAACCTACAGACATGATGGACTGTTGCAATGCACTTAGGTAGCTCAAAAATTATTCCCTTTTACACTATGAAGCATATTGGAGCTCTAGAAGCACACACTGTGAAACTGCCTTCTTGACAAAGGGATCCACTTCAAACTATTAAACCACTTGGCTTTAAACTCCAGCTGTAGAACAGGAACCAACAGGTATTTGGGCTTGCTCCTGCAGAAAGAAGACAGCTCTTCCAAGAAGAGTTCTACATACAGACACAGAAAGACTGAAAGGACGGAACAAGATGGCACAAGGAGTAAGACCAGTCAAAAAAGCGCTCAGGCTGGTAACTCCTCAAGACATCAGTGATGGCAACATGGTAGTAACCACTGCTACTACATGCCCAAACAGTTGTCTACAGCAGGATCCAGAGGAGGCATGGTCTAAGGCATTTTAGGACTTCTTTTTTTTCCACTGTTCTCACTAAAAAAAATAAAGCCTGCATACCAAATAAAGCTTCATAATCCTTGAGAAAGCAGCACTATTAAGGCAGACACAGAAAAATCAAACAGCAAAGCTACTGAGCTGGGGTAGAGAAAAGGAGAATCCTGTTACTCCTGCTAACAGTATAGCCCGGTTTGGAAGAAAGAATTTCTAGGTATCACCCTTCTCCCAAGCCAAGGCCAAGGAAAAGACACACAGTAGTAAAGACTTACTGTTTCTTTCTGGAAGTAGATGACCAGTGCAGCAGCAATCTGAGTTAAGAGGATTATCATGAGGCAGGTGAAGTACTGGAAACAAAAAACAATAGGCGATCACGATCAGTCTTTAGAAAGGTCTGTACATAAAAATTAATAAAATTTCATATACAAGAGAGACCACAACACTGAGCTAACATCTTTTTGCCTGCAGACAAACTCTGCTATCAACAATGCTTTTCCAGGAAAAGGCTGGGGCCAACGTCAGTCCAGTGCACTTCAGCACTTCTCCCATTAGGCCAACAGAAAGACTTTAGGAGGCAAAGGGTCTACAAGCACTATCTGCGTGCGTCATCCCAACTGGGACTCACTCTCCCACATTCAACTCCATTCCCAGACCATTCTGGCCTCAATCAACCAGTTGTACTCCACCTACCCCGAGCCTCAACAGAAAAAAACAGTCAGTTTTACAAACCTAATTTTTAATGTTTTGGGGTTTTTTTTTAAATCAATTATCTTTTTAAAAAAATGCTATTTAATTTTTTTGAGGATCTAAATTTAAGATTCACCAGCAAACTGCTGAGGTTACTTTTAAAGGGTGGCAGCTGCTATTGCTAGACAAAGAGATGCTCCTAATAACAGGACACACAATGTATGCCATGCTTGGTTTCCAATACATATGTGCTCTGAATAAGACAGAGTCTTCCCATACATGAACTATTTCAAGAGAGGTCCTGACATACAGGACATTCCTAGTTGAGTCTCTCTTGACTCTTGCACTTCCCACAGACATGATACAACAGGTTATTGTCACTCTTTTCTTTCACTGCCCTTGGAACTTGCTCTTCCACCACTGAGGGCACAGTACCAACTGGGAAGTTGGGGTGAGGAGGACAGGGTACACTTCTCACTTAGCAGTCCTCAACCCATTGCGTGCAGAAAGTGTCAGTGACATCCTCTCCCATTCACAGTTCTGAGCTCATTATCAGTAATGTCTGAGGAGCTCTGCTGCAGTCTGCTGACTGCTGACTGAGAATTTAATGTGTGCAAATTAAGAACTAGATCTAAGTTGACCTAGCAGAAATAACATCACCAGGAGACCAAAGCCCCATCCACAACCCAACAGATATTTTGCAGGAGAGGTATTAAAGGTTGGCTCTAAAACAGGCACGAATACTCTCACCAGACCCAAGAGACATCGGATTTCATTGACGGCTCCAACACAGCCCAGGAACCCCATCAGCATGGTGAGTGCCCCAACACCAATGAGGATGTATGCACCAGTCTTCAGGGAGGGAGATGACATCTCTGTAGGAGCCAGGAGAGGGAACAACATTAGCTACTGAAAAAAAAATACGTCTGCCATTGCCATTTATAGCACAATCTCCATATCTACTGATAACTGTCTTTATCTGCTCCAAAGGGACTGCACAGATGTGTGCCAAACATGGTGACAGACAGATGCTTCTGGTTGTCTTTTGATGAAGGTAGACTTAAAAGCCATCCTGCAGGTTTCCAGGGTCTGGAAGACTGAAGGTCACTCCAAACAAATGAACCTCATTTGGAGAAAGTTATCTCCTTACTGGAATTTTACTCCCTCATGAATGTTCTTCAAGTAACTGTAATGTAAAAGATGATCTACTCTGTAACTAGTGTCTATTTGCTTCAATTCCCTTTGCTATCTTCAGGAAAGCTTCCTTCCAAGTCCTAAACCCTCTTTTTGGACAGCCTTTTCACATTAATGCACGTTTATTATTATTTCTTGTTGTAGGCATTCTGTTTTCACTTAACCACCTACAGTCAACACTGGGACAAACTAACTCTGTGGAGTGAAACATGCAACAAGCTACAGCTAGTGTTGAGCACAGGTTACTTAGCAAATCTGGGCTGAATGGCCTATGGCCAGGCACTTACCACAGGTTGGTGCAACACCTGTGCACGACACCCTGCAAACAGATGCTATTCCAGCATCAAAACAAATATCCAAATTAGCTACTTTTACAAATCCTCGTAGATATCCCCTGCTATTGTTTCTAACATCTGCACTTTTCAACGCTCACCCATTTTTCAACTAACTTTAGGTCAGATTATTTCAGACACGCTGGTGATGTCAGCCCTCTCCCCTCAGCATTTAGTACTGCAAGCAACAGAAGAAAAACTCTTACATTTGAGTTGGTCAGCAGACTATTTAGTGCAGAATAAGACTGGAGAGAGCAAACATTACAGCACAAAAGTTGAAGAGATATTCTGTCTAAGAACAATAACTAGAAACCTCATTTATCATTAAGAGACACTCCTACATCTGCAAGCTACAGAGTGTAGGGGAATTCTAGATGTCCAGTGATTAATGGAAATACCATTTTTAGAGCTCAGCATTTAGTTTCCTGAACTAAGGAAGTCTCAGGAGGCAAACTTCCTCTGAGCTCCTCCTGAAATATGTTAGAAAATAATCAAGCCCAGACTGATACTCTCCCCCCTAAATATATACTTCCCCCTGCTTCTGATATCTGGCACAAGCCACCAGCTTCCAAACTTTTTTCCCCTAAAACATGCTGAACAGAGGAAAGTTCAGTTAGGAAGATGTGAAGCAGATCCATTTGCCACACAGGTCACTTCAGCCTTGATTTATTTCCAGGCCAGACTCTCCCTGGCTGGACACATGCCACAAACCCCAGGATCCTGCTTCCTTACCAGTCCTGTTCCTTTTTGCTGCACGGGCTGCGTGCTGATACTGCAAAGCATTTACTGAAGCAGCAGCCTTACAGGAGTGGCCTTCACAAATCTACCCTATTCCCTCCCTCAAAATCAGCTCAGCTATCATGCTCAGCTATCAGTGTTCAACTGCCCAGGCTGCAGCACCTCCACAGTGCCAGAAAGCAGCTGCTTCATCAAATTCCCATCAGGAGAAAGAAAAAGGTACTTCCAACTCAAAAGCCTGTTGGAGAACTGACAGTGTCAGGGGACAGGAGCCACACTTGCAGTTCTCATCTGCAATAGTCCTGTCTTGCAAGAGAAGGCTCTGAGGGCACTCAACTCCTGCTTGTTTGCCGTCACTCCATGTTTTTCCCTGCGCTGGGCAGGCAGCCAAGCAAGTACAACAGGCTCCTTTGGCAGCAGCTGGGGTGCCCTCCCTGATGCCTAGGTTACTAAAACAGAGGGAAAGAGGGGCAAGGCATGGGAAAGGAAGCGAGGGGGCAGGGAGAGAGCTGATACTGGAAATCTCCAGGAAGGAAACTAAAGTCCTAAATGTTCTGTTAGCAGAGATTCCAAGTAAATGGGAAGCAACAGAGCCAAGTTCAGGGACTTCTCTCCTCCACAAGTGGCTGTAACACCCATCAACCTGAGGGAATCAGCTGCAGACCCACAGGTACTAAGCACACCTCAGACAGTGAGGGGCACTGCAAACAGCCAGGCCATGATAGGCTCCCTTTAGGCTGCATGTACTGTTTCTGCTCATGCCTCACTTTATTAACCAACATCCCTTGCTGTGCTTCTTCACCTTCTAGTATGCAGTAGCAAGCCAGATGCCACAGCACAAAAGCAGAGCAAGGAGCAGTATCTGCATGTGTGGTATTACCAGGGGTGTCTTCTCCATCCAGCACCTTTCAAGCCAGGCCAGAGTGCTCAGCAGGACTTGGGAGATAAAGCCCTTTGCAGAATCAGAGTAGCTGGGAACAGGGCTATGAATGCCATTAGTGTTCATTCCCCACATGCAGGCAGCCCTCCTGCACTGCCTGAGGCTGGTGCTCAACTCAGCAATTCTGGAGGTAGCGACAACAAGTAACCACAGCCACCAAGCAGAACAGCTTGAAGTGTTTCTAGGAAAAAGCTCAAAGGAAGCAGAGCTTGTGAAAGATGGAGCCGAGATGCTCATTTGGTAAAAGTCCACTCACAGTCCTCTAAAGTCCTAACTGCTAAGCCAGCTCATTTTTTTGGTTTTTGCAAAAAGCAGACCCTCTGTTAAGACTCAAGTCAAAGTTTGTGGCTGACTTTAGGGAAAGGAAGCTAAACCTATTGCACAATACAAAACATCTCTGATGCCCAGGGTAAGTCTCAACAAGTGCATACAAGAGTATGTTTTAGAAGTCAAAGCACTTCAGACACTCACACCCCCCAAAACGTGCATCCTTTACTGCATCCTCTGCATTCTACATGAAGCACCAATAAAACCAGCTACTTACTTTCTTTGGCATTTAAAACATTTAAATTGAAATAGATCATTACAGAAAGAAAGCAGCGGAGAACTCACAGCAAAACTGCATTAAGGCATTGGGGGCCTTTGCACCTGATGGTAATAAGGAAATCATTGTGAAAACACAGAGCATGCAGTGAAAATAGGATGAAATACTAGCCCATGTGTTTAAGACAAAACATTTGGACCTTTGGTTGAAGAGGCAGCAGTCTCACTCAGTCTGACCCTGGTGTTTCAGTCCACAAAACTAAGAGGAATGCTGTGTCTCCAGGGTTGCTCCCTTTCATTGTGTCCCTGATAACAATCCCATCTTGCTAAACACCATGCTCAGGCCACAGACCATGCACAGAAGTATTGCTACTCCAAGACTACACCATAGTCAAACAGCCTCAGAACAGAGTCAATTCAGAAAAAAAAGGAAGACGAAGAAACACAGTCTTACGTAGAACTGCGATGAAACTTGTTTTGTCGGCAAAAATCCATATTCCAAACCCCAGGATCACAGCACCTAGAATCTGAAAGAGCAAGAACAAAACAGATATGGCTTTGTGTAAGTTACAAGCTTAGATAAATAAGAGGAGGCAGTCACTATGATCCATACTTCCAGTTTAAAAACAACCATTCCTTTGCTGTTCCCACCCATCTCCCCTACAGTACACCTCCCAGGGTAAACAGGATTAGCACAACTCCAGGAAGAATGCCTCAGCCAACTGCACAGGAGCCCCAAGATCTGCCTGGCAGTTTTTCACACAGTATTTTAATAGCACATAATGTCGTATAGGAGGACCATTCAAAACAGTCTGAGGAAGAGACACCCTGCTGCTAGAACACTGTTGTCAGAAGCAAAAGGTAAGTACGTTGCTCCTGTGAAGAACCAAGGAAAGACAAACAATGATTTTAAATATTTTTTAAACAGAGATATCCATGACGCTAAGAGCCAGGCTGGACGATAGCTGACAAAGGATTAGATATCTGGCAGCTGGAACCTCTCCAGGCAGGAAACCTTTGGCTTGTTAGGCTCTATTACAATGTTATGGCTTCAAACCACAAAGACAAAAAACCAGCAGCAGGTTCCCTTGAGCAAATTGCTTTGCCCCTTCCAAAGCCAAGTTTAGGCATTTTGGCTTGGCCCCTACTTTATGGCAAAATACCTGAGCCCCAACAATGTCAAGAGTTATGAAACATTAGCTGTGGCCTCTGCCTTGCTCACCACACAGTCTTATGTAGGGCAAGGATTAGTAAAGCAATATGCCCCTGTGAGGACTCAGCTGAATCCAGACACTGATCTCAGTAGCCAAGAAACACATACATTTTCCCATCTCACTTTCAAAGGTGGAGGGAAGCATGCTCTGTTTTAGCCTTCACATATCAGCAAGTCCTCAGGTTTGATAAGAAGCTGAAACTTGTGCTGTTCAGCCAACTAGGACTGAAAAACCCTTGTGCAAATGTCCAAAACAGGCTTTGAAGAAACAAGGAGTGGACAAGAACTGCAAGTGAACTGCAAGCACCTGTTCTCATATCAGCAGGATTTCAAGATAGGATGAAGTGAAATAAACTAACAGGGCTAAAGAGAGATTGCAATTCTGTACTTCATTAGATAATGTTTTAATACTTGGGAGACACAGAAAATGCCAAACCACCACCTGAAACAAGCTGACAGAGAGGGTTGTATGGACAGGCATTGGCTCCACGCTTTGAAAGTTTACACTAGGCTTCAGCTGCTCATACAAAGAAGCTTTTCTGAACCAAGATAAAGCCACAGTCTGAAATAAGCTGCTTGCAAGCTTTCCTGTCTTGGCAGAAGGTGCATCATGTAGTTAGCTCTGGGGACAGCATTAGAAAGTCATCCAGCCAGTTCCCACCTACAAAGCATACTGACTCAGCTTCAGAAAGCATGTAGCTGTTGTACCCTAGGAAAAAAAAAATCCCCCTTGCCTTTTGTCCCAACATGCTGCACTCACAATGCTCAGTCTGCTGATCAAGCTAGAAAGGCCTCTTGAACATGTAACCACTGGGACACCTCAAAAATTCCTCTGAGACTTGGTAGTATCAAAAACTGTTGAATTGACAGTTTAAGGCAGTCTCACATTTAAACTATAGTTTTAACAAACATTTGTCTTAACAAAGATGCAAACTGGGCTGTATGTGACATCCCTTTTGGTTCACTGACCCTGAAGTGTCACCTAAGTTTTGCTGTTGCTGACAAAACACAGAAGGGCCGCTGAGCAGAGTTTCTGGGAAGTTGTTTGTTATGAGGTACTCAGACTATCCAAGGCCTGTTTTCACTATGATCTTTGCTCCAGTCCAAACTTGTTCATTTGCCAGGAGCTGCTGTGGAAAACACTACAAGGGGAAGTCAGGGAGACAATAACTACAGGCAGGGAGAAAACAGGAGTGTCTCATTAACAGGAGTGTCTTTACTTCCTAGCAGGATAGTATCTCTGCTCAGCATCTTCAGGAGTTTGCATCGCATAGCAAGGCCCATTTCTACCACTGGCTTGGCTTCAGACCCTCCATACAAGAAATCACATCTGCTCTCCATGGAGTTTAACTCCTCTGCTCCCCTGCTGTAAACTCCTGAAGTGGGGAACAGATGTCTCCTCTCCTCCCTGGGGAGTGGAGGTTTCACCCCCAGACTCAGCAAAATGTCCTCTACACCCAAGCCAGAAGGATGCAGTTCCCTCAATACAGGGTCAGCAAAGTGCTAGTCAAGAGGGGCTTGGAAAAACTAAGCTGTGATGGAGCTGGCTCATCTTGCTGGAAAGAGCAGCTGGGGGTTCCCAGCTTTCCTTCCCCAGCACCGCTTTCCTTCATGCTCAGACTGTGTGATGAAACACTGAACCTGTTGGCACAGGGCCAGCAGAAAGGCTCTGAATCTCCAGGTTTTGCTCTAGGTAGCAGCATTCTGCTGCATTTACTGAAGGGTTAGAAGCAGGACAGACAGCATATGTTCCAAACAAGGTTTCCAGAGACTGTTAAACTTGTCTTGCAGAGCTGCTTTCCCTTTAAGTGCATGTGATGCAGCACGTGTCTGCTGGCCAAGAAGGCAGACGTGTTAAATTCTGATTAGGAAACTAAGATTATACTCCAAGCTTATCTGGTATCTTTTCTAGCAAGCAGGCAGGCAGTCCAAGTAACCTTCTTCCCTTCAACCAAAGCAGGTCAAACCCTTCCCTGGAAGTAAAGCTCCAAGACTGCAAAATACCACTAAGTCCCTGAACTACTTCACTGACAGCAAGCGACCTTCTCACAGACCTTGAGCTGTAGAGAAGTGCTATTTCAATAACTAACTTCTGAAAAGAGTCACCAGCACGTCTCTGAAGGCTTCAATCATCAGCAAGGCTGAAGAACACGCTTTAGCCAGCAAGGGCTGGCCTGCACAGGGTGCAATCACATAGGCTCAGCTCAAGGTCCAGAGCAGACACAGGGCTCTCTCTGTCAGCAGCATTGGTGCTCACCTTTGCTCAAGCACTCTCCTCACAAAGCTCAGCAGCTTCAGGAAACCAGCACAAGGCATTCAAAACCTGTGCTGATAGCTCCCAGCAGCTCAATACAAGCAGTTTCTCTGCTGGATTAATATAGCTCTACCACACTGTATAAGCTCAAGAATGACCAAATACTCTCCCCAGTTCAGACCTTGAACAACAATAATGGAAAAACGTCTCAGGTCAACTACTTCCTATGAGAGGGAGGGAGTAATGTATGCCACCTTCCTCAACATCTGGCACATGTAAAAAGCCTGCCCTGAGTCAAGACAGAAGCATTTCTTCACTCTAGAGAAGTATCAAGCTCAGCCAGAACACAGTGGCTTTGGAGACTGCACTTTGACAGAGCCATCCAAGGGGAAGACAATGCCTGTGCTGCACAGCGGGGTTACAGAGCTCATTTAAAGCAGCTTCTCCCTTTAGTCAGCACAGACCTTCTCACAATACATCTTACCCTAAAGTTCTTACTCTCCAGGTCCAGCTCAGTGAATCAGATCAGCTTTCCACAAGAGAGAGGGGGGCTGGGTGCTACACCAGACAAGTTGGCTCAGAGCAGGGTCCACACAAGACAAAGAACAGCTACTTCCAGTCACTTGCCACCCAGACAGGAGCTCTCAAACCTCTCCAGGACCCAGAGAGGGATTCAGCACCTGCCATCCTCACAGTCTTGCAAAATTATAGGAAAGTGCAGCATGGATGTGGGTCAGCCCAACAAAGCAGTTCAACTCTGCCTCCTGAAAGCACATCTACCCCCACAGGCTGCCTGCAACCCTGCCTAGCTCAGCAGAGCAGGGAGAGAAAGGCAACACGGAATAAAGATGCCACAATGACCATGAACAGCATACAGCAAAAACAGTGACAGCGTTGTAAGGTACTGCAGTATTTCAGGCTGTCATCTTCCTCCTTTCCTATATGCTAGGCTGGCTTTCTTGAAGAGAACTTTCTCTACAAAGAGATTAGCTAATGAACTCAGACCGAGGTTTGGGCATTAAAGAAAACTAGATAGTGGCCAGATACCAGGCTTCAGCAAGAGTAAAACGCTGTCTTAACAAATACAGCTCTGCTTACCAGGGTAGACTGGCTTTTATATGCTGCTTCAAATTTATCACTTCTTCAAGAGAGGAGAGAGACTGATATCTGCATAGGAGTCCTGCACTAGTAGGGGGACAGGCCTGGACTCGGGTGATTTTTCCCATCTTTAAAGTGGACTAAATCATACTCAGAAAGACCTAGTGGTACTTGACATACCTCTCCTCTCCCTCCCAAGAACCTTCCCCATGGATGCTATGAGCACCCCTGACTTTGGACCCTTAGAGTCCAGTTAACTACTCTTAGGATGGAGGTAAACACAAAGAGCAAAAAGTGAGCAGAGTAAGCCAAGGGAAACCAGATCCAGATGTGCCAGATCCAAGTTCTTCCTGTGTGCTACCAGCACAGTGCAGACATGCAGGAAGCAGGAGTGAAGCTGTGTGCAGGGACAGAGACCAGCAAGCAGTGCTCACCTTATCATGATTCACTTCCCTCCCTTCTCTCCCAGCCTGACCCTTCCTTTTCCTTACACACTGCACAAAGGATAACGATATCAGACAGGCTATTTTCTTGCTGACACATGGAAAGCCAAAACCTTGCACTTCCCCACTACACCATTCCACTGCAAGAAGGCCTCACCAACAGTACCATCACTGCCCACAGGACACACAATATCTAGGCATCAGAAAGATGTATGCAAGAATGTGTGTGGCCATTCCCAGACCCAAGCTGTTCCAAAAGCAGCTCACCTTTTGCTGAGCCTCACATTTGAAAATAACTACACCCAGTAGGCAGTTTTATTTCCCCAGACAAGCCTGTCCCAGTCTCCCCCACCTCCCAACTCCATTTCAAACAAGATACTTGGACTAATTCATCTTTTCACAAATCAAAACCAGCCGTTGGGATTCCAACAAAATTAGAGTTGTTCTTTGAAGCCTGGCTGGCCTATTTAGGAGGGCACTGCCATTACTTAGCAGGTTTTGTAGCTTTGCTGCTCAGGGACAGTTCAGCTGCTGCTCCAGATGTGTCAGAGAAAGTAGTTACAACTACACTTCTTCCAGAAAGAAACCATAACTCCTGCTTTCCCTTCCCAATGCAGGAATGGAGCTGTGTGTACTGGAGGCAGCAGGTGGCCACTGGGAGTGGAGCTGCTTGGCATACCTGAGACACACATAGCAGCTCTGACATACTCCCAAAACTGTAGCCATTTTATTTAATAAACACACTGGGGCAACCTCAAAAAAAAAAAATCTTCTAGCTGACTTTAGTCCATGCCTTCCTTCTTACTCCACAGATGCTCAAAATACTTACAAGGAACAGGAGATTGAAAAGGAAGAGGAAGTACTTGGTGACTTTTAGGCAGCCAGACCCCATCTTCTTTCACTTACAGGACCTAAGGGGAAAACAGACAGACAATGAGTTATGTTACCCACAGGTCCTCTGGACAGCTTCAGAGAAACAGTCTTACCCTGTGCAGAGCTCTGGATCATCTGGTGAGCCTCAGAGCACATGCACAGACAGCACAGAATGCCAGAGTTGCCTTTTCAGGACAGTAAAACAGGACACCAGCACCACAGTCACTGCTGCCAAGATCTCCTGGAGAGTGACACAGAGCTATCAGCAGTTACAGAAGAGTTTTAATCACAAATACACTGCTAATTCCATGACTATATGGACTTTGCAATAGTAGCATCAACCAAAACACCAGCTGTAGCTACTACTCCTGGTGGTGAAAAGTGATTCAAGCTACTTCAATTCCCTGACAGCAGTAAAAGAGATGTGTGAAGCTTCTGGAGCAACATGGATTATTAAAGGCAACAGAGATTATTAAGGGGCTGAAGCATCTCTCTTATAAAGACAAGCGCAAGATTGAGACCTGTTCTTCCTAGAAAAGAGATGACTGAGAGGGGACCCCATCAATGTCTACCAGTATCTGAAGGGAGGGTGTCAGAGGATGGAGCCAGGCTCTGCTTGGTGGTGCCAAGCAGAGAACAAGAAGCAACAGGCAGAAACTGATGCACAGGAAGTTCCATCTGAATATGAGGAAGAACTTCTTTGCTGTACATGTGACCACACACCAGAACAGATTGCCCAGAGAGGGTGTGCAATCTCCCTCACTGGAGATATTCAAGAACCACCTGGATGCAATCCTGTGTCACACGCTTTTGGATGACCCAGCTTGAACAGGGAGGTTGGACCAAATGACCACTGTGGTCCCTTCCAACCTGACCCATTCTGTGGGTCTGTCAGCTTTCCTGCTTCTCCTTCCTGCCCCACACTCAGTTGTTTCCCACATAAAAACAGAATTTTTAAACTCCTTAAAACTTGCTCTACCAAGCTCCTTGCTCCAAACACACCATGCCACTCTAAGAATCACCAGCCAGAGGAAGAGCAATACCAGGCTGTGGTCGCCAGCCTGGTCTGGGAAGAACCAGCCCAAGAGAAAGCAAGGTCAGCAAGGTTCTCTGCTGTCAGCCTGCGTGTACCAAGGATCACCAGAGCCCAGCCCGTTCTTTTGTTTCAATCAAAGGCTTTTGCATAATCCTATTAAATAATTAGGTTAACTCTGGAGCTAAACTAGTATGTGGGCCTTGTTATAACGGGCTAGCCTTCCCAACAAGCAGTGGTCACCCTCAAACTACCGGGAGAGAGCCCAAGTCTGAACTCTATGGCTCAAGTTGCTGCTCCAACTTCAAGGAATGCCATGGCTAGAGACTGTGCTAAGCCCATCACTGCACAGCACCTAGCAAGATGTAACTGAGATAGCAAACAACAGAGATATAAAATGTCAGCCAGCTGTGCTACAGACTGATCTCAAATCTCATCTGTATAGCAGCCATTGCACCTAAGGAGCTCTTACTGCACAGCCAGGTTAGCAACATGTCAGTCAGTCTTTCTTCAGTTAACTCCTCAGGTCAGAGGCCATAAAGCCAGTTGCACCCAAAAGCAGGCCCTTCAAATGAGCTATGGAAAAGTCCTGTAATAATTTCTGGTGCATATGTACAGCAAATATCAAACACACAACATTCCCATTTTCAATGCCCCTGGGTGCAGCCATCACCATGAGCTGGCTCTGTTCCAGCACAGATGCACTATGGTATAATTGCATCACTACCAACCTAGGAAAAGTGAATGAAGGCTCTCTGTTAGCAGAATTCCTCCTTCCTTCTGCAGGAAAAACGCTCTCTCAGGCCATTAGTGCTGGAAGGTACCAACACCTAAGGCCACTCTTGGAGACGATAACTAAGATGTAAATTTGCCCATCCAGCTGGCTTGCTTCCTGGCTTCACCATGAACACATCTCCTCTTAAAAGGATCACAGACTGGAGCCTGGCAGTCTAACCAGAACATGAAGGCAACCAGATCCCTAGGCAATGATTAATTCCAGTTGTGGGAGTTATAAATGTTTTTCTCTTCTTTAACCTAGCCAAGAACCAAGCTAGGTAACAACTTGCTGCACAATGCACTGGACTTCTTACCTTAAGACATCTGATCCCAGGTGCAATCCTCCTAATTTTCAAACTGGAGGGGCAAGTCCCAGTACTCACTGACTTGCTTCCTAGCACTAAAAGCCGTATGCTGCCCACACTGTTTTGATTTGTCAGGAAAACACATTTGCAAATCTGTTAGGATCTTTATAAAAATTATTTCAGCTAATTAAGCAGCGAAGCAAGAAGATATGCCTGAGGTAACAAGAGTAAAATACTGCTTTCAGGGCTCTTCTAGCTATTTGCTAAAGACATTCCATCCTCAAAGATTGTTAAAAAGAAACCCCAAAACAAACAACAAACCCCAGCTGTATATTACAGCATTATGCACCATTCTCTTCTTTCCACCAGGCAATGTATCTCTTTCAGAGCTCCTAGCCATAAAGTAATTCAAAATACAGTTCTCATGTCAGAAGAGAAAAAGGGTCTTAAGGTTTTGCTTTGAGCTTTTAAGATACTTTAGAGCTCCACTGAAATATTACAGATTTTCCAATTTTCCATTCTTTGCAAATTAACTTATTTTTGTCCACTACATCAATGAAACTCCTCAAAACTCCATCTTCTGAAATTGCACAGTCATAAGATTAGCAACACTGTCCTACAGTAGAAGCAGAAGCTCAGCAAAATTTGAGATAGGTCAGGTTTGGAAGCAGAATAGCTTGGAGTTATCACAACCAGGCAGGTCTGCAGGCCACTCGGCAGCAAAAAGACAATGTAAGTACCATAGCTAGTGCTGCACTAAATAAAACCTGAAGTTTGCCTTCTGAAATTGGTCAAGTTTTGAGACTCAATGTCTTGCAGCAACGCACGCGGAGGTGAAATACATCTGCAGTTTTCAAATTCCATTAATTGCCTACAATTATTTGTTTTTTCTTCTACTTGTCCACTCCTACTACTGCTTTGACCATTTGAATTTTCATCCCCAAACAGCCATGCCCACTCTCTTCAACAATCCTGTAGGTACACATCCAAATTTTCCCTGTCATCCTCCAGATTGATGCCAGCTCTGCAGAGGATTTCATAAGACACCATTAGCTTGCAGAATAGCATTTCTTCCAACCTCTTACTCTCCATCTTGTAAAGACATGAAGGATTACTTATGCAGTGTGTTGCTTTGAGGCACTACTGCCATAAAAACTTGGTTGCCAACACAGGCTGGTCAGCTGCTGTGGAGTTGATCTGAGGTGTTTCTTAGCCCAAGTTCAGTCCCGGGACCTGAAGGGAGAACTAATTCCAGGAAGGCATCAATTGATTCAGAACTCAGGGGTTTCCCATCAGGAAGGAATGGGATGGGCCTTCACAGGCTAGACTGGCATCAGGGTATGGCTTTCTGCCCTCTCCATCACCTCCAGCTCGCAGGCCTGTCGTTCTCCCAGCAACAGCAATGACCTGTATGTGGAGCAGGAACGTAAAATCCAGGACATGTGTGCCTGAGGAGATGCAGACAGAGGTCTGCTTTGTTAGCAACTGCAGAGGAGTCCTGTCACAGCTCAGAGATTAACTTATTTTTGTCACAGGAGCCTGTGAAACTCCCAGTCCTCCTGCTGTAAAAGGTGACCCCAGAGAAGAACAGATGATATGAGGAGAGTTGAACACCTCTGCCTCCTGACCCCACCATTGGCCACAGAGGCAGGAAGGGGAAAATTCATGCACAGACATTATAACCACATCAGTCAAGGGGCAGAGAGGCTAAGTTAATCTTTAATTGCAATTCTGCTCTACCCAATTAGATCCTGTACTGCCTCCACCCAGCAAGCACTGCATGCTTGGTGCTTAGTGAAGTTTATGATATTTGGCCCAGGCCAGTGCTGTACATGCCTGGGCCACGAAGCTCTGCAGGGAAGGGCTCAGCCCTCCTCTGCAGCTCACCTTTGTGCTCACTCCGCAGGTTTCTCCCTGATCAGCTCTGGCAGCTGAAACACCTCAGCTGCCAAGTTACTGTACAGCACAAATAACGCGCTCAGTTATGAGTGCAGTGAAAGAAATGGAAGAACCACAAAGCAAACCAGAGCAGAACAGCTGTGCAAATCACTGTCTCAGTAGGTTTACAAAGAAGTGCAAAGTTCATGCAACCCTTAAGGACAGCACACATGTTCCCAAGAGCACTGAGCCCTGACAGTCAGTCCCAATACTCCAACTCAGGTAAAGAGGGTTCACATTTGACTGCATCTACATAGCCGGAGGATGCTGTACCCTCCTCCCCAGATCCTCTTGCTTAAGGACAGGAAACAACTGGTTAGAAAGAAGCTGCAGGTTATTTCTGTGTACTCTGACCAGCTGCTCCCCACCACCACCCCTCAGGCTCTAACATCAAGGAACATAAAACAAAAGCAGACCCTACAGGACGCACTACTACCAGCTTCTGTTGGGCTAGGATGAGGTCAAACCAGCATCAGATCTAGCTTTCACAAGTTGGTACTTCCCTTGCCCCCAAAAACACTTCAAATTCCCTGTAAAGGCTGGCATGCTGGCTCAGTTCTGCTATCCCTGCTGCCTGCTCAAGGAGAAACTTCCAGTTTGAAAGACACAGAGATGCAGCAGCCAGAACTACAAACCAAGGTTCTGCAACATACCCTAAGGCTCCTGATCCTCCTTCACATCTTGCAGCTGATGTGGCAGATGGGAGCTTTGGGCCAAAGTCCTGCTGGCTCACTGAAGCAACCTCCAAAGCAGCCTCAGCTGATCTCAAGCACTGCAGGTGCTTCTTGACACAACAAGGAAGCATCATCTTCCTCACTTACCTAAGTCTTACACATTGCAACAGGTGATTTCTCTCAAGGTATTACAAGGCTGGACACTTAAAATATCTAAAGTTGTCCCTGATCCAGCCTCACCCCATAACACAGACCAAAGTTAATTGGGTTCATTTGCAGACAGATGAAGACATTTGACCAAGAAATCCTGGAGAGGGAGGAACTCCCACTGCCGTATACTCAGGTTGCATAACTGGCTCCCTTTGCCCAACACAACTAGCAGGTGTCCCCAGGAAGGGATCATCAGCATGCTGCTGGTTCCATAAAGATGTTTATCTGCACAGTAATTTGCATGAGGCTGAGGCCATTTTGAAGGCCAGTGTAGCTACTCCTTGCAATATTATCCCAGTCCAGAAGCCAGAACCAGATTAGACATATAGCTGCATAGAGACCCACAGAAGCCAGCACACTAAAGTTGCCCACTAACTGGCCACTTCCCAGCTCCAAGGCAGCCATCCCCACGCAGGAGGGACGGGAAGGGGCAGCTCAGAAAGCCGTGGGGCAGAGGAGGACACAGGTTATTCTTTGCAGGATTCTGAACAGTGCAGCCCAAATCACAGCTGCTTCTCTATCCTGCACACGCAGAACAGACATTTGGCAATCAGAAACTCTCCTGATCATAACTGATGAGACAGGACAGCTTCACACAACAGTACCAGTTAATGAACAATGGCAGAGTTACTAAGTCTCCCGTTAACCAGGTACATCACTGCCCTCAGGACAGGGACTGAAAGTTACAGCCCCATTAACATACAAAGAATATCCTAAAGAGTTCATCTTGTTGACGTTAATATATAAAGGCCTTGGACTTTCAGTACACCTGGGAGGTACATCTTGTCTCTGGGAAGCAAATAACCACAGAGCTGATGAATGACCCAAGTCTGAATTCACTGAACTTTCCTTTAAGCTTCACTGAGATAATACCAGCTGTGTAACGACCTTGAAAACATAAACAAGATTATGTTTGTTGTGGAGACTTTCCAAATAGCATCTCTTCACAAGTTACAATGGAAGGATTGAGGGAGAAGCTGGATCCTAAAAATTAAGGTATATATATTACGTATTCTATATATATAATTATATGTGTTTATCTCAGTGATACAGCTACAGTTTCCTTTTGAAGGAGAGTTGTCAGTACAAGGTAGAAAAGTATTTCTGCATATTACAAATTTTGAAAATAGAACAAACCAGACCCTCTCTTATTCCATCTACTACTAGAGAAAGTTTCTTCTGAAGTAGAAGTAATTGTCTTCAAGGGTAGAGGAGACAGTGTGAGAGCTAAGCACAGAGACCACCACAGCTACCTCAGCCTGCAAACTGCAGCATCACCCTTAATTATCTGCAAACTTCGAACTACCAGCACAGACATGTAGAGTGAGACCCCAGAAGACATCTGCAGGATACTCAAACATGCATGCAGTCCCTCCACATTTTCTGCTCCTGGAGCAAAGGGAGCAGATTAGAGCAAGGCAGCAGCTGGCTGCAAGTACTGCAGAAATTCCACTGGAAAGAACAGATTTCTCAGGAATAGTTTCTGAGGGAACTTATCACCTTACACTGCAAAGGTAGACTTGCTCCTGGTGCAACTGGTAAGACATTCAGCTTTTTTGACTGACTTCTGTAGTTAATATACTGTTGTGTGAATTATCTGACAAGCAACTGCATTCTCCAACAAGACCCTGGATTAGAAAGCACCCATAGACTTCCTGCGATGGCACAGATTTTTCAGTGAGTTTTATCACAGCAAGCACACGTTGTGTATTTTGTAAAAAGGAAATACGCATTTTAGAAATGTACTTCTGATGCTCGACAGGAAGTGATCAGATATTTATAAACCACTATCATATCGTTAAAAAGAAACCAAGCCCACAGCTCAGTATCAAAGAGCAGCAGAGGTTTCAGAGGGGTGGTTTTATCTCCGTGTTTACAAGCAGTGTAACACGTTTTGAGAACATCTGGCCTTCACACCTCAGTTTGAAAGCCAACATTTAAGTAGGTCTTCAGTCCCTACAACTGGCAAATTGAGAAAGTTCTTTGCTATTTTCAGCCTACACACTCATGCTTGCACAGCATGACAGTATTTGCAGGACAGCATTTCTCTGACTTAAGCAAAACTTTCCATACATCAAGACTAGAGATAGAACTCTGCCAAAAAATGGGAAGAAAAAACCAACCCCAAACCTCACAAACTGTCACAGAAGTAATTCAATTCTCCTCTCCCCCTACATAAAAAAAAAAAGAAAAAATTAATCAACTTACCAAAAATAGCAGACAGAAGAAATAGCCAGAAGTACAGTTTAGTGGACTTTCTCTTTTTAATTACCACGTATTAGAATGTTAGTTGTGCAACAAGCTCTGCAGGTCAGGTCCAGAAAGAGGTCTCCACACTGACTAAAGCCAGCACACAATGCAGTAAAAATGCAGAGTTTTCACAAAACTGGTTGGGCAACTCTGTCACTTGACTACATTGGCTCTTTAATCACTTCAACAACAAGACCAGCTCAGCTTTGTTTTCTGCACTTGGAGCTGCCTGGCTGCAAACCTGACCTCTGAAATGAATGTGCCCACCAGCTCCCACATCTGCCAGTGGCATCGGAGTGTCAAAAGCAGTCCCCCTGCTCTGGCCTGCCCCACACCTCCCCACAGAGGAGCAAAACCTGTGAGCAGGACCTGCACTCCAAACTGCAGCAGGGAGACCAGCACAGGCAAGGAGCATTCTGCTTATGCTCAGGTAAGCTTCTCCCCAGCACAGTTCTGCAGCACACGGGATGCTTCTAAAGTGTTTCCCTGTGCCAGTCATCAGCCTGGAAATCCCAGGTGCAAGTACATGCACAGGACAGGGTTCCCTACCTCCCTTCTCATGCAAGCAATGCCTTGGAGGTCAACAAATCTCCTCCAAGGAGTTGCACAACATCTGTCCCAATGCCACTTGGCTTGGAGACACCTTCCTCAGACTCAGCAGCTTCTTCCCCCTGCCAGAGCACCCAAAAGCTACCCCAAACCAGGCAGGAAGTAAGCCTTTTTTTTCTGTTTTATGAAACAGCAACAGAGATGGTGAGACTTAGGTAGAAGCCAGGTACTATAACTGATTTTTATCTTTCCTGCTTCCTCCTCCCATAAAATGCACGAGGTCAAGGTCGAGGACTTTTTACTGTAAAGTTCCCTTTCCAAACAAACTGGTTTTCAGTTACTTTCATTTTCTCAGATGCTAGGGCAAATAATTAGTGGGTGATTAGATTCAGCACACCCATGACAAACGTTTCTGAGAAGCTACAGCATCTGCTTGACCTGGGAAATAAAGTTTCCAAGAAACCTCTTGGTTCTTTTCAGGAATTAGCAGAGAAAGTAGTTTTACTTCAAGGCTGGAAGTTTTCCACAGCTCAGCAACCTGTGCAGCACTGAAACAAACAACTTCTCTCTCCACCACCCTCTCCCCGCCCAGCTCATTGAGCCTTCAGACCACGCACCTCCACAGACAGGTGCATGGGGCTGGGCAGAGCCTGGGCACCAGCACACGGCATAAGAAGGAAGCTGAGCTTACCCACCACCACTCCCAGTAACTGCAGGTTCTCCTGGAGTTCATTTCATAGCTGAAGCCAGACACTTCTAGAAGTCGAAGCACTAGAGATTACCTATAGGGCAAAGAGCACTCCTTTGCCCTTCTCAGATTAAACCTCTGGAGAAGCTAACCCAGGCCAAACTATCTGATTCATTGGAGCAATGAATGAAGTCCCTTGCAGCTGACAGCCCACTGTAGGATGGAAGTGTCTTCTGCCACCAGGATTCTCCCTAAGACCTCTCCATGGTCTCAAGTAGCAGAAAGAAAGAAAAAAAAAAACAAAAACCAAAGCAAAAACAAAGAACCCAAAAACCCAAAACCCACCACAAAGCAAACAGAAGAGGCCTCTGGCTTGTTATTCCAAATGACTGTGAAGCTTTAGAATTAAGTAATCTTCCTTGAACAACAAAAGAGACAGGCTAGTAGTCTCCTTTAATCATATCACATGCTCTGTATCAGATCCTTTGCTGATAGCAAAGTACTGATCTAAAGATGCTGAGGTTTTAACCCTTTAGCCCACATATTAAGTAGAGCTGGAAGACTACTGCAAGCCCATCATGACTGGAAAGTGAAAAGAAGTCTTACTGGCACAGGAAAGGGCCTCAGGCCACAAGGGGATACATCTTCTGGCGTTTATTGGAAACAGTTCCTTTATTATGTGTCATTTTAGGAAACTTTGGTTTTGCCAAATAGACCATTTGCTAATATATAGCTACCTGAACCACTCCTGTGCCCCTTCTAGTACATTGGCACTGCTACATGGGATTCTAGCACAGATCAGCAGCTGTAACCATCTCCCCTCTTCTGCAAGGTCTGCCCTACCATCACCATGGGCCTCCAATCTAAGGGCCCCCACTGCAGGCTGATAGTACAGAGATCAGAAGTAAAAGATTCCTGCTAGATTCTCACCCAAAGTACCTAGTGATCTCTCCCAGATTTGCACACCAGGGAAGACAAGGGAGGCAACTCAGCCAAACCATTTGTTACAAGCAGACAGGGCCAGCTGAGCCTGGGGTATCCAAACTCAGTGGAACAGAATCACACACGCTGTGGCAGCAGTGACACAGCCACAGAAGGTTACTCCCAGACCCAACCTCTGCCCCAGAAGAAGCTGTACTTCCCCCAGAGCATCCCAGGGTCACAGGAGACCTTGTGCCCTGCTGGAGCGTGGTCTGCCCTGCTGACGAGGGGAGCACTGTCACAGGCAGTCTGAGGACGAACATTTCACAACATCCTGAGTTTCATGCCACAGATGCCACTTGACACTACCAAAGGGTACAAATGAAAAGAGAAAGCCAGAACTATAAAAAGCTCCTGAGGAAGATATTCTGTCTCAAGCAGCCCGTTCCCAAAATGATGACATACGGAGGGCAGGAGGGCAAGAAAAGCCCTAAAGTGCAGGACTTTAAACCACAGATATTTTGAGTCATTTCCTGCCATTCAAAAACATTCACCTCAAGGACATTTTCCCTCTCCAACATCACGGTAAATAATATCAATAGTTTCACATTTGTAACTGGCAGCACCTGGCCACAACAGGCCAAACCCCTTGCTGCCCTGACCACTCTGAGGATGCAACTCAGAAGCTATTTCAAACCTTGCTCTGGAACAGTCAGTCCCAACAGGGGCTGCTGTACAGCCTCTCAGATGTACAGCAGCATCGTCTAGCACTTTTCCTTTCACCTTTAGAGAACACTCTCCGCATGCCAAGCTCCTCCGACAGAAGACAGAAAATGGAAAAGAAAGCAACATTGTACAGCAGTAAAGAGCAACGCTGTGAGGAGCAAGAATAACACAGCATGAGCTGTTAGAGAAGCTGCAGCGAAGCTGCTTTGCTCCCAGGCTAAGCATTTTAGGAAGTGAAATGCCACAGTAAGAAATCTCAGCGGACAAGGCTGGAAAACAAAGGGGTCCTCTAGCAAACACTTAGCCAGCTGAAAGAGATACCCAAAAACTTTTGGTTGCCCTTCTATGAAGATAGCCCTGGACTCCAAGACAGGCTGCGAAACACAGAGGTGTTTTGCTACCCTGATGATTGCTACTTTACCATGCAGGTAATCCCAGCAGAGTTAATTGGAGCAATACAAGAACATTGATTAATGATAGACCTGCCACCTGCAGTTAAGATCATGCCTCCAACACCATCCCAAAAAAAAGAAAATAATCAATCCTTCAAAGCAATACACGTGTAGGTTCTGGACAGAACTGTTTCAAGCCAAGAAGAACAGACATATGGGATAGGTTCCCTAGGAATTTGGCAGTTAAAAAAAGACAGCAAGACTTTGAAAAGCTGGGTCTGTTTTGGGGAAAAGAGGGGCCTCCTTGGAGTCTGCCGACCTATGCAGAGTGGTCTGGAAAACGGGTTCAGCTGAACGTGAACCAAGAGAGGTTGGGTGGCCTTTTCTTTCCTGAAAAGTTCTCCTTTTCTATATTTAGAGTATAAATATTTCAGAAGACTTTGATGGAAGAATGCTAGAAGAACAAGATGGAAAAGAGTAGTTCAGAGGTATTCACTTTAAAACAAGAAAGAACCCGGAATAACTAATTTACAAATAATCCAATGAGCCTCAGTGCAGACATAAATGTTCCCATTTCAGGAAAAAAAAAAAAAAAGGCAAAAAAAGCAGACTGTTCCATCTTTAATCAGTAAATCACAATTGAGGCTAAGACTACTTTTTAATAGCATTGCAGACGCAATTTTTTCTTACTCACCTCTATCCCACTGCATTGTTGTCTTTCCCTCCAGAGCTCACCTGGCTTTACTTCACATCAGCTCCATAATTTTTAATTAAGCCAGACTCACCAATCACCAAAAACCACAGCAAGGGGTCTCATGCATGCTACGTGGGCAGGTTATGGTTGTCAGAGATGGCTCCCTCTGCCCCCAGCATACACATCCATCCCTCGCTAGTGCAGCAGCTTGAAACCCTGTCCAGCAAAGCCCCACTGCCTGCTCCTCCTCGTCTGATAGGAGGCTGTCAGCAGGAGAACCACCCATCACAGGGCACCAGGGCTCTCCACTGAGATCCTGGGCACAGGAGTAACCATCAGACAGCACCACAGTAACACAGCTGCCGACCTGGCTCAGCTCACACATGGCTGCACAGGCTGTTCTTCCTGGCAGCAAACACCCTGTGGCAAAGCCTGTCCCTCTTCTGGGCAAACAAGGAGCAACTGTTCAGGTTCCCATGGGACAGCAATGGGTGCATGGCCATCTACTTGTATTCACACCTGCGGGCCTTGCCAGTGGCGGACAGCTGGGATAGGAAGAGGTTTCCTATCTGCCTGAAGCTACACAGAGCAGGAACCTAGTGTTTTACTACAGGATCCAGCCTAAATCACAGCCACAACAGCCTCCAAAGCTGCAACACGATGGACTGGTAATGAATCTAGAAACACTAAGGCTCTGAAGCCACCAGCAGGACTGCAGCATCAAATCAAAGAAGCCTTTGAGGTCTTGGACTTGGGAATTAAAGCAGCTTGCCCTTCCTCAAAATAGCCCTTCCTTGAAACGGTCTCTTCTGCCAAGCCAACAGACAGTTTGATGCAGTTTTTGACATTAAAATTTCCCATGGAGTTTTGGCAACTGCATTTTTGTCACCTCAGTTTCATTCCAGGAAGCCGTGAGTCACAACACCTCCCCCAGGGAGAAAGGGCGAGAGGAAACTCTGACATTTCTGGTCCTCTCACATCAGGCAGGAGAAGCACCAGCAGCTGTGGGCATCACCTCCAACCCCTCAGGAGCAGCCAGGACCACCCCCATTTTAGCTGCACTCCCACAAGGTGTTCTCACCCTTGGGAGGATCTGGGGCGAAGGATCTGCTGAGCTCTGTGCGTGGGGAGCAGCCACCCCTGCAGCAAGTCCCACGGAGGGGCTGGGGCTCTCTCTCAAGGCTAATCTATCACACATGGCTCCACTCCCCCACACCAGCCCACAGGAACTTCTCTTGTACCTGCAGCCTCTTCCCCCACTCCTGTGCAGTCTCCCTAGAGAAGTGCAGCAGACCCCTTGAGAGGGAAGGCTGTACCTTGTTTCACACAGCTCACCAGGGCTTCTCTACACAGCTGTGGTCTAGCCCTGTTCCACATAGCAACTGCCGAGCAGAAGTCTTCTCTAATTAAAAGAGCTTCCTTGGGGAATAGGCAGACCTACTGCACAGCTCAGAGTGCTCTTTAGTTATTCCATGTGCATAGCTGCAAGCCAGCACTAGAAAGGGACCTGAATGCAAAGAAGAGTCCAGCAGCTTCTCAGGCTGTTGGGAAAGCACATTTAGGCAGCACATTTTGTCTGGCTGGGGTTCCTCTCTCCCCCGAAAGACATCAGATGTGAGCATAATTAGAACTCCTGCCAGCCTTTTAAGCCCCAGTTTCTTCAAGCACGCAGCACAGATGCTGCAGGATAGTTCCCACATCTGTTTGGTCAGTGCAAAACACAAGGCAGTAGCAAGGGCAAAGAGCCTTGCTAACCTGCAGGTCAGCAGTGTCTCCTTAACCCAAGTCCTGCTCTGCTTCTGTGTTTTACAGGGAGCCTAGCTCCACGACACAGAAGAAAGGGAGTGAGGGGACAAGAGGCTAAGGAAGCACGCTGGGAAGTTGAGGACATTCCAGCAAAGCCACTCAAGACTGACTCATCACCAGCAACTTCAATCCACGACAGACACATGACCAGTTCCACAGCAGGCAAGAGGATGCTTTGTGCCACAGCACCACATGAAAAATGCCCCAGAACCAATGCAGCCCTGGAGCCCGTGTCCTGTCACCACTCCAGCCAGAAAAACACCCTTTTATGCAAAGAGTACTCTACAAATTAATTGATTACAAGCAGAGAGGAGAGGAGCAGAGTGGTCTGCATGGTGACTTTGGAAAGCAGGCATGTTAGTTCTGGGGACCAGAAGTCCAAAAAACCCCTTGATATTGCCACTGAATACATAACTTCTTTTCAATTTCTTTCCACACACATTCCAAATAATGTTAAGCAAGCTATTTGCAGGACCAAGGAGAAATCAGAAAAAAATCATGTAGGAAGGGAATAAGACTTCCAAGATAATAAGCTTTTTCCTCTATTACTAGAACACTTAGAAATGGAAATGCCACAAAAGGTATAGAAACTTCCCTGGAAAGGTCCAACTAGAGCACTGAAGCATTTTGTGCAGTAGTAGAGATGATCTAGTCAATTTAGGCTTTGCAATTGATTCCCAGCAAAACTGCTAACCATCTATCACAGGAGACATATCAGCCCCAGGCATTTAGGATTTTCATATTTTTATATTATGGGATGACAGTAACTGCCCTTGAAGTCCCAGTCAAGTACCAAGATGCCCTTTCCACACTTGTCCTGCGTGGTGTTCCAAAAGCCCTGCACCAACACAGCTCAGGTGGTGGCTCAACAGCAACCTAATGCACAAAACTGCACAGGCAGCTCACTCAAACCTGCGTCAGTCTAGCACACCAGCCCAAGCAAAACCAGCATCCTGGAGCAGGTTCCTTTTAAAGCTAAACAGACAAGGTGCTGCATGAAGCCTCTCCTGTAGAGGCAGCAGCTCAGGGCACCAAATTCCTATCCTGGCGAGGGCACAGAAACCTCATGGATCACAGAAGCAGTGACCAAAGCATGGTACTGGAGAAGAATATGGTCAGATCCAGTGACTGTAAACCCCTTTCCAGAACAACTCTGGTAAACAGCCTCCTTCATTCCCAACAGGCAAAGCTACTTTACAGCATATTCAGTCCCTGTTGTGCAAATCCCTCTAAGATAATTCCTTTCCATTCCCAAACTACCTTCTGGCCAATGGATGGTGAGCAGGAGGGACCAAGGGCAGTTCCCAACTCCAGCTGTGGGAAGATCAGCTCAGCCCAAGGTGCGTGGCTGCAGCTCTGACAGCTCATCTATTCCTTTGCTTGAGTATGAGAGACTGAAGCAGACTTGTTTTGCTTACAAAGGGAACTCCCCATTATATAACTTCAAATCTTCAGGCTGCTGGATATCCTAATGTGTACAGTTCATCCCAGATCAGCATTTCTCCAGTACACATGGCCATGGGATTATCATCATACTGGAAAAGATCAGCAATCTGCTTACAGCTCAGGAGCAATTTTGTAGTAAAGGGTAAAGTGCTTTCATGATGCACCTGCCTCAAGGCTGTGCTGCAAAGCAACTAAAATCAGCAGCTCAACAGCATCCTTAACAAATTCCAGCAGTACTTTGCTTATGTGCAAGGCTCTTCCTCTGGTCCTTCTCAGCTCCTTAAAGACAGACAGGGCCCTTACCACATCAGCAACTTTCAGAAATTAAGTACGTGCACTGGACTTTGGTTTGACTTGCTTTTAAATAGTGGTGTCCCAGTAGGTGATGCCCCAGTTCTGAAGCTCCACCAAGGAGACAAAGAACTAGAACAGTCAGCCAGACAGCCTGTGCATGCACCTCTTCCCACAGGACAAAGCCTGTTCCCAGCTTAGTCTCCTTCCCTTTTTCCCCTGTATCTACCTTGGACGAGCCATAAACCATCCAGCTTCCCTGGCTCTGTGGTGCTCAAAAAGACACATGCTTGGGTTCGGAGTTGGCAGTCTCCAGTCCCTGTTCCCATCCCCACAGGCTATTGCTTTATTCCCTTTTTTTTTCAGTGATCAGCCAGGCAGTCCCTTCCGCAGAGCTGCTCACAGTAACGCCTCATCCTTCTTCCAGAAAATTAGCTAGCTCTGAATCTGACAGTGCACACAAGAAGTGATTTAAGCAATCTCCACTACGCAGTTCCTTTGCTTCACTTATCACCCCATCTAGACTGAAGTCAGCCATTAACTGCTTCAGTGTTTCCAAGCCCTGATAGCCCAGAGAGCTTCCAGCAAACAGGCTCTGCCACCGCCAACCAGCCGTCAAGGAACTGCTGGCGCTGACTGAGCCTCCTCTATTATTCCTTTTACCATGCCAAGAGAGCCTGCAGTTTTTAGCCTTTCCTCCATTTCATTCTCTCTAAGAATACAGAAGAGCCAAAAAGAGACAGAGGTGGTTAGGTAATGATTGCATCTCATTACACAGTTGCTAAAGGAAAGGTGGCTCATTCAGCCATCCCTTCACATGTTTGCCATTAATCAGTAGCCTGTAGAAAGCTACACATTCCCCCAACAGATGCATTAGTGCAAGGACACAGTTTATTTCTTTGCCCATTTAAGCTGACAATCACACGGTGGTGGGCAGGCTAGTGGGCCCAGCTACCCCTCTGCTGCACAAAAGGACTCCAGATGTCTGGATGGCATGATCCATGCTCAGAGACAAATTAAGGCAGGAAAGGAGAAGGAGGGGATACAGATGTCATGCTCCTATTTTGAGAGGTGAAGTTAAGGCACTCTAGGGTGAATGCCATAATTCCTGGCAGTAATAAGTTAGTTTAGTGCACATAAGTTTTTCCACAGTGGAAACTGAGGAGTAAGTGCAAGAAGGCTGTGGCTCCAATCACCCCTTGTTACACAGGCCCACTGGAATTATTGCTACCTCCTCCAGCTTTCCAAGCTACTCATACAGAAACTGAGTCCCAACAGTTCCACCCCCTCTAGCACCTCCCACTCAACAGCCAAGGGAAACCAGACCAGGGAAAAAGTGGCTGCCACGACACAGGCACAATTGAAGTGGAGCAATAACTACTGCTTCAGATAGCATGGGGTGTGATCCAAGTCCCAGCATCCCCCTGGCATTCCCATAACAGACCCTATCTCATCAGTGCCCAAAGGTCTTTGTGGCAATGCCTTTTGCCTGTGCTGTGTGCTTCCTGCTGTAACAACACCAGCAGGCGACAAGCACCAGAGCCATGGTTTGAAAAGTGCCCTGAGGCCTGTGGTTACCAGAGGTCTGCAAAACTCCCACCTGCATCCCTCTGACTTAAACATCTACTGGATGAACACCTGCACTCCTGGGTAGACCCTTCCTGCCTTACAGCTGTGACACCAGGACACAGAGAAACAGAAGTGTGATAAAACCTTCCCCTGGTTACAGCCAGATGAGAAATTCCGTGTGAAACACCCCCTTGCACTTTCAAGAGCTTGAAGCAGAGGGGTTTAAGTAGCAGGGACAAGAAAACCTCCATGGAGCTGGAGCTGTGAGAAGGCCTCGTTAGGGCATTTCCTGCACCAGCTTACAGTTGTAGGTCACACTACACCTGCCCGTCACCCGAGAACTAAAATAGAGACAATAACAGTAAGGAAGAGAGTCCAGATGAGCCACATCGTTAAAGCCGATAAATCCTCTTAGGGGAGGAGCTTCCATGCAGCAGAACAGAGATTGCCCACGGGGAGGGCTTTCTCCAGGCACTCAGCTTGCCTCTCGCTCCATTTCTGTCGCACACAGGTAAGAAGCTGCACAAACACTGCAAGCCTTCGCCCAGCCCTGCAGCACAGGGATGAGAATGTCATCTCAGCGGTTCCCCAGAGCCCCTCACAAGGGTGGAGAAACCCAGCCAAAGGGGGGGTTTAGCTCCAAAGAGGCTACACCAAGCAAAGATATTTTGGCAGCAAGATTCTCCTCTGAAAGGGGGGTTAAATGACACAATGTTAGGACTGAGGAGAGGCTACTCACTTCTCTGAGCCACTCCAAATCCAAACACAGGCTAGCAGAGCAGTTGGCAAAGGCTCTTCTCACCTGTGTGGGCTGCCCAGCATGAGCAAGCACCCATGGATTTTGTTGTTGTTGTAAAGAGGCACAACTGCAGGTCTAGCAGCTCCTGCTCCAGCCAAAGGATCAAAAGCAAATGTAAATGTCAAAAACTACCTCACTGTTGCAAGAGGTTCTGCTGTGGAACACTGGCAGGTCTCCCGACGCCCATGCAGTGACACTGCAGAACAGGTCACTGACTGTACCACCCAGTGCCCTTCTGCCTCCTTAACACTTTCTTCCCATTTAGTGCTCATGAAGTATTTGGTAAGAGCTAAGTAACTTGTCATTTTTACAGTTTTTCATATGCTTAACATCAGCACACTACTGAGACTGTTCCTCCCACTAGACACCTCTATCTAGATTTTCATCTCAGTGTTCCTACACTTTGACCTTGCAGTCCACCAAAATTATGATAGCCACAGGCTTCTGCTTGAAGGTTCTCATGCAGTGAGTAAGCTTCACAGCAGCACGTTCACATCTCAGGCTTTGAAGGGGATTTTTCTTAAGCCCAAGAAGTCTGGGAAAGTAAAAAAAAAAAAAAAAACCCAAAAAAAAACCATGGAGAGGAAGTATCACTGATGGCAGATTTCAAGACAGCACTCTCCAGCTGTTCAGTGCTTGCACAGAAGCACATGGATGTTGTCAGAAGCTAACAACCCAAAGACCTCACAAGTGGTGGGATGTGTTACATCCCTGTGAACCTCTACCCTCAACAGCACCTCAGACATCTCCACGAGCAGCTCCTCCCTGCAGCCACTACCTCGAATAGCACTGCAACAAGACACTGTCCCTCCCTTGCCCAGCTAGTAAGTTTCAAGCTGTCATCTTACTCACAAATATGCTAGAGCTTGTCCAAGACACAGGAACACTTTATCCTAAACTAGATTTACAATTTACTGAAGCCAATGTTTAGAATTCAGGATGGTTTGGTTTGGGTTTTTGGTTGTTTTTTCTTTTTTTTTTTTTTTTTTTTTTTTTTGTGGGTTTGTTTGTTTGTTTTGTTTTTGTGGGGGTTTTTTGTTTGGTTTTGGTTTTTTGGGTTGGGTTTTTTTTGTGCCAAACACCCCATTTTACATGAAAGCATACACAACAGAGCTTTAATGCTCTGGGACAGAATCAGCATGCCTGGAGTGCAACAAGCCGCTATCCCATTAGCAACAGATTTGTCACCAGTAACATTGCAAATGCAATCCGCATTTGCAACATCTACCCAGCTGTTGAACTGCAAGCACTGCTCTGAACTCCTCAAAGGGATTTTAAAGAGAGAGAAAAAGGACACAGCAGGCTGGGCCAGCACCAGATTTCTGTAGTCGTAATAGGGTAAGATCGCTACAGAAGCATCTAGCCCACATCTTGGAAATCAATCAAGACAGAGCCGACTGAAGCCAGCTGTATGCCCAGTCTCATCAGCAGGCAGCAGAGGCACTCGGCCGATATCCCCGCACAGCAGCAACCCTCCGGGCCAGCAGCAGCCGCTCCTGCGGGCACCGCCTCCGCCGCACCTGGCCAGGCTCTCTCCCAGGTCACACACCCGCTGCGCCAGGGGATCACAGCTCAGCCCCCGACTCCAGTGTGGAGGGGCGCGCCTGAGAGCGCCCAGCAGCGGGGAGCGGCGCCCCGAGAGGCTGCCCCGGCCCCGCAGGCACCCCGCGGGAGGGGCTGGGGGCTCCCCGGGGCTGCCGGGCCCCGCCGGGGGCTGCCGGACCGCAGCGGGGGCTCCCGCCCGGGCCACCCGAAACCTCCGCAGAAAACCTCCGGGAAGTCCCCGCCGGGCACGGCCCCTGTCCCGCCGCGCCGAGACCCCCGGGTCGAGGGGAGCGGGGTGTCCGGGCACAGTGGAGGGAGTCCCGGCCCGCGCCCCCCTCCCGTGCCGCCCCACTCCCCGGCCCCTCCGGGGCGGGCGGCCGCAGCGCGCCTACCTGCTCTGCTCGGCGGGCTGGGCACGGCTGAGCTCGGCAGAGCGCTCCCCCCTCCGCCGATGTGGCCCCCGGGGCGGAGCCGGCGGCTGCGCTGAGCCGGCCCCGGGGCGGGCCCCCGCCCCCGGCCCTGCCCCCGGCCCTGCCCGGCCCCCGCCGGGCGCTGCGCAGAGCCGGCGGCTCTCCCGGCCCCCGCCGTGCCCGTGGGCTGCTGCGGCCGCCCGGGGCTCCGGGCAGCGCCCGGTACTGCCCGCTCCGAGCCCGTGCTGCTCGCTCCTCACACGGTCACACGTTTTCCGCTGCCCACCTGTGAGGCCTCGGCCGCTGCCTCCTCCTCTCCACCTGAGCCCAATTCACCCCGCTCCGCTCGGGCAGGTGGGCAGGCTGGGGCCCTTTGCCCTGCTCGCTGCCCTTGCCGTGAGCCCGTCTCCTCCCGCGAGCCCCCTGCCTGGCCCGTCAAGCCGGTGCAGCAAGTGCACGCACACACACACACACACACACACACACACACACACACACACACACACACACGGACAGCCCTTAAACCCGTCTCGCAGCTTGTCTGGTGCTGCGAGAGGTGCTGCTGTGGCTCCCTGCCCAGTGAAAGCAAGCCTGATGACCCACCGAAAGATTTTTCCAGTGGGCAATTTCGCTGCCCCAGTGAATCCTGTAAACGTCACCCGGGCTGCACATTGTTCCCCCTCCAAACCCCGTTAAGCTCTTGTTTGCCCCAGTGCCTCCAGCACTGTGAAGATGGTGAAGTGTTCGCATGCTGTGGCTGCTGTTTGCTCTGCTGACCAGTGCCACTGCATTGTTTCCACGGGCTTCTCTGTTTTGTGTAGTGTATCCGCTCTGCGCAGCAGGCAGCAAGCTCGAACCACCAGCTCTTTGTTCTTGGCACGTGGCATAATTAGCCCAATGGGATCCTGCCTCTTCCCTACGGGCAGAACGCAAATAAAAATGAAAGTGGTAAGGCAACCTACACTAACAACGACGTGATCCTCTGTAAATCCTCATTTCAGGGATACTGAAACCAAAACGATCAAGCCAATCCTAAAATGAAGGAAGATCAGGAGGTTCCTCACCCTTCTGAGGAGCAACATTCCTCACTTTCATGTATTATGCTGTCCTGGTAGGAGGAGGACCAGCCAGCTCATGCAGCTCAAGCTCCCAGTCCTCATTCCTGGGGGCAGCAAAAACAGGTTTGGCTTTTGTACCAAGACAGGTGTACAATGGCCGCTTTACTCTCTCCTAACAAGATGCCTCTTGGTCATCTTTCTTTGTCTGAAGGCTGATTCGTTACTATGCCACCAGGCTTTGAAGAAAAAAAAAATAAAAGGTCCTTTTCTGGGCTGTGCTTTATTCATTGCATGTACTTGACTTTCCTTCTGGTACTTAGAGCCCCATCCAGTCCAAACCTTTCCCTGCAGCTCCCAATCCTTTCCTCTGATACCAGGATTAAACACATCCTTCTTCCCTTTTTCAGCGGTGGCACTCAGCAGCCTTCCCACCAGCCTGTATTTTATCCTGTGGACATGTTTTTTTGTCAGGATAAGCATGTGGTCATGTAACGGGCAAAGCCAAGCCACATCACAAGTCCTCCTTCATGCATGGAGAGCATGAGGCAGGAGGGGCCATGGGAGGCAGCTGCACCTGGAGAGCAGGTGTCACTTGCTGAGTGCCACACGCATTGCGTGCAGCACCCTGGCCTCCACATCCTCCTCCGTGCCACCAGCAGGTAACTGCAGGCTCATCAGATGGCATGAGGGCTCAGCTGGGGAGAGGGGATGGAAATGCAAGTGCTGAGGCAGAAGAGGGACATTAAGGTGGAAGTGAAATGATGCTCTACAAAGGGGTTTTTGTGGGTGTGGTCTCACCACCCCTATTTCTGCAGTTGCTCACAGCAATACCAGGCTATCCGTGGCCTGGAAATGGCCTAATTTTACTCAGACTCCTTTCTCCTACCAAAAAACTTTGTAAGGCCAGTTGTTAGTGTCTAAGACAAGGACAAATGATGCATGAGAATTATTTGGGGCAATATCTGAAAACTCATTTACAACCAGTCTTGGGGACTGTGTCTTTCTGGAAATCAGCAGCACTCCAGCATCTCTTTTCAAGAAGAATTAGCCTTCATTAAAAACACTTTAATCTCAAACATAATATTAAGAGTACTTTTTCTTCACCCCTTCTCTCTCTGTAATAGTCTTTGTCTTTAATTCAAACATCTGCTCAGGCTTATGCCTGTACTCTGTAAGTCAGAATGCTTACCTATAAAGACACTAGGGTCAGTGAGGCAGGTGAAATAGCATCTCCCTGTTCTTATATTTAGTCTTCCTCATCTCTGTGCCGACAGATTATCCAAGCCTACAGGTACTGAGCATGTAGCTTGTTTCTGATTCTTACAAAAATTGTCCTACTTTGAGGAAGGAAGCCTGAGCTCAAAATATTTCCCCTGAGGATTAGTGCAAAGGCTGTTTCTTAAAGAAAATGGGTTTTAAATAAAAAGTGATTACAAGGTGCAGTGCAAATGGATTGTGCCAGCAGCTCTGGTGCCTGAATTCATTTGTGTCAGAGGCTTTGAGAACGGGATATACGTTAGCAAGGGCAGCGTGGGACTATATATGCATCAGTGATTGCATGCATAACTGGTTATGCTTGAGTGCCACTCGGATATGAACCAGTGAGTCTAGAAAAAGCATTAAGTCTATACCACTGCATTTGCTGAGAGAAGGGAATAGGTTTTAAAAGAGAGCTTCCAAAGTGCCTGAATTTTATTAGAAAGTCTGACGTGAATCATCCTCTTCAGAAGGCTTGCAACAGGGACTTGGCAGCAGAGGAGAAACAGATCTACTGAGATGTTGCAGCTAAGCTGTGCACAGATGGCAGACTAAAAGCCCAAGTATAAACAGCATCTTTTACAATGTACACATCAGGCTGGATTCTCATCTAGTGATTAGACAAAAATGCTTGTAAGAAAACACTCAGGTTGGAGAAACCCACCATTATGTGGCATGTAAGGCCGAAAACTGAATACCATTTCAAAGGCAGCTAGAGACCAGCCAATGGGTCATTGAGCCAAGCAATCTGTTTTTGCCTTGGGCCATCTTCATTTCAAACACAACAACCATTCTCTGTCAAATGAATACTTTCTTTTCAGGGGGAATTAATCTGTGTACCAAATCAAGACATGGCCTATTCTGTGGGTAAACAAGGGAAGTCTGCACAGGAGTCCAAGTCCCTGTGATGCAGCTTCATACAGGTTCTGATTCATTTGTACACAAGGTCTGTTTCCTCAGGCACAGAGGAATACTAATGCCCTGCAGAGAGCTGGCTGGCTGTGCTTTTGTGGCTGCTTGCAGCCTTGCCCAGGGTTGTGAGAGGCTGCACAGCCCCCACTACTTTGCAATGAAAAACACAAATATGGCATAGGTGGCTGCTAATTATGGGTGGCTGCAAATGATGGAGGGAGCTATGGCCCCCTCATTCTCTGCTGGTAAGGGGAGAGGGTAAGGGTCTGGCTGGGTAAAGGGGTCATCCTGGACCAGTTGGATGCAAGCAAGAAACTTTCCACCATTTTATCTGTAGGCAGCTCTTCATGTCTCTTTGAAGCTGGGATTAAAGGTCTCAGGATTGTTATGCTGCAGGCTGCAGAGGGGAAGGGACTAAACTTATTTTCTTTAGTCTCAGAGGATCTCTGAGAGTAAAAAGTTTGAGTTGCAGCTGGCACAGATTGCTGCCCTGTGTTGCATGCACCAGAAGGAGGAAATCAGTATTTGGCATTAGGGAGAACAGAGAAACAGGAAGACACGTGGATTTCTAATGTTTGCGTATCTATTTCCCTTAAAAAGTCTTTGAATTTGCCTCACATTACTGTGACTCTAAGAGACGAAGGATTTCTTTGCTGATACGGCCAAAACATTGAGTGGTCCAGGTGATGTAGTGATGAGGACTGTAATTATCAGTCCACAAACTGCCTAACTTAAAAAAAAAAAAAAAAGTTCTTTCAAAGTCACTTTGACAAGGAGAAGAGCCTTCAAAAATAGAGCAAAAAATTGCTGGGGGGAGGTGGGGTGGGGTGGTGGTGTTTCCATTTAAATTCCAATTTAAGAACAAAATGACCAAACAACGTAGAGTTCATGGTTAGTGTCTGTTTGATAGCACAGTATAAAAAAAGAAAGAATGCAAAGCACAATTTTAAATTACTGATTTTTTCAAGTCTAATTTTTAGTCTGTCCATTGCATAAGTGGAATCCTCTTTTATTTGCCTTAAGCTGTGACTTACTATCAGATTAATTATATAGAAAGAATAATGGTTAGAACAGCAATGAAAATGCAGTGGTGCTGAAGCTTGTGGGGCAAGAAGGGACTATTTTAACTTATATTAGAGGAAGACATGTTCATCAAAAGGTATGTTTTCAAGACTAAAATATTTTTAATATTCTGTGTTTTAGGACTTGGAAGTGCATGGCAGCTGTAGTAAACTGTTTTCCTGATGACCAATTGCCCTCCCATGGCTGAAATGAGAAATGCAGGCAATTGAAGTTTTCCAGAAGTTGGACTTGGATAAGCTAAAAGTTAATTGCTCTGCCAGAGGCACTATATAACTGGGAAGCAGATTTGTCCGTAATTGGGTTATTTTGGATCCTGGTATGGATCCCTCACAGCTGACTATTACAGAGGCGACTGCACTCCCAAACTTGGTATTTTGCAAGAAAATGTCGATCCCCCTCAATGAATCCAGCACACAGGGATGTGTCTTCCTAGGCACTAGATTTGAAGCTATTGAACTCTACATTTCTGTAATCTGTTAAGCAGTAGCAAGTATGGAAGCATGTGCCTCCATACACGTTGGATACCAGTCTGACCCTTCAGATGGGAAATTTGCTGGAACAAACCGTCAAGATTTACCATTCTGTGGTTTCCATAATTTTCCCTTTAACAAAAAAATCCTCACAGAAACAAATCTCAAAAGGTGTGTGAGCAGGTCACAGACATCTCTGGATTGAGAAGAGCCATGACTGTTGCCAAGGGCTTGCCCAATTGAGGCAGATAAGACAGAAAATGACCTGTCTTATTGAAGGGTTTCAGAAATGCATCCCATTCACTAAGGAGCTCTTGCTAGTTTTGCTGAGCTCATGGGCGTGCCTGGGCTAAAAACATCCACAAAGTGGGACTTGGAGAAACTAGGTGGATCTAGGACTTAACCAAATTTTACAATTGTAAAATTGCACCTTTTGCAGTAATCTTTGCTAACCAGAAATTAATTTCAAAGAGGGAGCATTCAGGCTCAGTCCTTTTAAACACCTGTAGATTTGGATGAACACCTGAATAATTTGACTGTTATCCTGAGGCTTTTATGGTAGAAACCAAATTTTTTTCTTCCTCTTACACAGGAGTATCCTGCTTTTTGAGGTGTGCTCTCTTTCCTTGGAGATGCAAGGTGGTTTTTTTGTGTCTTTTGCAGACATGCTGATTTTGGCTGGGATAGCATTAATTTCCTTCACAGTGACTGGTACAGGACTGTGTTTTGGATTTGTGCTGAGCACAGGGTTGATAATACAGAGATGTTTTTGTTACTGCTGAGCAGGGCTCACACTGAGTCAAGGAAAGCACTTTTTCTGCTTTCCATACTGCCATGGTGGGGAGGGGACTGGGGGTGCATTGGGATGGTGGGAGGATACACAGCCAGGACAGGTGATCCCAGCTGACCAAAGGGATATTCCAGACCATATGGTATCATGCTCAGTATATAAACTGTGGGGGAAAAGGAAGAGGAAGGGACATTTGAAGTGATGGCATTTGTCTTCCCTAATAACCATTTAATGTTTTGAGGCCCTGCTCTCCTGGAGGTGGCTGAACACCTGCCATCTTCCATAGGAGGAACTGAATTAATTCCTTGTTTAGATTTGTTTGTGTGTCTGGATATGTTTGTTTGTTTGTTTGTGTGTATTTTGTTTGCTTTTTTGTTTTAAGCTGTCTTTATGTCTTTATCAAAACCCCTGAGTTTTCCAGCTTTTGCCTTTCCAATTCTCCCCCCCCCCGATCCTGGGAGGGAGCAAGTTGGCGGGGAGTGAGCAAGTGGATGTGCAGGGCTTTGTTGCTCGCTGGGGTTACTTTGAATCCCAACTTCCTGTTCAGAGAGCAACAAGAAGGTCCACTGTTCTCTCAGGAACCAAGTACAATCTTGTTTGTGAAGGCAGACTGCTGGAGCTCAAAAAGTTTCACCTATAAACTTCTTCTGATCTAATACTTACAGACTGAAGTGATAGCCTGGATTTTATGTGCAAGTTTGGACTGTGAGGTTACAAAATGCCAAAGCACTATGAGATTAGTTCCCTCCCACAAGATTTGAGCTGTTTTTGCTTAATGTCTTTCATAAGAGTATTTCTGAGGCTGGGCTGCCTGGCTAAGTATATATGCAATTTTTCTGCATCGTAGGAATAAGGAGTCAGAGTGCTGATAAGATTGCTTTCCTCCCAAGTTCATTGTTTGAATGCAGAGCTGAATGCATCTGCCATTGTCTTTCAAAAAATGAAGAAGAGAATTGGCATTAGAAAATCATGGGCACAGCCGACCAGATCTCATGCATGATTCATTTCTGGCATCCATGTTGACCTGGAGCAGCTTCATCTGATAGAAGACCGAATAAATATTTTTAAACACTCATCTATATCTTGAAATTTCTTTTAACTTTCTTTTACATTAGATTGAGAGGAATGAACATTGCTGATCCCCATTGATCTGAGAGGGGTATGTGCCAGGAGAGAAGCTCTTGCCTAGACAGTATTATTTCCACATCCCTCAGCTCCAGGGACTGGTGAAAACTCATCCTTTTGAGTCTAATTAACATAAGCACCTCAGAAAACCCAAGGAAGGAGAACCCAGTTCAAGGTCTGTGAAGTAAATGAGAGCATTTGGGAGCTGGTACTGGCAGGCTGGGTATTTTCCTGGGGAATTGTGTGCAACACTGGCACGATTTACCTGAAGGAGCAAGGCGAGTGGAACAAACAATCCTATGACACTAATACCTCTTACATAAGCTCAGATCCACAAAAGTATTTAGAGACTTAATTCCCTTCAATTTCATTTATTAAGGCATCCAAGTTCCTCCTTGCTATGTTAAGCCATTTTAAATCATGCATTGGGAAGAATCTCTTTTCCGCCTTTGCCTCCCTCTCTTCTCACACAGATGCACATTTCAATGACTGCATGGCCGCTGAGGTGCCCAAATGCACCCCTGCATCACCTACTTAGGCACATAAAGCTGCAGCGAACCACACAGAGGAATTAATTCCTTGAGGGCTGCTGGCAACTTGGAATTAGTCATGAGTCTTTCTTCCACTTGGTGTCTCTCTTTAGTCTCAAATCTGGGGCTGGTTCTCCAGTAGTGCTCTCCTGGGGACGGATATTTGTTATTTGCATCATATAAAGCACCCCAGAGTTTCAGTGGTGCACCACAACTCCCCCATGAGTAGCAACATAGAGAACTCACAAAATGTGAGACTCCCCTCCCAGCTGTATAGCTTTGCTGTACGCTTCCCATCAGTTTTAAATGTGTTTAGGAAATTCAAATATTTATTTTTGGTTCCTGTTTGTCTTTGAGAAAAAATACTTTCATTGTCTAATTTGATCTAGTTTTTGTTACAGAGAGCTAGAACTGGCCACCCTTTAATTAGTGCTAGAGAAGTTCACAGGCAAGCAAGAGAAACATAAAGTGTTACTTCACTGAATTATTAAAATAGTGTTTTTAAAAGGGATGATTTCAAAATAACACAAAATCAAAGCACATTCTTTGCCCTTATGCAGAAACAGAAAAGGCAAGGGATACTTCTAAAGTTTCTTCATATTGTAGTGGAAAAAATTCAGGGAGGGGGAAGGCGATTTAAGCTTTTTTGCACTGGAACCCAATTTTTTTATGGTATAAACGAATTACTTGGTAGGGAATTTCAATTTATGCATAGTACAAGCCAGTTTTTCAGTGACTAAAGCTAACTGGAAGTTTCTGCTTTAAGGACTTCATATATTTGCAGCTACGTGGAAAACACTGTGGCTCACGGCATAAATGTGCTAATGTGCTTGATTCACTCCTGCTTCTGGGCCTTTTCTGTTCTGCCAGTTCCTCTGAGATTAAATCTCTGAGAGAAAGTTGTCCAAATCTAATGTGTTTGGCAGTCCCCTCAAATAAAAGCTCCTTTCTCCAAAGACTGCTTGGTGTCTTGCTTAATTCTGATCTGGAGACCTAGAGACTAGACTCTCAGCTAGTATAAATGAGGGAAGTACACCACATAACAGCAGCTGAGGATCTGGAAAATAGTATCTACCAATAACGAAGACTTCATGTGGGTTCTATCCAAATAACTCACTAGCCCTCCTGTGGGAGAACAAAGCACTGTATATTTTTTTTTACGAGCTGTTTTGCACATAAATGCTCTTTGCAGGCCTAGTATATCTTCACCGAAACCAGTGAGAGCAAGCTAGCAAAATCTGCGTGCAGTTTATTTTTAAATCCTTTTAAAATCACAGAGGAATGTTCATCAGATTGCAAATCCCCGCTGCAGAATAACAACAAATTTTGCCAGCGTTTTCTTAGAGCAGATCTGAGGTAATATATCACCCTTTTGCTGTGTTTGTGTGGGATGAGCAGGGTATCCTGGACTCTCACAGCTGCGAGTTGGATGAGGATGGACATGCCATCTAGCGGCTACTTGGCCCGATTGCTTGGACAGTCTTATCACAAATTATTAACAGGATCCCCCGTTTGTCTCTAGAAAGTGAAAAAATAGACACCACAGAGATTTAGCTGAAAATCTCAACTGGTCCATCTCTCCCCTGCAGCACCAAGCTGGAAGATTTCTGTATCAGGCTTCATCTGGTTAGCTGGATTTTAAATAACCAGTGTTTCTAATAGTCAGTCAATCAAGGGTTTGTCCACTGTCCCTTCCTCTGACACAAGAAAAGGAGCTTCTGTCACTTGCTGTGGATAGAGGTTTCCCTCTCCAGAAGATTTTTCCCTCTTCCCTCTTTCCCTGCCATGCCCCATTTCATTCCTACCCTTTTGAGCTGTCTCAGCAGCTTCACTTAGTCCCTGGTGAAGGGGTGCCACAGGGGTGGTAGCACTGCAGAGGAGGCTCTGGAGCAGCTATAAACAACTCTTTAATTCTAGTCCTCATGCCAAAAACTGACTAAGGCTGCTATGAAAGGGATGTTAGATGTGGGAAAGCAATTTTCAGCCCTCAGGATGCTGCCTGCCACCAGCAGAGTTTCCCCAGCAAGAAGAGGCAGAGAAGCATATTCCACACTGCTTCTAGACACCCTCCACTGAGCAATCCCATACATCAGGCCAATATCAAATGCAACCACAGAGGAGGCTTTCCCTTATCTTTCAGGACAATTACCAAGCTATACATCACTTGAACAATATGGGAACGATGGGAGATTGTGGTTTCTAGTAAAATGGGAAAATCTTTTCATGGTTAGCACTGGCAATGAAATTTGTAGCCCACCTCCATCTGGGCTGAGCCACGGGTGATCATTCTTGGAGATGAGCTTCTCTCAATGTCAAAAGGCAAATAAATAACTAACTATGTGTGAATGTGCATTTCAAGGAAAAATCATGGTTAGTTTTTTTTTTTTTTCCGGTCTCCCTTCTCGCCCCTCATTTTGACTTGGAGAAATTACGGGTTTCCTCAGGTCCTCAGAGAGGTTGAAAACTGTCCAAAATGTGCTTCAGGAAAGTGATCGCTCAAAGTGAATCAGTTTGCAGTGTCTGCTCACCATCTGTGTGCCTTTAGGAGATTGTCACACTTTCGGCTGGCTTCATCCATCTCTCTAATGCCTTGGTTACAGTCAAAACAGCTTTAAAAGGGTTTGGTTCCCACAGTGGGAAAGTAACTTGGACGCTGCCTGCTAGCATCACTTCACCCAGGAGCAGCTGACGCCTCTTGGAAAACTTTGAAAAGCAAATTTCTCTTCTGAGTCAGTTCTGCTGATGTAGCTTCTACTCTGAGAATTACACTGCTCTTCTCTGTTTCTATATTTGTAAGGGCACTTGTATGAGAAGAGGATCTGCTTTCCTGGAAGGATGTGCTGCCTTCAGTGAAGTCATGGGCATCTGTGGCATTGGTTAGCCCTCTGGGCAATCTGAACTGGTTGATTTTCAGGCAGAAGGAGTCTGATATGATGAGCCATGGCTTTCTGGTCTGACGTGTTTTGAATTATTATTCCTCTGTTACATTTTTCATAGAACTGCCCCAAGCCACTGACAGTCTTGGTTTAGCAATAAAGAAATAATCGTCTCCACAGCAGTTAATGGGATGCCAGCAAAGATGCTATGTGGCTGAGTCATCTTTGTGTTGCAATAGTGCTGCCCAGCTAGCCACCCTACGAGATTTAGCAGGCCCAGACTTTTCAGCTGGGGTGATTAATCTCTTGCAGTCTCTCTCAATAAGCTTCAGTAACTAGAGGGGTGAAAAAAAATGCCCTTTTCATTGCAGAAGACAACTGATGGTCTCACCACCTAAAAGTGCTGACTGTCCCAATATGTATCTTCATTAAATTTGGCAGTCAGTAAGAAGGTTTGGAAAAAACTGTCCTTTCATTGTCTAAGAGCTCAACGAATGATCCCATAGCACCCTCTGATCTGTTCCTAAACTCAGACTGTTGGCCCGTGGCTGGATTTCTAGTCCACATCATGGCAGCTAAAGAGGAGTTTGGTATCTGAATAGTCATGGGGGATCAGGGCCAGGATTAGAAAGAGAGGAAAAAGGAGACCAAAGATCAGTTTACTGTGAATGAATGATTACACCTTACTACTTGCATGCTCTCTAGAGGGATGATTGCACCCACCCTGCTGGTGAGCAGCACCAGCTCTCTGCTGCTTCCATGTCACGAGCAGGAATAGTCGTGAAAACTGTTTGACTTTGCTCTGTTGGGCCATCTATCTGTGCTAGATCCCTTCCCAGAGAGCAGAGCCTCAGTTGTCTCTAAGTTCTGTGAGGCTCTCTGCATCTTGCTTGAGAGTGAATTGCCCAGGTTGACTGGGGCTCTCCTCCCTCACCTTTTCTGCAGCATTTGTAGACTGGCTTTTAAGATATGACATAAAAAGCTGTGTCCAGATCTCAAACCCTTATAACTGGGGCCACTACCCAGGGCTGTACACAGCTGTAAGGCAACATGTTGCATCCTGTGGCTAAACAACAGCAGCATGCTCCAGACAGATTGGGTCCTTCTTAAGCATCAGCAGTAGGTACCTGGCCCTTTCCACCCTGATGGTGACTGCATGACTAGGAGAAGGGAAGGGGCCACTTCCTGGTGACCCCAGGGGATGGCCTGATTCATCCTGGCAGTGTAGAGGTCCAGGTGGACATTTAGAGCACGACTGCCCATGAGGGATTTATGGCTGTGCTCTGGCACAGTGGCAAGCTGCTAAATACTGTGAGTGTGGTATAAATTGGTTGGAGGAGAGGCACAGAGCCAGAACTCCAAGAGCAACACGCAGGAGGTCTTGCTGACTTATGTGTGTGGCAAAATGATGGCTTGGGGAGGCTGCTACCAGAAATATGGGTATCACATGTGTTGCTGTAGTAGATGCAGCATCATGTAAACATTTAAGAGTTACAGCTCTTAAAATGGTATTCTGTAAGCACAGGGTTGTTTCCCTGTAAAAGAGGCCATGTCTCTCTTGCAGTACCAGAAAAAATAAGTGCATCTCCATTCCTGTTTCATTTTTCCCTGATGTACACTAAGACAAAACTAGAAGAGAGTGAAGAGGGAGGCAGTAAAGAGGAAAATGTGTTTGCACATTTCCAGCATGCAAAGAGTTTGAACATTGCAGTTTCACTTGGACTTTGAGGCACGCTGTGCACCCAAGCTGAAAGCCAGACACCTTTGGTCTATGTGTCAGTGTTGGGCTGAGGGGGAAACATCAGTGTGTGGCATTAGCCAACTATATTCTTTTCTAAATTCCCTCTGCTGGCCTGAGGATTAGAGTGCCACAGCAACATGATCCCAAAGCCTATTGGGGCTCATATGTGCTTCTTGGCTTTCCAGCACCTCATTTCAATGCGTACTGAGTGGCTATGGTGACGGAGGGGAAGGCTCTGGTTATGGCCCCGTTGAGAGCTGAGTGTTACCAGAGGTCATCCCTGATGATGGCTCTTGCCTGTGTGAGAGAAGCCACTTGGGTCTTATCCAAACCTTAGACTCAACAACACTGAACCCATCACCACATCTGCTTGCACAGCTGCACAGCCCCTCACTGGCAGGCTCGGTGGAGAGAATAGTGCTGAAATATGGTGCAAGGACTGATGACACAGTGTCTTTTGTGGAGATAAAGGGAGGCTGGTCCCTTTCATCACTGCATAAGCAATTGTTTCCCATGTCTTTGCCTTGCTTTTGTTCTGGTCAGGGTGGAAGTTGGAGGCTCTAGTGGCTGCAGGACAACCTTTGCCAGAAGGTACAGCTCCCTGGATGGGGGTGGACAGTTCTTACTCCCAGTTCCCTGGAAGACAGCCCCACACTGGGGCATCTCCATCTGTCTTGCCCATTCTAGAAAAGCCTGGTGTGCAGGGACTCCCCTGCTCCTGTCCTTTGGCATATTCTTTTCCTGTGAAAAGAAGGGCCCTTCAAAAGAGTTTCTGCTTCTGGCTCAGGAAGTAAATGCTACACAAACCAGCGACACTTATTTCCATCTGACCCCCACAGTGGTCCTGTTCCTAAACAGACGCCTAGCTCTGCTGTTCCCCTCCATGCAGTATGGCAGCCAGGAGCGTGGCTGCTGAACATCAAAGTTAATTAGCATCCAAAAGCAAATAAATCAATCAATACATTCCCAGCCTCCTTAGAAAATCTCATTATTGGGAACCGACCCAGGCAGCGACTCCCAGGAAGAACTACAGAGGAAGAGATCCTCCAAAGCTGTAATTTTTAAGGTTGTACCACTTGGAGAATAATTACAACCAGCAAAACAATGTTCACATCTCACATTAATATAAAGTAATGACTGCATGCCTGTAGCCAGCTAACCACAGAACTGAGAAGAGACTGTCAACTCTTCAGCCCTGCCATAATACAAAGCATCTTGGAAATGCTAACAGCCACTGCACGCCAGCCCCTTGTCATCCCTCCTTCTTAAAGACACAGACTGAGGGCTGCTTCAGCCTCTGAATGCTGCTTGTACAGGAGATGTCGCCACCGATGAGTTTCCTTTCTGTCTAAACTAAAACTGAAAACTAATATGGTTACAGTTTTCAGTGAAGCAGAAATTTAAGATAATTTCAGACATTTATGAAAGTTTTTGTTTCAGAAGAATACTGCTTCTGGTTTTGGAAATGTGTTGAATTAACAAATATCATTTTGTCTTCCTTTGTTTTAAAATTATATTTGCTATCCTTTTTATACTGTTTCCAAGTGTGTGTCCAGCATGTGTTTATGGTGAAGTGCAATGAAATAGTGGAAGCAAGAAAACACACAAATAAATGAAATGATAAAACAGATCAAATCAAATAGTATTTCTGAAACTCCACCAAAATTATTTCCAGCTGGAAAAAAAATCTAATATGAAGTATTTTTCTATGGCAATGAAAATCAGAAATCAGGGAGTATGAAATCATCTCCCTTTAGACTAAGATAAAAAGTGAATGAAATATGGCTAGTGTGTTCTGGAGATCATGATCTAGAGAGGACCTTTGTTTCTGGTAGCAAATACTGAAGAAATTGTTACCAGATTATCTGTCAGTAGAAGGGGGCTTCTGTAAGTTTAGACTCAGTCCCTGCTTTTGGTAATGGAGGATATTCGTGTTACCATCTTTATATGTCAGATTAATTAGCTGTCTTAAACAAAGTATTCAGGAGGTCACATTATTTTATCAGAAAATTCTTTTACTGTGAGTTGGTTTGACTCTCTCAGGAGACCTTTCATAGGTGGCGCAGTCCACTTACACTTCATGTGAGAAGGTACTTCATCCAGGTTCTCACGCAGGATTTTGGAAGATTTCCCTTTACTCTCCCTCATCTTCATCTATTGTGTTTTTAGAACTATCAGGAGGACTAGTAACACAGTTGCATAGTGGTTCTTAGTGCTTAAACTGAATAAATAACAAAAGAAAGAAAAAGTCAAGGGGATGTGAGGGCAGAGGTCGTGCCAAAATCCATGAAGTCAGCACAGTTGGCAAGGGTTCATGAAAGATTAGAGAACCACCACTGTGGTTTTAATGAACTGGAGTAAATCTAGTGACAATATTATTTCAACAGCCTGGGTGAAAAGTTTTGTAAATGATGTTCTGCAAAACAGCCAAATCAGCAGTGATGGAGTCGTGGTTTTAATTTCCACTGGCTGGACACCTGCTTTACCTCCAGGAAAGGATGAGCTGGAAGGTCGTTGTGTGCCTCTTGCCAACTATGGGTCCAAGCCCTGGCCTGAGTGGAGGCCAGCAGCATTTTGAACTGCACCGACAGGAGTGTCCCACTTGGCAGCCACTGAGGACATTCCTTGGCTCATCTGCAGAGCTTAACACCAGAGGCGTTCATGCTGTACTTGGGCCAGAGACTGCAGGAAAAGGCAACTTCTCTGCATCTCCTCAGTCCCTTTGCACCCTCCAAACAGCCCAAACTTGCCTCATGTCCTAGTGCCAACCTGTCATCATGGGGCACAGGGAGGAAAACAGCTCACTCCTGTGCTGTTCAGCTGGAACCCCCTGGAACACTAAGGGGACAGACCTGAAGGGGAAGAAGTGGCCTGAGAAATTGTACTTTCACTTTGTGTCACTTTGAAGCCACCCCCGGAGGTCTGTCAGCAGCTGACATATGTAGGATAATCTTTATGCTTCTGCAATCCAGTTTAGGGTTGAAAAGCAAAATATAGAAGGTGTCATCAGCTCCCAGTTGGAGCCCTACATTCTTCGCTGGGGACAATTGCAGCAAAGCAGGGACTCTGGCCCCAATTTGCCAAAACCAGAGGAGTTTCTGGGTGTCCTGTTCCTTCACGGCACTAGGCAATAGGCAGTGAATCTCATTTATCTTCCAAGAATTTCAGAAAGCCTGGCAACTGCACCAACACCATCTCGCTCCAACTGAGAACTAAGGAATTTTGCCGCAAGATCCATTCGAAATCCGCTTGAGCTTTCCAAGCCCACTGTTCCCTTGGGGCAGGGGAGGCAGGGAGAGAGGCTTGTGTTGATTAATATTAGAAGAAACTCCCCTGAAAGAATGATAGATCATGGCTTGGTGACTCCAGAATCTTTTCTTGTTTCTTTCTTTGATGGGAGGAGGGGGAAATGGAAACAAAAGGCCTAGGAAGGGGGGAATGGAGGGAGGGGTGTATTTTGAAATCTGCTTCCTTTTGGCCACGCTTGAACTTCCAAGAGCCTGGTTTTGACTGACATCCCTAGGAAATGGGAGAGAAAACTCCATGCTGAGCCGGCTCTCTGCCCAGCAGAGGAAGGAGGAGGCATCTGGCTCCAAGGAGCTGAAATAGATGCCTTTAATATGTCTGTCAGCCAGCATCACGGAGGTGCGCTTGGGTTTTTCAGCTGGAACACTCTTTTGCTGCAGGCTTCCAGGGCCTCTTTTGGGTCCACTTGCCTGAGTACTGCATCCACACTCACCTGGATGACCCCAGGTAGAACAGTGGAGGAAGGCCAGACACAGAGCCACAGTACATTCACAGCTAAAAAGGAGGGAATGGAGCCACTGTTGCAAAACCTGGCTTTGCCCTTCCTAGCAATCCTCTGTGCTGGTGCAGGAGGATGTGGCAGAGAACTGGGACAGTCACTCAAAGCATTTTAAAGACATCCAGTTCAAGAATGTGGAGAGGAAGTGTGTTAATAAGGGTATCATCCATGCCATGCAGCTGCCCCCCTGCCTGCAACCCCAGGGGGCCAAACACTGGCCCATATGTAGGGCACATGTCAGAACAGAGCATCACAGGAAAAAATGGGAAAACAGCCTTGAAAAGGGAGATCTGCTGCTTGTCTCGCATTGAGCTGGGATGGGAAGACAGTTAAGGAGAAATCAGGGAAAAAGCTGTCAGCATTATCTAAAGCTTGAAAACTGCTGGTGACACTACAGAGGTATTTGCAGGATGGTTATGCCAGGATGGATGCTCAGAACAACACATGGGAGCATTGCAGTTCTGTCTCCAGAGAAGTTAGGGGGGTGTCTCCTGGGTTGGCACTCACAGAAAAACCACCCTATATTTGTGAGTGGCTCCACAGCATCAAAAACACCTTTTTGCCTTCTAATGCCTCTCACATCCACCCCCCTGGACATATTATTGACTTTGAACTTGTCCATATGGCCAAGCCATGTGCTTATTGACCTTCTCTCTGTTAGATCTTTTGAGCTCTTTACCAACAACTGGGAGCTTCTAAAAGGCTCTTGCTGTAGTCTCCAGTTTTCGCTGTCCGAGTACACAAATTTCTTGACAAAGGACTTCTGAGTTTTCCCTCAGCAGAAACTGGGGGAAACTTTTATTGCATCTTGAAACATTTAGGTGTTTACATCAGCTTTTGCTAACTAGATGTTTTTCCTGAAAGGAGGAAGAGAGGTGTTCCCACATTTCCTTTACCCCTGAGTTCTCAGTCCCCTAATTAATATTCCTCCCTAGGTTATAGGAGGTTGGGCAATGGATCTGCCTACCCACATTTGATGATAAGTACTGCCCATTTCTGATGATAAGTACTTTCCTAATGCTCACGCTAAGCAATAGGGTCTAGCAAGCCATTAACATAACATGGTCAAAGTCTCTTAATGAAAAGTGAGGGAAAGCCAAGTAGACCAGATCTCAGATCTGCTAGGGAACAAGGACAGTGTAAATGGCAGTTGGGTTCTTATTCACCTTTCTCAAGCCACAGAGGTGTTTTCTTGGCTTTCTCCTGCCAGAGTAGTTTGGCTGAGTGTGTATTTCATCATGGTGGTCACATGACACATTCTCATGATCACAAGTCACATCAGGGTGGCTTAAGGAAGCCTGTGGTCTCTGCCTGTCACTTGTAACACAAGCTTTCTTTAAGTTAGGGAAAAATGGATGCCAAATAAAAGGAATGAAGGTGGCTAATGGCACAAGATTTTGATACTGACAGTCTCCCTTTGTGCAGATGGCCTGCTGAAGTCCATAATGTGTTGAACCAAAGCCTCAGTTATGTGTTATACTTAAAAGCAGTCAGCTGGCATTTCTGCAGCTCTATTGGACTGTAGTGGATGTCCCTGGATGTTTCTCTGTAAGTTCCTCATTTCTCCTTGGGCTTGTCTTTTAACATTGCATCTTCTTCAACACTGTTCAGTGCCAGCAAGGAAGGTTTGCCCTTGCTGAGGAGGTAAAGGGAGTGCGAGCTCAGCTGGCCTCCAGCCAAGAGCCACAGAGAGCAGAACTGACTCTGCCACGCTCCTGGGGAGCAGTGCATGGGCTTTCTGCAGAGCTTGCCCCTCTGCAAGCAAGAGCCTTCAGCCAGAACCAACCGTGCTACATCCCAGGCCTGTCTCCAGCTCTTCACACTGCCTGTGATGAATAGTGAGCCTGGGGAAACCCACAAGGCTTTAGCTCCCCGTGTTGTAGCTCTCCCAGTGCTCTGAAATCCTGCCCTCACTGTTGAGAGCCAGTAAGCTTGCACGCGTCCAGACGAGGACTATACAATGATAGATAATACCAATAAAGCCCTGAGCTGTTCTGGGGAGGGAAGGGTGATTTATCCCCAGCTGGATGGCTGGGCTGAGCGGAGCGGAGAGCGGAAATCCTACGGGAGCTGCGGGGCACACATCAAACCGCATGTCACAGCGTCCGCGACACCCGGGGCGCCAGTTCAAAGCTGTCACGTGCTGCGGCTGGAGACTTAAGGTGATGCCAAGCTAATGAGCAAACGAAACAATAAATAACCCCAGCGATCATTACGCTCCCCTCCTTGGAGCTCGCCTGCTCCGGCCCTGGTGAGCCAGTGCTTCTCACACCCAATTACTCATGCTGAAGCCCCTCAAACGGAGCCCAGAGCAGGCTCAGCAAACCATTCATCTTTGCAGAGTGGAGTCCTTTCAAGTTTCTCTGCGGCAGCCGCTCTGTTTATTGTTAAGATGAGCACAGAGTTTACACGAACTGTTCTTATTTATCTTTGACTTTTACCTTTTAAGTCATTTCTTTGCACATCCGGCATCTTCCAAGTTTCAACCAAACTTTTATTTATGTCCTAGGATTTGCTGTCTGAAACTCTCCAGCTCCCAGTGATGGAAAGGTGAGCTGAGCTCTTGACCAGGGCCTTTTCTCCAAGAGAACTGAAGTCCCTGAGGCAAATCACTCCTCTGGACAGAGATTTAGGAAGCTGCTGAAGGGAGGGGATGGGTGGGTTGTGTGTCAGGAGGGGGTGCTCAGATAAGTGCTAACAGCTGAGTTCTGCGTGACTTTGGGCTGAGGCCGAACATGCAGCCACGCTGGGAGAGAGGATGGATAAGTACATGGTTTAGGCATGATGGAGGCACTCTGGGAATTGTTTGGCTATAGTGTTTGCTTTGCAGACTGCTAAGATGCCTGAGGAGAGAACAGACTTGGGTATTGTCCCCAGTGGGCTTCACAGGTTGACCACTGCTGTACGTAATTATATTCTTTCCCAAATTCCAGGTCTTCATCAACAGTCACTGCAGCCACTGCTCCTCTGCCTACAGTTACCTTCTGTGCCTTACTGCCTGCTCTCTGCCACCAGCCTCACTCCAAGCCTTGATCAGGGCACAAACTCTATTGCTTTTCAATGAGCCCTGTAACAGTGACATAGAGGCAGGGGAGACCTTCCATGCCTTAATGATGATGTATCCAAACTGTAAAGAGCTAGATTTGGATTCTCCCCAGAGCCAGGAAGTGGAAATATCTTTTATAATATCATGGTTTATGGTCAAAGGGTATAACTAGGGTGGGGTGTCACCAGACATGTCCCAGTTTACAACAGCTGGAGATCTGCCTGGTGTGTGTTCACACAGGAGGACAAGATGCTAACACACAGGCTAAGGAAGGAGCACTGAGAGAAGATAACCTCTTCAGCAAATTAATCACTTGGAAACACAGGACAGAGTGTGGATTTCATTGGAGCTTTCTCACAGACTCTGAGACCTTGAGGCAAAGAGCCAGACTCAACATGGGTTGAGCTGCCGGTACCATAACCTCTCCAGAGGGCTTGGAAGCAGCAGCAGCTGCAGGGATGGTGCTGGGTTGGCCGTGAGCTCTGTGTGGGCCTCCAAGGCCTCTGTGTCCCTTGTCTATAGCTGTAGGAGGCTGAGGGCAAAGGGGCTTTGTGCCAGCCTCCCACAGCTGCAGGACACGGAGCTGCAGACCTGCTGCTGGCTGGCGTGTAGCACATTGCAGGAGGAGCCCAGGAGGAGCCGCTGCCCTTCACAGCCACTTCTAACCTTCTGTTTCAAAGGACATCGCCTAAGCAAAAAGTCACACTTTTAAATTTCATTCCAGGGGTTAGTAATTCCGCAGTGATTAAAAGGGAAAGGATTTTTTAAATTGCATATTCCTTTTCACTGTTGCTTTTTCTGGCCTGGCCAGTAAAGTAACTCTGATTTTTTTTTTTCTCCTGCTTTCTACTCATGATCTCTGAATTTTCTTTCTAGCTCTGTCACTAGTGTTATCACTTACATTAGCCAGGGCCTGTTTTTACCTTGGCTCTTTGACCCATGAAATAGTTAAAGAGCCTTTGCATCTCACATGTCCAATCATTACCATGCCAGCAGAGTACTCTGGGTACTCTATACGAGTGGTACTAAAGAAATGGGACATCTTCACAGCATCAAGAATATTTTCTCACCTGCAAGGGTCAGCATGCAGGTGTTTCAGTCCTGAGCTATGCCATTAAGGCAAATTATGCTCGGTGTTACACTCACACAGCTCAGAAGAACCACTCAGGTTCTTCACAAGGCAGATGGAGAGAGAGCAGGAACTGGGCCCGCTCAAAAATGATGAGTATCCTAATTTCTGGGGCCTGATGGTATGAGAATGGTCTTCCAGCCCAAGAAGCTACAGCAAACTCTTGAAGGAAAGAAGGGCAGTAACAGAACTTCTATTTTTTGAGAGGCTTTGCTGACCTGGATAGTTATCAGATACAGCCTGGTTGTGTTCATGTCTTTCTTCCTTTCCCCTAGGGACCAGAAAGGGTTAAAAAACTCCTGTGATATAGGTCTGTGTTCACACTGAATCTACACCCATCATATATATATTGGCTTTTGAGGAGGGGGGGGTGGTTTGCACATGTCACTGGCCATAACTCAGACTTTTATTATAATCGTGACCATATGGTTAATGGGACCTAATAAACCACTGTTGACCTGGACACTGTGTGCACAATCCCTCGCTCTCTTTGCTTTTTTTCCTTGCTTGCCTGGGTGCACTATGCCATGCAGCTGCAATTTAGTGATTCTAAAATGCCAGTTTTAGTGGTCCAGCAACTAGTTAGTTTAGAAAGAATAAAACATTACACTGCAGCCTGACAGAGACAGGAACCAACTTTTCCCGGGTGGCAGGGCAGCTGCTCAGTGCACAGCAGTGTCTGGATGAAGGCTGGAACAGGGGACATGACAGGGACATCAGGCAGGCCTGAATACCAGAGGCCCTGGGTATGCTCCAGTGATTGCTGTGGAATTAAATCCATGCTTCTCCTCGTGCAAAGAAAGGAACGTTTAGCGAAGAATTTCAAAGAAGCCTTGCATTCTGGTTTTGGCAGAAAAAAAGGCTTCCACTTAATGGAAATTAGAACTGGGGGAAAAAAGCTATTAAATACTATCTCAAGTTTTCTCTGGGAACCCATTGAAGGACTGATCCAGGCCATGTCTTCTTCAACTCCTCATATAATTTAGTTTTAAAGTTATCTAAATGATGAGCAGGTGACCCCAGCCTTGGAAGGACATTTATTTTTGATCAGTCATGCTATCATCTCTCCCACTTTAAATAATGCTGCCTTGTCACCCATCTGTCCCTGAGTCTCTTGCTCAAACCTCTCCATCCCCAAAGGGGCATTGCAAACCCTCCAGAAGGCACAGCTGGACATCTGCTCACCAGTATTGGTTACCTGAGATGGGCTTTATATATAGCCCTTTACAAGACCTCACCATCCAGAGATTTCCCCAAGCTTGGTTTCATTGGCTCCCAGGAATGCTGCTGCTGACTGATTTTACAGGTGGGGGCCCAGGACAAGAAATTCCTGAGCTTTCCTAGAGAGCTGAACACATGTGCCTTGGAGGAATGAGTGATCTTGAAGCTATAGGTATTGGGGCATGTGGCTGACACATCAGGCTGAGCCAGGGTAGAAGTTTTGGTTCTTTCTTTTGATCTTGAGCTGAAACTTAATGTTTCTATTATTTGATTGGTGTTTTTGTGATTACATGCACCTGCCAATAATGATGTCCAGGCACACTTATAGCTGGGGTGCTGTTGAAACAGCACCAGGAACTCTCTTCCTTCCCTAAAATGACTGTGTAAACACCAATATCAGCTCCTTGTATTGTGTTTAGAAATGAGGGCTCCTGGTGCTGTATGACCGTTTTTGAGCCATTCAGAACAGATACAGAGGAAACCTATGCTGTTCTGCTCTTCTGGCCATGTTTTCCCTTCCCTTCCCTTCCCTTCCCTTCCCTTCCCTTCCCTTCCCTTCCCTTCCCTTCCCTTCCCTTCCCTTCCCTTCCCTTTTTAATAAGTTCACCCACTGTTTGGAAAATGTCATATCTTTGCCACATTATGCACACAAGAGCTCTGTTTCTTCTGACCACATATAGTTCACATGGCTTCATTTAGGACCTGATCTGAAGGCTGGTGGTCACAGCTGGAGTCATTATGCTGTCTTTGATGGCTTTTGGAGCAGCCTGAGTAGATTTTGGTACATCTTCAATCATGTTGGGTAGGTATAAACTGTTACTCTTCCCAGACCTCTGTCTCTTCTGAAACTGGAGCAGTATTTTCCTAACCAGTGGCAGCCTTGGCACTTGGATAGCCATAGAAAGCATCAGAGATAGACGGACATACAGACTGCACAGGGAACCAGAACCATAAAAGGATATGTTTAAAAATGTAAAAGCCAATGATCTGCATGGTGGTTTGGCCTTCAACAGGTGAGATGTGAGAGGTGAAAACCATGTCAAGAATAACCTGACCCCAAAATGGACCCAGCCCTGGGACATCTCACCCTCCATTCCATCCCACTCTTCACCCAAAAAACAGCCTTCCCATCCCTTCCCATGGCAGCCTCCTCTAGCACCACCCTGCCCATTGCTGCAACCACACAGGTTCTGTCTGGCAAAGAATCCGTGGCTCTGGCTGGATCATGGTGGGAGCACTGATTCTTTTCCAGCAAGTCCTCGCAGGTCAGGTGCAGTGGGTAATATGAAAAAGCAGCCTTTGAGAGGGCAGCACCATATTTTCCTGTGTTGGACGCCTTTTACTCTATTCCTCGGCAAAAGAATCCAAGCACAGGTCTGCCCAGGGGTGCAGGCAGAAGCATCCATGGCTTGGAAAGTCTCACTTCAAGGAGAAGCCTTGCCAAGCAGCATCAGCAAACGAGGCAAGGGCCAGACAATGACTGGGCAGCTTTAGGCGGTGCCTGGGGCAACAGGGGCACCTTTACTGCCATTGCCATACACTGTGTACAGACAAGAAGCATCCAGCTCCACATGCATCTGTCCAACAAGCCCTTGCTTGAAAACCAGTCTGAGCAGAGCAAACAGTGGAGCAGCATGCGTGGAGGCACAGCAGGATTCCACAGCAAAGCGCCGTCTGTCTAGCATCGCTTTGTCCCAAGGTAGGGTGTCACGCCTCACCCTGCAAACAGAATGAGTATTACTCCTCTGAGATGATTTCAGCCATGCCAGAGGCTGCCAGTCACACAGGGAACAATCCTTCAGAGCAACTCATAACAGACAGATGACATGCCAAATGTCTCTGCCCGCAGGAGGGGAAGCGGCAGGGCTCCCCGCGCCCCTCGGGAGAAGTGTGCCCAGAGGAGAGGGAGGCATGTGGTCTTCACTCCGAAAATGCTGGCAATGTTTACAAAGTCAGACATGTCAGCACAGTTACAGTCAGCAAAGTGAGTGCAAAACTGGCCGTGTTACTTCCCAGATCTGAGGGATACGAGGCAAAAACACACAGATGGTCGGCCACTTTCCATAATGAAACACGTCTTTATTGTCCCGAGGAAGCTGCATTTCACAACCTAAGCACTGAGGCTTGCTTCTTTTTTTATATATTTTATTTTCTCTGCAAACTGTGGGCAGTTTTGCCCCGTCCTTAAATCAAAAATTGTGGACGATAAAGACGTGTTTCATTACTGAGAGCTGGCCAAGCATCTGTGTGCAATGGACTTCATTTTCTTCTGTAGGTTGCTGGCACAAACATTCCCAGACAAAGCCAGAGAGGAAACTGAAGTGAATGCAGGGATCTGAGTACTCCCAAACTTGGGGAGAGTTCAGAATTTGTGGGCACTTCTTTCTGGTAATGCCCAGCAGCCATATTCTGAACTTTAAATGACGTGGTGAAGTTTAGGCACCGACTGGCTTTGCCAGACTTGAAATACTTGGGTGCCCATGCTGCTATGGTTCCCAGAAGAAGCACAAGCTGGCAAGAAGTAGATACTGTCCTTCAAGGGATGGCTAAATTTGTGCAAGTCGGCCTTGAGGGGCCTATCTAGAAAACACATGATGCTAGTGATCCCACAGCCTTTGTTTTGTTTTGTTTCTGTCCTCACTAGTAGGATTGCAGCCCTTACCTTTGTCTGGATTCACGATGCTGGCAGGGCTCATGAGCACTAGTTTGGGAACATCTTCCCATAAGCTGGGCCTGAGCTCCTCCTCACCAGCAAAGAGGGGATGTGGTGTGATGTTCAGTCCCCACGACTGCCATTTGTGAGGCTCTAGGAGCCTGCTAGGATCCTGCCTGTCCAGCAGAAACGATGCTGAGCTGTTCTGATTTACGCTCCTGACAGAACACTTAACAAATGCAATACTTTAAAGCATTACCGTATTCACCTTGGGACGAATCCATTCAGAGACACAGCACAAAGCATATGGTTGTGATGACAGCTCTGGGGCCAGGATCTATTTGTCCCCAGTGCAATGGGGTTATTCCTGCAAGCACATATTTTGTGAAAAGTAGTTGGCTTTAATGATGTTTAAACAGCCCCTCCAGTTCTCTTTTACAGGAAAGACAGAAAGACTAAGAAATAGAAGAAGAAGAAAAGGAGAGGGCCCTAAGAAAAAGACAAGTCCACCAGTACCACCAGTAAAAGTATGAGGCTCTTGACCAGGCACCTGAATAAGTAGAAGCATGTTTTTAAAAGCTTCTCTATCTGCACTGTTTGTACTGGTCTGTGGTGGGTTCCCAAAGACAATAAGTCTGGGAGGGGAGCAGCCAAATGGGATTCTTGAGAGCCATGATTTTTCCTGTAGGCTTGCTGTGGGAGCCAGGACTGAGAGAGGGATGTGATTTCCCATGCTGTGGCTCAGGCTGCTTGCTTGGTGAGGCTGAATTGTTTCATGTGTGTGGGGACAGTTTTACGCTGGAGGTAGACCCCAGGGCTAATTAGCCTAGCTTAATTTCCCCTTGCTCATAAGCCAGGTCTTGATGCTAGTTTACTTCATCCTGGTTTCAAAATCTGCTTTGCTTTAGAGTTAGGAGCCAGCCAGTACACCAATGCCAATTCAGTCCAACTCATACTGCATGAGCAAAGGGTAGTAAGACACATTCCCATACTGTGTCACCACAGCATGACTCCCTCTGCATGAGATCTCTCTCTTGGTGCTCAAAATACAACATTGATATACATTGATATTTATTGACAATACAACAAAAAATACATTTTAATGGACAATTCAGGCATACTGTTGTTTAACCTACAAAATTAAAATCAAAGATAATTGAGTCATTAGATACTAGGTATTAAGTATTAGATACTAGGTATTACTGGGCTATTGGAAACCTCCCCTACAAATGACAAATGCTTAAAAAAAAAGAACATGCCTGTTCTAAATCTATATGACTCCTCTGCTGTTTAAATTTCCCCTTTAGCTTCTTAAGTTGCAAGGACAACCAAGGAAATTAACTTGCAAGTCCCTTGATTGTCCTTGCCTAAAGCACACAGCTTTCAGGGAACCTGACCTTCCCAGAGTGTTTGAGTTCTTCTCCTTAGGAGATGTTTGAGAAAGAAAGTGTGTGAATTCACTGTCCTGTTGACAGTGTTAAAAGTTTTGTTAAAAATCAAAATAATTTCTGGTGGCAGATTTGAAGAGTAAGTGTTGTCTTGGCTGGGCACAATGCAAAGTTGAAACTGCACTAAAATGCTCTGGTTGCTCTTTGGAGGAGCTGAACAGAGGAGGGATAAAGAGCCTGGACTCTTGGGTTAACTTGGCCAGGCTAGCTGGTAGATGTTGGCATTGAAGAATGGAGTAACAAAAAGCTATAATGCAGCTGAGCATTGATCTGTGTAAGAGGGCCAGCCTGTGATCTCAGTGAAGTGTTATATCACTTGGAAGGTAAAACAAGAAAGAAAAACCTGCTCCCAGTTTACTTCTGTGCTGTTCTCATCTGTCCCAGCTCTTGCTACATCACAAGATGTCCATATGGCAGCGCATGGACTGTTGTTTGCAGCATATCTGCTACAGCTGTCCACATCCATGCTTCCCTCCCAGGTATTGGGCTGCAGGGCAGGCCATCACCTGGCCAGATTGGTGGCCAGAGCCCTCCATGGTCTTGCACAGCAGGTGCATAAGGCTCTGCTGTCAATTCTTCTCTGCTGCTGCTGAGGGCAGAATTCCACCTCTGTATGCACACACAATGCAACACAAATTGCTGTGCAGCCACCATGGGGCACAGAGTGACATCTTGTGAAGTGCCACCTCTCAAGCTGCACCTCAAAGGCAGCTGTAACCTGCAGCTAGAGCCAGAAAAAAAATTGGTTCTCACAGCAGACATTTCCATGATCTCTTTCTTCTTAGAAATATGTACAACAGTAGATACAATGTGAAAAAACCCAACTCTGCTCGCTTGGACCAACAGCTTCCCATTTGTCAGAGCTTGCTGGGAGAACTAGAGGAGTTCAAGAAACAGCCTGTGATTGGCAACATGGCATTATCTGTACCCACAGCTTGACATTCACCTTCTTGTCACAGTCAGAGGCTCAGAGTTTCATGAGAGAAGTTGGGGTGGAAAAAGTTGCTGATAAATGGTCTTCCTCTGAAGTCCTAAGCAGACAGAGTGTTCGTGAGTGAAAACCATAAAGAAAGCCCTTTTTCCACTGCTAAGCTGACAATCAAGCATGCTGAAAGTCAAGCCTTTTGTGGATGATTCATGGCTGTAGGGTCACACAGGTTGGAGCTTCTCATCTGAAGGGGATTAGGGGTTTCCAAGGAAGCACTGTTCTTCAGAGCCTTCAGCATATCCTTGAAGTTTTTGGAGCCTCAGACCTGTTTAAGACCTCCCTCATTACTCTGTCTCATCACATGAGAAGTCCATCACAGCTTTGGCAGAAGGTATGGAGGGTGTGTGGTGTGGGGCACATGAAAGGAAATCCTTTGAAGGGTGCTAGTTCCTTCCAATAAATCCAAATACATCTGGGTGCAGGGGAAACCAGGCCAGCTCCTGGGAGTCTCCTTGGTGTCCAGATAATATGTTCATCCATCTGATAGTCTCCAACAGAGCATGCTCCCCACCTGGTGCTCTCCGTGTGCTCCATGCTCTGCTGCACAACTGCACCTTCCACCCTGCTCACTGCAAACCATCATAAACATCTGTTTGCCTGGGGAGAACTGGCTGCAAGGCACATCCATGTGGTGACAACCCAGGGAAAGGCAAACCTCCTGTGGATAACACACACAAGGCTGGCTCCTTCACTGGTGAGAACAGGCTCTCATCAAACTGCCGGGAACAGGGCTGGAGCAGGCTCAACTGGCCCTTGTTTGCCTCCTTCCAAACTCTCTCTTTCTGCTCCTCTCTCCTTTCCTACATCAAACACTTCTCTCCTAGCAAGGTGTTTTCTGATGCTTGCATTAAGTTCACAATGTAAAATTAGAATGTACTGGGCCACTACAGGATGCTGAGGTTGTTAAGGCTGCATGTGCACATGCACATGTGTGTGTACGTGTGTGTTTAATGCAGGGCTTTACAAAACTATCAAGCACTCTTTAAAGTACCATAAAATTTAATGCTCAGTAGGGAAGCCTAAACAAATGAAGCTGCACTATAAAATGTTTAGTGTTTCTATTGCTTTTGCTTTGAACATGAAGACTTACTGCAAATCACAAGAGGGATTTCTCTGTTATTTTCTCTTTTTTATCTTCTCTCCCTTTGCCTTTTTTTCTTCTGGATTCCCTATTCCCTTAGAATTTACCATGGATTTTGTTCAGGAATATCTCCAATGCCCTGTATGCTTGATTCCAAAAATGTGGCTGTCTACCACTAAAGGGAGCTGCCTGTTCTCTCATTGTTCCTTGACAAATATATAACTGAGACTAAAAGAAAAAAGCACTACTCTTTCATTTACCCGAAAAGCCACTACATTTAATTATCTTATTTATTAGGTAAAGTGGCTGCCAAAACTGCTTTGTGCAACTCTTATCCTTTGCCCACTGAGATTTTTGTCTGCTTTTGTTGTGACTTCAAACACAGATCTCAAAGCACAATCAGAAGAGAGCCAAAGTGTGCCCTGAGGTCTCCTGAGGCACAGGTGATGGGCATGTTTGGCACAGTGAAGACATCCAAGTGGCATATTCTTGTTATTGTCAATGAACTCAACCACTGTGTGATTTCCACCTGAGCTGCACATCTCTCAAACCCTCTCTCTAAAGTAAGGCAGGGCAGGAGCAGGTGGGGTGTCCTTGCTGCTGTGGGAGCACATCTCAGCTAATGCTCATGGAGCAATATAGTCAACGACTGGTGAATAAAATTAGGCAGTAAATTGCTGCTTTCAGAGGCAGTGGGGATTAGATATAACCAGTACCCCAGCTGAACAGTACCAGATTATTCCCCTCCTCATAGTGCTCACCTGTAGTCCAATGGTGACAATATTTGCTGCCTTCTGGCATTAAACTTTCAGCTCACTGATTATGGTTTGTGACATTTGGCTTCTCAGGACTGAGTTTGGAAGGGAAGAGCAGGACAGACTTCTAGTTGGCATGGTTGTGTTTCCACAAACAGGCAATGGAAGCACGAATAAAAGGCAGTAAAGACTGTGAGGTGTTGTTTCCACCTCTTCTGGACTATGCCACAATATGTAAATGCTGTCCATACTATGATCCCTCTGGAGAGAAGATGTAGCCAGTTGTCTTTGTTCAAAAACATTTTCCATGTGAAAGGCCTCCGATTGTTCAGGAAATTGAATGGCTTCTCTCTTTCTAGACCTGAAAGAAGCCATAGCTCATGGCCTTTCCTATTAATTCAGCCATGTAGTTCTCTCTCATCAAGGGAACACTGCAAGGTCACAGCTTTTTGTCCTGACTGGAACCCAGGAAAGTAGGGATTAAATCTTGGACATACACTAACACTCCTGAATTTGGACACAAGTGGAAAGACCTCTTCTGTTTTCTAGTTTACCTCCCATCTGCCCAGGGGCCTGAACTAACTGCAGGTTTCAGCATGAGAAGAGGCATGAAGTTCCAATGTGCACATCTGGAATTAAGAGCTGAAAATTGGGCCCGGTGCTGATAACGCTTTATTGACAGGAGATGAAAGTCTTGATTCCAATAACTTTCTGAGCTCCAGTTCCCACTGCTTTACGAGGTGTTACACACTTTGGTACCTTTGAGAGAGAGTTTGCTTCCCCTCCTTCTCTCCCACATCTTTATTGCTTCTGTTCCACAGACTCGAGTCATTAAAGTCTGAAATGCTTCAGCCCAAGAGGGTACGGAAACCTCCTTTTCCTGAGCCACAGTGAGGAAATGTCAGCAACCAGCTTATCTGAGAGGGATGGACATGACAGACCCTGAGGCCAGAGTGCTGCCAGGCTCCCAGCATCAGTCAGGGGCCGAGCTCAGCAGTAAGGGCTCAGGTAGGTCAAACACCATTTGCAAAGAGGGCAGGCACCTATGATCCATTCTCAGTACATTTTCCTTCCTCTGCCTGATGCATGGCAACAGCACAGGAACTCCCAAAGAGGAGTGTGTGTGTGTGTGTGTGTGTGTGTGTGTGTGTGTGTGTGTGTGTATGTTGGGCTGCAGGGTGGTATCAAAGCAAAAGCAGAGGAGGCAAAGATAAATCAAATACTGCAGGAGGTATGGTGTGACTGCCATTCCCACTGCCACGTGTTCCTACACCAGCAACACAGGGCACAAGGCAGAACTTGTACTTGGGAACGTATCCAGCCTCAAGAAGCAAATTGTTCTCAGAAGGCTTCAAGTCAGAGGGACGCCAGCCGCTTCCATCAAACCTGTCTTATTTAGCCCAAGTCATCTACATCCACTGGGCTTTGGAAAACCAAGACAGTCCCTGTGTTCTTGTTTCCCTTTGAGCTGACCCAAGTTACCATTCCTCTCTGTGCCCTAGTTGCTCATTGAGAGGCTTCCTCCTGCCTGTCTTGGGCTACCTGGTCATTTACGACTCACTCCTACTGCCGGAAACAAGATCTAATAAGAGTCAGCTGCTGTAAGGGACCCCAGACCCTAAATCAGTTCTGCATTAGCAGCAAAGGCTGCATGAAGGAAAAGTCAAAGGCTGCAGGCCATTATAATTACAACTGTCAAAATATAGCATTGCTCAAATTGGGAAATATTTTATAAAGGTTTTTATTGTGTGTGTGTTCAGAAAAATCTCTGCTTGCCTACAGAAAGGCTTCTGTGTTTGTATTTTTTTCCTCCTTATATTAATTTATTTTCTAAAAAATACTAGCTCTCCTTGAAATTCTTTTCTGTGCATTTCTGGACTATTTCAATTTTTCATTAGAAAGGAAAATGTCTGAACAAATGAAGTTTGGGGTTTTCAGCCAAAAATAAGTCAGTTTTTCTAAAGTAAAAATTGCAATAGCAACTTTTGTGAGCTATCAAAAGTCACTCTTCCCATTTTAGAGTCAATGTTTTCAGTTACTCATCATCAAAGCTTGCTGTAAGGGCATCATGGAATCTGTAGTCTCATCCCAGAGTAGAGGGATATCTCATCTGTACAGCTGAGTGTGGACATGAAGAACTCTCACTGCAGCTCCCAGTAGGTAAGGCAATGACATATACATAAGCCTGAAAAAGATAAATGATTTCAATGCTAACAACAACAACAACAACAATTCAGATGACATTTTTACTTTTGGTGTTAAAAACACCCCAAGCTTTCAGCTCAGCTGTAACTGCAGCTGTGTGATGGCACTATTAAGGCTCCTGCAGTTACTGCAGGCAGTCTGTTCCCCCTGCAAGAAGCTGCTGCAGTATTTATCACAACACTGGGATTATAACTAGTGTTAAGTAACAGCTGTCCCTAAGGGTGGGTAAACTGTGATCCAGAAACCTTGTTCATTTGCTGTCTCTCACTCATCTCCTTTATCTGATTGTGACTCTACATTCAACCAAACTGTGTAGGAGGAAATTGTGACTGAAGCCACAAGGTTCTTCTGGGCTTCCCCTTTACTGCTGAGCCTCTTGTCCTATATGAGACCCAGCCATCACCTTTCACAGACTAGCACCTCTGAAGCCCACAGGAAAGGAGGCATTTTAAAGTGGCAAAAAATCTCCACCTTCCTGGCTGGATTCAGAAATGAGAACCCTTCAGCAGTTTGCTGGGATGCTGCTTATCTGCAGGCCTCCCCTATCTGACTTGAATATCCATTTTGTCTTTGGTGATTTCCTCTCCCTGTAGAAGAAAGGAAGAATTAAGCCTTCAGCAAGCTAACCTTTTTCTCCAAGACTTGCTGACAGCCCATGGCCCCTCAATAGCTGCAGGCAGCTCATACATATTCTTACAAGGTCAAGTCCAACAGCGCAAGACTGTCACAAAAACCTTCTTGGAGAAGGTTTCTCTTAGAAGGTACAAGGTTTCTTCCCAGTTAACACTGTCCTGACGCATTCAGGTAATAGATGTCAGGTCCTTGCTTCTCCTAATGCTTTCTGAAAGAGTTGGTGCCTTTAGTTTTACATCAAATATCAAAGAACAGATCAAAATCTAGAAAGGTCTTGAGTGCTCTCTTGAAAAGATCCCCAGAGAGCCTGAGAGTGGAATCCTTTCCTTGCCTTCACAGATTTTATTTTATGTTTATAGGAAGCCTTTTGCTCTTTGCTGGACCTGAATTGTCTCTAGTCTGTCAGCCACATGGTGCAGATGTCGGCATCTCCTTCCCTGCCAGCATTCTCCCAGTCATTATTCCCAAAACCTGATCTCCTTGTCTGAGCCTCCATGTGTTAAGGAACCCTTTGGGACAACATGATTATTTCCTTCTGCCTGTTGTGTATCCCCTGACGGCTAGTCTGGTGAAAGCCAAGCTTTGACCACAGTCTTAGAACCAGTTCATCATGAAGGGAGAAGTGCCATTACTTGGAGTTGCAGTCCTTTTCACTAAACACATCTTGTCACCAGCCTCAAAAAAAGCCCAATCAAAAAAACAAAACAAAAACTCAAAACACAAACACAAACGACTAAACAAAAAAACCCCAAACAAACAACAAAAAAACAGAGAAAGGTGGTAACTTTTGAATTTCTTCACATCATGGAAAGTGCATCTATTTACTTTCTGTTCAAAATTACTTTTAAATTTGAATAAGGAAAAAAAAATGAGGACTAAACCCCCAAATTAGAGTATGTGTAAGGCAGTAAGATATGAGTATATATTAAACTGGTGTCCCCTGACTGAGTCCCCTAGTTTCCCACCAGGTAAGTCACCTACAGACCCTGCTATGAAATGTTGTGTTTTCCATTGCCTGAAAAGAGGAGCCTGAGGGAACACAGGACAAAGGCCTAAACAATAATGGTTGGCCTGGATTAGTCACCAAATCTTCCATTACTGGAATGGAAGAGACTTGGAAAAAAAAAAAGCTAGTTACAGGATCAAAACACTAAGAGGTATTTCTTCACCCAGCCTAGAGTTAGCCATGGAATTTTTTGTCACAGGATGTTTGGATATAAATAATATACTTACTAGAGGCTAAATTAAAGGGGAAAAATAATTTAGAGCTATTAAGCACAAGGATATTAAATTGCTGAAAGTCTGGAAATATGTGCTTGAAATCTGCCTTGTTTGTCCTTTCCATTATGCAGGTCTGAGAGGGGGCAGAATAGATGAACATTTGGTCAGCTGCTGTGTTGAAGGACCATCCGGTCCTGTGTATGTTTGGATGATTTGCATTTCAGCCCTTATTGCTCCTTTATAAGGCCTTACTACTCCCCAAAGCCCATTGCTTTTTCCTTCTCTTGCCAGTCCTGGCTTTCCACTGGCTAATGAGGGAGCAACAGATACCTGTGTGTCTGCCCTGATGGCCTGCAGAAGATGTTAAGCCCTTCCCACCATAATCATCCTCTGAGGTGAAAGTGAGGAGTAAGAAGTGGAGTGTGCTGCACTTCTGCCACAGCTGTCTGTGATCTCCTGCTCCCCTCTGACAGATGGGAAATACCCTGAAGCAAAATTGAGAGGAGCCCTGTTTATTTTGGGACGGCAGATTACTGTCAAACATGAAGAGAGACAATTATTTCCATTGTGGAAAATGTGGTATTAGTGAATGAGCAGTTCCCTCCACCTCGCCTTTGTGTTTTGCTTTTCTCTAAGGAAGGTTTCCTTTCTTTTTGCAGCACAGGCTTGAATTAAGTGGGCAGAAAAGAATTTAAATACAAATATTTGTAAACGAAGTGGTTTTCCCGAACAAAGTAGATCCAGATGACAGTCTGCCGGCTGCAGCACCTCGGTGCCTGTTGTGCCACTGCCCCTTTGTTCGGCTCTGGGCACCAGAGGAGGCATCCCAAGGGGCACAGCCAGGCCCCCAGGCAGCACCCACTGCTGGGGGTGGCAGTGGGAGAGCCCAGTCAGAGTGTGCCCAGTGGCAGGGTGGGAGAGGCTGGGCATTTTTGGCTGCTGTCAGTCTTACACAAGTTGTATTTCAAGCACCAGACTGCCAGGCCTGCAGGCCATCAGGACTGTGGTAAGGCTGATGATAAGCGAGTCTGAAGGTGCAGAAGATGCTACAAAGGTGCAGAAGAAGGCCTTGCTGGTGTCTGATTGGTTTGTCAGGGGTCAAATAGGCCCTGGCAGTAGTGCAGGAAAATGAGGAGCAGTGTGGATGAGCTTCTGAGGCAGCATGAGCTCTAGACAACTGTCATAGTTCATCAGGTCGTGAGAGCAGGGCAAGATTTTTCTTGTGTAATCTTTTCTTTCCAGAAAAAAAAATTGCTTGCCATGTCCTAAACCATCTGAGGGATTTAGTAACAGCTTAATTAGGAGAAGTTTCTCATGTCTCAGAAGGTCAAAACTGAGGTAGGTGTGCTCTCTTGAGAATGGCCAGAAGCTAAAGCCTTCTCTGGGACCATAGGTGATCCAGAACCCTTGCTTAGAGTATGTCTAAGAAGTCCCCACCTTCATCCAAACCTTGATGAATAGATACTTGTGTTTGCATTGTTTTTAATTTAAAAGCTTCAAACAAGCTCTAGTCCGTCCTGAAGAGAACAGAGAAGAAAAATACTGGAAGCACAGGATGGAAAATGCACTTTTTCTCCATCAGTATGAATTATTATCCCAAGATTGTACTTGCTAACATAATTTCTGCCTCATGTTGCTCAGCTCCCACAGCTCACCCCTGCAGTCACGGGCTCTGAGCAGTGCAGGTTTGCAGGGCAGCACTGCACCCTTCGGCTGCTGCTGAGCTGCATGTGCCAAATGCCAGGAGAGTACCAGGTTCAGCTCTGCTAGATGTTATTTTTAATTCTTAATAGTGCCTTGAGGCCCTCATTATTTCCTATTGTTCGTTTTGGGGGGAACTTACTGAACTGTACTGTTCATTTGTTCTGGCTTTTCCTGCAAAGGCCTGAAATGTCTTTTTTTCTATTTGTTCTCCAAAATAAAACATCTCTGCAAATGGCACATACTAGATTTTCACCCTCCCTGTGTCTTAACCACAAATGTCTGACTCCTGACAGTTTCTCTGCTGTTAACTTGGTCTTTCTGCAGTGGCTGCTCAAACTCTCTTGTCTGTCTGTACAGCCATGGCAGGACTTGATGGGAAGGAAGGAAGACAAGCCCCTGGTACAGGATACCTGCACGGAGCAGCCCTCCAGGTCATCAGGATGGCCATTCCCATCAACAGGGAGGCTGATCCTGGACCCTCTCCCCCAGTCCCCACGAAATACATCCCACGTTAAATCGCCCATCACATTACTGAAGGGGGCACTGATGTATTTGATTAGTAAGGAAGCTCTGAAGGAACCCATCTGTCTCAGCATTTGGACGGATATTTATCTCTTTCATGGGTTTCTTTTGTCCAAAGGAATCGTTTACTCTGATGTGAAATAATGCAAGATCTGGTCTCTTTGGGGATTTCAGCAGGAAGCTATCCTCCCTAAGCCTCATTTTAATCTCCTGTTGTCGTAAATCAGGAATAACCGCAAGAAAGTCAGTAAAATTAGGCTTGTGAAAACTGATGTACCAAACTCGGGGGCTCTGATCTCTGCCAGCAATGGAAATGAACTCACTCCCTGAATCTCTTCTCTGTCTGGATGCAAATACTGCTGGTGTTTCAAGATACTCATATATGGCTCTGAACATTGTATGTTTGAATATTGTGCCCAGGCTTTGGAAAGTGGATCCTCACATGATTTTACTGACCAGGTAGAAGGGAGTATTAGAACTTCTAGGGAAAAAATCTCCTTCTGGGGTAGGTTCAGGCTAGATCAATACAAATAAGAAATTCTGGTTGTATAGAAAAGCTTTCAAACCTACTCTTATCCCATCAAGCTACCGCCACACACTTCCTGATCACATCAATTAAAATGATGGGTATAGATCAGATTGAAAAAGGAAATCTAAAGAATATTTCTGTGATATCAGAGCAGCCTGTTTCTAAAACCTGTGTGACCACAGGAGTTCCAGGAAAAAATATTTTTCTTTTGTTCTACTTACCCAGCAGATAAAGTCAGGAAAAATATTTTTACTATTTCTTCTCTTTCAAATGGCTAAAATCTGAGCTTAGTTCCTTTCCTGATTCAGATAAATGGAATGGATTCTGATTAAAAGCCTTGTTTAACTGGAACTGCAAAAATAAGAAAATATTTTAAGATTTTGCCATGCTAAAAAGATGAATTTAAGGATAGATTTTCAACAATCTGACTTGCAAGATGCCATTTTTAATTCATTTCCCATCAACATTTTATTTGTGTCAGACAGTATGAATGGTCTGTTCACTTTCATAGTTTGGGGAGATGCTGAGATTTCAGACCATGCAGGAAATACCAATTAATGCCATTCCTTCTTGAAATTCTCATGCTTTCATATTAAGGTTTGGCATGAGACCAGGTTTAAGAGTGAAACACTGCCTGTCTGTCAATGTTTTATGATTCTTCCAGCGATGTCTGGGCATCTTATTGTTTTTGTTAAAGCTTGAGAGATACACAGAGAAGTGACCTTTCTGCTTTCACAACTTGTATAAATAAAGGGCAGACCTGGATGATGGTAAGGTAAAATTTCACTTTGTGAGAAATTTTCACTTTAAAAACTGGGATGTCATTGTGAGTGAAAGTGAAAAAACAGACTTCATGAATTTCCCTGGGTATAAAATGTTGAAACATTTCAATTTGCTGCTGTCAATGCATCATCTGCTGCTGGTATGGAACTGCTCTGCTTTTATAGCACCAAAACATGCAGCAGTATGTTAAATACGACACCTGGTATATCCAGGAATATTTCATATACTTTGCAAATGACAGTGAAACTAGCCAAAGCATTAAACATAATTTTCACAATAAAGCAAAGGATGGGGAGCCAGGGGAGCAGTAATCACTGTGCTGAGTCTCAGCACAACCACTCTGCTCTGTGCTGGTGATAGGCAGGACATGGACCCCTCTGTTGTGTCCTGACTCCTGCTTGAAATGCCAAAGAGTGATGCTAAAGCCCGGCTCTTCACAGAAGATCTTGCTGCTTACTGAGCACAAGAGTAACAATAAACAGCCCAGCCTCGCTCCTGCCCATGACACTGGACACTGGCTCTTTGCAGCCTTTCTAAAAACCAGCTCCTTTTGCAGAGTTGATGCTCTGGACGAGAGGGGAAGTCTCAACTGTATTTCCTGATGGAGTCTCAAGATGCTGCAATGTTTAAATAATCCTGAAATGCTACCTGATATGGGAAAGTCCAAACCAATTATATTTGTTTGGAAAAACTCGTAGATGAAGAAAGGGAAAGCAGCCGCTGACGTGAATGTCTGACAAGAGCATCTATTGGTACCCATTTTAGGGTTTCATAAACTACCTGGTTTGAAACCTTCCCTTTACACCCACTTAAAATACACACATAGAGCAGCCCGTGTTTCCCAGCTTGTGCCACACACTTCCCCTCCTGTGTCACTCTGGGGGCTGAAGTGTAAGTCACCCACACCCCCAGAGCCCTCGCTTTGTGGCCCTTCCCTGAGGAACAGGCTCTGCAGCTCTCCACCAGGCCCTGGCAGGGACTGTCTCCTGTGATGGCTGTCACCAATTTGTTCCTCCCTAATTTCTTTACCTCCCCCCTGCCCGATCATTGTACGGACATCAAGAGGCTGCGATAGGCATGTTTGAATAAGACAAATGAACAAAGACATTCCCCCTGCATTTCCCACTCAATAAATTACAGATGGGACTGAACAAACCCCCCTCGACCCAGTGTGTCATTATGTATCTGCCACTATTGCTTTCCAAGAGGAAGGATGAATATAGCTTTAAATGATTAGCTGCCTTATGTACTACCATGTCTCAAAGCAACAGGGGGGTAACACAGGCAAATAACTACACAGCAAGGAAGTACATGAGGGCTGAGCATTCAGGACTCTCTAACAACTGTGGTTTCTTTATAAAGAGCATTAAAGATGGTTTTAATGTAGTGTATACGATGCAACAGATGCAGGATGCCTCTGGCAAAACTCTTCTGGTCCAAAGCTGACTGAAGACAGTTTGATGATTTGCAGGGAGCTACAGATCCCAGAAGGGGAATAGTACATACCTGTCAGCTGGTAATCAAAGTTCAAACTGGCCTTGGGAAATCTTAATTAGTACTGACATCAACACAATTCTGTGAGCTTGGGAACAGTCAGAATTTGGTGCCTTTGCCCTGTTCTCTTCCACCCCAGTCTCCATCCTGCTGAATTTGGGGGCCAGCTCACTCTGGGACATGAACATGCCTCTGACACTAACTGGTGCAGTATCCCTGTCTCCAAGCTGAGCAGGATCAAACAGCAGTGGTGGCTTCCATCTATTCCTGCTGCCAAGGGTGACTGTAGCAACTTCAATGTGGCAATGACATCGATAAATGCAGGGCAGGAGCATGCTCAAGGGATAACAAAGCATAGACTAGCAAGCCCTAAGAAGCACATGGAAAGTAAAGCAAAAGGCTACAGTCTGTCATCTCCCAGAAATACAATGATGCTTCAACCTCAGAGGGTTTATATAAATTAGGAATAGATTTAGACCGAGTCTTCAAATCTAAACTATGACATGGATCTCCTGTCTCTTTCCTTTCTGTAGTGAGAGCTGCAAACACCCCTTTCCTTTACAAGGACTTCAGAATTCAAACTTCTCTTACATATTGTGATGACTGTGATGATTGCCTTCATAAGTAAATTCCCTTATTTGATTTGATCTCCCAATAGAGTTCCATCTATAGCTTGTCTTGTCTTTTGCTCCCTGCTGCCTGTGCCAGTTTCTCCATCTGATCTGGCTACATAAGCTTTCCCAAGCTCCTGTAACATATTCACTAGAGACAAATTTTGCAGGGGAAAACAAGAGTTTCACTTCATCTTGCTAAGAGGGAACTGCAAACAGAGGAAACACCTATCTGGGAGTGAGATGAGCCCGTGTCTTGCACACTCTCTTCCTGAACTGTATCCAAAGCTGAATTTCCCCACAGATCTGCAGCTATGTCAGTGGGATGCTCGGGACTTTAAAGAAAACTATAATGCCCATCTGTGAGCCCAGCTTCAAGGTTTCCTTAAGTCCTGGGAGAAGAGGAAACTACTCCTACCTCCAGTTTTCTCTACACAGTATATCCTCTATACTCCCAGCCTCTTTTAAGAAAGACTGAAGGCAGCAGAAACTTAACTGTGAAGCCTCCAGCAGTATCAGAAGGAAGGGAAAGGAAATATTTTCTGCTTTCTTTGTTAGAACTAGAAGAACAAGCACTCTCCTGCAGAGAGTTTGGCATCAGTGAGGGAGCCTCCAACACCCTCACATCTGAGAGCTGCAGATCTTCACACACATTTCAAGCTGGCACACTGTGACACGGTGCCAGTTCTGAAGATGGCTGGCTGTGTCTGAGCTGTGCCAGCACTGCTGGGTCTTTCAAGTGCACCGAGTAAGGCCTGGTGGGGCTCCAGAACTGGACTGGGTGTCATTGGTTCATCAGACTTTATTTCTCGACATAGTCAATGGGATGCTCATGGGATGGAGAGTGAAGAAAATTGTACTTGGTGCAACTGGAGTTTTTCCAAACTCCCTACTATGTGAAGACTGAATTCTGAACTATTTTTAGAAATTTACCCCCCAAAATTTCCAACAACTAAAAAAAAAATTTGGAAAGTTGTGCCTGTCTTGAAAGAGGAGACAATCAGAATTTAATTCTGTTTCAGAGAGGTAAATAAATGGAGTGAACTCTGTGGTCATCTGGCTAGGAGTGATCAAAATTCCACAAGCCCCATAGGGGGCATATGAAAATGTCCATTTGTCTGGAAACCGTAACAGCCCTGCTAGTGCCAGAGGGGACAAATATCCAAGAGCAGTTTCCAGACAGGAGATGACATTGTCCCCAGGGCTCCATTGTTCCACAAATACAGCAGCTGCTCTGGTCTGGGAGCAACGTGGGATACAGGACAATGCAGTGGGGTTTGTCCCAGCATCCCATGCTGGTTTGCATCCTCCTGCCCCTGCAGTTTGGACTCCCCAGCAGCCCTCCTGTCAGCACAGCAACACTGTCAGTTGCAGGACACAGCCACACATGTTAATGGCTCTAAGCACAAGGGTGGGTTACACCCACAGTAGCCTGAGAACCTCTATCACAGTGGTCTTGCCATTTGCAAGGAAGAAAATCCAACCAGCTGGTTTGGAAATTACAACCATCAGATATCATCCCTGAAGCTGCCAAAGGTATGGACAGTCTTGGAGCAACTTTCCTCCTCTCTGTATCTAAAATTAATGGCAAAGCATCTTTTTTCCTAATTCTCCCACACTCACTAATGGCCAGGACTGGGTTTGGGCTGACGCTGCCAGTGGTTCATGATGCATTTCCTGGCGCTCCATGGGGGATGTGCTGGTCACTCCCTTGGTCAGATCTCTTCATTCTTTCTACATACCAGCTTGCATGCAAAAGCATCTATAAAGATAGTAAATATTTTCCTCATGTTGCCAGTTGAATGACTTCAGGATGGCCAGCGGACAGCAGAGAGAAGGAAGATAGTCCATGCACTGAAAGAGTGCAGTAAGGAATGGAAAGAAGCATGAGGTATTGAGATCTGATGTAAGTGAGGGAACTGCTTGTAAACTCCTGAATTAGACCAATCATTCTAAATTTATAGGAATGCAAAAAAATAGTCGCATCCGTTGCTGTCTTTTGCCAACTGTAAGCTTGCCAGTGCAATTTTTAGTCTAGTGGGAGGAAGTTACATATATACTCACTTTTTTTTCCTCTTCCCTTTCACTTGGTGTCACATTTCAAACAAAAATACCTTTTGGTAGCCGAGCTTAATTTTCTACATTGATGGGGTGCATGCAAATCAGCTCAACAAACACTCTCATGCTTGATCAAAAAGGACTTGATTGCAGGCAGTTCTGCATCTAAAGGACACTTAGGCATGCGTGGCCCTGTTGCCCATGCTTGTCCAGCCTCTGACAGGCCGTGAAGGGAGCAGTGGTGAGCAGGGCATGTCATTTCCCACCTCCAGTCCACAAGGGCAACCCAGGTGTCTCCTGACATGATGAAGGCTAGAGTACACCTCACACTGCTGTGCTTTGGTCTGCCTGGGCAAGCAAGGGCACACTGGACTCATGTGCTCTGCCTACACCCAAAGCCACAAGCTTTCTGCTTCCCTTCCCTGCCACTGGGGCAGCCCTCAGAGGACATCCCTCAGTTCCAATAACCAGGGACTTCAGAAAGAGTATTCGAGCCTTCAGAGTTCAAGATGTGGGAACGCTGACAGATCAGGCCTAAAGGTCTGTAAGAACCTTCAGAGAAAGCTTCACTGAAATAGCAAACCAGCACACATGGGCTGTCCGTGCTCGTTCCGGAAATGAGAAGTCTCTATTTTTCCAAAGATCCTCAACTCCTAAAACGCCTGCTCTTCCCTCACCAGAGAAAACCTGCCTGGCTCCCACTGCACTGGTGCTGTTGGCAGTCCCTCCTGCAGGAACATCCCACGGTGTGGTGCCCTGGCTGCACCAGGTCACGCCCTCAGAACGGGAGCACGGCAGTCACCCTGTGCAGGGGCTCGAGCAGAGTCTGGGTTAACATCTGGGAGTTTTTCACTCACTCTGCAGGCATTCCTCAAAGAGGTAAACACCCAGATGAAATCAGAAATTTCTCCTGGTCCAAGTACTCAAGTTTTGCTTGATAATCCGTAAATCCATACAATTTGACAAAGGCAGTAAAAATTTTTGTCTCAGATCTGATTTGTAGCATACAGATACTGTCATGGCAGCACTGATATCCAAATTAAGACTTACAGGTTATCTAGAAACATGCAAGTGAAGCAGCCGAAAGGAGCAGCAACTGAATTCAAGGTATCCATTCGTGCTCTAGAACCTCTTCTGTTACAGAAAACTGGTCCTTTTGCCACAGAAATGTCCAGTAATGTGGGATACTTCACACATGAGTGGAATTGAGGAAAGACAAATCTTTACAGAGAGGAAGTGCTGGAAAGAGGTCTCATTTCCCTGGTCTGGTAAAAACTGGCACAGTCCTACAGCCATCAGAGCTGGCAACAAAGGATCACATGCCCATGCTCTGACTGAGCATAGCAAACAGAAGAAAAGTATTTCACTGTTGAGAGGCACAAATTTCACTGCCTGCACCCATCTGAGGAAAAAATGTCCTTTCTAGACAGCTATTAAAACTCACAATGTTGTTTAGCCTGTAGCAAATCAGAGCATTATCTCATGCTCCTCTGGAAGCAATAGAAGGAACACTAAACCAGCAACTTTCTTCCTGGCTAGTCCATTAATGTCCTATTTCCCTCCCCTTAAACCCAGCTTCTTACCTATGGCTTTACCTCTATTCAAGAAGCTGCAGTCTGCAAGACTACAGGATAAAAGATCCCCACTCAGAGCCCTGCTCACCAGGAAAAGGTCACCCTGCTGGGGAATGGCTCATGTCAGATTTCAGGGCATGACCCAGACAAGTGCTGGACATGGAACACCAAAGATGAATTCCCTTACCTGGCTTTAGACTCTTGCAATGTTGATATTTAGCCTGGCACTGGTTGCTTGTCCTCCCTAAGGTGTCCCTAACTGGAGGGAAACTGATGTTCCCATACAGAGACAGAACTGCTAAATCAGTGAAGTAGATTGTGCTTCCTTTCCTCTGCTGACTGCGAGATGAGTCTCAAATGTCTTCAGTATGTCTAAAGCCAAAGAAGAAAAGTCTGGGTTCCACTGGCAAAGGCATTCAGAATAAAACATACAGCCTCAGATTATGGACTGATTCTCAGAGCAGGTGTTGGTTTGGAAAGAAAGTGCATGACAGCAGCAGTTTTGACCTCACACTAGTGATACACTGAGTCACCAGGTTCAGCCCAGGGGTTTCTGCAGTGCAGGAAGGGTAGGACTTGCCATTGTGTTAGATTAAACTATCTTCAAACAAGATCTGTGTGATATAAAAGTGATGCTGTGCCTTCAGTATCTGACCCTGAGACTGGACCAACCAGACCTCCTCACCTGTCTGAAATGCCACTCCCCAAGAGCCATTCCAACTCAGCATCATAGTAAAGAGTTGTCACAAGACCTGAGATGATCCAGCTCTAACCACTCCAGTGTTTTCACTTAGACCCCCAGCCAGCTTCAAATCAGTGTAAGAACTTGTGCTCCTGCCCTTACAAAGAGGTATTTGCACTCCACAGGAGCACAGTAGGTTATGCCTGGCAAAAGTTTATACTGTGAGCTTCTATGAGGCTGCATCCTGTGAGCAGGAATTGGGAACTCTGCCATCTCTCCAAACACAGCTTCTGGCCGAACTGCCCCACTGCCTTTCTTTCCCTGCTCCCCCTACATTGCACCCCAGCAAGTAGCAAGGCTCTCAAGGGCTGCAGGTGCTGGTCTCCCTGGTGCCTGGGAACAGTTCCTACAGTCTAGAATGGGATCAGCTTGGAAAAAGACTGGGGCATTGCTGAAACTACTGAAGAGGGAAGACTACATGTCTTGGCACTTCCAGAGTACAAGATTTGATTCCTTTCCTGGTCTATTGCAGCTGGTCCTACAAACCCACAGGTTTTCTTGTCCACGAGCAATCCTGACTAGTAGCTGAGTGTGAAATGATTTGAGGAGAAATAAGGAACTAATGTGTCCCTTCAGCTTCCAGGTGGCCATAGGCCAGAACTTGACAGTCAGACAAAGAGAGCAGAAGTCCTTCATCCAAAGCTGAGTGCAGAGCAGTTCAAGCACATCTTTTAACAGCAGCCTGCATGAATTTATCTCTATGATTTCTCATCCAAACTCACCCACCTGCTCAGACACATTCTTTAGGATGCTGTCTCGAGTCTTCTGAGCACGTCAAAAAACAATCCAAAAAGTGATGTGTTCATCTTCCTGTGTCATTTTGAACATGGAGCTCATCCACTCCAAACTCCTATTCCAGATGTGTTAGTCCCTAACTCCTCATCAGCTACTTCTCACATTCATTGGCAGCCATTGCAGTCTACCCCTGGGTAAGAGAGAGCCAGGGTGATTTCTCCAGCTCCCAAAACAGTATCAACCCTCAAGCATTGCCATGAGTGGGCTTCTTTCAACCTCTGCAGCCCAACCATTTTTGCACCCTGTGTATTGGATAAAAGAGGATTAAAGGTTAATTATTAGGCTAATTAAGTAATCATGGATTTTTTTGTTTCCTCTGAGGTTGCAAAATGCTTTCTGTTTCCCTGGTTACTCCACTGTCCCAATGGGAAGAGCAGAGTGTAAAAGTCTCTTTCTGTAACAAGGGAAATACTGTGGGGTTTGTTTCCCTCTTTATTGTCATTTCCATTCTCCAAGTCCTGATTGGAGCCAGAAGCCACGGTTACAAGTGGATCTCAGATGTGTTCAAGAGCCCTATCCAGCTGACAGTGTGACCAAAGTGCAGAATACAGGGAAGCTTTCCCCATAGTCATGACCCTTAAGGACTGCTGTGCTGATCAGAGCCATGCTAAAACCAAAATTGTCCCATTTTCTAGGATTTTCATCAGAAAATAACTGCATATGTGCCAAAGTCTCCTTTTCACATACATTTGGTGTGGGATGAGTGTAGGGTGACCCTTTTTGACTTTGGATTCAGTATTTCCACTCTGGCTTGTCCCATGGCTGTGCTGCCATGCTGTACTCAACTGTTCTCCTGTCCCACACTGGCATTCGAGGACATTCTGTTCTCCCACTTGGTGAATTCAACTCTCCATCACCAGTGCTTCTGCTTTGTGATTTCTGGTGCTCACCTAACCAGAATCCACTCTCTCTCAATGCATGAAAAGATTTATTCAGGGGCTATGTGGGACTGGTCTCCCAGCTTGCCCTCTGCTCCACAGGCACCACCCAAGTGTGTTGAGGCATAATGACACATAGCTACAAAGCCTCTTTTCCCCACACCAGGCACCTCCCCAGTTCACAACACAGCTGGGCCCAGCCCTGGATATTCTCTAAATTCTGCTGATCTGCCAACATTCCTGCAAGAAATGTGTTTGCTGAAATACTTGTGAAACACCAGCATGAGAGGATGTGGACAAAGCCACACAGAAATCACTTGTGTTCCCAGGCAGCACTTGAGCTTCCTCAGCGCTTGCTGCCACCCTCGCCCTTGGGGCTCTCATTGCCATTAGAGGTGAGGGTCACCTGTGGCAGGCATGGGCTGCAAGCAGAGCAGAGGGGCTGCATCCAGCAGGCCTGGGCGGGTGCCTGTCTGGGGAGCCAGGATCCCCCGCAGTGGCAGAGCGGAGCAGAACCCCCCACTCTCTCTCAGGATGGAGTTTGCACCAAAAATTCTCCTCCTTTCACCACAGTTGCTCAGCAACATGGAGGAAGGTGCCACGCCCACCTTGAAATGCCAGCTTCCAGTTTTAGGGAACATCAGCATTCTCCTTCAGTTTTATTGTGATCACTACTCCAATTACTATTTATTACTGTAAATAGTAATAATGGTCAACCCCTGTTCCTTGGTCCTCAGTTCTCCCTCCTGGACACTCACTTTTGATAGCTGCCAGCTAATGAGCTGACAGGATTGATGACATCCACAAAGTGCTGCAACTATCATTGCAGTGCACAAGCTTTGAAAGGACACAAACCCATCTCCCTGCATCAAGCCTGGGGAGATGGGAGTAGGTTCCCTGCAGATGACCCCTCTGCAATATGGCAGCCAGCCCTCAGTGTAGCCTCCTGAGGGCTGTGACCTCTCCAACCCCACAGCAGCTTAGCTGTGCTTTGCCAGGGAGAGTTTCCCCTGGGAGCCCATAAGGATAGACAAGCCTTCAAGGACCAATCCAGCTCTTTCTTAATCTCATCTGTTCAGGTCCCATTCCTGCACTGTGGGGCATTTTGGGGTGTTCATCCCACAACAAACCTGTCAAGGGAGGGAATGCTGTTCAACCCCTCCCTAAAATGGGGACCTGCAATCTCGGAGGTTCAGTGAGCATGAGTATCTCTCTCATTTCCCTGCCCTCTTGCACTATTTCCTCAATTGTTTTCTTCTTTTCTGTCTTTTGATACCTCAGGAATAGTGGGATCCAGCCCAGTTGGGAAACAGAATTACCAGAATATGAGTAATTTTTTCTGAGAAGAGAAGATCATGAGTTATTTCTGGTCCAAGAAGGGGCTGGAAGTATCTGGTATCTTCAAATGCCTGGAAAGCTTTTCTCATGAAAACTGAGCTTCACATGGGATGCTCAGGGAGGCCACTGTCCAGGGATCTGGAGAAAGCCAAACGCAATGGGGACTACCATGTAGAAGTACTGAAGTTGCCCTGTCTGAAATTACCCTGGTGAAGATCTCTGCTAACCACGACTCCTGAGCTAGCACACAGTTCTTGGATACCACCATGGCTTTGCAGTGGCTCCTGAGTGCATGCTTCTTCTGGGAGCCACCCCCACTTCTCCCACTCCTCCATTCAGGCACTGCTGTTGGGATTACATTTTTTCTCCCCTCTGACAAAGCACATACAGATGGTGTGTTGTCTGCCACAATCAAGGGGCTCAGGTGAGTAATGAAGAGTGGCAGAACTTGGCATGTACTTGTTTGCCTTAGTGCAATTTTCCTATAATTGCACTTCCTAGCTTTTCAGCATCTGTGAAAGATCAGCTTGTGACACAGCAAAATTGGTCTCGCATTTTTCTAGAGTTTGCATCAGGTTGGAAATCAGGCATCTTTCATTTGGCTCAAATCATTTTGGAAGGGTGGGGAGGGAACCACCCCATTTTTGTGCATAGTCTGTTCTGCCTGGACTTTAAAGCCCAGGAGGAAAGCATGGCCTGTCAAACATATTTAGCTCAACCCTCTGGTGTTGCTATTTTGTTTTGTTTTTAGAAAGGTGTTGATGAAACTGGCACAAGTTATTTAGTTTTCCCAGGTCTTGAGGTAAATTCACAGAGAACTGATCAAGGATGATCCTGGAGCAATATAAAGCTAAAACTTGGAGTCAAAATAGTTCAGAGATGCAAAGAACAAGCAGAGCTTGTGCAAACAGGCAGCTTTACTGTGCCAGACAACTCCTTCTTACCTCTCCTTATAACTTCCATTTCTTTCCTTTGGATGTATATAGTTGTCAATAATGCAATAGAGGAACAATGAGGAACAGAAATAACTTTAGGACTGAAGTGACTGACCTCCCTTGTCACCTGGGAGAGGGAAAAACTAGATTGTGGCACATAGAGGCACTGAGGATGACAAAGAGCAGTCCCTGCCTCCTGGAGCCTGCAGTCGCAATGATTAGAAACAGAAAATAAACCTTGGAGGTTTGTGGGGAAATACCTTCTGCTCAGACAATCTCAGAGACAGCTGGGGATCATGCTCTGTTATTTATCAAGTGTTGCAGGTTTTTGCACTGGAACAAACATATATCCTGGTATCTTCCCCAATATATTTCAGGCTTTTTCAAGCTACAGAATTAAACTGAGTTGCTGGAACACATAGTTCTCTGAAACTGAACTTGTCTCTGAACAAATGGGAAAATGAGGTTTACTCTTCTGGCAAGCCCTAACTTTACTGATTCTGTTGCACACATTCACAGCTATGGTTCGCAGCTAATAGTTCACACTATTCAGCCAGGCAGCATTGTATTTTTACAAAGGTTCTGAAGCTTTTTGTTCCTTATCAACATCCCTTTCTGGCCCCTGAGTGCTCCTGGGATTAGTTAAGGTTCCCTCTTGTTTTGAGATAACTAAATCCCTTATTTTGTCAGTGAAGCTTTCCAAGTCAGACAAGTCACCTATTTCCCTTTTCTACTTTAATGAATAGATTACAATCCATTCATAACAAAAGTTTAGTGAATATCATCACCTTAGTTTATGCTCAGATTAAAGCTCTGTCATAAAAGGGACAACAGCACCACTAAGGAAAGCTTTTTCCTTTTCACTTTTTATTCTGTTGATGTTGCTTTTAGTCTCAACATGGATAAAAACAGGGCTGTATACAAACAACTTTAGTAGAGTTGGAAATCCAAACAAAACAATACCTGCCTGTGGCATGAGAACTGCATTACACTGCCAAGAGAGAGGAGTTCAGCTTCATGACCCAGCCAGATGAAAAGGAATAAGAAAAAGCTTACAGAAAAAAATGCTGAAAGGAATGGAGGTTTGTTGCTGATTTGTTTTGTTGGAATTTTTTAATGAGGTTGGTTAATTTCCAGTTTGGTCTTGTCTTGTTTTTCTGCTTTCATTAGAGACTGTAGCTAAATACACACCTATGAGTCATATCTCAGTGCCTGCTCTGATGCTCAGGACACTGAGACTGAGGTTTTGGCCTCACATGCAGACATATGTACACTTGAAAAAAAAGCTCAAGATTGCAGCTTGCTGTGGCTTTTACCACTGAAGTAAGAGCTAATCAAAAACTAAATACTGACTTAGCAAGAGGCAGCTCTTCTGTGTTCTGAATTACATCAAGTAATTGGAGCTACATGTCTTTCCATTTGAGTTTATACTCCAGACCTGCAAAGTGATACCCAAACCACTGCTCCATCCAAATATTTTTCCCATCTGATGGGTAGCAGGAAAAAAATCTTCACAGAGCTGCCTGTGTTAATATTGAGCATCTGGGTACGCCTAAGGAATGATGCTGCAATCTCTTCTAAATCCTCCTTTTGCTGCAGAACTGGGGAGGGAGTTAACGCTTTGTCTGCAGGGGACGAGATAGAGCCCCTGTACATGCCCCCGTGCAAAACCTGGCACAGCCCTTCTGCCTCAGCTGTGCAGGCAGGCACAGTGCAGACACAAGCAGCAAAAGGTGAAAGGAGACAGTGCTGAAGTCTCCTCTCATGCCAGTCCAGTGGCAATAGTGATTCAACAGCCAGGCACAATCAGTGGGTTTGGCCCCATGTATTAGTGCCAGATGAGTACAGCGATTTACTGACCCCAGCTGGCAGGGACTCTGCCCAAATTCACTTATGCTCAGGATGTACAGGACAGTGAAGTGCTGCTGCAACAGAAGGCAAAAGCATCAGCAGGCAAAAAGAAGGAAAGTTAAGAGGAGCAACCAAATATCAGAGATTAGAAATTAAAGGGCCACTTGACGCTTGTTGATGACACAAACCTAAAAATGTTGTAATACCAGAAAATAACCATAACAGCAAGAGAAAAGGGTTTTCACCTAACAAGTTTGCTGTTGGAGCAGGATGTGCCTGAAAGGGATAATACAGCTCTTTCCATGGAGCAGGAGACACTCTCAAAGCCACTGATGTCCAGGGCCATGCGCTGAATCCCAGCCTAAAGAAAGTTAGTGGCGACGTTCCTATGGATTTCCAAGAAAACAAGATTCTACATCTTAAGTTTAGGAACAGAGTGAAAAGAGCTTTTCCACGGATGGGTTGATGTTTTTCACGAGATTCCAAACAATAGACATGGAAAGGAACAAGCTGTCATGATGTGAAAGCACCCAGAAGGTGATACAGGAACAGCCACCGATTCAGCCTCAGCATCCTCTGCTGGGTCAAAAATGTTATTTTATCCTTATTTCTGAGCCATTGGGTCTTCCTCCCAGAGAAAACAGAAGGCTTTCATGCCCACAGGATCCACAAAAGCAGGTCAAATATGTACCATCTTGTCACTGCTGGTAGTTATCAGATTCTTTATAATCCGGGTAGTTCTGAGAACCTGGGAAACTTGGTAGTCACATCCTGCCCACTGTGCTCTTACATGCCCTGTGTTGTAGACCAGTATGTTCTGCTGTCTGCTCTAAAGCCAACGAGCTAAAAACCAAGTCCAGATTTCAGATAAAACCAGGAGTCAGTCATTCGTTCCTAGAAGTAGCTGAAAATGTTTCAAGATTTTTTCATTCAACTTGAGGGGTCTTTTTGCTTTGTTGTCTCCAGGGGTTTTGTTATTTTTGGTAAAAATGGTGTCATTTATGGTCTTCTTTCATTGAAAACATAATGATAAATTCTAGTAATAACAGTCTATTAATTTGGGGTTTTATTTGAACAAAACTGAGAAATCACAAGGTATGGGCTTGGAGGGATATTGCACTTTTTACTTTGGCAGTCAGTTCTGCACTTTTTTGGCTCTGAAAGCTGCCTTTGCATTTCCCTGAATAGAAAGAATATGTGAAGGGAGGGAAGTGAAAAAAAGAAGATTAAAAAAAAAAAAGGAAAATAAGAAAATGAAAAAGTGTGTATAAGCAGTGAAAAAACCCACAAATCTTTCCAACCCTGCAGAACAGGCAGTATCTCAAAAATTACCTCTCTTTGTCAAAGTTTTGGGGGTTTTTTGGTGGTTTTGTTTTTTTGTTTGTTTGGTTTGGTTTGGTTTTTTTTTTGAGATGTAACACCTTCTATGGAGCTCAGTTTTCTCAGAGAGAGGGAGAGAAGAATCCTGTGGCCCCCTGCTCCTCAGCAGCATCCAGGCTTGCATGCATTGAGTAGTGTGTCACCATAAGAGATTGGTGGCACTCATGACAGATGGGTGGCTTCTCTTCCATGCCCCATGCTGTGCTGCCAACTAGCCCTGAGTATTTCCATTGGATCCCAGCCATGTCAGCCCAACCACTGGCACCATGCTGGGATGGGTCTCCCAGCAGGTCATGCATTTCACAGTATGGTTACCAGAGAAGCCCCATTAGCACTGGTGGCTTGGCAGGACATCACAGGGTCTGCAGCCTTACAGTGATGGAGGGGAGCTGCAGTGCAGTCTGCCGCACCTGGCAGGTTTTTGATTTGGGTTTGTGTTTGTGGGCACGTCGTTGAACTTGGCTAGAAGGAGAGGAGAGGAGAGGAGAGGAGAGGAGAGGAGAGGAGAGGAGAGGAGAGGAGAGGAGAGGAGAGGAGAGGAGAGGAGAGGAGAGGAGAGGAGAGGAGAGGAGAGGAGAGGAGAGGAGAGGAGAGGAAGGGGAAATGTTTGCATCTCACCCTGGGTCTGACAGAAGAGGTTTTCAAATGGCCTGATGGAAAACCCCAGATCAAAATAGCCTTTAATTTTGGAAAGAATCTAGTCCAAGATCATTCCCATTTCTAGCTCAAACAGAATTCTTACCCAACAGCTTCGCAGTCACATTGCAATTAAAACACTCTGTTTACTTTCAGATGCAGCTTGCAGTAATTTTGTCCTCTTGCAGTCAGCTGTGAGTTAGGAGAAGGTGAAGAGTATTATGTGGCTTCCACATCCTGCATGCTTTCCTACCTAGATATTGTAAATTAGGTGTGCAATGAGCCCTGTTACTGTGCAGTAACAAGGAGGAAATCCCTGCAATGTAATTCGTAATGCATCATCTTCTGCAGGCCAGTTTCCCAGGCTGATATGGTTCTGCTTTACTCTCTGATTTGCTGTCAACAGCTCTTCTCCATATACATGCATAATGTATTTTTATAAGCAGGATGTAATCACTTCAAATCACCCAGGAGATTCTCACCAAGCTGCTCCAGCTGAATGCTAGCTCTCACTAGAGGAAGGTGGGGTGCTGCCTCCACCTGATTGCCTCAAGCCCTCTCCATGGTCTCATTTACTCTATGTCAGGCAAACCCTTGCACCAGCCAAGAGTCACCTGGAAACAACCTGCCGTAAAACCAGCTCTGAAAAAGCTACAGCTACTCACTCTTATAGTTCACAAATTGGCTTTCTCTCTCTCTTTTATTTTTCATGGAGCAAATAAATGGAAAACTGGTCCCAGCAATCCACGGGGTGGAGCAAAGAGGTGCTCAGGAATACTGCCATATTCCAGAAGCTCAGTTCTCTGCTACTTAGTATGAATGGGGGTCTGCAGAGCTACCATCCCCCTGTAACTCCAAAGATGAGCAGGAATGATTTTTCTCATGCTCCTTGAGAGATGGTTGAGCTTCCACCCTGCTCTTATCACTGCTGAGTACTCATTACTTTAACTTGGGAAGAACAAGCCACCAAGGGACTCCTTCTCGTGGGGACAGGCCATTTCCAGAGTGGAATGATGTTGATTGCACCAGGCAGCTGACCTCTCTTACATCTCCTTTTGAGAGCAGGAGAAATTAAATCTCTTCAGCTCACATGCAGTTTCTATGCTTCTCTCTTGCTCAGGATTAGCAGCAGGCAAGCCTGAGGTTCTGCATGAGAGAAGTAAGCCCCTAGAGAGAGGGCTGTGATCCTGGAGGTAGGTGGGAACCCTGAGGAACCCAAGCTGCCCAGGGAACCCAGAGCTCAGGTTTTAGCTGCTTTTTGCAAAACGCAAAAACCAAAACAAAATTCCTGCAGGCTCTGAAGAGTAGACCCCATCCTCCAGAGATGTGTAAGTAGGCTGGGAGCAAATACATGAAAGGAAGTAATATCTACTGAAGATGAGACCTATCAGTCCTTAAAAGAAAAACACACAGAAGATGTCTCTGAAATATGGAGACCTTAGGGCCTCAGAGTAGGTGAGGAACAGCAATGAAAGCAGAAGTCTGGGTTTGGGCATAGGCAGGCATGAAGCAGGCAAGTATACTGCTCAAATCCTCTCTCCTGGCCAAGAATACCCAGGAAACTGGCTATCCTGGGCATTTTCTATCCTTTCCCAGGCTGGATTTGTGAGCTTGTTTCCCTGGCCACTGGAAATTTACTATAAATACATGGTCCTGAGCAGCCCTTGTACACTAATATCACCTCTCCACCCTTTCTAGCTGCCCAAGACTGCAAATGATGTGAAAATTGCATACCCCAGTCCCAGGCTTTAGTAGCTATTCAAGGGTTTTGGCCACATGTCATTTGTTATCCTTCACTTATGCATACATTCTTCTTATTTATTTTTTTGTAAACATTTGTGTATAATTATTCACTCCAGAGTTTCCAGTGATTTTCCCTGGCTTGCAGATGTGGCAAAATTTGTTCCCTGCATCCAGGAAAGAAGGTTCTTCTCCAACTACTGCAAAATAGAATCCTGACAGATTTCAATCTGCTGTTTCCATGTCCGTTCTTGCGACACTTGGCTACCCATGGCAAAGAGACAATTAGCTCTTTAAATATAAACCAGAAATGGTCCCAAGCCACAGATTTCACATCCAGCTCCAAATTTGGGGCAGTTCAGATTCGGTCTGACATTTTAGGCTTGGGCCCGGGCCGGATTCTCCTTGTGAAGCAGTTTGACATTTCCAGTTCTGGGAAGCTCCCCTCCCCGGGCGCGCAGCCTGTCCCCGGTGCAGGGCCACCCCCGGGCTCTGGCCCTCTGCTGCCGAAAGCTCTCCTGCTGCTCTGGCTTGTTCAGAAGCCCCTGCCTGTCCTTACTGCTGCTAATTCAATTCCTGCAGTGACGGGCACAAGCCTTCCATGATGCTGCTGTGGCATTTTGGGCCCTGAGAGGGAACTAGACGGACTGGGCTCTCCGCAGCTATGTGTTGCTCACAGAGGGAAAAAAAAAAAAAAAAGAAAAAAGCAAACAATCAAATGGCAATAAATCTTGGGAATTTAGGTTAAAGCTCTGGCCATCTGCCTACAGCTCAGACTCCACAGTTACCACTACATGTTGTAGGGGTACCTTATATTCAGGCCACAGAATCAAGATCAACAACCCATTCTCCTCTTCAGTCATTTTATAATCAGTTCTTCAATAGAACTGGATCTTTTAATAAGAGGGCTTAATTTGGCTTTTTCATTTATATTTTGTCCAAATGTAACACACAGGCACACTATCCCTAAAGCTGAATCAGTCATTTACAGATAATTTTGTGTGGAGAGATCATCACAATCAGCTCCCTTCTTCAGGAGTGAGGTGTTTTAAAAAGTTCATGTAAGCAAAATTCACCAAGCTCAAATCAAGCTACCAATGTAAGAAATCTCTTCAACACTGACATTAAATAGTATCACAATGTATTTAACTATATAATCTCAACAAAATTGATTACTGTAACCTCTGAAGGCAGAAAACTGAAGCAAAGGGAGATGAAATGATGTGATCAAAATGACACAGAACTCTTCACATTGAAGCTCAGAAAAGAGTTGAGAGCTTCTCAATCCTCTTGGTCTTTGTCCAGGAGATGATAGTTCCTATGATATGCTCACCATTCATGGGCACTGAAGTTGTATCAGGAGATCACAGAGGCATCCCTTCAGGCATTAAGCCTAATTTTAGCCCGGACATCAACTTTCAGAACATCCTTTTAAGAGAAAATGTCTGGCAGTAACAACACTGTGGCAAGCTTGATGGAATGGTGCTGGCTTTACAGCAGGCTCCAAATCAGCTCATAATGTCTGAAAGCATTCATTAAACAAGGCTCACAGATAAAACACACATATGACACAGTTCTTTATAAAAAGAGGCTTTTAGAGGCCAAATTCTGAGAAGCCTCATGGGATTACTAAATAATCCAAAGGGAAGTGCTTGGAAGCCTGTTTCTTGGGACACAGAACCAGCGCGGAAAAATGTCATGGAGACAAGACTCTGGGGATGGATCAAGCCCTCCCCCAGGTCTTGGTTATGGATCAAAATGGGTTTTCCATTGTATTTTCTTCCATAAAATATAGCCCCTCAAATCTAGTGCAAGGGGTGCCAAGGAGAAGGAGGAGAGGTGAAGTGCCACCTGTACTCAATTCCAGTTGTTTCACCAGTTCCTCACAGTCCGCTTGAAAGCCAAGGTGACACAAATGAGTTAATTTCCATGGCACACTGAGGCTAATTGGAAACAGTTCTCAGACCCTGTAAAGCATTAAGCTGGGCTGCAAGTGATAATTGCTCACCTGCTGCACGCGCCCATAAGAGGCAGAGCATTAACTGGCACATGGGGTTTTATCACTTCCCTGGGACAGTGGGGGCTGGACCCCTCCCAGCACCCATTGCACTGAAAGCGAGATACTGGATTAGGCCTGGGGTTTATGGGCACTCAGACCAGATCCCAGCTTTCATTATGTGCTCTCTTTTTTAACTCTAGCATGGCTGTGGCTTCTACTTCTTTTCTTCATAGCTTGCTTTCTTTTGAAGAGAGGTTTAGTGTTGTGTTGCAAAATAGAAGTACAGATATTTGGAGGCATAAGGAGCCTAAGTATTACTCAAGGGTTTAGACCTCTCTGTTGCAGGGATTGACTGCAGAAGTAGAGCCTGAGACTCTATTATAAATTCAAGCAGCTCTTATTTTATAGCTTGTCATAATTATCCTCTGAGTGGGAAGAGAGCTACTCATTCCTGAAATCTGAAATGGCAGCTTGTCTCAGCAGAGAAATATTAAAAATGTCAGAGAATTGAAGCAGGAATTCAGTAGGGACTGAAAATTATAGACTAGAATAAAATTATTACAGTTATCCATCAGGGGGATCCTGGTACCAGGATCATCAACTTGCAGTGTTCAGCAGCAGTTGCAAATCCCATAAGAAACACTGGGGATTGGTGTGCTGTAAGACACACATACCCTAAAGTTTGACATGAGGCTTAACTTTTATGAGTAACTACCAAGAGACCCTCAGTACTTGGTACTGCTTGGGACCCTGGGAGTTTCTGTCAGGAACTGGGATCTGAGACCAAGTTTCCCAGATATGTTTTTTGAGTGACCATAAAATGATAGCCCTGATTTTAGCTTTCACCAAACAGGTAAATAGGTGACTTAGGTGTGGGGTAGATTTATCATGACCTAGTGTCATCAGCTTAATTGTGACTTCTGAGTGCTTTCTGAAGAGGAATTCATCTCAATAACCCCAGAAATAAAGTTAACTGGTGCGGCTTTTCAAAATGACAGAGTATCTACATCTTCAAATTATTGAAAATTATGCAAGGGAAAGAATTTAAATGTCTACAGGTAATTAACTCCATCAAAAGTGCCAGGAAACGGGGCTTTTTTTTTTTTTTTCCATGAGGTTCTTACCACTTCTATTTCTGATCCTGGTATTGAAACATAAAGACAAAAATAGGCTCTCTTCCAGCCTTTTCCACTGGTGCTTTGACACTCTGGAGCTGAGCCAAAATCCAGAACTCAGAGGCCAGCAGAAATGTAGCCATGAGTATGTGCCAGAGGCTTGAGACTCTTATTAGATTAGTGTGATCATAAGGAAAAGAGTTCTGAGCTGTTAAGTTGAAATGGAGCATCCCCCTTTTCCCTGGGATCTGTCATATCCTGGTAGTTCCTCATCAATAGTATGTTTCCATCAGAGAGTCCTGGAGGAATGTGGTTCTTGGAAAAACCCAGATATCAGTTTCTAACTGGTGGGAGCTGAGAAGGTCCTCTTATCTGGGAAAAAACAGTACAAAGTTTTTCCTTCTAATGAGGATCTTGAAGCATTTCCTAGTGAAAGCATTGCTGTAGAGAGAAAAAGGACTGTCCTGTGATTTTTCACTAGTAAGAAATATTTTATGGCCCGTGAACTTTTCAGGAATGACACATTTTTCAGGTGGTCTGACTGTCAGATGCCTGATTTTGATGGATGATGCTAAGCATGGACATAATCACCATCTTGGTCTCAGAACCAGCCAGTAGGATATGTTAAGATTTTCCAAATGTTTCTCCAACAATAAAAGGAAATGTAAAGTTAATCAAATTGTCATGAGAGATCAGAGCCCAGCAAGAAAGGACTAAGACTGACATTTGAAGTAGAAGCACTAATAAAACAGACGGCTGCTTGCTGATCCTGCCCATGCTTGTGTTTAATTTAAAGACGTTAACAATGAACGGAGCTTGCAGAGGCGGGGCAGGGGCGCTGTCGAAATCGATGTATGTCCTGGCCATTTAAAGAAAGCAGAGAAGTGGGAAATCTCTAGCTGCGTGTGAATATCATGCCTCAGCAGAGAGGTTCTGCAAACATCTCTGTTGGCAGGTTTGGGACAAGAGGCCATTCCGCTCCCAGCTCTACCTATGGCTGCTTGCTGCCCAGACAGAAGCTGGACAAAGTTAATCCCTGATGCTTTTAGATGCATTATGCTCAGACAAATTAATTCTAGCACTTAAACAACAAGAAGATAATTTCAGAAAAATTAGTAAGGTGAGCTCACCTCATTTCCCAGATTTCCAGTAGTCAGCTTGTGATAGTCCATATGTGCATCTGTGTGACTTGAGTGGCCATTTCTCTCTGAAGACCTCCCCCACCATAAATCTGCTGGACACAGATCAAGGTTGCTCTTTGGAGAAGATGCTGAACAATGAAGTGGAATGTCATGGCCTTGCCTGCTCTCAGTGGTAGACATAACACCTTGTCGGGTGTCTTTCCCACTGAGCTTCATTGTTGTGTGTCAATGTGCTTTTTCCACATGGTGGTGTTGCTAGGAGAGTTGGAGGGAAGTGGCTTTGTGTGTGGCAAAGCCGTGAACGGCAGTTTTGCTTTCTTTGGGATACTCATCCCCACACACTGCTCCCCTACACCCAACAACCACAGAAGGTACTTTTTATCTTGAAATCCAAGTGCTCATTTCCAACAGAAACCCTTCAACCACCATCAGGTGGCAATGAATTCACCAGTGCTGCCCTCCAGGCACCAGCCAGACTAGGGGCCTGGACATGAGAAACTGCTCTGTTATCCATTACCCATTCCCTGATCCAGCCTACTTTTCATTTTGTTCTGGACGAACATGATCAGGAGGCAGAAGCGCTCCTTCTGTTCCCTGATGCCTTTCATTAGACCCCACCTTGCAGGGGCTGGCTGTGCTGCAGGGCAGGGGGAGGTCAGGATGGGTGGCCGGCAGTTCAGCCCAGCCCATGGGCCAAACAGATGAAGAGCCTGCCCTGCCTGCCCTGCAGCGGCTCCCCGCCACAAAGCCCTCTCTCTGTGGCACGCCGGGTGACCCCTGCTCGCCTGCCTCTCTGCTCTTATTCTTCCCCGCAGTTCCTCCCTTTATCAGATTAACTTTAATTAGTGAAATCAGAATCACATGGAGCGGGGAGGAAACGCTCCCAACACGGCAGGCTGGCTTTCAGCCGAGGGAAAAATCAAGGTGCGTACAGGCTCTTGGAAGGACTTGGATGAGGTTTTGTCCAGAAAACTCACTGTGGGTGTGAAAGCACTGGGGGGCTGTGAGTGTGTGACAGGGCAAGGAAAAAGCCAGTTTGCCTTTTGTGAGATGTGTGTGCACCTACACATGAAGTGTGCGGAGCTACAAGCATGGACCCACTAACACTGACATGAGGGAGACAGGAAATGTAACATGTGGTCTCTGGTTGCTTCAGTGATGGAGGTGTTTGAATGTATAATCTTGGGAATCTCTCTGGCTGAGGAAATTCTCCACTGCTGTTGGCCAAACTCTGCTTCTGACTGAAGTCTCTGCATATGACACCTTTGTTAAACCAGTCTGGTTTCTGAGCCCAGCTTTACCTGCACTTTTCCCTGGACTAAAAGGCTGCCCCAGAATGAGTAGCAAAGGGCCTCTGGTTAAAAAGGCCATGTCTTTTCTGTCACTAAAGGTGGGCACATCATCCAGGGAACCCTCATTCCCAAATGCTGACACCCTTCTCCTGGGCACTGGAGCAACTGCACAGCTGCAGCCACAGTGGCTTCCAGAATGTGCCATGAGGTGCTCAGCACATGAGATCTCACCCAAAAAAACCTAGGGGAGAGCTGCCAGGACCAGGCCTGCCAGCTACACTGCTCCCTGCCCCAGTTAGGAGTCCTAAGTGGGATCCAGCCAACGAGAGCATATTAGGATAAGATAAAGCAAAAGAGATGAGCAGTGTTTCACAGTAAAGATCAGGAGGAGTGTGGAAGTGAAGTCTCCCTGAATCTATTCATGCCATGTAGCATCTCCTGAGAGGAAATGAATTGGATAGAAACACCTTCCAGTGATAATGTACAGTGGCAATCAAGACAGTGAGAAGATTAGACTTCCTGAATCTTTTTCTGTTCATTCTCATACCTCTGCACAAATATACAATATTTCATCTACCTACTATTCAGATGATGGCAACATAGTTCAGCTAATACACTGAAAGAAAAAAAAAAGTGGCTTAATCTCCCCTTCCTTCTCATTCCTTTCTCAGTCTGTTTTGCTAATTGTTTGTTCCCCTCTGCAGTTCTGCAGCACAAACCTTGTGGCACGTGCTGCTGCACATTCCCCCACATGAAGCTCCTGAGCTGTGCCACTCCTCCACAGCTAGTCAGCATTCTCCCCACCTCAGGCACTCATCTGCTAGGCTGTAGCCATGGCACAGGGCAGGAAGGGACATACTAAATGAAAATATCAGTAGCTTGGAGGGAAGATGACTTTGGTGAAGCAGGCAAGACAGGGTGAAGAAAATCAGACCCTGATTCAAAATGCAGTAAATGAAGTGAATAAATATTGGCAGCAGCTGTTCTTCACAAGACTTAAAACAATTTGTGAAATCTCTAGTGGCTCCAGCTGCTGTCCCCAACTCAGCACTCTCCTGGACTCATGGAGGATGAGCAGGATGCATACAAACTCCCCCTGCCTGTTAAAGTCCCTCTCTCTCCCCAGCTTGTCTAAGTGCAAAATAAGACACTGGCCCATAATGTGAAACAAGCTTTGCTCTGATGAATAGTTGTGGCTTCTCTTGGCCACATAACACCACCAAAACCCTCTCACACACCAGCCAAGCTGTCTGTCTGCCCCAAACCCACAGCACACCTGGGGAGGTCCCCAGGGCTTGAGCTGCAGGCAAGGAGAGTGAGTGAGCACATGCTGTCTCAGCTGAGAGGTGGCTGAGGGCACATGCTGGATCAGGAGGGCTCAGGTGATGTACTGTAACACCATCAAGCATCTGAGCTCTCCACATGGACTCCCCACCTTATAAGCCCATGACCCTTTTTATGCTCACTTTCATTAAGGTGATTCCTGGGCCTCTCACAGGTGCATCTCATATGGGAGTGAAGCAAACCGCCTCTGGCTCCTCCTAGAAATCAGTTCCAGATGTGCTGGAGTACAGGTCTTCAGAGAAAATGCATGTTCCAGGTATGGTCCAGTCTATGAAATCTCAGAATACTTCCTACACTGATGAATAAAAGCCTTTATTGCATCTACACTCCTTTCTGACCTTCCTGTCTCCCTTCAATCTCTGTGTAACATGCTAACACAAAGAGCTGTAGCTTTTTCTTATCAGCCCTGTTCACGTAAGGTTCAAAATTTCATTTGTTGCTGAGAGCAGCTTCCCTCAGTGTCCCTCTGTCCATGTGCTTTGGGGCCTTTCTTCTTTCCATCCCTTCATCTCCATCCCAGCTGAGACACGCTGTCCACACCCCTCTCCTGCCACATATTCCTGATGACTGCAATGGTCCTTCGCTTCTCGTGGAAATGAAACTATTCTGTTGCTCCATTCAGAGCTCTCCTTGAGACATTACTGACAATCATATCAAAAAGCACAGATTTATTTTTATGATCTGTGTGAATTTGATATGGAAACTTGATCATGTATCATAAGCAACGTTCAAGGTCCCCACTGCCGAGTTTTGAGCACATTTTGCCAGCTGTGTTAATTCCATGCCAAAGCTATAGGGAAAGGCTTTACAATCCACCCCCAACTTTGAAGCTGAGACCTAAAATCTGTGGGGTTTTGCTTCACAGTAGGAAGACTTCCTCCTTTTTAGGCTTCACTTGGCCACCCTGTGGACCTCTGCAGAGCAAAGCATTGATGCACATGGACATCTTGGTGGCAGAGCAAGGCTGAGGTGCATCTCACCTTGTTCATCCTGGTGACAAAGCAGGATGAATGCTTTGGTCTGTAGACTTTTAGTTACCATTGTTAATTGGCATGAGGTCATTGTTTTATCAGAAAAAGCCAAGAAATTTTTGTATTGGTGTCCCACACTGCCTTCCAGATGACACCAAATATCAAACGTTCTGGTTTCTTGCAGCCGGATGTCTTAACTTTTCTATTTTTCACCCTAACCTCATCCACAGTACCACTGCAATGTTAATGCAAGCATCTGTAAGTGTAAGGGCAAAGTGAAAGGAATGTAGCTTAATATCCAAGCAATTAGCACAAGGGTTATTGTGCTGAAGGCATTATTCATTTTTAATTATCTGAAGCTGCTGAAAAATTCCTAGGACTGCCTCCAGTAGGGTATATTAATCAAAGCCCACACACAGATTGGTAGCATGTTCCAAAGGCAAGAGGAGAAGCAGTTGGCCCACTCTCACAGACAGTTTCTCAGCCCTGGCCTGGGATGCAGTAGAGAGCCAGCTGCTCGCAGCTGAGACCTGTTTGTTTCTGGTGGGCATATTTCTGAGCTCACAAAAGTAAGATAACAAGGAGGAAGGAAACAGGAAACATATTTGCATGTTCAGTCACATTGGTTAATTTGGGCCATGTTTCCTCTGATTTAAAAAAAAAAAAAAAAAAAAAAAAAATAGAAGATAGTATAATAACAATTATTAACCTCTGGGACAGGTTTGGGAAGTGGGTTGGAGTATGGATGGAGTTGGATTTTTCAAGTAGAAGTGCCACCCACAAGTTAAATATACTTAGTAGGCATATTTTCAGGGTGTTTAATTTAACGTGTCTATTGATTTACCACACTTGAAAGAAAAATATACATTACACATGACATCTTCCTGCAGAGAACACAATAAATTCTATATAATTCAATAAATTGTAATCAAAAGGTGAATTACAGATCTACTTTCTCCTCTCGAGAGTGAGTCAAAGATGGCAAGGTACTGAAACAAGGAAATAATCTCCAGGCTTTGCTTTTCTAAGTTTATTGAAATTTAGTTTTCTACTTCCTCGGGGTTTTACTCCTTCATCCTGAGAGTGGAAAGAGCACAGGGTTGCACCAAACTCACAAATGCTGTGCGTAAAGCACAGCACTGTCAGGAGCATTTTTTGCCCCAGCTGGTGCCAGGGCTCTGCTGGAACCCCACAAACACAGCTCCTGGGGTTCAGCCTGTGGGAACAGTGGGACTGGAGGCTGCTCCAGAAGCCCCACGGCCACATGTACCACCCTCTCAGGAATTACTGTGAAGTGCAAACAGTACTGGGTTTGGGAAGCAGGTGGCAGCTCTTACTCCTTTTAACAGTGGATTATTGCTGGTTAGAATTTACATTTTTTTTTCTAAACAGAATTTTGAAGAGTGTTGCAAGTCCAAATGCTTTCTTAAACTCTGCTTATAAGAAAAAATGTATCTAAGCGCTGAATTTTAGAAAGTGTCATGTTTTTTTAATGGAATAATTTTTCAGTTTATTTTTCAGCAAAAAGAAAAAGGTTTCATGGGAAAAAATGTTGGTATTAGGATGGAGAGGGAGGAAGGCAATATTATCTTAAGCTACATATTTTAAACAGCTTTTATACGAAAATTTGCTTTTCTGAATTCTTCAATGGGGTAAATCTCTCTAGCATAGCAAGCCAAAAAATAAATAGTGGAGAGGCACTTTTACTAAGAAAGAAAAAAAAATATCTTCACCATTCCACAGGAAATTGTTACTGACAATGAGCACAGTCTGTGAACTGAAAATTCCTTGCATTTGAAATGGTTTGATTTTTTTTTCTTTTTTTTTTATGTTTTACTTCCAGATCTGACCACCCACATGGGACAGGAAAAATGGAGAAGAGCATATGGCTTGCACAAAAAGAGTCCTGATATAAAAGTATCCTTCATTGGCTGTACTGATTATAAAGTATCTGTCTTACAACAATTCCAGGATAGGTTCAGCGCTGCAGCTTGCAGGTCAGAAGATCAGATCAGATCAGCATTACGAGTTCTGAGAGCAAATCTTCAGCTGACTAGAACTAAAGAGTCAAAACCAAAAAATACCAAATCTAAAGGCTACAGTTTGTTGTTTTTTTTTTCTTCCAACACAGGAAACACATACTATTGAAATTTTCTCAAAACAGGAAACACAGACTACTGTGTTTACTGTTTTCAAACTTCCAGTGTGAAAAACACTGGATTCTGGTGCCACCTTACTGATAAACTGGAGCTCCTAAATCACACTCCATCGCACTAACAAGCATCCTGCACAGAAGAGGTGCCATTTTCACTTGAGAAACAAGTAGTTTTGCTGAAGTATAGTAGGGTTGTCCTCCAGACTCTGTAAAAATAGCATAATCTCTGCATTTCTAGATGAGAAAAAGCAAATCTTTAATTTGGTAATACCACTAAACCTTGATGAAAAACAATGAAAATTCATATATCAGTATTTAAAGAGGCACCTGAATAATTGTTATTTTGAAAGACTGGTTTCTATCCAAGATTTTGCAAATCACTATCTACTTTGGCTGCCCTCATTCTGCAGTTCCTGACTTGTGCCTCTCTATCAGAGGGTTGACATCTCACAGCTAAAGTGGCCTAAACATTTTAAAAGCAGACCAAGTAATAAAGCAGTGATGAGAAGAATCTTGTACCCTTCTACTAATTCTTCAGTTTTCATCAAAGATATCTTTTGAGTAATACATTAACTGTGATAATTTCCCCCGTTTCTCTCATCATCTGAGCATTTTTTACTGAAAGCTTATTATCAAGCTTGTGGATATTCCCATCCCACAAGGGATGAGGTGTCTGAGCTGTTGCTGTCTGGAGCCAGCCCATCCCCACACTAAGGGCATGTTTACAGCACTGACCTTGAAAGCAGTCCAGCCTTGTTTAGAAGGTCGTGTTCTTGGATTTATAACCCTCATCTCTCAAGGAGAGCCCACCATCAGCATTCCCAGACTGCTTCTGTTCCTAAGAGAACCTCAGTGTGAGCCCTCTGGTGTGCTCCATTGAGTTGCAAGGACAAGGTAACTCAAGCTTCTTGAGCAACACCTGAGCAACATTTTGTTCAAGCCTGCACCACTGGGGCCAGCAGACCTTGCCTGCAGGCCCAGCTTTAGCAACAGTGCAGCCCACCTGCTCTGCTGATACTGGGCAATCAGGTGTGTTCCCATGTTGGGGGATTGAGGTTCACTTCCACTCTTACTTTACAGGCTGCAAACCAACACATCAACCACCCCTGCCAGTGACCACATGCAAATTGCTGTCACCAAGGGTTCACCACTTAGCTAATCTTTTCTTCCCTTCTCTCAAAAATGTCAGTCCAGCTGGGACTTTATCCCACTCAGCAGTGTGTTACATCTCTGCAGAGGAACTCTGAGTCTCTTTCCTTTCTGAAAGGAATAGGCTTGAAGGAATAAAACTGCCACAGCTTTTTGAGCAAGGTTGCTTGAAAAAGGGTGTCAGCTCTTCAGTGCCTGTGCCTTGTTCTGCCAGAAATGCGAGGTTACAGCCTTGCAAAGCTTCCATTTGTGGTGGCAAGGTATCCTCATAGCAACCTGAGAGAGGCAGAGCAGAAGTTCCCCAGAGCAGTGACTGCTGGTGATCCTTCTACACATACAAATCAAAGAAACTGGGAGTGAGTGTATCCAGTAAATAATAGTGTTTTCTCTCTTTTCCTCGCTTTCAAACTGATCAGTCAAAATGAGGATCTCAAGGAACAAGAGATCCCACCACAAATGAGAAAAAAGAAGATCGGAAGCCCAAGCCTCTTCCTTTTCCCAGCAACACCTTTCGTGGCTCTTCATGTGTGACTGAGAAGTAGCTGTACTGTAAAAGTAAACTCCTGTGGAAAATGAATGGTAGGAGCATTTGTCCTCTGCAATGGAAAAATTAGGTAGTGAGAGAGTTCTTGTGCCTGGCTGGTATCACCAAAAGAAAAACACACACACACACACACAAAAACAAAAACACAAACAAACAAACAAAACCAAACAAACACAAACAAACAAACCACACCAGAAAGAGAGGGGCCAGTGACAGCTCCACTCCTCTGGCATGGGTAAAAGAAGTCTAGTTTGATATGTGATATTGAGGGATTTTTCCTTGTAGCCTCCAAACCAGAGTTCTTGTTAAGCTCTTGGAGATGATCCACTGCAGAGCAGTAGGAAATCCTGTCCCAGAACCTAGAAAATTTGAGGTTGGAAGTTTTATCTTTGGCCTGTGTTTAATAAGATGAGCAATACTGGTTTCTAGGCTTTGCAATATGCCAAGCACATTCTCTTTCCTTTCTTATATATCCCAGGGAAAGGCAAAGGATGTGGGTGAAATTAGGAATATTCCTCTCAGGTAATGAGGAGACTGTTTGGATGCATGAGTGAAACCCTTGGTATATGAACAAGAGAAACTGAAGAGAAATCTAATTTTTTTCTGGAACGGGCAAACAATTTGTGTTATTCTAATTGAATTATTGCACCAAAGGACAACTTGAATCGAAGCCGAAGTACAAATTATTCTTGTTTTTCTCTCCACAAATAGCATTGCTGGTTTTAAATATTATGTCCCATTTGCACTGTTACATTTGTAGGACTCTGCTATTCAATGTTCTAATTCTCCTCAATCCCTGCCAGAAGTTTTAGGTTTCAGATTCAGTGGAGCCCATCCCAAAATCTGTAGTTCTTATTGCTGCTCAGCTGGCCTGATTCATTTTGTCTGGTCCTGCCTGAGACTCAGCCTCAAGAGCTGGCAAGCTGAGAAATTAGGGCAAGGAGAAGTTGAAGCTGCAGCAGGGCAAATAGTTGCAGTCATTGTGAATTTAAGGTGAAGGAAAAGAAGGGAAATAATGCTAGGTCCCAGGAACATCTGAGTTATGAAATCCGTGTCATCCAAACAAGAAATCATGGCACAATGGTGCATTGTCCCACAGTCCCACCATCCATGGGACATAAGTCAAAGCCAAAGATCTTCTGCCTGTGTGTATCACAACGCTTGCATCCCAGCATGTTCTGCTGAGAATTAAACCAGAAAGGTCCTGTGTCTGCTGTTAGACAAGCAGGTCATGCAAGGCAAGTGTAGCTCCCTCTGGACCAACTCTCACTGCCCCAGCTTTAGTAAGCAACAATGGAGATAGTAATACCCTTCCAACTCTGGAGTTTTAATTGCAATTTTTAAATCCAAGTCCTCAGTGTTGGTAAGGATTGAGACTTGGATTAAAAATTTAAAAATTACTCCTCACACACAAAATTAAATATTAGTTATTATTCAGTGGAAACTTGCTCAGTGGCATGGCTTCTTCAGCTCTATTACAGGCAGATGGTCTGTATCAGAAATTCAATTTACCCAACTTCAATGACCATTCAAACAGTCCTTTGGGGTCTAGCCAGTATCAGATGTCTGACAGTGCACCAAACTTCATGCAGAGCAAAGACAAATCCACAGCAGTGCTGCAGGAGGGCACTCTCCAGCAGGGACTGCCCAAGGCAGAAAAGCTGCCTTTTTAGTATGCTCAGGGACATATTTTTTCTTTTTCTTTTCTTAAACTTGCTGCAGATTGGGCTGCCTAAGTACTGTGAGGCACCTGGACATGGCAATAACTAAGGAGTTATAGCACAGGAGTGTCTGTGAGCACCAGGTTCCTGTGACTGGCTTCACCTTCTCTTTTGTCCATCTGCCACTCCCATCCATGAATGCAGGGAAGAATGCCACCTTCCCAAATCTCTGCTGACTGTTTCATGTCAGGAACACAAATTTATCTTCCTCAAATATTTAGTCCACTGTACTTAACAAGGCCTTAATCTTTATCACCAGTGGCAAAATGTGGTTAGGATTCAGATTATCTGGCAACCACTTCATCTTTCTTCACCTTCATTTTGCACTTCATCTTGAAGTAACCTGTTCTGTGACAAGGGTATTGGGCACCTTTTCTTTTCCAGAGCCTGTGGACTGCTATGCCACGACTTCTTCCACTGCCACATATGCAGTGGGGTCCTGCTTTGCAAGTCCATCTTCCAGCACCATCTATCCTTCATTTTGCTCTATGCCAGTGATTCCTTTCACACAAAAGAAGCTTTTTGCTCCATATGACATCTGGTTTGAATAGTCTGACAGCAGGCAAGTTTGTGAATGCGTGTTTAGGTCATTGCACAACATAGAAACACATCTGAGTAACCACTGCAGGTAAGGTGCAGTTTAACATGACATGAGTTTTACCCACTCATGAGTTCACCAGCCCTTCTCAGCCCCACTCAGCACAGTGCTTTTCCTCCCTTTCCCATCTGCCACAACCTGCCCTGCGTGTTTCCATCTGCCCCATATACCCTGAGCCACAGAGAGCATTCAAGAGTCAGACTCCATATGAGGTGAAGGCACAGAGGGCAGGCTCTGAAACTTTCACCCCGTCTAGCCCAATCTTGTTCATCCAATCAAAAGTTACTCATTCTCCTGCAGCCCCAAATGGCTTGGCACTGGCAACACCTTCTGTCCCAGGTGCCCCAGCAGCCCCTCACATCCACCTATCCTGCTTGCCCCAGCATGCACACCCATGCAGGGCAGAGCTCCTCCAGCCCCATCCAGAGCAAGAGCTGATAAAAGCTTTCTCCCCACTGCTGGCTGCCCGGTCCCAGGGCTGGGGAACTCCAGGGATGCACAAGTGTTCGGCACCTGCTGCCTACCCCAGCTCCCAGCCGCTGCCTGGCCAGCCCTGCTCTCCCTCTTGGCTGTGGGAAGCAGCCGCTGAAAGGCGATCTGCCTGACCTGATGTGAAAGGGATTTCACTGGTGTTAGGACACTTGATGACAGGGGGAGGGAGGATTGAAATGAACTCCTTCCATCTTTCTGATGCAAAATGAGTGCAGACACATTGCTTTAATATCTTCTTTGTAATTCATTTCCTCCAGCAAAGACTGAAGACTTGATGCTTTATGTGTCTCTGGGTTTATGCCAGCAAACTACTTGCAAACTGACCCATCTGGAATCGACAGGGGTCATTAGTAGTTCTGATCCAGCTCTTTGTATTCTCTCCAAGATGGGCATTAGCCCTGTATGAGTATTGAGAGCTAATCTGCACCTTTAAGTGTTGATTTAACTGTTTAATACAACAGCCTTTGCCTTTTCTCATCATTAAGACCTTGTCTTTCTCAGATTGTGTCCTGATGTCTTGTCTGCCACCAGTAAGGGTCCACAGTCGAGACAGTGAATAGGAATGGTTTCAGCATAACCCCACAGTAACAGCCTCAGCTGCTGCTCCCGGTGGGCAACATCAATGCCTGTAGTTTCAGGTTCACCCACAATCTCTGCATGGAGGGATAAAACTGACCCTGGAAGAACGGTCAATTCTGCTTGAAAAGCGCCAACCACCTCTCACCTCCAGAAGGAAACCCAAAGACCTGGGTTCACACTTTGCCAGGTCTCCTTTGCAGAGCCTCCTTCCCAGACATTTCATGAGATTGGGATCGCACCCAAGCCTGAAAAATCCTTGGGGCCATCATATATCTTAAATGGAATGACTAACAAGTCACGACACTCTCTAAGGGATTGCCCACAGAGCGAAGAACCTGCTTGCAGTTTGCTCCTTGCTCCTTGCTCCTGTTGCCAGAGTTCTTCCTGACAGAAGAATTCCTTCCTGCCACAAGCATGAGGAACAGGAGACAAGGCCACTGCATCTTTCTTGCTCTTGATGTTGCCACTGAGCATTGCAGATGGGTGATCAAAGTATGCCAAGTTTTCCTCCAAACTTTGTTACTGCTGTGTGGCTCAGTCAGGCATATTGCCTGTTTAATGTAAATTATGTTTGGGGTTTATTTGTGTTCAGGAGCTTGGAGGCCTTTGGACAAGGTCCTCCTGTAGATGAAAGTCTGTTATTAGTGTTTGTTATATCAAATAACACCTGTAAGCATTATGTAGTGTCAGCACATTTGTCCCTGCAGGGAAAGGAGACTTGGTTGTTCCATCCCAGAGCCAGTGCCATCTGGTTTGGTATTACTCAGCGCAGAAAGTACAAAGACTGCACGTTTTCTATTAAAAGGCTTACTGACACTAGGCTCCATTTATGAGTCAGTCTTAGTAAATTGAATTTATTTGGAAATATACATGGCCTCTGAATTAGCTCAAAGTGTCTTTTAACTTTATCTGTCTGTGCTATGTATGTTGATGGAAATGTTTAACCCATTTAATTTGGGATGCTTCCTCCAAGTCCTGCTGAAATTGGAGATCCAAATGTTTGTTCATCAGTGCAGATACACCATGCCCAGGGCTGGCAGCTAGCCTTTCCTAAAAAAGCTACTTTTGAAATAAAACTTGGGCTAAGAAAGAAATTCTTTGGTCCAGATAAGGTCTCTAATTGTCAAAGAGCACTGAAAACCTTTGCAAGGTATTATCGCCAAATATCACAAGCTCTGGATCTCTTAAATTTTCTTACAGTATTTCAATCTTTTTGGGGGGGTGTTTTTTGGTGTTTGTTGTTGTTGTTGTTTTGTTTGTTTGTTTTGTTGGTGTTGCTGTTGTTTTCTGAGAGTGTGGGTAGAAAGGGCTGCCTTGCTTTGAAGACATTATTTTTAAGCCAGTTATGAAGACTACACACACCTCCTTAATATCACTGTTCTGAATTTCAGTATTCAGGTCTGTCTCCTACAAGGTGGATGAGCATCATTACCTCTAGTTTACTGACACTTTGTCAGATCATCACAAAGCCTGATAGTTAGAACATGGTGAAGCCCAGAACACAATGCTGAAGTTCTCATTTTGAGACCTGCTTGTGACTTACAAGACTAAGAAATGACCTTATAATTAGTGCACCGACTACACCCTTTGTATAGCCTAGAAATCGCTTTGAAATCATGTGGCTGGGTGGATTTTTCTATTTTCCCTTTGGCAATACGAATAGTTATTTAAGATTGTGCTGCAGTGAGAAAAGGCTCTGTTTTCTTCTGCCTGTCAAGTTCTAACTCAAGCTCAAGAGTTTTTAATTTTTCTCCTAGATCCACTGGTGGAATCATAAGCTGCTCTCCTAGACTTGAATGCTGCCTTCTAATGCTATCCCTATGCAAGGATGTTGCAGAATAAATGGAAGCCACCAGTCTTGGCAGATCTAAAAACAAAGCACGCTTCTATTCAAATGAAAAATGCCCTTGTCAATATTTTCATAACTACAGCGACTCTTCCTTTTAAGGAACAAACCAAGTTCAGCCACTGTAGAAGACTGCTGACATCAATTCCTGTCAATGAATTCACACCTTTTTGCAAAACTGGTGACACATTCTCTGTATCTACTCAGTGGTTCCCATAGTAAAAAAGGCAAATTTTCTGACAACCCATCAGTCCTAAGAGTGTGGGCAACACGACCCCCTTGTAGCTATTTCCTGAGATACAGCAAGAACTTTCCTTCCCTTCCCTCACCATACAGAATCCTCCAGTAGCTTGTTGAGACACCGTAACAGTCAAGATATTGGAAATTAACATGTCTTCTCTTGGGCATGTAATTGGATAAAAAGTGCAGAGCTAGCAGTCCTAAACGAGTTGATGAACCTGGTTATCTATGATCTAACACATCACAGAATGGCCAATTAAATCTGTCCCAAAACATCTGATTTCTCAATCAAATTGTTACTCTGGTACGTGTTATTAAAGCATCTCACTGTTTGAATGTCAGCATTGCTACACAATTGTCTGTTGCAATTTCAAAATTTATTCCAGCGAAGATTTTTCTTGTACTGGAGGTAGAAGCTAAGGATATAAAAGGCTTTTTGTGCCATGGCTTAGATGGGGAACTGCAATCTGTAGGCTGCCAGTTCTAACCCTGCAAAGATAACCTGTTGATCTGTACCAGGAGATGCTTGGTAGCACTGGTAACCTCATTTCCAGCCATGTCACAGAAATCAGAGAATTCTGATGAAAAAACTGAAATCTCTTCCTGTATTCTGATTTATCCACCAGGTGGATGGAATAGGTGACCCTTTAAAAATTAATCTCTAAGAAGAAGACTTGTAAATTGTACTTTTGTTGCCCAGGGTGATCATTCCCATGGACTAACATCCGGCATTCATTTCCGCTAATGGTGAAACACATGGCACAGTGATTGGATGCAAGCAGGGAGGGAATCTCCCTCCCATGTTTCCTAAACATGTCCTTTTTATGTCTTTTGCTCTGCAGGGAGAGACTCCCAAGAAAAATACAGCAGTTCTTTCACTGGCCTTTCTTAGAAGACAGCTACAGGATTGAAGGCATTAATGAAATGCCAGATTAGACTGCTGGTGTTCATTAACAGATTCAGTGGCAACCACTACCTCTTCTTTTTAAAGGAAGCTTAAACATCACAAAAAACACCTGTCTAATTGTGCAGTAATGCACAGAAATTAGGTGTGGTGGAAATTTCTTTCTGACCCTCACATGTTTGGCATTGTGCCATGGAGCATCAGATTTGCTTATCCTAAATACAACCAAATGCTAGTCATAAATGCATTTAACTGGTTTGTTTTTTTTTTTTTTTTCTTTAATTTATTACAGTTCTCTGTGGTTGACATTTCCACAGTCTGACTGTAAATGAAGGTTTTTCTAAATCTCAGTTTGAATACAGACTCTGTGCCTAAGATGTCAAAAGGACTTCATATTAGACATTTAGAAACCAAATACATCGTAGAATCTGTGCATGTATGTGTGTGGATTTACTTGTTTTAAAATGGGACAGAGGAAAATTTTGCAAATTTCAGACCTGGAGGAAGCATGGGCAGTCCAGCAGTGCTCCATAGAGTGGTACACATTCTGTGAGACACATGTCCAAAAGCACTGGCCCTGTGGCTTCCTCTCCACCAGCTGCAGGAGACACAGATCAGCTACACCCAAAGAGGACGTGCTGCAAACAATACAGTCTCACTCTAACTTGTAACAAACTAAATACTGAAAAGTTAAGGTATATTTGGTTTTTGGGAGAAGCTACCTCCTAGAAGCCAGAAGATACCCAAAACTCAAGGTAGATCTGCATTGTAGGAGAGCCCATGGCCTTGGATGCAGTGCAGGGTGATAGTAGCACCTCTGAAATGTTCCTCAGAAGTTGCTTTCCTTCTCTTCTGGTCTCCATCCCAGTGCTTGGGACCCCAGTCAATGCTGTATTTGTGAAGCAGGCACTGTCCCTGCACTAAGCACTTTTTTTAAAAGTGCTTGAAGAAAAAAGCTCAGTGGGAAAAGAGAAAGGGAATCCTCTGTATCCTATTCCATTCAATTACAGCCAGGGGAAGGCAGAAGGAAAGACAACCTTAAGAAGTCATCTAGCCTGTCCTCCCGCCTGAAGGCAGTGGGTATCATCTCATAATTTGATACACACTGAACAGAAATTAAATGGGTTGAAGGACTGGCTTTTTCCCACCAGGACTTACCAAAAAAATGTTAGTTTTCACTTCATGGATTTAAAGATGATTTAGGCCTCTTCACTGCAAATGGTTGATGCATTTTGTTGAACAAAATCACCAGTCATTTTCATTTCAAAATAATGGCATATCAAAAAACAATTTTTCTTACTCAAAAGACAAATTAAAAAGATTGATCTTCATTCACTTTCCTAAAAATTTTTAAATCATTACAGGGAAAAATAGCTGCTCTGCCTTTTTCTGTATATTTAACCTAAGCTCGGCACTTTCCCGTTTCTATTTACAATTGCCCTTAGTTGAATTTTTTGAAATATTTTTTTTTTTCTTTTATAAAATTATCCCTTGCTATTTTACCCTTGTACAGTGGTATTTTTCTATATAGTTCACTTGTGGCTTTTTATGCATCTGAATTTCTTTGCACTTTCGTGACTTTCTTTTCTATTTGCATTTAAACTCGCTTAAAGTTTCTGCTTTCCTTAATTCCCTAACTTGTGCCATTTTATTGCCGTGATTAAGTAGCTGTCCCTAGGCAGCAGCAATGAAAATGCAAGCTTTCCCATCACATTCACTTATCTGCTACTTGCTGGAGTTAAGATTAATTATAGTTGTCAGCGCATAACTAAAATCACAAATGTCAATTTCCTCTTTTCACGTTTTTCGCTGTCAGAATAAATTGCATAATCATCACTTAATACCAAGCTCTTGTTTCCCTAATAATGTGCTGCAGCCAAAGGTTTACCAAGGGGAGCCCAAGGAAAACACACGAAACCTGAGAGGGTAAATACAACATGGGAAAGCACGAGCCTGATAAGGCTGGTGCCACAGCTGGAGAGAAACCTTCACGGGGACTCCAGAGCTCAGCCTTGCTGGCAGTGCTTCCATGGGCCACAGCTTTGCCCTCTTGGGTGTGACTGTACACCTTGGGAGACAGCCTCTGATACATTTCTTCCTAGAAAGATGGCCAGCAATCAGCCAGAACTTTTCATAGGGCTTTGCCAGGGAGAAGTTCTGCAGGAAGGGATCCGGGCAGCCCTACACACCCTCGATGTGAGCAGTTTGTGAGAGCCCTCCATTGAATACTTGCTCTCACCACCTCCTGAACATCTCAGGTGTGCCTGCCACCAGATTTGGTCTGTCTCTGGCGGGTTGTGTCACTTTGGATTTGACAAAATTAGAACATACCAGGTAGAACATATCTGTTACAGACTGTCCTGTCAATGTGTCCTGTTCATGTGGCTCATGTTCTTGATATACACACTCACCATCTAAGCATGAAGTTAGATCATGGCCCAAGGATGTAAATGGGAAAGCTTATTTCCAAGGTAGGATCCCAGAAATGACATCAACACTTTGTTGCCCTAAACCCCTGCTCAATCTCATCCCTCATACTGATGTCAGCCCTGAGAATCCCACACTAGCTTTCCCCACAATCTATCTTTGTGCTGGTTTATAGACCCTGCTTCTCTGTATTTTCCTTCTTAATGATGTTAGTCAAAATCTACTAAAATCTGTGTTCCCATGGCCTTTAATAGAGGGCAACTAGGGAAGCAATTGCCCCTTGTATCTTTGCTCCATGTCCTGCTCAGATTCCAACCTCCCCTCAGAAGAATTCCTCTCTTTCCTCTAACCTTCCAGGAGGAACTCTCAGGAAAGTCAACTGCACTTGTGGGTACCTGCAGCTAGATGATGTTTGTCTCAGCTTTTGACAAACTGAAATGCAGTCTTGTCTTTTATCTTCTTTTAGAGAAAACAAGCAAGCAAACAAACAAAAACAAAAACAAAAAAAAAACAAAAACAAAAACAAACAAACAAAAAACCCCCACCCAAACTTCAGAGATTTACCATTAAAAGAAATAAAAACATATATTTAGAAGAGAAAATTCAGTATCTCTTTTATGAAAATTCTGTATTTTAGCTTCCAGCTCTTAAGCTGGAGAGTATATTCAAATCTTGACTCATATTTGTCAGTTCTTTCATTCTCCTAATGCTTTCTAAGTGAATTTCCTATTTAAAAAAATAATTCTAGTATCAAATTCATTCAGAGTTCAGCACTACAAAGAGAGATAAATATACGACTTCTGACCTGGTATATCAATAGTAGACTTGTTTGCAAACTACAATAAAAATACCACTGTTGTCAAGGCCTTTTGATAAAGTTACTGTTCCCTTTCCAGTTCCCTGGTTTAAGTGGATTTTTTAAGACTAGTTGCCATTACTCTTCTTTATTTTTAGATCTGGTTGTTAGTGTTTTTTATTGTTGTCTGCTGTCTTCAGAAACTTAAGGTGCCTGATTTCAGGAGCTCTATGCAAGAATTTATAGATGTGCTTCAGACACCAGTTGTTTGAAAACCTGGACCTGTAAAGGGACTTTGACCAGCTTCTGACATTTGGGAAGATCTTTGACATCCAAAATACAGGAAACCTCCAAAACTCACTGTCCTGAGAAGAACCTGTTGTCCAGAGCACACAAGCAGGGTGAAGAATCAGAGCAGAGGAGCTGGTGGGGTATTTGCAGAAGGGAACAGGATGTTCTGGAGGCACTGCAGTAACATGAACGTCTGGGTCTGCCCCATGCCCCTCACCTGGCAGCAGCAAGGCATCCTTCAGCCCTTCAGCCTGCATGGTGACCACTCTGAAATGTGTAGCTAAATTGCTGCACATTACACTGCACACAGAAATAAACCCCCACACCTTATAAAATCAGATACTTAAGAATCTTGAAAGCAGCTCACTGTCATCCTCAGCTCTTGTGGGTTTGACAGCTCTTCTTGAGAGGCACAGGGCAAGGGAGTCAGATGCCTTGTTTTTTCTGATTTGGCTGCTTTGGCTTTGCCCCAGACCCTTGTGAAGTGCTCTGGGAAGCTGGTATGTGAAAGGAGAGAGGGAGAAGAGCTAGGATGATGTTTCGCAGTGCACGTGCTAACTTCAACTGCCAGCTCTGAGTGCTTTCCCACAGACAGCACTCTTCCCAAACCCTTCTCCCCAGTCTCCTAATCCTCCAGCCCTCTCTGAGGGCTGCGGTGTAGCCGAGGCACCAGCAGTGGCGAGGCTGGGGAGCCAAGTATTTCCATCCCACCTTCCAACAAGTAGAGCTGCTCCTTTCCTGGCCCCCCATCTGCCCCACAGCCCATCAAACATAGCCTTGTGATTAATGGAAACAGTCAGAGATAAACAGCTGATTGACTCCAGCACTGGAGGGGCAGATCATGGAATTACTTGAATAGAGGCAGCATATCAAACAGTGTAACAGCTTGGCTCGATGTGCTTCCTATGGCTTCTTTTTTTCATAGAAAGCTGTATGCATGCTTTTGGGCATATGCCTACTGGCTGCAGTGCCAGGATAGAGAGGGAACACAGAAAGGATGAGCTTTTTCTTCTGCATTGTGTCAGAAGTAACAAGCTGCCAAGAGGAAAAAGGGGCCACATGAGATCCTGCTGCTCCTTTCTGGGGCTTGACTGGGGCTCAGAGGCAGCAAAAGCCAATGTTTCTTTGCTCTTTTAAAAATGCAAAGTGTGTTTGGGACAAGAGAGGTACCAGTAAAGGGAGCAAGCAGCAGAAAGTGGGTTATTTTCACTCTCCTAATTTAACTACTTCTCCAGGCAGGCTTGTCTAAGGGAATCACTGCTCCCTGAAGACAAACATCCCTCCCTTCATTCTCTTACTTGGGTCACATTCTTGAACAATATAATTCATAGTTTGATTTATTTTCTTTTTTAAAAAAGCTTTTCTTTTTTAATACTGTCAATCCAAAGCTTTCCATAACAATGGAATCTGTCAATAGCCTCAGATCTTCTCACACTTCCCACCAAAAGCTCTTTAAACATTTGTAATATTCAAAATTGTGATAATTAGTGTTTTGCTCCTTCTTGGGTGATGTCACTTTCACTGGCTGATACAGTAAGAATGGCTCAGCACGCTAGCTCTCCAACTAGTGAGGAATACTTTTCTATCTGTAAGAATGATACTGTGTACTCTGCACTGCAAGACTGATCAAGGCTGGGGACAGAGATGCTGTTTCCTGGCTGGAGAGATTTCTTTTGTTGCAATAGGGCAATCACTGGACAAAAAATGCTGCTACTAATTTTTTCAGTGCCTCTTGTATGCTGTTAAAGTCTGTGAAATGCTGGAGACTTGCAATGTTTCCTTGTGTCTCTCATCCTAATCTGAACCTTTCCAGCAAGCAAACAATACAGCATGACATCCGTGCTTTAATTTGCAAAATCACTTGCAAACCACTTTTAGTATTTGTGACCAGCTGTTGATAAACATCCTAATCCTAACCCTACTCCTACTCAATACAAAAGTGGTTTGTTTTCTCATACAGAACATCAGTGGCACTATGGAGGTTCCTGGATCTCAGCTCTAGCCTCTGTAAGGCTGAGGGTAGCGCACAGAGAGTGAACAGCAAGGGTTACAGACACGCAGCCTGGTAGCCATGAGAGCCAAGCTAGCAGGATGTAGGGCCTCCAGCACTGCCAGCTCGTGTGGACAGTTTTATGTGCAGTTTCTCTGCCTGCTGCTTCCCAGGAGGGATAAACAGTGAGTGAAAGGAGCCAAGAACGCATTTTATATGAACATCATGTACTGTTAGGAAACGTGTCTCTGCCATCTTCCAGCCTTGGTTCCTTTTACAAGAAGTTAGCCACTTGAGAAAATTCCATTTATTCCTGGTCTGTGTTTTCTACGTGTGTTAAGACCTACATGAAGAGGTCATGAACAGACTAAAGGAACTCAGCATCTGCAGCACATACTGGGGGTAGGCAGATGACTTCAGAGAGATGTGAGCTGATGTCACCCCAGAGGAGCTGCAGGGGCTTTTCCAAGACAGGCAGCTGGGCTGGTGTGCCCTGTGCCCAACAAGTGTGTCCCCAAGGCCCTTTGCTCACTCTGTAGGCAGGTAGCCCTCTCCTCCTCTGCAGACAAGACTGTCCTGACTCTATTCATCCTAGGGCATGTGACCCTCCACCCCATCTTTTGGGCTGCACAGTTTGGTGGCTGCAGGTGCATTTACAAGGTGGAAGCTTACATGCTTTCTAAGCAGCTAAGTTCCGTGACACCTCTCACTCCTGGGCCTTCTATTATATGAACAAACTCCTTATTCAGGGAAAAGGGCCTCCTATGCTGAGCACACTGTTTTTTCTGAAAACTATGGTCTTTTCTTATACAGATGGGCTAAACACAAGGGAAAATATGCAATTTTTGTCAACTCAAAGTTTTTTGTTTAGGAACAAGGGTTTTTACCAGTGTGTATTGATGTATGCATCTAGATTCAATACGGATACTAGGAAATCCTGTCCTGTTTTGTCTGAGGAGATACCAGGGAGATACTAAAGGTTGAATTACCTTTTTTTTTTTATTATTTTTTTATTTTTTTTCTTTTTTTTTTTTTTGCCTGGAGTTAAATCAATTCCAGACTCTATTAATTTGAGCAAATGCCCTTGGTCCCATTGCCTGGCTATCCAGAGCTATTGTATAACAACTAATTGGTCTGTATGTCCCCTTCAATAAGGTGAGGCTGCCACAGACACGGGGCTGGTGGAGGCCGTAGGAGAGGCCTGGCAGGGGGGAGCTGGGCACCAGGGGGGTTTAGCACAGCCCCCCGTGCCACGTTAACCCCTGCACAGCTCCTCGGGAAGGGGACTGGGGTGAGGGGAGGCAGCAGGGTGAACAGTTCAGAGAGATTATGAAGCAAAAGACAAATAAACACCACCCTCAACCCCAAGCTCTGGGGATGGTGAAGGTTTAGCTGTGCGTGTTGGGATGCCAGAAGAGGGAAAGTGGGACTTAGGGTTCCCAGCAGGGGTGGGCTGGGCTGGAAGCAGCCCCATAGCCGTAGCCTGGCAGCAGAGGTACAGAGGCAAGGAGTCAGTGAGGAGCTGCAGAATGGAGGACAGGGGTGTCTGGCCAGCCAAACCCAGCCCAAGTGCTTTGCTGTCACTCCCACAGACAGAGCTGTTGTGGCTCTGAGGGTGAGCAGCAAGCAGCCTCTGCTCACGTGGGGATAGTGCTGAAAATGTTTTTGCCACCTCAGTGGGGGGAAACATCCCCTCCAGATGTGGCAATGGGGCAACAGCAAGCAGGACACTGCTGGTCTGATGGCATGGGATCTGTCCCCCAAAGCCACTCCCTGGGGCTGATCCCAGTCCCTGGGCCAAGGAACATGTGTAAGAGTGCTAGGCCTGGGGGCTGCAAAGGGGGATCCCATGAATAAACAGGCCTGTTCAGTTCTTAACCTGGACAAGATTCCATGTCAGGAAGGAGATTCTTTTCAAAAAGAAGGCTCTGTGGCTGTCCTGGCTCCAGAGAGGACAGCCCTTCTCTCCCAGCAAGACTGTGTTCTGTGAGTGCTTCAGCCTTCCCTCAGGAGATGCTGAAGAGAGAACAAGGACAAACATTTTGGCTGCAGGAAGGTTTCCTGATGGGGCACTGGGGCCAGGTTTTGGCTCACAGGTTTAATAATTGACACCAAGGGTAATTTTGGCTTCCTTGGGGCTTCATCCCCCTGTGAGCCTCCCTACCCACCCTCCAGCACCCTGTGGACCTGGGCCAAAGCTGGACTTGGGCCCAGCATTAGAAGTGGCCCCAGGGCAAAGAACAGGGCTTGCCAGCCAGCTCCACCCCCACACAGGGCTGATACAACATCCCCATGTCCTTTTGCTGCAACATGATGAGAGGATGAGTCTAGCACAGCCTTCAGCCCTTTGGTGCCATCATTTCTTTTTTCCTTAGACAAGAAACAAAGAGAAGAGATCTGCTGCCATCAACACAGTGGTGGACTGATGTTTTTCCCATCACCATGCTTAAAAACAGCCACTGCTTTCTCCCACCTTTAAGTCTACCATGGATGTCCTTCAGCAGTTGTGATAAATCTGCAAATAATAAATATCAGGCAGAGGAATAAAGATGTTAATAATAGGGAGAAAAAAAAATTAGGCTCTTTCATCAAGAAGAGTGGGGAGAGGAAGGCTGAGGGGAGAAAGGGGAGGAAGTGGGTATGCTGAGATCACAGGAAAAGGGAGAGCAAGAAAGGACAGAGAGAGGGCACAGGCAGTGTAACCAGGAGAAGGAAGAGGCAGGAAGGGGCAGGAAGAAGCATTTGGAGAGGATGAGGCATAGGCACAAAGGAATGGACACCAAGGAGGACAAAGAGCGGTGTGGGGTAGATGGAGGGAATGGCATGAATGTGTTTGCAGAAGAATACACACTAATTGTTGGAATATGCCAGTCCCTTAAATCACCGCTGCAGGAGGGGAGCCATCCAAGCTGGGGAGCCCTATGGACTCTGGGTGACAGGCCCATGGTTTCCTCAATAAGAGACTGAGCAGAGACAGGAAAGCTTGAATCGCTGCGCCTCCTCTGAGGGCTAACATTTCTCTCCCTCTTTCTTTTCTTTCTTGTCTTAAACTTGAGAAAATCAAAAAAGAAAGCAAGTAAAACAAAAGCTCCTTTGCCTTAATTAAATTACTCAGCCGCCCTCTGGGGTTGACACTGGGGATACATGAGGCTTTTGTGTAATATCTGGAGGAATTCTCCCGCCGCCTCCCGCCTCCCCCTGCCCTGTCCTGGGGACAGGCGGGAGGATTTCAAAGGGGAAGGGAAAGGAAGGGGGAGGGGGGTAAGCTAATAGGGATGGGAATTATTCTGTGATGGCTGGAGGGATAAGAGAAAAAAGGGAAGGAAAGTCGCTGCTGAAATTGAAAGCCGATTCCCTGCGCTGGCTCGAGGCAGTGCTCTGACCTGAGGTAACTGCCCTTTTGCCAGAGACACAGGCAAAGTTCAGGGCACAGGGAAAGCTGCATAAATATGAAGTCTTTATCAGGGGGATGATCCGCTGCCTCAGGACCTTCCTGCCCGCTTTGGACGCAGCGTGACGAGGCAAGACCAGCTCTCCGTGGCCACCAGCACCAGGCAGGGCTGGAGGCAGCCTGGCCCCATTGCTGTGCAGCTATGCAGGGGCAGCTGTGGGGCTGTGCCTGAGCAGGGATGCTGCTGGCAGCCAAGCCAGACCATCCTGCAAGCTTCCAAGAGCATCCCTACTGACCCAGGCAGCAACATCATCATTCCACATCTGCCACAGTAAGCTCCCTGGGTCCCACCAGAAGATTAGCAGTGGGAAAACCAGCTCTCATGAGCAGCAGGATTCATTCAGAGAGGGAACTGATGTTTTTTATCAGTATGTCCCCCAACCCTGTGCAGAGCATGTCCTGGAGATGCTGCAGCAAATGCATGCTCTGCCAGAAGGATTGCTTTTGTACGGCTGCCATTGGTGGACTTGTTTGAGAGCTGTGGTTTTCTCAGCCAGAATCTCCCATTGGCAAGATCCTACATCTTCCCCTCTGAAACCTGGGTGAAGGGAGAAGTTTTGCACCTTCAGTTTGGCCTGAAAAACGAAACCCATATACGTGCTTGAAAGAGAAAGGCACCTTTTACATTAGGAGTAGTCTTCAATGGTAGTTGTGTCCATGAGGGACTTGCTGGAACCTTTCCACCATCTCCTCACATATCCCCCAGCATTGCCCAGGTCCCAGAGTCCCAACTTCAGGTTTGATCAGTGGCTTTTGGAGAAGTAAGTGTGTTGCCTGAAACTGGGAGTGTAACCCATAAACAAGCACTGCAAACAGAAGGAGCGGGGACTGCATACCAGCACCAGTTCCCTTTTACTTACTGTTGGGAAGGAGTATTTCTGGGAACAAAGAACATCTGGGCTGTAGGCTGAACTGGGCTTTATATGATGAAGCTTGTAATACTGTCCCATCTGGAGAGCAGCTCCAGTGAGCTCTGTGGGGAGATAAGAGACAGAGTCAACCATAAATCCACTCCTTTAAGCATGACAAGTGTGTGCCTCATATTCTGAAGAGAGGAGGGGGAAAAGTAAGTGGAAACATTTTTCTCTGTGCTGAACACACGCAGAGCTCAAAAAAGGCCCGTCCCTCTATAGTGTGATGGGAGGTTGGTAAGCATGGAGCACCCCCAGGGTGCCAACAAGAACAGTCAAAGGCTTTTTCTGCAGTGACAGCTTCATTCCCGAGTGACAGTCAGGCCTGGCGGGGATGTGCAGGAGCTGGAGGATGCTGCCACACACACAAAGCCCCTGTGCACTTGGAGCTGGAGGCAACTACCACTAAGGCAAGGGAAGGATCCAAGACTTCGGGGCTCCCACCTTGGTGGGGAAATCGGCCTCCCACTTCTCAGAGCTTCTCTGCTGTTTATTACTAACCATGATTTATGGCATTAATAACAAAAGCCTTGCAGATGTGGAAGGCCCAGGTGAGGAATCAGGCTGTGGGCGTGGGGGAGTAGTATCACTGTTAGGGAAAAAAATATTAAAAGGTGTATTATTTCCCCAAGTGAACTACCAGGGTCCAAATGAGCTCTTGTAGTTTGTACCCAATGGACTGGCAGCACATTTCAAATACACACCTTGCAGATGGCACGTGATGCTCCCTGCAGTGGTCTGCCTCCCCTGCAGCAGTGTGGCCCCACGATCAGCCCACCCAGGTAACCCATGTCTGGTGAGCACCTGTGTCAGCCAGCTTGGAGGAAGGTATAAATGCACCCTTGTGTTTATCTAGGATTTCCCACTTACAGCCTTCGGCTTTCAAATAGCCACCCACTTGAGAGAGACAAGCAGGCAGCATCCTTGCTTCTGTCCTCTAAATTTCTCCTGCAGTTGCTTTTTCCCTGCCTTGCTTCCTATGATTTTCCAGATTGGGTTGATTGATTACAATATTTCACTCTCTCTGCAAGTTCTTTTTGGTATGTTTAAAGAAGTAGATGATTTTAATCCACATCCAGATCTTTTACAGACAGTCTGCCACTGTTGATAAAGGAAAATAATTTGCAGGGCTACAAAACAGCACGTTGCATGGCACAGTGCCTAGTGCAGAGCCAAACTGCCCTGCTCTCCAAGAAGCTTGCAATCAGAAAGCACTGGAGAGGAGACTGACCAGGATGGTGGAGGCCAAAACATGGAGAGAAGCAAAGCAGGAGGAGGAATGCCTGGGGCTGGGGTAGGCACTGATGCACTGCTCCTTCTACAGTCTGTGTCAGGAAGGATCAGTCCCTTCTCATCCAGGGGCTGGTTGTGCCACAGGGGGAGCAAGAGGAGTTGCCAGTATTTGAATAAGAAAGTATCACAAGGAAGGGGCTTCAAGGGAGGATATCCTTGAGAAGCTAGCCAGAGGTGGGGTCTGGGGCAGAGGCATGAATGATGTCATGGGTGCTGTATCATGATCACACTTTTTGTGCCATTTATTAAAGTCATCTAGCTATGCCTGGACCCAAAGGAATGGAAAACTCTCAGCTTGCATATCTGTCTGAAGTGAAAGTCAGTTATTTATGTCCCAGAACGTGCTGTCTGGATCTTGCACCCCAGGCTGACAATAACTCAAGCACCACTTATCTTGGCTTTTAGTTGCTAAAAAGCAGGATTTAGCATAAAATGATATTTTTGCTGGCCCATGACAGAGATATTTTTTTTCATTCACTACTCCCTAATCTACGTTGTCCTATTAAAAAAAAAAAAAAAAAAAAAGGGGGGCGGGGAGGAGAAGGACAAGTAAGGAGAAAATTAGGAAACATACTTCTTCCCTGTAGAATGCTGTCCTCATCTGATCCATACCCTTATTTAGTTCTTCCTTCTTTCGTCACTCCCCAGTCCATGGCAAAAACATCAAAAATGTTTCTAGGAGCTGTCTTGTGTGTGTGTGTGTCTGTGAGAATGGGAGAGAGGGAGACCATTTCAAACACAGGTTATTTATTAGAGGTTTAATATTGCTCCATATAGAAATTAAATGGAACAGCATTCAGATGTGTCATTAAAATTTACTGCTTCTTGCTATTTAAAACCCAAATAAGCACTTCAAGTAACACTGATTAGGGTCTTGCAAGTGAAAAAAACCAACCAAGTCAACTCAGACATCACCACAATGTCTCCGCCTAATAGCTGCTTTATTAACACAAGTCTGGAAGCAGGACTGCCTTATGTTAAATTTATTTATTTTCCATTTACACATCACTTTTCTGTTGGGTTTCTTTTCTAAACCATTTGCATGATGACCACTTCCTTCTTGACAGACTGCCTGACTCTACAGTATTTAATGTTTCAGTGATGCAAACATGTTCATTTCCCCAAAAGTGTGATTTCTTTTTTTCTTTATAAATTTGACTTTTGTATTTTGTTCTTAACTTGCTCTTTCTGGAGTGAATGTGCCTCAATGCACATATGTTCAAAGGCATGCATATGAAATACATGGTCTGTCACCCTCTTCCCTTTCTATTTCTTTTATTTACACATAATATATACCTCCTCCCAGTATTTTATTTTATTTTTGTATATACATTCCTAGACATGCATATGTTCATATATACAAGTGCATGTGAAAAACTTGTAGTTTTTAAACCATGCTGGGCTCTTTTCATTGCCCATGCCTTGAAACCCAGGAAAATTCCTACAAACTACTTAAGGTTTGGATTTTGGGGCTGTTTTATTTGTGGTTTTGCAGGTGAATTAATAAGAAGGCAGGAAAGCTATATTGGGCTATGTGGTAAATATAGTATATATCAAATATGGTATTTGCTTCAGTTATTGATCCTGGTGTTAAAATTACAGCAGATTGCTTTAGGTCACCATTTAGTCTCCTTAGCTGGACTCCTTTGGTAGTGCTGAGTGAGAAGGCTGTGTTGGTGTAATGAGTTCAGCCCAGAAACTCAGGAAAAGGTAGGGATGGTGGTGGCTTTGAAGAACATGCTGGAGGACATTCACATAATTATTATGTCATGTGAGTCCTTATGAAGACCATCATGTGGTCATCTGGAGACTGTGAGTTTGATAAGGTAGATATGTAAAGGCTGCATCTTACAATATCTGGTTTACTGGCATTGCACCAGTCAGGAAGATGTTGTAATGTACTCCTGACACATAAACACTAGGATTTTTTTCACATGCATTCTGTCAGCATTAAGGCAAACACTCCTGGATTCATTGCCATCACATAAGATTGGAAGAGGAAAAAGAGAGACTGCCCAGAAGTGTAAGCCATAGAAAAAGCAGCCTGGAGGAGGCTTTGAAGCATTATCCAATCCAGCTTCCCATGCCAGAGGAAGGCAGGCTATTTCTGTGTCCTTCCTGACAAACAGTTGTCCATCTGTTTCCACAGAAGTTGCAGCAGTAGAAGTTCTGCAGCTTCCTCAAGCAGTTTGTGGCTATGCTTTGCTACTCTCACTTCTGGAAAGCTTTGACCCCAACATCTGTCTCAAAATCATCAACACAGTCCTGTTCGTTTTAATTTATGTCCCTGTTGGACAGAAGAATTGAGAAGAGCATTTGAAGAGAAACAGGAACTGAGAAACCAGAAAGTTTCATCTTGGCTGAAGGGCAGGATAGGAGGTAGCTCTGAGGAGGTCTGCGCAGAGCCAGCTGTTCCTGCAGTAGGGGTAGGTGAATTGTTGACAAGGTCAACAGTTCCCCCAAAATTAGCTTTAAAAGTCTTCACTGAAAGGAAGATGGCCTTTAGGATGGATTATTAACATGGTCTTCTTGCATGGATAAGTAAAGCTTCAAGGAAGTTAGATACAGAAAAGTAGTAAGTCAGTGTTTTCTAAACGGCTCCTGTTCTTCTACAGCTGATATACCTTGTCTGAGAGCTAGAAAAGGGGGTGAGGAGGCAGAAGGTTGATACTCAGAATTTCATTGCTTTCACTTGGGTTTTTCAATGGATTTTTGGGGGGGTTTCTTTTTGTAACTTGTTTCCAAGTTTGTAACCAGCAAATTAACTCCTCACTTTGCCAGAAGTTGTCTTTTTTATACATAAGCTTGTTGGTTATTTAACTGAACAGAAGGGTGCATAGTAAGAACAGCTTCTATTTCCTCAGCCGTGGTCATTACGCCTGCTCATTTTTAGCATACAGCCCCCTCTCTAGCCTCAATAGCTTCTCGAATACAAGTCAGGTGAAGCTGCATGGATGATGGGATGGATGGCAGCACTGATTGAAGATAATCTGCTGGGCCAACAGTGTGCCAACACCTTCACGAGGCTTTCCTTATGGAGAACTCCAATCACCACATATCTATAATAGAATATACAAAAATAGGTTGGTAACACCTTCACCTGTCAGAAAAAAAATAGCCCTTCCTCTCACCAACTCTTCCTCAGAGTTCATTTTGTTTCATGAAATAGAATTTTCAAACATACATATTTTAAAATGCATATTCAATACATTTCTCTGACGCCTCTTTTTTTTCCTCTGAAGCTTGACACATGAGAATGGTGCATTGATCCATGGATTAAACTTAGTTACCTTGGCTAGCAATTGGGCCTTGAGTGCCAAGATAACCAGGTCAAAGAGGGAAAAGCATGAATATTAAAAAAAACAATATTTGACTGACAAAAGCAAATTTGAAGAGATGTGCAGGGTAAGGCAAAGTGAGGAAGAGAGCCCTGGTTTACACTGAAAAATTCTGTTATGTAATTTAAACATTGTAGCTGTTGGTTTTGCTTCACCACCCACTGTTTTGCCCAGATGGAATAGCCTGAGGAGAGTATTTAATATTTTGAGTCACTGGAGAGCTCTGAGCCTAGTGCTGATGGGAGCAGACTTCTGTCTGCTGCCCAGAGTCCCCACTGCCACCCAGCACGTGAGTCATGGGAGCTGGTGCCATGAGAGGACTGTTTTGCCCTATGAGCCAAAGGAAGGGCAACACCAGCCCTTCTTTCTGTAACTTCCTCAGCCTTCTTTATCTAACAGCTTCCTGAGGAAGAGCTCAGGATATCAGATATTTTAGGAGAAACTAAAGAAAATCAGATATTTTCTGAAGAAATTAATGCACACTCATACACCCCTTAGAAAGTTCTGGTTTTGTCAGAACAATTTCAATTCCAGGAAAGAGCTAATTTCAAAGCCTCTTCTGGTCTGAAGACCAGAACTCTGACAAGAAACAATGGTCATCCTATCCTCTCTTGGCATCTCCAGCATGAAAATGTAGGGATTCTCCCACAGTTCATTGATACAAAACCAAAGTGAAAATCCAAGAAAAACATTTTATTTGACCAAATTTCTGTTTGGTTTTTCTGCGGATTGTAGGCATGCAGAGACACCAAAGAGCTTCCTCACCTCAGGACAGAAGGGCAGATCCTGTCCATGGGTGGTGCCCAGACATTACTCCTCCAGGAAACCTTAACAGATGCAGTCCTTTTCTCTGGAACATTGCTGGTGCTGACATTTCAAGAGCATCTACAGAACCAATGTTTCACCAGCATGTGAAGCCAAAGCTATTGCCAAACCAGAGGGCCTTGTGTTATTTTACCTTCAGGAATGCTTTAGCCTTTGCTGTGAGATCTTCATCAGCTTCCCTTTGACTTCCTAAGGACCAAATGCAGAATCACAGGTCAAGGAAAGAAGAATGATAGTACCTTGGACCAGTAGAAGCCAGCCCATTGTTTTGTTCAGAGGGTTGAAATAGGTCTAAGTGATTATTTTGTTTTTCCTGAGTTTTATTGTACAGGCAGGGTATTCATGACTGGAATATGGTATATGTACTTGGCTCTGAGTGTGTATTGTGTGCATACACATGCTCTTCCTGGGAGACTTCTCAGTCAGGGGCAGCAGTTAATGGGAGCTGGATTAACTGTTTTCAGTCTCTAAGTTGCCACAGTCCCACAGGAATCTAGGAGTCTATTAAGAAATCTTACAGTACTGGATAACCAGCAGCTCTCATGCAGCAATTTCCAAGCACTTAAAAGACAAATAACAGAGAAGCCAGGCATGGTCAGCCCAAAGATCTGTCAGCCCAGCATCTTGTCAATGTATAGATGCAATGCAAGAATGAGGAAACCTACAGTAATGATTATCAATATTAATGGTAAGGTGAAGGACTGACATTTTGTAAGCACATAAAGAAATGTGTATTTCAATCCTATTAACCTGGTCAGCTAAATCAACATCATTTGGAACGCCTCATTCTCTCCTGTAAGGGAGTCAAGAATTGTCCTCCTGATTCTATTATTGGTGTACTACAAAGGCACAACAACATTGAGGCAAAATAGTTCAGGGAAAGTTAAAGACCAGGGTATACGTTTCTGTGAGCACAAGTAATTATTACAGTACATTCTAAGAATCTAAGAAGTTAGACTTGATGCAGTGAGTTTAAGAAAAATACTGATTTGTCTTAATGGTTTTCCACATCCTACACATTTCCATCATACCTTTTCATTTACTGAAATAATAGAATTTTCTTTATTTTTTTCTCTCAATAGGATTGTGGAACTTCCTCAGTAATGTTCAGATAAGATCAAGGCATTTGCAGCTTCACCAATATAAAATATTGATGTTGGTCTTTCACAAGTGCATCAGCCAGCAACATGAAACTTTAAAATGTTGTCATAACACTACACAAACAAGTTTGCAAAGTAGTCACTCTGTGGGCTCTGATAATCCTTGGTGGGGCAGAAAGACCTCCAGACATTTCAGGAGTGCAATCTGTTCTACACTAAAATGACAATTGCCATTGAGCTTGGCAATAAACTTGGCTGAATAACTCAGACCTCATTTCAACCCACAGGTCTTGGATCTCCAAATGACCGCTTGCCAGATTTACATCTGTTTCCTCTGTGGGGAATGTGGAGTCCTTTTCAACCCTTTGAGCTTAGTTTTTCTTCTCCTCTTGGCTTTGCTGCCAGATGATAAAGATTTAATTCTTTTATTACCATTACAATCCATCTGGTTTTAAGCACAGAAGCAAGCTGAGCTTTTAGAGTAGCTTCTGTTCCTAAGAGAAAATAAAGCGTTTTCACCTATCCTAGCCTGCTTCTCTCTTGGGCACAAAATACACTTAGTAGTGGGGGTTATCCTTGCTCTCCCCATGCCCCCCACCTCATCTGTATTGCAGCATGGACTTGAAAACAGAGAAGGATGGCTCTTGTTCCCTTCATTCTTCAGCCCAGGGGACTCTAACATGGAAAGTTCCCATTTTATCTTTAGTCTGAGTTTATGCTTGGTTTGGTTTAGAGTGGTATGAGGATATAGAGCAGTCCTGAGTACCAGTGGTCAGCTGCCACAAAGAAAACAATGCTGCCATTCCCTCTGGTGAGCCTCAGCTTCTTGCTAACCTCCTCTACAATCTAATACATTGGCTTGGTGGCAAAACCTGTGCTTGTTACAGATTTGGTGGGATTTTTCTCATGAAAACAAGGGTATTAGCTGCACTGATGTATATTGCTCCTGTTGAAAATTCTTCTGCAGTGCAGGCAAAGCATAGGCTATTATTTACTCCCCTTGTGCTTTGTTAGAAAAAATATTACATCCCAGGGCTGGCTTCTTTCCACTGATGTCTGAAATAGCCGAAGCATTTCCCTTGCCCTCTGTTTCTAAGAGCCCTGTGATCTCTGGATGAAAGCTCCTAGATATATGTGAGTTAATTAATCTTACCAAATCAAAGTCTTCAGTCATCAGTTGTGCACCTCTCTGTGAAATATCAAACTTTTTTCACTTTCTAGTACAGCTCTGGGGGTAGTATTTCTACTAGAATAAGAGCACACGGTATTTTAAGCTACATCCTCTGGTATTTGCAATGCCCAGTATTAGAGGCATCTGTAACCAGTGACAGGACTACCAGAGACCTCAGTGAGCTTATTCCATAGTCATCAGGCATACCAGAGATCTACAAATTCTGATATTAACATTGAGCAAAGTGTATGGAAAAAAAGCTATAGTCAGATATTTCTGATGAGATATCAGTGCTTCACAAATATAACCAAGCAGTGTGTGTTTTTACCTTTCATTTCATACGCCCATTTCATCCATAGATGTAGAACTTTCTGCAAGCAGAGTTGATACTGAGGGCTAAAGGTCAGAACTAAAAATCCAGGCACTTCTCTGACCAGGCTGAAAAGCAATAAAAAGTCAAAACATGAGAAAAACGTTCTCAGCTCATAGCTTACCTGCTCCAGGGGTTTGCTAGGAGTTGGATTGAGGGGATAAAAGAGAGTGGAAGAGACCCAGGACTGGGGCTCAGAGCTGGAAAAAGAAACAACAGTGAAAAGGTCAATGTTCAGATGATGGTATCACATCCTCCTTTCATCCCTGCGGTTCACACGAAGGCCGGGATCCTTGCTTTGCTTTACTTTGGGGAGAACTCTTGCTTTATTTGTTCATGTTGAACTGCTATCAGAGCTCAATGTCTCAGTGTTGTGTTTTAATAACATCAGTTTCCCTGGACCAGATACATATGAAGTCGGTTAGACGATTCTATAAACAATGGATCCAAGTCACGCAATGCAACATTTCTGATTGCAAGATAACCTTTCCAAGGGTGAAGTTAGCGAGGTGAGGGGTTGGATTCCTCAGCCAGGCACCAAGGCGGACCCTCAGTGTTCAGAGTTGCTCCAGTGGGACAAGGTTCACCTCCTCTTCTTTTGGGGGAACAGCCCCCTGTTTTGTTTTTCTACTCCCCAGTCAGCACACTGAGTGACTTTTCTGAATTCTGGCTGCCCAGAGCATACTTTGTTGACAGTTCATTTAAGGAGATCTGCACAGAATATTTTCTTTGAAATCAGTTGAGAAGAGGAGTTACACTGAAGTTTTAGTGAGTGCTTCAATTTTATTTTGGAATTTTAAAAAAAAAGCAACACTTGTGGGAAGATGTTTCCAAACCAAGAAATGGGAAGGTTCATTGAACATAGTATGGGAAAGGTCAGAAAGGAAGAGAGGATGGAATCAGCCAGATGGAGATTCTGGAAAAGCTTCTCTCAATTTCTATAATTTCTAGTTATTTGTTGATGAAGATATTAGTTTCTAACATCTATTGTAATCCAATATGAAATGTAAGTGAAGTTTGAATTTTTTTTCTCTTCCTTTAGTACCTAACACAAGGGAAAACCTCATATCATCAACCTGTAGCTCTACCTTCACCAACAGATGAACATGGTCACCACCACATGTGAAGGAGTCTGGCCTTCACATTGATAAACAACACCAGTTTGGCACCTAAAAATACTCTAATGGTATGTCCTGGCATGATACTCATTCCTACACTTTTCTTAGGAGAATTCTGCTCTGGAGGTTTTTGTGTTCTTTTTACTGTGTAACCACACATGAGCTGAGTACAGAGACATGCAGCCTTTATTCTTTTTTCCCTGCAGCAAAGTTTGTGCACAAAACTACATAGATCATGAGATGCTGATGTGTTTTTGCTCATGATTCATGTCCTCATCCGATGGTGTTAACTTCAGCGACATTTGTTGAGTGTAAATCACAGTGAAAACAACCCTTCATTGCAGCTAAGTGGGTGGTTCTCAAAGTGAACATGAACTTTCTTCTTTAGGTATCAGGAGCAGTCTTGACATTAAGGCATAGGGCTTCATCCTTCCTGTGGGCTAACTGACTCTCTCTTCATGTGTTTAGAAAGAGGCTGGATAGGGGAATTTGATTCATTTCATAAAATTGGAGATTTAGGTCTTCAGCTTAATCCTGAAGTATAAATGTTCAGACCAGAGATTACAGTTGTAATCCATTTTTTATTGGCTTGAACCCATAAATAATTTAAGTAGATCTTTAACCTAATATGCATCTCCATAACTCTCATCATTTGTAACTGGTGGCATCCAAGATTCATTCAGAGAGAAGCTTCATTCATCTAAAGGAACGGGGAGGGGGGCATCAAGAGGAGGCTGGACAGCAAATTCAAGTTGTTAGTCTCTCCCAACATCCTCTAAAACAAACTCTTACTCACTTTCACATCAAAAAGATCCTGGAATAGACAACTGGAATGGCTTCCCAGTTCAAGGGATGATCTGGAGTAGGAATACAATCATGGGGTATTCCAGACCCTGTCTAAGTTGCCAACATCATGTTTGGCTGACAGATCTGGCCTTGGAGCAACCAGCTGATTCTGCCAAGCTTAGTGACAATTGCAAAATTCTTTTGCAGATAAGGTGCCAATTGGCTGCAAGTGGCACATGGATGCAAGTGACTGCCTCCTGCATCTTATCAGCTTCTACTTTATGTTGTAGAGAAACAGCTAATATTGGTCAGTAGCCAGGATCTCATATAACTACTCAAGCTGCACTGGATTATCAAACAGTTCCATGCATAGAGACTCAAAAAGGGACACAGTTCTAGTTGCACAGACTGTCCTTGTGAACTGGGCTGCTGTATTTTAGATCAGTGATTATCCTGCTAAAGTCAATCATCAGCCCATCCCTCTCTGCATATAGCTGTCTGTCTGCTTCTCCATACCAAAAAGGAGCTAACATCTCACACATGTTTGTGGAAGATTTGTTTAGTTAAGCAAAAATTAATTGACATAATGAGAGTTCATTTACAGTTTACAGTGGCTTGTGCATATACATATAAAGCTAGATTTAGGAAGGACTCTGACTGAATATCCAGAGGGTCTGGGTTCAATTCCCAGCTTTGCCGTAGGCTTCCTGTTTAAACCTAGGCCAATCATGCAAAGACAGATCTGTGAGGTATCAAGGTATTTGATTCCTAAATGTCTATTGATTTCTTCTGTTACCAGGGCTATGGCACCTTTCTACCTCAATTTTTCCACCTTTAAAAGGGACATGATTGAGGGTCTCTTCACACACTGTGGCTGAAGCATTTGTTTCAAGCAAAGGATACTTCTAACTGTGCCTCAGTACAGCAGCAAGAGAAATTGGAGCTTGATCTCAGTTATGATCTTTTGAGTACTACTGTGCTGTGAATAAAAATAACCCTTAATGCAGAGACAGTGACATCCTCCCTGACATTTAAACTAACACACTCTCTGTTTGTTTGTTACTTAATTTTGTGAGTGGATTGTTGGTTTTTTTCTTTCCCTTGGAATACTTGTTGTATATTCCCCCAAGCTATGATACTGTGCTCCAACTGCAATGTTTAACAATGGGAAGATCCCTGACCTTTTGTCCTGACCTAATACTAACCGACTGCATTATTTTAACAAGAAGAAAAGTAAGTTTTCCCACTTCCTTCTCAGTTTAAGCCTTGTGTAAGAGTCATGGTCTCTGTTGAACTCTTTCTCTGTCTCTCCCTTTTTCTCCTCCCAGCTTTTTGCTGAGCCAAATAGTCTATTCCACATTACATTATGCTCCAGTGCTTTATAGGTTTTTTTATAAACCAGTATCCAGCACTGCCAGTGAGCATTAATTATTGCCTCAGTTATGACACACAATGTTTTGGGTTGTTTTGTTTTTTATTTTTTTTGGTAAAATGAAAGCCACCATCATCAAGAATTCATGACCAGCCCTCTCAGCAAGGACCAGTAATCTATGGAGTAGACATTTTGGAAAGATACTTCATTCCATAAGTCATTGTATTGATTAAAAGCAAAAGGGGACTAGCTGTGTTAAAAACAAAACATTCTGTAGCTTTTCCAAGTTAATTATTCAACCACAGAGGCATTCTACCACCCAAGAACTGCACTCACTTTCTTCTTGAATTCTAAAGGAAATGTCTTTTCAATCCCTTTGCACTGGCCATCTCCTGGGCCAGAGTGCCCAAGATGAACTACTTGGTTCAAGGCTCAATACAAAATGCCTTGCCCAGGAGGATCCTCAATGCCTCCTGTTGTTTCCTGTTCCTTTGCAAAGACATTTGGGGTGATCCACCATTCTCTGGTACTCAGCACATCCATCTCGATAGGGGAATTCCCAAGTTGCTTCCCCATATCAGGAAATGCCCCTGTATCCTATTTTTTACTAATGTGCTGAATCCCCTGGCCAGGCTGACATGCTCAATCCTGTTTCTTCTCTGACCTCCTTAAGCCTCTAGGGAGAAGAAAAAAGCAGGTGCCACAGCAGGTTCAAGTTTTTCTTCCTGCTTCTTTTATCCCCAAAGGGTTTTAAAGAAGTGGCCGAGCTGTTCCTCAGCAGGGACCTGGCCTGCTGTTCAGTCCTGCCGGATTTCAAGCTCTTCTTGCCAGGCTGCCCTGGTGCTGATTCAAACACATGTCATCACATGCAATATGGACACAATACCCTCATTCCTACGGGCTCCAGGACCCAGCAGAAGAAAGCGCAGGCAGAAGATCAAACATGGAAGGAACAGAAGACAGAGGAGCTGCTGTTGTCGTCTGTGTCTGGAACAGAAAAATGAACACAAGGGAAGAGACAGGGTAGGGGGATAATTACTTTCATCCCCGTTTTATTCCCACAATTCCCAACCACTTTTGAAGCCAATTTTCCTTTAATAAAATATACTATTAATGACTCAAATAGAAGCCTTTTGTGCAAGACAATACTCAGTGCTCCAGATGGAAATATTTTGTGTTCTGCACAATATACATGTATATGTGTTTATATACATAAATCGAGCTGTGAGCATAGCCTGTATTACCCTATTTTTCAAATTGAATAAGTTATTTCAAAATATGTTTAACGTGCTTCATTTCTTTCAAACTAATTCTTTAGTAGTTCTCCCCCTCTTCTAGTTCTTCTTATCCCTTAAAGAAAAACACAAGCCAAACAGCAACAAGAACTATATCCCATCATTTCTGGAAGCCATTCATTTGCTATTTCTGCTCATCACAGCTTCAGAATGAAGGAATTTAAAGAGCTACTGATGCCTTTTGTTGGCGTATATATCCAATATTTTCTTTCAAGCAGTTTAGACACATCCTTCTTCTCTTTCTTCTTTAACAGCCTGTCAAAGAAATAGGCCTAATTAGTTTATTGTGGGTTTGTGTGTGAAGAAGTTATTGAGGGAGCGCCAAGGCAAAAAGTCAAACACAAACTGATTAATTTTCACAATGCACCCCTCTGAGGTGGGGAAGTTCTGACAAATCCATTGGGTGTTCACAGTTGTCCTGTGCTCTGCTCACAGAGGCTGGGAGCCATATGGAGAGCAGAGCACTGGCACTGCATTTCCCACTTCCCAAAGCTCACGCTCCGGGTGCTGCAGCTGGTGCTGAACTTTCATGCCCACTGAGAGCTCAGCCCATCAGACCTGTCACTTCTTCTTCTCCCACTATCAAGTAGAGACACCTCATGACAGTCCTTCCTTGAGGTCAACTTTCTGAGCACAGCAGACTATGTCACACAGGAGTGTGACACAATTGGCTCACAGAACAGACATCCCTAGTTTGACAATCCACTAGGGTAAAAACCAGCGTGCCCATCACCCTGACAGGGAACCCAGAGTCCTGTCTGACCAGGCAGGCACCACTCAGGGGAGGCTGTGTTGGCCTCTGCAGCTCCTGGGAACTGATTCCCTTCCTTGGTCTGTTGTCATCTTCCCCTGGCTTCACTGATTGCAGCAACAATTTCTCCACACAGGGACACTGCAATTCCTCACGAGCCTCCACGGGGTTTAGTTTTCTTTGCTGGTTTGTTCCTTTGAGGGTTGTATTTTTGTACTTTACAGTTTCCCATGTTTCATGGTAGTGCTTTCCTTACGAATCCTTGAGCAATGTATGAGCCCATCTCAACAATGCTTTCTCTGTCAGTAATTTTACATTTCCTATGTCTCTACAGACATTCTCATAGCTCTTCCTCAGCAGCCTGAATCAAAGTTATGAAGCTGTGTCATATCAGGGCAGGGCTCTGCTGCTTGGTTCACAGGCAGCTGAATCCAGAGAGAATTTACAGAGGAGAGCTACAATGTTACTTGGGAAGGTCAAAAGGAAATGACTGGGTGGGCTGGTGTTAAAGTCTGGCAAGAGACTGGGCTAGATTGGTGGCTTTTAGCTCAATGAAACTTCCAGAAAAAAGTTCATGAGCCACAGTGGTTCCTATTTCCAACCAAATACAAATTAGACTGACCTTTAAGAGTTTGCTCTGTGTAATGCTACCCAATGCATTTTCTTGCTTTCTCAGATGCCAGAGAATATCAGGAGGAAGGAAGGTTTATTTCCCCCAACGGTTTTGTGAAACGCCTTGAAATGCCTTTCAGATCAGCAGTTGTTCGCCTGATCCTAAGCTTAAAACACTGTCCTAAATGATCTCCAAAGGTCCCTTCCAGCACTATTTCATTTAATTCTGGAAACTCAGAACCTCTTGAATTTCTATCACTATTCCATTGCCACCAGCTACGTGTCTTCAAGCTCTCAGGACTATCTTTTGTCCCTCTGTTATGCTAGCCAAATAGTTTTTACACAACAGAATATTTGTCCAGAATGGAATTATTGTTCCTGCCACAAAAGGTTATTTGAAGCCACAGGCTGCCACAGGGATAAGTTTGATGGCACTGCAACCTACAAAAACTTGAATTTATCTCACTTAGAGCTGTTTACAGGTTACAAGTTCCATGAGCTTGCAGGTTGCAAGACTAGATCTCCGCCCACTCAAAAACAAAAACAAAACAAACAAAAAAAAAATTCAAACCCTAATTCTGTGAACTTTAGTTTGTTTCAATAAAGCTATTCACCCCTCTGTCTTTTTCTCTACTTTAACAATTTTCTCCAATGAGGCGTTATTTACTGTTGTGTGCTTAAAGCAGCTTCGAAGCAGATACTGAAGCAATATTAAGAAGCGATCACAACACATCCAATTCTACCAACATCTTCTCTGAGCCAAGGTCTCACCTTTCTTTGGTATAGAATATGTAAATATATATTCAAACAAGTGACTAGGAGGTGAGATGTTTCTACATTCAAGGAACTCACAAGTGACAACTGACCTTGAGGTCACCTACCTGAAGCTGTGGACCTCAGCCCATTTTTCCATAGGGGGCCCATCAAGATGCTGGTCGGGCATCGACCACAGGATCATTCAAGCCTCTGCATCGGTTTAGCTTTAAACCTCTATACACTGGGTCAGATCTGCAGAGTTGGTTTTTGTGGTAGGGCACTGTGCCGCAGCCATCAGCCTCATTTGGATTCAAACAACGTAATGAGACTCGAGGGGTTTATCTGAAATATGAAAACACCATAAATATTCGTTTTGAGAAAATCCTGCTCAGACAGGGAGCATAGAGCAGGCTGGTTTGCTCCCTGCTAATCCCATCCGGCTGTGAGTGTGCAGGGAGACCCCAATACTGCCTGTCTGTCAGACCCACATCAGATCCATGTGGCTGGCTTGATGTCCTCCTGCTGTCAGCAACCTCACAGTCCCCCAGGGAGCTGTGGGCTTCCACTGAGCAGCTCAACAGTGACTTGCCACTCAGCTCACAGCAAGGAAAGGGTTCCCATGCCTTTCACGTATGCTGACTGGAATGTGTTGCACATGGGTGTGAGGCAGGCACGATAGAGACATACAACATTGGCCTGATTTAGTGGAAATGAAAATAGCTAGACATATGTTAAGCACATTAAAGGCAGTGGTGCATATTGTGCCCTGCTTACTGTTACTTCTCCTTTTTTTATTTTTTTCGTTGGTGGGGGGAAGATTCTTGCAGATCCTCCCTCCGTGCCCACACATAGCTTTATCGGGGAGAAGGGCAAATTGTAGAAAAATACTGCAAATCTACTCTATGGTAAAGATAATGTCCCTAATGATCAGAAGCCATGTCCTGAGTCAGAGGGGAGCATTTGGTGGAGTTTTCATTGAGTGCAGTGCTGGATCATATCCCCCTTGTCTGTGCCCCAGCATCAGCAACCCAGAGTCCCCTCACCAGTCCCAGACATCTTCAGAGGAAAAGGACAGGGAGCAGCCACCTTAATCCAATTTCATCTAAGTATGTAATTAGGGCTGTACATCTGGGATCACTTTTTCTCCCCTTCAAAAGTTAAAAAGCTTTATGAACTAGAGGCAGGAAGAAGGGTTTGATCCAGCTTTGGGTGTTGAAAAATTCCTCTCATCTCAGCTCAGCTGTACAAGGCCCCAGAGGCTTGCACTCACCATTTGATGGCCCTGAGGGAAGCCAAAAACTTGTGCAGTCATCCCAGGGCTGTCTCATTATAACCATTTCTCTTCTGTGTCTGCACAGGATTTCTGTTTCTTCCCAGTATAATTTTCGGGCCTTATTTTGCCAAGGTGGGACATCACAGCAGTGAGCAGCTGCTCACCTGAACATCCCACCAGGCTCTGGGGTTTTGCCTTTCCCAGACATAATTCTTTGGAGACACATATTTTATGGGGGATGCTTCCATGCAAGGCTTTGTACAAAAAGGGGCATGTCTGCCATCAACATATGCCCCTGTTCACTCTCCACATATGGCAAGATATTTTCAGAGATAGCAAAATTACTCAAAATACAATATCTAATGTGAATGCATTCCAGGCAGTTTGTCCAGCCCCTGCTCCAGGAGAGGACTTTTTTGCCCTGCCATTCACAGCCAGCTTGTGTTCTGGGGAAAAATATTGAACATTTCTACTTCTTTGTTAAAATTCATGCAGATAAGGAGTTACCTGAAGGTATGAAAATTCTGGAATGAAGGGAAGAGGCAAAGAGGAAGAATTGGGGAACACCGTGTTGTGAATGTACTGTTGAAGAAATTCTCCAGGCAATATAAATAATCCAAGGGGTTTACCATTTTCCTCCAATCCTTTCATAAGAGTATCTTTTGCCCCTTCTAGTGGGACAACACTAAGTCAACTGTTTGTGTGGCCAGGTGTCAGCTGAGAGCCTGGAAACTCCTCAGGCAAAACATGTGGGTGAGGACACAGTTGGATATGTGGAAGCAGTAGACACTTATCAATGGACTTTAGGGCTTAAGCACGTGATTTATTACCAATAAGTAGGAGAGCACAGAGAGAAGGCAGAGGCTGTCCCATGTGGGCTCACAGGAGCCTCCTCCTTGAGAGCACAGGGGCTGGTCAGGGCACAGGGGCTGTGAGGAGCTGAGATGGAGCTCATCTCCTGTGGGCAGTCTTGCTCTGGGACCTGGCTCGTGGGCCAGCCCCACACAGGAAGGATGGTGTGACCGCTTGCTCAACACCTCCACCACCACTGCCTCATCCTCGATTCGCCATCAGCTCCAAATAAGCTGGAAGGATCAGAACATGCTTGATTTAAAAAGGTTACCAAGAAGACAAACAACTGATTCTGACCCCCCTCTTAGGCCTTGCTTCATCAGATTGGCTGGGCCAGCCTCAGCCTTTATGGAGGCAAAAATATACTCCTCTAACTGCAGCTCTTGAGCCAAATCCTCAGCTGGTGTGACACTATTTTCAATGGAGCTGTGCTAATTTACAGCAGTCTTGTGTCTGACCTTCTTCTGGGGAACAATTCAATGGGAAGAGAATGAGGATTATAGGGGGGTAACCTCAGCCTTTCTTCTAATATAAATCACAGAGGAGCAAAGCTGGCAACTGACGCTGGTCAGAGAGAGCTGATGGAATTGCACTGTGCAAGAATATGCCCTTCCATCAAGATAAAACCAATACTGTTGTTATTTGAAGAAGAAACCTGGGGGAAGGGAAGGAATTTCAACAATGCCAGTAAAAAACACAAGATATTTTAATATTCTGGAACAGAGAAATAGCCCTTTCTTTTTTGATACAAAGATTTGGTATTTTTTTTTCTAAGTCATGCTATATTTAGTATAAGAAAACTATTAAAAAATTAGAAATCCAAAATCAATCATAAGTACTTCACTGGATCCCAAATATATTTTTCTGTAGAATTTTGTGTCATAGGTATCTTAACCTGGGAAAGGTTGATAAGACTTGGAGCAGAACCAAATTCCCAAATCTTGAACTATTTCATGAAGGAAGCACTTCATCCACTTCACTGAACAAGTCAGAAAACTTGGGTTCATTGCAGGAAAAAGGTGAATTCTTCCTTCTAATTACTAACTGCTTTCTAGGCTTCCCAAACACTAAAGATGTCTGGTTTCATTTGAGACTCAACAACGTCAATCCCAGAGAAGTTACAAAGAAGCTTGTCTGAGCAACTTACATTTACCCACTTAAAAAATAAATAAATTTAAATGCACTGAGCAAAGGATTACAAAGTCAGATTTAAAGATAGACCCTGAAGAAACTTATTTGTAGACGGGCTTAAAGTGTGGATAATAGCACTGACTCAACATTATTAACTGCTTTGAGGTCTAGGGATAAAAGGGTTTATGTTAGTACTAGGTATTATTACATTTTATTGTTAATTTCAAAAGCTAAAAAATTAATAAGAAGCAGAAAAAAAATCTTTCAGTGAAATTAAGGACTTAACCTGATAAGAAATCCCAAATGTCAACACTCTGGCATTAGGACTGCCTCCCCAGCCCTTTTTACCTTGCTGGCCCTTTTTAAACCCGTTCAGTGTGGAATGAGTCAAAAAACTGCAGGCACTTGGACTTGAAAATCCATAGGGTTTTTCATAACCTATTTCTTCTGCTGTAGGTGTTGTCATGTATGACTTTGTTGCTTGTCATGCTGTCAGAGACAGCCCCTACACACACTCTCAAACACACGTTTTTCCTCCCATGCACACTCTATCCTTAACAGGTAGCACATACAGCACAAAAGGGGGAGAAACAAGAAAGTACTGGGAAATCAACATCTGGTTTGAATAATTCCCCTATTTAAATTTTTACTTAGAGAACTCCCATTGGTATCAAATAATTGAACTAGGTTATTTACAGCTGAAAATCCTGGTAGCACTCTTCCTCTTCTCTGGTTTCATGCTGTGGATCGTCACACCTTGGCTCCTAAAGCCTCACTGGGAATTTGTGTTGCAGGTACGGCACAGCAAAAGATCCACATTCCTCCCTGCTGCCTCCTCCCACTGGCAGGCATTAAAAGATGTTGCCTTGCTTTCTTTCTCTCCTCTCCTTTATTAGGAGACGCTGAACTTATAACAAATACACTTCACTTTGCAAAAAGCAGTGTAATTAGCCTTGCTTATTTTGGCCTGCATGTGTGTGGTAAAATGTCTAGTAATAGTTGGCAAGGTTTCTGCAGGGAATGAGATTCCCATGGTTAGATCTAAAGCCCAAATACTTGGAACAAATTAACACCAGCCAAGAAAGTGAGGTTAATTACTGGAACACTTGGGAGAGGAGGTCTCCCTGGCCTGGAAAACTGCAATATACTATCTGCATCTATGGTATGTGGCCAACCAGGATCTCTCCCTCTCTTTTTCTCTCTTACTTGCTCTGTTTCCTTCTTTCTTTTTGTGTCCCAGCTGCAGGCAAATGTCAGAGCCATTGAGAGCAAAGATTTCATTTTCCTCTGACCCACTGCTCTATCAGGCCAGTGCCATCGATGGCCCTGGAAGCTACTCAAAGCTGAAAAACACTGCCATCAGGGGCTGGCTCTCCTTCTGTCTATGTTTTCTCATTAGTGGTTTTGCGTTGTTGAAAGGCATCTTCATTGGAGGCCCAGTATTCCAGCAACATGCTGCTTTAATCTGGGGTGGGCACTGAGGCTTTCAAAAACACAGCCTACGACCCAACAGGAGAACAGTCATCTTCCCTAATATGCTCTTTGGAGAGCAAATCTGTAAATCCTGTAGGCCCCTAAACATCTGCCTTTGGTAAGGTTTTAATGGGGAAAATTTGCCTAGTAACCACATTGCCGTTGACCTTTGATGCGTGAGGAATGTATACTTGCACATGTCTGGGGGGAGCTGTGGATGGGCGAAAACCTGTGAAATCAAGGTTGCAAAGCCATGGAGGTGGAAGCCACGTAGTCCAGTTCAGTTACCTGTGCACCTTTAGGAGGGCTCCCTCATGTGTCTGCTTTATTCATGACACAGCCTCCTGCAGCGTGAGGACAAGGGGTTTTTTCCATGGGATGGCTGCCTCACTCTGTGCTCAGGAGGGATACTGTTCATTACAGGAACAGCTATTCAAGATGTTGTTTTCTCTTCATTGTTCAGCTTGTGACCTCAAGCCTTACTGACTGCGCACTATTCAAATCCTCCTCTGAAAACAACATCATTTTGTTTTCTCATGGGCTTTTCTATAGCACTCATGACAATAGTATCAAAGTGTCTCGTAAAGATTAATTTGTCTATTTTTGCTACAGCCCCAGGAGGCAAGTTGGTATTTTCTCCATTCTCCGAATGTTGAACTGAAAGCATAAACCCTGTCTATACAATCGTGGGTGCAGTTTGTGAAGCAGCTAAAGCCGTGGTGTCCTCTGAGGCCCCACGACTGTTTCAAACACTGCCTGCATGGTCCGTCAGGCTACATCTGGCTTCAGCATGTGCACTGCCTGACCCCCGGCCACGCTTGCAAACTTACAAAATTGAATCTAGTCTTGAAGGCAGCCTCAGGGCCTTTGACAGTATAGACATAGCCATATGGTCAACAGTGTGTCTACAAGATCCGTGGTAAGCATTAATTTTGAATCCTGTCATTGAGATGCCTAGGTCTTGATTTTTCCTCTTGCTAGTCATTAGTCAGCATTGCAGATGTTCATAGCAGAACTCCTGCCAACCTCCTGCCAACCTCAGTCCCAGCTGAGACCCCAGGGTCTCAGGCTGGGTCCCCACAAAATGAGAACCTACATCTAGGAGCTCCCAGTGAACAATTCACTGTTGGCAGAATGGCCTAACCTCTGTGAAGCCAAACTCTTCGCTCTCACGACTCCCTCAGGTACAGCTCCAACCCTCCCACTGCTCATCCTGCTTCAGCTGCCTCTCGCTTGCTGTCACCTGCAGGAGTCCAGGGGCTGGCAGCCTCCCCTCTTTGCTGGAGCATGGCAGGAGACCTGTGGGAAAGAGGCTTCAAGAATGTAACACAGGATCCTCTCAAAAGGATGGGATTACCATTGTGCATAGACCTAATCTAAGTATTTCCTGACTTTTGAAGAAAACCTTGATAATGTTCCCTTAGGACAGGGATGCTTTACTTCCTATGTTTTAAAATAAGCTAGGGGACAACGTAGGCATGTCAAAGTAGCCATACCATGTATGTCTACAGGGTTTGCCATCAAGACAACAACTTTCTGGGGCATGTCGCTGTGCCAGGAGTTGAGCTGGCAGGAGTAACAGATCCTCTCCACGTGGTTTTTCTAAGTATTATAACTTGGCCAAATGTTAGTAGTTTTTCACAGAGACAGACAAAGCCCATCCCCAACACAAAAGCCACCTCTGCTGCCAAGTGTCCGATTGCACTTCCAAAGCTCAGGGGTTCTAGGGCTTTCCAAATAAAAGGTTGTAAAAAAAAAAAAAAAAAAAAAAAAAAAGGAAAAAAGCAGCAAGGCAAACAATGTATTTTTTTTCCAGGCTTCTTCTCAGAAACACTATGTCATTCTGGCTGAAATTTCCCTAAATAATTCAGTTTGAGGCAAACACCCTGTACCTAAAATTTAAGACCAAATAGTTGAAGCTGTCAAAGTTATAAGTAATTGAAAGACCCTACAACTAAAAATGTTAGTCAAACTTACTAATAAACAGTTTTGAAGCTGCATGTGATGCATTTTGTGGGCCTTTGCACATATTCAATATGGGCTGATACATCAGGCTGGCTTTTAAAACTGTTCCGAGAGTCTTGCCCTGAGAAAGAGACCCATACTGAATGCTTGCTGTGCCATTTAGAAAAGAATATTGGAAAATGGACAGAGAGAGGAGAGAAAATACACTGTAGTGACAAGAAATTAATCAGTGCAGTATATAGCCCAGAAGGGCTCTCTTCTTTTGCCAACCCCACCTCTGGAGCTTTCCAGATTCTTAGACTAAGGGGTCAAGCAAAACATGGAAATGTAGGCCTGAAAGCAAGAAATTCATCTAGCCCAGCCCTCATATCTAAACTAGGATTAAACCAATTTATTCTTGACCAAGTGACATCTAACTTTTTCTTCCAGAACTTTAGAAAGAGGATCCCCAGTACCCCCAGCCTTTCCCAGTGCTGAACTGAAAGTGCTTAGAATAGCTTCATTCAATTTCAAACAGGCTATTCACTGCAAACTGAACACATTCTTTCTACCTCTGCCCAGTGTTAACAGGGAGCATGAACAATCACTGTTCTTTCCAGAAGCAGCTCTACATACCGGAGGACTTTCCCACCATTCTCTTTTCTGAACATACATTAAATCCCTTTGCTCTTTCCCAGAAGTCGTGTTTTCTAACTCTTATTATTCTGGACTGTCTTCAGTACATCTTCCCTGAAGTGCAGCACCTAATACAAGAGAGTCTTCTGTGTAGGTATAAAGCAAATGTCATATCTAAGCAGCCCACCAGCTTACTGCACCTCTATGTCTCAGCTAATGCTGGGTGAGCAAGCTGCTTGACATGTATAGAAAAAACCCAATTCAAGAGTAGTCAGGAGACAAATTTTACAGCTGAGTTAAGAAACCCAGCATTTAGGATGGCCCAGAATAAGGTGAGACCTTAAGCCTATAAGCCTTCCAAAGACTTGCCTGGTACTCTGGCCACAAAGACAGAGTACAACAGGGTAATTACCTTAACTAAAACATTCATTTTGCCACATTGCAAAATCAGGATGGTGGGAGGCTTCTATGCTGTGCGACAGCACCATGTTGTTGGCTAATGATTTTAGATTTTTTTTAACTAGTTTTGTGCTGTCTTTAACCTGGTCATGCTTTTCTGTTTGCATGGAAGGATATTTGAGAGCTTTTGTGATTCCAAGGTATAAATGGGCATTGGTTTCATTTGAATCCACACAACCACTTACCAAGAGAGAGTTCTATTTTTTGCTTCATTATCTGAAACACCTTGTACAAAATTAGGACCTAATATGTTTCTCAAGCCAATATATCATGGAGTAAGGACCCCAACCATCAGAAATATGTCCATAGGGCTATCTGGGTAGCTGACATTCCTTCCACAGCTCACAAAGTACACCTATGGTGCCAGAAGCAGCCAACTAGTAATGAGATATAGTACTTCACATTCCAGTTTAACCAGGCTACCTCTGCTCAGCAAAGCACATACCCATTAAAATTAAGATTGCCTACTGTCCTAGAACCCTAAATCATTTCCCTACTAATATCTGTCTGTATGTCCTCTTTGCTCATTTTACTACTTTAAAACCACACTTACTTTGCTAACATTTGCAGAGTACATAAGCTGCATCATCTGCCCAGAGGATGCTTTGTGCCCTCTGTGGTAATCCAGAATCCCCTGGCTGTGCAGATATATGACCCTGCAAGCCCCTGTTAAAGAAAAAGAAACGTTTCTGAGCTCTGTTGGGTTTAGTGAATCCATCACACAGCACAGGAGTTTTGAAAGTTCACAGAACAGCAAAGATCACTGTGTTTATGCATGGAACAAAGGGAAAGGGAGGCAGGTATAGCACTAATGTAATTGTGGCCATTTACCAACTTGTTTTCATACCCCTGTAATGAGGTGCTGAGGAAGGTGTAGGTCACACAACAGAAATCAGCATCCACATGTGTTCTGTGTATGATCATCTCCCTTGTGTTAAGGCTTTGCTCTTTAGAAAAGCATGAGTGATACAAACGTGCCCAGACTTGCAGTTGCTACTATGGAGGGAGCCATCCCAGGGTCTGGACATGCTCAGAGGCTGCAGGTTTGGGCACATCCCAGCAAGAGGGGGAAATATGTTTCCTTCCTAGCCTTTGAATGCAGTCATCACGGATGATCAGTATGGCCTGTGTGTGCTCTTGGAATGTCTTGCATTAGGGAAGGGTGAGAAAACCTCTGGCCAGTCTGCAAGTGTGATCTTCTCTCGACAAAGTGAGGGCAGGAGTAGGAGCTGTGAACTGGGGCTGTGGAGATAAGCTCACCAAAGCATACAGAGGAAATCGCTGTAAGAATACAAAGCTCTCTGATACTGTTACTCCATACCACTTAGTGGAAGGTAGTGTGTAAAATACATATTGCAAAATAGGACTTATTTCCTTAAAAAATAATTTCACTCCATTCTCCAAGGTGTTGCTCAAAGCAAATATATTTTTATTGCTGACAGTTTAGAGGAGCTGAGGCTGTTATTCCAGGGCTGGTGGGATGCAGCTGTATTTGGCTCATTTCATCACTTGCACATGGAGAAAATTTTGTTATTAGACTCTCTCAAAGTTAAAATTTATTTCCCTAAACCCCAACTTCCAGCTGCAAGAAACAGAGACTGGTGGCAAATGAGGACTAGGACATGTATCTTTAGCTCAAGCACATGAAAGTCTTGACAGCTGTTCTTGGATTGAATTTGTGTTTTCCTGCATAAAGGCACAAAAACTGTTTCTTTTATGTGCTTGATGACTGACTTGTATTAGGGAGGGGTGAGAAACCCTCTGGCCATGAGTGTGAGCTCTGGTTGAGCTCTCTTTCTGTAAGTTAGGAAATGCTCTGGCTCTGTTGGAACCCACTGTCCACATGTTCTTTCTTTCATAAGGTCTGGCAAACTTGAAAAAAGCATAACTCAGGCTTTGGTACACCTGTGAGTGACTCCTCTTCAGATAATTTTCCTTAGGATTTTCACAACCCTTCTGAGATCCTGCGAACATCTTTTCTTAATAACTATTGCATCATGAGCAGCAATATGCATTATTACCAATTTATTCTCCATCCAAGATGTCAGAATAACTGAATACTGTCAGAATAACTTTTAAAGATGCTTTAGTTAAGCCCCATAATCTCTCCAACAGAGCAGTGGGTACTGTCATCCTCTGAAGACAATGGACCCAAGGTACAGAAAGATGAAGTAACTTGCCCAGAGCTGCACAATATATCAGTCACAAGAAGTCACTTGCAGAGTCCAAGAAGCCCAGCTCCCAATCTTAGGTGTTAACCACTAGACTATGATCTGTACAATACGAAAAAGAGCAAGAAGCCCCAGGAGCAGCTACATAACATGAGGAATTAATTCCACTGGAGGGATATGGGAGAGGTAGAGGAGCAAACCTTAGTCAGCACAGGCTCTGTGATGATTGCTGCCTTACTGCTCATGGGCAGCAGAATCTGTCTTCCATTCCCACATCTGCCCTGGATCTTCCTGATCTTCTCTCTCTTTTTCATTTTTCTTGTCTCTCCTTGCCTTCCCACAACCTCCCCAGATGTTTGTCTTTTAACATCTTTAAAAAGAGAATCATGTCTTTTACCCAGTTCTTTTTCTCAAAACTCATAGGGAAGAGCTCTAAAATGTCTGTGGCTCTCCAGAGTCTTAAGGCAACACAGCTCATCTGGAAATGTCAATGTCAAGCCAAGCTCTTAACCATTGTGGATTTGAATCCCAGCATAAGTCCCCACAGAATTTATCTTGTAGTACCATATATAAAACCTCACAGTGTCTTCTGCACACCTATCAGCCATTTTGTACAGATAATTCTCATCAGAAATTAATTTCTCTTTAGATTCCTAGTCCAGAGAAATTCAGGCTCTGGCATCAGTTTTTCTACTCTGCAGAAATCTCAGGAGGATTTCATCATATGTCTATAAGCTTCTGAAAATTCATGTGGATCCGTATGGCAAAGGGGAACAACCTACATGATGTGGCACCAGGAGAAGGACACATTCTGCAAGCTTTGCAAGAGAAGTTTCCTAGATACATTTCCAGGATGTGAAGCCAGACTAAGCGAGTGAAGTTTGAAAGCAAGAGAGGTGGCTAGTGAAAGTGGAAAGCATGTTGCAAACTATAAATCCCAATGATCAAACCTCTGCAGCCCAGAATGAACTCCGATTTTCAGAATCAAAATCCTTTTCGAGATACACATTATTGCCAGGAGAAGTAAGCAAAAGGCTCAGAATGGGTTTCTAGTCTGTACTTCGAGTGAAAAATACAGTGTGGAGTCTACCAACCTAGTTTTTTGCAAATGGAATTCTAATATAAAGCATTAATGTATGCTAACAGGAATTTTCAAAGTCGTAGGGAGAAAATGTCTCCTTTTACAAGGATCAAACATATTTTTTAAGGAAAAAAACCACAATTTAACCTCAAGACAAATAGTACTAATAATAGTAAGCTATGCCATAACAGAGAATAGTGTATAGAACATTTCTCCTGAAAAACAGGACTGTCAACAGCATACAGAATGGTAAGAGAGTTTGACAAAAAGCCATACAAATGTATTTATTTCCCTTATTGGTCCTACAGTGGTGAGTTTTGCAGGACTCCTCTTGAAGCACTGCTGATGCCATGGAGTCAGCATTCCTGGTTTGTCAAACAATGCAAAACAATGCAGTGAGCCAGCAATTACAGAGTTAACTGACAGTGGTACCTCTGGTGACTCCAGGATGCTTAGGGGATTGTGTTCCGGGACTGGATAGTTTTGATGGCGGAGCTTTCTAATCTAACCTTTCTAATGGAGCTACTGCAGTGATGCCATTTATCAACGGTTCTTATTTCTCAGGAGAGGAGGTATAAACTGTATATGGCCCATACTTCCACAGATTCAGGTGGCCAGAGATCCTACTGCCTGCTGAGTTAAATGGAGTTTTCGACAATAGGAAAGCGAAGAGTGGCCACCTGGTATTCATCAATGCTCTTACCATTTCATGAGTGTCCATTAGAAACCTATATGCATGATCCCTGCATTTCGATTGTTAGGAAAATTAGCTGTTAACCGTCAGGAAATGGCCTGTTTCCCCAGCACAGTCACTCAGACCCATTACAGGCCTTGTCCTAAGTCCTCTTCTTATTGAACACAGTTTACAAGAGGTTCACCATAATCTCTTTAAAATTAGATTTTTGTTCTTTTTCTAAGCCGTTCAGATTGTTACTTAAATAAAATCTTTTTGTCTGGTTGCAGAGAGAATGGGAAGCCAACACCAGGGTGGGTGATGTGGTATCATGCGTGACTCCAGAAAAGTTGACTCATAATTTGGGGTGCAAAATAGTTTTTCATCAAAAGTGGCTGATTTACAAAAAACATTTCTCACATGTGGGATGCCACATCTGGCGACAGCTGGGAAGAGGCAGGAAGAAGTTCAAGGGACGACATGCCCATAGCCCCAACCATGGCAAATCGTTCGGCCTCCTTCAGATAGAGTGGGATGGGGCCCCTTCTCATACATGTGGGGCATGTGGCTACTGCCCCTGCTGCCAGGCTGCCTGCAGTCTCTCCTGGCAAAGGTGTTAGATGTCAAAGAAACACTCATTAGAAAAGTCAGAGATGGAGCTGCAGCCTCATGATTAAGCAAGGATTTAAATCCACAATATGTGAGCACTTTGCCACCAAGTTTGGTTGTTTTTCTCTGTTTCTGAGAGGGAGCACAAGAGGTAGGCAAGGGTTTTGGAAAAAAAGTATTTATGTGGCTTTGCATTGTTAAGCTCTGAAACATTTTGGTTTCAAGAAATGCTTTCAGTTTAAAGCCTTTTGTTCCTGCCTAGTTCTCTCCTTAGGGAGATTGTCCATGGCAGGTATTCTGCCTTCAGATACACCTGTGCAAAACTGCCTGTACCAGTTGCCCTGGGGAGATTGGAGGCTACAGTTGTGCCATCCCATTATAGGAGATACATCCCATACATGGTGCTTGTCTGCAGTCTTTAGGAAGCATTCACTGACTGGTCTTGGGCCCCTTCTCAAACACTGTGGGGGAGTGGGTTAACTGATTTCAAGAAGGTGAGACTGAGCTCTGTGTAGAAACCAGGACTGTGTCTGGGCAGTGTGCATACAGAAGGAAGAAAGGGCAACCAGAAAACTTGGGAACTTCTGGAGTGTCAGAAAGACATGGTTGAAGTCTAAGACAAGTGTAGACACCAACTCCCACCCTCATAGCTGTTTATAACCCAAAAGATTACAATGCCCATGAGATTTTGTTGTAGATGCACTGTTTGCATTTCAAAAGAAACACTGAAAAATCCTAGAGTAATGTGTCTGCTTAGAGCAAAAGCTGGTCTTCCACCCTTCTCTATCTAGTAATTGCCCTTCTGAAACTCATTTGCTACGAATTACTCCAGAAAACATCATCCCAGCAGCAGATCAGTAGAAGCCAGGGTGGAAAAAAAAGCTTAATTTCAAACTGTTATTAGAGGATGCTGAAGGCAACACTTCAACAGTCAGAATCTCAAGCACTGGAAAATCTCTCAGGAGAAACAGTGGAAAGAATATTGCCTCAGAAATAGCACCAAGCTCTGGGAAATGCACACTAGGCAGAAATTTGGCCTTAGCTAGTGCTGGTTATCAAAAGGCAGGACACTGCTTCTCATGCCAGTGAAAGCACACAGCCTGTGGCAGGGGAAACCTGCTTCCCACAGAATTCCAAACTCATTTGGGGCTCATGTACTGCAGGAAGAGATAAGAATTCACTGCTCAGGGAGAGCTATGGGTGATGCTGGCATGATGCTCAGCTGCCCCAGCACTGGACACCCACTGGCTGCTCAGCCCATGCTGCCTTACACGAGTCTGGCCTTCCACCTTCAACAGTGCTTTTTTTTTTTTTCCAAGAAAATTTAATCAGGACTTTACTTGCATCCTTAACTCACTTCATGTGAACTTAATTTCCAGCTCTGATAGTTACTTTCAAAAAGTAATTTTTAAAATGCAGTGGGGTTTGAGGACGAAAGAAGGAGGGAAAATTCAATTAGCATAATTTCCAGTGTTTCCATATTTCTCGGGTGTATAAGCAAAGCCATTTCAGGCATTAGAGAAGTTATTTAGATTTGGACTGTACCTTGCATGACAGATCATGTAACCAGGCTTTTGGATTCTTGGACTTTATCCAGTAGGAAAGATAGTTTCTGCACTCCAACAGTGCAGAGCAATGCCCACAGGAGCCCCTGATGGCAGGGGCAGTTTTGTAACATTGCCAGGGCTAGCATGCATGGGGTTGTGAGTAGATATTTAAAAAAGCACAGAAACAAGAAGATATGAACTAAGCCTGTTTAAAAATGGAAAAGGACTATGGAAAATCAGTAGATCTTATGGAAAATGAGCTCTTCTCCCTTAAACTCCAGAGCAAGATTGCCCTTCAAGGATTTTGGGGTAGGATATTTTTTCTTGCTTTTTAAATCAGAAAGCATAGCTATTTTAAACCTCCCTGATCAATGGTAAGAGATAGGAAACAGCAGTAAGGACAACAGAATGTCTTAAAACAAGGATCTATAGTTTAGGTTTTTTATTAATTTGTAAAGTCTTCTAGTTTTAAAAACTTAAAGTCAAATAAACTAATTCTGAAATAAAACTATTATATTCTGATTTTAATTGAAGTTCTAGTTACAAATTGCAACAAAGTAAAAAATATTCCTTTTGTGGTCTTTTTCTTTTTAAATGGAACAAAAAGTGAACTAATTTTTTTTTGTAAGGGTTTTTGAAGGAGAGCATTAATTTCTGTCCGATTATTTAACCAACCAAGAGCATGAATTTCTAATGAATATATTACGTGATCAAATCCTTTCTTTGGCAGAGACAAATTTCTCTGGGTATGGCCCAGGAGACAGGAGTCAGAGAATGACCTATTCCATCAGTTTGCTTAATTATTCCTGATCAGTTTCTGATGTGTTTTCCATTCATCAACATGTCCAAATGTTTTCCCTGACAAAAAAAATCAAAAATAAAAATACAGTGAACGCCAAACAGATAAACCACACTAAACAGATACACATCTATATTTTGGTGGCCACCCCAAGAAAATCTGTGTAAATCCCCCCTACTAAATACTTTATACAATGAAGTCTCATATGTGGGGGGTTATGTCTTTTTCTAACTTTCTATATGTTTCAGAAAGATGCTCAGTGCTTCCAGATAATCCAAATGTCAATCCTTAAAAAAAAAGCATAGTTGTTTGATTGACAATAATTGCAAAACCATGTCATGTGCCCATCTCACCACTTGCTAGTGGGGAGGAGACCAGGTGCAACTTCTCAAGACATCTTTGTCCTCAGGTGACAAAATGAGATTTTTCCCAAACAACATTTGTTTGTTTGTTTGTTTGTTTGTTTGTTTGACCTAGATTTTCTGTCTGAGTTACCAGTTCAGTAAAACTGACAAATATTTGAAAAAACCCACCATTTGGTGCATTTCAATGTATGTACATGCAAGAAGCAAAAATGTACATGCTCAGGAGAAATAAGAGATTGCCTTCCTCTCCATGCCTGGCTGGAGTTGTCTGTGTGATGATTTTAGATGTAATTTTCAAGTTAGTCCCAAATATTTCTATCCTCCTTTCCTTTCCATCCTCTTTCCCCAGTAGTGCCTCTGCTGAATCTTTTCCTGGTACCTTTTTGACTCATTCCTTAAGGTATGTGACACCTTAATGATCCTACTCATTACTATTGAAACTTTCCTCATAAAGTCGCCATTGTCATGATCACATCAATCATCTTTTCCTTTCTCTCTCTCACCAACCTGCCTCTGCTTGGTTACTGCACCAACAGAGTCCTTAGTTTTCACTCCCTGTCACGGACCACTAGCACCTTCCTGCTGTCATCAGCAGTTGGAAGAGCAACCTGATTCATGGAAGAAGTCCTCTGTACTTTGACACGAGAACATTCCCTGTAAATCCTGAGTGGACACCTTTGCTCCAGCTGGTCAGCAGCTTATCCAAATGAAGTACTTTCTGTGCAGGAATTGCTGATGCTCAGTAATTTCTTTTGTCTTCTCTTCTGCTCAGAAATCTCTTTACTGAGGAGTGGAGACAGTCCAGTTTCCCCAATGAGAGCTGCCTAAAATTTTTTTCCCTTTGCTTGTCTTCCTATGCTAGAAAGTTTTGGAGACTTTACCACGACTTTAAGATACTTGGGCAATGTGTGCAAACGAAGGGAAGAGCAGTGAAAGTGCAGAGGTTGGCCTTGCAGTGTGGGAGGTGTCTTAACAGTGCAACTACAGCACCGTCATCAGTGTCCATTCTCCCCTTGGACACTTTGGCCCTTAGTGTCACAAAGCACTTTACAAATAATGGTAAATTAACCTTCATAGCCTTAGCTCAAGTGGGACAAGATTCGTCCCCACAGCGCATTTGGAAAAACTGAGACATTCAGCAAAAAAATAACTTTGCTGAGAAATCTTGTGGTAAATCAGAGGGAAAAAGAATGAAAAACTTCACTCTTAATCTAGTCATGGGCTATTATCTTCCATTACTCAAAGAAAATAAATACATTAGCCAGGATGACAGCTCTACTAGTCTCTAGAATTTGTTTTACTGTCCTCTCTGCTTCCTAAGCCTCACCTAACTCAAAAGCACTCAATGGGCATTTTGAGACAACATAGGGCAGGAGAGGAATGGAGCATGGTGGCATTAAGTTTTATCACCCCTTAAAGTGTAATACTTTCCTTTGCGTGCTCTGTTTCTTATTCACACGGCTATAAAATTTGCCACATCCGGGCGAGAACATCCCTCCAGTCAACCAGGCGGTGTTTGCAAACTGGAAAAGGCTTTCTCTTGCTCCTCACTGTAGGGGCCAGACAAACGTTTACAAGTCACTTGTGGTTTTCTCTCTCCAGGTTGGGCAATCAGACCTCTCCTAACACCGCAAGAGGGGACACAACAATTTAGGGACATTTTATACCTCTGAAGATTTGCAACCAGCAAATTGTCTGGAACATGTTTATTTCCCCACCCACCTCCCCTCCATGTTGTCCCAACACAGAGCTTCTTGCGAGGGACATCTTGATGTTTGTGGTCTCACAGATTCCTTGCTCCAGCCAAACACAATTCTTCTAGTGCTTGGTTCTCAGCCGGGCTTGCTTTACATCATAAATGTAAAAATGTTTCTTTTATAAAAAAATTAAACTAAATTAAACCAAAAAAAAAAAGACGAAACACACAACCAACCTATAAACAGAACATAAAAGCTGTTTAATGGAGTGCATAATGAACAGAGAGGAAACAGACTCACGTTGATTTTTCCTGACATTTCACCTATTAAATTAAAAGCTTTTAGAGGAAGAGTCTGAATTATTAATTCAGTTAATTCAAGTTCTGTAACGAGTAACAAAAACATTATTGTCTCCACCAAACTGAGGCTGCATGACAGGCAAGTCAAGAAGAAATAAGGCCTGAGTACAAAGATCCCCAGGAAAATGTCCCTCCTCATCTCAGATGCCTCTCATGCCAGCCTGGACATACCACAGAAGAGACTCTGAAGGAAAACCAGGTCACAGAAAACCATGTCTTTGAGACTAAATGAGAAAGTGAGACCTCAGGCCTGGTAACTGGGCTCTGAGACTCTGTAACTTGCCACAGCTTTGGGCAAGCCACTCAGACCCCCAGCTCCTTGATCTTGTCCTCTACACAACCAGGAGCAGCAGCATTGACCACTACTAACCCACCTACTGAGGTTACTGGAAAGATTAATTAATCTCTCAGGCTCTATTGAAGGCAGCGTTCATGCCAAGAATTCATCTGGAAGTCCTCATGCAGTAGTTGGGAAAACTATAAAGCACACCACGTAGCTGGAAACTGGGGAGTAAAGGGCTGCCCACGCTGTGGCAGGGAGACACTTTATGAGGGACAAGATGAAAAAAATAGCAGCACAGCAGGAAAGTGAAAAAACAATGTAGGATTCATTCCTTCAGGCACAATGACTATTTTTAGCGTAAACTCAGCCTCACAAGTTGGTGTTTGCTCCTCTCCCAGCAGGCAGGAGGGCACCCCAGTGTGAGGGTCTGTATGGCTGAGCACAGGGATGCTTGGGGAGGTCAGGGCAAGGGTGTGAGTCCCACGTGTTGACAGTGCCAGTGCCATTGTCAGCCCCACAGATTCTGCCAGTACAGACACCCCAGAGGAGGGTGAGGGGCTGGTGTCACTCACAGAGCCATGGCACGGCAGGACCAGAAGCCTGGCCACCCAGCAAACCCTTTGTTTTAACGTGAGCCAACAGGTCAGTTGTATTAGGACACGCTTTTTTGTAGCACTCCAAAATAGGGGGAAATTTTGGAGAAGCCCTTAGTTTTCACGCAGACACCAAAACCTGTCATTCCCAGGGCAGCCCAGCATACTGGAGGCTGCCTCAGGGCCCACACCACAGCATCTGCTCTGCAGTCACTTGGCATGATCCTTCCCTGGTTAGTCTCTGGTATGAATGCTCAGGAACAGCTGCACTGTGCTAAAACTGAAGCTTTGAATTACCAGCAGGTCAGAGCAGCCAGAGCAAAGCCTTGAACATAAGCAATTTTGGTTCAGCTTCTTAAGAAAGGTGAGTTTTTTCCAAGTGAATATTAAAAAAAAAAAAAAAAAAAAAAAAAAGTAAAAAGGCTTTTCAATCATAATTCTTCTAAATAGAGCAAAGTTCTCACTGCTGTTAGCAGTGCCATGTCCTTGGTGCCAACATGCCTTGGGAGCTGTGCTGGTAACTGAAAAGGTGATGATTTAGTGAGCTCCGTCTCCTTGGGTGTACCACTCACATGGGTGACACAACAAAGTGTAATAAATTCCTCGTGTGAGATTTGTGATCCTCAGGCTCTGGAAGCACAACACAAAGTCTTGCTTTGAAAGGATTTTCTTCACACAGTTAGAAGTTCTTCTCCAAACTACACACAAAGCAAGCCAAGGCTTATAGTACTGATGGGAACACCAGCTGAACTAACTCTTAAATGTGTTGTGATGGCTCTTACAATTGTAAGAAAACACCTGCATGTCCCCAAAACCATCCACTGCAGTAATACTGCTCTTCTGGTTTGCCATGTGCAAGTGACCAGTTTGGGTCCTTCTAACAAAATAATGTCAGAACAATGTAAATCAGTAAGCTTTATGGGAAGATAAAGCAAAGAATTGTTCTGGAGAGCTTGCTGTGTCACCAGACAGTACCAGACTGCCTCAAAAAAAGTGTTCCTGCACTTGTGGAGACCTCTGTGGCCCAGCAGTGCAGGGCACACAGGCTGTGCCTCTGCTCCTGAACACACCATGTGTGCCATCACACAGGTGAGCAGGGACCCTGCTGCCAGCCTGGACCCCAGCAGCAGCACGGAGTGGGGACAAGGCAGGGACTAATGTCCCTGGGGTCTCTTAGAGCAAGCCCACCCTCTGGAGCATGGGTTTCACTGCCAGACCCCACATGCAGTGCAATTGCCATCATGTCCCACAGGCTGCCAAGGGCTTGGCAGCCCTGGCAGGGAGGCACAGCATGCCAGGGCATGGCACAGCGCGGGGGCTGGAGTGCTCAGCTATGTGACCAGGTCACCACTTTGTTTGGTTTCACATAACTTCTTGAACTTATTAGGAGGCTAGGGAAAGGAGACATTGTTTTGCTTTGGCTGTGAGGTTTTGGATGCTTTGCTTCCAGGCCTCCATCCCAGTGATCCCAGCGATGAGGACAGATTGAGGGAAGATTAAGTCAATGCCTTAGGAAATTTACAGTTGGAGCCTGGGAGAGAAGGCTGTCTACTTGGGAGGAAAAAGAAAAGTGATAGTAATGTAAATCAGAATATATATACACACACATACAAACACTTTTTTGGGGGGTTTTTTGCATCTTAGTATAGTTGTGTCTCTGACCATTTATTTCTGTATTTCTCTATTTTAAGTTTCAGGTAGAGAGAGGCAATTGAAGAGTTTTCCTCCCACGCACACCCCGCTAGCTATAATGGGGGAATAGCACCACTTGTAATTAAAGATCAAGATTTACTGTTACACAGAAAGTTTTTCTAAGTGCTTCAAAAATCCACGTGCTTATTCAGATTTTCATGAAAATTGCTTGCCTCAAGGGCTCCAGGGGAAGAGCTCCAGCACAGCCTCCTCTGTCTTTGAATAAGCAAGACACCCCACAGACGATGTAGCAACAGCAGCAGTGTTGCACTCTTCTTGCACACTGCACTGTTCTGCACAGCTGTGGCTCATACTTCCTTTTTGGTCCTTTTCAGCAGCTAACTCACTTAGGATTCAGGTGGTATTTGATCATTTCCACTACCCCTTTTTTAAAAGAAGAATCTCTGTTTTAAGAGTTTTTCAAGTTATAAACTGAACCACTGGACAAGAGCCGCCCTGCAAATCCAGGCAAGGGTGGAAGCTGCCTTTCACTACTGGGTCAGGCTAGTGCAGATGCTGGGTGAAGGCTGGTTTAGGTGAGTGGCTGCTACTTCCCAGCAACCTGTAGGAATCACAGGCTCTGTGCTGTACTGTCTCCCCTTCCTTTCCTGTGGTGGGGAACACTCAGCCCATCACCCCTGGATGGCAAAACTCAAGTTTGCCCTTGCTGAGGGGAGACTGGGGATCCAGTGTCAAACCACTAAGCCCAGTCTGGGACTTTCCTGCTCTGCAGCAGAGGCCCCAGGTGGCAGAGCAAGTCTGTTGTGAAGTATTATGCCATGGAGAACAATTTCAGGTGTCTCTCTACCCAGTGATTTTGAGAGTTTCATTTTATGAACTTTAAAATTAGGGAACCTGCCTGTGTAATCTGGGGCCCCTGTAAAGGCTTTGCTTTAAAAGCAAGGATTCTAATTCCATAGCTAAAATTTCAAAATCTGCTAAAACCTACATGCTGACTCTGATTTGAAATAATTAGCATCCAGATGAAAAATCATTAAGCAGTGAGCTCTTATTTTAGAGCAATATAACAGTGTCTTGTGCCCTTATCCATTCGTAGCCAAGGGGAATGAGTGTCATATTAAAATAAAGTGAATTACTTATCTCCAAAAACTCAGCCAGGCAACAAAAAGCAAAGGAGACAGGTCAACCACAAAATGGTATCATTTGGGGGAACAGGAAAAATCAGACATCATGCCAAACCTACCATATGACCTTTCTTAGAGCAACTGTAATAAACTTCAGATGATATTTTAGGGCATACAGAAAAATGAGTGGAATGCAGACAAGAGTAAACAAATGAAAAACGTTTAACCTGAAGCTCAGAGATCTGGCAGGCCCTTCTGATTTTCACTAAAAAGAAAATCTCCAGATAAACACGGTGATGGTGCCATCACATGTCTCCATTTGTACTCCTGTGGCCCATGAAGGCCCAGGGCGCTCTTTGTGATCACAGTGGTTTTACCTTTCCTCTTTGTCTTGTGGCTTTCTGGGGGTGAATTTAAATGAATTTAGCACAACAGCAAGCATGCACTACGCATCTCACACCACTACTGTAACCAAGGCCATGGATTAAAAACAGGGGCCTTATTCTCTTTTATGGAGGAAGTAAACCCAGATATTTCATTGAAATAATATTAAATCAGAGCAAAATAGTGAATTAAAATTAGATTGATAAGACTAGACTTAACCAAAAGGATAATTAAAAAGGGAAAGACTAAAAAATAGAGTGGAAGGAAGGGAAAAATCCTTTTTCTTTTGCTATTCCATGTTTGTTTGACAAGAAGCATATTCCTTGGTCTTTCATTAATATTGGCATACTCCCTTCTTTTGTGCCCTAAACTCACATGTGTCAAGAGGCATTTTCCAAACTGCATTTCCCAGCCATTTCAGGGACATGTGACAGGTTCACTCTGCTTCTAGAGATGTGTTAAGTGCACCCAGAAGCTTATAGTTCTGGGTACTATACTTAAATATAGTATATTTAAAGTAACTGTTCTTAAAGCACAGCACTGGATTTTGTGCCAGGAGACTGTCTTATTACTTGTATTATTTGTTATTATCATCTTCCTTGCAATGGCGTATACATATAAATATACTGTAGCTTTTCCAAATGCCTTTTGGGGAGCTGGATTTTATTCATGGCTGCTTAAGAGGTGAAGGTTGCTTGGATGGTTAAGGTGAAAGACAGTTCAGCACTGCTGCTGTTCTCCTTAAAGCAGCTGGGCTGAATGCTGAGGCACTGGGAGCACACAGGGAAGGTGGTATCTTGAAATACTATCAGATGGCAAAATCCATTTTGGAACAATAGGTGGCTTCTCAAGAACGCCTTTGACCTGACACAGAACTGAACCTTTAACCACTAAATTGGGAGATTTAGTCAGGGCTAAAGGTGAAGCTGAGGCACTTGAGACCTGCATGGTTTGGGAAATTATCTAATTTGGACTTTTCAGCAGTGACGTCACAAGGAGTTCCTGATTCCACAGCTGGTTTGTAACTGGCAGGGTTTTTGTGAAGGCTCAAGAGGTCTGAAAGGTCAGCTGGTCCCTGAAAGCTGGTCTGTTCTTTCCTCTATTGTGTTCTGTGCCCCCTGCTTTGGGACCCTTAAGATGCCAGCAGCAACTAAAACAAACCAAAAAAATTAGTTTATTTATCTTTTTTGCCTAGTACACTTCTAGGAAGAAACATTTCCAGACTATGACAATTGTCAATTGTAGGAGAGGAAGTTCAAACATAATCAAAACCACTGATGCATCCCAAACTCCCCAGGCCACAGCTGTTGGCTGAATGGGATTGCTCCTGGCCTCAGAGGCATGAACCTGGCTGGTGTCACGGCACTGACCAGGGTGCCCTTTGAGGTGGCCTGGACATGCCTCCAGCTGGTGCAGAGGTTATTCTCCCTGCTGTGGTTTGCAGGAATGAATGAGGACAAATGAATGATAAATGCCATGTGATGTGCCTGTTTAAGCTCTGAGTGTCATACCAGCTATCAGCCCTCTTAGCACTGTAATCCATCCATCCTCCTCTGCTGGAGAGCTGCAGGGCCCCAGTGGCAACTGGCTTTGCAGAGCCTCCCTCCTGCATCTCTCTCACACAGACCCATACAACCACACTGCAGGGTGTAGTCTCTGTATCAAAGCATCTCATTGTCAGTTTTTCCAATCCTTACTAAAAGAAACACTTTTCTGCAGCTAACTGTTTCTTGGCCTCTATGTCAGACTGCTAAATCCTCTTTCCTGAAATGCTCATTGTCACTCAGGCTGAGGATTTACAAAGCACGGGTCCATTAGGAGGCTGCAGAAAAAAGTATGTGACAACTCACCACGGGCTGAGTTAAAATTACAATGATCTGTTGTTGGAAAGGCCATCTGAGTTGTTACTTAGAGGCCTGATTTGCTGAGGGACCATGAACAATCAAGAAGAGGGACCATGAACAACCAATGCCCTGTCAAGGAACCCTTAAGCCTAAAATTTTGGACAGAAGATGCAGACTGGTTTTAGAAATCTCATTTCCCCTCCCTTGTCTTCCTATTTGGTCTGTTCCCAGTATTTCATGTCCTCCCTTTACCTCTCTCTTTTAGCACTTTTGCAGCATTAGTGGCAAATGTGGAGTAAACGTTTCTTTGTATGTTCTGCAGAGAAGGACTACTTTGTTCTTTCTCTGCCTTAATGGGCCCGGGATCTCTGGTAACATGCTGCCTGCTCCCCATGACTAACACACTTTGGAAGGAGCAGCACGCCATCTCAAATGACTTTTTCCACAGTGGAAATGCCTGGATCTGTAACCTTGTAACTCAAAAACAGGCAGCTTGAGTATCCTTCTGAGGCCAGACCCAGTGTTCAGTAAAGCAAATTTTTATTAAGGGCACAAATTTCTGTCTGAAATTCAGCCAGTTCAGAGCAGAAGCATCCAAGGCTGTGGCTTTCATGTGCAATGAAGCATGGCACAGAGCCCCCAACCTGCCTTGGTCCCTGGCAGTGGGCACACATGTGCAGTGCAGCATGGGGCCAGGACAGAGAAGCAGAGCAGTGTCTCTGCAGTGTTGCTCCATCATGGCCACACTCCTTCCATGTTCAGCATTTGTTTGTGCAGACCCAGCCTCTGCCTTTCCGTGCTCAAACACACATCCTGGTCTGGTGGCAGAGACACCATTCACAAGAATGATGTGGTAAAATTCTACTGACCCTCAGGTTTAGGAATAAAAGCAAACAAACCATCCCTGTTATCTTTAGCTCATCCCCCCCCATTCGAAGTCTGACCTTCTTTGGTCACAAGTGTGAAAGCTTGGCCCCAGTCACACAGACTGTCATCGTAACCAACAATCCCAAACCTGATGCAGAGAGCTTGGAAAATGGGACCAGAGTGCAAATGTGCCTGCCTTTGGGTGACTGGAGAAAGCGGGGAAAATGGCATGTTCAGTGACAAGCCCCTTCTTTTCCAAAAGAAACAGCTCTGTGGAGCTCATGAGAGTTGAAGAGGACATGTGTGTACAGGTATATGCTCACACAAACGCCCTCACCAGACCAGTCATACCCATCAGTCTGTGTGCATATTTCCCAGTCAAGCTGAGGAACCAAGTACTAGTTAGCCCAGGTGACTTAAGAAAATGCTTTGTGCAGGGAGGTTTCGTTCTGGCAAGATGCATACTGTCAGATTATGTCCTTGTTGCATGCCTTAGGATGCATAAACACATTTCTGTTCCTGCATGCTGTATCCCTATTACCTGGAGCATCCTCCTCCAGTACACCCTTCCTCAAAGGTCAGCAAAGTGGTGATATACTCTTCACAGCACTAGGTACTAATCATGCAGGGTCAGAAGGAGAATAAGGCTGGAGAAAACTGGTTTACATCTCCCTTTCATTCCCCTTCCTTTCTCTCCTTTTTGCTGTTCTTCCCCAGAAATTGTCAATCCTTCGCTTTCCAACCCAAAAGCAATCAAGCTGAAGCAAGATGGCCGGGTGCAGAGGGTGATTTGAGTCAACCCCTTTTATATCAATTTCAGTTCCTGTTGGGTGTTCTCATGACATTTCAAAAGACTGCAATCCTAATGAAAACCACACAACCTCCTGAAATTAAGTTAACTGCTTTTGTAAAAATGCAGGGGTGGGAGGATGGAGGGTGGGGAGAGGGGGGTGAGAGGAAAGAAAAAGGAAAGGGAAAGAAAAGAAAATGGGAAGATTAAGGAAAAATCCATTTCAGGTTGTATTCATGCATGTAAAGACTGTATTGTTTATCAAGCCCTGTTCTGCCCTGTAAACAAATACACTTGTAGTTACTGCAGAGCAGAAAAACTACAAATATTTTCAATTTGACTGGTTTTGCCTTAAGAAACCAAAGTAAAATAATTCAGACAGCTTTTTTCCTTTGGGGATTTATTTCCCTTTTTATTACCTATTCCTATTTATTACCTTTTTGCATTATTTTGTCCATTAATGGACTAGCAAGTTGAAAAACCTTCTCTCTTCCTCATAATAGGGTTTCCTAAGCAGCACAAATCCATTGCTTTTTCTGAATGTTGCTGACTTAGACCCTGACTTCTTCCTGTGTCTATACAGAGCTGAACACAAAAGAACTCCAAATCTTGCTACACTATTGATTATCCTAATGAAACTAAGGCATAATAAAGCACTTAGAGTTCTAAGGTGAAGTAGCTCAGGGGTCCCAAAATCTAGAGGTTAAAAATAATTATAAAGAGAGAGTGAAAAAGACTCTAGAATCCCTAGCCAGCCCCTAGTGGAAAGAGGATATACTCCTTAGACCCCAGAAGAAAGGCTGTTTTATGGGACATTATTGTTGAATACCAAAGTGTAAGGAGCACATCTCTCAAAAAAATAGATACATAGTTAAGCCTTTGCTTGTCAGAGTCCAAGAAGCATCTGGACTATGTTCTTAGTAATATGGTTTAGTGTTTAGTAGTCCTGAAAAGAGCAGAGATGGACTTGATGATCCTTAAGGGTCCTTTGAGATATTCTTCCTTGAAGAATTCTATAATTCTAAGATTGCAGCATTTCTTGGTTTATTTTTAAAATAAATGCTCCTCGGTGATGATCTCAAGTCATAGAGCATGTGTAAAATGGACTTCCAAAGCAACATGAGCCCAGCAAAAAGGTAATAGCTTAGTGCTTCCCATTTCTGCAGCCCAGATGGCCAGATGTCAACCCATCAATTAAGCTGGGCTTGTTAGCCATTTAGTCACTTGGGTAAAAACCTTCCTTAATGCAAGCAAGTATACTCACCCTTCCATGTCTCCAGAAATTTTAAAATTTCATAATTTCATTCCTGAGTCTTGTTGCTTGGTCTCCTGCTGAAGTAGTGGGGACATATTCTGGGGACTGAAAACTTGGTGAGCAGCCCTTTTCAGCATATCAAGGAATAGCTAAAACCAAGTTTGTCTGTCTTGATGATGACTGGAGAAGATAAGCCAAACTTAAAAATCAAATCAACGCTTGGCTTTCTATGCCTCTCTACTAGGTAGTTTTTTTCTGAGGCCGCTTCCAAAAAACCTTTTCGCTTTTTCCATAATTTGTCAAGGATCACATTTTTGAGCCCTCATCAGATTTTCCATTCTCTGACTCTCCTTCAAGTGCTCACCCCTCAGGTTCCTGTTGAAAAGAGCTCAAACTTTGGTGGTGTACAGGTCAGTATGGAAGCTCTCAGCCTAAGGAAGCTTTGGATACAGATGTTGATTTCAGTAAATCCACTGGAGTCAGTTGCTTAGAGTACAGGACCGTGGCCTGACCCTTCCTGAGTCACCATGTGGTTCAGATAACCATTGACAAGTGAACTGGGAAAAGCCTCATCATGCTCTTGTTTTCTAACAGCTCAGAGAAAAGAAGAGATTTTAACTACAGGATGACAGGAGACCTCTGGCAGGATTTTGGGTTCATTTCTCATAATTTCTAGTGTATACAACAGGGAAAAATCTCTCCTTCCTGGTTATGATAAGCGTCATGTGTTGTGAAATCCTCCAGAGTTTCAGCATGAGAATATGGCAATTCCTAGCAGTACAGAGCTTAAACTCTTGAGCCTTAACTATAATGTCAAGAAAGCTGAAACTTGGCATTGTCCCTAATTGTATGGGAGTCATTATATACATTTTCTTCTTGCCAGAGTTATCCACTCCAATGCCAAGATGAACAGGGAAAGCAAAGCCATTTAACACACTCAAAAGTTAACAAAGTGCACCAGAAGCAATTTCAAACTATGAACCTCACCCAGAACCCAAGATGCAGAGGCCCTGGGTAGATGTGTTTTCAAGAGGATTTTTAGAACAAAGAGATTGAAAGGAAATATGTCACCTTGAGGATGGAAACTTCAAAACAGTCATTTTCTCTCTTTCCATCTCTCCCTCCTTCTGTCTTCACCAATATCCTCAGGCAGCTGGAAGAACCACTAGGGTGATCTCAGTGGTAAACAACGTGCAACATGTTTTTCCCCGCTTTTGATAATGAGCTAGTTTCATCAAAGCTTGGCCCATTTGGAGAGGCTCATGGGGAGTTCAGACCCACAAGGCTTCCTCCTTTGCAACTGTGCTTTCAAAAGTTTCCAGGACAATGACATCATGAGAAAAATGCCTGTCTCCTGTTGCCTAGACAAGTTTTGGGAGAGGTGCGCCTCTTCACACTGCTCTGCTTTGCTTCAAGTGGGGAAGTTAGACACAGTAGACTCAATTTTTCAGAAAATTATAGCAATAGCTCAGCCGTCCAGAGGTGCAATAGCACCTTCAAGAAGTAGCCTGATTTGCAGACACCTCAGTTAGCTCACAGCATTCCACTGGAATGTTTGCATTTTCACAAACCTGATTATGTAGGTGGGAGGTTTTGTATGCTGAGAACTTCTGTTGGTCTGACCTGTGGTTACATGAGCCACACCATAGCTAGGAAGGGTCTCAGTACATGGAGGGTATTGCCACTGCAAGGTGTCTCATGAGCTCTTGGTTCTTCCATTAGGACCAGGGATTGCTTCCCTGTTACTCATCTAGGCCTCACTGCTACTGAGAATACAGCTCATGCATAGCTCTCCAGCATGGAGGTAAACTACATGGCTCAAATACCACTCTGGGGTTGGCTGGGATGAGAAGGGAGCATGGGAAGAAGCACGGGTGTCAGTGGGTAACCCACACTAAGCTCATTCATATTGCCGTGCTGGTCCTCCCAGCTGTGACAGAGGAGCTCAAGGCTTCGTGGCAGAATAAAGCAAATTGCTTGTCCCTACCCCATGGATCTGGGCTGAAGCTAAACCTGGCTTTTCTGCTGGAGAGGAGTGAAGCTGAGGTGGGTATTTTTTAGAGTGCAAGGCTGGCTGATTCTGCTGCCATGGGAAGAGGAGAAGCACGGAGTTAGGCACAAATAAATGACTGGCATCAACATCACTCCTACCATAAACACACAGAGCAGCTCCTTCCATAAATGAAAGTAACAGGTATTTTTGGCTCTCCAAACCTGTCTTTTTGCACAGGCAGAGGATGTGTCAGATAAAGTGTGTTGTGACAAAGGCAGCTGCCAGCTTTGCCCAAGCTGAGAGTCCACCCTGTGCAAAACTCTCTGACACATTCCTAGCACTACATGTGGATAGGACTCTAGCTCAGGAGAAGGAAAGTCTTAGAAATTACTCTTCCAATCTGATGAAAACACTGCAATGGCTATCAATAGGGTTTATATATATATACATATATATATAAAAGGTGCTAATTTCCTCTCTCTCATGTCTGTAGCCACAGAGTCAGGACACATCTCACGGGACTTGAGCACATGGAGCAGAAACACGTCTGTAGCTCCAGATCCTGCAGAACTACACAGCTGTTTGAGGGACTGGAAACTATTAATGCTATCAAGGTTCCTTCCCAGTCAGGATCTTGCAGCTGAGTTAACCCTCCTGCCAAGCAATGACCACAATCTCTACTTGAAGAGGAAGGAAGAGCAGTGGACATAATGAAATCCAGTGCTCTGGGTCCAGAACATGGACTGCAGCACTCCCACTTTATCCCATCAGAGATCACAGTCACATCCCTTTATTTTCTGTGGTTCTCCTGCTTTAAGGCAAGGTTAGTAGTGCCCACTCCATAAGAGGAGATAGGTGGTCAGCAGTAAGTATTTCTACAGCCCTGAAGCACATGCTCAGCTGGGTCAGATACCACAGTATTAGGGGACCAAAATCATGGAAGTAAGATCGTTGCCCTCTGAAAAGGAAAGTTTTTCTCTTTTGCACATCATCTCCTGCCACTCTGTCCCCTCTCTCTAGCCAAACTGAATTCCTTTTCCCTGAAGCAGGAGGCTGCGCATCCATTGTAGGGCAACCCATACAATGGTTGCTCTTTTTTCCTGACTGCCACCTTTGTTTTCAGGTAGCTCTCACATCCGACTGTCTGGTGTGGTCATAAGCCAGTTAAAGATTGCTGTTGGGTTTGTGTGGTCAGGACTGGCTTTTTCCATATATGTTACTTTTGCAACATTTAATTTCCTATTCTATAACTAATCATTTGTAGCCATGTTGCAACCCTTTCCATTTGGTTTTTGGTTTTGACTACCCAGATCAGTATTGTATCATCTGTATTTTATCAGCTCACTGTTTATGCCGTTTTGTGGAGGATCATTTCTGAGTACCCTGAACTGTGATCCCAGAAGGATTCTCGAAGGACACTGTGGGTAACCTCCCTCTATTGTGAAACATGACTATTTCAGCCCATTCTGCTTCCCTGTTTCCTTCAACTTGTTATTATTCCAAGAGGGGAGCTTTCCTATTGCCCCAAGAGACTTTATTTTCATCAGTCAACCTTTGTGAATGCTCTTTTGAAAATCTGAGTGCTTTAGATCTGCTAGACTAACTTCCTCCATGTGTTTACTGACTCTTTCAAGAACTCTGTTACATTTAGAACTTGCTTTCCCACTACAAACACACGTGGCTCATGATATGAGTACTATACTTAGGCATATTTATTTCCATTTATTTTTATGGGACTTTGTGAAATTTGCCTGTAACATGTCCTAAAGGATAAAGTCATGATTACCACATTCAGGCATTTAGCTAAGTGCTGGAGTATCCCTTAAATCAGCACCTCCATTTCAGTTCATCTCAGACTACAGGGTGAACACAAGCTCCTCTGTATCCTCCTCCTCACTTCTGATTCTTCTCCTTCTGATACTCCCACCTCAACATGTGCCTCCACTTCATGCAGCATAAGAGCTGGGTCTTGCATGAGAGCTGCCCACAACCAAACATGTTGGTCCTGCTGCACCAAGAAGCAGTCATTTACAGGCCTGACAATGCAATGTTCCCACCATGCTTTCTTAAAGAATTTGTCCCATCTACATGGGGATGCACAAAATTCTCTCTGTGCTTTCTTCTTTTGCAGTTATTAAAATTCTTTTAGCATTTCTACAGATGCCATCAAAATTTGATAGACTGATCAATACTACACCACAGTCCCACTAGTACTAATGGTCCCTAGTGACCCCTCAGGTCTCTAGAGTTACAGTAAATAGATACTCTGTGGTAGGTGTTGATGTGATTAGCTTGTTTCTCTTCTCTGACGTTATGCTTTCTATAGTGTAGAGGGCCACCCCCCACAAGCACTATCAGATCTGTCTTCCCAGCCCCTGGGTGGTAAATTAATGTTGTCATTCATATTTATCCATGAGTAAGTACTCTGAAATGCAGACAGCTGAGGGGCCCCCAATGTCAGCCTAGACCATAAGCTCCCTGGGGCAGAGATGGCATCTCTGCCGCGTGTGTAACCAAGCTGTGCAACTCTTCAGACTTCACCATTTCTTCTGGTGAAGGGATTTGGCTGAACCACAGTGCTCAAAGATAAGGTTGTGTAAATTTTTTCAGTTTTCCAGGTTTCACTCAGACATCTTCAACAAAAAGGCTCATGAGCCTCTGGGAGGGTCTGGATGAACTTTTGCCAAATTTGCAAATAGTCACTAAAACATAAGCCCAGATAAATTTAACAGAGCTTCTGAGTTTGCAGCTGAAGTTTAAATGTGAGTTCTTTCATCAGAGGCACTCTTAAATCAAACTGGGATCTCTTAAAGTGCAGTATCTTGGTGATGATTCTTATCCACATGTGAATTTTGCCATTCAGGTCAACACTCTGTCAAAAGCAGATATCAACATATGTGGCTCTGCATCCATCTCCCACAGCGCAGTGCTACACTTTGCTAACTTTCTCCAGACCCGAAAAGACTCTCCCATGCTTGGAGACAGCCACAGCACAGCCTGGCTAGATCACTTTCAAGTGACTCCTTTATCTTTGACAATTGTTTTTTCCTAACAGTGCTTTTCCTCTGGATGAATCTGCTTATACAAAGTCAAAGCTTTGAACATGTTGTATTAGTTAACAGAAAAACTCAGCATAGCTAAACTATGCCGTAAGGTCTTTTCTACCCCTTTTCTCCACTGCAGGGAGAGAACAAAGGTTCTGCCCCTGGAAAGCAGGAGATGGAAGAGGAAGGACTTGTGAGGCTGAGTGGGAGGCTGTAGGCCTGCTGTGGAGAAGGAAGGAAGGAAGGAAGGAAGGAAGGAAGGAAGGAAGGAAGGAAGGAAGGAAGGAAGGAAGGAAGGAAGGAAGGAAGGAAGGAAGGAAGGAAGGAAGGAAGGAAGGAAGGAAGGAAATATCCCTCTAGCCATAAGGGGTGGGTGAGTGGGAAGGAATCTGCCTGTGAAATATCTTTATGATGCCTTAAATTCACTGGAATAAAAAGACAAAATGCAAAAACTGCTTAGATGCAAAGTGAGTACTGTCATTAACTCTTCCCTTTGGCATGAACTGTTATCACTGCCAGGAATTTCTCTGGTTTTCAGAAGATCCAGGGTCTTTCATAGAAGGGGGAGAAGATGAGTCATACAGAGATTGTGTGTCTCCCTAAGACATTTGGGAGAAAACATTGCCACTTTTGGATTCTGCATATGGAAATTAGTGGAAAGCAAAAGGAGGGGAGAGGCATCTTGTAAGAAGAGAAAATAATCCCCGGTGTTTATTTCTGCTGATCGTAGGAGTATTGACCATCATCTTGTTTTCTAAACCTTTGGTTTGGGAGGGGCTGAACACATTGTGGGGGAAGCTTCTGGTTAAATGGCAGAACAAACCTGTCTATTGGTAGTTCATGCTACAATGTGTTAAAGAGTTCGAAGTATCTGGTGGACTGCCTGAAACACAGCCCACAGCTTCTGTCTTGTCACAGCTCATCTTTTATAGCCCATTGCCTACAATGAAACAGAACATTTATGTCACAGCCCAAATAAAGAGGCAAGTGATTTATCAGCATCCAGTATTTTAAAATATGAGGTTGAATGGTTTGCTAGATTTTAAATTATAAAGAAATAAAAAGGTATTAAAGAATGAAGTGGTAGGTTTTGATCAATTCTGGAGTCTGGATATCCCAGTATCTGTCTTGTCTTCCACTTATTTTCTTCCTACTATGTCCTCCCTCCTGCCAACTCAAGAATCGCTCCTCTTAAAAGTCGATTGCAAAACTGTCCTGTTCATCTGCGTTTGGGTATCTTAAACAACGTGGCCAATGGCACATGAAATTGGCCAGAAGGCAGCATGAAACCAGTGTGAGTATTTCAGTTTCATCTCAACCCCCAGGAAAACACAGGCACAAATCAAAATGTGCAAAACCTTGCTCCCTCTGGGGCAGAAACTGATCAGTGAAGGCAACTGGGATTGGAAATTATGTTACTGCCCCACCTCCAGGCAGAGAGCAATAATTTTCCTTCTAAAAGCAAAACAAAGCACCTCTAAAGGCATAAAAGCTCTTACAAAACCAGCAAAGTTATTTCTGTACAAAGTCTAAAGCCAGCATTGCAGAGCTTCCAGATGTTCCCCTTTATCTGGTTGCTGCTACCCCATGGTGCACCTGCCTTTCCCCTTACCCTTGTAAACAAGTTAACTTCCACAAGCCAGGGCATATTTTTCTCCTGTTTTAACCCATGACCTAAAAGTTTCTGATGAAGTTGTATAAGCTTTTTAATGAAATGATCAGAGGTAAAATAACACAGTAATAATATACCCATCCTACATTATGTGTCTTATCTGAAAAACAATCACCCACATCTTAAGGAAGCTCAGACAGCTGAAAATCCAGCAGATGAAGGTCTGCTCAAAGATGCTGGGCTAAGGTCTGCAGAGACGTCAGCATAGGAGTGAGGCCCAAAAGTGTGGAAAAAAAGCATGAACATTTCAAATACCGTCACCTTAAACCTTTTTTCCCGGCATCTTCCCTCAGGACATGCAGGGGGATAGGTCATCCCAAGTCACTGCAAAGAACTTCCCTTTACCAAATTGGGCAGTTTCAGCACTACTTTCGTCATCCTCAACTGACTTGTGCCCTGCTGCCCAAGGCTACCTCTCAGTGCCCCCCTTGATGTGCACACTGCAGACCTCTGCAGAGCAGCACCTCTGTTTATGTCCTAGGCACCTGCAGGGAAGGAGCTCCATGGGACCAGGAGCTGCAGAGCTGGGCTGATGACAGCTGCCAATGCTGCAGGTACAGAACCCACAACTGAACCAAGGTCAGACATGCCCATACTCGTGTGTCCATGAGTGGAGAGGAGCAGTCAAAGTTGTCCATCTGCAAGTGCTGCTTCTGTCCATGTGCAGAAGTGTGTCACAGCCACCGCCGCAGGGCAGAAAGCCATGGACATTGATGCAGTGTTTGGAAAACAAAATGTTCCAATGTGTTTAGCTTATGATCCCTTGTGCCACAGTCTGGCTCTGTGGCTTTCTTGAGTCAATCAAAGCTGTAAATTATTGTCCTGTGTCCTCCCACCACTGAGCTCAAAGGGAGGGAATTTATGAAATGCCAACATTAAGCAACGCCATCCATTTGAAACAGTACAAGTCTTGAACTTCAAGTACTCTGTAGATATATTAATCAACCCTTTTTAAAAAATATTATCCCTTCTATTTTCACTTCTTCTTAGGTCTTCACTGCAGTTAAGTACAATTTGTGGACGCATTGGTGGGATCCTTCCCACCCGTTCCAATGCCTTGTTTTATCTACTCACTTCTAAAGTGGAGATTTAATGTTCATAATAAGAATATCCAGATGGCACTAAGGTAATTAACAATAAGGAACAGCATGCTTCAAGAAAGGCCAAATTCCAGCTGCCTGAGGTCTGGAGGAAAAAGGAATCTCTTTAGAAAATTAGCCCAAAAATCGTCCATAAATTATAATTTCCTAGTTTCTTAAGAAGCAGTAGACAACAGCCACCACCCAGTTTGCTCATCCAGTTAGTTCATCAGATCTAGCACAAGGATTTCTACAGTCAAATAAAACAGGCAAACAAGTAGAAGCAGCTCAGGACCCTGGGAAAAGCCAAAGGCAGGCACCCCACTTCACTCTGATATTTATCATTGCCTCTGGGAGGCACTGAGTGTCAGCTCAAGGACTTTCATTGCAGGAGAAATTCAAGATCAGATCTTTGAAATGGTGAAAGAAGGATAATTAATGTCCCCTGAATTTATTAAGAAATATTCATAAGGACAAAAGGCACAGAAATCAAGCTCCACCTGAATTGCAGTTAAACATTTCCTCTTTCTGCTCCATACCTCATCACCCAGCCTTCCCTCCTGCTCCCATTCACCTTCTTTATTGCATTTATCATTTTTGCTTTCCAGCCAACATATCCCCTCTAGATATGGTCTGCTGGCTGCTCTTACCTCCCCCTCAGTCCCAGGCTCTTCCTGGGTTGCCATCCCATTGCCTGTGCTCTCATGCCCCATGCTGAGCACAGAGAGCTTAGAGCCATCGTTTCAGCAGGTGACAGCATTGTCCTGGACCTGCACCACACTTGGAAGATGCTGATGTGGTTTCTGAAGCCTAGCAGCACATCACAGCCCTCTCTGCTGACAGCTGTGGAGAGGCAAAGGTGGCCCTGCCACCTCGTATCATCTTCCCATGACACCTTCAATTCCTGCTTCAGTGGAGGGGATTTGAGCAGGTGAGTGATTGTTGATTCATTGAGCTTTGCAGTAAAACACAGCATCCTTGTCCATTATCTTCCTGCAACAATTATCTGTCCAATTTTATTATTTCAAGAATAGGTAATCAATAATTATATTGTGAAATGTACTGGAAGCATAGAGCTCACATTGGTCTGAATGTGTTTGCTTGGTTTGTCTGTTGCAAGAAAACATGAGTAGTTTCACTAAAATACATCACAAGTTTATATTTTAATGTTTTCCTAAGAATGTAAGAATAGCCATCTCAGAGCACCCTGAAGTCCTGTCACCCTCTTGTCCTGGATCCAAAAATAAAAGGTACTTCAAGAGGTATGTTGAATGATATGTCAGATATATTCCTCAGATCTTCAGATAAAGAAATTATCTCAGGCTCCAAAGCCTCCAAGATCTAACATCTCAGCCACAAAAGAATCACAATTGATGATCATGATAATTAATTTCCTTAGTGTCCCTTTAATGTATGACAGGAATCACCTAAAATATTGGTGAGTTTGTTGGAACATCAGAAGTTAATAAGACTCTAACACTGGCTGTTTCCCCCTTAGCTTTGGGATTTAATTTCAGCTGGCTACTTTAGGTACTTGATCATGTTCTTTTCAAAATATTTTTTTAAATTAAAAAAAAAAAAATCAAAAATCAAAACAAAATCTGGTAAGAACTTTCCCAAATAAGAAGTGGATTTCATATGCTTAGCTACCTTGAGCTGATCTAATGCTACTGCAGAAGAGGCCCTCTGCCAATGACAGTCTTCATTTTTCCCTGGGCAGCACGGTGTGGAGAGCAGGTGCCCTGCACAGGGAAGAAGCTGTGCCTCTTTCAGCAAGGCCCCTCTGCTCCTCTCAGGCAGCACTGAGTGCAGCTCAGGATGGCCCATTTTGGGATGGCTTCCACCCCAGACCCTGCCTGCCAGTTCTGCCCCAGCAGGCTGTCGTGTATGTGAGGATTCCCCCTGATCTCTTGCTCAGAGGGGAAAGGGGATGTGCTGCAGCAAGCTCCAGGCCTCTTTAGGTGGTGGCTATCAGTTTCAAGGGACTTCTCAGGGGAAGAGGAAAATGCACCAATTTCATGTGGATTCTGGCCAAAAGATGAATTTCCCCACTCTGTCCCTGGAGGAGTGAAATACATCCATCATGAAAAACAGAGCCCTACAGCCACTTCACTGGAGATGGGGGTGCAGTTAAGCAAGGGCTACCATTCTCAGACCTGAGGGCTCATACTGGCTCATACCCACCAGTATGGTTTGTATTCTGCTCTTCATCCCCAAAGAAGAAACCCTATTTTAACCTGGACTGTTCCTAATTTTGCCAGGCTACAGCAGTCAGCAAGGCACTAAAAGACAGTCACCTTACCCTGGAGACTCTAGCCTAGCTACTTCTCCCAAGTCTCCAAGCAGGCCATGTGGATTTGTATGAGACCACGTTTCATTTGTATGAAACATGACTTTCACATTTAAAAGTTTATCTTCTCTGTTGGGAAATATGAGTGCATTCCATCGTGTCAGGACACTGGAGGTACACCCCCATGACCATTTCCATGTGTGTGGAACAAGGACATTAGGTCTTGCCCCACTGTGGTCAGTGTGCAGAAGAGGTCAAAGCAGGAAGCTCTGACAGATGCCAATACCTGACCAGGGGAGAATGATTCACTAGCATGAGGAATAAGTTTCACATGGTAAAACTTGAGGAAGAATTTTACTTAGAGAGGTGAGTTCTAGGTGTGAGTAAGTCAGGGCAGATCATTTAGCTCAGTACTAACAATACACTAGTGAAGTTGTTTTTTCGTTTTTTGGTGGGTTTTTTTTACATTCAGATGTCAAGCTGAAATCTGGCATCTTGGCATCTAGCTAAAATTTTAAGTTTTGAGGGAACAACAGAAAAATTGCCTGTCTTTTGTTTTGTTCCAGCACCAAATGCTTCATTCAACTCAGAGTGATTGGAAACTATTTAATTTTTTTTTCTCTCATTTTTATTTTTACCTTGGTTTTGTTTCTGTTTTGGGGGGTTTTTTGTTGGTTTTTTGTTTGTTTGTTTGTTTGTTTGTTTTTGTTAAACTGCATTATTTTTACACTTCTAAAATGTTTCCTACCATCGTTAACAAAGAAAACCATAAAGCCCTATTAAACAGTCCATACATAAGACCCTTTTCTCTATGATTTACCATTTTCCAGGTTCTCTCCACTGAAAACAGCACATACCATTTTGCCTGAGACAACAGCAGACAATTTCTGTTTGTCAAACAGAAATTTTTTAGAAGAGCAGGATGCCCTTCTGGTGTAAGGTACATCTGACCTGACACCTCTATGAGATCACTGAGCCAGGAGAGCACCAAAGCAACAGGCAACACCATCAGGACTAAGAGGGCAGTGCAAAGAAGCTAAAACGTTGAATGAATTTGATTCACTGCTGCCTGCAAAGATGGCACAAGGGAAGGCAAAGACCACTTTTAAACAACTGCCCATGCCTGTTGTAAATAGCCAGTTCTTTTTTCTCCAGTGTGTTAGACCCACTATGTGTCTCTGTTTGCCCCAGCCTTTTCCTGAGCTGAAGCCGAGGGATTTTTCCATGTCCCCAAGGAGTGTGTTAGAGAAGCAGTGTTTATGTTAAGGGACTTCATTAACATCACCAGCCAGGCTGTAGTACCCAGAGACCATCACAGCGAAAACGAGACCTTGTTCCTTTGCGTCATTGGCCCGAGCAACCACCAGGCTGAAACCTAACCCTGGCTGCTTGCCTTCAGGGGAAAAAATAAGAAGGGTAAAGTAAACAAGGCCCCTGTTCAGCTTTCCTGAGCCTGGATGAGAATTGCTTGCAATTATATATCAAAACTCGGAGCTGACTCTGAGCAGGCTCATCTCTGCTCCTCTGCAGCCACAGCCATGGGAAGAAAATCCCTGCCCGCAGCTTGCAGCTGCTCTGACCAGCCACCTCCACCCTGAGCCACGAATCCAGGAAACTCTTAAGTACATGCCTAAGTCTACCACTCCTCTGGACAGCACTGATTTGATACCAGTGAGGCTTAAAAGAAAGCATGAGGTTACAGGCTTTCCTGAACATGCTTGCTTTACCAAGCCTGGTTTTCAGACATTCATTATTTTATCCTGATGACAGCTGAGGTTTGGGGTTTTTTGGTTGCTGAGCTCAATCCCCCCACTCTCCTCTCCATCACGGCAAGCTCAGCCATGCCGTCCTCACTGCATGCCTGCCCCTGCCAGTTCATCCCACTCAGAGAGCTCCATCACACCTCCTGCTCCTGCAGCTGACCCCTCCTGCAGCACCGCCTGCTCAGCTGCCTCCATTCTGGTGGGGATGCCTGGGGGTCATGAATGGCCACTTGCCTGCAGCTAAAACCCCCCAGGCACAAGGTGCAGGTGCACCAGAGTCCCCTGCATCACCCCATCCTGTCATATCACCTCCTGTCCCACTGGCAGAGAGCAGGGGCTCCCACTGCCTCCCCAGCCTGTCCTGCTCAACAGGCATAGGGCCCTAAATACATCCATCTAGGGCCCTAGAGTCCTTCCTACACTAATGCAGCCTATGTTCTAGTCTGTTCCTCATTCTTCGGAAAAGACAATTGGTTTCCACTTTCCCTGTGAGCTTTAAAATTCCCCCACCTCCAAACAAATCATCTGCATGGAAACAGAGGAAGGGTGTCAAGTAAAATCAGTGGTGCCTTCATCTTGTAGTCTCTGACATTATATGAGAAAAAAAAAAAATTCTCCAAACAGACTTGCAGAATCTAGAGATAGTTGTGCTGGGTAAATTTTATATAGTTGGATTTGAAGTGACAGCTGAAGCAATACAGCCTTATCTCACCATTAATCTCCCCTCCTTCCTCATACTCTGTAAAGCTAACTAGGCTTCTGACCAGACAGCATTCCCTGTGTCTCTTCTCTTCTCTTCTCTTCTCTTCTCTTCTCTTCTCTTCTCTTCTCTTCTCTTCTCTTCTCTTCTCTTCTCTTCTCTTCTCTTCTCTTCTCTTCTCTTCTCTTCTCTTCTCTTCTCTTCTTTTTCACAATTCATAACGATGCATTTAATTAATAGTAAATGTGCATTGAAGTTTTCTGGGCAGCCATATGACAGCCACATTAACACCATATGAGCTGAAAATTGTTTATTGTTATTACAGTAAATACCAAAGTGAATTAAGAATGATTGATCAGACATTTATTGTGACTTGACCAAATATATACATATTTAATAATAGGATGTTTCAAAGGAAGAAAGAGAAATCCTGGCAGAAGAGAAATTCAAACATATATGCCTCTTTCTTGTTTGTTTGTTTTAAAAAAATAACTAATTAGCTGAGCTGTGTGGCCATATTTGAGAGAAGCAGAAATATTCACTATGTTTAATATCACTACGCTAACCCAAGGTGACACCTACAGAAATAACTTGGAAGTGTCACTTGACAATCAATCAATTCCTTATGGTCACAAACCCACTTAAAAAAAAAAAAAAAAAAGTAGCACCAAAGGTATTTAAAAAATTAATAGGTCATTAAAAATCCTGCAGGAAGACAGCAATGTGTCAGGCTGGGAGGAAGGCAGGAGCAGGAGGGCCCTGCCCGGTACCCTGGTGCTTTCTGCAGGGACAGGCACGGGGATCGGGGCGTCCCCCGCAGGGAGCGCCCTGCGCTGCGCTCGCCCGGGGAAACAAAAAAAAGCTGGAACCCTTATTGAAAAGATTATCTTTCCCATCAATAATCCCCCTCTAAGAGTTCTTTATTAGTAAACCCCGTGGCAAAACCTGACATATTTACAGCTTGCAGTAAACTTTATGTATCTGAAACAATATTAATAATAAGGAGCCGGTGACCAGAGCAAATCATTCCGGCCTGCAAAATGATCAAGTGAAAGCTTAATTGTACTGAAAAGAGAGAGTCCTGACAAGTTGAAAATCCTTCCCACACACCCTTTCCAAAAAGCAAACTTTACTGAGATGAAAAAAGTGTCTTGGAGGATTGGAAACATAAGAATACATATTTAAAAAAAAAAAAAAAAAAAAAAAAGCCCAAGTCTGATATCACAGGCTGAGCTGAGACAGAAACCTGATCTTTTACATGGAATGGGCAACATTTGGGTCTGCTTTATGTGAATTGCTCCAAGCTGTTTTGGTTAGAAATGTATAGATTTTAAGGTAAGGAGTACCCTATAGGCAGTGTAGGTCATTCTCAGTACTGGAAGACGTTCCCCATTACTTTTCAGCTGACAAAGGTAGGGTCCAAACTTTTCTTTCTTTGCTGAGTAACTTATTTGCTTTAATGCTGAGCTGGATTTGACAAGAGGGACACTTGTATTTTGCTGCCTGATTATGCTTTTCAGCACTCTCATTCCCTCTCTCTCTCTTTTAAGGATTATCTTATTTTAGTCACCAACCTGCAGAAATTTTTATTTTCCTTGTTCCTCCTAATGTAAAAAAAAAAAATTGCTATTTCTCAGTAGTTCTACAAACTTTACTTTGCTGGTGAAAATGGGAAAAATTATGCTGTTTAGAACAATATTTTGGAGAGGATAAATCTGAAGAGTTCCAACTGTATTTCAAGTAGGCTTTGTTTCTTCTTCATGTGTTCTTATTATGATTTTTTTCATTAAAAATATTGAAAAATACCTTCCTATTTTACCAGTCAAAAATATTTCCTTGCCTTTATTTCACTTGACATAATAGCTCACAAGCATCTTTATATTGACTAAAGAAGAGAACTATTCATGGTTTGGAAAAGGCAACTAGAAACGCCAAAAACAGCATAAGAACTTTTGAAAGAATTGTAACATCTTTCAAGACGTTTTCTAAGGTCTGTTTCTGCTACAAAAATTAAAAAATCAAGCTTAGTTCCATTTTTATTCTTTTAATTATTTAAAACTATATTTTGGCAGCTTCATATTTCTTATATAAGCATGTTAAAACAAGGGGGACAAATATTGCAATTTATTTTTGAATGTCTGATACGTGCCATTTGTTGATTTAAAATTTACCAATGAAAAACATAACAAGAAAGCTGTTAAACCCTCTTTAATACGTTACATATTTAAGTAGTGCTTACTTGTCACATTTTGGCTAATACTTACGCAGCCTTTAAAAATGAAAATAAAATATCTTGACCATGATGTTGTGATTACGCGCGGCGCGTTCGCTCCCTTTTCAGAATGACTTCCCTGCTTTATTCTTCTCTGATAATGACGCAGCAGTAGCTTTCCTACGCCGCAATTTATTCTTTGTCCTCAATGTGTTTCTGCTCTCAGAAGAGTTCGCATTTCTGTGGCAGCACGTCCAGAAAACAAGCTACAAATGCGTATTTCACTGTCCCCACGTATGTAGGGCAGAGATGGATGGTACAGTGAAGTTTCACAGAGAAAAGAGGAAAATCCTCCCGGAGCCCGCTCCGTTCTTTCCCTGCCCTCGGGCCGCACTGCTTTGCCGTTGGGATTGTGTGTTTGGCACACGCTTTTTCCCTGAGTTTGTCCTTTAGATTTTTATCTGCTTAAAACTCCGTGGAGGTTTTTTTTTTCCTCAGAGCATGAGGTCAGATCTTATTTGTTTGTTCGCTTTGTGCCATCAATTGTCACAAACCGTATTGTCGCTAAATTCATTTTGCTGCCGTACAATGGTTACAAATGAAGTGAGGGGTGGGAGGGTGACCGCTGCGTGACTTGTTTTTTTTCCTCAACTATCTTCATAAAAATAGACAGAGATTTCATAAAAAGAATGAGGGAATAATTCTGTTTGGAAAAAAAAAAATGCAAGCAGCAGAGATGTGCTGCCTACTGCCCTCAAGAAATTGCTAGAAGAGACTTGAGAAAAACATCAGCTATTTTTGCCTTGTGAGTCTCTTTAATTTATTTTTATTGTCTATTATTATGTAGAGATACATCTGTCCATAAATAGATTGCATTACTTGCTTTCCTAATATAGCTCTGCTAATTAAATCAACCTCAAAAAAGCAATATTTTCTCATCGCATTTTCAGTTTAATTGCCTCAAACTTGGAATAAAAAAACTGTTTTAATTTCAGTACAGTAGGAAGACTCATATTTAAAAAGAATAAAGTAGCATTCTCTAAACATGTAGTGATTTTCCTTTAGCCTGTTAAAATTTCTAATAATCTTGACTTGCCCGTTTGGAAAATTTTAAAGACAATGCCACTATAAACACAGCTCTTTCTGTATTACCAGGTACATGCACATATATATATATATTCCAAAGGCAGGTTATAAACTGCATGCAGTTGGCAGCTGTCGGGAAGGTTATTTGTGGAGCGAGCGCTTTAGCCTAGGGACGTAGCGGGCTCTTAATAATAAGAAAGGGGGAGAAAAATTTCATGTTTTCTTTAAATTAAGTCTCGAACAGAATTGCTTTAATGAATATCGGAGAAACTCACAGGCTTCAGTTTGCTCCTACTCTAACAAAATTTCCTTTGTGGTTTTCACTGTAAGATCAAAAGGAGCCAATTAACTTTTCTATAAGGTAAACAAACGGGGAACTAGAAATATACCCAGGAATGATCCGACTGGAGGGGTCCGGCCTTTTGTTGTTTTCCCTTTATTTTCGGTGCCATTTCCCGCATTGCCGGGGCAGGGGCAGAGGAGGTGCCCCCAGGCTGGGCTCTGAGGGGACCAGAGCAGGGGCTGGGGAGGCAGCCCAGTCCTGTGGGGCTCACGAGAGCGGCCGGGAAAGGCGGACAGCACACGGGCAGAGGAGCCCAGGGCTGCACCAAAGATTGCCCTTGGTGCACCACAGCTTCTGAGATGTAAGATGTTTCTCAGCACTGAGGAGGATAACATAAATTGAGACCACCATAGAGAGGGGCAATGGGAGCATTTGCTCACCACCACAAACTGCGGTCCCTCCCCTACTGCTGGCTTCAACAGCGCTGCTTGGGAAGTCCCAGGCAGGCAGAGGAACCCATCGGGCTGAGGGACCCGGGCAGGGCTTGGCCACGTTGCACAGCCCAGGGACAGATGAGAAGGCACACACTGGGGTTGCTCTGGAGAAATCTGGGCCAGGAGAGAAGCAGAAAGTTCACACACAGACACAGAGACAAGGGTGGTGGCCAGGGCAGGAGAAACGGAAGGCACGAGAAGAGCTTTCAGCTAAACCCTCTTCAGTTTTCTTCTCGCAATGTGGAAAAAAAAAAAAAAAAAGAAGCAACATAAAAATATGCAGGTCCTCACTCCCACCTTGCACATTACCCAGAAACCTGCTCTTTTTAACTTTTTCCTTCCCGGATATTTGCTTGAATCCCTAAGACAGCCGCACTTGCCTGGCTAGCCATGGAACAGCTGCGCTGCTCTCCCACGGGGAAACAGAGTCCTCGGGATTGTGCCTCTCCTTTGGGAGTGCCACACTGATCCCCCAAACTATCTCCAGCTCCAGGGAGCAGCCATTGCTCCCACCATCACCCAGACTGGAGAGCCCAGATGGCTCCCTGCATCTCAGTTTTAGGGAGAACCAGCTATATTTATAAATGTAGGTAATGGAGTAAAATCACCTACCCTGGGGGGAAAAAAAAGGCTTTCTGGAACTCCAGTTATGTTTACTTGAAATGGCCATTTTATCTTTGAAAGAGCCACTGAAATTGCATGTACCACAGGTAGGACAGAAGAAGGCTCAATTTTTTACTCAGCTTTTTGATTTTCCACAGAAAAGTAGATAATTCAGGAAGGTGTCAGGCCATGCTGATGCTCATGCTTTGCCTCCAAGGTAGCTCTGTCTGAATTAACTGGAGTACCTCTGATCCACGCCACCTCACGGTGTGGAGTCCAAAGGTTCTGCTTTGGAAACATGGAGTCTGTGTCTCCAGCCCCCCAGCCCCAGCAGTATTTCTGTGCAGGAGAGCAGCTGTCACATCAGCCATCAAAATATCAGGGTGCAAAAACCCCCTAGAGCTTCAGAGGGCACAATGTCTTGCCTTTAGCCACGGGGTCAGAGAGCTTGGGTTTGCAAGGCCAAGCAGGTCTTGGTCATCCCCACAATGTGAAGTTCATCAGCATTAATTGCTTTGCAGGGTCACATCTAGAGGTATGAGCAAACTCAGTGGTAGTGACACCAAGTTCTTTATAGCTCTTGGGTCAGGTGCTGCAGTCACCAGCACCATAGAAATATTGCAGATTGACGGGCTCAAAGACACCAGGATGCAGATGTGAGTCACATACTTTATCACTGTATAAATATCTCAAAATACTTCCAAACCTCTGAATAACAGAGAAATGCAGCCAGCTCTGGGATGAAGGGCAGCAGATAGCGAACTGCAGCATTACAGATTAATGGCAGGAAGGAAGGATTTGGCAGGACACCACTCACACCAAAAGGCATCCACGGTGTTTGATGTCTATGCAAAAATATCTTCTCCCTCCCAACAGCACCAAAGAACTGCAAAGCCATCTCACCTGCATGCCCATCCTCAGCAGTTCCAGCCCCGTGTCTCCCCCCAAGTGCCTGGGAGCAGAAAGGCACATTTGCACTCCCGCCAGCCGTGGGGTTTTGCTGGCTCTCATTTCAGTGCCACAGCCTGGCTGGAGATGTGCAGGGAGGAAAGTGCTGCTCCAAGGGCTCTCCTCGTGCTGCTGCAGGCTGGCTCCTACACATGCCATTCAGGAACACAGAGAGTTTCTGCCCCTGCAAAGTGTGCAGGGTTGACCTGAACAGAGTGCTGTGGGTCCATGGGGCAAAGCATCCCACCGTTCTTATGCACCCAGTAATTTGAGGATAGGGGGAAACAGAGTGATGACTGCAACTGCATGAATCAATTGTTATTTTAACCCTCAAATGGGTTTAACTAGGATTTTTTTTTCCTTATTCCAAGGGGCAGCTAACAGTTTCTCGGGTTTTTTAAAACAGGCTTTCCTCATCATGTCACCAATACATGAAATTAAGAATTTCTCTACCCCCACTCCCAACCCCCACATCTTCCTGTCGGATCCCTTCGGTGGGGAAGGAGAGTCAGCAATATTCACAGATCCCAGTCATTAGGCCTTTCCTGCATAATTTCTAAAATGCACTAAGAGAAAAGTGGGGGGCAGGGGCGGGGAGGGGGGGCAAAGAAAAACTCCTTTATTGTGCTGAGGCTCATAAATTCACTGCAGGACAATTTATAGCAGCAGAGCGTAGCACCTAACTCAAGTCAATGCAAGAGGTTAATATGAAAGGTTAAGGAACTCGGTTCTGGCTGATTTATGGTTGCACTGTCGGCTTTTATCCTGACCACAGCTCTGCAACTGTAGCTTGGGACTCTACAAAGCACAAGAGGGGGTGGTGGTGTTAAAAAAATAATGTGTATTTAGACATTATCCCTGCCCATAAAATAAAGACCCCAAAATTCTTAAATGACCAAGAAGCTTTCGTATCACCACATGCCACTGCAAAAGCAAAGCACCTCCACTCCTCTATTCCCAGGCTCCCAGAGCAGAGGGGATTGCTTGTTTGCTTCGTGTATTAGACAGGCAAGAGGTTTTTCCCACAAGCTGGGTTAAAGCATGTCTTTCAGAAAGCTGCCCCAGCTTAAAATTCCCAAGTGCCAGGAAGCTACAGGAAAGAGCCCAGGATAGGCAGAGGTGACTTTATGACAATAAAATAATACCTTGCTCCAAGGATGAACTTGCTTGACTCTAGAATCCAGCCACTGCATCATAAAAAAATATTTTTGCTTGCGGGATGGAAAAGCCCCATGTGGGTGGATATTTCTTCAAATAAAATGGCTGGATTATGTTCTACACAGCCTCCTTCTATGAAATTTATTAGACTGCCTTGCTAAAAATCTTTTCAACTTCCTCCAGCACTTGTCCAGTCAGAGGAGAGCAGAACTGGGTACAATATTTGAGTAGCAGCCTTACCAAGTGTCATACAAGCTCTGCTCCCAGAAATACGCATTTCTACTGGTGTCACACTGGAAGTATTTTCATTAAAATACATGAACAAATTTTCTTTCAGTTTATAAAGTTCCACCTTAATTCCACGTACTTGAAGTTTTTAATCTGGCAGTATTGAGACAGGCATCATCAAGAAATATGAGTAGATGGATTTAATGTAAGTTGACTTTACCAAGCAACCTGTATCTCTGTTTCAAAAGGACAAGCAGCTCCTCTCACAAGACCCATTCCTGTGAAGCAGTGCATTGGCAAAAGACTTCTGTCCTTGCTGTTTATCAAAACTGTTGCACTTTTAATCCGTGACCAATATCAGACTGCTCTGTCTGTAGAGTCCTGAAACATCTTTCAGTCCCAGACTTAGCAATGTTTATTCACAAAGTCTTGTGGATTGGCCCTGGGTTTACCTCTGTGTAACTGAGAGCCCAGCCTGGGCACTCGGGAGCAGTTCTGTCTAACCATCCCTGCTGGAGAAGGGACATACTGAGGATACTTTTGCAGCAACATTTTGCAACAATGATCCAAACCCACAAGAAATTCCTGCGCCTGTAGGTCTATTACCGTGTTAGAAAAAAGTTGCATTTGCCCTTTGATATTTTTTATATAACAGCATCTGTCTGTCAAAGTTTTGGGGAGCTGGGCTCTGTTAAGGCTCCACCCTGGAATTGGACATAAAGTTTTCCTGCTCAGGAGGGAGGAAGGACTGAGAGAAAGAGGCAACCCTCAGGCACTTGGTCTTCCTTTCTCTGCTTGCAGAGCAGGGTGTAGCTCAGCTGCCCCTGCCAGGACACCGTGTCCTCTCAGTCCCTGCCAGAGCCCTTGGCCATCCAGGTCTTTGCCCATGAGGTGCAGAAACCCCACTCCCACAACTGCCCTTCCCAAGCTGCCTTTCCAGCAGCTGCCTCCCAGCATGGCACACAAAGGATGTTCACCTACCAGCTGGGCAGCAGCACAGAGGGGACAGTGTCCCTGTCTGTTTGCAAATGCTCCTTGCACCAAGGATACGCTCCTGGCCAAAAATAGCCTTTGGGTTTACATGTGTTGGCTAAACAAATCATAAAGCTTTTAACCCCACTTGAAACCCCAATCTCCTGGGGATTTCTAATCAGAGAGAGAGAAATGTACCCTTATGTGTTCAGGAAATACATTATTTTTTTTCTTAGCTCTGTAACTAAGCTTTTTGTTTTCTCTTCATTTTCGTTTTGGTCAATTATGGTTGAATAAGCTCAAATTTTAATATCTGCATGTTTGTGCTACTAGCCACTGTTCCTGCTGCTTCTGGAGAATAGAGGATATTGGTTTATGGCCCATATGAGGGAGAGAAAGACAGAGACAGCAAGAAACAGAGAGAAACAGAGAGAAGAAAGAAGTTAACTTTAACTTTAGATTCTTCTTTACCCAAATTTTGAAGAACAACTCGTGGGCATACTCCTGCTCTTGGCTCTCAAATGATTTGCGTAGTACTCTGAGTAAGATGTACAAGTATCTTTAAGAGCCATTATGCAAAGGTGAAGTCCAAAGTAACTTTGCCAAGTTATTGTAATCTGGGAAGGCAGGCGTTTGCATAAAGAGCTGTAAGTTTTGTACACAACCAGTAAGATGCTCAGTGTATAGTATTTCAAGTAAAAAATAAATCGTCTCTCCCTCTCCTCTCACTTCCCCTATCATCAATTGACATCAACGGTTAAAGGCCTTGGCAGAAAATCTAAATCACAGATAAAGAAGTAATACAAACAGAAAGCCGAATCCTGCTGCCAAGAAGTTGAACAGCAAAAATTTTACTGACGTTAGCACAGGCCAGATTGGGAGCAGGCACAGAGAAATTAGGGAAAGTTGCTAACTAGATTGTATGAGCCAACATAACGCAGTCTCGTGAGGTTAGGGAGATTTCCCTTTGGAAATACATCCACCCAAATGCTTTGAAATGCTGGAGTTTCATATAAGAGTAGGAGATATTTCCCAAAACTCAACTTCCCTCACAGACCTGGATATATGCTTCTTGGACAGCTCCAAAATGCATATATATTTCTCTTTTTAGCTGATAGGAAAGCAAACTTTGTAGTCTGCATACCTGTACTAGTAGAACACATGTTTAGGTGTACTTTTTGTGTAGATATGGGCTGAAGAAATGGATATTTTTAACACTTCTCCGGGTTGTTGCATGTTCTTGCACTCTTCTAGCTCAGCCATCTTTTTTACAGATTTAGCACTGTGTGCAGCCACAGCCACAGGGAGTCCACACTGCTGTACGTATGTGGCCCCTCTTATTCTGACCAGAGGAATCTCTCAGGAGATGGAAATATCAGTGCAACAGCCTTGAATTGGCCTCTGCTCCTGTAAGGACACTATGCCAGAGGTGTGTCCTCAGCAGACCTGAACAGCAACATCACTTCAGCAAGTTTTACTGGGGGGCTTTTCCTCCAGGGGATTAATTTAATCTCCAGGTAAATTCAGTTCCCCACAACCACAACTGCCACTCAAAGAAGGACATAACCTTGCAGACTCAGTCATAACCACAGCATTTTTCTTTTCCTCTTATAGTTATTTTGGGATTTCAGAGGGCAGTCCAGAAGGATCAGCTTGGCAAACCCCATCTAGCTTCTGATAGCAAATCAAGACAGTTTTGGTAGCTTGTCACATGTAGGTATGAGACAGGTCAGGGTCAAATGTCCCAGAAGATACCACCAAATCGTCCCCACTGCCTCTTGCACCAGGTTTCCTGGGTAGTTGCCAAAGCCAGGGCACTTGACTCCAGCTGCCAGGCTTGCACACAAGGTAACACAGAAATTTTGCCCCTGGAGAGGAGGAACTGGACATGAGGCAATGGATGGAGTTCCATTTCATCCTCAGCCATGGAAGAAACTGGATTCGTGTTTCTTCGGTATCTGTGAGGTCTCTGTTCGTCTGTGCAGTTCAGTGATCTCATCTTTGCTGCTTGTCCCAAGGTAAAATAAATTTATGGATTTAAGGTGACTGAAGGTTTTTAAAACAAATCTCTTCTTGTCCCTTAAGGAACCTAAAAAAATCATATTTCAGCTTTCTGTTTTGTTTAAATGGCATCACACAACTCCATTGCCCTCCCGGAAATATCACCGAAAAGCTGCCTCAAATATGACCTGGGAGAGTGCTGATGCAGTTGAAGTAAATCATGCCAGTCATCCAGAGTGAACTTTTATTCCCATTCTCCTTATAAAAATAATATTAACCAGGGTAAAAAGAAAAAAAAAAGAAAAAAGAAAAAGCCAAAATGCTGACTTTCTTGGAACTGGCTATCAGTTGAGTGGGTCAGTTTAAGGTTTTTAGTGAATATATTTCCCTCATGTTGCTTGAGGCCTTGAAGAGGAACTACTATACCTCTTCCAATGTTTTTCAGTGTAGTGTGTGGTATAAAAAAAGAAATCAGATAGAAATACCACTGAACTCTCTCCTTTTGTCCAGGTTGGCTGGAAGTTTTGCTGATTCTGACTGTTGAAATACAATCAACCCAAACCCAAGCTGCCCTCCTTCTGAGCAGTATTAACTTTTTAAAATATAAATAGATTTTTTTTTTAATTGTGACAAATACTGAAGAGTCAAATGCTTTGTGTGAATTTCCATGATACCATGAGAGGCATGTCAATTTCTGTGAGATGAAAAATCATCCTGGGTATTCAATACCCTAAGGCTGCTGTAGACAGTTCGGCTGAGAAGGGAGATAGGAAAATATAAGAGGTAAAAAGATGTGCCTTAACTTCCCTAGAAACAGCAGGTTCATATTTCAGACCCGTGGGGTCACAGACTGATGTGTTTCCTAAAACGAGTCAAAAAGTCATAAACACTGTTCACTGAGCAGATGTTCTCCAGGTAACAGCAAAGGAGTGTTTGATTAATACTGTTTTGCCAGCATATTTAAAATTTGCTCCACAGATCAGTAGGCTGTTTAGTTAAATTTCTGCTCTAAAGGAGAGCGAAAAGAAAGCAAAGGTCCAGCTTCTTGGTGTAAAACTAGTGTTATCCTCATTGAGACCAGTCTGAAGCCAAGAGAGCTAACAACTTGAAGGAAGGAAAAATCTGACATTTTCTAGCCATGTTCTGGCAGCAAACGTATTTTTGACAATAACTGGCAGGGAGCTGAGAGTTGCTCCCATTCCTGTCAGTAGAGTGCTTGCTGGTGGGCAGCTCACCACTGCCATGAGCCTTTTGTTTCCAGTAAAGTGGACATGAGTTCACAATCATGTGCATGCCTCATGCACTCATGACAGATGTCACTAGGAATAATTTAAATAGAAATAATCACATTAGCTCAAAGATGGAGATCAAAAACCTTATTGACCTTTACAGGCAGCGACACCTTCACTCTGACCAGTGTGCTCATGACCAAGTCTTGATGTTCATTTCATACCACTGAAAAAAACAGAGGCACGCTGCAAGATGCCATGGGCAGGAGTAACACATTTTGTCTCTATGATTTGGGGGTTTTTTGCCTTTGATGACAGGATTCAATGCAGAGGTTCACTCAGATGACATGGAAATTTCAGAGAGTCACAGACAGCATGATGTTCGTTTTAGGAGAATCTGGGTACAAATTGGTCACTTATGTAAAATACAAAAATTAGTGTAAGATAACGGATTTTTCCACATATGGAAGTCATGACCACAATATCTAATTTATTATATACCACTTGCCCAATGAATCTAATATCATAAGCCAAACAACAGACAGTCATTATGTCCGTAGAAGCCTCAAGTGTTGGATGTGAACTCGGGAGACCTATGGCCTGAAAGCAAAAAGGGGTTGAAGTCACTCTGTGCCACCATAGCAGAACTGTTTGGTGGATTTGGTGCCCTTGACCCAGAGCAGAGAATCTTTCTGATTTCACTATTGAAAAATGGGGAGAAGTGAATGCCATATAAAAGTACTCAGAGATCAGAGGTGCTCCATGGACAAGGGAGAGCTGGTTGAGCTGGTGGCACCTTCATGAACCAATGGAATTTGCTCCAAGGGAGTGTGTACAGGCACTGGTGATTCGGTAAAACATAGCAGAATGGTCAGTCTCTGAATCTACTTGGGGTCTAGAGTGATCTGAGGAGGGAGGGAAATCTGAAAAATTCAGGTCTACCCACAACTGGATTAATAGACACCTCAAAGCAGAGACACAGCCATACCAGCATGTGTCTGAGTTACTGGACAGGGAATGCAAGATGAAGTGTGCCTTCGAGAATGGGCAACCCAAAAGCTTTTATGACATTTAAACGTGGTGGTTCCTTAAACCCATTGGCTTCTCCTGGTCTGATGCACAAAGATGTTTTTCACGTTCTCTGGATGTGCAGTTCTCCATGATTAGCCCATGCACACCTCACACACACATCCCACCATGGGCCTGGGACACATCTCTCAGTAGCAGAGCAACCTGGTTACGTAGTGCTGCTGCTCTCAGCACTTTTTTGTTAATCACATCTGAGTGAGGGTTACTACTTCTTGGTAAGCAATCAAAAGCTTCAACTGCATCTGCGTGAATATTCGCCATTGCATGAGGGTTAAAGCTGCTCTCAGCAGAGTCAGGAGTCATCAAGCAAATGCCCGTGGCTTCTCTGGGTGTATCACCATCTGTCTGCATGGGTTTGTCCTTTTGCAGTGGCAAATGTGGGCTTAGTGCTGGTGCACGTGAAGGGCTGGTGGCTTCACAGAAAAGCAGGTGCTCTTAAAGCTTTAAATAGCTCTGCCACATACTTCAATCATGACTGGCAGCACTCCTAGTATTCTGCCCTGCATTATTTGGCCAAGAAGTCTCAGCCTTTTACTTCCAGACTTGGCCATTTCAACCTTAAGCCTCCATATGTCTCAGTCCTTCAGAGCATCCCACCACTGAACCTTGTTTAATACAGGTATGGCTCCCTAGGGTGCTGTTCAAATATGCCAAGGGAGTGGAGCATAATGAGAACCCATGGCAGGGCATCTGTAATTTAAGCCAGGATTTGAACCCAGGCTTTGGCAGATGTCTAGGAGAATTTTGCCCAAGTGTGCTTGTTTTCCTCCTTTCTTTTTCCAAGTGTTTGTTTCCCAGTTTGCACTAAATTTTATTGAAAACATCAGGCTAATAGCAATGGTTGAGTAGATTTTGCCTCTTTTTCCCTTTTCTTTCTGGAATGCAGCCATCAAAATAAACATTAAATGCAAAATGCTGGGGCTTGAGTTATTACTTGTGAGGGTGCTGGGAGGGAAATTTATAGCAACATTACTGTGTTTTGCTAGAAATCTCTTAATGCACCAAAGTGGAGAGGTGTGTGTGTTTTTTATTAAAATGTTACACTCTATAAATCTGAGCAGCAGGGAGGACACAGGTGGCCCCAGGGCTCAGCTGACTGGACTGTCATTTTAAACTTGGGGAAGGTCTGTCTGACTGTCCTCCCACCCCATCCCAGCACCAGCACAGCCACAGTCTGTCTCCATCACAAACTGCAGTGGCTGTGGAGGCTCTGCTTTGCTTCATTACAGCAGCCTTCAGTGCCTAAAGTGGAAAAAGGGAGAGGGACTTTTTGCAAGAGCACATGGTGATAGGACAAGGAGAAATGCCTTTAAACTGAAGGAGAGTAAGTTTAGATTAGATTTTAGGAAGAAATTCTTCATTGTGAGGATGGTGAGGCACTGAAACATGTTGCCCAGAGAAGGTGTTTATGCCCCATCCTTGCAGGTGTCCCAGGTCAGGGGACAGGGCTTTGAGCAACCTGCTCTAGTGGACAGTGTCTCTGCCCATAGCAGGGGGATTGGAACTGGGTGATCTTAAAGATTTTTTTCAACACAAACCATTCCATGATTTTTGCTGTTACTGTTGTTGCTGTTGAGTTTACTCCCTCTTTTTGTCATTCTGTTTTTTAAGCCGCCAAAAATGACCAGTCAGACTGAGTCATTGCTCCTGCTTTGATAGCAAATTTCCTAATGATGTCATTCAAACACTGTTCCTTTACAGACTGTCTCAGTGACCATCTCTTGTGCCCTGGCAGCAATGTGTCCTGATGAGAAGTTTCCATGGGTGGGTGACCCCCAAAAGGTGAGGAGGGCAGCTGGGCAGAGGTCTGTTGCTGTGACTGGGCAAGGTTGTCACCATGCGATTTGGAGACTTGGGTGCACTTCACCAAGGCTGCTAACTTAATACAGATTTCTGGGTGAGCTGCTGCAGCTTTCTCAGGCACCACAGAAAGCTGAAGAAGCTCAGGACCTAGAGAAATACCATCACTTGTGTTCCTGTGTCTGTCAGTAGATAAGGTACTTTTCCTTGAAATTCAGAGGCTGGCAGAGTCGCTCACCTGGGCAGGTGGCTGCTGCTGCTGAGCTGCTGACTGGAGGAAGGGGCAGAGACCCACAGGACTCCTGGGCTCTTCCTCAGCTTCCAGTGGATAGCAGATATTGTGCCTGAGATGGGGCAATCACTGAGACTCATTTTCTCTGCCTTAGATCAAGGGTGCTTCCCTCAGTGTGACACTTTAAAGTAAGGAGGTGACATCCTCATGGGATATCCACGCAGGCATCTCCTCAGCTTGCTCCACTGCTTGCAAAATATCTTGGATGCTTTCCGTAAGAACAATCCTGGACCAACCTGTGGAGGAAACTTGCAAACCTTGTGAACCGTCTCCCCCTTAATTAGACATGGCTCTGACACAACAAACATTGATAGGATTTTTTGCAAGTTAACAAAAAAAAAAAAAAAAAAAAAAAAAAAAGGGGGAATAGCAGTGTTCCTGGAAGGCTTAAAAAAATAAACAAGCAAACGAGTAACAGGAAAGAAGGGGTCATATCTATGGTCCAGGAGACTGGAAGAGCAGCATGAAGCCCCTGCTAGGAATCACATCTCCTCAGAGATCCCTCGCTGCGGCTGCCAGACCCGGCCGTGATGGAAAGTGGAAAGTTGAGCCCCCGGGGAGCCGCGGCGGGGCCGGGCAGCCCTCGGGCCGGGCGCTGTGTGCCCGCGGCCACCAAGGGCGGCTGCGAAGTGTCCCGAGAGAGGACAGCGTGCGAAGAAGCCGAACATTTTATTTGCAAGTCCTCTTTGTCCTGCTCCCCTCCCTCTTCGGGACAGGGGGTTTTTCCAGGGCTTGCCTAAGCCCCCCAAAAAGTATAGGTTCCCCTTCCTGTGTTCTTTCTCTGATGAACCTGTTGATAAAAGGGGGGTTTCCTCCGGCGACAGTGCCTTGGAAAGCAGCGCTCTGAGCAGCGGGATGGGAAAAAGCCGCTGCCGTGGCCTCGGGGCAAGCGTGGGAGCCCGGCGCGGGCGCTCCTCGCCCGAGCCAGGAGCTCCGGAGCCCCGCTGCGCATTGAGCCATTGCCCTGGGCACTTAAATCGTGCTGGGGCAGCAGATTTTGGCGCAAATCACAAGGAAAATGAGTTTGTGAGTGGCGCACTGTCCGCCTAACGCTGTGCTGTGATATCTGTAATTGGTACGCGATTGTTATCAGGAAAAAAAAATCGTCGCGATTATAGTTCCTAGCACTGGGTCAGGGGTTGCTTTATTTGGGAAGATCTGTTTTGCTTTGCTTTAGAGATGGTTTAAAGGAGCTGCTTGGAGGTTGCAACGAGAAAGGTGCATTTTTTACAAACAACCCGGCGAATATCTACAGGAGAGTAAGGCAAGGAGAGGAGCAAACGAAATTCGGGGGCCAGGCAGGACTGGGGACGGGGCTAAGCCGGCCGCTCCACCGCGGCAGCCCGAAGGTTCGGGGGTGCCGGGCAGGGCACTGCAGAGTGCGGGAACGGGCGTGGATCTGCCGCTCCTCTCCCAGACCTGGAGTCGCCTCTCCCTGAGTGCCTCATATTTGTACTAAAACGCATCCACGCTTCTCCGAGAGAGCTTTTCTTCCTCCCTTGGCAGCAGGCACCAGCTGCTGTTCGCCGAGAGATGCTGGAGGTGGGTCTCCAGGCTGAGCCAGCGTCGTCCCCGCGGCCTGGGCGGCGAGGCCAGGTCTCAGCACCAGGCGTGACGGACCGGGGGCGAGTTCCCTTTCGCTCAACCTCTCACCCTGTCCCAGCGTGTTCCCGTCTCTTCTCCCTCGCCCCCACCGCCGCGGGCTGTCCCAGCTCTGCCCTGCTGGTAAAGGTCAGGGGGAGCCGCTCTCGCCGCGCTGACAGGTGCACCAGCTGCCACTGGATGCCTTCGGCTCGGAGCTCCCTCCTCCCCGACCTCTTTGTTTCAAGCGTAGGGCAAGGAGGACATTCCCAGGCCGACGCACCCCATGGGGAAATGCCTATCCCGCGGCGCATCGCGGCCCCTGCCCCAAAAGGTCACCAGTGTCGGGGGCTGTCCTTATCCTGCTCCTGGGACCAGAGCCGGGTCGCTTGGGGCGGTGGGTCCGCCTGGTCCCGTAGCCCATTCCCAGGACGGGCGGGCGGTACCCAGAGCGCGGAGCCGCATCCCCTGGGCTCCGCCGAGCCGCCCGGGCCGCCGCCTCCCTCAGCTGCCGTGGGTGCTGCCGTGCACCCCGCCGCGGAGCCCTCGGCAGGAGCCGCGGGGCAAGCTCGGGGCTGTCTCGGAGCCACCGCCCGGGGGACCTCCGCTTCCCCGAGGGCAGAGCCGCCCTGCCTTCACTGTGCCCGAACTTCTGACTTAAGCAAAAAATAGCCCCAGATTTCAGAGCCACCGCTGGCAAGGCGACTTTACGCAAAAGTAAAGTATCGAGCAAATTAACAGCAAGTGCGTATTTCCCCGCGTGGGGGAATTTACAGAGAGCGGCCGGGGATGACATATGAAATACAGACACCCTCACCGCCCCCCTCCCAGATCTGTCCAGGGTGCTTTGAAGCGGGACCAAGAGAGCGCGGCTTTAACTCAGCCCGGCTCTGCCGTCTAAGCCTGTGTCTGTGGTCCCCAGCCCGGCCCGGCCCGGCCCGGGACACGGTGCCAGCTGCGTGCGCTCCGCCGCGCCCGGCGGGACGCGAGGGGGACCGGGGTGCGGAGCGGGGTGCGGAGCGGGGTGCGGAGCGGGGTGCGGGGCCGCGGAGGCCGCCCCTGCTCCACCTTCCCATTGGTTCTCATTTACTGGCGTCACCCGGGGCCCAGCGATGCCAAAAGAGGTGATTTTCCATGCTTTTCTGGGAGCACCGAGGAAAGGATGGGATCGAGGGCCCCGCTGACCACCCGGACAGCGCAGGCACAGCCCGGAGCTGAGTGGAGCTGAGCGGGCCCAGCCGCCCTTCTCCGGCCACGGCAGCTTCGGGGTCTGCGTGCAGGACCGGGGACATAAATGCCCTTCGCTGCCCGCAGCTGGGCGCGACCTCCACACTGTCTGGAAAAGAAAACCAAATTTAAAAACTAAAGAAAAAAAAAAAAAAAAAAAAAAAAAAAAAAAAAAAAGAGAAAGGAAAAAAAAAACCCTAAGGGAACACAATTCTCGTCTGGAAAGCCCTTGCGGCCCGGAGCAGTCCCTAAGGCACCTTAGGGACCCCGGTGTCATGCGAGTGGAGCAGGCCATGGTGGCTCTGGTCCCCTCCCCCCTCCCCTTGTGCCCCGCACGGAGAGGGCTGGGGACCCCCGGCTCGCCCCCTCCTCCCGAGCGGGCACCAGGACCCCACCATGAGCTGCTCAGGCCGCGCCCGGCAGCGGAGGCAGCCTGGGTCCGGTGGGTCTCTCACTCAGCGTCCCAGCCACCGAGCAGGTGCCCTCTCTGGTGACAACGCACAGATCCACAGGCACAGGTGCCCATGTGGACCCTCACGGAGCTCTCCGTCCCCGCAGCAGCAGGACGGGACGGAGGAATCCACAGCGGATAGCGCTGCCGAAAAGCAGCAGGGCTGAGGAGTGAGAGCCTGCAGGAAGCGAAGCTCTCTTGCCGAGGTGGCGGTAAGAGGCAGCGAGGCGGGATCTAAAGAGATGCAAGAAAAAGCTTTGCCCGCACAAGCTCAGAGAGGCAGGGGCTAGCCTGGCCAGCAGCGGAGCCTGGTCCTTCCTTTTTCCCCGAAATGGGGGGAGCGGGCCAGCTTCAGTTCTCTGCAAGCGCTTTCGTTACACGAGGAACGTGTTTTAACAACATTCGATATTTATTCCCGAGGAAAGGCTCAAAAGGCAGGACAGCAAAGCCCCCGCACCGTGCAGCTCAGGCCGCAGGCGGTGCCCGGCAGGAAGCGGGAGCCAGAGCGCAAGGCAGCAGGTACCGGCAGGACGGTCACTAAGCAAGCTCCGCTCCCGAAATAAAGATGCAACCTTCGCCCCGTTGGAAAAAAAAAAAAAAAAATGCTGGGAGAGATTAGCACGAGTACTTTTTTCCCTCACTCCCCCCTTGCAGTGGTGTTATAAATAGGTCGCCTTCAGATCTCAGTCCAGTACAAAAGAAGCCCGCAGCCCTGAAGTGACCACACAAACCAATCCGTTGGGGAAACAAATTCGAAACAGTTTCCAAGAGCAGGGCTCTGCCAGAGCGCCAGGAGGGAACGGTGTGAAAGATTCCCCCTCTCTCCATCCCCCTCTCCAGTGAACTGACCCCGCTCCCCACCCGCGGTATTTGCTGTCCCGCGGCTCAGGGGTAGGGGCAGGACCTGGGGTGCTGGACCCGGCACCCCGGAGCCCTGCCGTGACTCTCCTCAGCCAGCCCGCCGCCGCTCGTGCTGCAGCCACCGGGAATACCAGGAGGATGATGGAGGCTTGAGGGGACACCGCGCGTTCCCCTCGACGGTGGCTGGGAGAGCGGGGAAGAGCATTCTTCACCATTCCTCCCCCGGCCTCCTGCGAGAGCCGGGCTGGTCCCAGCAGCCGTCCCGCCTGCCCGCTGCCCGCAGCCCTGCGCTGCCGCGCCCGGTGTGCAGGCACCAGCGGAAATCTCTGCCTTTTCCCTGGACTGGGCACAAGCCTGAGTGTTTAAATCACACGGGAATAAAGATTTATTTTTCTTTCAGAAATCGAAATGCAGGATATGCCCGCCATCGCCTGCGCCTCGCTCCGGGTCCTCACTCGGGTGTGACGCCCGCCCTTGCCTCGGCAGAAAAGAAACAGCTCCTCGGAAACAAGCCAGTCAGGACTGCCCTGGGCTGTCCCTTCTCCCTGGGGTGTCGCCGGTAGGCGACACCTGGAACGGCCGGAACTGTAGATTCCTGACTATTCCCCCATCTATCACCCGGTCGGTGTGAGCTGCCGTCCATAAAGGCGGGACCGGCTGGCTCTCACATGGGCTCCCGCAGCTCTGGGGGAGAAGGGACCCTCGGGAGTGACCCCTTCCAAAACCAACAGGGCCCGTACCTGAAAGTTGTCTCGACATAAAGCTCACGTACTCATGGAATTGGCAACCGGTTGCTACGGAGCGCAGACCTTTCGGCCGCTCTTTCCCCCTTCCCTTTTGGATGCGTTTGATGCAGGGACAGGGCAGGTTTGGGGTCAGTCGGAGGAAAAATTATCAGATCTTGTTTCAGATGGTGCTCGTCCCTTTGCGCTCTTGCTCTGGGGACCCTGGGTGCCGCAGGCGGGAATGCAGGGAGACCGCGCGGGCAGAGCGCCGCGGCCGGATGGACACGGCTGTCCCGGCTGCTCCGAGACACGCAGCTCCATCGCCTCGCTTAGCTACAGCCTACAGACTCCCTGCGTGCTTTTGCACTCGCAAGGCTCCGCTCCCGGCTAACGGGGGCTGAGGGGAATCCCCCGTCACACTTGCTGAGAGAGCCGCGCGCTAAACCTATTCCAGCTAAACGAAAACAGTCAGGAAAAGTGATTTCCCGGTTATTTGCCCCCGCGCTCGCTAAATCGCCAGGTATTTGCGCACATCCTTTCCCCCGGTAACGATTCCCGAATTACCCTTCCGCTTCTAGGGACGCAAATGGACTCTTGGACAGAGGGTTCCATTGCTGTTCTTTCCGAGGGCTGCGGAAAGCCCTGATTTGAAATGAATGGATTTTTCGTTATAATTTAAGGCAAGGAGGGGCTAGCCGAGAGTTCTGACCGAAGGGACCCCGGGCAGCCCTCCTTCGGGTCGGCCACCCTTCACTGCCTCTGAGAGCCAGTGCATGGCAGCGTTTCTGGATAAAAATTATATCTATATATAACATAGATATGTATGTGTATTCACACACGTATCTGTGAGTGTGTGTTTATAATCTCCTGCCCTACCCCCAAATCTCTCCCGTTAGTTTTTCGCTCTTGCTGTCATTTAACTTTGCCGAAGAGAAATCTCGAGGCCGAGTATAACGCTCTAGCAATCGAGAACTGCCCTCATATCATTTCTTTCGGGCTTCTTCTTCGTTCCCCCAAAAAAATCGCGGGGGAAGGAAGAGGGAAACACGTATTTGAAGCGCCCCTCCGCCGTGAGCGATGCTGCGAGCCCGCTGCGGAGGAGCTGGGGATGCGGGAGCTGAGGTGCTCCGGGTACCCAGGGCAGCTGCCCTTCGGCGGAGCCGCTCGCAGGCTGCCCGTACCGGCAGCACCCAGGCTCTCTCGGCCGCCCCAAAGCGGATTTTAGAAAGGCTTTCATGCATTGAGTTGGTTTGGTTTTTATTATGTCGTGGACGAGGGAAGAAGAAAGGGGCCTGCAGTGGGGTGGGCGAGTTTGGGAGGGGAGAAAGGAAGGACGAGAAAAGAATGAAGTAGAGGTAATAAAGAGAATAGGGGAGGCAAATCCGTTGAAAGGTTTCTTGGACTAGAGCACTCAGCGAGCCCGGCCCTGCTCTGAGGGAAACTCACAAAACGGTTTAAAATCTCGTAAATGAATCCGTCTCTGGCTGTTTTTTAATGACGACGTCGCTAGAAATCCCTTCTGCATCTGGGGGGCGAGGGGTGGGCGGCTGTTCTTGTCAGATCCGAGCTCATGAAAACGGCGCTGCCGGTCTTGCTCATGGAGCGAAGGCCCCAAGGGTGGCGGTGGCCACGGGCCCCTCCCGGACCGTCACCTCGGGGGTCGCATTCCCATTCTGCTGTCCCGTTCCCCCTCGAGCCGCATCCCGCTCCCCCTGGCACACGCATACACACTCACAGATGAAAGCCACGAGTCCCCCCGCTCTGCACGGGCTGGGGGAAGCTACGCGGGAGAAGGGAGGACACATGGTCCGGGCCCCGGGGGGAGCCCGCTGGGAGCCCAGAGCAGCCCCCGCTCCCCGCCCGCAGCCGGCTTCGCTGCGGCCCCCGCTCCCCAAGGGGTTAAGGTTCTTCTTGTCTTCCCTTTCCGTTACTCTTTTTTCCTCCTATTTCGTTAATTTCTTTTCTTTTCTTTTCTTTTCTTTTCTTTTCTTTTCTTTTCTTTTCTCTTTTCTGGAGAACTGTGGATTTAGTTTGCGTAATATCTTTATTACTGAAAACTTCAAGGTAAGTGAGCAATAGAAACCAGATGTGGGGATGGGAGGAAGGCAGGGTAAGAGTAAGTAAGGGGTAGCAGGAGTTAACTGGGGAGGAGGGGAATCAGGTTGAATGGGGGGGGGGGGGGGAGAAGGACGACGAAAGGTGAGTATTGATTTATTTTTAAGCTCTTTCTGGGTTGTAATTGACCCCTCAAACCAAAAAGGGCTCCTGCCAGCCTCTGGCCCTTTGCAAGTCACCTCTGACAATTCCAGAAGCTTGGTCCAATTCTGTGTGCTTGGTGACCCTGTTAAAATCCGTGCCTGCTGCCCTCCCGTTTGGATCCAGTAGTTTTACACCCGAAGAGAGCACATTTTTAGAGGTAAATAAATAACGAGCATCATAAACCTGTGGCGAGACCCGACGGAGAGCTCGCCCCGCTCTGTGCGGGGCGACCGCGGCACCGCCGTGCCACTGTAGGGAAACAGCTCACGGCAGCGCTGGGAGAGCGGTCGGCCCTGAAGGGGTTAACGGGAGGCTTAAAGGCAGATAGCTGCGGGGAAAATCCGTATTGCCTTTAACAGAGAGGAGGGGGTCGCAGAGGCGAGGGTCCCCACAGCCGGGGCAGTGGGCAGAGGAGAGAGCCAGAGTGAACAGAGCGTGTCACGACCATTAAATAGTCCCCGGCGCTTCCGCCGGCGCGGATCCCCCACTCGTCCCTTCGTGGCTTCTATGTCATCTGCTTGATTTTTCTGGTTTTTAATCATAAAAATTTTGGGGCTGGTTTGTTTTTCTGGTTTGGTTATTTTTTTTTTTTTTTTCACGCGAAAGATACGACTTCCACCTTCCCTCTGCTTCCACACACCCCCATGCACACACACACCCCTTCCTGGGCCCCCTCCCCTCCACTGTCATCATCTACATATTAATTGGGGGAGAGGTCTCCCTCTCTCCCTCTTTTTTTTTTTTTTTCTTTTTTTCTTTTCTTTTCCTATGTGGTGGGGGGGGAAAGTGCAGAGACCAGCCTCTTTAGAGTGTAGTTTGGAGGGAGACACGGAGGGCAAGCGTATGTGAGAGAGGGAGGGAGGGAGGGAAAGAAAAAGACCCCTTTTACTGTGCGAGAACTTAAGGGGGTTTGGAGATCTGGTCAGCTTTCACGAACATCTGAATCCTCTTAGAGCTCCCCGGCCCAGCTGTGAGTGTGTGTCTATGCGAGAGGGAGAGAGAAAGAGCGGTTCCTGGTGCCCCTCCAAGCGCATTAAGGACACTCGGGCCTTTTAATTTTAGGAATGAATGCTGATACTTGTGTTTCTTATTGTGATCCGGCTGCCATGGATTCCTACTACAACGCAGCCTCCCAGGACACAGAAGGCTCCTCGCCTTTTAGGGCATTTCAAGCAAGTGACAAGTTCAGCCCTACTTTCCTGGCCAGCAAAGGACAAGGCTTTGGTGACAGCAGCACTAAGTGCCGGAGCCGCTACAGCCAGCAGGAATGTCAGTCCCTGGATGGCAGCGTGCAGGCTCCCGGCTCTGCCGGCTCTCCGGCCTCCTTTAACAAATACCCGCAGCAGCAGCAGCAGCAGCAGCCGCCGCACCTCTACATGCAGCGAGGCCCCTGCAAAACCCCCCCGGACAGCAACATCAAGCTGCAAGAGAGCAGCGGCCACAACGGAGCCCTGCAGGTCTCCTGTTACGGTGAGTCCTTGGCGTGCGGCGGGGAAGCGCTGGAGGCGAGAGAGGAGAGAGATCCCGGGCCTGGGAAGGGCCTCCCGGGGACGTGGGGGGGTGGCTGCCTGGCTCCTGCTCCTGGACCTTGGCCGGCCCCGGCGCGCAGCCCCCTCTCTCCGCAGCGGGGGCCGCCGTGCCCCACGAATATCTTCATTCCCGGCCGGGTCCGGAGCCCGCGGGAAGCCGCCCTTCCCCCGTGTCCCTCTTAGCCGCGATCTTAATCGTGATTTTGGAATGCGGGCGATGCGCTCCCGCAAAGCCTGAGCTCTTGAGCGGCGCGGGGAACTCCGCGGAAACCGGGACGGACACAGAAAGAGCGGAGCGCCAGGCTGCGCAGCGCGCTCTCCGAGGGGAGCGCTTTCCAGAGCAAGAATTTCTGGGAAATGTCGCCGAAATCATCGCTTTTCGCGGTAACGGCCTCTCCCGTCTCTCACTTTCTCCCCTAATTGCCACTCCCCTAATTGATTTCAGCCCGGCTGCAGATAACCCCCTCGCATCCCCTGCGCGGGTCATTAGCGGCAATTAAGACACTCCCTCGCGCTGGTGCTCGACAGTAGAGCCGGGAACGGGGGCGCTTCTCCTGTCGTTTCCCACCACGGCTTTCCAAGGCTTCTTCGGGAGGTTTCCGCCGTATCGGGGCGGTTAAAAAAAGCAAAACAAACAAACAGCCCCCCCCCCCTAAAAACCAAACAAACAGAAAAATTCAACAATGAAACAAATAACCCCCCTAAGTTTTCCCAAGAAGAGAAGGTGGAAACGAAAGCTCTTCCTTTCCCTCCCGGTGACCTCTCTGTGGGCAGAGGGGCTGCCCCGGCTTAGATTCAGAGGGCGTCTTTATTGACGGGGTCCCGTTTTCGATGCGTTAGTCCCAAAGGCAAGGGCAGCTATGGGACCGTGTCTCCAGGGAGACCCTAAGACGGACGGTGACTACGGACTGGGGGCACAGAGGAGGTGGAAGAGGTCCGGGTCAGGCCAGCAATGCCACTTCTAGGCTCTCGCCGTCATTTGAGCACTCTTCGCCCTCTTTACCCTTTCCCCCCATCTCTAGACTTGGAAGAGGGTAGAGGCGCCTTACTTCTGCCCGTCTCCCAACCCCCGGCTCGTCAGGTTACCTTCAGGCGCCGTCCCTCTCCCCCTGCTTGCAGCTGAGGTGTCCCCGGATCCAGATCCACAGCCCCAGTTCCCCCACGCACAGGTGACTCCCCTTCACAGGAAAAGAACACGAAGTTCTCTCCGTACAGACGTGCCCGGGAGCCGCGGGCAGAGCCCAGCTACGCTGCGCCAGGACGGGCTCCTGCCCGGACGGGTCCTTCCGCACCCCGTGGTGGCACAACCATCCTCCCGCGGGTATCTCCCCTCAGGCCCGCGCAGCGGCATGACGGCTCTCTTTGAGGGCTGCTTGCACGCTTTTTCTGGCCAACACTGGGGCTTTGACCCCGTCCTACGCTCCCTCTCTTCCCTTGCCCTGTCCCCGTGGGCGGACAACCCCCACCAGCGCCAGGCCCGCTCCGCATCCGCGGAGGTCTTCTGGGGCCAGCCCGGCCTCGGCGGGAAGGGACACGCGGTGACACCGGGGAGATCCGCGGGGCTGCGGCCGGTGCAGGAGGTAACCGGCCCCCGCTCCCTCCGGGAATGAGATGGCAGGGCAGCCCCCCGTGCCTTCCCCGCCGCCCTGACACCTTCCCTCTGTTAACCGGCTCTCTTGTTTTTGTAGGTTGCAAAGCCCAGGGCGCCGGCATAGCCCGTGGCGACACATCACAACCCCCCGGTAGAATCACACGAGTTTATTGCCCTCCCAACGCCGCCGGGGCTCCCCTGATTTATTTTCAAGCGGGGCTCGGGGCTCTCCTTCAGCGGGAGCCCCGCGGCGGTGGCGGGCGGCCGGGCCCGGCCCAGACCGCGCTGGTTGTGAGCCCCGTGTGATGTGGCTGGGGACGGTGGGCTGTAATGAGACACACATGGTTCGGCAAGCATAATTAATAGTGATAATAACAGCGCTTAATGGTTGAAGAGAGAGACTCGCTAATAACAGACAGACCGGGGTTTCGCTGAGCGGCTGCAACATCCGTAGGCGCCTCTCCGCCTTTTCCCAAACCGCGAGACCACCGCGTCGGGCGCAGGAGCTGTGCCCGAGGAGCCCCGCTGGGGCTAAAGGGACGGGGAAACCTCCGAGCCGGGGTGAATCCCCTCGGCGCGGGTGAACGCGGGGGAAGAGAAAGGCGTCCTCTGCTCTCAGCGCGCACACGGCACTCGAGGAGGCTGAGGAGAGCTTCCCGGAGAGCTCTGCTTGGGAAGCCGGGGACAGGCGGCTGTCCCTCTGCCTCCCGCCGACACCCCGCCGCAGCCTCGGTGCTGGTGCTGCCGTGCGTGCCGTGCAGAGGTGAAGGAGCGCGGCGGGGACCGCTGGCTTCCCGCATCCCTGTCGTCCGGGCCTGAGCAGGATGCTGGAGTGGTGGAACGCCGTGACTGTAAACCCCTCCATTTTAAAAACAGCAAAACCCCAAAAAGAGGAGGGGAAAAAAACCCAACCAAGCAAAACACAAACCAAGGCCAACCAGCAGGCAGGCTCTCCTGCCAGGCGATATTCAGGCGGCCGCTTTCCCCCGCGCCCGTCGCTGCGGCGGGCCCATCGCCCGGCCCGGTCCCCTCCCGGCCCGGTCCCCTCCTGGGGCGTGCTGCTCCCCGCATGGCATTCCCGTAACCCTGGCCTCCGCCTTTCCTTGGTGGCTGTGGAGGCCCGGGCGAGCCTGGAGCCGAGCGGCCGGGCGCTGCGGCGGGGACCGGGCCGGCGGGACACGGCGGGCATGGCACACACCGAGTGCTGGAGGGACAAGGTGTCCCCTCCTTTTTTTTTAGGTGTTTAACTTCATTTTATTTCTTTAATAAACAAGTCTTTTTGAGTTATAAAAAGCCCGAGCCTGCCATCTATTGCTCTCGGCTTCTATTTCTAGATCTAAGACCTTCCACTGCATTGTACGGATAAATATAGGCCAGGGAGTGCTGCAGGGTGGTAAATACACGGAGGACACGGACGGCAATCGTCGGAGCGCTTCCAGCCCGGCTTCTGGCAGGGACAGCGGCACCGGGCGGTCCTGGCTCTCGGCCGGGCTCCCCGCGGCCCCCTCGCAGCGGCGGCTGCCGGCCTGGCCCTGTGGGGCTCCCGGCACGGCTCCTCCTGTGCCTGCCCGGAGCCCGCTGCCTCTGGCCGGCAGCCTCGCACTGCTTCCCCCGCGTTCCCTGCCGCCAACAGCGGTGCGGGTTATTCCGCAAACCGGCACGGGCGGTGAAAGCCGAATTCTTAAATAACAGTCACGGGATCAGTGAGTCTTCAAGGTTGGAAGACACCTTCAAGATCATCTAGTCCTGAGAACAGGTTATATATCTTGGCTTAGGAGGGGAAAAAGCTTTCTGGTGATTTATGTGCCGTAGTAATCTGACTTGCAATTTCTACTGTGTGGAGCTGAAGTAAGTTGTATTTCTTGAAACATATGTATTCAAATACCCTGTACACACAGAACTGTATACGTGTGTAGCTGTCTAGCAATACCGGCTGGAACAAAATCCTTTCGAAAGTGAAGGCGAGTGTGATGGGGATATTTGCTCAAAGGAAGCAGGAGAAAGGAAACGGCTTTCTCTAGCAGAGGAAATTCTTTAAGTACCGCGTTGTGCAAATAACGACCATTTTTTTAATTTAGCTAGAAAATAAAAAAATAAATAATGGTCGTAAGTGCATTATTATTAGAAGTACAGAAATCCACTGCTGTAGGAATCGGAGGCTCTCTGCGTGCTTTTTAAATTGACACTTTTAATGGATTTCTCCTCCTCCTCCTCCTTCCCTGATGTAATGTAAGCTGCAGGCACGGCAGGAACGAGCTCGCTGGCGGTCCCTCTCCGCCTCCCGCGAGAGACCGCTCGCTGCCAGGCGCTCGGGGCTCCCCGCGGCGCCGCGCTGAGCCCCCGCCGGCCTTCAAGGGCTCTGCGGAGCTCGCCGTGCGCCGGGGAGGGCCCGCGGCCCCTGCCCCCTTCCCCCGGCTTCTGCCGCAGCCCCACGCCCGGAGCCGAACGGGGTAACGGGGGCCGTCTGATCCCCTTGGGACTCCCGCAGGCCTCCCCCACCTCCGGCGATGCCGTGTCCCCGCACCGGCGTCCGGGCCGCCCTGCTAAGGATCTCCGCAGGAAGGGCTCTGCCAGGAGGAGGATGGCGGTCCCTGCGCCTCGCCCGCCGAGAGCCCGGGGCGCAGAGCACTTGGGGAGAAGTGTCCCGAGCTGCGGCGGCTCTTCGGTCCTGCCTCTCCTTCCCTCTGCCCTTGGCTTTGATCTCGGCTCCCGGCTCCTGCCCGGGCTCCTTGGCCGCGGCTGGGGGCGCAGGCGGGGAGGCAGGCGGGGTGCGCGGCCTCCCCCGCGCCTCTCTCCGCCGGGGTGGGGAGATGCTGCTGCCCCGCTCCCCGCGGGGAGCAACAAGGCGGTATAAAGGGGAGCAGGGCGCGGGAGGCAGGCGCCACCGCGGGAGCGGGGGAAGGCGACAAGGGGGGACGTGATCCGAGCTGGCATCAGGGAACAGGAGCCGGCAAGCGGAACCAGGAGGGCGGGGAGGCGAGGCGAGCCTCAGGGCGGCAGAGCCGGCCTTTCCCTCCCGCTGATGTGGGACCGGCTGCCCGGAGAGGCTCGGCCGCCGGCTCCCGGCGTGCTGCTGACGCCGCCCTGGCAATAGCCCTCTCTTTTCCACAATAGGGCCACCAGATCTGCCATTCAAGGGTTCCGGCACCCTCCCAGGGAGGGGAGGGAGCTCTCGCCAGGAGTTTGGCTAAGCCTCTGTTTGAACAGACACTCGGAGGTGCGGGATCTCCTCCGCGGAAACCTGCGGGATTTCCTCAGGGAGCCAGACGCGAAGGTAGGGCTCACGTTCCTTACCCCTAGGGCCGCGCAGGAAGGTTTATTCGCGGCTCTTTCCAAAAGGTGTTTTGCGCTTCTCTTGAATTGGACGGTAGATCTGGCTGGAGGTTTTTATAGGATTCCTGACCCGCGCTGTTTATAACACTCATGTGTCAAAGGACCGGGAGACTCCCTCCCCTTGTATCCCTGCCGCTCCCTCCTTGCAGGAAGATTTCTTTTCGCACTGGAACTGTTTATTTTCGACTTGTCCGCTGCTGATCGGAATTAACTCCGCTTTAGCCCTACACTTCAGCAGCGCACGCCTGTAAACCCAGCAGGACGTTACCAGCAACAAAAAGGTGCGGAAAGAGAAAGAGTCTTAAAACTTTTACTAGTCTTGATTATTTTGAAAGCAACACAGAGCGAAGCAGACGAGAAAAATACTGATGGAGAGAGAGATTTGGAGATGCTTATTTGAGTGCGTTTTTTTCCTAAGGGTTTGGTGTAGGAGTCCTATTAACAATATACGCTGATGCCAGATAGCACAAATGAGCTGTGTGTGTGTTATCTGGAGCTGCAGGCTGTTTATTTTGTGCAGCCTTTTGAGTGTACATTCAGTGTGGTTGCATGACTAACTGGCGGGAGTGATTCACTGGCTGCTTTATGGGTGACTGCTCAAAACAAGTTGTGAATCAAAAGAGATTTCTTTGGCTGTGGTTTCTAACCTCCCAAGTTAAATGCACCCACGGTTTAAGGGGAGCTAATGTGCAGACTTCAATCCCTCAGATCGTGAGGATTTATTCATTTTTCAAACCCTGCGTTCAAAGCCGTGATGAGTTTCCCTTGTAGGAGGGAGGCGGTGTCTGAGAGGCTCGGAGCCAAGGTCTGCTGCTAAAGGACATCTCCAGACCTGTCCATTCGGTCATCCTAGTTCCCTGCCCTTTAGCCAGTTTTGCTCCCTGGAGTTCTTGAGATGCCTTATTACTCGTTCAGGGCATTTTTGTAGCTTAGCAATCCTCAGGTAAAAAGTGTGAATGTGCCTCGGGGCAGTAAGAGGCTGTTATCCTCATTTTATAGTTGGAAAACCTGACACTTGGAATACCCGAGTGGCTTGTGCAAGGTGAAGCTGCGGCCACTCAGTGGCATCAGTGTGACCTTCGCAGGGCCGTGGCTCCGGCAGAAAGGCACTCAGCCGGCTTGAGAAGGAGCCACTGCTGGAGTCAGAAACTCTCAGAGCAGAGGTCCCGTGTGTGATTTTGTAGCGGCTTTAACTCGGGTTTCTTGACAGTCCTATCCTTATTCTGTGCACAAAGCTGCAAGCAATCGGTGTGCTCTCATATCCTCGGGTCTTTCGATGTGTAAAATAGGCTCAACCTGCCAATCCACGTTAATGGTCTAATCTTTAAAAAACGACTCATCAGCATAGGCAACCTATTTTGGCCAACACAAGATATGGGTTGTGCTTTTCAGAAAATGCTGAGCAATTCCTGCCCCAAAAGTTATATGTTTCTGAGGTACTCCTCCTACACATCTGAAAAAAAAAATCCCATCTCAATTGGTAATCATGTCGGAAAGCGTAAGTCTAATATCTTTTTTTCTGATGGAAAAAAGAGATAGTTCTAGATTAGGAGAAGTCTGAGTGGTAACGCAGCTGATATAGGACCCCTGTGACTTGAGAAACATTTACTAAGAGATGGATGGAAATATTTCATATTAATAAAATGTCAGAACAATATATCATAGTTGCATGTGTCTCAGCAGCCTCAACTCGTAAAGGAAAGTTTGTAAGTAGAGAAGGAAAGCTACTTACATATAATACATAAATGACCTCCACTTTACTTTCTGTGTAATTTCAGATGATTCAATATTACACATACTGGTGAATCTGCTTGGCCATATTTTTCATTCATGCTCGCAAACCATCTTCATATGTTGACTGTCACATAAGTAGACACAATGTGGAAGAGCAATTGTGATCACTATGATAATTCTAAGGCCATTTTTTGGTCAGAGAGAGGAATCAGTGAAAAACAGGGTAAAAGGATGAAGAGAGGAAGGAGAAGAGATGAATGAGGAGAGGCAGGGAAAAAAGAAGAGGGGTATCTTGGATGGGTAATAAGCAGTGACAGACTCAGCATTAATGGAAGGTGGTCTGCAACGGATTTTATGAACTATTTAAGCATGAACCCATCGGTATCAAATTCTTTATATCTCCCTTGAGAATAGCTGTGATTCAACATTTTGTAGCTGCTGTCTTCAGGTCCCAGCAGGACTTAGTCATGACAAGCTGGTATATCAGTCTCTCATCTGCACTGACTGAAGACTGTTGCATTACCCAACTCAGAGCTAAATGTCTACTTAGGTCTGTTTGTATCAAATAACGTTTTTTTTTTTTTTTAATGAAGATGCCATTAAAGTGTTATTATTTTTTACGTCTGCTTATTGGAAACAGGTGGTTGAATCAGCATTATTTCTAAATATATTCTTTATTAGCAAGGACTGGGTTATTATCTGTAAGGCAGTGGGTGAGCTGGTGGTGGAAGGTAAGCTGGTTACTCACCAACAGACTGTATGCTGTATGCTGAGCCCGGGTGCAAACTCTGTGGGACTTAAGACAACAGCTGCCTTTATTCAGTGGAAGTCTGAAAACCCTACACAACCAAAGGGCAGGGAGTCAACAGCATCAAGGCCCATCAGAGAAGTGCTATTTGGGGAATGAGGAAACTGAGGAAGAGAACAAATGCTTTGGGGCAGACCGGTGTCAGGGGAGAAATAAAATAAATTTGTAAGGTCTCAATATAACTCATATCTGATTGCTGTTGCTCCTGATATGGGCTCTAGGTACAAGCACTGCTGCCTAAAAGAAATATCTTGTGTTGCATCAGTTCCTCCCTGTAGTGGAAGCAGTCCCCTTTGGACTTTGGATATTGACTGACTGCTTCACTTGGGACTGTAACATTGGTTTTAGGGTAGGATGCTGTTTCCAAAAAGGGAAATGAGGAACTGTATTCGTTCTTTTGATGCAAGAGGGATCAGATAACAAAAGTGCTTGGAGATACCTAATCTATTCAAGAGCAGTGGGAAGTGAAAGAAATTCACACCAGAATTAAATCAAAACAAATCAAAGTTGTACGGTATGCACAAGGAAAGAGTGCAATATTGAGAATTTTCCCAGAAAGGGTCAAAAACCATCAGAGAATGACTCTGTTTGAATGACTCTGTTCTGGAACAGTGCTCAGAGAGATCTGAAGGCCCATCTGCAAGACCACGACTCTGCAAGGTGTGGAGGAATGTGTGTTACACAGGCCAGAAGTTGTTCTACAAAACAGAGGAAACAGGAGAATATTGCTCAGCCCAAAACTTAATATGAGACCTGTGCCACGGCAAGGTTTCTGAAAGAAAAGAAAAGAAAAGAAAAGAAAAGAAAAGAAAAGAAAAGAAAAGAAAAGAAAAGAAAAGAAAAGAAAAGAAAAGAAAAGAAAAGAAAAGAAAAGAATTTTAAAAATTACACTGCAGGCTCACAGGAGTACCAGCCTGCTGGCCATGGAGCTGGTCTCGGGCTGTTGGGTCTGCCAGGTGGGGATGGGTCACCTGCCAGGCTGGTCCTTTCCAGTGTGAGTGCACAAGCCCACAGCATCAGGTTTTTTCCTGCCCCAGAGATCCACTCAAGAAATACTGCATGGGAGGCTGATGCATGTCCATTCCCACCGTGCAGCCAGCTGGAAAGAGGAGCTGGGCAGAGCCTTGTGCTGCAGAGCTTGCTCTCAGAGGAGAGCCTGGGGCCAAACGGTGGGGCAGGGTATGCACTAGAGCCTGGAGCACGGTGCTGGTCCTACAGTCCATGAGGCAGCAAGACCTTCTGGAGCACCATGCGCTGTTTTTCCAGCTTTCCCTGGGATGCTGCATGCCCAGACCTCTTCCTGGAGACAGGAACACAGCTGTGGCAAGGACCCATAGCTGAGAGCTGAGAAGCACTGCACTGTAGACATAACCTGGCTTATCAAGATTTGGTCTGAACCTTCATAAGCAGATTGGAGCCAGATATCAGCCTGAGCTAGACAGGACATAGCCAAATGCTGGAAGGCAAGAGGAAGAAGAACCTACCTAACTTGGCAGAGGACCTGCAGATATTTTGTGTTTCTCACATCTCCAGTGAGGACTTCCAAGATAAATAGCCCATGGACCAATTGCTAGACAGTTAGGCAGATTGTGCAGAAGGCCAGAAACACTCCATGAAGCTGTGGTATTTATGGCAGAGCTTAAATATTGCATTTTCAGCTCTTGAACAGAAGTTGGAAAGCTGCTACTGGAAGAGAGGGAAGCTCATTAAAGCTATATAAAGCCCATTGCTTTATATAGGTATGAGGTCTTGTGCTAGAAAAATGAGTATTTCCATCCAGTTCATACCACTTCAAACTATTAGAAAAAGGGACTTCTGAAGGATAGAAAGCAATGGGGTATTGGCTGCAACATCAAGCATGAGTGCAGCAACTCAGTTAACTGTGGCTCTGTTGGGGAGGGGAAATATCCACAGAGAGGGTTGTTATAAATACATATAAATATAAATGATATATAAAAATATAAATGGTATGTAAGCTGTATATAAATGTATGACTGGTCAGGACAGAGCCTCATAAAAATCAACTGAAAGGCCCAAAGTCAGCTCAGGAAACAGAGGGACCTGTAGCTGCACATGCAAAGTTGGGTGATGCTGGTTTTGCATTAGAGTTGAAGCTATAATAAAGATTATTTTTGCCTAGGCTTGGATATTAAGTTGGTATCCAGAGAACCCTGCTGTTCCCTTGTAGCCTTTAATTAGTTTGGTTTTGTGGTTGGTTGTCCTGGAAATCCCCTTCTCCTTACCCTGGGTGGTAAAAACTGGAGTTCTTGGTTGAAAATCTTTTTCTCCATTTGTCAGCAGTCCACCTCAGAGGGTGGGCAATGGGAATAGCCAAGTAGCAGGAGAGGGGTTTATCACCTGTGTAATTTACAGGCATCACAGGTGCTCATTCAGGAATTTAAAGATGAAATGTTGTATAGGAGATGGGAAAATAAAGCAATGTGTGACAAGCACTCATGAGAGCTCATTATCACCAAACACTCAAAAGAGAGGTTCTGATGTTTTGCTATGATGCCTTGAAATTGCAAAGTCTTTAGTCAAGCCATGAGAGAACTGGATTTGAGAAAAATGCAGACATATGATGGAAAATTACTACAAGGAGGTGTGATGCTTTTCTTGCATGTGTTGTATTTCTAAAGTGGGTCCCCAAAGATGAGGAGAAACCCTACTGCAGATGGTCATGGAAACCAGAGAGGGAGATGATGGGACAGTCCAACATAGCCCTCACCCTCTCATGGGTCTGAGGGAAGGCAGGGACTGAGGAAAGTGTCCTTGCTGGCAAAAAAATGCATGAAGCAGACCAGACTGCTGGGGTCCAGGAAATTGCTCAGCATAGCCAAGGTGGGAGATGAACTAACACTGAGCATACACATCACTGTGGCTGGGACCTGGTCAGTCAGCAGCAGGGCTTTCAGCCTGCAGCGTTTTCTTTCAAAAACAAGGCTCATGTGAAAGAAAGTGGTTTGGCTAATCTGTTTGTGGCACCTGCCTCTGTGGGCAGGCCCTGAGCTGTCTCTTTGAGCTTCCACACAGTTTTTGGACCTCATCAGATGTCCTGGTTAGAAAAGAAGGCCTGGTTAGAAGAGCTTTGCTGTGTGATACATTAACCAGAGGGTGCTTGTGTCTTACCATTACTAGATAATATCTGGGATGTGCCTTACTAGGTTCATTTTGGTTTCCACAGTGAATATCTGGAGGTGAAAATGGCTTTCACGTTAGCACAAGTCCATAAAATACTGTAGCATGGGTTTTCCATCCCCTGTGTACTGCAGCCCTCCGTCAGCAGACCAAGGCAGCCCCCCAGTCTCTGTGGTACAGTTGGGATGTCCTGGTGTGGGGTGAGCCCTCTAACAGGAACCAAGGATGTTTTATAAACAGGCTGTCATGAGCTCCAGGCTGCCAAGCTAAACTGAACCCAGAGCAAGGTGAACTGCTGAAGAGAGGCACAACGTGCACCCTGGGCAAACTGGGAACCCTGAGCAAAGGGGAAGTGCTTTCCCAGTGTCAGGGAAGGAGCAAGAACTGTCAGCCTGTTTGGCCTTGAAGGGCACTGATCCTGCTCCTGGAGGCTCAGCTGCAGACTTGCCAGGATTACAAAAGCTCCACATGGCCCTTGTGAGAAGAGAAAGCTACCCCGACAGTGAAAGGAGAGCAGCCAGGCATTTTCAGGGCTGAAGCTGTTTCCATTGAACACAGCTGGGGGTGCCTGTGGGGCTGGAACAGTACTGACACAAGAGCACAATCACCAAAGTCTAGTTCTACCAGTGCCTTGTTCAAAGGCTTTTTTTTTTTTTTTTGTGCAGATACTTCCCTCAGTAGGGGAGCAAGGAAAAACTGAGACTGCATCCTTTTTTACCTCCTTCTTCCACAGTGTGCAGGAGTGAAAACTCTCCTATTTTATCCATAAATGTAGGTTTGCAGAGTTCATGGAACTAAGAGGGAGTGTTCCTCAAAAAGGCTCCTGGTGTCAAGCAAGGTGTGATTAAAAAAACCAAAATCTTACTTGGCAACCTTGTCTGCTTTTTGACACTCTTCTGTCTAGCAAGGCAAAAACCCACTGGTCATGGTGGGAAAACTTGGAACTTAAAGATGAAATGTTGTATAGGAGATGGGAAAATAAAACAATGTATGACAAGCACTCATGAGAGCTCATTATCACCACAACACTCAAAAAAGTGGTTCTGATATTTTGCTATGATGTCGTGAAGTTGCAAAGTCTTTAGTCAAGCCATGAGAGAACAGGTTTGAAGGAAAATGCAGACACATGATGGGAAAATCCTACAAGGAGGTGTGAAGCTTTTCTTGCATGTGTTGTATTTTTAAAGTGGGTCCCCAAAGATGGGGAGAAACCCATACTAAGCCGTGTCTCCTAGGGACCTTACTGCCATTCATTGCTATTGAGGTTGTTGGGCCTTTGCCTGAGACAGAATGTGCCAGACAATATTTGTTGGTAGCTATGGGTTTCTTTAGAAAATGACCTGAAGTTTACCCAAAAAGGAACCAAGAAGCTGTGATAGCAACCAAGCCTCTAAGGGCTGAGTTTTTCACCATATTTGGGGACCAAGACACAAGGAGCATGCAACAAGGCAGAGGCCTCGATGCCGAAGTATTTCAACAGGTTTGTCAGACGATAGTAAAGGCAATAGGAGGTATCCAGCATCCTAAAAATGATATGGAGGAGAAGCTTGGCTGGTGCTGAGAGAAGGCATTGAGCCAACTGCTTGCCACCTGGCCTGAGATCCCTCCATTTGGGATCCCTCCCTGCTCTCCCTGTGCTGTTCCTCAAGGCTTGGGTACCTGCCCCACACTGAGAGACCTTAGTGTGTTTTGCACAGCACCAAAACCCTATGAGTGTGCAACTGAATCACCCCCAGATACTTCACAAGTGACAAAAGAACCAGGACTGATCCAGCCCTTTGTCTATTCTTCAGAGGTTTAATGACTTGCAGTGTAAAGGGAAAGTGCTGTCTGACCCCAGGTCTCCTTTTCAGACATTAGCCAGGAAACACAGAACAGTCCTTGTGAGAAAATCATAAATCTGCACTAGGTAAGTCCAGCCTATCTGGACTCTGCAGAAATCAAGTGGAACAGCCTAGGTTTTCCTAGAGAAAATCTGAGGCAAATATTGCTTCAGCAAAAGTGAATGTTCTCTGATGTAGGCTTTTGAGTTGAAACTTGGCTGATTGCACATTCCACAATGATGGGGCTATGAGGAGCCTGCAGCAGATAAACCATGGTCTGTAGCACTGACCACCTACATGCATTAACATGTAAGAGGCCAGTGAGTCCTGGCCAAGAAGAAGTTGTGAGGGTAACTGAGTGGGTCCTGAAAGCCAAGAATACAGCTAAGGGTGTTGAGTCTGGCAGAAATTAGTTCCCCACTAGGGAAAAACAGGGAATGGCCTCATTTGGCCCACAGATTTCATTAAAAACAAGAACTTTGCTGAGAACTCTTCCTCAGGAGAATTTCAAAAGAAAAGGGAGCAGCAGCTGAAAGCCTGTGGTGGCATTGCAGTGGGAGTAAAGTCAATCCAAGCTCTATGAAAATGTCCCAATAGAAAAATCTGATATGTGTGTAAATAGCTACACTGATTGCTCTGGCACTTCCTCCCTGTATGCCTGGCATGAGGTAGGTCCATGGGTCTGGGTTCTTCTGGAAGGAGGCTGAGCAGGGCATGTTTTTGCAGGGATGCCTGACAGTGGTGAGCAAAGCAGCTCCCTTTTGTTCCCGCCTGTGGCAGAAGTATTAACACAGTGGTGTGAGCATGGGCACTGAAGGCTGCCCAAAGCACATCCCAGAGCATGTTTGGCCCAGGTGGCAGGGGAAAGCAGGGGACCTGGCAGCATGACAGTGATAGCAGTGTAGCACCATGGTTGAGGTGACCTGCTCCTTGCCCTGGTGAGTCCTGCCCAAAGGGATATCAGATGACCTCTTTTCCAGGCAGGCAGTTCTGCTCCACAGCCTTCAGCTCTCCTGGCCCAGCTTTCTCCTGGGGCAAAAACCATTAAAAAAAAAGATGGCACAGTGGCTTCCAGACTCTCCCTGCCTGGTAATAATCTATGAAGCTTCCTACTGTAGCATTCAAACACCAGAGTCCATCAGCTGACAGGAGAAAAGGTAACCTTTTCTTTTCTGTTTGTCAGATCATGTGCTTGACAAGGTTACAAACTCATGTTATGTATTCTACAGAGTACTACAGTTTGAAGCAAATGGGACTGTATAGCAGTTTATAAGCCCCAGCTTCATAAGCTGTAGGTGTCAGTGGGAAGAACAATGTGGTTTAAGCCAATTCAGAAAGCTGAATCTTTGCTTTGGAAAAGAGGGGGCATAAGCAGCAAATACTCAGGGGGTCCCTGATTCCAGGCAAGTCTCTCATTACCAGCAGGCACAGCCCAGGGCTGTGCTCCCTTCTTTGGGATGGAGAGTTTCTTCTAGCACTAAAACCTTGGCTCTAAAACCCTGGCTTATTGGGAGCTACGTACTCATAACTGTGTTCACTGAACGGGTTTTGGAGTCCCATTATTTACATCTGACTGTACATTTTCTCCTGAGAGCCCCATAAACCAAATGAACTGCAGAAGAAATCACACATTCCCACACAGGCATGTTTGCCTCTCATGAAGTCCAAAAAACCGTGACCCAAACGTACCATGAGATAGTAAATCTGAGAAGGCAGTGTGTGGGAAGCCTGGTCTGAGATGAGAAGGAAGGAGAAAGCAACCCACTGCAGCCCCCAGCATCTTTCCCTGCAAGCACTCTGAGCCCGTGAGCTGGAAACACTTTGGGGAAAGAAGAGGCCAGCCAGTGCCTAGTGGCCCCACGAATTCCAGGATCCCTCAGACACTGGAAACAGAAGTGTTTGTCTGTTCTTCCTAAATTCCAACCTCTCCAACCCCTGCAGACAGGCTTGTTTCTGAAGAGAACAGGAAGACAGCTGGTGAAAAAGGGTCTTGCTTGCTCTCACCTAGGAAACTGAAACAGCCCACACCTTTCCAACTGGTGCTTTCCAGGTGTATTGATTCTGGACCATGTTTTCTGATTGTGTATTTTATTTTCCTCTGCAGGCCATCCTGCCTGCAGTCGTTCTTTCCACCCCCTTGTAAGGCCTCCTGCTGCTTCCCACCCTGCTAGAAAAGGCAGTTCTTAAACACTGAAACTCTGCTTGTGGCACTGGCATCACAATGTCTCTAGGCAGAGACTTTCTGAGTTGTGGCCCACGTAAGCACACAGCCACCCTTACAGAGATACATCAGGTATCTCCCAAAATAAGGGCTCCCCTAAGGAAGTACTTTGGGAGAAAGGGAGCAGGAGGGATGAATGCTCCGTGTGTTTTATTTGCAAATTGTGAGCAAGGTATGAGCTTTTGAGGCTTGTCTGTTTTGAGGATTGTTTTTGGGATGATGTTTGTGAGCAATTTTTGGTCAGCAGATTGTGTGAGTGTGAAATGTTGCAAAGAACAGGCAGCTGAAAGGGCATCTGTGGTGGTGAGTGGAACACAAATGGTGGTGGACACAAATGATGAGTCTTTTTTTCCCTGATTGGATGAGCACCTCGGCAGAAGCAGGTTTCTGGGACAAATATTCTTTTCACAAGTCCCTAAAGATGATTTCTGTAAATATTTGTTAATGTTTACTTCACATTTGTAGTCACTCATGTCAATGTGATCCTGTCCTGGAATGTTAACTGGAAGCAAACACAAAAGTGGGCATGAGCTCAGCTTTTTAATTTAGACTGATTTTCATGGTCATTATATTTCACATGATCATCCAGTATGGTTGAGAACTAGTGGTACTCCAGGAGTTCCTTTCCTTCCAAGAGTCATGATTTTTTTGTTTTCTGTTAGGAAAATGCGTTACCAGAGTCACTGTTGTTTGTGTCTACTGCCTGACACTTCATACCACAGTCCTGGGTCCAGTTTCTTCTAACTTAATCAAAACTTAACAATCTTGCCTAAAAGCTCTCACAGCAGTTGTTTGCCTCTGGCTGTTTTTATAATACTTCTTTTTATTTTTTTTTAAGTTCTTCTGAATCAATTAAGTAGTTTCCAAGAATGTAACTAAAACTAAGCACATTTTTGTTTTCTCCATGTCAGGAAAAAAAACCTGATGATGACTTTTTTCATAAGTTCTGCTGTACTGTGTTGTGGAGCAAGATCATCAGATTTACAGGGGAGTTGGGCTTTGGGTAGGAAACGTGCTTTGTGCCTTTCCTCTGAAAGATTATCCAACAGCTAGCCATAAGGAGTTGTGGTTTGAACTGTCTCAGTAGTGACAGTTTGATTTTCACACCTAAAGACACTGCAGATTTCTCATGTTCTAGGAGTGTTTTCAGCCAGGTCTGAACTTACTGTTATTGCTGTGGCCATTTACCCCAGTAGTGGGTCCAGCCTTGCTTGGATGCAGGCAAAGAACGGCAGCAAAAGCTGGGATAAGGATAAGGAATTTTGATGTGGCAGAAACTTGTCCTGAAGACTGTGTTGGATTGAATGTGGGCTTAGACCTACTTGGTCAAGATACAAAGGTATTGCAGGATTCAGGGCATCAGAGAGGCACAGGACCCTCAGCTTCAGGCTGCAAAAATATTAGACAGTGCTAAGTACATTTTAAAACTCGGGCTTAGATAGTGTGTGCTGTGTGCCTGGTGGCTCTGTCTCACCTTGCCACCCACACAACATGAGAATTAGCAGTGCCTCACCTCACTGGGCTCGCTGTGGCTCAGACATCTCTGGCACAGCTCGGTGGATGCTGTGGGAGCCCAGCAAGACACTGCTGAATAGGGTGTGGATGCCATGCAGTAAATAATGATCCCCTTCAAACATTGGATGATGACGAGAAAATGGAGCAGGGTTCACCACAGAGAGGAGTCCCGAGTCTGTGATCCCAAGACCCAGAAAGCAAGCAGTATTTAGGAAAAAATAAGAGGAATGGCACAAAAGCCCTTCAGACAGTGCTCTCATTGCTCATCCTCTTGAATCCAGTAGACATGTTTGGTCCTGGCATAGTGTTTAACTGTGGTGCTGTGCAGCCAGGGACCTTTCCAGCTGGCAGAGGTTCCACACAATGTAACCATCTGCAGCCACAACAGCACCAGGGGCAACGACTTCTCCCTAGAAAAGTTTGGTCCCAGAGTGGCTTTATAAATGAATTTAGTGGTGCAGGTGATGGTCAGAGACCCACATCTTGGCCTGGTTTGCTCACCACTGAGTACAGCGAGTGGCCAGACTCCGGTAACTTTGGCCATCAGGGTCAGGCAGCTGGAGAGCCTGCACAGGGTGAGCAGACATTGTGGGAATGTGGCTCACCAGGCACAGTCTGGGAAAAGAACAGAAACACAGAGATGGAGTAGAAAACAAAGGTCAAATGCTCTTGACTCATGCAAACCTATTTCTGGGGTTTTTTTTGTTGTTGTTGTTTTGATTTTTTTTTTAAATTTAATTTTTTCCCCCTGGTGACAATTATATGTGTTGCAAGGTGAAGTAGTTCTCAAGTGAAATGAAATCCCTTTCTCTGACCTCAGAGTGCATAGCTCTCTGAATTACCTGACAAGCACAGTTTACCCTTTGAGCAATTCATGACTCCCCTTTCACAAGTAAGAGCACACTTATGTGGATGTTTTCCTGCTCAGTTCTACCTAATGGATTTTTTTCCTTAACTGTCATTTGATCTGCATCTTGGGTGCAATCCCCATATGGGCCATTCACTTCAGACTTGGCCTCAATGATCCTTGTGAGTCCCTTCTAACTCAGAATAATCTGTGAGTTTGTGAATGTTGCTATTCTCAACCTAAAATCAAAACTCTAAGTTGCTGATTATGAATACGTTTTGTTGTTCATTTACTAGAGGAATCTTAGGCACATTCATCCCATTTCCTCTTAGTGCCTCATTATCAATAAACCTTTGCCTCACTGCTTCTGTAAATCATTTTCATCCCTTTCCTTTAGGAACCAGGTGTTTGGCTCTGCACAAGTGTCTCATGAGAGTAATTGGTCAAGTCGTGCAGTATCATTTTTACTCCTCGATGAATCGGCAAAACTTTGTTAAAGCGGGATTATGGAACAACACATAAGCATTTTTTTTTGGATGAAGAAAGCATCGCCTTAAACCATGATGCAAGCAGGGTTTCCCAGTATTTTACCAAGCACAGTGGCTTGCATCACCTATTGATACCATTCAAAAGACTTGGATTATCCTGGCTCCCAGAGTCAACATATACTTGGAGCAAAAGCTCCAGAGGAGTCCTAGGTTGGTACATACGTTTCAGAGCTGATGACAAATGAGGGAGAGTTTCAAACACTCTTTTCTACTCCTCGGAGCCCCAGCAGAAAAAAAATGTGAGGTGCAAGAGCATAGCACTCACAACTAATGGTGGTCTCCCACCAGAGGCTGCAGTGGTGTTGGCAGCTCATGGCAAACACTGGTGGAGGGGACAGACCCAGAGCCAGACTGAGGCAGGGGAGAGCTGTTTGCTGCAGAGGCTGGAGGGAACTTACAGAGGCCAAGGGTTTATTAAACTTCAGCTTGATTGGAGCTGAAATATGTGCCTCTAGAGCAGGGCAGCAGAGGTTCACGGAGTCCTTTCTGTAGACATTTTATGACAGTCTTTGGGGATACATATAAGAAGACTGGGGCATTCTGAGTAATTTAAAAAAATATTTGTTTAGACTGTGTCAGGGTCAACTGGAGTTTTCAAGCAAGCCAGTCTTAGATGGATTTTGCTGTCTTTACCCTTTCTCCACAGCTGTAATGTAGACACACCGTGGTACATGGACAGGTCGTGCAGTGCAGCCACATCTCTTCAATATCTCAAAGCAACTTTCAAGCTCAGAGAGACCTTGAGGTCACTGTTTAACCCCTGCACTGCACATGGACTCATGGAGAGTCCCTGGTACCAGGCATTGCTGCTGCCACCTTCATACCCTGTCAGGAGTCTGGGCTTTTCCATCCCAATTGGCATCAGCATCTCCTCTGCAGGAAGCCCCTGTGAGGCTGCAGCACTGCCCCCACCTCATGACGAGGGTGTAAAGGTCAGGGGAAACAACCTGCTGCTCTCAGGTTTGCTGTTGGTTATTGTGTCTTGCTTCTTGGCTGGCAAGTTCCCAGTTTAGTTGTGCTGCTTCTTGCTTCAGTTTGGAATTATGCTGCCCTATTATTCTCTGCCAGTAAAAGCTGATGCCAGTCTGTTGCCCAGGCCCAGTGACTGTGAATTAGTGGGTTTGGTAGCCAGAAACCTAATTTCTTTCTGGAATGCTTCTAAAAGCCTAGTGCTTGTAGGAATTTTCCCAGACCTGGCTAGCCTTGAGTTTTGCAATGTGCAGTTGGAATGGAAATAAATTATAGATGTTCTTCCAAGAACAGGCAGGTTTGTGGAAGGCTGAATGTTTTTCTTCCCTCGTCTGGGCCTTTCTTTACTAATCAGCTGTATGAAACTGAAGAACAACAGAACTACTCTGCTAAGAAATCTTACCCAAACTTTGTCTCAATGTTTAAACTCAACCCTTTCTGTAGTTCTGTGAGGTTCAGCCAACTTTGGTTGTTTTCTGCTTTTACTCCAGATTTCTATCACTCCTGCTTTCCAATTTCCAAGTGTAACTGGTAGCTTCCAAATCCCCCTGAGATGTACTGTGCTTGGGTTCCAATGGGGTTGCCACAGCATCTCATCCAGACTCAGGAGACCCCAGGTCTTCTCCGTGGGGGCACCTGGGGGCCCAAAGAGGGAAGCATAAGGAGCACCATGGGAGTGGTGTTGGGAAGATTTGTTTGGGCTTGCCTGACTGCCCATCTGAAATACATAACGCTGCACTTTAGTGCAAGGGTATTCCAGGGACACACATATGCTGCAGTGCCTTGCTGGACTGGGGCCACAGACTGGCTGCTTCAGCTGGGCAGAGCCTGCTCCAACACCACCCTGGCTGGGGCCCACAAGCCATTGAAGTTCATCTGCCATTAATTTGAACCAAGACTTCATAATGCAGGCTCAGCTGAGCTCCTGCCCAGCCCATTACAAAATGCCCCTAACCTCCCTCCTCCTGCCCCTCTTCTCAGCCAGAAATTTCAGATTGCAGGTCCAGCCCTGCTACCAGCAGCACAAAACAGGCAACTGGAGGTCACCTGTGGGAGGCAGCTAAACTTCAGCAATGCGTGGCTGGCTGTGCTGCGGAGAGGTTGCTGTTGCAAAGCAGACAGAGAGAAGAGTGCAGAGAGAGGCAGACAGAACAACCAACCCAATGACATGAACAGCATCCAGGCAGACACCGACCCACAAGATGGGGTGAATCACTCTGCAAGCTGGCAGCAGGGAATTAAACTGTGCAATAGCCAGACATCAGAACAAGGATCAACTCCCTTCAGACAGCTTTGTCTCACCAGCCTTCCTCACCAGCAGGAAGTAGAATCCCCCACTCCCTGCTTAACTAGATTGCTGATTTATACCTTCTGTCACAGCTGGTGGCTGGTGGTGCCTCTCTAGCCATGTGGTTAGCATGGAAGTCAACACACATTGAGATGTGGAAGGTTGCATTGACTGCCTGCTCACCCAGCACACAGTCTGGGGTGGAAATTGTAGGGAAAATGTCCAGGGCATGTTGTGGGGAAGAGAAAGGCACTGACTGGTTGCGGGGAAAACCTCTGGAGAAGATGACAGCTTGCCCTGTTTCTCCCGCAGTGCTCATGTGAGGGTGTTGTATTCCCTTTGGTATCCCCTCCCCCTGTGAAACCTTACCTGTCCCTTGACTCTGACCTATGGCCTTTGGCCATAGGTAACCCCACCCCCTACCCTGAAAGGCATAAAACCCCCTTTCCCTCCGGGGTCGGTCTCTTTTCGCCTTGGGATCCCTTCTTGGAATAAACCTTGGAACACATCTCAGGGTAAGAGCCTCCTTTAGTTTTATGTCCCTATCATAGAGTTTCCCCTCACCCTAACCTCCCCAAATCTGAGCTAGCAACAAGTCTCGGGGGGTGAGGGAAAGAGAACACTTCATGAGGGATCTTTTCAGATCCTTGCAGTGGCCAAGTGGGATGGGTGAGGTTAAGACGAATACATAAATCTGCATCTGATGGGAACTCTTATGCTCATCCTTTCAGAGTGAGAGCTTAGCCCTAACCCTGCATCAACCTCATCTGTCACAACCTCACATCTGAGCAGCACTCAGTGCTACTGCAGGCTCCGAGTGGCACTTCCTGCTGTCAGCCCCAGAGCTCCACAGCACTTACATTTCCCCAGGTGCTCCAGGTGCAGGGCCTGACTTCACAGGGCCCCAGCACAGGGAGGAGGGTTGAATGCTGGCTACCTTAAATATTACTGTCACTAACTCAGCTGGAGATAGCATCCAAGCAGAGGAGGAGCAACCTTGCTGGATCTAGATTTTTCTTAAAATAATGCAACAGAGGGATAACTGAATGATCTCGAAGACAGACCAGATGTCTTGGGCAGATGTTGCTTCAGATGCTGAAAGCCAGTAAGGATGTCCCAGTAGGAGAACTCAGCTTAGACAGGGTTCCCACAGAACAGAGTTCCCACTTGGGACAGAGTATCAAAGTGTGCAAAACCCTACAGTGCCTGTCTGTGCAGGACATAAGTCTTCAGCAAACAACACTGAGGACCTGTCTGTTCTTTCATTTGCCCAAGGATCTGTGGACTCTTCTGGACTGAAATCCCAAGAAACAGTTACTAGCCTGTGTGTAGGTATGAGTCTATGACTAAGATGACACTATTCAATACTTTGTCAAGTAACAGTGATGCTGATTTTTTTTCTTAATGAAATAATGAATTTCGTTTATTCAGCACTGAGCCAAGTCCTCAGAGCAGTTAGGCGCTTACATTTGGCTCTGAGGAGCTTAGGAAAAACCAAGACCCTCAGGTGATCATGGCAAGACATGCAGGACTGTTTGGGAAGGAGGAGATACCTTATCCAAAAGGTATCAAAACCAGAGCAAAGAGGAAACTGAAAGCTCTTTCGAGCCCCCTTCCCATCCTTGTCCATCTTCCTTGGCTGGTACGCACTGGGGATATATCAGTTCAAAGGTTCTAGATGGCTTTTGGTTCACATTCACTACTTTAGGGCAGAGATACAAGTAACATGGAGCAGAAATCCACCATTTTTTCATAGCTGTTTGTGACATGCCTACAGTGGGAAATGAGACAGTTTAAAATGCAGTAGCTGACCCATCTTGTCTTTCATACTTTCAAACTTTGCACATAGCCTGGCATGCTGCAAACCTGCAGCTGATCACCCCCAGCCCTGTGCCTGGGGATGCCTGTGTGGGATCTAATGAGGCTCTGATGCCACCGAGGTGGATGTCACTTCCATCTGCTGCCACGTAAAAAGTCATCCTGTCCTGATCCTGGCATAGTCCCAAGGCACTGTGTCACTCCCTGCAACACTGAAGACCTTCAGGTGTCAGAGAGGACAAAACCATGTCACTGGGAAATTAACGGGCTCATCAGAGAGAACTGAGATGCCCAACTCCAGAATATTGGCATAAGCAATAATCTCCCTTCATATTCAGTAGTGAGGAAGACATGGCATGCAATGGAGCAGTTTCATTTTCCCTCCATGGAGGCAAGGGCAGTACATTTTCTTGCTCTTTCCTTGTATCATGTTCTGGGAGCCAGAAAGTCAACTGCAATTGCAGTAGGTTGCTAGAAGCATTTTTGTGCCTTCCAAATTTGCTAGTCAGCGCTTTCCTGCTTTTCAGATGAATGTGCTACATGAAAAAGGACCTGGGGAATGAGCTGTGTCTTTTTCTCTAGCCACAGCTTCTATGCAGAGTTTTCAGAATTGATTTGTTTACATAAAAGCCAGTTTTGTTAGCTTCCTTTAAAAAACATGAAAGAGGAGCAAGCAGCACATGTTGCATTTGTACAGACAACGCTGTGCTCTCCCCGAGTAGCCACAGGGTGTGTGAATCCAGCTAATCAGGCAATAAAGCAACACATGCCCTCAAAAACAGATGTTTGTATTGGGGGAAAAAAAGCTAGTTCAGAATAAAAGTGAGAGGAACAGCAATTTTCCTAAGTAAATAGTGCATATTCCCCAGGCTTGCTGTGATGTAAACTTCTCAGCAGCACTAGAGTTAATGTTTATCAAGCTGTCTGTCCCCAAACACATACAGTGATTTACTCCAGGAGAATTAGCCAGCCAGGAACAAGAGGGCTTAAGTGCAGCCAGGGCTGAGGTGAATTTGACTCCCACAGAAACATCTCCCAGTGGAGGTAGAGCCAGTGACTCAAGTTATACACTGGCTTCAGGGCCACCAAAAAACCACCCATGCACTTGCTGTCCATGTGGAACTGTTGACACTGCCTCCAGACTGCTTTGCAGGAAGAGAAGGAGGTTTTCAGACCTTTATTCTCCGGGCCTTCATATTGTTCCTGCTGTATGCTCTGATCAGAAAAATAAGTCTCAAAGAGGGGAGCCCTGGGTGTGGTCAGGAGGAGCAGAGTAGAGAGGAACACACCTTTCCCCCTTTCATTCTTCTACAATTAGACTTTTCTGTAGGACTTTGCTCTGTCTGTAATTAGCTCCCCAAGGTGATCAGCTATTTTTTAGTCTGTGAATTCTACCATGAGTAACCACTGAGTGTGTCCCCCCTTTGCTGTAGAGTCTCAGGAGGCTGTAGGCAGCAGTGCCAGCAGCTTTGACAAGCTCTGCAGAGACAGATGGTGTCCATGCAGATGAGAACATTCATGCAGTGGTCTCCTGAGCACAATGGGAAATCAGTGAATGCTGTACTATGAGCAGAGGAACAGCACAGACAATATTCATCCTTCCTTCAGATTCTGCAGAATCAACCAAAGGAGGTCCCTGTCTGGGAGGGATGGACAGGCTATATATTCATCTTTATCCAGAGTTGAAATGGAGATGCTCCAACCAGTTTCTGCTTAGCAGCAAATGGTAACTGCAGCTTCAAGAATGAAGCCAATGGTTTGTGTCCTATGTAGAATTATACCATCTGCATTTAAGTGCTGCCCAGTTTTACACTTCAGTTGGGCACAAGAGTGAAAGCATGATTAAGCATCTGATCATTGCTAACAAAATCAGTGATGCCACACACAACTGAAAAAGTGTTATAATCTTTTCTACATGTGCAGACTGCAACAGCACTGACTCCCTGAACAGAAATAAACATAAATATTTGGGTATTTATATCTCTAAAATTTAGTCACTTTGTTTTTTCCTATATAACCCAAAATGTGGTTGTTTTTAAAATAATAGTCTTGTGCTGACTTCTAGACTTTAATGACAGATAGGAGGCAGAAGACTGCAGCAGACAGCTTAGAAACAAGTATAATGGATTCAGCATGTGTAAAGGCAAGACGACAGGAGTTGGATAAGGTTCCTATGCTTGGCCAAGTCTTTGAGTGCTGGCTGGGCTGTGGTGCATATCTGCCTTGGTAGGAAGTGTAAAACACACTGCCTGAACCCTCTCTAGGCAAAATGTTAGCACTGGTACTTAAGCAAGAGTTGAGAGAATGACACTAAGAGCTTTTCTTTTTTTTTTTTTTTTTAAGCACCATTTCTATGAAGAGTCAGACCAGGCCTGTGCAGGCAAGGAGAGGCACCCTCAAGTGGCCAGCAGTGGAAACCATAGAATTTGGGGTGGGCAGGGGGAACACTCCTGTGCCCACACTTGGACAGGAAGGCAGAAGGGCCCAATGTCATTTAGTGTGGGAGCAGAGGGGCAGGCTGGTGCAGCCCCATGCCACCTGCACCACGGTCTCTGGACAAGGGCTGTCCACAGACAGACAATGTCTGTGAGCTGCCACATGCCAGTAGGTGTTCCAGGCTATTCTTAAAGTATCCCAGGACTGGGATAGCATCAGCTCCTCACTGAGACTACCATAGCTTGGACAATGTTGTCAGAGCAGTACATTGGCAGTGCCAAGACCCAGCAGGCTTTTTTGCCTGGAGCCCAGAGGAACTGTTCTGTGCTGGCTGTGTCCCTGGGCTGTGTTGGCCATGTAGCTCCCTTGCAGCTTTATGGGCTGTGGGGCTGCTGTCACAGGATCTGTGTGAAGGTCCCTATCATGCAGGAGCTGTGGCTTCTCATGCATGTGCTGTGCAAAGCAGACCTACCTTTTCAAGTTGGGCCCAAAGCTGCATGCTGGAAATGTCCCAATCTCCATCCCTGTGGATGTACCAAGCTGACTTTGCTCTAAAATAAATTCCATGGATAAGATTGCACATAGTGAAGATTTTACTTAATCACCCTCTCAAAATACCTGAGGAGCAAATCACATACAAGATGTGAATCCAAACATTCTGACAGCATGGTAAAGATGACTGTTCTCTCCAGGAGCGTGTCAGCAGAGCAGTGCAATGCCTGGCTGTCTCAGGGCCTTACCTCATGGTCACAGGTGAACATGGTCTTGTGTCTCCTGCACCCCCTTTCTCCTCTGTAGGGTTCCCAGGACAGACGTGGTGGGATTTCAAGGGCATATCCCCTGCAGAGGAATTGGTAATCCAGGCAGTTTTCCTGCCCAAAAGGAGCTGCAAGATGCTTGGGACACACATGCCCAGTTATCCTGGACTGTCCCTGCCCTTTGGCAGCTGACACAGGGTCACTCAAGGAAGGTCTTGGGAGTGCTGATGGCCTAGCAGGCAGCCAAGGCACGGGGAGAGCAGGGTATAATTGTGGGAAGTCAGAAAATATCCTCCTTCTACTGCTACGAGGGCAAGGATGGATTGGCAAGCAGTGAAGGAGGCACCACGCGGTCCTGTCGGGCTTGTAAGGGTGCAGTAGTGCTCACATTAACTCCTTGTCATAGAGATCTTCACAAGATGTAAGTCAAGGTCTCTCTAGGTTTGATTAGAAACAGACACCCCAAACTTTGCACTGAAACTTTGAGGCCATCTCCAGTTACAGGAAGTCTGGGCATATCCATATGCAGATGTATGCAATTTGTTTCACTTCAGCAGTTAGCGTGACTGTTTTGAGGTCAGGGAGCCTGCTTCTAGGAACGAGAGTGACTTCTTGGGATGCTCAGCTGAGGGTGGATGCACACCATGCCCTCCCTATGCTGCCACCCCGCCCTCCATCCCAGAGGTTCTGCCCCTCCCATGGAAACAGTTCATCCCACCAGGGGCCCCAGGGGACAAGAGGTGAAGAAGCCCATGTCTGCTGCAGTGCAGGAGCACGAGAGCAGCATGGCTGAGCTGCAAAGGAGGGCTCTGGACTGGCAGAGCAGGCACAGGAACACCCACAGGGTGTGCAGCAGGGACAGTCCTTGCTCCTTGGGGCTGATGGAGATAACTTATCACTGCTGAAAGTCTGGGGCCCGGCTCTCAGCTGCAGTTTGAGCTATGCTGTCAACAAAACTAGAACAGACACAGAGCTTTTTTCTCTGTGTGTGTATGTGTGTTTGTGTAGACCCTTCCCAGCTAACTGAGCTCCTGAAGCAGATAAAAACCAGCAGAGGAGATCCCAAGGAAAAGCTTCAGGTCTTGTGTTTGCTGCTGCTGGAGCTACAGGGGACTTAGGAGTTAGGGAGGCAGCCAACACAAAGCCGTAGGGGAAAATGTACTGAGCTTCCTGACATCATAAATAATAAAAGAAAGAGAGAAAGAGAAAAAAAAAACCCAACCTCTTGGAATACTTTATTTATTACTCTGTCTCTATTGAGTCTCAAAGGTGGTAGTCCATTGCTGCAAACTTTCTGGAACTGTTTTATTTTCAGTTGTAAAAATTATAAGTATCATGTCTGTAAGCATATGATTTACCAAGGCTGTGGGGCAGGGCACTATCCCAGCCCATTTTGGACAGGTCTGTCCACCTGCATCCCCAGGAGCAGTGGGAGAGGTCAGCCAGTCAGAGAAGACAGGTTCAAAGAGGCAGTGTGTCAGTCACTGGCCTAGACACTGGTCCTGGAACCCAGAGAGCATAAATTTTGGCAAAATGTTCCCAAGGATTAAAGCAATGAGAGTTGAGATAGACATCAAGCTTTGGTAAGCTTTATAGAGAGCTCCTCAAAAGTCAGAAGGAACAATTTTAGAGAAAGCAATAAATCTGAAATCACAGTAGGGTGAAAGTGGCAGGTAACTCCATTGCCTTCATCCAAGGTCTGCCTACCAGCCCTCTGTACCACCTGGGCAATTTTCTTCTCAAAGCCCTTTCACAGTTCATCCCCCCAGGCTTAGACCTGAGCCACCCTTAATCTCATGCCTGAGGGTGACAGCTACATTGTTCCATCCTCCTGGTTTCATCCCAATCACCTCAGTGCAGCCTTTCAGCTGTGAGAGTGAGAGCTGGGCAAGGACTTGTGCACTGTACACCTTCTCACAACACTTCTCATGAGCTTTTGGCTGTGAAGATGTGTCAGAGCTGTTCACAGAAGGGCTAAACTGTAAATATACAGTGAATTAGCAAAAGGATTTTGTAATAAGAGATGAGTATTGCCAAAGACACAGGCTAAGATGCCGAAGCTATAATTAATGACCCTGGCTATCACATTGCCTGGGAAAAGCTCCCAGTGGGGACATCACTAGAGTGGAACTGTTTCCCAGAAAGACTGATCCTGGCCTGGTAACTTTTAAAAGTAGACTAAAGTGAAATTTCAAAAAAATATGAAAGATACTTGATGTGCTCTTGGTTTGGTAAAGAAAGCATGGATAGAAATTACCACAGTATCACTTCCCACACATTCAGGAACTGAGCATAGTGGCTCAAGGTTAAAACCTGAAGCAGAGTTTTTTGCTCTTTGCATGCTCTTTGCCCAAAGACTGCAGCCTGAAATGTGGCCAGGTGTGACACTTGGCTGTGCACCATATGCCAGGTGGCCAGTCACTCACTCAGATCCCTCTTTTTCTGTCCTGGTTCAGCCCACCATGCAGAGCAGTGGCATCAGATAAGAGAGCCATGGGTCTCCACCAGGGTCCTGCTGGCGTAGCAGCACTCTTGCCAATGAAGGGGACACCACTGCCACTGGAGGCAGGAGGTGTGCAGGAGAGGACACACACAGTGCCTGCACCTGAGGATGCATACATCCCATTACAAAGCTCAAAGGTGGTTTTACTGTAGCTGCTAAGCCTTAGAAAGGAACTAGTTCACCGGTTCAGTGGTTGAAACCTCTTCCTCCTGCACTGCCATACTGCTCTCATATGTCATGTCTCAATTATTAATCGTTGAGGACAACCAGGTGGGAACAGCTCTTCAGGCTGCTGTCACACTCCTCTCATTTCCCTCTGCCCTGCACACAGGGAGTGCTGTTTTTGCAGGTGTCTCATACTGTCCTTTTCCATGGCACTAAGCCGTGTTCACAGCCTCTTTGCCAAAGGTAGTGCAAGCCCTGGCAGGAGTCTGTGGAGGTGACTGGGGGTGTCCATCAGGAGCACCTCTGCTGACACAGCACCACTGCCTGAGGATGCAGGAGGAGAAAACAGACCCCACGTGGCTGCTGTGTACTCCAGTTTTCTGCTCTGTGTTATTCAGCAGAACACAGATGGGCTGGTGACAGGGGACCTGCATGGTGCAAGGAGCAAATGGGTACTTCTCAGAGACCTTTCCTGTGGCCAGGACCAAGGAATGTAGTGCTCCATGACATCCTGATGTGGGTGTTGAGAGGTTGAAGGAGGGTCTTGCTGGGGTGTGTGCACCTGAGTGTGCACCACCTGGGTCTCTGAGAGGGAGCAGGAGCTGGAGCGCTTGCCCCAGTCTCCTCTTGCCCATCTGTGCTGGGCAAAATTGATCAAAAGATTTACATCTCTTTCCTTTTCTCTCTCTCCCTGCCCCCTACCCCTGGTCAAACCTGCCCTCCTCTTCCCTCCCCTACCTCCCACTGAAATAGGTAAGGAAAGCGGTTTGGGAGAGCCTGACTTGCAGCCAAGCTCTGACCCTTCAGCAATGGACAGCAGCTACCTTAGCGTGAAGGAGGCCGGGGTGAAAGTGCCCCAGGACAGGGCCAGCACAGACCTCCCCAGCCCCATGGACAAGGCCGACTCGGAGAGCAACAAGGGCAAGAAGCGGAGGAACCGCACCACCTTCACAAGTTACCAGCTGGAGGAGCTGGAGAAGGTCTTCCAGAAGACCCACTATCCTGATGTCTATGCCAGGGAGCAGCTAGCCATGAGGACAGACCTCACCGAGGCTCGTGTACAGGTATGGGGGGAAATCCTGGGGCTGGGTGAGGGGTGGAGGAGCTGCAAAAAACCTCTGAGGTTCCCTTGCAGCCCCACCATAAGCTGCAGGCAGGTGAGCCCTAATCAGAGCCTGTGGTACAGGGAAAGCACAAGGAGGTACATTCCTGTCTGACAGTGGTGTCAGCTCCTTTACTTGGTCTGGTGTCCTGCAATCCAGAGTTCACAGAAACACCTCTTGCCCTTGAGCTAGTGGGACAGCAGGTGGGTAAGCCTCACCGCCACCCTGAACAAAGCTTGCACAAAACCTCCTCTCTTCAGGAGGTTTGCAGGGGACACAGGTTCATTAGTCTGAATGAGAGCAAGATTTTCCACAGGATGGGCTCTTTCTGGCAGAGGGGGCTGCAGAGGTGACTGGGAGTTCAGTACCAGAGAACATGAGGAGATACAAGAGAAGCAGCTCTTGTTTCCTGCTTGGTAGGTGCTGAGACTGCAGGAAAGCTGGAGATCTGGAGGGAAAAGTTGCACCCACCACCTTAGGAAGAGCAAGAGAATCTAACAGCCCCACTCAGTCTCAGTCACCTCCACACAGGTGCCAGGTCTCATGAACTAGCTCCTTTGAACTAACCTGGTGGACCAGCAGACCCAAAATCCACATTAGAGGAGGGAATGTTTCTCTGAGTCTTGCTCTTTCCTGGGAGTGAAGGTTGAACAGGAGGCCTGTCAGGGCTCAGAAGCATGTGTAGAAAGGAGCACTGCTGCATGGAGCAGACATCTGCAGCTCACAGCTCACACCTTGGTGGCCAGCTCCTTCTCCAGCATAGCTAATCCTGTAACTTCTGTCTGCAGGCATTTGCCAGCTCCCCACCCCCAGAACCTGCATTAGCATCAAGAATAATTGGCCCACAGAGACACCTGATTCTATCTTTTATACCAGGAATATTCCCAGCTCCCAGGCAGCCTCTGTTTAACCTTTGCAAGTGGTTGTTGCAAATAAGGCCCACATCCATGCTTAAGTCCATTTTAGTTTGTACATTCACTTCTGGATTCAACCAGAAGCAGGATTTCTCTTGCCTGCTTCCCTAAATTGGTTTGCAGGGCTGGTGTGCTCCTCTTCCCCACAGCTGTTTCTCTTCAGGCTGGACATGGCTGTAGGCAGCAGTGCAATTCCCACTGGTCCTGAGTGTAGCATGCTGAGCACTACAGGATGGGCAGAGCAAGGCAGTGCTACAAACATCAGCTCTTTACTTGTGCCACTGGATGCAGCTCTTGATTTCCCAAGAACCCACCACAAGTGCTAATGGGGTCTCTTGGGAGGCCAGGCATAGCATCGGGTTACTGGCTGCACAATGCATGAAATTCCTTTAGCTCAGGAATGAGAATGAGGTGCTGGAGGGTGGTGAGCTCCTCCTGCTTGCTTCTGAGCCAGGGTTTGCAGCTACTGTGTCATCCCAGGCAGTGTGAAGGGCTGGCCATCAGAGCCAGGGCAGGCGAGGCAGATAAAATCTACAAGTTCCTTACATGTGACCTTTCATTTTGGGGTTTTTCCCCACTTTACCACTGGATCACACTTCAGCTGAGGGCAGAAGAGCTCCCTAAGTAGCCAGGAGTATATTTGGCACAGAGGGGTTTCAGCTTGCTCTGGGATAAACGTGCCAGTAGCCTGTTGTCACAGGCAGCCAAGAACAGCCCCCCTGCTCTTGCAACTGCCAGCACGCACCTCTCCCTTGGGATGGCGATGACAGGACTCGTGTGACAGAGCTGCTGAAGGGCTTGTCTAAGTGGCCTGGCCGCTCCAGCACTTACCCCACGGTGAAAGGGCTAAGCAGTTGCATTTCAGGCATTCCCCAGCTCTGCCGGGAAGGCTCCTTGGGCGTGGGCTGGCACTTGGTGATGAAGGACTGCCCTGCTGTCAGTGGCAGCGCAGCCTCCCATCACTGACAGCAAGAGCCTGCAGGCTGACTGTGCCCAGTGCAGTGGGTGCTGGCTGGGCGGGCCCAGAGGCAGCCCAGGTTGCTGGTATCTCAAATGTGTTCCCAGGGCTGAGGCTGCTGACTTGTGAGCTGCACTGACACACCGCTGGGAGAGGCTCTGGGTGTTTGGACACACACCTACTGCAGCCCTATGGGCTTTGAGGGAAGCACAGTAGCGCCTCTCCCAAGGAAGAGATGGTCATCTAAGGGATAATCCTGCCCTGGAATGATGTTTTGGAAGCCAGCTTCAGCTGCCTGTGAAGCTGAACTAAGCAAAGCAAAGTGGCAGAATTGTGAGGCACAGGTTCAAGGTGTGATGCTCCCTCCCATAGCTTTTGGCTGGAGGTCATCCCCTCTGGCTTCTTGGGGAGCATAGCTAGCTGCACTGAAGGCAGGAGCAGATACATAGCCCAGACAGGCTCCACAGCTCTGATTTTTCCATCCCTTTCCCAAGCTCACACTTCATTAGAGAAGTAGATGCTGGAGTTCTTGGTGCCTGGAGAAGATTCAGGAAGTTCTTGGTGCCAGCAGCATACCTGAGGTGGACCATACTCTCTGTGAAGCAGTGACATTCCATGGTCTGGCCCTTCTCCTGCTCCATTTCCCTGCCTGCCTCAGTTTCCAGCCATCTGTACCGGTGTCTGACAATGTCAAAGCTAGTTTCCACTGTGATGCAATGCAACATTTTCCTGTCTACTCCCCACAACCTTGCCACTTGTTTCCATGTACTATTAAGATACTGCACATTCCTGTTTTCCAGAGTGGGGGCCATGTACAAGCCCTGTGCAGAGGCACAGCCAGGAAAAGGTTGCTACAGCTCAGCCACAAACCTGCAAGGGTGCACAGGGGGGGCTGTGCTCATGTAGGTCCTACACAACATGTACATCCCATTCCTTTCTTCTCCTCTGCCATGTCTGGGGCTGCAGAGCCACAGAAAGAGTTTCTGCTTGAGGCTCTTCCAGCCCATCCAGGTCTGCAGCAGATGTCTGAGACAGTGGCACTACAAAAACAAGGCAGACACCTGTATTCACACAGTATTCCTTCCCCTTGCATAGAAGCACACACAGGCACATCCCAAGCCCATGCCAGCCTGGCCCTGGCTGCTTATCTCTCTTGGGTTATCAGTACCTGCCTCCTGGACTGCTCTCTGGGAGAGGAGAAAGGGATGGGACTGGGAGGAGGCTTTGCAGCCAGCCCCCCTCAGAGCCAGCTTTATGATTGCTGGGACCACTAATGAAATGTTTTTGGTGGTGACCCTCTGATGCGGCGGGGGCTTGAAAGTGAGAGGGAAACGTCAAACTCCGCTGTAGCAAAATCACCGCCTCGCAAAAAAAAGAAAAGAAAAAAAGCAAAGCAAAGCAAGAAGTAATATATCTTGATCCCTTTTCCCCCATAAAACCCTGGGAGGCTGGTGGAAGGAGCGGAAAGACTGAGCTAAGCCTGCAGGAAATTAAACATGAAATGAAAACAAGCTCGAGTTATTCAATTCTCTCATCCCAGGCTCCAATTTCCCATTCCAGGCCACTGATAAAATGGTGTCCAGTTTCAGCACTCAAGGATGAATTCTGGCTCTGTTCTTGCAGTCTGAAAAGCAAAGGGCTGGTGGCCATCCCTGGCAAGAGAGGAGACAGCTTGGCCTTTCACAGAGGGATGGGGTCCTGAACACAGACAGATGGAGGTTGAGCACAGAGAGGAGGGTAGCAGGGTGAGAGAACAGGGATGGGGAGAACGGATGCTGTGAGGCTGCCAGAAGAGAGCAAAAGCCCAAGAGACTTGAGCATGGTGGGCTGCTCTTACCTGCATCAGAGCAGTGATGTAGTGAGGGGTGTTGAGCATAGGGCATGAGTACAACACCACAGCAGCCACTGGCCCACCACCACATGTGCAGAGGTCAGCCTCACTCACCACAGCCATGGTGGGGGTAGGAGAGGGGAAAACACCTTTTTCTTTAACTTGGAGGAAGGACAAATCAGTGATGCAGCCCTGAGGTATCCAGACAGGCTCAGTGGCCTGGGTTCAGTCCCAGCTGATCCCATTCACCTGTGCCCTGTGCAGCACACATGGAGCTTGGTAGCAGGGGCAGACTGACAGTGCCCACTGGGTGTGAGGTAGAGGCAGCAAGAGTGAGCAGGAACCTCCTTGCTTTGTCTCAGGCCACTTCTGGCCTCTCCACCCCCAACAGCATATCAGCTGTGTATGCATATGGATTTAGGTACCAGCATATGGCTGAACGTTTATGGAGACATGAAACATTCTCTGTTCTGTAGATTTTAACAGGGCTGATTTGGTACACCAGGGCTTATCAAAGCATTGTCTGCAGGAGTCAGATACATGACATTACCCTACACTCCTACTGTAATTGTTAACACTGAAATTCAGCCCACAGTGACTGCTGGCCCCTGCACAAAGTAGCCCATCCTGACCCCAGAGGACACACTGCACCAGCCACTGCAACCTCCGCTGTCCCATTCCCATCCCACAACAGCCGCTCTTGACAGGGAGTGACAGGCAATGAAAGGAAAATGAACTTCTGTTTGTGTTTAGATCTGCTTTTTAAAAGCAGGTGTCTTCTAAGACTGTGGAAATACTGAGGATTAGTTGGGGGTTTTTGCTGACATTTTCACATTACACATTGCCATGCCTGTCTTGTTTTTGCCGGAGCACTGTGGAGGCCTGGAGAAACCCAACTGGAAGATGACAAGAAGTCGATAAGGATTTGGAAGAGAGGAGAAAGGAGAACTTTAAAAAGTGGTCCAAACCTTGCCATAAGTGTTTCACAGCTCACTGTCAGCTCTCAGAGTGTCTCCAGTGCCTGTGACACCAACACTTGGACTGAAGACACTCTTCTTCAGCCTAATGCAATGACCTGCCACATCCTCCCAGCCCACCAGCCACACAGCAATTTGGGAACTGCCAGTTTAAATCACTTGGCTCTGTTCAATCCAACACACAAATGTGTTAGGGCAGAGGCCGAGACCTCACTCTGCTCTGTCAAGGCAGCTGTTGTGATGTCCTGGGAAGAAGAGGGCACAGACTCTGCACTGATGGCTTTGAAGGCCACACTGCAGAGCGGCACGCTGCTGCGGGGCCTGAGCTGGGCCGCCCTGCTCCCAGGTGGGATGCTCAGGCGAGCAAGGCAGCCAGTGCCTTCACCACACAGGGAATGGCCGTGTATGCCTGGCATATGTTCATCCTGGCCCCATGCACAGCCAGCACTCTGCTCCCTACCTGTTCTCCACCCCTCTGTGCACAGCGGGGCCTCCTCTGCCTGAGGAGGAACCAGGTCACCACCGCTAACTTTGAATCTGCAGATCAAAGCGGTGTGATCCAGGCCAGCCCTGGGACTGGCCTGCAGCTGGGCTGGAGTGGCTGTGCCAAGAAGAAGTAGAAGAAAAACAGAGAGATGCCTGAGGCATCAAACCTGCTCCAGTAGGACGCTCTGCATGTGCAGCGTGTGCTCAGCTGGGATAACGTTAGGACGTTTCTGCTGATGCTTTTTGCACCTACTGAAAACACTTACAGGGTTTTTGATTTGGGGTAGGGGGTTGATAGCAGGTTGCTGCTTTGGCCAGCTTGTGGATGGCCTGTACCAGTGGCATTGCCATGGCCGTGGGGCCGGGCACTAAACCCTGTGCTATCCACAGCTCCCACGTGGCTGGGAGCTGCATTACCGCCTCCCTGCCCCAAGCAGACCACAGTGCATGGCCAGACCCTCAGCTGCCCACTCATACCACAGACCTGGCTGTCAGAGACCAGCACCTATGTGGTGGAAGGCAGAAATTGAAGCAGGAGAACCTGAAACAATTCTTCCATCACATGCAAGAAGCTCAGCTCAGACCAGAAACCCAAGCCCCTTATCCCTCCCTGTAGCAGCTTCCAGCTGCACTGATTCAGGCTGCAGGTGCCACGGCTCTCCTGCCCCTGCAGAAATTGTCCTGCCATCCCACCCTGTGCCAAGCACCTGGCTTGTCCTGCTATCCTCCAAAGACACGAGCTTCCTACCAGGCGTCTGCTTTCCCCAGGTGCCTGGCAAGCAGCAAAGCTGCCCCACGGCCAGGCGTGGGAAGGGCCAAGCTGCTTGTCAGCAATACCCCCTCCAGTCCCCGCAGCGAGTCACCGTGTAAAACTTGAAGCAGAGCTGAGAGGCTCCAGGAGTGCTCCTTTCATGCACTGGCGTGACCTGCACAACCCAGCCCCTGGTGATCGCCCTCATCTCTCAGTGCCTTCAAAGCAGCTCTTGATTGATGTGTTTCCCTGACTCACGAGCTTCAAGAGGCTTTGAAGACACTGGGCCAGGCTCTGATCTCTCTTAGGCTGATGCAAATCAGGAGCAATGGTGCTGACAACAGTGCTATAATCCACACTGATGTCAAGCCAGTAAAAATAAGAGCAGAAACAGAGTTTTGGTCTTTGCCTTGAAGGGATCTGAGCAGCACTGTGAAGCAAAGAGTAGCAAACCCTGCTGTTATGGGTTAATGCAGTTCGTTTTTTTAGTTAAACAGGAATATGGAATATTGCCTTGTTACGACTTTGGAATAGTTTTAGAAAGGATGAATAAAAACTTAGTGTAAAGGAAAGGATGCTATAGAAGGGCATTTCTGTCCTTTCCTGCAGCTAAGGAGGGAAGGAGTGTTCAGTTTTGTATTTATTGTTGTGGTTAAGACAGAAAGTTGGTGAGAAATGCAAGGTGCAGTCAATGGCATCATCATAGCCAGGATTAGTCTCGGGGAAAGCCCTGACACTGCTGTTTTCAGCCTGGCAGCAGCACACGTGGATGTATTCACACCTCTCATCTGAGACCGGCTGACAGCAGGAGAGCTGCAGGCAGAGCCTGGGCAACATAGATTTAGGGGTGAGAGGAAGATGGGATATCCCAGGGCAAATCAGGCTGAACCCACCAGAAGATGGGCATCCCCTTTTGCTTGGAGTGCTCCCTTTCTAGAAGCACAGGCTGGCCCCAGAGAAGCAGGGAAGGGCTGTCTCTCCCCTGCAGAGCTGGTGTGTGTGTGCAGCAGTGCCCATCTCTGTGCCATACAAAGCCACCCGCCTGGTGAGGCCCTGCCCTCTGGTGGGCTCTTCAGGGCTGCCAGGCAGCCACTGCCGGGCTCCCCTTGCTCACAGCCCTGCTGTCGCCTCTCCCCAGGTGTGGTTTCAGAACCGGCGAGCGAAATGGCGCAAGCGGGAGCGCTTCGGTCAGATGCAGCAGGTCCGGACCCACTTCTCCACCGCCTATGAGCTGCCTCTGCTCACCCGTGCTGAGAACTACGCCCAGGTGAGTGCATCCCCCACCTGGGCACAGCGCTTGCTGGACGTGCTGCCTGTGGTCCCAGTCCTCCCCAAGCCATGCTTCACTTCTCAGGTACCTCCACCTGCCCCTAGGCAAGGCTACAAGGACACCAGGGCTATACTGCCAGGCACTGAAGGGCTGGCATTTTTTAGCCACGTGTCTAGCTTGGATTCCTCATGCCCTGGCCCAGAGCAGCCATCTCTAAAGCAGGTACCAAGCCCAGCACTGTGTGACATAGAGCAGCACCCTTGGGCACAGGTCACACTGCTCAGCACATCCTATCACATGTGCTGCTGCCCACTAACTTTCCACTGGTTTGAAAAAGATCCAAAAGGCTAATTCATGCCTAAAGAATAGCAGATCCCAGGGAGGCTTCCTGTTACCATGTCTGGTTTCCATGCCCCTTGGACATGGGGATTGGATAAAAGCATTTTTCCTCTGGCAAATTCCCACAGCCCTCTCCCAGTGATGGGCTGTGGTACACACAGCACACTTGCTGACATCTGGGGATGCTTCCCAAGGGAGTCGTAGATTTATGCTCCAAAGGAAGGGAGGGAGCAGCCTTGTTGGGGTACCTGGGGCTGCTTCTGAGCCCTACTGAAACCATTCCTGCCCTGATCCTGGAAGCAAGTCACAGGGCTGCCTCCCATCCCTAGCTTCCCGTCTTGGAAAACCTGTCAGCACAATAGCCTCCTAAACATTGGGCCAGCCCCAGTTTCACAACACTTCAGATGATGCCAGGCAGACTGGGGTTTGCTAGCTCCAGGGCTAGGCTGTGCCCCAGAAAGCACTCCCTCCATCCTCCACTCCTCTTCCCACCACCCAGAATTTGCTCAAGGGCACAGTTCTGTATGCATGATGCTCTGAACCTGACTGTCCTCACAGATCTGCTGGAAGTCCTCCCTCCCTGACACCCTGTCTGTCAGCTGCCTCCCCAGACAGTGTTGTACCACTGCTACCCTGAAGCCAAGCTGGGAGTGTTTGACCTCTCTCCTGCTTGGCATCTCCCATAAACTGAACAAGAAGCCCTTTTGAAACAGCTGAGATGCCAAAGCAGCTTTTCAAGCAGAGAACACTCCCAGCAGCCTTTTTAGCATGTCCTTCTCTTGCCTTTGTAACTTACACTGCTTTCTCCCTCCATACTGCCCTCCTTTCCCAGCACAAGAGATCAAAAATTTGAAAAGCTATTTGCAGGAGGTAAGAGATCAGAGAGGGCCCAAGGGCAAGCAGTGGAATGGGGCAGTGGGATGAAGGGCCCTTTGCTCTCTTGCTCCAGCCAGCTGCTCACCCCCTCCCTGCTTCCATCCTGAATGCCCACATGCCCCCTGCTGCAGCACACCTATTCCCACTGCCAAATACTGAGCTCTCCTCTCTTGTTCTGCAATGTCATTTTATGAGTGACACTGCAGGATCCCAGATGGTCTGGGAGCAGGGTGGGTGATGCTGCCTTGACGGGCATTGCTGGGGGAGAGGGGCAATGAAGGGGCTGTGCTGGGGGCTGCGGGCAGCTCAGCTCCTACAGGCATGTCTGTATGGTACAAAATAGCCCGTGCCTAGGCACAGCTGCCCTGAGCTGGAGATGGAATGTGGATGAGCAGCCTCACAGCACGGCTTTCTGTCAGATCCCTCTGTAATGAGTAGGACCACAGAAACACCATGGATGACACAAAGTTTCCTGTGCTGAGAAAAGGGCTCATGGTACAAAAACAACAAACAAACAAACAAACAAACAAACAAAAGTGTCTGGGAGAGGAATAAATAAACAGATGCTGTGGCAGAGAAGGAGCAGAATCCTACTCCCAGTGAGTAATCCTGCTGCACGCCCTGCCCCTGTCCAGGCTGGCACACGGGTTTTGGAGTGGATCTGCTGGCTGCAGCAGGGCTGAGGGTGCCGCAGCTGGCAGACTGCATGCCCGTCTCACTGGCTGCCCCTCCACCAGGCTGTGCTGCCAGGCCAGGGCCGGACACACTCCATTCCCCCGGGCCAGCTGCCCGACGTATCCCGCACGGGGCAGCCCTGACGCTTCTTTTCTCACCCCCAGATCCAGAACCCCTCCTGGATTGGCAACAACGGAGCCGCCTCCCCTGTGCCCGCCTGCGTCGTGCCCTGCGAGACGGTGCCCTCCTGCATGTCCCCCCATGCTCACCCCCACGCGGCCGGCGGTGTCTCCGAGTTCCTCGGGGTCTCTGGGCCCGGCAGCCACGTGGGACAGACTCACATGGGCGGCCTCTTCGGCACAGCCGGCATGAGCCCCGGCCTCAATGGCTACGAGCTGAACAGCGAGCCGGACCGCAAGACCTCCAGCATCGCTGCCCTGAGGATGAAAGCAAAGGAGCACAGCGCCGCGATCTCCTGGGCGACATGACAGGGCTGCGGCCCAGTGCCCGCCAGACACGGAGAGAGCACACGGGGACAGCCCGAGAAATCCATCCGCTTGGACTCCAGACAGCAGTTGCCTCCTCGGGGATCTGAATGCAGCACTTTTAGCTACCCTAGGCATATAAAGTACATATGGTAATGTAAGTGGAGTGTTTCCAGCATGAACGTGGCAGCTCCTGGCTTCCTGGGATCAGGCAGGGAGAGGGGGGCTGTGGAGCAGCACCTCTTCCATTGAGATCTGGGATGGGATGCATCCCTTCTCACTGCCGCCTCCCCAATAACCTGGGCATTTCTTCTTCCGCTATTTTTTCTGACACCAAATCTGCCTTTCCAGAGAGCAAGAGCCCACCGGCCTTTCAGCAGCTTCTCCCATCCCACTAGCCACCCACAGACACATACTCTGCCCTGGGCAGGGGACTAGATGGGGACTCTGGCACCAGCAAAGAGACTCTCTCACACTGCCAACATCATTTTAGCAGGAGCTACAACTTCCCACAGCTGTGGGGAACAGGGCTGGGAAGATAACCAAAGCTAGAAAAAGGGCAACATTAGCCCACCTCCTTCTACCCTGCTCCCTCTCCATCTTGTACTATGAGATGATGCACAGAGTTGTAGAGGCCTGTGAAGGGGATGTCTCTCTGCCCACCACGGCATGGTGTTATCATGCTGAGAGTCTTTGCCAGCCCTCTGGTGACCCAGATGGAGATACACCCCAGCAAACAAAATCTTCCCAGCATGGCTCAGTGCCACAGGGGGTGAGTGCCTGGGCTTTGCTTTCCTTGGTCATGGGCTATGTTGAGGTTCACAAGCATGGTGGTACAGGAAAAGATTTGCTCTGTCTTTCACTGGGGCAGGAATTGTTAACTTCAATTTAGAGACAGCAGCTCTGGCAGGGAAGCACAATTGCTATGTAAATCTGCAAGTCCCCAAAAAGACTGCTTTAAGAAAGCTCAAGCACTAGCACACAGCCACAGTGGCACAAGGCCACCAAATTCCTCAAACACCTTGTCCTGGGGTCAGACGTGTGCAATGACAGGCCCGCCCTCAGCCCTCCTCCCCAGTCCCCTGTTGCACACAATGGCTGTGGGCATCTCTGCACCAGGAACAGCAAAGGGAACAGGCTGGGAAGGGGCTCAAGGGAGGATAAGGTGATGTTGCCCCATCTCCAGACACCTTAGATCCTCTTCACTTTGTAGAGGAAGTAGAAGAGACCACAACTTCTCTGGTCTGTGTGAACCAACATGCCTCTCTGCTTTTCCCTCCCAGTGCTCTTACCTGCACAGAGCTGTTAAGTAAGATGTCCTTTGCAATGCTAAATCTTTACAAGATTTTCAATGATCATAGTGCATGGAATAATTTTGGAACATCCTTTTACCCCACTGAAATATCGCCAAGGAGAAGCTGAAGGTCAGCTGAGCACCACCACCCACAGAGTGTGGCTCTGCAAATTGGGATTGAGCTGGGGTGGCCATCTCTGAGATTCACAAGGGAATTATAGGATACTACTCCCATAAAAACTGGTTTGTCACCCTGCCCTCTTTCCTCATGCTCAGTGTTAAGGGAATCTTATAGTTTAAGGTCCAGGAATATCTAGTGGTCTTGGAAAAAGTTACATATAAGCTATAACCAAATGTCAGGCTTCAGGTTAATGAGCCATACAAGTATTTCCATAGTGCCTAGACTGTCGATACACTACCTTAATGATAGACTATTGCTAGGGCAAAAGTAATATATTTACTGGAATAAGGAAACACCAGCAGTACTGTTTCTTTTTCTCCTCAGAAATGCTAAGAGATGCCTTCCCTGCTACGCACAGGGAGCCAGCACACATTTCATCACACCATCTGCATAACCAGAGCCTCTCCCATCACAAGGAGCCAGGATTTACATACCAGCCTAAACATTCAGCTGAGGCCTTGGGCATGGTGGCTTAGATGCTGAAAGTGATGCTGATCACTGAACCAGGCAGGACCTGCTGGAGGCTGACCAGCTGGAGGTTTATACATCCCCACTGGGTACCCCAGAAGCCACTGAGCTTCCCAACCACCCCGGGACTGGTGGCAGGAGGCAATTTGTCCATCAGATTAGTGCAGGCAGCTGAGTACAGCATTGAGAGCCTTTTCCCAGGTACGCTGGGGATCTTGAGGCTTCCCACTATCAGCTGGCAATTGGTGGGGGGCTGCTGCCTGAAGAGTCCAGTACCATTGCTGACAAGGCAAATTAGCAATAAGCAGAGCTAAGGAGAGGGCAGTGGGCTAGGCAGGCATACGGGGACAGGTCTCGCTTAGCCTGCAAGATCTGAAGGCAGCTCCAGTGGAGGGCTGTATCTATTCAAGAGCTTAGCTGCATTCCCTACTGAAGTTAAAGGGTAGCTATTCCTTACAAACTTCCACAGGGCCAGTATTTCATCTGAGCTGTTTAACAGCCCAGAGGATTAAGTGCTGTATCCCTGTCTTGTTAGAGAGAGAGGAGAGTCTCCTGGCAGCAGACTTGGCACTTAGAGAAGCTTGGCCCCCACTTTCTCTCACCTTAAAATCCATGTGGAAAGCACATGTTGGACTCAGTCAGCACTGCGCGTGCCCAACCCTCAGCCTGCCTGAAAACACGGTGAGGCAAGGGGAATGTTGTTCCCTGGACCCCCTCCTGCAGGGCTCCCTTCCACCTCCCGCTGCACACAGCCCCACTGCTCATCGGGCTCTGCCTCACCCCTCCGAGTGCTGCTGCCATTCCAGCACAATCCCTTGCACCCACACTCCTGGGTAATGCTGGAAGGGGTGTCCCTCCCAAATCTTCAAAAGCAGTTATTCTGGTAGTTTTAAGCTACATGCATCTGTGCTTACACACATTTTTAAAATTAATTTAAAAGGGTTTTTAAAACTAGCTGTTAAATTAACATGAAAAACTGTATAAATATATATATATACTTTTATATATATATATAAATATGTATGTATCTTAACCTAGCCAGCCTGCAGCTATTGCATTTCTTAAGGGTCACAGGGTCAGTGCTGTTTTTGCAATCTCACGTTACCACAACAGTACCTTTTTTAATTATTATTATTGTTGTTATTTTAATACCTTTCAATTCTATTTATGACTTTCTTCTCTATTTATTTTTTATTTAGTCTTTTGCTCCTGTCTATTCATTGAATCACAATTCCCTGGCTTGGACTTGCCTTCAAAGCTCCAAGCTTTGTCCCCATCCAGCACCAAAATGTCTCAGAAGCATCAGCTGTCCCAACACCTGCCATGCCCATGGTGGCATCCTCTGTGGGTGCAGCCCAGCTAACCAGGCTCACCCAGATGCTCCCTCCAACCTCATTGAGGTAGTAAAACGTTTCTCCCAAGCAGTCCTGGCCCTGGCTATCCTACAAGGTGGTTACTTTATGTTGCCCATGGCTGGGAACCTCAGAGATGTCCCAGAGCTTTGAGACCAGGAGGATGCAAATAGCAAGAGCAGCATGGGTTCCTGGCACTGCCTTAAAGGTGGTTGGGTACCACTCGCTGCCAAGTACTCGGAGGCACTTCTTGCCTACAAGCAGTAGTTAGTGCTCTGGTAGCAATTGCAAACCAGTGGGGAGCCAGGCTTGGGCTTGCTGGGCCCTGTGGGTCCAGACTCTCAGGGCTGCTGTGCCTCAACAAGCTCCTGGAGAGGGGCCAGGTCAGCCCCCTGGCACATCACCTACTGCCAGCAGTGCTGCCACCCACCTGCACTCCCACAGGCTCTCCAGCAGGCTCCGAATGCCTCCTCCAGAACATGCTACCCCGTTCAGGTCCCACTGCCCCAGCACCTACCTGGGTAAAGCCTACAGGGAGGAAGACCAAGACAGCAAAATAAAAAGAGACCCATCCTCCCTCTCCTCCAAAGCCTGTGGCAGAGTGTGAGTGAGCGTCCATCCCTGCTGGAATGCATCCCTGCCAGATGACATGTCCTTGCTGCACCACGCCTGGCCTGAGCCATCAGCATGGGCAGGGTGTTAGGGAAAGGCCACACGCAGTGACAGTGTGTCACATGTGAGGTCACAGAGCTGCAGCACACATGGCTTCACCTGCCCTATCAGCCAAAGGGACGCATCACCAACCCGGGCCAGGAGTACACCCTGTGCTGCCGAGCAGGGCTGCCTGCTGGTTTCCTCCTGCACTGGAGGTGTTTTGGGGTGGGGAGGCGCGTTCCCCTGATTCCCAGAGCACACTCAGACCGGCCAGCACATTGTAAAACACTCTCCAAACAAACTAAGACAAAAAAGGTAGTTTCTTGGAAAAGGATTGAAAAATAATCAAGCAGAGGGAGAGCCCCGTGTTTATTTTGCTGCTCTGACTGACACAGCAAAAAGCAAACAGACCGAGGGAGAAATTAAACCCAAATGGGAAGGGGGTAGAATCGGATGGAAATTCATTCAGCCCTTTGCAGTTTCCCGAAGGGAGCTGGGAGGAGGTGAGGGAGCGGCCTTACACCCCCTTAACTCTTTGCTGGTAACATGGTTCTCCACTCCCCCACATAGCTAGGTAGGTAGGTAGAGCTAGGACTTTTATACTACTGATTTTGAAGGACAGTTTTCAATGTATAATAATATATCGGTTTAGGTGTGCAGTGCTTGAAAGAGAGACTGGGAGAAAGAAAGAAAACAAACCTCAATCAATATTATTGTTTTTTTGTTGTAAAATATTGTAACCTTGTATAAATGCTACCTTTTTTTTTTTTTCCTCTTTAGCTTAATGGCCTGGGGTAGAACATACAAAAAAAAAAAATAAAAAAGTTTTAAAAAGGTTCAGGAAAAAAAGGAATAAAAAAATCATTTAAAATGTTGCCACATGAGGTTTGTGCCATGAAATGTTATTGCCTATGCAACCATGTATTACCAGTTCATTACAGTGGAATATTAAAAAAGAGCAAACAGTGTTTCAGCTTGATTCTTTTTAAATTTTTGAAGTAAGTTATTGCACTTGCAGCTTTTTTTTTTTTTTTTTTTTTTTTTTTTTTTTTTTTTTTTTTTTTTTTTTTTTTTTGAGGTGAAGGGCTGAAATTTCCAGTCACCGATTTTTATTTTTCCGGGTTTTGAAAGGAGTGGCATCACTGGGAAGGTCCCTGCTTCCCAGCCACCCTGGCCAAGGGGGGCACAAACACTGTTGTTGTTTTGGTTTGCAATAAACTCCTTCTCTTCTCTCCTCTCAACTGCAATCCGGCTGGTTTGTTCCTGATTCATGACAGATGAAATGTGATCAGAGGGGCCTCCAAAATCTCACGTTAATTGAAGCTGGCAAAAAATACTAACAGTGCCCTTTTGAACTGCTGACGCAGTCCAGAATGGATTAGCCGGGGGTAGATTAACAACAGGTGGCAGCTCACGGGCTGCTGCCTCTCCCCGTACAAAGAGATGGCTGAGGGCCAGCAGGCGGGCACGGGAGCGGCCTGCCAGCCGGCTCCGCCGAACCGGGCCTCGCTGCCTCCGCAGGCGGGCACGGGAGTGGCCTGCCAGCCGGCTCCGCCCAACCGGGCCTCGCTGCCTCCGCAGGCGGGCACGGGAGCGGCCTGCCAGCCGGCTCCGCCGAACCGGGCCTCGCTGCCTCCGCAGGCGGGCACGGGAGCGGCCTGCCAGCCGGCTCCGCCGAACCGGGCCTCGCTGCCTCCGCAGGCATCGCCCGGCATCCGCAGCGGCCGGCACAAAGGGCACCCTGGCCACAGGGTGGAGAGCAGGATGGGCTCCTCTGCTTACTGCTCTGGAGTTGCTGCTTCCAGCAGAGCTTAAGCCTCACAGGGCTCCTGCAGGTCTCCCAGCCCTTCTCCAACAGTCCTTAATGAGGCAGCCAGTAATCACAGCTGACACAGGGAGAAGTTGACTTGGCAACAAGAGGCCACAGAACTGGGGACCCTCAGCTCCCCATGCTGCAGCACCACCCCTTTTACATAGCACAGTCATGCTCCGGGTACCAAGCACAAGGTCCCTTGAAGCCCTGCAAGAAGACACCTGGGGAAATTGGTGCCACCAGTGTTTCCCGTATTCCCACAGGCCATCCCACTCCCTCCCCTCCTAGTTCCACTTTAGCAGAGCCATCCGAGCCTCACCCACCCTTTCCTCCTCTGTGGCTCTGCAGGGTTTCCCAGAGGCGCCTGCCTGCAGCCAGAAGCTGCTCAGTGGGCTGGGGGGCAGACTGAGCCCTCTGGGTTTCACTTGTCCCCACACAAAGGGAAGGGTTTGTCTGGACCCCACCAGCTCTTATCCCACTGCAGGGAAATCTGAGTTCTGTGAGGGCCCTTTCTGTTGTTCGCACTCCATCAATAAACTCAGCTGCAAAACCTGTTTCCTTCAGACTGCAGAGATCCACCAGCACTAGGACCAGTAAGAGCTCAAGTCCGCATACCCAGATGCTGGGTGGACTGGAAAAGGCTTTTCTTGTTCAGGAAAAGCTGAGAAGGTGCCCAGCAGCTGACAGCAACCCACCAATACCCCTCTGGCCTTTCCATCAGTTGTCTGGGAGCATCAGCTTTCTTCAGATGGTGCATGGCTGTTTTCTATCTAAAAAAATAAATGGATAATGCAGGTGCTGTTGCAAGCTTATCCATTCCTCTCACTTGTAGGAGAAAAATTCCTTCCCTCCTCAAGCACTCAAAGCCAGATTCTCCAGATGTTGGCAGAGTTCAGAGTGTTGAGAACCTAAAGCCAGTTTCAGTAACATCCTGCTTGTATGGGTTTACATCAGAAATTGCTCCTGGCCTAAATGATGCCAAAGAACTAAAAAATCTCTCTCTAAACTAGATAGTGGCAGAACCCAGATTAGAAATGTACATCTTCTTCTTGAAGCTGCACTTTCTAGTGGCGTTACAGGAATTATTTAAAACACATGGAAAAGTTTCTCTTTGGGAGATGTGGCTACAGCTCCTAGGTTAACGCGTTCCTTCTCTGCTGGAGAATATGACTTTGAGGCAGGGCAAAGTTCGGGCAGTTTAAACGAAAAACAATTTTTTATTCCTGTAAACTAAACAGATTTGCCTTTTTTTCTTCCTCTTTTTAAAAGCAGGTTATTAACCTTTAAGCAGATGGATGTTCAATAATCTTCTCATTGGCAAGGAAGGTAACAGCCATGCAAGGTGCATCTACTTATGGCCAGCTGGAGCCCACATGTAAAGGTGTTGCATTTAATCTGAGACAAACAAGTGTTTATTATTTGTGAAAAGATCTTCCACTTTCTCTTGCTTTGCAGTTCATAACTTACTCACAAGGCAAAGACACATGCTCTGAGTTAGCATCTGCTCCTTTTGCTGTAGCCTTGCTGAATTCCTGGATCTCATTTTACGGTCCTTTCTCCTTCAAACCTTTTTCCCTCCCTGTTTGTATGAAGTGCAGCAAAGCAGTTATTGTTCCCATCAGTCCTCAGCTGAAGGCACCAAGCATGAACTGTGCCCAGCACCCAGCTGAGACCTGGCCCTAACCTCCAAAGAGAAGTTTCACAAAAGAAGGACCTGCAAGTTTACAAACAGCCAGCCAAGCAGGTGAGAAACAGTGGTTTTCTTGAGTGTATGGCACATATGCACAAGGACACATGGGAGTGAACACAGTCTGTGGCTTGAAAAGCTCAGGTATCTTTCCAAGGCATTATGGGCTTATCTCCTGGATGAGCACGAAATATTCACACTGGGCAGCTGGATATCCGTAAGTGGCACTTTGTTCAGTCAGTCCCAAGCTTTTAGTTTCACAGGTTCCCATCACTGCACAGAATGGAGGGGAGGGGCTAGAAGAGATAAGTTCATCCTGAAAAGCACAGGATGCAACAGAAACCACACCTCATAATGACACATGGAAAACCTCATGTGGGTCTGCTTATCCCAAGTTCTTCATGCCTTCATTGGTCAAATGGTCCAGCTTTGACCTTTGTCCAGCCCCTCTCAACTGAAATTTAGGTTAAAAATCTAATAGATGTGACTTAATAATTAGGGTGGTATTTTCTTAGTCACAACATCCCCCCTGCACAGAGTCTGGCACTGAGCACTGACACAAGTTTATAGAGCTAATGACATCATAACTAAGTTGCACTGATCTCTGTCCATGGTCACTACAGAGTTGTCATGCTTGTCTGGAGCGGGAGCACTTCCTGTTTATGCAAGTAAACAGGCATTTAGCATGACTAAAGGAAATTTGAAGGACAATTACTGGATCCTTTTCCAGACAAATGAAGACAGCAAACAGGCAACCTTGCAGGAAGAACCTTTGAGCAGCACTGTTTTCAGTCGGAAAACTCCCTTCGTGCTGCTAGCTCCAAGCCAGTCCACGTAATTGCCTCAATTGTCCCTGTTATCCTTTAATGGGAAACATAACTCACTTTCAAAGCAACCACAAGAAGCTGCAGACAGGGGAATCCTGAAGATCAGCAGAGGTGGGACTGCATTACAGCCATTTCCATCAGGCTGAAATTACACAGAGTGCACCAGGAATGTCTCTAAATGGCTTCAAGCCAGGGCTTGCTGAAGCCTGCTGATTCTTAAAGTCAAGGCTAACAGTCCTCTACCTTGGTAGTGAGGAACTCAAAACTCCAAGCCAACAACAATTCAGACAAAAGTGTAGCTGTTCTGCTAAATCCCAGGCTTGGGATACTGGTGTTCAATCCTGTTTTTACCCACACATCTCCAAAGGGTATCTGACTGCCTCTGTCTCCTTATCTGCAGCTACAAGAGGCTGGTCTCACCCACACAGGAGGGCTATGAAGCTCAATTGCTTGCACTTAGCAGTGGCAGACATCACAAAAAGAACTTGCACTGTCTTACAGGCACTCCCAACAGCATGAGATACAACTTAAGGACCCATGACTCAATAGTAAAGCAAAAGTGTTCTACCTGAATTTTCTGCTAAGCAAATGCTCTCCCTATCACATGCCAATGTTAGCAAGAGGTTTGAAGTGACCACCTGCTCATGGGATAACTTGCAGATCCTACAAAGTATTGTGTTTGTCATTTTCTGGCAGGTTTTGACAGAAATTATTATTTTCAGCCTAAAAATTGAAATAAAAAGGCAGTATAGGTGGGATACTTGCCACGATTTGCTCTGCTTTTCTCAGCTCTTCAGGATCAGACTGAAGTTAGCAACTGGGCCAATTGTATTTGGGAAATTGCTCATTTTCTAGCATAGATTGAATCAAACATAAGTCTGCAGATTTTATTTTTTTTGTAATTTAAGAACACGAATGAGACTATCCATGACTACTAGAACTACACATAGTTTACATTTTAGTTTAAAAAAGAACATGTTTTGCACCAGTCATAGTAAAATTTAGGTATGCAAATCTTCGAAGAGAAAATATAAAAAAATTCATACACACTCTGTCTGATCCCATTTTCCCATCAGCACCATTGATTTTAGTTTTTCTTCTGTGTATTGTGCTTTGGTTGTGAGAGCAGCTTCCATCTAAGAGGGCTGGACAGATTTATGCAGTACCCATTAACCATTCTAAGATCTTTCCTGATCAAAAGATGCTCTGCCTGTGAGGAGTACCCAAGGTATCAGACATTGGTTATGGAGGGCATTCAAATCTTGGAGGTATATTTCACATGAAAATTGCCCATCTAAATCCATTTTCATGTGTCTCAGTATAGCATCTTTCCAGAATGCTCAACACTCACCAATACAACCTAAAAGCAAAATGAGTCAGAAGTACTGAACATCACTTAAATTCCACCTCACAATTATTTTGACATCTGTGTCTCCAAAGTCCTTGAGTTTAAAAGGTGCTTGAATGGATAATTAAGAGGGATAAACTTGTTGCTAGAGTAAAGCAGATTTGAACCACACCAGCAGAAGCATGATGGATGGCAGGAGGTTCCAGAGCAGGCGCTAGAGATGGAAGGACAGAGTCATTCAGAACATTAGGGTCTGATTTTTCACATCCTGTAATAAGATGGTGGAGCTGTGAGGAAGGAAGAGTTGGTGATGCTAAAAAAGCATCCTTAGGACTTCCCATGGCTGGCAGGGCAGCCCACAAAGCACATCCTCTTTGCTATGCACAAACAGCAAGGTGTGCCATGCACACTCTGCCCTTCTGCAGCACAATCCACAGGGACTGTGCTGCAGCGCTTCTGGAAACAAAAAGCTGCCACCACATTGGATTCCACAATCTCAGTGACTCAGCTAAAGATCTCTTCTCAAAAGCACAGTTATTTAACATCTGCTGTTTCTCTTTGCAAAACAAACAAACAAACAAACCCCAACACAACAAAAAAACAAGTACTCCATATTTCTTCAAGATAAATGCTATTGTCAAATCTTGGCAGAAAATCAGAGTAACAACTACTCTCCCCAAAAGGTGACTGAGATGAATTCATGCAGACCAAACTTCTGTTTTCAAGACAACCACCAAACTCCAGTTATGGGAAAGACAAAATATTGTCAGATCTTTCTGAAGTGCATTGTGGATATTAACATAGATTTATGTAGTAAAAGAGCTTGTCACTGAAATTATCCATTCTGAATTATTCATGTTTCCTTGTGCCACTCCAGAAGTGAAATGCAATAAACACTCATGTGATTTAATTTTAATACACAATTATTAAGCTTTTTTGGATATTGTATATACAACGTAAAGTCAAAAATTATCTTAATTTAAAGATTGACAAAAAACCCATTCCAAATCAGACATACAATTACACCTTACCTTTACAGAATTTGCATCAAGAACTTCACAATCATAAATGCAGAGAGCAAGTAAGTAGGCAATTTTACAATTTTTCTTTATGGACAATTGCCCAATTTTCTCCATGGCACTAAACAGAGACAAATGGGATTGTAAATGAGCTAGCCCTATAAAAAACAACTGTAAAAGGCCAAAGGATAAAACATGATTGTTAGGGGTCACTGAACATCTTGTGCAAGGGGAAACTACTCAGATGCTCCTGGATGCAGACACAAGGACCTGTTACTTTTTTACTGACTGGAGATTATAGCTCAGTTTAGCAGGAGTGGTTTTACTGTCTACATCTAAAAATATTCAACTCTTCAACTATTTCAGATCCTCAGTGTCTTTTAAGACTCTGTGCAAAACGAACTTTTACTGGCTTACTGAGAAAGAACCAAGAAATCACAGCAGCTTCACAACTCTGTAAGGAAGGTGTTATAACTCAGTTGAACTGCTAGGGCCTGCCAAGCTGAGATCAGCTCCAAAAGGACAGCTAAAACTGAAGTGACTGCTGCACTGTCACAGCTACCCTTTTAAAGCAAACTTCCCAAGGAGAATATGCTGCTGTCTCCTGATGCTCAAACACCAGCACATAAATCAACAGGAAGATTCAATAAGAAGTTTCATGTTAACAAACCTGAAAGGCTGCAAAGGAGAAATAATGAGTAACAAACCTTCCCCTCTCTTGTGATAGCCACTGTGCAGACAGCAGTTGTCACTGCAACAGCTATCCTTTTAGCTCCCACAGCAACTCAGGAATGAAACAAAGAGTGCAGCAAAAAAAACATTTACTAGTAATTAAACACTCCCAGAGAGTCAGATGATACAGTTTACAGGCACATCCCATGGAGGTTATGAAGTGAAGCATCCCCTCAAAGCTATTGTTCCAATATGATTTTCATTCGCAGCACATCCACTGCATTGGGCAATAAGATAAGTCTTAGTGGGGGTGAGACAAATAGGAGCAGATGTTTCCTGTTTCTAGCCTGACTTTCATTTGGTTTCTGTCATTGCTGCATATCCAGCTTAGGAGAGGGGGAGAACCATGATGTCTAACACTTGTCCTATTGTTTGGGGTTTGGCAAATCTAAGAAATAAGGTTGCTTGCACTGTAACAGAAAAACATCCCATCAAATAGGATGTGTCTGTAACCAGCAGCAACAGAGGTTTCAAAAGTCAGTGGAATCACACTTATCTAGTAATAAACATTTTATCAGTGGAGCTAGAAAAGAGATTGCTTTCTCAGCCCAACTTAGGATCCTTGCTAATACTGAAGGGCAAGGGTAATGGTCCAGACAACTTTATTTCTAATTTTGTTGCCTCTAGCTTTCTCATTCAGGTTCATTTCATTATGGAGAAACAATTCAAATGCTCCCAAGAAATGTAAATCTTCTCCAAAAGACTTCCTAAGCTGTATGTTTCAGCCTGCGACAATGAGTTCCTTAAATTACAAGCAAAGACACAACAGTTTTTCCAAAAGTGGTAACTTACAGGAGTTTGTAAGTTTGCGTTAACAGTGTCTTACACATACACATGGGCCTGTGCATTGAGGCTGGAACTGTGAATTTCTGCAAATATAGGTGTTTTACAAATTAGTACGCTGCTTGCTGAAGAGGATTAAGACATGAAAAATTTATTTCATACTTCATCTCTATGGATGGCTACAATGTAAAACTGTAACATGATTGCTGGTTTGATAATGAAAATAAAAAATACAAGAAGACTAAAGACAAATCATTTTCTGTATAATACAACTAGTTCTGATATAGAGTCAGAGTCTTTTGCATGAGTGCAGCAGAAAACCTGAGATTTACACAGGAAGTGCAGCAATTGCAGTTCTGTCCTGCAGGTCTCTGCTTTGAAGGAGAGTATCCTCCTAGCTGCTGTGTCTCCATTTCCATCAAAATAATTTAAGTAACACAAAATGCTTTGCTCTTTAAACTAGGTGAAAACAGAGATTTTTGTTTGTGGTATTGTAAAAAAATAAACATTTGTCTCATATTACAGAAGAAATTATTTGTCACACAGTTACTTAAGACAACAGTTAAAGCTCAAAAGCCAGAGGCCCACCAGCCACATGGGAAATAAACTCCTCCCAAAAGAGAACAGCTCTATGTTGCAGACAGTTGCTTTGAATGGATGGATGCTCACTAACCAGAGAGCCTGCAGCACATTTGATAGAAGAGGTCAGTCATGCCAGTCAGACCACAGAGAGTAAGATTCTGTTTTATTCTTCCAGGTGCATAGCCTCCTTCAGACAAAAGTGTGTGTTTGACATTTTTTGGAGAACCCGCAAATAGATGCAATTCTCTGTGAGCAACAGAGAAGCAGTTGTTCAGATTACAATTACAACTTGGTGCAATGTAAAAGGAAGACAACAACATTAATTCCCATCTCCCTCAGATGCAACCCACTCTCCACAAGTTTTGTCTCCAGGGCCTTATATTCCTCATAGCATCTTTCCAGCTGTTGTTTTCCTCACTGAGGTTTGTCTCACTCTTTACAAGCTGCCGATATTGGGAAAGCTCTTCAGTTTCTCAGGAAAGTCATCTTTGTACAGGACGGGGTCAGCGCGATGCTCCACCACTTTGAGAGGCATGGTCCCAAAGACAGAGGCAAACTTATTGATGCATTCAGATCTGGTGAAAAGGAAAGCAGTACAATTAAGAACTCCAACAACTGGGCTGGCTACCAACTCCCATACCAAAATAACTGGTAGAAACCTTCCCTCTTGCAGTTGGAAGTATTTCAGCCATGCTGGCTACTAATAAATAAAAAGAGAGCTTCAATGCAGAGAGAACAGAAAAGAAGCTGGTGTTCTTTGATTTATCCATTTAATCACAGAGACGAGCAAGGGGATGCTGGCAGCAGCACATGTGCACATGGAGGTCAAAGCTTCCCTTCTCCCTCCCCCTAGAATTCCAGTCATTCTTAAAGCAACGTACATGCTGTAAACCAGAACAGATTAACTGCCAACATGTCTCTTAAAGGGCCACTCTTGGGTCAATTTCGTTTATAACGAAGGTTTTGCAAAAACCAAGGCTTTGTGAAAACAGAGTTCTGAAAAAAAAAAAGTCTGTCTTTTTTCAGGCTTCTTCAGAAGCTCTATCTCTTCCCACAAAAAAAAAAAAATAAACATGCCTCAGAGAATAGGCAGAGCTGATTGGACTGTAGCTTAAAGGTGAGGCTGAATTAAAACTATAAAATGAAACAAACTAACTAGTGTATTTTCCTTGTCTAAATAAAGATATATTGAGCAATAAGACATCGCATTAGCAGAAAAAACTGGACCACTGACGACTTTCAGTTTTAATAATCTCAGGTGTCAGTAATGTGGAAAGGAACATCCATGTTCTTCAAAAAACAAGCAAACAGATGTTTAACTGTTACATTGCTCCTTTAACTCTTTCACTGAAGGGCGCTGTACCTGAGGAAGCAAGGCAGAGAAAACCCGGCTCATCTCACCTCAGCCAATGCTCAGCTAACATTAGCTGCCTGTTACTTAAAACAGCTTTTGAGGAATTCAGATACCAAGAATCATGACAACAGTTCCCTACATGTAACAGAGAGCTACAAGAAAACAGGTGACATTTCTTTTGCCATTCAAAAAGGAAAACAAAAAAAAAGAAGTGAGCACTTTGACTCAGCTACAGAGACTGATGTGCTGCAGGAGGTCGCAGAACAGGTCTCTCCAACCACTGCACCCTCTCCCGACCCCTTCGAAGGGTTAGGGGGTCACTATGGCTCCAGGATAATTTTCCTCATCAGGACCTGGTCAATCACACGAACTGAGTGTGACAGTTCTGTGATGGGGACTGCTCAACACTGCCCCAAACACTCTTTTGAAGTAGACAGGACAGCAAGAGCAGTTTTCAAAATTATTTCCTCAACCACAAGCTATAATGGTCATAATTCAGACCATTTTCTGCCCTGAGAAAAGTGTCAGAAAACTACTTCATATGAAGTGATACTTCAATAAAATATTTATACAGGTAAATGCAGATGCTTCACTTTCTGCTACCTTCCCATCCTCTCATACTTAGTCCTACCTCATACCTTCCTATCTTCAGATTCAAATCATTGGGACCACAAACAAAAGAAAAGGAATTCAGAGTGTAAGAGAAAATCATGTACAGTGGGACACAACCTCTACTCCTGTGACAAGCACTAGCTGCTCCAGTGTAGCACAGATCTGAAATAGCAAAGGAGCCACTAGCGAGGACTGAAGTGAAGACCCAGGGAGCTGTTCAATATCTGCAATAACAAGGTGAACCATCAAGAGAATGAGATTTGGACCTCAGGCACTGCAAGGTTGCAGTAGTTCCTGCAGACAGCAGGAACTGAGTGTTTTCTCCAGGAACATTAAGCAGTTTCTGTTGCTTCCACAGGATGCCCAGTGTGAGATATCTTAAACACATCTGATTTTTTGATAAATCAGATTATTTTTAAATAATCTGTTACTTGTAAGAAATCTGGATAACTAATCCATGATGCGTATTGGAGAAGCCTCATGGCAGGAAACCCACAAACTTCACAGGCAAGGAGGTAGATGCACGGGGAGATGTGCATGTGAGAAGTTTGCACAGCTGCTGGCCTTCACCGCTTTCTGGAATACAAGAATACTTTTAGTCTACTGGTTCAAATCCTGCCTTTGCCAGTAATGACTGAAAGACATTGTAATGTAACAGCTGCTTGGTGGCTGGTGTGAAATGAATTAGTTATCTCAGCCTACTGCCTGGTAGGCAGGTGTCCTCATCAGACCAGCCATTGTCACAACTGGAACTAAGTGGCACCCTAAGAGCAAAAGACAAAACTGAATGGATAGGGCAGACAAAATTGACCTCTTCCCTCCAGAGGTTATTCTCCTAAATCGAAAGTGAGGTCTTATGACAAAATATCAAGATGGGATCCTTCTACAGCCAAACTCACTTTGGTGGCAAGTCCATTTAAGCCTGCCAGTACAATATCTTTCGCCACCAAGAAACCATTTCCTTGTTAAAGAAATGGCAAAAACTAAAAATGGAAAAATTAGCATGTTCTAAACATTCTGGCTGAAGCAGAAGTTAGCCCTCCACAAATAAATATCAAATTCAAAGATCAGAAACAGGCTTTTTTAAAGGAAAGAAATACCATGCACAAGCCACAAAATGTGTTTGAAAGAAAGACACTTCTTTCCAAAAATTTCATCTCTAGCACTGTGAATTCTGAAGTACTTGCCACTTTTGGACAATATAAGCCAGAAAAGATATCAAGAACATTAAACACTGAAAGCTAGGTTGCCAAGAGAATGTAATGTCATCTCAATGTGGAGGGAAGGTGTTTCTCTTAGTTGTGTCAACAGTTTTGCAAATTCAAAGAGGCATGTTTGCTTCCAAGAATTATTTTCTTTTTCCTTGATTTGCTGACAACATGCAGTCATGCTCAGCTCAGTAAGACATAAGACTGTGTGAACTCAGGAACTGAGAACCCCATTGCCCCTGGATGAACTTGGTGTTTGTTAAGGTCTCTCTTAATCAGGTTCCTCACTGCTAATCCAACGAACTTTTTTGCAGAGTAACCCTGTACCTGCAACCTTTGGCCAACTGTGACCTGGGCAGTTTGCCTCTTAAGGCAATGGCTTCCTATTTTGACAAATACTTACACGTCCTAAATAAAACACTGCTGTTATTGTGGCTGCAGAAGCAGCTCAGCCCTTTGCTATATTTACTGTACTGGCAGTTGCCCTCTAGACTGAGTTTTACAGAGTTCTCCATTTTTGAGAGCCAGATGCAAGGTGCTAAAGGCAGTAAACTTGTTGCTACTTAAACACCTGTAAATACAGGGATTATGAGACCTCCCTGCAGTTTCTTCTGTGACCTGATGTAAGGCTAACCTAGGGCAAGAAGGGAATTCTTCGTTCAAAGCTTTCTTCAGTTAATGCATGTTAATGATGGAGTTTGATAACCCTGGGGACTAAAGTCTTCTATTTATCACAAATAAATTACACAGGGGGAAGAACAGCAGAGTTGACTTTCTCATGATTCAGTGTACTGCTAAAAGAATAAAATTTCTTAATAAGAGACAGAGTTCAACTGTACTATCTTCTTTTGTCTCTGCTGAACGAGTCAAAATGCCCAACAAAACCAGTTAGTTACAGATCTTTCCTGGACAGATCTCCACAACTGACTTCTAAACCTTTTCCATGTACAAAACCAACAGGCGGCTGCTGGGCATCTCTCTGCTATTTCTGAACCAGAAACCTAACACTAAATGTTGTGCATGTGTGTGACAACCCTGGTAAACTGTTTCACAAAGAGTAGGCTGATCCCTGGATAACCGGGCAAGTAATTAGCTCAGACTACCTGTTTGTTATTTCTGAAAGCTAAATTGCAAGGAGTCAGGCACTTGGGAAAGCTGCAAGTAAAGATGATAATGGCTCTTTGCCTGACACATCAGGTATTGCTCTTGATACCCAACACTGTAAAGTTATCAGTACAAAGTTATTTTTTTATAATGACAAGGATTCCCTGAAGCATGCATTTTTTTCTATTCAGCTTCTTTCCTGACCCTGAAAATAGTTAGTAGATAGATAGATAGATAGATAGACAGATAGAGAGATAGACAAACAGACAGATAGACACATATGAGAGCCTTACTCACTGCTAAGTTAGGAAAATTTGCTCTAGGAGTTGTTATTTATTATCATTACCATTTATTATCCACTTATATGAATATCTAGCTTAGAAGACTCAAAAAACTAAACCCTTTTCAATTCTCAAATAACTCCCTTATATTTAGGTAGATTTTAACACAGGGCAAGAAGGCATTAGGTGTAGCAAGTAGTTTCATTATAATACTAAGGATTTTCAAAAGCAAGTCTGAATATACCTAAACTGTCTCTCCCTCCCAATTCTCCTGCACTCAGTCTCTAAGCATGTATTTCTTTGGCTGGGCAAATAAAAGTATGAGGATTTGCAGTCAATCTAACACTTCCCACAACCCAGTATTCTCCACTTTTCAAAATTACAGACAAGCAAAACAACAGTTTAGACATGTTCTCAATAAACTGTCAATGACACTTTACTCTGAGGGTACAAGAACTGCTATAGACATGGAAACGTGACCTTTACCCAGCATCATAACGCACTTCAAGGCAAAGAGCACTTTTTCATCTTCTGTTTTTAGAGCATTTAACTTAATGAGAACCTAGCTCATAACTAAAATTCCCACATGTTGTTGCAGTGCTACTCCCATGACCACAGGAAAGCTTCGCTGGCTTCGTGTAGTCCATCCTGTAAGCCAGGTCAGAATTGTTAGATATGGGGGAACCTCTTGTGCTTCCCTTCAAGCTAACATTTAAGATCTACAAAACTTCCCATCCCTTTCTCAAATATTTTCTTGCAGAGTAATTTTTACCATCTTAATGGGGTATATTTTACTTCTGAGTTGCATACTCCTTTTTTTAATCCAGTCTCATTAAAGCCCAAGCAGCACTTTAAATTTTCTGAGTTCTGCAGAGAAGGACAGAAAAAAGCTCACTGTTAAGATAACTAGTAAGATAACCATGTTACACCTCTCCACACAAATCTGAAATGGCCTATTTTAAATGCAGGTCAGAATTTTTTTTTTTTTTTGCACCTCCTAGAATCACAGAATCATTAATGTTGAAGAGACCTTTAAGATCATCAAGTCCAACTGTCTGTTTCTTCTAGTGACTTCTCCCCCCTGCTTACCTACCCTATTAGTCCTATGGTTGCAAATAATTTTCCCAAGGTTTGCAGGAGAGATGCAACAGCTCAAGGAGGCTAAAGTGAGATGCCTTTATCCATCCTAAATCTCAGGTTAATTCCACATAATAACTGCAAAATGAAGAAACTTTCCCTTATTTCACACATTCAGAAGCCAAGGCAGAGAGAAGCCTAGTGTCATGGTCAAGGCTGGAAAGCCCTTTACTGTAAAGCAGGGAATGCAAACCTCATAGTTACAAACTTTCAGTATTTTGCTCTAAGCATTCACTGCCTCTCCAAATGCATACTTCATTTCAAATTTTCAGAAAAATATAATGCTGCTGCTATTGTTAAAAAATGCAACATGGAATTGTGTAGCAAATGTCCTTCACCAGTGGAAGCAATATGCTTCACAATCTTTGGAGAGGAGACAATATACAAATATCCCTTCAAATGCCTTTATTAATAGATTTATATCCTTTCTGCTCTTTGGTAAGCTACCAATTGTCTGGTTAAAAAAAAATACATACTTATTACAACTGATATTCCACAGCAAACAGAAATGTGGTATTACTGACAGCACTGCCAACCAAGAACCTGAACTTCATATATGTGTCCTATATGCTTTCGAGCAAAGCTGCTAAAAATTGTACCCTTCTAAAGTTCTTTTTTGTAGTAGTCTACTTTGTAATGACACATCATAGGAATGACTTATGTTGATCAAATCCATGTAACATTCTTTCAAAATTAGTAATTTATAAAAACACTACCATTTTTTGATCCTAATTTAATGAGACACATGATTAGATTCTAGGCATCAGAACAGGGCAATCAGAGAAATAAAAAGTGGTCACTCACCTCTCCACCATGTGTGTCTGGTCCAGTGATAACCCATCAATTGCTGTGCATTCTGGACATTTGAACTTCTTTCGTGGGGTCACCTGCAGAAAGGCACGCCAGATATTATCAAATATCAACAGAAGGGACATTAATCTCCTTGCACAGAGAGCAGTGCAATACCTCTGAACATGCCTGCAGTGTAAGCTGAGCTGTCTCAAAAAGAGGGGGTATACAAAAAAAAGCCACTCTGTTCCTCCATTCAGCTCCATCTGGCCCGGCTGACTGCAAAATTCACAGGGGCCCAATAAAAACAGCTTGGAGGGTTTTCTCCTTCTGTAACTGAAAAGAAGTGGCGATGACAAGCTCCTTAATTCCTGTTTAATGACTGTTTTCTCACTGCCAAGGTCCCTGTATAAACACCATTTGTTCTTGCAGCCATAACAGCGATGAAATATAGCTTCCCATACTTCACCGTAACGCTAATCCAACAGGCGCTCTTTTGCTCTCTCCAGTTAAGAGCTGACTGGCAAACCCTGCGAGACTCTCCCAATCGCACAGAGGTGCCAAATTACTCTGCTGTGCCCTCATACAGCTCAAAAACTTCTTCAGCAAAAGCACACACTTTATCTTCTAAAGACTTTTCTAGGAAATGCAGCCACCAGTCCCAGTAAATGATGATGGACAGACGGGAGAACGGACCCTGCTAATTGAAGTAATGCCTGGTGGCCTCTAAATCTCATTCCAAGCTGACACACTTTGAAATGAATGTACGGAGTGAATGTCTAGACCTGAAAACGTGTCGAAACATGTCAGGAAATTAATTCAGGGATAAAAAGTTCATTTAAAGCTGATCTTGCAATTAATGTTCTTGCAATTAACATTCCTATAAATCAGCTGTTGTCAGGCCACGACAGAGCGAGCTGTGGACAGTTGGCAATTTCTTTCCTCTAGCGATCTCAAATAGCTAAAATACATGTATGTGGGCATGTACACATACACACACATACCTACAGCTGGCATTTAAATTATCTTTTTTATAGCTCATCTAGATGGCAAAAATAGCCACCAGAAACAACTGGTAAAAACAATTCTCTGTTCTCAGTTAACATAAAAATTTTACTAGAAGGGCTTTTCTATCATGGAAGAAGACCAAGATATCGAAAATATCGAAGATATAGAAGACCATACTGGGGGAAAATGAGAGAAAAAGGAGGACTAAGAAACATATTGAAGCCTACTGAATAAATTGAAGTACGTATCTCATGATTCTTAATTTTGTAAAGATAAACAGCAGAAAACTCCCACCTTAATGACTGATTTGCCAGTGACATTTGCTACTAGAAAATTCATGGCAATATCTTCACAATTCATATGAGCATCCACCCAATTCTTGATGTCTCCAGGCATTTTATAGGTGTAAAGATAGTTGAAATACTGCAAAGAAGAGAGAGAAAGAAGATAATTTTAAATATAGATACAGTAACTGCAAGACTAAATATTTCAGTCACGGAATGGCAGGCAGCTAAGTGAAAGTAACTTCAGACAAGAACTACTTCAGCAGATAGAAAATAATTTTGGGGTGCTAAACTGCATAATTATTCCTTCCCTGACCACCACACAAGTTTCATTAAAATTGGTTTTCTTTTCTGAACCTGCCAGCTACAAAGCTACATTCCCTGCAAAATTTGCTACGCACTTTCAAGTCGTGCAAACTGGCAGGAGTTTTGCAAGTTCATAAAGGTAAGTAATGATTTTATTTCACTGGCAGAGACAAATCAGTGGTTTTCACAACAATTGAAAGAGGTAATCTGCAAGGGAAAGTCTGCAATCAGTTCTCTAACTGTTTTAAAAAACATAATCACAGCACCACAAAAACTGACAGAACAATGACAGAAACACATATAGATCTTTTTTAATGTACACATTGTGCATTAGTACAGTGCAAGTTGTATATTACCTTGTGATAAAAGGCTGCCCCAGTGAGCACCATTGAGACTTCATTGGTCCATTCTGATTCATATTTCCATTTGTTCATCTCGTGGTCCCAAAGATGCAGGCGGCCTGGATATCCAACCAACCTGTCAGGGAACTCACGCCAGACCTGAAGAGAAAAAAATGTGACATGCTGTTAACCAGGCCTGCACAGAAAGCAAATGCAACACATCTGCTTTGGAAGGGTAGAGTTTCAGTGGGGCAAAGATCACTTAAATTCTTCTAAGTCCAAATTCTTGGAACAAAAAGTTGCCAGGAAAAAGTAGAAAAAAGAACAAGCTTGCTGTGGAAGGACCCTACAACTCAGAGAAGCCATGTCCCAGAGCAAAAGGGCACTAATGGAATACTAAAATAATTGTTATAGAGAAACACAAATGACTATTCAAAAAGATTTTAACTCTAACTAAACCCAAGCATGATTAAAATGAGACTTTTGATGTTAACTTCAGTAAATGCAACTACAACCTAACTACTTTCACAGCTGGCTTTGGATCTAACCAACCTGCTTCCTTTGTCAGGAACTGCTTAAATTTTAATATTTCTGGTATTCTTTAGTGGGTGCTTGGCTACATGGAAGGCCGCTTTGCCCTTGACTTGTTCCAGACAGCTGGATACAATCAAGATACCATCCTTGTCACTCCATACATTATTTTATAGCTGACTACAGGATCAAATACAGTAGACAAGAACACGGAGAAGGGCATCATTAACGCAACCCCAGTTCTCCACACTGCTGGCCACATTAAATAATGGACAATTTTTGCATTAGAAAAAAAAAAAGGGAGGAAGGATTATAATTTTTCAGAGGGGTCTGAATGATATTTGTTTGCTAGACACAGTTTGTCTGAATTATTTGCAGATGAATTATTCAAAATTTGTCCCTTAATCCAAATAACTGCTAGGTCTGTTGGAAAAATGAGTCTTGACTCTCTAACATACAGTTAGGTTATAAGAGTTTCTGGTTTAGGTTGGTAACATATAAACAAACAGATGCATACATAATGAAAATTTTGTATGCAAGATCAACAACAAGAAGAAAAAGAACAAAAATCCCCAAGGATCCTTTCACAATCTCTTTTGTCTGTACAAAGGACAAGGAAACCCTACAGTTGAATGTACAGTAAAGAAAGTGTTATCTGGAATTCTGTCATCCTGCAAATGTCACCCCATCAGCAGTTCACTTTGGGCACTTCCTATGTGCCAGTGCACTTCTGCTGGGAGGCCTGGACTATAAGGACTCTACGCAAGTATTTTGTCAAAGTAAATATAATAAAACAATCAGCTTTAAGTCACTGCTTCTGCATCTACATTTCTGTAATTTTGCATTACTATATACCTTTTCATCTATACATCTCAACACATTTTATTGCTGTCAGTTAATACAGCTTCAGAATCCCATGATGAGAGCAGTTATTATTTCAAACGTCCAGATGAGGAAACCTGCCAAAACTCATACAGGAAACAAGAATGGGAACCAGATCTTCTGACTCCTCGACTTCTATTTTATCCAGAAATCAATCTTTCTAGACAGTTCTAGGGCATAAGCACTGGGATAGTATTTAGATATGACAACGCTCCAACACAGAGGGTTCTTGAAAGCAGACATAACTTGGAACTGAAGGAAGAGAATTCATAGGACACTTACAAGTTGGTGCCATAAGCTAACTAAAACAATACAGACGTCTGGCAGGCAAGCTAGCCAGGCCTTGAGATATCATTCTGACATGATGTAGAAAACCTTAATAAAGAACACAGAACTAAATGTACGACACTCAAAAATTTATTCCTTGCTCTCCAGGACTCAAAATATTAACGATTTCGTTTTAAACCTGAATATTAAAATGTCTATCTCCCAGCTGTTGGAAGGCACCACCACATAAGCTACCGAGGCGCAACAAAGGATTTGACAGAACACTACAGATCTGCACCGTACTGGGCTAAGAATTCTTGTAGAGGAAATGGCATGCATATTAACAGCAGCTGAAAGAAAGATTAAAGCCAGCTACTGCTTCCCACGGGATTGCAGTGCCTTCTCAATACAGAACCCTGGATTCATACCCCTTCTAGTTTTTGCCCTTGGTGTCATCTTCAAGAGTCCAAACGACATAAAATAAAAGCCAACTATAATGCACATTACTCACACAGACGTCCTTGTGTCACTCTAAATATCAACTCAGCCCTGTAAAAAAAATTTCCTGGCCTCTGAAAACAGTCAGTTCGATGAATCTAAAGAATAACTTCGGTGTTTTTAACAAAGATTCCCTTTAAAAGTAATGCATTCAAAGTCAGTGGAAAAGCTTGGCTTTTTCATTATGTTCACCACTAGCTCATTCAATGGTAATTCTGGAAAGGCTCCCAGTGGCTCCATCCAGCTCATTGCCCAAATCCATACATATACTTTGTGCCAAAATTAATATATACAGCTACTGCTTATAAGGAAGCTTTCAGAATAAAAACAGTGGTAATGATTCTAATACTACTCTCTATTTTGTCCTACTGCCCATTTTCTTGTTTGATGGTTGCCTATAATTTATTAGTCTGTAACGAATACATTTCATTTTAGCCAGTGATCTTATTAGCTTTCACAGACTAAGGAGGATGGCTTGATTTAATACTGGTAAGGGACACATCCAAGGAAAAACATATTGCCAAGTGAAGAGGAGGTATGCTTCTTTGCAGACAAGTTATTCCAAAGACTCTGCTAGTCAACCCTGAAGATAAATACTTTTGGATGAAGCATCTCCCAGATGAAATGTCAAATAGAAGTTCTGAGTTAGTAGTTTCACTAAAAGTTTTGTAAGGAAAATAAATTGGAAATTATAGTAATTTTGTTTCCAAGTTGAGCTCCCAAGTGACATAAACAGCACAGCTAAAACACCCTCCAGCCTCATCTCTCCAGAGCTCTTTCTGCCTCACAACCTCAACTCTTCTGTGCAATTTGCTGTGCCATCAGAACAGCAAACTTTCCATGTAGCCAGAAGGACAGGGAAGTATTTCCTTCCACAAAACATGCTCAAACATTTATGCATTAAATTCAGCAGACTATAATAAGTCACATGTGATTTCAGCGATTTAATGAACAGAAAAATAGTCAGCATTTCCAAAGCAACCATGACAATATTTTAAGAATGAAATATTGGCTATTCTTTACAAATAAAAACAAACTCAACCCATCAGTACTCCTTTTGCCTTCTAGAGCCCCATCCACTCTTAATTCTTTCCTAGTCCTCAAAGGAATGGCTTGTGCTATCACTTAAAAAATAAAGCAAAATGTAAACACAGAGTCCACTACAAAAATGCATGATGCTTTGCATACACACATTTTGTAAAATATCATCAATTTGAAGAAGAGCTTTGAATGTGGCCAGCAGTGAATAATCCCTTTGTTAAGCAGAGTTATAGTACTTGTCCTACAAAGGAATGCTGAAAACGAAACTTTTAAAGTCAAAATGACCAAGGAAGAATTCTTCTGAAGACATTCAAAATTCATTAAAATTTCAGCCCAGCAAAATATGCAATTCAACAAAGAGTAGATTTTTTTAAAGAATGCCAGAGACATGAAGCACTGAAAAACAATTCTGAGACAGAATCAGATCATCTACCAACACAAGGCCAAAAGTTCTCAACAGAAAAAACGCAAATTTAGCAATGCACCAAACGGTACATTTTACGAACAAAAAACATAGGCTGAGAACAATAATCCCCATTTAGACTATTTCTATTATTGATCTAATAAGAATACTTTGTCTCTCAAAGGATAAAGTGCTGCACAAGTATTTGATAACAAATTACTTAATGCTATGACATATGCCTCGAGGCCAGCTGAGACATAGAGGTGGGAATGCTACAATGCTTGATTTCAGTCTTGTATTCAAACTCCAAGCACTTCAGAGGTGGCCAATGGTTCTGCTTTAATTTTTTAAGATTATGATAATCTAAATACTTGTTCAATTTCTTGGATCTCTCTGATACTCTCTCTGTGAACAACAAAATTTAGTAAGTGGGAAAAAAAATTATCTAGACGTAACAGTTTTTTTCCAGTGTCCCACGTTGTGTAACTTTACAGAACTACGTTTTTCTAAGTCAGAATGTCATGAGTATTCTTCTGCTACCTCAATACAGCAGCACACAGGAACTGTTTTTCTGCTTGCTCAAATAGATTTATGCAATGTCATAAATCACTGTACCAAAATAGTTCACTTTTAACAAGTAAAAAATGTCTGACACTTTGAGTGTTACTATATTTTTTTATGGCTGAAAGTGTACAGAGATCAAAGTTTTTCTAGGTTTTTTTTTTTTTAAGCTTGCTCTATACGTTCAGACAAGTGTGACAGAGGGGGGCTTGCCACACGTTTTAAATGCAAAGTCTCAAGGATGTCAGGAGAGAAAAGAAAATTACTGAATGTCACGTTTCCAGCCCTTCATATGACCAAAGCAGAAGCAGACCTACTTTTAAAAGAAAACTTTCTAGTAACCTTATATGCTGCTACTGTTCCCTCTGGATTCCCCTGCAAATGAGTCAAGAGTTTGAGAGATACTTTTCTGGTAACACACATAAACAGATAAATAAATTATCACAGGCTGAGGACAATTTTAACATCTGGGAGCCAGCTCAGGCCTGTCAGGCAAGTCACAGACACTCAAGGACAGGAAAGATCAATCTTCAGCCCCTGATTTCTGTGCCAGAGCGTAGGAGTTACATGACCCACCCCCTACACAAGGAAAATTGTGTATTTCTAGAATAATTTGCTCTGCTTCTGTATTCAAAGACATTTCTATTCATTTAATTTACTGAGGGGGTGGGGGTAGTGAAGTCAAACTCAAAATATAAGGATTCAAAGGTTTATTCATAGGTTTGTCTCAACTATCTTCTCAATACAGCACTTTAATTTTCCATCAGTAAGCTGACTTCCCAGAATCAAAAAGGAATAGGATTTATAACAAAATGCAAAAAACTGCAAAAGAAACAGTTTCCAGTCTGCCAAACTAAACAATCTCATGTCCAAACAGCTACAGTCACACACAGAATATAAGGACTGTTACTCAGATAGTCTCTGCAACCAAGGCACATGGCCATATGGCCAATAAATGAGCCAGCACAGTCAAACTGCTAGAGCTGCTGGAACATAATCCTAGGAGATGACAAGTTGCAGGTCCCAATTATCCCCTAATTACACTGACTACATGGGAACTCACATCAAATCTTCTTCGCCTTATTTTTATTTTTCATGAGGATAACTCCTTTCTGTGTGAGTGACCAGACTCAACATATGTGATGTTACAGATATTGTCCATTGAGGGTGTTGAAATGAACAGTTCAGACACACAAACACGAAGGTTCTGCTTTGCATGACTTCTGGTTGACACAGCTGGAACTCAGCTGCAGTTTGAATCTTTGCTTAAAAGCCCTTAAAGCCTGTTCTGACAACAGGAGAGCTACTTACACAGTCACTTAGGTGACTTTGGTAAGTCACTCCTTACTCTTAAGTCACTTTATTTGAGACATCTTTATGAAAATGGAAATCAAACTGCAAGGGGAGCAAGGATTTATGCAACATGCACATTATGGATCTGCTATCTTTCATCCCATCAGATCACCCTCAAAACTAGTAGTTATAAGCATCAACATAGGCAAAAGTAAGTCAGCTTACAGAACTGCCAGCACTTGATTGCTCTGCTGCTGCAGTACAGTGTTTAAAACATTCAGTGTAGACAACAAAGTATAGGAAAGGTCTGTGTAGCCTAAATCCCCTTCTTTCAGTTGTGTTCTCTCTCTTCTGTCTTTCACACTTCATGTATTAACCCGCTACTCTTAACCTGGCAAGGGAAGTATTTCCTTTCTGGAGACACACATGATAGATGAAACCTCTGTCTCCACTTCTTAACATCTTTGTTATTACCTCAGAATAACTACATCATCGTAAGACATTTATGGAGTCCAAAAGCTTGTTACTTGCTAACAGTCTCTTTTACTCAAGAGGGAGAAAGCGCAATATTTTAACACACATCTACATACGTTAAAGGAATACTTCCAACATATTTTTTAAAATATCATTTTGTATTAACTGCACTTAAGATTGCTAAAAATTGGTCATCACATTTTGCTAGCTTTCTCTACCTTAGAGAAGCAGTTTTTATCATTTCATTCAACTTAGGTAACGGTTTCCTGTTCTAGCTCTCACATAGGAAGCCCAGTGTTGTTTTGCTGTTGATAATGCATGTACAGGTGTGACTAAATAGTTCAAAGCTTTCTTATAATATTATTACATTTTCTAATGTTTCTGGTTTCTTTACAAATACAGCATCTTTGTCTTAATTACACACATGTAACAGTAATGTTAGATTATGCACTGTGTCATACACTCAAATACAAATGGAAGATAAAAATTAACACAGTTTTGGAAGGAAGACAACAGTGTTGCTTCAAGTGTACTTTTAACAAACAATTCAAATACCTATGAGGAGGGTCACCTCTTTGTACTGCCATGGCTAACTGTATGGACAAGCTTTCTTTTTGTCCATACACTCATCACAACAGCAGCTGTTGAAACTTTGCCATTTCAAGCATATGATCCATGTGTCCCCTCCTTGAAATTCTTCAGTTCTTCTTTTCACTGCACTCCACCTTACTTCGGCATGCCCTCAAGATGCCTCCTCTGTTCCCTTAATCTCTGAAACTTGTCTTGTCCATCAAGACATGTTCACTTGGCTGGCACTTCTGATTTATCTGAAGCTGTTAAGAAGGATGCACTTCAGTCTTCAGACTGCTTCCACTACATTAATTCCACTACAACATTTTCTGGAGTCTCTTGGCACTCCTGTGCCAGTTACTGAAAACCTCTTATCTGGCAGGTTTTTCATTAAAGTAATGACTATCTGTATAACTATTTCAGTTAGCATTGAACTGCTATGGTAAAGAGAGATGCAACAATCTGAATCAACAGACTGTGCAGTGCTTCCTCCACTTTATATACACTTTATATACAATGTAGAAGTGTAATGCCCAAGAGACAGGGAAAAAATCAATTCTCTTACCTCATAGCCAAACTGGAGTTCATCTGAGGTTAGCATAATGATATCATCATCAATAGCCAGCACTGCTTCTGTTTCAATCTCATCATAAGGGAAGAAGCGGTTGCTAAGTTTGTTTTCTGCAGTCCTAACAACTTTCAGGGGAACACGAATCTTTGGCCAGAGGGAATCTAGAGAGAAAAGTTACAAGAAACAGAATTCAATGTTATCCTTTACTTCTGAGTCTACATGTCCATCCCAGCAGCTTTTATGCTTTTCTTCTTCACATCTAAACAAATGCTAATTAATGGCAAATTTACAGCAGTTTCAGTTTGGCAAACACGAGAGCATATGAAGGCAAGAGACAGAAGTTCAGCTACATTTCCCTCTGTATCTCTCAACCAAGAGCTTCGTGGGCAGCTACACAGAGGACAGCTTGCCCAAAACAGCAACTTGCAACACTCACAGAGCAAGTGTAGGGATAATATGTATTGATTTAGGACACACAGCATGAAAAGATACTTCAACTGCAACTAAAATAATTTGAGGCAGCAGCATACAATCACTGACTGCAAGCCTAGGGTCATTAAGAATTTGACTAAGAATGTTAGTTCTATTAAGGGCTGAGAAAAATAAATTTTATTATATCAATTGTTTAGCACTATTGACTATTGCTAAGGAGTAGATTCTATGTCTCAGCAATTTCCTTCATCTTCAAATTCTGAATTTAAAACTAGATTAATACAAATGGATTGTAACTTGTGCCCTACAGCATTCTTCCAATTAGAACAGAGCACTGGAGTACACAAACATTAAAATTCACAAGTCAAATGAGGATTTAAATAGCAACAAAACCCCCTGTAGATACAAAACTGGATCCAATTCACTCTACAATGGGATTAATTTCTATTATACGTGTTTAACATGTAGCACCTTAAGTGTCACGTTAACAGCTTCTGCATACATTCAAAAATTTTCAAAACCCTATTCTAGTCCTACAAAAGAATAACTGTAGGTGTAAGTACAGACCACCAAGCTAAAGGAAATGGAAGTAAGGGCTGAATATTAAACATTCATTCTAAATGCATATAACCATGCACAGTTTCTAGCACAAAGGTTAACAGTAGTCATTATTACAGTATGATGCATCCCAAAAGCAACTGTTCGTGAAAAAGGATTTTAATTAAAAGCAAGAGAGGCACGGGCAAACTGGAGAGAATTCAGCAAAGAACCCTGAAGGTAATGATGGCACTGGAACATCTCTCCTACAAGGAAAGACTGAAAGTGCTGTGGCTATTTAGCCTAGAGAAGAGAAGGCTCAAGGAAGGTCTCACCAATATGTACAAATACCTGAAGGGAAGGTGCAAAGAAGATGGAACTAGGCTCCTTCCACCAGTGGCCAGTGAAAGGACCAGAGGCAATGGCACAAACTGAAAGCACTGGAGGTTTCCTCCGAACACCAGAAGAGACTTTTTCAGAGTGAGTGTGACTGAGCACTAACAGAGGTTGCCCACTGAGGTAGTGAAATCTCTTGAAGATATTGAAAGCCACGTGGAGATGGTTCTGTGCAACCTGCTTGACATGTTCCTGCTTGAGAGGGGCTGTTGGACAGCTGATCTTCAGAAGTCCCTTTCAAACCTAGCCATTCTCTGACTCTGTGGTAAGAGGAATCTAGAGGAACTGATACTGGGCCTGAAGCCACGGGAATTTTCATATCTGAAATACATACAAATTTCCAGTGCAATTTGCCAGTGAACAAAGCCTGGAGACATAAAAAAATAGTGATGACAATAAAGTCATACAGAGCTTACTGAAGTCTATACAACTGGACTGCTTAGTAAACTAGGTGCATTTGAACAAAAAACACACTGGCATATTTGACACACAGTTAAACACTAGGACCAAGGCAACTTTTTCTCTAAAAGCAGCTTCTGAAAAGGATTAGAGAGACAGAGTGGACATTAGATCTCAGCCTGCTGCTGTGGCAGAATGAATTAATCTAATTTTTGTATATACAGATGGGTATGCAGTAAGAAACAGGGGCAGAGGGCAGCAATTTTACCTGTACACAGACACAGACAGACAGATGCTAAAATACTGTTTCATTTTGGTGTTTTTTATATTTCAAACCATGTTAAAATACTGAAAATGGTGCAAAAAGAATCACATGAGTTATTTGAGGTCAGGAAAAAATGCCTTTTGTTAGAACGTGGAGATCAATCTGTTTAGTTTACTAAAAAAAGTAACAAAAAGTACATGTACATGTACAAGCACCTACACAAGAAGGAAAATGACATGTATCTTCAACAAACTGGAAAAAGACATAACAAAAAACAATGACTGGAAACTAAAGCCAGGCAAATTTCAAGTATAAATAAGGCAGACATTTTTAATAGTAACAGTGGTTAACCTCTGGCAAAAGTTAAAAAGAACAACAGTCGGTTCTGTGCATCTTGTCATTCAACAAGACTGGGTATTATTATAGAAGATGCAGTCAAGTTAGAAGTCACTGGACTGAAAAGAAAGGCAATGTGGTGACTCATGACTGACAAGTCAACCCAGATGGTCTTGCTGCACCTTCTGCCTCAAACTCCATGGACAGTAAGATTGTTGACTATCACCAGGATAAGAACAGGAAGTTTGAATAAAACTACTAGGACATGGGGGGTAAATACAGAAATTCAGAAAAGAGCATAAGGAAATAAGATCCTTGTTTCTGTATTTTGAGAATGAAAAATGGAAGTTAAAATAGGTGTCAATGAAAAAAGCCACTGTAAGGACAAAAATAAGAGAAGTCTTAACCTGAGAAAATTGTTTAAGTTTTTAAACAACAACATATGATCATATTCTGGAATTGTCCTCAGCAGAAGGATCTGAAGAATGCTTGCTGACAGACAACACCATGACTAATGGGATACAATTATGTGCACACACTTCCAATTCCATTATAACCTTGAATCAGCTCTGCCTCCAAGACAGTTTTGCATTCTTCCACTGTTGCAGGTTACTGTTGCACTACAAAGACAGAACCAGAGAAGAAGAGAAGCTGCTTCATTCCCACATGTACAAGTAAAATTTGCTCTCAGGAAGAAGTGTCCACACCCCCATTGCCACTGGGCCTCTCAGATTTAACAGCTCACAAAACACTCAAAAAACCCACAAATCTACACACTGCTAAAAGACACCAGAGTCCGAACACTACTTCACCCGGGAAAACAAAGCAATATTTCCAAACCACAGCAAGTCTTCAAAAGTCAGTTTTTCTTGGAGCTGTATTTTAGAAAGGAGGATAGATGGGCATGCATGGGTGGCCAAAAAAAAAATCACCCACCAAAAAAACCCCCAACAACAAAAACCAAAACCAAACAAACAAAAGAAACACAGACTGATATTTACTAGCAAAATTTGTATTCAGTATTCAGTTTCCTATCCCAAGATTTTTCTGTAAGGTTGAAAACATGTCTGTAAAATCTACTTTTATCTGTGTGGTCTTGTAGACCATGGTCTTCATTTGACATGTATGCATGTTCTTGTCCTGTTTTACTCACCTCTTGTCCTTCTACTAGAAGGCACAAGGCATTAGCCCTAGCACATGTGAGTATTGTGATATTGAGCAGCAGTCAGCTGGAAGGATTCAATCCCATTACTGATGGACTCCAATGGAAGTCATGGTCATCCACCAGCTGGGGAGATACAGCAAGCTCCTTGGGGCCACCACAAAAATGGAGCATTGCTTCCAATTACAGCATTATGAGCTCATTTTATTGTCAAAATTGTAAGGTCTTTAAAAGCCCTGCACGAATCATAATCTGAAATGATGATTCCAGTAGGAGACCACAGAAATTCCAAAATTTTCAGCTTATTAGTCATTGTAACCTCAGGAGGCAGTGGCATTGAATGACTGGAAGTGCTTATTGCAAATTAGTAATCTTGATTTCACTCACTGCTTTCTTACTGGTTTACTGTACAACATGCAAGTTGTACCATTTCATCAATGGTAACAGACAGTTACAGGTACCACACAAAGTTAGATGTCATTGCCTCATAAAGAATACAGACTGTGTAATGTTTAAAAGCTTCTTAAAGACCTTTGGATAATTGCCTATAATTATCCAAATATAACCCCAGGATTGGTATAAAATAATTTTAAACAGCCTGACAGATCCCAAAAATACTGTTACGAGCGTTTCAGTTGCAATCAGATTTGCCATTCGTATGCATGCATTTGTAAATTTGTTTCTATATATAGCATCAAAGTTTACATTTGATACATGTTACACTTCCTTTTTTTCAGTCTTTTCTTCTTTTCTACTACGTGTTGAAAAAATGACAACCAAATTGCAACAAAGTGCAGGAATATATTGAAACAGAAATTGAAACTGAAAAATCACTAGGATCAAAAAATAATAATTCAGAAAAACAAGCATGCATATAAGCATTTAACTTCCAGCTCTTCCAAAAATTCAACTATTTGATAGCTTACTAACAGACATGGCACTTGCATAAAAAATAGCTACAGAAGAAAAAGTAATGAGAAGTGTATGAAAAATGAAGATGTAATCTAATTATGATCAGCACGCATCTCAGATGTCAGCAAATCCTCTTAAATCCACATGATTTACTAAGGTCTTGGAAAGTGTCTCAAAATGACCAGTTCTCAACAACGGGTATGTTACTGTCAAATATTTGTGCTTTGAGAAACATAATATAAAGTTTCTGAATTTAGTTTTAGATTAATGAAAACAAAATATAAGCATTTTGGAGGAACTTTGAATAAGACATTAGGGTACCAGTTACTCAGCAGCATGCAAAATGCACAAGGCTACTTGCTGCCTAGAGACTGACTTGATACTGGAGGTTGCTGCCCCTACAGAGATGGAAGCACACAGGAGATGCTATGGCACAATGACACCTGGGTAACAACTGGCAACCTGGGCAAAACTGACTGTCACAAAGGACAGCAGGCTCCAGTAAGAGATCTATGTATTACAAATTAGCTCTGACACAGGAACTCCAACAGAAATATATATATAAAAAGGACAACAGCCACTTCAGAAGTCAAGTTTTAGAATCCATTGGGAAGGTTAAAATTGCCTATATTTATTTTAAAGGACCACAAAAGAAAAGTATTTGTATTTAAAGCGCGATCAGAAACAGTGTGTGCCACTTCTGTAATATCAGACTTGGAATTCTCAGATACTGCTTAGAAAGTTCTGAGAAACCTCAGCACTAGCAAAACATATATGGAGGAAGTTCTCAGTTTACTAGATTTTGTTATAACCAAGGTAAAAGCACAGGCTTTACTCTTACAGTAGGATAGACCTTTAACAGAGTATAACAAACACAAAAGAAGCTTAAGAATCTTACATCATGGCATGAGATCCTTTAAACATACAAAAGTAAAAATGCATGTTTGGACTGGGAACTACTCTTACTTTTTAAAAGATCAGTGAAGACTCTGTGATTCAGCAGAAAATAGAAGCAAATTATGGAAATAAAGCTCTCTGGAGTGAATACAAGTCTATGTATATAAGGATTCTGAAGAGAATGACAGGCACCTCCTGTTGTGTGTCATACTGAAATAATCATGAGAGAAGAATGAATAACACTTATACTTGCTCTCTGGTAATGACTCAGGTCACAATTGGCATTATGTGCTATTTAGGACTACTGATGCACTGATTGCTGGAGAAGCCCATAGAAAAGAGTGTATGATCCTCTAAGCACAAAATCAGTAGTTTCCCAACTTTGCCCAATGCAGCTCTCTCTTCTAATGAACTTACAGACCCTAACAACCACATACATGGCTGTGTTTCTGGCCAGCCCACAATTGCACCATTAAATCCTGCAAGTCCACATCTCACAGTAAAATTTTCAAGCATGATTTCAAGATGATTCAAACTGCAGGATAAAAAGGTGCCACAGTTACACTCCCAGTTAAAACACCCACATATAAAAGAGCAGCAAAAAATCCCATCCTCCAATTATGTGTTTCTCAGCTACAACTGCCAGCAAATCACAAGAGACATGTAAATAAGAGAAGGGAGGAGAAAGAGACAACTTCATTTTAACCTAAAGGAATATCCTCTTACACAAAAAACCTCTCTCACTTTCCACACCTTCCTAGGCTTGTGATCTGATATTTGTAATGAAAATACAACTAACATAGGCTTGCACACTGTTTATATATAAAAATGATTTCTTAGTCTGAAATCCAGCCCTGTTTCTCAGTACTGAATGAACTGTTACATTATGCATAAAAGGGGGATCATTAAAAATAATAGAGCACAATATCTCCATGAAATGTGTTATTTCTTTTCCAAGAGAAATGGCACTGTGTCATGGATTGGGAATGCTACTCCCCAGTTCAGGACCCCCACCAAGACTCTCCAAAGCATATGCCTTCTCTTGCTCTCTCTCACTCTTTCCCTTCACCTTTCCTGCTGCAGGAGGATGGAGAGGAGGAGGACTGGGGGCAAAGATCACAAGTTGAGGTAAAAACAACTTACTGGACACAGCAATGAGATAAATAGTAGTGGCAACAGTACTAACAACAGGGTACAAGAAAAGAAACTCTTCACATTGAAAAAACCCAATACCAGACAATACCAGACAGCTCCTCCCACCAAGTTTTCTGGACCAGAAGGAAGCCCTTCTCCTTGGAAGAGACTCCCTTCCCCTCAAAATGAGTGAGGAAGTACAGAATAGTGAGGTGGTACAGACTGCAAAAATTAACCCTGTCTCAGCTGGAACCAGGCTACACTGCCATGTTGTTAAACAGCACTATTCTCTGCATCCTTGCTTCTGAGAAACTGGGAAGTTAATAACATCTGAAGAAGTCCTTTTGCAGCACACACGATTGTTGATCTTGTCAGTAGACAGAAGTGTATTTACAAAGGCAAATTACTTGCTCTACATACTAATCATCCATTCCCAGTTTCAACACTCAGCCTAGGGAAAATGAGAATCAGTACAGTGGCCATACACAGCAAACCAATATTCTTGGGACACCACTTCTAAGTAGTAGAAGTTCAAAAAATAGCAAGTGATACTTGAATATAGATAGTTTGTTGCATTTGCAATTGGAAGCAGCAGGTAAGGATAATGAGTGGGAAATACAGTGTACACTCTTGATGGCAAAAACTGAATGCCTGTCAGTATTAAAACCAATATGACAAATTTTTAGAAATTCACTTATTGGCTAAAATCACAGCATTTTGATGACTCATACAAAGACATTTGTACAATCATTCTTTTTCTGCTTCACTGCCTCAATAACAACAGCCAAGAACATCTCATGACTAGTGATAACCTGGGTCCAGAATATTAATTCACATAATCCTCTGACTTCCCAAAACTTCTATGGAGCCCACCTGGAAATATAAAATGGAAAAGCCTTTCCAGAAGTAGTGCAAGGTAGACAAAGACTGATAAAAGACTGGCAGGAAACATCTCTAAACATGCTCTGTTTGTACCTGCAGTTGCACAGAATCCCATTCAGCATACTCAATTGCCACACTTGAACTTTTGTACAAGCTCTCATCTGATGCTTATTCTAGCTGGTCTGTAGTAGTTGCATGAACACAACTAATTGAACATTGATGATGAAACCTAATTAATACTTTTTCAGTCTCTAATACTGACTGGCAGAATTTAGGTGGAGTTTGAAGTTTCAAAAAACTTGTCAGAATGTGCTGTCAGAAACAACATCAAGCATGTTATTTCTACTTATTATCAGAATTCCTTCCATTACGGCTGAGTGAAAAAGTCTATTCAGAGTTCAAAACAGGTGATTTCTACCCACATTACAGTGTTTGTATTGTTCTACAGAAATGCACAGAATTCCTCTTGAATATAACAAGACAGAATATTGTTTCTAGGACACTAGGGCCCAGTTTGTTAAGATGGGTTTGACAGGCTAACTTTCTAGATTTCTCTAGGAAGTAATATTGCAAAATGTTTGTAATATGCCCTATGGAAGTATAAAATCACCATGAATTAGTTCTCTAGCTAATCAAGGAAAATGGCATTAATACCATAATCAAGAAGCCAATTTAATTGGAAACTTAGAGAGAAGTAAAAAAACGAAAATCATTCCTACCAGTGCTGACTACCAAATGCACAGTATGCAAAAAAACCCCAAACCTGTCACTGAAGATGTTTTTATTATTTTTTTTAAGATAGCACTTTAAGACACAGCAATCCAAAGGATACTCACTTTCTTTATCCCTGTTTATATCAATGTTGTCCATTAACAGCATCAAATAGAAATAAAAAGATTATTATTTTAGTAATATCACAAGAAGTTTATCAGTAACTTAGCTCCAGGATCCACAACTAAACAGAAAATACACATTCTTTAAAATACACTTCTCATTTTTATAAAACTGAACCTAAAAAGGAATCAGTCTACCACACATGATTTGTAGCATGTTGCATATTTACTAATAGAAATGAATTTATACAGTGTATTATGAATTATGTGGTAGACAAAGTGGTTTCTTCACTTGTCTGAAACAAATGTTGGTGAAAATTTCTATCACAGAATATTTTCTTGAATTTCAAGACTAGAAATTTAGAAAAACAAAAATAAAAGGAAAAAATATTTGGCTGATGGAGAAAATCATGATTTCTACACAAATATTCCCAGCATCAGGCACTCAGACCACAATGTTTTTTTTAATTGATCCAGAGTGATTAAGGGGAAAACCTGATTTTTTTTCCTGTAATATTTCAAGGGTTTTATATTTATATTGGTATTATACACACAGTTATGGGCCTACTGACATTACTGCTGCATTGATGGGCTTGCATACAATGCATGGCAGAGAAAATATGCAAAACTCAGCCAAAGATACAGAGATCACATCTCTAAATTCATTGAGTACTTAAGATAACAAGCTAATTCTATAATGTTTTAAGGTTCCAGATTAGAATCATCATTGTACGCAATATTTTCTTTCTGCTATTTCACATGCAAGATTTAATATTTTTACCATCAAAAACACTGTGTAAACTTCAAACTTTGTTGTCTTTGCACAAGACATCTGTGTTTCTCATAGCTTCATCTTGTTTCTTTTCACTGACTCTAAAGAAAACACAGAACCATGAGTTCAGACTTCCACAGATAGCTCTCAGACATTAAGTTAAAAAAATGATCCTTACAAACTCTTAAGACTAAAGAATAGACAATCTTAAAATTACTATTGATATCTAGCCCACATATATGTAGTTCTCCAATTTCATATTTTTACATGCTATTTGGTTGAAAACTTCCCAGCCAAGTGTTTAATTAATCCATTGCCCTCTTACCTGCTTACCTTTTTTATCAGCCAGCATAACAAAAAAATTCTGTCACATCAGAGCTGCATCTGCCCTGAGAGGTCTAGGTTTGAATGGAGTTCTTTTCCAGACACCTTGCACACTCCCCACACCTGTTACCACTGCACAGCAGCCAAGATCAGCTACAGCCTCTTACTTGTGACGCTCAGCACTACTAATGGCAGTGACCACCTGTGACTCCATTAAATTCTTAATGATCTTAAATTTTGTACAACTTTTAGAGTATACATTTTCATTCAGTTTTCCTCCTAAGTCGTGAGTCTCATTACATAAAGGCATTATTGCAAATGCATAGCATACTGCTTTGATAAGAGTGATATTTTCAATCATAATAATTTTCTGGTGTTGACAGAGAAAAGAAAGGAAAGGCCACATGTCATTTGTGTGGCACTTTGCCAGCTGCATCCCAGGAAATCTAAACCCAATTCTCAATTTAGCACACATACTCAGGCAATTTGGATGTTCTTCACCCAGCCCTCCCACTTACACATGCAAAACAAAACAAAGACAGAACGGGTTGCAGTGACAAAAGCCAAGATCTGCTTAACATGTCCCTTCCGTGGAAAGGACCAAAAAATACAGCACTTGATGCTCTAGAAGGTTAAGTGCCTCTGCTTTACTACAACCAATTAAAAATGAATAGCCATAAAAGTGCAGATACTACTGTAGGGTAATAAACTAGACTTTATCAGTGACAGTGGTGCACATTACAAACTTCAAACTCATTCCTTGTTCTAATCCATCAGAAACTTCCTGGCTTTAACAGGCTATAAACAGCAGTAGCTTTGAAGTCCGAGGATTAGGATCACTAATAGACAGACTGAACGAGAGACTGGCTGAAGAGCCAAGTGGAATGCCCTGCATGGATCTGGAATAAAAGAAGTTCATTTAATCAAACTGACCTCTCTCTAGCCATAGGCCAAGAGATTACAATGGTTGTGACAGCAATAAAGGGACAAGAGACACTAAAAACAAATAGTTATTCACTTCAATGCAATGCTTAGGCCAATGCAAGGACAAAACTGCTTATGCTTTCAGCTGTGCTCTCAAGTCCACAATTTTAAGCTCTGCAGGTTGGTTTTTTTAACTAGTTTATGATTTAGCAGTAATAGAGGCAGAAAAAATTAAATACACTTTGATTTTCAAGATTAATACAATGATTGAAAAGAAAAGGTCATTGTAATGATCTATTTGCTTCAACTCTCCTGTATCTCAGATTCACTGGAAGGAAATGTGGAAACAATTCATTTGGGTTGAATCCACCCACACTCAGTGATCACATAATTGTATATATCACCAAGCCTTTTTGCTTTTAGAAAAGAACTGCTTACTGCAAAAATTCCTGTTGTTATCAATTTATACACAACCATTTTTATTCTAAAGGGCTGCAAAACATTTAAAATATGACTGAACTTGAGGGATTTAGCCCAGAAGTAATAAAGAACACTTTTTAAAGTAAACAGTACAGCTACTCTGCTTTAAACTGCAGCAAGCTGCCAAAATGGCAAACGAGCCAAGTGAATGGTAGCAATAGCTTGGCTCTTGAGAAGCTCTTAGGAGATGGTAAATTGAGATAAGTGGTCAGGGATTAATTTCTACGTTGCATCTTGCTGCTATGCAGAATAACTAACCTTGAAGAGTAGAACACAGAAGCAGTTGAAGCCTCTGGAAAGAGAATTATAAAGTGAGGAGTCCTAACAATACACTTCATTCACTACAGACAACAGAAGAACCCACAATACAGCATATTTTTTAAACACGTATTCCTAGAAGGCAGCATTTCTTGTCCCACAAAATCACCACATTTTCAGATGAGAATGAAAGATCCATATGTACAGCAGATGGGAACTAGGCTCATATACAGCTACTATAGCTACAGTATTTAATCCAGAATGAGAAAAGGAGGCTTTAATTGCCTAGCACAATGCTCAGGATTTTAGTACGGGTGTTCAGACCTTGAAGAAAGTCATCCTAGGGAACAATAAGCAGAGAAATAAATTGAGCAGTGTTGGAGAGTCTCTCTGGCACTGGAGAGGATTACCAAAGGCCAAGCCTAGCTGGCTTCCCTTACATGGGGCAAGACCTCCCATTTATTCCATGGCAATTTCATAATGGAATTCACTAAAGTCAGGACCTGTGTTTCCAGCTGATAACCTGGGAAAAGATTAGGAGCAGCATGTTCTCATGAGGCAGGCAGCCTGGGGATGGGAAAGAAAGGGAGTTGGCTGGACACAGGGCAGCCCATGGAGTGTACAATGCCATTGCATGGAAGGAGTCAAAAAAACCTGGGATAAGGATCTTGGGTTTGAAAATGTAGGCAGCAAGCTGTGAGGACAGCAGCCTGGGCAGCCTGAGACTGAGGTCCTGGCACAAGGGGATAAAACGCAGCAGTATGCCAGGCTGGCAAAGCACACCACAGCTACTGAAAATTAAATAATTGAGAGATTTACAGCACTGAATTTACACTGAAGTAATTAATATACCTTTGAAAACAAACCTTGTTCCAAAAATCTACGTATATAAATAACTTGGGAAAATGCCTGTGAATGAGTCCTCATTTTAAAATAACAACAAATTAAAAAACAATTTAAAAACCATGCAGATGACTCACATACTACAAAGAGCAGCACAGTATACCATAAATGTTGGAAAGAGAAATATTTTAAAACAGGCACTTATGTATTGTCTTACTGGGCAAGTATTAGCATTTTCACAAGATAATCTAGTGGTATGGAAACTCCATTTTGGACACCTGAAATGTTCCAAATTTTCATTTCCTCAATCAATCAAGATATTCACGTATTTTATAGCTCCAAGCATTCAAACTACTTTGCTGCTTTGAACCACAATTGCTCTAGAAGCAGTCCAGTAGCAGCAGTATCTACATGTATATATGTGATGTATGTGATAAAAGTCTGTCAAAAAAGAAATTTAAAAATGTACCGAGAGATCAAAAATAGGCCACTCTTGACTACTCCCTCCAAAAATGTTAAAGACAGAAATGTTTCTGTAATATTGTATTTATAACTTTCGATTCAGAAGTTAGCAGCACAACCACTGGTATGCTTTTTTTCTTGTTATCTACTTTGGCTTCTCTTATTCCAGTTTCAAACACTTTGTCACAAAAAATCCAAACCGATTATTTTGAAAGAACCATTAAATACCTCTTGAATATAAATGATATAGAAGAAAGGTCATTCTCTAACAGGTGTCAATAGACATGTTATGCCCAGTTTCACCCTCCTCCACCACGCCTCCCATGGGTTTTTTTTACCTTCTGGTGGACTCTTATTCTGGTTGTTCCAGACTACCAACAATTTGGATAGACTGGGCACTTTAGACACCTCCGTGATAACTCGGAAAAGGCTCTCCACTCGGTCATAGGTCAGAACGACGGCGGTGAAACCTTGGGACTGAGGTGGGATCAGTGGAAGGAAGAGTGGGTTGCTCACACTGCTCCATTTCTGTGAAGGAAAACAACAAAACAGCAAAACAATTTGATTAAAGTGAATTGTCACAGTAGGGAGTAATTCATATAGCCAGGCCCTAACCATAAGATTTGTAATTTGCTCAGATCAGGCAGGCTGACTCTCCAATTCTGACTTCAGCAATTTCTCAAAATGTTTATTCCAATCTCTTTCTTACTTCAATTTAATTTTTTTGTCTAGCTGTAATGTTGTAACCAAATAGGGGTTAAGGTAAAAACTGAAGTGGAAGAAGTAGATAGATTTGTGGAGAAGGAAAACCAAGGTATATTGAGCCCGGCTAGCATGGTTCAATTCTCATTTACTAATCATTATTTCAAGACATTTATATTTATAGTCAGGACTCAATAAACAAAGAGAAACTTAATCAGCACTCCAATTTCAGAGTGAAAAAGTGTTAATGACACCAAAACCAAAGGAACAAACCCATAAACTTGACATAAAATGTGCACCCAAGCAAAACGTGAAAAAGCAGGTACAAAGAGGAGCAATGTACTACCTTCCACAAAGTTTGTTCAATGGTGGAAAAAAGCCACCACTACATAAAAAAAAATAAAAATTAAAAAGACATGAGATTCAAAGATGAATTTCAGAGTTATCTGTTACTTGTGAATTTTAACTAGGGCATCCCTTTTAGGACTTTAAAGGTCTTACTTCAATACACAGCATAGGGAAGCCAGCTCAGATGACAAAAGACAAGACAGACAACCAAACTCCCACTGAATGTGCCAATCCTCTTTGGAGCTGACAACATGGGGGAGGAAGCAGTGAAGGGACCATTTGACGAGAATGAAAACACCAGCATTTTAGTCTCAAATTTTCCATTCCAACTGATGTTCCAAGCAGGGGTCAGACAGAGAAGCAAAGGGAAAAACCAAACCCTTTGGGACAAGGTGAAAAGGGGAGTTGAGAAAGCAGAGACTGAGTGATGCTGTTTTGCAAGGAAGTTTTGAATCCTAGCCTGTAAAAACTTTGAATACTCGTAAGAGGTTAGCAACTGCCAGCAGTTTACAGAAACACTATGAAATTCTCCAGCTAAACTCAGACCATTTAAGCCTGCTTGTATCAGGAGTGAAGCAAGCTTTACAGACAGAGTTACAAGGTCATATTTGTAGGAAGTAAACTTCGAAATTTTCTGTTTCCCTATTTAATCTTTGGTTAACTTTATACGCCCAACAATCACCTTCCTCATGTTTAATGGTTAGATACCTCTAATTAGAATGACTTCAAGGATGAGGAAAATAAAGAGCTTATTTACTGAAAAACAACATTTTGAACATTTTGACCATTTTGGTAAAGGAGAAAAAAATACCATGTGAGTATGATTGCCTTCTATGCACAAATCAAAACCGAAGAGGGGATAAATATGTGAGGCAGAAAAGTTGAGCACAGCATTGGCACACTCTTTTGTCCTGGATGGTCTAAGAGTATGTTCCAGGCAAGGACCTGTCAGCACGAGTAATATATTTTAGTAGATTTCCTGAAATAGTTGGAAAGACAGACTGGCCTTCAGCTACACACACTTTATCAGGTCTGGTAAAAGCACCATTCATCTCAAACTGTGAGGATCCTAACAGAAAACACAAAGTTCTAGTATTTACCCAAGAAGAATAATAGGATAATGTAGAAACGGTAATGGTACAATAAAGAACTTTGGTTCATGAAAGGGACATGGCTACCTGTGAAAGCATGCTTAGTAATTCAGAAAATAAACAGCCATTACTTCAACAACTGATATGTGCAGAGAAAAATCTGCTCTCAGATTATTACATTTTCTATTAAAGCTTTTGTACCTACTTTGCTAGTTGTAGAAGATGACTAGTGGCAGATGGGGACAGCCCTCTGATTTTGCTGTAGCTTCAATTATTCCTACAGCAAATCACAACCTAAATGTTGCCAGAGCATAATCCACCTCATTAAAGCTTTACTACAGACCTGCTTCCACACAACCCCCACCCCAGGTCCGCTGTTACCCGAATGACCCTGGTAATGTCAAGCAGCTTCTTAACACAAATATCAGAAACCTCCTTTCATTAATACTTGAAACAGAGGTTTAACATTATATTCAGAGTGCCAAGAAAATATTATGTTTCTGTCCTACAAGAAGAAATAACTGGTAGAGCCATCTGCAGACAATGTTTTATTTATCACTTACAGGTGAGAATTGCTACCTAGATTAATGGCTCCCATTTGAAGTTTTTCTAGAAATGTTTTCTCTCTGTCTACAACACTTCCTAACAAATTGCTTGCTATAATATCTTTTGGAAAGGATTATTCCTTTTCCATAATCTTAGACTATTTTAGGTACTTACAGAAAGAAATATATCATGCATATGTGTGCAAGCACATGCATATGTACCTAAAATGGTCATGAATTTCTCTTACAAACTTAAATTTTAGGTACATTCCTTAAATCCCAACTTCTACTACTTTCAGAAAGGCATGAAAATTCTCCCCTGCTGGTCATAACTTAGGAAAAATAAGACAACTTTTAAGGAGGTTTTGCTTCTGCACCTACTAAAGGATGATGGAGGGAGGGAAAAGCCTGTAGACACACGCTAATGGATGGGAGAACCATGCCTCTCATTTGAGAAAAACATTTCAAAAAGGCAATTAAGCATCTCTCAAGTGCCATTAAGAGCCAACCCCCTGCTGCCTGCCTGAAGAGTGTGTCTACAGTCTGAGACCTATTGACCCCACTTTCTGCAGGAAATCAGGCAAATTCAAGCCTCCATAATTTGCTAAAGTCTTCCAGATTTCTGCCTAGGAAAAGCAAACCATACAGGCAATTAATACAACAGCAACCTAATTAAATCTCCATTATGGCAGCAAAGCATGAAATGGCTAATGACATAGGGATGGGTTCTCCCAGTCACTGCTCAAGCAACCAAGTGATGAAGGCACATTTGCTCCATTCCCATCTTTATTAACATTCTTGACAGAAATTCACAGGAACTTTCACTCTCAGAGATGAGAGCAAACAGCAACAGTAGATTGATCATGCATCACCTTTCTTTGACAAAGTGCTGACACTCAGCTATGGATAAGACAACCCTTCACTCTCGCCCTCCCAGCTAATATCATTAGAAGAGCCAGGATAATTAATCCAAGATAAATAGGTTACTTGCTGTGAATCATTTTTATGGGTTTTATGGGCAAAAAAGATCAAATTGAAATGTTAGTTCCCTAAGAGTAATTTCATGTCACTTAAGTCTCGCAGTCTCAGTTGTCTGACAGCTCTTTGCAGTTCATATGAAAATCCAAAGTACTGAAAAGTGAGTGACAGTGAGAACTTGGGAATAGCCTGAAGCTGGAAAAGAGAAGACAGGAATGGCTGTGTATGTACATAAGGATTTAGACTGCTGCAGCTGTCCTGTGCATACTTTCTATATGTGTGCATGTGTAATAATGCCTTAGAAACAAGGCACCCTCCTTTACTATAGCTCGATCAAATATTGTCCTCCTTTGGTCATTGAAAACAACCTGATTCTACTTCAGGAAAAATAAATCCATTAGGGACGATGTATCAAGGGAACTGAATTCTCATGATGTGGGAGGCTTCAGGCTGGTCTTGATGTAGAGTCTTCAGGTTCACCTTAGCAGGGAAGTTTATAACAGACCTTTCTTAGCCGTGTACAGAAGGGAGATAGGTGGGAGCTTTGTGACATCAATGAACAACACATCTGGACTGAGAAATGTACAATCTTAATATTTAAATTCTATGGAGCCTCAAAGATATTGGTAAAGCCTATCCCAAAACTTCTTAACTGGTTGTTCACCATTGAAAGAGCCTTGAAGAAAGGTACAGTAGCCACATTAGAAACATCATCGCAGAACGGTCTCTGGGAAAACAAGGCTGTGTAAGATGTTCCATATTAAAGAACAATCAACAACTTCCCAGCCATCATTTAGTGGAAAAACTCAGCAACAGCACTTAAGAAGAATAAAATTTCACTGCTCCAATGAAGAAGACAGTGAGCTTTCCCACCTGTGTATTTTATTTTCAACATCTAGCCTGCTTGTCATAAACTACTTATTAGTGAAACCACATAGTCTGAACAACAATTCACCGTCTTTTAAAAGCACAGAGAAAAGGACAGTAATGTGTTGAACTTAATAGCTGAGCAGTCCTATACATGTAAGCAAAACAGAGCTATATCCCCTGCCACTGTGGTTAAGGCTTTTTCAGCTAAGTTGTTCTTAAAATCAATCTAACCTCAACATGGTTTCAATTATGAATTACCAGACCAAAAAAAGCCTTGATTTATTCTATTTTTCTCCAATTATTTATGGTAAGTTTCTATTCAATACTTTGAGAAAGTATTTCATCATGCTTCCCATCCTCGAGTGGTCACAGGGCAAACCCAAAGGAATTAACCCTCCCTACTTGTCCAGAGCCAACCAAAGTGTTTACACCCAACGGAATTACAAACGAAGTTGCAGTGGCCATTATTTCATATTTTAATGAAGATCATAAACCCTCCTCACAAAAAAAAAAAATTAGCCACAAGACAGACAGGAACTTTTACCTACTGTAGAATAATCCACTGTGTTAGAATAGTATCCTAACCTCTGGACAGGTAAATCTAAGAACCAACTGTTAATTCATGTTTTACACTGACATAAAAATACCAGCGTTTACATCCGAATACATGGGATATTCAACCAGTTCATAATACCAACACCAAAAAAAAGAAAAAAAAATCAACAAACTGAAATTTATTTAATAAAAAAAAGAATACCTATCTTCTAACATAATATATAAAGCAAGATTTGATCCAGATTATTGGAATCATCAAACAAGTAGCTGGAAAATACAGCAGAAACACAAATCTAATATTGTTCAATGGAAAACATACCAGATATGTACTGCCCAGAAAAGTGCTACCTTGTTCTCATTTACAGGTAGATAAAAAAGTGTATGTTAATATTTGTTTAATGCTTTGGAGATGACAAATGGTACTAGGAGGGAAGCACAGTTATAACAGTAGCATTATCTGCAGACTGAGGACTATAAAATATTAGTCAAAGAGGTCAGGAATGGTTTAATTTTTTAACAAGTGTCAAGTGCCTAGTAATTGCCAGGACCCACAAAGTATTGTGTAAATTAACATCCTACTTAGGCTTTGCTAAATGAATGGCATTCTGGGCACTAAGATAATTCTGCTATTTTAGTTTACACCAAATGATGGTGCTGTTTTCTGCCTCACTGGAAGAAATGAAATCTGGTATGTTTATTGTTCACATACTGATATTCTCAAGTGATTATTAAACTCTGGTCTGTATCATCCAAGGTCAGAGCTCAAAAGCAGCCTCTGACAAAAAAACCATCTAATGTTTCATAGGTCTACATTATAGACAGGCTTGAAAGAATTTCAACAAAAGCAGCTGAAGAATTCTGAAAAAAACCCGTCTTACTCATTTTTCAGAAACCCATATATATTAGTGAGGTCTAAGGCGAAGAGGAGAATTTAAGCAATCTACAACGAAGCATAAGTGAGGAAGTAATTTACCTCTATTAGAGCATAACAAAGTAGTTAATTGAAGGTAACAGATCACATCTCAGGCCCAAGTCATTATTTCTAATCCAGCCCAAACTGGTAACGATCAAAGCGCACACGGCAGAATCAGTCATTCTCTGGCTTACTTGGACCTAACTGATTGCCTCTGCCTAACGGGTGATGGTTGGGCCAAAAAACACAAGAGGCATTAAACACTCATGTTTGCAACAAAAAACAGTCCGAGACATTAAGGGTTCAAGTCGTCCAGCAATGAATTTCAGGCCCCAAAAGTATCATTTGCTCCTCTTCATTAAAAGGAGGAAATAAGTCATAGTGCGTTTTTATTCAAAGTATTATTCCATAACATATTAGCATGCTATATGCTACTAGTCTTCCATTTCCTCAACTGGACAGTGAATAAGTAGAAAAATAATCCCCTTTATAACGGTTTTTTTGCTTGAGAAAAACCAGCAGACTAGTCAGCCCATAAAATCACATAAAGTTGCTTAGATCACATCCCCTGTGCAAGGTACTCAGTATGGAATTAACTGTATATGCATTTATCTTCTCTATACCTTATACTCCCTCCTGGAAAAACACTCTCCTGCACCACTGCTGGATTGACACTCTGGTGAAGATACTCAGGCAACAGTCTTACTAATATTTTGAGCCAATATAAGTCAAACTAATGCCAAGGAAAGCAGCCTTCAAGCCACCCAGTCCCTCCCTCGCATACACCCCCACTCCTCCTTTTTTCTCTTGCCTGGTAAGTTTTATATAAGGAACATTATTTTGACTAATTCACCACAAGTTAAATAGGAATATAAAAAAATGGGAGGGTTTGATATTTCAAAAATATTGATATCTTCCATTAAAGAGGAAGCTTACCCAACTGTGGAAGAGTGCAGGACTGCTGCTTTGGGCAGCAGTACCTACTATAGTGGCTTAAGGTGTTTGGGAAATGACAAACTCAACACAAGATGGGCTGATGTTTCCTTGTGTTGAGACTTGAGAAATATCTCAGGAACAGGAACAAAGCCTCTCCACGTGCAGATCTAGCCATGAGTATGCCTCACTAATTTTAAGCAAGTATCATTTTCATGCTGACTGTACAAGGTAACAGCCATCCCCTCAATTGGACAGGGATACAAAAATCAATGCAATCAATGCAATTTTGCATTGTAAAAAAAAAGTAATCATTATTATGCCTGTAGATATGTCTTAATTCCTATTTAGAAGCATCCAAGCTCAAAGAAAAGCAGAGGTGGCTATCAATCCTACTTTGCAATTGACATCAAACTTGGGGCAGCCTTTTGAGAAGATGCAGCTTTCTCAGCTTTTTCCTCATGTGTGCTGCTGTTACAAACTAACTTAATTGAACATTTGAGACCTCTAAAAATCTCTTTTATCTAGCATACTTACATGCTGCCATCTGCTAAGTGTTTGCTAACTTAAAATAGAATCTAGTCTAATATACTACAATCGAAATACTAAATGGAAGAACTATATAAAAACATAGAAAGACAAATCAGATGATGACTCTAACTCTGGAAGAAAACATATGAAGCTACAATATGCAAATATACAAAATGCAAAATATAATGTGCACCTTGGAGAGTTATGAGTCATTCTAACTATCAAAGTAGAAATAACAGTTATACTGCTTTGTCTAACACCTGAAGCAGTTGTGACAATTGTGCAGCACAACAATTAGTAACCAGAACATTTTACCAAATGTTTTCTGTTATTTCTCAAGATTCTAGTGACCTACTAAGCAAAATTAACTCTCATAAGCACACACAACACTCACCACCCCCCACCTTAAAGCCAAGAAGGCAGGCAGGTAAGCAACCATGGCCAAGAGTTCTTTCTAAGTATCCTTCTCTGCATAATGATCTTGCACAGCAAGCTCTTCTTTCTGTTACATAGGTGAATTCATCCTAGCAAGTAAATTCACAAACTCCTTAAAGCTGGCATTTTCCTGTATAGATATTCCATAGGCAAATCTCTGCTCTCATTTTCCAAACATCACTACTCAGAGCACAGGGATCTGAGCTCTGTGAACAGCCTTGGACTGACTAAAGAAATTTCTGGCAGATTTCAGTAAGCCCTTAAAACAGTGATTGTACCTGTGCACCTGTTGTTAATGTGCCTACAGTTTCTACAGACTCCTTCTGCACCTTTGTGTTCCTATTGAAACCATGTAACAGGAACAAAAGCACAGAAGAGCATTGCACTTAATCCCTTCTGACCACAACACCACATGGAACAACAAGCAGAGCTAAAGGGAACTGGCTGCTGATTTGGCTGAGTTTGAAAGCAGAATACACATGGCAAGTTCTGGAGGTTAGTTCTGGGCAGTAACATAAGAATTTATGACACACTCAGTGTGTGATACTGTGTGAAAGTTACTCACACTTTTCACTGTGGTATTAATGTTAACTCACAGGTGCTTATTTTAACAATTAGCTATATCCTAGCCCTGAGACGGAAATAATTTTCTTTAAAAGCTTCAAAGATTTTATTCAGAGAAGAACACAGCAATTTTCTTGCAAACAAAAAGGACATTAATTACTTTGCCTTCTTATCAAAGTTAGAGAGTACAGTTGCCATTTTCTGCTACCTCAAGTGCACATATGTAAGTCCTTCCAACTATGTTTCCTCCAAGCAGACAACTTTGAAACTCTGACCAGAGCATTTAAAAACAAACAAACAAACAAACACAACAAAACCAACCAACCAAAAAAACCAAAACCAACAAACAAACAAACAAAAAAAAAAAAAAAAAAAAAAAAAAAAAAAAAAAAAAAACCACAAAAAAACCACCAAAACTTATAGGAGAGAATCCAGGAGATGCTTTTAGGTTGCTACCATAATTGTAAAGATGTTAAGATATTCTGATTCCCTTCTTGTGGAGTACACACTTGTGCAGATTAATTTCTTCCTTAAATACTGACCAGGGCCACATTGCCTCTCCAAGAAACGACAACAGGAGACTACTAATGCCTTTGGCTAGGCAATGGAAACACAATTTCTGAAGCACAGCAATGAGCTTCTAACTGCTTCTAACTCTTCCTCAGCAACTGTTCACACTCCATCAGTCTGAAGAATTTAAAGTAAAACACACTTTGCTTCTACCCAGTACTCTTACCCAGCTTTCTTTCTCTAAACTATCATAAAGCAAGACAGTTAACAGGTTTGGTTTTATTAGTAAAACAAAACTATTTTTTATATTTTGACATAGAGAAAATTAACTGATTATGAGTGAAAATCATCTACAGGCTTTTATATAGTAAAAAATCAGAACCAGCTGCTTGGTGCAGGAGGTTAATTAATACTGCACTGTTTTCTCTTAACAGAAGTGAGTTCAGCCAGTGAGACTTTAAATTAAACCAAAAACAGGCCAAAAAAAAAAAAGAAGAGTAAAACTTTGATCATCAGTTTCTGTATAAGAGAAATTGTTAAGAAATAACATGGAGAAAAAGGCACAAGAATAATCAGCTATTTCAACAGAATTATATCAAAGATCCCTGCAGATTTTTTGAGATCTTCAGCATTTCCACTATTTTTTCTGCAGTCATACAGACTGTGTCCAAATATATACAGTGCTCCAAACTCCCCCCGAATTAAACAGAAATAAAGAAAAGAGTGTGTGTGTGTGTGTGTGTGTGAGTGAGTGATGGAAAAATAAATAAATAAATATATAAACAAGGAAGCAATTTAATGAGTGCAATAGCAAAAGTTAAAAGTTCTCATCTTAGTGCCAGGACATAAGACTGCTATTATTATTTTAATATTATTATTGTTATTTTGCCAGTTGTCATAAAATATATTAGCTTCATCTGTGCAAGTTACCAGCACAACACATAGACACACAAACTCAGACACAGAATTATTACCAAGTTTCATAGCACATACCTTTTATATGAGGAAAAAACCCCAAAACTACAATTTGTTTTATGAGTAAATCAAACGAATTTACTTACCACAGCTGGGGGATCATTCCATTCTTCATAAGAAATGGCAGCATATGGGTAAATTCTATCATTGATAATCTGAAGAGTAGCAAGAGCAATTGCTTTCATCGACCGAAAATATGCTTCCCAGAACCACCTTGCCTGTAAAGAGAATAAAATGCACTTTCACATTGTACAGACCTAGTGCTTAATAATCAATTTTGCCTTGCCATGCACAATCTGTTCCATGCAGTCTATATGTCAGGTGGAAATTAAGTTAGGAGGTATGTTTATTGTACATAGAGTATTTCCATAAAGCCTGAAGGCTTCAAACTCAACTCCACCCCTTAAAAGGACTCACAGCCAATAAAAAGAAGCAGCAGCATTATTTTGCAAATGATTAAATAGAATGAAAACATTTGAAGGAATCAAGTATTTTCACATTTTTATCATGTTTTCCTCCTGAAAAATGTCAGAAGCAGTTTAACCATAGAACAATAAATTACTGCTATACTCCATCATTTCTAAGGCAAAGGAATCCACAGTGCAGTTAAATAGTCAAATAAAAGAACTCAGTCTTTTTTAACATCAATATTAGAGACACTTGATCAGATAGAGAATTTCAGTAGTCATGAACCCTACCAGACTAATAGCTTCCCAAGTCTTCTAAGAAACCTAATATTATTTATACAAGTAAATGGATTTGATTTTCACATAAAAGTACATATACATTCCAATTTATTATAGTCCTTAATCCAGGCAGATTTCTAGCACAGTGTAAAACTGCTGAAATGAAGCATGAGATTGTTATACACAGGTGCTCTGAATATCACAGGTGAGTTGTTCTAAAACTAAGGTCCTGTACAAATTTTCATCCTGTCCCAGTTTCTGTGTAAGACAGAAATGATAGAAGAAAAGCAGAGGTTTGGAAATGAAAATGCTGACTTATTTGACTCTCTGTTAAGAGATATAAACATACTTTTTCAGTTCTTGGAACTATCAAATGATCCTGTAGGTTCCCATCCAACCCAGAAGGAAACATGCTTTACCAAACCATGTAGTTCAAGAGTTCTGGCCCAAAATATATGATTTTTTTCAACCTTACCTTCCTTGAACTCTCCAGAAATTTAATTTGCAATCTCCCTATGGTTAATTACCAACTATAAGAGCATGTGCTTGCATCTAGGAGGTAGTGCAATTAAAAGAAATGCATTTTTTCATTAATTGGAACCTTTAGAAGCTTTCAGAGTCAGGACACAGCTGAAGACAATACACAAATTTGGACAAGTGCTATTTTACTCTTGTTACAGATTTCTTAAATAGCAAAAAAAGCTCTACAGACAAGCCAGTTTTAATAACATACTAAGAAAATATTAAATAATATTATTACTTTATTTATACTGTATTATTTACCCTATTTAATTACTGAAGGAATATCATGTTTCTGGAGGTACAGTTCTTAGGATGAACCAAAAATAACTCTTGTTTATCAGTTGTTAACAAATGCCAAGAGATCTCACACTGTGGGTCAGTACTTTTTAACAGAAGACACACAGTGATTCCTGCATATAGACTTCCTTTTAGATATTCCTAGACTAAATAACAGGACAGAGGAAAGATTATAAGCACAAACTTGAACATATTCATGCTTATGCTACCCTGTACTTTACTCCAAGTGTAAGCTATGGGACTTAGAAACACAGACGTGTTGCTGAACCACCAGCCCTAAAACTCTACTCTGAGAAAAAAAAAAAATCTGTAAAACAGATTCTGCAGAATATTTCTGTAAATATTTAAGATGAAAAAAATCCATGTTACAATTTAAAAAAGCAAACTAGGAAAGAGATTAATGCTCTCTGAAGCACTACATTTACTGTGCAAAAAGCCATAACTGGCTATTTCAGGCTATTTCAAAATTTTACTACAGGGAGTGATGGGTATGTCCAAAATGACCCTACTCTGGAGCTTGTTATCCAGAGAGAGTGAAAAGCAACTTCAGTTTAGACTGGAAGCACTTCCCTCTCCTTATTTCTCTTGGACTTAACAGCTGGATAACAGGCTGATTACCAAGAACACAGAACAAAATTACTACCCCATGCAAGTGTAAAAGCAGAAGAATTATATAAACAGGTAAGAATAAGTAAAAAGACACTAAATAAAGCAAACATCACTAAAGTTTTGCTAAGCAAAAGCATTATTATTTCTTTCCCCATGTCCTATCCCTTAATAAAAATATATTATCAAAGAGCAAACTATCTTAACAGAAAACCTGAAGCAGATGAGGAATTAAAATGGACCACAACAGCTAACTTCTCTGTTTAAGTATGTTAAATAAAAATTATTCCAAATTTTATTTTCATGATAGACAACAGTTTAGAACAGTTGCTGTAAGCAGCACTACGTAGGAAGGAGACACTATTTTATGTAGCTTTTCAACATATAACTTCATAAGCAATTAAGTAACTATTAATAGTGTGAAATACAGGATTATGTATCCCATTGTTTTTAAATGACAGCATTCCTATAATGTTCTAAAATTGGTTATTAATACCGTAATATCTATTATTATCTAGCTTCATAAAAATCAAAGATGGTTTTCCTCCTTCAGCAAAACTAGGCTGAATCTGATCTAGATTCTCTTTGCTTAAAGAATGCTTGTAATGACAGGGAAGATTACACCTTTACACCAGAAGCAAATCTGGAGAAGAGGGCAGAGGGAATTTATGTTTTATAGACTAATATTTATGTAATTAATTTTTTGTAAAGAGGCATAAAATGTTCCCACAGTTGGTTGTAATATTTTTGGAGTTGTGTTTCTTTAAGGCAGAACTCAAAACCTTCTAAGGGGATTTGAAGTCCCCAAACAGATGTTTCAGGGTCTCATTACTTCCTCCCCACCTTGTTTGCTTTTATAAAGCAGAACTGATTAACATGGCTTGCTAGTGTCTGCTGCTCCACATGCTGAGTTACTAAATATTTTGGGAAAGTTTTCTATTGGGAAGATGTATGTTGATTCCATTTGAGATGTATTTTCTACTCTACTTGGTGAGGTTAAAAATTTATGTTGGAATGTAAGAAATAGAGGGGATAGAAATCCCATGATTTTTTTATACAGGAGAGAGTAACAACAACAACAAAAGTTTCTGTTCCAGACACCTATGCCAACTTTCTTATTATTCTTACATAGCTTTACTGAGCTCTGTTTCTCTTTTCCATATCTATGAATCCAGAAAACTCAAGAGTAACTTTAATACACTAAGCAATGTTTTTAAGTTATGGCAATTGTAATACATTAATTAGAGCTACCTAAATGCCTTTCAGGACCTTGAAATAAACAATCCATAAGTCCAGACCTTGGCTTTCACATAGCATTGATTACACATAGTCTACAACTGTGATAAAGTCAGACTTCTCCTTTCAACTTGAACTGAAATTAGCTTCTAGTACTCTAGAAGCCTGCTTGATGAGGTTTCCAGATTTTTCTAAGGGAACACACTATGTAGAACACAAACTTGCAGAGAAAGCTAGCTTTGTATACACCTAAATATTGCATAGGGCAATGGGCAACCTAGATGGTTAACAGAGATCAAACATCTACTTTGTATGACTGCCAAGACAATATAGATCAATGTACATTAACCTGTATGTCTTGCAAGGAACTGAAAACAGAAAGAAATATAATTTCTCTTCTCCTTCTAAATTTCTGGATACGTAGAAAATCTAGGATAGATCCAAAATGAAAGAGGGAAAAGCATTACTTTCGAAAAGTTTTCCAATGCTTTGAAGAGTCAAATCTAGCATACTGTATGACTTGACTGACAATGAGAAATACACTATATTATTGGGTTGCCCAATGGGTTGGAAGTGACTGGAAGTTCTCATTACACAATAGATTGCCCATGAAATTAGTTCATCTGAATTCAATTTCTGCAGTAAATTTAAAAAAGTCACGACAACTTCATTATGGAAGCCAAAGACTGGAGGAATTGGAGACAAATTCTCTCCTCTCACTAAGCAGTGAGTTCTGCCGACCAAGTTCACAAATATGGGCATGCCAGTAAGCAGTACTAAGTTGTTGCCCTTCCCTTCTTCCTTCCTCCTGCCCCACTTTCAACTGCTGCTCCTCATTAGATCAGCCATGAAAACCCAACACTTTCTGTAAAGGCCAAAATTTCTTAACATAATGTAGTGTTACTAATTTATCTCTTCAAATGCAAATGCACCTTGAGAAATACTAGCAATATCTGTAAGACAGATCTTCCTTAAACCAAGTAAACAAGCATCCAAGCCAAAAGTTTGAATCCAGTCGTTTTTAGTTCTAGGATTTAGTTCAATTGGACTACGAAGAAACTAAGCTGACAATATTCAGTACATACCAGCACAGTCAAGAGCTTGGGAAGGGAGCATTTGCACTTATTTTCATAGCAGGCAGCAGCATGCAGCAAGAGGGCAACAGTTACTCATATAAAGTAACATTTATTTACGTAAGGTGTTGTTTTCCTTAGAAATAAACACACTAGGGGGCCTAGCATCTCTTTATAAAAAGCTCTTTACGAGCAACATAGCATCAGGTTACAGAGTCCATTTATATAACGTTTATAAGTTCTAGTGTTAATGCCATTAATGGTGCTCCGGTACAGAGTGGAAGACAGATCAATGTAAATCTTTCCATTGGTTTGTGAAAAAAAAAAAAAAAACAACACTTGGGCATAAGGCAAGGAAAGGAGTAGCTTCTGCAACACTTAGATCAAGGGGAAAACAGTCCATGAAAGGAACTTTCTAGCCTTCTGTCTTTTCACAGCCCATGGTTTGGTGGGAGTTCGTAAAAGTAGCAAGAGGGGGAAAAAACCAAAATTCGCAAAAGAGTAGTAAAATTTAACTGCCCATAAACCACCACTTTTCTCAACTTTTAGGTCAGGCGCCATGATGCTGTGAGATTCTGCTCCACTGCAGCAGTTCAGTGTTTCCAAAATGCCTTGAAAGGGTTTACAAGGCCTTGAAGTACAACCATTTTCACACCACCTATGGTGAGTCTACTTAAATGCTTTCCCTTCTTAATAGCTCTCGGTGTTCCTGGTTTTTACTCCCAGCTGGATTAGAGGAGTCTATCCAAGCAAAAGAGAGTGGCCTACCTGCTGCAACGGCACTGACCTGGAAACTTGGTGATCCTACTTTTAACCCTGATTCTGTTACTTATTTACAAATAAAGGTTTGGCATTTACTAGGTTTCTTGCTTCTACTGCAGCCTCTCAGCCGTATGTGCAATATTGACCTCAATGAGATGCTGTGCGACTTAAAACATTCTAAGCCTTTCAAATTTTGATGGATAGAACAATAGAAAAAAACCCAATAACTTTATAGTCTTTTTTTATTTGTAAATAGAAACTTTAAACTAATAAAATATTTAGCTAAGTAACTGACTGTAGTAACCCTTTGCTAAAATGTGTACCTTCAACAGAGATACAAAAGATATTACAGTAAATATCTACAGCTCAGCAGTGCATCTGATAGCTCTGGACATGGAGTGCATCCACAAAGACCTGCTAAAGCTATATGTCACACTGTAATATAATCAAACATTTTCTTAGTTTCTGAGACATAGCATATGATTTCCCATCAAGTAAACAACTCAGATGGGTCCTAGGCAACCTCCCCTTCCCCCAAACTATTTCCACTGGGCAGTAGGATTAAATGGGCTACTGAGGTTCAAGACAAGTTGAATTTTTATATGTTTGCTCTATACCCAAGATGCATATGAATATAGCTGATGAAGATATAGAATAGAACATATAGATAGCAAACCTGAGCTCTCAAGAGCCCTACAGAGCCCCTCTGCAAACTGGAACTGAAGAGAAGGTAGGTTACTTTTGGAGCAATATGCATTTTAGAAAAAGTTTCCCAAGATAAATTTTGCGTTCAGACTGACCTTATAGCTCTGAGCTCCCACATTTTTCTGCTAATAAATTGTAATCTGCACCCTCTTTCTGTACTTTGTTACTGTTCCTATATCTGGTTCCTTGTTCCAACAGCTTCCTCAATGATCACACATACTACTTTTAGTATGCAGTTCTCCAGCAAAGATGATATACCAGCTTGTATCACCTAAAACCAGCAATATGTCTAGGTTTTTTACACAGGCTAACAAGAAAGCCTCAGAAGACTTTATACTATTAAGAACTAAACAGTATTTTGTTGTCTCTAGAAAATGGTAACAATTTGGGATTTGAAAAAAAAAAATTGCTTGATTGGTTTAGGACCCTTGGTAATATCAATCACATTCAACAGAGCTAAGGCTGGCTGGCTCATTCTCTCTGTAATCAGTGCAGAAAAAAACAGGATTATTCAGAAAGAAATTTAGACCTCTGATACCTTAAAATACCTTCTGATAAATCTGCTCTTCTTTTAGTAAGGGAGCATGAGAGGATAAAATAAGTGACTAGCTGTAAGTCATGGTCCTTCTTCCCTTAAGGCTCTGCTTTCAATAGTGACCTGAAGTAGTCTCATTTTTCCCAGAGAGGCATGAAGATTTGAAATGGAAATCTAGGCTACACAAGTGTAGGTTACATTTTTCAAAAACAACACATGTGTTTCAGCCTATGTATAACAGTAAGAGACCTTGCTCTGAAAAGCTGTCTCCCTTTTGGGGTACCACTACAATTACCTGAAACTGGAAGTAAACTCTTTAGAAATTGCAGTCTGAGAGTAAAAATCAGCTTCTTGTCCCCATACATAGACTATGTAGGAATTTTAAAAGTTAATCCATTAAATCAATTAAATACTGGTAAAATCATGCTAACTTGCCTAAAACTGAAAAGTTTTATGATTTTCTTGTTTTATAGAATATCAGATTAGAATTATCTTTCAAATGCAATCTAAACTGGCTGTGTTGCATCTGTTTCTCACTGCAGACCTATCCTAGAAAAGCAGTATTGCAGACAGTATATAAAGAGTGCTCAGAGTATTAGCACTTCACCTCTAAATTAAAAAAGAAGGAGGTAAGCAAGGAACTGAAGTTTTGGAGGCCCATGATCACTTCAGATGAACACTAATCCATAATTCAGCATTGGTTCATCTGAACCTCAAACCAGAAGTTCCTCTGCAAGGGAAAAAGGAGGAATGAGCAGTAGAACAATGCAGAGCACACACTGTTATTTCCAGTTAACTAAGGTTTGCTTCTAATGCAATCTGACATCATTCTTTTAATATTATTTCTGAACTTTCATTCCACATTTCTGAGTTACGCACAATTCTCAAGCAAAGCTCTGAAAATACTCAATTCATCTATTAAACTTATACAAACTATATGAGTGACCTATAAAGGAATATTCCTTAATTACAAGACATTCCAGCAGTATGAGCAAACAAAACAATGATTTGTATCATTACAGGCAAATATTTTAAGAAACAGATTCTAGACTGACATTCCATGGTGCTGATTTTTACTGTCATTCAGCTTCAAAAACAATCTCTTCAAAAGTGAAGCAGTATGTGGATTTAATCCTTTGGCTCAATATGCTCTGCTGCAGTAATTTCATCTATGAAACAAGCACATTTGCCTCCTTCAGATACAACACAGAGTGAAAACTGAATCTTTCCATTATCCAAACTTCTTTTTTTCTTCCTTTTTCTTTTTGAAGCTGCCAATTCATAAGGGGACAGAGGTCAGAGTTCGAAATGCTAATCTTACTTTTCAGATACCAGCCACTTGGGAATAACTCACTTCTACTCACTCTCAGTTTTATTGCTGGAGACTACTTGCTGACTCTTAGAAGAGTTAAAAGAAAATGTTAGTGCAAGCTCAGATATTAAAATTAAGCTTCTTGCACTGCAGCCTACCTCAGATTCTCCTCTTCGGTGCTTTGAAAAGAATGACATCAATTGTAGTAATCCATACATACAACACATACTGTGCATATACAAGAATAGTTCTTAGAAGCTTATCTGTCAAAGTTAACATTTTCACTCTTGCTTCCACACTTTCACATAACTTTGGGAGACTGAGAGGTTTTTTGATTTGTTTTAGGAATGGTGCATTTTGAAGGTTTTTTTGCTTTGATGTTTCTAAGGTTTTCATCTTCTCATGAAGTGTCTTCTTCTGTTTAAGTACGACACAAAAGAAGGTATTTTTAATAAAAGAGTTCTCATTCTCTCTCATTAATGGCAATTTTTTACATAGTTTTGAAATCCTGCATTACCTTTACCCTTAATCTACAGATATCCGCTATTCCTTGTCCTAGTGATAACAACTTAATTCTAAAAATAGCAAGAACACAAGACTTGCAGAGATAAAAATATTGCTTAGCACTGGCACTCTCTCCTCCTTCCATATATTTCTGCACCTCAAACTTGCTTCTTTGTTTTATAAGTATGTCAACTTAGCAACTCTGTTGCAGAAGGCAACATTGCATTAGCCAGGAAACCTGACTTACTGTCCTGGCAAATCCATGGTCAACACCCTTTTCAGTAATGGAGCCAACAAACAGATACCAGCACCATCAGCAGCAAGGAACCCACCCCATTCTCAGCTGTGGCTTGGAATACTGTTGCAAAGTATGGAGACACAGCCAGCAAAGGAAGAAACAGGATGAGAGGAAAAAACTGGAAAACCCAAAAAAACCCCACCATCAAACAAAACCCCAAAGTTTCGTGCAGCATTTATAGCTTTAAAAACATGCTATATAAAAAATAACTACAATTCTCTGAATTCCTTTTTGTCCCAAAGAGCTTTCAGTCTGTCTTCCTATTTACAAGCAAATGGCATGTGTTGATACCATAGAAATAATACAGCTGAAAAAGAGAAATAGATACTACTCTAGCTTCCATTGTATTTACATAGTCATCAATAATCACGTAAAGACACAAAAAATAGCCCACTCTCTCTCCTCCAGTTTCCAGGAGTTTGCATGGGCTCTCTAATTACTCCAATTGCACCAGGCCATCACTGTACAGGAAGTGGCAGGCACACCTAACCCAGGGAGTAGTCAAAAATACTTGCACCTCTATCATCCTTACTATGTTTGCTCTCAACACACTCAGTATAAAACCAGACCTACAGTAAACTAGAATTGTGCTACCACTGATTCAACAGGAGTCTGGAAAATAACAGAAAACAAATATATATATATATATATGTAATTGCAGGGAACATTCAACTACTGCATGGCCAGAAGTTGGGGGGTAGGAAGATGTTTTATCCACATTTCTTGACAAGTGATGGACAGCTCCTGAAACTGAAAGCAATAGGTTTCTAGTCCTAGGGGTATTGCCTTCAAATATGTCTATGTTCTCAGGGTAGATCAGTTTTCCCTGCTGCAGGCATCCTGCTGAGAGGTGAGGTCCCAAGCAAAACACAGGAATCTGACTGCAAGTCTTTGAGGTGGCAGGAGCCAAGGGAGGTTCAAAGACAAGGCTGGCTGGTGGGCAGCACCTCTGAGTACTGCAGAGGTTAGAGGTTAGTAAAGCAGGAGCCACTGGCCAATAAAACAGTGTTTGGAGAGCCCACCCTATAGATAAATTGGGGATCTGTTTACACCTTTCCCAGCTTTCTGAGTTACACACACTGATGCTTCCCACTGTGATCTTGTCCTGTGTCCACCAGCATCTCCCTTCCTCAGCAGCTGCCCTGCTCTCTGCTGGTTGGCTTCATAACATAGCTAAAGGATGCTTGGAAACTTTTAATCAGCATCCAGCATCAAAAATAAATAAATAAAAGCACAACTGCTTTTATTTGTGTCAACTGCTGCAATAAGATCTGGCTTGTTTGAGATTTCCCATGACTGCTGTACTAATGCTGGGAGAATAGAAGCTTAAATTCCCTTGATTAGAGAAGCTAAACACAAAGCAAGCCCAGTGCCAATCACACACATGAAAGGACAGCTTTTTGAAGGAAGAAAAAAAAATGTAGGTAAGGTTACCACCATATTATAGCTGTCAAAAATCAGCACATACCTCAATCTCAGAGCTTAAGCGCTGCACCAGGAAGAACTTGCCCTTTTGATGAAGGCATGTTTTGCTCAGTTTCCTGTAAGCTATACAGCTCTGTTTTATCTAAGCACAAACATAATACACATAGCCCCATACAGCCAGTTCTCAACATTGGACAGCTTTAACCACAGACATTACTGCCACTGTTGCTTGAATACAAATATATCTTACTGACTTCTCTGAGGATAAAAGCTGAAGGACTGGCACTCAGGAGGGTTTTTTTCCATATCTACTGGAAAAATTCCATTTAGGACGTGGTGCTGCTTTTTTCCTCCACATCTTAAAAATAACTGATCTTAGCTTGAGCTATACAAAAATACCTCATCCTTCATGGCTCAAACTGCACATGGCTGTATGACTATTTGATGAAATGGGGAAGGTGAATACTAACTGCTGGTTGTGATAATACTATGCGGTAGTCACATGACAATGAAACGGGATTGAAAATAAATTTACATGAAAAAATCATTGATAGACATCAACGAAAGTTATTTATTTCTTCTTAATAAACATATGGAATTGCATGCTATTCTTCACTGTAGGAAGCCAAACTTCTATCCATGATTCCCTACTCCAACACTAAGATCCTGAGATATGCACACCTTCCACAATCCTTCTGCCCATAGCATCTCTACAGAATTAAGTCACCAGGGTTCAAAGACAACTAATGCCAGGTGCCACTTTAATTTCTAAAGAGCACTCAAAATTGTTGCTAATGAGAAAGTGAAAAAAAAAAAAAAAAAAAGGAAAAGGAAGAAGACAAACCCCAAATTACACCATTTGAAAGCCAAGGGGGACTACAGTATATTCTTAATACAGCCCACTATTCAGTTTGTAAAAAAGATGCATAATTTTCCTACCTCCAGGCATCTAAGTAACTATTCAATATACAGACAAAGATAAAAGGAAAAGCTGGCTAAAGATGATCTGGCAGCAAATTGTTTCTATAGAAAATGTAAGACCTTTGTAATTTAAAAGCCAGATGTTCCTACTGTCTTGTAAGATACATTTAATATAGTCATTAAAACAGGATCTAGATTTCTAAATCCCATTTTTAATATTATGATTTGACCTCATACAAGTTATTTACATATCCATCTAATGATCAGTAAAATGGATACAAGACCAAGGTGTATTTACTACTCTATTTAATATACTCACATGCAAATTACTACAGCAATGCAGTGTATTTATACTATATAGATAAATGCTAAAGTTGTAATACTTTCAATAATTAAAGGAGGTAAAGCAAGCAGATTTGCTAAGGAATGTGATGTGGTACAGACCATACAGCAGCAGAGGGAAAGCACAGAGTAACAAAGAAAGAGTGCAACACCAGGAGATATGCTTAATCATCTATTTGTCTGCAGCTAACTGATTCATGTGCATGATAGAATATTTCCAAATATTCTTTCTAAAAGTACACGCCTTCCCAATTTCTGGATCATCTGGTTTATCTGTAGTCTATCCAAGTTGTGTATAGCAATCTGCAAAGGGTAAGTACCAAAAATCCAATGTGCAACAAGATACAGACTCTTAAAATCTAAGCTGAAAAACAAAAAAATTGTCTTCAAATCGCAGAATTTTCCTCTTGCAGTTAAGTTTGACCTTTTACTGTTTAGAAGCTGCCAATGTAGATACAAAAGCAGCCCAAATGTATCCTATAAAAATTATACATGGAGACTCTGATTGGTCTCAAATTTCGGAGCTCTTTCTCAGAGATGCCACAAAGATAGTTTTCTTCATTCTGAAAAACAACCAGGTGGGACAGGCAAGAAGAAAAAGAATCTAGGATAAGGACACTCTCTGCAACAACTGAAGGGAGAGGGGAGCAATGAAAGTTTCATATATAAATGCCAAGGATTCTACAACTCCCATGGTGATCCTGGCAGTAAGCCAGGAAAAAGTTTTTTCTTTCCTTTGCTGTTTGCAGCAACAAATCTTTCCTCTGGGGGAGGGGTGAGAAGGCTGGAACTAACTTCACTGCATCTGATAAGATGGCAAATTGTCCAGGCCTGACATTTATGGGGGACCCAGAGCTTCACTGAAGCACTCTGGGAGGATTAAAGCAGGGTTAGGCTCTGCAGTCACACTCCTTAAAATGCTACAAATGGCAGACAGATGAAAGTTCTCTTAAATTTGATAATGATGATTCTACAGAACCCAGAGACAGAAGCTGTCCCCTGTCAGGGAAAGAACTGCAGCTGTAAGTTTAATATTCTCATTAAAAGGACTTGTAAAAGCCTAAGTATGCTCAAAGAGCATCTAGCGTCCAGATATTGAAATGAATTTCTGTTTAATTGGTTAACAAGAACTAAATCCCATCTCTTTCATGTAAGCTGCACCACCCACAGGAAAACTCCACCACCCATTTGCTTTAACTCTATCCAAGACCATTTCACTGCAAGAATGGGATGTTTCACACGCTGGCAGTGATTGCCTGGAGCCAGCAGAAAGGCTCATATAGCTGTCAGCAAGCTGATAAGAGTTGAAATTACTCTACAGAGCCCTCTTTAAAGAAGAGCCAAAGAAGCACATTAAATGAAAGGGAGGAGGGTCAGAAAAGCCAGCCACTCATGTTGTTTTAACGTGGCACTAAAACAAGTCATTGATTTATGCTTGTGTCTTCAGCTCTGTTTGACCTGGAGTCTGAACTCCTCTTCAGTTCAGGGCTGAGGCACATGGGATGTGCACAAGAAAAACCACAACAGCTTGTCCAGGTATTCCAGCTGTGGGAACAAACATTGCAAACTACATGTTTTCAATCCACAGTTTTTTTACACTGAATTTACATCCTTTTTTAGCCTTTAAATGTTGACTCAGGCTAAAACCACAGGGGGTTGTAATTATCTAAAACTGTAATTAATGAAAAGCAAGAAAATGGTACGTGGCCACTATTTGAGAGGGTACCTTGTGGGGCTTCAGAAAAGTGAATTACACATTCATCCGAAGAAGGAAACTATACATCCCTTTCAATTGTCTCCCACTGAAGTGTCTGGCAGCCAGTGAAGTCAAGATGCATTTTAAAAACCACTGATTATCTGACAACACTATTACACAAGGCAATATAATACTACAGTCTTTTGTAAACCTGAGTCCTGAAGCTGCCAGGTCTGACCAAATGGCCTTCTGTTCCCATGTTGTCCCTCTCACAGCGCTCCACAGCAGGTACCTTAGGAACCCCCCTTCCACAGACACAGCAGGCATAAGCCACCACTTCCTCAAAGTATTCTCCAGCTTCCAGAAGTCTGCAATGCAAGAACTTTTAAGCCAGGGGATATATCTTTGCATTCATCTCTGACAGATTTTCCTTCTCTGGATTTCTTCATTATGCCATTTATGCCAATAAAACCCCTTCACTCACACAAAGTTATGAAGCAGTGATTCTCACAGACTACCTCCTAGTTCTGTGAGATCATCTTGTTTTTTAGAGCAGATTCCAAATAATAAAAGTACTGTGAGACATCAAATGAATTGTATCGAACAATGTACAGCCACAGCCATACATTTTTTCATTATCTTCTTATTTTATAGTTCTGTATTATATTCCTGCTTCACCATCACAAATAATTCATTTTGTAGATGAAGTGTGTTAGGCTATTTAATCAGTTTTCTCTTGAAATATTTCATCACTTTTGTTCTATTATATCATTTTCAAGATGGGAGAACCATAACTACAGACTGTATTCATGGTACAGACATACAACAGATTTACATAGTGGCATAGTATTTTCCATCTTGTTCTCCACCCCTTTTCTAAAAATTCTTTGTATTTTTTTAACATAATTGACTATGGATTTTATACTTTCACATATCTATTTATAACAGCTCTTAAGAATTCTTTTCCAAGTGATTGCAGCTAGTTGAGAGGCCAAAACTGCCTAGGGGAAAGCTATTTTAAGTTGCATATATACCCCTTTGTATACTGAATTTAAGTTATCACTTAATAATTTGGCCATTTTGTACCTGAATTTCTGGGGCCTAAGGTGGGCCAGCTCCAAATAAAACCTTTCCCAAAGCAGATAATTCATAATGGATAAATGCAAGTGGTTTTCTATGACTGTTAGCTCAAGCTGCAAAGTTTCTCTTAAAAGGCCATGTTATTCTGGGGTGCTTAATTACTATACAGGTACCTAATTTTATGGAATGTCTTATCTCCAATCTCTCCACTTCTCTGTAAGTTTGGTTGAAATTGAGAAGTAACAGAAATCAAAGAGAAATAAGCATGCACATTGTATGTGATCATACTCATGTTTCCCTAGAAAACCAGGATGAAAGGAATTCCCATACTTAAGAACACCAGCTCTTCATCCTTGTGCCATCAGAGCACACAAAGTCATCCAGTCTTCCAGAAGAGATATGAATTCAGAAGTTTTATTTCTGGGAGATGGGGAGTGTTACAAAGTCAAAAAGGAACAGGCACACAAAGCCACCTTTTGAAAATAAACTCCTTACCTAAAATCTCTTCAGAGAGAAAGAACACCTAAATAAATGGAAGAATAAGTCTTCTATTCCACTACATAGTACTTCCATATTCTGATTCTATGCCTTAATGAGTCTATCCATGCTAAAAGAGTTCTAAGTACATTGGTATTAAGTGAAGAAAAATAGTTACAAGATGCCTATATATTTAGAAAGATTCACCTCACAAAAAGAGGGTGAAAAAAGCAGTGGTTGCGACATAAGCTGAGAAAATTTTCACACTAGTTAAAGACATTTATACATCAACTACAGTGCTGAAACATGTTTTCAGAGACTAACAGGCTTTCAGAGCAAAATCTTAAAAAGAAATACTGTTGCAAGGGAAACTATACAAGGCATGAGACAAGGTGATACCAGCAAAGTTTCATTTTGCCTATTTTCCTTTATCTATCACTCTCTGGGAGCAAGACAAAGTTTCAAACTTTACTCTCTATCATACAGACCCATTACATCTATTCCTTCCCCTCTGCTTCTAGAACTTTGCTATTACCTGGATCCTGGTTAGAGGTGCAGATAAAATGAAAGCCTAGGGATGCAGCATCAAGTCTGTGCAGCTAAGCTGCTTATCAACTTGCCTCTGGGCACTTCTGCAAGTGTTTCAGACTCCATATGGAACTATTTGTGAGAGGGGGATGGTTCAGTGAAGCTTCAAAGAAAATGAGAATGACAACATTACTGTAGAAAACAGACAAGACAGCAATCCTAGAAATACATAAGTTTCATCCAGACTGCTATTAATTTTAGCAGCTCAATCAGCAGAGGCTGGTTTTGATGGTCAAAATGTTGCAGTTTATAAGAGCTATTGTATGGAGAATCTGGTTTTCAGGGACAGAGGCCATATATGCAGCATTGAAAATATGTATCAATTTTTTACAACCGTGTACACTAGGCTACATGCACAGAAATTATTCCCTTTTGTGAGGACAGACAGGAAACTGGACTGGGAACTGTTGAGAGAAAACCGTTCTGCAAGTTTGAACAATAAAAGCAATAAAGTAAGTTAATATAGCTGATCTCCAGACATCTCAGTGCAACTAGGTATGATGTAGGACAGTAGAATTAATTTTGATTGCCCACACTCAAGCTCTGCTCAAACCAATGAATCTTTTTCCCAGTTTATACCGTGTACTGTCTGATAAAAAACTGAGCAAAATAAAATTGTGTTGTAGGAAATCACAGCTCAGGTCATACCAGCCACAGAACCTAGCAGATGATGTCTCTAGAACTAAAACTCCAGTATTTTATCCTCTTCATGACAGTATTATGTCCATGATAGGTGTACAAACTGGAAGAAAACACTTTCAAATATGAGTTCCTATATAACTTAAATGTAATGACTTCTCTCTACAAGAATTCCTCTCTTCCCCAGCTGATGTATGGCAAGAGGTATCTCCAGAAATAAAGAAAAAAATAAGCATAGAGAAAATTTTACTCATTAAAAGCAGACAACCTATTTCAACTTGAAAAAAAATTATACACAGGGATATGTAGGTGTACACTTATATGTTTATGTCTATATTTTAATCTTAATGTAAGATCTCCAAAGAATTTCCTGTGATAAAATACTGCAAAAAAGTACAAAGTAATCAACAAAGAAAACCGGCAAGCTAACATTTATAGTAATATGGTGTTTTAATTTTGATGTTTGCCAAATAAGGATAAGAACTGTAAGACAACAACTGAAACCAATGCAGTCGAGACAGCAAAGCTCCAATCCCACAAAGGTTATCAGAACCAAAAAGTCTGATAGGTATGATAAATGCATGCTTCAGCCAGGGCTAAAATTTGTTCTATTTGCCTAGAAGAAGATGATCTCATCCATACATATCAAGTTACTAGTAGGCCACACGGTATCAGTCATTAGGTACTTCTCACCATACTGGATGTTTCAAACACAGAACACCTATCAGCAAGGGAATTTCAGAGACACTTACACAGGGGTTTTGCCTTGTAAATAAGGCTGACAGGACATGAAATATATGGATAACATGTTTAAGTATCCTCAATACACAAACAGAAATGAATTCACAAAGATGAAAGAAAGACCTTGTGATTTCATGCTGTTACTTTTACTACCAAAACACACAATAAAAGCGACAAGATGTGAGAAGAAGCTTTAGAAAAACACATCACACCTTCAGTCAATAGAATCGCATTTTCCAATGATGTTCAGTGATGTTTTGAACCCACTGACAGTGACTATCACAAACCATGTATAATCCAGCAAAATTCAATCTAAACAGAGACTATATCTGTATAATGAGCACTAAAATATGTATTTTAAGTTAATTTTATAGGGGTACAGGTAATATAGATAATGTATATATCATCCAAATTAAGGGGGTTACTGTTGGTTTGTTTTGTTGTGAACGTTTAGAGGGTTTGCTCCTTTGTCTTTATTTTGTTGGCTTTTTTTTTACAGATGAGTTGCCTGATTTCACACCTTAAAGTTAGTGTTTAAGATATCTTTACTGTCAAGTGATTGTCCATAGCTGGAGAACACTATCCTGAAATGATTATTTTATGTTATCATTGAAATAGACAACAAGAAAATTATTGCCCACTTTGACAACTATTAATATCAGGCAAAACTCCCTATTGTTACCATCTCTAAACCAAAAATCACACCTCTAGAAGTTGTAACACCAAGGTTACTTTCTCACCTCCTGATTTTGGTGGCACGCTGGTGCTGCCAGCAGGCCCCATCAAAATGGTTCATTTGTGTGAAGGCACTAAAGAGAAAGGAGACCCCTGACGGCTGCTGTGGTATTTGCAGACTCAGAACAGAATAAAGAGAAGCTGGCAACAGAATTCAGGTGTGAAAGATATTTACTTCTACATCTGAGAGTCTATTTTCTCCCCATATATCAGTATTAATACATTCTGTGCAACGTTTAGCACTGCCTAAGTAGAAATAACTAGAGTGTTGTAGGCTACACTCTAAAAATATCTTGGGTCACTTTTTACAAGGACCACACAACAGATGACTTTGTCACTAAGGTTGTGTAAGGGAATTTCAGACACGTGACTTCACAATTCTTGCAGAAATTTGGCTACAGAAATCCCATGCATCTTGAAAAGTCACCTGAGATCAGACAGTTAACTTTTTCCTTAAATACCTAGCTCTTACTTCCTCCATGATTTTCCTGATGAGGAACTGAGGCAATGATAAGAGTACTGTTTTACCTTATAACAATATATGCTCAGGTACAATAAGATGTCAAGGATGACATATCCCAGATACAAGTGTGCTTTACATGTTAATATCCTCTTCACTGGTCTGACAGTTCATGGTCTCAGCTCTTGCAGCCACCAAAGAAGAAAAATATCTCTCTCAGAAGAAATGTCAACGTAGATAAAATATTTAAAATATTTTGGACTTAATGCTCCCCTCACATCTTTGGTGACTAACATTTTTCTACAAACCAAAGCTTCTTTTGAAATACACAGACTCTTGAACTTCTTTACTACAATTTAAATACCATGCAGAAAAATGAAACAAATATTCATCAGAAATATGTTAATAAATGTCAGTAGGCAGTACACTTACATTCAGGAAGAGCTTCCATCCCACTGAAAAGTGACAGCAAATGTAGATGTTTAGCATAAAGAAAGAACAGGATCAAATAATAAAAATATTAACATGAGAGTACAGTGGATGTTTCTGCATTCCAACAGCTTTCAGAACAAGGCAGGTGTATGAACCTACACTCCAACTGTAAAGGAAGGAAAATAACTTTAACATGGTTCATTGCTTTACCTGTCTTTGCATCTCTTCAATCTGTCGCTGGGGGATACTCTGCAGAATACTGTACATTTCAGGCATCTTCTCTTCAGGGATGACAACAGAGGCCCTACAAGCAAAAAAAAAAAAAAAAAAAATAAAACATAGCAAGGTGAGAAGAAAGAAATTCTACATTAAAAGATGTTGACTGCTTTTCCAACCCAGAATCTTTCCCATTTAATAAGATATATTCAAAAGACATAAGCAAAAAGAAATGGTCTTCCTTCAGTGTAACAAAATACTCTGTAGCAGTTACTTCCCAACACCAGCCAGTCTGCCCACAGATAATGCCACCAAAGTCTGTAGACTGATCTGTGCAGACAATCAAATAACTATGGAAGGGACAGAGATTGAGAAATCTTGAATTCTCATCTCTGGATTGCCACTGACGTGCTGTCAGCAGAGATTTTTGGAATAACCAAACAGTAATAGCATATACAGTGTTACACATAAAACAAATAATTTTTGTACATATTATCCCTATCCCAAGATCATGTAACGGGACACAGTGCGTGCATAGAAAAATAATCTGAACTCCTAACACAGTGTACTCAGTCACAAAGTAATGATATCTTTTCATCTCAGATAAACTTGGGAATCATGGTGCAATATAGAGAACTAGCATTTCTGTGATGCAATATTTTGCATATAATTTCCTTAAAAGAGCCTGAATGGAGACCAGTCCTCATTGAATTCAAGCACAAGATTACACAGCAAATCTGTTTTAGAAGAAAAAATGATTGGCTACAGGATAATCAAATGCTCTGTCATATCAATCTCATTTATTTTCCTCTCCTATTTTTGATACATAATAGATCAAGGGCAAAGGCAGTGTGCATCTTACTCTGTATTTCACTTCCTGTAACCCCCAGTACACCCGAGTTAGCACACAGATTTGATTCAAATCACTGAAGGCAGTGAAGTATCTCAGGCAGTGGTTTGATGTACAACAGTGAGGGTACAGACCTCTTCCAGTCCAGAACCTCAGAGAAAGGTAAAATGTAGGAGTCAGCAATGATGACTGGGACACAGCCAGCTTGAAGAACATCACTTAGCACAGCCTGTCCCAGGCGGGCTCCACGTAGAACAACACAGAACGTAGACTCCTGTCAACAAATGGCATCCAACACACGGATGAGGAAAAAAAGGAAATGTTATATTTGCATTGTGTGTGTATGTATATATGCATTATGTTTTCCTGCCCTTCCCTTCATTAAAAAAAAAAAAATTCAAAAGGAAAACCAACTTGCTCTGTGCAATCAATATATTCTGAATTCTTAGCTAATTCAAAATAATTTTAAAACTTATCTTCCAGAGGCTAGGAAAAATATCGTCAGTGGAGGAATGAGAAAGAAAGGGGCTGGTGGAACAATTCTGTGCTTTATTTTGGTGGCCAAACTTTTGAATTCAGTAGAGAAAACTCAAGGAGAAAAATAAGTTTAAAACATTTCAAGTTTGGCACAACAAGATGAGCAACAATTAAGATGAACTTATTTGAGTATAAACTGTACGGAGCCAACTTAATTTTCTTCTGTTATAAGACAGTGTAGCTTTGTGGATAGCAGGAAATTAACAGATTTTGTATCTCAAGTCATTTGACACATTTGGCAGCATTTTCACAGGCAAATTAAGAAATCAGGGGCTAGATAAAGCCCTCTTAGGCTTTACAGTTACATAAATTACAATTATAGAACTCCAAGTATAAAGTAGTTAGCAGTGGCTCACAAGTAAAACAGTGATGGATCAAGTAATCTTTTCTAAGTGAAACAGCATTCAAAGTATCCCTTAGTTAACTGAGTAGCAGAACTAAGACCATACTTATTAGAGCTGACAAAACCTATGATTTTGTAGAATTAGCAGGTATAATGGATACCAGGATTAGACTTTGACACCATATGCACAAATCAACTAAGAAATACTGATACATACAGAATTCAACTTAGAGAAAAACAGCAAACTGCACAAATATAAAGCATGTAAACTGGCTAAGATTTGCACTTTGCAGAAGAGGACATTTCCTACAAAAGAACAGGCAAAGAAAGAGTATTTATGTGACAGCAATGTTGTACTGCTGAAAAAAACAAACCACTCCACCCACAGCTAGTATTACAGTCCAAAAAGATATACAATTTAAGAAGTCTGAAGTATTCACTTACTCTTCACAGTAACAAAAGACCTCAGACAGAGCAGGGTTCAGTCTTGGGCAATGCAATTCCAGTGGTAAGTAAAGGATGATTACTTACCTTAAAAATATAATCTACAAGGAAGGATTGACTCTGTCAATGCCACTTATTCTGAAGGAACGAGGGCAGGAGGGAGGGAGACTCAAAGATAAAGAAGTTGTGGCAAAAAAGAATATAATCCATTTATACTCATGTCCACAACACCCAAGACAAAATGCCATGAGTTTAACCTGCAGCAGAGAAGACTTCTTGACTATGTTGCACTCACCCTGTATTTAGGAACTTTAGTTCTCACTGCCACTAAGGAATCTTGCTACAGATTCAAGATCACTAAATAAATGCTAGTAGAGTTCAGCTACGCAAGAGGGAAAAATCCCAAGTCAGTATTATCCCTAATTCAAGAAAGAAAAAATATAAAGTTGATACAGGGGTTCCCACAGATAAGAAAACATTTTTCCAGCTTGTGTTCCATGGCCTGAAGAAAAGGAGCCAAAAGGCTCAGCAGGGCAGCAAAACATCAAGATGGAACTAGGAAATACATGGGGTTTTGCTGGCTCTTCCCTTGTTTCCTGATGCAATCATAAGACCTATGTTCATACCCATAGAGTACTAAGAGCCTTGAAAATCTCATCCAAGAGAAGACTGCAAACAGGAAGCATTAACAACCCAGAAGTCCAAGAGTCTGTCTAGTAGGACATCTGTAAAGGCAGTGCTGGAAAGGATGAACTGTGATCCAAGTTCCCCTTCCCCCACACTTAGACAGGATGAGAAGGAAAAGAAGGGTGTGGGGAATGGAGGGAGCTGAGAGAATGAACACACATTTTAACCATTGACTCACTAGATCACACAGCAGCAGGTGGAAGAGACTAGTAAGGTCTGGGAGAGACAAAAAAGAAAAAAAAGGCCCAGATGTGGACACACATGCTCATCTGCCCAGATAACCATTTTTCCTGTCTAGACAAAGGTTACTATAAATACATCTCCTCACATCACCACTGTTATCAGCCAGACATTCCAAAGGGAAATGCAGGGGAAAGTATTTTAACAATCTCGGCATGTGCCAGCTCTCTTTTGAGTTATAAAATCATATATAGCAAGATATAGATATAGATTCCCTGATTTGCTATGCTTTAGCAATTCACTCTGCATTTAAAGCAAAAAAGCAAACAAGTTTTTTGGGTTTTTTTTTACTCAATGTTTAGGACTTACGGTGACCCTTTCCTCCCTCTCCTCCTCCTCCACATGGAATTTTAAACATATTTCCTACAAAACATAACAGGAGGGGTGGAAACTTTGCCTTTCCTCATCTTGTTTGTTATTTTACCATCATTTGCTGAAGTTCAAAGACAGATTATATGCTGGTGGCCGCAGACAGAGCACAGTGGCCTGTGGCATAACTCACATCACCACACTGCATGCCAAAGCACCTCTGCTAGTGAATTGCCAAGAGACACAGGGGTCTGAGAACACTATCTAGTTTTATCTTCACTGACACATCAAAAGGCCTCTGGAAGTTGGGCCAAGGCCATGAAACACATTTCACCTAGATGTTTTCATAGCTGCATGCTGACAAGCCTTCTAGCTCAGTCTGTCATGTCTACAAAGATAGTTTTGTACAATTTAACTACTAAGCTGCATACAAAAAATGTAATCTGACTAACTCTCCTTACATGTAACACTTTTTTTGGCCCAAATGTAAGAACATAAGCTCTTTAAAGTACATTTTAACCTTCTATCCAATTGACAAAACCATCTTCAGTTCCAAGCTTCATCTAGCAAGGCTTAGATTGTCATATCTGAGAAATCAATTCCATATCCACACCTGCCGAAAGCCCTTTTGCCAGCTATTTTGGAAGGTGTAGATTCCAGTGTTCCTCTCCAGTTTTGAAGTGAGCAACTTTATCTACCTCCAAAAGTTTTTCCTCCTGTTCCTCCATTTTAGCATCACACAGCCAAATGGATTTGGCAGTATCTCTGGGTAATTTTTTTACGTTTACACGACACTGTCTTGTGTTACTAAACCACCATGACCAGTCACATAAAAGCATAGCTTGCATATAAGTTGGAGTTTTTGGCCTTCTTAACAATAAGGATAAAGTTAGGATATAATACTGAAGCTAACATAACAAATTATGCAGTTTCAAAACATATCCAGCACATTAATTCAATACAAGGATGTACCCTACCACGGCTAAAGAGGAACAGAATCACAGCTGGGAAGAGAAGTCTGCAGGAGAGACAGCCTTACCTGAAGCACTTGAGGATAATCAAAGACTTGGTTCTTGTAGCAGCGTTTGCGAACAGCAGGGACCCCCTCTGACAGGTTTGTACATTTGTCCAGGATCAGCACTGATTCCCCATTCTCAGCCTGAAGAGCTTCCAGCTCCAAGCGGTACTCTGGGTGCAGAGCCATTTGAGACGACAAAAGGAAATACCTGCGAGGGCTGAAAAAAACACAGCCAGGTTACCTGACAGCACTTCAAGTTTACTTCCAAGACGCTCAAGAACACACTTCCTTCCATCCTGGAAAAGCAGAGCAAGATTACTAAATGTGGACATGCTGCCAAGACCATATTTTCAGACAAGGCTGGAAAGGGTAATGATGAAATGTAATTAAGTCTGGGATAGTAAGTGGCTCAACATTATCTACAAATCTGAATAAATTTGTACTCGGTAAGAGTGTTTATTACATTAGAATAGGCACTTGCATTATAACTTCTGTTATAAACTTAAATAAATATTATTTAGCTGCATTTTAAATCAGCCTGCTACTGATGCCAGGATTATTTGTACATTTGTTTGGTGTTTGTGTACTAAAACAAAGTAGATAGGACACTGAGTGCTTCTAGTTTCTCTTCCCATATATGTTCTCATGATTTTTAATTGAAAAAAGATGCTGAACTGACAACTCAGTATTTAGTATTTAGCTTATTCAGTCTTGATATGGTGACAGCAGCAATAGAACAAGCTCATCTTTTTTAACTGTGATTCAGTTCTGTCCCTTGGGGCAATATAGAAGCAACATTTCCAAGGAAAAGTTGAATGTCCATATGGTGTATGTTATCCCATACACTCTCAACTCCTACCATGTTCCAAAACCAGGAATATTTAAAATGTTATGAACATTTTAGTAATCAACACTGGAGGTAAACCACCCAGGAACACAGGCTCAAATTAGGTGGTTGCTGATTAAAAAAGTTATACTAATGCTGGGAAATAGCATGTCATGTAATTGTTATATTCATCTACTTGGGTTTCCTTTTAAAACAGGTCAGCTAAAATCAGACTGCTCTACCACTCCCCAGTGAAAGGAACACACATGGTGAGTGAGTGCCCTCAAGCTGCCAAAAGAACACAGGAAGCACAAGGCCTGTACTTAGGATTCCTAAGTAAGTTCTACTCCACGTGATGCTATCTTTAATTTACAGCTCTGAAAATACACAAACACACACACTTTATAAAGTCAGACCTCTCCTGCTGCTCTTCTCACCTCTTCTACTCATTTTCATGCTGGTCACTTTAGTTGCTCCAATTAACAGATTCATAGTATTTTTTTAAGCATTTTTTCTCACAAGTCTCCAGCTGCTACCAACTTGCTACCAGCAGAAGTGGATTTTAAGTAATCCAATTAAAAAGGCAAGTAAATCAAACCCCCTCAGTTCAGCTCTGTAAGAGGCCTTAAAAAAAGGAAATAATGATACACATGAGTGATAATAAATGCATATAACCAGCTTAAAAAAAGGAAAAGTAATTTTTTTGTGTATATGTTTAAAACCAAATTTTGCCTTGAAACTGTCATCACTCTAGGACACTCAAAATCCAGCTTATCAATCATTGGTACAAAAGAAAGTACACACCATCTCCCTCCCAAGAAATAATACACTAATGTTATTTAATGTAGTGTGATGAAAATGTTTATCCCAAGCAAGCCTGGATTCTGAGCGATGTGTCCTCGTCCCACCCCTCCTGCACACAGCAGTCGAGGCTGGGAGCCCGTCTCACCAGTAACGCTGACTGGCCACTGGGTGGCACTCCGGACACCAGCCTGCCCAACACAATTTAAAAAAACAAAAAAAAAAAAAGCAGTTTTGAGAAACTAAACCTCCAACACCTTAACTGAACACAAGACCTATTTCTCTTATCCGACTCAAAATCAGAAACAGAGTTTAGCTGACTATGTGGACATGAACAATATGACTGCTTCTCTCTTTACAACTGGTTCTATACATGCTGGAGCCTATCATCACATCCATCTCTCCAGACAGAAAAAGATGAAGTATGCTTTCATCTGTGTTGGAATGTAGTAACACTTGAGACCTCTGAACAATCAACTAGGATGCAACCAGACTGCTGGTTGCATTGCTGGCCTGGTCCAGGGGCATCACAAGCAGGGACATGAAGGGTGTGAGCAAAGTAAACCACTGCTGCACAAGTTTGTTTTCATTGACTGCATTATCGTACTTGGAGCAGCCAAGAGCAACAGCAAGAGTGCTGCCCTTACCAGAAAGGATAACTGAACCCAAAGACCAATAACTTTTGTGTCCAACAGAGGCTGCACCATTTCAATCAGTTTTCAGTTTTGAAAATTCATATTCTCTAGGGAACGCTGTAAGAAGAAAAGGACCTAAAATTTCTACATTTGTAAACTTTATCTTCACAGTGAGCAGACAGATCTTTGATCCCCATTGCCCCTGTCTGCCCATGTTTTCAACCATAACAGAGGTAAGACCTTATTACAGTGAAACTTTTTCAGCTGTGTAATTAGAAGATTTATGAAATATAAAAAGAACAGCCTTCCATAAACCAGTTAAAGCATGTCTTCCAGACCTCTTCTTCCTCTTCTACTTCCTCTGAAGACATGAACGGATTAGAGAAGTCACCTTTGCCAGAGTAGTTCATTTCAATGGCCAATTACATGCTCTGAGAAAATCAGTGTTTTATTTCCCAACTGTCTTGCTTTACTTCCAGCTACAAGGTTCAGGGAGGGGAGGGTTCTGTTGTTTGTGTTTATGTCTTACTCCATTACTTTAAAAAAATAAACAAAATCAGTATTCTAAGCTCTGGATGTATGTATTCCCATAATCACACATACAAATGTTCATCCTCCTTTTTCAATGACAGGTCAGGTGCAAATGGTGGGTGTTACATCAGGCTGGCAACCTCTCACAGTGGGGTTCCTCAGGGCTCCAGCTTAGGCCTTGAGCTCTTCCTCCACATTTTTATAAACAACTTGGACACAGGACTGGAAGGGATACTAAGTATGTTTGCCAACAATAAAAAACTGGGAGGAGCTGTTGGCTCCCTTGAAGGCAGAAAAGCCCTGCAGAGAGATCTTTACAAATCAAAGGGCTGGGCAATCACCAATGGTAGGAAGTTTAACAAAGCCAAGTGCCAGGTTGTACCTGGGACAGGGCAAACCTGGATATATGAACAGACTGGGAAGCAAGAGGCTGGAAAGCAGCCCTGTGGAATGGGATCTGGGGGTCCTGGTTGATGGCAAGATGAATATGAGTCAGCAGTGCCCCAGCAGCCAGGAGAGCCAACCCTGTCCTGGGGTGCATCAAGCAGCAGGTCAAAGGAGGGGATTGTCCCACTCTGAGTACTCTGCACAGTTTGGGGCATCACAATATAAGGAAAGCACAAAGCTATTAGAGGGAGCAGTTGGCAAATGAACCAAGACCATTAGCACTGGAACTATCAGCATTGAAAGCATCACCTATTTTAATAGCAAGAGCTGTTAAAAACAACACTTACAAAACTGTCCAAGCTCACCATAAAGTTAGTAGATATATTTATATTTCATAATCATCATTATGAAATGCGATACTGAATATACTTTGCCCAATTCATGGGGATTACTTTACCCTGGTCCTCTTTCTGGCAGATCCACTTCTCCTGACAATGGGCTGTAAACAGGAATACTGACATCGTAGCCTTGCCGGTAAGTCCAAGTGGAGAAGCCTCCACCAGCCAACAGAGCTCTGGAAAATACAAAAAAAGTAAGTTTAAACTGAGAATGTATAACAGCCAAACGCCAGCAATTCACTGCTTGTCATTACCAGAACAAGAAGATGCATGCTCTGAGGTAAGCTTTTCCCTCAGCATTTGTCAGTGGCATGTTTTCAAGCTGGTTTTTGGTTGACTTTAGGTTTTGTGATCTTGGTTTGCTGCTAAATTGTATCGAGTCACCAACAGAGTGCTTACAATTGTGTATGATCACTGAGGAATGGCCCATTTTTGCATTAATATAGGGAAATGTAATATATTGCTGTCGTTGCAATCTGCAAGCTTACATATCCTAAGACAATTTTAATCTGAAGAAATACATTCTAAATTATTTATACTAGTTAAGATATTTCTTGATGCCTGTACTAAAAATTGGGTATAGTACAACTGTCAAAGTGTTCAAGACAACCTATATTTCAGATATAAATCACAGTACAGTGACAGTCTTTTTGCATCTTACAGTGACTTTGGACTTCTCAGGATGAAAAATAAAATGAAGTTATTTGCAACCATATTTTCAAAGTTATCATACTTGTGAAATTTATTTCATTTTTATATTACACAAAAATTCTATAAACAGAAAACATGAGAACAAGAAATCTGTATGTCATGACACTAAGTTCCAACAGTAGAGGTTGCTTGGGACACTATATGCTAGAGAGCATGGGAGTAATCAAGGACTGACAAACTAAAATGCAATTCAACCTTCCAACAGGGTGACCTGCATTGTGCCTCTTCCTAGATGGGATGGACAATCTTTTGCCACACAGAAGTGCTTTAAGAAACAGAAGAGAACAATGTGTATAGAAGAAAGCAGTATATCATATACAATTCCAGGGAAAAAGGGTTTGCTACAATCTCCTATCACAATTCAAGCCTCTTTGAAACATGCTAGAAGAGGACAACAGTTTTTTCGTTGCCATTTCATGTCCAGTGACTAGGTGGCATCAGGAACACCTCATCCTAGTTCCAAAAGAAGCTCAGATTCAGCATCTTTTGTAACCCATCTCAAAGAGCTGATCAAGCTTTCAGTCCTTTGTCACTCAACAGGAGGGTGTGCTACACTTTTACTTGCTTCTGCTTACGGTACCATATTTCTCAATTCCAGTTTGTCTCCTTCCTGTGGAAAGGAGCAGGACACAAATACGTTACTAGACAAGGTACTAAAGAAAGGATCTTGAGGAGCTGTACCCATTATTGCAGCTGTGATTAGAGTGGAAAGCCTTACTGTCACAGTTCAGATCAAAGCAGGCACAGGTCTCATCAGTAGTCAGAACACACACAGGAACAAAAAGTCAACATGAGACTGGAAGAGGCACCAACAACTCATTTGCTAATATTCTTGTTTTCAGATACCACTGAATGAAACCCTTGGTAAGGTGTTTGGAGAAGTTTTCCACAAATGTTGGACAATAAATTATCATTATACTGAATTAGCACCCAAGATTTTTCCCATCAGAACAAGACACTCTGGATGAACACCAGTATGTTGTGCCTGTTCTAATCCCCATCAGATGTCCCACAGGATATTTCACTTCCTGCTCTGACCTGCAGCACAATTGTTCAAACACCATGATCACATTTTGCCACAAATGTGACTCTTTATTCAGAACACAGACTGTGATGGGAGCAAAAATCAACTTGAGAACTAGATGATAAATTAAGTACATGCTGAGTTTAGAAATTATGTTCCAAATAATTTCTAATTCTTTTCCAATATCCCCCATACCCCTGATTTTGGTGACATGTACAACACTGCTATGACTAAGTCTCACTGTTAAAGGTGCATGTTCTATATCTTCTTCATATTAATTCACTTACAAGAGAGAAAAAAAATTGGCTTGGGTGTTACTGTTCTTGCACTTTATATCTTCCTTCTCTTTTTTTATAGCCCTCCCCACCCCAAACTGGGAAACCAGAACCAGATTGTTTTAATAGGATCCAGTGAAAACACGACAGCACCTCATCAGCCTTGAGAAAGCAGGTGTGTGTCATGCAGACTTTTACCTAAATAAACCCACAGGGAACCAACACCAGTTAAATAACTCCACTTGGATTTTCATTCCACAGTGAATTAAGAGAGTAGGAATATTAACTCCTAATGTACTCAAGACAAATAATCTTTAAATTGTACTGATCAGCAAGGAATGACTGTCCCTGAGCAACTTTTCACCACTTTTCAAATATTGATCCTTCTTTCTCTCCATGAAGTGCTCCAGCTGGCCTGTACTCTAAATGTTTCTGTCCAACTGCCATCTGCAGCAGCTTTCTGCCAAACTTCACAAGTCACTGAACCCAATTCACGGACTGAAACAGAAATAAATAAAAAGTATCTTAGTTCATAAATTCAATTCCACAGCACCAGAATAGCTTTGCAAAAGGAATCCTTTCAATCTCATCATTGTTCCAAATCCAACAGCACTAATTAACAGATAATATAAAGCTTATCTTTTAAGTTTTATGGCAGGAGATTACATATGTTATGGCAGCTAATGCTAGCAATATAACTTCCATGCCCACAAGGCATATTTTCACCTTTGAAATTATAGAATAAAGCATTTTCACACTGTCTTTGGAAATTGGATTTAGAGATTTAACAAACAAACAACCCCTTAGTGAAGTACCTTAGCCAAGAACTTTTACAGCTTTAAAATTACTATATAACTGAACTCCCCTCTGTGTTTAAGGTCTTACTTTACCTGGATCAATATTCTGCAGCAAATTAATAGAACACAAATCTATTAAACCTCATGATCCACTACAGTTCAACTGTGTATGTTCTCTCAGACATGCTGACTGGAGAAGGCAGGCCATACTCCCTGTGCAAACTTCACAAATATTACCTGTGTATTTCACAAGTGATCCACAAACTACCACAAACGTAGTCCTTCTGGAGTTGCCATGGTAAGGTTCAGGCAAGTCATTCAAAACCAACTCACTCTGCCAGCATGCCTTTATTTTGACCAGCAGCTTCTCACGCTGTGATGCTCCAAACAACTTTCACACTGGGTTAATTACCCATTCCTAACACCTTTAGACATTCTCAAATTAAGAAAACACACCCGTGTTGCTTGTTCTGTTACGCATGAACTAAGAACTCCAAAGGTTTCCAAAATCATGCTGAAAGCTCATACTGCATCACTCAGGCCTCTCCAGGACTATGGCCACACTCCCAAATTCTTTCAAAGGTCTCTTGTCTTCACACTTGTGACCTGTAGAATAGGTTCTCTACATCAAACAGTCCAGCTGTTGACTGCCTACAAAAATGAATTTCCACCTTTTTTTCCATCCCAAGCACTGTAATTGCCTATCTTATGTATTACAGCTCATGATCATACAGCTGTGGACTGAGTCAGATTGGCAAACTACAACAGCTGAATGCCAAAAAAGACTTCAGTTTTTTACTTAAATTACTCAGTCTCCCAAGTTAGCATGACAAATACTTAGGAGAAACACCTACCAAAATAACAGGTTTCCTGCCTGCTAAGCCAAGGCATGCAAAGCCAAATGTAAACGGAGATCTGAGATTAAAAAAGTAAAAATAAAAAGTTCTGCAGCATATCTACATTCAGTTAATAAATTCACTTCTTTGATAGACACATGTACCCATAAACATGCAGTCCATTCTGATGTCAAATGAAAATTCTCCTTTAAGTATAAATCTAAGATAAAAAATGCAAGTATTTACTACCAGATTAACAAACTTGTTTACACCAGACTGATGCTTGACTGCCCTCTCCAGGTCAACCCATACATACAACAAGTTTCATACAGAGAAGGAAAAAACTAAAGCCTTACTTCAGTGATGTAATTACAAATAGCCAATTTACTCTTTAAACGTGCAGAAAAAAAAATCTGTTCCAGTAATGGAGGATGTTTTAAATTGTCTTTGCTGCAAAGAAATCAAGATACACTTCTTGACAGACAATTATCTTAGCAAAGATCCCTTATCTCAGGCAAGATTTTGTTAACATTTGGCAGAAGAAAGTTAACTTTGACCTTCAAGAAAAGCACCGGTTACAATGGACCTAACTCAGCAGAACTAACCATGCACAGGCTGACCTATTAGAAACATCTTCAGTAACAGTATCACCTTCCTCTTCTTCCAGTTTTCTTTGCCTTACAACCTCTTTCCAAAACTAAACTATCCTGCAAGTGAAAATTGAGCTCAGAGTGTATGTCTTTAAAGTTCCTGGCAAATATTTTTAAAGCATACTTGCCAGAGAATAACCAAGAGCATTCATCCAATTACTACTATAGTCTAATTATTAAGATAACAAAAACTATTGAAATTCAGCATAGTTTTGTCAAGCAGAGCAGCTGCCTTAAAATGCCCTTAAAGCACCTGACTTCTATTAGAAAGCTGCTGCCACAATCATCTTTGAATTCCTAATTTGCATGGAATGGGACATTCTGTAAATAATCAGTTACACACCAGATCTCTCCAACATAACAGCAAGTCCAAGAGTTAAAAGCAAACTGACAGCCACATCCCTTATAAAATTAAGGATGGGGCTAAACTATCAGATTTCAAAAGTAAACACCTCTTCTACACAAGGCTTTACTTTCCTTTTTTGAGAGGTAAGCAAGTCATAGTCTAGCTTTGTAAAGGTTAAGAAGCACATCCTTTACTATCAATTGCCCTTCTGAGCTTGTTGCTTCTTCAGTGGCATTTAAACCCAGGTCTGTCCATCACACAGCACAACACATACCTATCTCTAGGAACATCTAGGGCAGTGTTATAATCTGGTGGCCCTCCAGGCAGCATGTTGAAGAGCAAATGATTTGTGCCTCGGTCCCACCTACAGCAAAAGAAGAAACAAACTGCAATTAGAAAGGTGTTCTCTACATACAGACAAGTTCTGTCAAAACCTAGTGCTGGTATCAACTCACTGCATTCTCCTGTCTTGCATTAGCCCTACTTTTTTTCACTTTGTGTTCTTTGCTCTCCCAGGCTGAAGTTCCAGCACATACCTGGATAGCTGTGCCAAAGCCTGAGCTGTCTCTTTGATACGCAGGGTGTTCTGATTGAGGACATCTATGGATGGCACAAAAAGGCAGGCCCTGTTGACATCGTCAGTGTAGAACTCGCTGTCAGAGATGGCTGTCAGCAGCTCATTGTATTCCCTGGAAATGGTGTTGCTCACCAACGTCCCATACTCATCCACGTATTTTTTCAGTGAATAGATGTACACTTTGATTTTGTTCTTGGGATTGAAGCCACATCTGTAGACATCGAAGCAGGTGTGCATCCTGCAGCTGAGGTCTCCCCGCTCGGGAATGGGGCTATCAGCAGGAAGCTTGACCACAGGCACGTCATGGACGCTGCGTTTTTCAACCGTCCAGTCACTGGATGATTCAATGGAGTGAGGCCAGAACTGGAACATTCCTGTGGCAATTAGGCCAAGCAGAACTATGGAAAAGAGAGTGATGTAATAGATGCGATGCTTGGTTTTCATCCTCGGGATGAGGGCTGGACCCCGGGTGTTATATTTGGCCGAGGCACACATAATGGAATCAATTATCTCTTGTCGCTACAAAATAGAGAGAGAGGTTTTAGGATGAACTCCAGAAGAGATACATAGTTATCACAATGCAGAGAAACATGCAGTTACTCCTTTCAGGGAAGGGTCTTTGCCTCAGCAGATTGTAGTAGGCTTTCTTCAGACACTCACGAGTCCCACCAGCAGGCAGGATGCCAACTGGGACTGCCACTTGGCAAGCACCAACTGAGGGAATCTGCTGGGCCTGGCTGTAATGAAATGATGTGGGCCAGTTAACAACCACAAGCTAGAAAAAGGCACAGCTTGGGCAGAGAAGGGAGAGAAATCCCAGACACTGCAGAAGGGGTGAGGCCTCCATAGGTCCCACTGCACTACAAGGAAGCGTATTCAGAGGGAATGCTAATAAAAATACTTATCTACAGGAGAAGAGAAACAACCCAGATACCAGCAAAGGCCTAATAAGAGGGCATCACACAAAACTTAGGACCATGATACTGTTTCTGAGGTAAAGGTACATCTAAACTGAATTTCACAGGAGCCCCACCGTATCTGATTAGAATGGCAGTAGACGACTTCTGGCAAGAAAAAGGAATTTTTCATCTTTGTCTATGTGCCTTGTGGGGCATAAAAGTGCTCTCTGAGCTGCCATTGCAGCCACATGGAGAAAAGCATTTAAATAGTTCACTATAGCCTGAACTACAGTTGAACTGAAAAACATAATATAAAGTATCACAAACTACTGTCATCTTTGATATTTCTTATAAGCTCCTACACAGAATTGTGGTTCCTGCAAAAGGCAATTTACATTAACTACAGACGGAAAAAAATGGCAAGCAACAACCTGCTTAGGTTTTCAACTAAAACTTTCATAACAATTCCACCTGAATGCTCCATAATGAAAGCCTCTTAAGAGTACTAAGCACGTTTTCCAGAAAAAGAATGTGAACAGTATAATTATATGTTTTTCTTTGGGACAAATGGGATGTTTTCTTGCTTTGTGAGCTAGAAAGTCTGACATATCAACTATCCAATAGACAACAAATATGAATAAAAGAAGTACCAATGAATGAAAGAAGCATTAATTTCATTATTAATGAAATGGTGTAACAAATTAAATTATGCCTATTTCATGTTCTTAACAGAAGACTGGGATGAGGTGGCTAACGCATGACTTGACTGTACTTACACACAGTAGCACTACAATAATCTCAGATGCTAATAAACATTCCACTTTTAACGGCTCTTCTCATCACTTTAGGTCCATAATCTGATTCTGGAGGAAGCTTCTAAAATCTCCTGTACAAGGCAATACACGTCATGCTGTTAACAGGACAGAAGCCAGAATGCTACATTACTATCAGCTTTACAACTAAAAAACTTGACATATGTTTCCATCTGCTAACCACGTCCTTTATTCCTGCTTCCTGACATAACACCAGAACCAGCTATGCGATGACACAGCTCGCACCCTGCAGCGAGCATTTCAGTAACTCGGCAAATCTGTGCAGACCCGAGCCCGGCTGGAAGAACCCTCAGTGACAAGTACCGCTCCATCCACGGAGACCTTCTCTCTTACACAGCACACAATCCACTTGGGCACCTGCAGGCACGGCACAAGCTGTGCTCGCACTTGGAGTACGGGAAGTAACGGCAGCAAGACGCAGCAGACAGAGGGACGGCAACACCGGGACGGGACGGGACGGGACGGGACGGGACGGGACGGGACGGGCCGCCTTCCGAGCGCCGCGGCGTGCGGGCGGGCCCAAGCCAGCTCGGAACCCAGCCGGCAGGAGGCGGGCCGCCGCGGCTCCCGCAGCTCCTGCTCTCCCGCCCACCCGCCGGGCCCGGGCTGCCCGCACTGCCCGCACTCACTCACTCACCTCCGCCCGCAGTCGCCGGGGCCGCCCCGGCCGCTCCGTGCGGGGCCCGCCCGCACCGCCGCCCCCGCCCCGGCCCGGCCCGGCCGGTGCGCAGGCGCGGCCGCCGGCGCCGGCGCCGCAGCGCCCCCCCGCGGGCGGAGGGCGGGCGTGCAGCGGGAGCTGCCCCTGAGGGGCGGGAGCCTCTCCCGGCGGAGCGGGCACGGGCAGCACGGCAGCGTTCGGCTGCGTGGGCACAATTTGTACCGGTGAACCACCGCCGCCCTGGTTTCCAACACGTTTGTATCCTTGGCTCGCTTTCCTCCGGTCCTGTGTGCCTTTCCAAACCTGTATTGGGCTGGCTCCTTGACCAAGGACCTTTGGGTCATGTGGTGCTTTCTGCTGGATCACACTACTTCAGGAAGGAGGAATCCCAAATCTACACCTTCCCCAAGCCCTGCACAAAAGTAACTGGAAGTATCTTCTTCTAACAGAAGACAGAGAAGGACAAATTTGTTGCACAAAACTCCAGCCATGTGGGAATCAGAGACACTGGTTTCATTACCAAAAGTGGGAGTTGACTTGGTCTATAGGCCAAATAAAACCAAAAACCAAACCAAACCAAACCAAAACAAACAAAAAAACCCCACAAAACAAAACAACAAACAAACCAACCAACCAACCAACAAAACCCAACCAACCAATCAACCAACAAACCACCCCACCCAAAAAAAAATAATAAAAAAAAAGACAAAAAGAAAACAACAAAAACAAACAAACCAAAAACCACTCAAGTGGGTAAGACCATAGAAGGGTTTGAGTTAAAAGAGGCCATCTTAAAGATCATCTACTTCCAACCTTGCTTCCATAGGCAGCAACACATTCCAGCAGACCAGTTTGCTCAAATCCCCTCCAACCTGGCCTTGAACACTTCCAGGGATGGTGCATTCCCAACTTCTCTGGGTCATCTCTGCCTCACCACCCCCACAGTGAAGAATTTCTTCCTAATACCTGATCTAAACCCTCTTTCAGTTCAAAGCCATTCCCCCTTACCCTATCACTACACGCCTTTGTAAAAAATCCCTCTCCAAAAGGGAGCCTACAAAAAATCCCCTTTCTTGTAGGCTCCCTTCAGGCTGCTCTAAGGTTCCCCCAGAGCATTCTCTTCTCCAGCTGAACAATCCCAAAATGCTGCAGCTGAACCACACACAGGGCAATGCTACAATAGAGGCATTCCAGCAGTAGCAGTGTGGTGTCCCTGCATGTGACACCAGGCTCTTTATCCTTCTCTGCTCTCTGGGCTGAAACAGCAGACTCCCACTATGTTCAGTGCCACCAAGGTAGAATCAGGGCTGATTTTGTATCTCTCACCTGTCAACCATTTTCAGCTGTTAGGACTGTAACTCTTTTGACTGTTACAGTTTAACCAATGAAGTTTTCAACAATTATGTCCTGCAACAAAAAGTTCTCTTCCCAGCCTTTTCTCCTTCAGCCACCTGATCTCTGAGCCAGAAGCATTTCCAGTCTCTCTGCCCCCTGGGATACAATCAGGCCAGCTCTGCTTCTATCTTGTAATCCTTGGTGGTTTAAAAGACTCTTACCATGTCTATCTGCTAACAGTGTCAGCTTTTGCTGGCCAAAAATATATTTTTCCCCTTTTCAATTTTTCTTGTGGCCATTTTTATAGATTTGTATCTTATGTACAATGGTGACGTGATGGTGTACTATCCCATAATATGTGTTCGTGAAAGGATGGGGATTTGCACCTATCCCTGCTCTAAGCCTCTAAACTGAACCTCTCTGTCACACACACTGAGTACAGTGTCCTTAAACAGCCTTGACTGTCAGCAATAGATTAGTTCTCTTCCACTTCACCTGCCCTTGGGAAAACTGCTTTCTGCAAAGCCATCCACATGCACGCCCAGAGACAGCTCGGTACTCCCACAAAAAAGGCAAAATGCTGTCACTGCAGTGCCTTCTTTCTTTCAACTTCTCCTCACACACGTGGCATCGCAGGTGATGCAGCATTCTCCTCAGACTCACTGCTACCCTCTTCATCTTGTCTGTGACATTCAAACCAGCAAACAGACAGCACTCACAGGTCTCAAAGCATCTTTCTGAGCCCGGGTACTGGCTTTTTCCTCATGGTTCAGGCTTGTTCCTCCTGGCAAGTACAAGCTACCGGGGCTTGTTAGAGCCCATAATGTTTCTGGGCGTAACCCATCAGCCTCCAACTACTGCAGGCTGCCCCATTCATAAATCAGAGGCAGGAACCCTCCTTCAGGAGGACGGCTGGACCGCGTCTGATTTTTTTGTGAATCGGAAGGCGCCCCATTCATGTGTTGGGGCTGCTGGGATGAGCACTGGATCTCCGCAGTTATGGGATTCACCAGCACGAGCAGTGCCTGGATGTGCCTGAGCCAAGGAGAGGGGTTCCCAGCGCTGTGGCGTGACAGGGACAGTGGCTGCTCCACGTGCACCGGGGGAGGAGGGGTGGGGGTCACCGAACGCAGCCTGCGCCAGCCCCTGCAGTGCCCGCAGGCGCTTCCTCTGCCTCCCTGCTCTGCCAGGGAGAAGAAAAAGTGCATCGAATCAATTGGAGCTGAAATATTCACGGAGAGTTGATGATCCTTCTATCCCTGCAGGAAAATCTGAAAATCAGTGCGATTTTATTAAAAGCTAATGTTGAACAAATGCAAGAGGCATCAGCTATTTTATTTCAAAATACTGCAAGGAAAATGGAGGATGTAGTCTATCTTGGTAGAGATTTCCCTGAAACCACATCAGGGAGCCTGTTTATATTCTAGTGGTGTAGCTAAGCCAGACAAGTCTGCGGCACAGCATCTATTTTTAGACTCCGGGTTGCCATTTATAGCTTGCGAAAATATTCATCAGCATCTGGATAACCGGCTATCAATTTTTATAAATGCACAGGAGAAATCAAATATTTCACTTCTCTTTGCTATGCCCTTTTATGTCCTGCCTTATGTGACTCGTTGGGAGTCATTTGGAATTTGTTTTTAAGGGCTTTACCATGACACCATACATTTGCCTGCTGTCGCATACAGCATCCTGCATTTTCTGCTGGGATATTCAGTGTACAAGGAGAAAACCTCTTGCTATCTACCGTGTCTCCACATGTAAAGAAGCTGCATGTGAGACTATGGTGCACCTTGTGCAGTCAGTGATGGAAGCAGCACATTTTGAAAACACCTTTGTAATAAAAGGAGATAATTTTAAAAGGCAAATATGAAGAGGAAGTCTAATGGTTTAAGGACATCCTTTTGACCTTATTTTCCACCTTTACATAGCTCAGTTTATTCTTCTGAAAATTTTGTTATTGGCTACTGCCAATATTTCAGGTACTGAACTAAATTAAAGAGTTTCTATTATAAGAGAAAGAAGGATATTGTAGCAGCCAGGTCCTTGCTTTGGTTCACTCTTCTGGTTTAAGTCTTACAACCAAATGGTACCCTAGTTTATATCAGTGAAGTTTTTGACTACTGTGATCATAAAATATCTAGCAGCCAATTGCATTGTTTTCTCTCTTGATCCAGTCCATCATACATTTCCAGTGCTACTGGTTTGTGATGGATGGCACTGGTCAAAGCAGTGATTTAACTTACATCTGTAACTCTCACATCCTCTATGGCTTTCCTGAACTGAAAGGAAAAAGAACTGTAAATATACTTAGAGGGGTGCTGCAATAGCTCCCACTGAGGGATATGAGACACAAGAAAATTCAGTTAGGCAAGAGTTTCCTTCAAAGAAACTATTAATCTGGCAGAAAGATGCAGATAGAAACAATCTGTCAGTGTGTGTTCCCCCCTCCCTAAAGCTTTCAGCTGTCAGGGCCTGCAGAGGCATTAATCTTTAATCAATTGAATGCCTTCTGCAGTGAGGCAGCCAGGGAAAGGACAGGTCATAACAAGCATTCGCCTAGAATAACTAAGCAGTCGTGCATGAGCTGTGCCATCAGACCTTGCTGGATAGCAGCAGGGAATAGATGGAGAGCTAAAAATAGCCTTTCCTTGCAGTGTTTTTCCAGACTATTTTTGATTCTTCATTTTGATAAGGTCGACTGGCTATTTGCTAAAAATAACCGATCCCGGCAAACTGAGGACAAAAAGTAGAGTATTTATAACCTCCTCAGACTCTTTAGTACATTTGTTGGCTGCAGATAATCTAGGATCTTGTCATCAGTCAGTTGCCAGTGTTTTATGTAAGTCAGTAATAAATAAAGCATTAATTGGAATGGAAAATCAGTCTGTCTTGCCACTCTGATTTTCTCAGATGGAATACATATCGTTCTGTATATAATCCTTGCAGGTTACCTTGCCCCATTCTTCATGATGTGGTCTGAATTGCTTCAGAAATAACTAAAACAAGCTCTTATTAGGTCAGCCCATCTTACAAAAATAGTTGCATGTGTAATTAACAGGACAAAACCAGTTTTGTATGCCTGATGCTTCAGATGCAGAAATTTTCAGGGGTGTGATTCACATAGCTCCCTCCATGAGAGGTTTCTTATCATAGAGCTTCGGTGTGCCACTATCTCTCTGATGAAATGAAGCCACCACTCTGCCAGCAGGATGAGAGCGACAGAGGGATTCTGTAACCAAGTAACTGGAGGAGGACTGCAGAGAAATTGTCAATATAAATGATAATTTGACCCCAAGGCAGGTTTCAAGAAACGGGGTCATTCTGGGAATGGGGGAAACACACAGCAGTCAGCCCAGCTGTGCGACCTATTGGATGTTCCAAGGGAGAAAGACAACAATTAAAGGATTAACATTTATTTTTTAAAAAATAAAGGCCATCACACAGCACATTTGAGTAACTGCCCTTCTTCAGTTAAGGTGGAAAACTCTGAAGTTATCAGTGAATATTTTCCTTTACAGATATTTTGCCGAGGACCTATTAAACTTCTGTAAGGGAAAACTCATCTTCACAGATTCTTTCTTTAAGTATGCATGATTCTTCATAAGTACTTATCTTGAATGGGCCTCACTTATGTTGTCTGCTTAACTGCAATACAGGTTAATAATTTGGAGATTTACAGATTTTTTTCTTCCCAAAAACATGAACATGTCAAGTGTATGCCTGAATTGTATGTTATGGAAGTTTCTATGACCAAGAGCAGTGCTGCATAGGAAATTCCCACTTCTACCCTAAAAGTGCTGAATACTTCTCTGGAGAAGAGAGACAGAATGGGGAAGGGGGCAGAGGAGGGGGACAGAGAGGGAGGGGAGGAGGGAGAATGACTGGAACACAGCAAGGACCATGAAACCATCTAGGATCCTTTCTGTGCTCAAATGAATGATAACTGGAACACAAAAATTGTAGGCAAAGTGGATTTTATCATCTTGTATGATTACAATGAGTACAAGCAATGAAGGAACAGCATTCTACTCATTTTGATGGCATTTCCTACTTTAGATGAAATGCAGCAGTTTTAAAAACATACATCTAACTGGCTTCATTTGAGGTGCTTCTCTGTTTGCCTATCATTTGACAAAGAGGTCAAAAGAAATGTGAGGGAAGGGACAGCATGGGAGAGTCCTTAATCTTTTCTCTATAGTTTTGTCTGTAAAGTTTTGCCACATAGAAAAAGAAAAGGCCATTAATGAGAACTATGAGATACATCAAGCAGAGAAAACATCTAACATGAAGGTAGCAGAATGAACAAACAATTTGTACAGGCAGAACCTGTGTTTTTCCTCTCAGGGGTATTCTTAGAGCAAATAGGAATTGATTTATCTTCTATATACATATGCACAGGACTTTCTACACATTTACCACTTCTTGTAAACCAGTTAAGGCCATTTACAAAATGTATGGGGTTTGTACGGTCAAAAAAACCTCTTTTTTTTTTTTTCCAACAGCAGACTTATGGTCACGTTCCTCTCTTGCCTCATTTCCAGCTGAATTTTTATGTGACCAAACTAACATTCCTCAGTGGTGAGGTCCACAGGCAGGTGTTAAACTTGAAAAAACCATAGGAAATACTCCATGCAACAAAGTGTGTGTGTCTTTTCTGTCGAGTTACAACAAGCTCAGACGTAACCGTGGGCCATACTGTATTAGCTGTGAGGATTCTGAAAGCACATTACACCCTTTTTCTTGCAGAGGTGTGCTTTACTAGCTGAATCCACACAGAGACAGTACAATGAATCTGCTTTCTGAGCAGTAAATATATACATGTAAAAAATACTATTTAATTGTTACTATTGTATATTCATATACTCCAAGAATGATTAGAACAACAAAAGAAAATTAGGAGTAATTAATGGATTGAATTTGTTATAGGGATCCCCTAAAATATCACTTCAACAAATATCTTACCTGGTTCTTGATTTCAAAGAGCTTGCTCCCTAAAATTTTGTTGCTCAGGTCCTCCTTAAGGTACATAAATAAGAAGGGGAAAATCAGGAAGTCCATTGGTAATTTGGCTGTACATCTCACCTCCCATTCCATTAAGGAGACCTGTCTTCTGCTATAGCTTTCTTTGTGGACTTTCAAATATTGTCCATGAACAAATGCCAAACTAATTAACAAATGTTATGTTTATAACTATCCCTTATATCAATCTTACCAATCACCTCACCAACCTTGCCTCATCACTGAAGGAGGAACAGGTTACTGCTCACAGCAGTCACAAGCAGCGCCATCATCTCCTCAGCCACTGCTCAGACTTTCCTTCTCACTGTCCAAGCAGCTCTCTGCCATCACCACACAGCAAATTGTGGCTGCATTAATTATTCGTTGCCTATGCTTCGGTAATTTGGTTTATGATGCAGATGTGCTTTTGTCACTCATGCCCATCTGCCAAAATCTATGAGGAGGGGAAAGGTGCACTTCTATTCCATTTCCATGGGCAATTTTCTTCAACTCTTGATTAATATGTAGGCAGAAAAACCAGCTCAATTCCTTTAGGATACCTAATTTTTATAGTACCAGAAGTTAAAGCTTTGTAGCTGTGAAAGAAGCTTTCCAGTTGAAATACTCTACCACCAGCATAGAGAGAACAGTTTCTTAAACTGGGAAAGTGAAGAAGGAGACAGAAGAATACCATTTACTCAAAAAAAATTACCCTGAAAATTGAGAAACACAGAAAAAAATTTGCATTAATTATCATGATAATGGCTGAAGGTGTGTCCTTGGATGCCTGTAGTAGGTGACAGAAGCAGCTATACATGCAGGTACACCTAAAACAGAGGCAGAAGCATTCTCTGCACTCTTTGGCCAATACATGTTGTTGTTAACCACAAGGGATGGACTTCCAGGAAGAGAAAAAATACAAAAAAAGAACATCGACTTTCTATTGCCTCTCCATTTGTAGCTCTTTTCTGGACATTCTGCCAAGAGGTCAATGGATGAAGTTTATTTATATTAATATAAAAAAGAAGAATAGAAATCAAACCAGGCATTTCACTAAGGGCAGTGGACTCTGTCTGATCTGAGGTCAGACTGGAAACCAACTCAAAACAAAAAGATTTATAGTACTCAGTCTAGATGACCATGGTCCTAAGAGCCTCAGTCATGAAGATGAATCTATGTACATGCTTATTTACCCTTAGCTAGGGCTAAGTTAGGGCTGACACTAGATTCTATCTCCCAAAAACACCTCTTTGAGACAGCTGGCCCCAAAATAGTTACATCTGAACATCCTTTAAGAAAAGGGAAACTTCACATAAAAGTCTCTTTTTGGAAAGTGTGAAGAAGAATAAAAAATGACACCACAGTACCTTGTAAGAGAGTTAAGAGCATATTCATTAGAAATGAAATATAAAATACAATGATGCCGCAGAACAGAGGGCAGCACACAAACAAGACACCCCCCATTCCCTACCCTCACCCCAATCCAAGGAAACACATCTATATAGTACAAATTAGAGATCTCAAACAGGGGGGAGAGGAGGGAGCCTACAAAGTAATTTTCTTGCTATACAGAAAATATATTATTTGCTGGAAGTCACTGCTGAGTTGTTAGGGGCCCAGGGTCAGTCACTGCTCAGGAATGTCCCTGAAGGCACACTGACCCTTATTGTTTCCCCACCAGTTTGCTGAACACATCATAGATCTCTGGCTTTTCCTGGGCAAACTGCTCAGCTGTATTTTTCTGTAGCCAGTCAGATGAACGCATCTGTTGCTGCAGGAGGCCAATGAGGTCACTAAGGCTGGAGCTACTGGCACAGGTAGAGTCCTGGTGGCGGGATACAAAAATGACTTCATCTGTGCTATCTGCTTTGCCTTCCTGATCTGATTGACAAGGCTGCTCCTTCTCCTCAGCCAGTATCTCCTGCTCACGCTCTTCCAAAACCTTGCGTATCCGCTGCATACCTGCAGTGGTATAAGGAGGAGATACACTAGTGAATTAGCTGAAATCACAAATGTCTCCAAATCCATCAGATCCAGAAAAAGATAATGGAGAAAGGAAGAAAAAACAGAGAAGACAAGAGAGTAACAATAGGCTAAGTTTAGGATTAAGAGGAGAAGGGAACGGCACTGCAGAAATTGTGGTGGGAGGAAAAAGAACATTACTCACCTAACTGCAAACGGTGGGTTTTGTCAGCAAAGATGATGCGGAACCATCCAGGTTCACTGCACTCAAAGGTTTTTCCACAGGACAGGAGGACCTTATTATCCAGAAAACGCTTCCAGAGCAGCAACTCCTCCTCAAATGTGCCTGTCTTAAGGTACTAGGAGAGTCATCAGAAGGGCCAGAGGTTAGTACCATATAGACTACATCACTGAGATCCTCATGAATTTGGGATTCCCATGAGGTCTGCAAAGGCCAAGGGAGACACCTTTTACCTCTGAAGTACAGCAGTTGTGATACAAAGGAAGAAATGGGGAGGGAAGTGGCTTGAGAGTAGTAAGATTCCTGCAAGGAGGGAAGCTCACAGATTGACGAAAGGAAAAGAATAGACTGAAACATCTGGCAGTCCCTCCCTCTCCTCATCAGACAGGTTTGTTAAAACAAAATGCTTGTCACAGTATTAACCTTTCCTCTAGATGCAGTTGCACTACATGCCTGCCCTCACCCCGGGAGAAGCCTCGCTTCCTAAGACTACCAACCTTTCGGAAATCAATCCAGACAAAGAGGCCCGCGTTGCGGTTGAGAAAAGGAACCCCAAGTGTCTTCAGCTCATCTGTCACATAGGTATGAGCAGCTTTTAGGCGGGCATGGTTGGCCCTCAGGTACACTTGGTTGATCCAGTCTGACCAGAAGAAGAAGATAAAGAAAAGAATCACGAAACTGAGGAAGTATTCAGATCTGCTCAAGCTTCCAAAACACTCAGTGCCCTTTTCTGCTTCACACTTCACCTCCTTCTTTTGTTTCCTGTTTCCTCAAGTAACAAAAAGACAGCCAAGAAGTATTTTGTAGTTTTACGTCTGTGCAAAAGAGTATCTCCTTGACCTTCCTGAGGAAGTTTCCCTACATTTATAGTTGTTAGTCATTGCGGACTGTTAGCATTCCACCTTGGGCAGAGTTGGAAAGCCATATCCATTTCTCTTGTCCCACAAGCCTGTATGCTTTGTTTCTGCCCATCTGGTTCTAGATGTCACTGGCAATTTCTATACAAATAGCTACCACGCTTCTTCCAAGCTGCTCCTCTACTGATAAGGAGCTCTGCAGAAATGGTCCTTTTCTGCAGAACTGGCAGCCTTGTGCTGCATGGGCAGCTTCAGCGTAATGCAAGACTGTCAATTAAGGTGTACAAAGAGGAGACCACTAAGGAACATAAGGGGAGGGGAGATCTTCCAGGTACCAAGACATACAGAATGGCAGAGGACTTTACATGGAGCTACTGACTCACCTCTGTCTCTAAGCAGCTGTGCAACCTTGTACTGGACAGGTCCACAAACCCCGTGGAAATAACACAAAGAAGCCACTGCATTAGCAACATCTTGGTTCTCTGTATATAAAGTACCAAAACGAATCCCAGAAACAGCAAAATCCTGCAGAAGACACAGAGAGACCACTTTATCACACTGAACAACTGGGATCCTATTACAACTAACTTGATCTTTCCAGCATGAGGAACCTGAGGAGCCCAGACCAAAACCTACCAGCCACAAAAATGACATGATAACAACCAGCACTCACCTTGGTTATGCCCCACATCACGTGAGTCCGCTGTGGATCAGGCAATCTGTATGTAGAAGGATGCAGATGGGCAGTTAGTGTCATAGGTGCTGAAGCTTTTGGATCACCAGTGCAGCATTGCAGAAACAGAGAGGCAGCATTACACAATGATAGACAGAGCACCACTGAACAGCAGTCAAGCAGGGAAAATTCATGTGCAACATAACTTTAGAAGTTATGAACCCCTTAGAGGTAGTTTTAGATAGAATTTTTAAGTATTTCAAATACACAGATGCTCACAGATGCTACATTTTACACACAGATTTCCTGAATATAAGCAGCTTGTACAATTAATGCTAGAAATCAGGCTTCTGCCAATGTATTTGTCAAGAATCAAAAGCAATGTTCTTTTACATCTAAGCCCAGTAACACTGAGCTAACACTTAAGAGAGTTTATTTTATTTCCTTGCAACTGAGCACAAAAAATATCTAGCTACACTGGTGAAGACTAGAAATTAAAAAAAGAAAAAAAAATCTCAACACCACACCATATTTTAAAAAAGATTTTTAAAGTTTTTCATCTCATTAAAACAATACCTAATAAAAGCCATTACCCAGTCTGTAATACTACTGCGATCTGGGACTACTCTATGGAAAATTAGGAAATAAACAGCAATAGAAAGTCTTCATAAGCATCAACAGAAACATGGGTAAAAGATGTTTAGGTAGGAAGAAAAGCAACACCTTCAACAAATGAAAAATCTGTTTTCAGTTTTGGGGACTGTCATAACCAAGTACTGATGCACACACTGAGAAGCATACCACAATAAAAAGCTAGCTACTATTTTTTACTTGCTAGATTGTACTTGAAAAAATGCATTTGCCATTCAGAAACTACAAAAAAAAAAAAAAAAAGGAAATAAATCAATGTAATATGGATTCAGAATTTGCTAGCTCATGACTTAACTTCCAGTCACAAATTCTCAACAAGGCCTCATGCTGAACTGTCACTGAAAGATGGCCAGGGAAGTAGGAGCTGCTTTTACCTGTCCATGCCTAGGACACTGTGAAACGTGGCTGATTCATCAAAAACTGACAGCATGTAGACCTCATCTACTATCACATGCAATTCATGTCTGCAAAAGGACAAAATGGAGATTACAAAAGAAGGCTGCTTCTGGTTTAACAGAGACAAATTAAGGCATGCAAATACTTGCTTTATACAAAGAAGAAGTGATGCCAGATTTTGCAGAAATAAAACTATTTTTCTCAACTTAGATTTATTTTGTGTACATTGAAATGACTTGAGGTATACCTGCTTAACTGTCACCCACTGTAACCATGTAACAAGACAAAGATCCTATCATTGCCAATGTGAAAATGAATTCCTATATTTACTACCCATCCACTCAGCATCTCAAAGAATCTGAACCTCAAAGAGTATTATGATCCATGGTAAAATTGGGAACCCATGTTCATTTACTTCTTTGTCTTTACAGATACAGAGAAACTGAGAGGAAAAGAACTCAGCTTCCTACCAGGGAAGCACAGTGCCATAGTTTCCTTGGATTACTGAAAAATAAAACTTGCATTCCTTGATGCAAGTTGCTTTGCCACCCCAGATGACTGCATGGTCCATGATCCCAGCACTCCCCTCTCCTTTCTTAAGTCCACCAACGTGTGTGAAGAACAGACTATCTGCCTGACTTAAAAGATATTCACAGATAAATTCAGGGGCAGCAAGCAGTCCACCAGATTCTGAAAGCTGTATCTGACTCAGGATATCTCAGCCTTTCAAACTGACATACCTTTTAGCAAATTCCAGGTAATCCCGTAGTTCTGACAAGGAGTAGATGTCCCCAAGGGGATTTTGGGGATTCAGAAGAATTAAGGCCCTTACAGTGACACCCTGCAGAATACAAATATCACAGTATTAAGAGAGTGCCTATCATGGGATAGATTTTTGGTTCCTCTACTTGAGCAGTCCCTCACTTGAGTGTGACACAGGATTTCCCTGAAGCTTCCACCATGACTTTTCACCTCAAAGGTTAGATTTGTATGAGAAAACTTTCAGCCACAAATTAATTTATTATTTTTTAACAAATAAATCATTTGCAAAGTGAAATGAGCAAAATGTTACAGAATTAATCTATGATTTTGAAAAGAGGGAATTGCCACCACCAAGTAATTGGTTGCCAACTGGTCAACCAATTAATGAGAAAGATGTTCTCACATGCTCTCAGTATGAAAGTACTTTTTCTAAGCTGCATTAGTAATTGGAAAGTAATAAATTACTAAAGACTGACCATGAATGTGGCAAGAAAGATGAGAATTTCAGTTAGGTGGATGCAAAGTGTACTCATTTAGAGCACACTTGGCTGAAGATGTCAGAGCTGGTAACAATTCAAAGATGCAGCTAAATATATATGGGATTTAGGCCAATGCCAAACTTACAGACTAACTCCAGAAAAGAGATATTCACTCGCATTTTAACCTCTAGAGTTCCCTCCTGCAAAAACTCCCAGCATTCTTAGTGTATTCATCTGCCCTGCTGTGTAGAGCAGTCAGTTTACAGGTAACTCAGCTGGTCTTTCTGAGGGAGAAATCCTGGATAATCCCAAGTGCACAACCAAGTAAATTTTTTTTTTTTTGGTGATATGAATGGGTTCCAGGGCTTTGGGAATAGTCTGGTTTATCCTTTCTGCTGTGACCAAAACTGGACAGACCCAGAAGACACTGGACAGACCCTAGAACTGCCCCTGAGTTTGCAAGCCATCATCTCAGATGGTCTACAAGGACAACCACCAAGCCAGGTGCTAGGTTTTGGAAATGCTTTGATCTTTTAGGCCAGTTCTGGGATGTGACATCTCCAATATATTGTAAACTTAGGTGGTAATGTGAAGCTCAGCTAAACTCACCTCTGCCCGGGCATCCTGCAAGGCTTTTTCCAGTTTTTCCACTGTAAGTTGAAAAGGCCGAGTGTTTGTTCCAGTTATCTGAAAGTTATAAAAAAGATTAAAAAGGCAAAGTTGTTTCAGTAGAGACTGCCTTGAGCCAATCCATTGAGAAATGTTCCCTGAAAGAAAATAAACCCCCAACAATAATGACCTAGCAACCATCCTCTTATCCTTTTATACTACAGAGAGAATAAATAAATCAATAAGTAAAATCAAAGAAAAGGCCATCATAGCCTGGCCAAAACCAGAATTTTCTCGTTATCCTTGAATAACTAAAGCAATGTAAGATCTCCATCTGCTCTTCCATCCTGGGACCCCCTTCAGTAGGAAACAACCTAACTTCTCTCCCCAAGGTTCAAAATGGTAATTTTTTTTCCTTTCAAGGAGTTTTATTGGGAGTAAGATACAAGAAAAGTACAAAACTGGAACCCAGATTCATGGTCTCAAATTACTTCCTTGTAAACCATGTGCCCATTTTCCCAGCAATAAGCTGTGTAAATGTTCACTGGCTGTAGTGTACCCTTGTTCTGGGAACTGCTTGCAGAAGTTCCCAAAGATCAGCATTCCAGTTTAACTACAGAGGTTGTTATTCCCTTCTCTCAAATCTTACCTTACTGTCTAAGTAGACATACACCAGCTTGACATTACCATAGAGGAAGATACTCTGTGTAATACCACTGTAAAAGGGAGTAGCAATCAGAACAGCTTCTGGAATCGAGAAAACAAAGTTGATTATCAACAGGTCACAGTCTTCTCTCCTAATGTGCTTTAGCTAAAGATGAAAGCCTTTTTACAGCCGTGTCCCCTGGAAACACTGTCATTCTACTGCCTCTTTCTTCACTTTGTTTTGCATTAATTCTTTAATCTTCTATAAGAGCCCAGGTAACCATGAGTATAGCCTATGTCTAGTCTGGCAAACTAAAACAGGGCAGCACAAAAACAGTGAAGGTAGACAGGGCAGGCACCAAGTGTGACTGCATGACATCTGCAGACCATGGAAATGAAGGATTTCACAGCACAGCTTTGCAGGAAACAAGAACTTTGCAGCAAGTCAATGTCAATTCCACTACTTTACTTCTATCTAACAGCATTTAAACCAAGTAACACTGTTTCCCAGCAGAAAAAAACAAACCAAAACAAAACTACATTCCAACCATCCACTTACCCCCTGGATCACAAAGGACTGTAGCCAATGCAGAAAATAAAGAGCCACAACCATTTAAAACAATCACCTACAGAAGAAAGAGAAAAGCTAGTGATAAACCCATACATAGAAAGTCAACACTATAAAATAATAATTCCTGACAATATCACTGAAATAAAATTTCTCCCTAATTCTCCATTAGAACTCTCCTGCTGAAATCCCACTTCTACCAGAATAACTTTAATCCTGTTCTTTCACAGACACATGATTCTGGTGCCATTTTTGATTCTAATAAGCAATTTAGAAAAAGAATAGGCTTAAAGTAGGGAAAAAGTTGGAGGGCAGTTCTGAGATGCTAGTAAAGCAAAATACTTTTCAACAGTTAATATGTTATCACCTCTTCTTCATAGTAACAGCAGTTCTGATCTCCTGTCAAATTTGTGCAAAAGTGGAAACTACTGTCTTGAACAGAAGCAGATTTGACTCCTGCTTCTACAGGACAAATGCTCACAGGTACCATGAGTTTCATTCCAAGTATCAGGAAGAATTTGGTGCCTTGAAGAGGAGGTGATCAGCAAAGGGATCAGTGCTAACCTCAGTGCACACGAAGTATGGGGTTCTGTTGAATTAGTGCAGTCAGAAAAGCAATGGCTGCACCAGCTCCTGCTGCCTGCAGCACTGAACAGAGACAGGAATCCCTGACCTCCACAGGCCCCTTTGTCCAGGCTGTATCTCTCACAAGTCAGCAAGTCCTGCAGAGACTCAGGTGTTGATGTCTTTCTAGCAGCCCTGCCACATATTTTACAGGCTAAGACTAACTCTTGGCTCAATTACAAATCTTTGTCTTGAGAAATAACAGAGGAATGCGATGACATGAAACTCAGCCGAAACAGTGGGCACTCTTTGTCAAGGCTGAGGGATACAGGCATAGTAGGTCCCTGAGCTAAATAGGGAGATCAAAATATAAAGCCCCATTGAGAGCACTGGCAGGAGGAGTTAGCACACAGAAGTGAAACGTGAAGCAAATATACAGTAGACCTGAAGGGTTTTGGCAGAAAACCCTTCTGAAATACTGAAATAAAGAATCAATCTCATTTACATGGTAACACCTTACATTCTTACCAACTCACTTGTTTAAAAAAACAGAATTTCAAACTGTTTCTCAACAAATGGCAATACATTAGAACAGACACCAATGGACACTGGGTTACCTACATTCTCTGCTTTAAGAGGTGCAGGGGCCTTGCAGTAATAGGTCAAAAATCGAGCCACTTCTTCCCGTAAACTGAAAAATACACATAAGCAAATACTGATTCAAATATTCTCCAAGAGGCTGGGCATCCAAACCAGGTTCACATCTTAAGTCAAGTCAGGGACAGTAAAGCCTGGTGAAAATAGCTAGAAAACAGGATAGCTCTGGCCCATGGACAAACATGATTTTTACACCCAGCAGAGGTGCCGTGGATAATGCCTATAATGGTGCATGCGTTTCTGACGAGCTGTAATCTGGCAGAGAAGAGAAGGATTAACAACCCCAAGGGTTCACTAAGTTTCAAAGAATTTGTTAATGTATACAAGTGTTTTTAAAACTCTGCTTTAGAAAATTTGCATCTTCTCTCACATAAAAGGATTTTTAACGGGATGAGCTGGTAGGACAGCTAATGTAAAGTTTTGCAAGGAAAAAGATGATTAAGTGACCTAGAAAACTTTTAACTAGAGAATGTAGCAGAAGAGGTTTGTACTCATCCATTTGTTTATTAAACAAGTAGTCAAAAAGAGAAGTGTTACAGAAAAGACTTACAACATATGTCCTTTCCAGTCAGGATACTGAAGCAGGGAAGGGTCCATCAGATTCATATCAGCCTGTGTCAGCTGGGAGAAATGAGAAGAATCATTAAAAGCCCAGTTACTGATAAGGGAAATACGGAGATAGACAGGATCCATGTACAGGCACACATCTGCACAGACACTTGTGCAACTTCAACCGTTGTAAAACTCGATTGGGAAAGCGACTGGCCATCAAAATTAATGCAGCTTGGTGAAGAGCAAGGAGCAGCAAACTGATCTGTGACACCTTCAGGTTGTATGAACTATGGGCTTCTGCTAAGTTATTGCAGGATAACTTCACTGCACAGAAATCTACAAAAAGGATGCAGAACAGGCAACATATGATGCCCATGACCAAGGCTCCTGCAAAAGTCCTTCTCAGCAAATGAAGCAAACCCAAGAGTATTTTGCCCAAGCTCTGCGGGCAACAGCTTTCAGCTGGAAAAATAAGTCTCAGTTGTGAAAGCTCAAGCCTAGACTGCCAGAAAAAGTTAGAAAGAAATTTGAATCAGTGTCAGATATGTATTTTCTTTAATAAACTTTCAATATATTAATTTTTAAATGAATTACGGCTTTCATTTATGTCTCAGTTCAAAGTTACTGCAGCTTCTTCAGATTTATATTTCTGATCAGTTTGGTAAGTGTTGAAGTGTAACAGGAGCTTTCAAAAGCCAGGAGAAAAATGAAATTATCTTCCTAATAATTATTCCCCAGGGTAGGCACTTTGTTCTTTATGAGAAGTTCCTTCTGATCTCAAGAACAGATTGACCTGAACTGCAGAGGTCCTTTTTAATATTTATAATTAGATAAAGTGTGCACACTGCTTTTACCTAAATATTTTCAAGGTTATAAGTATCAAGATTTCACATAATCCAGTTCTGTGAAGTTTCAAGGGGAAGCACAGTGTTGATACAGGCAGAGAGAACATTTTAGATAAACAAAAAGGCAATAAACAAGCATTATGTACAATATCCCTTCCAAATACATAACGGCAACCAGTCTGTGAGTTAATACTAAAAAAAGTAAAGGTGGGGGTGACACAAGTAGGTGAGAGTGCAAAGGAGGAGGGAAATTCCACATGCAATGTGAAAGTTTTGCACATGATAACAAAACCATAACATTTTCTCTAGGTGTATTAATAACTGGTGCCAAGCTCTGGAGTTTAAAGACAATGTCCCTATCCCACACAGAATTACAGCCTGATATATTGGATAAAAGTTCCTTTATTCAGCTGTAGATATTCTTGGAGTCTATGTAGCTCCAAGAACTATGCCCCCTTACATCTCTCTATTAAACTTATCTAGAGAATGAAACATCAAACATACCAGCAGAAGGCAAAAAGTGACTACGAATTAATAGGAGGAGAGCCCCTAAAAGTAATGTGTTAAGTATTCTCTTATTTTTAGGCTCAGAAGTTGAAAACATAAACTGGATACATTATTCAGTGGCAGCAGTAAGTATTTTTAATTTCAAATAGCAAAAACATATTTGCCTGCAATCCCAGCTGATGCTGCACCCAGCGAATCCATACTGTTACTCAAGGCTGGGAGGACTGAGAAGCTGGCAACAACATCTTTGTTCTGCTTGTTGCCACAAGCATGAACACTACAAAATCTCAACTCACTTTCATAGAAGAGCTAACTAAGATGCAGCTGGCTACTGTCTCCTGCACTACTTACTGCAGATGTGGTGTTAGTTTAAAGGGGAAAGGACAGTGAAGGAGGGAAGGCACCACCTCCACAGCCTGGAAGACACCTTTCCATGCAGGCAGCAGCTCTGCCTTACCTGTTCTTTTAGCTGGAAGGCGGAGTGGCGGGGTAGCACCCCCGAGTCAGTGGAGCAGCAGGCAGAAATAAAACAGGGAACATTTTGAGGGTGGGAAGTGGTGGAATGGGAGCAACCGTGAACTTCAAACTGCATAGACTGACTGTCCAATCCTGAGTCACCTTCTCTCCCTGCACAGAACCACAGGTAGGAAAAAGTGCTACCTGCCTACCTCAAAGACTGCCTGCCACCTGGGCAGTGATTTTAATGGAAATCTAGAAGCATGACTCTACAGCAGAGTTCTGTTGTTTCCTTTTGACTTTTTCTACTTTTTCAGTTCTGCTGTGTTCCACTCCTCTGCCTGGTGCAAAGCCAGCAGGCAGCAGCTGACACAGTCTGATTTTGAGAGATTTCACTGCTGCCACACTTGCACGTTTCAGGTGAGCTCAGAACCAGGTGTCCAAGTTGTGTGACTTTATAATGGACAGATGTAAAGATATTCTAAATGAAATAGAGTTCAAAACTTATTTCAAAACATCTGTACTAAATCATCTACTGTAAGAAGGGGAATGTATTTTTCTTATTTTCATCTTTTTTCTGAAATAAGTACATCCCCAGAGGGAAACCCATCATGAAAAGGAAGAGAAAAACACCCTTGTTTCTATCCTCCTGGAAAAATAAAAAAAATGTATAAGTAGTTGTAAGGAAAAGTGATTTCCAACAAATTTAAAATTCAAAATGAAAATCTTTACCAGAGAAACCTGAGTAATAGCAGTAACTCTAGGAAAGTGCAAGCTTTGAAGAGGAACTGCACAGCAAATTCAGTGTTTTGTTTTGGAATAGAACTTACCCGCTTGGACATCAGGTCAAAGCAGAGCTTGTTCTCACTGGTGCCAAAATTTATTATACCCTAGAAAAAGAAACAGTATTGTTTATAGACACATAAAACATGTAAGTACATCACCTTAGCTATCACTTCACTAAATTGCCTCCAAAAAGCTTACCAAGGAAAAGTCAAAACACAGCTCAGATAAACTTCACCATCTATAACTCAAGACATGCATCTATGTGTGTATGTTTCCATATATATCCCAAGCAGTTGGCTTCTTAGTAAATTAACTGTCTGTAAAGGAGTATGTACTAATAGTTTATACTTCTTTACAGGACACGTTTACCTTAATCTTGAATTCACTCAATATTACATATAAGTAAAGAAGAAGCCCTAAAACAACTCTGAAAAAAACCAAGGTTTACCCTTAAACAGCAGTTTTAAACAAAGTTTTGTATATATTTCTTTATCTTAAAAGCATTTGTTTACTATTAACTACTATTCCACTCTACTGATTTGCTCAAAACCATAAAAACATGTAGTCATAACAAGTAGTTAAAATACTGAATTTTCCCCTCTGAAAAGATGACCCGACAGTTCCAGGTTTATGATTTGGCCATATATAGTATGGCATTAGATCCTGAAGAGTTCAAATCTACAAGTACATTCTCATTACTGGAAGAGTCTGGGTAAATAAATTTCTAAAATGTGAAAGAAAATCTAAACAACTGTACACTTCTGAAGTTATTAAAGTACAAGTCTGGTTTTAGGTATTTGTTTCAAAAAACTACCTCCTACATAAACAACAGTTTGTAGAAGCAGCAGCCTGTACCTCATAACACACCTTGTAACAAAAACTTCCCTGTGTGTTTCTAGTTTAACAACCTAGTTTTCAGCCCTGCAACACAGGGCGACTAAACTCAGGGCTAACAATAAAATATTTTTAAAATTTCAAGTAATTCAGTACGTGAACGAAGGATCTAATTAAAAGTAATCCACATACAAATTGTTATTTATATTCACTATCCTTGATACTGAGTAATAATTTGCCATGAACTATTAACACAGCATTTGTGCCACAAGAGGGCTATGACGAGCTACTTAAAACTGAGCAGCTGAGTGTAAACGGGCAAAAAAAGTGCTGAGTGTCATTAACAGTAATTAAGAAAAAAAAAGGGCTACCACTTAGTAGTTCTACTTCCTGCACCCATCACCTGCAATAATCAGATATAATCAGATAATCAGAGATGGTCCTCAGTGGGCAATAGAGGTGATGAGGTGGAAGGAGGAACATGAGCTCTGTTCCTGCAGATTTCTTACATCTTTCAAGGTCTGCTACTGCTATTACTACCCTGATAAAGAAATCAGAGTGTGCAAACCTGAGCTGAACACAGCATTCATCTTTGGTATCTAGATGACCCACAAAGCTACTTTTAATTTCTTTTCCTCAAACAGTTTGACTCACCTCGTATTAGGGAGATCAAAAAAACCCCCACACTTTTAGCACACCTGTCAGCAAACCTCTAAGAAACTACTTTTTCATAACAAGGAAGCCAGGAAAACATTTTGAGGTTCTTACTCACATCAGGGTTCTTGTCTTCATCATACTTGTCAGCGTGATAGGCTTTGTACCCTTCCTCAGTGGGGCCCTGAAAAATGTTGGCAAAGTTTCCACGAGCAGAAAGGTAGGGGCTTCTCTGGAAGCCGCTGGGGTTACAGAAGCTGTGCATGTCAAGCCTCCTCTTGGCAAGCGGACGAACCCTCATCTCTTGCGGGTTGCTCCCTCTTCCTCCCATTCCCTCAATTTCAGACAGCGCCTGGCTGAAGTCCAAACCCTGAGGCATGGCAACAGAGGAGGAGGAGCCACCATGGCTCTGCTTTAGGATGCTGAGCATTTGAGCAAAGACATTGAACATGCGGAACTCATGTTCCCGCTCCAGCTCAAACCGGCGCTGCTCCAGTTGCATCCGACGCTCCTCCACGTCCAAGTCTCGCTGAAATCGGCGTTCTTCCATCTGCAGGAAGCGCTCTTCCATGGCCCGCTGAGACGTCAGGGTCTTCAGCAGGAGGTCATCCAGTGGGTCCCTCATGCGCTGGCCTTTCCGCTTCTTTCTCAGCCGATGCAAGGCAGAGAAGCCGGGCCGGGGAACAACATTCTGGATCCGCGATGAGTTGGCCATGGTTGGCTCACTGAAACCTGTGAATACACAAAAGCAAGAGGAAAAAGTGCAGCAAGTGAAGTGGCACGGCCATGCTTTGCTTCCTTCTCCTGCCTGTCCTAAGAGCACCCTTTTATCTACCATAGAGTTTATAGAAAAAAAAAAAAACAACAAAAAAACCCCAAATAAAACCTGTCAGGTACATCCTGAGGTTTGCAAACATTTTTTAAAGTTTGTTTCTAATATCACACATTGGGCACACCATGATGCTGCCAGCCCCAGCCTCTTACCTGTCCTCCATATTAACCTGAATGATCATCAGTTCTCTCCACTAGGCTAACTATGCAAGCACCACAGCCACGAGGATAGACCACTTCTTCCTGACCTCAGAGATTAACCTCACACTTGTTATTATCTCTTCTCCTCCAAAAATTCACTGTCTTTCATCAGCCTGTCCTAGGCCAGTTTGAAATCCCCAGGATTCCCAGACTGTGCCCTTCCTGGCAGCTAAGCAATGCCAACTGGATTTTCAGTGCAGGAGTCAACTCCTGTGAACAAATGCACTGTTTCTGCCAGTGATTTTCAAAAACATCCTCTTTCCAAGTCCCACTGAATAGCTCAGAAAGTCAGGCAATGATTATTTCCAAATATTCTTCACTGTGGAGTGGGCTAAAATATTAGGTCTGGGATATATTTTAAAATAATGCAAGGACAGTTTCACCAGCAGGTTTATAGTGCAACCACGACAGAAGAGGGTGTCCTGACAAAATTCAGCATGAGGACAGCAGACAGCTCTGGTTATGTTGAAGTGATACCAAAAAAGCATTCAAATGGTTTTTTATCAATAAGGCAACTACTGTCAGCATTATATGCAGAAATCTAACTAGCACAGCTTATGGAGCCCTTTGGATTTCAAACACAGTATTTCACCTCAGCTCAGTAATTCTAGACTATATTTACCTGCAGAGAGATATCTGCATTTTGGGAATGGTCAAAACACCATAAATTCAGATATCGGCCTTCTACTTTAATTCTTTTGGGGATGTGGAAAAGCAAGGATCCAAATGTCAACGAGAAAACCGGGTGTCTATCTCTGCACCAGAAATAATCTTCTCTTTCTGGGAATATGGGCAGAAACCTTATGCTGGAATGTAAAAGGCTATCCCTACCTGAAGGTGAAACACTGGTTTCAATGGGAATCTCCACCCTGGAGATGGGAGAGTCGTTCTGGGCCCTCTCCAAGAAGGCTCTCTCCATCTCCTGTTCTTCAGGGGAGCCCTGCTGGTAAGACATGGCTTGTGGGGGCTCTGGGGTCAAGCTGTGGTCATCAGAGTTCACCTCCTCACATTTGATTTCCATCAGCTCAGGGTGCTGGGAGTGTCCAAAGGGCAGGGCCGAGGAGGGGAACTGGTGGTGGTAGCTCTCCACCATGCCGCCCTGCAGCACCTGCTGAGCCATCATGCTGCCGCTCAGCGAGCCATAGGCCAGGGCCGGCCGGCTGGTCAGCACCCTGTCCATCACCTCGTAGAACTTCCACGTCCGCCCGCCCCGCGGGGCCTTGCTATTGTCCTTGATCCGCCGGTACTCCAGCTTCATCTTCTTGATCTTCTCCCGGCACTGGTCGCCCGTGCGGTGGATGCCCTTCTCCCGCAGCACCTCGGCGATGCGGTTGAAGACGTGCTGGTTGCGCAAGCAGCTCTCCAGCTCTATCTGCACCGACTCGTCGGCCCAGAGCTGCAGCAGCTCCACCACCTCGGGGTCCGACCAGTTACTGCCGCGCTCGTACTTCTTCCCACGAAAATCCATCGCTCCCGGGGTCCCGCCCGCCGCTCGCCCCGGGCTGCGCACCTGCCCCTGCCCCGCCGGGAGGGGCTTTCGCACCTCGGCCCTCGAGGGCGCCCGGGCGGCCCGGCCTCCCCCAGCCCCTACCGGGCTGCAGGGCCTCGGGCACGGCTCGGCACGGCACGGCTCGGCACGGCTCGGCTCAGCCCATCCGCTGGAGCCAGGCGGAGCGAGCTAGCGGGGAGCCGGGCCGGCATGTTCACATCCGGGGTGACGCACATGCGTGCAGCCTTATTCCGGGATAACTTTATCCCGTGCTAGGCGCTTGTCGCGCTCCCGGGGCCGGGCCGGGCTCCGGGCGGTGCCGTGGGGTCCCTCCCACCTTGCCTCTTTTCCTCCCTCCCTGCCTCCTGCCGTCCGTCCCTCGGCACGCCCCGGCCCGGGAGGAGGCAGCACCGACCGTGCCGTGCCGCATCACCCCGTGCCGGGCCGTGCCGAGCCACAGCCGCGCCACAGCCGCGCCTCCCCTCACGGCGCCCGGCACCGCGGCCCCGCCCCTCCCCGCCCGGCGCTGCCCGGCACGGCCCGGTACGGCCGCGCCCGCATCCCCCCCGGCTCCGGCCCCGGCCAGGCGGAGACCTCGGGAGCGGTGCTGCCGAATGCCGCCGGCGGAGCGGCCGGCCCCGCTCCCACCGCGCCCCGGGTCACCGGCGGCGCTGTGCCGAGGGCGGGCCCGGCCTGGCGAGAGCAGCGGGGGTGCGGCGGCTGCCCCTGACACCGGCTGTCCCTGACACCGGCTGCCCCTGACACCGGCTGCCCATGACACCGGCTGCCCCTGACACCGGCTGCCCATGACACCTGCTGTCCCTGACACCGGCTGTCCCCGACACCGGCTGCCCCTGACACCGGCAGCCCCTGACACCGGCTGCCCCTGACACCGGCTGCCCCGACACCGGCTGTCCCCGACACCGGCTGCCCCTGACACCGGCTGCCTCTGACACCGGCTGCCTCTGACACCGGCTGCCCCTGACACCGGCTGCCTCTGACACCGGCAGCCCCTGACACCGGCAGCCCATGACACCGGCTGCCTCTGACACCGGCAGCCCCTGACACCGGCTGCCCCTGACACCGGCTGCCCCTGACACCGGCTGCCCCCGACACCGGCTGCCCCTGACACCGGCTGTCCCCGACACCGGCTGTCCCCGCTGCCCCCGCGTCCCTCGGCAGCTCGGACACACTCACGGGGACGGGGCACTGCCCGCCGCTCCTGGACACCAGCGAAGGAGTTGTGCCTCCAGTCTGGCCGTCCCGAGCGACCAGGCACTACACCAGTTCGTTCCTTTGTTTACACCCCACCATCAGTGAGCTGCGTGCTTCAAATCCTTCCAAGTACCCACTTGTCCTCTGCCACAGCTCTAACAGGGCTAAAGGAGTGTAGAGAGTGAATGCAAGATTGCTTCCTTTTCCTCTACACCACACCGGCTTGGATTCCCTGCAGGGATGTGTAATTGCGGAACTCGACTTCACAGAGCTGTCCTGCCGCATCAGCCATGAAGGTGGCCTCGAGCACGCTGCAGGACAGAGGGAGCAGCACCGTGCCTCATCGCTGCGGAAATTTCAGTCCAGAGCCCGCTCTGGCAGGATAAGGACTGAGCCCTAAGGCAGCAAGTACAAACATAAACCTGTAATTAATGAGGAACCCACACAGAGTGTCCATATTCTGTATCACCTGTGGCAAACGTACAAGTCGTGAAGCACATACTAAGTTTGTAATTTTTCTCTTAGACCAAAAGATCTACTTCATTGCAGCACTAAGTTTTTTATCCAACTGTTATTACCTTCATTCTGGATTTTACTAAATCCACAGTCTCACAGTCTCTATTATTCCATTCCTCAGTCTGTGAAATGGAAGCAAAAAATTTTATCTTTGTTAAATTTCATTACATACTTTGTACCCTGTCTTGGGGGTGGCGGCAATTAAAGAAAAAAAAAAGGCAAAAATACTTAGGAAAAAAAAAGACTTAGCTAATTAGCTTTAAAAATCATGCTGCCTTTCTTAATAAATTATGACCAGAGGAGTAGTTTGGATTCTTTTTTAGTGATCTGCTGAACTAGAGTTTGTATCTCCACACACTCATAAGGTGTGCTTTTACTTTCCTGTTTTTTTTTTTCATGAGAATGGCACTCTATGTTCTACAATACATACTTAATTACATAAGGACTTTTATATAGATTGTATACTGGTGTACACAAAGACCAGGGCAACAGTGAGTAGAGTCATTGATGATAGAAGTTTAGTAGTAAATATAAATAAAGGCAGCATGGAATAATCTTTTTTAAAAGCTTTTCAAAGAAACCTGAGAGCTTGGCTAGAGCCTGTTATATCTGAGGGCCATAACTTAGGCAGGCAGCAGCAGAGTATTCTCAAAAATAACTTGTCATATATCTTGGCATCAGGAAAAGGCACTGTTTCAAAATGCCTTAAAACATTAAAAGGAATGGAAACTAGATTCATGACATAAAAAGATACAATAAATCTTAAACTCTTTCTCATGGTTCAGTTGTTTTCATTCTCTTATGCTTTGTTAAGTGGAAACTTGATTTTTAAAATGAAAATGAGGGCTTCCATTGCAACCATGGAAGTTATAGACAAGCATGGAGTTGAGAAGGAGCATATCTTGTGCTGTTATATTGCTGAGATATGTTTCACCTGCCAGTTGTTTGAGCTGCTTTTCCAATTCAAATGGATAAGAGAAGTAAGAGGGGCTGTGTTCCCAAAGTGCAAGAAGTGATGTTAAAATGTGCACAGAGCAATTCACTGAAAATTGCAAAACCAAAAAGAAAGACTTTATCTTCTGAGGTGGTTTGTACACTTATTTAAATGACAAAAGTATAGTTGCCACCTAATTTGATGTATCCAAGACAAGCTAATTCTTTTAATATTCCTTTGTCAAAAAAACCCTAAAAACCCCCTCTCTACCTTTCCTTTTCATGCAGCAATCTCAGGAATACAAACCAAATGCTGTCATGGAGTTCCTTCCTTGTTTTCAGAGAATTTCATGCCTCAGTTTCATCTCAGCCGATGACAGCTGAGTGCCTCCATTACACATCATTCCTTCCCAGCAAAGTGCATATTGCAACTCCATTTCTAAAAAGCCATGACATGTGATCCTGAACATATCACCTTTTAAAAAAATGATATTAAGCTTCACTATTTCATTATTTTTAGCTTATTATAGGGCTACAAAGAATTGAAGCAACTACTTGATGATGAGCTAAATCTAAGACAATAATGCTTGCCCTAAACATTGCAGGCCATTGGAGCAGGGGACTGTGCTCCTCTGCCATTGCCCATAGGCAACGATATTTAAAACAAATTTTTGACTAATTTGTTCCTCAATGGCATAGTCACAGACAGCACTGAAATTAAAGCCCTACAATTTCTGTTTGTTTCCAGCACATCTGCAAGCTGAGAGGAAGGGGCTCATTGAGTACCAGGCCTTCAGCTGGAAAATATGACAACCATCATGATGGTTTTGGTAGGGAAAATTTTACAAAAGTAATAGAGGCCTTGCAACTCAGTTCAATGACAGATGGTAAGAATAAATTATTTTGTAATTACATAGGATTTAACAATAAGAACAACAACAGCAACAATAATAATAATAATGCTGCCTTAAAACTATAAATGCCTTCATGCTGCAAAGAGGATGACTCACACCAAGCAGCGTTTGGGGTAGGATCTCCACTGTCACGCTGCTTCCCCCTCCCAAGGAGTGCCCGTCGCATCCTCCCCCAGAGGAGAGGGCATTTGGCAGCTCCCGGTGCTGACACTCCCTGAGCCAAGGCTTCGCAAGCAGGACTTCTCAGACTTTTTGTCTCCATCCACCTCGGCAGTGCGTTTGAAGCCGCGGTGGGCTGGAGGTGTCCCTTGCAGGCAGGCGTGGTGCCGGAGGAAGGTCCCTGCAGAGGGTGCTCCAGCCCCAGCTACCTTCCTCTGCCTGGCACGGTGGGTTTGCGAGGAAACGTGCGGGTGGGAAGGAACATAGGGGGGGCCCTGGCAGGCTGGGGATGTGTTAGCGAGAGATTTAACAGGAGGGCCAGTCACCCGGCAGGCCTGTTTTCCAAAAGTTCAGTACATGGCTCTCCATGGTTCGGTGTGAAGGGAGGTTTTCTGCTGCAGTCAAGTAAAACACAATGGTTTTCAAGAGCCTCCAGCATGGGAAAGGATGCTGGGTTGGCTCTTACAATGCTGTAGATCAGAGGAAGGTTACTTCCCCAGGATGTATGGTGGCTGCTGGCAGCATTTAAGTAAAGCCCAGAAGCACCGTGACCAAAACCACAACCTTCTGATGCCCATTTACATACTGCCTTGGAACCAGACAAATTGAGCAAGCCGAGGTCTATTTCCTCGGAGGTGGCTCTAATAAAAATTCATTGCCGTAATTGCAGTTTACAAATTAAAGTCCAAATCGACCATTGAGACAAAAAACTTCATACATCTCCCTAGTCTGGTAGACAGTTTAAATAAATAAATATGATATTTTGCCATGCTATCAAACAAATGGGAACAAGTTAAAACTTTCCTAATTCTGCTAGTTTCTCTGGATCTGAGCTACAGCTCTGGCCACTGATGGTGCAGAAGAGCACCCTCAGGCACTCTCTGTTCTGCATCAAATCCCCAGATTGCCAAGAGGTACTGAACAGCTGAAGCCAAAACAGCCTTTATTTTTACATTCTTTAAAAACTGACCATTGTAAAGAAATGGAAAACACCCTTTCTTCTTCAAAGACTTTCTAGTTGTAAAGCTTATTAATAATACTTATTAATAATATTCATTATCCACTCAATTTCCTGCAAAAGCCCTCAGGTCAGCCCCCGAAAACCACAAAATGCTGACTGAAAAAAAGCACCTCAACCAAAAGTAAGGCAGAATCTCATATATATTAGGATCTTCCTTCCAAACTTATTACTAATTCTTCTATTTCTGTATGTTTATTTGGAGAGTTTATTTTATTTCACTGGCTTTCAGAACCAGCAAGACCAAACAGCCATTACAGATGCCTTCTCTTAGGCTTCTTATTGCATTGGCAGGCATATGAAAGAGTGAGGAGTGTACAATTGGCTTTGTTAAATCAAGGTATCACTTAATAAGCAGCTGCAGTACACAGGCATGAGAGAAGAGAAGCAAAAGTTTCTGAGGCAGTCATATCCCAACACATGCCCGCAGGGTTATTTAAGGTACTTCACAGTAAAGCCCACAGAGGGCAGTAGGACAGTCTTCAAAAATACTTTGTAAAGTGGAGCTGGACAAAGAAAACTGCAAAAGAAAAGAAGGGTTTGGCTGTTCAGCTCCTAGACTTTATGGGACTGATACTTCTTTTATTTCCCAAGTCAGTTTTGTACACAATTAAACAGTGCATTGCATTTCTGATGAAACTCTGAGCAGACCCACGGGACCTGTCCCACTGGAGGCAGAGGGAGCTATTGGATGTGCTGAGTGTTTTCCACCCTCAAAGTCAGAGTAACAGCTACACAAACAAGGAATTGTGGTTTACACATTTTCTGTGCAAATTACTTTGATAGGAGCCAAGTCTGCTTACTCCTCCCATGCAAATACTTAATGGTATTCCCTGGAGCAGGAAGTGGTGTTTGGACTGGGGGTGTTTCAAGTACGGGATAAACCTGTGACTAAAAACAAACAGCTAAAGGGAATCTAGGTGTCTAAATTCATTTGTTAGAGGGACTCAAGAGAAGAAGTGGATCCAGATTCCTATAAACCATTCTCTTCTTCAAGATATCTAAATTTCTGTAGATCTAGCTGCCCTAATATGGTTTCTCTAAGTTTTGACTGAATAAGTCTTTGTGTTACAGATGAAATGGTGGCAAATTACAGGGCAGGAGCAGATTGCACTTCTGCTAAACTAATGAGCACACTACTAGGGAATGACAGGGCCTTCTCTTCTTCAGGGTGAAGTAACACTGACTGATACCACAGGCAAGAAATCAAACCAAATATATCTATTACAGCAAATAAATTTAACTTTCCATATGACACTGACACTTGTCATCCTATATGCAGAGAAAGCTCTTGCAGTGCTTCATGTTCTCCACTAAGGCTTGCCAGGCACTCAAGGCTGAGGCAAGCAAAGGCAACTCAGCCCTTGCAGATTCACACGTTCATTTAAGTTCCTTGCAGGACATATTGAAATCTTCCTTTTCTAAACACAGAGATTTTGCATTGCCCTAGAGGAAGAAACCCTGAGAGGCTTCACCATGAAGGACGTGGTATGGCATCTGACGAAGTGACCTCTGTTTGCAGTTTCCTCATAGTCACTGATAGAGGAAGAGGACTGCAAGGAAAAGCCATGTTCAAGAAAGTAGAGATAAATAAGAGCTACTGGCTCTAGCTAGAAAATGGGCACTAGAATTTGCTTCCCTCTCGACATGTTGTTTATGTTATTCAGGCATGCATTTTTGTCTGGTTTCTTTCTTTTTTGGCCATTGCTGCTCTTGGGCTGACTCTGGTCTGGGAGTTCTTTGCAAATGTTTTCTCCTGCTGTGCTGCCAGAAGACTATGTGGGTCATTTCAGAACCCACAGACACCAAGCCAAAAACCCCTTAGTCCCTTTTGTGGCCCCCAAACTCAGATTAACTGATCACTAAGGTAAATACAAAGATAAAATTCCTTAAGTAACAACCCAACAAAACCAGATATCAACTCATTTCTCTCCCAGTCTGTGCTTGGACTGTGCCCTTCAGTTGCGGTGATTTTTTTTTCTCGCTCTAGTTTTACGTAAGGCATATTCAGGATCTGTCGCATTTGCCTTAAAAGAGAAAAGCCAGACTCAAGGAAGAGCAGGCTAACTGCCCTTATCTGATGCTAAAGATAGACAGAGACCTCCATGTTTGGTCTCATACAATAAACAGTTGGAATTCAATTTCTATATAAAACCATGGGTGAGAATTCTTCTGTATTTTAATTTATAATGAGGAGCTTATACTGCTTTTGCCTGAGTTAACTACCTGAGCTGAAACTGGGATCTTGTTTCCTGTAGCATAACTAAGGGACAAGCGGGATACATCTAATGTCCCCCAAAAGGACCTGTTCACTCACACAAGCCTTTTCTAGGGAGGAGTGATGGTATCAGTGCAGTTTTTTGAGCCCAGCCACTGCTACAGATGTCCTTGGTTTTCACAGGGTTCTGCCAGTGCCACTCAATCCTGCTGGAGCCCCACAGCTTTTCTGCTCTAGCCTCACTGCACTGACAGCAGATCGTCATCCTCACCCTGGCTTTCTCTTCTTCTCTGCCAGGCCTTAGAATAACAAATGGTGATAACACTTATGCCTTGTGTCTGAGGCTGGGCCACAAAACTTCTAACTGCTTGCCTTGCTCAGAGAGCTACAAAGACATCATCAATGTATCCACCCGGCTCAGCTCTGCCCAGCTTCTGCTTTCCTGAGCCAAATATAATCCCCAATAAGGGGTGGTCCCCTTACAAGTTGTCATGCTTTCTTAGCAACCCTTACTAAATACTTTTTATTCTCTATTTTCTTTTTAAGCTTTTCTTTGCAGTTAGTTTATGAGAGATAGAGACCTTTCTATTCTCCTCCCCTCATTCTCCCTATCTTGTGCAAGAGCTTCAGTGATGTTGCCCTTAAGAAGTCAGCAATTGATCCCAGGAACATTATTGTCCTTGTGTAATGACCAGTACCTCAGGAAACAGCTTGAGAACCTGTGGATCAACACTGGCCCGGTGTAAGGGCAACTGCCTCATCTGCACAACTCTTCGGCACCTCATCCAGCTATGCTGTTGTTATCTGAACTTGATGTGGACCAAAAATAAAGCCCTGTTTTAAAATATTATTTTAATGCAAACTTCCTGAGAGCAGGCTGGGGAAACCACCACTGTCCAAGCCATGCAAGGAAGTGAATGAGAGGGAGGTTTTTGAGCTGTCTGAAATAAATTTTTAATAAGGCTGGCAGCAATGTTATGCTAATATTTAAATTAAAATAACTACACTAGATTGAGTTCTGTCTGGAAAGAAGAGATAACCAGAAATCGGATTAGGACAAGGTTTTGATAGCTGTAAGTTGATATTTGCCAATGCAGCCAAGAGTCTGTCTTCCCTTCAAAGTAGTGCATGGATGAAAAAAATTGGTCAGGAAAAGAAATGTGGAAGTGGTTGGGATGGAAGTCAAGTCTCCCAAGACTGGAAATCCTTCTAATTTCTCACATGGATCCAGAATCAGAACTTGAAATCCCTTTAAAACCAGTGTCCCCAGACACTTAAATTGAAGCTGGGGAGAAGATCCTCTTGTTCCAACAGTTGCCCAAGCTGTCATTAGTATTTGCAGACTAAAATGAGGCAGAAACAGTCAATAGAAGTGTGCAGGTGATGCTGATAACTTTGTTTCTAAACAGGATGACAAACATCTCTTTTCCTTCTGAGTGATTTCTTCTACCCTTGGCAAAGACTGGCAGGGACTCTGTCCAGTCTGTTCCACAGTAAGATTACCAATAGCTTGACACTGTAAAAGAAACTTGTTCGCCCAAAGGCTTGTCTGGTTTGCACAGTTATCCTACCTGGGCTCCTTGTTGCTCTCTTGTTATTTACATCTCTGCTTGTGCCAGCACTACCATGACAATTCCTGGAAGATGCAAAGTTTTTGAAATTTCACTTAAAAGACTCACAAACTCTCCTAAGCAACATAGTCAGTGCTCTTCTACGTTTGGAATGAGAAGGGCTTCCTAAAGGCTAACCCTTGCCTCTCCTGCTATGTAACTTGTAATGGAGAGTTCTTATCCTATCTAGCACTGACTCAGAACATTGTTTTTCTTCTTTCTTTCACAACAAGCTGAGAGGTTAGTGTACAGCCTTGTCAAAAAACTGAAAAAATATAGAGAGTATCTTCCCCAGACACTTGATTGGTTTGTTTTTGTGGTGGTTTTTTTTTTTTTTCTTGTTTCAACTCTCTGAAACTAGTCTATGGCTTTTGTGAAACTTGCAATCCACAGTTAGGCATAACACTCAATCCAAAACCCCACCAGTGCAAAGCAGAGAAAGGAGGCTGTTTCAGAGACTGTTTGTGTCAGGATAAGAATGGACTCTTAACAGTAGCAAAGCATTTGAAATGTTCATTTTGTGATCACTTAAAATCAATAAAACCTTCTTGCTGTCCCACAAGCTGTCTATTTTGTACTATTCAATATGGAGGGGTACTATTTTGCACTGAAGACCCCTTTGAATACTGATCCTGTTCTCCCCTGTGCTTGTATGCCCAACAGCATGACACCGCCACAGCATTTGATAAACGTTATCTCTGTGGCACCTATGAAGCCATTAATGACAGAAGTCCCTTCATTGCTTCCTCCCAAAAGTCCAAGGACTGTTCAGTGAATAAGCTTTTCCCTGGGACTAAAATTCCTGGAGTTTCACATGGGATCTGAGTCCAGAGCTGCCTTATGAGTATCATGTGAAGGAATATAGAAACCTTAGCCAAGTCAGAATATAGGACATGTCCTTTTTCTTCCCTAGTTGGCTCCTCTGTCAAAAAACAGAGGGCAGGTGGCTCTGATAGGATTTCTTCTTGACAGGCCCGTGTGCCTGTGACTTACCACTTTGCTATCTTCTATAGGCTTATGCACAGCTCATTTCCCCCACTTTTTCCAGAAATTGCAACTGTGGTGACTACTGCCTAGTTTGTTTCACTTCCTTTTCTCCTTTCTTCAAATCTATCACTACATGCACTCTTGTCTTACATTTTGGAATCTCATCCCTTTCGTTGATAGCTCAGAAATATTTCCTAATCTTTCTCAGCCAGTTCCCTTAATGCTGGATTTCATCAAAGGTGCATGGAGACATGTATCTAAACAGTGCCTGAACAATCCTAGGGTTGAGTGGTACTACACAAAGCCAGCTCCAATCTCTCAGAGGCCCATTCCCTCAGACTCTGATTGTGAGCCCACCCAGTCCTCAAAGCACAACAGCCGCGTTCGTGGGATGTTAAGCCTGACCTCATTATCTCTGCCAGACTCCACTGTTTCTTCTCACTAGTGCACATTACAGAGGTGCAGACCCATCCAGGAGAATGTCACAAAACTACTTAGATCTGCTGGTCCTGAGTCTGGTTTGGTTCAATATGAAGCTCCTCCATCCCAATAAATACTGTATTCTTCCCTATCAGCCAAACAATGGGACCGCTACACTGATCAAGTTCCAAAAAGCTTAGCAGATGGAAATAATTACTCTTAAAAATACAGCTCATGGTCACCCCAGTCTTGTTGTCTACTACAGAACAGGCAAATGCCTGTGTGTTTGTAACTGCAACACTACAACAGAGTCATACAGATTGTTTCCACTTTACAAAGAGGGGCATAGGGCAATTCAGTGACTCCTCATAGGTCAAAAGAAGTACTAACCAAAGATTCTTCTTGCAGAGAAATACCAACCAAAGACACTGGGTGTGTTCTCAGAGTTCAGTGCCTCACAATAACAAGTTTCATTTATCCAGAGCTAGAATGCCCCAGAAATTAACTATACCCATTGTCTAAAGGAAACAAAAATAATTCTCCACACCTTACAGCTGAAGCAAAACACAATTGGAGATAGTAATAGTTTGCTCTTACCTGTATACTTTACTGGAAGAAGAAATGGACTGACAGTCAGTCAGATTTTGCCTTATGATCCTGGGTACAGCTGCAGTTATAACTCTGGGAAAAGGCTGAGGAAATTCTCTCTTTGGTGTTTATTTACTTTGTCAGGTACATACATCAGATTGCATCAAGGAGGTCCCAGAAAAGCATGTGTGAGAATCACACCCCCCCTTGGAAGGTTTTCCCAATCAGAGGCCATTTCCTTGTGGCCTTGGTTTGAGTCATGTGGCTTCCTTGGAGTATTTAAAGAGCAGAATGTGTGCAGGTTATCAATCATCAGGTGTATGCCTTCTGGGGTGGAAGGGAACATTCAGAATTCACAGCTATTGCTAGAAACTTCTGAAAATCTGATTCTTTGGAGGCTGACAGGTGTTTTATTACACTAAAGAAAAGAACAGTTTGTTTTGCAGTTTCTGGCAAACCTTTTCTTTGAAAACTCTGTCTTAGTTTGAACTGTGCTATATTCAAATCATTTAAACTCTGTGGTGTTTACTAAGCTGTTTTTAAACAATGATTCATTCCAGGGAACTTCATAAAATGTTCTAGAAACATGTAAGAAAATACTTCTAGGTCCACAAATGACAGGTGTTCATCTACTCACTTGTTGAGGTGTCAATAACAATCAGATGTTGCTGCCTTGAAGAATGCAAATGCTTTCTGTTTTTCAGCCTCTAACTTCAGAATTGCAAAGAGGGTTTCTGAAGAGATCATCTCCTAACCCAAGGCTGTCACAGCAAATCCACACCCCAGAGCCTGAGGGAATACTTGAAACCCTCTTTCCAAAGCTAATAAAGCTCTGTCAAGCTGAGGCCCAGCACCCTTTGCAGGTGTGTGCCTCAAGCCCACTGAAAGCCAGTCTCTGCTGCTGACATGTTGAGGTCACTTTCCAAATGTGATACACTGTGGGAGCAAAAGAATTTCCTCTGGTTTAGTAAGCTGTTTCTTAAAATAGTAGGTAAGTGCAGTGGCAGTGAACTGAGTCAGGGTACCCACACCCCAGCCAGAAAGGGCATGTCATGTTCAGCCAACAAAGGAGGATTTCCCCATGCGACTTGCCACCATTGCACAGCTGAAAGCTGGTGGGAGACTGCAAGAGGTAAAAGAATTTTTTTCAGTTTCTGTTTAAGCCTTCAATGCATCTGCCAAGACTTCAGAAAGGGAACTGCTTTTGTGCCATGAGAGTTGTGCAGTGAAAACAGAGCAGGGGCCAGCTCCACCTAAATCTCCCCTCCAGACTACTGGAATGTGTCCAGGACCATCACCACCCTCACTGACAGACAGAAGGAAATAGAGTTCACCACTATTAAAGATGTGAGCTGCTTGGCATGAATTTGAGTCAGATGTCTATAATCCAGACTGTAGTAGCAGCCTTCACCTTTTGTAAACCAAGAACAGGTGGGAGAGAGGGAACCTGATCTCACCTGCAGTACTCTCAAAAAGTTATGAAGAAGAGTCTTCACATCATTTTCCCAATTTCTCAGCCTTTCAGTCTGTCCTGTCATCTGACTGTACACTCCCTGAGTATCCTCAAGCTAAAGAGATTTTTGTTTTACCTGAACCCAAACTTGAGTCTACCCCAAAGCTGCCTTACTGATCACATTTAGTTTATGTGCCTTCACCCCTTCCTCTCTGCAGTTTTGGCTCCACTACAGCTGAATAAGGTAATCATGAAGAAAAACACACATTAACTTTCAATTTGAAATGTGTGCATTATTGCCATCTTTCTTCTGTCTGCTTTCCCGATTTTCACTTTGAGTGAAGCTGCTTTTATTCAGAAGTGACCAAAATTACAGAAACATTTATGAAGGAAATTAGTTACATTTCGAGCCAGTTATTTAGGAATGATGAATACCTAACAGAAAAACCATTAAGTCTGTTGTTGGCCCAGAGGTCAGGACTCAAGCAGGCTGTTTGTCCCACAGGGGAACTTGTCTTTTTTCAATTAGAAGAGAAAATATTTTGGCAAGCAAAGGCAGCATACATTAAAATGTGTCCTGCCTGTACCCAGGCTGCTTCAGTATGATAGGATTTCATTCATTCTATCTCCATAAAACTCCTTAAACTTCACTCAATTCAAATATGCAAAATGAGAGAAATCAGAGTATAGTTATGTTCAGAAAGACATCACAAATTTCCAAACCATCTCCCCTCATTAGCATACTTTGAACTTCTTTGTCTGCAAACAGAGGAATACCTCTTTTGGAAAGCATCTGTTTAAGCTAATATTAATCCACTTTAATAATAACAGCTAGTTTTAAACCACTCCACATTTCATCTGTGTTACTGACCTTTGATGCAGGGACTTTGCTAAATGGCAGTGGTCGCTTGGTACCCCCGAGGCAGCGCTGTTTATCACCCACGCATCTCCAGGACTGGAAGGCATAGAAGACCTTGGGTGCCCAAGCAGGAGTCACCTTTGCTGTGTTATTTCACCAGGCACTCTCCTGTGCTCCAAACCACTGGGGGAAGAGCAAGATTACTGCTGTCTCACTTCCAAACCCAGGTACAAGCCACATGCCTGTCCCACATAGAGAATATGCCAGATGCTCACAAGTGATGCTGGGGAAAAGGCACAGCTGATCCACTGATTAGGTGGTCAAGGTCTGGCCTCCAGTCTAAAATCAATCATAGTTATTTACAGAACAATTTGTAAGAAGAGAGGAAGAAAAGAACTTTTATTTACATGTTTCATAGATTATTTTTCTCCATCAGATGCTCACCTGAAAGAAAAATACACATATTAATAGACACAAAAATGTGTAATTTCTTGATGTCTGTGTGTCCCTATTCCAATAAATAAAATTAGAAATTAAACCAGAACCTATATTCCATCAAATGACTGAGTTAGAAAATATTCAAAAATTATTTCAATATTAATAAATAAACATTGATCTCCATAAAGCTGAAGCACTAAAGAAAGCAAAAGATTGATAGAAAAGATTGATTGAAGATTGATAGAAAAATCCCAGACTTTGGCAACACAGTGCTGGTTCACTTCTCCCATTTGCAGTCAGTCAAGCTTTTGCCTTAGTTTTTTCCCTTCTCTCTCTCTTTCCTCCCTTTTATCCATTGGGAATATTTATTTGCATGTGACCAGGCTTCAAATGTTTCCCATCAGCTGAGGAGCTAAAGAGTACATTGCTGTGTCTGGGCTGGTGCAAAGATACTGCATGTCTATGTAACCTGTAGCCCTTTTTCAACACTTGGTTGTAGCCCAGAAACAAACCCAATGGCAGTGCTGGTGTGATTGAGTTTATCTTGGGCAGCAGTGGGAAGCAGGTGTGCAGTGTTTGCATTCCCTCTCCCAAACCACTTCAAGGCCTTGTGCCAGCTGACAGGAAACTGATTAAATACAGTGCTGCTCTTACTCCATGACAGAAGCTCTAAAAACCTTTACCATGGGTGGGAGGCAACTGGAGGATGCAGCATGCTCCAGTCACTGCCACAGAGCAAGCACGGACAGGCAGCCAGTCATTGTCTCTCTCATGCCTTTGGACATGAAGGATCCTCTGTTTTGATTTACTCCTGCATCACTGAGGATAAATTGGACCTCTTTCTCCAGAATCCTATTTGCTTTCCATTTCCTCTACTGCCTTCACATCCAGGCCATGAGGCAGTAGAGGAAAAAGAGCTGCTTTCACAGACATGTCCAGTCTGAAGGCTTGATTCATACAAGCACTAAAGTCCAAAGAAAATACTCCAAACCTCTGGTACTTTTTTCAGACTTTATGCTCTGGTTCACAGCCTCTGTCAAAATTAGCTGCAACAGTACAAGTTACTATTATTAACAGTATAATAACAGACAGTCCCATCTATATTCTTTACTTTTCTGCTGAAGTTTACCAATCCTATAGGTTGTGGTAACCTTTGGCAAACTTCTGCACCAGCTTTCATGAGAAGTTTAGAAATTTCACAAACCTTTGCAGACAAAGTCACTGGTGTCAGGTTCAGCACTCACAGCAGTAGGTGATGTTTGTCTCGGCAAAGATGAGCAGTACAGAGCCTGTGCTCCAAACAAAGCATGCTTGTCCATAATTCCTCTCCATGTTCATAGAAAGCACTGAAAGATTAAAAGAGGAATGAGCAGAAACAGCATAAAGATGCTGATATTCAGTGAAAGAGGCTGATCTGTGCTAGGAGGGGTCTGGGATCCTACAGAATGAAGAAGTCACTAGCACACTGGTATTTCAGTGCTCTGGGGGTTGAAGTGAGTTGAGTATGGTGGTGTTTTACCTCTGACACCAGACTTAAGTGAGATGCTATGCTGATTACAATGATTCATGGTTTAAGTATAAACCTTTCCTAACCTGATCCAAGGATTTTCATAGAAATGGTGTGATATTTCTTCTTCTGTGTATACTAAATTATATCATTTTATTCTGAGGGATATTTAGAGCTTTTTGGTGACACAGATCTGTTGCTTTCTCCTAAATATTTAGCTGTGGAAGCTTATGCTGTTTAGGTCTGGAATATCTCAAGATGGAAGAGGGAAATGAGACTGCCTGGAGCTGAGCCCAGCATTTCTCTGGCAAATGTGCATCAATAAAACAAAACACTTACACACATAAATAAGAGATCATGGGAGAAGTGGGGAACACAAATATCTCTCCCATTGTGTCCAGCTTTAACTCAAACAAAAATATTAGAGATGGGGGAAAAGGGGCAGAGGAAGAAAGTAACATGATAGACAGAAAATAATGTGAGAAGGCTGTATTCCAGCACAATCTAAAACTTCCCAGGGAGACAAATGGGGATAAGCAGGTAATACTGTGTGGCTTCTTATAGGAAGTCTTCTACTCTCATTCTACTCCCTTCATTTCTTCATGATCATGTCTCACTGCTCTTTTTTCCCACCATGGTCTGATTCTGGATTCACAGGTCCTCTCCACAGTTAACCACAGCAAATATTTTGAACACAAGTCACTTTGCATCTCACAGAATTTTGGAAAAGAAACATAAGAGTGACCTACCAAGGCAACATCCAGAACTAATAATTTACTTTAATAATAAAAAAAATCTCTTTTAAACTATCATGTTTAAGGTAAGTGGAGAGGGATGCAATCTTTCATCTTTCTGCCAGATCAGAAGGCAATGAACTCCATCTCTCCCTCAAACTTCACTTTCCTCATGATGTGATCCGTGAGACAGAAGCTGTGGTGGTTTCTGGAACAGAACTGCCCCAGGGAACATGATTGAGAAATGCCACTAAACAACACCAGCTGAGAGCTTGGTTGCTGTGACCTCAAGAAAGAGTCAAGAAGGTGATAGAAGCAAAAAGATCAATCCTCATTCCAGGGCTGCCTTAAGATAACAAGATTTTCATGGACTTTGAGTCAATCTGTTGTGTTCCTTCAGAGAATATTAGCTTTAACTTACCTTCTGTGCAACCAAAACATCATTGTAGTCATATTCCTTCTAGAAAGCAGGAATGTCTGTGAGTTACTCAGAGAGGCATAAACAGGTTTCCCTAAAAGTAGGTGATATTGTGATAAGAATGCTCATCCAGATAATTTCAAAATACCTATTTAAGCAAAAATGCATCAGGTGGAAATCTGGCATAAGCAGTCATTTTTGGCATAGAGGTATCTGAACTAGGAAGCACGTAATTTACCTCCGACATTAAGAAAAAGCAACTGCAAGAGATTCAGAAGGTCCTAACTTATTAAAAGAACTGGGCAAACTGCCTCTGCTGGTGTTTTAAGAACAAAATTAACCACTTGCACTGAAATAACAGTGTTCATTATTCTTTTTAAGAAGAAATAGCCTGAAAATAAAACTGAAATTTGTGGAGGAGCAGCTAGAAAGATTTGGAAATTCATATAAAAACACAGAGAGGGATCTAGAGAAAAGGTTCTTTTACAAGCAAAAGAAAGCAGATGAGCAAGAATAGAAGAGGGCAGACACAAGCATACCCATGGAAGCGATCATTTAGGCATCCCTAATGACCTCACATTAAAACATAGCTCCTCAGGAATTTGAAAGACACAGCCCTTGTCTTGAGATCCTGCTTGAGAAATAGTGCTCACAGGAAAGCAAAAGTAACCAGCAGAGATTTATAGAAACAGCAGAAGTACTCTCCATACTCAAACATAGTTGTTAACATGGTGCTACCCAATGTCCATTTTAATGGTGGTTTGTGCTGTCCTTTGAAGCAATAAAAGCTGGGCTCAATGACAAACATTTTGTCTAAGCCACTGTGGCAATTCCTGTGCTAGAGTGCTGCACTGATATGCTGATATATATTTCTTGTTCTAATCCACTTGCATTTAGGGAAATCCATTTTTCCCTTTCTAGGAGCCAGTGGTTTTGCTTCATTTTTTCCCACTGAAAAAAAAAATCTCCCAATAATTCACCTGTATATTCATCAAGAAAGCACCTGCAGTACTGGACAAGGGGGACCCTCCTGCCTGACTTCTCTGAAGCAGCTGAATTTCTGGGGCCACAGCCTCACTTCTTCAGAAAAGGCAGCCTCACTGCCAGGTCAGAGAGGCTGCCTCTGCTCACTGCTGAATTTGAATGAAGGGGTTTTTATTCAATGTTGTTCAATGACTCTGGAATTTTAAAGAATAGAACAAATTGCAGCGGCCAAATTTCTGCATTCAAAACAAACTAGCACCAAGAAGGGGATAATTAGTCAGATGAATTAGTCTGTGGAGAGGGAGTCAATCTGGGAAGCCTGTGCTTAAGAGAGCAATCACAGAGCTCTAGAGATGGGCTCATGGGTGGGTTTTCCAGGGACTGGGGAAATGACTGAGGCAGCCAGAGCAGTAACAGCTGCAGTAACAAAGGCACAAACTGGATGCCAGGCCCTGTGAGCTCAGGAGAAAATACAAATGAGGATCCGAGGCTGAACGCGTGAGGCGCTGACGTCAACAGCGTTGCACAAGGAGCGCCCTTGGCCCCTGCGCAAACTTAGCTCCACCAGAATTCCCCCTGCAAATTCCCTGCGACTCCCATCCAAACCCTCTGCCCTTTGAAGCCGCTGGAACCCTCTCGTGTTTGTCTGTTGAGAACACAAGGGGTTGAAAGCCTGTTTTCCACTTTGCATCCATCCCACTGCACAGTGTAGGCGTCTGCAGCAATTAAACCCAACTGGCTCAGGCTGCATTGATCCCAGCTGGTGAGTGAAAGCCAGGCTGGGAGCAGGCAACCAGCTCCTGGTTCAGGGTTTCCTTGCAAGCTGGAGTGAAGGCCAGGTCTGCTCAAGTTCGCAAATGCTTTGTCAAATGGGATTATGCTTTGATCACATCTGATTGTTTCGAGAGGAAAAAATGTGCAGTGTGCAGTGTGGGAGATGGAGAGTGGTGGTTGGTTTTGGTTTGTTTTTGTTTTGTGGGGGGTTTTTTGTTTGTTTTTGGTTTGTTGTTATTGTTTTGTTTTGTTTTGTTTTGTTTTGTTTTGTTGGTTTTTTGGTTGGTTGTTTTGTTTTTTTTTTCTGAGGAAAAAAACCACATTGTGTGTGAGAGCTCAAGAAATATCCAGGCAGGTCAGGGCAGCCACAGTTGTTGGAAATTTCACTCCCATTTCCCTGGGTGGGCTGGGTTGTGAGCCAGGCTCTGAGCTGGAATTTCAGGCCACAATTTGGACAGGCACATGAAAATTTTGATCTCAATAAGTATGAGCAAACAGAACTTGCCCAAAGCCCCCTTCCAGATACAACTGTGTTGGAGCAGTAACAAAGCCCTGTGTAAGAGTTTGAACTTGGCAAGTCCAGCCCCATCTCTGGGAGCTGCCTGGTCTGGGGTAGTCTTTCTGGAAGGACAACTTTTCCTCTAAGACTTTAGCTTTCTAGATCCTGGTAAATATTGTAGAAGGTGGTACACCATGTACAGACTCACACATCTGTGTCAGATCCCTAAGACAACACACACTGAGAAGAACAGATATTTTTCAAACCTACAGCTGTAACAAACCTGAGCATTTTGTGTTTTCAGAGGAGGTCTAAGTCTGTGGAGGTTCTGGCAAGAGGGAGCAGCTTTATGCCTGTTCCTTAAAGCACAATGCACCGAGTCACAAGGGATGTTTTCTCTGCAGAGACTCCGTGTTTCAACAGGTCCATTGCACATCTGGCCCTGTGGAGCATATCCCAGTACAAACAGGGAGCAGATGGAGCCTCAGTAGCCCATGAGACATTTCCAGCTGTGAGTCTACAGGGAGCCAAAGAGGAACCCATAACAGCTGCCATCCCCAGGGGACCTGCAAGACCCCCAGACACTGCCTGCAAATCTGGGAAGAGCTCAGCTGGCTTTGATCACCACCCTCATCACCCCTCTTTTACTTTTTGCTAAACTGGGTGGGAAAAGTTTTCCCTTTTCTACTCTATTCTTCATAAACCAGCCTGCCTTGTGCTCAACTTCTACTCTCCTTCCCTTCTTCGTTGGTTTGGATTTCACCTATGTGTTTGTCATGGTTTAGGAATGCTACTCCCCAATTCAGTGCCCCTACTGAGACTCTCTCAAATCAGATGCTGCTCCCTTGCTCCCCCTTCTCCTCCCTGTTCCAGCCGGATGGAGTTGAGAACTGGGACACAAAAGATGAAGATCATGGAATGAGATAAGAACAGTTTACTGGAAAAAGCAATGATATAAGAAAAAAAGAGTAAAAGCAACAATGTTTATTACAAAAATATACAAAAGAGAGGGTGATTCACATGCAAAAATGCTCACCACAGACCCCAAGACAATGAAAAACGGACAGCTTACCCTTCCCCATCTGCCCACCACATTTTATGGCCAGAAGCCACACCCTTATTTTACTAACATGGAGAGTCCCTTTTCTGTGTCCTCAACAACCATGACACATCTGTGTCATGACCAAAACTGGGAGAGAAATTCTACTCCCTCACAGAAAATATCAATGAGTGCACACACTTTCCTGGGTAATGGGTTAGGGGTTAGGGGCGGCTAGGGTTAGGGTTAGGGCTAGGATTAGGGTTTAGGGTTTGGGTTTAGTGTTAGGGTTAGGATTAGTGTTAGGGTTTAGGGTTAGGGTTAGGGTTTAGGGTTAGGGTTTAGGGGTTGAGGTTAGGGTTAGGCTCAGGGTTACGGGTTAGGGTTTTTGACCACTCTATTATCTAATCATTTTGAGAGTTAGAACTTTCTGCTATTCATTTCTTAGCTTTTTATTATTATATCCTTTCTCAAAATATTTGAATATACTCTACAATTTTCAACCATACTTTCAAGGGTTACAGAAATAGAAGGCTCTACATACAGAGTGATATCACAGCCAGCACGGAAAAAATGTCTGCAGCGTGGGAAGATCGAACTGAATTTTTTTAAAAAAAGTCACTAACTGAAGAAAAAAGGAGCTGAACTTCTTCTGCCATGAGAAAAGGAACAGAGAAAGAGGGATAAAGGAAGGAAAGAAAGTAGGGCAGAACTCACTGGGGAACACAGTAACCAACCTGAGTCACCAGTACTCTGGCACAAGTTCAGTGGGGGTCCACGACCTGATTTGGTGTCCCCGGGGGTCTCTTGCCCTAGATCTGGCAGGGTCAAAGCCTTCCTCAGCTAAACCTGAAAATGTCAAGTCTCTGGTAGTGGGAGGTGAAGCTATTCTGCGAAAGTTTTTTTTGCAGAATCTGAGAAAATATATCCTGGCCTGAAGGGCAGAAGGGACAATCCTCCTGGATAATATCTGTGGATGAAGTTCTCTGGGATGCTTTCACTCAGTTGTGTGTAGCACATTGCTAGTAAGACATTATCAAAGTGTGAATTCAGTGAGGAGAAACAAACTCTAGCCAGACTCTCAGAATTGAGCTGTATCTGCCATTTGGCTGAGAGACAAAACAGATATGCTCCTAAGTCTGCAAATATGGCAAAAATAAGCAGAAGATTTTTATGCATGTGAAAAGGACTTAACCTGAAAAAAAAAAAAAAAGAAAGAAAGATGTGAATAGGGAAAAGGTAATGTAATACAGCAGGTCTGAAAGATTCAGTACCTAGGGTATTTTCAGGTCAGACTGGCCATGATACTAAGAAATCCTGCAGAAGGGCTGGGTTTGTTTTAGCAGAAAGGACAGGAGGGAAGAGGAATGATCTGTGATACTGGGAAACTAGAATAAATGAGGTTGAAAAAGACCTCTGAGATCATTCAGTCCAACCTTTTACCAATCACCACCTTAACTAGGTCACAGCACCAAGTGCCACATCCAGTCTTGAACACCTCCAGGGATAGTGACTGCACCACCTTCTTGGGCAGTCCAATGTTTAACAACCCTTTCTCTAAAGAAATTCCTCCTGATGTTCAATTTGAACCTTCCCTGGAGCAGCTTGAGACTACATCCTCTTGTCTGGTTGCTAATTGCACCCAAAACCTTTCCCTCATTCACTGGCCAGGTCACCTGGTCATAAAAGTCAATCAGATTGGTCAGGCAGGACTGCCTTTCTCAAACCCATGCTGGATGGGCCTGATCCCTTGGTTTTCCTGTGTATGTTGTGTGATGACTCTCAAAATGATCTGCTCCATAATCATCTCATGCACCAAGGTCAGGCTGACAGATCTGTAGATCCCTGGATCCTCCTTCTGGCCCATCTTGTGTATGGGCATCACACTGGTCAACCTCCAGTGTTCTGGGCTCCTCCCAGTTAGCCAGGACAGTTAATAAGTGATGCAAAGTGGCTTAGCGAGCCCTTCTGCTGCTGCCTCAGTACCCTTGGATGAAGCACGTTCAGTGCCATAGACTGGTGAGCATAGCAGGAGGTTTATTCTGCTCCCTGTCACTGTCTATCAGCTCAGGGAGCCACTTGCCCTGAGGACAACCACTCTTAAAGACTGAGGCACAGAAGGCATTAAGTACCTTGGCTTTTTCCTCATCCTTGGTGATGCTGTTTCCTCCCATCTTCCATCCAATGAAGAATATATATATTTTCCTTGGCCCTCCTTTTGTGGTTAATGTACTTCTAAAAACACTTTTAATTATTACCTTTTACAGCAGTGGTCAAATGGAGTTCTAGCTGAGCTTTTGCTTTTCTAATTGTCTTTCTTCATGATGTATGGCATCCTTGTACACTTCCTAAGAAATCACAGAGATCCTTTTTGTGATGTGTGAGAAAAGGGCATCAGGTCCTTGGGTACTTTAAAAGACCTAAATGCTTTTTCTGGAGTACTCAGAACTCAGTACTCTGATGGTGTGGTGAAGTTGTTCCATTTCCTGAATGAGGATGTCTTGAAAATGGAAATGTGAAGAACAGCACTGCATCTAACTCCCTGCTCTCCAAAATCTTCGCATGGCTTTTCTTAGCTGCCCACTGAATGCCACCTCTCCACCCTACTGCATGCCCATCAGCCCAGAGCTCACAAAGTGTTTAAGTAACAGAAAAGAACATGCAACAGAGGAAAAGTTACCTGAAGCCAGCTTTCATCACCAGCACTGTTTACTTGTCCAGCACTTCTTCCTGTACTTCACTCCCCTAATTGAACCTTGACCTGAAACAACCTGTGTGTTTTCTAAAAACCTTCCACCCAAGTGAACAAGAAATCCTGCTGATTTCAGCACAAAGGAAGAAACCACTTAAAGTAGGCAATAATAACGAAATCAGGCCTTAAAAGTTTAGATTAAGCTATGGAAAATTGCACCAGTGACTCATTCTGTCTGGTGACTCCTCATTTAGGATGCTGAGAAATACAGCTCTGCTTGGAGATGATCTCTGTATGTGAGGGTACAAAGAGGAAGGATAAAGGATGTACAACATCATCTCGCAGACGAGAAGAGAGAAAACCTGCAACACATGTTGGTGTAATGGCACAGCAAACTGCAGCAGCCCTGACTTCTTCCCAGGGTCTGTCCAGACTTTAGTCTCTGTGAAATCACAGAATCACAACAGATCAATAACATCCCAGAAGCAGCTGTTGTGTATCTGAACAGCTGAGCAGTGCAGCCCATCTGCTCAGAGCTTAGCACTTTGGTGTGCCCTGGCAGCACAACATCAGGTGGAACAGGAGCGCTGGACAGGCAAGTGGTTATAGCATGGAGCCTGCAGTAGAGTGCTTTAAATCACAGACATAGAAAGAGAGGATTCATCAAAAAAATTCTATAAAAATAACAAGAAATGGGGAAAGGCCTGGAAAGAAGCAAACAAACATAATTAAAGCTTTTTCAGTGTGCCTCAGAGCAGGGCTGCATGCAGTGGTTTCCCAGAAGCAGCGTCCTGTGCTGGTCAGTGCCTTGCAGCAGTGGTCAGGAAAGCTGGAAGACCATTATTCAGCAGAAGGTAGGCTGGGTAGCAGGTCACCCAGCCCTGACAGGATAGTGGGGACAGGGGATGTGGTGGCAGCTGCTCTGCAGAGTGGGGAGGGAACACCCAAGCACCATAAAGTACTGCACTGAGGGTGGGAGTTGGGAAAAAGCAGAGCATTTCACTGACTTCCACAAGAAGGGAATAAAAGTGACAAAATGAGAGCCTTAATTGCAGAGTAGAGACATATCATCCCCTATGCTCTGCACCCCTGTGGGGATGTGCCAGGCAGATGTCTCTGTCTGGGGTGGTTGCCAGCAGGGCTTTGCAGAGGCTTTGTCTCTGGGCTGTGCACTGGCAAAGAAATGATGGCTTTTATGTGCTCTCTAACTGCAATTGCAGCTCCAGCTTTATGTTCCAGCTTTCCTGGAAGACAGTTTGTCCCTCCTCTCCCTCATTTAGCCCTCCTGAGGAGCATAGGGGTGTTATCACAGCCCAAATGACAGATCAGGAGAGAAAAGACTGATGAGTGAACTCACAGATTTGACATTGGAGGCTGAGGGGAAGGTATCCCCATAACACAAACAGGCATCATGCCTGCAGGCAGAGTTGCTGGGAAACAAGAGAGCCAGAGGCAGCAGCTGCAGGGGAGGAATGTAACTGAGCCCACAGTCCTTCCTTGGACACTTTCTGTGGTGCCTGGAAGAAGGTCACTGTCATGACAGCAGGAACTTCGGTCCTTCATACTGTTCAAGCAAGACAGGCAACTGGAAAGAAGGAACACTTCAGTGGCCCCAGGGCATGTGAAAGGAGCAGCTCAGCTGTCAGTGGGTAGAGGAAAAGGTGCCCGAAGGACAGATGGTGTTGTGAAACTCATCTGTTTGTCAGAGGACAACCCTGAACCTCTGAACCACTCACATCTCATTGCAGGGCTGCATTTTCACTGGGAAGCAAACAGGCAGGTGTGGCTCACTCAAATATGAGCTCTACCTTGGGGTCGGAGGGTGCCCCCTTATCACTGCCCCCAGTGCTTCTCTCAGCCTGAGGGCATTTTGCAAGGTAAGGGAAGACAGCTCTGCCACTTTTGCCACCTCACCCTTAGCATGAGAAGAGGTGAGGCACTAGTTAATTAATTCTGTTCTATCATGAAACAGGAAAAAAAAAAAAAAAAAAGGAAGCGTTGTTGTGAGTCCCCCTGAGAATTACTTCTTCTGGAATATCTGGCAAATTGGAAACATTTGGCTTCAGACTAAGTGAAATGTTTTATTGGGTGGAAATCAAATAATTTCCCTTGGGAGGCATTTTCTACAAAAGTCAAAAGAATCAGACAGAATGGCTGGATTCCCGAAAGAACAGAAACTCTTCCTGGGCTACAGAAGAGATACAGTTCCACTTGGGCTGAACTGAGCACCTGGCCATGGAACCCAGTTTGACCTTAGGAGTTATTTGAAATGAAGAAGAGCAGCTTCAGCAGAGACAGAAGGCAGAGTAGCCCCAGCACTGGTTCTTCATCATGTAGAAGAGAATCCCAGGTTCATATCCTTCTATCTGCCCTAATTACCCTTCCTCTTAGAGGGTCCCAATCAACAAATCATCAGATATACTCCCTGTGTATTTCAGGCTCCTCTTCTGAAGCCATCCCCCATTTCTACAACAAAACCTAATGTAGACCCCCTGGTGACTGAAGCAGGGCATCAAACTGACCTGGGCATCAGCCTTTGCCAAAAGAGGCTTGGATGTGGGTCTCACACTAAAAGATCTTCTGCCCTAGTGGGTGGACTGGGAAACCCAGCGGTAACTGCCAGCCAGTTCTGCACAGGAACCCAGTCTGCAAAACATGAAACATCCTGTTACAGAAACATCAAAAATGGATCAGTCTACATTCAGCCATAGATAGACAAAACAATCTGCTTGTTTTTACATAAACTCATCAATCATTTCGAGTAATTGGGTACTGCAGTCTTCGGCAAAATTAAAACAAAATCTGGCAAGGTGGAGTAAAAAATGTGATATGTACATATTTCTGGATTTACTTTTTTCTCATGTCTTTGAATCATTAATTATTCTTTCCTTTGGTCAATGATGAAAATGGACACACTTTTTGGATCACGTGCAGCTTTATCAGAAACATTTAAACAGGCAAACCAAATGTGTGGCAGAACCCAAAGCTATGTGGTACCAGCCAGACGTGCAAGGCTCCAAGAAACATGTGAGCAAAGCCTCCTATGTTCCACTGGTATGTGGGATCAACAAAGCTATTTGGGATCCATGAGGGTGCTGTAAATACTAGCGGGAAGGACAACCAAATTTTGCATAAACAGCGTCAAGGTCTTTTTGTGTCAGCAGTCAGCACCTCAGAAAATTACTTCATGACAAGGTTTTCAGGGACATAAAAGTTCTGCACAGATTTCTAGCTTCCTTGACGTAAGTGCTTGCAACACACACTTACTGAACATGCTCTTCTTCAGGGCCAATTTATGCTTGTTTTAATATCCTTTCCAAAATATCTTACTGGGGTCATGGGAAGTGCTACGCAGCCAAGTCAAGTGACAAGCATCAGCATGTTGTCAGCATGTGAAAGCAAAAACAAACCTTTTTTAAAGGAATTAGAGAGTCTAATGACTGAGCTAATCTGAAACTGCTCCAGGAAAAAATGCATCTGGTAAAGGAGAGAAATGAGGGCGTTTTACCTCCAGTTACTCCCCCCAGGTGGAACTCCTCTGCACCCCAGATGCAAAGCCAAGCATAGCAGAGACAGTAAAGGGATGGCCAAAGCAGGGATCTGGCATCAGAACATGCTATTCCCAGTCTATGCTGATTAGTCCATCATCTCTAGCACAGCCTCTGACAAAGCCAGCTCCCCACGCTGCCTTTGCCATCTGTAAAATCAGGAGAACAGGTGGATTTGTCCTACTTCCAAACCAGTAATGACCAAGCCTCACAAGCTGTACTGTGTTCCCACGCCTGTGAGACAGAAAGATATTACTGCCCCCACTTTGAAAATGAGGAGCCAAGAATAGGTGAAATGTAACTGCCAAATTTTCAGATAAAACTGCTGACAGAGCAGCTGACTCAAAACCAGTTGTTCTGTCCCTAGGTCAGGACCAATCCTTAACACCTTACTCCAAGCCTGACATGAGAAGGTAAGTACTGATGGCTGTGGGTGAGTTTTTAACTTTTCTCACAGGACTGCAGTTCTTGGAATTCACTTCATTAAGATCTCAGTCTCTGTTTACTTTTGGGCAGCAAAGATGCACACAAAGAAACTCAAGCATCCCTCAGGTAGCACAATGTCACTATCCTGTGAAGCCACTTGGAAATGAAACAGTAGGCATGCCAAGGCTTTGGAGGCATAATATTTCAGATTTGATAAGACTACATAGAACTGGGTCATAGGATCTCTTCAGCCAACAATTAAACTTCCCTAGAGGTTTTGATTCTCCGGGGTGGAGTTTTATTCAAGCCCTAAATATACCTATGACCAAATTCCCAAGAAAGAAACATCTCCTGAATGTAGAAAACATTTTTTTTTGGTGGTATTGAGATTCAAACTCATTCTGTAGAGACAGAACAGACCAATATTTTATCGGAACCTCTAAAGCAATTTTCTTTCTTGCAAAGAGTTTTAGAAATGGCCAAATTTGTTCTGCCCTTAGTCTCCACTGGCTCCTCTGGAGCATGTATGCAAGTAAACCTAAGTGTAAATTATATTTTAAACAGCAATAAAAGCAACTGCTGTCTAAGAATATAGTGGTTGTCACGACACCTCCAACAAGATCTGCTCAAAATTTCAGCAAAAATAAGGTGGAAGTCAGGTCTCAGGCTAGCTGGCTAATAGGATTTCCTTTCTGTAAACATTTTCAATAGCTTGAAATGCAATTTCAAATAGGCATTTAAAAAGTTTAAGTTTCCTGTGAAGCTGAGATCCTGTAAGATTTTATTTCAGAAATGCTGATACATACAAAATATTAGATGCAGGCAAGGACTTTAATAGCTGTTGAGTAAAATGACCGTATTTCGGTCTTTTCCCAGTATCATGGCTGCTCAGCAGTGAATAAGTACAGCAAGGGGTTTGGGAGTGAGCAACAACAAAACTGAAGAGTCACATCAGCCTCACACAAGGATCAAATTTCCAGGTCCTAAGGAGCAAAACAAGTCCCATTTCAGCCAGTCAGAGGATGCTGGACAGACTACAAGGCAGCAATTCCTGGGCAAACCTCAGCAGCTTTGTTTCTGTGCAGCTCCCAGATCAAACATGTGATACAACAGGCAAGTTACCCAACATGAGACTGACAACTAAAATTTGTCAGACCACATATGTTTCCATGAAACATTTCTGCTTCAGCACACACACATTTGCTAACTGCATCAGCTTTGTTGAAACATTCCTACTCATTTCCTACTCAGCTTGTGGAAACGAGCTCTACTTAGTTCTGCTTGCTCCCAAAATTACAATTTCTTCTCATACAAGCAACAGGAGAGCTGTCATTAGGACTATATCGAGATCCTTTGAGCATGCAAATGGACAGGGTAATTCTGTTACTGTCATTCATCAGCTGTAGCAAATCGTGTACATGTGCTCCCTTAACCAATTTGTCACAGTACTTAGAAACACACCTGCCCACACTAAATAGATAGCACTGACCAGCTCTGCAACCCTTCATTAATTACTGTGGAATTGTAACCTAGCCCAGGTAGGTGCTTTTCAGAGTGGAGCCACAGAGACAAACTTTGTTTTGGAAACAGGCACTTGCACGGTCCATAAAAGCCCAGCTAAGGAAGGAAAGCATGTTCCAATTAATCACCAACACTGACTTTCCCTTGTGTTGAACAGACTGTGCTGAACAAAGCAAACCTAGAGCTTGGAGTATTCAAACAAAAACACAAACTAGTGAATTGAGAGTCTATAAAAGGAAGCAATATATAAGAAATCATGTTTCTGCATGTTTTCACGGTATCACCTAGGAATGCAGAGTACTGGGTACAGCTGCGATGCTGGGGCTGTGGTGTCCTCACACTTCAGTCAGCCACGTAGGAGGCATCAGATACTCTGCAAATGACTGAATTCTATATTAGAAAGAGTACAGTTCTTTCTGTATACAGAAAGCCCAGTCTTTTTAGTTCCCACAATCAAAGAGGTCCATCAGTGTGTGAAGACCATCAGCTCCCCACTGTCACTACAGTCCTTGCCAAGTCACTGTTGGCCATCAGGGATGCTGGTACCCAGACTAAAGACAGAAACATTGGGACAAAGTGATAGGGTCTCCTAGATATATGGCTACATCTTCTCATATGGTATGGGTGGTGACAAGCACAGTGTGCTCAGTGACCTGCCTCCTCATGAGCAGCCCCCAGCCCAGCTGCAGAGCAGCCTAAATAGATGGGCCCAAGCACAGAACATCCCAGGATACAGCCTCCAACCCACTCTGAGATGACATCAGGGTGCTCTCCAAGAAGTCCCTCAGCTGTGGGGGCACACCACTGCGTTCTCTTTGGAGCAGGAATTGTTTCCTATATATAACTTGTATCAGGTTTGGAGCCTCTGGATGTTACTGACATGAGGTGACTCAGACCAAGAAGGCCCGAATCAACTTCTACTAGATGCAACTAAGTAGATGTGTAAATGCACTGAAGAAATTACTGTGGCTCATTACTGACCAGGGGACAGATCTACTGACCTGTGCTCATCTGTACAACCCATGTATCAGGCACCACATTTCATCCAGAAGAAGACAGAGCCACCATGAGAGATTTTCTATTTCATCCAGAAGAAGACAGAGCCACCATGAGAGATTTTCTCTTCCACAAGTTCAAACTTAGAAGAGTTAAAACAAAAAGGCTCTGCCCCAGCTGCATAAATAAGACTATTTCCACTCAGAACAGAACTGAAATGGAGGTTAGATAAGCAAGGCCTTGGCAGCAGGAAAAACAAACAAAGCCAGTCCCCGCTACGCCCACTGAGAAGCAGCTTGTTTTGCAGTTTGTCACACAAGATCTGCAAAGGCTCACTGGCAGGCAAGAGCAACCCATGTGGGTTTCTGTGAGCCCAGACAGGAGTAGGAATGGCTCCCAGTTAGGGTGTTTCTGGTGTTGTGACAGGAGGGCAAAGCTGCAGCCCATCCAGGCACTCAGCAGCACGTCACCAGCTCTCTGCTGCTCCCTGGGCAGAGGGCTAACCTGGTTACAGTACACCATGTCAATTGAGAACAGGAAGCCAGTTTAATCAGACCATGTAATTCCCTGGCAATCCTCACTTCCTTTAAAGAGGTTTTCCACTAATAACAGCCCATCTTGGCCCAGACAGTGGTGGGAAGCTGGGGTTCTGCTGAGACCTCAACACTAAGTTGAAAATAAGAGATATATAAGATCTAGGCAGACATCAGAGCACTCCCTTCCACACACCTCTCTAAGGGATCCCAGAGGTTTAGGAGAGAGGCCTGAGCTCACCACAACACCCTCACAGGAATTACACTATTGCAGTTGCTCATGAAGGAGTTTCAGCCCAGCATCCTCATGCTGCTGACAGAAGCAGCATGGCTGTGCTGAGCCCAGGTGCACCCACTAACCTCCTCTGCCCTCTGGGACACCTTGTCCTTTTTTGCTTTGGGTGGGCTGGCTGATGAATAGCTCCTTGACTGGAGGGGTGATTCAGATACAGCTCTAGCAAGAAGAAACTCTTGTGCTATGACAGCAACACAGAATGCAGCACCTCTGTTTTTGTTGCTCAAGTGTCCTTTCCCCTCCTGCACCTCCCTCAGCTCTCTTCCTCTAATTTTATTCCCAGAGCCGAGTGATTGCTTTTAACAAAGATGGTTGAGTCATTTCCCAGCTCTGATGTGCCATCTACCAAATGCTTCAGATGACTGATGTCTTAAGAAAGAACCCTGCCTGTTCCCTTGCTGCACATCTTAAAGCTGCCAAAATGGAGCAATTATACCCAATTTCTGTGACAAAGAACAAGTAGACCTGTCATTATCACAGCTTCCCCTTGCAAAGGCAGTGGGTGAGAGAAGGAAATACATGATCAGTGTCACAACAATAACAGGCTGATGCATGCCATGAACCACAGCTACACCAGGAAGATGTCTCTTTATGTGTGCAACAATAAAGACCATGCAAGACTGACCTGGAAGGAAGGCACCACTGTTCAGTGGTGGGCCCAAGGGAGCAGAGCTGCCCCTGCAGTGGACCCTTTGCCAGACAGCTGCCACTACACCTGTGGTCCAACTCTGCGCTCTCAGTACAGGGAGGACATTAGGCATGGCACGTTTGACTCCCCACATCACGCAGCATGGGCTCAGCAGAGCATACCCAGGGCCTCCACAACAGGCAGGGCAGCTCTCTGGGGAGGTGCATTACTCTGCTCTGACTTCTCAACACAACACCTCTAACAGGGACAAAATCCTGTCAGACAGCTGCCAAGTAACCTTTGTATGAGGCTGCAGAATATTTTTCTGTGGCTTCACATCCACCATGGGAAAACACGTGTACCTTTGACTTTTATTCCTTCCTATACATAGTCCCATGGGGGATACTGAAGGTTAACAGAGGAATGGCCATGCCTATGATCTCCAGGGAATACTGGCATCTGTTGTGAATTTTGGCAAGGCAGTGTACACAGCACCCTGCTGGGTACTTCCCTGACTACCTCAAGCAACCAAAGCCACCTAGTGCATCCCTCCCTCCCTCCCCACACTCCTCATGTTAATCCCCATAACTCCCCCACCCTTTCTTGGTCACTAGTTTCTCGTGGACATAACTGATTGGCTGTTTCCTGGCTCAGAAGATGCCTGACATGCTCCAGTGTGCCTCACAGCAATGATGAGTCCTTCCCTGGGAACAAGGAGAGGAGGCAGAAGTTCTCTACAGAATTTTCATGTGCAGAAGGCTGGAGACCTCCAGCTCTGTTCAGCCATAGTGTGAGGCTGACAGATGAAGGAAGAACAAGTAGGAGAGACAAGGAACGTAGACAAGTCACAGTCCTGAGACCTGAGCTTCTTTGCATGTCCTTTGTGTCTGGCTGCACAATTAATATTTAGAATTTGGATGCCATCACAAATTTCAACAAGCAACACAGAAAAATCTTCCACCTGCCTGACCACTTCCTTTTCAAGGGGTCTGTACCACTCCAGCTTTTCCCTTCCTTCTTTCTGATCTCATTTTTTCTGCCCTCACCTTTCTCTCTTTTCACAGCCTCTTAACTTCCAACTCATCACATGGGCTTCTAAAACACAGGAGCCATTCATTACACCTGTGTCAAGCCCTTTCTGTCACATGGCTAAGGCTCTCTTCTCCCTGCTCCTCTCTCATGAGCCTGGCAAAACTTTTTTTGCCACTGACTGCTGTCTCCAGTCAACGTGGACATGTTCCACACCAGCACAACCCCTACCAGCCACTGCTCCTCATCCTTTCCTGTTTTAAGCTCTAACCAACACAACATAACTATGCAAGTTTGGGGCATATTGTCCTGCTCCCATCTAACAAGAGGCAGATGCTGTGACTTGCTACGGTCTGATCCTGACAGTCAAAGACCAGAGAGACCTCAGCTGTCCCAGTCATTTCCCTGCACTCAGCCTTCAAACTCCTCACTGGGTCCAAACAAAACAAACAGATGAGAAGCCTATGGCTTGAGCCAGTCCTTTCACTGGTTCAACACTTTATATTGCTGAAATAAAAGTGTAAGTGAGAGCAGAATAAAGGTAAGGACTTACACTCAGGAGTCTGGAAAGCGATATACTATTTGAACTGTTGGCAGGAGATTGGCTTTGTAAGAAAGTCAGCCCATGCTTATGTTTTCAGGTTTGAGCCTAGCCCATATCCCTTGGAAAAAAAGCCATGCACACCTTCCCATCCACAAAGGACAGTCCCAGGGAACAGCTTTTCAGGCATTTTGTATATTTTAGCAGTATGAATACCCTTGGACAAAAGTCATCATTGCTCTGTGGCAGGGTCACTGATCCAGCCTTGCCAAAAGTACAGCAAAGTTTTCTTCAAAGCTGAGTGCCTGTCTCCCCAGAGCAAGTCTCTGCCTCAGATACCACTGCCTGTCAACTCATTTCTCTGTTGTCATCTGAAAGAAGAAATAACAAGTGAAGAACACAAACCAGTGAGGCCTGGGAAAATTCTGACAGCCTGACAAAGGAAAGCAGAGGAAGTATCTACTTGTTTATACATTTTCAGATCTTTGAATAAAGATTTCCCTGAAAAAAACATCGTGACTTCCTCTAAGCAGATGAAGAAAAGAAGATGTCAGCTTGTATCTCATCAGATTTTCTGGTGTAAAATCCAAACCTGGTATTTAGATGGATGATGCCATTCAATGACAGTAATGTTCTTCTGAGAAGCACTACCTGCATTTAAAAACACAGACTAAACCAAACCCAGTAAAAGAACAGAGTGTACAGAAACTACATACCACCCACTCAGCCTTACAGATGCAAAACAACTGAGCCCACAAGGAGGAAAACAAACAGGGAAGGCAGCCAGAGCACAATGCCTGGCTCAGGCTGCAGCAACCAAGCAGCAGCTGCATCTTGGAGGTGGGTAAATGGCTGCACAAGCACAGCCCTGGGCATGTGGTCCCCCATGTCACCCCTTAGAGCCCCTCCAGAGCTGCCAGGAGTTCCAGCTGCCTCCTGCCCTAGCATGCTTCTCTAGCACCAGAGCATATTTCTCAATATGAAACTCACTTGCAGAGCTGTAGTGCCCCAGACTTCCCCGAGTGCAGTAAGTACATGGCTTGGCCACTGTTGGTTCAGACACTTCAGGAAGGGCAGCAAGAGTAATATGGGAACTGGAAGGGAAAGCTGATACAGGGACACATTAGAAGATGTCAATAAAGAGCACAAAAATAGGATTACATAGAGCCAACAAAGGACAGAGCAAGGGAATTTTCCTTGGGTATTAAGACATAAACCAAACCCCGATGAAGCTGGTCAAGCAGTACAAGAGGCTCCTGGAAAGGCTGTGAATTCACCATTAATGAAGATATTCAGTAATCAGCCAGATGTGGCCCCAAGTGACTTTGCAGTTCATCTTACTTTGAATGGATGGAAGGACCAGGTGGTCTTCAGAGATCTCTTCCAGTCCAAATTAAAACAGTGGTGTTGGATCAAAAGCTACCATAAAGAATTGGAATAAAACAGGAGCTCGAGAATAGCTATTCATTGTATCTAGGAAGAGAACTGTGATTAGGGAGACAAATTTGGAAATATTCTGTTATTAAAATGAATTTGATCAAGTAGGTTGTACTGAAATCACAGGCCAGTCATATGCCTGACATTCCTGATATTGCTGGATGCACCCAGAATGGGAAAGGCAGACTGAGAAGAAAAGGAGAAGCATCTTTCTCCATCTTCAAGAGATGTCTTTCCTGCCCACCACGCTTTGCATATTGCAGAAGCGAGGGTACAGATGCGCCCTGGGAAGAGGCAGCTCCCTGTCCAGTGCCGACAGGTTCTGGCAGGCAGGAGTGACCTCTCCTGGAGACTGCCAGCCTGGTAGCCCTGCTCCAGGGACAATAGGAGCCCAGCCACAGGCTCTGGTCACCTCTGTTTGGCCAGAGTGCAAGAGAGAGGCCCCTGACAAATCCCTGCAGGCACCCCAGTGTCAGCGCCCAAGACACATGGTAGACATCCACCACAGCATTGTCAGCCTGCAGAGAAACACATCTCTGGAAAGCAGCTCTGTTTTGTATTTGGCATGAGCAGGATTACCTGATAATGAAATGCTCTCTATTTCATCCATAAACACAGTTCTTTAACTGTGTTAGATTTGATACAAAAGATATTTAAATCTGAAGGGCCTATTCCAGTTAACCTGTCTTTGGAAAAGGGTGAAATGCAGAAAGGTGACTGCAGAGAATAGTGACAGTTATTAAAAGTAGTGACCTAATTAGTCACATAATTACATAATTACAGAAAAATTGGAGTTGGGAGGGACTTCTGGAAGTCACCTCATCCAAGCTTCTGTACAAACAGGTGTGATTAGGTGGTGAAGTTTCTCAGGGACTTGTCTGGTTCAGTTTTAGTATCTGCAGAGACAGAAATTCCACTTTCTCTCTAGGAAAGGTGCTCATCTTTTCATGGGATCAGGTCTTATTAAAACACAGTCCCATATTTGGTGACATCACTGGTTTATTTTATGTAGATAACTCTATCAGTACATTTATGTCAGGAGTCACAAGTCATTTACAGCCTGGCTTGACATTGTCATATGAGAACAGCAATCCACAACACTAGTATTGCTCATGGAAAGCAGGTGGCATTAACTATGATACAAAAATGGTGAGCTTGGAAAGACAAGGAGCATGCTCAGATGTCCAGGCCTGTCCAACAGGACAAATTAAGTTGTACATTGCAGTAGTTAATGCACCCAAATTTGGATCACTCATATGGTAGTAAAGGATGGTGAGGGTTACATGGATACAGTGAAAGACAGTCCTTGCAAAATAGCATCTCCATAAGGGATGGTTAAAATCTGACTCTACCCAAGGGTCATGGTACATGGTTAAACATGTTGCTAGAACAAATGTGATTCTTGGACCTAAAAGCATGAAAATATCCTGCAATAGCAGAGATGTGGCATTATCTTAGTATACACTGCTGTCCAAACAGCAGCGGAAACAACTCCGCTGTATCGAAAGAGAATGTGTAGTTTCGTGTCAGTATTTGCAGTTTAAAAACAACACAGAAATGGTCAAGAGTTCAGGGAAGAGCTTCGAGAAAGATACAGCATCTGGAAAACATACTTCTAGCAAGAATCTTAAAAGGGTCAATCCAAGGTTACCCAATAGAAGGTCAAAAGATGACTTGTAATTGCCAGCACCAGAAAAAAGTATAAGACATAAGACTTTTGAATCAGGTAGAAGAAAAAAACCACAGGAATATAATTTGATGTGGTGGTTAGAAGCCAAGCAAATTCAGAGGAACTATAGGGAGTTTAACAAAAGCCATTAACTATTAGAATCATTTATGTCAGAATGCGATAAGCTTCCACAGTTTGAGGCCTTGAATTGAAGAAAAATCAGCCTTTTTTCAAAGATACAATGCATCTCAAGGGATGTTGGAGCAGAAATTATTGGGTGAGATTTATTGTCAGAACAGATAATCGTAAAGTTTCCCTCTGGTCTTAAAAATATGAAAAGTGCCCATGAAGAACAGAAAAGACCTCTGAAAACACTGAAATACATCTGAACAAATTGTGCTGTTATGAAAGAGATTTTAATTACTATTACAAGTTTCAAAAGAAAATGAAATCTTTTTGAAAGCCACAACTTCTTTGATAAATACTAAAAATCCAGTGAGGAAATCCTTCACATAACTGCCAACAACTGAAGAAAAGAGGAAGGACATCCGTAGAAAACAAAAAAGAGGTCACCGAAGTATTCCTTTTCTGCAAAACTCGAGTGTATATGTAGGTTAATTTTGGTGCAACTGAGAGCAACACCCAGCCTCTGATTTTAAACAAATAAGGCAGAAGTTTTTACTCTCATAAAACCAAACACAAAACAAAGGAAGGTGTAAAAATTACAGTCTAGAGATTGCTCAGTGTTGTTGAGTTTGCTCTGCCCTGTTTTTGAAAGCTGGCCTTGTGCCTGGTGTTTTTGTCTATTTGCAGAGGATTTGTGGGTGCAGAATACCACCAAACCAGGCACTTTGTGCTGGTGCCAGTGACAATGCGCAGTTGCAGGCTGCAAGGGAGACTCAAGCTCTGGCAGAGGATTGCCTGGGAAGTGTTGTTTTGATGTGAAACCAGATGGTGTTTCAGTGGTGTTTTGCTTTGAGATTTCTGGGTTTGCTCAAATCCAGGAAACTCAGGAGGAGGGAAACCATAAGCAGATGAAAACATACCCAACTAACAAGCAGAGTTTGCACAAGCTCTCCCCTGTGCACGTCTGGGGAGAAATGTAACCCTGGCTTTCCCACTGGAGCCACACTGGGACCCAGCACAGAGGAGCCATGCCGTGAGTGAGGACATGCAGACAGTGGGAGACCTACAAACCCAGCTCCTTGGGCAGATGGGAAAGGAAACAGGAACTCTAAACAGAATAATGCTTTACAGAAGATTTTTTTTTCCTAAAATAAATTCCCCAAACCACCAGCTGGTTCTCATTTCAGTCTGCAGATGAATATATTTTGAGCAGAAAAGCAGCAACAGATGCCTCAGTGCTGCTCTGCAGGAAGCAGAGAGGCAATTATCCACATGGAACTCACCCCTGGGACTTACAACCCAGGGGGCTGTGCCATGCCAAGCTGGCCACAGCCCAAGAGCTGCACCCTGCCAATGCCTACTGCTGCTGCTCTTCCAGCCCTAGGTGCATCCCTCTGGGGCATCACAGGGCATGGCTATGCTCTGGGAGCTGGAATAAAGGCTGTCCTTTCCTTTCACATCCTCAGAACCGCTCATGAGCTGGAGAGGTGTGGAGGGAGGTACAAGAAGAGAGCTGGGACAGACAAGGCAAGACTTTCACAGGTGTCCCCAGAAGGGAGGACAGGGCCTGTACTGAGCTCTCAATGATCTTTTGGCAACAGAAAGCAGAGATGATCTGCCAGTTACAGGTTTTACCTACTCAAGTCCCCATGGTTTTTCACTACCTAGATGCAAGGGAGAAGAACTGGGGGTCACAGCCTTTTAGGAAGCATGTCACCTCCTTCCATGTGCACCTTGCTCTGTGTGAGAAAACCCCTTGAAACAGCTCCACACAGGCCCTGCTGGACTTGCCCTGAGAGCCTCTCTGCTTGGTCTGCAAAAGTTTGACCACAAGGGTTCAAGTTGCATCAAGTGACACACAGGAGCCCTGGGACACAGCCCAGCCATCCAAAGTCAAGCTCCCCCACTTGGGACTTAGCATCTCTTACATCAGGATCCCATCTTCAGCCATAGGGGTCTACCTGATAGAGCAGCAGCAGCCTGGGCATCTTCAGACATAAAGCCAGTGGTGGGAAGTCCAGTATGTAGGGAATTGTCTTTGCAAGGTGGCTGCACATTTCCTGCACTTCCCAGGACCACCGCTGTACCAAGAAGGGGACCAGGAGGCTGAAGCTACTTTCATGGCTTTTACAAAGCCTACAAAATCCTCTCTTCAAGGAGGTGTATATAAGGAAGCTGCACTGGTGGATTAGTTGCAGCTGAGCCTTGAGGGGGAGGCAACAGGTTGGGCTGATGTTGGGACAGGACACACGAGTGTGGTGCAGAGGCAGCCTCAGAACGGTGTACCCCATCATTCCTGCTCCCCAGGGCTCTTCCTGGGGCAGCTGGCTGTAGATGTGCTGCAAGGCTGTTTGAAAGCTGCTGGAGCTGGGGTCAGCTGAGAAACAGTATGTGTAGGGATTAGCACAGCAGGTTTGTGGCAATACCTGTCTCTTCTGAAGGTGGGGCCCTGTGTGTTTTCCAGCCATTCCCATCCGTGCCACAGTCAGCACCCTTTAGTGCTAAGCCTAGACCATAAGCTTCCTGGGATGGACTCCCTGTCAATTTGTATATAAAACAAAGGGACAGCACATACAAGCTTTATATAAACGCTGCTCCATTGCAGTAAGGAGCTCTGCCACAGTTAGCATTTCTGCAAGTCCTTGTTATGACTGTGGATGGTTTCTCAAGTGCGGCTCTCCCCGCCATGGAATGTGCGTTTCAGACATGGGTGACACGGCGCGCAGACACGGCGCTGTGCCAGCAGGGCACACGCACACACCCCGCAGTGCCCCAGGGCCACATGTGTTGTATTCCCTTTAGTATCTCCTCCCCTGTAAAACCTTACCTGTCCCTTAACTCTGACCTATGACCTTTGGCCATAGGTAACCCCGCCCCCTACCCTAAAAGGCATAAAACCCCCTTTCCCTCCAGGGTCAGCCTCTTTTCGCCTTAAGATCCCTCCTTAGAATAAACCTTAAAACAACCTCTCAGAGTAAGAGCCTCCTTTAGTTTTATGTCCCTATCTTAGAGTTTCCCCTCACCCTAACCTCCCTAAATCTGAGCTAGCAACAAGTCTCAGAAAGTAAAAGAAAGAGAACACTTCACACATGCTCACGTTTGCCTCACGCTCTCTGCTGATCAACAATCTTCCAAAAGCCGGAACGCTCTTCGGGTGTCCCGTCCGGAGAGCAACCTGGACTCGCCAGTTCTTGTCACATCAGCTTGTTGTGACAAATCGAGGGGATTGATTGGCTTTCTGTGGCCCTGGAAAAGCAGCTTAGGATTCCTTTCAGACCAAATAGTCCAGTTTCTCCGACTGTTCCTGCCACCTTACAGCTACCTGGCACAGAGAGCTGACAGCCCTGGTGAGGGAAAGGGCCACGGAGGAGCACAAGACTAGCTGGCGGTAATTCTTGCACTTGTTTAGAGCTGGACTAAAAATAGAGGTTCTTGAACCCATTTCACTGTAAAAAGCCTGCATAATTCAGACAAGTTTTACCAGTAAATTGCAGCTACAAAGGAAAAACCCCACAGCCTTAAAAGGTCTCTGGAAGCCCATCCAAAACAGAGTTCTGTCCAAGGGCCCTTTACGAGAGGGCGGTGGGGGACAGGGTGGGAACTCAGATGCTAAAGACAGCTCTGCCTGTCGGGAAAAGAGCAAACTTTGCCCCCTGTCTCTGGTGTGTGCCTGTCACCAGGACAGCATGTCCGAGTGCTCTGAACTCAAAGCAAGAGGCAGCCCTTTGCTTACTCATTTCTGTGTTGCCACCCCTAGAATACGTGCACACTGTGTACTGCCTCTGCCCTGGGAGCTGACTTCAAGGGAACTACGGGAAATGAGGAGGAATCTTTGCTTACCAGACTGCAATGCAAGCTTTTTAAGATAAGTTCTACCCCCCCCCCCCATTTATATAAATATCCAAAGGCAAAACCAAACATTAACTGCATTTTCAAAAAACCCATAACAAATACAACACCCAGATACACAGACCTTGCTCCCTTCATTTCTCAGGTAAGATCCCCCCTTTGTTTCTGCAACACTGTGAGTGTAAGGAGTTGACATTCTCCACCAAGTCTCCTGTCTTCAAGTGTCATTTCTGGTTTCCTCTCCTTTTATTCCTTAAGCCCCTGCTTGCTTCCTCCTTCCTTCTCACAGTCTGCCCTCTGTATTTCCTCAACACCAAATGGAGCCTGTGACCTTCTGCAGATGTTGTAGTCAAATATGAACTGTCAGAGCTCATCCCTTCTCATTTGGCCTATAAAGAGTTTCCACACAAGTATTCAATTTTATTTCACCAGCTACCACTTTCAGATGTTTGGAGATGCAAGCTTTCTTTTAATTCTAAATGCTAAACCCTCTACCTAAATTCAATATCTTGAATGCCCCCTGACTAGGTGAGGAGCAGCACCTACCCCTGAAAATGCAGGGGAGAGAATTTAGCTGAGCAGAGATGAAAAAGGTGGGTTTATTCCCCAGCTGAAAGCATTGCAGAACTTCTGGTGGTTACAAGGATGCCCAAGCTTTAGTACATAACATACATATCAAAGCTGACTTCCATGAATAATCTGCATCAGAGTAAATCCATCTTTGCTGTAAGTAGGAATAGCTGTGACAAAGCAGTTGGCACTTCAGGTTCTGAATTCAGGAGCGCATGAGTGGAAGGACATCTGTGACTCAAACCTGTTGGTAAGATCATAAAATGTCCTTTCCAGCTTTCCGTGCAACTGTTTGGACTGCTGTCTGACACTCCTGGTGCCAGCCCTCCCTGGGAAGGGGATGTTTTCATCTGTATTTGCACAGGGGAATTTATCAAACGATTAAATCAGCAGCAGCTCCCCCAAGGCTCCAGCTGGCACAACAAGTAAGGCACCACGACAGGAAGCAGCCAAGAATGTGGGGCAGTGAGCCAGGAGCAGCTGCCTTCTCCATGGGACTTCAGGTGCTATCCCCACTCTGGGCAGAGCGGTCTCTGACGTGTCCTGGGCACGCTGTCACGGTGCAGGGCCTGGAGTCATGCAGGCAAAAATGCTGCTGGGATTTCCCTTTCAGGCCTGCAGCATCATCAGGGAGACGGGTGCACTTCGAGATGGCAGACCCAATTTTTCCATTAACGATCCACCTAGAAATAATGGGAGAAGCCCAGGCAGGGAAAACAAGCCTGGTGACATTCAGCAAAACTCCTCCACTTTCATGATAAATTAATTAGTCTGGAGGCAGGGAGCAGAAGCATCCCCAGCTTGCTGCGGCAGAGTGAGTCATCCCCTACTCTTCCCACCGCTTAAAGACTGCCCTGCTCAACAGCCAAATGCATCTGTGGAAGCAGAGGGAAACAGAACTGACACCAGCTAGTAGGTAAGGGCTGCCATTTGGGTTTTGCTGCAAGCCCTGATACAATCAAGTTAAAGGAGCAGTATTTAATTGGAAAATTGTAACTGCCCTACTGGTATTGAGAGGATGACACACAACTGGTAAGTCAGATTCACTGGCATTTTCCAGGCAACAAATGACAGGTCACAAGACCCTGACAGTGCATGGATGGAGGTCAACAGTAGCCACAAGCATTGTCTAGTCAGCCTTCAAACTTGACATAATTAGAAATATGATCTGCCTGCTCACCTCCGGCCAAGTCTTCTTTCCTCTCACAAAAGTGAAATAAAATAGGGAGAAAAAGATTGGCTAATATTCCTTAAAGGCTTGTTTGTATCTACACATTAAAATGTCTGATGGTTCTGTTGCTACCAGTCTTTACCCTTTTAAATAATAAAGAAACAAGAACTTAGCAACGTTGTGAAAATTCCCATATCATCCTGAAATGTTTATTGTGACTGTCAAAACATTTCAACACATATTTTGAACATTGTAAAACATATAACTGGGTCTGAGGTCAGGAGAGAGAGAGAAAATTGGATCAGTACCGTTGTGTTCTTGATTAAATGCAGCAATTCCCCCCATCATAGCAAAGAATTTATCATTATTATGCTGATGCAGGGCCAGGATCATGCATCCAAAACTGTCTCAGGTATCACACACTCAACAGGCTTTCTGCATAGTACTGTCCATGAACCCTGTCTGATCTGCATTTCAGATGCCTGGTTTTGGATATAAGAGATATAAATAGATCAAGGCTAGATCAAGTGGTCTTCAAAGTCACTATGACAAATGCTGGAGGACAGCAATGCACCATGAATGTAGCAATAATTTCCTAAATTTCTCCTATGGCAACCTCTATCAGACCCCAAGATCTCTCATGTTACCCCCCAGCCCTCTGTCGGGGCTTTCTCCTCTGCCTGCCAGCCCTTTCTCAGGCAGTAAGTCAGCGTACACGTTATTCCTAAGATATGTTAAAATTGATTTAGAATTGATGAAAGATGACAGGCCCAGAGTCCAGGACAGAACAGTAGGGCAAGCTGCCCAGGTACTGCCTGGTATCAAAATTTCTCCAGGGAAAGGGGGCATTTAATCTTTTAAATAATTTATAATTCAATCTTCAGCCTGCTCCAGGTTTCCTTCCCTGGGAATGCCAATTAATGTTCAATATGGCATTTTCTAAAATATAACTCTGAACAGTTTATGAGCTTGGCAAAGATGATGAAGAGACTGGAGACCACAGAGTGGCCATGAGATGACTGTCAGCAAGGATTTTTGAACACAATTAGCTAGGGTCATGTTCTAAGCAGTGACTCAGAAATGAGTGACTCTCTAACCTTTTTGCCAACCTTGCCTCTTTGCCTCCTAATGGTTGCAAAATTGAATCTGAAGCAACCCCACTGATGACAGGAACAAGAGCTCTGATTCCTGGGAGCAAGTGCTGATGACAGAGGAATGGCTGGCTTAGTAAAGCACTGGTTCCTGGGCTCTGCTCCATCAGAGGAATGTTTCCTTATTATGTCCCCGAAATCCCCTGGGCAGGGGAACATGCACTAGAAGCACACTCAGTTATTTTTCAGAGACTTGCCCCTCCAGGCCTCAAAGATCTGAAGGAGCTGGCAACCAGCCCACACTTATTCTGATAAGAGCTATTTGCAACTAAAAATGGATTAAAATAGCCTCTGAAAGCTTGTCTGAAGGGGAACAAGAAGTCTTCTTCAGAGATGCCATTAGCAGGAAGATGTGGAGAGGGCTATTCTGAGGGCTGCTTATTTTTGGCTTTCACCCCACTTTGTCATTTGCCCTGGCCAAATATAAAGAATAAGGAAATTATAATTAGCACCTGGGGCACTGTCGATGGGAAGAGCAAACAGGCCGTGGCCAAAATTCAAACTCTAGTCTCCTCTGCTTCTTCATCCATTCCCCTCCCCATGACATGGACCCAGGGAATCTGAGCTTTGGCCACTGTGTCCACCAGATAGCATGGATTCTCCATTTACCACAAAATGGTGATATATCAGGAACTAGGCCCTGGCTAGCTTTTTTGTCTGCCTGATCCTGCTCTTAGTCTTGTGGATATCCAAATATTCCCTTCACAGCTATCTGGAAGTGAGAGAAATGCAGAAGTTTGAAGGTAGACATTTTAAAGGTTAACAGAAGGAGAGTGCCGATTTCCCATTACATTTTTAGCCACTAAATAGCCACATACAATTAAATGGTGCAACTGGGAAGAAGAGATGAGCTGATGCTGTGAGAAGACAGGTGCACGGTGATAAAAAAATTGAGCCTTTGGTCTTAGAAGACAAGCTGGTAGGTCAGGATTTCCAAAAGCTAGCCCCAGTGCTGTAAGACAGTAGCTGACAACAGTGTTGGGAGCTTTGTCTTGCATTACACTGACAGCAGAGTGAGCCTCTTGGCCCAATATCCACCACAAATTCGGGAGCTTTTGCTGTTTCCAGAGTTAGCTGTTGCAGCTCAGCTCTCCAAATTAATCCTTCTCAGAAGGGACAACACCACCAAATCCCAGACATGGCCAAATAGAGGAAGATGGGGATCCTGTCTCCATCTGATTAGCTGACTGGTCTGTATGCCCACCTCCTCAGCACCATGAGGCTCCGCTGGCCAGCAGATCAGATGCTTATTTCAGTCTCAACAAACTGCTTGTCACTTCTTCCCAGCCTCCTGGGGGTCAGTGTACCCCATCAGTCACCACAGGCCACAGGCAGAGCAGTATATTTTGGCTTCATGGTGAGGTGGGATACAGTGTGTCTCTTGAAATAATCCTAGAGTTTTGTACCCCTACTGCAGCTGGGACCTAGAACACCAGGTTTGCTCTTGTTCATTCACGTCCTGTTCCTGTGGCACCTCAGAGTTGTTGCAGGTTTTATCCTCTACACTGTCTGAAGTTAGTTTGCAATGAATGCACCGTGTGCAGGGAGTGCTCTGTGATCTGTGCTGGGAAGGATGCAGGAGCTGAGCAGGGAATTCTAGTTGTGCCCTTCTAGATATCAGGGTACCTCACTCAGTGGCAATTCCTCTTTAAGGCACACTATGACTCAACAGCTTTGCTGTCTTTCCTTGTTTTCTACAGTCTCCAGACTCTTCCTAGGCTACAGGAGTCTGCAGTAAACCTACATTATCAGCTTTTTCTTCTCCTAGTTGATATTCTGGTAATCATCAGGCCCTGAATGAAGAATTCAGTTACAGCTGATACTGATACTCAACCCAAGCTGGCAAGCTTACTACTGCTTAATAGCAATAGCCTCCTGCCTCCCTGTAATTATATTTTTGCATTGAAAGACTTGTGCTTTACATATTTATTAATTAATTGCAAATAAGGAATTAGAAAATTAATCTTGTGTATGTAATAAATCATAAATTAATGTATTTTCCCTTAAAAGCACCATGGGTAACTGTAAGGAACTTGTAAGAACTTAGTTGTCTGTTTCACACATCCTCATAATCCTTACCTTCCTCTCCACATATCTGCTGACAAGACTTTGTGCACAGTCTTCCTTTTGGTATGGATTTGCAGCTTGTGGATCTTTGCACTGGAGTTCACAACAGTTTGCTCCACTGGCTGACCTTCTAGGGTTCTTCCAGCCTTCCTGCTTAGAAATCCACATTAACCCCTGCATAAACATTAAGAAAGACAGAATGCCATTAGTTTTCTGTTGCCTTTCAGTTAACAGGAATAAATTTACAAAGAGCCATGGTTCATTAAAGGAGTAAACAGAACAGGTTGTTTCAAAACTTCTTTGTCTCCCTCTGATATGAAACTGCTGGAAGTCATGATTATTTTTTAACAGTTGAAGCATTTCCCCTCTCTTTTCCCAGCCTACCAAGAATATTGGAATCCCATTTTAATGCTCTTTTTTTCCATAACAGGAAGTGTAGAAAGTGTTATAGAAGCAAAATGAGAGGTATTTGCCAGACCAGAGGCTTCCAGGAGCAAAGAGAGTCAGAAAAAAACCCTGAACTAGCATAAGATTTACAGTCAATTGCCAGAGCTGGGACTCAGAGCTGAGTTACTGTGACAGGAGTTACCATGAGTAACCAGCCACGCACACAGGACGAGCCAGGACTATTGCAAGGCAAATGAAATTAAGCTTAGCCTGTGATGAAAGACAGTAAGATGAGCTGCTCATCCTGGGCTGCAGCACGTACACTCAGACAGCTGCCCCAGCTCAGCAGCTGTGCTGGGACCTGCAATGGCATGGCAAAGCCAGGGAGCGTGGGAGAACCTTTAGAACCCAGAGCCCTTCAAAGCAAACTGTCCCTGAGGGATGTCTTTGTCACAGGGGACCCGAGCACACAACAGAAGCAGCAGAGATGACCACAGGACACTCTGCTGCACCTTCCCAGAGCAGGCTGAGTGTGCACTCCTCAAAAAGGTGCCCCAGGAGCCAGAGGAAAGGGGCCATAGCAGCAAGGCAGAGCGTGCAGCCAAGGGCAAGAGCTCTCAATGCAAGAGGAGTAGTCACTGCCCCCAGGTTTTGTTCCCTTTGCCCCCTCACATGTCACCTCCACCCCCTTCCCATTTCCCACACCTGCAGCCAAGCAGGCTGCAGGTTTCCCTTTATGAAAATATTGCCTGTCCATCCTTAGGTCAGCCACCTCCTGCCCCTGTGTAGCCAGGTTAAATAGCAGCAGTGACACATCAGCTGTACTGCAAACACCTCCAAAGGTGTCTGGCTTTAAGAAAGTGGAAAGCCAATGCAGAATCCCCAAAAATGGCCCTGGTCTGCAGGCCAGAAGCAGCACTTCATTTGTTACTGCCATGATGGCTCCAGGAAATGTTTGAAGGATGGCAGGAATCATCACACTGCAGCACTAATTGCATCATGCACTGGCACAAGATAAACGGGATGCTCTTGCCCTGCACTCCTTGGTCCTACCAGCTACAGGAGAAAGCAAAGCTCAGCCCTAGAGAGGACAGAATTGTATATACCTGGTACAGAGCAGAAGGGACTTACAGTGGTGGGACAAGTGTTCCACAGTATCCAGTTCTTCTCGATACTCCCCCCATGCCCATAGCTTTCATTGTACAGAGTGGTTGACTCTGAATGCTAAAAATTGTCCTGGAGACTTTCTCACCTGAAATGTCAAAGGGATGTTTTAGTACAAGAGCCTGATTCACTTTTTGCTCATGGCAGGGCACGGTACTGGGAAATGTCCCATAGCAAAGCTCGGACATGTCCTGTCCCCCCACTTTGATCTGACAGACCTCATTGACCTCACAGGGCTTTTTGTGGCAAGAAGACAGGGCTAGAAATTGGTGGCAAGAAATGCACTGCAAGGGATATATTTTGAGCTAGGCTAAAAATAGACCTCTGACCCTGCTTGTTTATATATAGCAAGATCTATATGTGGACTTGCTGGCAGTAAGTGAGTGCAGGGGCAGAGACATCCCTGCAATACACCCCCCAGTTCTGCTGAAAGAGCTAAACTGTTGGGTGCAGCTCTTAGGTGGCTCCAAAACTGTGTCTCCCAAGGGCAGAGGGGCAGCAAGTGTGGCTGCCCCATGGGCAGAGGTGGTAGTTCCTGCTGTGAAACATCCCTGAAAATACCTTCTCATCCAGGGCATGGGATGGGACAAATCCACAATGAGGGGGAGCACCACCAGCTCAGGACTGCAGATGGAGGGCTCTGCAGCACCCTCCTGCTCAGGACTTGTGTGGCCTCCTCACAGGCATCTTGGGAGAAGCTGCAGAGTGGGAAAGAAGTCACAGTGCTGTAATGTGGAAGGTGTAGACCTTGCAACAGGGGGGCAAACTTCAAGTGCAAGATGTCTGGCTTGTGGCTAACATCTGGGCTGCAGAGGAACAAACCCCTTCCTTTCACCCCACTGCACCCAAACACTCACACTCCAGCCTGGCACTTCATCCAGACCCATGTGCCTTGGGCTTTTATCAGGATAGCTCAAGACACATTCATTACTATTTTTAAATCCCAGTCTTTGTCTCTGAATAAGATTCTCAGTTTCTGCTCAGAAAAACCCACCACATTTCCCATCCTCCTGTGTATAGAAAAGTGTTTGAGTCTCTTGAACTGTAGTTGAAAACAAGGAGAAGAAACCAAAATTAATAATACTTTGTTTAGTCTCAAAACTTTTTCTGCACATAATTCCTATTTTCCACAGCCTGAAGGCATGGCTGAGCAGGCAGGGGCAAATGGGGCTGATTGCCTGAGCCCTCTATGCAGAAGCAAACCAGGTGTCTGATCCTGTTACATCAGGACATCGCTCTGCTGAGCCTGTATGGAAAGAGTAATCCTCTCTCTTGCCTTAGGCCTCTTGAGTCCTCCTTGTGCCCATGGTATTAAACACACCAGAAGAATTGCTTTTAAAACCCAACGGGATTATAAATATCAAAGAGCAATTCAAAGCCCTGCACCTTTCCTCCATACCATATTGCCCATAAGAGGTGGACCTTATAGACCTCTGCTGCTTGAGACCAGCCCTGTTTTTGTAAGCCCTTCCTGAGGTGCCTGTGAGCTCCACAATCAGGAGCTGGTTTTGAAATCATCTTCCTTCTCTGTGATTCTTTGAGCAGCCATGAAATGCTTAACTACTTGTGCACTGTGCTGCCTCACTACCAGCAGCTTCCCACATGGCTGTAGCATTCAGGGCTCCCAAGCAGCCCACAAATAGCTCACAAGTTGCCTGGCAATGCCAAGCTCCTTGGTGACTTCTCACCCATGGACAGGTTCAGTCAAGAATTAGGTTCCCAGGGTTCACTGTACAAGACAGGGCAGCAGCAGAGGAAGCTGGAAGTCAGCTGGATGGCAGGAGGGGCCAAGGAGAAGGGCTTTGGTGGCAACCTCTAGGCTAAGGGCAGCATGTCTCTCTCCTCAGAGCCATGGAGCTTGAGACCCTGCCCAAGGTGACAAAACCAGACACAGACAAATCCCTCCGGACAGGGATTCCACTCTCACCTCTGCCTACACTTCCCTCCAGGTTGTGGTGGAATCAGGTTTAATCCCAGATCCAAATCAGGCAGAGTAAGAATGGGACACAAGTCTTCATTTCTGTCCCCCCAAAGGTTAGTGCTCTATCTGCTGGACTGCAGGACAAAGTACCACAAAAATGCCAGTGTTTGTTGACATTTATCAGAGGTCTACTCTAGGAGACCTGAGTCTCTGCTCTGAGCACAGTTATGGGGCCAGGCCAGCCTGAGACTCAGACTGTGCTGGGTGGAAAACCAGAAACTTGATTGTCTTGATTAGCTGACCACCTACAGGTTTAAGGTGGAATGATTGTGACACTTAAATGTTAGGTACAGAATCCCAGAGACACAGTGGTTCCATTTGGATTTAGTCCTTCAGGACTAGCAAGTGCTGACTTCAGGGTGGATGTTCAGCCTTAGCATTGCCCTCTGAGATCTGGCAGGACAACAGATTCAATATCTCGTATTGACATGACTAACTCCAATGCCTGCACTAACTGAATGGGAAATGCATTAATAAAACAAAAAGGGAAATGTATAAAAGAAGAAATACATTAAAATATTAATATAGATCTATAGAAAATAAAAAATTGAATTAATAAATAACAGCTCCAGGAGTCATCTGGTTCTGGGATTCTGTTTTCTGGGGCTATGCCCTAAGTAATAAACCTGCCCAGAGCTGAGCACACTGGAAGGTCTCACACTTGCAGCATAACTCCAGCAGAGCCCTGCCAGCCAATCCAGGGAAGAGGCACTCTTTCTTTGACAACTATAGCCCCATGAAGTCTGTGGTGGCCCCAGGGCCACACAGTAATAGCTTCTGCCACTGCACAGCTGCAGACCCAGCTGCTGTAGCCTCCGGTACCACATGGTCATGTGTAGGGGAGCTTGCCTGGATAATACAGAATACATCCCTAATGCACAATACCATTATCCTTTGCAGGTTATACTGCCAATACAGGCAGATGGTTTTCTTCCCTGAAGGTTGTGCTAGTTCATGGATAGATCCATCCTGTCTGGGCTCAGATGTCCTGTCACACCAGCCCAGAGAAAAATCTCTTCTGCCACAAGCCAGCCCCCCATGCAGAGTGCAACGTGCTTCAATCCACATCACTTCCTTTTGAAATACCAGCACCTCTGGGAGTTGTTTCCTACCCAGGAGATAAATGCTGGATCAGACTTGTGGCAGAATTACATCCAGCCCCAACCTGCTTCCCCTGGTTCATGCTCTGCAGACAGGATGCTGATGTGCATAAAATGCATACCTTGCTATGGTCAGGCTCTTGGGAAAAGAAGCAGGCAGATGAGAAGAGGGAGCTGTGCTTCCCACTCATGCAGAGACTTTGGAGGAACCACGAATAAAACACTAACCACATTTCTCACCTCATCACAAAATCCTCTCTACTGACCCCTTGTTAGAAGCAGAAGTCACAAGCAAGGCTCCAGTGAGAAGCAGCAGCCTTAGGACTGCCATGCAATGCCCTGGTTGTATTTCAAAAGCTAGTATTTGATTTTATTGCTAAAGATATAAGGATATGTGGTTCCCACAGCATGGGGAGCATTTTGTTCTTTCCACTGATCAATAACCCAGGACTGAGCAGAAATCCCTCTTCTAAATGCCTTTTTGGTCCCTGTTTGCTGGAACCTGATACGTAAGGAGCTGAGCATTCTGTCTCCAGGGAACATTGCACAGAGGGAGAGCGGCTGGTTGTTAAACAACAAATCCAGTTCACTGGAACACACAGAAAAGATTAACAGGCACCATTTATCTCTTGGATTTTATTTGCTGTCTTCTTGTCCCAGCTAACAGCAAAAGGAACCTGACCTCAGCTCAGATATAGCCCTGCAGAAAGCGTGGAGAGCGTGACATGGGGCTCAGAGCAGGCTCAGTGTTGTGACCAAGGGCAAAACAGACCACAGAGGACACTTTCTGATGTGGATCACCACGCTGCCCATCTGCACAGCAAGCCTCCCAGAGCCCAACCTGCCCTTCCTAGCTCTTCCACAGCCTGATGCTATCAGGCATCATCTTCTTTCACAGTGGTTTTCCAGGGATACAGAGCAGTACCTATTTCCATAGCTTCTCACAGACTGAGCATTGCTGTGCATCAAGTGGCAACAAGGATGCCCACAGTGTCCAAGCCTTTGTAGCATTCACCCCCATTTTCTTCTAATCTTACACTATTTGTCCTGCCACGTTTAGCCTTCCTGAAGACAGAATGGAACAGACAGTTCTGACACCTTCATTTTGCCTCCAGCAAGAATCCTTCCCAAAATGCTGAGCTTTTTTGGAACAAATAGCACCTACGTCACCTGACCATTCCAACCTTAAATATTTGAGCACCAATTGTCAGAACCCCAAATTACCATAAGGTAATGCTGTTCTGATTTTGATTTGAGGGAGAGGAGTGGAGTAGTACATAAGTGATTATGATAAGGACAATATATTTGAGGTTTCTGTTCTTTATTATCCACCTCAAAAGCCTTAAATGCAACTACTCATGCCCCCAAGGAAATTTGCTCCTATTAACAGCCCCCTGCACACTCAGTCTTGTCCTTGTCTTGCTGGTTGTTCCTCTGCTCCAGCAGGTACATGAAGGATGAAAAACCTGGGTTGAAACCTTGGCTCAGGGGCATGCTGTGACAGTGGCTGTGCAAGGCAAGAGGAGCCCTAACCCCCTGCCTCAGCCTCGATGGGCTGACAGATATTCCATGATAGAGCTCAGCCAGCAGGAGCCCAGCACACTCTGTGCCTTAGCAAAACCCACCTGACTCCCCCAGTTTATTCATGGTCAATTCAAACTCCTGGGGCAAGAGAAGACCCCAGAAATTTCTCCCCCAGCCCAGAGAGAAATGAAATCAAAGCCTTAGATTAAGTCCTTGTGAGATTGCTGCTAAAACACAATGATTTAAGAACAAGCAGTCATAATTTGAGGGTTATTTGTGCTCTTTCTGTGGTTTTCAGTTTCAAGGATCAAGGGGTAAGTCCCTTCTCAACAAACCAAGGGCTGATTTTGACTGGTCAGAAATGCCTTTCAGTGCCACCTCCATTAATGGCAACCCCTTTCCCCTCTGGTTACCCTTCACCACTAGCCAACTGACAGCCAATGCTAATTACAGAGACACAGAATCAGCTAGGTTGGAAAAGACCTTTGAGATTATCAAAGGCAACCTATGACCTAACACCACCTTGTCAGCTAAATCATGGCACTAAGTGCCACATCCAGTCTTTTTTTAAACACCTCCAGGTACAATGGCTCCACCACATCCCTGGGCATCCCGTTCCAATGCCCAATCACCCCTTCTGTGAAAAACTTCTTCCTAATGTCCTTGTTCCTAAGAAGGGGATACATACACAGTATTCCCATGCCAGGAAAGCAGAGGCTATCCCACCCTAAAATCCCAGTGGCATTTCAGTGTGAGGTCTGTCCAGTGGCCATCCCTAAGAGCCATGCCCACTCCTGCTCTACGGACAGTGCCAGGGGCTGCAGGTTCCTCCACATGGATGGGTATTTGGTGCCGTGCGTAGTGCTGGCACTCAGGTGTGTGGCACACGTTGGAGCTTGCACATGGCTTTCTGTGTGCTGCATAGGGCACCTCTGATCCCATGGATTCACACATGGAAGCACATGGAAAGGTGTGCACTGGGCATGCACTAAGTGCAGACGTTTCTGGACAGCACACGGAGCTGTGCCTGTGGGTCAGACGAGCACTGATGCAACAATTTTCTCTGCAGCTCAGTCTGGCCACGGCAGCCCCAGACTGCAAGGAGTCTTTGTCTTCAGCTGGCAGCTCTGGCTTTGGCAGGGGCCAGATGAATCTGCTCCACCAGCACAGCCACCCCGCAGCAAAACTGGGCTGGAGGCTGCTTCTCCTATGGAGCTGCTTTTTGTGTGCAGCTCATCTTCTGCTGCACACAAAAGGCTGTCGTGTTCTTTGGAAGACAGGCCCTATGCCGTGAGGACACGTTGTGCATTCAGCATACACATGTAGCAGCAGGGTAAACAAAGCTGTGGGTTTGTGTTTGTGCGCTCAAGCAGCAGTGCATGGGATGTGCTGGGTTTTGTGTTCCAGCGTCTGTAAGTGGTGGATAAAACAAGAGGGCCTTGTGGTAGGTTGTAACCCATGTTTTACAAGGTGTGGGCTTGTGTGGGTGTTTAGGTGTGTTTGCAGGTGGCTGGAGGATCTCTAAGGAGCAGTGAGAGCAGCTGGGTCTGGCACTGTATTAACTATACTAGAAAAGCAACACAAAGGGGTCAGAGCTCCTCCTGAGCTTTCACCAGGTTAAAGCATCCACAAAGGCAGGCACGGCAGAGGCATGCTGAGCATGGATGTCTGCATGGGAAGACTTTACCCAGACCTGTGGGCCCATGGCTCATGAGAGAACAGCACACACCCCCAGGACAGAAGAGTGTCTGTGCCTGTGCTGTAGCTTCTCCCACGTTCACACACAGCCTCCCACAACACATCAAGTGCTCCTGCCTTTTGCCACAGCAAGGGAGCCCTAAAGCTTTCCTAGTGTAGCAGCATTAAATAAAAGGTCTCAACAATGTTTTTTTAAAGTCTAAAGGTTCTGACAGAGGCACTTGAACAGTTTTACAGGAGGAGTTGCAAAGGTTACCTCAGTCCGCTGTCCCTGCTGATGTGCGGCAGCAGCGTTTCCTTCCCGCCCTCTGCCCTCACACCAGGCTCTCTTTGCCAGACCTGAAATCAGCAGTGGCTCCAAGAGGTAGAGGCAAGAGCAATTCCCCCCTGAAAATTGCTGTCTCTCAGGTGAAGGAAACAAAAGCAGAACATTTTGAAAATTTGACTTTATCTGTCACTTGGGCATCTCCAGCTGCCCCTTTTCCCAGGTGACCCCTCCCCCAAAATGGTCCACCCACTTCCCCCTGTGCCAGCAACCTTCTTGGCAGCACTGCCTCAGGAGGCTTGCACTGGCTCAGGGTGGGGAATGGGATGCCCTCATCCACTGCAGCCAAGAGAAGGGCAGCATCAGGCCACAGAGCCGTGCCTCCCAGGAGACACTGCTGCAGTACAGGCACAATTAGATTTTTCCAGCTTTAATCAAAAGCAGGCATTTAAGTTGGGTAAAGAAAAATCAAGAGAGCAGAAAAAAAATATTCAAGCAATTTCCTGGCCAAAGGAAAAGAGATAAACTCCACAACATTTTGACAGGAAATATTTACTTATTAATATTTTTATTTAATTCTGTGTGCTGTGGCAGTCAGAGATAGGATGAGAGATCTCCATAATGCACCAAGTGTGACATAGAGGTTTTTTCAGGCACACACAAGGTGAAGCACGTGGAAGGCCAGATTCTGGCTGAGGCTGCATCATGGGAACTGTTAAATGAGGCTGGGGATGAGGGGAGAAGCCTGACCCTGACCCAGTCTGCCTATGTGATGTTCCCATCTCCTTGGATGGAAGCTGTTGTCCAAAGCATCTGTTGGCCAGGACACTGCTGTGAGAGCTGCTTTCAGATCAGTGCCACCAACAAGCAGAGGGAGGTGGTAAAAATAACCCCTACTTGGAGAACCATGATGTACTTTCAAGCTGCAAAGAAGGAGGCTGAGCCTGATGTGCTGTCCCACTTGAGCAGGCATCAGGCAGAGAGAAGGACAGCAAAATGGAAAAAGTGAATCTGCTGGGGTAGAGACAAGCAGTCTCTGGGCTGTAAATCAGAGCTGGGAGCACAGGGAAGACAGGGGGAAAGCAGGCAGGCAGTGCAAACATTAAGCAGAGTTACAGCTTTCCGTGAAGTTTGTTCATTTTGGGATGCTGGCAAAAAAGAGCAGAACGTTGTGCGATGGATGGGGCATACGGCTGTGGGAAGAGGAGCTCGGCTCTCCAGTCTCAGCACTGCATCCTCAGGGCAGGTTATATTCAGCTAGGAACATTAACAAACCAGAGCTTCACAAAACAAAATGTACTTGGGAAAAGCTGTGCTAAGAATTGTGTCAATCGTATTTGTATTTTGAGGAACACACAGCTGAAAGAGGTAGCTTTCTGTGGGCTGGACAGCACATACTCCTTTAACAACCCCAAACTGGTGCTTCACAGGGACAGAATTGCAGAAGGTGTGAGAAAATAGCCCCCAAAGATCCTAAGTCTTGTCCTCCTTTCCACACAGCCCCACCAATGTGCAGGGAATGAACTGGGACAGCCCAGGAGAAGCTTGGCTCACAGATCCCAGTCTGCCATGAGCCCAATGAAGCCCAGAGGAGCCAGGTTGCTGCAGTCTGGCCTGGTGGGTTTTCCTTACAGACCTCAGGTCCAGCACTGTCCTAAGAGGTTCACAGAGGACAAGGCAGCATGTTGAAGACTTCAGATCATAGAAGCCTGAGTTGGATTTGATGATCCTGGTGTGTCCTTTCAAAACCAGCATATTTTATTATTCTATGATTCTATAAGCCTTAAAGATGGGCAGGATCCAGAGGACTCCTAAGAGCCTGTGGATGGGCAAGGGAGCTCTGACTCTTCCTTGCTTTAAGCATCTGCTGTGTTTAGAACCCAAACAGTATTTAAAAAAAGAAAAGCCTGAAGGCCCTGTCAAAGAAGTGCAAACAGTTCCTGCAGGAAGCCAACAAGACCTCCAGGGGTTTCCATAGGGAATTCTGCTCGGGCCCATGGTGCACCAGAGACTGCTGCAAACAGCAGCAGCCTTCCTCTTCAGCCTGCCTCCCACTCAGATGGTCCTGACCCTCTGAGACTGTAAATCTATTCTAAAATGCAAGGAAACCACAGACACTGGTCTCCTGGGGAAGCTGAGCAAGGATGGGACTTGGAAAGCTCTGAGCAGAAGGGCCCAATAGGTTCAGCAACACAAGGAGCTTCTCCAGATTTTCACTAGCCTGGTCAAGCCTAGCAGATAAGAAGCAGGAAATACGTCAAGCCAAGCTACAGAGATCAGCCAAGACCTTCACACATGTATGAGTTTGTTTGTGCAGGAAGCAGGGGCATCACACAGTGATAAGGGCTTTCAGCCCATAGTACATGAGCTGAGAATGTACTTGATAAAAATAGGCACTGCACATTTGGTGACAGCAGGGAAAAGCATAATCCTGGCTTTTCACGTACTATCCCAGTCTACCTGTTATTATTGTCTGAGCTCCAGCAGTGAACCCTGAGCCAAATTCTGGGATGATTTATTCCTCGCTCAGTATCATTCCATTTATTGAGTGGAGTTACTTGGCCATTGCAAAATTTGGCCCAATTATTTTATTTGGACATCTATTTTATTTCTTTAATCTTGCCCCTGAAATGTTAACCCTGCAGCTTATGAAAATAATCATTTTCTCTAGCAGGACCAACATTGCATTTGGAAAAGAACCATATGCCAGCACTCAAATTCTACTTTATTTAGATATGTTCTGGAGGTGGTGCTGATGCGCACTTGAAGATCGGTCTCCAAGTGCCTACGCAGGAATTAAACACAGGATAGGAGATAAAGCTCATGTCCACAGGGACACAGACATGGCAGAACAGGAACATAAATCTTGGCTTTCCTCTCATAAATCTGAATTTCCAATCACTTGAAAAGAGACAAACCTGTCAGCACAAACACACACAAATGCACACACTGGGCACGGCATCGCCACGGGAGCAGAGAGGGACAGGCAGCCCCTCACTTCAGCCACCTGTGATTGTGCCCTGCCAGCCTGGGGGGGTCTTGGCTCCTGACAAAACTTTCCCTCAGTTTTGGGTGTAACACAGCATTTGTGCAGCAAACACCACAGCCTTGAACACTTCCTTCCATGGCAGGTACCTATAATACTCTTGGAGGGACCATGCCAGCGCTAGCTCCTTGCTGGATCCCTGCTGGATTCCTGGAGCCTTGTGGGCAAGGAGCTTTTGGTTCACCACAGCCACGAGAAGTTCCTCAGCCAAGAGTTTTTCACCAGCACTGGGGGAGCATAGGCAAGGGATTGACACCCCTGACCTGCCCTTGCTCTGCCTGGACAGGCAGCTGTGGGTAGCACACAGGATGGGCCAGGCAGGTGGAATTCCCCTGGAGAAGTGCAGGCAGCCAGCACAGCTGGGCAGCAGCTCAGGGGTGTCCAGAGGTTGCTGCCATTTGGGTAAAGGTCCCTCATCCCAGCTGTAGTTGTGTCACGTGCAGAGGCTGCAGGGAAGCAGCACTAGTACTAGAAGCACTGGTACTCAGGAGTACCCACCTGGCTTTTGGACACCAGTGGTTTGGAGAGCCTCTGTCCCCCATCCCCATATGATCACTACCAGCTCTGCATAGACCTGCCTCCCAGGAATCTGCCTAATTGCATTTTGAGTGGGCTGGTCCTTCTGGCATCTTTCACAGTAAATTTTGGGATTCTGTTTTTCATTGTGCAAAAGAAGTATCTCCTTCTGTTTGTCCTGTTATTCATTGCACAAAAGAAATATTTCCTTTTGAGTGTCCTAAACCTGCTGTCCAATAACTTATACACTACTCCAGCTTTTGTATTGTCAGAAATAATTAATAAGATCCTCATTGATCTTCAAAAACTATTCCTGCATCTCCCTCCTTTCTTCACATTTATTTTATTTTGTTTCTAAACTAAAAGGTTACATTTCTGTTCAACAGCAAGAAATACAGATTGTTTTTTTCTTTTATTTTTTCTTTTTTAATTACTAGGCCTAAACAGAATCTTCAGAATACCACACCAATGTAATTTTAGATCGTTGCCAGATTAGGATCTTTGCTTTGCTCTTGATTTCTTTCTGTCGTGGTTTAACCCCAAAAAGCTACCAAGACCCACACAGCCACTCACTCACTCCCCACCAGCAGGTTTGGGGGGAGAATTGAAAGGGTAAAAGCTGGAAAACTCATGAGTTAAGATAAAGACAATTGAATAGGGAGAGCAAAAGCCACACACACAAGCAAATCAAAGCAAGGACTTAATTCACTGTTTCCTGTGGACAGGCAGGTGTTCAGCCATCTCCAGGAGAGGGGGGCCTTAATCATGTGTCATTGTTACTTGGGAAGACAAACACCATCGCTCAAAACCATCCCCCTCTTCTTCCTTCTTCCCTGCATTTTAAATGCTGAGCATGATGCCATATGGTCTGGAATATCCCTTTGGTCAGCTGGGATCACCTGTCCTGGCTGTGTCTCCTCCCAACCTCCCAAGGCACCCCCAGTCCCCTCCCCACCATGGCAGTATGGAAAGCAGGAAAGGCCTTGGCTCAGTGTGAGCCCTGCTTAGCAGTAACAAAAACATCTCTGTATTATCAACCCTGTGCTCAGCACAAATCCAAAACACAGCCCTGTACCAGTCACTGTGAAGAAAGTTGCCTCTACTCCAGCCAAAACCAGCACACGTTCCTAGTAATTGTCAACATCCTTATCACTCATATAGTTGCTGAGCAGCAAGTTGACTTCAGACTCCCTGCAATGACTCCAGCATATTTTTTTTGCCATCAATAATTGCTCTTTTAGACTACTTTGTGTTGAATATATAGTCAAATATGCCTGTGCTGGTTTGAAAGCAAAACCAGTGAGACTCCCAGTCAGAGATACAATTTAACAGAAGAAGAGAGAAAAAAAGGTAAAACAAATGGAATAATACAACCTACCACCCTGTTGGTCAGGGTGTTTGAAGCAGTCCAGAAGTCCTGCTGCAGTGGCAGATGTGGTTTGGTTGGAGCAGAGATGATCCTGAGAGACAAGGGTTCAGTGGCAGTGAGAAGGGTCCAGTCTTCCTCCAGGAATCTGGTGGAACCAGAGATCTTGTGCTCTCCTGCATCTCAGTTTTAATCCAGGTAGGAATGGTTGGCTCCTCCCACTGGGTGGAGCATCTCACAATGGAATATGTTGTGCCCTTAGTGAGCCTTAATGGCCCATCAGCAGAAAATATCCCTCTGGAGGGAGGACAGGTGGTGAAAGAGATAAGAAACACTGCCTCACCTGGTTTGAACAGTTGGCCCATTATCAAAAGGCATTTGCTCCCCTCTCCTCAGAGTTACAAGAGATAAACAAAAACATCTCCCCAACTGCTTTCAACAAATGAAATAGAATACACATTTTTGGTTCTATAACCCAAGACAATTCCTAATTTACAGTGTTCCAGGGAACAGAGTTAGATTTATGATATTGATATTTTATGATATATCTTATTCTCCTTGAGTGTTCACTTTAGTCTCCATTCAGCCAGGGTCCAAAGACTTTCTAATGAGCATAGAACATATCTCTTTCAGTATGTTTGCAAAAGTTTATAGCAGAAAATTCTAGCCTTTTACAAGCAATTTTTCAAAATCTTTTTTTAAGCACGTCTCTTTATGATTTCACATTTAACATCCCAGTATTTATGTTCCTTTCTGTTTTCCCCCTTTGGACATGACTTATGCATTTTGTAGGATATCTTTTTACTTCTAAGAATATTCTTTCATCTACTATTTAACTATGCTAGCTATTTTTATTCTTTTTGAAAAGTCTTTCTGGTAGTTTATCCATTTATCATGGACTCCTAATATCCAGAGCCTAGATATCCTCAAGCTTGTTTTACTCTTTTGGGTTCTTTTAATTTTCATCCTTGAAGCTAAGTGTTTAATGCAGAGGATGGGGGAAGGAAGTTTCACCCTACTAAAAAATTTGAATGCTTGATTAACTCTTATTGCAAAGTGCCTCTCCATTGCATCTGTACATTCACTGAGCAAAATCAAGAGCTCACTGCAGCTTGTGGGTGCTCAGACTTGTTGCTCTGGGAAGCACTGCTTAAAATAGTACCAAACCAGCACCATTATCATGTTCTTTTGTAATATTTACTCAGTCTGTGTCAAGTGAAACCTCTTGTTACTGTTCTATTGGCCACCTTTGCACACTGTCTTTCTGTCAGAACAGCTCATTCATTGCAACATCTCCTCTGGGTGCTCAGTTTTGGAACCTGGCCTTATACAGATACTATGGAGACAGGACATCTCTGCCTGTAAGGACTCTGTGTTACTTGCTGGCACTGTTAACTCAGGTTTTCCTTCACTGGTTGACCTGGTCAGCCAGCATGCATTTTGATGTCCAGCTGGTGAGTTCCTTTCCATTAAGCTCCTGAAGCAACCACATTTCAGCTCAGGTACGATGCTACAGGAAGCCCTCCTTCCTCCCTGATTCAGACCCACAATCACAATGACAAAACAGGCCCCTTCCTAATGTAGAGACACCATGGGATGCCTGCATGGCAGAAGGAGGAAAGGCACCAGTCTCGGGTTCCTGAGCAAGGGACACCTGAGAAGGCCACATGCAATCCCAGTAATGTGTAAATTCCATTCATCAGCTTCCTCAGCCTGAAATCCAGTTCACCAGCAGTGACAGAACACTGTTTCCTCCCCAGTTCCTATAAATATCTGCTGAGCAGTCAAAAGTATGTTTGTGTCCCCAGTGAGCAAGGGCCTTTGGCCAGCCAGGGGCTGCCTACAGCCTCTGACAGGTGACATGGGGAATGGTTTTAAACTGAAAAAGTTCAGGTTTAGGTTGGATATTAGAAAGAAATTACTTATTGTGAGGGTGGTGGGGGCCTGGAGCTGGTTGCCAAGAGGAGTTGTGGATGCCCCATCCCTCAAAATGTTGAAGGCCAGGTTGAATGGGACAATCTGGTCTAGTGGAAGATGTCCCTGCCCAAGGCAGAGCAGCTGGAACTGAGTGATCTTTAAGGTGTCTTCCAAACCAAGCCATTCCATGACTCTATGCCTTGGCCTGGAGGGGCTTGGGCTCTGTGTCAGGCTTTCCAGCAAAGCAAAGCCTGCTTCCTTGGCACAAGTGATCTCCCCAAACAGCTGGGCTTTTATAAACCCTGACATCACATTGCTGGGCATTTGTCCTCTGAGTAAATCCACGTCCTTCCTACTTGCCAACCAAACATATCTGCCATGTCTGCAAACCAAAAGATCTCCATCTGCATGGATTAATGAACCAAGCCTCATAAATTTCCAGCTCTCCTACATGGAAACTGAGGTCCAGAGAGAAGCAGTCAGGGTCAGGCAGTGCATCACTAGCAAGATCAGGAACAGAATTCTCTTCCCTGACCCATCTCCTTTTATCAGTGTCTGAAACCATGAGGCCATATTCTGCCCCTGAACAAGAAGTAAGCCCAGAGAGGCCCAGCTGTCAGCAACCTTGCTCTGACACCTGGAGCATCTTGGCATCTAAAGCTAAGCAGAAATCTCTGCTATCCTGCCACCTTCCCTGTTTTGCCTGCTTGCTTCATCTGTAGGGTAATGCATAGGGACATGATATCCAGGAGTAAAGGCACTCATAGACACAGTCACAAAACTCATAACTAAACTCATAAAACTAATGGATTTGTTATTTTGGTTTGATTTTCTGGGAAATGAAGGGGTTGGTAGATAACTCCATAACTCCCACATTTATTTCAGGAAAAGGAACCAAAAATTTCACAGGGTAATGTCAATATGCTTCAGAACTTGTAAAAGCAGGCAAAACTTCATTCTTCAGTTCATTTCATTGGATCCCAAGGGTGCATAAACTATGGGGTACTACTAACAGAAGTTGATTAAAAACAGGCTCTTCTTCACTGTCTTAGGCAGGCCACATCCAATTTTGCTCTGAGTTTGAGTATTTTTGTCTTCACCGCTCTCCTCAAATGACAGAGCTGTGTCCTTCCAGTTTTCTGTGCTACTGCATCTTTCTGCCCCTTCAAAACTTAACCATCCAGTCTGTCTCTAAAGCACAGGGAACCTCACAGCATACTTTCCCAGCCAATAAATGCCAGCCACTTACAGCTGAAATGCACCCAACTTCTCTTAACAGCAAATGCTTAACAGTAAGCACGGGTGGTAACCTATGTGTCCAATGCTGCTTTCCTTCTGTTTGCTTTTACATATGGAACAGTGAAAACACCATGTTACCTTGCTGAATTTCCCCTAAAACATTTGAGTCACCAGATTGCAGACTCCCTCAGACATTAGAGGTTGTTGTGAAAAGAGCCTGAAATGTATCTTTAACCATCTGGGTCAGGACCTCCAAATATTTCTCCAAGGGAAAACTCTCACTTGCAAGAATCCAAGATTAAAAGTAACAAGCACATAAACATCTTTCACATGGTTTTGTATTAGCCAAGAGCTGTTTCACAAGCAAGCTATGCTGCCTCTTTCCCTTCTCACCAGTCCCCTTCCCTCTTGCCCAAGAAAGGTCATTTTCTTCACAAAGAAGGAAAAAAAACCACACTCCTACAATAACAGTGTTTTAAATCACACTAAGGAAGAAAACTTCCCTTTCATCAGTTCCTAATAAATAACTTCAACCTCTTCAATGCAAGCACTTCCAAACAAAGAATCTCTGTTTAGGACAGAGTAATAAATTACCGAGGTAGATCTTGTTTTATTTGAAACAAGATCCAGGTGAACCTCAGCTTGGTTTCAAAATAAGCCTTCTACAGTCTCATATTAGGATGGACAGACAGAGGAATCAAAGGAAAGCCCTCCTCCCCTCTTGCTCCAGCTTCCCAGCTTTTCACCACTGCTGCTGTAGGCTCCCACTCCATGGGAGTGAAGGGCAGAGATGCCCCAGCCAAGTGCACATACATCATTCACAGCTGCTTCCAAAACACAAGGATGGTTAAAGTTGTGCGAGGTTGTGTGAAACCTCAGAGGATCCTGGGCATGATGGAGCAGGGGAGAAGTGTTTTGAACATTTCAAGCCAGTCCAGAAACATGCTCAGCAACATCAGCAAACAGTATGAATGCAAAAAGGAGCAAATCCAGATTGACTCCGAGTACGGCTGAACCAAATCTGACACCAGTGCAACCAAAATCAGGATCTGTCCCTAAGCTATTTGTAACATACCATGACATTTACTAACACAGGATGCATAATTACCAAGTGCACGCATTTAATAGCCTTAAAGCTAATATTTTGGCACAAGAAACTGTTACATGACTCTGATTTCACAGCTCCTGGTTTTGCAGGAAGTATTTCCTTCTCCCCTGCTACCAGTTAAGTAATTGCATTGCCAATTAAATATCTGGAAGTGCTTTGTCACACAGTAAAGGTTGGCCTGCTCTGCTGCTAGCAGCACTCACTCCAGACTGCACAGACCAGGTACAGGGAGACACACACACACACACACATATACGTGGCAAGATGCTGCCTGAGAATTAATTCATTCCCACAATTAATTAATTCTTCCAAAGTCAGTCACCTGACTTCAGGCTACTCAAGCAGAAGACCACACACTACTTGATAAAGCCCTCAGGGTTGACCTGGTGACCTCCCTGTCCTGTACACTGGCCTCCTACTTCAGGAGAAGGGAGATCTTCTTGCTGTGTTGTTTCTGGACACTTGATTATTTTCTGCTCAGCATGTAATCTTGCATCTTTATAACTTAAAAAAATACCCTAAAGTTAGGAGCCAGCCTTGCTGAAACACTGCTTGCAGCTTGCACACTCTGTTTAAGATGACCATGAAAAGTCAATCTGTAAATCCAGGGCACCATCACTGCACAAACAGTCTGAGCTCTGCTCAGGGATTTTGGGTTTATCTGCACCTCCCCAAGGTTTTTTTCCCCACAGAAATGCAAGCCCAATGTACAAAAGATAGCCCAGGCTGAGCCATGCCACGGGAGCTGAGGCTCAAACAAGGTTTCATGCAGCCTGGAGAACCATGCTGGTCTCTCTGGTGGTGGCTCAAAAGCCTAAGACCTCGAAGGCTGAGGTCCATGCATGCTGCCAGGGAGCCAAACCTCATGGAAGGCAGCCAGCAAACTGCTGGCACTGCTGACATCTGAGAAACCACAGCAACCAGATTTGCTAGAGCTCACTCATCGGCCTCTCTTACACAGCAATTTGTTTGCTGTCAGCCTGACAATTAAATAGGTGCCTTGGTTTGTGTTCTGTCCCGTGGCTCTGCTGTCACTTTGGAGGTTAGAAAACAACAGTGTGGTGCTTCTTACCAACAGCAGTGTCCCAGTCTGTCGACTGTGCTCCTGCAGTCCTGGGGTCAGATCTCCAGCACTGGTAAGGTTCATCATTAACCAGGTCCTAAAGCAAATGCATTTTCAGGATCCCAGCACAAAAACCTGCAGGAATTGCAAGCACCTTCTCATATTTGTTCCTGATAACAGCTCCACTCTGAAGTGTTGCCAGTGAATTTTTGGAAACCCAGGGGTGAGAGAAGTTATGCAAGAGCAGAACTGGTACACGCAGGAGAGGAGATTGTCCTCAGCTTCTTGAGGTGGACACTAAATTACACCCAGAAATCCTCCATTAACTACTGCGCAAACTTAGCTAAAATGTTTGCAAAAAGAACAGAAAAATCTTTCTCATAAGATGAACAGAGAGGAATTTTTTCCTGATTCTGGTAGAGCAATGATACAGAACTGTTCACAGATCTCCTCCACTGATCAGGCCAAAATAAGGCATGGAGGTGCAGTTCCACCACACCAGCCTGATGAGTTTTACAGTAACACAGCATTTGAAAACAAGCACAGGGGAGAAATGCTGACAGGCATGGAGGGGCCCGGACACAAAACAGAAAGAGAATAAAAGAATTGCTTTCAAGTTCAAGTTTTTACTGACCGGAGGAACCTCTTGCCACGAGGACAAAATGATTTACACATAAAGTGATATGAGAATAACAGGCAGTCCCATTAAAGACAAATCCTGTGCAATTTCCTGTAATTTGGAAAAATAGTGCTGAAGACACTCCTGGCGTGCTCAGTCTCACATCTGCCCTGAGACACATCCTGCTGCACCATGAGCATTTCACTTCCAGCTCCTTCCTGTGCAGACATGGAATGCTCATGCCTACTCACTGCCATGCCAAGCATCACTGCAAGTGGCATCTGTTGGATGCTTTTAAGCTGTGAATTGCTGAAAGGAAATGTACAACCCACATCTCAAGCCTAGGGAGCGGATGACAGACTCAAACCCCTTTGATACAGTCATTACCCTCACTGAAGTAAATATAATAAGCCTTCCTGCAATCCTTACAGGACAGATAGACACGATAGTCATGATGCTAAAAAGTGCTGCACAAGAAACCTTCAAAATTAGCAGCACAGGAAGACTGGAGGGGAGGTTTATATCTCCAGCTGCACTCAGGAAGGCCTCTCCAGGACATAGCTAAATCACCCTGGCTTTTCACCCTTTCGCCTTGATTGCAACTGTTTGGAAGATAAACACTAGCCTATCTTTAGCATTGGCATCTCCCATGTTATTCATTCTGAAATGGAACAGAAAAATGTCAACAAAGAACAGTGAAGTGAAACTCATTTATTCAGCCCAGCCACTGGAATACATTTCCCTTGAACACACCAGCATGGATTTTCAAATACTCTTTGTAGATGTGTTAACATCTACATTTGTCTCTTGAAACAGAAAAGAGAACACAGCTATTCTCACCCTTCCAGGAAGTGAGTATCCAATGCTCTGCTGCTGGCTGGTGCAGCACAGCCTCCTGTGCCTCCTGCATGGAGGCAGCACAGCTGCTGAAGGAGGGGTGGCAACAGCAATGGCAAAGGGCCTGCTAGCAACCCCAGCTGCTGAACAAAAATTAGGAGCGGGGACAAGGATCACGTGCTCACAGCCTCTTGAAGCCACCCCACACTTTGTGCATCACAGGGATTTCTACCAGACCTGACAGCAAAGGGAAACTGAAAAGCAGCCTAAAGCCTGCAGTATGGGAAGGATGCTATTCAGTCTCTGGAAATCTTATGGAGCTTATTAGCTGTGTACATTAAACAACATATAGGCACATGGCTACAGAGTTCCCAGATGATGTTTGGGAAGGGGTTTGCAGTTGTTGCAAACCCTTTCCCAAGCCCAGAACTTCCAGAATTGAAGCACTGTTAGAAATTTGTTGAGGAAAATTAGCCCAGCTGCTGGTAACTGATTATGTCTTACTGATTCCAGTTTGCCTGCCTGACTGAAAGTTGTTCTGGAGGTCAAGTTGCTTTTCTTGGTGCATAGATGTTATGTATGTGTGTGCCATGCAGAGAAAGCAGCCATGAGGATCTAACTGCAAAGGGAGAAAAGCTGTTTCACAGGCTGCATGCAGGGAGACACACGGGATCATTTAACTGCTCTTTTATGAGGAGGTTGGGTCAGAGTCCAGACCTGTTTCCTTACCTGCTGAATTGCTTGCACAACCTTCCCCTGGTGCTGGAGGTCAGCTGGAGGTGTTGGTACTGCAAGGGAGTTGTGAAGGACCTGTCCAAAAACAAACCACATCCCATGCCCCCCGGATTTTCTTCAGCTTTGAGCTAGAAAGGGACAAGCTTCAGTTTTGCTGTAGCCAGGAGCCAGCGGCATGGCTCATCTGCTGTACTTCAGTGCCCAGAGGGTAGAAGTCTGTGGTTCTCAGTCCTATCAAGACACCCTGTTCACCAGCACCACCTTCTTCCTCTGCCCTAGCCCTTACCTCTCCATACTGATCAGTATGATTGCACCTCAAACCACGACATTTGAAACACCAAAAGTCCCCAGAAAATCATACCAGAGAAATATTAGCTACAGCTCAGTATCAGCTAATACCTTCTGATGGGGAAGTTTTAATTGTCAGAGGCTTGTCTTGAAGGAAGGTGCTACCACAGGACTACACTATCAGCACAGGAATGGAGAAATTCAAGAAAATGGGGAAATTACAGGCAGAACATTTTCAGTCCAGGAATTTGGTTTCCATTCTGCCGAGAGCTTTTCAGATGCTCTTCACCATATATCCCACAGACAGGAAAAATCTCACATGCACCTGCACACACACACATGCAGCAGCCCAACAGAAGCTTCACTCCCACAAATTGACCATCATCAAAATCCCCTTATTTTGAACTCCAAGAAAAGCATGTCCACATAGTATCCACGGCTCTAGTAAATAAAACTGCATTCTAACCAATCACCAAAACTGTCTGCAGCACTAAATAATTTATGGGGCAGAGGAGAGAAAAGACAAAACCAACTTGGATGAAAATAAAAACTATATATGCATTTTTGTGAATGCAAGAGGCTTGCCCAGTTGCATTAAGGTTCTTGGGCACCAGTTACGAACGCTCTTTAAACCTCAATTCAGGTTAATAGAAAGATCTCAAAGAAGTAAAGTAGTTTTAAATCAGTCTAACCCGACTTTTGTCTCATCAGTTTATACTTGACAGTACAGCCTGCAAAACCTCTCTGAGCAGCATCCCCGAGAAAAGCATTGCTGGCTCTGCACTAGCTACCGACAGCTTTTAAATCTCTTTACCCCTCCAAGCTGAACAAGGACAGTTAGATCCCTGAAATAAGGACAGCCCAGTAAGTACTGTGCAAATATATCAGATTTATTACTCTTTTATGGAAATAATAACAGACATTCAGGTAGAAACATATTAAATTAATGCAGTCAACAGTTTAAATGCAAAAATAAATATAAAGTCCAGCAGCTCAATGCATCTAAAACAGCTCATTTCTTCTAACGAATAGAAAAGATTTTTTTTTTTTCTTTTAAATGGTGAGTTTCATACAATCAAATAGAAACGAAGGTACAAGCGCTTTCTTAGAAAACATCCCGACCCGGCTGCTCGTCCGGGCGCTCCCGTGCCGGCGGCGGCGCTCCCTGCGGCTCAGTCCGTGCCGCCGCACCGGGCCGGGCCGGGCCGGGCCCCGCCGCCCTCAGAGGGCCGAGTCCGAGTCGCTGGAGTCGAGGCTGTTGCGGAGGCGGCAGCTGCCCAGGCGGTCCCGCTGCAGGCACAGGTTCTGCGTGCTCCGCCGCAGGCACTCCAGCGACTGCAGGAAGGACTTCTTGGCCTTCTCTTCCTCCATGGGGGACACCCCCTCCTCCTCCACCTCCTGGATCTCGTCGAAAGTCACCGGCTGCGTCTTGAAGCGCGACTGCCGCGGCCGCCGCAGCTTGCCCTTGGGGGTCTTGGCGGGGCGGGCGGGCGGCGGGAACTCCTCGGCCACGCAGACGAAGTGCGGCATCACCGCCTGGTAGCTGGAGCAGATGCCCATCAGCTCGGCCGGCTTCGCGGCCATCCTGCCGCCCGCGGGAGAGCCCACCGCGGGGGCCGGGGCCGGCGGAGCGGGGCGCGCTGCCTCGGCCGTGCCGGGCGCCGGGGCTCCGGCGGGCAGCGGCGGCGGGGCAGGGCCGGGCCCCGCGGGGCGCTGCGGGACGGCGCGGAGCAGTGCGGAGCGGAGCGCCGCTGTCCGGAGAGAGGCGCGGAGCAGTGCGGACCGGAGCTGTGCGGAGCGCCGCTGTCCGGAGAGAGGCGCGGAGCAGTGCGGAGCGGACCAGTGCGGAGCGCTGCTGTCCGGAGAGAGGCGCGGAGCAGTGCGGAGCGGACCAGTGCGGAGCGCTGCTGTCCGGAGAGAGGCGCGGAGCAGTGCGGAGCGGAGCAGTGCGGACCGCCGCTGTCCGGAGAGAGGCGCGGAGCAGTGCGGAGCGGAGCAGTGCGGACCGCCGCTGTCCGGAGAGAGGCGCGGTGCGGTGCGGAGCGGAGCGCGGTACCGAGCGGCGCGCTGCGGTACCGTGCCGAGCCGAGCCGAGCCGAGCAGAGAGGCGCAGTAGGGCGGAGAGCGGAGCGCGGTGTGCGGTGTGCGGCGGCGCTCCCCCGCTCCCTCAGCAGAGCCGCTGCCGCCGGCACCCCGGCCCCGTTATATAGGCCGGCGGTCCCCGCGGGAGCATGCTCAGACGGCGGCGCGCTGGGGCCGCAGCGGAGCCCACTCGCGGCCGGCCGGGCTCTCCTGCCCGCATGACGTGTCCCCGCACCGCCGCCCCCGCCCGCCGCGGCCCCTCGGAGCGGGGGGGCGGGCAGAGCCCGGGGCGGCGGAGCCGTCGCGCTCGGTCCCGTCGCCCCCTCCCGCCTCCTCTCCCTTTAACCTCCAGGGCATCCCCCTCCGGCCCCGCGGCACCCAGGGCAGCTTCAGGCGGGTCCCGGACTGCCAGAGCGGTCCTTCAGCTTTCTGCGTCTCACCGCGCTGCTTTTTTAGCAATACCCCGATTGCTGTGGCTATGAAAGAGTACCCACAGACCCGTCACATCAGCTTTCAGCTGATCGCTACCTGTCTGAGTAACAAACCCCGGGTTAAAGGAAGCTCCAAGGCAAGCCCAAATCTGAATACCCTAATGTTACAGCGACCCAGAGCTAAACTGCAGAGATCATACGGGATGGACCCGGCCAAGAACCACCAGCAACAGAGGGCTAAGCAGGACTCTGGGATCTTGTTCCCAAGTCTGTCTCCTCTAATGAAGCTTAAATACCTCCTTCAGTGTGACTCCATTTTTTTCCTTTTAGAGGGGATCCTAAAATTTTCTATTCCCCTGTGAACTCCGTGGTGCTTCCTTGATATGATGCAGAATCAGACCCTCCATCAGAAAATGGCATACAAGTATTACTCAGCTGAAACAAAAGCTTGCAAATTAGCGACGGCAGGAACCACGCTTTAAAGCTGTGCGTGCCAAGCACTCAGTGATGGAAAAACCCTACAGCATAAGAAAAACTTATGATAGGAATAGGAAAGGAGCTAGAGGGAGGGGGAGTAGAAAAGCATGAGGGAGGGAGAGCCTGAAATGGTTAGTCTGTCCCCTCTTCAGGGCTAATGCTGGATGATTCCATAAAGACGCTCTCTCGTACAGCTTCACCCACTCGAGGATATTTTTGAAGCTTGGTTGGGAACCGGGAAGGAAGCGGAGGCTTAGCAGCAGTGTCAGGAATTCTGCTCTGTGATGCTAAGGGGACAAGGACAATGCACTCAGGGCCCCGAGGTTTGCCAAGCAGTCAGTCAGTCACTCAGTACCCCATGCTCGGTGTGCACATGCAGCACAGCACAGCACAGCAGTGCAGAGGCACCCAGGGCACTGCCAGCACAGGCTGCCCATCAGCCCACCGTGGCATCTACGCTCACCCCAGCAGCCCTGGGTCTGTGCCCAAGCTGGGGCACCTGCAGCCAGTGCGAGTTCATCATGTTTTGCCATGAAACACCTGATTTGTGAAGAGGAGGACAAATGCTCTGGGAAAAAACCCCAGAAACTTACATACAAAATACACACATCTTGTGCCATAGTCCAGCACACAGAAATGGCCTGGTTTCTGTGAGTTCAGAAACTCTCAACCTTGTCTTTGGGTAAGTCTTAGGACTTAGGTCCCACCCCCTTTCAAATTGCCTTAGCGGTGGGAATGCTTCAGGACCTGCACTGGAAACAAACCCTTTTAATTAAAGCCCTCAAAGGGGATAAAATGGAACAGGAACACAGTTTTAGGAGAGAGGAGACCAGAGCACATGCTCCTTGCCAGTGTCAAACCAACATTGAGGATCTAGACCTTATGAAACACCTGGCTGCAATCTCTTGGCTTCTTGGCTCCCCAAGGCATCTTTAGGGCCAGACTCAGTTTGAAGCCTTTTTATTGGGAGATTGTATTAGCTTAATAAGGGAACAATTTTATGTTTGGTCAAATTGAATCATTCCAGCTTGCAGAAGGCTGTGTTTTTTACTGTTTATTTTAGTGGCTAAATTTAGCCCATACATCCCTTGCTGTTACATCCTGCAACAACTTTCTCTCCAAAAGCTCCACTTAAATTCCTGATAACTTGATTCTGCAGCACAGCAAAGGCTGAACTCTGTTTCCTCAGTACAGCCCTCTAAGACAAGCCTGATGACCAGCTTGGAGGATTTCTGGGACTGAGCTTGTCTCTCATGCAGAAACAAGATGACATAGGAGCCTTGTTCTGGCAATGCAGGAAAACATAGCACATTTATTCAAAGCAAGGTAATTTGAATGTGCTCTAGCCCCAAAGTCTCCAAGGTCCTGTCAAAAAAAGATTGGCTGACTTGATATCTGAACTCCAACACACATCTCAGTACAAACTGTCTGGTTTCCTACAGAAAGTTCAGCATGAAGGCAAAGTCATGGTATATTTAATATCCAAAGGTATATTTAATATCCTCACAAATATGATTATAAAATGCTTTGGGAAATTTCAGTGCTGAGTTGGAGCAAGATCACCATGGTAATAACTGAGAGGCCTTGAAGATATTGTTTGAGAAAATCTAGAAAATATATCCTGTGACACAATCTCCAGAGTTAGATCTCCAAGGCACTAACATAAAAAAAAAATATTTAGTCAGGTAGTTTAAATCATGGCCTTAATTTCACTTGCTCCCAGCATTATTTAATGAAAGGAAATGAAATCTTGTGATTTCAATGAGTAACATTTCGGCAAGTTTCAGTCCATTTCACTGCACTTCATGTCAACCCATTCAATTTGTTTTCTTTCAATTTCAATTCAGACATTTTCTTTTTCTTTTTTTTTTTAATTGCACTTCTTTTTAACATCATTCCTCTCCTGTGTGTTTGGCTCACTTTGCTCCCTGACATGGAGAATTCAATGGGCATCATTTAGAAAAGTTTTGGAACTTTTCAGTGCACCTTATGTCATCCCATTCCTCTTAAAAGTTTTCACTTCACTTCAGAATTTTTGAGGTTTTTTTCAGTTGTTTGCCATTTCACCGCAGCTCGTCTCCTCTGTGTTCAGTTACCTTCCTTCTCTGGTTTGGAGATTTAGGTTTTTTTCGTGAAATGAAGATTCCTCTTTTCACAAAAGGAAACGGAATCATGTGCATTCAGTGAGAATCATTTCAGCACATCCCAGCCCATTTCACTGCAAAAAACCCCAAAGCACTGCACCACCATTGCCCCCTCCACACTTTCCTCCTTGGCAACACCCATGGGCTGAGCTCCTCAGCCTTGGAAAACGCTGATTTTACTGCTCTGCTCAGGGTTAGGGTTGAGAAAACCACAAAGCCCAGAGCTCCAGGGACACTGCAAAAGGCATGCCAAGTGGACCACAGCCACGGCCCAACATTGCTCCTCCCACACCTTGCTCCTTGCTCCAACCCATGTGCTGTGCACCTGAGCAAGTTTCATCATAGTTCTTTTTCTGTCTCTGTGGTTCACTTCATTCCTTGCTTTTGATATTTCAGCATGTGACATTTTGACAAGTTTTGAAACTCTTTGCTGTACCTCATGCCATCCCATTCCCTTTAAATATTTTCACTTTGTTACAGAATTTTCTAGCATGTTTTCATTTCATCATAATTCATCTCCTTTGCGTTCTGCTCATTTCGCTCCCTGATTTCAAGATTTCATTTCCTTTCACGAAGCCACATTGTATGGCAGCACACTGCACAGGGGCAGTATGGAACCTTTATGAGAGCTAGGAACATTTTATATTCATATTTGGGGCCCTGCATAGTTAAATTGCCAGTTTTATAGGAGCAATTATCACTGCTGAAACAGCATGGAAATTACCTTGTCATTTGGCTATTCATTTAAAAATGTGATTATTGGAAACACACACACAGCCTCTTGCTGGCTATCAGATCTCATGCCATAGAAGGGAAAGATTAAAAGGAGGATGTAGAGAGATACCCACCTCTTCCTGCAGGAAAAGAAACTTCTGAAGGTCCAGGGCCTGTAGCTGGGCAGTCTCAGTGAACACCACAATTCATGTCACAAAACAGAGCAGTTACTTTGCTGTCTGTCAGAGCTGATGGGGTCCCTTGAGAGCCAGCAAGATAAGCTACTACCCAGCAAGATGCCTCAATCCATACCCAGCATGTACGTTTCAAATATCCTCCCAAAACATACTCAAGGGCAAAAGCTGCCTCTTGCTGTCCTGGCAGGTGGCATTTCCAGCCACCCCACAGTGCCTCACTGTGTACATCTCCACCCAGCATCCTGGTCTGGGCAACCATTTTTATCAGGAAAGGAAGGAGCTGGTGTTCTCTCTCCACTAGAATTCGTATCTTGGAACAACCATTTTTAAAGTAGCAATTAAAACATTCAGCCAACTGCATGTTAACAGATAACTGCTTACAAACTGGAGATGACACACCAATAAACAGGCAGCAAATACAAACTACCTCCAGAAGGCTTTGTGTCTCTTTCTCTGCATGCACATCTGATTTCAATTTGAAAGTGTACCTTTCTGATGGGGGAACCCAAGTTACCCAACAAGCCCCAGCAGAAACTCACCGCCTGGAGAAAAACAAACTTGTTTCTTTCTAGCTATCATGACAAAACTGCAGCACACAGAATGCAGCATACCTGAGCAGCCAGACCTCTCTCCAGCCTATGTGAATGCATTTACAACAGGGAATTAACTGGCTAAAAACTCACAAGGCCTATGTACTCAGGGTTCTCCTACCCCTTTCCTTATGTATTTGGTTGGATATCCTTTACCTTCCTTTCCATTGTTTTGACTTCAGTAGCCTTTTTTCTCCCTTTGAAATAATTAAATTAAAGCCAAGCCAGCCCAGGAGCTGATTGCCTGAGAGTAATCCTACAGTAAGGATCACCCATCCTCACAGTCTCACAGTCAGGCAGTCAACACGCAGCCAGCATTTTAAGTGCTTGACATGTCCTTTGAAGTATTTTTCTAAATCCCTCACATTCCCCTGGGCCATGCCAAGGGGCATCCTGCCTGGCATCATTTTGGAGCAGCCCTGGAGAGCCCTGCAGCCAACAGCAGAGGTGAGGAATAAGCACATCTCCCCTTTGCAGCAGGCAGGTATTGGCAGAGCCTTAGCTGCAGGATTGGAAATCTCCAGAGGCAAGAGAAGACTTGGCTTGTTCTGCAGCACACTCTGCTTCCAGCCTCCCACAGGCTGGGTATCTCCTTCACACCCTGAGCACCATGATTTCTGTTCCCCACAGCATGAGATGACAGAGAAGCCTCAGGTAATAAAAAAAGCATGAGGAGAATTCCCTAACAGCACTTTGCATCTACTGGAGGGCAGCCACATGCAGCAAGGCACCTGTGAGTGGTAGCAGGAGCTCAGGCTGCTGCTGGGATCTTTGCAGGGAGCTTATGAAAACTTACTTCTACTAAAGGCACTTCCAGCAGAAAGCTCTTCCCAACACAGCAGGGAGTTGCTAGGATGGGCAAGTTCTCTGAGGGATGTTCCAAACTGGCTATGTCCAATGTACAGGTTACAGGAGCAAGGAAGGATTTTTACATCTCACCAGGCAATCTGCCACGGAAATGGTGCCCTCTTGATACTTACTGAGGTTTTAAGGTAATTTTTAGACAAAATAGCATTTTAAGAGAAAAGGTTTGTCACATTTGTGTATGTCTCATTTTTATATGTAACTCGACCATTTGAGCTAATAATTTTTTTCCAAGTCTCCCTAAAGTAATGAGTGAAAAATTCAGCCAGGTTACTGATTCCTGACTTGTTATTTTTCACAGAGAGCTTCATGGTATGATCCTCCTCAGCCCACCCAGGAAGCCCAGATTCTCTCTCCTCCTATTCCCTCTTCCCCAGTCCCAGACCCAAGTTTTCCAGGCCCATGTGAGCCCAGGCCCAACAGCTCAGCAGGGTTTAGTGGCAGAGGGATGCTGTGGGGTTCCCCATGCCCAAAGGTGCCTCTCCCTGGCTGGGAACTGACCTGGGAGCAGACGTGGGAGTGGGGCCATTTCCCTCCCCACTGTGATGCACCCACAGCACGGCTGGCAGACATGACAAACACTTGTCAGTACTTGTGGGGAGCTCATCATCCCACACAGTTAATACAAAATATGTGTGTTCAAAGCTCCTTTTCCCGCAAATCTCTCAGTTTCAGTCCTGCCTGCCTTTTTACGAGCTGCAATAAATCCCATAAACTTTCTGCCCCATGCCATTAGGAGAAAGTACAGACCAAAATGTTTGAATGTATGAATGCTTTCTCACAGAAATGTATTATTTTATTCTCTACATAGAATTGTTTAAATTGTAAAGTGACAGCTGAAGTGAAAAGTCAGTGTTTCAGTTGCTTTAGTTGTTAAACTTCACAAGTTAACAGCATTTGGCTGTCACCACACCACTAATAATAAATGTAGTAATAAAACTCTTTGTTTAGAAAGAGAGCTGCAAAGTGTTTCCTGACAAAAAACTGCTGCATTAAATTTCCCTTGTTTGGCCTCACAGGCATCAGAAGGGAAGGCAGCTTTTCCCAGCACTGTTACTGATGCATCAGGACACAGTGATACGAGGATACAAGAAAAAAGTTTGGTTCAAATGACCAAAGACCAGTGATTGCAGAAAACTCAGCTCTTTAAAGAATGAAACTATACTTCAAACTGATTAAGGTACTGACTGCTTTGAATATTCCTCCTAGTACAAGCTGCTGCCACATGAAGTAAAACCTCCAACCTCCCAGGGCTTTAAATGTCAAGGTATTATCGTGTCCAGTTGTTACTGTGACCCTATCAAGTAAGCAGCACAGAAATTAGGATCTCTAGTTCAGTTCATTCTGTCTTAGGTTCAGAATCTGGAAGAAATATTTTCCTCCACAAAATTATTAAAAATGCCTAAGAAGAAAAAAGACTTTCTGTGTGCAGGGAAGAGCCTTGCTGATGAATCCTGGGAGTTTCCAACCCTCCACATGCCCCACACTGAGCTGGTGGCTGGGAGGGTGCTGATAGCCATGCATTCTGTGCTGCCTCCTGGGCCACAAGTCAGCTGGAGAGCAGAAATGCTACTGGCAAGGCAGCAAGGAGAGGAGGATTCTCCTGCTCCTTGCCAGGGAGGCCCGGAGTAACCCAGAGCTGTCAGAGCACAAAGTACTTGTCTTGGTTTCTCTTCTGTACCCAACTGCTAAGCTTTGCAAGAGCTGAACTGAATTATTTCTGAGACCACTCATCCTCTCTCATTTGGACAAAACTGACCACACATCTCAAATATAACAAGGAAGGCCTGACCAGCAGAGAGCGTGGCCACAAAGGGTCTGGCTGCTTTGGAAGTCAGACAAAAGGAAGATCTTTTCTCTATGAGTCAAGATTAAAAATCTTAAATTGGTGCCACAAATCAGATCTTAATACTTCTGATAGATTCTTTCTTCCATTTTCTTCTGCAGCTAAAAACACCATAGAGCATCCACTTATTTCAGCAGAATAAATAGCATTTTTTTCTTCTCTTTTTAAGTCTATTTGTAAGCAATCAAGGAAGAAATCAACTGTGGACTAGAGATTAAAACAGAAGTTTCTTTACAACAGAACCATCAGGCTTCAAGTAACCTAATCCTTGAGACATTTTTGTTCAATCTCTAAGCATTTCTGGGGACTTTAGACAAAAATTATAACAACCAAAGTAGTAAATTGCTGAGTGATTGTTAGCAGCTGAAGCCCTGCCTTGCAAAAAGGAGCCAGAGTGGTGCTAATGTGGACAAGCAGAAAGAAAAAAAGCTTAACCCCATTCCCATCCCCATCAGATGAAAGCCCATAGTGCCCAAAGCTGAAGAGTGATCTTTTCTAAGGTAAAATAGAGCCGCTTTAGTCTCTGCAAGAGAAGTAAAGCCAAAAGGTAACTGGTGAGGTCACCAGGCAAAAATGATCAGTGCAAAATACAGGGATGTTACAGAGAAGCAGCCAGTGCTCAGGACATTTTTTGCTACCTCTGGCTGCTGCAGCACCAAGATGCTGTGTCCTGTGTCTCCCCTGCCCTGTGTCACTCCATTGCTCTCCTTGCCCTGAGGCTTGGGAGGATTTCTTCAGGCTGGCCTGTCAGCTTATTCCAGGGTAACAATCTCTTCTCTGGCATGAACTGTCATGGCTCCATCAGTGCTCCGAAAGTGCAGTATTGGCAAGTGTTGCATTATGTACAGTTTGTCAGACACTGTCTCATTGATGTGACCACCACTTCCCCTCCCTTTACCTCCCACTTCTTCCCAAAAGAAAACACCACCAGGCAATTTTTAATCCCTCTTCTACCACTTGCCCTTGCTTCTCCCAAAAACTCGGGGAGCCTGCACCTTGTGGCCCCTCCTCTCCAAGCTTCCACAGGTACCTTAAGCTAAAGCCATGTCAGTCAGAGAGACTCCTCTTTGGCACAGATCTGCCCCCAAAAAGCAGAAGGTGGGGAAACTGGGAACCATGTAGATTCTGCACCCTGACAAACCATCTGGGAAGTGTGGGTTGTATATTTAGACCAGTACACCCTCTGGCAACTCACGTCTCTGCTCACTCCTGCTTTACCTTCTGCTCGCTGCATCAGAAGCTCTTCAGGGAGAGAAGCCTTCCCACAGCCCTCCCTAATGATGATGAGGACCCAGTGATAAGTCCATGGTAAGTCACAGCTACAAATCCCATCCCATCCAACACTGAGGCTCTTTCTAGTCCATGTGCTCTTCCAGCTGCATGGCAGCCTGCCTTGGCACAAGGGTGTTGCTGGAAGCACATCCCCAGGGGCAGAGGGCTGGCACTGGCATTTCAGAGATCAGCTGTAATGCCAACCCACTCTTCAGCATGGATTTGTGTGATGCCTCCACAATGGGAGCAGAGCAACAGAACAAGTAACACCCTCTGTGACCAGCAAAGCAGCTACACACACAAGTTTAGATGGAAACAACTTTCAGCTGAGCACCATTCTGATCTAGAGAGCAGTGTCTTGTCAGGATGATCCCGTGATCTGAAGACTTTGCTCTGTCCTGCTCAGCCAGCAAAATCTCCTGTGTGAACAGAACAAAGTTTTTGTTTCTGCTGGGAAACCTGAATCAAACAATGGGGGCCATGGAACAGACCTCCTTGCTCTTTATTCTGATTAAAATTCTTCAATACAGTCCCCACTTTCTTTACTTAAAACAAGGCCTCCCAGCTCCCTCGAGAGGTGCTCTCCCAATGTGAGCCACCAAGGACCTGCCAGCTTCAAGGGAGCTGGCAATAACTCCACAAAGCTGTACTGAACACTGCACAGAAGAAGGAGGTAAATCAAACAGGGCAACAGGGGAGAAAGTGCACATCTGTCACCTTGATGAGTGGGTGACTCTTTGGGAAGGGCCAGAGCTCTCATGGCCAACCATCACCAGTCACTCCCAACTGTGTCAAGAGGAGATGATACCTGCAAGATCTCAGCAGAACTTAGGTGCAGACAGGACAGGTTAGGATGCTCCAACTTAAACAAGTTATCCAGATTGCTATGGAAACCTCAAAGCTGGAAAACAAGCACTTGGAAAACAAACCATAGTGAGGCAGATTTCCTATCCACTCCAAAAAGGTTTATGACCAGAGCAGGCAAAGTGGGTGTTAAATGCTTTTGAGCTAAAGCAATAGTAGCAGCAGCACTTGAGGAGGAGGCGTTATGGATTCACAGCACCCATCAAACATGCATCTTTTATCCCTAACCCAGGGAGAACAGTCCTCTCTATTTTGCCAACACTACAGTATGAAAATTCTGACTTCTTAACTCCTTTCTGGCGTCCTGTCTCCTTCTCCATTACTATTGTAGCTATAAATTACTATTTGTAGCTATAAATTACTATGTATAGCTATATTAACCCTGTAAGTCATGACAAACAGAAAAGACATAGGTAGAATTCATCTGATACAGATGAAGTAAAATTATCCATGGCTTTAAAACTAATCAAAACTGAAAATCCTAAAGAGCGCTTTTTTTTTCCAACAAAACACAAACAAACAAACAAAACCAAAACAGAGCAGAGAAGTGACAGAACTTTGCTATTGATTTCAAATGGTGTGTGCTCAGATCAACCCACTGTGGCCCAAAAGTGCAGCATTGAATCAGATACACTACAACCTCACCAAGAGTTGTGCTTGAATATTCAAGTATTCTGTGACAAAATGATTACAAGCAGCATGGGGACAGAGTGATGCCTGATACCAGTGTGGTTAATTAATAATGTTATTGCTTATATAGCTGTTAAATAACTGAATGGTTACATATGGACCCAGTTGTGGGGTTTTCTGAAGAACAGCTCCATCCTGCATGCTCCCTGAGGAAGGCAAGCTACTGTCCATCCTTACCCAAGACAGCTTCCATTCATCTGCTCCTTGTCATCATATCTGAGGGCCACTACATTTTGGAAAAGGCTGTTTTGGAGAAGGGAATCTTACCCAGGGTTACTAGTAGATCCCACCTGTTTGAAAGCCAGAGACAAACAGTTTTGAAGAATGTAATTTTTGAGCATTTTCTGGAAGAGACATACTCTGCTGAAACCTCCAAGGACCCTTCCAACCCAAACCATTCTGTATTTCAAAGAAAAGGAAAAAAGTAAACCCACAGTTTGTATCTTCCACATAAAAATAATGATACAGTGGTGTTCTGTAAGCAAAGCAGCTCTCAGCAGCCACTGCAGCCCCTCCGATGGACAGAATCTGGTGCCAACCACAAAAACAAAACTCTCAGGCCAGTCCCCAGCCCTCAAATCATCTGTGAACATATAAACAGTATATTTTACTTTACCTTAGTGTACACTGAGTTTAAATCATTTTTCAAAAAGTTTTTGGCTGAGAATACCACAACAGTCCTGAGAAGGAAGAAAAAGCTTTATAACTGGAAAGTAATTCTCTTGGATGACATTTTTAGAAATACTGTTTTCAAACCCATGTAACTAGGGGAAAGGTTCCTCCACCTATCTTTAAGTTAAAGAATGGAATCTAACGCCATACTTACCCTTCTAAATATGCTGCCCTTTGCACCTAACTGCAACAGCAGAAACAGCTGAACAGCAGTACAAGAAATGTGCAAGTTGCCCTGGTCTCTAGTGAAAAATCTTTAGGTGCCATGGGAACACCACCAGCTCAAGAACTCTCAAATCTCACTTTTGTGCACACCCGTTTTGAGAACTCAGCAGGAGTGCCTGTAGCACTCAGGAACAGATTTCAACTGACAGGAAAGATGTCCCTGCAGAAAGGTCTCCTGAGGAGCTCTGGGCTGGAATCTCCTCTGCTCAAATCCATTTCCTGCTGTCTTAGCAGGCAGGAGGTTGCAATTTGCTGCTACCTGGCTAGCTGACTTTTTTGGCGAGGAGGCGGGGGAAGGAAGCAAGCAACCTACAAGCTCCCAGCTCACGAAGAAATTTGATCTCCAGACCAACTGTTCCCCTTGCAGCCAGTACACAGAAGAGAGGCTGGGAAATGATGCCATATGCCTTCTCCTCACTGTCAAACAGATGTGGATACAGTGAAGCTGACACGTGAGAGAAAGCAGAATGCAGTAGTCTCCAGCAACAAAAGGAGCACTGGAGGATAGAACATTTCCCCTATAAATCATTTCATTCCTGGGGAGGAAAACTTGGTCTTTTCCCAAATCAAAGTAAAGAAACTAAACCAGAATTTGCTAACATTACAAACTGAAACCATGAAAAGGAAGTGAAAACTGCTCTTCCTCAACAGTATCAGCCTCCAGGGTCCTGCCATTAGTTATGGGCCATAGATTCACTGAATTCAAATGAGTTGCAATTTCCACAGGCTGAGGTTTGGGGGATTAAAAGTTTCCAAAGTCATCCCCATCTCCTACTCTTTCTTGCAGCCTGGCTGCTCTTAACACAGTGAAAACAAATGGAGCTTATATGAATTGATACAGGCAAAAGTGTTGCCCTCTCAGAATACCTTGAGAAATTGGCACTGTCTCTTGGTAAATAAAAAATGCTCTCTGTCAAGACTGCCAAACCTGGACACACATACAGGGATGTGCACTAAGCTCCAATGACACAAAGAAAGTAAATATGAAAGTAAGTGTCTGCCTCATTCAACTCTGATTTCCATGAATAACATCATAGAGCCTAGACAAAAGATTCAAATAAAAGGAAATAACATTAAAAATACTCCAAAAATATTTCTGTACAAATTGGGATGAAAGTGAAGACATCATTAGACAACAAAGTTAAGTTTTCTAATAACATTCATTCATTTTAGAAGAATAATGTATGCTGGTTCAGGTAGAGAAGCTGTTTCTAGGAAATGACTGTGCCCAATTTCAGACCACAGAGAGTAAAATGGCTCAACCTTTATGCCCTTTATGTCATAAATAACATTAAAACATAGGCATAACTGATACTAGTAATGTGACTGTTCTCACAACAAATGTTGGCTAAGACAAGACAGGTATTTTCTCAACACTGGTTTATTTTCATAGTGAAGAGGGACATTAGCTTGCTTAACAAAGCTAATGTGTTACAAGGCATAGGATATTTATCTGTGCTTGGATCCTACTGCAGGCAGACAGTGAAGATGGACCAAACCTTTGAAACCTTTGATCCAGTACAGTGATGATATTTAGCTGCAGTAAGAACTTAAACCACATAGGCAACACTCCTGACTTAACATCCAGGCTGCAGTCATCAGCCCACTGCTTCCCAGCAGCAGGTGAGTAGCAGCAGGCAAACTTGAAGGATTCCAGTAAGTCAGCCTGGAATCTGGTCTGAGGCTCTGACTGCTGATCTGTGACAGCAGAGGCTCAAGAGATAACCCTCTGAGTGAGACTCTTTAATGCAATATGCATTGACCCAGAAGCAGGGTTGTCAGATGTCTCCGTTGCTTGCCTTTGCCTTGTCCCGTCTACATGGATAAACAGGATAAGGTCTGACCACAGAGTGCATGGCAGACCAGAGCCTTGACCCTCTGTCCCACTAGACACCAGTATAATTCAAGTAGTTATTTAAGTTAGGAAGCTGATTGCTTAATTGGAAAAGACTGCAACCTTCAGATAAAAAGCAGTGCACCACCCTTTGGTGAAATGAATAATACCCAGAGATCATCACCAAGTGCAGCTTTCTCGTTTCTGTACAGACACATAGAGGTAGCTTTACATCAAAGAATCCCATCTTGTCATTATTTCCAACAGAGATCATGACATGGGAGTAAAGGAGAGAAAAGACAAGCTGCAAACTATCTGCTCAATGAATCTGTCTGCTCCAGCTGGGACCTCTCAAATCTTTCACGTGCTTTGTGCTCTTTTAAGAATAATCACTGTTCACAAACTTAAAGCCTGTGATTTAGTATCATCTAATAACATGTAATTTCTGTCCACATAACACAGGCAGCTTCTGATTGCCAAAGATTTTCATAATATCAACTCTTTTCCATATGACTTCCAGGAACTCTGTTCCTGTAAGGCTTCCTTTAAATCTGTAGCAATCCAAGGCTCTAGATCTGCTGTGGGTATATATCCAACAATGTCCAAAGTGGCTCTTCACTTCCAAATTCCATCAGGCTCTGGATAAATGATCCTAAATGTCAAGTTTATCCGTTCATCTCTAGAATGATACTCCTTAGGCACTCGATGCTGTAAGTGGCATTAGGGAAAAAAAAAAAACAACAACAAAAAAACCAGCATGAGCTTGTGCATTTAAAATACAGGTAATCAAACAACAACTAAAACCTTTATTTCCTGTGATGGCTTTTTACTCGTATTTCTAAATGCTTAGGTAAGGTAAAAAAATCAGGTTCTGACTGGTCAGGGCCACCGAAAACAAAAAGTCTTTGCACATTACTATAGAGTTCTTAAATTAAGTTACAACTTTTTGATATTCCAAGTTTCTATATTGAGTTTGCTCTTTTCACTGCAGGCTGCAACCCTCATTGCTGAACTTTAATCGTGGAACATCTGAACTGATTCCTACTGCATCACTCGGCACATGAAAGCAAACCCATTGTTTCTCTGGGTGCTTTCAAATTCTGAGGCAGAAAGCAATAGTAATGCCTTGGAAAACAATTGTGCCACTGGAAGCAGAATGTCCCATGCCCTCATGGGAGTGTCTCAGTATATCTGGAAAACCGCACTGCAAGTAAAGCACATAAACAGTGTCAAGGAGTTCTTACCTGCCAATCCTCCTGGGTGGCTCCTTCCATCATCAACAGAGTCCCGTGATCAAGTGGGATTCTAAGTCTTTCTACGTAAGTATAGTCTCCATCCTCTTCCTAAAAAGAAACATTAGACACTGAAGAAGCAGGCATGTGCATTTGGTAGAAAACCAGTCCTTTACAGCAGAGCTTAAAATGCCTATGAGGGAGGAGGAGCAGGCTCTTCCAAGATCAAGAATTTTAAGTAAACCTCTTTGTATCTGCATTTCATACAAAGCCCAGGAGCCGAGCATTTGAACGATGAAAAGAAGCCATTGTATCTCACTGCCTGGATGGCACAGGTAAAGCTCAACAACCAGCTCCTGTATTTAGTGCAAAATTCTGGAGTGAGGCTGCAAACCTTATGGAAACATCTTAAACTGCTCAGCATGGAGACATTCTGCAACAGCCACCCTAGATTCCAACAGTTAACTACTTCACCAAAAGTAACATCTTCCTGCTATTCTGAATTTCTCTTGTTAAAACATTACATGCCGCTATGGCACTAGCTGCTGGAAGAAGAGTTTTTTCTTATTTGAAAAAAGAAAATCTTCCTATAATACCCTGCAAAACAAGTTGTCTAAATCCACTAAGCAAAACAGAAAAAAATTGCAAATGTTTGTTAACCCTTTAGATTATGTGCAACTATTTTAAAGTCAAATGTAACAACTAGACATAGTGACACACCCCGGCAGTGGTCTCACACATGTCACAGGAGTGGGAACAGCAACTCTCTACTGCTTTGCAAAATCCTTTCCAACTTTAACTCAGATTCATACATTGCTAAGTCAAGTATGTTGTAGTCCAACCTGAAGGAGGTTTGTCCCTTTAAAAGTTCATGGCTTGCTGAAAAGCTCAAAATAATGAGAGTAACAAATACTGGGAAAATTATGTCCTAAACTAAAACAGAGTTTGACTTTCAGAAACCAACTGGGAGTATGTGTGCATTTATAAATAAGATGCAGATAGAAAGAGGACTGCACTTTCTAAAATGCAAAAGAGCTTGGTTGGTATCAAGTCAGTATTAAGAAACATTTCCTTATCATCAGTGGAAACAATGAAAAAGTTTCAAAAATAGGTATTATAAACATGACTGCTGATGAAAAGCAGAGAAACATCACTGCACCATGTACTTTCTATTTCAGAGGATTACATCATTTCACTTTGTGATGGACAACAGCAGGCTTATTTTCATCTCTTGCTCATCTTAATTAAAAAGGAATTCTGCTAAGATAAATGATTTAGGAGAAAACACCTTTTCTGGCTTAGACGAATCAGTAGGTAAAAACAGCAAGTATTTTCTGGTTTAAATGGGACATCTCTGAACTCCATTTTGCTTAGAAAAAGAGATTTTTATGTCCATTTGCTTTGCAAAGCCAGTGAAGTTTAACAAAAAGTTTTTACCTTCTTACACGTCATTACTGTTGACCAAAGTGCATTTCAGAACTTTTCTTCCTGGAGCTGATGTCAGACATACAGAAAACTCACTTGACTTTCAGAGGTCAAGAAGTATTTGAAGGGAATTTATTTTTGACATCTAAGGTGGAAAAGACTTCCCGGTAGCAAACATGGAAAGAAGTGTGTCAGGTGACTTCTTTATGTCCACTTTGTAAATCTATATATGCACCACAAAACCACCTGTGTACGCAAACAGGTACAGTAAAGGAACTGTTCTGCTTTTTACTATATTAGTACTTTCATTATCTTGAGTTACACATTTAATGCAACCCGAACTTTACACTATCCAAGTGCACTGGCTAAATCTTCCCAGCAGCCATCAGTTTCCTTGGTTATAGATGGAAGAAGAGCAAGCTGACAGGTGGCTAAGTCCTTCCACAGTTGACACAGCCATTTGCTGCACAACCACCCAGCTGGTCCCTATGGCACCCACCCCTCTGCCAGAGGGCACCTCCCACTGGAACCTGGGAGCTTAGTGGGACACCAGGTACCACCCTTCCCCACTCAGCTTCCAGGAGGACACAGTCAGATAACTGGCACTGTCTCAGAGCTGAGCAGTGAACAAGCAATAGTAAAAGATGGTAGTGAGGCTGTATCAGAAGCACCCATCCCACAGAGTTAAATCAATTCCTCTCCATTGGGAGGATGAAGTCATGTCAAGTGGGCCTGGGGCTTGAGGCTGTGTGGGAATGGGAAGAGGTCACGGTGGTGACACTCAGGCTGTAGGTAAGCACAAGAGGGCTCATTGATTCAACCAATAGCTGTGTGACTGTGTATGCATCACAGCTCTAAAGCAAAGCATTTGTCTCCTGATTTCAGCACAGGCAGGAGCTACAACGATGGGGGCAGAGGGAACAAGGAAGCAGGAGCAAGGTTAAACTATTTTACTGGAAGAAGAAAAGAGAAGAAACCACATCACTGTAGTTTTTTAACTATGAAGTAGGCATCCAAAAAAACCCTAGAAACCATTAAAAGCAAAGGAAAAATATCAGCTGCTATCATGTAACTGGTCCAAATAAACAGAAAAGGCTGCATTTAGAAAAAAAAAATGCTTTAAAAGAAAAATTCCAGCAGGCAAAATAAAACAGTTTCTGGAGTCATGTTAATTCTCATGAAGTCTCCTTATTCCAGTGAGGAATTTACTCCTAAAATGTATTTGCAGCTTTTTTTACATGCACTGGGCTGAAATCCCAGTAAGAATTATTTCTACTTATCCACAAAGGATGCTTGTTTAAGAAGATATAAATAGTCTATGCATGTCTCTACACTCCTTTACCCCCTATTATATGATGAAGACTTATCCAGTACAGTGCACACCAAAAAGAAAAACAAGAATGAACCTTTTCTTACCCTCACCCTAGAACCATTTTTAGTATAATAAAAAAACCCACTTAAACCTAAGTAACTTTTTTCATTTTTGCCAAGTGAAAAAAGATTTCAGATTGTGTGATTGTTTCAGAGTGACTTACATAAACACTACCGAATTACTAACAGCCAATTGTCAACATTCACATAAACATGCACAAAAAATGCAACCCATCACCACTTCTGGTCATCTTTTCAGTTTAGAGAAACAGGATTTTATTCGCTGTCAGGTTCATCGGCAATTCAAGATATAACCTGGAAAATATTTGTAGACATACCAACACGAACTGAAGTCTCTGAAGGCTCTGATCTAGTACTCTCCAACTGCCCTTCAAGCTGTAACCTCACTTGTGTTACATACTTGTTTTGTACTCAGCACATGAGCCCACACAGGAAACCACATTTTTTCCTAGTACCATTTATCTACAGTGATGTTCTACCATAGTATTTCTCATCTTGCATCTTCATTATATCTTTCATCTCAAAATACTTAAAAGTAGTTACAAGAACAGATGGAAACGAAGGCCTTTGAAACCCTAGAATCTGAAATAGCACCATGTTGGCCCTCAAAGAGGTTTGATTTTGGGAGGAAAAGGATTTACTTTCTATTTCCCTCCTCAATGAAGACTAACTCTGGAAAACCCAATGTACTGATACTGGCTGATACTGAAGCCAGGGACAGTCTGAATGCCTGTGAGGACTGTTAATCTGAATTCCATTTCCTTAGATTACATTCCTCCTCCTGTAACTTGCTTTTTAACAAAGGAATGATCAAACTTCGAAGTTTTAACTTTCTCTTAATGAAAGAGAGAATGCTACAGTATAACAGAGTATGAAAATTACTTCTTTGGTGGTACAGCCTGAAAGGTTGTAATTTCCATCAGAGCCTCTTGTAACTCCCATTTGGCAAAGCATCCATTGTCATAGGATGCTCTCAGGAAACTTCAGGCTTTGGGAATGTGCAAAGAATACATAAATGTGTGCCATGCAACTGATAAGTATGAGTTCCCTTAGGCACGGGACACTTCATAGCAACTATTTCAAAGATCTGCACGTGGGGATTCTACCTCAGAAAAAAGGTATGTCACACTTGCAAAAGGAATACACTTCACAGCTAGCAAGACTCAGCTAGTCAGAAATATCATGTCAAAAGTGCTACAAAAAATGAGGAGAGCTTGAGGAGTACATCTACAGGAAACCATCCATCTCTGGAAGAAAAGGGAAGAAATCGTGCAGTACAGATCCCACAAGGTGACCATGTACAAACAGCACAGATGAACTTCCCCTTTGCTAATAGTGGGTGTCTTTTCAGAAAATCTATAAAAAAGGCATCTTACTCAAGAACTAGGATTGATTTTTAAGGCAGAACCTGCAAAGTTCATACTGAAGTTTAAGCACATTTTATTCTGATTCGTTGATGGGAACACAGGCATTTCTAAAATGAATCCAAATACCATTTACAGTTTTCTAGAGGAATAAACTTTCCAGATGATATTTTATTATCAACACAGCATCAGAGATACTTACTCATGCTATGCCCACATAATAGACTGGTTATGTGATCTCATGCTCAGGGACCAAGATTAAATTCACTTCAGGCAACAAAGAATTTACAATTGGAGAACCGGTGAAAACTACAAACTATTTGTTTCCTGGTTCAATTTCTGACCTTAGCTATTCAGTCTAGGTGACTCAAGGTGACTCTTAATGGGCAGGCTTCAGTATGCCAGCTCAGAATTTTCCTGTAGGCTGGTAATTATCACCTCTGCTTTCTGTACTACCTACTCAGAATAAACAGCAACACAAGCAGATAGCAAACTTCTTTCCAAAGCTGTCAAAGATTGCACAAGCAGAAGATCCACCTGAAACAGGACACCCTAAAATAAGGCCTGTATTCTCAACCCCTGTGAATCCTTACTTGGATAAATACAAACTGCAAATTTTAAGCTGGCTTATAAACAAAGCATTCCCAAGCACAGCACTTTATCTAAAAAGCATACTCATTACTAAATCACCAATTAACTCTTGAAAGGATATTCCATACATCTCCTTATCAAAGTAGAGGATCTCTGTTTAGACAGCTTCCAAGGCATTTTATAGAAAAGAAATGAGCTTCTTCCCTTTGTTCACTGCCCCTCAATCTGAATACATACATGTCAAAATGCAAACACTGTTAGGAGGATTTTTACTCACAAGAGCAGTCAGAACTACTCTTCACCCCATGTACACTCTGCATTACATAACATTGGCCTGAGTTTTAAGAAAATGGTAACAATTCTTTGATTCATCTACACAGTGTAAGTCCACTTCCACCATCACTGATCTCATTTTAAGTACCAGGAAGGGCCCTTATTTGGGCAGAAGACTGCCCAGGTTCCAATTTCACTGCAGCACTACACTACACTGCTGCACATTATTAGGGTGCTCTCAATCCCCATCCTCAGCATGTCATGGTCCATGCAAGAGATTTCTTGATCCCTACACTTATTCCACACAACCTCCCAAGTTGTGCTTTGATTGATTTTGAAATGCTTTAGTAATTAAGTTCTCTTAAAAGGGGAAAACAATAAACATATTAGTAGCTACAAGACTCTCTCAGTGTGACATGAACACTCACAGGGGAAGGTTTTTTTCTCATCTCAAAGGTCCGAGTAGCACCAAAGCTGAGTGAGGCAATGACAGGATTTTTTCCCAGCGATGGCTCATCATCACTGTGCCAGTCCACACTGTCCTTCTCATTTCGGTAGAGGTTGCAGAGAAGGGAGTTGAAGGTGTAGCCAGAGAACTCCTCAATGCGCTCCTTCAGCATGCTCAGCAGAGGATGCCACTGCAGTCAGCACAGAGGGGAATGGAAATGCCATGAATGCAGGCCAGGGGCAGGTAATGCAAGACAAATGGCAAAAACTACTAAGAAACAAAATATACTGCACTTTAATCACAATAAACTTAAATTACTCACAGCAATTCTGAAGATATTTTTAGTAGAGCAGAGGAATGGGCTGGGCTTTCTGCAAAATATGCACATTACCCATCACTAAATACTAAATCATCCCTCAAAACTCTGAAGCCAGGCTGCCTTTCATACTAATGGAGGCAATCAGTGACTAAATGACACTGCTCTCAATTGCCTGCAGCTGTTGACAGAGAACAAGAGGAAATGGTTGGCATAACACAGCCCTCTGCCCCACTCTGTTAGCACAGCTTGTTGAGCTCAACTCATCACCTCTTGGATTTTGACTTTGACATTGTAACTCTTTGGTGGGTCACAAAACCCATGTCACTAGCCCTGAATGTCATCCCTCCCTTTACTAACATCTTGCTGAGCCCAAGCCCAGGGAAGCTCTGCACATTGCATTACAACTCAGTCCAGTTGTTTAATGTTATAAACTTACATCATTACTTTCATCTGTCAGAGTGCTTTTAAGAACTACACAAATATATAAAGAAAAAAAAAAAAGCCAAAGCAATGTAGGCCAGAATTTTTGCCCATTATATAAGCAGAAACAGAGATCAAGAGAGGATAAGAAACTGCTTCCAAATCTCACAGTGCACCACTGGCAGAAGAAGCAACAGACAGCTGGAAATATTTTCTAGTATCAACTTCTAATAAATAAGGCTGCACTACCTTCTTTCCAAGCTTCCCCAAGTTTAACAGGTATTTAACTTACTGGTTACACTGCAGGAGCCTCAACACACCATCTTCCTCTAATGGGGTACTTCTAGCTAAGTCATGCCTTCAACGATTAAGCATCATGTGAGTAATTAATTCTAGATAAATACAGCTTGCAGCTATGGAACATTTCAGGAAAGCAATAATACCACCCCCCAAAAAAAACTCAAAAAAGTTTGCTTGCAACTGGGCTGTCTCAACATGCAGAAGAGTCCAGCAAGGATTATTGAGAGTACTTTTCAGTGACCAACCAGGACTAGATTTCTTCAACTCTCATCACAGATGTATTACTATAACATTACTGTGTGGTAAATTTTACAATGTAGTTGCAAGTCCATTACAAACATGCAGCAGTGGAAGTAGTTTGGTTGAAATAACTCTACCACTGCTTACAGAGTAACATTTTCTTTATAGCAAAATTCATTTAGGCACAAACACTCGATTGTATCTAGAAGTGCTGCAATCACATCAATTCTTATTAAACAAAAAAGGAGGGGAACAAAGCTAATTACTCCTGTACTCCTTACAGATCAAGTATTTAAGGGAGTAATCAGTTTTGGCTAAGCTGTGCACTAAATTACATGTTACTCAAGGTATTTTTGTGATAGAAACCCTATTCTACAGGTAGGGACTGTGCTCTTTACACCATCCCCTGCTTCTTCTACGCTGCAGGTACCTGCAAAGCTGTGTGAAATGTCAGAGTGCCCGTGTGCAGTGTACCCACAGATCTGCCTACGGGCAGCTTCCAGCTGGGGAAGGGCTGGCTTCCAGCTATGCAACTTCTCCAGTGCATCTCACTTTCTGCTTGCATTTCTTTCTCAGTAAAAAGCAGAAATACTCAGGAATAAAAGACAGAACCAGCCTGAGTGACTCGTGTAGGCCTTTTGGATGAGAGAAAAAAGCCAGTGGCCCAACGAGTACTAAATCAGAATTTCATGCAAAAAACTGAAACAAAACCTTAAATTCAGGGTATATGGGCTCTATCCAATCTCTGAGCAGCAATGGGTTTCACAACAGGCAATTCTGAACTGGATTTAAATCATTAGTGTACAACAGAACAATTTTGTGAGGGCACTTCCAATCCCTACATCAGCTTTCAGAAAAACCCATTTAAAACAGTAGTTCACAAACGAGTACCAAAGAAATGCCTATTTTTCCACTACAAGTTCCATAGGTCATAGAATTTTTAACTACAATATTTTTGAAACTACAAAATCTTTGCAACTCATAACGCCTTTCCACCTCTTCCCAAACATCCCACTTTGGCAGCAGTTCTGGGACTTGGGACATTTTTCTCTCATGCCATCCAGCTTTCAACAGTGACACCTAATTACTGCTGTTGAAACTTTAAACAAAGCAATACCAAGAGACAGGCTGATGGGACAACAGGCTGAGAGAGAGAGAGAGAGCATGAACAAAACATCACTGAGTCACTCAGAAGGTTCTTAACTCTTCCAAAACAGCGTGGGAAATTATATGCTACAATCTGGAGTTGCTGAGCAGATGAGCTGCATGTGTGAATTGCATAGCATCCACATAGGAATGAAAATATGCCTAAACTTTCATTTAGGCAGAATTGAGTCTAAGTGTTTCTGAAAGTAACTATTTCAGTAATTGGTATTACCGTGTCTTTAAAACAAAAAGAATCAGTATGACTGTGTGCAGTACAAAATACATACAAAGATGCTTGGAGTAAGTCACACAGAGCAGTTCAGAGTTTTGTCCAAAGCTACAGTGACCCAAATTGAAAATTCAGAGTAGTAACTTCCTTTTGGCAACATGTGGCAACTAAATCACACTACTCTCAGTCAACTCACTCATAAAGTGTATTTTATAAAACTGACCACATTCCAGTAGAATCTGCTGCTGACCACAAATGAAATGCTAACAGATTCTCTAGATAACTATAGCAGAGGATAAAGGGAATTTCTGTCTCTTGATCGCTGCAAAGGATTTCTCTGTAGACAATAATAAAACACATGCAATCACATACATACATTTGGGTTTGGCTGCATTGTTATCCTGGAGTATGTGTAAGGAAGTTCCCCATACCAGGATGTAAGCCGTGGTTCCTCAAAAGATACCTCTGAAAAAAACAGGAAGACTTTCTCAGTTGCCTTATCAAAGGATTTGAAAATGGAAAGATGATGCAATTCTGCCAAGAAACTTGATCAAGAAGAGACTGTCCATTCACCTAAAGTTAAAAAGCAGTCCCTTAATAATGAACTCAAATGAAGGAATGAAATTATTCAAAAGCAGGTGTGCATCTGCAGGAGGAATTACCTTGCCAAAATCTTGAAAACACATCCATTTTCTTACCCCTATATGGCAGACAGAGCAGGAACTGGATGAGCTAAAGATAGCAAATGAAACTGAAATTTTATCTTGTTTTACGTTCACCTGCTTCTGGTGCCCAGTATGCTGGCATAATTTGCAAGATGCAAACAGATTCTTGGAAAGATGAAGTAGAAAGGAATGTAGGTAGCATCCTTGGGACATTACAGAAATAAAATGTAGCAAGGCTGGACACAGTATTTTGTCAAATATATTGTATGTGCTCTGTGGTATAAACTAAACACCAGGTTAAAGATACTTTTGGCTTCTGAAAAGACTATCTTGGCAACTATTTCTCATGCTTGACAGGTAGCATTCTCCACTATACTGTCCCTTTATTGACAGCCAATAAACACACATGTTGAAGACATGTTCCAGTCCCATCCAGTAACTACTCTAATACATTATCTTACATCAGTTCCTGACTGAAAGTGAAATTTAGCTAGAACAGGTGCCCCTTAGTGAACAAATCCAGAATAGCAGCCTCTTCTCCTACACTGGAACTAATAACTAAAGCCAAAGGAAAAGGAACGTGCTCTGCTGGAAGCTGCATGTAATTTCAGCAATTTCAGCATGCTGCTAACTTTCAGTAAAAGAGGCAAAAAATATACCTCACAAAAGAAACCTCTGAGAACAGTTTTTGAAGCATTGCTGGGAGATTGTATGATAGTGACCAGACAATTTTAAGAAATGAGTGAAAAAAAGAACTGGAGGTGACAGAGGAGACAGTAAAATTCCAAGACATCAATTAATTCCAAGACTTTTCCAATTTTTAATTTGGAAAGATCTCCTTTAGTTGGCAATAGTAACATGGGATTAGAGACTGAAAAGTAAGCTGCAGGAGTCTTCAGATGTGCACAGAAAACCCACACGGAAACTTGCAGAAGTGGTAATCCTGAAAATGAAAACCAATTCTAAACAACACACAGATTCTGTTATGGAATTGATCTGTGAATGACCTGAAAAGGTGATCTACATGCTCCTTACCCTGCCTGATGTGAGTTCGCTGACCCCAGGGTACATCTTGGAGGAGTTGCTCAAATATCCAGTCTGCTTGTTCTGAGTCAATAAAGCCAGGAATCAAATGAATCCTAAGGATGATAAAGAAAAATGGAAGGAATATATATTTCTCTATCTGCTTTGGGAAAATATTTTCATTTCCAGGATTCCCAGAGGAGTTAAAAATGCTGTAATCCATCACATCAAAAGTCAAAGCCCAGTATCCTGTTTCTGATCACAGCCAAAAGCAGGTGTGAAGGAAAGAACAGAAGGGCTCCTGTTGAGTCCGACCCTCACCAAATGTATGCAATTTCTTTTCAAAACTTATGAAAACATATGACAACCAACAACATACCATGAATTCCAGAATCAGCCACATGCTGTGAAAAAATGCATCCTTCTGCTTGTTATTAACTTCACGTCTGATAAATCAGATGGACCTGACTATGGTAATACAATCAACATTACATAAATAACTACCCTTTATTCACCATCTCCACATCACCTAGAATTAGACAGCCCTTCATCCATAGTGCCATTCCTATTCTCCTTTTTCAAAGCATAAGGACAAGTATTTAGCATAAGAACAGTATTTAATGTCTCCTATTTTTTCATCTCCATATGTACATCTAATATTTTGATTAGAGTCATCCATGAATTACAGCCACTGTAGCGGGCTGCAGAGTAGGAATGCTGCTAACAGCAGTTTACTGTCACAAGTATTCCATGCCCCAAAGATTGCACTGTAGGAATATATAATAAAGGTGTTAAAAAAAGATGCAAATCTGATTATTAACTTCCCAGAAATATATATGTTCCATCAGCGTATTATGAAAACAAACTCCAGAAAATGCAGGATAACCCAGCTGACCGTGTATCCCATCTCTTCCCAGCTGGTCAAAGCTTTTACTTTTCAAAATGCTTTAAAAATGCATTTGCATCTTTAGAATAAACTAAGATGAAGGCATGAAAATAACATAATCATCAGAATAAATTAAATAAATGCACAAAAAAATTATTGTCCTTGGCATTTTTTCCATTATTAGTAAAAATCTGTCAAATTCAAAAGAAAAAGATTAATACTGATATTGCAGCTAAGTCAGCAAGGTAAAATGTATTTTAGTTAGTAGGACTCACAAAACAAGTAGGTTCTGTTTTGAAGTGACCTGAAGCTGAAATAATTAAGCCATGGTATATAAGTAGAAGAGACAATCCTGAGGTTACCACAATTGCCTAAATTTAAATGCTTTTATTAGATTTATTTAAAACAACTCCAATTTATAGCTACAAGTTTTGGGCTGCTCTTAACTGGATGACACAGACATCACACACTTGCTAACCCAGGAACACTGATCCAAATTTGCAGCAGCAACATACTGTAAATCATGACACAATTGAACATAGCCCCTTGTCCTTATTCTGGAAAGAGCACCAGATGTCAAGAGGTTTATTTTTCTTCACTTCAGTGCTGCTCAGAACTATCTCAGTCCCTGTTACCTGTCACTCAAAAGTAGTTCCAGAAGTACTCTAAACAGATGATGCACAGGAAGTGTATTATGTATAATATGTGCAGCTGCTGAAGTCAAAACCCTCTGCAGAGACTGGACTTCAGAAAGCTGAGCATCACCGCCTCACTCTGCAAAAGCAAGTAATATTCCATCCACTTACCTAGAAATACCAGTTGGTCCCTTGCTGAGCTCATACACACCAGGCTTGCTGAGGATGTAGAAAGGAAAGAGCCATTAGGAAGACAAACAAGAAATTATCTTAGACTAAGCAGCACAGACTAGAATAGCTGTAGGCCTGGACTAGGGTAAGTCTTCTTTAAAAAAGAAAAGAAAGTTAGAAAAGTGAAGAAATAAGACATAAAGGTCAGAGTAAGGCAGCAAGGCATGCTGCAGAAGCAAATGGGTTTGTGTGTACTTCCTGCCCCTCCTTTCACCAAAGGCTCAGTACAGCTCTAGGGCTCTTGGAAAAAAAACAAAAGAGGGATGTCACAGGGAACCTAAAGGAGTCAACCATACATGACTGCACTCAGATGACTATGTCTGCATTCATAAGCACACCGAGAAAGAAAATTCTACCAGGAAAGCCAAACTGAACCAAGATGGATTTTCAGTATCTCTAACTCCACCATACACCACCACACTTTGTCACTCTTCATGCCAAAGTTATCCTGAGAAGCTCCCCATTTCAACACAAAGGGTAAGTAACATACAAATACCCAGCTTCACTATGAAACTTAGTATCAGATACTTCTCTGAGCCCTGAAAGAAGCTGCCATCCCCAGCTGTATTTCTGGTATATTCCAGAGTAAGTAATTTCCAGCATCATTTATACTGGGACTGCCCCAGAAAAATGTACACTGCTAACCAAAGGAGACATACTGGCAACTGTGCTGAACCAGCATCTCCAACTGACCATGATTAGTGGCTTCCCAGCTATACCAAAGGCATAAAACCCACTTAACAGACTTAGGCTCTCCTGATAATACATTTACCTCATGACAAAAGGGTTAAAAGTCTACAATTTCTACTCTTACCAACCACAATGACAGATGAAGTGCACAGAGAAGTCAGCAGGGTACTCACTCTATCACACCTGCCTCAGGAACTCTGCGCTCCACCTGAAAGGGAACAAGACAGTACACAGTAAATACTAAAGTATCTGGCACCCTCCAGTCAAACAGAACTCACAGCCATCTCTAGTGACTCTGTGTAGCCACACACTGATAAGCCAGTGAGAAAAACACACCTCAGGGCAAGAGAGAAGTAGTAACAGCTCAGCCACTCCCTCCTTGTCCCAGAAACTCTCAAATGCAGCTTCCATTGTACGTTGGTTTTTAGCCATCAACTGCCCCCTAAAGGACACTGATTTCTAAATTATTTGGATTATCACAATACTTGCTATTTATCAACTACAATCAAAAAAATTCTTATCTTTATAAAAATATCCTTATGTGAGGAAAAATTCAGAGCAACCCTAAGAAGCAGGATAAACTGCAGGCCTCAGTCAAATGCACAAAACACAAAAGATCAGACATAGCAGGAGCTTACACTGTAAAGCTGTCTGCACAGCTGAGACAGCTGTATTTTGTTAAAAGACAGAGTAGTTTAATCCAGCCTTGGCTATCATTCTGGTTGTCTCAGGGATTTATTCTTCTCTTTTCTGAGCTCAGTGGAGTTCTGATTTGCAAGGAGTTACTGCATTGAGCTAACAAGAGGATCAAAATATAGTACTATACAGATAGCAGGTCTCTGCCACGGGGGAAAGAGAATCTTCCCAGGCCATCTTCAATGCTTCCAAGCCAAGATGACAGCCTTTCAAATAAGTCTAGCTTAGAAAGAAGTGCTCATGACTGTTTTTCTCCCCAAGCAAGGAAGTGCCCTCACTCTGCAATAGAGCACAATATCCTTCATCAGCTGATAGGACATAAAGCCTACAAAACAAATCCCACACTCTTCCCCTGTAACAAGTTAAGACAGATATTCCACCTGAGGAAAACAAGAAGAGCTCAAACCATGCTTAGGACATTGCACATTGAATATTCAGTAGAACATATTCTTTTGGGTCTCTAAAAAAAGAGTAGTTATGAACAGGCTAAACAGAGGAACCGTAACTTTCTGTTTGCCATATATGCAAAACAATTACCAACTCTGCTTAGTGAAAGCCCAAAGTTCAGCTCAGATTTTAAACAATGGACTAAGTACTCAAGCAATTTTAACCTATCATTTGAAGTTTAGTAACAGATGAGATTCTGCTAGTTACCCTGTGATTTTTACCTCTGATGGCTTCTCAAAGACAAATTGCTTTTGAGTGTGAGGCTGATCTTTCTGTCTCCAAGCTGGTCTTGCACTTGCAAGGGCAAGGTTACTGGCCACAGGTGTCTTAGGTGCTAAAACAAAGAGAGAAAGGAAAAAGATCACATGAATTGAATATCACTATGCAAAAAAATAAAGTTAGGAAGAACTTATGTAATCGTTTCTTGGAATATTCTCCTATGCTTGGCAGAGACTTTAGGAAATTGCCAAACTAAGAGTTAAAGTTACACAGGCACTGAAATTTTTTTATATATATATATATATATATATATATATATATATATATATATATATATATATTCTTTTCAATTCCACAACAAACACCTATCACACACCAGCAGAAAATGCTCCATGCAGCTAAGTGGCTTTCCTCTGTACTCCTTTTCTTAGGGAAAAAAAAAAAAAGAGAGAGAGAGAAAAAAATACTTTTATTAAAACAGGATTTTTAAACCAGGAGAAAGTGGAAGAGCAACTTTGGCACACCACTTCAGGTGTTTTATTTGCACACAGAAACAGGGCCATTATTTACACACTGGCCTAAAACACAAAGTCTTCACTCTGTGTAATTCAAACAATGGGGATTTTTTTTTTAACCCCCTTAGGAATAGGAGCAATGAAATATATCTGTGACAGAAAATTTTGAGGCCACGTGCACAAGTCAAACTAGTTGGCTGTTCTTTTTCATGATTAAAAAATAATCAGCTTTCCTAGGATGCTCAGTCTACAGAGATACGGGAGCTTTATGGAAACTGTAATCAGGTGAGTGGAACATGTTTTGAGCACATTCAGAAAAACAAACCAGTCCCTCCTGCAAGACTGGAAATGTTCAAAGTGCTCCTCTGCCTTTGCACTCTTTGGTTTCAGTGTTTGTTAAAAAACCCGGGATGTTAACTCCATCGCTTTCTGCTACGTCTCTTTATTTTACAATGTTTTCACAGTGAAAACCTAAACGAAAGCACATAATGTGTTTTATGAATAAGAAGTGACCGATCTTACAGAAGTCACTCCACCAAACACCATTCGAGCCGCCCAGAGATGCGAACGACGCGCTCACTTCAATGTGCGCGTTAGCAACACATCCATACCCTGCGTTCTGCATCCAAAATCCCCGCACCCGAGGCACAGGCAGAACTTTTACTTAAAAACGGGGTTTTTTTGAACACCTGCAGCTCAGGTACCGGCGGGAACGGGGCCAGCCCTCGGGCCCGCGCAGGGCGGCCGGAGAGCGGTCCCGCTGCCTGGTGCTCGCCCAGGGCGGCAGCGGAGAAGCCCCGGCCGTCGGGAGGAAAGGGAAGGCAGGCTGCGGGCGCTCCTTACCTGCGGGCCGCCCCGCCGGGCCGCCGGCCCAGGCACCCTGCACCCGGGCCTGCCGCCGCCGCTCCGCCATGCCCGGCCCGGCCCGGCCCTGCCCAGGGCCCCCGAGCCCCGCCCGCCGCGCCGGGCCCGCAGCTCCGCCCGCCCGCCGCGCACGGGGGCAGAGCTTCAATTAAAGGTGCCCCGAGCACAACCCTGCTAGTCCCATTCCAACAAGGGAGTCCCAATGCGCGCCAGCTCTTACATGGCGCCGGTAACAAAGTCCTTCTTGGAATCAGCAAAGGACGGCACTGATGGCACCAGAACCACCCCCCCACATTTTCTGACAGGTGCCCAGGGTAGGCCCAAGGACGTGGACAGCGATAAAACAGACATTACTTCCATCACCGAGGTGAAGACATTCAAAATCAAAGTCGAGGTAATTTAGGTTAAAGTATAAGTAAAATTTAGGTAAACAATTAGTGATTCCCTGCTGCGGCTTGGAAAACAGAAGACGTCAGGGGGCATGAGAGTGGGAACGCAGCCCACAGCCTGCCAGCACACCAGGGGCTCTGAGAACCTCCGTACCTGGGCACCCCTCCCTCTGTGCCAGGTGGATGTGCATACTATTCCCACTGCCATACCGTTCTGAACACCTTCAATAGTTAGAAAAATTGTTATTTGGAAATAATTATTTATTAATAGCTTAACAGTTCTAATAAAATTTGTGTTCTGATGATTTTAAAGTATCAGCACTGTAAAATCATATAATATCCTGACTTGGAAGGGATCCACAAGGATCATCTGATGTTCAACTCCTAGCCTTGCACAGGACAGCCCCAAAAATCATACCATGTGCTTTCTGAGAGTGTTGGCCAAACACTTCCTGAACTCTGTCAGGCTTGGTACCATGTTTACCTTCCTGGGGTGCCTGTTCCAGTGCCCAAACGTCCTCCAGGTGAAGAATTTCTTCCCAAATCCAACCCAAACCTCCCCTGATTCAGCTTCACTCTGGTCCCTTGGTTCCCGGTCACCACAGAGATCAGTGTCTGCCACTCCACTTCCCCTTGCAAGGAAGCTGTAGACCATGATGAGGTCTCCTGTCAGTCTCCTCCACGCTGAACATCGTAAGGCTTCTCCTCCAGGCCCTTCACCATCTTCATAGTCATCATCTGGACAATCTTCAACAACTTTATACCTTTCTTACATTGTGGCATGCAAAACTGCACACAAAATATTCAAGGTGAAGCCACATCAGTGCAGAGCAGGGCAGGAGAGTCACCTACCTCAACTGGCCAGAGATGTTGTGCCTAAAGCACCCCAGACCTCAGGGCTGGATGACAGCCAGGAAAACAGATTAATATAAGCATTGGTTTTGGCATGTAAAAGTACAGTAATTTTCACTATTATTACTCACAATAATAGACACTGGAATAATAGTCATAATAGTCAGACACTGCAATGTACCCACAAAAATTTTTACAAGAAAAATCTAACACACTGAAGACTCTAGAGTAATTTCCATTTTATTTGTTTTACAAAGTCAAAAACATACAGATTTTTTAGTCCAATGCTTTCACATCAGATCCACAGCATACCAAACCACGTGCTCTTAGAGAACTAACACCACCAACTTCACCATCCCTGTTCCAAAAAATTAAGAAAACTATGGGATAGGATCTGCATCTCAGATTTGATCAGCACCATTGCATCGGTATTCAGGTTTTTTCAATGTACAGAAATGTTAGCCCCAAATCATGTCTCAGTGCAACACATCTTACTTCAAAATCAGAGCTTGAAATTATTCTTTGAAAGACAGAAATAAACCCTCCCCTCTTCAACCATAGGAAGCCACCACAGAAAACAGTGGTAGCAACTGCTTGCAATTTCATTTGCCTTGCAAGTTTTATACATTTTATGTTTATAAAAAGGAATGTTAGAGAGCAAAATCTTTAATAAAGAGTAGGTAAATACAGACAACAGCAGTGCAGATTTCTCATGTACTCTGATCCCTGTGTCCAGGAGTTAGGTAACTTGAGCCTCATCGGAGCATTCCTCTTTGGAACAGAACCATAAAACAAACCAGTTAATTTTAATGCAATTAAAGTAAAACTGTTCTACTCGTTCATTTCCTGGTTCTCATTTTTGAAGTCATCTAAATATTCAGGATTCACATTTCAAAGGACCTCAGCAGAAAGACAGACTGATACATAACTTCAGAAAGAATTTAACCGCGGTTGCTAACAAGGAGAGTAACTAATTTCAAGCTCTGCATTTAAAGTACCCATAATCTGTTACATAGGAACCAGCATGTAACATGTGACATTTATCTACATTGTGTTATCACCACCTATTACAAAGAGCAGGCACTGAACTTTTAAAAATGTTATTACAAATCATGAAGATTACATATTACTGAAAAGTTAGAATCCATATCCAAGACCCAACATTTTAAATGCTTTCTGCAATGTCATTTTATGTATATATTTATAGATGAGCTATTATACTTATTTTGGTTTTTGGCCCATTTCCCTTAAGTTCATAACCAAAAAATCACACTGGACTGTGTAAGCAGAGGAGCACTCTTGAGCTGGCTGACAGTGCAGAATCCTTGCAAGTATCTTCAAGTACCTGTGCTTCAAAGGTTCAATACTCTGGAAACAGTGCTACGTTACCTTTTAAAATAATTATGCTCCCTTTCCTCTCCTGCCCACCTGTCTGGGAATATATGAGAACTACTTTTTTTCTGCCCTTCACCCATGAGCACAATAATAGATATGATGGACACTATATAACCAAGATGTTCCTCAAGAGCGTGATGTCTGATCAAAGTCCATGACAGTATTTCATAAAGCACAATGCAATTTTAGTTCAAAGCACTTCCCCCCTCATAATAATCTATAAACAAATGAAGCCTATTTTTCAATCAATATTAGAAGTCAACAGTCTTGTTTCATCTGTATCCTCAAAACAAGACTGTTCTCGTGTTAGAAAGCACACCTATGATTGGAGATGTTTAAAACATTAGGTCTACTTGATGTTGCAGCATGGTACGGAACCTGCAGGCGTCCCAGGTTCTCAAGATCAAGTTGCTTGCCACTTACTTCCCCTTCATTTTTTTAAAATAACGAGCCCGTATCTGTTTATTTGTTTTCATTATTAAGTTAATGGCAGTAGATGTAGGTAGAAGAGAGATGACCCATCCCTAAAAAAAAAACAACAAAAAAACAAACCCAATTAAAAAAAGAGGAGGGGGTGAGATCTCAACATTTTAAAATCTGTACTAATTACTCTTTTTTCCATAATAAACACAAATGACATTTCAGATCCCTGTATTTTCCAAGGTGACTTACCATGAGTGCATGAGGTAGGTACCCATTGGTCTGGGACTGCAGGCCCACTGTGCCCAAGGCAGCTCTGACATACGTTTCAGGACTGGGCTTATCGAGAGTTGGCTTGCGGATTTTGGACATTTTTGTTGCCACATAATATGGTAGAACACTCTGCACACAGAAAAATTCACATTAAGCAGGGAACGCTTTCAAGATTAACTTACAGATCCATCAAGGATCTAAAATAACTGGAAATCAGATAATCTGTACACCAAATTCTAGCTTAAGCCAGCCTTATTTTCAGTTCTAAGATCACAATGGGATCCCAATATAAGATCAAAAAAATTTTAATTGGACAACCCATGGGTGATGTTTGGGCATAGTTCAGTTGTCTCCTGACAGTCAACATCACTGGCTGGAGCCCTAGAAAAACCACTCTTGCAAGCATAGGGTTGAAAAGCCATTCTTACAATTGGCCTTGTAAGTACAAAACTTCATTTCAGTTGTTTAGTAGAAAACGCTGTACTGTTGCTTCTCTGTAGTAAACCCCCAATGTTTGCTTGAGAAGGAGGAGCAGAACCCAAGGCAGGAATTTTAGAGTAAAAGCTCCTCAGTTTGGCACCTGTACGAAGGCAGGAGGAGGAAGGAGAAAAGAATGTCCAGAGACTCAAAACATGGAGCTTGTAACTCCACAGCAGGGCTCAGAGGATGGAGGAGATTATCAGTACCAGAGTGGAAGGGCAGAAGGAAGGATCAAGCAACAGGCCACGGTTAATGAGCTTTTATAGCAATGTTGGGAAGCAAAACAGAAAAGTGATGCTGGGTCTCAGAACAGTCTGTAGTGGAGAAGCAAGAGGAAGCAGCATAGATATATGTTGGTGGAGGGACGCTGATAGCACAAAGGCATGTCCATGGTAGGGCAAATTAAACCTTGAAGGATCCAAAATCTCATTCCATCTATCCCAATCTCATGCTGCTGGAGAAGGAAAAAGAAATGCACATATACTAGTAGAGTAGGAAGCAACGCTCTTTTCTCATGGTCACGGTTTTGGCAATGCTTTCAACTTATCCTCATTTTTTGCCTCTAAAAAAGTAACGAAAGAAACCCTGGTCTACAGCCCTTAAACAGATATTAAACATACCATACCTCAATGTGCCTAAAGAGGTTGGAACTTTCTCACCACTTTGAGAAGAACCTCCTAAGACACTGTCAGTGGCTTTACTGCCACTCATCCAACCTCTACTGCCCATCTAGGGAGTGCTCCCACTGCCATAACTTTACAGCAAGTACCTGAGAAGTGTGTGTCCACTTCTGCTCCACTGATTCATCTCCAAATGAAAATACCATCTCAAAAAAAACCAGTATATATTTGGGCAAGTTACAGTTTGTAGACCTGTTTCCCCATGTTAGTCCCAAAGAACGACCATACATGCCTGACCTCAGAAATATCTGCTGTTGCTCTCAGCAGCACAGCAGGGAAAGGACCCCTTCAGTTCTCACTGAGTGTGTATCTATGCCATAGCTGTGCCCACTTCAACAGAAATTTTACCACCACAAACAGGAAACCTTGGTATGTCTGCTCATTCCTTCACCTAAGAACATGAAATCTGTGCCCTTCTGTCTATAAATAGGACTTCCAATACTACATGAGTCCACTTTCAAATGGGAAGGAAAAACATGGATACCCGAATTTCAGAAGTGAAAACAGCTACCATTGCCTTTAAAACCATCAAAAGCTACAAATGCTTGGATAAGAAAACGAGTCATTCTGCTACCATAGCAGCACAGGTACCTTATTTCAGCTCCAGAATGTGAACTGCATCTATTTTTCAGATTACATTTCTAAGCTGAATCTCCAGTTTGATGATTTAAAAAGTTAAAATTTTAAGCTTCTTATTCACCACCAAATTATATCTGCAACATCCCCACCAAGAAAAGTGCAATAGATATGATTTATTCTCTTTCTCTGCCCAAAACAGACTTCAAAAGTGAACTGCATTAGCCAGTTACACCACAGCAGGGTGTAACCTCATGGATAGCACGAAGGGACAAACAATTGTGCATGAGGATACTTGAAAAAGCAAGCATATGGTAGCACTACTGGACTGATCCACAGACTTCAAGGCACATAGAAACATGGGATTACACTCTAACATTTTTCTTCTCCCAGATGCAGTCCAGAAAACAAAAAGGCAAGTACTTAATTTCAGATACATTAGATTTAACATCTCTGTATTAACTGGACCTTATTTTAATAGATATCAAGAGACCTGCTGAATCTTTTTAGTTTTCTCCCCTTCTTCCTTCCCACAAGGAATTCAGAAATTCATGAACTACATCTAGAACAGGCATAACATTTTTTTTTTTAAATTCGCTGCTTAAGGCCTTTCAGCATTTTACATTCAGATAGATATAACCCACACTACCCAGACAAATAACTCCTTATTCAGGGAAAGCTTAGCTGGCACTACAGTTTCAAAACATGCTTTAAAAGTAGCTTATGTCAGTACAATGTGTCTTGCTCACTTAAAACATTTGCTACTGCTTATAGCTCTGATGCTTATTAAAATTGGCTCACACTCAAAATTGGGTTCTTGAATATTATTTAGATGTAAGAAGTCAGATCTCAAGTCCTGAATAGTCAAGCCATAAGTCCCCCAAAGTCAGAACAGCTTGTTTACACAATTTTATCACCTTTTTTTTAACCTTGCTTTTAAAAAAGTAAAGACCTGAAGTCTCCAATGTTAGCAAATAAGTTTACTTCCCTTTCCAATGTGGGAAAAAGGAGAGTGGGGAACATAAAAAGGAAATGGAACAGTTACATCAACCAAAGCTGACCTGTAATAGAAAGCTAAACAGCAAAGCTAAAAAGGAGGAAGGAAGGAAGGTAATGCCATTAAACAGCAGTTCAGTGACAGCACACTTTTGTGAAGAACACCTGGAGATAGGGCCTGTTCAGTGTTGTGAAAAGGAAACCGGTGGTGACATCTTACCTAAAATTATTTCAATGGTAGCTGTGAAGATAAAAGCCAAACTCTTCTTGGTAATGCTTGATCGAATGACAAGAGGGACAACTGTCAATTTTGTCAGACTGGACATTAGGGAGAAAGCCTTTTCACTAGGAGAGCAGTATAAAATTCAAACAGACTGTCCAAAGAGCCCACAGCACCTCTGCCCTTGAAGACTTCCAAGATTTGGCTGGATAAAGCCACAATTAGCCCATGACCTAGTGCCAGCAGCAATCCCGCTGCAAATTGCTAGACAATCCAACTGCTGGGAGAACAGGAGGTTAGGGTAGAAAACTTTCTGGTAATCCTTTTAAATGAACATTTTCATTAATTTGTGGTCTGGTATTTTATGTAGTGAATACAATAAAAGAAAACAGATAGTGCAAGTTTCTACCGCTATACTTTTGCTATGCATGAGTATAGCAAGGTATATAACAAAGTATAGAGGGACAATGCCAATAATTAACTGAAGTTTAAAAAGAGAGTAAAAGAAAGGGTCAAAGAACCAAGCAATATTCTAGACATATTAAAAGAGCAAAAATTTCCTAAGAGTCTGCAGAAATCTTTCAAGGAGAGATCTTTCTGAAAGTCTTGAGAAAAGTCTCTCATATTCTTCCTCTTTTGCCCATGTAAACACACACTAAGTTTTAACCTATGTTATTACCATACTGCTTCTGAAAAATTAAGCAGACCTGTCAGCCAGAAGAGTGTATTTTTAATCCAAAGATGGCTACACTGCAGCAAAAGCACTATCAAAACTGAGCTTCCACAGAGGGTAACCCACTTGAGCAAGACACATACTGATATGAAGAAACCGTTAAAATCCCACCAGCACTTTGTTTCTGCTTTTCACACAGTGGTACTCTGCAGGTATTGCATGGCAAAAGTTAACTGGTTTCAATGATGATGATCTAGCTGGAAGGGCAAGTCTGGAATTAAAAGTGTAATGCATCTGAAGGTCATAGAGATGTACTTCAGAAAAACCTAAGAGGTATGCAATCTTCCTTAGGGACTGAAGGAGACAGGTCAGCTAGTCTTCACAGGAAGGTACTTGTAATATTCATTAGTGGCTTAAAGTGACTTAGGCTGAAACGAGAACAAGGACATGGACTGCAACAAAATTAGCATAACAAATTGAAGCTGTGACAGCTATTGATAATCAGACCCACATAACTCAATGGCAATTCACTATCTACATTTAAGGGATAAAAAGCAGTGCTGTCGGGAATTCAGCATCCTAAGCCAACACCAGAGTCACAAAAAGGCAGTTTACCACAACTTGTGAAGCTTTATACAGGAAAACGTAACTGCAGATACAGAAAGTTAGACTGAACTCTTCATTTGTTTATAATCCTAAAAATGTAAGACACCAAACCCCCTTTTCCTAGCTTTTCTATACCCAAAAGCTAGATAGTCCTATATTATGCACATTCATACTGTGCTTAATGCCTTTAGCCAAGCATGAGTTACTGGGTTATTAACCTTTTCAGTCTCAACAGGTACTCCATAGTCAAAAACGAACAGCTCTTGCTCCTCGAGGCTTCATTCTCCTCTCAAACTCCCAAGAGTACTATCTAGACAAAATCTGGGGAGGAGGAGGAAGCTGCACACAGAAACAACACATCCCAAAGACGTAACACTTCTTTCTCCTGCAAGCATCTGTCCCTAAGCACACTCACACTGAAGTAACTTATGAGCAGCTTTGCCTAAGAAAACACCAGAAAACAGAGGTTAGATGTGGTACCACAACACAGGCCCCCCAAAAAAATCACACTGTCTTTACTGTCAGTGAAGCTGTGTGTTGAAGGGGCCTGTGGCTCAGTTTGTAGACAGACTTCAGCAAGAAGAAGTCCACCCAGAAGGCTTGATATTATTGATGTAGGAAAGAGCAATACTCTCTACCAGTTCCTTGAGACTCATTTTGAGACTGTGATCACAGACTGAGAGAGGCCACACTGCATGTAGATGAAAATTATTGAAGAACAGCTGTTTGATAGTGGAGCTCAATCTGCTAGTAATACAATTTGAAAGACTGAGGAGGTAGAAGTAATCAAGAAGGGTAGAAGTGAAGAGAAAGCTATAAGGAACTTGCCACATGGTATACAGTGACCCATTGCAGGACATTTAGTTTGGAGCTAAAGCTCTGTAAGAAAAGAAAGTAACAAGGAGACATGAAACACTGAAAGTTATTCCAGCTAAATCCACTTCAAGAACAGAGAGCACACAAAATGACCCTGCACCTATACCTGGTTCAGAATGTTGCCTTTTTATGCATCCTTCATTGCTGCACATTGGTTTAGCTGTACATCCCAGAGTGATAGGGCACAGAATCAAGCACCCGGGGACAAGTCAAGCTTTTGGAGCAGTACTCCAAGTTATAATGTTACCAGTGTAAAACTAAAGTTGGAATGCTTTCAGGGTCCACCTTCCTTAGCTTCCTCTCCGCCGCCAACAGATCCCAAAATATACAGCACCCCTTCAGATATTTAATATAATGTTTAAATCTAGGTTTACAAGAGGTTCCCATTAAAGGGTTGGTGACTGCATGGGAATAAGCTCACCCAACAACTGTCTTTTTTCTTAATGCAATCCATTCTCAGGAAATGTGACAAGACATTTTCTGGTGAGAAGTTCCTGTTTTGCTAAATATATTTAAAAGGAAAAAATAATCTAGCACATCAAAAGGGTAACATAGCCTTTATCTGGTAACAACTTCCCTATAGTATTAGCCTCTAATAGGAGGTGTGTTCTTTTGTATTATGATTACACGTTTAAAATAGGCAACTTTTCACCTCACCTTTCCTAAAGCCTTTGAAGTTCAAAAGGCTTTGCAAACCACCACACAGAACAGAGGAATGAGAGGCATGGACATAGCTAACCCTGTTTGTATGGTCCCTAACTGAACTCCAAAAAGAGATACCATTGTCTTCACAGTACAGGTAAGATCTCATACCACCTTTATTAAACTGATTCTTACTCTGGAGAGGTTTAATCAGGAATGGAAGGTTCACTTTTTGTGAGCAAAGCTTGGAAATTCCAGCTTTGGAAGCAAACGCTAAGAGTATCTGAGAAGTGATATTAAAGCAAAATCCTATAAAGCTGTGAGAAACTGGCTTACTTTGCTTTTGTGCCACACCAAAAATAATTAAATTCAAGGAAGGTAAACAAATAGGGAAGAGGCAAGGAGGGGTATGAAGCAAGACTCCTTAGCAATACAGAAAATTAAATCAGTCAGTTACACATGAAGGACCTTTGATGCTTTTGTTCATTCTTCAACTCTGCTTAGATTAGCAGTTGATTCACTGACACTGCAGGGATCCCACTATTCCAGTGTTCGAGCTGTTACCCATGGAATGCCTGTACAAATGCATTCCTCAAGTGCATTCCAGCAGATGAAGCTTCATAAAGATGCATTCTACAGCGTTGGGCACAGTTTTACAGAATACTTTATCTAAAAAGGCTCAATTAGCACCATCAGCTAAAAAAAAAAAAAAAATCACACAAAACCAAACCATGTCTTTTGTTGCTTCAAGACCCACAGTTTCAGAATAATTTAAGAAAGCTGCTAATGGGATCAAAGGAAATCCTTATCCTTAATCTGTGTCACACACTCATGAATAAGAGAATATGCTGATTCCTTTTTGTTGCCAAGACACCAATGTTGCTGTGGTAACCACACTTACATGAAACAAACTACTCACCTGCACAATGATCCCCTTGCTCTTGTATTCTGCATGGAGGCCTCGGGAGAAGTAATCCACAAAAGCCTGAAGAGAGAAGAAGGGAAATATGCAGCATGCTACATGTTACAATGGAAACTCTAGTTTAACAGTTTTGTGTAAGAGTATTTGAATTACTATTTGGAGTTCCTGTTTTCAAAGTGAAAAGACTAGGTTTTCAATAAAATTTTGCATACAAGAGCAATGCCATTCAAATAGAAACTCTATGCTTATGAAGTATTTTTACAGAAGCAAGGCTCAATCTAAACAAATAAATCCCTTTTTAATTTAGAAGAAAAAGGAACTACATTTGTTAAATAAAGCCTAGTCAAAAGAGGCTTCATGTTCACATTGTTCATTACTTATGTCATCTTCTTAGATATTTTTAAGAGTGATTTAATTGGGTTCCTCTTGTACATGGTTTTTAGAACATTGTGTTTAAACACTTAGTCTTCTGCCTTTACACTTCTAAAAAATGCCACCCTGTGGTGACACTTCTTCCTAATCCTCAAGTCCACCTCCACAGATTCTCTTCCAAACTTCTGGAAGTTTTAGAAATTACAAGACCGAAAGTTCAAAGAAAGAAGTTAAAGGGCTTAAAAGTTGGATTTTAGGCCCTGCCTTCCAGATGCTCTCAAAGCTGATACAGCTGCATCCTTAATCCTGCCAGGAAACATGGTTCTAAGAATCAAAGGCTACTCAGCAGTTCAAACCAGCACAGATCCCCATTTTTCAAAATCTTCTAAACCACCTTTCTACCTTATCCTGCTGTCCAGTGATACAAAATATCAAGCTCTGCTATGGTTTCTTGTTTCAGTGAAGTGACACAACCAAGTAGGATGAACAGAGCACCTTCAAGTGAATGAATTAAACCATCCCACCCATGCTTGATGCTAAAATAAATACTAAGTAAATTACTTCAAGTATTTCACACTAGATTCAAACCAAGCAGCAAAGCTCTAGTACTGCACCTCCTTCACAGTCTTCCTTTGCTCCAAACCAAGACAGTCACCATGTCCCCAGTGGTTTAACACAAGTCCTAACTGAAACCAGCACTTAAAGTTGCAACTGGCCAGTGTTTTTCCTATCAAGGCCATCCCACTGAATTCCATCCCAGCCTATACAAGACGCAACAGAAACACTCCCATGCTACTGGACCATTTCTCTAGACACTATTCTGAGCATACTTGGAAGATCTGAAATAAAACTGGATTTTGCTGCATAGCAAGGTAGGTCCTTTTCTCTTCTTTTTCAAGTTGCATGTATAAGCTAGCAGGAGGCTCCTTAAACTATAAAAAGCTTATCTGCTGTTCACCTGCTCTTTCTTTCTCCCTCTGCCCTGAGTATAAGTTCATAACAAAACTCAGTACTCAACATGAACATGACTGAAAGTCTGGCCTATCGTTCAAGTGAATCCTCTGGCCATCCTCTTGCAACAGTAAGGTACCTGCATGGACATGCCAAATGCAGGTGCACGTGTAACAACTGCACAGAGTACACTGATAATCCATTAAAAATAACTATATTATGTTAATGAAAGTGCTTTGATCATTCAAATTTTTAACTATTCTTCCACAACACAAGTCCTGATGTTAGCTACTGCTCCAGATATGGAGACGAAGTATAAAAGACTGTCTTCTCTACTGGTGGTAAAGAGCTTGCTATAAAGAAAATACTCATTTTATATGAGAAAAGAAAGCAACTTCCAGTATATAAATAAGCTTTGGAGCTTTTCTTCTTGAAAAATTTATTTCACGTTGGGTTTTCTGCCTCCACAAGCTCAAGTTCCCCAATTACCTTGAAACAGAAAGTCTTAAGAGTACTAAGTAAACATTCCCCGAATAAGCAGATAAGCATTGCATGTTAGAAGATTTCTTCTCCTTGGATATCTAAATATCTAATAACAAATCCAAAGAGTAAAGGCATGGGGGTGAGGTGGGAAATGATATAAACGTATTTCACTTTTCATTAGCATTAACACAGATAGGTAAACCTGTCAAAATACAGCACTATGATTCCTTTAAAAGAGAGAGTCTCATTTCAGTGTAAACTAGGGAATTCTCCACAGGAAGGTTAAAGAGCTGGACCACATTTGTTCCTGATAATTAGTCAAAGTCATTGACTTACACCTGAAGGGTATTATGCTTTAAATCCCCTTTAAATGGATGAGGGGAGAAAAAAAAAGCGCCCAAGAAACTGCAGATACAGTCTTTCTATAGCTACATTAGGGGAGTCACTTTCATGCTTACTAATCTTGCTGTAGGAGAAGATGGGCAGTGCTGAGAATAGGCAGATTATTTGACCTGTAATTTAATATTTTAAGGGGAGCGGGAGAAATATTTCAGATTCCCATTGAGAAAAAAAAAGACTAACCAAAGCTGTGTGAGGTAAAATCAGAAGCTCAATTGATTCCATAAAGCTGAAAGCACTGCCACAACAAAAATGAACATTTGTATTAAAACAAAGAACTGTCCTCTCAGGAAACAGCTATTTCAAGGGGAAATTTTATCAGCTAAAGCTACTTCAGGCTTCTAAACTAAAATATCCCCTCCTTTAGTATGAATAAAATAGTGTGCATCAACTCCCTTCTGGGAATATGAAGATGTTACTGAGAGTCTAGAGGAAATGTGAGTCTGTTCTGACATGAATGACACTACTGAAGGATTTTTTTATCCTGTCAAGGTTCTGCTTAGACTCTGAGATGCTTGAAATATTCAAGGTAATTACCAGGTATGCCTGAAAAAGCTGTCGTGCCATACTGCTTTAATACCAGTGTAAATGTCTCTTGCATTCTGTTTTATCACATATACCTCAGTTCCATGCTGGGTACCCATATCCTGTCCTTATGGCGTTCACTGGAGATATTTTAGGGCAACATTTTAGAATCCCCTGAAAGTATCTTTGTGGGAAAAAAAACATAAGACCAGCTGCAAAAAGATGAAATTGTCCCAGTGACACAAAGAGAAACCAGAGCACATGAACTTAAGATGAAATATAGATCATAGAATCATCAGAGAATTTAGGGGAAAGAAGTTTCAAAACCAAAATAAGAAAGTGTGTTAAACTTAGTCAATGTCCTTTCTCAACTTTACACTAAGCTTGCTTGGTACACTATTATCCTTTTCCATGTAAAAATGGAATGCATGAGGAAATACATAAAATAGTCATTTCCATGTCAGTAAACCCTCACACTCAGTTTTCTCTCAACCTTCCAGCTTCCACTACTGGAAAAACTCAAGACAGAAACCCTGTACTTTTAGTTCATGAAAGCACCACTAGATGGACACCAAAACATTTATTCCTGTAAGTGTTGCCTAATGTTTGACACTTGATTTTGTGTGGAAAGGAAACTTACCTTGGTTGCAGAGTAAAGAGTCAGCAGTGGAGTTGGACACATCCCTGAAGCTGATGCAATATTCAGGATTATGCCTTTTGATCTGAAAGGAAGGAAAGATATATTATCATTAAATAAAGGAAACACCTTTCATGTTCCCAAAAATTACAGCAAGCCTGAAAAAAACCCTTTAGAATGCAACTGAGATTAAGATCTGTTTTAAAACCCCAACCAAATCCTGAACTGAAATTCACTTTATGCACAGTTAGAAGTATCCAAGCAGCTGGTATAAATCAGGAACAACTCCAAGGTCAATACAGCAAGAGAATCAAAGTTGTATTTATATACACATATACATACACACACAATGAGCTAAACTATGCAAAACCATTGAGTCAAGTTCAAGAGGAGCTTCTAAATCTTGGGATAAGATCACAGAAATGGCAACTCAGTTTTGTTGTATGATTTACACTTTGATAATTCCTTTAATCTTCTGAATATTACTTCATAATGGATCTTCGAGATAGCAAGCATCTGAATCTACTGCTCAAATACAGAAGTGTTTTAATAAACATGGAAGATATTCAGTGGATGAAGACAGAAAATGAAAGTTGTCTTACAGCTGTATTACAGTAACACTGAAGGTATTCATCGATAGTATTGTGGTAAAGACACCCCAAATCAGTGACCACCTGCTCTGTCAAGCTATTCTAAAGCACATGCAGGACATAAAGGACAGGAAGGCTCCTGACCTCCCAATACAGTCTGATTTGAGCCATATCTATGTCTGAGACTAGACCTACCTACAAAACCAGACATATTTAGTGCTAGGTAGAAAAAGGAATTAATTTTAAAAGCTTCATGCAAATTAGGGCAATTACTCTGTTAGAAGGCACTGCAAGACAGTCCACCATAGTGAAAGATAAACCCCTACTTCTTCTTACCCTGTTGGAAATTCAAGCCAGTTTACTTGAACATAGCATAAGTATGTCATGCTCAGTGCAGTGAGAACACTCATGCAGGTAGGCATCACTCAGCTCAGCTCCTGCAGACTCACACAAGTTTCCATCATGTTTGTTCAAACCAGGTATACCCTACACTGCAGCTGCCACAATCATTTAAGTAACCATCTTAAAAACAAACAATAATTTAGGCCACTGTTAAAAATTAAAACAATATAAATGCTTTGGAAATCATAACAATAGATCCAAACCAGCATGGCTTGTGCCATGATACAAGTGTGAATTAAACTGTGACTGATTAGTCACGAGAAATGAGACAGCAAATGTGGCAGAAAAGAATATTTTCAGTCATTCAGTATTTCAGGCACCTTTGTCAAAGTTCATTGTGTTTTTCAGGACTTCCCTGCAAGGCTTGGTTGGTGAAATAAAGCAGTAAAATGGATCAAAATACATAGCATGGAAAGCATAAAATCACAAAATCATCAGGGATTTTCCATACAGCAAAAGGTTAACAGTGGATGCTAGAAGTTTCATATCAAGACAGGTGGTGATTGTGATATTTATTCATGAGCTCAAATGGAGATTAGCAGTGAAATGAGTATTTATGCATTTTTAAGAGAATATCAGATTGGAGAATACTGTAAGGAACTTTTTAAAAAGCTCAGGCTGCTGTGTGAACAGACTACAGAATGGCAGATGAAAAATCAATATTAAGAGTGCATCAATAACCAACAATGCATACTAAAGAAAAAAAAAAAAGTGAACCAATCACAAACCTTGCAGGATTCTAAATCAGCTGTCCCCTCCATGAAAAACCTGAACAAGGAGTTCTCTTTTGTGCAGCAATCACCAAAACCAGCCAAACAACAGGATGCTGGGAATGGCAGGGACAAATCCTCCACCACCACCAAAATCTTGTATTACAGTCTACAAACCATCTTTACCCCTCCAAACACAGAACAGAAATATTAAGAAAGGGAAAAAGAAGAAAAAGAATCCACCCTGATACATCAATTCAGTTATTTAAGAGACTATTAAGGGCAGCCATCATAAGAGTACACAAACTAACAAATGAAAAAGATCAAGATCTTGATTTATCCTCTCAGAATACAAAAGAAAGATGACATTTATTTAAATGAAAGGCTGAAATTTATATCCGATAAAAGAAAGTGCTCTTCTCATATTCAGACTAAGGGAGTACTTGCCACAAAACTTAACTGAGGACAAAAGCTTAACAGGATTCAAAGAAGGATAAGCATTGATATGGATAAACACGAGCCTCACGCTTTTCTAACAAACTGAAGCTTTAGAAGAGAGGCTGACATTCAGGCTGCCAGCACAGGTCTCGCAGCGTCTGGCTACGCTGCAACTTTCTAGCAGGAGTCGTGACCACCACCTAGATGGAGCGAATTAATGGTCTGACCCAGGGAAGAAAACCCTCTTGGAAATACAAAACATTAATAGCAGCCCCTTGCAGGAGCTCTGTGTATTGGTGTCTTTGAAGCAGTCAGTGCCACTGGGGGTTTTGTGGTTTGTTTTTTTACATTTTAAAGAAAACACTCCTAGCCTTAAAAGCTCATAACTTAAAACCTCCAGATAAAATGCAATCGAGAAGCATGTGAGTAGGGGGAACACTTTCAATTACTCCAATTACAATTCTGCTTCTTAGAGGAATTGCAGAATAAATGTTTTTAGTGATGGATCTGAAGAATTACTCAAGCATCAGAGTGGTAAAAATAAATTTTGTCTCCATCTAATTCGGCTGTGGGGAAAAAAAAAAACAAAACAACAAACCAAAACCCAACAAAAAAGTTGGTTAAAATGAAAGCAGCCAGGCCCACACCCTCACACCTCCCGGTCATTCTACCTTAAGTGGTCCAGCACCAGGGAGGCTATATTTAGCCATCTCCCTGTTGCTGTGGCAACCAGCGCCTGCTCCAGCTGCATGCCAAGTGGAAAGAGCAAGCTTCTTCTGTAATGTAATTATGCACTTGCTACTTTCCTGGCAATAAATACCATAGTTTGGTATTTGTCTAGCAACAGCCAACTGATTTTTGGTGGCGGTGGTGGCTTTTTTTTTGTTCCCAAAGACACCAAGCCTTGATTTTCAGTTCTATGAGTTTCCCATCTCAGACAGTAGCCTGCGTATTTATACAGAAACTGCTCATTTAAGTGTAATAGGAAGCTTCAGATAATAAATTGTCACTTTAAGTGTTCAGAGCACAGGAGAGAAGTCACAGCAGAGAATCTAAATGCCATTACCAGAAGCAGCATTCATCTAATGCTGCTGTGTTTATCATAAATAAAAAGTAAAAGGCACACCAAGATGTAGCTTTGTTTTCTCTTATCAGACCTGGATGCAAAGCAGGCAAAGTATGCTCTATTTTTATATTTATCTTGCAATATATTGTCATAAAACCAACATTCAAATACACAAAAGTACACACTAGAGCAAGCTGCAAGATGCTCTAACACGCTATGTTACATCTATCTACTCAACATTCTCTCCTCCTTGAACAAGTGAGGAATGACAATGAGATTCTTAGTCTAGCCTTATTCTTAGAGCCTGGAGCCCTTTTTCTAGCCTGTGGTCCCATGTGAGAAATATATGGCTGACCTAAAGAGCAGCTGAGTCCAGCTCCAATTCATTCATGCCCTTGGATTTGCTGGACATCCATGTCCTTCTGTGGTTACAGACTTCTAGCGGTATTAATGGCTTGTGAGCTATGACTGTGCAGGAGATGGCAGCTGCAGGCATTGCTTCTGTGCAAACCCAACCAACTTCACAAAAATCAAACAGAAAATGGAAGCTTTTGCAAATATTTTTCCCTGAGATGGAAACCAAGGCTGTCATCCAAATAAAACAGCCTTTTAAAGTGGTTGCTTATATTCAGGACAGAGTTCAAGATGCGTATTTAATTTTTTTTAACCACTATTAACCTTTTCTTTCCAGGTTTCCTGAACATTTATCCCAGGAATCCCTGAGGTAGTCATGCAGTTAGAGAGGTAAGAGGAAAGCCAATGTGTGCTCAAGGGCAGTCAGAACCAGAAGTCAGCAGGATCCTGGTTTGCAGCCTTTCATTCAAATCATTTTACTCGGGTGGATGTGTAACAGAAAAAACCTATACAGGATATTCTATAACTAGAGTATACATCATTCCGTCCTGAGAAGCTGAAGAGGCAATTCTGCCAAACAGATAGCTACAATATTTCTTTAAACAAAGAAGAAACTGAGGCAAGAAACTGTTAAGAGTTTTTAAGTTTCAAAACCTAATAATGAAACAACATTAAATCTCCTCAAAAGTATAAAGGTTTTGGTCATGTTGGCACCTTCAGAAGACAGTGGCTTCACAAAAAATGAGTCCCTTTATTTATCAATAATAGCACAAGGACAAGGAGTAGCTTCTGACCTACAAGCCCTGAGTATGTATCACCCCTGTGCTATAATCCTCACCCTCTTCTCCAGCTATATAGGGAAATATTACACTCCTGCCCCAGAACTTAGTCTTGTGTTTTTATTTCTAATTCAAATCTCTTTACATGAAATAAACTTATTCAAATCTCCTGACTGGCTAAGTAAAAATCTTAGCCCACCATCAACCCAGATGTGCTAGACACTGGTCCACGTACTGAGCACTAGCTCGGACAGTTTGCATCCAAGAAGAAGCTTTATTTTAAAAGTGAAACATCTATGCATCTGTGTGACACTTGAATTCTGGTCTCTCAGATGGTGGGTTGACATAAAATAAACTTTTTTTTTTTTCACCATCTTTGCAAGATTTGGAGGCTTGCCCTATCTACAGGCTCCTCCTGCCAAATTCGTTTGCATGGTTCTACAGAGTTTTCCCAGTATTGTGAACATGGCTCAAGCCTGACCCAGGGCAACCCCCAGCAAAGCAGGGTTAGCACCCCAAGAGAGATGGCAAACAGCCAACAGAGCCAACATCAGCTGGAAAACAGCCTGGGGGCACTAAATGGAAATCGTGAACCTTTTGGTTTCACCTGGGAGCTAGCTGGGAAGTCAGTACATGTCTTCCCTGTCAACAGCGGTGTGTTATTCTAAAGAGCTGGTCTCCAATTCGACTTTTCCAAATGATCACAGCCTTTCCTCAATATACCTCCTACTGTATAATGAGAACATATTCTTTGCATCCATTTTACTTACAATGACTTAGAGAAATAGCCTTAAGAAGGTTATTCCCAGGAACTGTAACCACCCCCTCAGAATAGCAGGTTGTTGAGTTAGTGCTGATGAGTCAGACAGGCTTTTTAATTCTGTTCTAAAAGGAATCACCACAACAGTGGAGAAGGGAGAGGAAAAATAAAAAGGGAATCGAGTGGAAAAGGCTTCCACCATCTGATGATTCATGCGCCATCAGCGTGACTCACCCAGCATTACTCTGCCATTAAAACATGGAGACTAGGCTGATTAGTCACAGTAATGAATTTTTCAAGAAAGGATTCTCCCCTATAAATAATGATGACTTTGTCTGGATAGTGTTAGTGTGACTCACCTTTCCAGCATGCCGGGCAGCACCAATCGTGTCATCTGCAAAAGGAAAACATTCGTGATGGCTGAGAATGCAGACACCAGACAGCCCGAGACCAGGGAAGCCTCCCTTCCTCCCAGAAGCAGCTGCCACCCCCTCCACCCCAAGCACGGCTCGGGGAAGCAGAGACCATACTTTGCGTAGGCAGTTTATTTTTATTCTACCTGGATAACTCGGCTCTGTCAAGTAGTGTGTGCACTGAATCTGGTGAACCCATCCAGCTAGTAGCACAAGAGTAAATAAAACAAATGTCTTCACCACTCTGCAGCATCCATGGCCTCTAAAGAGCATTAAAACACCAGAGTACTACAGAACATGCACCATCTTTCTCTCCCTGCAAAAAACACCTGTCTTCCTCAAGACTGACTAAATTTACCACCCATGCCAAGATTCAAAATTATTATCCAACACATTTTAGGTAGGCTTACTGAACTGCTGAGTTTAAGACAAAAAAAAATTATGGAGCAGCAAGAGCACTGACAGAACCAGTGAACATAAGTTTCCAACATTATTACCGACAGAAAATACTTAATATTTTTTTGTGGATTACGCAGATGTTTTCACACTGAAAAAACTACACCCCCAAGAGGAAAGTTGCCTGGCAAGCCTCCTCACTGCTCTGGAAACTCCTGCCTTTATTATGACTCTGAACCATCCATCTACAAGCTGACTGAAGGATTCTCCAGAGCAGTAATCCTAAAACAAGATTCAGAATTGCAGACAGAGCATCTTTGACAAGGGAGACAAATTAAGCATTGATCCAAACTTGGACAAATTTTTAATTAGTGTAAAATAGTTAATTTTACCACTACTAATTATTACCACCCTAAAATACAATTTAAATCCAAAACTTCTGCCTTCTTGAAATAGTATCAAAATTCTGCTTGTGCCAAATTCTGCCCTGCCCCAACTAACGCTATGCCTATGAATAACTATCACTGACACCAAAGACAGATCACACAAGAAATATGAACTGCTACCACTTTTGACATCTAAAAGGTGTTCCAACAAAGTTTTTGAGAACATGGGAGGTGGGTAATAAAATACTAAAACCAGCACACACCAAAACATAATGATACTACCACTGATCCCAAATTACCTTGACAGCTTAAAATAAAACACTGAATATTTGAATAGTACAGAGAAAAAATCCACACACAAAAGAAATCAGCATACACAGGCACACAAAACACCTGTAAGCACTTTCATTACAAAGAAACAAATTTTATTGTAGGAAGCTACTCATTTTATTATCACCACTGCATTAGCCCTTACTGTATGACTCAGTCTGGGTTTGAGGTTTTACTGTTTGTCGGTTTTTATTTTTAATTATAAAACATACCCTTTTCAGGAATAAAGGAGAAAAAAACACAAAAGAAAACAATTTCAGTTGATTGCAGCTGATACACAAAGAAAATGCTAGAGAAGGGCTGCGTTTTGCATTTTATTGGCATTTCTCCCTTAGAATAGATTCTGCCATCAGCCACACTGCATGACAGTTTTGATAAGGGACTGTACAGGCAGGAGTTGAACAGGCCTTCTTTTCATGAAGTCAGCTGTTGACACACTCAGCTGTCAGCACTGCCCCAGAAGTCAAACTAAGTATTCAGAGCTGATAAGCATCAACAAACTAAACAGATCTGATGCAGCTTCACAAAACCCTCTAGTATTAAGTTTAAGCATACATGAGCTTTTTCATACACTAATGCTTCAAAAGAGATGTAGAAACAACTATTTATTTTAATCTTAAAGGATAAAGAATGATTTGCACTGATTTTAAGACTAGTTCAAGACTGGAAGAGCTTTTATCTGATCCAAGTTTTATGATCTCTTCCACAGATCCCTTGGCAGAAAGCAGCATACTGTTTCTTGCCTCCCAGGGCAGTGTAATGCTGCATATCATCGCCACAGATTGGCACACAGACATGGACTGGAATTGCCTTCCCTTAGGCAACCCATAAATGATCTGAAAAACCAGTACACAATTTCCCACTGTAGTGCAGAGGAGACCCCACGTTTGAAACTTTGTCATAAATCCACACTAATGCATTCATGGTCTAAATCCAAATTGCAACCCACCAAGCAGCTCTAACAGTTTATCATGAACCTGCTGGCTACTAAAATATGCTACAATAATTGGTGGATTACATAAAATAAACTATGAAGCCATTGACAGCTTAAATAGAGCAATAGGTACACAATTTGGAGAGAAATCGAGAAGTCTCTCACTACCAACTGTGTTAAATGGTTTGTTTCTGAAGTTCAGCTGGACAATCAATTTTTTTCCCTTCCACAGAAAAATACTGATGGCAAAACTGGATTTCATACTCAAAATCACTTCCTTTTGTTTTACTAAAATCCTAATTTTGAGGGAATTTCAAAATTCTGTGAAATAAGGCAAAAATTTCTATCAGTATTTTTACACTTTGTGATATGTGAAAAAAAATATTTATGACTGTTTAGTATCTTGATGTAAAAATAGCGTTATTTTTAAAGAGCAAGATAACAGAAGGCAGTGTTCTGAGTCAGACTCACCTGATCCAGCCAACTGCACACTCCAAGTGCACGACTGAAAAAATGCTGGCAGGGTCTGCTGCAGCCATACTCAGGTCTGGCAGTTTTATACACTGCACACACATGTAAAATATTTTCAGCATTAATTCCAATTAAACAATTAATAGCAGAAATGTAGTTGTATCGCTAATAATGGTGTCAGTGGTGTCCACTCCTGTTTGCATTGTATGATACTTATCCAAAACAGCCAAACTGTTAACACTTGTCTTCAATAGCTGTAATCTCAGATATGCTGTTATGAAAAACGGCAGTTTAAACATCTAGAACTGACAAAATACCTCCCAGATTAAAAAATCCAAATTTTAGTTAGGTCTTGTTTATAGAGATAGTCGGTTCTGTAATGGTATTTATTTCATAAATGGCAAAGCCTTGCAAGTCAGTCTATAGGAATTTCCATATAGGATGTCAGAGAACTTTGCAGTAGTGTTTGTTTCTTTGAAGGCAATTTCACACAGGCAGAAGGAAGTGTCAGAAAGCCTGAAGGAGAGATTGGGAGCTACCCTAAAAAGAGTGCCTTCAGTTGGTGATTACTGAACATAGTCAGGTTTCCCTCACATAACCTTTTTTCTGAAGGACTACTACTTTCCACAGTTGAAAATACGAATATTCCCAAGACTCTGAAAACTCAGGTAATTCCAGACAAGTAGTTAGGCTACATGAAAACTTCCAGCTCATCCAAAACAAAGCGTTTTTTCTTTCTGAAAATTTGTATTAGAGCAGAGTGAGCATGTGCATCTCACAAATTTGTTCAGGACAGACTACTCAACATCAGAAGTTGTTAATCTTTGATATTTTACAGAGTCTGGCTAGAAGTTATGTTTAGCACACAACCATGAAGAGTGGTTGTTGCACTCTATTTGTGTGTTTTCCAATTATTTCACACACACCCATAATGCTACCATAGAGTCTGGGGTATAGTTCCTTTGGTTTGGAGGGTTGCTTTATTTTTAAGTCAACTTCTCTCATACCAAACCATTCAGATCTCCAAGTTCCAGGATGCTCAGGGCAAATGACTGATTTAAGGTAGAGACTGATTACAGACCAGTTCAATAATCTTTCACAGGCAGCTATCATTTCTTGATGTCATTTTATCTGCAACTGCATTTATTACATTCCTGGCAAGCACTGGTAGCATTGTCCACTCTTCCTCACCAAACCTGTCCTCTACCTTCTAGTTGTGGAAAAAGCAACATCACTTTTACCCTAACAAAGCAAAGATTCCTACTTGCAAATACAAGAATGGACAGACTAATGGCTTAATTTATGTTCTAAAGCAGGCACTACAATTAAAAGCTGCTATTAGAGGACTAACAAATGTAGTTGGAAGTTATAACCATGGATTTCCAGTGATTTTTCTTCAGAAGAAAACCACCCATTCTTAGTTATCATGGCGTTGTAGTCTTTTCTCAGTCTGGTCCAAGCAATAGCTCAGAAATAGAGCCTTTGGAAAGAATAATAATATGCAACATTTTGAATAGCTTTTGAGTGATGCTAATCAGACTACTAAAATACAGCAGGAAAAGGTGAGGTAAATATTCAAGGTCATCTTTCAACCTAGTGGGCCTCACAACTGTTACACAATGCCAGAAATCTAATAGCACGGCCGTATATTTAGAGACGAATCATTCTATGATGTTACAACTGCAAGTCATTCTTTCCACTTTGAAAGGGTAAAATGATACCTTTCTCTAACTTAGGGCTATACAAATGCAACAAAGGGTGAGGCTTGAGAATTTGGACAAGTTTGCTACAGTGTTATGCAGCTAAGCAGCTTCCCTCATTCACAAACCTGGGGTGAAATTTTAACAACTCAGAGTAACAACTTTTTAAAGATCAGGAATTCCCTGTGGTGCACCCACTCATGTACAAAAACATCTCTGCTACCATAAGACAACTCAAGAATGCCTGGGCAGAGGATTCACACAAGTTCACAAATGCAGTAGCTGTTCAACAAAGTTAGCTGGCACCCTCGCCTGCAGACAGTGCACTGAAAAGCTAAGGAACTGTTCTCATACACTGGCAGTTAAATTCATTGTGAGGCCTATTCTCAGCATCTAAAAAGTATTTTAATGTGTCTCTCTTGAAACAGTAACTTCTTCATGCAGCCTGTACCCCAAGCCAAACAAAAATTATTTCTATCTGTAAAAACTAGCAAGTAAACCTGACATCAGCTCAACTCACACTGTAACCCACGTGGCCATGTCAGGGGCACCAGACATAAAAAAGGGAGCTATGAAAGTAACAAGCCCCATTCATTTTCAGTGACTTTCCTCTGAGCAACAGTTTTAGAACAGAAAGTTTTCCCTATTTAGAGCCACAAACTTGTGGAGTCAAGTTAAAAAATGAAAGTTTTCAAAATAAGTATTTCTCCTCTTGCCCTTTACACAGGACAAAGACTGCTCAAATAATAAGACTGAACTTGCTCTTTTCAAGAGGCAAAATACACGTTTGTGTCAACCCCAAATCTACAGAAAGCCACAGAACTCTAGGATTTCCTGAATTCCCCCAAGTTACTTGTACTTTCAACAAAAATCCCCAGTGCTTCTCTGACTACTGCTTAAACATATTTATCACATTTCCCTTGATGCAGCTTTCTGTGAATCACACTCTCAGGTTCAAAGTCAGCAAGGTGGGAAACCACAGCATTGAATTTCTCCCTCTGGACCATTTGAATGATATTCATGACCACCTTCACAGGATGCTTACTCCTTTTCCAAGAACTGGCAACTGCCCCTCTCTGTTTTAAACTTATATTATGTACTTAGCTAAATCATCAACCTCCCTCTTTGATTATGACTTTGAATATAAATGTAAAAAAATCTCTTGACTAGACTAGACACACACAGAGTGATCTCTTCTTACAAGTCAGTGTTGCCACTGTCCTCAGAATTATGTTCCACTTAATGGGACCCCTTCCACAGCAAAATTCACATAGGGTTCTTCAGGGAGACAAGCAACTACCACCTGATTTCTGGTAAGGTACCTTTACAGATGTGGTATTAGGTTGCACTAGCCCAACTGAACACACATTGGAGAGGGAGAGATGTTCTTTCCTACTGTCTTGCCAGGATTGCTGCTCCCCAGACTTTTCTTCTTTCTACACACAGGTCTGCATAAGAATATTTCCTCTCTTTCTCAAACACAGTAACTTCCACACCTCCTTTTAATTTTATATTGGTTGTGGATTCTATTGTTGCTTTCTTTCCTAAACTCATGCTTTCAGACTTGGTGGTAGTAGTTATTCCCATGTCCTACCTGGGATTCACAAGCTGGTGGAGTTCATCTCTCACTATTCCTCCATTACAGAAGCAGCTAACACCAGATCTCTCAGTTCAACATGAAGTATTTATGTATTTTGAAGTCTTGAGAAAATTAAAAGCATCTCAAATATGACAACAAAAATCCTTGATGTTGTAAGGCCTATAAGCCTTTTGCATTGACACTCAGTATAAAACATAAGTCACCAACATGAGGACTACCACAGACACAAGGGATGTACATAATTTACTCTCCTGCTTCATCTGTTAATGCCAATTTTCAAGCAAAACCTGGCCTGCAAGCCTAAAATTTGCACCCCCCCACAATATAATAGCCTGCAAACCAATTCAGCTCCTTGCTTAACCAACCGCTAAGCCAGCACCCCCTCAACTATTTAGTCCTCCTCATTTTTCAAGAGAACATAAGTTTATGCCTCACTCCCAGTGCAATTAGCATACTGTGATGCTGCAAAAGAAATAATAAACTTGCAGTTCCTTCCATACCAAGTAACTCTGGCAGCTTTCAAAGGAGAAGCAAGGGCTCCCTTCAGCATTTGAAGCTATTCTCTGTGCTCATAGCCTACCCACATTTTCACTGGACAGCCATTCTAGCACCCTTGGCTTTCAGGACATTCAGCCAATAGCCAAATCGAGTTTGTTTTCCAAAGTGAAACTAAAGGCTGTAAAATACAAAGATGAATCAACTCAAGAAGATGAAGCTAATACAAAGGAACTATGATTAAAGTTACACAGAACAACTCTAATTTTGATTTCTCAACACTTGCTGTTTACAGGGATTTTGACCCGATATTTCACTCAATGCCACTAATATTTGTGTCTCAAAATGCAACAAGATATCCAAAAGCTGTAATACAATCCCACATTACCTGAACTGCTATCAACAAACATTGAAATTCTACTATTTAAATTCCTCAAGAAGCCTGAGATGAGATTATGACAAGAACCATGAAACTACATATACTACCTCACCTTCTTCCTCATTTATTTGTCAATTCAATTCTTGTATATGACTACATTAAGTCTCAAGCTCTCTTGAGAAAATACCACAAATGAAAAATCTTCATTCTATTTATGGCATCAAGACCCATAACACTTACTTTTTTTGTATCTTATACGAAGACCAGAGTAACTTCTGCACTGCACATCACCATAAAAATGTGATATTGCCCAGACTGCTTAAAAAGCATCTACTTTGGCTGAGGGACAGGTAGTAATTTGTCAATTTTTTTTAACCAATACTTTAAAAGACATGACATTTCCAACATGTTTTAAGCAGTTTTACGTGGCTTATCTTCAGTGATGTACAGGGTGCTTTAAAGGCACATCACAGTAATCAACACTTCATGCCAGACTGAGTGAACTTCAAAATTGCATGACTGCATTCATGGATGATCTAATCCAACAGTGCTCTGAGGACATGATGGGGGCAGGCATGGCAGCACGGAATAGGATTTGGGAAAGACATAGGTTTTAAAAGGTCTGACAGGAAACAAGTTCTTAAAACACTTGCCAAAATCCCATAGTATTAGATACTCTGTAGCTGGGAATAATACTAAACAGCAGAACCAACTAGGCTAAAAATTTGTCCTGTGAGGTGAAGATGTCGTTCTCTCTCTCAGTGTACCCCTTCTTACACACTGCATATCCCCTAGGAAATCCAGGGAGTTGACTAATGAAGAAAAAGATGCATCAAAAAGTTAAGGGATGAGCCTTATGCTTCAAAACTGCCTATACCTTCAAAACAGATTTCAACATTTCTGCAGAATCAATCTGTGCTAATTATCCTGACTTTCCCACTTCAAAGTCCAAGGGTGTTTCAGCCAGAACTGGAGTTACTTAACACGTACACCTGAGGAGTTGTGCTGCTAAGTTGTCCTAAAGGTGCTGCTGATGGCACAGGGTGCAGGTTACTGAGAGGACAGGGGATATCATCAACTTTTACATACTTTGAGAAAGGTTGGTCCAAAAGGCAAGGAAGTGGATGCCAATGCCCCAGAACATAACAGTACAGGTTATATGACACCTCTGACGAGGATCTGGAGATACTGTGGGCAGAGCCTGAATGGGTAGCAGCTCTGCCTCTCCTACACTTTCACATTTCAGCAGAACTTCAGCTTCTTGTCTAGCAACTTTGTACTTTCTTCCATCACAGACTTCATGTTTTCAGTCAGACAAGAAGGGAGAATATTCTTATTACTGTTTTTAAAAACCACATATATATATATACACACACATATATATATAAGAGATGATATCAATCTCAAAAACAGAACTAAATATTCACAGGATTACATTCTAAAAGTCTAAGTAAAAAGATAAACAGAATTTTCCTAAGTTGTTTTTTTTTTTTTTTTGATACCATGATTCTCTAGTTCTATGGGTTCTCCTGAAAAAGTGTCTTACAGATGGCACACATCTCTAATGTGCTCTTCTCCCCAAAACACCAAGCATCTGGCATGCCTACTGTTTAATTACACAACACTCTCACGCAGGAGAAAACATTTTCAAGCTTGGAATCCTATGCTCAAACTCTGATTAAATGCAGTAGCAGTTGTTCACAGTCAAGAAAAAAGTTTTCAAACAGAAGCAAAAACACTATTAACACACAGCAAGCAGATCTTCAGTAAGTTTCTATATGTGCAAAAATAGCCATTTTAGAATGTGAAGAGGTTGAGAGGATGCTATTAAAATTCTGTTAAATTGTTGATGAACACTGACACTACAACTGAAGCATTAGTTTACTTAGGAAAACAACACAGTCTAGCTGCATCTCTGGAAATTTAGGTGTATGCTGAGTTAAACTATTACTCTACCCTCCCATCTTCAGAAATACATATTGAAGTAGGTCATCTGTAACTTTTCTACTCTAAAAAAATACTCCCAGGAAGACTGACACCCCAAATTCTTTTATCACTGAATAGTGCACTCCCTCTGCTGGCACAGCACAGACCTCACACCTCAGCAGAGGAGGGCTGTGCATGACATTTCTTCAGATGTACACCTGATGCAGCTCTGTTAACTTAAATAACTTCCTTAAGAGAAAACTCATTAATAACTGACTTCTCTGATTAAATCTTGCACAGGGACAAGAAGACACCACGGGCTGTCCTTCTCAGTGAACTAGAAAATCTGTACTTGTCAGGCTCACAGTCATTTTCCAGGTGAAAGGCTTCTAAAGACTCACTGTTATGGCATTTCTAACTTTCCAACAAGTAGTTCTGAGATGTCAGATAAAACACACGCAAAAGTAAGAGCTTGCAGCAGTAAGCTGACATTACCAACTCCCATTCAGTCATGCAATGGCTGCATTTTCACTGTTTGTCTATGCTTTAATGAAGTACAAGAATCTTATTAAAGCATTGTTTTAAGAGATGCCGTGCCTCCTCACATGGAAACCAGAGTTTAGACTCCCCAAAAGAACTGTACTACATTAATTTAGTACTCGAGCTAATCAGAAGAGCTGCAAAAAAGTCGATTTTTTGATCCATCTTTGAAACTTCTAATATTTTAGCTCCGAGGCAGAGCTAAAAGGTTAACCCTCAGCTAATAAAGATACACTGTTATGCATAAGAAGGTTTAGCAGTGAAGAGTCACAAGGAGTTTCATCAGCACACACTGCTAATACACTAACAGGGTCCCTGTGACGCTTAAGCAGCTATTTCCTCCGTTCTTTTTAAGCTTTGCTATACTAGGATGAAAACCTCATTTTTGAATGGACCTCATGTTAATCAACAAGAGAACAGCCGTATGTTTTAGCCTGAAGTCATGCTGATTTCTTCTCAGTAAAACCTTCAGTTTAAATATCAAAAAGTAGGTAACTTCCGAAGTAAAGTTAATGTATGCTTCTGTGAGTTTGGTTTTCCTTCTTGCTCCTACATTTTGCAGAAAATATTCAAGTGCCTTCTTACTACAATGTACCAAAACCTTAGGCATGCAGAGTCAAGGGCCCACCCCAAGAAACAAAGATGCAGGGGGAGAAGAATGAGACAATGAGAAGGACTAGAAGAACAATTGTGAAGAAGCATTAAGTGCTGTTTTATGTACTTACCTTGCTCCTTTCAAATAGCTAATAGGCATCTTTGCAACAAATTACATTTCACACAAAAATCAGAACAGTCCAATATGACAACCATAACCCCTGGGTTTCTCCAAAACAAAAAGTGAACCTGGAGTCTAACAGGTTAAAGTACTTCCCTCAGAAAACTGCATCTTGTTTTCTGGTTTTGAATGATCAAGAAGTGTTGGTAACTTACCTTACAAACAGACATGATGTTAATGTTAACCATTTTGTCGATCGTCTGCAAGAACACAAAGTTTTGGGGTTTACTTATTTTAAGTTATTTGAACAGTATTTATACATCTTCTGTGTTTAAGTGCTGGGATGAATTATCTGCCTTTTCTCCTTGCCTACCTGCTTAAGTTTCAGGAACAGTGACAGGCTTTCAAAGCAACGTCTGTGAATTGCTCTTGGTCAGGTCTCATCTTTGATTAGGGACTTGCATTAATACAGAACAACACAGGTGGATCACACTGACACTCTATTTTCTAACTACTTGCAGTACTCACAAACTTTAATAAATTCTTATATATTACACATTTTAAAATTAATTACTGTGTTTTACTCTTCATCATTTTAGTGACTTTAAGTTTATTCAGCAGGTTAAAAACTGGTTTTTTGAGGTTTTTTTTGCTAAGCATTATGAAGCTTATTTGAAGGTGAACCAAACACGAGATGTATTTAACAACACTTAAGCAGAAAACACAAAACCACAGTGGACCAGTGAGCTACAGGGGTTTCAGAAAGAAAATTATGCATCAGTGAAATTGTTCATAATCAGAGTTTTCAATGTATCTAGTACAACCAAGATCGTCCCTACATTATGAACTGCCTAAAATGGTCAAATTTAAGTTTTGTAAGTGTTGTGGACTATGCAGCTTTCATCAATGAAATTGCTTCCTCTCCTTCAGTCGCATAAGAAGCCCCCCAGCACAAGCTAAAGCAGCTCATAAACAACAGCCAGATGAGACCAGGGACAGGAGCAGAAGAATCAGGGAAAAGTAAGTAAGGAACACCACCAAAAAGTGAAGACTGTCATCATCAGCATTGTGTTATGCTGCTTATGGAAATCTCCAAGCTTTTGAACACTTAACTCTAATCAGAAAACCTCATTATGTGGGTTCCTTTACCAAATCTTCTGTAATATACTTCTGTAATATTTGCTAACCACAGTAGATCACTAGAACACACCACAAAAGCACTTACCTTCTCCAGCTCTGGAATTTCAATAAAATATTCGGGATAAGCATAGGACATTCCCACATTGTTAACTGAAAGAAAAGGATGAATTAGGTCACTTGGATGCCCCCTGATTAGTAACAATTTTCAAGCAATGGAATGGTTAAAATATTGCATTTAAGACATTCTAACTGCTTTGGCCAAGTTTCCTTCACTATAAACATCCCCGCGCACACGCAGCGGAATGCAGGAGCACACGGACAGGCCATTTTAACGTGGAAGCGCTAATTCTCCCATTGTTTACAAGCTGCCGTATTTAGCACCTGGCACCCACGCCCCACAGCACGGAGGGGTGGAGGGGGTACGACGCTGCCCCTGCCACCACCGGGGGTGTCTGCGAGGAGAGCAGCTGCCTGGCGGGACAGCAGTGAAGCCGTTTCGCACCGGGTTGTTTTTTTTTTTTTTCCGATAAATAAACACATCAAGTGGAATAAGCGCCAAGCCGCACTCCCTGCGGAGGGAGCGGCGCGGCGCGGCGGGGCGGGGAGCGGCGGGCGCAGTGCGCGGCGCGGCCGGGCGGTGGCAGCAGAGCCCAGCGCGGCGCTCCCGCACCCCCGCCCCGAGCGCGCCGCGCCCCGCGGGGGAGCCGCCGCCGCCGCCGCCGCCCGGCCTCCCTGCACGGAGATTCCCCGCGGGAAACCCTTCTCCCCGTCACACCCCACACCCCGCCCCTCCCCCCTCACCATCGAATTACTTAAACCTCCTAGATTTTTTATTTTTTTTTCCAATACTTTTCACTGGCACGATTTTATTCTCGGACGTGAAACCAATACCCATTCTCTAAATGCCAGCCCCAACAGGAGAAAACTTCTAATTCTGCTCGAAAACTGTGCTGCTCTGCAGCCTCGAACTCCATAGAGCACATTGATATGGAGACAAAAAGCAGCAACCAAAAGGGATCTCCGCTTCCTAAGTATCTGTTGTTCATCTTACGCAAGTGAATCGCGTGACTTGTGGTTGCTGTGGCAACATTTTACATTTATATAGTGTCTTACACCCCAGAGAATCCCAATGTGCTATGTATGCTCAGCAGCGCTGTGCACCTCAGGCAGGAGTCTGCACGGGGACAAGAAACGTCGTCAAAAGGCACTGATGCCTTTTTCTAAAATAAAATAAAATAGTCCCTCCATCTGTGCCAAAAGCTATCGTTTTAAGACCCAGCCTGAAAGATAATTTAAATATCAACAGGGATGCAGGGCGTGCAAGAAACAGGAGGAAGAGATTCTGGCAAAGTGCACCAACTTCATTCGGAATTCCCTCAAGCTCTTTTAGTCCAGATCGTAGCGTATTTATGGAAGTTCATTAGTCATGCTGTGTGTTTCAAATTTTTAACTTTTAGATAACCTTTAAAAATTGAGGTGAGGAATTGAGGGGAACAGGGAGTTGGCAATTTCCCAGCAGACATTTGCTGTATTTAGAAAGAATGAAAAGTTTTTAAAAGGAAGAAGATCCAGTCTTGCTACTGCCAGAGTGAACCAAATTTTTTTCTTCTTTTCATCCAAAAATGAACTATTTTTTGTTCCATCTCTCTAGAAAGGATTTTGGCTATGAATTGTGGCAGGGTTATGGGACTAATCTTAGTAATTCTCTCCAAATTTAGAACGCTTATATGATTCATGCCACAGAGACAGTCACACGGAATTCACACCCCTTACTGCAAACTGGGTCCCAGATATGCATCTTTCCATTTTCTGCAGTCATCTCTGCTGCAAGTTTGTGACAAAAAACCATGGTTTGGGTTGTACCACCATATTTTAACTAGAAAAAAATGGACAGCAGGTGGGAAAGATACTGTCCAGCACAAACTCCTTTCAAGAATCAGAGCTATTTAAGAACGGCAAAAGGAAGATTTCCCACCTCTGCTTGTTTAACATATTGCTGTAGCTAGCACATGTTCGAAGTCACTGACAGACGCTGTTTTGAACACACAGCAAAACATTATGCAAACTCTTTTAGCCTTCCTACGTGGGTGAGAAGAAGCTTCCAAATAAGAAGTTTGCAAGGATTTCAATCTGTAAGTACTTTAGTTAGACTCTGTGCAACTCCATAATTAGAAGCTTGTTCTTGAGCAGTACGTGTGGAGACTCCAATGTCTCCAAGTATAAGGCTAAAAAATAATCAGCACTGATCACTGGCAACTGTGCTGTGCTACCAATGCTTCTCATACCTACTGTTCCAGATGAGACCTGAAAGAAAAAAATATGCTGAGACCTGAGAAGTCAACCCTTATGACTGTTCTCAATTAAATGTTTTCCCTCACACAAACATGAAAAAAACACAGCTCAACAAAAGCAACACTCTGGATTGCAACAAATATTATGGAATTTAAAATATAAGGCACTAAAGCATGAGATTAATTACCATAAAAAATTAAAATACTATTCTTCCGGAGTAGCCATCATCTGTGTGGACAAATTACATTGGCAAATTGTTTCTATTAATACAGCTATATCTGGGGGGAAGAAAATATCTACGTATCATGCAATCTGATGATCTTGAGCACAAGATCTACTAAAACTGCTCCTGATTAGTTAGAAGGGAGGTTTCTGTAAACCTGCACTGACAAAGGCTGCAAGAAAAAAAAAGCAGAGGAACTCAGCTAGAGAATACACAACTCTAGAGCATTTAGTTGCTATTTTTACCATGTTTTTAGCCAAGGTGCTCAGGCAAATAAAAGCAAGAAGCAGGCTCTGTTTAAGGAACGTGCTTTGTTTTCCTGTAATGAGCTAACACAAAATTTGACACACACGCACTGCTTTAGTGCCCAGTTTGTGCAAGGCTATAAAAAAGTCAGATTTTCACGATTTTGTAAATCACCATAACCTAATCACAGCCTAAGAAATAATAAAAAACCCTTCCATTGTGGATATGTACCTTGCACAGTAAAAGGTTTGCTGGTGCTTTGAAACACTTAAACCATCCACCATTCTTCAGCAACTGCTACATGACAGGCAGCTTGCAAGCCTTACACTCCCTGAGTGGACTTTGACAGGACAGATTAGAATGTACATTAATTTTACTCTTCAAAGTTTCTTTGGAACTTATTTCCTTCAGAAACAAGAAACAAGGCATTCACAGCTATGTCACAACCACTCTTTACACAAAACACATCCTTGGCAACTGAAGTTACTCCAATGGCTTTGAATTTTTATGGCAATTAAATACTGGAAGCCGTGAGTTGTATGTACTCAAGTCTGTCAAAAAGAGTAGGGAGTATCCTAGGGTTTATTCTCCAACGTTATTTTTTAATTGCATTTTTATATACACTATTTTCTTGAGCATTATTTTCAAACCTGGTACAACAATATTCGTCTATTTGGAACAAAGTTCATACGGTATATTATCACGTATATAACAAATTTGTTTTGAAATATGCCTAAAATACCTCACAGTTGCAGCTCCAATTAATGCACTTCAGGTTAGCAAAATGAGTTTAGTAGTGAGGAGTGCTTGTAGTGAGGAGTGCTTTATCATATGACAGGTACGAGTAGATGTCTGAGCCATATGATTTTTTTCATGTGTTTAACCATCACAGGTTCTCATCCCTATATTGATTAACCAGAGAAATACAGGATATGCACAGATATATGCTTCCAAGGGGAAAAAAAAACCAACAGAAAACCAATAAGCAATTGCCCTTATCCCACTGTTCAAAAAAGATTCAAGAAAACTGCTGTTATGTTGAAACTCTTCTTAGCTTGTGATAAAACATCTATATGAAATCACCTCAGTTCTACATTAGACAAAGTAACTGGAGGGATCACCTTTTCCAGGACTCCCACACCACCTACACTCCTGTGATGTAGCAAACCATACTCAGGCATATTGCACTCCTATCAGCAAAAGAAACACAGCTTAACAACATGGCCAGAAAAGGCTTAAGACTTTTGAAGCAAGAGACAGTTACTTGATGTTCCATTGTAATGACTGAATTTCAACAGCTCTGTAATTAAAAGTTCATGGTTCTCCCACAGGGCTCTACTCCTAAATTGAACATCTCCTAAGCTGAGTATGTAAAGCTCTCTTAGGATCTAAGATGGCATTAGGTCATAGAATCATTGAATAGTTTGGGTTGAAAGGGACATTTAAATGTCATTTAGTCCAAGCCCTGTGACATCTTCAGCCAGGTCAGGTTGCTCAGTGCCCCATTTAACCTGGCCTTGAATGCTCTGAGAGATGGGGCACCCTCCACCTCTCTGGGCAACCTGCTCCACTGTTTCAATACCTTTTCTTCTTTATACCTAATCTAAATCTACACTCTTTTAGCTTAAAGCCATTTCTCCTTTGCAACAGTCCTATTACACAAGCCCTGTTAAAAAGTGTCCCCATCTTTCCCACAAGCCTCCTTTAAGTACTAAATGGCCACAACAAGGTCTCCCCAGAGAGAGACCTTCTCCAGGCTCAACAACCCCAAACGTTCATGTCACAGTGCGTGCAGTCACAAACTGCAGTCAAAAGCCTCTAACAATCACAGAATAACACACTGAACACATTCAATAAACATCACAAATTCCTAGAAAATAGGCACACAAGCAAGCACCATCTCATGCAGTGTATCAACAGCAAGCTAGAAAACATCTCAAGCAGGCAGCAACATAGCCTTAGTCAGACAAATAATAGCTTTTGTAAATTAGTTTCAATAAACTTCAATATGGGAAGAAGTTAGTAGGCATGTCAAGACAAGACACCACAATGAAAGATATAGAAAGATCAGATACAAACCTAAAACACCAATTTCCAGGCCTTCCAATCCTGCTTTGATTCCATTGTAAATATCTTCTCTCTCTCCAAAGTCTGCCACAATGACTTTTGTTTCCGCTTTGTACTTTTCCCCTAGAAAAAAACAGTTTCGAGAAGTTAAACTTTGAAATAGTTTACCATTCAGATATTACGACTGTGTAAGTTATTATGTTTTACAAAACATTTTAAGTAGCTAGCATTACATGCAAACATTTTCACCTCTGCAACAGGAATCCGTGAATTTTAACATTACCTGCACAGAAGTTTGTGACATTAAATTACTTCTGATGAGAACATAAATTCTCAAATGATTCAGCACATTCTGTTAGTAAGAGACAAGAAAGGTGGCAAGGTAGCAAATTGTACACCTTTGCATAGAACAGTAAAAAGGGAGAAATCTGGAAGCACATGTACACAACAGTCTTCACGTACAGTTTGACAAGAACACTCTTTTCAACTTAAGCCGAATGGCAAATGAGTTGCTTCAGACCAAGTAAAACAATTCTTTATTGCCCTCCATTTCCATTCTTACTTCTGGTCCCATAAAACCTTTTCAATCTTATTTTTTTGAACATGTAACTAAAAGGGAATGTGTGGGTGAACAAGAAGAGCAGAACTTCAAATCTGATCATTCCAAAGCCCTTCTGATGTGCTGTCATCTCCAGCCTTACTAGAACAGGAAAAATACACGTAGGCAACTACATTTTGAAAGAGAAGAAGGCAAGTAGCAAAAATAATTCATATAAAAAGCAACTCTGCTTTCATCAAGCCAAATTACATTGAATTAAAAGCAGTACAATGTCCTCTCAGACTTCAAAAGAGCAGGATAGTAGCTTAACACTGCAGCATCTGTTATGCTGCATCCAACTCCCACCCTAGCATCCCTAGCATTCCTTAAGGGACCTGTATACAGCTCGAGAAGGATTTTGCAGCACTTTGCCCCCAGAGCCATTCATAAAAACCAGTGCCATATTAAAGGAAAAGAATCATTCACAAAAAAGATTAGAAGCAGCCAGATTCCCATGATGCTCCTTCCCATTCAAGGGAAAGCCGTGATTCCCATGATCCTGCCATCCATTCATGCAGAATCATGAATCTACTGAACTCACTGGTTAGCTGGCTGCCTCCCCTTCCCCCCCCCCCCCCCCCCATATCCCTAATGGCAGATGAAATTATTTCTGCTCCTTTTCCCATCCTCAACCTCTTCATCTCCCCTGAACAGCTGCATTGTTTAAAAATCCCCTGAGAGATGTTGCTATGTCAAATGACGACGTAAATAGCATTAAGCCCCTACTGCAGCAGCAGTCTTGTGATCGCGTCAGAAGAAAATCAAGTTCAACACTGGAGGGGGGGCATAGAAAATGTCTATTTTTGAACACAGCTGTTCTAATGTTTAGCACACACATTTGGTTTTTTACAGGACACAGAATTAAGGGCAACATTAGAGGCTCATCTCATACATGCAAATGGACCAGATGGGCAAAGCCCAAGTCACACACTTTACACACGTGTCATTTTTAACCGTTTTGTGGGATCTGCAGCTGTCTTCACTGCCACTCAGATGCTTTGTGAAATGCAAGTTGTTTAAAGGACACAAACTTGCTGAATTGGTACTATCCTTTTTACACTGAACACTCTTCATTTGTATTGTTACCAACCTATCTTCAAAGCTTCCTCAAATCACTACAGAGTTAGTAAAGACAAATCTGAATAGTATAAACAGAAATAATACTACAAATTATATACATATTACTACACATAGTACTATAAACAGAAAATAAAAGGTGTTCACACTACTATTCATATAAGACCCTTCTCTGAGCCTTTAGAAAATTAGCAAAGTGCCATTATACTTAAGCTAGTTAAGCAATACACCTATAAAAAGCTGCAGCACCCTTTGTGGGCAGAGGGTGCACAGTACTACATATAAAAACACGTGAAGGCTGCCCACTGCTATAGCCAGAGAAGAAGGTCTTTGTGCAGTTGCTCACACAAACATGCAAGGCTGTCTTACCCCAGCAGATACCACCAGCTGACCAAACCCTCCCTCCCCATTTCACAACAGCTTGCAGGTATCCTATAACTTTTGCACACTCTGTGCTCTCTCCCAGAACCTGCAATAGGTGGGATGATCCCCTACCTCAGAGAACAGACTATGAGATACACCTGAAAGACCAGTTCTATGTCAAATGACAATGCAAAGAGCATGATGTCACTTCTGTGTAAACTTGGTCTAGTAATCAGAGCACAAGGTGCAGGAGAGCAGGTGTGCTCTGCTCTGCATGAAAAAATGGAAAAGGGAATTTCCTTGATCTTAAGGATTAAGATGTTCTCAAACAGATGGGCTAGAAGACAGAGTAGAGCACATTCCCATTTTATCTGCAAAAAAAGGCACTAAGATGTAGCATAATAGAGAAAGAAGTAAATAGGCTGTGTCCTTATCCAGGGTATCTAAGGGTGTCTGGGCTACTGCTGCCCAAGAGAAAATCTGAAACTCCTTAATGGAGCTTTCAGCTTGAGGACCAGGAGGTACTTGAGAGCCATGGGGAGTGAAAGGAGGGTATAAGCCAGTTTTTGCAGTCACAGCTAGAGGACCTGAGAGAGCTATTACCTGCCAGCATGTCCAACATTCCTGATGATATTTTGAAAAGTGAATCTGATGTTTTGTCTTGAGAACTGGTATTTCAAATGCTCCTTAGCAGAAGACTAAATATTACACCACCATCTTATTGATAGTTCTGCAGCAGTCAGTCATCACCTTCCCATAGGATGGGAAAGGGAACTCAGCAGATCTCCACCACAGTTCTCAATTCTGACACACAAGTGTCCCAATCATCTCATTTACTAAAAAACTCAGGTGAGATCAGTATTGACCCTACAAGTAAGTTTTAACCTAAACATTCATATGTCCAGTTAATTTACAGAGCCCATATTACCTTCGCCAAGACATCTGATAATTTAGCAAGATACCAACTGTGCTCAACAATATCCTGGTAAACCAATAAAAATAGACATGATCTTCTGCAATCACATCTTGATTTGAGAAGTAAGCTGTTGACCATGAACAAGTTTTCACATCTGTGGAAAGACTAAATGAACCAACAGTCCCGACAGTGATAGACCAGGCTGATATAAACACTGTACAACACAAAAAGATGAAGTGAACTTTTGCAGAAGATACTGGGATGTGTTCTTCCCAAGATCCAGAGAGCAACCCAAGAACACAGACTCCAGAGGCAGAGGCAGATACAGTGGTCATGCAAACAAAAGCAGTATATAAGATACACAATGAAAGGGGAACATAAGATAACTGAAAAAAGTGCCTATTTTTGCAGTGGTAAAAGAACTACTGAATTCCTGAGGCGTGTTCCCATTGTGCATTTCTGCACAATACAGGATGAGACAGTCTGGAAACAAATACACTATTTAACTACATTCTCCACACCATCAGAAGTACAAACACTTTCACTTATAAGCCCTTGAAGGACACACTACCACCTTGAGTATCCTCAGAAAAGGACTCCAAATAATGTCTGAAACCTTGGCTAGGGTTTTACTTATGCAAAATAAGCATAAAAACCCCAACCATCCTGAGGAACAGCCAACAGGACAACACTTGCCTGATTTCTCATCTAAGGTCGTCAGTTACAACATCAGTAGGTGAAGCAAAAGCTTAATTAATTCCAAAGGCCAGATATGTCTGACTTATAGGAAATGTATCCAGCCTTGCTATGCAAGGAATATGCTAATCTAACTATCAGCCAAAGTAGGACACACTTTGTCTACTAAAAAGATTCACTTGCAAAATACACCACAGTACCTAGAAAACCACGAGAAAAAGGATCACACTATAATTTAAGGGAATAAAGCAGAAAGCTAAAAACTACAGTGAGCTACACCCTAAATAGTAACAAAGAACTGTAAAATGGTTAGGAAGATGGCATTTTTAAGGGGTTTTTTTAAGTTGTTTTAAGTTGGTTTTTTTTTTAAGCTTGCAAATAATTCAAATCAACAGCCCCTCTAAACTGAAATCTTGGTTGACAGGCTAAGGAAATGCTAAGGAAGTTTTCAGATACAGATAAACTAGTCTTGAAAGAAGGTTTCCCAAAAGGAGCAAACTTGTGTACTTCAATGCAACTGCAAACAGACACCAGTTTGGTGGTCAGGAGAAGCAGCTGGGTTTACCCGAGAGAACCAGTGTCAGGGTGTCTTGTCATACAAAGGCTTGCTGGGACACAGGAAAACTACACCCCTAACACAATAGTATTAGTTCATGAACCACCTGTTTCAAAGCAGTTTCCTATAGCAGCTTGAATTTGCACCAAGTACATTGACGCAAATCCAGTCAACTTTGCAACAGAGAGGTTCGGGATACGCAAGGCCCACACTGTAAGCAGGTAATGGGGATAGTTCTTTCAAGATCAGGGAAAGGACATTAAAAATAAAAACTCTTGCTAGAACTGAAGCATCTTACCACTTTACATTCAAAGCCATATATAAATATTGCTATCACAGTGATACAGGATAATGCAAGTGCTTGCAGAAATGTAAAAAGTCTCACTTGGTCTTCAGCTTCAGGACGGTCAGGGATTCTAAGCAGCAGAAAAACAGTTCTCCATTTCTCATTATACAGGAGGGGACAAATTTGTTTAAGCAAGGAGAATCAACTACATCCACAAATAAAGATGCCATCTTTCCAGTGTCAACTGCAGTGGCAAGACTCATCCAGCACTCAGTCTCCAGAAACAGAGTTTGTAACCTTTCAATATAGGTTAAGAAGCTGAGAGATGAAAACAAAACGTTAAAACCTCCTGCTTTTTAGTACTCTATCTATGCAGGACAAAAATGAAGAATTTAAGACTACAGAGTGGCTCCTGAGAGGCTCTACAAAGTATTTGGTTGTTTTTAAGGGAGAGCCATTCATTTCGGGAATGCCTCCAATTTAGGACTTTCAGAGTTCACAGAAGTAGCTCACAGTGTCATGGATGGATGGAATCTGTTTTCCAGAAGTACCATGTACTTCCATACTGGTGATAGCAGACTGTTATTACACAGGGATATATTCACCATGTAGAAGCATATTAAAATCAGCTGGGTATAACAAGAGCTAGTTTTTTCTGAACGTTTCAAAGGGTGTGAAACTCTGAAGCTGAATACCGATAACCTAAGAAATTGCTAAGAGGAAGCTCTGTTGCACCTGTTGTAAAGGAAGGCTATGCTGTTCCTGCAGAGCTTAAGATGCCTGCCTACAATTTAACAGTACTTACTATGTTTCCAAAGGTTTTCAAAGCATGTGGATATGAAGACTTGGTCAAGCACCAAGGAATAGGTTCCAATTCCTTTCATTCAAGAACACATGCAGGACTTCCAGGGAATTCCTTACGTATGGCAATAGTTTCACATGTGATCTCATAGAAACAGCTTCCTTTAACAGAGTGAATATTTTTAAAAACCCAATCACATAGAACTGTAGAGCAGGTAAAAAATAACAGACCTCAATTTAATTGTTTTGTTAACTTTAAGTTTCAACATACACAGACATATAAAAATCAGTTCCTCACTTCTCAGCTTTCACAGATTGGCTTGGAGAGCTAAAGTCAAGTCCAAAAACCATTAAGCCATTGGGGTGTGTAAATTTTTAATGTGTGAATACAGTACTATTAAACAGAGGGAAAACATACTTTATTAATAGTTGCCTCCATTTGCTCTCCTCTGACTTCCATTACATCAAAATATATTACAATTTCTAAGACACACTAACCAAGTCAGAAACACATTCTGAGCAACACAGGATCAATCAATAAGGCCATTCACCCAAATATTATGCTCAGCATTGTAAGCTTTTCTAAATGAAGCTTGTTCTAATTACCAAGCTAACTAAAAACACAAAATCAAGCAGCCTGTGACAAACAGCTGCAGAGGCTGACAGCCAGGGGGGCTGCACGCTCAAGTCATGGCAGTGTTTGCAAATGCCACGGTGACTGCAGGCAGCCAGGCGAGGCGAGCCGCGCCGCGGTGCTCCCCACGCACACCCCCTCACCCCAGTGCGCCAGGCACGGGAGGCTCCCGGGCACCGCACGTGCGGCCGCCCTCGTGCCATCAGGAGTCGTGATTCCCAGAATAGCTCTCCTCACCATAACCCCAAAATAGCCACTCCGGCTGGAGCTGCACAAGGAGTCTGTTAGGGCACAATCCCGAGCTGTTTCAGGGGGAAGCACAACGTGAAGTGTGGGAAGGTTGCTATTGTGTAACAGGCAGCATCTCAAACTCCCCTTCTGTCTCTCCTCTTTCTCCAACACTATTTCCAACCCCCACCACCAAGATTTATTTTTTTTATATTCATTGATGTATTTGTTTTTACTAAGCGTGAAGAGAGCTATTTTTAATTTACTTAATCATTTTAGGAAGGGCATATGGACTATTTCCCATACTTTCTATAATATTTCCTTTCCCTTAAGGTCATTATTATTGTCTGTGACAATGTGTACACCTGATATGTGTACACATGTAAACATGAATTCTGCATCACTTTTTGCAAAATGAAGTCTAAATTCTTCAGCCATATATTTATTAGAACAGTAGTTATTAAAAAAAACCCCAAACCCTAACACCTTTTTTTCAGATTTAGGCTCAACAGAATGAATTTCAGAAAGACCAGAAAAAAAAACACATTGTAAGAATTTAGGGTCACTTATAGAGACTGAAAGGCGTCATATCATGGATTAAGAAAAAAAGTCCCCTTACTCTCAAGTCAATTTCAAGACATTTAAGTCAGTCACTCTACTTGAATTAAAGCAAATTTAAAAAGGGAAACAAGTTTCTAGGCTAATTCAGCATTATCTTTTATACCTCCAATTCAGCATCCACAGTAAAATGTTTGTTGTATCCCAAAGTCAAGCACTTAAAAGGACAAGTTTTCAGGGTTCTCCAAAGTATTACTTGTAAGGGAAAACATATTGTTAATTAGTCCACATCTCCTGCTCAAAGAAATAGAGCCCCAGCTCAGCACTGGAAGTGTGGCACATGCCTAAGGAGTTACGTCAGGCATACTTTTATCCCGTAGCTACACAATTTCAAAATTTGTTTATTTCTCATATTCAAGGATTTTTTAAAGAATTTATTATGCAGAACAAATCAACTTAGTTTCCTTTTTCTATGAAGAGCTACTAACTAGCATTTTTTTTCCTCACCACAGCATATTCCTTAAAAAACACAGAAGCGATTATCACAATTTCCTCAGCAGAGAAGTCTATCAGGGATTTTTACAGCTTTGACAGATAGAAAGGACTTGATGTAATGGAACTTAACCTGCTAAAAAAGTGACATAAGACTAAAATACCCATTCATAGAAGGAAGCTGCAGAAGGAAGACAACACTGTTAGCACCACACAGTCCTTTCTTGTGCCAGAGAGACTATTCCCTGCAGAGACACTTAAAAGGCCTAACTTTAAGTCCCTTGAATATAGAGCTTCCACCAACTGGCTTAGACCAGATTTGCAAATCAGACTTTCACCCAGTCCAATGTGAAAACAATCCAATACTTAGCTTTTCATGTGATGTTCAGCTTACTTTACACTGAATGTGATAAGCAATAGATTGCAGCTTACATGCTAACAAAAGGTGTTTAATGGCCCAGAGACCAGCACAAGGGCTCTTGTTCTGGCATCCCTAAAGGCTTGTGTTACAAACAGGTTGTTAGCTGAGATAGGCACTGAGTTTCTGAGTATTACAGAAAATGCAATGTAGCCCCCACATGACTACTGCCAGGCAGAGGCAGCAGTGACCCCAAATGTTTGAAGGGAAGACAACTCCTGGTTGTTCAAGTCTGGGTTTCAAAAGTACTAAGAAAGTCACTTGCCCATTGATCCAAGTGCCTAACAAGTAAAACTGTAAGACTCAAGAAACCATTAGGTTCCAGAGTTAGTCCTGATCCTACAGGCACAATACACAGAGTGTGTGAGGAGAGGAAGAGGCTACTTCAGCTGTGTTTACATTCAGATGAGGAAACCCAAAGTACCTAATTCACATTTAAATAACCTCCATACGTGTCTTTCCCCTTGACTTTCTGGGTTTACAAATTATTAATAAATACTACATAGAAGCACACTGGAAGTGGGGTTCACTGCAAGCACCTTCTTTCTGAAGAGGCTCACTCTCTCCTACCAAATGTAAAAACCATCTCCTAGAGGAGATGGCCAGCTCACTTGCTGCTTTGTGGAACCCATAACAGTGACCAATAAACTTCCTGATTTTCATCATTAAAACCACCTGTGACACATGGTCTGTTACTCCACATGCTGACAGATGACATGGAAACTAATTCCCTCTGCAAGGATATCACTAGTCATCTGCAGAACATTTTACCTGTGGCTTGTCCTACCAGATTGCTGCCTCAAAACTCCTAAGAGGTGAAGTATTTCTAGGACTGCATCGTGTAGCTTGCAGGACATCTGTCAAGTGCTCCTCTCTAAGTATTCTGCCCATTTTCTTTAAATGAATCCAGGCGAAATGTCACTGAGAAAATTCAAGAGAAGATCATAAAAAAGAGGGACTAAAGGGGAAAAAAATCCAGCCAAAGCCACAGAAGCAGAACTCTTCTTAAAGAAGAAAAAATTAAAAATTAAAAATAAGCTCCCTTTCTAACTGCTCTATCTTTTACATCAGAGTTCATCTATTTAATTTATTAACAAATTAATAAAAATTAATTCAGTTTGAATCCTCTGTTCGCTCTCTACAGTGCCTGCCAACTGCTCCTTTAGTAAGTGGCTCACACAAGGCAAAAACCAAGAGAACTTCCTTCCCTTCATCCAAGGGAAACTCCAGAAATTACATCCAAGAGCTCATTTTGAATCAAAGATCCTCACACTACAACTTTATGTGAAAGGTGACTTCGGTGCATCAAAACAAGTTAAAATATTTGAAACCATTTTGTCAAGTTCAAGAAATATAGGGGGATTTCAAGCACGTCAAGCTGAACCTGGCTCAGATGATAGAAGGCTGCAAACACATTCATTTACCTTAAAGTAGATCACAAAAGGTCAGAATAACTGCCGGATTCACTTAGTCTTCAAGTCAAGCTCAGGCAAGTGAACCTTGTCATTTCTGTGCAAGAAAAGTAAAAAGATGTCCCCTTCCTCTCAGAGCTTGTCGACATTTCCATATCCTCTGTTAAACAGAAATATTCTTACTTGCCAACTCCAAAGTGTGAGGAGGATTTACTGGGGTGCAGCAGGGAGGAAATCCAAGTGACAGGGCAGAGATGAAGCAGCCAAGTGTTCCAAGGGAGGTGCAGGTGAGCATCTACAGGGGTCAGATTTGTCATGGGGGCATGGCCCATTTGTTGCAGTGGGTCATGCTAAGGGATGGGGCAGAAGCACAGGGGTCAGCATCAGAATGCTGCCCACAACTTGGTTACCAAGAAAGCAGAAAAAAAAAAAAACCCACCTGCCTAGGAAATGGGGAAGAAACATTTCTGGGTTTGGCACCACATCCGATTTTTGTACTCAAAAATCATGTCAAAGTAGTAAGAACAAGTAAGATCTTGAGTATAAGCATGACAACTATCAGTTTACAATACCCAAAATCTTAGTGTTAGGGAGCAGTTCAAGATGAAACTATCATGACCAGGCAACTTAGATACACTACACACTGGGCTGAGGAAACGTATTGGAATGAAATAGCTACATAGATTTTCATAGAAGAAACTTGTATTTTCTTATAGACATGTAGCAGAATCAAAGTTTTGGACATTAGTTCCGAAGCAGTATGAAAGGCTTACAGTGCATTCCAATTAAATGTTAATTTGTGAGAATACATCGGAAAAACAATTGATTTCTCTCAATTCAAACTATTTAATTGAAGCCAATTTTATCACCTGGATGCATGTAACACTAAACCACCAACTTTAAAGGAGTAAATAGGAATTTCCTTTCATTATAAAGTAACTGATGGCAAACTCAAAATCTGCCACGTTGCTTTCACATGCACTCACCTACAAGTAGCTAGCTACTCAGATTTGTAAGGAGAAACACTAGCAAGCAGTAACAGTTTTTTCCTGGCTCTTGCACCTCATGCTCAACTCCATGACCTGTCCTGTGGAACTAACTAGCTAACAACACCAATACCAAGTTCTTTTGACAATTTCCCTATAGACAATCGGAAGTTTTTCCTCGCTTATCTGGTCTGCACTACGTTCTTCATATTGCAGTTCCCAGGTAATGAGTTTCTACAGCAAAGTAGTTCTCAATTCTCCTCAGAACAAACCTATCCAGTGCAGTAATGGAAGCTTTTCTGCCTGCAAATCCATGGTTTGAGAACCAACTGCTGGCACAGAGCACCTGAGACGTCTCGGATGATGCTCATTATGAAATACAGCAAATCAAGGAACAGACTCATTATGTGGCACTCAAACAATTGTCTCCATTCACAGAGAAATTTTCTTTCTGATCCTCCCTGAACCTTCAGAAGTGTTTAACAATGCAATACAACAGACATTTCAGAAAAGTGGTGGAACAGTGAAGCTACATGAACTAAACTAGACAAGCATTTTTTATGGTGACCTTAACAGTCTGTGCTTGTGCATGACAACTTGATTAAAAGATCAAACATATTTCCATAAAACTTATATAATTCCTCATAAAGGTTGTCCATGACGACTGAAGAGGAAATTTTAATTTTTTTCTTCAGTCAGTGGCCAATAATCTATTTCTTAGGGAACAGAAAGTAGAATTCCTCTTTCATGGCAAATCCTACAACACCTAAGTACTCTAAAAAAAAAAAAACAGCTTTAAAAATGCTTGAAAACATAAGGAAAAGTCCTCTAAAATCTTTAACAACTTGTAATTAACCCACTAATTTTTGTTGCTCAAACTGAGCTGCACATTCAGAACATCTGGCATTCCTGTAACATCAGCTCAGCCACTTTAATGTGCATATGCACATAAAAAATCAGCTCCAGGTCAGCTGACATTTAACACGCAGAAAGACGTATCAGTATTTCCCTTATGATGGTGGTTACACAACTTGCATTTTGTAAATAGATGTCACTCCTACAAGTCTACCCTATGAGCGGAAGACACTTTTGAAATAGAATGAACACACCTGAGCCTCAAAAACCCTCTCATTATTTGTGGCAGAGTGCATCTATCCATTCAGCAGGATAAGCATGAGACTGATTAGTGAAAAGGAGGAGGAAATGGAAAACATGCACAGAATCATACAACTCAAAGAACTGTAATTAGTTAAACAGCCATTCTTCCTTAAAGAAGAGCAGCAAGCTCATGCCAATTTGAACAATGAAACACCACAAAATTTAAAGCTACCTTAGAAGCCTGCAAGGGAACCACTCAAGTAATTACAGCCTTAGCATTAAAAAAGTCACCCACCTTATATATGATAACATCTGAGCAGACTGCAGAGACCACATGAGACTGAATACAAGACAATTCTGTCCAGCTAAAACCTAGCAGGATCTGAAAGTGCAACTCAGGCTTGCTTCATCATGCAGACTATCCTAATCCTTCAGTATATGCCACAATGAACAAGGCAGACTTTTCAGTAGCTCAGTGTTGTCAAAAGAAGTGTTCTGAAAACCCAGCGTGAGTCATCTCCTTTCAGAATGGTTTAGGAAAGGAAGCAGAAGTGTTTGGGTGAGGCCTAACAGTAATTATGGATTACAGCCTGCTTCACATAGGTACAGGTACCTATTTTTTTACTCTGAGAACCTCCCCCAGCAGCTATCGTGTAAGTGCTGAAGCTCAAGGCAGTAGATTTATCTATCTTGTCAGCATCATGCTTAATTCCCAGGGACATAGAGATACCCAGGCTGTCACAGAAAGGGTCATGACCACTTTCAGGAACCTTGTCACTACCTGCATAGGTGTTTGATTCCAGAACAAGATTATTTATAGAAACTTCTTTCAGTTACACTTTGACTTAGCAAAACAACTTTATGTAACATTGCTAGAAACGTGACTGCACATGCCCACACACATGCAGCAAACTATCATCCAGCTACTGCAGTGAACTACCAAAAAACACTACTTTGTTGTAGCTTCTTTATGTATTAGCAGAAGGCATCAGCAGTCACACAGCTTACTCGGGCAGTGACACCTATTCTGCTGCATTTACACTGTCACTGGATTGATCAGAGCATCACAGATGGGTCCAGACACTGCACCCATTTAAGTGACACCCTTAAATGCAGGATACTAATGAACAACGCCAATTACTTCCAAATCAGTGAAGACAGAACTTGATGATGGCTTTGCTCTAAGAAGGAATGCTCTCTACAACTTAAACATACACATAGAAAAGAATAATTTTCTGTCTAGAAAAGACATCTTACATATGCCATCTTACACTGGACACTAAAAATCAGAAATAGTGACATTTATATCAATAGAACTGTATGTCCTGACTTTCACAGGTCTAGTACAACAGGTACTGCTTAGCAAGTTGAAGTCCTTGAGTTCTTCAGTCATCCTTACTTTCATTCAGCAGTCCCTTACAAGTTCGTACAGGACAGTGTGTTGATGATTGACTTAGGGGATTATGCTTTATAATGAAGCAGTACCACTAACAAATTCACAGAAATTTTTAGTAAACCTAAGCCAAAATTATACATTTATGACCTTGGAAAGAGTGCAGTTCTTACCACTATCTGCATTATGTACACAAACTATTTTAGAAAGCCTAAGCAAGGCAAGGGAGGGTAACACAGAAGCATCATCCTCTTAAAGGTTTCTTTGCCCAACATTGCTATGCTGAGAAACCTGCTTTATAGTATACAACTTCTACTCCTGCTTATCAAAACCTTTTCACATGGTTACATTTCTCACTTTATCTTGACATACTCTGCACAAACTAATAATCTTGCATGAAATATGCCTTAATAAAAGAGATATAGATTAGAAGAGGAATTCTTGTAGGTTAGATTATACTTTGCTCTGATTGGAAAATCATTTGTCAGCATGAGACATGAGGAAGCTTTTTCCTAACTGATCCAGTACAAACATCCATTTGTGATTGAAACACTAAAGTTGCTCCTTTGTTTTTCCATTACAGTAATTTACTACACACTTACTGAAGAAACAATCCCTAACACAGGTTCTTAAACACATTAACTCATTCCATATATTCTTATGACTATGAATACTCATCACCTCAGAAGGTCTTACAGGTCTCATATCTAATCTTTTAGTAGTTTATTCAAACAAAACAAAAAAGATGGAGGAGGGGTGAGCTACCCACCCCAGCAAGTCTGAAAAAAATTTGTATACTTGGTAAGATAACAAGTAACATAAGGAAAATACTTTGAACAGCTTCTAGTTGCAAAGAAACCACCCTTATGGTTGGAGCCCATGAAATCAAACTTGTTCAAGCTGGGGGAATATTCAGATGCAGAAATGACTGCATGCTTCTTGCCTTATTACAATTTTAGACAGCTACTATTATGTGAATAGGTGGTATTTCCATCTGGCCTTGTAAGCTGTTCTTATGGAAGACTAACAGCTTTAGGAGTTCTTATACCAGAACTAAGCCCTATTGTTCTCAGAAGTTAAATATGAACAACTGTAAAATTGATCTGCAAGACCTTTACCACTTATACCTGTAACATTTGCACCGTGCACAAGAGCAAACCGTTTTCAAAATCAGGGCCATATATATTAGCATGTATGAAATTCATGTCCAATTGCATTTATTTATAAGCATGCCAGTTCAACTCACTTATTTCAGTAGAAACTTGGTCCAGTTTTTCTTTTGACCTACTGATTAGAACCACCTTCATTCCACGTCTTGCTAACTGTAAGAAAAAAACAAACCAGGAGACATCAGAATGGTCATAAATCACTTCCACGTTAGTACCCTAATCAAAGGAATAGCAAAATTCATCAAACATCACGATATATGACCAGCAAGTCTGAAAAAAAAAACCCAATTTTAAATAGAGACACAAGGGGAAAACCAGGATAAATACTTCCATGTTATTTCTTACTTAATTCCCTTCACACTGCACTATCTTTTTAGTCAACATATATAGGTGGATAGGCACACTTATAAGACAGAAAACAAATAGCAGATATTTTACAAAACTTTTACATTACCTCTGCAAGTCAGAGCAAAGACATTAATTACCCATAATGAAGTTAAACATGCCAAGTTAAGATATCCACTTGAACACCTGTTGCAGCTCAGTACTTCCTCCCTATAGTAAGGCTCCACTCTGACTTTGTCCTACTCATAAGTATTAAGATTAATTTACTTCTGAAACTCTTTTAAGGGAGTGATCTGTGGAACTTAAGCTGTGGCCAGAACATACCCTGGTCATCAAACGAGACCTACCACCTCAGGTTTCAAATGGGCTCTAACAACTCAATTGAAAAGTGTCTACAGGAAGATAGTTACATATCTGCATTACTCTAAAATGAAAATTATGTTTGTGACTACTCTAAGTAGAAACGATGTATCTACCCACAGTTCAAAGTGGCACTGCCATTCAGATACTTAAGACCTACATATACGTTGTCATTGCTTCAATAAAACTCCTTCACTGCTTTCAGAAGCTGATGAGAATGGGTCTTCAATTGAATTTAAAAAAACACAACAACAACAAAAAAACCCCAACCATCCAACAAAACACACAGACCCAAAAACTTCAAAACATCACAGCATTGTACAGCAACAACCTGAAGCAGCTTCATGGCATCTACTTTTCTAGCAGGAGTACACAAAGCAGCAATGACTCTGTCAGAGAGAGGTATGGCAGAGCTCATCAGTGAACTCCGTACTTTACTCCCAGTTGTGATCTCTAAGCAGTGGAAATCTCATACTGGATCTCATGAGCATAGAGTGAGGTGTGGTGAAACCAAAGACACTATAGGAATCACTAGCAAACAGCTGCCAGGTTCAAGCTTACAGGCAACTTAGGCCTTCTGCTTGAGGAAATGATGTGGTGTTACAAGAACTAAAAGGGATGAACACATCCAGCCACCTGCAGATAAGCACCTGGCTCACTGGAACACACTTTACACGAAGCCCACAGTAGGCTTGGAAGGCACCTGGAAGAAGGGAACAGAATTCTCATTCCACAGGATCAAGGCAGTGAAGGCCTTGATTACCTAACCTGCTAGGACAATCTGACAGTAAGCTACTCAGAATCCAAAATAACTGTGGTCCCATGAGGCAAAAAAAGCCCCAGAGATCTTCCTCATGGATGCAAAGCTCCAGACTGCCAACAGAACAGTTTGCTCTCTTTCATCAGTCATGACCTTTGGGCTCTCAGACTGCTTCAGTAGGTTACCTGGGCTTAATGGAAAAGTATTCAGCTGTACTTGTCTCAAAAGCCAAGGAAGTAAAGTGATGCCAATACACCCAGTCAGTGGAACCTCACCACATCTAGAGAATTTCCACCACAAGGGCGAGCTTGAGAAAAACCTTTGCTATGTTTGCAATAAAGGGATGCATTCTGAGAAGTACATCTGAAATTGGAAATCCTTTTGCAATCCTTGTTTTAAGTAGAGAGCACATAAAACAGCCAACAGAAGACCCTGTAACTAGGAACAAACATCACTAAGAGAAGTAATCAGACTTGGAGAAGATGCAGCACTTGAGAGCAAGTTCCATTAAGGTGCTTGCTGAGCACTCTGCCTTCACTGGTAGAGACCTAGTTGGTTGAAAAGAACCACAATCATCCAAAGAGATGTAATGATCCCAAAGATGCCAGTTACTAATTTACATTTTTATTCCTATTTTATAGGAATCAAGAAGACCCACTTGCTTTGTAGATAACCTGTTATTATACTTGTCCCTTTGGCCAAAATCCTTAGGGTCTTGAAACAGCTGAATGACAAGACCTTAAAACTTAACATAAAAACTCACCCAGAGTAGCATATCTTGGGAAGATATCCTTGTAGCCTAAGGACTGATGAAAGCAAGGGTCACCATTCTAATGGAGCTGATGAATGGAGGTGTTTGATTTCCTTAAATACCATGTTAGTACTACCACATTTTCCACCCTGGTAACAAAACACAGCTGCTGTTTAAACCCTTTCTCTCCAGGATGGAAAACAATGATCAACAGCCAATGATCAACAGATCAAAGCAAGGTTAAAGCTCTTGTTAGAGTAGACATAGCAAGAGATTCTAAAAATGCTATACTAAACAGATGTGCATAGTAGAGTACTGCAGAGTATGCAATGGGATCACAAGCTCTAGTTTATCACTAGCACACAAAAATGGCTAAGATTGAATTCATATTAACAATTTTCAAAAGCAAACAGAAAATAATGATAGAAGGGCAACAAATACTGACTCTTGACCATATCCTCAAAACATGAAACCTTTCACAAAGGTGTGATCTAGCAATGGTAGGGGTATCAGTGCTGGGCAAAGATTAAAGGTCTTAATACTGCGAGACTGAAAATGTAAAAACAGTTTTTTTGCTAGGAAAAGGAAAATAATCTACAGAGCAGAGTATAACCCAAGATTCCACACATTCATAAAGCTCGTCCATCACTTCCCAGTGAGACCATATCAAACTTTCAAAGGGGCAATTCTCAACACACAGTTACAATTCCCACAAATTCCTCCAAGGAAAAGGAAGTTGTCTGCATGACTATAATCACAGCCATCAGGGCCCAAGCAGCCATATGCCAGTGGAACTTATAGTAGCCAGAAGGGATTTTTAGTAGCAAATCAAGCCTCTGCTGGCAGCCTTCTGAAGTTATCTCTAGAGTTAATTTAAAGATTGAGACGTCTCCTCAGGTATCCCACATTTTGCTCTACATCCACAGTTGACTTTAGCAAGTATTCTTCATCCATCTAAGCTGTCAAAGGATGGATTTGTGTTTTATTTTAAATAAATGCATAAGTAACAATAATAAATACAATTCATGAATTAAGTGTTTTATTCTGTAGCCCAAGAATGAGTGTCTGTACCCTTTGGGGTGCTCTGTGTTTACAGCAACCACTGCAAGGCAGCTGTAAGAGACATGGTTTTCCAACAGTATCTCATATTCATGATGGCCTTCCTAATGGGGGTTTGAATGCAGGAGTCAGCAGCAGCAGACATTCATCTTCAAAAGCAGCCTTGTTTTTAGAGACATTATAGAACATAGAAGCAAGCTATAGTTTTATTTATCCAGTATCTTAACATATAGATCCTGAAACTAATCTCCCATGATGTTCATGGGGTGTTTCCCACACTAGAGGACCTCCTTGTGATAATGCTCTGCTGTGGACACAGTGACCTCCTTCCACTTGCTCTTGACAGTTAAAATTAAGTGTTGCATCATTTGCTTCAGTGCCATGTAACTGGGATACCTGGCACATATGAGCTGTGAGCAAAATGCCAGGATCAGGTGCTGCTGCCACCAGGCTTAATTCCTTTTGCAGCCAAGTCCCCTTTCTTGAACCAATATTATGAGGTACTACCTCCTGCAAAGTAAAAAGGAATTGGGGGCTAGGGGTGCAGATAGCAGGGCAAGGCATATCAGGATGACAGGAAATCCAAAGGACAAGGACTACCCATGAAAAGGAATGCCATTTGCCCTGTGGGCTTTGCAAAACAAAAACCCATCAAGGAAAAGGGAATCTCTCACAGCTCATCTTGCACAAAATCATGCTGGTGTTTCAGAGAACACAAATATGAGCACACACAGACTTGCTTTGATACTAATGCTGAGTTTAAAGTTATTTTTGCTATAAATTGTTGTAGTCAGCACTATATGTCATTATGTTCTCTGGGCTTATAGGCTAAATTACCCTATACTAACAGGCACTTTCCATCTTAAGCAATACATTCCAGTATATGAAATATATTTGGAGCCCACATATCCATCAAGAGCAAAAGTACAGTAAAAGAGATAAAGGTAAAACCCCACTTCAGAGACTTCATGAACTAGAGGAAATAATTGGAACATACTGCTGGCAGCTGTAAATGCCATTTAGTCAGTGCCTGGAAGTACCAAAAGGAAATACCAAGGGCTGAGAAAGTTAAAATTCTTCTAAAAAGTAAAGTTAAAAATAAAAACTGAAGGACGAAGTAAGAGCTGAAAACATAGATCACAAATAAAATAAACTAACAAGAAACTAACAAAAAGAGATACAACTTTTGGCTGGTTACCAGAGGGAGGCAAGTTAAGAGACCTCTTTCTCCACAGCTCTGTTAAGATAAGGTGAGGAGACATCACAAGCAGCTTGACATACGGCCAAGAATCAAGACAGACGTCCAAGTGATAAGAATTCTTACCTCTTCTGCATAGGCTTTTCCAATCCCATCAGTAGCTCCTGTGACCACTACAACAACAAAAAGATAAATCTACATTAGTTGCTTCACAGAAGTAACAGCAATGGGTGTGTTCGTTTCTAGGCTTAAAGCACTCATTCTAGAGAAAAACACATCAAAGTCTCTGGAATAAGTGTACAACTTATATGAAATCACTTAAACTCACACTAAAATCTTTCCATAGGTAAGAAAGGAGAGAGAGATGGAGATAGGAGCCTAATGTGCTTCAAGAATCAGGTTCAGCACCCCTTCTCAAGTCCTCTGTCCTAATACATTTCTTCAGAGCCTTTGTGGACTACAAGAGATTTCCAAGCCATTTAACTAAAAAAATCTGATTTATGACTATTAAACCAGCCACCTACTTAGTTTTCAGTATACAGTAAAAGAAAAGGTATCTCCAATCCTGTAAGCATCCTAGAAACAGATTTTAGGACATGGGCAACAGCTCTCTGTTAGTGTTCCTCCAGCAGATTTCAGATCCCTATGACCATTGTGCTCATCAGCAGCAAGTGTGAGTGACTGATCCAGGCATCATTTGCAAGCTGAGCTTCTACAACTTAAACCTTCTCACCTGTGGGTGACTGGATCTGTGTCAAGTTTCAAGTCTTTCTAGGATTCTTTTCCACAAGCTGAGAAGCTGTGAGTGACTCAACATGCCATTAGTTTGACAGATTATTCCAGGGCTCTCGCCACGCTAGTAGCTGATCATCTCAGTAAATAGCAATTCCTCCATACAGAAACTGCTTTTCCAACCACTTCTTGCGCAGGTACATTCAGCACCACTTCTTTTCTCTCTCAGCTTTTCCTTCTCACCAAACCCAATGCCTACACCTCAACATCCTCACATTTTTAGCTCTCCTGTCTAACCTCATTTACCGGTCTCTACTCTCACTCTCCAAGCAGCCACAGACCACACTGGATTTTTTCTGTCTGTCCTTTTATCAGATCAGAACAGCTTGGTTTGTGCTTCCACTGCTTACTGCTGAATGTAACCAGAGCCAAATAACTGGGCTTGATTGATGTTTCATAACAGTGAACTGGGAGTGCTGCTTTAACTCTCAGGTCAACCTCTACCTGAATGAAACTCCTAGCAGAGAGAGGTGTTGTCTGGCTATAACTTCCCTTCAGAGCACCGGAAGGAGATGTGTTTGCAGATGATTTGATTAGTTACAGCTTGCAGATCCCCTCTAACAGTTGGCATGCAAACTGCAATTCAGAGTATTTCTGTTTGAGTAAGAACAGCTAGGAAATGCTGTAACCCTTTCAGTCTCTGTGCCTGCTATCTACAAATAAGTGGATGCAATAACAAAAGATGAAACTGTTAGCAAAGGTCCTATTTGAGTTTGAATGGTCCAGCAACAATTCAGTAAGAGGCTAGAAGGAAAGACCTGGTCATATCCCTGATTTAAATGAAATTCACAGATGGCCACAGATGCAGATGATGTATGTTTACCCCCTCCCTGGTTTTAAGGTTTATTTGCAAGATGCCATAACTCCAGAATAATAAGGATATGCAATACTGCACACATGGCATGCTCCGGATACTAAACAGAGCTCTGGCTGCTGCACTGTCAGTGACAGGGAATTTATTGAGAAAACCAAGTATCTGTGTCACACTGCTTTGCCACTTCCTATCCAGCCACCACTATGGAAGCATGAGCAACAATTTTGGTACAGAAACAAAGCCATGTAATGAAAGGTGAAGCAAGGGTCCAAATGATCAATAAAAATCAGACTTTAGGGAAGAAATCAAAAATACATTCCCAGGAGCCCATTTCCTGTAACCAAACTTGTACCAATATTGTTACCCATTCAGCCATACATACCACAGTTCTGCAGGACAACACAATCCCTTTAGTTAAAGGACTAAAGCCTTGCTGACCTGGGATTCACATTATCTATTATCACACAGTCGTAGTCGCTCCAGCTAAACAACGAAGCAAACAGGAGTACAGTGAAAACAGTACCAGGACTCCTCCCTGTAAAGATCACAGCAGTAGCTGGACAAGTTCTAAGCTGACCCAATGTGGAAAACATTCAATTTCAGTGACTCTTTCAGTATAATTAGTGAGGCATCTAAAGAAGAGCCATTCCCTGTAACATTTAAGAGCGTTTCTTCTCCTTCCAACTCAGAATTTATGGACTTAATGGTTTTATTCCCAGATAACAAGCTCGGCATTTTAAAATACTGTTTTCTGACACTGCAAGTTATTCCACTTTTAGCAGCTGCAGCCAAAAATGCATGCTCCATGAGGCAGGGACTCCAAAAAACACCTGTAGCCCTTTTAAGACTTAGTAAAGTACGAGTAGTTTCAGTCAAGGATATTTACTCATGTATTGAATCCATTGCCTAGGTAAATGGTAATGAAATCAGCTGGAGCATGAGACATAAGCTGAAGATCTGGGATTTCAACTGAACTGTGAGTAACAGGATGGTTTTTTCCCCTTTATAGGCTCTAGTTCAAATTAAAACAAGCTGTAGTCCAGAGGTTGAAGTACCCTCCAGAAAAGAATGTGAGAAATTTAAATAAATCTGATGTACATAAAAATTACAAAATCCCATCAGGAAAAAAGCAGTGTTTGAGCCACCACCCACAGAAACAGATCCTCGTTGATACACATCCCTGTTTTGCTTCTGCTGCAGGAAAAGGCATAGGCATCAGGATAAAGTATATAGCTAGTTTTTCTTAGCAATAAGGGAACTCCTCACAAGATGACACTGAGCCCATCATTTAATTAGTGGTTCCATGTGAAGGATAACTGTCTTCTGCTCCATGCTCCCACACCATCTTAAAGGCCAAACACAGTGCAAGGACTGCTTTCCAACATCTAACCTAAACCCCATTTTTTCCAGGCCACACTTCTCTTCCTAAGGCCCTCTGGGAGAAGCTACCTGGCTCAGTTCCCTCCCATTCAAAGCAAATGGATTTCCCATCTAGAGCTGCACTGGTGGAGAGGCCGTCAAGGTTGGCACCCATAGACTGCAATGGAACATGCACTAACACAGACCTGGCCTGCTACTGACCAGTAGCACCCAGTTGAGCCAGCTCTGGTTACTGACAATTTACTGGATCCTAGTGAACAGTCTGAAGGGTCAGAAAGGATACCCTGACAGTAATCTGCCCGAGCAGAAAGGAAAACTTAGAGCCTACATTGTAAAAGCAGGGAGAAGAGGTGGGGTAAAAGGAATGGATAGGATCAACATCACAGAAGTCAAGATTCAGCCACCTTATTTTCTTCACATTTCGGATTACCTAAAAGCTTGTACATTAGAAAGTCACTTACAATTTTCATATTGATTACATTCATGTCAAGCTTCCATACTGAAGAAAAATGTTGCCGTTTCAACCACTCCAAAGCTGTGTCAGTTTAAGTAAATTTCTCCTATCAACTTCATGTGCTCAAGCTAGTTTGACTCCAAGTGTAGATTAAGCTTCTTAATTCTGTTTCTTCTACAGACTGCCTTCCAACAAAAGTTACAAACTACTGCAGTTGGCAGAGCTTAAAGAAGGCAAAGCAAGTAAGATAGAAATAAGTTATTGTCTATACAAGAAAGCTGCACCAGAACCTAAGTGTGATTATACACATTTACTCAGTAGTCAGACTAACTGTAGTAGCTTCCCACTTCAGCCATCTGCTGTCTCCAGGAGAGAAGCAAGAAGAGTGCCCAGGCAACTTGTGTGTGAGCCCACCAAGTAAACGTTTGTCTGAATGGAAGCTTATACTGCAGCATTAGCTAATTTTAGACAAAAGTCAACACCCATCTTTGCCTTTTCCCCTACAGCCCTAAAAGTCAGAGGACAAAAAAAAAGGGAAGGTATCCAGTAACATGGCATGCTCTGAGAGCAGCTCACTCTTAATAAATCAGTACATGCACTTGCATTGGGCTGGAGATGTTCTACACCCTGGGAAATTCCCACTGGCCAGACAGACCTTTGGATACACGATATTTCATAAAATAATTAGTCTTCACCTGGAAGAGATTCCCATCTCAAGAACCCTTTTTGAAACCAGTATATGCATAACTAGAGAGCTGACATATACATCATCTTTTTTTAAGTTCCAAAAAAGCCTGTCTAAAAATTCCTGTTCTGAGTCAGAGTCCACAAAGCCTGGCCCTAGTGAGTCCAGCACACTGAAAGAAACATCTCAGGCTCTTCTAGGAAATTATATTTTGGGTAAGACTGGCATAATCATTATTCTAATTGGTGACAGATCTATGTATGGTCTCATTCTCTAGTTCTGGCTTTCATTGCAGTTTTACATCAACAGTCTTATATTCCAAACCCTACTCTGTTTGTAGTGGTAGACAAGAAGTTGGAAAGCTGATGAAACTAAAATCACCATTCATGCTAGCCACTAGCGTACACCACATTAGAATAAATGACTGTGAACCTGCCCATGCTTTGGATGCAGTGGTAGGGTGCAACAAGAAACTGCCAATGCAGTATCAAGGTCTCCAAACAATGAGAGCACTATGGAGCATCATCTACTCACACTGCTGGAGGAGGTTATGCCATATGTAGGCTGTAGATATTTCAACCACCATTGCATATATGCAAGTTATCAACATGAGATTGCAAATCAGCAGTTAATTTTTTTATTACAGTATTATCCTTAATACATCATGTATTCCCTAAATCACCAAAATCATCACCTCAGGACAGTGTAGCATCTTTGCCCTAATGGCTGTGCCAGAGTTTTGCTTCCTATGTGGTTGTGGGGAGAGAAGAAACAAAAAAGAAACCCACACCTCCCCCCACAGACTTTTCAACTCCCACTTGGAGTTTAACTACTGTGGTGGTACATCTTTGAGCTCTTACAGTGATCTCTTTAATTTAAGGTACAGCTACAGAGGCATGCAACACAGCCTCTACTACTAGAATAGTTACTGACAGACACAACTCACTAATTCTCTACACCTTAGTACCACCTAGCCAACTTCTCTCCTAATGCTTCATAGCTTTTGTCACATATACAATAGGTATGACGTAGTTCATAATAAGCACTGGCAACATTTCCTAGCCAGTACCAAACTCAGGGCAATCCTTGACAAAATTAGAAAAATCTCACCAGTCAGTGAGATGTGTCATCTTGCAATAAAAGGGAACAGCTTTCCTGTTATTAAAAAAGCCATAGACCGAGCCTGTGGAACACATGCAACCAGACAGTGACTCTAGTCTAGAAGATTAAAATGACCAGTGGTACTTTAGGGGATAAAAATGTAGACAGGTCTCCAAAAGCTTTACATAGGCATAAATACACAAATGTTTCCAATATCACCTGCATCCTCCAAAAATCCCATAGCCCATGGCTAAATATGAGAGATGAAGTGCCACCAACAGTGTGGGGAACTCACATGTGCTTTCTGCTTTACTTCTTCTGCACAGAAGTAACAGCCACTGTGTTGCCAAAAAAGAGATCATCAAAAAACAGCCCATACCTCCTAAGAGGTATAATAGAGGTGTATTCCTTGCTCATAAAAAAGGGACTACCATTCCAGAGCCAGGCAAAAACAGAACCCAGCAGCTATTGGCAGTCTATTTTCAGACTGAAGTGAGTATTCAAGGCTCAGGAAGAACATATTTACTTGCTTCTCATGCAGCCAGGACATTCTTAAAACAAATGCAAAGAGTGGTGCAGTAAAGCATGAGGCAGGCATGTAGAAATCATCTAGTCTCACGACAGGAGCAAGGACCAGTGTTGACACAGGGAGAGGGAGCAACAGCAAGCATAGAAAATTCTACTGCAGTTCTGCAGAGCAATCATGCTGAAACAAGATTATAGATTCGTGACTCCCCAACTCAAGGTTAGACTACAGTGGAAAAAAAAAAAGCTTAAAGAGATCAAGCCTGCCTTCGGATACAAACACACGTTTTCCACAGCAAAATGAACTTTTGAGATGCCTAATGGAGATAAAGCACAGAATACTTTTATCCATATTGCCTCCAGCAAGCAGTACCAGGCATACTCCTTGCAGTGCTTTGACTACCTGCACAATAAAGCTAGCAACTATTAAGCATGTTCTCTACTAGTCTCTTCAAACTACAAATTCATTTAGGTTCAGCCATTTTCCTGTTTTCATTCAGAAAAGCCCAAGTTTTCAGGCAATCTTTCAGAGTACTGCAGATGCACTCATGCATGTCATCACCTAGGAGGGAGAAATCAGGCCAGCAGCAGCAATGTTATTCTCCCTAGACAGATGTGGGTCCAGCAGCTTGGGAATACCTACACCTTTCCTATCAAAAAACTAAGCTAACTAACAGATTTCATGGAGGGTAGGTTAGCTACATCTCTGATCCCTTGAGAAGTGTTCAAATTTGTTGTCAAAATGGTCACTGCAGAGCTAGTCTGTCTGCAACATCCTCCATTCACACAGACAAGCCATCCCCGTCCTGCAAGACTGCACCCAGATACAAGTGAGGGTCTGCCACAGCACAGTACCCAGCTGCAGCACACATCAACATAAACTAGGACCCTCCCTGTGTTGCTAAAGCAATACAGTTGAGAGAAACTTCACAGCACAACTAACCTTAGCACAGGTTTAAAGTACAGCCCATAAATAACTGAAGACTCGAGATTCTTCTGCTACGAAACACAGAGGCTATATTAAGACTATGACAGCTCCTGGGGAAAACAAAAGCTGGCAAGGGGAGAAAAGACTATCCCTGCTTGGCATCAAGCAGTGCTTCATTTATTACAGATTTATATAAATCACTGGCATTTGACCAATACCAAGCTTCTAGATTATCTCCAGCCAACAAAAGTACTTCAGTCTGTGCTGGTTAAAAATATTCTACTTTTTGTCCTCAGCTTGCTAGGAACGGCTATTTTTAGTAAGACTCCAATCAACCTTATCAAAATCAAGCATCAAAAATAGATTGGAGAAACACTGGAAGCATATACTATTTTTAGCTGCTCCATCTATCCCTGCGTTATCCACAAATTCTGACTGCACAGACCATGCATGAGTGCTCAGTTATTCCAGGCAGATCTTAGTCGTGACCCTTTTTTTCCCCTGAACACCTGAATGCAGAAAACACTCGATTGATTAAAGATTAATACAGCCGCAAACCATGACAGCTGCCTTTCGTCTGAGTGCTTTTGGGGAGGGGGAGAATACAGGATGACAGAGAGCTTACATCAGTATTCCTCTTGGGGATCCATTACATGGAAAGAAAATTGCTATTTCAATTCCCTTTTGTTGCTATAAATAGCAGCCCCAATTGATTCAAGCAAACAGGGCACCGGCTTAGCAATGCCAAATTTAGAAACCACTGAAGTCCCAAAGAGTGAACGCTAACGCAGTCTAACACATGCCAGCTCATATTTAACAAAGAACAAAGAAGATAAGTATGCTGGCTGCAAGTTAATAAGACAGCAGTAACTCCCCGCATTTTTATTAAATAAAATCAGAAAACTGTGCAAAAAATAAGAGAAACTTCACATCTATTCTCAATTTAACTGCTGAAATAGGAAACCTCATCAGAAAGATCTGTACCCAAGCTGGAATCCTAGAAGTTCTGTATATTTTTTTTTCATATAAAGGTTTTATTTCTGCACAGAGGAGCTAACACCTAATGGTCAGGCTTTGAAAAGACAGGCTACAGAAAAAGGTTCAATTCCCAAAACCAAACACTTACTTGGTAACAGCTTGTGTCTAGGAGCTAGGATTGTGGGTAGAAAAATATTCTATAAATACCTCAGCACTGACAAGTTCCCATTTCACCCAGAACTAAAGCAAGAAAGGGTTTTGGGCAGTGCACTCTGATGATTCTTTAGATTTACGTACTAGAAGCAATCTAGAAATTCCTACAAGAAAAGGATACTGAAGAATTCACAAAGTCACACTCAATGCTTAAGCAATTCCAATTCCAATTGCCTCTGTGGGAGCTCTCCTAGTTCAGGCTGGTTGTCTTTTATGCACTCAAACCCTAATCTTTGCTGTGAGGTCTTTTTTCCCTGTTAGCCAAGGGCTGCTGCATTATGGACATGGGAGGAGAGGGGAAATTCTGTTATCCTGTTCAGAACCCCACACCCCATCCTTTGCTGCTTTCAAGCCTTTTGATTCAGAAAATGTCAGGTGAAACCAAGATTGCCCTGAATTAAACTTTCTGCAGTAGCAAGTTGTTCAGATCACCTGCTCATGCCAGTTCAAGTTGAGTTAAGCATTTGCAAAGGCTACAGCTGCCTTATGCTCTGTAAGACACTACAGTAAGAGTTACTGCATAGCATTAATATTCAGCAAAAAAAACCCTCTCGTTTGTTCATCGTTGTGAAATACGTGACAGATGCTGACTGTCACGGCAAGCACGACCAGGCCAAAAAAAACACATGCACAGAGGTCATTCCAATTACCATTTCTGGTTCTTCCTGCCTCTAGGAGGGGGTGAATACAACACGAATATTTTAAAGATCAGATAGCTCAGGACTGGCACCATCTGAAGGCTTTCAGTGTGTTTGCCACTGGAAACACACATAGATAAGTCACTTTTCTGAGAAGAAACTAAGCAGCCAGAAGAATGGCCTCTGGGTTTAGAGCCTGCAATGCTGAAAGAAGACTCTACATCAGAAGTCACTACAAGAAATTTGAGATTTTTTTCCTCTTTCACTAAGTATTTGTAATAGGCAGAAAAATAAATTCCAGTTAGTGACATGGCAACAAAGAACCAACACTTGCAAGTGGAAGAGGATAACAAGTGATCCTGGCAAACTGTGGGCATTTTCATTTCAAGTCAAAGCTATGCAAGGTGTCAGAATACTTGTGATCATAGAAAAAGTGGAGACTGGTATAAAATGCAGCACTAGATCCATTTTTAATCAAAAGGCAAACTATGTCAAACTTCTAAAAAGTATAATCAGTTTAGACAAGAATAATGCTCCAGACCTATGAAGCAAAAGAAAATAAATTTATACGATGAAACACAAGGATCTTAGAATACCATCAGGGGCTGCCTTGGGAGGCAGCTACAATGGTTCAGACCAAAACCAGAATTTCACCAGGTTAAAAGCAAATGACTAGTTACACTCCTCAGGGACTGATCTCAGCTCAAATCCTGTTCAGCACTGCTACTAGTGACCACCACACAAAGAAGGAAATGCTTTATGAACTTCAGACAACCTAGCTCCTGAAAAGGATCACAGTGTCACACTGTAAAGAACTACATGGGTCTACAGACCACAGAAATAAAACATAATATTGCCAGATATTACACAGCGACACAGAGATACCAGATGTCAAGATATGCACTTGAGACTAACTTTGTTTAGAGGTGAGGTGACCATTGTAAGGAATGGAAAAAAGGTATCTGGTCTTTCTAGCTGATAAAAGGTATATCAGTGTCTGCATAGAAAATTGTCTGTAAATTGTCCTTCTGATGCAGCTGTAAAGACAACTTACATAACCACTGAGGTGCTTCCTATAGTACTAGGAAACAATAATACATTAAGTAATTTAAATGGAAACAGCGACAAAAAAGAATTTTAAAAAAAGGGCTGCTACGATGATTTAGAGTTAGCTGCTCTGGGAGATGAGTTTAAAAGGGTTTTGTTTGCTCTTCATAAGCTCCTGTAGGGTAATCACCAGAAAAGGAAAAGTTTAGGCTAACATTGGGAAATCAATATATGTTGGCTGTTTGTAACCCACTGGAAATCACTGTATCTCAAAGAAGGAAATAAACCCTATTTCTGACTAGGAAGAGCAGAATAAGGGTAAGGAACCTGACCTGCTGGAAGAGATCTGAGATGTGAGTCAAGCCAGAGCTAAGTCTGGAAATAGACCTACAAACTTGCAACAAGAATCTGTTCATTATTATCCATTTAATGGATCAGACAGAAAGTAGGAAATAAAAGAAGCCTGAGTCTAATTTATTAATTGTTTTTGATACATTCTGTGGACTGCATGTTTCTACACTTCCTCAGGTTGTCGGAGGGCATCACAGAAATTATCCTTCCTCCCCCACCATCTGAACACACAATTTGACTTTCATCTCTTCATGAGGAAGAGGCTAGGTGAAGCTGGCAATACAAAACAAAAACAATATGCAAGTCAAACACACAGTGGTCCTAACAGAGCAGAGACTCTGGTTCCATGAAGCACTGGAACCAGGAAGGGGCTCCCTCTTGAACCCCTTATCCTGCTGGCAATAACTCAAACCATCTTACTCAAGCACCTCCCTATTCACAGTGAGGACACCAGTCTCCATTTGGGGCATGAAAAAAACCAACACCACCTTGTAATGGCTTTTTAAAGATCAGACCGTGGGCATGAAATTGGTGCAGTGCTAAATACAACCTTTTCTCTGCACCTTTGAAACACTGTTTGACCTTTCACAGCTTCATGACTAGGACCTGAACTATTTGCAGTTCCACAAAACAGAGTCTTGAAGCAATTTTTAAATGAAGGCTGGGGTATATTTCAAGCATAATACATCATTCTGTATGAGCTTGGCACATCCAATGCATCAGGTCATTAGGGAAAAAAATGCATGCTAGCATTCACCTGTTCCTTTGCCTTTGCATACATCCAACCATTTGTACTGGAAGCAAAGGAAAAAAAAAAAGCCAAAACACAGTGTAGACAAGTTTTCTCACAGTATAACCATTTTATCCCAAGAACAGATCTTCCAGCTCAGAACAGAGATCCAGCTAACCCAAGACTTGGTCTCTGGTAGTGGCCAGCAAAAAGTACTGAGGGGAGATTTTGAGAAGTATAATGACACCTCTCCAGGATGCTCTTTCTGTCTCCAGCTTGCAGCTCTGCAATTTAGGAGACTACATCTGGTGATTTTGGACAAATCCACATGAGACAAAGCTATTAAGGTATTTTAGAATAACTTGCTTTTTAATCCATGTAAAGCTTTAGCATGTAATACAGACTGTCATAAGAAACCAGCCAGCTGAACTACATCCTACACAGGACAGTATCATCTCCTTCTTTCTTTTTGAAACTCATCTGCTACTTTGGGATTTGGTGCTTTCTCCACTACCCCTTGATCATGGCAAGCAATGACACTGGTCACTTTGCTTAAACTTTCTCTCTGTCCTTTAAACTGATGTTGTGGATTTTCAAGTTTTTTTATATATTACTAAACAGGTAAATCTGATGGATACAACTAAATTTGTAAGGTTAGATATTTAGGAAACCCTTTGATGGGAGCCTCTATCAGAATTCCCTTGGACTACAGGTTTGCAGATAGCAAATTAAATTTTAAAAACTAAATATATTTAAAATACCAAACTAACCATATTCCACATATTAGAGAAAACATACTCCTTTCCTACTCCCAGAATTAAAATCTTCATTTTAAATGTAAGTTACAGAGCAGAATTTCACCGCATCAACAATATACCAAAAATAGACAAACTGGGAAGCACAGAAAGACTATGGAGACTCTCAGGAATATATTCTCACAACACAGCTTGCCAGCTTTCAGCTGAGAAGCCCATCCAGACCTAAGCAGCTCCCCAGAACCACTGGGTGCCTCCATACGGAGCGTTTTGAACTCCTGAAAAGCTAAGGAATGCCTTGGAGTCATACATTCATCCAGCAAATCTCCTTGCAGCACAGATCCTGAGAAGGAAAGCAGAGAGCTGCTGCCTCACCTCTTCTTCCTGTAATACTCCTTCAACCTGGATATAATTACCCTTTGTGATATTTTAGGTCTAGTCTCCAATCTTCAACCAATTATTTACATTGTGGTTTCAAACCCATCATAGTCAAAACAGATGAAGGAAATCAAACACATGGGCTACCTTATTTCTTCTGGAATATCACCTACCACTTTACTTTCCACAAAGACACTTCCTTAGGGTTTCCAAATTCTGATATGAAAAAATTAAAATTTGCCATATTTAGGGAGGGATAATATAAATCGGGACAGCTATTTAGCTGTGCAGAAGCAAAAACAAGTTTTAACCCTGAAAAAGTGCTGTATTATCTCACACAGCAGAAATATGATTGATAAAGTGTATCATTGATATGACTGATAAAGTCTATCTTTGATAAGCAACTTTTTAATTACACACATTTAAGGAGGTTACAAGTCACACCACAAGCTCAGTATATTATCTTCCCATACACAAATGAGCACAATTGTACCCAAGAACCTTCCTTAGGAAGGTCTCAACCTACAGTGTCTCTATAAATAGGATCAAAATCCTATCCATTTTCTCCCCCTTAAAACAGGTTTAGCATGTAGGGATATATAGTTTAAGCATATTAAATCTCCACTTCCAACTCTGAAACTATCAGTAACAAACCATCCTAAATTTTTTTTTCCTCTTACATTTGGGAATACCTTTATTACTTATCATAGGCTTGGCCCTGCCACAAGAAGCCATCTTGGGTACCACTGCTCCAAAGACTTCAAAAACTTGTAAAATTATAAATAAAACTAATCAGGATAGAGTTGACTTAGACCTTCAGCCACTAATAGAGTATATTCACCCTTTCCTCTTGTTTCTGTCAGTTCCCTTGGAGCATTTGAGATCACATGATTCAGGTGAAGTCTTAGTAAGCAGCCAGACCACTATGAAACCCACCTCATAGGTGAGGCCCCCTTGGGTTATGAGCTAACTCAGCTCCAGAAGCAAGCTGTTCCTAGCTTCCACCTCCCACAAGCAACAACTCCCCTCCAACACCACCAAAAGCAGTGAAGAGCCACCCAGAAACAAGCTCCTGTCACTGCTCCAGAAAGATCCCCATATTTGGGTTCAGGGGGAAAAGGGAGGGGCCATTAGCTGTACCAATTGCTCTGATGACAACAGTTCCCTGCCAACCTAGAGGCTCTTCAAGGACAAAGAGTAACTCTTTAAGAAATCCGCAGGTTTTCTTCACATAAACAGGAGAGCTGCACTATGGAGGTTCTGAAGTCCAGCACCCTAGAACGCAACTGCAATGTGGCACTCCTGCCATGGAACTTGTGCTGCAGATTCACACTTAGTGAGTTACTGCCTCATCATCCAAAAAATTGCATGCCTTTGAGTCCCTCCTGCCAGGCACTACACAATTCTCAGTATTCCACACCAGAAGAGATCTCCCATCTTCTATTGTTAGAAGTCAGCTGACCCATATACATTTATTGCAACGAGACCTTGAATAGCTTCTCCAGGAAGTAATTTTATACCTGGACCAGCACCCCAAAACCATACATGAAACTCCTTCTCCACAGGACTGCCACGTGGAGGTATTTTGGGGCAAGCAGAGAGGGCAGCTGAGGTGACCAGACCAGCAGGAGGCTGGTTTTACCCATGCCATGCCTTTGCTGCTTGCACCAGAGCAGTTCACCCTCTGCAGACAATAAGCAAAGCTGCGTAAGCAGCCGAGCACAGAGGATGAATGAACCGTGTGACGCTAAAGATCTGTGAATTGAAAAATCTAATGCATGAATTAAAATCTGTACCCTCGTTCCCCCTCTCCCTTTCCCCCCAAAGAAGAAATGTATATAGCAGGACATAAAAGGAGAAATAGAGAGAGGTTGGAAAATGTGGTCTGACACATTTAAAAAAATTGATGGCCTGTCACCCAGACGCTGATGAATATTTTTTACAGGATAAAAATGGCAACCTAGAGTCTAAAAATAAAATGCTGTGCTGCAGACCTGTCTGGTTCAGCAACACCACTGGAATACAAACACACTCCTTTGCTGGTGATTCTTGACTAAGATTTCAAAATAAGAGAAGGAAAAAAAGCACTGTACAACATACATTCTATTTTCAAGAGAAGGGATTTGGGGTTTGTGGGTGTTTTTTTAGTAAGAATTCAGATTAGCATTATATTTCACTTGCTTTCATTGTGTAACTGCCATTAAAAAAATAAAACCCTGCTAAATTTCAAGTGATTGATAAGAAGAATACCTCATGCTGCAAAAAACAAGTTTTTCTTCCACTTTTCTGACAATTACAATATAAGAATATATCTATCAGTGCATTTAAACTGTAATTTCAGTAAGCTTAAAAATGTATTTTTAGAATCATGCTGCAGACAGAACTGTGGACAATGCTATTTTGAAACTCACCCCACCCTCAAAGACAGAAAATAAAACCTTTTGCTTCATTCTTTATCACAGTTTAGATTAAAAACATGCTTAGCTGAGAAGTAAAAATGACTGAACATCATTCAAAAGAAGTACTAAATTCTCAAGACTATCCACACTGCAGACAGGCTGCCTTATGCAGTATAGATGCTATTTTTAGCAAGTGATGCAATAGCTGCAAGGGCTCTCCCAGAACCTTTAATTTAAGAGCCCAAGCCATACTAAAACGTGTTTCAAGATACCTAATATCCCTACACTGTCACCTTCCCGTTCTCTGCATCAGCCTACCACCCACACAAGTCACTCTTTTCAAGTTTCATCTTCCAAGAAAGAGACAGATTCTGCATGTGAAGAGAAAATCTGTATCTATACATTTGTCAGCAAACACACCTGCCCTGCAGCGTATATGACAAGAAAGTTACACAACATTGTACAGAGGTTTTCTGACCTCTTGGCTTTCTATTGAAATATGAAGCAGCTTGGCTTCCTTGCTGAATTTTTGTGAAGACTTTGAAAAGCCCACAAAGCTAATATATCTAATCCTTCCCCAAGCTGTTTCCATTCTTGGAGATCTTTTTAGAAGTTCCTGTGTCTAACAGACAACTGTTAAGACACATTTCTGCTAAGTGACTGTTTCAACAGCTAAAAATTCTAAAACACAAGAAGAGTTCCTGAAATGCTAGGGCTTTTAAAAATTGTTTTAAAAATAGAATAGGCATCTTCCAGCCCTTTGGATCTCTGGATCCTTCATGTTCTGCAATAGTCCTCCATATAAGAGGAACTCCATAATACAGTCAAGCTTACTGGCAAGTTTTGCATTGACCCCTTTTAAATTCTAATTCCATCTGCTCCCTTCCAAAAATCCCAGAGTTAATCCCAAAATCTGAACTACCCAAGAAACTACGTTTGTTTTATTTCTTACCTCCCAGGGCCCATGGGAGGGGATGCCATCCAACAGTTCTAAAAAAGCCTTTATGTTTTGAATGTGTGGTCATGGATTAAACATACTATGTGTGTGTTATATAAATTCATGAGCCCAACTTGCTGCCCTGCAGAGTTTGAGTCCTTTACTTATTAACACAGACAGGGGACATATAAGAGCTAGAGCTCCTATTTCATACCATCCAATCATCGGTCATGGCCAGCATTTAGAGCTCAGGAGAAATTCCTATATGTGTGTCACGCTCCCAAGTTTTACACCTCAGCTCACATAGTGCACTAACAGGTTGTGAGAGAGCAGGTGGCTCTGGGCACAGCAAAAGCATTTACTTTGTGTAGGGATAGCTCCGAGATCTTCCCTCTTCATGAGTTCTCATCAGGCCACATACCATGCAAGAAAGACAGAAGTAGGAAAGCTTGACAAAACTTCTTGTTTGAAGCAGAGAAGGTCTGCCTCCCCACCACCCACACAATGTATTCACTTCCTCCCCCCACCAACACAAGCATGGGGAAGCCAATGTCAGCAGAATTTGTAAGATCACCAGGCTATCTGGGAAAAAGGAATCCAACTGCAAAGAAGTGAGACTTGGAGAGATTTCATTCAGAAGCTCTCTCTCTGAGATCCTGACTGCTCAGAAGTAGAACAGAAATTGAGCAGGAAGACACCCAGTGATATTTTATTCATTTTGGCTAGAAGCAACATTAAAACAAGCTGTACACTGAGAAGGTAGCATTAGCTCCAGGGACACACAGGTATGAAAATAAGGATTCTGCAGAACAGCTGAAGTGGCAACAAAACTCATGCCCAAATGTGTAACCTGCTCAAAAGCAAGGCAGTTGAAGCACAGAGACTTCCATATCTGACGCCCCAAACAGCAGGATGGGAAGCATCACACTGGGAATTTTACAAGCCTTGTGAAGGTATCAGGAGGATAATATCTGCAGAATGAAAGTTCAGGCCCTTCAATGCATATACAGCAGAAAACAAGTGTACAAACATGTATCAGCTTCACTCCAGCACAGTAGGAGTAATGACAAGCCAGAACAGACCAGTTTCCATAGCCAGTTCTCCATGGTTTTACTGAGGCTCAGTAAGACCACAGCAGCCACGTAATATGTGTCACATTAGAAACAGAAGTAAGAAACATTACTGTCCTAAGAGGCTGAAAGAGCTGCTCCCATTTCACCCAGCCCACTGCTCCTCACCTGAGGCTGCAGAACTGCGGGACTGCAGGATATTCACAATCCTTATTACATCTGTAGGCAGCTTGTCTAGGATAAATGCAGACTGAAACTAATGTGACCACTTCAGGTGGAAGTCCCCAGCACTTAAAATGGATAATAAAATGGAAGAGTTTAGAATAAGAAGCCACCTGAGCTAATTAGCAAAGTAGTTCACATTAAGCAAGAACCAAAATCATATTGTTTAGAGACAATATTGGATCTTCTACAAGATCCATAAATAGAATCTTATGCTTCTGTTCGCATCACTGGAAACATCCAAAATTTCAGGTCACCCAAACCATCAGGTCCCAAGGACAAAAAAAAAAAAGGTGGACTGGACCATTTAAGCTGCCTGTTGCTATCCAAGACACAAACTATCATCAAATACAACCCTTCCTTCCTTCCTTCTCCCTTGCTACTTTGGAATGAAGAATGTGTGCAACCTTACTGGAACCAACTGCTAAAGTAGCTCTTTTGGGGAGAGAGGAAAACACCCCTCAGGGTATCCCCTTCTGCAGGTTCAAGCACAACTGCACATACAACAAGATTCACAAGAAGCTTGTAAGCATGTTTATGCTATGCTAGACATGGCTCTAAATCTTTTCTAATCCCTAACTCTAACTAACACCTTTATTTCTGTTAAAAAGTGGAACCCTCTCAGATATACTGGGAATAGTTTCTCATGGCTTGTTAGAGGCAAAGATGGCTTCAGGATCATATTTACTAGATATTGTTTTGTTAAAAAGATGCAAAGACAAGCACAGATAAAAGATGCCATAGCTGGCAAGCCTTTGTTCAGCTGTCAAGATCCTATAAAGGTAAGTCTTTAAAATGTAGAGAAGAAGCACTAGAAGAATTTAAATTCCTACTATCTTTGAAAGTACTTAAGTATGATGAGAAACAATCTACTCAAATAGATGGCTCATACAAACAACAACAACCCCCAGAAACTAAAGTTGTCGAAAAGCAAAAAAACTTATCTTCCAAAGACACCCTGCCTAGAACAAGTGCGAGGTACCGCGCGGTATGTTGCTTCTCAAGCCCAATGTTTGCATTCTAGCCTTGGCGCTGGAAGGGGACACAGAAGGGCAGTTGTGTTTAAAGTGGAAGCGACCCGATCGGGTGGCTTTGGTGGCCCGCAGCCGCGGCGGAGCCCAGCCCAGCCCAGCCGAGCAGGACGCGCCCGTGGCCGCACCGAGCGCTCCCGGCAGCGCCCTCTGCCCGCGGCCGGCGCAGCAGCGGCGAGCGCGCCCGGCTGCTCAATCGAGCACAGCCCCACCATTCATAAAAAGGGGGTCGCGCAGCGCTGAAAGGAGACCGTGCCATGCTGCAAACAGAGCAAATCTCAACACCGCTCTGCAGTTTTTGTCCCTAATATATATATATATATATATATATATATACAGTTTTAGCTAAAAATGAGCATATTTGGTAATTATTGCTCCAGAGAGGTCCCTTCCATCCCACGCTCTTAATTACGTTCGCTTTAATTAAGTATTTCTATCCATCGGCGGTGGGGGTGAGGAGATGAATAATGTTAACACGCCCAAGTTAATCAACTTAGAAGGCAACAGTTGTCTCATGAGAAATGCCCTCGATAAATTACCATAAAGCATTAGGGAGAATCTCACGTTAAAGCGCTCTAGAAATCCTTGACTGTTTTGTTTGTATCGGCACTGTTCTGCAATAGGTATTTGCCTTCAAGATTTAAGGAAGAACTCGGGCAACACTGCCTTTGCTTTCCCGTTTCTAAATAAAGAAACGCCCACCGATGCCTTCTATATTTCACTCCAAGCCCATGAAAACTTGCAGTATTTCCTCCAGTGGAAAACTCCCCAGATTTTCCCATGGAAACGAGGCTCCCATCAAGCCTCCTTAAATGTTTCAGCAACGATTGATTCGGTGCACTTTTCTTCTCCCTGGCAGAGCAGGGAGGCAGAGGAAGCGCCTGCGGGCACTGCATGGGCTGGCGCAGGCTGCCCCGGCCCCCCCGGCCGCACGTGGACTAGCCAATGTCCCCGGCAGCATCCCTGTCACGCGAGGCCGCCGCGCATCCCCAGCCCCGGGATGGCGGCCCCGCCGATCCCCTGCCCGCCCGGGAAACTTCGCGGGGAGGACACAGGGAGCGCTCCCCCGCCGCCGCCCGGCTCTCGGACGGGGCAGCCCGCTGCCCCTCGGGGCGGGAAGCCGGGGCGGCCCGGGAGGAGCGGCAATGCGAACGGAGGAAGCCATGCGCTCCCGGCAGGGTCACAGTGGCTGGCCCCACCACCGCCCCGCAGGGTCTGCGAGCCGGCCCCCGTGATGGCCCCAGGCGCGTCTTAAGCGGAGCGGAGGGAGCGCGTTATGTCACCGGTTAGGTAACGGCGCGGGAGCCGCCGCAGTGACGGCACCGCTCCTCCTCCTCCGCCCCCTCCCGCCGCGGCCGGGGCGGCTGAGGTGAGGCGGCATTAACCCTTGGCGGGGCCGGCCCTGCCCGGCGGGCAGCGGCTCCCCTGGGAGCGGGGCGGGCTTCCCCCGCCGCCCACCGGAGGCAGCGGGGAGCGGGGCCGGTCCCGCCGGGAGGGCGGCGGGGCGGCCCCGAGCGCCCGCAGCTCCGGCGCGCCGTGCGGAGCGGCAGGGGGCGCTGCTGCGCCGCGGCGGGCGGGCGGGGGCGGACAGACGGACGGACGGACGGCTCGGGGGCGCCGGCGCCCTGCAGCCGCGGCTCCGCGCCCACGCGTGAGGCCCGGCCCGGCCCAGCGTGCCAGGAGCACGTCCTATTCCCGGACACTGATCCCTGCACGCCCCCGGCAGAGCGCAGGATGCCATCAGCCCCGGATACTAAGCACGCACGATCTCGGGGTGCTGGATCCTCGCTCGCGGCCAGCAGCCGGCACTGCCCGAGCACCTTGGCTTCCGACAGGACCGGCGCGGAGCCACCAGCGCGCCCAGCCCGGGCCGAGCTGAGCTGAGGCCCAGCCGAGAGCATTCCCCGCATCCCTCCGCAGCCCGCCTGCACACACGGGGATCCACCCGCAGCAGAGAACTCGCCCTTAGCTCGTGGCCGGCAGCCCTGCGTGCTCCGGTCCCAAACACAAGGCAGCAGGGCACACGCCCGGCAGAGCTCCGGAAGGACCTCCGGGCCGGCCAACACCACGCATGGGTTTCAGGTCCCACTGAGCCCCGGCTCCAGCAGGGAACACTGGCACAAGCACAGCACTATTCACCTTGTCTCTGACAAAGTGGAGACTTCTGTGGAGAGTTAAACCAAAAATGCAGCACTCCGCTGTCAAGGTCCACCACAACCTCCTTCCGAGGTCTTCCCTGCAATCTCCCGAATGCCCTTTTCATTTACAGAATCCACTCAAGTAAGTGGTGACAGGACTCTTCAGTTTGTCCCAAGCAAGCAAACCAGCAGCCATGGCTCAGAAAAAAAGGTAGCTCAGAGGAATTTTCAGCAACATCCCCTATCCACAGATGCAATGCTATAAAGGGAGAACATGCTCCACCAATTGCCAGGATGCTCTGGAAAGCAGCATGCTCAATAGGTTGTACCCCTCTGGCTCCCTGTTGGACTTCAGGTACCTCCTGCCCCATCTCTCTTCTACTTGCTGCTTTCCTTCCTTTTTTGACATCCCATTCTTGCAGCCCTCCTATCCCAACTTCTCAAGGTCTCTTTGATTTAGACAACTTTATAGGTTCCACAGCAGAAAAGGTTTTCACTAGTGCTTCCCCAGCTCCACTCTAAATGGACTAGTGAGAATCTTTTCACTAGGTTTAGCAATTGAATTTCTCTCTCTGGTCCAAGAGAAAACCCTCCTTTAGAAGTCAGACACCAGGAAAGAGCAATGGAGGTTGTTCTTACCACATCTGCGTAGACTGATCTTGGCACCTTTAGTCCACCGATCAGAACCAGACTGACAAAACAGCTTTATTATCCACAGGTCCTTCTGACCTCTCTCTCAAAAGACCCCTCAAAATTGAACAAAGCTCCCCACCTGGAACGTGACCCATTCCAGCATTTCTGCTGCTCTCCTTCAGGTCCTGTAAACCTTTCCTACCACACACTCAGCCAGCCAGAACCACCTCACCCAAACACTGCTGTCCCACAAGCGCCAGGACACATGCACAGGACAAACACAGGCCAGCTGGGGCACAGCATAGCCTGGTTAGAGGCTGAGCAGCCCACTGCACATGCAAATTGTCACAGCAGTGAATTCAGACACATCATTCCTGCTGAAAATGGCCACTGTGGCTGGAAAAAGTAGCTTGCATCTAAGGAACTAAGACAACTTAAGGAAGAGAAGGAGAGGAAGGAAAAAAGGCTTTTTAAGAACAGGATCACTGCTCCAAGATTTAGGAATAACAGCAAACTTCAGACTGCAGAAAATCCACAGCTAGTAAGAATATATGCATATAGTACTACACTGGGCATTAAAAGTTTTAATCAGCATCCCTTACTTACATGCATCCCATAGTACTAATTACCCCCAAAGTAGAGCTTTAAAATGAAAATATAAACCAACTTCTACAGTAACAGCTACTTTAAAACAATATGCATTTATTTAAAAAAAAAAAGGTATCTTGTTGCTCAAATCTGCTTCCCCACTTAGTAAAGAATTTGTGCTGAAAGTCAGTTTGAGGAGACTAATTCTAGGTTAGTGCACAAGAAACACAGTTTCAACCCAAAGCTTACTAATGGTGACTGAAACAAGCTAGTCTACGCTGGAACATCACACATTCTTCTGAACAAATGCATCATTCTCATATGTTGCCACGGCAGTGTTTTACATCAGAAATTGCACACTTTGATTTAACCACAACCAGCTCCAGCAACTAAGTGACAAATCCAGCTGGGATGAGATGCTACCAAAATTCTGCATAGCTGGCAGATTAAAAATCCACCTCTTTCATTTTACTAAAATTTCTTGGCTTACAAAGACTTTCAGATTAATAGATTCCCACCCCACCATTTTCAAACACTGTAAAACATCAAAAATTTGGTTACCAGAGTAAGAGTTTGAAACACAGCCAAGCACAACCAGTCTGTCCCCAAGGACAAGGTCACAGGAAGAACAATATGATAAACTATTGTAGAAGGAACAACAAAGAGGTTTATTTCTTAAAATTAATAACCCTTGCTATCAAACCAATACAACACCATTATCCTAGTCTTTGAAAAGGAGCCAATTAAAACCTGTTAGCAGGGACTTCCAAAATCATACTCTGCAACTCATAAACAATCCTCTCAAACACACAAGAGGTATGTGCCACTCATCTTGAGCCATCAACCACCAAGCAAAACAAGACTTTGGAACAGCCCATCAAGGGACCAAGCAACAGAACTGACAACAGGCTCCTCCTGCAGTTTTAGGCTCAGTTTCAGCCAGCTTAGCTGCAGGACATCACCCAAACATCCGTGCCTACCTGCTTCCTCAACATCTGATTGCCAGCTGCTTTTAAGGCAGCTCAGGAAGCTGACCCAGTTGACTGCAGCTGGTCTTCCTTGCAGAGTTAGAGGTCAGCCACACGAGCAGGCTCACCAACCCCACCACCACACATCCACTGAGGGAAGTAGCAAGAGCCCGCAGCCAGCGACCAGAGCAGCTGCAATTCTTTGGGCAGTAGCCTGGCCTCAGAGCAACTCAAGCTGACTACTAGGCTCAACTGTATCTTCAACATACATTTCCATAATACTACCAAGTTTCTGATGCACCAATACTGGAATTCATATGACCAAAACAATCCATGGAGCATAAATAGCCCCAAGGGACTAAATTTCTGCAGGGCACACCCCTTAACCGGATCACCACACAAATGGACCAACCTCAGGGCCAGCACAAGAAGGAAAAAAGCAAGATAAGAGCTCTCCATCCACTTTCTCTCTCCACACCAAACTTTTAGGTCAGAAAGCCATGACACAAAAACACACCTTCACTCTTGTGACCAAAGGCATTTCATTTACAAGCTGACACCATGTGAGAGTGTCAGCAAACTGATTCCAGTGCAAAGGAGCATGAACAAAGCTCTGGAGATTAGAGTGAACACCCAAGTTGAAGAACCAGTCCACCAAATGGAGTGTTCTAGATGAAAATCTAGGAACAAACACAAAGTTGCAGAGCCCTAAAGGTTTTGCCACAGATCTGGGTCTACCAGGACAAAAAGATTGGGATAAAGAGTTTGTATCAGGACAGGCAACTTGCCTTTAAGCACACCTGTAAGTTGACAGGAGTACATATCCCTTTCTGCCATGCCATACGAACTCTGGGTTGGACAAGTAGGACAACTGAGGGCAGGAACAAACTGCAAGACATCCTTACTCTAATCCCTTGTTCAATTACAGACAGGGTAGCAGCTTCTTCCAGCAGTGCAGTCATCCTTTACTGCCCTAGCCTTGCTGCTTCCCCCTCCTGTTAGAGGTTTTACTCATAAGCCACACTGAATCCACACTCCGGAGATGGAGAGTTTGGCACATGAGACAGAGACAGCAGGAATACTGGGCATATACACCTCTTTCAAGAAAAAAATATATTTACGCAAAATAAGAGAGAATAACACGTTTATAGATTAAGCACCTTTGCTGGCAGGATAAGAATCAGGGGAAGGGAGCAAAGGGGCAGAAGCCTATGGGAAACAGGTCTTCCAGAGACTTCACAACAATGGAAGAGCTTTGGAGAAACAGATCAGCCAGTCACAGGCAAGAAATGTGAAAGTGGGACTTGCTGGAACAAGGATCCAGAGGTGAAGTAGAGTGCGGGGAAAAGCAGCATGCAAGCTACAGAAATAGAAACAGTTCTCTGCCTTCTGCTTTCTGTATCTTTATGTATCCTCATACACATCTGCAAACCTCTCCATCTAAAAGCAGGGACTAAATACCTTGTAAGGAGACCAGACTCTTTAGTCTCTGCACAACAGTTTCCTCCCATCAGCAACAAAAGCCTTTGTCCCATTGAGCTTATCACCTCCCATTCCCCTTCTCTCACTACAGCTTTCCTCCCTTTCTGCTTCTGTGGTAACCTTCTAACATACACGAAATCCTTTGGAAAAACTGTTGTGATTAACAGCCCTAGAGCTGAGCTCCTCAAGTCTGCTCTTCTTTGTCTAGTAAGTACAGAGCTCCTCAAGAAGAGGAGATATGACTGATGGAATACACCCTTCAAGAACATGTGGCTCCCAGTTGCTTAAGAGGACAAAATAGAAGGGAGGTGTAAAAAACAGAAAAGAACAAGCATGCAACCAAAACCAAATCTGTAAGTTCTGCACCTGCACAGACCATGCCTGAACCTGAGCCACCCAGCTGTCCCCTACAACTGAATCATGAGAGAAACACAAGAGAACCCTCAGGAGAGAAAGAAGCAGGGAGGGTAACAAAAATGGGAAAAGATGTAGAAGAAACAAAGGGACAGGCACTATTTTCCCTGAGGCTCAGCGTCTGGACATCTCGACTTCAGTTTTAAGAACTGTTAAACAAGAAGTTTCTTTCAAAACCTACAACCAAATCCCAGGCTTTTAGGTGTCACCATCTGCTGCTGAGGGCAATGGAGTGAATTAGAAGCTCAGTGGGAAATTTTGCATATCGCTCTCTTCCCATGTTAGCTGGTGACGCTTATTTTGTGGAACAGGATTTCAGCACTGCTAATGACTCACCCAGTGGGTGATGGTGCAGTGCTCTAGACTTTAATTCCAGGAATCTGGGAACTTCTACAGATTTGAAAAACAATATATTATTTTAAGCTTAAATCAGGAGTCAAAAAATAGCAGATTTAAGGTAGAATTCTTTTGTGCAATTAAATGTACTACAGGGGAACTTGAATTGCCCTAATTCTAGCATTTTCAGATGTTAATGTACTCAGTCGGAAAAAATCTTTTGGTTTTCTCTAAGAACCCAGGTTTTCTAAAACTTATCAGTAAGTGAGCACCAGAAGTCATCTGAAGCTAGAAGCAGCAACTTAGGTAATCGATGAAACCATGCAAGTCCAGCACATGGGTGCTTTACCTACTAGTTACAGTGTTTATCCCACATTTGTGTTCATACGCAGGCCTAAAGAATCCCATTTGGCATTTCTGTTAGGATCATCAGGAAGGATACTTTCTTACTCTTATCCCTTCCATAGCAGAGATGGTCATCCTCACCCTATGGAGTAGGAATTAATATAGTCACAAGACCAAGAACACAGTTTTTCACCCACCTACCAAAAAAAAAAAAAAAAAAAAAAAATCCCAGGTGAAGATTCAGCTCTGCCCTCAGACCCTCCAGGCCTCCTGCCAGCTTACTTGTTCCTTACACAGGAGTGCACTTACCCAACTGGCACTAACACCCAGCACAATTCCAGCCGGGACTTCCTTGCTGAAGACATTTGCTCACCACTTCTACACAGTACCTTTCCTTGCTGTCACCAGGGCACCTCTCATGTCATCTTCCCAAAATGTGGGAAGCACACTGGCCAAAAGAGCAAACCAAAGAAACTGGAGCAAGATACTACTCTAGATTACATTCTTGTATAAATTCTCTAGTTTTAAGTAACCAGTTTCCATTACAAGTATTCCTACCTTTAAACACACAGAAGATTGGGAGAATGAATGCGCTAGCTTAAAATAACACAGCTATTCATCTCCAGGCTAAAAAATTGTCAAGCTTTTCCCTCTCAGGCTGTTTACCAGAGATGGGTATTCTTTTCACCTTAATGCAAACATCTATCCTCCACTCACCATTAGCTGGTTTTTCAGGTTTGTTTTTTGGTGTTTTGTTTTTTGTGGTTGGTTGTTTGTTTTTGGGGCGGGTGTTTTGTTGTTTTGGGGGTTTTTTTTGCAGATGGAGAAACAATACCTACAGCATTTAACTTCCCTCCATATACATCTCTTTGCTCCTGCAGCTAAACATGGCAAAGTCAGTTCATATTCTGACTCAAACTGCAGAGCTGTAGATCATGAGCTTGGCTGGTGCTGAGGCTGGTGGTGCCCATACATACACATTTAGTGTGCTGGCATGAGCCAGAAGGGAAGGGCTGAAGTCCATCAGCAAGGACACAGCAGAACTGGGACTCCAGACATCTGGACTCTGAACAGTTGCTTTCCCTCTACTCTTCTGACCAGAAAGTGCAAAAAGGAGCACTTAATGCAGTAAGTGTTGAGCAATCCTACTAAGTAGGGGTTTTAAACAGTCAGTAACATTATATGCAAATGAAAACACCTGAAAGAAGTAAGCAAGCACCAGAAAGAGAAAAATTGTAGAAAACAGCAGAGTATGGGTCATTACTTTATACTGTCTAGGAATCAGGACTGATTTTAGGGTATGTTAATAGCAGTAGCCTATGTAAAAAATACTAGAGAGCCTCCCTGACTCACCAAGAGCTGCAAGGTCTCTGAAGGAGTTACAGCCCCCTCAAACACCACACAGCACAAGCTGCTGAGTCTAGAGAAACAGAGTCAGAGATCCCACTTCTCCTGGACTGCTCTGGAAAAGCATCATTTGCTTAGTCCAACAAAGCACAGGCTGAAGGGATACACTGACAGAAGTCTTCTCAATCACAAGCTATGAGTAGGACTGATGACTGAAGGCAGACAGCTAAATTCTTACTAGAGAACATTTAGGATGGATACTTGGAAACATTACATGGCAAATAGGAAAATAAAAAGCCATACATGTTGGAGCACAGTACTCCTGGGAAGTACAGACAGGATTAGGACACTTGCAGCAGACTGTTCTCTGAGCCACACTTCAATGCAGTAACCCTTCAGAAGCAGTTTGCAATAGCCATACAAGAAAACAAAACATGCTCTGAGTTCAGTCAGCACATTTCACTTAAGCTGTCATGATCACACATTAGTTTACACATATTCTCACACATTCTTAGGATTACTTTTCAGGTTAACATGTGCCATGCTTTATTCCATACAAGGGTAGTGTCCAGAACTGAGAACAAGGCCAGAAAACCTTCACCATGGATCTGAAGTGCTGAAGATGATAAATCCCTGAGTAAGTGATTTGGCTAAAGAACAAGAGATAACCAAAAGCTCCCCCCAAAGCTCTGCACACACCAACCAAGTATTTGTGCACAGGAAATTTGTGCAAAGCAGGGCAGAGCCTCTTCTCTCACATCCTGTAGGGAGAGCAATGCTCAGAGAGGTTAAAACTCCCTTCCTCTCCATCTCCCTACTAACTACACCCTCATCACACACTGCTCCAGGGTGGCTGTTTAAATCTGCAACAGTGACTTGGTCTGTCAACTACTTATCACTGCACATTGTGAAACACCTGCAAAGCAAGACTGCACTCGTTTGTGCAACCGGGACTGAAACTTGCTTGCAGAAAACTAAGAAGCTTTAAGGCAACAACTATTTCACTCGATGCTAATGAGTTTGAAAAAGGACACTGATTGTCAAAGCTGCTCAAAGTCATCAACAAGTTGGCACCTTGTTCTGTAGATCAGCAGTGAACGTCCTCTGTATGGAGTTCTTAAATTGTAGCTAAAATATTTTACCATCTGACTTATTTCATTAAGGATATCCCAAGAACTTTATAAGAATCACGGTCTGTTTCATAAGACACCATTTCTGGAGACCACAGAAAGCATTACCTTTCAGATGGAATCTAATTCAAACCATTTGCAAGCACAAAATCCAGCTAGTCCCTCTTCTCAGACTTCTTTCTCATGACAAAAGCATCACATCTTATTAATTTAATAATATTGTTGATAAGGTCTGATTTGTAGAGCTTGTTCTTATCTCAACTTACTAGTCAACCAGATTTTGGGAAGTACCCTCGTATTCTTAGTTTTTAGAAGACCTGACTGTACAGACACAAGGAAGTATCTACCCCACTGCTCATGTACCCAGTTACATACATTTTTCATGTCTCCCTCGTGGCCCAGACGCACAAGTTGCCATGTTTAGATGCCAGACTAGGCACAGCCCTTGTCAAGTAAAAGAAGCTGACAGTAAGACAGAGAGGGTCACCCACTTTGCTGCTGCTCAAGTAAGCTTTGTTAAATATCTACACAGGAATAGAATGGTTTAAGACCGAAGAAGGGGATTTTGTCTAAAATCAAACTGCAGAAAGTTAGAGGCAGTTGAGAGCACCATCCTGATTAATGACCTTGCACAAATCCTTTTTTAAGAAACCTAGAGCAAATGGCCCACATTTAGTTAATTTTGCATGTTAGTGAATAAACTCCAAGAAGCTTAATTAAGGCAAGCTCATCTTCACAAACATTTGCTGGTCCAAATACAACCGTACAGCTGTATTCACCACATGAGAAAGCATCACCACTATCAGAGATCTTGTATCCACTAAGTGTACAATCATTCAATCGTTACACCATCAAAGCCACTGGGGGAAGAAGTGGATGGTTTTCTAAGCCACTGTGAGGCTTGAAAGAAAGCAGGACTTGTCTTCAAGTGTCATATGGCCAATCACACAATCAAAATAAACTTTGTTTCCAGTTAACACATTGCTTCAGCTACAGCAAATTGGAGGGGAGGGGGAACAGACATTTATCATCAAAATATTTGCAATGTTGCAACAGGGGAAAAAAAGAAACAAAAAGTTTAAGTAGCTACAAAACCATGACATTAGATGCTCTATAGCACCAGGTCAATCCAACTTGCACTGACGGTGTGTTTTGAATATACAAAATTGATTATCTGCATATACTGAACTGGTCTGATTACACAGCTGACCCTGCTCCAAACAGGAGGCTGGACTACAAGGCTCCTGAGATCCCTCCCAGTCTAAATTACCACAGGATTTTGAATTCATTTTGCCAAGTTAGTGAAGGGAAGGAGCAGAAAAACGATTTCATGTTTTCCTGAAAAAGAGGCGGCTTCCTAAAATAGGAGACACGGCAACTCTCCAAATGGGAGCTCTAACAGCGGCAGACAGTTCCCTGCTCCAGACACTCAGAACTCCAGAATACACCCAATTTTCAGTGGCAGAGAAGCAAGGTGGCTGCCTGCCACTACCATCAATGGGAGAAGAACAGGACTCTCATCCAACCTAAGGAAATACCACTGCGTATCACAACAATCAGCACTACCAACAGATCTGTCTACCTAGAGGAAGGCAGGGGAACAGCCACATCTTTGCTGTATTGTTGGTGAAATCATGAATTCAGAATGACTCCTTGCCACTCTGGTCCTGTTGAATCTGTGATTCATTTAGCTACATTGTTTCTCAATCACAGGAGCTGCTATTCTTATCTTCTTTTACCAACTTATGAGGCACATTAATGATAGAACATTCAACCTGGGAGTTTTCACTGTATACTCTCTCTAGATGCCCCCAGAAATCTCAGAAATTCAGACATCCACCCAACTTCCATACTGTACTTCATCGTACAGTAGCCAAAAACTATGCCAGATGCAAGGTATTTGGAGAGAAAACCAGAAAAGTTGCATACTTCACACATAATTGTGACTGTAGAAAAACTAACTTTTTATTAAAAGAGGTACTATTTCAAGTAGTACAAACCTAATTTTCCCAGAGTACCTTACCAGTTAACATAGTTGTTCCTCCCCCTCCTCCTATCTCCTCCTTCTAATACCAGTAAATTAAATCAAGCATAGACAGAAGCACTCCAAAAAAAACAAGGAAAGAATTTGCAACCCAATTTTGGACATGCAGAAGAGTTAAAAGGCAGTAAGAAGTCCTTCCAAAAGGACATGTGTTTCAGGGTCTTTATAAAGCTGCTCTCTAGCCGTGCACTAGAAAGAATACATTGACACAGTAACTACAGCAGCCAATTAGCATCAAAACCACTGGTTTTTAAAATATATTAAAAAAAAAAAAAAGGAAATGCACTTCTTCCTAGAGTATGACATAGTAATTTGCTAATTCTCAAGGTGACCCAACATATCTGCAGCTGCATCTTCATCCTCCTTTCCATGAAAGAAAACAGGGAGCCTGCCCAGCCACAACGTACTTCAGGGCAAACCACCCCAGTACTTACTCAGACTAAGATAACCTCTCCTCATTTCAGCTGGAGACTTCAGTGGCTGTCCCAATAAAGCAGCATCTCACCTGCATCAGCTGCACACAGAGGACACACAACAGCTTAACTCATGATGGCCACATGTCTTCCTACAGTGACAACAGGCACCATCACCCTATTTCTCCATTTTCCTTGACACTGCAGCAATGCTCCTATTTTAAAGCAGAGCAATAAACATGGAATTTAGCTGTGCTGCCAGTGCTCCTCTTCCTCCCTGCCTTGAAGATGACAATCTTGGCAGAGAAAGGACAATTTCTGTGAGCAGCCATTGGCCACATAGAGTGGCCCACTGCTCCCTGCACTTGTACAAAACAGAGACCGAGGACACTTGCACTGCAGTTCTCTGGATGTGTGAGGCTGTGACTGTGAGAAGACCTGCTGTTTACAGTTTGTGGTTCCAGCTGATAAGCTGGCATCTGGCTCAAGCACCGCAAACCTCCACATTTGAAACAATGCAAAACAAACTCAAGTGGCCACCAAGACTTCTGTGATGCACCACAAGTCAGCAGGCAACTAACAATGCAGTAATATATTCAAAACTAATATTGGAAAGCCAAAGAAGGTTTGGGTGTCCTGTGCCAGCCATATCTTTAACATCTCTCCAGCTGAAAGGAAGACCTGGGCTTTAATTATTTGTATGTAAAGCTGTAACTTAACCAAGGCATGGCTGCTGCACTTCAAGGCTGTGCACACAGGACTCATGACATGCTCTGGAATTATGTATGCTGCCAGTAGCAGTGCTGGTTTACTGGTGTCTCACACAAGCAGCCATTCAACTGCCCAGCCATATGGTCAGATACAAGTTCTGTGTTAGCTGCAGCAGAGGTTAGGGGGGAGCACAGCCATCAGCCCAGCAATCAACCAGCTTGTTGCAGGGCTGCTCTGCCTACAGGTCTGACACCTGGAAGCAGCTGCAGCAGCTGAGCACTTGATGTCCTCCTAGTCCCCTTGAGGGATGGAAGTACCTTTTGCAGCCTTTTAAACTGTCATCTCATCTTAAACTCACACCTCTTACACGCTACAATTATTTTTGTGCTCCACTTTATAAATTCCCAATCAGGCACAGGATTTGCCCTTTCCAATGACTTTTCCAAGAATGGATTTGAAAATTCCCTTGTTACACCAGCAGAGAAGCCGTTTCTATCACCTCATCATTACTTAAAGGCCACACTGGCAGACTCAGATGGAAGAAACTGTCTTTCCCCAGCGCGGCTCCTCTGACCAGGAATCGAAGTACTGAGAAAAGTTAGAGCAGCGTAGCACTGAAAATACCCTGGTAACAGTCTCTGCTGTACTTCCCCAGCGCTCCTGTGTTTCGGGGATGCCAGCTAAATGCTGCCGCCACCCCCTCCCGGCCACCGCTACTGTCACCCCCGCCACAGGGAGGGCCACTCGCGCTTCAGCCCCGTCCTGAGCGCGGCCCGGGACCCAGGAGGAGCCGGGCTGCAGGAGCAGGTGGGGTCAGCACAAGTTCTGAGCGGCTCCGCTGCTCGCCTGCCGCTCTCGGCAGGGCTCTTCCCTCGCCCTGCAGCACAGCTCTTCTCCCGGGGCCCCCGCGGCTGCCGCCGTTCGCCCGCGGGACAGCGCCGCTGCTCGCCGTGCCGTGCCGGGCAGGGGCCGCGCGGTGCCCGGCTCCCGCTGCGCCGGGAGCGGCCGCTCCTCCGGGGGCGGCGGGGACGGGGCGGGCCTGACGTCAGCGATGAGGTGCGAGGCCGGCGCGGAGGGGGCGGCGCGCACCGACCGGCCGCGCCGGGAACTGCCGAGCGGCCCCGGCCGCGCCGGGAACTGCCGAGCGGCCCCGGCCGCGCCGGGAACTGCCGAGCGGCCCCGGCCGCGCCGGGAACTGCCGAGCGGCCCCGGCCGCGCCGGGAACTGCCGAGCGGCCCCGGCCGCGCCGGGAACTGCCGAGCGGCCCCGGCCGCGCCGGGAACTGCCGAGCGGCCCCGGCTGCGCGGCCCCGGAGCCGCGCTGCGCGCCCGCCCGCCCCGCAGACACCAAGTCAAACACGCCGTGCCCGCCCGCCCGCCCGCCCACAACTCCCAGTAATCGGCGCTTCTCTCAGGACCGACCCGACCGGCGAGCTCTTGCCCTGCACGTTTCGGGGAGAGCCTGAGAGCGGCTCCCGGCTCGGCGGGGGCTCACTCGGCAGAGTGGTGGAACCCGCCGGCCCCTCAGCCGCTGCCTCAGACCGTCGCCCCACGGGCACTTCGCCAGAGTGCCTCGGTCCCCCTGAGGGCCGGTCCACGCCGCCCGCGTCCCCCTCCCCGCCAGGCCGAGGCCGCTCCCCCGCGAGGTTCCTGCCCCGGCCCGGGGGGGCACCGGAGAAAGAGCCGCGGCGGGGGCGGCCGGGACGCGCACTCACCTGCCCAGGCGCCCAGCGCCGGCCCCACGGCGGTCGCGCCGCTACCCAGCACCCAGACGCGGAGCCCGGTCAGCAGGCGGTACGAGGCCAGTGCCGCCGCGTAGAGAGCGCCCAGCGCGCCCACCCAGTATAAAAGGCCGGCGGCCGGGAGCGCGGCGGGAGCCACCATGCTGCGGAGGCTGCCGCGGCCGGACTGAGCCCTCCCGGCCACCGCCGCCCCGCAGCCGTCACGGCGCCCGCCCCCGCCCCGCCGCGATTGGCGGAGGGGCCTCTCAGCCACGGGGTAACCCGGCAACGCGGCCGGGCCCGCCCGCCCTGGGGCCGCCCGGCCCCGCCGCGCCGGGAAGGGGGGGGCAGGCAGCGAGCGGCCACACGCCCCCGTACTACTTGCGGCCTGCGCCCCACGTGGTCGGCACCGCTCTCTTGCCGCCATTGGTCGGTGAGCGTGTCCGTCACCCGGTCGCCGCACTTCGATTGGTCCCACTGCCCAGGAACCTCGCAGGACTGGTGGAAGACGGGGCCCCTGCTCCCGCCCCCACTGACGTCATATGAGCCCATTCATAAAATGCTCAGGCTCCGCCTCGCACTCGAATATGTCCCTCGGTTCCCCTCCCCCAGCCCCGCACTGCGCTCGCCCACGGAGCCGCGCCGCGATCGCCACGGCACGGCACGGCACGGCATGGGCCCGCAGGGACCCCTGCGCACAGGGAACCCGCTCCAGGGAAAGTCCATCCCGGGGAAAGCGAGGCTGGGCATCACAGCCCAGCTGCCATTGCACCCCAGGCACCGCGGGGCTGGCAGCGCTGTCCCGGCCGGCCGGCCTCGATCTGTCTTCCCCGACAAGATCAAGGGTCAGCGGAGGCTTCCTGAAATACTTCCCCTGAGCTGACCATTTGTTGTGCCATGCCCGGACTTACCCTGCCCCGTCGCCCTTCACCTGCCCGTTTGACACGACCTTTCTCCCAGAGCCCCCCACACGCTGGGTTAGGAAGGCCCGGAGTGGGGAGCAGTGTAGGAGACATCTCTGAAATGACACACACACCCCGCCGGTGCCCCAGCGTGGTGAAGGGCACACAGCTCCACTCTGCCTTCTGTCCCACCTCCAGCCATTTGCTGGGGCCGTGCCACCCGTACCTCACTCAGGGGCCTGGGTTTTCCCTTCCCTTCCCTCCCAGGAGGGAGCCTGCGGCGGAGAGGAGGTGGGACAGTGCAGGCCGTGGGGGGCTGAAGCCCTGGAATAGCTCATGGCTGAGGTCTATTGCCTTCTGAAACGGCAGGAAAGGCTGAGGAACATGGAAAATCAGTGGCAATTTGGTCTAAGGTGTGGGTCAATTAAAATGTCAGAGAAGACCAGCCGAGGTAAACTGGAGTGCTGTTTTTAAAGGGAGCCTCTTGCAACTTTCAGTGCCATTTTTTTTTTCAAAAAAACCAAGCCTTTTATACCACTTATTTGACAATGACCTTAGTTCAAGCAGTAAGAAATCTTCTCTAGGTCAATTTTTTTGGAGATCCACATCCATCTGAGTTGTTAACAACAAGTAGCATAGGGGGTAGTCTTAATGTTGCCTTTCCCTTCTCTCCTGGACTGGCAAATAGGTCATACCCAAATCCAGCCACTGCTGCTGAAGATCTCCCAGCTGTACCAGCTGCCAGGCTGCAGCTATGTTCCCCTCATCCTCTCCTTTGCATTACTTGCCACACGTCGTGTCGATGGCAGAGGCAGCCTCCAGGAGCCCAGCCTGCCAAATCCTGGCTCACCTCAGGCCTGGCTTCCCTTTGCAGATCCACTCCTGCACACCACCCATTGTAAACTCAATGGATTTTCAAGTGCTCTACAATTTCTCTTTCCTCATCCCATTCCACATTTCCTCACCTTTGCCTGCTTCAGAGTTTGGAAAGAGCTCATGTAAGGTGGCACCTTAACTGTACCAGGTAAGAGTGCCCTGCATGTTGCACCTTGAGTCCACAACCTGCCCATGGTGCCATGTGAATGCAGTTACAAGCACTACTGCCACTTCAAAGCTCTCATTTGGAAACAAGACACACTTGTATGGCATCAACTACCTGATGCAAAGAACTGTGCATCCTGAGATACCTGAGGTTGCACTTTATGACCTTTTGTCTATGCTAAAGGAAACAAGACCAAAGAAATTAAATGAAAATTTGCTTTGATAGGTTTATCCCTTTTATTAGTTTAATAAAAATAAATATTTGCTACATTTCCTGTTATTAAATATATATAGACACAAAATAGCTTTTCACTCAAAAATACATAATTAATAGAAATCAAAGGCCTCTGTTCACAATCTACTTATGGAAAACAAATTCATAGTTGGGATTCAAATTTCATTTGATTCGACAACACACAGATGTCAATTAAAGGCATGAAACTATTATACACTTTGCAATGAAAAATTAGTCAAGTCACTGTCTTATTGGCTGACCTATAGCTTCACAGTTGATTTTTAGAAATTGATCTTTATCATAAGCAGTGGTATCAGACCTAATAGGAGGGAACATGTCACAGGATTTTGTCCTATTCCACAACAGGAAGCATCCATCCTTCCATCCCCATGGTGAATTAGTTAATTAGTTCACTTTTCATTCTTTTTTTTTTCTTTTTTTTTCTTTTTTAATTTTGTCAGTCACTCATGAGAGGCTACACTGCAGAGATGCAGCTGTCACCAAGTTTTCTTCCTGCATTTTTCCCAAGAGAGCCCTCTTATTGCTTACTGGACACCACTTTTAGAACAGTGTGATATGCTAGGGCTAGCTCCTGCAGTCATTACACAAGGACAATCCTCATAGGCCTCACCTATGTATTTTGAGTGTACTCACACAAGTGTGTAGTTGACGTAACACCCTCCAAAGACAGGACTTCAATTACAAAAAAGTGCAAAATGCTGGGATAATTTTCCTCTTGTTCCATACCAACCTTTCCTTAATTTGTAAACCTATTTTAATCTGCATAGGGAATCTCGGCATTCTTGCATAAACACTTGTGTGTTGGAAAGAAGCTATACTGTTACAGCAAAAGAAAAGAACAAAGGTAATCAGAGGGAGGTTGAGTGCCACTCCTTGTTGGGATCATAGTGCAATTGTTGGATAGAACATGTGCCTGCTGTGGCCATATCACACTACTTTCTTCTCTTGGCTGTCAAGGCAGTTCTCATCTGTTCAGTTTTTGCAGAATAAATGGCACACTGCTGATCCTCATTCTTTTGTCTTCCAGAGGACAGGTGGATATGGCACAAGCATCTGGAAAGAGAAAAGGTAGAAAAGGATCTACTACAAGTCAAAGACAATATAAGAGCTGAAGCAAAGGATGGAAGGTAACAGTGGTCACCAGAATCACCAAGTGTTGAGAACAGAAGTGGACTGGGCCCTGGACAGTGCATGTAGAGGCTGGAGGAAAGGAGATGAGCATCGGACAACCTGCTCAAGAGAGCAGGCAACTTCCTACTGGACACTTATGTAAGTTGCACTGCAGTTACCAAGGGGATGCTGCCAGTTACAAATGGGTCAGAAATAGGGAAGGAAGTACGTGGGTGCTATGTGGGTGCTTGTTGGTCTCTGCCAGAATCTACCCATCTTCTAGGATAACATCTTCTGCCCAGTGCACTACCGTTGTGCTGCTCCTGTCTGGACAACCTTCTTGTTGCAGGTCAGGACAGAACCTGCCCCGCTGTTCTCTCAGGGGGATTGATAAACCCCTTGACAGAGAAGCATAGACACAGCAAGGCAATCCTCTAGATTTTTGTATTTAAAAAGTCATACTGGTTATTCAAAAGTGTTGCTATTTTTTATGCTACCCTGCTTGGAGAGAAGGGCAGTCCTCTGAGAGGCTTACAGTCTACATTTAGAAGATGAGTCACAGGCAGGGAAAGGGACTCACTGGAAGGGAAAGAATTATACAAAGGTCAAATGAGGGGGTTTGCATCCCTTGCTTATGGGCATCACACATTCCTGAGCAACAGGCATATTCCCCTTTCCAGGGTTAATCCCAGTATTCTCATGAGCTTTGCAGGTCTGTTCCCATTTGCCGTAAACTGCAGCAAATCCCAAAGGAGCACCCAGTCGGCTGAGCTGATGGAACAGACAGGCATTTTGAGTGTACTCACACATCAACATGCATACACATAAGAGGATACCTTGCCAAGGCCCCAGAGATCCATATTTCCACAGCCTCTTTTATCAGTTCAGGCATGTAGTCAGTTCCAGATGACTGCAGATGCAATCTGGGTCAGGGCAGTGATGCAAGCCTCGGTCAACCCACAGCTTGGCTACATTGCTCCATCATATGGATCGTGGCCAAGCTGTACAGCAGATCACAACAGAGACGAGAGAGAAGTCTTTACGAAAGCTAAAGGAATAGTGAGATGCATAACTAAAAAATGCAACAATAAGGAACAAAAAATAAGACGTAGAACTACATAGATGACAATGTCAAAAGGAGACAAAGAAAACAAAAATATAGCACAGAAGCAAAAAAACACAATAAATAGGGGATAAAAGAGCACCCAATAAGAAGAAGCATTCAATTTTTACTCTGAAGTTTTTCTGTGGCATTGCTGCCACAAATACCTCACAAGCAATACACGTCTCAGTGAGACCTGAGACATTCTCATGTCTCCTTCCTGCCCCGCTCTCTCAGTACCTGAGGAAAACATTTCTCACCACAAGCCCACAGGTGAGAACCCAGGACAGTCACTCACTGTCCCCACAGTGGACCTGTGGCTCGGGGGTCTCAGCACTGGGATCCACTTCTCATCCTAACCTGCCCAGTGCTGCCTGAAATGCTGTCTGCTCTGCAGCAACCCTGAGACAGGGAAGGGGGACTGCTGGTTATCTGTGATGTGTCACATTTTTTCCTGCCACTGAGCAGTGTAGTCATTTGTTTCATTAAATGGCATTCTTGTACCCAGCACTAATTTTATCCCTTTACAAATATGTTTTTCACTCTAGCAACTCAAGAGCAGTGCTCCCCCCTGTACAGTCATTCTGCTCTCATGCCTCTGTTACCATTACTCACACTTATTGCAGGGAGGCCAGATTCAATAAAGGCCTGGCTGCTGCGGTGCTGAGCACTGCAGTGTGTCTTTGCCTAAATCCATAGCCCCAAATTAAGACACCCTGCCCCAGTGCACACTGAAGGCAAAAATTAGAATACCTAAGAGTGTAATCCTCATTGTCCATTCTGTTAAGATCTCTACAAGAACCATCCAGACACATCAACAAATCTCTCAATATACCTCATCAACTGCTGAGTTCATCATAATGATGGGGTGAGGCAGGATACCTTGAATACCTGTGGAATTCCAGATCCAGAAAGGTGCCTTTCCTTAGGCAGCTACTCCATCTCCTTGCAGGGGTCATGGTACCCCTCCAAGTCCATCCACTATTTAGCACTCACCCAGGAATTCAGATTTCCCTCCTCTGCCCAAAAGGGCAGAAAAGTGCTTTAACAGCATGGCACAGGTGTGTGGGGTGAGGTGATTTTGGTTGAAGCTGTTGCACAGCACACAGAATCACAGAATCATCGTATCACAGAATTGCCTGGGTTGGAAGAGATCTTAAAGATCATCTACTTTCAACTCTCTTGCCATGGGCAAGGATGCATTTCACAAGGCCAGGGTCCTTAGAGCCCCATTGAAGATGGTCTTGGACATTCACAGAGATGGAGCATCCACAACTTCTCTGGGCAACCTATTCCAGTGCCTCACCACCCTCAGTAAAGAATTTATTCTCAGTTACTGTTTTTCTTTCAGTTGTAATGATGGGAGGGAAAGCCAGTGGGACTGGAGGGGCTGGGGCAGACATTCTCAGTCCCATCCTGTGCATACATCTTCAGCATATGTTGAAGTGGTGTATTTGGGCAACTCTAGAAGCAGGTATTTATGTAACCCTCCTCCCTCCTGGCATGCTACACATGAAGCAGGTGCTGGGGGATCCATGGTTCAGACTTGGGCTTTGCCAGCTGGCTCTCACTGTCAGCTCCTTCAGTACAGGACTCCTGTGGGCCTAACATAAGGCACCTTGAGCTGATTGGCCCTGCTCTGCAGAGCTTGCAGGAAACAAGGGAGCCAGAAAACAGCAGGTTGAGAGAAAGGGATGGAATTGGTAACATTAAGTGCCATAATAAATAACCAACTAAGCACAAATTTGGATTGATGTGTCACTCATCTGCAATTGCACACTTTTGGGTGTAGTTTCTATGAGAAGGGCAGAAACTTGCAAACACAAGGCAGCTGCAAAACACAAGTCTTAGCACTGAAACTGAGTCAGCCAGGCATTTTAGGTTGCCACACTGCGTAACAGCTATACACTCCTTGCTTCTCAAATAAACCTTGGGCATCAGCAACCTGGCTTGCTTCAGGGAATAAAGTCCCAAATTTCTCAACAACAAAACACTCCAGGTAAATGTAGCAATAAAAGACAAACAGAAGCCAAAGAGTAGCTGCCATATTAACTATTTGAGTCTATAGATTGCAAATTTAACGTGCCATGCAGATGTGTGCTGCTCTTTATGCAGGTCTGTTCAGTTTCCTTTACAAACAGGAAACAATACAAATGGTACTACAAACTTCTAGTACTTGATACACAGGATCTTTCACTTTTACCTACTATGGATTGACAAGTATGTCTCCTGCTAAAGCTCAAAATTCCTCTTTTTGTTGCCATTCCCTGTTTAGAGTTCTCAGAAGTGATTGCAATGGGAGATCCAGATCCTATTATGCAAACCAAGGAAAGGCTTAGTAGGACAGGCATATAAATGGGGGTTGGGTTTTACAAGCACCAGCAACATTAGAAATCAAGTACTACTCAAAAAAAATCTAATAGTTGTGCATGCTGCAAATCTAAGTGCAGCATGTGTTTACTGGAGACATATGTATGGCCATGGCAACAGATTACCCTTTTTCAATCCTACAACCCACTGAAATATATTGATTTTGAGTGAAAATATCATCTGTAGAAATGAAATGCAGTGTGCTCATTGTTTAATCCTTGATGTCTCTTCTACCTAGTTTTGTAAGTGTAGATAAGTGATCCAGATGCTTGTCCACATAAAATGAACAAAGTTCAGGAATGCATGGCACTCACACCACTGCCAACACTCAGTGTCGTCTTGCATGACACATTCACTTTCAGACCCAGATGATGGAAGACATTTGGTAATAAATCTCTGTCTTCTCATCCTTTTAAAAAAATCTGTAGTCCTCAAGTGTCTCCTTAAAGATCCACACACCAGACAGTTCTAGTGCCCCTGCCAAAACCCAGTACTTGTAGAAGACTTTGTCTTGGCTACTCCCAGTTTCACAAACATGAATCCACTTTGAATGCCTGTTAAATACAAGGTACCATTCCTAGAGGAAGTGTGAGGGCAGAAAGTTCAACTAGGGCCCTACCAGGGACAGCAGCTGCAAGCAAGAAAAGTATTTCAGATTGCTATCTATCTTTAAATCCCATTTATGCATCCCTATATTTTGCATCAAATTCTCTGTATTTTTTTTACAATGTTTGGCTTCCAGACTTCCTAAAGGCTTTTATCATTGCAGTTTTAACCATTGAAATTGGCATTTCAAACCCACCATTGTTTAAAAACAATGTAGGACCAAAGACACCATAATAATGTTTCCACCCAGAAGGCCATCTATTCAAAGTACATAAAATGCTATCCCCCTCTGGAAACTTCAATGGAAATCTCAAGATTTACAGCAGCAATGGCCTGGCTCCTAAATATTCCTACAAACAATAATTGAAACCAAACAATGAGCAATTAAAAAAACCAACCCAAAGAACACTGCCACAGGCTGCAGTGAACCCTCCCTTTCTGAGTCCACTGCTACCAAGGCAAGCCCTGACATACTCTGATTTGTTCAGTGTGCAGGTTCCCAGTGGAAGTGCCTATTTCTATAAAGTGATTCTCTGTTACTTCTACTCATCAGCCAGCGTCCACCAGCAGCAAAGCAGGTGTACATTTATTACATACATGTGTGTGAGTGTACACGTGTACACGTTCCCCCCAGACATGGTTACATAAAACCAGCCAAAGAATGGATCTGGCCTGCTCTTAGTGACAGCAGTAACACCTTATTTTTGTTTAACACTGAAACATGAGCGGTTTTGCTTTTGTTATCGAGTTACACAAAAGTCATTATCAGCCTTATCACGTGAATGCTGCTCACTTCCATGACTTTTCTCCCCCAATTAGTGTTATTTCAAGAGGCATATACAGCACAAGAAACAAGTGATACCAGTGGAAGTGCCTATTTTAATGGCAGAAAGCCTTGTAGATGTCACGGGCAAATCAGGTCAGAAAAATTTTTCTTTGCTGAAGGTCTAACACAGTGTTCCTACCATTTCAATGGGAAGTCCACGACTTCCTTCCAATTCAAAAAGGTTAAGAAAAGAACACGAGAAAGAACCTGCTATGAATAGGAATTATTTTCTTTAAAAAATCAGACTCATGATGGAAGAGGAAAATAACTTTCAGGAATGGGGGTTAAGTAACAACCAAGCATGTTTCATTCCACATTCATACCATCACTCTATGGTCACACCTTTGCCCACTTCAAGATAAGTGTCTGTAGCTCAAATCCCACTTTGCAGAAAAAAAAAAGTACAAGAAACAATTTAGAAATAATACTTTTTTGTTGTTGTCTTTGGGGTTTTTTTTTGTTTTTGGTTTTTAGTGTGTGCATTTTTGTTTTGTTTTGGTTTTTGTTTTCTAGTCCTTCATACAGTCTCATACCAAATGAGCCTTCCATTTTCATGACTTGTTCACCTCTAGGCATATGAAGGAAGCTTAATTCTTATAATCAATTCACTCCTTTGCTTCAGCAACTACTGAAAGTGCCAGTGGTAGCACCTAATGCATAAATTGATGATTGGATTCATTTTATCACTTAGTTTTCTATTGACCACTGAAAAGGAAGTTACCTCCTTAAAACATAATATTTCTCTTTGGATAACCTGCTACAGCTGTGGACTGAAAAATAAAATTAAAATGGATGACTGAGCAATGATTGCTTAACTCCCAGTGATGGCCCTGTGGAGATTTCCCAAAAGCCAAAATGCCAAGGAAAAATCTAAACTGTCTGCCTAGAGGACAGCAGCCTTGCTGAAAAGCAATTTTCTTTAATCTTGAGGTTCTTCTGTTAATTTTTCAGTACTGCACTAAGTGCTGTATGTAAAAACTATACAATCCAAAAGGCAGGGGGAAAAAAAGTCTCAAGTAACATCCCAAGGAAGCTGATTTTACATACATTTTAGAATGCAACGTTGTCTTGGCCTAGATGCCTAAAAATTTACCTAAAGATTGTTCCACTCAGACTCCTATAAGTAGCCCATCCAGGCACAAGAAGTCAGGTAGCACTGCATGAATTCAGCCATAGTGTCCAAACCAAACACACAGTTCAGAGCAAACACAACCAAACTACTCTGCTGCTATTAAAAGGCATAAAAGGAAATTAACATGACAAAAACCAGCAGCACTTTCAAAACAGACCCTCTGTAAATTAATATATCCATCTCAGAATCCATTGATACACAAGAATGCAGTATTATGGGAGGGGATATTCAGGATTCCTGAGTCAAATTCCCCACTACTATGCAGAACCCAACACTGATGTTGTTTCCTGTATATATCAAGCTTCCTTCTAAAAGAAATTTAAACTTGTTTCTCATTTGAAACCACTCCAAAATATCGTTAGTCTGATAGTTAGAGCTCTTCCTGCAATTTCAAGGAAAGTCTACCCATTATCCTTTTTACACACATTTGTTTTGCTTTATTCTAATCTTGAGCTCATATAATTAATTTTCCTTCCTTACATAACAGTGCAATTGTCAGTTCTGTGTCATTCTGTTAAGCTTCTCTTTTCCTCTTAACATCCATGTGGTCCTTCTCTGCATCTGTTCCACCCATCTGTTTGAACCCATTTATCTGAATGTGGGTGATAGGCTCCAGATAAGGTCTTACTAATGCCATATACTTTTGACAGTAGTATTTTCTACACATACAGGAAATCCATCCTTTAACACTTTCTAGGACACTACCTTTTTTTTTTTAATTATTTTCTCAGCTATGTCACATGCTATCATTCTGCTGCTATTATACCAGCTACCAACCTGTCACTGAAGTGATGAACCCTTCTAGAATAAATTGTGATCAGCTTCTATTTGCATCACTAAATCTCATCTAACTCTATTAATCTCAGTTTTGATTCATCTTGTCAGCACATGGATATTCCAATCCTCCTCTCTATCAATACAGTCCACCCGTTTTGTGTCGTAAGATTTTATCATTATTGTACTTTTTCACTAGTGTCACTAAGGACAGCATTCCAATAGTTCTCAAAAACTCCAGTTTGCAGCCTTCTTTCCATCAGTATAGGCTCCTTCCACCTATTATCTGTCAGTTCATTCCAAAGTAACCTTACAATGCAATTAATCCAAATTTTCTCTGTTTTACACAATTTCCTCACATTGCACAGTATCAAAGTTTCCTCACAATGAAACACAAAGTAATAAGGTAGTCTGGCACTGTCTTTTTTTTGCTAAAAATGCTGCATTTCATCCCGCTTTTAATTTCTCTTATTTCTTAACTTCTCATCTTTTTTCGCCCTTCAAAAATTGTCCTACAGCTAAGTGTACAGTGGCTGCCAGATTAGATCATCTCTATGACTAATCTTGTCTTTCCTTTGGGTACTCTCAAGTATTTGACCCCTTTTACATGTAGCTTCCACTGCTCATACAGCACAGTACTTGCAGGTAGATTATACATTTTTGGAAAGGGGATATATTGTATTTATTGTGCTAAAGCACAACTGCAGTGCTACTGCATTACCACTGAAATAAGGAAACAGAACCCAGGAAAACCTACTATGGCAAACCTGGAAAAGCAATGCTTAGAATGGGAACAGAGTAGGCCTTACACTAACAAGTTTAAAACACATTACAACAGATTAATCATATTTCCCTTGCCTTGGTCTTTTCTGCTTTGTTTTGTTCTGGACTTGCTGATTTTGTATCTCAAGCCAGCTTCACTCTTCAAGTCCTAACCACCAGAGGTTGTAATGCTGCCACTGAAGGCACTTATCCCTTTTCTGTGGCTACTCAACAATTTCTTTTATAAGCAGAACTTTTTTTCTTCCACTAGAACAATACCTTTCCTTGAAAAAAGTAATATATTTCACTTCTTTATTCTTTCTTCTGAGAACCATCTATGTATACTTTAAGAAGTGTATTTCAGGTGGTATCATTGGCAAAATCTGATGTGCTTCCTGACACAAAAATGCTTGTAGAGTTCCTTACATACGTCTCACAGAAACTGAGCAATAGAGAACAAGCCTACTGTAGCATATTTCTTTTTTATGTTGTTGTTTGAGCTCAACAGAGTTTTCTTTTTTTTGCACTTTATTTATTAGTTAACAAATAAATTAGTCTTCTTCTGAATCTCAAGTGGATTACTATTAGCAAGGAAAATAACCCAACAAGAACCTTTCCATTTCCCAGGAGAAGTTTAAGCACGCTCAGCCCCAAGTTCAGCTGACTGTGGATGCATGGCACCACTACCTTTCAAGATCTGCTTCCAAAACGTAAGGAGGAAAACAAAAATACACAAACAAAACTTACTAAATTCACTTCCACCTGATTTATTATTTGTCATTCCCTTGATACATAGAGTAAGTTATCTCTAATTAATTAACCAGTTAGGTTAAAACATCAGAAAGTTTAACAAAAACTGACTTCACACTATTGGCATAATTAAATTAACAGAGAGTGATAATTGCCTCCTTTTTCTTCCCTCCTCGCTTTGTCGGGAGAGAAAATACCCCTCTATCAGGTAAACTACCAAGTCCTGGGTTTGTCCGATAACTTCAACGACTTCAGCACCTTCATGCACCGTCATTCTACCACTTCACATTTAAAAAACTCAAAGAAAAAAACCCAACTTGTAGATAAAAGCATTCGATCCCCTCTTGCCCCGTGCCAGCCTTTGCTACCCGCGCAAGCTGAGCGGCGGCGGAGGCCGCAGGAAGGCATCTCCCTGCCCTCGGCTTCGGTGCGGAGCTCAGGGCAAAGTGGAAGCAAAGGTCCGCACACACAGTGAGACCGTGAGCCGGTGCCTCTCCGGGGCCCCGAGCAGCCACAGGTGCGGCAGGAGCCCCAGAGCCGGCGCGGCCGAGCCGCCCGTGTGGTTTAACCAAAGCAAATCCCTCTCGGGAGGACGCGGCTCCGAGTGAGCCCTGCCGGACAGGGCTGTTGCCCCACGGCGCGGCTCGGAGCCGCGGGCAGCAAGGGCCACCGAGAGGCCCCGGCTCCGCCAGGGCTGGCCGGGCACCCCAGCACCAGCGGCTCCGAGGCAAAGCCGCCACTGACCCGCCGGCGCTCCAGGCGCGCCCCCGGCCGGGCCGCACCCGAGGCCGCTGCTCAGGGCGCGGGGATAACACCGGCACTCGCCGAGAGACCCGGCCGGGCACGGGTCGGCCCGGCACAGCGGCTGAGTGCGGCCGGGCCGGGCTGGAGCTCCAGCTCCAAGGGACAGCTACGGCCCCCCCTCCACCAGAGCGGGCGGGCGCCGTCACGGCCGCTGCCGGCGAATCCCGGCCGCTGGTAGCGGTTCCCGTCATGCCGCGGCGCCTACAACTCCCGCCGGCCCCCGCGGCCCCGCCGCCGTTAACCCTCTGCGGCGCCGAGGCGCCTCCGCCGGCCCGCCCGCCGCCCCCTCGCCGCTGCCCGCCCGCTCCTGCCGGGGACCCCGGCCCGGCGCCTCCGCCGCCCCCGAGGAAGCGCCACCCCACCCCGGCTCGCCGGCGGAGCTCGCTCCGAGCGGCCCGGCCCGGCCCGGCCCGGCCCAGCGGCGGGCCCCGGGCCGCTGGCATTGTGGCGGGTTTCTGTACTCCCGCAGTGTGCTTTCTGGTCCCAACCACAGTTTGTTACCGGCATTAACTGCACGCTCCCTGCGAGCTAGTAAAAAGGAGGTGAAATACCTTATTCTAGCTGGTGGGGCTCTAAAAAGAATTCTTTATTTACGTTTGAGGAGGCAAATTGTAATAAGCAAATTAACTCAAAAATAGCTTTACAACCCCCAGAAAACTTCGGGACAAAGTTACTAGCAAAGGCTGGTCTATCATGTAGTGAAACTAATGTGAAAATCCAGTCACACACTCGTGTTCTGCCCTCCTTCCCATACACTTTTCATACAGGTGTTCAGTGTACGTGTGACAAACATACAGCACTTCTTCAACTCCTCTCTTACAATAAATAGCAATGCAACTACCCTGCTGTGAACTAAAAAATATCCCGGGGAGTCAGAATCAATTTATAAAGCCAGTGAGGGACAAAGGCAGATAGCACAAGTTCAGGCAAAAGCAGGACCTCAGAGTAAAACCCTTTGGGGTCTCACCCGGCCCCCCTCCACACCTCGTCATCACACTCCGAAATAGCCCCCACACACACACGCCGAGCTCATCCCCTATTCTTCTATTTTATTTGCAATTTTTTTTTTTCTGAAAGCCTCATGCAGCAAATAAAAGTCAAATAGTTCTAATTTGAAGTGCTGCAGAATGTAACATGCTCAGACGTGTAACTGCCTGACAGATTACACAGAAATCTGGCTTAGGCTCCAACCTCTAAAACAAATGCAAACATCTAGAAACATTCTGCTATTTCTCCAATATTAAATTATAAGTAAAACAAACATACTGCCAGATTTTTCATACAAATACGTCTTTTAAAAAAATCACTACAAATTTATTATTTATTTCAAACTATAAACAACACAGAGAAAAGAAACACATGTACCTTTTTCTTTTTATATATTAAAAAAACTTATCCATGAGAAAAGCACATACATAGCTTCTTTTTCTTAAGTTCATTTTTTAATACCCTGCCCTTGAAATCAGCCTACAAGCCCATAGATTTATCTAGAGAAAACACAATTGGAAAACCTTTTTATGTTGCACTGTTTTTGGACACTTAAAGGAGGTTTTTAAAGACAATTCACAGCCACACTATTTCAAACAGTACGAATATAATTATTTAGAATTTATTCTTTACTGTAGCAATTTTTACTTTGGTATATTTTTCAGAATTTCCTGGGAAAACACAATCAGTTCCCATCTAGCTTAGCGCACCTATACTGTTACCTCTTTCTCTACATTTTTTCTTTACAAATCAACCATAAACATTTTGTAAGTGTTTACATATACATAATAAAGCAAGAAGAAGGACAATACCACAAGAGAAATGCTCAAAAGCAAACTGAAGATGTAAATGACCTCCTGCCATGATCCAGACGTACCTACAAAATCCCTGCTCACTGGTACAGGATTATACATTCCATTATAAGTTCAGCCTTTTTATATTTTGTACTATTTTAACACCGTAAATTTATAGATTTTTAAAATTGGCATGTTAAAAGGGCTTTATTTAAGAATTTCAAGGAAAACAGTGTTATGTTTTGTCATATTACCATAATCCTTCTTTTTAAATCACTTAGAATTTCAGTACAACCTAATTAAGTAATTTTAAGTAAGTCTTAACCCAAATACATAGATCTAATAAAATGTATTTTGCAAACAGGGAAAATAGACTTCTAAAATGGATTCCTCAGGTATGAACAAAGATGCTGAAACATTTCCTCCCCACAAACTTTGAGATCTGAACTATTTCACAGCACTTACATTTAAAGCCAAATTATAAGAAAACAAATTTCACCAAATATCTAGCATAATGTTTTATTCCAATTGTATTTATTTATTCCTTTTATATTTGAAAGAAATCCTTGTATTTTCCTTGAGGAGAGAGAATAGGGGAAGAAAAATACTTAAAAATCCTAACTACCTATCTGCACATACTATTTATTTCAAAACTCTTCTAGCAGCAGTTTGTACTTTATTTTAAGTAATGTATATTATTTTGCCTGTAGAAATATTATTATTTAGATTTCTGCCTTTTGAAAGGCTACAGAACAATATTATGGATTTTAGAGACTTCTAATCATTTTTAATCTCTCACTTTTTTCAATGCTGCAAATATCCCATTTAGTAAATGGAATTTACATTTCTCTCTTGTCTTAATTATCAGAGTTGAATCAACAATTCAAACCAGGAAGAACAAGTGTCGTACCGTAACACAATAGCAACTCCAACACTTTAACACAGCTCCTCTATCTATTGGTGTATAAAAAGCTTACACAAAGTATAAAATACTTCAGAAATACAAACTCCTTCCTGATGAAAAAATTTTACTTCTTGACTAATTTGACCTCAAGCAACTGCATTTTTCTCAAAAAGCATCCTATCTAGAGCTTTATGCCATTTACTGTCTCTTGCTTAATTAACCAGCATGCTTTAAAACCAAGTCTCAGCCCTTCAACCTAATCAAAACAGACTACTTGTAATTGCTACCACATCAAATATATTTGTCAACACAATAAAAACACATACAATTAGAAAGAACTATTTTTTCTAGCCCTGTCTTTGACCAACCAGAGACTGTAGCATCTACTTCCAATTTATTAGCTATTCTAATATGAAGCAAACTGAAACGCACAGCACAGTTCACAAATACATTGATCTTTCTATAATGTCCTATCATTTGCATCTCTTAATGGGAAAATCCAGCATACCACTGTCAGCACTGCTCTTCTCCTGCAACCGATCGGACATCAGAAGGACTTGGCATTAACTTCCCTCCCTCACAACACTTTGCCTCCTCACCTCTCTCAAAATAAAACAAAAGTATCTGTGTTTGTCTGAAATGCCAATAAACACCAAAATCTAAAAAGCCAAAAGGTCAGCTATTATTTCATCTGAACAAAAATGTTATTTTTTTTCTCTCTCAAGCCATCATAAGAGCGGGTTACCTGACAAGAGATGCCTATGTCCCTCGGATGTCCGTCCTTCTGTCCCAGAACAGGGGCTGTGCCATGCTCTCTGTAACCTAAGAGGGAATAGATTAAAATTATTGTATACCCAGACACATTTTTGCACATTAAAATTATCCGGCCCTCAAAAAGCTTTATATCTTTTGGTCTGAAAAGCATTTTAAAAACTCTTACTACATTCTAGACTGAGTCCTCAAAATTGGTTTTGATAAGTCAGGTACTCACTCGTGTCAAAAATTAGTTCCATACGTTGTCAATTGAAGTACCAAATTCCCCAGGCCTCCTTAGAGGCCTCTATATCACTGCATGCTCCTCCTCATTAGCAACATTTAATCTGCAAGTGGTATGATCTTATATATATTCTTCTTTAAATATTTTACATACACTGAAATTTTTTTAAAGCCATTTACATGAGGGACGAAGTCCTGAGATATTTCTTCTGATAGCAACTTTTCCCTCCTCTGCTTTAAAAGTTGAATATCTTCCCAGATAAATATGGTCTTTGCTTTACCCATTTTTCTGTGATTTGTATTATCTTGTACTTACTTCTGATGCTGCAGAATTTACATAGGCCTGTAGTTTTGAGACTTCTATCTCCTCCCTCTACCTGCGAGGTAGATACCAGCTAAAATCACTGTCTATACACCATTTCCCCCCGCCCTTTCCCCTCTAAACTTTTCCAAACAAATGTGAGAGGGAAAAATGTTTAAGATAATGAATACAAATTCAGTGTGCTAAATTTTTTAAAAAACCTCCTTGCTTCAGTTTGTCATTTAATAAGCATTATCAACATAAATCATGGTCAGAAAGCCTCAGCACTGTAGGGTGTAGTATTCATGACTAAACTGCCTTAAAAAAAAAAATCTGTCACCTCTCACCCTTTTCCTTCCACATATTCACCCTCCTCATACTGCTTAGATCTACAGCAGACTGTTGCCGCACATGTATTTTTTACACAATTTCCTAGACACTGACAAATGTGAACCAAGGAAGAATTTTGCACAAAGGTAACTTATCTAAACCACTTATTTCCTCCATTCTCTCTTTTTGTCCATGGCATCCAATGCTTTTTTTTTTTACCCTCTGCTGTTGTTTTGTTTGGTATTTCCCCACTTTCCTATACATTTGTCTCCTGCTGATCCTAGTAGATCAGGCAGGAAGAACTGGATGTCTTTCTCTCCCCATTGCTACACTGCCTCTCATTTTTTGGTGTTTTATCGATTAAACACATTTGACCATCATTTTAATATCTTTTTAAAGATACTTTTTCTCTCCCTTCTCTAGAAACTTGCTGATTACAGTCACCAATACTTTTGTAAAGCAAGGTCAGTTCTGTCCTGCTCTAGCACATGGTTCTGTCAGAATATTAAGGGTATGTGACTTAAAAGTCTGTGATGCAACACATGCAAAAGGAAAATGGATGAGAAAGAAAAAGAGGGTAACAGATGCCCCTAAATATCATAAAGAAAAGAAAAAAGGACATTTTAATTGGTTCTGACTTTTTAAAGAGATACCATTATGAGAAAACACCTGTCTTAGGGGAAATCTTTGTCTAGATCACTAGCAACACTTTTTTCACACTAATAAAAGTAAAGGAAATTTTAAAATTCGAATTTACTGTTAAGCATCAGCACTTTAGGATTTCTGCATTTCATTCAGCCTGGGAAGGGAGAGTTGCCTGTTGGTTTCACTTTTGTTCTCAGCTAGTTTCACTTTCATGCATTGGCAGAATCTTTTATGTTTTTGGTTCAGCAATGTTAAAGACAACATTTACATCTTTAAACAATCCTCATTACACTTTTAATACAAACAATTTGTGTTCATCTGCTTCCCAGTACACTAAGAAAAAGTAATTTGGGAGCCTAAATAAAATGGGTAGCATGCTTCTAAAGGAGCAGCTTTCACCTGTCTCATGTTGGGTTGTAGTCTGCTCTTTCTTGCTCTGAAATCAATAGGAAATGTGCCATTCACTTCAGTGATAGCAGGATCAGACCACTGAGTCTGTAATCTACAACAAAAGAATGCCATATGCAGAATAATATATTCCTTATAACATATAATCTTTGCCTTTAATTATTTTGCTATGCAAACTCAAAGGAAAAAAAAATGGTCCCTGCATTTACCTCTCTCTATGGTTTTAAATTAGCAATAAATACTCTTCTTGACATAGGCCATAGGAAATTAGAGGGCATATGTTCACTTTGATTTGCATGGGGAAGGAAACACTGTCTCCCTGCTACCAACTGCGGTAACTCTTTCTCCTCCTTGTGCCAAGTGCAATCCATAAAAAACACTCCAGCCCAGACAGAACCTTTACTGTCTTGCACCAGAACCTTGTCTAACTAAAGTTTCCAAAGAATACACTCGTGTAACCCTCATTTTTTCAGTATCAACCACAATGGTCTAAGCAACTAAACAATCAACAGCAGCACAAAAACCAGCTTGCATTTATATTTTCCAAACCTGTATATTCCTTTTTATATTATCTTCCCTGTCTATGGTATAGACTCCAAAACACAGCTGTGAACTCACACATGTGGAGGCAAGCACATATACATACAATGGAATCTTCCTTTAGCTACCAAAGCACTGCAGTTCCTGCCTTTGTAGACATAAGGGCTTCTGAGACACTGAGACTTAATGGAAAAACTTAGGGGTTTATAGTGCAACAATCGCTTTTCAACTTCTTTCATAGACATTTTGTGTCCCACAAGCACACATAGAAATTGTCACTAGCTGCTTACAGAAATTGCCATGTTTACATGCCAAAAGTCAAATACTAAAAGCTCACATACGCGACTCCTGTGAGAATACTTATATCGTAGTTTTACTTACACTACTGTTTATTTCACCATATGAAATGTGAATAAAAACATGGAATTGCATTGTGATCATGTACCCATCTTCTTCACTTTCACACACTTTTCTATCCCAGTAATCTGTGGTACTTTATATTTGACTTATATTGTCACGTTACACGTCTAGACACAAGCAGCTTCCACAGCACCATGTAGCACACATTCCTGCTTTCTGTTTTCCTGGATATTACTTCACAGAAGAGGAGTAACTGCGCTTTTAAAGAATTTATCTTTGCCTTCCTTCTCAACCACAACATCTCCTCTCCTTTCCCCAGAAGACATCCTTTTTGTTTCTAAGGCCAGTTCAACATGAGACTCACACTAAATTTCAAGCGTACAAATATACCCCATGTTCTGTGATGTTATTCACTCATTTAGGTAAAACACACCTTAAGGTGCCTCAGTGCCATACAAAAGAGACCACTGTGGCCTGGGTCACAGAAAACTTAGTTTACTGGAAAGCATATTCACAACACCAACTTTCACATATTCACAAGACACCCAGGATCTCAGGGTATCCATCCACATTTCTCGTAAGTGCCAAAATTCACTCTTTCCTAACATCAACATCTAAGACTTGTTTGTCCGTAATTTCCTAATGTCCAACCACGCTGTTGACAGAGGGTTTTTGTGGGAGCTAGCTATTACCCAGGTTTTACATCAGGCTTTCACCTGTGGCTGCATCTGCCCCAGTAATAGTGTCCTAGGAGAAAGACTTTCCTACTGCCAGCTTTCCTTGCATTAGTTCTTAGGACAAAAACCCTGAGTTGTATCAATTTCTTTAATATAGGATGAAGCTTAAATAAACACTCATGAACCAGTAAATATCTATTAATTAATACTGGTGGAATCAGATAAATAATAACAGAAAATACAATGGCCTGTTTCAAAATGGTTCCTTTAAAGGATGTGCTTCATAACTCAGCCTTGTTCTTAAATGCTATTCTTGGTGCACTCATAGAAATTATTTCCTTCTGGAGCATTCTACCCTGTATTTTACCTGAATTTTATATAAATATTTGCTGTACTTTTTTGTGTTTCTAAAACTAGAATAACCAGATAATTTTAGCTGTGTGATTGCCATTTGTCTTCCAGAAATAAGGATATTAAAGCCTCGCGGCAAGTATTTCAATGAACCCTTCGCTCTACTGGTGGAGAGGTCAAAGACAGTTACACAGATGATGGAAAGAGGGTTGCTGTTACTTCAAAGATACTTAATGTTATTACTAATTTCTGGAGTGCAAAGAAGGGAACTCTCCATGAGGTGCCTTAACTAGCCATGCCAGCAGTTTTGAAGGGCTCTGCAGTCTCTCTTTGGGGTTCCTAATCATTTGCAGCCCTCTTCTGACAAGTTCTGCTGGAGTACAAGAGGTTATCATAAGGACAGTCTGCCCCTCTCTCTTTTTCCCTTCTGGAAACAAGGAGAAGAGCAACTATTAACAAATAACTTGCTTGTGTCTTGGAAGGCACCTCATAACCTGGTGCTATGTAATACTCACATTATTCATAATGCTGGCAAGTGGAGAGTAACTGTCCTGACAGGCAGGTTAAACAGAGGAACAGAGATGTGAACAGGTCAAACAGTGTCTGTGACAGGTAAGGAGAGCACAGCCTAGGATCGTTGACTTTTCACCTCTCTTTCACTCTAGTTCAGTCTCAAATACATCAGACTAGCTGTCTTTACTTTTTCCTGATCTTTAGGCAATGCCCTGATCCCAACTCTGTTGGGCACTCACCTAGGAGAGACCAAGATGAGCACAGCAATAAGGCTAGCTCGGGGGATAGGGATCCATGGAGAGAATCCCAAGAGTGTTGGAACCCCTCCTTTGGCTTGTAATTGAACAGCATCTTCCTGTTAGCACAACAGGGTCATCTCAGAGATACAGTGACTATTATGGATTATAAATGCTATCTGGCCCTATTTTAAACAACCAAGGTAACACAACCTCACAGATTTCCAACAGTCTTTTGCAACTTCTAACTAAAGACTGGCTGATCAAGAGATCTAAAACAGTAGACAACACAGGGAAAAATACTTTTATTCTTTTCTTAAAGTAAATATACTGACCTAATCCTTTGCATATCAAAATCATTTCTATGGCCCATATCCCTTACCAAGAATAATTTTGTTGGTAGAGAAACATGAGAGAAAGGTAGCTGTAACTCAGGTTATCACAGAGACTTTGTGCTATTATGGAATTATGCAGGTCCTCTGCCCCTATCAGAAGACCTTCTCTGAATCCAGGTTAAATAAACTTGCTTTCTGTTGTTCTCTAAAACTGTGCTGTTGGGAAATTCATCACTCAATGGGAACATGGGAACTTCACCTCTGCTAAGTAACTGTTTCTGAAATGATGGGTTGCCAAACGACAATGATACTCACGGTGTTAAAAACCCCAAAGTTTGTCAGGAGTATCCCAGTTTTGACAGTTGGGGACTGAGAAGCTCCTGCAAGTATCTGGGGTAGTCACTGATCTACCAACTACCTTGGCCACTGTTAGTCCAGGCTCCCTGAAAAAGTGACTTTTCAGGCACCAATTACAAAAATATATCATGAAAAAAGGGAAGAATTCAAGATAATAACAGGGAGAGAGGTGAATCAAAAGGAAATCACAGATTTAGAAAGTCCAATAAACACTGTACTAAAGGATGTAATGACACCACATATAGTAGAATATGCAAAATAAGGAAGTGCATGTGCTACCTGCTAGCAGGAAAAGGAACTGCACCACAGGTTACCTCCCCATGAGATTAAAAAAAAAAAAATACATAAAACTTTCCCTGATGATGGTCTGACTGGTAGGAGATTTATCAGAACAATTAACGGCACATCATTTAGTGTCTACCTTTTTGTCATATATTCTGTGTCCTACAATTACAAAGTAGGAGATGATCCTCACAGTCTGAAAGCATTGGTCCTTCTGAATCAGATTAGTGGATGAATGGGAAGGAACTACACACCACTCATCTTAGCTGGAGGAAGTGCTCAGCATGTGTAAAAATCCTGTGGGTGTCACCTGTCTCAAAATGTATTATGACCTTGGTACCTTTTGGGTTGTATGCAGACAGCTGATGAGCTTGCTCTATTTCCCTCTGCCATTTTGAAGAGCTTCAGCTATAAAAACAACTTATTGCCAAACATCCCTTCTCTTTTCTTTTTCTTAGACCAGCTTTGTACACTCCCAAGTCCTTTCCCAACTCTTTCTGGGAGAAAATAGTGTGGGATTTTCCCCCAGCAAATCTTAAATAATTTATTTTGCTTCGTATTCTACATGTTTATACATATATTCTACACAGAAATCTATTTCTACATCTTATTTGACATTCTAGGGCACCTAGGCAAATGGTGTTCAACTTGGTTAGTATTAAACTTCTTGCAAAAGACAAAAGACCCCTTACTTCTCTCACCCTCTTAATACGCTAGTGTAAAAAATAACACCCTCTGGACAACAAAAGTTTGGCTAGAAATTTGTATCATAATGAAGATCAGAAACTATCTACTAACAGGAGATTAACAGAACATCCATTTTTATCCTCAGGAGGACCACCCAAAAACCATCCTGTGTCTAGTTCTCAAGAATGCATAGTCGTGGGTTGTAAAGCAAGATGTGTCCAACTAATCTTGGATATACGGTACACCCCATCCCTTTCCTGGGAACCAAGTCAAGTCATTCTCAAGTATCAAAACACACTCATTAGCACTAAACGAGTGGCTTTTCAACAGTGCAGTTATGAGCATGATGTAACAATTTAAATGGGACTCAACAAAATTCACTAGAGTTCCATACAAAGAAAATTCAGTGTTCCGGTTTCAGAAGTATCACAGGTGTGAGTTTGATCTTTTCTTATTAAGAAAAAAAAAATAAAGTGCTGTATAAATATTACATTAATTATCCTAAAGATTTTAATGAAAAATTTAGCCCTGTCAGTCTTTTCCATGAACCTTTCTTACTGTCCTATATGATTCTGCAGCACCTCAATATTAATGGTGTTTTACAGTATTTGTCTAAATACTGCAGGACTTCTGGTCACAGCAAATAGCAAAATATTCTTCTCCAGCTACCCAGCCATAGCTAAAAAATCAGAAATCAGAAAAGGAGAGAGAAGAAGAAAAATTTGGCCTGATAGTTATCCACATGATAATAGATTACAGACCTATCTGTAAAGAGTGGCTGTGGGCCCAAGTACATATTCCTGATCAAAGCAGCAGGAAGTGGACACTTCACACAGGTTAAGGTCAGGTGTTTCTGCTCAGGTTTTCTGTCTCTCACGTGAATGGTACTGCAGCTGGTCTTACGGTGTTTTGTAAAGGGACCCAGCGAGCTGCCAGAGTATAAACCCAAGAAGAAGAGAAGGTTGGGCAGATTAATTCAAACTACACTTTGTTGAACTTCTCAAATAAACTAAGCGTGGAAAGAACACTGTTAATTGACACAAGCTGAGATTTTTGCCCCTTTTGAACCTTCAGAGCTCGTATGCCATGCAGCTGAAGAATATGACCCATACTTCACTACTTTTGCACATCTTTGTATGACCAGTGAACTCTGAAATTTCAGAGTTCAGAAAATGTATACAGGAAAAATTCTGAATTTTAATTAAATTTGGAAAATGAGACACATGTGAAACTCCCACAAATGGTAAGTGATTCTGTCAGTATCCACTTGATTTTTATCAGCTTAAGGCAGTCAATAATACCTTCTTCCTTCATGTTACCTTCCACCTTATATGCATAAGAAATAAATACACCAGCAGCTAGGTGACATATTATCTATACAGAGCCTGTCCTATACACAATATTTTTTCTTTGGTAAAGAAATAATTCCTCTCTATTCTGAAAGTTGCCATTTCTTTTAAGCAAGCAGTTAAAATAATCAGGACCACCAAGCCATAAATATAGAATATTCTACACAAAAATTCTGATAATTACAACCTGATTGAAGCTGACTGCACTGTGCACTAGAATGTAGCCAAATAGTTTTGACCAAAACAGGCCTGACCCTAAATTTTTTGAGGACTTGGGTACCACAGACCTGGAATGGTGCCCATCCAAGAGCTGGGCTGCTCTGAGGGTGGGCAGGCTTGTGTTCCAGCTGCAAAGCTTAGCCTGTCCACCTCATCCACGTCTCAACACCGGACTCCATTTCAGGATGGAGTTAGACTGCAGTACAACAAGTCACTGCTATCACAATGAGCCCAATGATCACTGACAAACTCTTGGCTGGATTTATATGCATCAGACAATCTATATAATTTCACATCTTCACACCTATGATTCTGTATGAATGGAAATTTCAAATCTTCATCAATTTACAAAGTTTGGTGCTAACCCACGTAAATCCAGATATCCTCATATTGTGACTGCTTTCCTTTTTGTACCAATTAGATACTCTCTTGCACATAGTACCATCTCATCTTAAATCCCTATGTCATGAAATACAGATTTGCTACATTATTATGGCAGAAGAGTGGTGAAGATGACTTGAATGGTTGCTTTAAATCTTAAAAGCATGAGGCTCAACTGTTTAAATAGCATTCTATATGATAAGTATAATGACCACTAAAACTAAGATTTAATAACTAAAATCCCAATTTGCAACTCTGATAAATATTGAGGCAAATTAACTGGATTTTTTGAGTAAATTAAATTTAATGAATGGTATATTTTAGGTTAACAAATTCATGCTAGTAGCAGCATGTCATTATTACCCCAAGAATTTGTCTTACAGAAACAGAGGAGTTGATATTAGTTAGGAAATTACAGGAACACAGAATAGTTTGGAAGGGACCTTGAAGATTAACTAGTTCCAACCTCCCTGCCATGGCAGACAAAATTACACTAATCTGAGTTCTATTTTTGCCCTCTACCAAATTAACCAGGGAGAAAAGGGGAAAGAGAAAACTTAAAGTTAATTAAAGCTGTATTAATTAATTCTGACAGGATGGATTTTAAGAGACCAGAGACCAAGCAATTGGGTCTTCCTATTTGAAATACCTTAACTATAATAACTGTGGCAAAAATACTAGTACTAGTAAATAGAACAGAAATCTAGATAATTGTAATAGAAGAAAACTATTCAATTGAGAACCTCTAATATAGATGTTCCTATGGTTATAAGATTACAGTCAGAAATTAGGAAGCTGCATTCCAAATTCTGCCTTGCCTAATCTTATTCTGTTATCAGCTGGAGTTCTGAATGTAGGACTTTGTCTTATATTTATGATATCTACAGAAAAAAATAATATTATAAAGTAACAGTTTACTAGAATAATAATTTATAGCTGAATTTTCATCATTGGAAAAAATTAATTAATGAATTACATTGAAGCATCTTTCACATATGGCTTATTGTAATGTGAAATATAGAAATAATTGAAAACTTTTTGGGGGGACTTAAACTGGTACTATTTTGACCCTTTCAGGAACTTTGGCATAATTTCTGGAGAGCAAAAGGATGACATAATTAATGTCATAATTAATGACAGGAGAAAAAAACATTTTCAAAAAGTAATAGAGTTATATACATTCATGAATTTATTCTGGAGAATTTACTATTCACCTCTAAAATTGTTCTTTTTAAAATAAAGAACAAAGCATATTATTAACACATCAGTTCCATTTTCCATTTTTGGCTTACATTATGACTTAGAGAGCTCTCTTTCTAATTAATGAAATAGTTAATAACATAATCTTGTTTAAGCTTGTTAATACATATTTTTAAAGCCCGTGATTTTGGTGAAGCACATACAAGTCACAAATTCAAATTTAAGGTGGTATCTCTGTGGAAACTGTAGTCAAAGAAGTTGAACTTTGTTCCTGACATTTATGTGCTGCCACTACACTGAGGCAACAACTCTGAGCTCGCTCCCACTTCAGATCATAGTGTACCTACCTTCCATTTAGTTGGTAAAATCTACCTTATTGTACTGATTATAGCACTAATATGACCAGAAACAAATGCCCATTGATTTAAATTTTGTATGGAAATAATTCTTTTCCTTTGAAAAAATCTTTTTTGTGGTGTTCCTCTCTCCATAGATCAGATATATGCAGTTATTCTTTTCCAAGGTAAACACTTAGGTTTCCTTAGTACATTAAAATATAATTTTTAATGTAGTTTCAATTAAATTTAAGGAGCTGTCCAGACCTTTGAAAAGCTAAGTTCTATGGTAGAACTCTCATAATGAATTTTAATGTTATAATTTGAATTTTAATACAGTGCCAAAGCAAAAAAACTGTTTCCCCTCTTAAAAAATTGCAGCAGACATTTAGAAATATTTTTATTCAAATATGGGAGGGGTGGGGGGTTATTTGTTTGCTTTTGTTCTTTTAACTCCTTCCCTACAAAGACTTTAAAACTTCATAAAATTACTTGTGCAAAATTGCTGTATATTTCTTCTGTCAGTAGTTTCTCTTGATGTCAAAACAAAATCAATAGTTATTCTTTATTATAAATTTCAAAAACAACGGAGATATTGTGTTTATTATTCTGAAAGCCATAAATGGAAAAAACTCCAAGAATATTGAGCAGAAACTGAACAGAGAGCTTCCAGATACACAATCAATAGGGGAGTTTTAACATACAATAATTATTACAAGTGCTATTATTTGGATGAAACTTCATGTAGGATATTTATCTAGCTCATTTTTCTATTAAATAAGCCTCAGTTAAACTTACAAACAAATATGATGTAGCCCTGTCTGCTTGGTCAGTTTAATGAAATATGAACTATCCATAAATAAAAATATTTTATCCCCAAAAGTATTTATAAATAACCTATACATTATAGGCAAAAATATATCAAATTATATTTAAAGCTTTAGAAACGTTTTTCAGGTTTTTAAGGAAGATTTGGAATAGATTATTTTAATCTCTATTTGTTTTCATTGCTAACTACTTGAGAGCCTTAAGAAAAAACAAACTCCCCAAAAAGATTCAACAGTGCAAATTAACATTCCTAATAATTATAACTGTATCTACATCCACATGTTTTCTTAATTATTATGTACAGTATTCAGTTTTATAAAAAGGCTGTGTTCTAGCTGCAGTCAGGCATAAGATAATATTATAACTTTCAAAAAGCTTCTTACATAAATTAACTTTTAAAAAAATGTTCATAAAATTTCCTATTAGTAATTTTAGAGTAAAAAGTCTGCTTCAATAGAAGGAGTATTTGTGAATTATGATCAAATTTACTTTTTTTCCTGCTTCTCTAGAAAAATCAGTAACAATTTTTGAAAGAGGAAAAAACATAACTTTTTAATAGAAATATATTCAGTAAGGATGAGTAACAATTCTAACAATTTTGTCTTAAAGATATATGAATTACTATGATATAAAAGAATTCATGGGATGGTGATGAACCCCAAGCTGATTTATGCTTACTGTTTGCCCTTATCAAAGTATTTCCTTTTTGTACAGACTTTAAGTTTTAATCCTACCAATTATTTTTTTTCAAAGGTTGTTTCTGCCTACTATTTAAACAATGTATATACTAAACTACAAATTTAAACTCACAAATACAAATAATTTTTAATGCCTTAAAGACCAGATTTGTATATTTGTTAAAAGTTCTTTTTTGATGCAAAGATATCCCTGTTTTATTTTCTAATGCCAACATTAAAATGTCAATTCTTAGGTAACTAAATTTTAGATTCAGCAGCTAGATTTAATTGTTTTAATTGTCAAATCATATTTCTACCTTTATTCTGCAAGGGCAGGGCTTTATTTCTTTTGCATCCTGTATATGTTAATGGAGAATCTAAAACATCTAAGTCCAATAAACCACTTAAAAACAGTAGATAAATAAGGCTGAATACTTTTTATTAAATTATCAGCCAATAAGCTACCAATAGCTATCTCCCAAAAGCTTTTTTTAACAGTATTTACAAGTCCTTGTTTGCTTAGATTTTTATCTAAAATTTTTGTTACTTTGATTTTAAACAAACAGTGAAGTTTTATTATTTAGTTGAATACTGAAGAGTTAATAAATTCTATTTAAAAAGCTGACATGAAATTCAGCTTCCTTTGAAGACAAATGGAATTTTACCACTCATTTCAGGAGAGCAGGGTCAGTCCAGAAGAATTTAAAATCCAATTGTCTCCTAACTTTTACTATATGAATTTAGTAACAATTAGGTATGCTTATTCTTTGAACATATTTGATAATTCAAATCTTTTTTATTACTGTTAGGAAATATGTCCAGCAAAAGAAAAAAATATTTAGCTGGGTTTTAGCTAATGTATACAATATTCCCTCTTCAGCTTTTTTGTCTCTATATTAAGGTATAAAACACTGCTCTAAATAGATTTCACAAATACTTGTATTTATATATATATATTAGATAACTGAGTTTATTTTGTTTTATATTTAGCTGCATGCTATGTACTACTTTGGCTATTATGAGTCTAACTTCTCAGAATACAAGAAAATATCTTCCCTGAAAATTATTTCTGAACTGGATGCCATTTAGTATAAATATTCACTTTTTAAAAAAGCTGCCCATTGAAATTATCTGGCTGGTGCCTGCAGTTCTAAAATTTCCCCCTAACTTTTAATATTTTCTAATTTTTCATTTCCTTCAAGTCCAAATCCTTGACAATTAAGAGGACTTGTCTCTGTATGTCAACATTTCACAATATGTAATATATTCAAATAAAAGCTGTATAAAGTTCAAGACTTTTTTTTTCCCCCTGAAAGCAGAATTTTCAGGCAATACATTTAAAGGCAGTAGATATTTTGCCTAAATTAACTATGGAAGTCAAGAGACTTGTATGAAATTTCTCTTCATATGAAAGTATGGATTTATGATTCTTTGAAAATTATGTTTGTGGTAGACAGTATGTTACCAAAGCAGCTTTGAAAGCTTATATAGTTACCTTCTCTGAATGTTCTGGCTACTTCTGGTCCTCCCTCATCTGGAAGAAAAAGCTGGTTCCAAAGTTAAATTTGCAAATTATTGTTAAAAATCAAATCACCAATTTCTTTACTTTAAAAACTTCAGTACCGTGCAAAAATTTGCTTATTTAGTTAAAGATTCAAGCTGCTTGTCTTGGAGATTTTAATTTTTGTAGAACTGATTATAGCAGATCCCAAACATCCAAGAAAAGAAACTCAAACAAAACCTACAGCTAAAGGCTTTTTTACTTGTTTTTTAATTCATTTGGAAATCTTAATGTTGTTTGATGTATAATGCACTTGGAAACATGCAATTAAAAGTTTTAACTTTTACTTTTGATTTACTGCTTTCAAAACTTAGTTCTAAAAGCCAAGTACAAAAGAGGAAACATTGCAGCATTATCAATTGGAGATTTTGCTGGGGCTGTATTATGTTAACTGGCACTCCTGGGAATAATTCTGGTCCACAGAAATGTTCCTATTGAGTTCCTTGATACTATTTTCATGAATATGCATGAATATCACCAGAGGTTGTAGGATTTAGCCTCTAAATAGCCAGCAGAAATTCCTTACTTTTTTCAGTAAGGAACAGAAAACATGTTTCGTCCTGATGTTGATCAAAGCCATTTTACAGGACAAAACTATTTTGGAACTAATTGTTTTGATCTAGCCCCTGGATTTATAAACTCCTTCAGTAAGCAGTGCAATTCAGTCTCATGTAAAATTGCCTCTGAACCCCAGCAGAGTGTGGTGCAGAGCAGAGCAGGATGTTTGTGAGCCCCGAGGCCAGTGTGGTCCTAGGCACACAGGTCCTGCATGCTCAGGACTCAGGGCACCAGTAACAGCTGGGATGAAAGCTGGCTTCCAATCCACAAACCTACAGGTGTCAAATAGGGAGGGCAATGGAAAAGCATGGGAGGCTGGTCAAGATCAGGCCTTTGTGATGCTTTGTAACTAGTATTTCTGGAAAAATTAGTTGTTCTACATATTTTACCTGTGACCTTGATGCCTCTAGTCTATTTGCTGTTAAGTCATAGGCTTCAGCTCTCCTCCCACAAAAAAGCAAGCTGGCTAGAAATTTTACCAGCAAATATAGAAAATATGAACCAGGAGCAGAGAGGGAGAATTGGTGAAAACTCCTTTATATTATCCAAAACCAGGAATTAAATCAGGATGGTCTGTTAAAGAGTTACCAAATCAAACAGCAAAGCTCCCCACCACTAGTTGTTTGAATTGCTGGAGTTGAAGCAAGTCTTTCAGAAGGTGCTGGGCAGAGAAGGGTTAACATTTTTTTTGGAATAGAGTGACACTGATGGCTCTATTTGTAGTTACAAAGATAGTTATGGGCCTGATCAAACAAAATCGTGAGCACTTTAAGCAGAGCAAGGGCTTGAAACTACACAAGGCACAGCAGACTACACCTCGTGTCGTTTTGAAAAGCTGTTGCCAAAAATAAAGCTTTGACAACTTTTCCATTCAGAATTACCCTTTTTTTGAGCCAAAAACTGTCTCACTAAATTAAAACAGACCATCTAAAATTTGAGTTTGGATGTGTAACAAACTTTTATTTAAGCGAGATATAAAACTAATTAAAATGTAATTTGTAAGTTGTCCTATTTTAAACTTCTAAAAAGAATTCTAAAATGTATTTCTGATAAATACAAATCAGGGCTATTCAGGTGATTCTGAATATTTCCTTAATTGTAAATAAGGCAAGTTCAAGTTCAAAGTCCATTAATCATTAATAAGACAATTATTTAAACTATAAAATTTACTTTTATACAGGTAAAGTAACGATTACAAGGTATGAAGAGTTAGTCCACTTTAAAAAAGTGCCTTCTCCACAGGTATTATGAGCCATAGAGTTGCTGATTTTACCCTTTATTAGCCCTTTCACAAGTATATCATGACACTTCAGTGCTTTCCTAGGGAAACTTCCCCCCTCCACCTTTTTACAAGTACTCGCTTCCAAAGGGTTAACCAAACACCTTAATCCCAGATTTTGATTTTTTGAAAGGTCTATAACTGAACTGGAACCTAATGGTCACAGTTTGGTCTGTTGCCAGTGCTCTTCTGTGTAGCTCTCCCACTGACTGCAGTCTCTGCTGTGTCGTCTTTGCTGTGCTCTTGCACCCTCAGCTGCACAATCCAGCTAGGAAAGTGACCAACCCAAGGGGCCAGATGGGTAAGCAAAGACTAAGAGCTATCTTCTGAGAAGTAAAACATTCTGCATTAAGCAGAAAATAACGTTTTTATGACATTTTTTTTCACTAAAGACAACAGCCATTAACCAGTTGTCAAAAACCAACACACACATGACTTGTGCAAGGTGTTCATGCTCTGATCACAAAAGCGGCTTGGGGCATGGTCTGATGAAATCCCCTGAGGTCAGCAAGTGTTCTGTGATTAGCCCCCAGTGCTGTTAACTCTTTACAGCAGGTTTATGGCACACATCTTACCAAGAAGTGACTGCAAATCACTTCCCACTCCTAGCACATGCATTCAGTTCCCTACCCATAAATGTACTCCTGTGAAACTGGAGTTAGGTGGTACATAGCACTGACCCATGTGAGAAAACTTACAGACATTTTGAGAGGAAAGATCATTTTACTAGATCCAAAGTTACTGATATGAACATCTGCAGCTGCACTGGGTTTAGTAATTTCTCTCATGTGTGCCAGTAAGAATTCAGATCTACTGCACGTACTTTTGTCAGTGAAATGCTGGCTAACTACCAGTATGAGTTACAGATTTGGACTTCAGTCTGCCTGGGAAAGCATCATGTCCTCTTAGGACTGAAGCATAGAAATCTGAAATAAGCACTACGAGAGGCAGTAAGATGGACCTTTATTTTAAGATTTTGGGGGCTGAAATGTGGGTTTAAAACATTTAAATTTTAGTTTAATTAACTGTTTAAAATGTTACTACCTAACACTGTGAAGTCACTCTGTGCCAAGGGTCAACACACCACCTACAGAGTCCCAGTCCAAGCCAGTGGACTGTTGTCTGTTTGTTTGCACTCTGCAGAAGAATCAGTTTTTCCCTGGTTACAATGAACTACAGATGTATGCAAAATCTTGTAAAGTTCTTTTTACATTATTGCATTCAAATATTATGCATTCTTAAATGTGTTCTTAAACTTACCTCAAATACGGGTTTTTTTTCATATATACTCTTTCTTTCAAAAAAGGCAAAAAAACCATTTTGCATGTACAATATATTTTCTCCACTTTTCTTTATATTAGGAAAGAGAAGATTTTAGTAGCAGAAATTTTTCATATTATTTACTTTTTAGTCAGCATCTTGATACTAGTGCTTAAGGAAATGCTTAGCTGTCGAATTACATGCAATTTAGGTATTTATTTACAAAAGCTGTATCACAAAACCTGCACTTTTCCCCTTTCTAGCAGAATTCTGCCAGAGCCAGCCCATCTGAACCCCCCCAATACTCCAACAATTTCACTGGTTGCAGGTGTACCATACTTTGCATCTGTTGTTAAGGAGGTGGGGGGGAAGCATGACAATGTCTTGTCATTAAGCCAATAGAGAAGACCTGCTTACCTCAGTGTCAGTCCCCACTGATGAAACACTGATGGTTTTCTCTCATGGTAAAAGAAAACCTATCTTTTAAAATAGATCTGACAGGTATTTTTACATTGCTTTTCCCAAAAAGAATGCTAAGGTAAATATTTTGGTTAAAGTACAAGTTTTAGAGAGGTTCCTTACCTTTGTTACTACTAACACATGGAACTGCTGAAGAAGCAGTTTTTACAAGTTCACTTGCATCTCACAGCCTGCAATATCTGAGTGTTGGTGTACTTTGGTTGTGTTGAACACTGAAGCTGGACTGGCCAGCTTACTCCTCTGCCTCCCTGAATTCCTAAGTTCCACATAGCCCAGAGCAGCAATCTCCAAGTCACTAAAATGGCCTTCTGATACAACTTTTTACAAGTCATTGGAACCGTTCTAACTAATCTTCAGTGCAAATTTAAAAATTTAACCTGTTTTAATCAAGAGAGTTGGATCTATTTTTAATCATTTTGTTATTGTTTATCATGATCTATTTCACCCAGTTTGTTCTTAATCAAACATCTCTTCCAAATATTAACAAATGCTAAGCCTACAGTGAGATGTGGCCCTATGGATTTTAATGAACATATTGGAAACACTGCAAACCAGGTTTGTAAGTTCAAAAACAAAAAAATGGCCTTCTTTGACAGAGACTATGTCAAGTGAGCTAAACACCAAAATACTGCTCAGTCTAAAAGAAAAACATATTTCCTACTGCAGTTAGGAGATGCACGTTAAGGCTGTGTTATTCTAAAAGCGATAAAAGGGTTTCAAAGAGAAAGACGTTCCTTCCTCTTTTCTGTCAGTTTAAGTCCTGAATGATTCCAGTGAAGTGACTGAGGTTACTTAGTCTTTATATCTCTGTAACCGAAGGTCACTTACCAATACATCTCCTGGATAGTTTAATTGACAGACACGTCTTCTACTATTTGGTTCAAAGTTCCTGTACCTCTGCTGTAGCCAAAAATATATTAATTGGGAACAAAACGCCTCCAAACTGGTCAAAGTCCTTCTGTCCCAGAAAGCAATGAATAGCTATATCAATCATTCACTATGTCCTTCCAATGAGTATTGATAATTATTTCCTTCCCAGCTCCCCAGATAGATACAGTGGATGGGATCTCCGTGTTGATGAGTAAAGCCTTCCTTGCTATCTAAACCCTTTCATTAATTAATCAAAATCCATAGCTAATTTGCTTGCCTGTTTCCACCACTCTTGTGAGAAAACTTCCAGAAGCCTACACCTGTCTTGACTAAAGCCCTCCCCTAATTTTGAGCTTACGTATTAGGGTCACAAATTGAAAGTACAAATTAGGAAAAATCAATAAAATCTCCAAAGTATAGATGTACCCTTCTGTCTCAGGACATTATTAATGGGCGACTAAGTAAAATTACCTTGTGAGGAATGACTGCAGAAATGCCCCTTGCTCCAGCATGTATTTCCTACTTTGATGTTTTCCAAGCCACACTGACGTCATCTACCTGGAGTCCTGCCTGCACTGACACATGCAGCTTCTTCTGCCGTCAGTGAGAATTCCCATCGTGTATCAGGGCCTCTGTACAGCCCTCTAGTTCTGATACTGCCAGTAGGGCACAGTCAGGGTACTGCTGGAAGTATGGGCACATTTCTTATTGCCTGGTATGTGCCAGAACTATTTTCTGACTCTAGAGCTGGGATGTTTGGGGATGAGATCAAACAAGGGGACAAATCTCCAAAAATCTGCACTGTAGACGACATGTTAATACCACTGCAGAGTTAATCTTAGAAGAGCAGGAGGAAATTTGGTACTGAACAAACTGAACAAATGTATTGGGGTGCTCCAAAATGACAGTACTGTAACTTTTTCCAAGTAATAGCTGTTTATCACATAGCCAGTAATGTTTTTTTCTTATAAAATTCCTTAGCTATATCCAGGCCTCACTACAGAAATCCAAAGGCGTTGATACGAACACCAGGATAAAAAAAAAAAGGGAAGAAAAAAGCACTGGTGTGGCCTTGTACTGTATTGTTTTCTGCACACAGAAAAGTAGTATGGCTCTTTGTATTGCTGGTAGGAAATGTATAAGCCTTGATCCATTTCAAACAATTAGATAAATATATCTATCTCTTGCTATACCAACCAGAATATACAAACCTTTCCAACATAGATCAGGGCCACCAGTGACAAGGAACAAGCCATACCATTCAGAAATCAGATATTTAATGGCCACTAATCCGATCATAATAATTACAAAATAATGTAATGATGAGCCAGAGTAAACAAAATATATGAACAAAAATGGCAAGGAAAAAATGCAATTAGAGTCTTGGGCTTGCTCCAACTCCCTTTTGCTGTGGGAGTTCTGATAGACTATTACCCCTATGTAATTAGAGGTTTAGGCTTAATCCAGTTCCCATTTCCTTTGGGGGAATTGGGATAGGCCCCTATGCCCTAATTTTCTGCTGTCTTGCCCCTTGTATACTCAGCTCTCTATAAGCACCTGTTTCACCATGCTGGTACTCTGTATTGTATTAGGGAATCATATTTCAAGACTCAGGAAAGAAAATAGAGCAAAATAGATCATCAATATGTCTTTTACAGTCACTTTGCATGGGCCTAAATTATTAAATGAAGCAATAAAAAAAAAAGTCTTTCTTTTTATTCAAGGTGCTGGAGACTGAAATATTCTTATTTCTGTTGCCATTAAAAAAATCCTGGTTCTTTGGAAAACTATGTGAAATGCACCCACTTCAGGAGGGTTATTTCACTGAACAAATTAAGTGGACAAAACAACTGATGAATATAATCTCTCACTTTGGCTCACCAGACAGCTCAATGTGCCTGTAAAACGTTTAGTAGGGATGCCATTTCCCAACTTGGCATCAGAAATCTAAAGGTTTGTATTTCTAAGCATAAGGCAAAAGCAAACAAAAATCCACCCCTCTTAAACCAGTCTTGGCCATATTCTGCATTCCCCTAAGAAACAAAGGCGAGCTCTCTCAGTGTTGTAATTTTGCTTTGTGTGTGTATGTGTGAATGAGAGAAAATAGAACCAATTTTGTGCAAGAATATGGACAATATTAAATTAAAATATCTTTAACACTGGCAATCATTACTAACCCTTACGTTGTCACAAGCACTCAGTGGTCAGCATTCTGTACACTAAGAATATGCTAAATGTCTGCAAACTAGTAAAAGTAAACTTCCCTTGTATACACTCTTCTGCACAGAGTTATTCTCCTCTCCAGATCAGACCAAGGCAGGTTAACCACATCTTCATGAATGTATGCATACATATATTATGGACAAGCACAGGTCCTGACTAGGACATGTAGAACTCAAATGAACTCAAATATGTACATTGAGAAACACAGCTAAACGAGTACTGTTATAACTTACACTGCCTTGGATGAACTGGCAAAATGGATTGGATGCATGTCCAGACAGACACAAAGAAAAATAAACATAAAACACTTCATCAACATGCAGACACACATGGAGAGGACACACACAGATACACACAGAGATCATGTACTTTACGTAGGCATTTGCATCCTGGCTACATATCCCCACATGACTGTTTCTCTGACCAAATCAGCCTGGAAATTTATTTGAGCTTGAACCATCTGTCTTTTCTTTCTCTCTCTCTCTCTCTCTTTTTTTTTTCCTTTTCTTTTTTTTTTTTCTTTTTTTCTTTTTCTTTTTTCCTCATAGAGGAACCATGTACACATAATGTTTCAAAGCTATATTCTAATAAATGCATGCACACTTCAGCGTGTACATACCAGCACTTACACACATTCCAGAGAGAAATCCCTATTTTCCAGAAAAAAATCAGCTATTTTCACCTGTCAGGCTCTTTCTCTCTATAAGTTCCTGGTGTTCAGCAGTAAGTGGGAAGGAAGAAGCAAAAATATCAGCTATTAAATAATAACTACTTGGATTACATTTATAGAGATCATTTATCCCCACTTTACTCCTTAAAGTTTTATTTCAAAGTATGTCTTTCCATCTACAGCCTTGTCATGAAACATCTGACTTGGAAATCTAAGCATGGAAGAGCAGAAATAATGAATCCTGTGGTTAGCACACATAAATTTGACCCAAAGGAACTGTGCTAATATCTTTCCTCTTGTTACTGATACAGTGCCATGGATGTATATATCTCAATACAGGTAAAAATATTTAAAAACATTGGTTCCTAAGAAGCTCATATGCTTCCCAGGAACTAATCCCAAACATACCTTTGGGGGCATGAAGAAAAGGGAGGAACAGAGTAGAGATTCTTGAGCAGTGCAAAGAGCCAGTAGTTAGTTGCTGTTTGGTTCCACATAGTCCTTGCCATTTTATTTTATCACCCTCTTCAATCTGTTATTGTAGACATTTCACCAGTAGATCTCCTTTGAAAAGACTTGCAGAAGAAATCTGTCCTGAGGAATCTGCAGAAAAAGACAGTACCTGAATAGCAACATTAACTGAGAGTTGGTGTAATAATTTTGACAATAGATGCATCCTGGGAGTCAGTGCAGAGATGAGGAGAATGAAAGGAGAGAACAAAGCAAGGAAAACAAGTTAGAGGAGTTAAGTTAAATTCTTTAGAAAGCAAGACTTATGGTAAAGATTGAGGTTAACAATGGCCCTTCTCCTCATGCTGGTATAGAGGCCACATCAACATATTTTTCTCTGCAAGACACTGGAGCACCTATTGAAGGTCTCCTACGAAAAGATTTTTTAATAGAAGACTGGTACCACCGAGGAGGTTATAAGCATTGCTGTCCTTCTTATAATTCCTAGCCAACACTACAACTGTTGTGGATGCTCTTGGAAAACCACAGTTTGTCTCACTGTGGTAGGATTGTACAGTCCCACAACAACTGGCTGCCTCTACTCCTAAAGCAAACTGAAGGATAAACCCTGTCAGAGAAAGAGCTTGACAGGTGTAGTTATGGCACTCAGTTTTGACAGCAAGCGTTAACTCAGGGCTCACCATGTATTACTGACAAAACCACATCATAGAACCCTTTGGTGGCTTCTTGTTTGTTAAACAGGGAAAAAAGTTTTAGGTTTTTTGCTGGAGATTTTTTATTTTTCTTTTTCCCCATTTAAATGGGATTATTCCTCAGTTAACCTTGGTAAAATGTTCAGGGATCTCCAAGCTAGCAGCACTACATAAGTAACAAGAAACAGGCAGCCAGTGCTTCAGTATTGTGAAAGATAAATGCCCACACACAATTCACTGTCTAGCAAACAGTTTATACTAGTAAGTCTGTGTATGGGCTGGTACTCAGAGCTCTCAGTCAGTATCAGTAGTCAATATAGATGTATACTGTCCTATCTTAGTCAATATAGATGAATATTGTCCTCTCAGATGTATAAGCCAAATTTCTTCTAACTTCCTTTATCATCAGTTATTAAAACCTGGTGCTTAAAGGAAAATACTTGCAAAAACAGAAAAGTTTTAAAGGGTGTAAATGACAAATCAACATTTTAATTGTATGTATGGGTATTAAAATACATGTACATGTGTAAATAAAAAGAAAACCTTAGTGGATCATACTGACTGTCAACAAACAAGGTTGTTGATAGTTTTTAAAATTTTATTAGAGCTTTTAAATATTAGGCTTTCCCAGCAGGATGCACTGGTGTGATGTACTGTCTGATATGCCCTTGGCCAGAATTATCCTTACGGACATGCAGTTCACACACGTTATGCAGTGTGCTATAGCTAATTATTTTTTTGGCTGCAGCCCATCCTCTAAGCCTGGGCATTTCAGTGTAGAAGGAATTCCTGTACACATATCATTTGCAAAGCATCACGAGATCCTTTGGGTTGAATGTGCATTGATAGCTGTACACAAAAGGAGAAATGTACAATAGAAGGTTATATTTCTGTAACATTTGATTGGCTAAGAAGTGCTAATCTCAGAGACAGACTTCAGTCTTCTTGAGCTGTGAAATAATTGTGTGTACATATGTGTGGTATGTGTATGTATGTGTACATGTCACAACACTTCCATAGTTTAAGTTTTGCTGTTGGAACTCCCTCACAAAATTTCTAGGTAAAATTACAAAGAATATATATGGTGGGATGGATTGTAAAGCAGAATTGTTATAGTGCTTGGTTTGGGGAGTCTTTAAAAAAGACTAAATCAAACAGGGAGACAGCTGTGCAGGATGTTGTTCTCAGGAAGGGTTCAACACAATCCTGAGGAATCACTGAAGAGTCAGAGTTCTTCAGTCTTGGTCGTGGCATTTATAAAACATATGAGCTAAACAAGTTTCTGTTAAAACTGAAGTCTTTCTAAGGTCCCTAAATTGTAGTTATATATTTTTGAAGCTTCTTGAAAATATGTACATGCTCCTAATTTCAATCCTATTAACTTAGCAGTAAGGAAATTTGCATCAATATCTTCCTGTCTAGGTAATTTAATTCCCCATTTAAAAATAAATTCAAATTAGCAACAATAAAAGAAAACACAAAAACTCTGTTGAACTCAAGTAGTTACCATAAACAACTCCCTCAGACCAATCAGGCATTGTGCAAAGTTATTGTTTCTTGAGGAAAGAAATGCTGAGAAAGGGGGCTAGCCCCTGTTCTCAGAAAAACCTCTCCTGTAATTCCCGTTGACTGGAAGGAGAATGGGGCAGAAGAAGGGATTACAGGGCAAGGTGTACTAACACACATGCCATGTGGGGAGAAGGGCTACCACAAAAGGTGGAATATTTCAGGCCAGCAGCACCGACGTTACCAGAGTTGCTGGGAATGCTTTATTCAGTCTCATCACTGAACACTTTAAAAAAGAAGAAGCTGAATTGAATCGTGACAGGCTTAAAGACACATGACTGCCTCAAAGCACAGATTTCTTAACATTTTCAGAAATCATTTTGTAATAAGTTTTGTCACTCTTTTCAGCCTCTCTGACTTTCAGGTCATCATCTGCTTTCTGCATTGCCGTACAGGTCACCAATCTACAATGAACAAAACGAATTTTCTAGTGCTTGTTAGTTCTCATTTTTTTTAATTACTGTGTACTAGAAAAGCCCTGATTTTGTTTTGGACAGCAAATCATTCAGAGGAAAGCTGAAATCCAAAAATATAAACAAAAGCATTGTATATTTCAGGGAGAAGTTCAATGAAATATCTCTACTTCAATTGTTTTATTTCTAAAAAAATCTTAAACCATCAAATTATCATGGAGGATACTGTTTTGACTATGCTAAGGTAGTCATTGTATACTTGAGAACCAGAAGAAATTTTAGTAACGTATGAAACTATTTTAGTAATATAGTGCTTTAGGAACTCAATCTTAATTAGAAAATTGTAAAAAATAAACAATTGTGTCAGGAAATTATATTACCCCCACCCACAACCCCCCAAGCCAGAAAATGAACACATGAAGAGCTCTGTGTGGGAGCTGGGATCTGTTGTCCAGCCACTACTGAAATGAGGCTGAAATTGCACAAGTAACCTTGTAAGAAAGACATTTGAAGCAGCTATGCCAGCTAAGCTACCAATCTGAAATCAGTCCATGCACATATGGACTACAAGTTGCAAGCACCACTATTCATGTATCCTGCATGAAATGAAGCTGTCAGTAGATTTGGACAGTCATGTCCCATATCTACATCACAGAAATATACCCTTAAAAAGTGACCTTTTTTCTTGGGAGTTTCAGCAAAGACAAAAAAGGAAAAAGGAGACAGAGGAAACAAACTTCCTTTGAACCTCTAAGGCATGTCACAGAGGAGCAGCATGGGAGAACTGATTCTCAGGACCAATGAGAAGGGAATGATGCAGGAATGGGCCCTCATAAATCTTGTAACTGCAGCAGATCATAAATCACGAGCTATAAGCTGTTCTGGATCTACCTGTGGTCTGCAGAGGACTTTAAACTAATGACTGCCAATAACTGCATTTTCAAATGTGTACTAATCCCTGATGCTCATGCATAACAGCCTTCAGAAGTGAATTTTGGTTCAAAGTTCAAATTGCAATCCTTTTTTTTTTAACATATGCAAGTATAAAAATTTGAAATTTTGTTTAAAAAAACCCATCCAGCTGCAAATCTCAGATCAAGACCAAGCCACTCATATAGATTTGGGGTTTTATTCAAATGTCACAACTTTGGGGTTACATTTCTGCTGTTTGGGGAACTGGGGGGGGTCTGTACATCTAGACAGACCTCTTCCAATAAGAAATATCAGAAGTTCAGAAATGTCAATCAGAAGATGGCTAAATATTTGTAAATGGAGTTGTGTGTTTTGGGTTGTTAGCTGGCAAGATATTTCCCCGCAATGCATTTAAGAGATTTATCTTCCTTTTTTTTTCAAAATGTCAATGAGCAGATATATTTTTCACAAATTATTGAGTGAGTAATTGCCAACATACTTCTTCCCATGAGATTGCTCACAAGCTACTCACTAAAATGACTGTTTTGTGTATTTTAGGAATTCACCACGCACAGATTAGTATTTATACGGGGTTGTTGGTCACCCCAATCACCTGACATCTTTTTTTACCCTTGGTTGGTAAACTTATAACTCATCAAAGGCTTCCCTAAGAGCTGCACGCAGACTTCCAGTTCAGGCATTCATATGGATGCAGAAATGCATCATTGCATGTGACAGTTTTTCTACAGAATATCATCTAATGAATGTTTGTGGAAAGTGAAGGAATTGCCTCAATTACCATCAAAACAAATAGTTATATTCAAACAAAAGTTCACATTTTTTTTCTACAGTCATCAGTTTTTATGTACTAACCTCCATTGACAGAATACATTTCCAGATTTTACAGATGAATAGAACATTTGTTAAAACTGCTCTAAAATTCTTAGTTTAGAACATAATAATTCCAGTGCTGTATATCCACAGAAGCCCTAAATATACAGCATAAAAAATAACCACGAATATTACTTAATACCATTTGAAATGCATCAGAATTTGGGTCCATCTGCCTTGTGCATGCCCCCCTTCAAGGGTGTGTTTGTTAATCTTACAACATTGCCAACTCAATGCCATACCTTCTTAACCTCCCCACAGGTTTCCCATTGATTTAATCATATAGTGACATCCAGACTAGTGGAGGATCCTCCATAAAAATATAGCACAGCTTTCTGAATAGTTTCCAAACAACAAAATCCAGTTCACTTTACTAACTCATTGAAAAAAGCAGACTAGCTCCCATGAATTAAGCAAACAGCATTTGTCCCACAGAATATTTCACTCAACTATCAGTCTAACAGAAAGCCTCAGAGTAGCAAAAATACCCAAGATATTTTGTTTACTTATCCAAGGTAGCTCTAGGAATAGATCCACTCATTTGAGAATGTAGACACAACTTTAATAGACTACAATTCTACAATAGACTACAATCATGACTGATTTACCCAGGATATATCAGCATTTAACCAAAATATTGTCTTTGATTTCAGGTTTTGACCTGTAGATTTGTAAAATACTATTAACAAGAAATTTAAATTCTTCTCAGTTAACAAAATAATTGCCAGAAAGAAATCTCTTCTCCTTGGCTAACAGTGAGCCTCCTAGACCACAGCCAACAAATGGTCTGACTCAGTGAGCAGAAGCCTGGTTAACATGCCTGGCCAAATTCAACCAGAGTGTGCACCAGGCTACAGAAGATGTTTCAGAACGAAGATCTACCTTGAAAGATTATACTGGCACAAAATAATTCTGGTGATCTTCTGAAGAGCCTACAAGGGATCAAAATAATCTGAATGTTCAAATTAAAAACTTTTGACCAAGTGCATCCTTTCAGTAGGACCTAAATTACAGAGTCTCTGTGGATCATGGCAGCAAACTACGAGTCATAAAAAATACCTGAGAAGGTATTAAGCAATTAATTGTCTGCCTTCAATTCCTTGGGGCTTTAGCAAGGGTTTTGTAATAGATAATGTCCTTTGTGATGGCATTAGGGTTTCTGGCAACAGTGGCACAGGGACTATGGTGAATGTGATACAGGAATAAAAACAGCAATGCCTTTCTGGCTTTACTGGTCACTCTCCCAGCGCACATCCTTGCTGCCCTACTACATTACAAAAGAAGGTGACATTTTTTAATTAAAACAAATAATATTTATAGAATCCCTTTCCCTGTCCTTGGAGAAATACAAATTCAAACACAAGCAAATACAATCACAACAGCAAACTATTAAACAGCTGCAAATAGTAAGCCATTCTAGCATTCATCAGAATAAAATCTCAGGTTTCAGTGAGAAGACAAAGGGATTGACAAAGAGAAGGAACTGCAGCCCATTAAAAATGACCAACATTTCCATCTTGTTGCTGTGGCAAAGGCACCCACAATTCACCTGCAAGTCTGCTGGCTACACCTTCTCTGAAACATTAAATGGTGCCAGGGACACTACTGTTGGCACCTCTTCTTCAGTTTCTCGAAGGACCCTGGCATGGCTAAGGCTGGGACCAAACAGCACTCTCCCAAAAAGCTCCTGGGTGAGGACTGAAAGCTACTACGAGCCAGAGACCGCGTTCAAGAAATATTTAGCATGTGGCTGTCCTGTCTTGGGAGATCAAAACAGCTTAGTAGTATGGATACTGCATGTTTCGTGCCAGTTGACCTCAGTGCCAGAGAATGGTTTAGGATGCATATCATTTACTAGCATGGACACAGCCAGTGATGTGAACCTTCAAGATACATGGTGCCAGGTCTGAGATGTCTCTCAGTGAGCTGCCAGGTTCTTTTTCTTTAAGGATTTTAAAGCTATATGCCTAGGATTTGAAAGAGTGCGGGGTGATAGGTGTATGCTTTGTGGCAATTTTAATCTCCTAGATGGCTTTTGAAAATAACTGTATTCCAGTAGTTCCTTTCTCTGCTGACCTGATAACATCAGCACAGCTCCCAGACTGCAAAAGTTTCATGGCTTGGCATCATGAGCAGCCAAAACCCTGTGTATACAACTGTAAAGACAGCGATACGGTTCTGGGGAAACTGGGGATGGGGTGGTAAAAGAGAGTTTCAGAAAATGTGTCTTCTGTGCCCTTGTTGGCAGCCAGAAGTGCTCCAAATTTTACAATTTCCCACCATTACTCTTGCAGGCTTCTTCCCCCTCCTCAATAAACCCTTAATGTTGAGAAGAGCCTTCGTCCCTAGAAGGCCTAACAAAACTGAGGTGGCTATAGGCCATTGCTGAGTGACTTTGGTTTCTGCAGCACTGACTAAGCCAGGGAAAGATGGAGAAATGCAGAGAGGATTGGGGTGAGCTATGTACCACTGGGATTTACTGACCGTCCCTGTAAAGGAATCATTAATAAACAATATATACATTTAAGATATAATTTCCATCCACTGGAGCAAAAAAGCATCCAGACAGGACAAGAGGAAATATTTTCCAAGGCTGAAATTTCTCTCATTTTACCCAAGAGCAGAACCTCTGTAAGAGCAAGTACATGTGAAAGCACAGAAGATCACAGGCAAGGCACAAGCCTTCCCTGGCCATGGGAACAGGCCACCATAACCAAGTAAGTGTCCAGTTTCTGAATTTCTAAAACAGTATATGGAAAATATGAAGCTCGATTTATTCATGGTAAAACATCTCCAAATAACTGTGCCCATTTGTAGGCACTTTATTTGAATGTTTACATGAGATAAAGAAATACATACTGTGCTTTTTTATTATCTAAGCTGTTTTACATATATATATATCCAGATGGGTTCCTGTTCCTTATGGCTTGTACTTTGCAAGTGTATTTGATAGAAGAGAATGGAAGAGAATGCAACAATTCATGTTCAAAAGACAAATAAATCTCTGCAAGTAACCATGTTGGTAAAAAAACTGGTGCTTTGCTGCTCTACCAGGGAGGACAAAGAAAGAAGGGTTATCAGTTACCAAAAGTATGGCTTTCATGTCCCTTTATGGAAAGACGTGGTATACATCAGACCTCCTGGCCAGGGAGGTACCTCAGTATTATAAAGGTTTAGTCATAACACACTATAAATACTTATTCTAAAGCAAAGATGACAGTGGTTGAGTTAGTTCTAACCAGACTAGCGATTTCTGTAATATTTAACCACTGATGAACCTGCTTTGGGTTTTTGGAATATCTTTTGTTCCTATGATGCTTCTAGTTTTTTCAAGGTGGGCAAAACTCTGCAGAGATTAAAGTGATTATGGGAGACATTCTCAACCACAAGCAGGGGACCAGGAAGGAAACTGCAAGCCAAAGCAGCAAGAATGACAGCCAAATCTTGTAGAGAGTGACTAGGGAGTGAGGTAAGGCCTGACAAAGATGGCAGCCAGACAAACTCCATGATGGACACCACCATGTCATGCAGTATAAAACTAGCAGGCAGCAAGTATGATTTCCATTACCTAGCATCCAAACCCACGTCTAATCTAATGAATAACAAAAGCCTGTGCTAGGAGTTTTTAAGAAGGAACAGGAAAAGAAAAACAATGAGCTCATGCCTTCTGACCTTGCTTGTTTTTAGCTTGGTTTCCTATGGCAACAAGGCATGTGATCATGCTGTGTGTGTGCATGTGTGTGTACGTGTGCATGGACAAGACAGACAGAAAGTGACCATAAGGGTGGTTAATACCTGCTGAATGCACTGGTAGTTCCAAGTAACCCCAGCCCTCCGCCCTCCTGGCCCCGACTGCTAGCTCAGATTCTGGAGGGCTTTGGGCCAAGATCACTTCAGGAAAGGGGAAGAGACCCAAAAGAGTCTCCTTACCTAGGAGTGTTCCAAGACTTTATTCTTGAAGGGTTTCCAGGGGCAAAGAGGACGAACAAGGAAGAACAGGGGTTTATGTAGACCCTCTGTCCGAGGACAGATAGCTGGCACTGAGCCAGTTGGTCAGAGATAGCGGGGGAAGGTAGAGTCACACCACACAGTTACAGCTTTGGGGCTCCTTTTGGGGTAAACCATCCCCAGAGGGATACAACAGTAGTTTATAGTCAGTCATGGCACTTAAATACAGGTCTCAATGGTAATTGAGTTCCTGCAGGTTTTGTGGAAACAAGTGGCCAGCAAGACTTACAGAGACATGTACATGTTCCAGGTTGGACGAAAAGGCTGCACTGTGACTGCATGCCTTATTGGGCACTGGAGAATCCACACAGGAGAGGGCAGCTATGCATGGCCCAAGTGCAAGAAAAGCATCCATCAAAATTTACAGCAAGGTACGAAACAATGCCAGGAAATCAGCTTTTTCATGTCTGGTGCTACTGTACATAAGACACTCAGGCAACATTCCTTTTCCTATTTTCCCTGATGAAAGACACAGGGACATGCCCATTGCTGGTCTTCAGGAACCTGATCCTGTTTAACAACAAAGAGACAAGAACTTTCAATTTGGAAATTTTTTAAAGACTGTGGAATGTCAATAGCCTCATAAATAAAATGTCTTGCAGGACAAGTAAGAATCAAAGATTTGATGACCACCTTCTAAAACAAAGGGCCGAGAAACATCATAGGCAGCTTAGCTGGGTCCTCTAAAGACTTCCGAGAAAAAAACAAGTGTTGACTCTTGTTGATATTGTTGAGTGTCTGCCAGATAAATGACACTTAATTTCTGGTCAATGTGGTTTGGAAGACCCACCAGAACCTTTCCACTTATCCTTGTATACAGCCTTCTGACACAACAGGCTGCCTTCTTTCTTCTTCTCAAGAATTTCAAAAAATGGAGAGACCAAATCATGGTTCCAGAAAGGATCCTTCAGAAACTACTGGAAACCAAGATATTATCAGATGGTATCACCAAGCTACACTCATAAAAGAAGTGAAGGAGAATAAATGTCTGTATGCCAATCTCCTAAAATTGCTAACCAGCTGCCTAGGATCAGCCTACCCAAAACTATGCTAGCTTGTTTGAAGCCTCCATCTTGCTGAAACAAGTTTCATGAAAATACTACATACTATTTGAAAAAGAGATGTCTGTCCAGGTTTATACTGGAAAGCTGGGGGACCCTGGAAGAGGACGTGGACATCCTGCTTACTAATGCTCTATTTGAATCACAGAACCTAGCCATTCATTTGGGTTAGTCATATTTACAGGACAGAGGAGCAAAGCCATTACATAGCAGTTTGAAATGGGAATGAAGGCCAGTATTTCTGTCACTCATTTTAGCAGACAGTCTTCTGTACTATGAAGTTCTACAAGTGAGTAAATTCCCTCTGCTCTGTAAAAGCCAAAATTGCCATTGTCATTGCTATGTACTATTCAATAGCTATCGTGTTTAACTCCAAAGAGACTGCTCTCTATGCCTGATGAAATCATCTCTCTATACATTGGCAGATCAATTTGGGATCCTCTGATCTGGAAGTCACTCCAGAGTCATCTGAAAATAGTCTTTTTGGTTTGGTTCCAAGTCAGATGTGAGATGTTAAAATCTTCCCTCTCGATGCCATCAGGCAATATATGAGTATATCTAAGGGCAGAATTTGACTCTCATAGTTTTTCTTAATTTCACTAATGTAAAACCAGTATTTTTTAAAAACTTAATTACCATTTCCCAGGTAGATATATTTGTCATACTTGCAAACATGGTTTCTAAAACACTGATTTTCTTGCTTCCTTATTTACCATTGACTATATCCTCAGATCCCTTTTTTCTCATGGCAGAGGCTTCTGATTACATTTTAAATATTCTCCAAATTGTGAAATACTCTTTTTATGTACCTCTGTCCTTCTGCTTTTAAAGGAAGGGGTCTAAACTGATACTGATCTCATTAAATTAAGTACAAGCAGCATCAAGAACCAAGCAAGTAGCTTTTTCTTAGGTGGTTTTTAATTTGTGGCTGCAGTTTGGAAGGGGTGTGGTGAAGGGGGAAAAAAAGGCCTAACTAATCAAAACAAATTTCCTAGTGAAAAAACACAGCAGTTGTAACAACTTATATATAAACCCCAAAAGGCTGTTAATTTGATAGCATCTTTAAAAAGCCTTCTGACACCCACAGATTTTAGAAACAGATCTCTTTTTGCAAATTAGTCAACCAGGTATCATAAGATGGGAAGATTTTTAGACGTTTGAATGTTACCTAAAATTTAATTTAATCATGACCCAAAGTTTCAACAATCACAATGGTTAGATTTGATTAAGCTACCAGGTATTTAGGTTAACTTTATCTTATGGCATCAAATCAGGCAAACAGCTTCATTTGTGTTACCTGTCCCAAATAGTTCATCTCACGAAATATGCTGTCATATTTCTGGATGATCCTGGCAGGCATGTGTAATTAAAAATAAAACTTGGTATCTCTAGCCCTTCCCTATCCTGTCCTTCATCCAAATATCTGCAGGTCCCAAGCCTGCTAACACATACTTGTTTGAGGAGCCCTGCTGGCTTGGACTACTCACAAAATTAGACTTACTCATACGTACAGAAGTGTTTATAGCCTCAGACCTGAACCCCCAAGCTTGCAAGAAAGACTAACCCAAACACTGACTGCTCAAAACAAGATAACTCCAGCACAGAGTATTTAGTGTTTTGGGAAATAAAGGTAAAGTTACAGAGGGGAAATTCTCATTTGAAAGGTAAGATATTTCTAAGGAAAATATTAGTACTATATGTAGAAATAGAAGATTAGAATCCTACAGAAATGAAAATCTATTTCATATACTGTCCAGAAAAAAGAGCAAGTAAAATATCAAATAAAATACAATAATTGGGATGGTCAGCAATAAGTGACAAGTAAATAAATTGCTAATCAGTGGTTTAAATGGAGGGGAGAATAAAAATCCAGCCCTTGCTCTCAAGAACAAAATTTTTTATATTTTTAATTTCAGAATTAAAGAGAAAAATATAACTGTTACCGTGGAGTAAATACCAAAAGAGGATTAACATTTATTTTTAATATTCATATTTATTTAATAACATGTATATTAACAGATGAGAGTGATAAAATGGCAGTATGCTGCTCTGACAATTTTTTTTTTCTGATTCATGCTTGTTTAACATTTAGTATCCACTACTACTGCAATGGAGTTATTTTCCTTCCTATTTGGGGTCACATTCATATTAAAAAAAATCATCCTAAAGCTGCTTTTTTAGTTATAAATATGCAGAGGAACTTTTGTTTACACATGACTGAGCCAAAATCTGCTTCCTTTCTGTATCTGAATTGTTCCTATGAAACCAATGGGCTAGGTCCTGCTTACATGTCATAGCAGCAGATTCATGGGATGGAGCAATATGGATTTGACTGTTACCTAAACATGCAATTAGTTTTTGTTTCACTAGCTATGGCAGTCATTATGTTTTTTACATATCAATAGCCCCCTGACTAGCTGACTAGGTTTAATTTTTTGTTGTTGTTGTTTATTCTCAGCTTCATTATAAATTTGGATATTATTTTTCCTTTAAAAAATTGCAAATGAATAATACTCAAGGCTAATTTTTAATGCAAGTTTCTGCTCTGGCCACTCAGATAAATCCTTTCATTTACTGGAAACAAGACCATGGTAAATGTATAAAAAGTGAGTTACATTTAGCCTTGACACACATGGGCTTGGAAACTGTATCATGACTGACAGACACACTTATCTTTCACCCCCCTACAAAACATTGTCTTGCTGCCATATTGGACCCTTGAGTAAACAAACACAAAGTAAAACTTTCATTACAGCTTACTTATACTAGGCAAACGTGCTTCTAAAGCAACTACTTAAGAACATCTTCAAGGTCTCCATTACAACACTACCTAACTTTAGAATAAATAAAACAAAGCTGTTAAAATATTCCTTCAAACAAGAAATCAAGCCTGCATTTTTCATGCACCCAGAACTTTTAATTTCAAAAAGAGCTCCCAAGTACTTTTGCTATCTTTTTGATGTTTAACTTTTCTTTTTAGTGTATAGTTTGCTTCATTTTTGTTCATCCTCACTAGACAGGTTAGCTCAATCCTTGACACAGCAGGCGCTGAGGCCGGCTGCTGGCTCAGCTGACCAGTGTTGGCCACCACAGCTCCACACGTTACCCACTTGCCTATTTACCAGATCAAAACCCTCTAAAGTTAAAAACTATTGGGACAAAAGACCAGACCCAAATATTGTCTATTTTTCTTTTGACCCAGATTTTCTGACAGGCTGAGCTACTGTTGTTGCAGGGCAGTGGGTAGACCAGCAGAGCACTCTCTGGTGGCAGAGCTGCAGGTGGCCCCAGCAGGATGGTGCATGTCCCCTCTCCTGCCTACTCACCCAGCCCAACATGCTGCCACAGCCTCATGTGTCTGCTGGACTAAGAAAGTGGGGGACTGACCTCACATGTGGGTTTCACCCTAGGCTGATGCTTAGATGACCAAATGCTCACATTTTGTGCTCTGTTAGCACTATTTGCATTGTTCAGAATACCCTGACATCCAAAGTCTTCTATTCACTCCACTGAGTTCCTGTTACTCAAGTTCCATACTGTTCAGGGAAATGACAGAGAACAAGTTGACTTGTTTCCTTCTTGATGCCTTTTCCCAAAACTCCATTAGACCTAACTGTGTTTCCCTTTTGGATACCAGAAAGCAGCACCTCATTTATTCTTAAAGCTAGTAAAGAAATATGTGCTGTATAGTTTGGGGACCATCTATATGGTTAGAAAACAATTGCCTAAAATTTCAAACTTGCTTTTCTGAGGTTAGGCTCCTAAAACTAGGCAGCAGGAAAGGCAAGCCAATATAAAAAAGCATTGTAAATCAAAGAAAAATTGTTTACTGTAATACGTTACACACAGCTACTACAGCCATCTATGAAAGAAAACACTATTTTTAGCTCTATAATTAAGCAAGTGGACTTGGTTAAGAAAATGTGGATAATGAAGTTAGCAGATATTGGCCTGTATTTGCTCTACCACTATGGAGTGGGGCAAAAAAAAAATCTCTTCTAATTTGTTAGACACTTCAGATAGGAGTTCTTAACTTCTCAGTCCCTGTGCCAGAGACATTACAGTCTGCTTCCAAATAAAAATCGTGACATGAAGTGATCACTGAAATAATTTTGACCTTCAAGGACAAATTAAAATGGAAAAAACCAGCAAAAATTAATCTGCCATTTCCCCCCTTGAAGGTTAGATGATGGTATCCCTTAGATATACTGAAAAAAAAAATACTTGTGCATAAGGAGGAGACCACTGCAACACAACTCCTCCCATGCGCTATTTCATGGACGTGTGCCTACCTAACACATGCACAAAGCCACAGTAAAACTACACAAAACATGAAGTTTTTCTATATGATGATACATGAATAAAATTTACACAGCTACACATGCACACACACATACACACAGAGATCCTGACAGCTGTTACCCTCAAATAAACAAGGCTACTGAAGGGATTGATACAATTCCTACTCAGTTAAAAAACAGCCCTTAATTTCAGTGGGATTTGGATCAGATTTGGTTAAACTCAGTAAGGACTAGGTATGCACTATATAGACAGGTATGATCAAACACATTTTCAAAGCAACTGTTTGTGAAATCCCTCTCCAGCATAACTGTTTCCCTGTATAGGAGAACCATACTGCAGTTTCATGAACAAATTAAGATTCTATGATTCTAACCAAATGCCTTAAAAACAAATTACTTAAGGACAGATTAATTTGATTCAATTTGTTATTTTAAGCTGCTGCATTTTTCCTGTATTTTTAATGCACAGATGCCTATATATATGCACATATACCTAGTCCTCCACATAGAGAGTTCTACTCTACCAGTTCAAATCAATACAAGAAATTCCTCTAAAAGGAATGAACCAAGAGACTGATTTAGGTAATAAGAGTGAATGACCAATATTTAACTGAGAAAATGTTAGCTGAAATTTCACCTATGGAGTATGGGAGTACAGGGGGACATGCTTATGTGGTACCAGTGGCTTACATGGGTGTTAGACAACGTGGGGGCAGGGAGCAGACGGGCAGTGGACTTTTATACATCAGAATACCCAAATTAATCTGAAAAGAAAAAATAAAGATGAAATGCAATGTTACTTTATGCTGAGCAATGTTTTCTTCCATTTCAACCTACTCAGAATTTTCTGATTTTTTTTTCCAAGATTGTTTTTCTTGCATGTAATATCTGCTTAAGTTTGAGCAGAAATAAAATACCTAAACCATGGATTTCTACTATATAGAAATATTTATCAACTTAAAAAATAAACTAAAGGGATGAATATGCCTCAAAAAAGAAGTCAAGTAACTTCAGAATAAGAAATTATCACTCTTGAACAAATACTTTTTGTATACAAGTCTAAAGGAGTTTTACTAATGGCCTCACTGTAGGAGCAAAACTGCCTCCATAATCTCACAAACCATATGGAAAAGCAAATGAAGGTATTATGCAAAAAAGATATAGTATAGCAGGTTACAAGGGTTTCTGCACTCGTGTTCATTTGGGAATCTTTAAACCTATTGGCATGACAGTACTTGGTAACATTTTGTTTACTGAATGCTAAACTGCAGGATCTCCATTCTCAATTTGGGAGCTGCATGATACATATATTTTTAAAGTCCATTACATTGAGAAAGGCTTAGTATGACTACGAATAATCAGAGAAGGAAGCAAGCAAGGTAGAAATAGTTTATATGATACAAGTTTGGAAGGTCTCTGTTCAGTTGCCAGGCAATAATTGTTAGTGGTATTAAAAAAAATAAAATAAAAATAAAGAATAAAAGAAGATACCCCTACTCTTTTATTTTGACAATCTAATCAGAAAGGACCTAGAAACCCAAATATTCCTCTCAGGCTTTGCATAGTCCCTCTGCCCTGAAGCAGATGTAGCATGGAGCAGTGAATTAATAAAGCCAGAATATCTATTGCTAATAGGTTTACCAAGCATGGGAGCAGATAGTCAATCACACAATGCCAGAATTGTATCCTATGGAAATTGTTCAAACTGACAAAAAATAGACATTCACAGAGAGCAGGCTCCTTTGCTAGGGCTGTAAGGTCTTTATCCCATTTCTGTAACTGGACAATTAAAAGTAAAGCACAATTCAACAAGAGCTTGACTTACAACACAAGCCAGATATTTTTACCCATTGTGGAAAGGAAAAGAAAAAAAATCTCAGATGCAGTAGTGCAAAACAAAAGGCCTTTCCCTGCAAGCATCTGCATCTCTTTGCAGCATTTACTGCTGTGAGGAGCCCTGTTGTGGTCAAGCTAAGTTCTGTTAGAAGTCTGCTTGGAGGAGCAAAGCCCTTGCTGGATCAGGATGTAGTTACTTTTCTCAAGAAACAGATGCTGGGTTTGCAAGCTACATACCAAGCTTTGAAGTGCAGCAGACTGCTGGTAAATGCAAACAGTCAGAAAAATATTTTCTTGACTAAATAGTTAAAATTGGTGTTTAAAAAACAACTGAATGGAAGTGGCAGAAATGCAGGCAGTCACTGGTCAATAACCATTATTTTTTTAAATGTCCTTGACTCCATAAGCTGTGATATAATAAAACAGTCTGCTCTGTACTTCAGCATAATTAATACTGAATAGGTCTTTAAAAAGTTAGTAAATATTTATGAAATGAACTATCATTTCCTTAGTGTACATTAAAACCTCTGGATCAGTAAACCATCTTCAATTTTTGCAAAACTTATACCTATCAAAAAAAGGATCACATTTTGCCTTTATTACTTCTGCTATGGATTTGCATGTACCTGTATTTGAGGATATGTCCCCATCTGCACATACACATCTACCCATACACATACAAAGACTTATATATTCATAAGTACTGGGTAAGAAAAACTAAAGAAGAAGTAAAAAAAAAAGCACCATGTATAATTGTTATAATAAATTAAAACTATTGTGTTTAATTGCATCAATTTTAAAATTATTATGTAAAAATGTCATAGTTTCTGATACTAATTTTTTTAAAGAGCAAAACCAGAAAGCAGATGGAGAAACTAAAAAAACAAACAAACAAGGGGAAATCCTGATTTCCTCTTTTATATGCTTTTTATTGTTGCATTTCATTCAGTTTGGCCGGTAAAAAAAACCCAGCAACCTGCAAGAACAATTGCTTATCTTTCTGTCTGAGCCATATAGCCTCCTTGCTCTCATGTACTAATAAAAATCAGTTGCTTTTGTTTTTTAACATTAACTATAAAGTATTTTAATTCAATCACAATAGATAGTTGGAGGGGTTTTTTTTCTCTTCCTTTCCACAAACATACTTCTAAAATATTTTTAAAAGAAAAACATGGGACTTTAAAAAGTCATTGCCATAGGTCCTTCAAATTATTTTGAGGGTCAGTCTTCAACATAATGTCCCTTATACAGCAAGCCTCATGAGCAGAGCTCCCAAATATTTCAGCTGCGTGACTTGGCACCCTCTTTTTTTAAGTCACGCTATACACGAGTCCTTCAACTTCTTAATAAAGCCTAGAGATGAAGGTGTGGGAGGCCTGCCAGGATATGGACTCCAACACTTCAGAGTAGAAATCAGTATTGTAAAGTTGAGGATTTTCTATTGCTCCTGTTTTTCTTAATTTGGTTCAGTTTAGGTGGGCCTTTTGTTACAACTGCGAGATAAAAACATACGCACATGAACATATACACACACAGTTAATTACAAAGCTCCATATAAAATATGTAATACATGCCAATAAATCCTATTTTTGTCTAATGGGTCCTTCCTTCTCATTCTTTCTGGTCTCTACTTGTCATAAAGCAGGGAGCACGTGCTCCCCTGTATGCCTTGCAACTTCTGTCATCATCTGCAACATATTGCAGATGGATAATCCATTTCTAAACTGCCTGCAAAGTCCCCATCAGCCCTGTGCAACAGACACAGCTGCACACACCTCTCTACCTATAGAGCAATTAAGGTGAGGAACCCTAACACCAAACTCAGTAGGTGAGGGGAAGATTTCTCACACTTACACTGACAGGCCCTGATGTCTGCCCACACTGCATCCGTGATGAGCAGTACCCAAAAACAGAGGCCAAGCCAGCTACTGATCATGCCTGTTAAACTGGCTGCTCAGGCTCACTCCTCTACCGTCTGCCCTGACTCCCAATTTTCACCTCCTGTGTTCACCAGGAGCACTCAACTTGTGTTCATTGTAGGAAACAAGGTGGGAGGAGAAGTGTGGCAGGAGAATCTGCTGAGGGGCCTTTCCAGGAGCAGGTGTCCACAGAGGTGGGTGAATATCTGGGAGACACAATGGAAGGAAAACAGAGAGACAGTGTGCACGTCCCTGAGTTGGGACAAAGAAGAAGGAACAATGAAATAAAAATAAGGGAAAACCAGGAAATTTATTAAAAAAAAAAAAAGAAAAAACAAAAAGAGAGAGAGGAAAAGAAAAGAAAAAAAAGGAGGGAGGCTTGAGAGAGGAAAAATGGGAAGAACTGTCTTGCCACATTCCCATCATGAGCTGCATTTAGTCACTTCTCTACCTGTGCCATATCATGCTTCCCCAGCAGATGTTCCTGTGGGGGTAAGGAAAGTGACTGAGAAGCATTGCTTTGACGAGGGTGAGTCTGTGAACCAACAGTGGACAGATCTTTTTTAAAAGCCTACCTGTCATTCTGCTAATTTGTTTCTTTTTTGCCGTCATAAATCCTGGTTTGGAAGGAAAAGAGAGTTACCAAATACGTCGTCAGAAAACAGCACCCCCCAAAAGTCATGTCATCTGTCCCTCTCTTTCTACCTCTTCGAGAAGAAATCCAGTTTCTTTTCCAACCAGGAATTGTGCCTGGCCTTACGCTTGGAACACATGGGCTGGAGGCTCTCTGAGGAGTGAGAGGCCACAGGAGCAGATCTATGACAAAGGCTGAGAACTGTGCCCAGGCAGGGAACCCCTCACTGCACCATCCTTGCACTGGAGATGGATCAACAAACAGCAAATTAGCAAATATGTTCACATCAAAACTGGCAAATGTATTGGCACAGCCAGGAACGTCTAACAGGTATGTCAAGATTTTTCACATCCTCGTAGAAGACAAATAGGTCTTCTCTTAAATCACTGGCCATTTTTAATGTGACAAAACAGAGTACATGAACATGTGCTGAAAAATTACTAAAATATGACAATATAATTGAAGAGATTTAGAAAAGAAACCAGAAAGTGATAGAGACCTGGTATCAGCTTGTCACTAAGGACAAGAGCAGCTACACCAGACATGCAGAATTTTATTGAGTAACCCAGCCAAACTTTCCAGAAAGAGAAAGACAAAGACATTGAGATGTTTCTGTGTTGGCTTTTGTGTATTTCTTTGGGTGTTTACAGCTCACAGTACATCAGTTAAATGAACACTGCTGACTACATATTCTATATATTGAGGTTAAACAACGGATTGTGTCATGGCTGCTGGCCACTTCTCCCCAGCCCTTCTCCTAATTAACTGGCCTTTTTTATTTTTACTCCTCTCCCAGGAAATGCTGAAGTTTTTTCTGGAGCGGACACTATGTGCAAGATCAAATGCCTTCTGTTCTCTGCTACTTCCTCCTTTCCCTCCTGTTTCCAGTGAGGGTGGACACCTGCATGGGCTGACTTACATCTGTACAGCTGGGACTGTACTGTGACGAGCTGAACAACAGCACAAGTTTTCCCAGTGCTTGTCCCAATTCCTCTGTTGGAAAATAACCTTATTTCCTTCAGTAAACCTATAAACTCAAGGGTGTGGTGGGCCTTGATTCAGCAGTGCTCTCTGCCTCCCACACCTCTCTGGTAAAAACATTCACATGAGGGCAGATAATTTGAAGAGAACAAAAATGGAAGAATCGCATTCTGTAAAAAGGATGTAATTTCTCCATGGCAGTGTCCTACTGCTTTCCATTTTTTTCCTTCAGCCATGCAGTCATTTTGAAAAGGCATCATTTAAAACAATCGAATTCTCAGAAGAATTTTTTTTGTAACTCCCCTTTTCAGAGAGGTTTACACACAAATTGAGAATTTTCACGTTTCCCAGGCAGAGGAACCTTGTTCACTTGGGCAGAAGCCCATGATATCTTATGTTATTTAGCATAGAATTATTTCATGCTGTTTACTTATGTCTTGCTGAAAATAAGGGATGATGGAACACCTTTTTCAGGGCACACCCTGAATTTATTCTTAGTAAATTGTTTACTATGTTCTTGGCCTAGAAACTCACAATTCTCTGAGCCCTTTTTAAGAAACTACTTGCCCACTCTCAGCTGTGGGGAGAAGGTAACAATAACCCCCTCAGAACCTCCACTGGCGAGCAGAGGGGGTCACTTCAGAAGGCAGCCTGGCCACCTCCCGGGAGACAGAGCTGCTACAATGGGAGAGCATGGATTTGTCAAACTCAGAGAATGAGCTTTGGGGATGAGGGAATCCTCTAATAAAATAAACAGAAAATTAAATTCACCTCCCTTTTCCTCTCATGTCTCCCATCGATGCCTGCCTGGAAGAGAACAACGTGGTGCCTAGCCATTAACACTAAAAACACCACAACTCATGGACAAACACACGGGGTCACGTTTCTTCTCTGGCTCGACTCGAGCCACTCATCTCTTTTCTCCTGCAGGAGTTAATGCTGCATCCTGGTGACCAGCACAGGTACCATCAGTGCCCAAATGCGTGTCCTTGTCACTACACTTAGAGCTCAGTCTGTGACTACCTGTGCATGGACAGGAACATGGGTCACGGGAAGCACTTGAGCTGCACTGGAGTTTGGACTGTGGCTACGTGAAGTAGATGGTGCCTACTAACCCCAGAGAGGTTCTGCAGAGACTAAAGACGTATTAGAAGTGAGACTCGTGTCATGCTGCTACCATGATGCATTTCTCTATGTGCACATAGAAAAATTAATAAAGCATCTTCTATCATCCTTCCAAACCCACCTGAACAACAGCACCAAATATGCTATAAAACAGAGGTAGCACTTGTTCATTTAAGTGGAAACTTTGAATTTCACAGGGACTACTTTTGTAACTCTCTTCTACAAATTAAGAAGCTTGACTATCCAGAATTAAAACAAAGTGCTAGAAAAAAAATCCACTTTATATTCACATGCATATGTATTGTTTGTGCATGCATGCAGCCAGTCCTGTGCCTGCGTGTGTGCTGTTCTCAACAGTATTTGGTCACTTACACAGAAAATGGAATGTGTTAAAATAAGGTGCAGCTTGTCCCTGCTCCAAACAAAGTCCATGGGCAATATTGCTTTTTTTTTCTGGTTATATTTACAAATGGAAATGGATTATATTTACAAACAGAAACAGCACTGTATCATTTCAGACTAAGTTTGGCTGCCGCAGTGCTCCTCTCTGAACTTTGGTTAAGTCTACATCCTGTATTTTCCCCCAGACTACATATCATGTCTGCAGTACCACAAATCTGCCAACCTTTCCTATGATTTCTATTGCTAATTAGGCTTCATTGGGGTTTTACTGTCCCACTCCCTCTGTTAGATAAACTCTGTCAGTGTCAGCTAAGCATGCTGCAAGCACTGCTACCTGCGTAACTGGTTATCAGGGCACTTCCACTGGTCATGCTAAACCAGTGATGACAACACAGGGAACATTTTGACAAAACACATTTCTGTGGACTCTGACAGTGAGTCAACAAACCCTATTTAGTATTCCCTGATTAGTTCCCATAAAATATTTCAAAAAAAAAAGAAATATAATAACTTTTTGTCTTTTTTCGGAGGGAGAAGCGGGACGGGGGGGCAACAACATGACACCAAACAAATTGACCTTCCCTGTAGTAGAAAAGCTGAAAGATATTTATTTTCTTTTATAGGGAAAGCCCCTTTAGACATGTATTTAAAAACATCTAGTGTTTCAACAAGGCCTGATAGTTACTGAAAGTTACACAAAAAACAACCACTACACAACTTGTCTGAAAATATAACAATACAAATAAAAGGTAATTTACATGAGTCCTTTATAAGAGCAATCTCTATATCCAGAAATGAGATGGCAGCATACTACAGCTAATGCAAATATTACAGCTAAATATATTTGTGGTAACACATCTAAAAGAGAAAGAATGAGAACTGATGTGCAGATGATCTGTGAAAGACTCAAATACTAATAAAAACTGGGGGAGAAGGAGGGTAGAAGGAGGGTGGGGTAAGAGTGTTAAATTATTATTTCACGAGGCCCATATTCACAAGGCATTTTTTTTTTACAGATGGTTGGAGGTATTTCTCAGCCCTTAACTGACAGGAATACAGCAGGCTCAGAGGCCTTAAGCAGCAATTCTATTCATAGGCCCTTAGCCTTTATATAATTGTATTAGGTGCAGTAACAGACATAAATTAACATGCACTGACCCCCCGCTCCTAGCAATGTATGCCTTGACCTTTTAAGAAACCTCAGGAGCAGTACTAGTTTAGTGTTTGATACATCCTCTTTTGGGGGAGATGAAATGCTGGTCTAGGAGTTGCATGTATTCGAGGCTCTAGCAGGCCTTATCCACCTTTGGCTACGAGAAGCTGCTCTTCTTTCATATCTTTAAGTAAGCAGAGTTTGTCTACTTTGGTTGCAAACAAGCTGATACCAGTGAAGCACTGCTAAGCTTTATGGGTGCTAACGGAGTGTTTGATGTAAGTCAGGTGGCAGGTCAGGAGCTCCTAACCTCTGAGGACGTCTGCCCATGATGGCAGCTTTCTGAAGGAAGACATTTTTGTTGTTTTACAGCAGATCGTCAACTGCAGTTTGTGGGCAGATAACGTCCATCAAGAAATTAGATGCCAAAACAAAAAGACAAAAATGGACTTCTTGCAAAAATCCTTCCTATGTATTTCATTTACTCATAAATTGAATTTAAAATTTAAAACATGACAAATTAATTTAAAATTCAAAATATAAAAACACTTTTCTGTAGTAACTTATCTGTAAACTTTTCATTTTGTAACTGGAACGTACTTCGTCTTTTTCTAAAATTGCCACGTCTGGAAACAGAGCAGGGGACAATGGCTAAACCTGACTGAAACAAGGATATGTTTGGTTGTTTTACTGGGAGAGGGTCTTTTTGCTTTTAAAACATGTACTATCAATTAACTGCCTCTCAATTTTCTACCTCACGACTATAGTGGTAGACAGTAATTTGTAGTAGCTGTCTCAAGGATGGTGGATTTAAAAAAAAAAAAAAAAAAAGAAGAAGGAAGAAAGAAATCTACCAGGCAAAAACTACGAGAACTGCAAATGTCGGACAATGCATTTAACCATGAAGTGGAAGGGTGTTAACTAGTGAATAAAGAAGGAAAGATGAGGGAAGGAAGGAGATTTTAGTCAATGCTTGCTAACTTTTTTCTTTCCCACCTTCTTAAGACGACAGGTTTCACTAAAAATCAATGTGACGGCCTGTTTATCTATAATTTGTATCAACTTTATGTGGATTTGCCCCCCTATTTCAATGCCCTGACCTCCCTTCCACCATCCTGGGCTTTCTCCCGTGTGGGATGAGGTTGTTGCCTGTGCCTGGGGGCAGCAGGTGCTGCCTGGGGCCCTGTCGGTGCTGGGGGTCCGGGGGCAGCTGTGGCCTAGTGCTGTGTTAGGCCAAGCCTGGCTGGGACCAGTGCCGGGGGCTGAGGGAACGGGAGGGTTCCCGGGAACCCGGACGGTTCCTCGGCTTTCGGGAGGGCCCGTGTGAGGGATCCCCGGGGGCGTGGGGAAAGCCCGTCGCTTCTCTCACCTGCCTCCGGCCCTCGCTGCTCCCCTTGCGCCTCCGGCCTCGACGGTGCGGCCGCACCTGCGGGGAAAGGCAGAGGGAGAGCAGGGTTAATCGCGCCGGAGTGACTCCCGCAGGGGTCTCCGCTCCTCCCCGCCTCACCTGGCCGGGGTTTGCCCTGAAGCGTGGTGGGGAGCGGAGACTGGCTCACGGCCCCACCCAGACGTCCCTATCACCGGTGGGGATACACACACACTCACACACACACAGTACCACAGACAGCGGAGCCCCTCCAGCTGCCTCAGGCCCAGACCCGGCACAGCACGTCGGGGGAGGCGAGGCCAGCCCGGGACGCGCCTTGGTAGGGCTGGGCAAGAGCCCGACGGCCAGAGGAGAGGGCCGGGGCTTCCCCGGGGCAGCCCGGAGAGGCTGCCGGGGGTGGGTGCCCGGTGGGGTGCGGCAGGCGCGGCAGCGGCCCGGACCGCCCGACGTGTCCAAGGCTCCTGCAGAGGATAGGAACCTGCCAGGAGCCAGGGCAGGGAGAGGGGCAGGGCAGGGAGCGGGGCAGGGCGGCTGGCGAGAGGCGCCCTGTGGAGCTGCGGCGGCCGCGGAGCCCAGCCAGGGGCAGCCCCCAAGCAGAAGGGAGCGGCTCCCGCTCCGCCCGCAGCAGCCGCAGCCCTGAGCATGGCAGCAACAGTTGGCTGGCAAGGTAAAGAGACGGGGAGCTGCACCACCATGGCTCGGATTTCCCCTCGCGCCTGAGCTGCCCCCCCCAAATCACTCCTGCTTTCCGTCCTCTTGAGGGACCACAGTAGGCAAGGAACAGAGAGGATGTTTTTTTAGCCTTAGCTTGCCTGATCTCTCTTATCACATCTCTCTTCTTTTTTTTTTTTTTTTCCAAGTTCCCTCTACCTTGTCTCTCCCTTTAGAATATGCTCACATGAATAAAACCCCAGTGAAGATGTTTGCTGGCAACCGGAAAGTATAAACGTCTTCTTTTTTTTTTTTTTTCTTCTCTAAATAGAAGAGGGTAAATAATTATGAAGATGTGAGTTTACTTAAAAGATATTGTGACCCTTCCACCTTTGTTTTCATCAAGACAGCTAGTGCTCAAGCTACGTGTCCTGAGCAAGAAGGAGGGAAGGGAGCAATGAGGTGCTTTTGCTTTGCTTTCTTTCCTTGCTTGTCCCTTAGCCGGCCTTTTACTCTTTTCTAAAGTGCGAACAAGTCTTCAAAATATCTTTTATCTCTCGAGAAATATTAACTCTTAGACTGTGGTCCTCACCCGATCTCTCCAATGCAGGCTTCCCTGAAATGCAAGATCAGCCCTTTCTCAGCCGGATCGCCCTCCGTGCCGCTGTCGGGGGTGGAGGGGAGGGGGCAGATGGGAGAGCCCTTGTGTTTTCTAACAGCTGAGACATTAGATCGCACCCCCACCTCCTTTTTATCTTACAGCCGGGAGAACTATAGGCCCCTGTGTTGCGTCAAGCGGCCACTCTGCTACCAACTTGCTGCTTAGATCTTGTCTCTTTCACGAGGCTGATCTGCACGGACAGATCTGCGCTTAATCGCTCCTTGTTTTGGGGGGCGGCAGGCAGGGAGGATTTCTCTTTGCTATTTATTTCTTGCCCACGGAATCCGGGCTGGTAATTACTGCAAGGAGAGGGAAAATGCAGCTTCCCTAACTCCTGCCTGAGATGCTCTCAGTGCTGTGTGCATGCACAAGGCAGTTTCAGAACCACAGAGCTGGTGCTGATGCTGCTTTGCTCGCTTGCAATCACCTCGTCCAAAAGCATCGCTTCGGCTGGGTTTTCCCTCGGATTCTGTCTTTTTTACCCTTTTTGGGGGCACTACTTTTTGCGGAAAGAGTGATTGGAGATATCACCGGACTGCAAGTTGCTTAAAATCAGGTTGGAAGTGGGCAGGGGGGAGGGAGGCGCCTTTGGCAAGCGCTTCCATGGTGCATCTCCCGCTAACTGGGGTCTCCCCCAAACCGCGGCAGCTCCGTGCACCTCCCCCTCCTCCTCCCTCCCTATTATTTATGGGGTGATCCCAGTAAATCCCACCCTCCCCACCTCGAAATAAACCGAGGCTCGCGATTAGAGAGCATTTAATGCATCGCTCGGAATTTTTTTTTTAATGAATTAATCTCGATCAACTAGGACACCCATATTTTCAAACACGGCTATGCCCTGGAAGGAGGGGAGCGGGGCGGGGGGGGGTGGGGGGGCGGAGGGGGGGGGAAAGGTGAGGATAGGAGAACTTTTAGGAAGTTTTATTCTATTTTTATTTTTCTATTAATGAAATAAAAAAAACACCATACAGTTATCCGAATAAACGTGTGATTTGCTCCTTTAGGCAAAAGTCGATTAAAAAGTTGGGCTACTAGGCGACGGGGAATATTTGGACGTCTAGGGGATCAGGAGGAGTAGGAAAGGGGGGAAAGGGTGTTTATTTCTCTCACTACATATATATCTAGAGACACATATATACACTCACAGCGGGAGGGGGGTTGGGGGGGGGGATGGACGGGGGAAAGGGAAAGGTGCCAGGAATTAATAATAGAAGCCCACAGAGTCTAGATAAGTCCAAGGCTCGGCGATCGCAGCTGCTGCTCCTTCGGCGAATGCGCCCTCCGCGAATGCTTTTTGGGGTAAGGGCTTCCCGGGTAGGTAGTTATGTACAGCAAGCCCAGACCGCAAAAAGATTCGCGAAGGACAAAGTCTCCCGCGGCTTCCTACATCCATCCATCCGGCTGCCACCATAACATCCACAGGACCCACGGGCGATCGGCTCCGCCGTCCCCCGCCACGCCGGGTCCCCACCCCCCATCCCCGCCAAGTCCCGTTCCGAAACCCAGGACCCCGCCGGGGCGAGGCGGCGCTGGGAGGGAAGGGGGGGTGTCCCGCCACCCCCCCTCCCCCCCGCGGCGGGGCCGGCGGCGCGGGGCCGCGGGAGCGTGGCGGAGCGCGGCGTGTCCGCGGCCCCGCTCCGCGCGGAGGCTCCGACGCTGGGCACGGGCGCTGCGTAAAGAGAAAACTCTCCCCCCTGAGCGCTAAATAAATAGAGAGCAGGCGGGCCTCTCATTGGTGCGGGCTAAAATCGTCACCCACCAATCAGAGGGCGCCTCACACTGCCTCGCTCGGCTTTTTTTTTTTTTTTTTTCCTCCCTTTTTTTTTTTTTTTTTTTCCTCTTTTTTTCCCGAAAGGGGGAGAGGAGAGGAGAGAAGAGCGGGAGGGAAGGATGGATGGATAGAAGGAAGGAAAGGGGAAGGAGAAAAAAAAAAAAAAAAAAGAGGAAAAAAAGGTCCTCTCCATGTTCAATTAGTCACCAAATCCGCGACAAGAGCACGTCCAAGAGTGCGGCTGGGCCAGCCCAGATCCCTTCTCACTTCTGCCGCTCCCCGAGCCCCTCTCCGGCAATCCTCTGCCAAAGGGGCGCCGTTAAGCTAAGGACCAGCCCCGCCGCGGGCTACCCCGGGCGCAGAGCCGCTGCTCCCCCCGGCGGGGGCGCCCCAGACCGCCCGCCACCTCGCGGCGGGCAGCCGGGGACACGGGGACCTGCCGCTGCCTTCTCCCCTATTCCCCCCGCCTCAGCGCGGGGAACCAGCCAGACCCGAGGGGCGACCCTTCCGGGTCGGCGGGGGACGCGGGACGTCCCCTCCCCTCCGCTCCTAAGCGCCGTCCTGGGCGCTGAACCACCCGCCACCGCCGCCAGCGAGGACACCCGCTTGCTAAAAGTTTCCAGGACGTGTCACTGAACTCCAGAGGTCTTCTCCTGAAAGCCTGCGGGGAACCAGAGGCCCCGCCGGTGCCCGGCGGCAACGGGAGCAAGGCAAACACACCTCCGCGTCGCGGTCCGCACGCCCGTCGGGATCCCGAATGAGCTGGGGAAGAGACCGGCGGGGGACCGAGGGGACTCGCATCCCGGCTGGAACTCCAGAACTTGCAGTTCCACCACTGCCCCGCGGCGGCAAAGGGTCCCGCGCGAACGGCACGGGAAACCCACGCGTGACGCCCCCGCGCGCGTCCCACCCCGCAGGGCCGCAGCTCCCTCCCGACGCTCCTGCCCGCCGGGCGGCACGGCGCCCCGCGCCTCCCGAGCCCCCGGCGACACCAGCGGCAGCGGCGCGACGGAGCGGAGCGGAGCGGAGCGCAGGCAGGGCGGGCAGGGCGGCCGGGGCAGCGCAGGCAGCAGAAGTTTGAAAACCTCCAGCACTTACCTGGCGGGGTGCGTCCCTGGCCGCTCCGGGGAGTCCCGCGCGGGGTGCAACCATCACCAACAGAGTTTTGGTGGTTTTTGGTGGGTTTGTTTTTTGGTTGGTTTTGGTAGTTTTTTGGTTTGTTTTTTTTTTTTTTTTTTTGAAAGCCCAAAAGCAAAGCGTCCCTTCCTTCAGGTGTGTATATAAGTTACTGTACTGTGTGGGAGGGTCACGATCTCACTAGGTGTAGAAGATTCCCCAGGATTAACCCCTCCTCTCCCTACCCCTTCTGCAACTTGTTGAGGATTTTATACACACACGCGCGCAGGCACGGGCACACGGACACACACACGCACACACACACACACACGGACGGGAGAGCAAGGAGAAAGCGAGCTCCGCGGAGTCCGGCTGCCCCCCGACGCCGTTGTGATTGGATGGTCTTTTCATGGAGAGGGGACGTCTCAAGTCGAAGTCACGATTTCTCCTCAGTTTGGAACCATCTGTGACTGGAGCCATGACGCAGCCAGAGCACATTACTCACTTTTACAGTCACGACTTGGAAATCCGTGCAGTTTCCAACCAAAATTACACCGCCACCATTGAATTATTTAATAGGATCCAGTTAAGGGTAATCTTATGCATTGTGTCAAGTGAGGCAACGATCTAGGAGGGGAGGGCTGGGAAGGCGAGGGAGGGGGCGAGGAAGGAGGGCATTTCTTGTTTTTAATGCCTGTTTTGTAGAGATATATTAAGAGTTGCAACGATTGGCTACACGTGTTGTAAGGGGATTTTTTTCTTGCTTTAAAAAAGCAACAACAAAAAAAATAGATATCTGGTCCGCTTGTAAATACGACCACGCAAGCTCGGGGAAGGGACGGTTTAGACATTAAGAGGAGCCGTGGGTGGAGTACCGTGCTGTGAATTCAGGCACTGGTGTTTGATTAATTGCAAGAAATTATGTCTTTTGTATGCATAGATTAGAGCCATTGCATGCGGTCTTGGCCAGGAGGTGCTCTCACCCTAGCCCAGTGTACTGTGCTGTACTGATGTTCATGGCTGCATCATGCCATTGTCTGCAGGATCCGCAATTGTTGCTGGGCTTTGTGTGGTAGGTGCACCATTTTCTAAGCTTGCTTTTACTGCAAGGCTATGGCTAAACGTGCTCCGGGGGCTCCTTTCTTGGCTATTGTCTGCCTCGTGCGTTTTCCATCCTTTGCAGGTCTGAGTCTGCGGCTAAGCCCCCTTCCACGGCGGTGTCGGAGGGGATACCATTGTCCGGGATAACGCGGTGGTGCATGTGAGTGCCAGACGGTGTTTCCCTGTCTCTTTTAATGCAATCTGATGACATGCCTTTGCTAGCCGGAATGCCTGCGAACCTGCATGCCCGTAGCCTAGCGAGAACTTCCCCGGCTCTCAGAGGCGGTGAGGGGGTGACGGGTGGTTGCAGCACCGAGGTAACCCTACATAGCTACTCCGTACACACCACAACAATCCCCCACTACTTCGCCTCTAATTCAGTCATTCCACCAACTCCTCTGGTGAGGGTATGACTAAGGACGCGAAGGACGGGCAATAATAAAAACAGACGCTCGCACACACACGATCTGCAGAAAGTGTGAGCACTTAGAGGGGAAAAATGAGGTGGGAGGAGAAGGGGTGAGTCCAAATAAAGCAACCTATAGCCTCTTATTTTGCGGAGCACCATCATCAGGTACAGGCTCTTTCAAACGCACGGGCGGGAAGGGCAGGCGGCGCCGGGCGGAGGAGCGGCGGCGGGGAAGCCTCCGCGGGAGCGGCGCTGCGGGCGGCGCAGCGCGGCCCCCGCCCGGCGGGCACCGGGGCCGGGACCGATCCCCGCCCGTGGCGGCGGCGGCGGCGGCGGCGGCGGGTTCAGCACCGGGGCGCGGACAGCTCCCGGCGACCGCCCTGCGGGGAGCGCCCGGCCCGCGCCCCCGGCCCCGCCGCCGGCTCTGCCTCTCCCCCCGCGGAGGGCGAAAATAGAGGGGGGGGCGGGCAGGGAGAGGGGCTCAACAGCGCCGACAGAGAGAGAGAGAGAGTTGCAGCTCGCTATTGATTCAGAGATTTACCGACAGGGTGATTCCCCTTTCTGCAAGAATTCCCCGTGTCTGAGCTCCGGGCATGCACCAAATTCATTATGTAGACGAGTATACCCCTCTCGCTTTAGAGCAAAAGTAGAAAGGAAGGAAAAAATAATCCAGGCATGCATAAAATAAAGACAAGACTCACAGCCACTCTCTGCATCATGCACAGGAAAGATCACTACTTACCCAAACGGGAACTCCTCGGTTAGGGGAGGGAGGGGGAGGAGGGGGAAAGCGTGGGGGGGGGGCGGGGGGGGGGGGGAGAATCCAACAATTAATTTCCAGACAGGAGTTGGAAAAAAAATACTGCGGTGATGTCCAGGTTTTCTTCCACCCGCGCTCGCTTTTTATACAAGTGCAACCCTCTGTCTATTTCTGGAACGCGATCAAAACCCTGATGCTATTTTTAGCAGGTACTGGGGAAAAAAATCCACACACAAAGGCATTTTGCTGGAACGCTACGTCCAAAACATTAACTGTGCATTTAGTCTGCCCCCCTACAACACAACAACCCCCAACCACGCACCTCCATACCCCAGCCTCTTTCTGCAACACCATCTAAATTTGCTTTAGGTGCATCATTGCAGAGAAAAAAACCCAAACAAAACACAACAAAAACAAACAAACAAAACCCACACCAGACGACCCAAACTGACCGCCTTCCATGCTGTCCTATTGCACAAACCCCTAATCCACAGTTGTATTGAGTCTATCTCTGTGCCTCACTGCCTGTTGCCTTGCAAGCATTATTGTGTCTGTCTTCCTCCGGAGTCTTTACAAAGTGGGCTTTGGAAAAAACACAACCACCATGCACCAGTTTGTCATCACGCACAAATGTGGATTTCAGGCAGGGATGCTTGCTTTACCGAGACACAGAGATGGTTTCGTGTACTGAACTGCACACAGCACCAAGAAGGGTTGTTTTTTTTAAAAAAAAAATCTCCCCTCCCCACCCACTGCCTTTTCCCCCTTTAAAAAAATCCTTTGTTTGGAGAATAAAGGATCTATAAATATATATATATGAAAAAAGGGGTGTGTGTGTTTGCGTTCTAGTAATTCACTACGAGGGGGGACTGGGGAAAAAAATAGAATCATTAGGGCTTGCAGGCTGCAAGGAGCCAGCCTGAGACTCCTTTGCAAGGCTGCGTCAGTTATCAGCTATTGACGTCACGTTCAGATTCTCCTCTTCAGAGGCTCTAGTTCATCATAAAAGATGTCTGTGCTTGGAGCTTTGTGCTTGCAGTAAGGCACTTCAATTCGAGGAAAAGAGTTAATTAGCAAGCCCCATATTTTGTGTAATGCGGTTCTCTGTACAGTTGCACAAAAATCCTGAGGGGGCTGGGGCGGGGGGGTGGGGGGGTCGGAATATGGGCTGCGGACAGGGAGATATTTCTTAAAAACCACACACATATCCCATGCAGAAGCACAGGCAGGGAGAGCAATCTGCATAGCCAGACCTTGCAAGAACATTAGCCCCCCCCTCGCCCCCCCGCCCCTTCAGCCCCCTTTCTCGTGGTTACCAGTTTTAACGAAAAGCAATTTGGAAACATAAGCCTGTTTTCTGAATATTTGTAAGGCAAACAGCATGGGGGTTGCTGAATATATTTTAGCATCCTTACTTTCTCTCTTTCCCTGTCACCCCCCCGCGTGCCCCCCCTCCCCATACCAACAACAACACCAGCAGCAAGTCCCCCTACCACTTTACACTTGTATTTGGCTACTGTAGCAAAAGACAGATATTGATAAAACCAGGATTAATTCTGTATATTTGTCAGGCAAACAGCCCCGTCTCCTAGAATGACGCAAATAACAGATTCTATGGCTCTGGCTTTCTATATTCTGCACCCACGCACTCTGCTTGGTCTCCCACGGAATCAGCTACAGAGAGCAATGATCCAGATTATACAGAGAGAGGGGTGGGGGAAAGGGAAAGAATATCAAATGAAATTGCAATTAAAAATTATAATGCTGCTATTGTCTGTACGCAAATGGCTAAACCTGAGCTTGCACAGTGGTACACACAGGCACACACTCGCACCCCCGAGCCATCCCCCTCCACCCCGAGTCCCCCCCCCCCTCCCCCCTCAAACCCAGGCATCAATAGCAACCAGACAAAAGAGAATTGTCTTGCTGACAAATGCGGGGTTTATCTGGCCAAGAGAGGGATTTTCTTTAAGCACCACACCTTTCCCTGCTCCCATTAAGCAAAACACATCTCTGAAACGACCTCTCTTGCCACTAAGTGTGTGAAGAGGGGTCAATTAACAAATGCAGCCGGGGAGGGGAGGGCACCAGAAGCTCTCCCACAGTCCCAGAGGAGCTAATGAGGACCCTGAAGAGCAGATCGCCTTCCCTGTCTCCCAGTCAAAGGGATGCAGCTGTTTCTTAAAATGCCTAAAAAAAGGCAAGCGCAATGGGCTGTTGCTATTTTTAAACACATCTCTCATTTGTTGGAAAATGGCACTAAAAGCATTAAACAACCTCTCCGCCCCGGGGACAGGCTCAGGCACACACGCCAGTACCCGAGGGAAAGCCAAGGTTTATGGACCATCTCCTCACCAGGTAAGAATATCCTACCATGCCCTGCCCACCATCAGCCCTTTTCACACCTTGTATGCAGAGAGAAGCAAAATGCTGGGGCAATCAAGAAGCCAGTAAGTTATTTACTGTCTAATCTGTACACACACATTCCTTATTTATTAACTCACTTAATTATTACCAACTTCTTTTGCAGACAATGAATTTCCTAATGTCAATAAATTGCAATCAATGAGGTAAGGCTGTCTCCTCCTCTGTCTCTTAGCCAGACAATGCCATTGCAAACTATGATAGTGATATAGCAGCACGCAGGGAGGGGAACATCACACACCTATATGAGATCACATCATAAGCACTGTCAGGCTTGGGGACACAGATTAAGCATTTTAAAATGACTACACACACTCTCTGGTAGAGGTGAGCAGATCCACTTTCATTCACACATCTCTGGCACGCCAGTCACAAATCCATCTTCCCAGGACTGGGAGAGATGCTGTGCTTCAGACCTAGGAGAAAAGCCCAACCTAAACCATGTTTTCACCATATACACCTGGGAAGCTGGCCTTTATAGCAGCAGCAGCCCAGAAGCCAGACAGATGCAGAGAAAAAGCACTGTAGAGAAAGACCTTATACCAAGGGCAGATCAAGACACCTCAAGAGCCCAGACAGAGTGCCAGACACACAGCATACCTTCTTTGAGGAGCTGCAACAAAGCTCATCCTGGGTTAATAAAAACATTAGGCAACACAGGAGTTTGAGGTTGGAGGGGTGCACACCTAAACTATCTTCTGTCACTCAGACCCAGGAGCTTTCAGATAACCCATGGCCTACTGCGGAAGGAGGGGATGATCATCTACTCTATTACTTCCCACACACACCCCAAGAGCTTTGCATTTCTCTGTGGTGTTCACCTCTGTGCACATGAACAGAGGAAAGCTGTTCAGCCTTAGTTTTTCTCTGTCACAGAGAAAAGTGTATCAACGTGGTCGTGTTCCAAGGATGATCTCTGAGGCAGGTCAGGAGTGGACATACTGGCAAGCCTTGCAGCTCCTGGACCTCAGGCCCTCTCCAGCCATAAAGATGCCTGAAATTGCCTCCCTGCTTCACATCCTGAGCAGCTCATTGCAGTCACATATGTCAATTATTTAGGTTTGGTTTTGTTTGTTTGTGTTGGGGGAGGAGGGCGGTTGGGGTTTTGTGTTTGTTTTTTTCCCCTAAGTCTTAGTGAAAGAACTAGATCTTCCTACCAATTGGTTTAACATGTTCTCATAGAAGCTGTAGTACCATCTTTCAGCCTCATTTTCATAAAACCAGCCTGCCTTCCTCTTTGCTGTCCCCTGCTTCTCCAGCCCAATGCATAATGTCCCTCTCAGCAGAACCATCCCCTGCCTTCCCTGCCTGCTGCTAAAGGCTTGGTTGAAGTGAGGTCCAGTGCTCAGAGAATCCCTCTCATAAAAAAAAAAAAAAAAAGAAATGGAAGCTATCCAAAATGAAAAGAATGTTTGGCAGGTGACCATGTACCAAACAGCAATTTCCATTTCTCCTGATCCTTAGGAGCACTAAAAATAAAATCTATCTTCTATCTCGATATTTTAATTATTAGCCATCTCATTTTTGAAAAATTAAGCCTCCCTGCCAATGAAGTCTTAATGAAAGCAATGGATCCTGTATTTTTTCTGCCACTGTAAAGTGATACCTGACAGTAACTGAAGCAGCAGAGTCTCCATCAGCTGCAGGTATGTGGCCTTTCACCTATAGCTACTGAAGATGCCAAAGGGGCAGCCCAGTTTCTAACACACATGTTCCCCATATCAAACTGTCCTCACTCTTGGAAATTTCGCTTTCAGACTCTGCCCAGATGGATAATGCCCCAGATTGGGATACTATTATTATTATTAATAGTAAAACATTAATGTGCACAAAATTGCTGCTCAAAACCAGCTACGATCTGATACTTAAAAAGTAGTATACTTTGAAAATAAAACTATTTTAGTGGTATTCACAATTTGTTTGGGGTTTTGATCCAGCAAATTCAAGACACTGCTTCCTTCTCAATTCGGCTTTGCTGTAGTTTGACAGTGACCTCCTCAGAGCCTTGGAGTTCTGCTTACCTGTGAGCCATTCAATAACACAATTGCTATAAAATATTCTCCTAACTCAGTCTTACTCCCAATAACATTTCATGTCTGTTCTTGGCCTAGTTCACCCAAGCAGCTGAAGGACACGTGATATGTTCCAAACATAAGGAGAACAGAAGATAAAGAGAAACAGTGAAGTGCCACCAGGATATACTAGGATCTCACAAACTCACCTCATCTTTTTGAATAAAATTCACCTTGTATCAGGTCAATCAGTAACTTATGCTAGTTAACTCTTGTTCCAGGAAAATACAGAACGCAGAAGAAAGAGCAATCACATTGAAATGGAAATAAATTAGAGCAACATCTATTCAACAATTTGCTGGCTTTTATAGGTGGTAGAGTATATGCTAGTGAAAGGACTGAAGAACAGTAATTTCTAGTTAAAGCAGAGGATTAGAATCTAGATATTCCTCTTCCAATAACAAATTTGCTACAACAAGTGTTGATCTGAAATTTCTGATGGAAAGGCTTTTTCCTTGAATGTTTTGAGGTCCTCCTCAAATTTTAGATGAAATGCCAATCACTTTATGCTTGGCATATCTACTCATGAAATGAAGATAAGACAATACTCACTTACCTAAACAGGATGTTCTTGAAGATATCTATAGCATTGAGATAATCAACAAAAGTCATCAGTAAGAAGACAGCAATATTATAAATAATCAGAGATCAGTGCATGCAAGGATGCCAAAGGAGGAAAGGAATGCTTTACCTCCAACATCAGAATGAGAAACTGCAGTACATTAGTAAAGAAAATCTCACCTGTGTCAGAAGATCAAGGGCTTTTTAAGACTTCAATTTATGGAACATTTTGAGAACCTGAATGCATATACCAGGACACCAATAAAATAGACAACTTGTGCAAGTATCATGTCATGCAGATTGTATTAATAAACACTTTGAACAGTTTGGGGTTGAAATGTCAGTATACGTGGGTTGCTTTGTCATCATTAGCTTTTCTGTTTACATTACAGATATATATCATTACTATAACATGTAAAAGGATAGAAACTGGATTTTCCTCCAATGGCTGCAAAATCAGGCCCTGGAGACATACTTCTGCATAACAGGGATGAAAAGAAGAAAAGCATTAGCATAATGAAGTTGGTGGAAAAGAGTACTAAGGTCTCAGTATTGAGGATGATATCAAAAGAAAATCATATCACTTCTTAATAAAAACTCATGGAAGAAATACAGTGACTAGGCATCATACTTCAGATACAAGGAGCATAACCTTTGAGGAATCCTGCTACAAATTTGATGAGCCTTTACACTAAGATTTGATTTTCATTAGCCTTTAAAATGGAACTTGTCACGAATAAGACCCATGACCTTTAACATAATGCGCACACATATCGGGCAACCACCTTAAAGAAAGAGTTATAAACAAGACCAAAAAGATAAGACAACACTTGAAGGTAAATTATACAGGAACTTGAACAGGTAGAAAATAAGGGAAGGCTGTGATGAAGAAATGCCAAAAATCTGTGTCAGTCTTTACCTCAAGCTGTCCAATATTACAGTCAGTGTGAGAGAATGGGATATGGATAGGGTGATATTCAAATAATTTAGGAAGAATTTATTTACTGAGATAATAAAACATGAAGCCAAAGGATCCATCAAAGAAAAAAAGTCAAGTTCTCTCAAGGCGGAAGACAGTGGGGTGGGAAAAAGAAAATACATTAATGTAGCTTCATTTCTAAGATGGTGAGGTGAAAGACAAGGTGAGATGCCTAGGGTTATGAAGACACGGCCTTGTGAGCTCTTATCCTGATTTATGGTGCTCTTGTTACACTGTTCTTTCCTAATCTGTTCTTCCTTTTCATGTAGTTCAATGTGGCTATCAAAAATTGCAACAAAAAATTGCTACTCAGCTAGTAACACATATTCAAATAAGGACAGGATGCTGATTTCATCAGTCACTCCTCCACTTACCTTTTAGGGTAACAAAAAGTCTCAAATTCACACTATTCAGTAGTCCTGGAATTCCTATCTCTCTAGACCCCCAACTTCCAGAAATCCACGTTCAGTAAAGCAGAAACATCTGGCAGTTTCCAACAACATGAAGGAAAATTAAAACACAAATGGATCAAAAGATCTAGATAACATATGACTTTTTGTCTGAACATCTATTTTTAACCTCAGTTAACATTTATGCACTGTGTGCTAATAGCAAGTTCAGCCCTACAAATGGCACCAAGATCCAAGTTGTTTGTGCTCGCATCCAAGATGTTTTCTATGCACAGTTTACAAATTAAGCCATGGATTCCCTGACTGTGACTGGCAAACCATCAGTGTGTACAGAACTTGTTGAAGTCCCAGGAGGATCGGCTCGGCAAGCACCAATGGCTTTTACTTTCCCAGATGCTGAATCTTCTCAATAGAAACATGCCAGACTTCACATTCTTTTATTTTGCCGAATAAGTGACTATGTCTATTAGTACATGGTGTTATTTGGTCATGGATTGGGAGGAGGTAGTTCATGTGACTGGGCATAGGAGTGGAAATACCTACAAGTTTTTACTGTTAAGACATGCTTCAGCTCCCCTAGGGAAAACTGTGACAGCTGCTGGACTAACAGCAGACAAGACATGCCATGAAACTCACAGGAAGAAGGACACACTTCATTACTTGGAAGAGTATAGGCCCTTTAGAAAGCCCTGAGAAACATCACTGCATTGCACACACCTGATCAAACCACTACTACCAGCCAATATATGGCCAAGTGTGGGTAGTAGAACTACAGTGGTTCTCTTCATTTTGTCCCCTCCAAAGCACAGGATGGGCAGCAGCTCTGTCTCTGGTCCTTGCTGTGGCTGTATGTACATCCTTTTAATGACAAGAGACGTGTATTAATACTTACCCAGCTCATGATGTGAACTGGATGGAGAAGTATCATACATAACTTACTGAGTATTAGTAGAATATCTGGAGATCCATGGATGAGCAACTGAGAAGTGCAGGCTATTATCATATTGCTATAAATGCCTGCTGCAGAGCCAGGGGATGAAACCCATATACTTATGCAAATGCCTCACAGATCACTGTTTTGTGCTGCTTTTGCAGTAATTGCAATTATTATAGGACTATATGATCAGAGATACAAAGTCTGAATTACATTCCATGTAATGATTTTCTGAGTAGTTCAAGGTTTGCATGTAAAAGCTATTCTGAGTTGTTGTTCAAGACTGACAATGAGTATTTAGCTAAATTTAGAAATGTGTTAATTTTTGTTAACGTTAATATTGTATCAGCTGATTGCTCCTTACATTAGCAATGCGTCACAAGTTAAACTTTCAAACGTGAGCTTTGTTATTATATGCTGGCAATCTCAGATTAAGCTCCCATCCTACTGGATGCTGTGTAAACCCAGAATCAAAAAGTAACAATGTGGAACATTCTAGCTGGGAGCCAACACTTGAAAATAGGTTGGAGCATTAAAATAAAGCTGGATCCTTATTCAGGGGGTACAAAAAGTAAAACTAGTGACAGATATGTCCTTGTTACCTACCCACCTGTGATGTGACAGGTATTGGACAAAAGAATGAACCAGACTCAATACCTGCCCCATGAGGTTACAATTCAAATGGAAGGCCACAGAATGGAGTTTCATGAAAAGCAGAGGAAAATTACTTGTGTCCCAGCATGGTTTTGTATTTTGGAATAGTTATACTTTGCAGAAATATTATTATTACATTATAAATTATATTTCAGTCTTAGCCTATTATTTATATTATAAATGATATTGTTTATATTATCAACTATATTGTGCAGATAATTTTGATAGGATTAGAGTAAGTGATGTCCTTAAGTTCATAGGCAGGACGTCTTGGGTAGTACAAAGAGAAGTGGAAAGTAAGCAAGCAGTAAGAGCAAGATACGTGGCCTCATACTCAAAGTGGGAGTCAATGGGAAGCAGGTGGCTAAGCCTGAAAAGCAGGAGGAACTGAAGCTTCTACACAAGAATCTGCAAGAATTTGGTGCAATAGAGCAAATATGAGGGCTGAGACAATCTTTAAATCCTATTCATGATCCTGCTATTTCAAGGGGAAAAATGTCATAGAACATCAAAAATTCTCCAATGAGTGGAACCACTCGTCTTGGCTTGATACTAGGTTTTCAGTTGAGAAAACAGAGGTAAACTAACTGGGCAGTGGGACTGCACATAGGTGTCACTGAATTTTGAAGTGTCTTTCAGAGAGATCTGCAGTGAAATTGAGAGAGGGAAGTTCCTCTGCCAGACAGTTTGTGGACTTGTGTCCTCTTGCTCATTTTTCTATAAACTAAAAGGGAGTCCAAGCAATAAAATGTCTTGCTCTACCTCACCAGCACTGACCTTTTGTCCAGTCCTTCTACAGAATGCATAGTTCAGTAGAAGAAAGTTTTGTTTCTTGTGCCCAGAGTTTATAAGGTGGTGTGGGGTTGCCTCTCTGAAGGCTTTTCATAAGAAAGTGCTACTTTCATTGTCCATTTACTATGAAGAAAACTGCATCGAGATCTCCAGAGGTACTATGCAATTCTTGGTAAGACCATTCGGAGAAGTACTGTGAGAAGAAATACAGGATTTTTATCTATATGGCTGTCCACCTGACACTTAATATGCTGTATGGTGTCATAAATGACCACCACCTTAAATAAAAACTTCACTTTAGAATTAGCTTATGCAGTCTCCTTGAGATAAGTTGCACCACAGGATACAGTTTAACATGAGAAAAACAGGAGTCGCAGAAAGCCATACAAATCAAGAGGAGCCTTAATAAGGAATATCCTTCTGCACAAGCATCTAAACCAACATAAGCATTTTCAGGGTAAGATCCTGTGTTGATCCAGTTCTATTCACTGTTGGACTAGGAGGAGATGGTACTAGAGAGAAAGGACAGGGCAGAAAAAGAGGTAGTGGTTGGCTCTTCTGACACAGAGAATCCTTCTAAACCTGAGATGAAAAGACACAGCATCTGGAAAGCTGCAGGAGGGTAGCTGAGCAGTGTGCAAGCTGGAGAATTCCCTCTATTGCACAAGCTATGCAAATGTAATTGTAGGCTAGAAAGTGCAGTGACTCATAGGTGAAGTGGATGTCAGAATATCTGGGTTAAAGAGAGTTTGTAAGGAGAAGACCATGTGTAGGACCTCAGAAGTTCCCAGAGATGAGGAAGTGAAAGGAGTTAACGAAAACCCATTACCAAGAGTCATCCTGCCGCAGACTGTTCTCTTGATGTGTCAAAGGAGGAGGTCCTGAAGCTGTTTAAACCTGGTGGCATTTCAAAACATTCAGATATCCAGTCAAAGATTTGGGGGTTAGGATAAGGAGCATAAGAAAAGAGAAAAGAAAAAATTAAGCACAAATCTCAGTAAACAAGGGTTGGGAACAATTTGGGGTTTTGGCAGAAGGTGATAGAGATCATTGAACAGAAAATCAGAGGTGTTAATGCAGATTATGAGGGCACAGGTTGGACTCAAAACAACACCCCAAGGTGACACACTCCAGCTGCTGTAATGTTATGTGGAGGAAACAAGAGAGTGGCACTGCCTGTGGTGTTCCACCTTTTGCAGTCTCACTAGTCAGATGACCCCAATGGCATATGCATCAAGATTTACAGGAATAAACCACAGAATTTACATGTTTCCTCAGCTGGACAGGCAAATGAGAGATGAGGGGTCAACAGATGGCAGCAGAGGTGATTCAAGTCCAAGTTAACTTGAGATCTCCATATTTCTGTAAGGGAGGTGGATCAATGATGCAGCTGGCATCAGGAGAGTTAAGTGTTAGATGTGTTCAAGACCAGGTTGGATAGGGCCTTGAACAACATGGTCAAGTGGACAGTGTCCCTGGGGGTTGGAACTAGATGATCTTTAAGGTCCAAACCAAATCATTCTATGACTCCATGATTAAGAAATGAGTGCTTTGTAACCAGCAGCAGATCTGTCCTTCATGACAAGGGGTGAAAATAGTGTATGAGCAAGTGTGAAGGGAAAATGCTGCTCCTAAACACCTGACTTTTGACTTTCTGCACAACCTGCCATGACTTTGACTTCCACTGCCATCTTATCCTTCTGAGGCACTTGGTCATCACCCTGCAGTTGCATGTTATGTCGCCTCTGAGGTCAGGCTGCTTCATTGCTCTGCTGAGTGCCCTGAGATTCCTCAGAAGAAAAGGCACTGCCCAAGGTGTGACACATTACTCACATTGTGCCCTGTGTCAGTTGTCACAAGGTATTACTCTTCTAGTTATACAGAACTTGAGAGCAGGAACCTCTGAAGGGAAAAATGCTTTCCACTGGTTAGAGCAGTTGGTAACTACAGCTACTTTGGAAACTGTCCCCTCAGACAGTGAAGACCATCCAACTTTTTCCAATTAAAAAACCTGCTTGAAACTAGTAATGCATTGAACCCACTTCTTCTCAGGCAAGACATCTCTTGATAACCACGTCGAGTGCAGCAGCAGTAAAGAAAACCAGGGTGTGCACCATAGATGGCTGCAGCCAAGGTGGAGAAAAAGAATCAGTAGCTGCTAAACCCCCATTTTTCTTGAGCTAACAGTATCTGCAATTTGCAAGCCACCAAGAATTAACTGAGAATTTTGGCATCTTGGCTTGCACATTGCAGAGCAGCAAAGTTTGGAACATGTAATTCTCTTTAGTTTCTCTATAGATCAGCTATCAGAAATTACTATGTATAAAGATTTCCCTCTACAGGTGGTTAGAGCTTGTAACAGCCTCTCACTTTCCTGCATCACTTTAATTAGTGTTTTGCCTCATCATTTACTTTGTTACTATTTTACCTATTTCCCCCCCTCCACTATGGTCTTTCAGTCTATTCCCAGTGGTAGCAAATTCTCTATGCAAGAAATGTCAACTCCCTTCCATCCTCCTTAAGCTTCAACGCTGCTGACTTTGACTCTTTCTGCAATTAAAATTTCATTTGCAAGCTCTTTTCCCGAGTGACTTGATGCCCTTCTTCTCCCCCCACCCCAAAATGTGACAAAATGAAAGTTGCAGCCTCTACAGAAAGTGTGTGTGTATCTTAAATGCATAGCTTCCTGCCTGCAGTTTGAGCTCGCAAACTAGCATGCTTTCCTGCAGGAACATCAAATGCACAGGACACACGACACGACAGCCTAGAGAACTCTTCACAAGGAAGGGGAATGCAACGCTGTCCAGTCTTTTCCAAGGCAGGCAGCCGAACAAATCAGAGAAGTCTACTTTTTGTAAAAGCATCTAACAACTGAAATCAGAAAACTTTGCAAAAAGCAAAAGGAAAACACCTGCACACACACACACACACGCACAGAGAAACCTACCTTGCAATATCTTCTTCACTTATTTTTGTATGCAAAGAAAAAAAAATCAACAAAGCAAAACAATGCCCAAACAAAACAAAAATAAATAACTCCCTCCCCTCCAAAACTGCTCTCTCCTCTTCCCCACGCCTTAGCTGGATTTCTAGGGAATTTGGGGACGGGTGGGAAGAGCCGAGGGTGGAGGGGCTATATAAATAAACTAGAGCGTTTCGAGCTGTGTATCGCGAAAGGCTGTGGGTTTCGCGTAATGTGTGCCTGCACTCTTCCAGGAGAAAGGCAAAAAAAAAAAAAAGAGGCAAAAAAAAAAAAAAAAAAAAAAGCCAGTTCGTGTTCAGAGCCTGACTTGGAGACAGGGAGAAGCAGCAGCCCCCTCCTCCCCTCCCCCGCCGCCCCCCCGCCCCGCCGCCCACGCACCACCCCCGCACCGCCGAGCCCGGCACCTCCTGAGCGAGTGCGCGGGACGGGATCGCTCAGCCCCCGCCGCCCCGCGCCCCCGCCGCTATTTATAGCCCGCGGTCCCGGCCGGCCGGGCGGGCACACGCCTGTCCCTGCCTGCCTCCCTCCCTGTGCGTGCACCACCACAATAACGCTGCCTTTCACAGGTAGCGAGGGTGGGCTTTTCACCACACTGCCTCTCACCGCAGATTTTTTTTTTTTTTTTTTTTTTGGGGGGGGGGGAGGCGGGGGGGAGACTGCAAACAGCCCCCGAGGTGCCTGGGGGGGCGGCGTGGCCAGGGAGGCGGCGGGGGTACGTGTGCGGGAGCCGCGGTGCTGGAGCGGGCTCCCAGCCCTTGGCTCCCGGTAGCACAGTCAGTTCCTCCAGTGTGTGCTATTGACCTGCATTGACGTCATTGCGTCATTAGGTCTCCCTTAGAAACACTGACTTTCAAAAATAGTATCAAATTAATTCAACTGGCAGAGAGAAGCCACTAGCTGGAATGAGCCATAAAACTCCAGAATCTTCAGCCTGGCTTTGCTGTGCCAGCCCACCCCCCCCTCCCCCAGCCCCCCCAGCCAAGCGGGCAGAAATCAGATTGTATGGAAAATACCACCGATGGAATAAAAAAAGAGAGGGAAAGAAAAAAAAAAAAAAAAAGGAGGGGGGAAGAGGGAGACCAAATTAGATTGCAAGCCCTAGACCAGCCTCTCTCCCTCTCTTTCCTTTCTTTCTCCCTCTCCCCTCCTTTCCCTTTTCTGATCTAAAAATATCCCCCTTGCTTGAGCTGACTGCGGTATCTTTTGTGTTGCATCTTTCTGTTTTTAGCCTTTGCATGAGCCATTGAAGGGTGGCCCGCAAGAGATCAGAAGCACAAGATATTGATCTATTGATACCCTCTGGGGCCAAGAATTAATTTTAAATGAAAGAGCTGCACCTTGATTTTGGCAGTGGGTGGGTGGGCAGATGACAGGGGTTATTTTAGGATACCATTCACATTCTGTGAAGCCGCAGCTTCCACTTTCTCCCTCTAGATTCATTTTAAAAATATCTTTCCTTCCTCACCCCACCTCTCTCACGTGGACCTGTGGGCAAGCACATGTCACCCCCATTCATACAAACACAATGCAATGGAGCAGCGGTAATTTGCAGAGATGGTACATTCACAAACAGCAACCCAGTCGCTTTAATGCAGGTTGATTTCACAGAAAGGACACCGCAGCCCAGAGGAATTTGATTAGACTGGTGACTTAAATTTGCAAGCTGCTTATTGGGTTCCTTATTGTCTTCATCCTAAGTTAGCAAAACTGATTTAATGTCTCTCTCTCTCTTCCTTTATTTAAAAAAAAAAAAAGTGGGAGAAAAATTCCACGTACACTGGTAGATGGTAGACCTAAATCTTAAAACCAGTGGTAAAAGACAGTAAAAAACATTGATGGCAATCAGCTTTTGCATGCTTTGCATCAAGGCACACACCCATGGCCAGATACAGCCGTATCTATCCATGACCTACACGATGCAGAGCTGTACATACGTAACCAACAGCAGATCTAATCCTGCAACGTTCACAGTTCAGGAGAGTGAGGATTTTTTTTTTTTTTTGCATTGGTGAAAACATTCAGAAACAGAGGCACAGTGCTAGACAGTAATAATTTGCAAGATCAGGCCATAAATAGGGCTCTAGCCCTGCAAACATTTATTCACGTGCCAAGTGTTAAGACTGTGACTAATTTAATTTGAAATCAAGGGGATTACTCATAGTAGTAACATTAAACTCATGCATGTTTGCAGGATCAGGGCCTAAATGATTAATCACCACTGCAGCTAGGCACTTTTGGGTACACCATTTATTACTTACAATACTTCAGCACTGTACATTCTCAGATCCATCCTGGAGAGTGTGCATTGCTCTGCTGAAGTGAAGAACCAGCAACATGTTCTGCTGAATGAGGAAGCACGCAACACACCCCAATATTCATATGCTCGATCTGATTTTTGCAGTATTGATTAACTTCCCAGAGGCCTTAGCTGAAACCACTTGGGGCAAATTTGGAGTCATTTGAGCAAGAATTTGCAGATGTGCAGCCTGCCTGAGATGGGCATCTCACATGTTATTTGTGTGCACACAGGCTCCACTCTTAGTTCTGAGGGAGAAACAGAGAAAGACTGAAAGCACGGCCATTGTATGAATCATTCATTCATGCATTCATTCATCTTTGTATCACTACTGATATTATTATTATTACTACTACTACTATTATTATTGTTGTTGTCGTCATCATCCTCCTCATCATCGTTTTGCAAAATATGTTTTGGCCATGTTCAGACTGGTCTGTTCTTCGATATTCATTTCTGCTGGTGCTCAGCACCAGTGATGACACTCTACCTTTGACCTCAGCTCCCCACACGAGCTTGTGGCAAACTGTCAAGTCAAAGAAAGTGAGTTGCACGTGAGAAGGAAGACATGCTGAGGCAAGGTTTCCAGGCAGCTTGCTGGGAAAATAACTAAGTGATCCATGTGGATCACGAGGTGCCATGGGCTGTTGACTAAACCTGAGCAGTACCTGTGCACTGTGCAGGTGACTTCTCTTGACAGCTTTTGGGAACAGAGTGATACACATGCTTCCTATGTTTTACAAGATCTCTTTTTGTCCAAACCCCACTATCTCTGGTTTTAACCAACGTTTGTGAGCTCTCTAAAATAAACAGTCCACTGTTGTTTTAGAAACATAAGAAGTCAGGAAAAATCAGTAATGACTTACTGAGGGAAGATAGAAGACAGTTAAAAACAACAGGATTAGGTTACCTGGAGCAAGGAAAGTGAATGCAGTCAAAGAAAAACAAGCAATTTAGTCATCTACTCCAATAAGTCACTGACAAAATATCCCTTTAGCACGAACTATTCTGAAGTTTCTAAATTTTTTACATTGTGGGGGTGGTGGAGTAGCCAGAGGTGGTGGAGTAGCTTTGGGGCATGTGCACTGGCTGAAGAGGGGCAGGGTGGGTTGGCTGGATGCAGAAGGAAGAAGGGTCTGGAGGAAAGCACAGGAAGAGGGGGATGGGACTCTGGAGGCACAAAAGCAATTAGAGTGAGGGGTTTAGAAGACAACAGGAAAAAATACAAGGGAGTAGAGCTGGGGCCCTAGCTCAGAAGTGTGGTGAAAGGCCTGGTGCACAATGAAGGCCAGGTAGGCAGTTAAGAGGACAAATTAGAAACACCTCCCATACCCCTCTGTGTAAGCACAGTACAGGGGAATTCTGTTGGGCCTGTCTCTGCCTGTCACCAAGCCTGTCTCTGGCCAGAGCCACCTGGTGCTGTGAAGGCATTGTTTTCCTTCATGTGGTACTTTTGTTTGACCGAGTCTGTGAATTTCCAGGCCTGTCAACCCCCTTCCCAATGCACCAGGAGCAGCCTGGGGCTGGCCCTTGTCCCTTGTACTGCCAGGCTGTGCATGGTACACTCACATCTCAAAGCACTGCCATGCTCTTACTTGCCCACAGAGATGTCAAATAACCTCCAAGTGTGATGTGGGAAGCAGAAGGGCAAAGCTGAGATGGACATGTGGGAGGACACAACGGAGGAGAGCTGCAAAGAGAGCTGCATGGAAAGGAAGGGGAAGGTGTCAGAAGGTATGGAGGTACAAAATGTGGATGCAAGGAAAGAGATTTCAGAGGACCTGAAGCACTGTAGGAAGTAAAAAGAACCCAAAGGAATATGGCAGATGAAAGCAGTGAAAAAAAATGGGAGTTGATCGACTTCAGAACAAACACCCATACCTCACAGGGCTTTGAGGCACTTTGTTTCAGGTCTCCTGCTTGTTGTATGTGCTCCTTTCACATTTGTCCTCTCCACCTTTCAACGTGTAGTCAGTGGCCCAGTCTACTCCACAGTCCTTCCCTAGCTCCTCTTTGGAGCTTCTTGCTGGTACCTGCAAGAGGTAGGAGCATAAAGAGGAAAGTAGTGTGCAAGACCGTGAGCTAAATCCAATGTGAGGACCTAGGCTCTCGACATGGAAAAGGTTACATTTTTCTAGGGGTGTGGATGTTTGTGTGAACTGAAGAATGGTATGACTCGGTATCCCAAAATCTTGCTTAGAGGGAATTAAATTTCCTTCATTTCCCTTCAGGAAGTAGAGAAGCAGAGAGTGGGTGAAAGCAAGCAAGGAAACTGAGGAGAACCAGAACTGTGTTGCACACATTGCTGTTTGCAGTGTGACCTCAAATCTGCCCTCTGGGTGCTGTGCCACAGCAGGGCCCTCACCTGCCATTGCATGCACCCTGGAAATGAGTATGGAGGACTCCTGGACAGGGTCTGTCCCCCTTGCTGCGGCAAAAGACAAGGCAAGGTCACACAAGCAAACAGGTGAGAGCTAGGCTTGGCCTCTGCTCCAGCGCTCAGCCTACCTACATCACATAAAAAGATGTACTGACTTTTCCCTTTCTGTACAGATTTCTTCTGTGTAATGGCCTAGCTCACCTCTCCCTGTGACCAGGAGATCACACCACTAGGCTGTGGACAATTCCTGCAGACACACTGGCCAAACCTCAGGCGGTGAACCAAATAACCCACACGCCAACTCTCAACATAGCCCTTGCAGTGTATCACGATATCAGCTTTTCCAAGCTACTCTGACAGTCGATCAATACAGCTACAGCCAACACAGTTAATACACTCAGAATAGATGCAGATAAATGCTAGATTTCCAGTTTGTTGTCTGTGATTCTAATAATAGCACACTCAAAGAGAGTGTCTCAGGTCTATTTATTAGGCTCCTCAGCTTTTGCCATGCCATTTCCAGGACCTAATGCTAGCAGCTCACAGTTAAGATTGTATTGGGAAGGGATATTTCTTTTAACATTTCATTGTTGACTTCTTAGGCATTGCAGTCGTATGACTACTGGAATTTTCTAGAAAAGCAGGGAGTTACCACACCACCTGTGCAGCAGCAAATGTTGTAAGCACTAAATAATAGTGAAAGGAGGCAGTTCAGTGCACACAGTGCTGTATGGTTCAGTATAAGAGAGTGTGCTGTACACAAGGAGATTGTACAAAGAGAAACTGTACAAAGAAGAAAAATTAGAAGACAGAAAGAAGGATGGACAAAGTAAGTTACCAAATTTCACTGTGGGTAGGACAGATACACCTTGCTATTCTCAGCTTTTAAATCAAATTGGCATCCTGTATTTAAAGACCATTAGGAATTATTGCAGGAGCTTCAGTCCTGGAGGAAGAACCAGGAGATTTTCAGTCAGGATAAGCTTCGTGGCGCATGGCTTTAGGGGTATTAGAGGCCACAGATTACAGAGAGCTCATGAGCAAGTGGCTGTGTCTAGCTTCAAGTCAAAGGAAGATGTCTTTTTTCCCATGTGAAGGAGGGTTACCCTTGAAACTTGATGTCCAAAGGGAAATTTCTGGTCTACACAAAGTGCAAAGAGTCTGACAGATGGAGGATTTATCTGAAATTTAGCAAAAGCAAAACGTACTACCAAAGGCCCGACAAACTGGTAACACGGTGAGAAGTGACTGTCCTGCATCTCACCTAACCAAACATGTCCCAAGGGCAAACTAGGCTTCCCAAAGCTTTGCCCATGCCATACCACAAAATGTTGAATGGTGTGGTGTTGCTGTCAGCATCATGAATTAGCTTCTGAAAGGAGACCCTTATGCAGCAGCCTTGGATATGATGACCCAGGCATTAGCATACTTCAAGCTGAGTTTGTTTCTGCTGATTTCTCCAACAAATGTTATCATACACACATGCCACTGTTTTGTCAGAGCATCTTACACGACAGAAAGCCCTTTGCAGGTTTATTTCTACCTATGCTGCATTATACTCAAAATTTTCAGACATGCCATTTTGGGAAACTCATTCAAGACATTAATCTGTTTCAGATTGCAGGTAAATCCAGCCTGCTTCCCCTCCTCTTTTTTTTTGTATAAAACCTTGCAGTACCTATGTCTTGCTTGTCCCTGTGCAGAAGCAGAGATGGACACAGAGGGCAACATTACCTTCTGACCTGCATGATGAGGACATTCCCTGCCTTTTTAAAATGAGATGAAGGTGCTTGAAGACTGAATTATCCAGGTTAAACAATGGTGGCTGTAGGCCTGGTCCTCCCAAGCCCTGGTTACTTGAGGAGGCATTCCTTGTGACACATCAGTTTGTCACTATGGAGTAATCCGGTTGCAGTGCTACTTCTCCTTACTGCCTGGCTTTCTCCCTCCCCTCCCCATCAAAGAAAGGGAAGGGAAGCGGGAAATAATCCAGGGAGCAGGGAAAGACTCACTGTCTGCAACTCTCCCCTTATTTCAGTGCGGTCTCTAATGGCTGCTGGAAAAGCCCCTGACTGTGCCGGGTGGTCACAGCCCGTGGTAGGTGAAGGTCTGACAGCACTGCCCAGACACTTGGAGGAGAAGGGTTACAGCAGAAGGGCATGGACTCACAGGGCAGACAGAATGAGGCTTGCCTCCCCAATCCTCATATTGCTTAGGACCATCCTGATCAATTCTCTGTTGTCAAAGTCATCCTTGGCTGAACTCCGTATCCTAGAAAGTTAAAAACTGACTCCGAGCACATCTGGCTCCACTTTGGATTGAGAATACAGGACTCTAAAAAGCCAATAAACCAAATATTTATTGTGAGATCCTCAGACAGAAAAGCTCATTTCATATTTTCTTTTATCCGTTTCATTGTGAAATTTGTTTGAAAGCAAGACTTTACAGTGGTGTTCAGCAGTTCCTAGTGCTTTAATTCATCAGAGTACTCACACATGCCTGAGACCATAGAAGGGCTGGGCTAAAGCATCCCCAGGGGTCCATGCTTCCTGTTCAGTGCTCAGCCCTTCTCTCTTCCTTCTACAATGGCTGCCCTTTGGTGAAACCACCCAAGCCCCAACACAGTGCTGTAGGGCAGGAATAGACAGAAAAGGTGGGGAACTTACCATGGTAAGGATGGATTCGGCCACACCAGGCTAGGAGATGGAGGTGGACGTGAAGTTTGCTTAGAAAAAAATATTCTGCTTGTAAATATTCTTCTTAGCCATTAGTCTCCTCTACTGTCACCTAGTGAAGAAATTAAAAATGTTTGGCAGCTGAGAGAATTTGATACAAAACCTTAAAAAAACCAACAAGGCATCCCCAGAGCCAGCTCAAGCCTGTGACTATCACTAAGATCTTCCTGGCTTTAGAATTGCCACTGTCATTACTTTCAGTGGAATCTGGGAGCAGAATTAGGCTCTCTGACCCTCCCCTCACCAGAGCTCCCTGCTTCAGCAGGAGAGAAGCACAGAGAGACCCCAGGTGCCCTTTAGGCCCCCACCACTTCTCCCCATCTCTCTGTTTCCCTGGGCACAAGCCCCCCTGCCAAAGCTCCCCCGTCACTACCCGCGTGTTCTCCAGCAGCATTAACTTATGCACACACCATTCACCAATTGTTCAGCTTTTTTTGTCAATGAAGGCACATTTTATGAATTAGAAGAGCACATGCCCCCTTGTGGCTTGACTTCGCTCCCTGCTCCACACCGCCAGCCCCCTCCGCACCCCGCCGGGGGGACTCGGGCGCGGGGAGGCTTCGCTCGAACCTGCACAGAGGTTAAAAATAGCCCACGGCACTCGAAGAGATGGCCGGGGTGTTTGAAGGATGAGCTGGAACGACAGCATGCAAAGAAACACAGGAAAGAAAAAGAATTTTTTTAAAAAGGAGGAAAAAAAAAAAAAAAAAAAAAAGCAGTAGCTTGAGCAATAGAGGGATATATATTTCTACAGGGTTTTAAGAAGGGTTTAGCTAATTGAACCAAACTGAAAAGTAAGGCAGCTGACATGTATGCAAAGTGCAGTCCCCTGCTCATTCACAGAGCAGGTACAGCACAGCAAATGGCTTCTGCCTGACCTATATGGCTCAGACACTTGATAGAGAGCGTGAGTAGAGCTGATTCTTCCCAGCCTTTTCTCTCCTCACCCTTTCCAGTCCCTAACACAGGATTTTCTGGGCTCGACTATGGTAGCAGTTTAATGACAAGAACCAATTTTACTGAGAACTGAAATGAATCCCATGACCTAATCCACAGAGGGACTCCTGAGAGGATCCAGGTACAACACTTTGATTTCAGAAATACAAGATTAAAGACCAGAGGAGAAGAAGCAAGACTGACAGTGCACAACCCACCCATGGACCTCATTTACAATCAGGGTCACATCCTGCAGTTGTTATTCATGGCAAAACCCAAGGAGGCAGAAGCCAGAGCAAACCTCCAAAAGCCAGCAACAGCCCTGGCATCAGAGCTTGTGGGATTGCTGTCTCTGGGATTGTGTCTTGGGTTAGGAACTAGGAATGCCAGAGATCCAATTCCAGCCATCGTATCACTCCTTTCTTAGTCAAGTCTCTGTAAAATAAGGATTTAGTTCTCCACCTCCTGGGGGCTATGTGGCTGAATTATAGATGGTAGAAGGTGAAAAGCAATAAACAAGAAATCAACCAAATTGCTAGCATGAGGGAAGAACAAGTATTAATATAATTATGAAAAATAAAATCTTTGTCTCTGCAAATGTGGGAAGGATTGCTGTCTCATGGTTACTGGAGACAGGGAGAGGCAGGACTCCAGGACTCCAATGCTGGCATGTGTGTGGCAGAATATCAGGCTCAAACTAAGCACTCAGGGCAGTTTGGTCCTTGCAGTTGGTCAAGGATTCTTTGGTCAAGGATTTCTTTGTTATTTTGGGGGGAGCATCTAGCACTATGGTGCCCATGGGTCATATCATGAGGAGACAGGATGCTAGACATAAACCACACAGACACACTGGTGCATGTGCATATTTACAACCTTTTTCAGTGTGACTGTCTGTCTGCATCATAAAAAAACATTTCTGGGTTGGTATTTTACCATTATATCTGCACACACAAAGACCTTGATCATGATTAGGGCTTCTGAGAATGGACATAATAAAAGTTTAAAAATACAAACAGTAGTGGGTGTTATGAATGACCTTTGTTTCCTCTGCCTTAGACAGAAAGCCTTGTTTTTCAGTAAGCCTTACACAGTCTTATATAGCTTGTGGGATGTTTTAGTTCATGTGACTGTCAGTTTAAAATACTTATGTGGAATATTTCACTTGAATGCTTTCCACCTTCTTCTCTCGTACTTTGCATGAACCAACCCAAGTTTCCTCTCCTGTGTGAGCAGAGTGTCTAATACAAGCAATGGCAGCTAAACCTGAAATTGCTGCGTATTCTTTTTCCTAGGTCTTGGTTCAAGATATTCAGCCTAGCAAATAAAGCCCCTTCACATGTGGGGAGAGCTAAGCCAGTAAACTAGATCTCTCTTTCCTCCTCAGAAATGCAAAAGAAAGCAGCTTGCTAACTTATCTTTCTTGGGGCAGGGGGCCAGCTCCTTTGTCTCCCGAAGAAGGGACTCAAGACTTAGTGAAAAAATTGTCACCACCACCTGTTCACTGGAGCAAATTACCAGAACGGCATCCCAAATTTCTCTAATATGCTTTTCAAAGGTAAAATCCACAAGATTCTGCTCAGGAGAGGGCAAAGATGCTTTTGTCTTACTAGATTTGGAGCTCCCCTTAGAAATGTCTGCAGGGTTAGTCCAGTTGGCAAAGACATCCTAAGGATACAATATAGCCCAAAATATCCTTGGTTCTCCGTGCTACAAAGACATCAATTCTGCTAAATTCATTGTGTCATGCCCAGGGAGCCCCCATCAAACTGACCTGATACAAGGAGAGCAGGGGGTGATCAGGGCTAACTCCAAATGGCACTGGGAGCTCCCGCCATCACCCGTTGTTTGCTGGGGAGAGATCCAGTCCTGCTGCTGTGGCCACTCCCAAGTGCAGTGCTGAGGGTGCTCGTTCTTGCTCACCACATTTGCCCTGGTGTGGTCCAGGGACTTTGTCCCCTGTTTTTGGCTCATCTGGGGTGGCTGAGATGAGAGTCCTTGCCCATCCATGCTGGGGAGGCTCTGAAGAGGAAAATTGCTTTCCCCTGCCCATGTCTCTGGCACACCTCATGGTGCCTGAGAGGGTGAAGCTCTTTAAGTCTTTGCATTGATGCAGCCTTAAACAGGGAGTGGGAGGAAGATGGCTGGTGATGGGCTGCAGAGCTCTTTGTACTGACGTTATTTCTGCATGATAGAAATTATGAATCCAGGTGGTTCATTCCTTTTGGACCCAGAGTTGAAAAGTGGATGGTAAGAAAGCCCTGCATAAACCAAGCAAAGGTACAGGTACAGAGGATAAAACTGCCCTATCCATTACCCTGGTGTAAACCCCTGTGGGGTCAGAGCAGTCATATTGCCAGAGTTACTTGAGCCCACTGCAGCCACAGCTGTATTTTGTATTTTACCTTCCCTCCTTCCCAGCTCCTTGTGACAGTGGGGATGTGACTGTTTGAGACAGGCAGGGCAGGCAAGCTGCCGTGGCTTGGGAATGGAGGTGGGCAGGGGCACGAAGGTGGTGGGGAAGGGGGCTGCAGCGGGGAGCACATCCTGCCCCTCAGCCGGGTAACTACATTTACCTTGGGGATGTCCGGGTTTGTAACGGGGTTGTTTGGAGTTTTTCGCCCCCCAGCAGGGAGGGCTTACGTGCCTGTGCCTAAAAATAGATTCGAGCTCGGCAGGCCCTCAGCGCCGGGAAGGAAGGCAGAGGCTGAGCTGCCCCAGCGCGGTGGTGCCGCAGGGGCGCGGAGGGGAGCGTGCCGCTGATGTAACCGCGTGTGTCCCGGCCGGGGCTGGGGTGTGCGCTGCCTCCCTGCTGCCTCCGTGTGCGGGGCTCACGTGGAGCCACTCCCGCAAGGTGGTGGTGTGGGGGTGCGTGGGGGCATGAGGAGGCGGGGGGGCTGCCGGCGAGGCCACCCGGGCTCTGCCCCCGCGGAGGGAACACGGGGCGGGGGTGCGGCTAAGCTGCGCTGAATCCCCTTTAAAAAAATCTGCAGTTTGGTGTCTTACTGGGTTTTATTTCTCTCTCCTGTTCCTCTCTCGTCCTGGAGTTCTGTAGTAGCCCTGAATTAGCATGTCACGTGTATGGCATGTGGAAATGAATCAGGGGCATGTGAGGAGGAGGAGGACGCCTGTGTCTGTGTTTGCATCCAAGGATCTCCTCTCACTCTGTGTTTGCGTAGGTGTCTAGCTCCCTTCTCCCTCCTCCCATCCCTGCCTGCCTCTCTCTCTCCCTGCCTCCCTCTCATCCCTCCATCTGGCCAGCCTAGCTCTCCCTGCCAGCTCAAGCAATACCTCAAGCAGAAACTGCAGCTTTTCCCCTGCACCCCATTAGAAAAATAGGGTGGCCCTAGGCTCTGGACATGTACTCAGGGGAGAGCATGCATGAACACACACACTCCCAAATCAAGCTCTCTTTCCCGTTCTCCACCTTGCCTGGATTTTTGCTCCTTAGTCAGCACCTCAAGCCCTGCAGACTGCACCAAGGGCAAGCTTATTAATGCTAACAACAACAGAACACAGCTGCAAACCAAGCCCCAGAGCTGCCTCTGTCAGTGGGTACATTGCCCTCACCCCCTTTTAGGGAACTGCCACCAGCACATGTCTGCATATAAAGCCAGGCATGAATCAAATCTACCCACAAACAGGGAAGGGAAAACGTCCCCAGTGGGGCACGGGAAGCAGGCAGGATCCCCGGGGAGGGGGGCTGGGTATGGCACAGGGAGCAAAGGCTCAGTGACAGCTGAGGAAGCCGGGGAGGAGGCACCAAGACTCTCGTGGGGAGTGCCACGCACATGCCGTGGTTCTGCCTGTCTGCTCCAGCCAAGGTCAGAGCTTGGCACCTCAACAAAGGGATGATGCCAGGGAAGGGTTGGGGAGCACACTCTACACTTAGTCCCCTGAAAGCCCAGAGTTCCCAGTCCCATTTATGACTCTCACTGAACTTGCTGCCCCCTCCCCTTGGGATAAATTCCTCTTTTTTGAGATTCTCCTGCTCTGCTGGGTGAGATGGGATGTTTCTGCATCCCCCCCAAAGGTAGATCTCACTCTGACCAGCTCACAAGTACTCCCCCAGCCAAAGGTTGCCTCAAGATGATTTCATTCAAGTCCCCCATACTAACCAGGAAATAGCTACCTGACATCTCCCTCCTCAAATCTCTTCCAAAACAGCTTCTGTCCCCTGTCAAGCACTGGAGACAGCTCTCCTGTTCCACCTGCCCCCAGCTCCTCTCCACCTTGCATGCCATGGTCCCCCAACTCTGCACATCTCCTCTGCTCTGCTCCCCACCCCTCGTTGTCTTCCAGGCTTTCCCCTGCCTTCCTCTCCTTGCCCAGGGCCCTGTGCCCTGCCCTGCCCCGTGGACCGCCCTGTCCTGTCCCCCCCGGGGGGCTGCTGCTGCTGCTGCTGCTGGCAAGGTGCAGCCTAGTGTGGTGAGAGGCTATAAATAGCTCCGTAAGCTCCACTCTCACTGACACCGTTTGGACAGAGGACGGAAAAATAAACAAAGGAAACTCCAGGCTCCAAGCAGCAGCTACATTCCTCATGCTAAATAATGTCAGATTTTCCTCCAAGGTGTGTTGGTAATATACAGATTGGCACTGGGGGGTGGTGGGGGGGGAGCAGGAATCAAAACAAATTATACACACCCAGTGCATGTCAATATTTTGGTCCCTCTCATTCTGCCCTGTAGTATTTAAGCACACACAGATTGCCTATATTTAGAAAAGGGTATATTTTTAAATACTCTGAGATGGAGATTGTTTCCATTAATAATGATGGAGCACATTGGAGGAGGCAGACCTGGCGAGGAGCTGTCGAATGTTGCTTTAGTGACATATAGAGGCCTGAGAGATAAAGGACAGGGCAGAAGCAGAACAAATATTTTGAAATCAGGCAGTGATTACCCTAAAGTTTGCAGTTGTGTTGCTATTTTTACACAGGGGGCTGTTTGCACTGGGAAATTGTTCACAGTTCCCTGGTGCAGAGACTCAGACAGTGGAAGAGGAATTATATTTTCACGGGGTTATTTTATTTTGTGGGTGGTTTTTTTTTTTTTTTTTTTTTTTTTTTTTTTTAATTGAGGGCAGAACATACACTGCTGCAGAAAGATTCAGCTTAGAATCAATGAAAGAAAGGATGGACACAGAAAAAAAAGGTACCATTTACTGCCCAATTTTAGGATGCAAACTCAGCCTTGCTTAGGAAGGGCAATGACTGCATTTTAACAAAATCCTTTTTTTTTTTTTTTTCTCTCCATCCTGTCATTCTCAAAATAGCCTCTCCCAATCTCAGTATTCCTACAAGGATATGTGAATAGTGAATTTTCATTTATGCTGTGGGAGAAAGTAAACAACCAAATAAGGTCTGCACCATAAGATCTGCATCTGGACATGTGAGGAGCTAGACATGCTGGGTATTAAGAGGTTGCCCAAGCAGCTCAGTATGTAAAAAGAGAAAGAAAAGAAAAAGAAAATAATAAAGACAAAAGGAGAAAACCCTTTGCACTTTATAGCTGGGTAAATGGGAGTAAAGTGACTTACTGAAAACTGTAGAAATAGTCTGTGGCATTGCTGGGACACAAAGCCAGCTTTTCTGTCTTGGGGCAACATCCTTCATATGATCAAGAAGATGCTTCCATTTTTTTTCTCCTAGATGTTTCTGCTTAGCTACTTTGCAGGTAGAATGATTTACAAAAGCAGAAATCCCAGTAATCTTCCTATTACTCTCTCATGGAGGGACATGTACTAGTCAGAGCTGCCCTCCCCATCTGGTGTCCAGCATGGTGGGGGGAGGCAGCCCCAGTAGTCTCCAAGGCCTTGCAGTCACTCTTGTGCTCAGTCTGGCTGTGGTGAGTGGGCACCTGGAGCTTGGGGTGGCAGCTGCCTGTGGCCACAGTGCTACTGCTCAGCTTTGGTGCTGGTAGGGCTGCCCAGGGGGGTGTCCTTGCTCTTGCCCCCTGCTGAGTCAGCCCTAGCCCAAAGCTTCCTCTCTCCTGGGGAGGAGAGGCCAGAGGAGCTGGCCAGCATAGCTCTTCAGATACCTAGTGCAGGGAGATTTAGCTCTCCTCCCAGAGGGCTGTCCTGGTGACACTGAGGAAATCCACTCCTGAAGGGTCATGATCTGTCTCCTATCCTCCTCCTCCTATTCCCCAGCCTTGCCACATGGGGAAGGCCATCTTCCTCAGTAATTTCCTAGGACAGAGCTGGTCTTCACCAGTTATGGCAGTTACCTAATTTATCAGATCTGCACACGCAAATAAACTCCCAGTGTCCTGCGAAAACCCATTCATGCACCAAATTTCCCCCAAACTTGCATGCCAAGAGACCAGATGTGATCTGACAGGTAGGAAAGCAGTGGGACCAGATGTTCCTCAGGTTTCTCTTGCTTCTGTCATGGCCTGACCTGGGTACGTCATGCTCCCTTACCCAGCAGCACAGAGCAGGAGTAGCTGGGGTAGTTACACGGTGACTACCTCTACTGTGATTAATCAGTGACTTGTAAATGCTTCTAAACTCAGAAAAAATGAAAACTAGGTGATGGAAGATGCTGAAAAGTTTGAGAATGTGGGAGAGCTCCCAACCAGAGTCTTTTTTAACCTGCCCTGCACATGCACACACTATTCTGCTGGGAAAGGACAAAGCCCTTCCCCAACAGGTCTTCACCAACATCAGGGTGAACCTCAAGCTGTCAGATGGCTTAAGAGGATCATGGTGGTTTTTTGGCTTTGTTATTTTTTATCTTGGAGTGTTCAGCCCACATATTTGAGCTTTTCTCTAACAACTTTCTTACAAATAGATATTGTGAAAGGCAACAAACTGAGCTGCCTCCTTTCTCCAGAGGGAGAGGGGTGGATAGAGGTGGGCATTTCAGGCTAAGCCTACTACACTTGCTGAAAAAACTTCCCTTGAAATATACGTGTGGAGTTCAAATCTATCTTCAGCTAAACCTTTGAATGAAAAATAAGTCGACAGCCTCATTCCGCCCATCTGATGCACAGGCGGCACACCCCACACACAGGAGCTTGGGATTTGGGGGAGAAGCAGTGGAGGGATTCCCATTAAGGAAACCCCGCTCACTGTCTGCTCTGGTAAGGTGCGGGGGAGGGCTCCTCTCCCTCTCAGCGACATGAACATGAGATCAGTTGCCTCATGGTTGCGTAACGACCTCACTCATTTGGGAATTCATGTGTTACTCCCATTCAGAGCCTGTAAGAAGAAACCCCTTCTTTTAGGGATTATGGGCTAAGGACTGCTGCTGAGCAACGTCGTCCGGCTTGTGTTCCCAACCGTTTGTATTGCACCTCATGGAAACTCTTCCCTCTTCTAGGTTTCCTCTCCACGGGAAATAGCTGCTTCACCTGGGGCTGGAGGTGGGAGTGAGTTAGCATAAATAGCTAACTACGTGTGCTGTGTGACTCCCTCGGGGAACTGGGGGCCCCAACATGGGAACTGAACAGATTTGACCTTTTAGCACAATGAAGCTGCAATGTCAGCACACTGGTAAAGAGTGATGTAGCAAAGAAGACCAGCCGTTTCTGGAAAACTCATCTTGCCCTTACAACCTCCCTCTAGTCTGCTCCTTGGCAACAGAGGATGAGATGGACCCTGGTTTTAAACTATGGCAGGTTACCAACTTTTGCAGTTGCGCTACAGCTGTATCTACACTATCACAGGTTTGGAAGTACACTAATTTACTACAAGCTCTCTTCCCAAACCAAAACAGGCTCTTGCCTTCCCTTTATGTTTTGGTTGTGATGGCTCATCAAGCTAATGGTGGCACAGACTGCTCTCAGGGGGTTGTCACAGACTGGCAAAGCTGGAGTTGCTCACCTAATCTATCCATCTAGCTGGAGCAGAGTCAGCTGTAAGCAGCGTCATTCCTGACAGATGCCAGTTCAACCTTTTTAAAGGCTTTGCCAATATCCTTTACACACAATCTCATTTCCACAGATGACCTCTCCGTGCTGCAGATAGCAAGTGCAATGGTTCAGCACTGGCCACACTCATGCCTTCAAATGGAGAACCTGGATGGACCTGGCCAAGGTCCATGATAACACCACGTAAAATGGACTGGACTGTTAAACCTGGCAGGCAGCAACCAGCTTCCATGTTAGCTCAGAAACATTAAGCAAGCGTAGGTTGAACCTGCCCTGCAGAGCTGGGAGTCTTGTGGACAATATAACTATGGGAGGAGAGGCATCATACCTTCTGCTCCTTCTTTTGGAGACTCTTGGAATCATGAAAATGAAATGGGGGTATAAAAAGAAATACAGCTATGGAAGACAGCTCCAAGGAAGGCTTGCAATAGGAGGCTGAGGTATAGGATGACTCTTAGCTGAGCCTCAGGACTAGGATTTCTACTGGCCTTGATGACAATAAGCCTCTAGCTGACAATGCAGGCTGCTGTTATGCTCTAATATAGCTACAGGGACAGTGGCACCATGCCAGCTGGGTGTTTTATTCATATTTTGCTACTTTTATAAAGATAGGCCCAAGTGACTCATATGTCACTGACCACATACTACACATTTAAGATCATTGTCATGGATGTCATTTCTGGGGGTTAGGTTGTTGTTGTTTTCTTTCCTTTTTTTTTTTTTTTTTTTTTTTTTCTTTTTTTTTTTTTTTTAAGATATTAATTCCTTTTCCTCTGCTCTCCTCAATTTAATTAAGGTCATGTAATCTGGAGATCTGTAAGGCTCTAGAATGAGGTCTCTGGCTATCAAGTTTCCCTGTTCACAATTAGCAAATGGAGACAAGAAGAGAAGCACTGGAAGAAAGGGGTTTTAACTTAAGATGCTTAAGAGGATCTGTGATCCTGTTGTCTCATCACTGACAGGAGGGCCACGGGTGAGGAAGGTTTTAGGTTTCAAGCCAAGATTCAGGACACTTAAACCAGAATGAAAATCAGACTTTGTTGGACTTTCTAGAGATAGATATTAGGAGGAATTCCAAGGACAGAGGAATTAGGAGCACTAAAGGGATTTTAAGCCACTCTCTGTAGTGTTCAAGAAACATCGAACAACACTGATGTCTGCTTGATCTTAACTGAGAAGTTCTCATTTCCTCTCAAATGTCAATGAATGCTGGCTTTTGAGCAACACAAGCCTGAAATTACTAACAATAATTTTTCTACATTCTGATGATCAGCGAATGCTTTCTCCCTCTTTTCTTACCCATCTCATACCATAATACCCTCAGAGACATCTCACTCAAAGTTTGCACTTGCTCCTAGGCAGGTTCTTGCAGAGGGCAAGGGCCTTCAATACAGTCAAGTGGAAGACAAGAGGCTTGGAACAACACAGTTTGACACCTACGGTGCTTCCCCAGGACTTCTACACTGCACTGCTGTGCGGAGAGCACAAGCACAGGACACACAGGGCACACTGATTAGCAACATCATCCAGAAACTTGCTGGCGTGCTTTTCAGTTCAGTATTAGCCCACCATACTTTCCATGTCATGTATGAAAAGTTATGTCTCATACCACACTCTTGCAATGCTAACTAGGCATCCTCAACGTAGTTTTATTTTATTTTAGGATGAACTCGAAGTAGAGACTCAGAACGGTACCATCCCAGAAATAAGAAAAGTAGATGTGGTGTTTTGGGAAAAGATTTCAATTAAGTGATTGGATAGAGCTCATGAACATTTTCCATTTCTAAAACAGATGTGCAGACATGAGGAATTCCCTGCTACAAATCCCTTCTTCCCAAAAACCCATTTTCCCCCCTTTCTTCTGAGGGAGAATTTTTCTTTTTTTTTTTTTAGATTTTTTCAATGTGCAGTAGAGTGTAAGCTAGCAAATATTTTACAGTTGGCTTTCCTAGAGAAAACACCATACCTGTTATGACATACTTGTCTCCAAGGATCTTGCCTCTGTCACAGGATTTTCACTGCCATCTCAGATGCTATGGAGCCTCTTGCTCACGTCCTGTGCTGTACCACAGTAATGGGTTGTCAGTGAAAGAGAGAGACAATCTCTACACATCTCCCATACAGGCACCCCAAGATGCTGGTTGTGTCTGGTCAGACCTGAAAGTGAAAAAATGAGAGAACTCAAAATTTGTGGACCATGGTGAGAAGGACAAGCATATTTAGGCAATGCTATGCTTTAATTGTCACGGCTATGGAAAAATTCTTTTACACTGGTTCTTGCTGCAGCAACAACTGAGACCTTCTGTGGGCTGTATCCCTGCACAGGTGGTCTCGTGGTGAGATTTTGAATTGCCCACAGATGCAGGGAAAAAACATTGGAATAGAATTATGTGGAACATTGGGAAAAACGTCAGACCTTCTCACTGTGCTCAAACATGGGACAGATGCAGCACCTAAAGCAAGTGTAATTCCCTCCTCAGTGATGATGCTCCATTGTAGAAATGAAGGATAATGCAAATGGCCAAAAGCATGAATCCCCTGGCTCACCTTTCTAAATGGCAATCTCCTCAAAAGGCAGGTGAGGGTCTGGAGGCTTGCCCTACATGTCCCTCCACTCTGATGTGGTACCAAAGATGACGAGAAGATGGAGGATGCTGTTGCATGTTTGATACTGCAGTGCAGGTTTGGGAAAAGGAGGAAACCTAGTTTGAAGGTTAAAGTCAAAACTGAGAATCCCACTTCCTAATTTGTGTTCCAAGAATTGTCTGTTAGGTGGCTTTGCACACAGAATTGTGGCTCACTGCCCCTCTTTTTATAAGCAGGTTAGTGACACGAGCTGTCTCCTGGGGGTACCTGAGACTGAGTGAAGCAGTGGCTGCAAAGGGCTTTAGGAACCTCAGTTAAGGGGTAAGGGTAAGAAAATATTTACTGGTTGGTAGTAGATGTGCAATAGATGCCCTTCTGCATATTGACTGCAGGAAAGCAAAGGGGAAAATTACTGTAAGAGCTTCTCCTCATCGTTTTCCTTTAGACTTCTGCTGCCTGCTTCTTGTTTCTGCTTCACAGGGATTTTTATTTTTTTTTTAAATCTATCATATAGGCAGAAAAGTCCTGTACCAGGATTGTGAGCATTTTTTGGGTGGGGATAACTGCAGATAGGTACTAAGCTTGTACATTTTAATCTCCCTATCTGTCTAGATTAAACACATTTATAGCACACAAAATGTGCTGCAAAGTAGAAGCTAGAAGGCTGGCTTTGTTGGGCAGGAGAGAGTTAATCCCTATGGGGTGCTCATGTACGTCAGAGCAGGTTCCTGTCTGTGCAGTGCTCAGCTAGGATTGAGAGCTTTTGTTCCTTGTTGTTTTTCATGATTTCTTTGCATTTAATAGTGTTTGGATTTTTTTTTAATACATTTTAAAGAGCATTTCAAGCTGGAAAATGGGGGGGGGGGTGTGGGGGGGTGGGTTGTCTGAGAATCCTGTAGACTGCAATCCCTTATGTATCCTAAGATATTAAACAACACCACAGACACAGGCAGGACAAGTCCCCACCGTGGTTGTGGCTTCTGTACTTCAGCCTTTAGTGCCTGTGCCACACCCTGCGTGGGCAAGTTCCCAGCTCCTCTCTCATCACCTGCCAGGGGGCTGAGCAGGGACTAACAAATATTAGTGGGACTTGGGGTGGGGATGCTTGCACCACTTCCCCAGCTCTGCCCCTCTAGGTCTCCAGAAGGCAGCTATTACCTGTCCCAGCAGGACTGGCGACCATCAGGTGAAAGACCCGATGTTTTGCTCCCAGGTTCCAAGTAAAGTCCAGCTCAAAGCATGACTCTCCTGTTTGATTTTTGACTGAATTTAAAACAGTTTGGAAGAAAGTGGTGTCATTCTCCGAGCGTGAATCCAGCCCGAAAGGTTTGAAACTGGCAGAGCCTGAGGTGCTTTGTGTTCTGAATTACAGACATTTCAGGGCAGATGCAGTGCTGGATAATGTCTCTGCCGGCTCTAGAGGCAGAAAAGGTGAGCAGGGAACTCCCTGCCAATGGGCTGTCCCCTGGGCTCTGGAGAGACAGGCTGCTGTAAGAAGCTAGAGGCCACGCAGAGGTGAGGCACTGAGCTGGTAAAAAAAGCTTGGGAGGGTCATCTGGAAAGCAGCGATCGTGAGCTTCGTGAAATTGATTAAGATTAGCCCAGCAGCGACTGAAGTTTTGGCCAAAACAACAACCCACAGTAAAAGGCGAGGGAATGGCACACCGCAGCCCGAAGGGCGGATCGGCGTGAGGCTGCACAAAGGAGCATTCCGTGGGCTGGGAGGGTCGCCCGGAGAAACCTTCCATGGGCAAATCCCCACCCCCTTGCAGAATCTAGAGCTGAAGCGGGTAAACCCCTCAGAAGTGCAGTGCTGGACTCCACCTGCCCCGGAGGGGATCGCCGGCAACACGGCGCCGCCTCCTCCTTTCCATCCCCGGCACCGCATCCCCCGAGTTTCAGACCGTGTGGGCGGGAGGAAGATTTCCCCCCGCCGGCGGGGCGCTGCGGTGCCCGGGGGAAGCCGGGCCTCCCTCGGGGCCGTTCGCCGGGCGGGCAGGCGGGGACGGGGCGGAGGTTTCCCCGCAGCCAGGGCTGTCCGGCACCCGGGGCTTCCAGGCGGCCTGCGGGGCGAAGTACGGACGCCCCCAAGCAGGGGGGCTCAGGAACAGCCCCGCAAAACCCGGCGCTCCCACGGAGCTACCATGGGGGCTTCCGTCCCCAAAACCCAGAACACATCAGCCCCCTCACCCCCATCCGCCCCGCGAGGGGCGAACTCGAGCCGAGGCGGGAACCCCGCGGCCGCCCCTCGGGCACTGAGGGGAGCGGGGGCGGCGCTCTCCGGCCGCCCGGCGCCGCTCTCTGAGGGCAGCACCCTCTCGGCTGCGGCGTGGGCCGGGGAGCAGCCGGGTGCCTGTGGGGGCGAGCCCACCGGGCTGCAGCCGAGCCCACCGGGCTGGGGCCGCGCTCCGTGCGGGGGCAGAGCGCGGCCGGGGAGCCCCGACGGGAGCCCCGGTCCCGTGGCGGCGGCGGCGGCGGCGCTGCCCCGCCCGGCCCGGCCGCCTCACGCCGGGCTGCGGCTGCCACCTGCCGGCCGAGCGGGGCCAGGCGCCGCCCGCCGCCCCCGGCCTGCCCCGGGCCCCCCCGCCGCCGCCGGGGCCGCCGAGCTGCGGCGGGAGCGGCTTTTGTCTCTGGCGGCGACAGGGGCCGGACCGGGACATCTGCGGCACGGACATCCCCTTCCCCTTCCAGCACGAAAAACTCCTGCCCAGGGTGTTAGTTCAGCCCGAAGCTGGGGGTACTGGGGTACCAGCGTTACCCTCGGCGCGCTGGCAAAGCCTGGCCGGGAAAGGAATACATGGGACAGACAGAGGGCTGCCCGTGAATCAGCAGTGAGGGGCTCAATACAAGGACCCTTTGAAAGGCAGGGAGGGGGCTGTGGGTGTACCTAGGAGGCTCCAGCGCCGCAAGTGTGTAGGCAGAAAACTGCACTACCAGGGAGTCACAGAGCCAAAGTGGGCACACAGAGAAAGGCAAAGCAAAAACTGGGCCCTGCAAAAGTGATTCTGTCAATGGAGACCAAGACAGTGGTGGCAGAGGATGAGAACAGGTAACATTGACTACAGCTCAACAAACCTGGTGTGCCCACACTAGCAAAGAGCCACAAGACCCTCACATCACGGTGACTCCCCCCAGGAAGGTGCTGGGACAGTCTGTGGGATGGGATGGGATAGGTGTACTGGGATAGGACAATCTTACCTGCTCCTAGTAGGGCGGACCATCCATCCAAGTCCAAATACGTCCAGAGAAGGCAATACTAATTTTGTCCTTGGCCACTTCTCATCTTTGCTTCAGCTGCCCATTCATTAACTTGTAGGTAGAGAGAATAAGGCATGACACTGCTGGAGTGCTTCAGTACCAGTGACAGCACTTTTCTCGGCATGGAGAACGACAGAAGCACAGCAAGGGGGAGGGAGGTGGTGGGCATTGCCCCACAGCCACTGCTCACACCACTACCTGCTCCTCAGCCCCTCTGACATTACCTTTAGGTGAGAAACAGAAACACAGCTGGAGGGGGCTGCGAAAGGGAGCAGACAGCGAGGCTGGCTCTCAGCCCCCAGGTGCTCTTCCCTCTTCTTCCTCCCACTCCTCCCACTTTCCTCCAGCTGCTGGTGCTGCTCTTTCCACCCACACAGCAGCTCTAAGAGGCTGGAGGAGACAGTAAGGAACAGGGGAAGCACTTACAAGCTGACAGATGCCACTGCCTGGTTTCTTTCCAGAGCCCCATCTTCCTTCGACCTTCACTGTCTCCTCCACTTGCTCCAAGTTGGCAGCAGTACTCACAGAGGTGGCTGAGCTGCTTGATGTGGATGAAGTGGGGCACAGAGAAATGTGGGTGCCTGGGAACTAAAGCTGGTTACTGAAGCCCTGTGATGAAGTCACTTTGCTGCAAGTAAGGGAGGATTATTGTAAACAAAGAAATAGTAAAGCTCATGGGTTCTCCCCCCAAAAACCAAGCCATGCCATCCAGGATCCATTTTGCTGGAGATCTCGTGAGTAGTGTGCAAGCAAGGCTCTGAGATGTGCTGGTGACACTTTGAAGTGAAAGAGTCACAGAGAGGAATTAATTTCCATTTTATCTGCTGTGACCTTGCTGTTTGTTCTAGTAATACCAACTTTTAAATGAATATTGTGAATTCATTCACACTTCTTCATGCACACTTCATGTCCCGCATTCCCCTCTCAAACTTCCTAGAGTCATGTTGACAATATTAGAAAGTCTTGTTCTTCTTTTTCACCTTCTTGAAGGGTTGTGTACTGAACAAAGAAATCACAGTAACCTGATATGCTAGGACATGATATCCAGACTGAAAGAACTACAACTGCCATGTAGTCAGTCAAAAAGATATAAAAAAAGCTCAGGGCTAAGCCAATAAATAAAAAGATGGAAAGAAAATAAAAGCCCTGTCCCTGGATTCACACAGGTAATGGAATGGGCAGTCTTTACTTCTCTGCCCAGCCCTGAGGAAGGTTGAAACTACAGGCAAATAGAAGGGGTTTGTCTTGGCTTCTTTTCTGAAGAGTTTCTAAAGGAACTCCCACCCATTTGGGGTTTTTTTCCTTACTTTTTCCTCTTGCAGGTCCTCCAACTGAAGAAAGCAAGCCTTGCCTACACTAAAATACACCAATTTGTTTGTTCTTCTGGTCAAAATGTCTTTGAAACATTTTAGGAGAAAGTATTTCATAAGAAACACTCTAGGCTTCTAAAGGCACAAAATATCCTGTTTATCAAAAGGGACAGAGGGTTCTTTGTCAGGGTATCAGAAGCAATGCTGCACTGATCTGATCTGCTCCCGAGGAAATGCTGTCGCTTGGGTTGCAGCCACCCAATTTTCTCAGAGCTTTTAGTGATACTCGTGCTAAGGTTGGTTATTGTATGCAGGTGTAGGGGGGGTGTTGCTATAGATATTCCAAGGAAGGCCCATATTAAGCCCACAGTGACAAGAATTCTTGTAGAGTTCCTGCAACCTGGTGTGCTGACTAAGCTGCTCCAAACAATTAAAATTGCCCTATGATGACAGGAATTAATTAAGTAGGGTTTGGAAGATCATTCAATTCAATTCTTTCAGATCACTGAAAAAGACTGTCAGGCACTACTGTAATCAAGAGATAACACAGAGATTAAATAGATTTTAGACCCAATTCTCATTATGGCAGTTTAATAGTTAATGGAACTGGTTCAGTGACTGAGGTAGGATACTTTTTGTTGTGGAAATGTCTGCATTCAGCCATGCTTAGAGACAGACACACCCTGCCATCATGTCATCCACTTGCATAGAAAACTGCTCACAGGCAGACAGGTCCCCGTGTCACACAAGACACAGAACTCACTATTTGCAGGTCCCCAAGAAAGAGAGCAAGAGTGAGTGGGCCAGAAGATGCCTTTCTGTGTGTGAGGTGTAGATTGGCCACCCTGGTGTTAACACCTCAGTTACCAGAATCACATCCTGACCTTTCTTCTCCACAGGTAACTTCAATCCAGGTTGAGAAGGCAGGAAAAAACAGATTACGGATGCCGTACAGTCTTCTTATAAAAATTTTAAAATTGCTTTTAAGCAAGTGTTCTACCCTCTCAAAAGAAGTCAGGCTAAAAGCCAAGTTGAGTCTGGTCAGGCCTCAGTTTAGTCAGGAAGACATGTCTTAGATAAGCACGTCACAGAAAAGGTGAGGGAGAAAAGCTGTTAATGATCTCTTGTAACACAAGAAGTATCAGGCTCAAAAAGAACAGATACCTCTTCACTGGAAACTGTCCTCTGGAACTCCCAGCCGTAGGTGACCATGGGAGCTTCTGTTCCAGTGCTCACAGGCTGTTTCTGCAACTTAGTCTTGTCCCTCGGCAGGGAGGCTGAGCAGCTGTGGCCCTCCAAACTCCAGGGACATACTGACTGTGCAGGAGTGCATGTCAATGCCAGGTGCCCCACTGTCTGCAATGGCTTTGCAGCACTGACTCACGGCTTCTCAGATGTCCTTCTTGTTTTCTGATGTCTCCAGACAACCAGACAGAACTGTCCTCTCAGGCCACTGCTTTGTCCTTTTTACCTTGTCTAGTTTTGCCACCGGAAAGACTCTGATGCTACAAAAAGCAGGACCCTTTGTCTTCTTTGCTTCTTCTACCTGGAGCTTCCTCTCCCTTCTTCAAGAGTCTCACTGCTAAAGCCTGGTTTCTTTTCCTAAATTAGCTTCTAGCGTAGTAGTGGGATAAGACTGGCCCCTCCATCCATTTAGTTTGTTTGGATTGATCTGCCACAAGTTAGTGTCCCTTAACAACTTTTATACACCAATTCTTTGCTCCTCAGCATATGGATCACAAGACAGGGTACAGCAAAATGCACTCCTAAGACATAGTGGTAGTTCATGCTATCATACTGCAGTCTGTTAACAGCTGCAGCTCTGGGAAATAATTTCTTTTAAAAAAGAAAAAAAAACCCAAACCAACAGTAGAATTAGACTATTAGAGAGGGAGGACATGATTGGATTTAGATCAACAAGCAGAGCAGACAAAAATTTTCCATTGAATTGTAGTAGAATGATGATCATTGATTTGTCAGAGTATTATTCTCAGAGAGATGTGGATGGCTGGGATTTAAAACCAACAGTGGTGTCACCATGGAGGGAGTGTGGCCAGAAGGTTAGACTAAACAGCTGTCTGATCCCTGCCTAACACACCAGTAACCACTGAAATTCTTCTGTGGGCCAGTGTCTAAGGCTGTACACCCTTCAGAGCAGAGACTGGCTCTTCTGTAAAGCACCTGGCATGCCATAGGCACAAATAAACATGTGCTAGTTAGACCAGTAATAACCTGATTCCGAAGGACTGAAAATGGAAGAAGCCTGAAACCAGGTTAAAGAAAAAAACTCAACAAATCAAAACACCTGTATTAAGAAAATACTCCTAGATTATAAATATTACAAAGCTAACTCCTGCTCACCTGTATTCGAAACCATCCCTTTTGTGGCACTGTCATTGCATCTCCTCTGGGATGACTGAATGTGAATACTATAACTTTTGCTCTGGAATCCAGAAGTAGATCATTAGGTTTAAAAGTTTTAAAAAACCAGCTACTTGCAAAAATTTGAGAGAATGCTTTTTTTAAGCAGTCAGCCTTATCAAAACACTGCTCCTAATCAATCCTGAGCTTTTCCCACTTAAAAATGAAAAAAGCCTAAAGTACAAGAACCCTCTCCCTTAATTCAGATTGTCACTTTCTTAACTTTCTTTGTGTGGAATATAGGTTGTACCACTCTTGTGCAGATTCCCTAAAAATGGTAGTGAAAACAAATTGCCTTTAAACTTACTGCCTGTCCCCTTGTGGTAGTCATTTGCACAACTTTCTCACAGATGACCAGTCACTGGACTTCAGCAAGACGACCACAAATTGATAGGAAAGCTTAATAAGCCTCAGCGTTCACAGACCTAAATGGTTTTGTTTTAACAAATACTGGCACACTTGAGTACATTCAGCAAACCAAGAGTAAAAATAAACTCAACAAAACCAATCCCACAAGCGACAAAGCCTTCTCTTGGGGAGTGTTTCTTTTAAGAGATTCTCATTGACTCAAACATAGCCAGCTGCTCCTCTAAGAATCAAGACAACCTGCAGCACTCCAGAAGGACACATCTAAGTAATGCTTGAGATGGGAGGATCACCTGAACCTGCCACACAACATCCAATAGCTCTGGAGAAGAGGAACTTGTGTTTTTCTGAATTCCCAGGCAAGTTCTTCTAAAGCATTTTCACTCTTTCGGTGCTGATACAAACTATTAAACTCAGCCTATTCCCTGTTTCACAAGTTGCTTTTAATTTGGGTTGCTACTATTTGTAATCTCTGACATTACAACTGTTTCTCACACAAATTCAGAAACAGCAATAATTTCAGTTCCAACCACTCCCCCATATGTTCTAAAAAGACATCAAACAATGTGTGGGAGGGAGCGGTACAGCAAGGAGGGGGAATGTGTTGCCTAAAGTCATACAGGAGGACAGCAACAAGGGTAGGAAACCTGGGTCCAAACCGGAGCGTTCCTAAGTTGGTACCCAGAAAAGTTAATGGCAGCTACTGCAAATTGTAGGAAGCAAAAGCATCACAATGCAGCAACAGAACTAATTAGCATCTTCAGCTATACCATACCATACTGTACCATTCAATACCATTCTCAGGGAGAGGTTGTTGTGCGTTTGTTGGTTTTTAATCTTCTTCCAGTGAGAGGGAAGGAGGGAGGGTTATAGAACAGGGAAAGAAGGTTGTGAGCTGCATCAAAAAACCTTTCTGATGGCCATTTTCTATTATAGGTGATGCAAGGTGTCCACAGGTGATCTCAGTCTCCACTGCATTTTAAAACCTGTTGTTTGAATACGATCCTATGGCCACACTGGATGCCAATATGGCATTTCAGTGTTTCCCTTTTTATATGGCATCAAGTGCAGTCCTGACAAGTACAACTAAGGCATCAACAGTGAATCAAATCCAACCACTTTATAGATAGAAGTGTCTGATTCTTCTCCTTTACAAATTTCTCTCAAAACCCCATGAATGTCAGGAGCTTTAGAGGCTGTGAGGATGCTGAGGATTTTAAGGATGCTATCTGCAAACAAACGGAGACTTTTTCCCCATTTGTACTTAATTTCTGGATATGCTCTGAAAACAACTGAGAACCCCCCCTTTTTTTTTGAGAAGATTTTGCCATTTACCTATGGTTATGTCATCCCTAAATCAGACTGCTTTGGTGATATGTTAAGCAGAGCTAGTCAATGTGAAGAGTTACCAGGCCTCATTATTAGGAGTCATACTGAAGTTCAGTTTGTCAAAGGTATCTCAACAGTTGATGGAAAGGAACAGGCAGTTTGAACGGGCAATTTGTCATGCTCTACAACAGGGAGGGTAGATCACCCTCTCAAGATAATTATCCTTTCCATTTATGAAAGACAGAGCCCAGACAACCACCTGAGCTTATTTTGAAATAACTTAAATGGAAGGAGATGCATGTACTCTCTAAATAGGTAACTTACCCTGCAGGGAATCACACGTTTGCTCTTAAAAATTCAGAGCATTTAAATTTCAATTTTAAAAAAACTCTCAACTTCAGCATGTTGCCCAACTTGTTTTCTGTTCATAGGATCAGCATAATTAATTTTAATTGACTAACATTTGAACACAAACCACTGAAATGCATCTCTTCTTGGCATTTATACAGGAGGGTTGAAGGCATGGAGACACATGAGTGCTCCATCAGCCTTCTCCAAGGGCAGTAGCCAGCATTCCCCAGCAGATTCACCAGTGGGTGAAATCTTTAGGACACACACTGTTGCTAGCATTAGGTCAAGCTTATGCTCTCAAGTAGATCTTCTTTCTCTGCTTCAGTTGGATGTACTTGCTCGTGCACTACACATCCAGGAATTACCAAAAATTCCAGAAAATCTAGTTGAAGAGGGAAGCATATGCTATTTTAAAATTGGTTATATGGCAGAGAGAGCATATAGTAGCCATGTAGCAAACGAAAATCCATACATACAAATTTTATGGGACTAAGGCAGTACAAATTCCAGCACTTACCTAAGATTCGGAAGAAAAACCCCATCGTCAGACTACTGCAATTTTCAAGAACCATTTCTAATGGGCAAATTCTCTGAAAATGCAAAGATAGCAAGAACAGCAATGTCCTGCTACCCCCTTGGTGCCATTTTACAGTATGGCCACACACAAACTTTAGTCTTCCTACATTTTGCTTGATGTCTGTGTACATTGCATCTTGCTGAATTACTTAAATAATAAAAATTTAGTAAACACTGCAGTAAGCAAGATGTAAGCTGGTGTATTAATGACCAGTTTCAAGTGCCCACCAATATTGTCTATGAGCACAATCCTTGCTGATCCAGAAAAGGTCTAATTTAATTCTATCTTTTGTCAAAGCCATGGATGACCACCTGTGCTCCACATATTAGTGCTTTAGGTTCTTAAGGACCAGTCTTACTCTTGACTTAAATCTCAGCATGTCCTATCAGCAGTGAGACATATACAATAGAAAAGAGCTCAGCACAGGGCAACCACTTAATTTAATCCTGTGATACATTAGGAAACCAAGTTGTAAGATACATGCTCTGTACCAAGTTAAGTTCTTGCATACTACATTTTAAAACTAGTGCAAGAAACTTGTTTTAAATCTGAAGTGCAAGATTCACCAAATGTATTTAAGTGACTCCCAACTATTTATCAAGCACAATAAAAGTGAAGCAGATCAGTTAATAAAACTGAATAAAAGCAACCACTCTGCACATTAATTCAAGGAAAAAAAAAGCCTTTGCTCTTTTTTTCTAGATCAAATGGAAATTCTTTCCATTTTTACCTGCACCTGCCTTGCTGTTTTCCCTTCCCACAGTTCTATGTCAGAAATCTCTGTAATTCATTATCCCAGTCCATGATCCTAGTGATGGTATTAGACCTTGCATGAAGTGATCTTCCTCTTGAAGTTTATACAGATACAGATAACTGCCTGTCTCCAGCCAACAACATTCAGCCTTCCAGCAGCCTTGGGAAGAGAATAAAATTTGACATGCTATTGACTCTGCTGACAAAAATGTAACATGTTTACCCATTTTTAATAACAATCTACCCAACAGTAGCACTTGCTCATATCTCTGTCAGGCTTCCTAGATAAATGGAAATTCCTTGCAATAAAACAGAGGTAAAATTTGCATTAGAACTGCTCATCTTCAGTCATATATAAAAATATTCAGGGATCCTTTTATGAAGTTGAAAGTTCCAGTATTATAAAAATTACGTGGATGTTATAGTTTCTACCACTGCCATACTTACTCTTAATTTGCATCAACGAGACAGGGAAAAAACTGGGGGAGAAAAAAACACCTAGTAAGTTCATAAGCATTGTTAGTTCTTTAAAAAGAAATCACTAAGAAGCACGTTGAACACTTGAAGCTGCAGAGTGGGTTACGTGACAGCTGAGTTAGTTAACTTTTCCTTATTTCCTTTTGCCACAGAGTCAAACACAGAGACGCAAGGGATTTTCCAAGGGTGTGCATGAAATCATTGCTGATCAGGAGTGTCAAAGGCTTTCCTGGCTCCCAGCTCAGTCTGCTGCCAAGGAAAGGCTGTAGCTCCTTCAGGTTAACCTGGACTCTTGCAAGTGGCGCATGACACACACAGTACAGGAGAAGCTGTGAGTTGTTCATAAACAATTTATTTCAAATATGTGCCCTTTTTGATTCTGGAGAATCATGTCCTCCACAAACCAAAGACAGAACTGATTTGGAAATCTTCCACCTAACTTTTTTGCTGTTGGTACCTTGACACCATGTCCCTCCTCCTCCTTGGCAGCTGAAAGTATGGCTCAGGATGAGCATAAACTTGCACCTTATCCCAAAACGGCTAGAAATACAGTGAACAAAGAATTAGTAAATCAACCACTCAGGGAGGCAGAGGGCTATGAATATACAGACAAATATAAAACATCTTATTGGGATTTTAACCAATTTTTTTTTTCTGCAAGTATGATTAAAAACTACTTTGACTTTAGGGTCCTACTGTTTCCTCCTCCTCCTTCCCCAAAAGAAATGAACAATTCCAAAAATGCTTCATGTTTCTCATGGTTTTTTTTTAATAAATACTTAAGTCTGTTCCTCTCCTTCCAAAAAAGCAGTTAATATGGTATGGAGTGAACAAGACTGGACAAAGCATGAATTTCACATGGATGAATTGCTGATTATCTCTTCTTACTATTTGGTACATTGTGTGCTTTGCATTTCCAGTGGCTTAGATTATAAGACATGAAGCAAGTTATTTTAGATGCTGATGCCAATCTGAGCATTACGGAAAAACTAACAGTGCCTAGGTCCTGTTACAGGTGGTCATGGACTCATGGAAGTTTCTCTTGAATATTTACACGGATGTTTTAAAATTATGGTCTGTGAAATATATTTTCCAAAGATGCTCCTCTATTTGACAAAAAATAATAAAAGAACCCTTGATCCAAATCCCATCTTTTTTTAACAGTCTTGTTAAAAATTTCGATTCATCAATTTATCTTAGCACACTTAAGAGCAGAATAGAGAATAATGACATTTTTAAAAAAGAGAAAGATGCTGATCTCTAAGGAGACCGTCGCTCTTTCTTCAGAAGTAAATGACACTGAATGGTGCGGATTCGGTTCTTTGCTGGGGCAAACTCCGGCTGAAGCTTTAGTGTTGACTCATACCATTTCATGGCCTTTTCAAACTCCTCCTGTGAAGAAAGAAACCAGAGTGCAAAAAGTCATATTGTAAAAACAGTGAACACATTTTCTATGCCTTTCCCATCCCAAACAGATGTGCAGCATGATATGCACAAAAGCAACTGAACCAATCCTTGTGATTTAGGATTTTTTTCCTTCTCTCACAAATAACTGATATTTTCTTGGGCTAATGACTCAATTCTGCATAATCCATGGAAAAGAGTTGAGTTATTGCTGAGAATTATTGACCAATGTTCTTGCCTTTTCTTTTTAATAATACACCTTGGTATTCTTGCTGTGAAAGTAACTTTTAAAAACAGATTTCAGTCAGAATTTGAGTAGAACAAAGCTTTAAAATCATGGACAATGCAAAACCATCAACTTTTCTGAAAAGCTAGCATTTTTAGAAACAACCTGAAATTATTTTTAAAAGATTACTCAATAAAAAGAGTAAAAACTGAACAACCCCTCCCCCAAAAAACTTAAAGAGCATACAATAGCTAGACAATTTCAATTGATAAGCTGGACTCCAGGCTGGTAGTTAGAAGCATTCATGTGGAAATAGCATCTATTTTTGTATAGCTGAAATCTCATTACCTATGCCACCCTGCTTTTTTATTAACTAGGAAAGCACACCAACATCCAATAGTATATTAGAGGAAAAATGAGAAGAGAAAAGACCCAAAACATTCTGGGGTTTTCAGTCAGTTTCATTACTTATTTTTTGCTCTTAAGTTCCTTTTCTCAGTAACTTTAGTTATGCAGTAGAGATAATATGTATTTCTAGTCCTATCATAACGACTAACTAGATCAAGGTGAAATCTTGATTTTTGAAAAAGGTGTATTTTAATAGTATATATAGACAGTATGAAAAAATTTGAGTTCAATCTGCAAATTACATTGGGCATTGATAATCCAGACACTGAAAATTAACTTCCCTTGTGTTTGTTCACCACAATTGCGAGTTGGGTTTTACTTACTATTTCAAGCTTAGCTCTTCAAGATAGAGACCAAATTCATCATCAAGTTTCCAGTATTATAAAAATATCCTGTATTTAGATGGGTGAACAACCGAAATTACCAATTGTCTGCTACTGTCTTTACAAAGCTTTGCACACAGCATTCTTAAGCCAGCTTACAAAAATGTTGGCCTTAAAGTAACAAATGAGAAATAGGAGTAACGTAAGTTAAAGTAGGAGTAAAATAAATAAAAGCTTAGTCTTTCTAAAGATTCTCCTTCTTGATGATCATACCCCAATTTCTTGAACGGTGCTCCTGCAAAATGATTTGTGAGAATAACAACTTGCATATCCATGTAAATAGTGTCCCAAAGACAGCCCTACCTGGGAGGCAGCACACTCACCATTGCTACATAGACATTTGCCAGGGTGAAATGATTCACCACAAAGTGTGGTGCTATTTCCACTGCCATGGTGGCCACGATGATGGCATCGTTCCAGAGTCTGGCGTTGTGGAAGATGTTTGCTAGGCTGATTAGTGGTACATCCTGGAGGAGGAGAGCAAGCAACAAACAGTTTCTTTCCATTGCAATTGTCTCAGGATCAGCAAGACAAACAGAATAATCCACCACCAAGCCTCACTTATCTGGTTCCTACCCACTTCCCTCTCTTTTGATGTTGAGAGGAATGATCCAGACCTATTTTAATACAGAAGTGCATTTGGGCCTGAGTTACAAACAAAGAACCCTCACATCCACATCCACTCACAATAGTGACAAAAATTACTCTTGGACAGAAAAAACAACTCGAGAATTAACTCACTTAAGTGTATGCACGTTTAGTTTTTAGATGCTCTTATACTATTTTTCTCCCCAAAGAAGAGATGCACTCTTTATAGACAAGAGAAGCTGTTCTGTTTCAATACCCTTCTTCAACTCTTGCATAAAAGGAAGGGGAGTATGAACAAAGGGGACAGTAGGGAAGTGAAAACATAGTCTAACCATTAGTGCAAGAGATGCATCATTTTTTTGTCCTGCCTCTGCCACAGAATTGTTATTCTGATGCTGAGTAATAGATATAAATAAAATTTTCTCAGCTAGACACTGAGGGTATGCTCTTTATTTCCTGGACTTCCAGATTGTGACCTTGTCTGACTGAAAAAATTGTAGAGCCCTGGCAGCCGTAACAGACTCTTTGGGAGCTGGGCCTCACACCTTCAAAGCACAAAATACCACTTAGTACCAAGGCTTAGGTGCCTCCAACAGGACAATAGAAAGTTCTGGATGTATGTGATCCCCGATTCCTTGACAGGTCAAGGAACACAGTTTCTGGACAAGTTATCCATGTTTGCAAATCAGGTATTATGGAAGTCAGAATCACAAGAGAAGTTCACAGGAAAATTAATTACCTTTTATTTGCATGAGAAAAGTCAAGAGAAAGTAGCCAAAATGCATAAAAGCAAAGAGGAAGATAAACCAAAATAGACAAAATAGCTTTTAATTCAGTGCTAACTCTGAGTAAAAGCTGCAGCTCTGTCTTTACAAACAAGATCCAGAGTTTTCTCTGGAGGCAGCTTCAATATGGAGGACAAAATCAAGGCACAAATTCAGAGAGTCATACTGTCTCAAGCAAGATTATATCATACTTCTAGAAAACAGCACTACTCCACCATAATCTTGCCAAACTGAAGTTTCCAATCCATAGCCTGACCCTTACACAGCTAAGATCACACAGCTAAGGACTCCTTTCCAGAGGAACAAATTACACAGAGAGACAGGAAAGTAGGCAAAAGCTGGATGTGTTAGGTCATGGCTCCAGCCTTGTTTTAAACAGGTAATGCAAAGAAATAAAATTATAGGAAACATACAAAGGATGTCAGTGGGGATGTGCATTTCTTAGCTGAGGTATTTCTGCTGTTAATGGCTAAATCCTCCTAATAACGTCTTGGAAGCATGAATTACTTTGTCTCCCAATTTTCAGAGAAATGTGAAGACCAAGACTCCAAGTGGAGTTTACATTTTTCCATGCTGCCCAATTCATTGCTCAGGTCCCAGAGAAAACTCTGCTCTGTTGAGTAAGGAGGCTATATTGCATTTATCAGTTTGTGAAAGGGAGCTTGGTGTTTAAGAGCAGACGTTACAGTGCTCAGCACAGCACCTGGCAAGGTGAAGGGTACAGAGCACTTCAGCCAACTGAAACACTAAAGAGAAGAAGGTGTCCAAAGTGCCTTTTTTTTTTGAGGAACTGCTCTGCAAAGTCAAGGACTAGCATACAAGTGAGATTCACAGCCCAAATGCTTAAGATTCAAGCATTTAAGTAATTCCTTTAGATAATCACCTCCCACCCTCTCTAAAAGCACAACCAGAAGACATACTCCCCTGTCTAAAGGCATAACCTGAAAACACACTCCCACATCTGAGGTTAGAAGACTTGTCCAGACAAAGGCTGATGAAGACTCAAAGTCCTAACTAACAGGAGGAAGCTCAAGTCCGGGATGCCCAGAGAGGTGCCAAACCCACTGAACTGCAGGAAATCCCACTGAATGTTTTCTGTAGCTACTTTTAAGATACAGTCCGTACTAAACAAATGGCGAAAATCTTGGTTTCACCTCAGGTAGCTAATATCTAATACATCAGAAACACCTGATATGCAGTGCAGGCATTAACAACAGTCTGTGAAAGCTCTGTGGTGACAAGCAAAACATTCCTTGGTGTGAGCGGGCACACACGCGTACTCACCTTCATGTGATGGGGTGCATAGTGCAGTGCTTGCCGTAAACAATCAATCGCCTTCTTTCCTTGGCCTTTCACCCTCCAGTAAAGAGCTGCCATGCTAGAGAGGACCCATGAAGTCTGATTCTGGCAAAAGAAGAACACAAAGAACTGTCACGCAAACACCGGCAATGAATAATCTTCCTACCTTTCACTCTTCAATTTATTTGATACACTGAGGTAGAGGATGTTACACTTAAAAGGAGCATTGAAGTATTCCAAAGCAGCAAAAAGTTTCTGACAACATATACGCAATGGCCAGGTTAATGAGACTGCCAAATGAAACAAATTCCAAGTGCAACATCATTTCCCTAGGAAAGGAATAGGAGTTAAAAAGCTTTCAACAGCAACAACAGTTTCAGCAGCCACAACAGCTTCTAACCATCTGAGCATCTACATGTGCACACACATTACCCAAAATGAAGGAAAAAACAGCTAAATTAGCTGATTGGACTTGTAGGCTCCCTGCAGTCACTGGAAAGAGAAAGGATGCCCTGGGATGCAGCTCGGTCCAGAAGCCTGCCAAAGCCCAGCCTCTAGCTGGCTGACTCCCATGCCCTGTGTTACAAAGGAAAATACTGAGAATTCTGTTCCTCATCTCTGCACCAAATATTCAGCTTATCTGGATAAATCTTGGTGTCTGCAGGGTAAACTAGCATGTAAGAGAAAAAGCTAGTATACATCTAAAGTGAAAAGAAACTAAGTCTTGTAACATGATGATAAGAGTAATGTCTTTACTTTCAGGAGATGGACAAAGCTGTACTGGTTTTAATTTCAAGGCACAGTAAATATCCCAGACAGCTTTCAGTCCAACAGGCATGGGGCACTAAACTGTTTTCACTGAGCCCTCTTTTCTATAGTAGTTTGGGATACTGTCCCTATTAGTTGTAAACACAGAACAGCAATCCCTGGCAGCCCTGTCTGCTTTGTGGATCTGTGAAAATTATGTCCCTCATCCTCTCCTCCTAGGGCTCCCAGCTGAGGTCCTTAGTAGCCTTTAGCTAGGAAGCTCGTGTTTCTCTGGGGAGAACAGGAAGTGCAGGCTTGTGCATGGCATCACACCTCTGCCTGAACACATCTGACACTTCAGGCCAACACTGCACCAGGCAGAAGCAGCAGGCTGAAATAACAGGAAGCCCCTTTGAGCTGCCTGACTGCTGCATGCCAGGAGTGTTACTGGAGAGGGGAGACATGGCTTAACTTCATTTTCCATAAGCTCCAAGTCAATGTAGCATAAAAAGAAGGAAGAGGGCTGAGAACTGTTGAAATAGTTTAATAAATCAATAATCAGCAATGCTGCTCACTACAGGGCAGGAAACACTGGGACATCTGACAAGCTTAAGTTTCAGCAGAGAGATACAGAAGACACTTGATGGTATAAGCACAGGATATACCTCAACAAAATACCTGTGAGGGCATTACAGATGCTAAATAGACACAAATCCCTAGTCCAAGTACTAATACGTTCCTTGAGCAGGATTTCAGACAAACGATTTGAGACCGGATTGACCACTATGCCAGTCATGAGCACTAAGCCCACACTTCTCCTTTTCTCCTTTACACATACCTTTTCCAAAGCTTTGGCTATTCGAGTACCAACTTGTTCTAGAGACTGTGGTGAGTAGTGGTCTTTGCCAAGATTCTGTAGGACCTATGGAAGAAGTAAAAGTGCTTAGATGCTGGAACCTGGTAAGAGATGTCCCCTTGCCAGCCTTTTACAAATGCTGTAACCCTGCTTCAACTTAAACATCACTGTCTATCTTGAGTTGATACTACCTGCATAACACAGTGCTGTAACACCATGGCACTGAATACTAAGACAACTAGAAATTCTGAGTATGCTAAGTTGGACTTTCACTAATTCATCCACAAAGAGACACTAATGGTGTTTTAGGATTTCCCTCAGGCCAGACTGTAGATGGCTGGGAAAACATTCTGGTAAAATTTCATGCTGCACTTTTCTTAAAGTTTTATCCAGACATTCACTCACTGAAAGTCACCTCTGAAGACAAGGCAATAAACTAAATGCTCCTTGAATCTGCCACAGTACGGCCACTTCTGTGTGATGGCCTTCAGCTCTGGCATACCTCTTTCAGTTGACTTTCTCCAGTGTAATGTAAGCTGGCCCGACTAGAGACACCTTGCAGGTGGTCCAAAGTATGCATACTGGCTGGGAGGTTTGGGTTACAAAGGGGCTCCACGGCTGGCTCCTGCAGCTGTGTGGCAAAATCAATGTGTTCTGTAATGCTACAAATGTCATAAAACAAGTCAAATTAGTTAAGAGAACAGAATAGTCATTACAAAGCTCTCTAGTGAAAGTAGACTGCCCAGAACCTGTTAGAAACTCATTTGAGTAGCTCAGGAAGGAAGAGAAACTGGCTCTTTCATCTGCACCTCCACTTTTCAAATCTACCTGATGAAATTCCACGTGGCATTTTCAAACTTCCTAGAAATCCTGGTGGTTCTTTCTTACTAACATAAAATCTTCGGTTTACACACCCTGAAGACCACGTAACTGTCCTGCTTTGTGTAAGTAGCTTACTTAGGGCTCATATCCAAGATACTCACTCAATGTTTTTAGCAGAAACAGCAAGCCACGTGCTGGCTACAGTTGTAAGCTCGACCCTGCGGAGTTTCAGGCACTCATCAGGACTTGGCCAGCCAAGGCTACGATAGTCATGCCTTTTTCCTTGAGAAAGTAAAATAAAATATAGAAGAAACTTTATGGAAGGAGAAAGACAGTTTACTTCAGTACAATGGTTAATACACTTTATGCCAATGGATACATCCCCAACATTATATAAAAGTCACTGTCTTGCATACACATGTCTTTTAGAACATTCCAGAATCTAAATGGACTGAATAGGACTGGTAGCATGCTCAGACAGAACTACATTGTGCACAAGATAGATTAGGAGATAAAGTTTCAAAACCTGTTTCAATACACTTTTTCTAAAACTACAGCTAAAGAACAACTGCCAATCTCGTTTACAGGTAACGTCTCTACTTAAATGTCCTTAAACCAAATTTGTAAGTCATCATTAATGTTCTACAGCTACAGTTAAAAACTAATAAAAGTTGATTGGTCTATCTGTTAACAATTCCGGGTGAAAAACACTGCCAATACTGTTCAGTGAGTATTGTCTAAGACAGTCAGTGGCTTTTATTGTGTTCTTACACTCAAGATAGAAACCTTCCTGAAACTATTTAACAATTACACTTTAGCTCTCCCATTTTGCAGAGAAGCAAAGCAAGGCAGGGGAAAGTTAAATAACTTGCTTTATGTTAACGAACAGATCAGTGAGACAAACATGAACCTGATCTTCACGTCCAAACTAAAGCCTACTGAAATCTTTCCCTCAAATTTGGTGGATACTTTATCAAGTCCTAGGAAACTGGCCTGTGTTAAATATAAGAAACATTTTCCTCTCGTAGCAAAAGCATCCAAACTATTTGGAACATAGGAAAAATTTACTATAGCAGTAGATTTGCACAGTGGGAAGCCAAGTTTAACAACATGCCAGCCTATCAAACCAGCTATGTAGACAATATTTCAGTATTTATTTTTAGTTACATGAAATTTTGCCCATTTGGATGCAATTCCTATTTCTCATCCAAGTTATAGTAAACCACTTCATCATATTTTGCAAATAATGAAGAAGTCTGTAATACCATGTATTTTGTAAAGTATTGTGATAAAAGGGAAATTAATTTCGAGATACAAAGGGAAATTTCAAAGGGAAATGATAAGTTCTCATCACCACCAGTGTGAACTATCTGATTGCAAGTTCTTGTTGGCATGAACAGCAAAGGACATTCAGAGGTATGGAAATGTTACAGAGACAGTTCCGTAGTCTGGGAAGGAGTCAAACACAAGACAGATACCATCATTCCTCCGTTGTACCAGGAACACCCCAGATGATCTTCAATTTGTTATTTAAATTTTGATGATCTAGTTCCTGCAAAGAGGATGCCAACAGACCCTGCCTCACAGGAACATTGGGAAGATTACTTTACAATCAAGGGAGGCTATGTAATAAAGCCAGAAAAGTGACTCAGAGGGAAAGAAGATAGACATTGAGGAATGGACAGGTGCTCACAAATGATAGTCTGTTTTCATGTATTCCTTCCTCCTCCATTTAAATATTTAATTCAATACTCTACATTTGTCAGATGCTAAAAAAGGAGGTTGTTAAAGATTTAATGTAAAAGCCTTCAAAATGTGAAATCACTTTCCAGGTCACCAAATCATCAAGGACTAAGATGCACTGTAGAACTTTGCTTACACATCAGTCTCACAACACTTAAGATTTTAGCTCCACTGAAAGGTAAGCCAAGAAGTGTGGGGGTCAGTTACTTGGGTTTTAATCTTTGGCACATTATTAACAGATTACTCTCCAATTCCTCTTATTCAACTAGCAAAAACTTCATCTGCCTCTCAAAATGTCATCTGTGTTGTTGCAAAACTCTACTCTTCTGTAACTACAGTATTTTGGAAGACAGTCTCTAAGTTTTCTCTTATAGTATCACTGAAAAATTATAGCAGAACACCTGATTTTTATTTATTTACTTCATTTTTATTAGACTAAGCTTTCAGCTCTTTCTCTTTGAGTTGTGTATCTTACGTTTAGCCAGAAGTCAGTACAAACTGTTATTCTGTATCCTGATAAACTAACTCCTCTGCCCATTCAGTTTATCAAAAGAGATCACCAAAGTCCCCTCTTTCTTTTACAACTTCTACTCACATTATCTACCTCTTTCATTCTCCACTCTCACCACCTCATCCCCAGAAGTTCTGGAAATTACCTAGAAAGTTTTCATTCAACACAAAGTTAGGCTGCACTTGAGGAAGGTGTAGATGGAAGCAATTTCCTATTTATTTCTTATTTCTTATTTTTCCACGTACTCATCTAGAAGGGACATTTCACTAAGTAGTTTTTGTGATGCTTATTTTCAGTAATAAATCAGTGTAATAAAAAGGCTGCAAAGGAAATAAATCACAGTAATACAAAAGATGTAAATGATTCGCTTTCTCTAGAAGCAACAGGTTACCTATTGGTCCAGGAGAAGGTATCTTTGGTCCACTGATCTCCAGAGCAGTTTGATAAAAGTTTTCATTTTCTGCATTAGTTCCTTCCTCTACATTTCTCCCAACTGGCTCCTGGAGATCCAAGCTTTCAGCTTTCGGTTTCTTTAAACGTTTGACCTGAAAAGTGATCTACCAAAAGAACAGTATTAGCAAGGTTAACAGTAAGAAACACCACGACTGTTGTCAGATCCAATGCACTACTTGTTTTAGTCCAAAGATGTTACAGACGAGATCTTTGTCCCTCTCCTTTCCTCCCTATCTCAACTCATTCTCAAAGCCTGCTCCCTTTTCACTGCATCACACCATGCAAACCAAGTACACAACTTCCGACCTCCAACACAGGAGAAAAACAATTTAACTGCTGGAGAAAGGCATTTTTTCATTATATATTTTACTGGTAACACAATGACAAGAGGGATTTCCATGTTCTCATGCTAACTAGAACTTTTGGTAAAAATCTCTTTTTATTTTTAACTGTGAGCAAGAAGTTGGTGATGGATTGAAACTACTTGTTTCTTTCACACCAGCCATCAACGACTACATCTTTTAGGCTTAGAGGGGAAGTTCAGAGATCTGTATCTCCCAGTGTTAAACCCCTTGAACTGTTCTCATCTTTCCCTCCTCCACAACATTTAGTGCAAGACTTAAGTAAACTCATTCAAACTTACCCATTCAGCCTCATCATCATCACCACAGTCCCCAAAACAGGAGCTAGCAAGTCCATCCTGAGATCCCTTCTTCAGGACCCGGATCCCCTGCAAGTCCATCCGACGACCTTTTACCTCCAGTGCCCCTTCAAAAGCTTCCTGAGGCCAAGAACTTTCAAACTCATCCACCAAAGCCAGCATCTCTTCAGACATCTGATTGTCTTCTAAACCCTCCACTCCTTCTGAACCGTTGCTTTCTGCAGTGACTGTGTCTAAGAGGGAATACCATAAAAAACTTCAAAAATTATTTTTCCAAATGTGCTTTCACAAACTGTACAAAAAGAATATTTTTCTGTGACCCACTTTTCCACTTGCACAACTCAAGCATCACTGACTACTCACTAGTTTATGAGTTACCTGTTATTTTATGGACAGAGAGGGGAAAACATAGCTTCTCAGTGGAAAACAGCTCTTCTGAAAAATCTAGAAACCTGACTTACTTTCCAGTCTCAAGAAGGAGGAATCCCTTGTTGAACTCTGAGTAAGGACTTCTGGGTCTTCTGTACCTCCTTCAGAGTGTCCTTCTGTCACTGCTGTAGCTGACTCATAGTGGTCATCAAAGTATTTCTCCTTGCCATAACTGCCATCTGGATTTTTCTCATGACAGTGGCCTGAAAGAGAGAAATTTACTGATATACCCCATAATAGAAAGCTCTGCCTGGATACAAGTGCAGAAGTTGTATTGTGGAAGCTACCATCTTCTAGTTTTCTGTGGATTTTCTATGTTTTTAATCTATGGATCAAAAGATTAATTCTACAAAGTATCAAAGACTTCATTCAGTGATTAAGAAACTGATCTGCCCACTGACAAGTGAGATAATGTAAAACAGTTACAGGAAACTATGTTATTAGATATATGTTGTGAACTACTAATGCAAGAAATATCAGCTACTTTGCAAGGGGAAGTTGCACAGGAGATGAGAAATTACTGTTTGTTGGTAGCCACTCCAATTAACGCTCCCAAGACATGTTTTAGTGACAATGCACCATATGAGGTATTTGCCTGACACATGAACTTTCACTCAAGACACCATAGTGGTCACCAAGTGCAAGAGAAAAAGGGCCAAGGCAGACTGATGTAGGAGTGTCAGACTGACCTTCTATGCCAGCAACAGACAGCACGTTGGTATGACTAGCTCATGAAACAGAAAGACAAAAGCTAAGAGCATTCATCTGTGCAAAAAATCTGAAGTTTATGCAGCTAAAAATTTAATTACAATTTAATTATAATTTTGTGCTCAGGTTACAAGTTTACATTCCACCAAATGCAAAGATTTAGGAGTAACATTGGAAAAAATCCCAATGTAGAGTCAGTAATAAGCAGAAACAAAAAAGCGCACACTTGCAACAGTAGCCTTTGAGCTTCCTTCAGTGCTTCATAAGCATTCAGACAGTTTAAAGGGTGACCACCTGCATCTTTGTAAGAATACTTTTGACAGTAAGTACATTTTAACTACAGATGTCAGATTTTCTAATACTGATTACTTTCCAGGGCCAGAGGTGCTTAGGGAGCACAGCTAATGACACCATTCTCCACATGTGTGAGAGGCCGGGAACTGCCCTGAACCCCAAGGCGCAGCTACGAGGTTGAGACATGGACTGGGGGCACTTGTCTCATCACACAGGAAACCTATCCCCACTGAGAAGAACATATTCCATGTACACAGCTACTGCTCTCAAACCCTTCCTTCCTTTATTTCAATCACTTGTGAGTGAAAATAGTATAAAAACACAAATGAATTAAGAAGTGCGCAGTTGAATAAAAGAAAAATTAAATGCAAGATTCTCAAGTACATTCTCCATTCTACCTTCTCTGAGAGCACACTGTATTTCTCCACACACATGAGAAGTGTTATTTTTTTTCAACCAGTAGCATAAAGTAACAAAAAGTAACAAAAATAAAGTAGATCAGTGACCCCTCTCTACTTCACACAATGATCCTACACTATGAAAGAATAATTCTAGGATTTACACCTCTATCAGGCCAGTGGGATGAAAGGATGGTTCTACCTCACATGTAAGGGTAACTTGTTCCACTGCCTCTCTGCAAAGTGAAACTACAGCTTTTAGCTCTCTGCTTCTCCATCTGGGAACACTCAGGTGTCATCTTCAGAGGAGAAACAGACCAGTATTTTCTGTGTGTGTGTGAGTGACCAAAATCAAACAAATTAAACTAGATTTATAAATCCTTTGGGAAAACTATTTCTTGTCCTACCTCTTCTGAGGTATGTAAGAAGACAAACAATGTTATGAGTAAATATATAAAACAGAAATAGTTAACTTCATAAGCTCTTCTAATATCTACCATATAGTTATACTCAGCCTTTCCTAGTCATTGATTCTTTCTTCAATCCCCTGCCCATCTCTCCCATTCTGCCAATAAAAAATTAATTGGTTTCATTAAAAAAACTGAAAACAAACAAAAACCAACCAACCAACAAAAAAAAAAAAAAAAAGAAAATCCCAATCACTTCAATATATTGTAAGCCTCATGTTCAGTTATGAGAAATGGTGCACACAGAACACTTAAGCAGCCCCCACCTGACATCAGCCCAGACTGATTTCAGTGCAAGTCAGGTGCTTTTCAGAAATGTGATGACCACAATTCCCTTTGCTGAAGATCCACTCATTGTAAGTATAAAGAAAAAAGCAGAGGGGCTCAGACCCGGAAAATTATTTTTAATTGAAATAAAAATGTCAAAAAGAATTAAAAAAGCTGGAAAGCGCAAGCAGGAGAAAAAATATGATGGCACTTAAAATTCTACTTAACACCAACTCTGTTAATATTAATTTACAAACACTGACAGCTAAAAACAGACTAGATGACTATGCTGGCTTTCTTGGGATCTGAGAGCTGCTATATATAGAAACCTGAGTGACCTAATTTTTTCAAATAGCTGCTTTCAGTTGTCTGATGTTGCTGGAGACAAAAATGCTAGCTGAAAAACCAACGGAAGTTGAAAATCTCTAGTGAGCGAACCATGAAGCTGGTGGTACTGAAACACTGCAAGTCAGAACTTCACAGTTGCTGTCAGCCAGAGATGCCTGAAGCCCACCAGGGAGGTTCAGTGGGGAAGAGTGTGAGACCAGCAAGGGAACAACAGAGCTCCCAACGGCAGGCACATTGTCTGTAGAAGTTTGGCTGTATCACTGCAATACCTACAGCACCTTTGCTGTGTGATGGGCAAGTGATCAGTGACCTACAAATGCTCAGCTATTTATTATTAATATTTCACATATATTCTGGCTGTCTAAATCTGCACATGTGAGTTTTAGGTGTAAAGTCCTGACATGGTGATATTACAAAACTTGGAAGTCTAAAATTTCTACATCGTACTTGGTAAGTTCAGCTTATTCCATCCTGAAAATTTACCAGAGAAGGTTCACTTTCTTGCTCATTTATTTGCTGAGAGCAGCTGTTGTCACTCTTCCTATTGATTCTGTAGAGTTAAGAAAGCTCCAAGGGAAGCAGATCAGTCGCTTTGTCCTCGTGTATTATGAGACCTGGTTATCAAATTCCAGAGAGTGAAACAAAAGCCATAGTGATGATACAAACAAGTGTCTGGGTCTTTATTTAAGTGATGCAAATACCACAAACAGTCTCTACCAAGTTAAGGTAGAAACTGGCAGAAAAAAACCCACAGAGTAATTCCTACTTTACAAAGGAAACCCTTTGGAGAAAAAAGCAAATACAAACTCTAAACGGAAGCATTGAGACCTTGGAGATTAAAAGCAGAACACATTGTGTATTAAATGACTCTATTCCCATATTGTTATAACTTGTAATTTTTTTGGCCAATGTGAGCACAGCTGTACAGCATTAGCACAAACCAAACTTTAAATAAAAGGAAGATTTGCTCCATCATCCTTCCCATTTAATATCAATCACCTTCCTGATTTTCAGGATCCCTCTCAGAAGTCCACTGAAGCTGTGGTAACTACTGCAGTTGGTAGGACAGAAAAACCCTGGACAAAAGGTCAGTCTGAAGCTCTTTAGGAATGGGGTGATTCTGAACTCTTTAACCTGAAATCCACTTAGCATGAGGAGGGAAGCACCCAGAGTGTTGACATCTGTCACAAGGAAGGAGAAATATTAGGAGGGAGAGGCGATACAGTAACTGAAGTTTAAGACTTGCTCCATCTATGAATGGGTAACAAATACTTATTCTGAACCATATTTAGTGTTGGCACATTGCTCAGAAAAGTCACACCTGGAAACCATTATGAACTTTCCTCATTACATATAAACTCTTCTGGTGCTATGTGCTGGTTTTTTTTTTTTTTTTTTTTTTGTCTAAGAGCAAATTTCTGTCAATTTAGGTCACCCCAGATGCTCAGATTGAAAGCCACTCACCTAAGGCAAGGAAAGAAACGTAGGAAGTACAGAAAAGAGGAAAGATGAACAAACAACATCCCCAGAATATCACACTGAAAAGCTGCACCTTGAGTAAGGTCTTCAAAGTAATCATACCTCACCATTAAACTAGGCATTGATTGTTCTAAAAACGTAAATTAACTGCTACTGTAGCTGTTTGTTTTTTTGTGGTGCATCTGGCAGAGAGAATGAGGCCTCATTAGATATTTTCACTGTCTGATTCCCATATACCAGCTAAAGATACATGATTTGGTGTCATCAGTAGCATTAGAAATAAAAAGTAAAATTATCTTCAAGTGTCTTTGGCCAGCACAAATTTTTTACTGACATTTAGTTCTCTGCCAGTGCAGAGCCTGCAAAATAACGAATGCATTCCTAACTCCACCACCTATGTTCCAACATCCTAGGTTTATGAAAATTATTAGGTCCTAACTTCTAATGTTATACAGACTAGTTCCCTTAAATTTTTTTGGTATATATTTACAAATTACAACAGCAGAATAATGCCTCAGAACTAAAAGTCAAGTAATTTTAAATTTAGGTACCGATTTCTTTTCCCTACCATTTGGAATAAACAGAGATGCATTATCTCCTGAATTATTACAAGAGCCAAGGACTTGCTGCAGTCACTGACTTGCATTAGGTTAGGGAAAATGCATGCTATCTAGAGATACCTGTCACTTAAATGTTTTGCCTCTTTATGGGTAAACACAGCCAAGAGAGAACTGTACTTAATACAGATGTAAGTCAGCCTAATACCTGAGTTGTCAGAGTAGAGAACAACATAAAACCAAGCTGCTAACAGGAGTTATTAACTCCATACTTATTTTTTATGAATGCTTAAAACTAGTATTCCCCACAGTGAAATTCAGTAAAGATAGGTCTTTTTTTTTTTCTTTTTATAGCAGGATTGACATATCACTGAGCTCAATGGAAATAAGTTTCAATCCCTGCATGCAGATGAACAGTCCCATCTACAGACATCTCAGCAGCAGTGAATCAGTAGAGTCTTCTCTTTACTTTTTCTAGTCACTGCTTACACAGATGCAGAGACACAAATAAAAGGGGGTGGCATATTACCACTTTACATATGAGAATGGGCAGTAATGCTGCTCAGAGGTCACATGAAAAACGTAGGTGTGCTCACTACTTGAGTGACATTGCATATTTGCAATTAGGCTAAAATATATTCATTACAGAAATTAAACTGAAAGCCAGCACATCGTCACCCATCACTTTCACAGAACCAGTCTCGTTTAGTGCTTAGTGTCTCAGGCAACATAAAATTTCCCAGGGTTTACAAAAATAATCTAGAATGAGGGAATTCACCTACCAGAACCCTTTGTGCATCTAGAACTACTGAGATCTCAGTCATCAACATTTGGGCTAAATGAGCACCTTAAGACCTGTCTTACCTTCTGCACCACAGTGACTTGGTTGCAACCTGACATTAACAAGCCAGGCAGTGTCTGTTTGGGAGACCATCCTCTAGACAACATGAAAACATGAACTTTGACTTTCATGGTAACGTTAACTGGTGATTAACACACTGCATACTCTAATTACCTTGATCTTTCAAGGTGAACATGGTAATTGCCTAAAGATCTTCTTAACATTGAGAGCAACCATGTTATTCCAATCACATATGAACATGTATTTGATTACAAAGCATTTGCTAAGGGAAAAAATTCCAAGCCACTTATTCTGAAATGAGTTTTAAAAGCAAGAGGATGAGCAGTAACTACAGAAGAGACCTATCTTTAGCAGCTATTGCTGCTCTCCTTACCTTAATCATAAATTAACATGGTTCTATTTAGATTTTGCTCAAAAACTAATGCAGTCCTTTTCTTACTGTTTTAATGAAAAAATACATATTTATACTTCAGAATGAATGCTATGATTGAGCTCTGAAAGCAGAAACTGCAGAACACTTAGGACTGAACAGGATTGCCATCAAAAATGTTACAGAAACATCACAGGCTATAACTGCTGAACTGTACAACAGGGCTGTAAGTCCAGAAGCAATACCAAAAGAATTCGTTGCTTTCCACATACAAGCATAAAAAGATACAAGTGAAGAATATCCAGTTAATTTTTAGTGAAAAATTATCACCAAAGTGATAGAGCAGGTAGGTAAAAGGAGAAGGAAACTATAAGTTTTAATTAGAATTAGGTGGCTGTGCAATATTGATCTCTGAACGCTTGCTAGGTCTGTATTTAGCTCAGGAGAAATACACCAGATCTACCACATATCCACTGTGCACTACAAGACCCAGGAAGGATACAAAGCACATGGGCAACCTACATCTGCAGAAACATAAAATACTTCACAGCCTTGCTGATGACTTAAAAAGCAGCCCACCCCGAGCAGTGGTCAGTCCTGCTCTCTCTGAACCCACCAGTACCACTGCTGATTTCAACCATGCACACCTCAGCTCCAGAACAGTAACACCAGTGGATCTCCAGTGCCTTTTACAGTTGTAACACACTGGATAAACCACTAAAAAGATCTATCTACTACCCACATATGATGATAGATTCTGTTCTGGATAACAAAAGACAGATTGCAGCAAGTTCCATCTCTGATTAAACACAGTGTCCATATGGATACTGGAAAAGAATGAGGAGTGTACTGCTCAAATTTTAAACTAAGCTTTTAGTGTGTTTTCTCCCTACACACAAACACTATTTGTTAATTTTTACTTTTTTCCTTTAATATAAATTCTCCTTTGAAAAGCCAGAACTTAGAGGACAAAAATAAACGTTTTCAAAGGACAGGACAAACTGCTGATGGAAAAAATGAAGTACTGAAAACAAATAATGAAAAGCAAAACGAAATATTTTAAAAGCTGATTTTCATAAATTCCACCACTTTGATAGCCACTTTTTTTTTCCCCTGAATTCCTCTACTTTGATAGCCAGTGGCCCTTCTTCAAAGATGATGAGAGGCATGCCCAAAAAAGAATAGTCAAAGAAAAAAGCTTTCACTTGATGCATAGCAAAACCCAGGATAATTTATGCCATCAAAATTTAGACCAAAGCACACAAAATGAAGCATACAAAAGTTCTTTCTTTTTTATTATTTATTCCAACAACAGTTTCCCAGTTAAGAGGTTTATATGGTAACACAGTTCTTACCCGTAGGAAGTTTTAAAATCTGATTTGTAGCAAAAAAGCTGCCTCTAAATTGGCTTAGCTATAGATTAAAGGTTATCTATTTGTCTCATCACGCAATTCTGATTAAACCTTTCAAAACATACAAATGCCAACAATACAGAATCAGATTTCTTGGTCATATTGAGAGAAATACCTCCCCCACACAGAGACCACTCCCTGATGAACAGATACAAAAATTCTCCTTATGAAATATAAAGAAGTGGTAAATAAAACATTGGAAACAATTAAAGAGAAAGACAAACCTATTTTAAATAGAGCACAATGCAGTTTGATAAGGGACATGCATACAAAATATCCTGAAGAATTCAGTAGGCTACTCTATAACAGAGTAGAAAATGTCAATCTTCCTCCCAGCATCAGGGAGGGGAAAATCAAAGAGATTGACTACTTAAAGCCTTCACTCTCTACCCACTAAAACAGGAGCTTAGTTTTTTCTTGATGCACATCTAGAAGCAGAAACTTACTCTATGATGCCAGGAATAGGACCTAAAACATAGAAACATATAAACATAACCGCCCCGCCCCAGTCCTGTCAGTGAATAAAGCAAGATTAGAAAATGTCTCTTTCAGAGGACCCTGTGTTTCTATGTATAGAGGAGGAAGATAAATAGCCCTCCTGTCTGAATTTCATTCTGTGACTCAAGGGTAACGATTTTTTCTGCTTGTTTGTTTTGGGGGAAAGAGAAAAAAGCAAGAGAAATAAACACATAAAAGTTCTGAAGACAAAGGCTTGTCCTCAGTGACTTCTTGGGCCAGATTTTTTTACTGTAGATAAGAAATTACTTATGAATTTCTTAACAAAAACACTCACTCACAGTAGATCACAACATAAGGCTTGCTATGAATATTAAATGACTAATATTTACATCCCTGTACACAACACTATTCTGAAATCTGTTTAAGATAAAGCCAAAGAAAATTCTTAGTTTAAGTATCACTAGCATACGCAAAGCCTACAGTGGCCTGCGTTTTTTTTGCTCTAATATTTCCTCTCTTCCACATGTCTGTTATGCTAAACATCACATATTTTTAGATCCTGTTAGATCCTAAGTATCTATGAAATCAAGTCTAAAAAGGACTTTAAGTACAACAGTAATCTTCTACTGAGAAACGGCATCATATAGTTGAACTCCACAAGAGTTAATAGCTCCACTATGGGTTACTGTCAGCTTCCCACTTCTCTGAATGCATGGGGTTGAAACTCCAAAGTCAAGGAAAGGCCTTATGTGTGTCTTGATTACCACTTTGTCTGTAAGGTTTGCACCATATACTGGAATTTGAACACTATACCACAGGGACCCAATTACATGTTTTCTATTCTGAGAAACTATTTTGCTAGGCTGTATTTATATTTATCCATGTATCTCTTCTTTAGGTTCTACTGCTCAGCAAGAGTAGATTCACAGTCAGACTTGATCCATGACAATTTATAGATTTGTTTGGAATAGAAATCCATGCAACTGCTCCTCCTAACTGGACATCAAAGCAGAGGTACTGACACACTCAAACAGCAAACCAGTGTTAACTGGTCAGGTAGGCCTGTTAACTAATTAAAGAGAGCTTTTAAGTGCTTGGCAGTTTGCCTGACAGGGCACATTCTACACAAATCCATTAAAAAGCAGAACTGTTGCTGTAAATACAATTTTAAAAAATCCTGGTGGTGATGGTTGTGATGATGATTAGCCTTTTCTTAAGTAAGGAAAACCTGCAGAAGGTTATGTTTGACCAGAATACCGCCAACCACTCAAGATTAGAATTCAACAAGAAAACACTCTCCTCACACTGCCAGAACAGTACAAAGCCATAGAATAGTTACTGCAGAAAGACTAAAATTTTTTGTAAGAATGTCCCTTCTCCCCAAAATGGTTACATTCAAGAAGCTTCAATCTCTTCCTCTAGGGAAATGCTGAACTGTCCTAGTTTCAATCTCTAGTAGCCAGAACAGCTGATAGATTTAAAGCTTTGAGGACAGTCAAAGCACAACACAAACTCACATGAACCAAGCAACCAACCTTAAAAGGAAAAAACAAATCAATAATGCAGACAGATCAGGGGTAGTTAAGTGCCTGGCACTCCGTGGCTCAGCGTGCAGTGCTCATTTTAATCTGAGCACATGGCATTGCATGCTGCTTCCAGACAACCTCCACTTGACTCATTACAGGCTGAGGCCACACATCACCACTTCACAAGTTCTCAGACTTAAGCCAAGTGAATACAGCCTTCAAGGTCTCGGCCAGCTGCTAATGACACCAAACTACACATTGTCACTTCTCCCATATGTGGGGACTACATGTTCTTTTCCAAACATGCTTTAACCAACTCACTAATTCAGTGTGTGCAGCTCAACTATGAACATGTTTGTGAAACTATATCTCCCTGAAGATGTAGCTGGAGAATTACTATTCCTCCTAAAAAGACTACTGAACGTATACAGTTGTTAGAACTTTTTTAATAGGTCCAGCCCTAGGTGTTGCATCCAATTAAGGTAAGAAATGTTAGCTGCTACATCTAAGTAGCTGCCCCTGGCAAAGACAGCCTCTCAAACAGACAGGAAGACACAGACAGTCAAAAATCTCTTGTTTTCTCTACATTCTCGTCACAGAAAAGCACCACATGCATTGCAGAGATAATAAACCTAGGTAACTGATGGTATCAACTTTTGAAAATTTAGTTGGAGAGAGAATCTTTTCCCTTTGAGCAATGCCAGATGTTTCTCCTCCTCCTATATGAACATGTAGCTACTGCCCAAGTAAAGGAAAGGTCCAGGTAACATATGAAGAAGAGTCTTTTGAACTGTAAAGCAGATGAAAATGAGAAATATCATATTATATTTAGTTTAATACCGTACTGCTTTTTCTTCGCACTGAATGGTTTTGCACCAGTGAACTTTCACTGAATTCTCCTACAGTTTTAAATTCCCTTCCACAGTGCAATTCTCATTTCCTCGGTTACTCCAGCAGCTGAGGCCATGATTTTCTCCTGTCTCCTCTGCTAGCCAATGACCTTCTGATCTTGGGAAAAGACAGAATGGATACAGGACACTAAATATTGCAGGTATACCATTCTTAACAGAGCATGATGCAAAGTGAGACTGGTGACTGCTGGGAGAAGCTGTCAGGTACATTGCCATGCATGAAATAAGCAGGCCATGTACGTAGGATAGCAAGACACACTTAGCATGATGAAAGAAACTGCAGAACAAACTCACCCATTAGCATATTTAACACATGCAGAAGAGAATGACATTTGAGCAACAGAGATATACTTAAGGAATCATGCATTGTTTACAGAAACCTTTAAGATTCTTAATGGCTTTCCACCAAGCAGCAGCTTGGAAGCAATGTGCATAAGCAGCGGGTACACAGCCTTTGGATATTGTGTAACTAAAAATGCCATGTGTACTGTAGTACCACATTCTTTCGTTTTTCAAATTAAGAATCTCAATCTATACATCTTTTATATAGCTTTGACAAGAAAAATACATGGAAAGGAAAGACAGGCTTCAAAGTGAGCTTGGCACAGTGTATTAGGGCAAGGTCATTCACTTCAACTTCCTTCAGCCACTCAAGAGACACTACATAAAGACTTATCAGGAAAAAGTATGGTTTATAAATCAGGCTCCAAGGAGTGAAAAGTACCAAGAAGCCTGCATCTGGTCAACTATCTTCAAGATCACATCACTAATATTCTAAGATTACTGCAGCAAAAGTGGACTGTGGGAACTGCTTCTTCCCGTACTGGCCTAGTGGTGCATAAACAGTGGCACAAACCCAAAATAGTTGGGCCATATTATTCTCACAGAGCACATCTCACATGGATTTCTCCAAGACCTTCCACCCAGAAGCACATCTGACATTTCCCAACACCCTCACTCCCCAGGGACATTGGCTTCCACCAGGACAAAAAGCAGACCTCATTCTCCCTATCACCTGCCTGCATTCTGCAAGATACTTTCACTCTATACCTTCTCTTACTCCTTTACAGGGCCCAAATATGGTGACCTAGAATCCACTTGTGTGGCATCCACCAGATCTTTCACATGGACCGTCACTGTACGATCTTCACTGCCAGAGATGCTTGGCTGCCAGAGGAGAAAGAATCCAGCTCCATTTTTGGATTCCAGGTTGTGATGGGTTTAGGTGGCAAAACCACCACACAGGTAGAACTTGCAGGGTGAACAACAGGCACATGGGTGCACTGCTGTGCATGTACAGGGCAGCAATAAGCAACTGAATTATTTAACTTCAAAGGATAACAATGATCTTACAACCACCACTGTTTCACACAAAATCCACTTTCTCTATGCTACTGCTAAATGACCAAGGCAAATTATTGCCATGATGTGTTTCTGAGAGCTCTCACAAGCTGTTCATGTGCTTCACAGAATTCTGCATGTTGTTTAAAAACCCTACTGGTGTTAACTCTTCTGTTCATACAGAAGAACTTTACCATAAGGTAAGAGCGAGAGTAAAAGCAACAGAGAAACAAATGGTCACAGATCCCACCCCTTTTGCAAACTCTAAGATAAATAAGAGTACTAACATATGCAATATTCTCAGTAAGGTTCAAGAACACTCATGAATTCTGCTATGTAATATGAAAAAGCTGAACTTCTCATGGTGAGAAAAAGCTGAATTTTAAACATACAGAAGTGCTCAGTTCAGAATCCCATATAAGTGCTACAGACACCGGTCTTTTGCTTCAACTAAAACACAATTAAATTCTGAGCTAAGCTTACTACCCTTTGTTCCAAGAGTAAATATCTTAGGCAATGTTTCTTCCATTAACATTAACATAACACCATTAACACTGTAAGTGATAAGAATTCCTTGGATGAACGAGATACAGCAACTTGAGAAGGAGGAAACTACTTTTACAAAAAAAAATGTCTAGGACTGTCGCCCTGTTCTTCTAAAGTTTTTCTCAAGTTCTTTCAGCCTTCTGATGTTTTACTTTTGTGGTGGAGTTTCTCACACACTTTTCATGTAAAGAATGATTGTTTTGCATTCCTTTCTGGAGGAGGAGAGAATTGATGGACTGTTGGTTTGACCAGTGTGGCTGGAGAGGACAGTTTTCTTCCTCCAATCCATGGTCACTGTTGGAATTCTATAAATGTCGAGGTCTGTAAATAAACTGCCCCTTTTTTGCCTTGGACATCTCAGTGCGTGAGTGCCGTTCTTTTGTGCTGTATTGCGACATAGGACCTCATGCTATAGGAAATGGAACAAAAATTTATCAGTCTGTTGTTGGGACTATCAAGTCAGTCATAACTGGTAGGGAATAAGTGAGTTAAGTGAAAGGTGCCTTTAAAAATGCAAAGTATTTCACAACCCCGTGTCTTAACACACTATTGTAAAGAAAATTATGTGATGCTTTTGCTTAATGTGTATCTCAAATCACAAAAGGGACTTGAAGTGATTGCAGCTGTCAAACTAGTGTCAGAGGGTTAAACTGGGATGTTGATTTAAGGAAGTTACTTAAGCTGTCATAAGCTTACTATTAGAGTTTCAAGCAGAGATTCTCCTTTCAGGTCAACCTTTCCCCTTTAGGTCAATTTGCTTATAGGTATAAGCTTATTAACTTTAACTTACTTGAAGTTGTAAGAACCTAAGTGCTGGGGGATAAAGGGAAATCCACACACATATAAACTGAAGCACCTTTCCCGTGTTTTATTTTAAGGGGAAATAGACCAGTTTTGATTTCATGTGGCACAGAGTACTGGTACCACAAGAGGGCACTAAAGCCACGCCTAAAGCAGATCCACATTACAGAACTCAATCTGAGGAAGAAGGATGAACTGCTTTCTCAAACACTCCCTCTACATACAAGGATTCGGGTTTCTTGGTGGCATGCACATTCATAATGAACTCACAGTCCCTCAACTTCTCACAGAGCAGCACAAAGCCTTTTGTAAAAGCACTACCCTGCCAAGGATGAAAGACAGTGAGACTTGAACTTGAAGCTTGAAACAAGTCACATGTTTCATGTTTTGAATAGCACCAGTCTATTAATAAGATTCTGAATTTTGGTCTTGTCTAAAAGAATGTGAAGTGCATGAGCTCACAAGCAAATGGAACTGTGAGTCAGAGGTAAATGCTTAGTCAGATAAAAGTATTATGGGTGTTTGCCCAGGCAACAATTCTGTTTACACAGAGGAAGAAAAGTCTTATCCAACAGCAACTAACAAATCAGCATGTTTCAATGGTCAGCTGACCACCACACTAAAAATATGGTTGTCGTATTCTGTAACCTTTTTAATAAGGCTTGGAAACATCTGAATGTTTACATCAGCCAGTGAAATGCCACAGGAACATTCCCATAGCTGGATAGTCCTCTACAGACATTAATACCTGACAAAAGCTACTTGCAGTATTTTAAGCCATAAAGTGTGCAAGACAAATCTCAGCAATGCACTGTTCAGTATCAGACAAAAATGATTCTGGCTTTCTCTACTAGCTTAACAAGCAGCCCAAATATTTCATCTCTGCACCTTTGAGAGCTGAGCCTGTTTTTCACATTAAGCTTTTTACACTTGCTAACACACATCCCTTGGTCCTGTTAGCTGTGTCAGACATGGCTGCTGAAGTTAGCTGTCAAGCAACACAAAGTTTCTTAAACTGCTTCAGGAACTGACTCACCAGTAACCTAACAGCAGAGGCAGCAACACCCTTAACACTGCCAAGTCACCTCTACAAGGATCACCACAGGATAATGCTGGAAGAATGAAATCTTCCAACCTTCTTCTCAGGTAAGGAGTAAGGCACTGTGTGGGCTCTTGCTGTACAGCATCTGTATTAGATGCAACTGCCTCAACTCCTGCAGCTGTCTGAAATACATGTCACAGGTGACAGGACTGGAATAACCCTGGACACTTCACAAACATCCTCCATAAGAAAAAAAAACAAACCACCAAAAACCTCTGCAGATTTAGAAATCCTTTTATAATGAAAACGAACATTAATATAAACTGGAATAGAGGAGGCAAAAGTTAAATAGGAAAGTGTTGGTCTAAGATTTTTAATTCTGATTCTCATGTGCATGAAGTGACTTTGGGTTTGAAATATAAATTATCTACACCAGAAGTAAGTTACTAATAAACAGTACCAGGCAGCGGTACAGACAGGAACACATAAGCAAGCATCCAAAAAGTCAGCATTAGTCTGTCACACTTCCAAAGTCCTGCACTAACAGCAGATGTCCCAACATGCTTGAGAAAATGCCTAGTCCACTTATTTGAAATAAACACCAAGCACATACTGTAATCAAAAATCAGGCCACGAATTCAGATTTTTGATCCCATATTCCATCTCATGCTGGCATATAACTCCCACTGACCATTTGCTGGATTCTGCCGATGGCTGACGGCAGCAGAGCAAGGAATTCCATGTCTCGCTACTTAGTTCAGTTTTCATGAACAGAGGCTTTTGACAGGCGAAGCAAAAACACAGCTACCACATGGGCCTACAACCCAAAGCACAAGAAGCCTACTGCTGTTACTTTCAGAAATACTGAAGGAATGCTCATCAAAACAAGATATTAAACCAGAGAAAGACCTGACATTCCAAATGCTTAGTAAATTTTTCAGCATAAGATATCGATCTCAAAGGATACAAATACTTTATGGCATACCATGAAGTGAAAAATAACAATCTCTTTTCAACAGTTTTCCTTGGACTGAAGGAGCAACAGAAGACTCCCGAAATTTCAGGATACTTTTAAGTGCAAAATATGATTTCTGAGTACACATTCTTGAAATAATTTTGGTTTTGGAGACTTAACCTCACTTTCACATAGCCGGTCAAGGTTCCTCTTAAGTCAGCTGAAGTTTACAGTGGGAGAAAAAATATTTCCCCAAACATTATGCAAACAAGATCAGTAAATGTACCTTTCCCTTTTTAAATTTTGAGTTTGGACTTAAACCACAAATTGTCATCAAGGCTGAATTAACCAGCATGTTTATTTTACACTCTGCACAAGAATGTGCAAAGAATATTGACACTATTTGAGAGGTTTGTATTTTCAGGTTTTTTGCACTAAAACAAAAGATGACCTAAAGGATATTATAAATAAAAATAAAAAATAAATATTAAGACAAGTAGAGTCCTAGAAAAAGGCAAATAATATAAATACAGAGTAAAATACTTAAGTAATGGAATTCTGATATTTAATGAGCTCACTAACATGCAAAGACATATTCCCTCCCAGGAGCTCCCTCTTGATTTAGCAGCTTCACAAATTCCTTATTGACCAAAACCCAACTCCAATGTAGTAGATGAATGTATTCATGCTCTCTTTGCTAACCAGTGACCAAGATGGAAAAAAAGCAAGATAACACTTTCCTCTTAAGTACTTTTGAGATGAGTTTTCCCTCACATTCAAAAAACATAAACTTCCTAAACAGCATATGCTGTAACAGCTGACCTCAAAATGAACATCCCGGATCAGGAACCAATGCAAGCAGGAGTCAAGAATTAACTAAACTACATTATGACAAGTTTAAGGAAGAAAAGCACATAAAACAAAAGATGTCAAAGTTAACTCTGGAGTACAGATACAACCACTGCTTGTTACTGTTTCTGTTCTGTGAATATACTTTTAAATTGCTTTCTGCTTAACTTCAAAATAGAGTAGCTATGACTAATGCTTGACTGGAATAACTTTAACCTTGTGAGTTACAGACTTTTAAAAGACCTTAATTGAAAGTAAACAGACTTCGTTTTGTTTTTTATTTTTTAGAACTGTGTAAGTGTCTCTTGTGATGAAATGTGCAAGTTCCATTACTGCTTACTCTTAGGATTTTTCTGAGAAGGGCAATCTGAAGTTCCAAGATTCATTGTGAGGTACCAGCAGAGGAGCTGACATTATGGGTATCAGCAAGAAATCCATCAGCTGGGCTGCTACAGTACTCACCACAGCCCACTCAGCCAAACATCATTCATTTCTCTGCACACATTTCTCTGCCCTGTGATGGGCTCTCAATCACAGCAAAATGCACAGGGCCATAAAAAGCAGTATTATTTTAATGGCATAGTCCTGGAATTTCACCTACAATGGCATCATCCATATTGTACCAGGAGACAGGATGGCCTCTAGGCTGTGTTTAGATAGCACAGTTCTAGATGCTAAAGCAGAGGAGGTTTCTCCATGTCTTTTCACCGGAGAGGGAATTTTAAAAAACTCTCAGAGGAAGCTCTAGCAATGCTAAAAATCACAAGCATTTATCTGGTGAGGTTTACACTTGAAAATACAGAAAATATAAGATGGAAAGATACCTTAGTAACGATTTGAGATAGAAGGAATTAGAAAGTGTATTAATAAATTGTCTTCAAAGACTGCTCATGACTACCATATTGGCCATATTCAAGTACAAAGTACTGAAAATATTCAGTGGGATTGAATAAAATGAAAGAATCCATCTCCAAAAGCTATTATTTTTTAGTAAAATAAGTAGCCATTAATGACAATAAATCATTCTGTGAAAAATATTTAAATTTTTTTTGGGGGGAGAGATTGGATTTTAAGTCATTCTCATTTTGGAGTGTTAAGAGCAGTGGTCACAGGTTCCATACAAATAACATAATGCTGACACAAGACAGTCTACTGAGCTCTAGAAAATAACAACCGAAATACTGAACACACTGAAAGGATATGAATTAAAACTAAACTGCTCTTCATCAAATTCTTGAGCTTTAAGGAAACAAATCCAGCTGACTGTGAAACCTGATGGGATGTACAAAGGGGCCTTTGAGCAGTCTAGCAGTAGATGTGCACTTCCACAAATACTGAATCCAGCATCCCTTGTTTACCAGTAAGAGATATTGGTGGTGCTGTTAAGGTATTACTGACAGTCAGGAAGTAATTTGGACTCAATGGAAGCCCTCTAGATAGTCAAGAAGTCATCCTCAAGCAATTATTTAATGGACTGTAACTTTTCCATTAAAAGTAACGTCTCTCAACCTTGATCCTTAAAGGTAGAAAGCACTGTAAAGCAACAGCGTAGAAACTTGGAAAAAATAAATCTCCAACACCCAAGGCAAACAGACATTATTTGACTTGTGGTCCATCTTTCAGCAGCTGCTTACCACTGCACACAGAAGAGGTGATGTTGTACAGGAAAGGATAAAACTGCAAACAGCGGATCATCTTCAGGCTGCTTTCACACTCTGAGCACTTGGTTGTCAAATCCAGTGCATGTCTGAAGGCCTGCAGTGCTCCACTAATGTTGTTTTGAGCCAGGTATGCATTTCCTAAGCTCAAAAATGTCAGGGGCTGTGAAGAGAAAAGCAATATACTGCAGTGTAAGTATGTTCACTGTTTAAGATTGAAGCCAAATAGGAAAAACCCTTGTAAAGTCACACCCTCTCACACCCTCCCAAATTTGGTAGGAAAGAATTTAGAAAACTTCTTAAGCAGGCACTGCCTACTCTTACAATGGAGAACTAACAGCTTGATGCATGGTGGTAACCAAAAGCTGATTTGCCATAGGGTTGTGTTAGGAGATCCATCTTTCTACAATAAAAAAGCAGCTGTTAAATATACACAAACTGAAATGAAGCATTAAGTACTTACTTATAACCATCAGAAACATAATGCTTACTGCAGAGAATTTAGAACCAAAGGACTAAAAGGAAATGCACAAAGGCGATTTAGAATTTAGAAGTCCACAAAAAAGTATAAATATAACCTGTGTTCTAGCAGGACAGATGCACTGCATTTGCCAAGAGTGTTCAGATTTACTTTATCAAAGCTAAGTTTCTGAAAACACCAAGGTCACACTAGCCTAGGGGTACACATTTATGGCTTTCAATTCTTTGTAAAACAATATTTTTGTCTACTGCTTTTGGCTAATATCCCTAAAATATGTATTTTTTGAAAAGTAAATATTATAAACACCTTTTTTACTGAGTAGAACTCAACACTTTAACACATGCACAAAGTAAAGCATTACATTTATTGTTTGACTGAAAAGTCTTTCACTTGGACAAAGTGATTAGTTGCAATTAACAGTACACTGCTAGAATAATAACTACAGCATTGTAATTTAGCAGTCATTTTTTCCACTGAAACAGTTTTTTACATTGATTATCTACAAATGTGAAGACTGAGAAGTAGTTGAAGATTTTTCCAACTCAGCTTGCATACTAAGCTGCATACAGAAAATGTGCAAGCTGAGCAACATGATTTCTTTTTTTATTTAACTGCTTTTGCTGATAGAGCACATATTTTACTTCCAGTAGCTGTAATTAATTTTAATTTGTATTTACTTTCCATTATATTCCAGGAAATACCATTCAAGTACAATGCCTCCTGCTAGGTTTTCTGGTACAATAGGTATTAGAGGACTGAGTACACCTGAAAAAACCAGGAGCAGGCATTACTCTAATGAGGCAGGATTTGCTAGTATTTTTGAAGAAACGCCCTACTCACACTGCATGGTCCTAAGGATTCCTAGGTTCCTCCCCTCCAAGCCTGTGTTTTCAAGTGTTATTCTTAAGGCACATCATACAAGCATAGTTACTTCTGAAGTTTCTTTTTGCACTCTTACCTGCCACCCAAATGGACTACAATGCTTTCCAACACTTGAAAAATTTCTGAATGCTACATTGAATAAGCTCATTCTGTTTTTAGCTTTTTAATGTGCTAGGTGACTGGCAGCCTGGCAGGTTTAAACTCTGTTAATCTAACTAGGGAGGTAGAAGCACAGGAAAGAAGTCACTTGAAACTTCTTACTGAAGTATCTCAAATGTAAGATCAAAATTATCTGCTACAGTAAAGGTGTTCCCTGCTATGCCATTCCCTCCCCCTTTCTTTTCACAACTGTTATGGCCAGTCCAGTAGTTCAAACAGTTTATACAGAAACTGTCTATATGACATAGGTGACAGCCTACAGAATGTTTATCATGTTACTGTTCAGAAATATAAAAACCTGGTTAGTAAAGCCACAAACAACTAGAACATGTTTTCATCTAGGTATATAGACAAAACCTAGGGACAAATAGAACTGTACAGTCAAGTGTCACAGAAAGATGTCTATACAATCAAAGATCTTGGTGGCATACATGCTACTTTAAGGGTTTTAAGAATCAAGATACAATGCTGACAACTTGACAGATCTCTGTTTTAGGTTAAAATGCTGTCAAACTCCAGGATTAAATTCCTTGGAGGCACTGGTGATAAGAATAAATTTTGGGAGGCCAAGAGCCTGTCATTGATTTACAAGAACTTCTCTAGATGTTTATACTCTCAACAATCAGTATCACCACTGGTGCAGTCAAGAATTTATATGAAAATTAACATCCACTATAAATCAAAAGCTGGAAGATGAACTGCATGCACAGGTCAGCACAAGTAACATGTATTTAGAAAATAATGAGGGGAAACACATCCACTGCTGAGCAAACACAAACCCCATCATCTTACCTCAGAGGCATTGATGGCCAAAGCCTTCAGCAGGAGCCTGCTGGCATCCGAATGAAGACCATAATGAAACAAGAGGTTAGCAAGATTGACCAGAGGGATGTCCTGATACTCATGTGGAGCCAAATTATATGCTTTTTGCAAACAGGTGATAGCAAAGGTGCTATTTCCAACTGCACGCCAGTACAATCCAGCTTCATTAAGCACAAGCCATAGAGGATCTTCTGGCTATAGGAGAGTCAGGGAAAAGGATAAAAACACCCACAAAGAGGTGTCTCAGGAGCACAGAAATGCCTGCTCTTTAATAAGAAGCAAACAGAACTCACTCTTGCATACTACATTGTTAACTAGATACGAATTAGACTTTGCTGTGGCTACTAGCAGTTTATTTGATCTGCTCCATTCTACTCAAATAGACACAATTTACAGGCTGAACTGTAATTTAGTAGCAGCTGTTGCTCACACTTTACTCAAATGAATGCCTTGTATCATGACCACAGAATGCCTTAAAATGTACAAGAGATAATGGTTAGTTCAGTACAGGAAGCAAGGCTTGTCAGGCAATTCAGAGTCTTAAAATTATACAAACAGATCACAGATCTATGTAAGCTAGAATTGGAAAGTCAGGCAGCTATTAAATTACAGTTAGATGAGCTTCCAGGTCCTCTGTCTAACATTACCTTTCCCTGTCAATTTAGGGTTTCAGAGTTGTTTTTTCTTAGATTTAGTTATCTATTTGTCTTAGGAAAGTTGACAACTGGCATGCATTAGATACTGTTTAAAGATTATAAAATAGTAAGCAAAAAGTGAAGGCAGGTGAATGGAAGAAGTGTCAAATACACCTTGAATGTTCCTTCCTCCCTTCTCTTTAACCTATAACAGTAAAAACAAGCACTCAATCTAGGGGAGAAATAGCAAAATCTAAAAATACTGACATGTTGACAGAGGTAGGTAAGACATCCACTTTCAGATGCACTTTGAAATTATTTACAAGCATGTTCTATTTTTTAATATTTTCATCATTTTGTATTACTCAATTCTACAAAACACACACAGTATAAAAGCAACACCTGAAATGGATGTCCAGTCCTACCTACACATCTGAAGCCCAAATGTACGCTTGTGTAGGAAACATGCAGCTAGGAGCAAGGAAGCAAAACAGTGACACCATGTTGAATTAATCAGTAAGATGTTTGTTCCAGGTTTTAAAAAACCTCACACAGAAGGGTTCTAACTATGGTTCTAGATGAACTGGAAGATATCAACATGATATAATATTCTTCGTTTGGAGTTTCTTACATAATCTATGATTTCAAGATTATTAATGACCCCTGTTTTGCAATGTATATACATTGCTTGCATGTTCTTCATTCCAAACTCCTCACTCACATTATTCTCCACACAGAGGTCTCAATCACCTCTCCAACTAAATCCTCAGCAAATTATTAGCATTTTGTCTTTCCCAGTACAACGATACTAACTGTGGCATTCCTGCTCTAAGTAGTTTATCATTAGCAGAACAGGCAAGACATAAGTCTGTTCTTTCATCAGCAGACAGAGAAGTTCAGGCTTTTAGCATGACAGCAACAGAATACTACAGTTAAAACCAAAATACTCATGCACTGCACAGCAAGATATTAGACATGTATAGGAGTGTTCTGAACAACATAATAATAGGCATCAACTCCTACTGCTCATTTTTCTCCTGGTTAAGACAGATGCACATAGTAAATGGTACTGATTTTAGACTAAAAAAGTATCTACATATAACACCTTGACACAACTTCTACAAGAAAGCTAAATTGAGAAATATCAGCTTGACATGTCAAAAAGAGTCAACGTCTCTGTCAATGCTTCCTGTCACTTGACTCTCAAAGGCCCCACGCAAGATGGAGGTGGCATTCCACAGGGTTCTATACAGAGGTACATTCTTTGCCCCAGAGTGCTAATTATCCTGACAGAAGATTGACAGAGGGTTGGTTTCCTTGGAGGGAGAGTAGGGGGAAAAGCAGGGTAGTGGGAGGAGGAGGAAGAGCACAAGGCAGGCATGCAGGAAGGGGTGGCAGACGGAGGAGTAGTTCCAAACTACTTCTCCCAATTAAGCAAATGGCTGCCAGAATTAGCTAATATATTGCTGCTCCATGTCCTTGCAACAAGAACAAGCAACAAAGGCTGTTTGATCCACATTAAGCTGAATCAAATACTGCTCTATATATTTCTGCTTTACTTGTAAGCATGGATTTTTAAGTTTCATCTCTGTTACAGGCAGGAAATAAACTCCTTTCTGGTGCATCACTGACTACTCTAGAAGTATAAATACAAATCTCAAGTAAGAATTCTGAATTCATCTCATGTGATAGATGGACATACCTTTTTCATGGCATGATCTAGAAACACTCCTATCTTCGTCAGTGTAATAGTTTCATTGTTGATACGAGAATGCAAAACCTGGAACACAAAGATTTGTTTTTTCCCCAAACTACTGAATAAATTTTACAGTCAAGATCTACAAGGGCCATTCAACACTTGCATCCTTAAATCTTCTCTTTAGCAAAGGGAAGATAAAGATATTGTACTAAACAAAGGATGTGAACACGTAATACTTAAAGCAACCAATCTCCAGAACGCAACATGAAGACTTTAAGTTATCAGTTTGGTAGAATGCAGTAGTTCTTGGAAATGAATCATATGAAGTGACTGTTAGATTTAAAAGAAAGATGTGATTTCAAGGAGTAAGTTAAATTTCCCATTTTGTGTGCTTTTGCTCAGCACCTGAAAGAAGTCAGACAAGTTAACCCTTTCTCCATTACTATTAGAAAGAATGTGCCCACATTTTTCAGAAGTACTGATTACCTTGAAATATCAAAATTTTTCATGATCTGAATAATACTTTTAAGGAAATATAGATCAGATTAAAGATTTTAAACCAGAAGAGAACTAACAAGAAAACATCTCTTACTTGTCTTGCTTGATTGTCTGGCATCTTGAACTTCAAATCTAGATTAGTGTCTAGTTCCTTGACCAGTATGTTTAGAGATTCATTATTACGAGCATCAGTAATGGAAGAACAATCTGGTGCTTCTCCATGCTCAACAGTATCCCTTGGGATATTCAGTATTGGCTGGATTCTAGCAATAAGGAGAACCAAGACAAATTAGCAGCACATGCTGCATGTCATCATGCAGAAATACAAGAATTTGCTAAGCCTCATACTGCAGACTGCTGTGAGATGTGAGCTGCAAATGTGAAGAACTCAAAGACCATCCTTCTCTTGAAAAGTAATTTTTAAGGTCTTTACTTTCTATTTTTAAGCACAGAATAACAAGAACAATGAACAGTGCAGTAGAGATAACTGCATAAGGTTCTCATGCTAATAAGGGTTCTATGAAGTTTAGGACTAAACAAATATGGGACAAAAAAAGTTGAATTTTTTTACAATGAAACTTGATTTCAAAAACATCAAGAGGAAGCCAAATTACAGACTAATTATAAAGAACATTAGGATGTATAAAGAACATTCTAAGATGAACGAACGCTTTTTTTCCAAAGGAAGTTGCTGGATGTTTGTAGATGGGAACCTTTTAACACAAGCTCAGTACTAGTATTACACTGACGAGGTAGAACAAAACAGATTTTACTACCACTGTAATAATTTAAGTAACTAGGGTGTTACAACATTGTATTGATCTATGTAAGTTAGCTATTGCAGTACAGACGCATTATTTTATCCTATATAATAACAAATATTACTGACTCTTCCACGAGTAAGCTGATTATTTACCTCTGTTCCAAAGGAATGAGCTGGAATTTTCCACTCCTAATCCTTTTTTAGTATTTTCTGGTCTTCATCAATTTCTGTCATGATAACTAAAGCTAAGAGGATGTACTGTACTGAGATGCAATGTACTACAGTTAACTGTAGTTATCAAATAGATGCTCACCTCACTCTCTTAGGGTTTTTTTTTTTTTTGTTATTATAGTCCACAAGACATTCAGACTTGTGCTTAAATCTTCATTCTGTCTGTATTTAACATGCTCACCCTGGACTAACAGTCAGGGAAGAATCACCACGAAATTGGATCTGCTGTTACACTTACAGCAAAGACAATAATCCAGGAAAATGCCTTCCTTCCGTGGAAAGGCCAGAGAAAGAGGTCTGAACACCCCTCTGCTGTTGATTACTAATTGCATTCATCCTCTCCAGAAAGAAAATACTCTTCACTCATGAAGTAGAGATTTACAAACATAGCTTTTAAAAATTAACACTTGCCTGAATCCCCTGTTTTCTGGGGGCAGGAAGTAAGTTGGCAGTTCTTCTGGGTCTGGAATTTTTGGGAAAGATTTCATGCATTCTGACCGCCGAGGCCAAAGAATATGCTGTTTGTCCTAAGAGGGAAAGGAATTATTTCTTATTATTTTCTCAACATTTTAAATATTCTAATGAACAAGGTAATAAAAGATACCAACAGACAGTCTGAGAAAAAAACCCCAAAGATCTTTAAAACCATTATTTTTTCCATCTTTTTTTTAACATCAGCCGTTGAAATTTCTGTCTTTACTTAGCTGTACCACTTTACTTGCAGCAGATGTTTACAGAACAACTCGCTCTGTGCTGCAGTAGTTTCAAAGACAGGAAACCAGTACAGAGAAACTAGACAGGCGCTTGTATGTTGAAGAAATTCAGAATGCTACATTCTCCAGTGCTGCCACACATCAAAACTGTGGCCCAAATGCTAAGAAGTTTCACAGAAAAAAGGAGAGGATTCACTTTCACCCCTTCTCTGTGAAAGGGCAAAGCTCCTCCTCTTCACTCACTCTGCTGGGTTCCACACTCCACACTGAAACGACAGAACGAGCCACAGGGGAAGACTGCAAGGACTGGCTGTGAACACTTTGGTTTGCAGGAAGATCCATATTGATGGATGTCATACTAGAAGTTGAAGAGTCTTCACCAAACTAGAAACAACAGAAAGACAAATTTTAATTTGGTACATTTGGTACAAAGGAGATGGTACATTCCTTGTTGAACTTCTCCATGTTATTTTCCCTCTCTTCCCCACTTATGTAGTTAAGCCTCACTGATGAGCTGCAATGTGGGTAGCAGAAAAACCCCGTAATTTAAGCCTCTTGATCCACTCAGATCATGCAAGAGTAATACTCATATTGAGTAAGTAAGTCAACAATGAAAGCACAAGAGAAAATCAAGGAAAAATGCTAAAAGGTACCAAGCAGACACTTGTAGTAGACCCCAAATAAAATCTGCTTCTCTAGATTGCACAGGTTGAGATCACGTCAGAATTGCTAAGAATCACGGCTTTCAGAACTCTCTGAATAATCTGAATTTATAATTACTATAATAGGAAAAACAATCAAAGACAACAAGAAGACAACAGCAAAATTAAAAATAATTATTCCTATTTATTAAATGAGTTACGGGGAAACTTCAAAACATACTCCACATTGCAAAAGAACTGAAATCATAATCCTTATCTAACACGGCAGAGGTGTTGCTTAGGTGGCTGCCATTCTGGATTTCCAGTATTAGTACACACCCTGCTTCCAAAACTTCTTAGTACTCTTGTACCAAATTTTACTGGTAATCATAGGAAACTAAGGCTTTGGATTAAAATGAAGTTTTTGAATTCAAGTAGTTCTCCTTTCTAAGTAAAGCAAAGCCTTTTACAAGAAACCCTCTGTATTTCTATAGTTCACAGTCTCTCAGCTTGTATTAATATCAAAAGGCATTAAAATACTTTACACTCTGGAAAAGAAAGAGACACAGCCAAAATGTAGCCCTTTTGTCAACCCTGAAAAAATTGAAACTATTTTGCTAATAAAGCAAATGGGATGCAACTTGAAGCAGTGGTATCAATTCACAGACAAACCTGAACATATTCCACATTTTCAAAAATGTCTCCACGGTGATAACGAACAGGCTGATCCCACTGACAGTGCAAACTATGCTGCTGGTTGCCCAATCTGCAAATCTGATGGTTCCCTGCAGAGCACAAAATATTTTTATTAGAGAAGTGTGGTTTCTGAGAAGACAAAGCACACAGTCAACCCCTCTGTCCCCAGTTTGGTCAATGCTTTTCATTTACTCCATCAGCCCAGAGGAAACTCCAACTTCAAAGGACTCAAAAAGAATTCTCTGTTCAAGAACATACTGCAATCTCTTGTTTTAATAAGCAATATCTAAGAGCCACTCAGGGCCATCTTAATATATGAAGAAGTTATATCCTGACACTTATCTGAGTGTGTGCCATATTTCATTGCTTTAACGAGCATGAACACAAAAAAGTTGTACCTAGTTGAGCTTCTTTTGCCATCTGTGTCTCATGAATGATGTTCCTCAAGATTTGTTCCTCCTGGATGAGCTTGTACTTGTCTAAAACATCTTGCTGCCTAAGGTAATGGTCATGCTGCTTTTGATATTCCTTTAATTCATTTAATGTTCGCTGAAGTGATCTTGGAAATTAAACAGAGAAGATTTACTTTGAATGCCTTCTACAATTATCACCTTTTCCCACACTCTTGTACATTTTCAACTCTAAGTTTCTCAACGTATTCATATGCTTAATTCTATTGCATAATCAACGAAACACAGAAATTAAAAAACAATTCTTAAATTGTTTTAATAACAATTAAATTGTTTTAATAACTACAGAAGTTCAATTGTATGCACTGCCACTAAAGGGATACTTTAGTTACCTATGCTGGGCTTCCAATTTTTGCTCAAGTTTTTGTTGACACAGGACAGCATGCTTCCTTTTTACAGCTTGCTCAAACCCTGGTTTGGCCTGTAGAGCATGATCATAACACAAGACTGAGTGGTTGTACTCTCCAAGCATCTGAAGAATGACCGAGAGAAAGAATTAGTCATTGTGCAGTAACATTTAAATAAACACATTCAGTTTTTAAAGAAGCCGTTAACTTAAATTTTAATTTAATGGTAACAAGCAGCCTGTCATTTCTGACACTCAAGGCACTATATCTGTTAAAGAAAGGCTGCAGAAGAATTCTACTGGAATTTATTTCCAGGTGCAGATAAAAGCCTTTGCTAAAAGACAGACTTTTGAATAAAAGTGTCTTGACAGAATCTTAAGCATTAAGCATGAGATGCACGTGAAGCAAAAGACACACTGCAAAAGGGTAAAGCATTACAAGTCAATCCCAAAAGATTAAGTAACATTTGATTTTCTTCAAGTCTTGGAAAATAAAGATTGTATTTACTGCGTATATATTTCCTAAAGTGTAATAGCTGGTAAAGAAGTCACTGTAATCCAGAGCTGCATGAACCACAATAGCTGCATCTGCAGAGAAGTGAGCCCGGTGCAAAATATTTGCCAAATTTACCAGTGCAATGTCTTTATTCTGCCTAAAAGAAAAAAAAGAAAATAAAAAACAAAGAAATTAAAAATTAACATTAAAGGAAGGTAAGACTGTAAGAATCATGCACAAGGATGCATTCATTTTCCAGTCCCACATTAAAATATATCACTTGCTAGAAAAATATCTCAACTATTTATATGCCTAGTATAGCACACAGAGACCAAGAACAAGTAACACAGATTATTCCTTTGGATACTGTCTTAGAAACCAAAACCTGTTTACTAATTAGGATAACTAGAAAAGCAATCTGAGAAGAAATCCTTATTAGCAATTCTCACCTGGAAGAAAAATGAAGGGCACGCATGGCACATTCTACTACTTGGTATGGCTCGTTCTTTATTCTCCAGTAAAAAGAAGCCATGTTATAGAGTACCCAGGAAGAAGAGTTCTGCAGTGAAGAGAAACACATGAACTGTACTAACTACTAACACATGAACTAAAAGGTTAATCAGGGCTTTAATTATTACAGGATGAAAAGCTGAGCACCAAAGTTGTGCTCAGCTGCTCTAAGCTATCCTCTTCCACTGGAAAGCTGCCATGTGGCAACAGCTGTCAATGTTTAGGAACACTGAAGTAGCATATTAATGTATTAAAGAAAGAGAATTTCTGCATTTCAGGCAGGTAAAAATACAAAATGAGGTGAAATGAGAGGTGACAGTAGTTTAAGCATCAGCATCTTAGCTGGAGTTCAGTGAGGGTTCCTAGATTTTGCAGGAAGACATTTAACAAAAACATACACACTTCAGTACTGTTAGTTTCTGCTTTGCTCTTCAAGTACCTGTATTTTTCGTGTAAAAACTCCTATTACCTTGACAAAGCAAGGAATGTGGCTTGCCCTTAAAAGTGACAGTAAGTATCTATTTACTAGCTTTGCTGATGCCTACCAGAAAATGGTCTCAGTTTGCCTTTTGAAACTGAACTCTAGACCAAAAATACATATGCAAAACTGGATCTGACTGCTTGTATGAGATCTATTGAAACTTATGAGAATTTTCCAGCACTCTTTTTTGTGCATCCAACAAGATTGCAGCTTCATACCTTCATGAGCCCGTCATAAATACGGTGACCTATTTCCTCTATACTTCTTCCCAGCCTCCGTGACAAGTATGTGAAGATTGGATCTTCTTTAGGTAACAGGGGTGCAGAAAGATTAACCCTTTCTTGGACACCCTAAAATAAAAATTGAATACAGGTATGTGCTGACACTTAAGAGTACAGAAATATAAACAAAAGCATGACTCCCAGGAAAATGTACGGCTTCGTAATTTAACAATCTTATCTTCCTTTCAAGATCTCTGGGAATTGATAGAACAATTTCACCTATGACAGATAATAATATATATTATTGCAGATAGGAAAACAGTAGAAGCAGCCAAAAGCAGCTTCTGCTTGTGAGTTCTACAGGGGAAATACTCAGTTCTGGTAGCACTGTGTATCTGGCAGCTGCTGAATTCACTAATGACTACTTGAAGCACTTAACTCAGGGTTGTCAGGTTACATGCACACAATGGAAGTATCCCTACACCACTTCCCTTTCTTCCTTTCCCAAGCACAAACATACTTCTTGCAAAAAATATATGCAGACCCAGGAAGAGAGATAAAAAAACTCCACTTAGTATTTAGCTGTAAGAAAATCCTCATTTGTTGATGAAAAGACTTGCAACAAAATATCAAAATAAAAGCACTAAAGCTGAATCTGCATTAGAAAATCTGCTCATATAATGCTGTTGACAAAACCAATTTTCATCCATTCTTCCACTGTAGCTTTTCTAAAGCAGCTGTACGTTGTACTAGTTGGGAACAATTATCTCATCCTGTGGGTTAGAGCTTGACATTCAGATACCAAACAGACCTTCAGATTTGTTAGGAGCTACCAACAAAACCGCAAAAAAAATTTTTGATCCTGAATCTTCATACATTTTGAAGACCCTGTCCAGCACTCTCCAAATTTTAACTGAGACAATTCACAAGCTAGTAGTAGTCCCAATGAAAGACACCATAACACACTTGCTAATGGAACGTGTTATGAAAACAGAATACTCCACCTTCCTAAAAAGGTCCTCTAAAATAAGGCAAGAATAACGAAAGAGAAACTGTATACCTGATGGAACAGGTATAACCTCCAATATGCAGGTACTTTAATCAGAGCCCAACTGTAGTTTTAAAAGTGTGGAGCAGTCTTGGCAGATTACAATACCTTTCAGCCTTGAGTGAGAACTGTCAGTAGGAGTTTTCTATTCCTCTTCCTAATGAGGAAAAATACTTACTTGCATTTGCTCACTTACCCGCAAGTGCTGAAAAGCATGAATACTGTATGGAAGATCTAGAACTTTTGTACAGTCTGGCTGCTGCAGGTCTGGAGGCACTGGGGACTTTGTGTCTATATAGTCTTCAGGGCTGAGGACATAATAACATAACACAGCAGACTGCAGATTAAAATACTGCTGAAGTTCCTAGGAGACAGTATGATATAGAAAGTACTCTGACTTAATCATTACAGAAATCCCTGGTTTAGGCACATTAGCCCATTTCTGTTGTATTCCCAGATTTCAGTCATATCAGGATGTCATGACTGTAGGATAAAGGAAATAAATTTGTCTGCTTTAGAGAAAATATCAACATTTGGATAGCCTCCAAAATGTATCAGTGTCAATCTAGTGTATCACTACTATGATTAATGATGTATCTGCCAGGCAAATGGCAATGCATGCAGACTCTTCAACTGAAACAAACAAACCAATCCCAAATATGGGTGATGAGAAGTCCAAATGAAGGTGTATGACGATAAAATTGATCTTTTCCCACTTCAAGTACTCATGCGATTATGATTAAAAAAACCCAACTAAAACAGAACAGTCACTCCTGAAGATGAATTACCAATGAAGCTGAATGCCAAGTACACTGTCTGCTCATCCTTCACTTTCTAAACACAGGGGACAAAATACGACCAGAAAGTTCAACAGCTTGGTAATCAATGGAATTTCATTCAAATTTAAGTCAAGACAGTTTCCACTAAAATAAATACCTAGCTCAAAACACTGAAAGCACACTCAAGCAAATTCAACCCTTTTCTACATTACATATTTCACTTTAATTCACGTGTCTGGTCATATCAGTACAGAGTAACAGTGGCAGAACTGGAAACAGAAAGGAAAAGTTTCAGGGCAGGGCTAGCATAGACAGTTTGAGAGAAACAATATGTTTCAATATGAAATACTATGTACAACAGGTATGTTGTACCTGTTCACAACTAGTGGCAGATGTTTCAATTTTATTCCACAGTAGCACAAAATAAAAACTGCCATCTAAAGAAAGTCAGTGCTAGTAATTTTTCACTTGTATTTAGAGATACTGTTTTTATTCAGTAAAAATCTTAGAATATAAAGCACCTTATTAAAGCATCTTATTACCGGATATCTTTGCTCTCTAAGGTGATGTATGTGCCATCGTACAGATCTAGGTCCCCCAGGGGCACCTTTGCTTTAATGCAGTCTGGATCTTCTTTATTATGCCTTTGTTCCAGCCCTGTGTCTCTGTCCTCATTTTCCTCTATATGAATCTTTTGAGCAACTAACTGTTTCTGTAGGGAAAAAAAGGAAACAGAAGCACACAGTACTGATGAAAGCAAACGTTACAGTTGCTACGATTCAACAATCCAACTTTTTTTCCTTAGAACAAAGTTCATTTGAAAAAAAATCAAAAAAATTCTCATTAAATTTTGGGAATAGCTCCTTATCTTTTATAACATCTGTAGGACTTACAAATACTTTATACTGTAGGCATATAAATACTTTCATTAGAGATAATACAACTTGAATGAGCCCTTATTTCTCCTATTGTGCCTAGAAAGTGAGCTAGTAACATTCCAAATCCATGGTAGGCAATGTAGAAAACAAGAAATGGTTGCTACAAGTACATCAAATTTTTTACATTTGGCTCCCCCTTTTCACTGTAAGACCATGTGGAAATAATGCAAGACATTGCAACAAATCATCATCATCATCTTGATTGCTGAGTGTGCTAAGTACAACTGAATATGAGTACATGTGAATAGTACTGTACATAAATACCTGTGAAATGAGAAAATCTGCATTTTTATTTAAAGCCATACACATTTGATTACATGCTACTGTGAAAAAATAGAGATATATGCACTAGTAGCAAATTGTACAAGAACTTAGAATTGGTAACTTCAGCTGAAAGTCATTCGTATACTGCAAGTTGGACATTAGTATTTTCCACACCCACAACCCACACCCCAAAAAATTGCAGGTATTATTCTATCCACAGCTAAAATGTCTATGACCACAAAAAGAGTATACCCTGATGAGAAAGACTGGCTGAATACAGTCACACCAGGGGCAGTCCTGCTTATTTTCCTTTCTCCTACTTCTCCCATTCCCCTCTGGTGTCCATCTAGCTTTTCACTTAGTCAGTTAGCCCAACCTGAATAGAACCAAAGCTGGCACAAGAAAAGGGTGCATGGCCAGAAGGGCTGTGAGCTGTTTGCTTACCTAACTCCTACTCTATTTAAACTGCAGTTTATCAGTTCAAAGTTCATTAAAGCCCTTATCAAAAGGGTGGTCTTAGACCCCTTCTCAATAATAAATGGGCTTGAAGAAAAACAGAGATGATTTGCTCCATGTTCTTCTGAAATACAGTACAACAGAATCTAGTGACTTTATGCAAAATGTCAGGATTTATGGCTAACAACAGGGAATGATACAACTGGAGACCAGTTAGGCAGACTTGAGGCAAAAAATTCTTGAGAACTGCAAAATTTTTCATTCTTTCACTGAAGAAGAACTTCGCCAATAATAAATTATTTTCCCCTTCTAAAACTATTGCTATAAAGTCTCTGGAAAAAAAAAATCTGTATTTTCAGAAATTAGTTAGCACTTAAATGTCATGCTTTACCTCCAGTTCTTTGAGGTAGTTAACTGTTGTTTCTTGTCTCATTAGTATTACCAAATCATGTGGGTTTCTCAAGTTCATTGGTGAATCCACCTGCAAGACATTTTAACAGTCCATTATATAAGACATTCACCTAAATACAGTGATTTTAAAAGGAGGCAGTTATGTTCATTCAGTCACAGTTTGTCTGTTCAGAGGTTTTCTGTCCAGTCAACATTCACAATATGTCCATTACGAAAATCAACACTTCAAACAACATTGTCCTTTGAAAATCCAATTCAACCTATGCTTTAACTTTAAACCTATTTTAATTTAATCAGGCACATGAGCTCTAAGCATAAGAAGCAAATAAATTTCCACAACAAACATCACTAAGAGTACCTACTGCTGAAATACTAGATACCTTAAACTGCAATCACAGAAACTTATTTTGTTTTGTAACTTTAAAATTCCTCCACCACATCCCTCAAAAGGCATAAAGTAGTTCAGCTTCAACACCTCTCTGCAACTAATTTAACACTGGCCTACCATTAGGATCTACGGCCTTTAGGATTAATAAGTAAAGGAACACAATTAAGAGAGAAGCAGATGAAGACTGAAAACTCTGTATGAAAACTCTATGCTACAGCTTCCATAGCTATGTACAGGAGTTCACAGCTCCATGAAGAGGGACATTAGAGGCCAAGTTTCAGATAGAGCCCCTAGCTGTGCTCAGTCAGTAAACGAGGGCACTTCAACCCACAGCTGAAACACCCCAGCCTTGTCCTCTTGCCAAACTCTGCTGCCTCTCTGGGTGGGGGAAAATCCCTACAGTGGAGAAGGTGGTGTGGCAGCAGCTGGGCTGATGCAAAGGCTCACTTCCAGGCTTGCAGTCCTGTTTCCTCCCATGTCAGTGTGACAGTAGTACACTGGCTGCACACCAGCTGTGGTGACCACCAGGATCTCCTCCTGGAAGCTAACCCAAAATCAGGAGCTGAACAGAATGTGAATCTCTCCTGGTGGTTTTGCCTGAACTAATAAACTAAATTAGTTCATGAAGGATTTAAGGAGCATGAGAACAGAAGCAAGGAAATAGCAGTATAAGATGACAGGATGAAAAGACCAGGTGACAAGGACAGCAATCTCACTTCTAACATGACTGTTAGATGGTCTACATCAAGATGTTTTTCCTGGATCTTCTCAGTTTCCATTCAAGCTTTCAGGATACAGAACCAGCTGCTGCATGAAGATGTGAGCACTTATCTGTTTGTTAGCACTGATACCTCTAAATGGGCTGTCCACTCGCATGACACCTGTGCAAACTTGATGACAATTTAATGGAAAAGTCTCCCATATATACAGGTGCAGGAGAACCCCCTGAACTCCAGTTCTTCCCTTTTTGTCACCTTCCTGAATAGCTTGGACAAATTTCTCTTACTCTCTTACTGCAGAGGACTGCATCTCCAGAATATTTTCTGGCCATTCTAATGTGTCCTGTCAACATGTTATGCCTTAGGCTGTATTCTCTTGGTTGTGATTCAGGTAAGAAGCTCAAATCTACTTTCTTTGGACTACTGACTGTGAAGTCTAAATTAGTTGTAAGATTCTTGACTGAGTAAGGACCTTGTCCTCTGAGATAGAAACACTTGTTCCTTTTACTAAACCCTAAGCATGGTTTTGGCTAAATTTGGGTAAGTATTCCTTTCCAAAGCAAAAGCTGCAGTGCTTCTTTTAGTATGGAGCCATTTTGATGGGTGGCTACCTATACAGTCCAAACAACTATATTTAACTCATTTTCTCCCTTAGCAAATTCACTCTCCTACACCACCAGATGAATAGACAATAATGGGTGCTACTGACACTAGTCCATTTTTCCGCTGTGAATTTGGAGATTATGGATTCAACTGTTGCAAATAAAGGATGACCAAGTATCCACCATGATGCAGAGAAGCACAGAAAATACCATCTCAAAAAAATCTAATGATTTTGTTAGTTGAAGTATTGAAGTCTACAGCATTTCATTCATGGTCCTATTTCCTGTTTCCTCCTATGGGCCCCATCTCACTTTGAACTGGCTGCACACACAGCCGGAGTTATGCACTGAATGTACCATGGTTTATGCCTCATTTGTTCAAGAAACTACCATGGTATGTGTAAATGAATGAGAGATGAACGTGCAAAGAAAATAAGTTTCACTGTGTTTAAAGCACTTCATCACCCATTCCAAAATAGCACTGCTCATCTGACATCTAAAGGCAGCTTGCATGATACTACAGTTACTGAGGGCAAAGTCAACTATCAGCTCCACTTTCAGTGACAAACAGCATCTGGGCAGACATTTCTGGAGAAAGTTCTGCAGGTGTCACCAATCAGAAAACCTTATTCTGAAAGATGAAGGATCTTGGCTCATCACTTCTTCATAAACAGAACTATATTCAGGGTTGGCTTCAGTTTTTAACTCTTGGTAAGACAGTCTCATGAGAGGTCTGAATTTAGTATTGGAGAACTTGGAGTGATACGTTACCAACCCAGTGTGTGTGGGTTGACAGGAAAGCAATGCAGTAAGTACCACACTCCCATCAACTACTGTCTGGCAGCAGAAACCAAAGTTTCAACAACCAAATAGCAACATCACTGAATTAATTAATGAAGTTATGTCGATCCACCAGGAAATCATCCCAACTAAGGATATTTTTCTTTAGTCTTTGGATTTTCCCTTTCACATACAACTCAGTTTGTCACCAGCAAGTAAGTACATTTTAATAACAGCAGATTCCTTCAGCCTAGTAGAAAGTTACCCTCATCAGTGTGTAAATACAAAGCTCCTAACACAGAATTTTAGTAGTTGTATTGGGTTTGCATGGCAAGGGGTGCCTTCTGTGAGAAGCTGCCAGAAGCTTCTCCTAAGTCCAACAGAGAAGATTCCAGCTGGCTCCAAGATGGACTCACTGCTGGCCAAGGCTGAGCCCAGCAGTGACTGTGGTAGTGCTGCTGTGCTAACACACTTAGGAAGGGAAAAGAAGTTATTGCAGGCAGAAAAGAGAGAAGCGAGTATGTGCAACAGAAACAGCTCTGTAGATACCAAGGCTGGTGGAGGAGTGGAGAAGGTGCTCCAGGTGCCAGAGCAGAGATTTCCCTACAGCCTGTTGTGAAAACCATGATGAAACAGGTTGTCCCCTGCAGCCCATCAGCGAGCGGAGATCCATGTGCAGCTTAGGGAGGACTTGATACCAGAGCAGGTGGATACTCAAAGGAGGTTGTGAACCTGTGGGAAGCCCACACTGGAGCAGGATATTTGGCAGGACCTGTGGCTCTCCAGGGGACCCACACTGGAGCAGCCTGTTCCCGAAAGATGGCACAGGGAGGGAACCTGTGATAACCCATGAGAACGAACCACACTGGAGGAGTACACGGAAGACTTTCTTCTGTGGAAGGGAGAAGACACTGGAGCACAGGAAGGAGTTCTTCCTTGGAAGAAGCTATGATAAAACCACTGTGTGATGAACTGACCACAAGGCCCATTCCATTCATCCTCCTGTACCACCCAGGGGGAGGAGGTAGGGAATCAGGAATGAAGTTAAGTCCAGGAATAAAAGGATGGGTTGAGGGAAGGTATTTTTAAGATTTGCTTGTATTTCTCATTACCCTACTCTGATCTGATTTGTAATAAATCAACTCCTTTCCTCAGGTTGAGTCTGTTCTGCCTGTGGTGGTAACTGGTGAGTGATCTCTCCCTGTCCTTATCCAGGCTCTTGAGTTCTCTCTTGTACTTTCTCTCCCCTGTGCAGCTGAGGAGTGATAAAGCAGCTTTGGTAGGAACTTGGTAAGCTCCTCATTACCCCCTTCTCTGTAGTGACAGACAGAAGGCTTTTGAACTGAAACTTACTCATTTCAGATCCAGTCAGCAACACTGTCAAGACTTACAGTTCATTATCTGGCTTTTTACAACACCCCTCCCTACATCAAACACATTTTCTTCACAGTGCCAGCCATTTCTCCAACAGGAAAAAGACAAAGCTGACATACTCAGCTGTGAAGAGCACCAATACTGTGTTTGCCATTGAGGGCAGTAATGACACCTCATGAAGAATACAGTGAGTAAGTTGCAAACAAAGGTTTGAATCTGCATTAACTGTACAGCACAGATATCAGTAGCAGGAGTGGTAAAGATAAGTGGGAAGCAGGATGTGCTGAAATCAGGAAGACACACTTGAAGCCCCGCAGGGTTTGTCATATGGATGTTCACACTTCCCTCATGCTACTCGTGCTCAAGTTCCACCTAGCATCTTCCTGCTTTCCTGTGCAGCCACATCCCCAAATCAGGAAAACTATACCCTGAATAAAAACATAAAATATCTCAGAACTTTCTTGTGAGCAGCTGCTTATTAAAATTCAAAGAGATGGCAACATACCCTAAAGATTTGGAAAAGCCCTCAGAGATTCACTCACCTGTCAAATAATTCTTCAGTCAGAAATACAATAGTCCAAATAAAAGATATTTGATGGATACCTAGAGACTGTGCTGGATTATGCCCCTTCCTTCCCACGACAAGACTAGGTAGACTTCAGAGGGTACCATTTCACTTAGTCTCATGTCATGCTTGTGCTCTTACAAACACTTGCCACTTTCACTCCTTCATACAAAGTCTGTTGTGCCTCATCACCTGATTCGAGAATCAGGTGAGTGAAAAAGACACAGATATTGTGACTTAGATCATCTTTTTCAAAATGTAAGCAACTGTCCACAAGGCCCCTCTGGGATGAAACAGAACAGACATCAACCTATCCAGCAAACACAGCCTCATGGTGTGGAGAGTGGAGCCTCCTGCATCAGAACAGATACTTTGTCCAACTCACTCATTTTTAACTCAGTGTCTGGCTGACGCCAAAGCACCACATTCATTTTCCCTTCCTCCAAAGTGCTGAAGCTGTAACATGCAAGATAAAGCACTTGAAATGCAAGAATTTGACTTCAATTCCAACACAGTAAACAGGGAAAAAAGAGTTCTGCTGAAAAGCTTTCTTTGAACTTTGACAGCTACTGTAGTTACATTGCAGAAAGCCTGCCAGTAAAACACTTTTCTAAAAGTGTTCTCTGTTCAACTTTGCCCAAAGGTGAAAGTTTCTTTATAAAGCACAGTTCAAATTTATTCACTGTCACAAAGTACACCAAGAACCTGATTCAGCAAGAAACAGACAGAATTTGTGTAATGAAAAAAGACATCAAGTTGAATCAAACCCTGGAGTTCTAGAGTCTCCTATGTTACCTCCATATATCAAAGTCTCTCAGCAATTAGACCTGTAAGTTTTGCCAAACCTTACAGCATATTTTTCCCAACAATCCAGTTACGCTGCACCAGGAAATGTATATTTTTAAATGAGGCTTGATGAATGCCTCAGTTAACTATTTTTAAGTAAGCTTTTTTAAAAGTACTGTGGAAACCCCACTGTTAACTGAGGCACAGGCCCATCACAATCAGAACAGCTGTTAGTGCCTCTGCACATCCTAAAAGCAGTTTACTACATGCAGAAGGCAGATTATTAGAGAAAGAAGCTGTAAACCTCACTGTATCAAATGATGGCATACAGAAAAATGGGCTCCCTGTATTTGTTTTACAGGCAGTGGATGTTTTGCCGCTGTACAAAATAAAGACAATTCCCCCTCCAACAAGCTGGAACTTCTTGCAGTCTTGAGGGAGACCCAAAGACCTGAAAACTGGGGCTTGTCTTTTGGTATATTCTTGCTGTCTTGAGATACTTTACACTCCAACATGACACTACATGGCATTTCTGAGGAAGCCACAAAAAAATCTGTATGGGTTTCAGTGCAAGACTCTCTAGGCATCAAGTCAAACTACAAAACTGGAAAATAAATTCTTTGACTCATCCAAATGATGAGTAGGCAGTGTCAGAAGACACTTACTTGTTCCAAGGGATGTCACTGAAAAATTCACATAGAAAAATGATGTCGAAATGAGTTTTTATAAGTATTGAGCCATTTAAAAGCTTAATGCTGAAGAACCTGTTAGCAAATAGCACTAGATATTTTGATATTATTAATACTAGCTGTGCTACAGGGAAAACACACATTTTAAAAACTTGTAGCACTTCAGAAATAAAACCTAACAAAGTTGCAGTATTATTGAGTAGCTCTGCTCAACTGAGATCACATAAGCTATGGATATCCTAGGTAACAGATCTAAACACATCAAAGGGAAACAAGACGACTTGGAACACCATGTGTCCAATGTGTTGCTGGTCATACTTAAGGGTATATACGATTTCCAACTTGTATATTCTAGGTAAGGTTTATATCCTTCAGCAGCCAGATGCTCAGATGAATCAAAAGAAGAAATGGAGAGATCACTCAGATATACATCAGTAATGATGCAAGTACTTTTTTCATAAAAGCAGACTGGTTCTTGATGTCCGCTCACTGCCAAATCCTAAAAATTTCAAGTGTTCCAATATTGAAAATACAGACAGGAAGACTAATTATTAGACCTACAATATATCTAAAAAAGATTAATCCTGAGCAGTAACTTTTTCAGCAAATGAACAACAGAAAACCCATTATTTTTTCTGTTAAACTTTGATGGAAATTACTTTATCCAGCAGTGAATTTTTAAAGCAAGCAGGTACATGAAATAACAGTGGATTTCAGAGTCAGCAAGAACTCTTGCTCTACTGGGCTTTGGTGGGGTCTTAATGCAAACATGTGCTTGGGCCAATTCCAAAGCTACCCTTCAGCTGTGAAGCTCACAATAAAGGGAAGGCAGTCCAGGCGCCAAGCCTAACACTCACTACAGAATAACCAGTTCTAAACAGTTGATTCGTATAATCTTTTCTTACTGTCCAACCCTTACTTAAAAGGTGACAGAAAACAGGATGAGAGGCCAGGAAATCGAAGTGTGAGGATCCTGAGAGAAACAGGACCTGGGAACACACTATGTTCAGAGGACAAAGGCTGTATGAAAACACCTTTGAGGAGCTGAGGAATAAGCAGGACATGCCTAGAAATGGTCAGAGCCGCTGCTGCAGCATTCTGGACTTACAGCCTGAACCACCTTGCCATGTATTACCATGCTCAGCTAGATCCAGACATCTTTGCACTAAAGCTTTTCTGTCAGCAGTCAAAACCTGGCATAAGATTACCTGCTGGATTGTGTGAGGGGCACAGCCACCAACAGCTGCAGCTCAGCAGCCTTTGGGATCTGCCTCTTAGCTCCTCCACCTCAGATGCAAATCTCTGACTGCTGAGTTGAGACCAGTGGAAGCTACTTCTCCACTGCAGCTCCACTGCATGGAAATTCTGAAAAATTTCCACATTTGCATTTCTGATGCCACATACAGGCTACCACAAGGCCTATTTTTATAAATTCAGATCTACTTATGATGTTCACAGCAAAACAGGAATACAAAGCATTAAGCAACTCAGCAATGCACCATACAAAACGTTCAGGTTCAAAAATTTCTTATACTCTTACATAAAGGCAAAAAATTTACACTTTTTTTTTTTTTTTAACTGCTACACTTCATACCACATGAAGGTCTATGGTCCTCTGGTGATCAACAGAGAAGTTCTAAACCAGAACAAGTTTTCCTTTTCTTGAGGAAAACCTTACTTATGCCTCAGAACCATCTCCTTTCAGCTCATCATCCTAGAGCTGGATAACATCTAATGAACCACAGAACATTCAAACCAACCAGCCCATGTATCTCTGCACTGATAACTCTCTTAGGGAAGGCATGGTTCCACCTTATTTCAGTAAAAATGAACAAATTTTTTTATGCATGTGCGCAGGTTTTTTGTTTCCTTTGTTGTTGTTGTCATTGTTTAGCACACAATAGACTTGGAAGGATATGAAATTCAGTCAAGTAAACATACAACCAAGCAAACTAACCTTTAGAGTAAGAGCAAAGCAAACATTCACCTGTCATTTTCAAGGCAGAACTGAGTGACTACTTAATGTATCACAGAAGATGCCTTTGTAAGCAGCAAATAGCTTTTTATTTGGCTACACTAGAATCTCAGCTTTCCTTGGGTTTGAATGGCTGCTTTTTCTGTATACTTGAGCACATGGACCACTGCTCTCATCTCAACCTGTTAGCATACATATGCACTCAGATGCCAGACAGAGTAATACATAACCAGCTGTCCTAGGGTGACTTTATGATGTTTGTTCTGTTTGTGCTGTATATTGAGTTCTGTGCCTTTAAGACTAGTTCTAAGAGCAAAGGGAGAGCAAGCAGAAGCATGGAGTTTGTTTTGAAAAAAAACCAGTGTTCACTTCTCTGCATTCCTGCTCTGGGACTCTGTGTGCTCAGCTGAGGCTCAGACAGACTGCGGGATCTTTTTGCTTTTAGTTAGTTTTAGCTAGCTGAGGAAGAGAAGTTCCCTGGATTGTTTTTGTTTGTTTGTTTTTTCCCCTTTTTCTTAAGACTGTTTAAACTTACTCCAGACTGAAAGACCCGGAGGAGAACCAGGGAGCTCACACCTGCAGCCCACTGGGGCCTGGAGGGACTAAAAAGAGACTGAGAGAGAGCCGAGCTACACCTACAGCAAGGATTTTCACAAATTTGCCACAAACCAGGACAGCAGCTCTAAAGCCATCCATGAATCAACTTGCCTTGCTGCTGCTCAAGGTGTACTCGCACTCAAATCTGCAACCAAATGAACAACTGGCAGGTACTGTCTCCTGTCTCTACTGCACTAAGCCAGAGTGAAGCACACTACAGCACTGCAGGAAATTTAGATGTTCCATTCACTGAGCAGCTGGTTGTCTTAGTCCCAAATAAGCTAGCCAGCATTGCTCTTTGACTCTCCTCTCCTGATCATCTCTCACGAACTTCAAAACACATGACAACACATTAAAACTAAAACAACTTTCTGCCAACTCAGACTCTTTGCCAGGGACTCCTTGCTCCTGACAACACTTTCCCAATCCTGCTTTGGATCATCTGCCTGGAAGGTTTGTGTGTTTCTTTTAGTTTGATTACTCTGACCTAACTTCTTCAGTTTACAACAGTCTACAAAAAGGCAGTCCTTTGAGTCCCCACGAGCTTGCCCAGTTCTAATCATCTCCATCAAGGCATCTCTAGAAAGGCCCTACCTCAGCTCTTGTATGTCAGGTCTCTGAGCCATGGTAGCAGTTGGTCCCCACCATTAAAGACATGAATGACTGTATTCTGCATTGCATTTAATCTGACATTTGTCTGTCCTCAAGAGAAGGAGAAGGTTTCTCCCTTCTCTTGAAGTACACTAGTATTTCTGTAAAGTGACTAGCTTCTCTACCGGCAGACAAGCACTGTCTAAAATCAGTTATATATTAGCCTGAACTTTATACTGTGAGTTCTGAAATGGCTTATAACCATGTGCGCTGAGCAGATATAATCTCATTAAAGAGAGACGATTACTCAGTCCCTGGCTTTGCAAGAGCACACATCTGAAGGTAGACTCAGACTAAAAGAAGAACATGAGCTGATACTGAGAATGATGTCTTTGATCTGGAAACCAGCTATTAGAGCAACAGATACAGCTTGATGGCTTTTTCCTTGATGGCTGAGACTTTGAAACATTATATATACTGCTAGTAATTTGTATTGTCATTTAGAAATGCTCACTAGAAATTTAACAGCAGTTCCTACTTAGTAAGTACTCCTGTTTACTAGATGAGATCTTGCTGATATATGGAAAATTGTTCAGTCTGTGTAAATTTTGCTACTGCTGCCAGATTGTTGTACCACTAGGAAATCAATTCTGAGCCAGGGTATACCTGTGGTCTTGTGTCACAGAAAAGTCAGTCTCACTTGAATGCTCGAATGTAGTCATATTAAATGCTTGCACCCTTGCTGCACTGTAAGGAGAAACAGCTAAGAGAGATTCCAGGTCAATAATGTATAATAATCTTGCCTTTCTTCCCTCAAACACATTCCAGCAACTATATTTTGTATTTAGGTCAGGATCTGTGACTCCTGCTGTCAGCTCCTCATCCATAGTGCACTTTGGTATAACAAGGAAAACAAAGCTCACAGTAGCAAACTCAAAGCTACAAGGAAGTCAGTCATCACTGGTGCTCATCTGCATTTCCACAGATAGTGGCTCACTTAGCAGTGGGAATGTCTGGGTCTTACTATCAATTAAGTTTTGCCTACATCTTAATTATATAGGCTTCATTCGGATAAACTGAAGTAGTCCAAGTGAAGACCAAGTCTATACCTCTCTAAAAAGCTGGTAATCTTTGAAGATGTGTTTCAGACTTTAATAATGCTAATATTTCCAAAACTAAACCATATAAATGCTAATAAATATCACCACTCTTTGCCACCAGCAGCCACTTCCAGACAGAAACTGCTGTGCTGGAAGCATTGCAATGAGCAGTGCAAAGTCCAACAACGGCTGAGCACCAGCAACATCCCTCAGGGATCAATACCAATCGTTACTAACACAGCTCTTTACTACTGGCAGCGATAAAAAAGAACCACAAGCTTGGTGCCCTCTGCAAACACGGTGTAAGCGTGGTCACTGCAGGGCTGCAGCAGGACAAGGTGGTGGAGAATGGGCTGACAGGGACCTACCTCACGAAGGCAACAACGGCAACCACAAGCCCATGGGATGAAACAGCCCCATGCAGCAGGATAGCCCGGGGCTGAACAAAAACCAACTTTCCAGAAGTGGCATTTGGGCTCTGGTGGGTACGAAAGAACCTGGCCCCTGAAATTCCATAACTGGAATTTCCTTGCTGGAAATGGGTGAATTAATTTTGACCATGCAAGTAAGAGAAGTTATTCCACAGATACTGTTTTGTCACCTCACCTACAGGCTTTGAGAACTTGACAGAGGGAACATGGGAATGCCACAGCTTACAAAGCATTTGGAACGCAAATAATAGAAAAGACTAATGCATAACAACAGTACAGTGGAAGCTTCCACCTGTACCATCAGTTAGCTGACATCTCTAAATGCCATTCCTTAAAATCAGTAATGAATCTAGCTAAAAGGATTTTCAAACTATTTTATCTTTTTTTTTATTTTTTCAAGTCACAGCTGCTTTTCAAGCAATAATCAAAATCAACACCTGACCCAAATTTTATAATATATACTCAGTATACACACACAGATGCTTCCAGACCATTATCATACACTACTTGCACCACTTCCCCACTATGTTAAGTGGGTAAAGGAGATGAGATAGCACTGGAAGTGTTGTCATTAATTAGTTTATTATTAATGATGGTGTCAGAGTGCCTGGATCCACCCAGACTGCCGAAGTGCCTGAGAATGATAAAGACAGCAGGAGTTTCCAGCAGAGAAAAGTCTGCTCCACCTGTCTGAGTACCTCAATGCATTTTGACAGGAACACCCGCCTAAAAATCCTCACAAATGAAAGGTGATAATGGACATTCATGTCTCCAATCTTTTGTACAGGGGAAAGGCCACATTGCTTGCTACAGCCATCAACTCTTCCACTCCAGAGGGAAATGGACAGATCTGACACAAAAGTTAATTTCTAGTGCTTCTCCCTTTACAACAAAGAGCAAGGCAAGCAACTAAGAAAAAGCCTGACCATGAGATACAGATCGACTCCTTCAAGCCGCCTAGTGAACGTGAGGCACAGCCCACAATCAAAATAAGACATTTTGACTAAACTCACATGGCGTGCGTGTGCTCCTGCACCGAGCACACACGCCACCGTTTCTCTTTCCTACTTCCAGCAGGAAGGAAAAGCGGCCCGATCGGGTCCGCCTGGATGTGAAAAATCGCAAACTCACTGACATCTCCTGCCCGCGGTGAGGAGCCCGGGGGTGCCCGGGCCGGCCCCGCTCGGGTCCCGGCTGCGGGCCGGGGCCGCGGTTCCGCTGCTTTCGCCACCAAAGCGGGACCCGGCCTCGTGCCGGACGCTTCCCGGGAGCGGCCCCTAGGCAGGAACCGCCGCTTCTCCAAAGAGAGCTCCAGCCAAAATCCATCCTCGGCTCGCCCCGACCCACCGACCGCCCCTCCCCGTAGCTCCGGCAGATTCAAGCCACGTTTCACAAGAGACGCCAGCTCGCCGCCGGAGACCTCCGTGCCGGGGCCGCGGGAGCGACCGGCACCGCCGCTCGGCTGCTGCAGCGGCTGCGGGAAGAGGCAGGGCTTCGCACCGGGCCCAAGAGCCCCGTGCCCCACGCCGCACAGCTCGGGGCAGACCGGGGCTATGGGTGAGCGGCGGCACGGACAGAGGCTCTCCGTGCCTCCGCCGCCGGGTGGGCAGCGCCCCGCGTCCCTCGGGCCGCTCACCTGCTGCTGGATCTTCCCGTCCTCGGTGACCACCCAGTGGGTGGTGGCAGCGGCGGGCCGCGTCCCCGAGGCCAGCAGCGAGCACAGGCCCAGGGCCCAGCCGGAGAAGACCCATACCCGCCCCAGCCCGCCCCGCCCGGACGCTCCAGCCGCCGCCATCTTCCCCAATCCCGGCCTGCTCGCAGCCCCCGGAAGCGGAACGGCCGCGGCCGCCATTTTGGGAGCGGGCGGTGCCGCGCGCTCGGGCCGGTGCGGCCGCGCCGGGGGGCGTGCCGGGGGCGGACCCTGGTCGGTGTCCGAGGCGGTGCCGGGGGCTCCCGGCCGGAGCGCTCTTGGTCCCGGAGCGGCACCAGGGCAGCCCCGGACCGAGGGGCGGCACAGCAGCGGGGGCGCGGCCCTGGAGCACCGTTACAGCACCGCGCACCGACTGCCCCGCGCGGGCAGCCGGGTCCGGCCAACGGCGCCTTCCGCGCACCCCTGGCAGCCGCCGGTAACGGCGGAGCCGCTGAACCCGAGCACAAGGCCGGCGTTAAATGCCAACAAGTGCCCTGTGGCGACTTGCTGAATGCTTCAATACAAAAGAGGTAATTTTTGTCCGGGGTACACTGGAACATTTGCCGCGGGGGAACGGCTTTGTGCCCAGCGCAAACCAAGCCGTACCTGCAGCCATGCACACAGAGTGAATGCCAGCCCTGCCAGGAGCTGCGTGAAGAGAGCTCTGAAGGACAGACCGCGCCTTTTCTCTTCTAATGCTTTTCAGTAACATAGCAAAACCCGAACTTTTCCTTTCACGTTCTAGTTGATAGTAAATGCCAACGCAGCAGTAAAAGCTTGTTTCCGCAGTACCGAGAGCAATCTAAAAGCTGCCACGTTCAAATTTTGTTCTGTTCCCTCTTTCTGCAGTTCTGCTTCTTGAAAACTTCAATTTTCCCAGCGCTTATTAAACAGCAACATTCGCTCGCAACGCAAGTCGAAACAACTAATTTACAAATGGTGCCTCAGTGGTTCAAGGGATTTGGTTTCTATCAGCCTAGAGAAAATATCACACAAGTATGATCATTCCTTACTGCTGCCAGAGTTTTCTAATCAGGTGTATTAATTCCACAAAAAACCCTAAGCTGCCTTTCCAAGTGGCTCTTGCTCTAAGTGTCAGGAAAATCCACAAACGCCGGAGGTTTATGTCCAAAAGGAGACAGAGGAGTCCTGCACTTCATTCGAATAAAGGCAGAGTCCACCGGGGCACACGCCCGCGGGGTTTTCTCTCTCGGGGTTTCGGAGGGCACAGCCTCCTTTAATCCTGAACTCCCGGCCGCCTGGTGCCCTCTTCCTTTCCCCACTGGCTGAGGGACTCAGAAGGCACAGCCTTCCCAAAATGCCTTCCACGTATTCCCCCGCTGAAGCTACCATTTTACCCCAAAGCTCAGAAACTCAGGCTGTGCAGAGCCTTGTCTGCTTTAGGAGCCAAGCTGCCTGGGCTCTGCAACAAACCTGCTGCCCAAAGTTGGGGGAGACACTAGGACCCATTTCAAAGACGTGAACACTCACACACCTTCACCCACCAAATTGTTTGCAGACATTAGCTTTCCTCTCATAAGATACTAACAAACTGTATCACACTGTCAAGATCGAGGGGTTTGAGTAAGACAATGACTGACTCCTTTTCACCTAATTTCCAAATAAGATGTATAACAAGCAGCTTTTGCTGAATATTTAAATTCCCCCTCAAAATTCTGCATTTGAAAGTTGAGTTACTTAAAACTTGAAACAGTTAATGCAGTCTTATGATCCATTCCTTGGATCATAAGTGGCAAACAGCTTTCTAAATGTACAGCAATCTAAGGAGTAACTCGGCTACAACAAAAAGGTACCACAGAACCTCTTTTACTAAGAGGACACAATGCTGCAGAGTAACTGTGAAACAATGAGCCAAACAAAATTACAAAATGAATTTATTCCAAAGCTGTAAGGGAACATTTTACAATTCAACAAGATGGTAAACAGGTGTTTCCACAAGAACTCACTGTGTTAAAATTAGATAGGAAACTGGGGAAAAATAATCTAACTACTTCTGAGGCCACAAGAACTTTGCACATCACCTCTGAAATACAGGAGTCACACAAAGAAAACTCACTCAAAATTCTGTGAGAAAAGAAGCTGCTAGTACCTAGTTACTAGTCTAAATATAAGCTATGTTTAGGCTTTGGGATTACATTATTAAATCCCCTCAAAATACCAATTATAACCGCAAGTGCAAAATGTCTTTCCTTTTTCCTTTTTCCTCCCATTAGAAGCTTATTACATATCTAGTGTCTATTTTCAGAGTGACATTTTGACCTCACAAATTTCTCCTTCAAAGCTTTTAGTCAAGTGTCATGGTTTTAATGCCAAATCAGAGTTTAGCAGCTGGCATGTAATGAGAAATACCAAGTCAGCTTGTATGTCCTGGAATGTACAAAGTTTCCTACCTACTGTTCCAGAGTTAAGCAAAAACAGACTTTGAATTTAGCATCATCAGCGTTTCTAACTTTGACATAATTTTGGTATTCTGGCCTTCTGATTGTAGTGATAATTATCAAAGAGTATTAATGAAAACACCTGAATCAGATTCACAAGCAAATACAAATGAAACTAGGGTGGGGAGACATCCCTTCTGTGGATATCGCTGGGAAAAAATAAAAGGAGGATAAGAAGTATTATTCACTCTTCTAAAGCCTAAGGTATTTTACAGCAACATGCTCTGGAACACTTAATTAAAATTCTTTTCTTGTTTTGACTTCTTTTTACTATATACTAATTCCTTTTCAATGTTGAATGACCTGAGAAGTTAAAATTTTAAGTGGTGAGAATAAAAAAAAAAAAAGCATTGTGCTCTTACATTGTATTTTCTGGGTGCACACCAGTAAATAAAAATCTCAAGTTGCTATGGAAAAAAACAGCACGGAATTGTTAACTTTTCCACCTGAATCGAACCATGTAGCTGGAATTTTTCAATGTTACCCAAAATACAATTTTATTTATATATTTTTAAATGCAACTATTGGTTAAAAAAAGAACCAAAACACACACACACAAAAATCACAAAAACAAGAAAAACCAACCAACCCACCTTCAAGTGCCAACTAATCCAAAAATCTGCATAAAACAGAAAAGAGCCAGAAACTCCAGCTCCAGCCTATGAAGCTTAATCACTGCATCAGTCTTTACCCATTCCTGAAATAATTCGTCATTTATTGTTTTTTATGCTATTCATTTACTGAGATTTCAAGGCATAACTATATGCACATATTCATATTAAACATTAAAAATTAATTTTCAAAACATCACTTTTGTATTACAATGCACGGAGAAGAGTAAGATGTGCAAATCAAAAAATGCCACGTTCTCCACATCTCTAAGTAAGAATATTGTTTCATGCTACAAGCAGAATAGATTTCCAGCCATGTTGCAAACTTTAAAAAACCAGCATGTATTTAATTCAATTTAATTCAAGAAAGTAAATCAAAGCAAATTTAACAATGGTACTCTTCTCCACATATTGCAAAATATGGTTACAGATGAGGAAAGGATTACTTCAGCTGCTAAGCTTATCTAACACATATCTCTGTTGTCATGCCTTTCCTGTCCATTACTTAATACATAAACTCAATTATATAGTTTCAGTTATGCAGTAGCTGACGTTTAGTTTAATATACAAACTGTCAAGATGCAGCTTTTGATGAAACATCTATGCTCTTTTCCAATTTTGAATCCTGAAGACACTTCAAAAGTAAGAACCCAAAACTGCTGACTGTAAGCATCCAAAAATACAGTTGTAGTTTCGCTATGGACAAGTTGTAGTCCGTTAGAAAAGTAGATCGTACTTTCAAAGGTATAAAGAACATTTAAGTCAGTCTCAATGGAAGGCAGTCCTTGAAGAAAACAATGCTCCAAGCAAACTTGCTGAGTAGCACTTTCACTTTAGCCCTTCAGGGGCATGGAAGATTTAGCAATCTTCTCAGTAGATTCTTCCTCGGCTGCGATTGCCACGTCCTCCCCAGCCTCTTCCTCGTCCACCCCGGAAACCACCTCTTTGCTCTGAAATAAGAATTGAAACTTTTCAGGCAAGTTTTATGCTGTATACAGATCCAAACTGAATAGCAGGATCTGGAGGTACTGAAGGATAACTTCAGCCTCTGAGGCTACGCCTGCTCATGGACCATGAGATTGCCGAGTTATTCTCTGATGGAAAACGGACCCCAGTAATTTTAAAAGGAGGTCAGGAGAACGAGCCCATCTAAATTAAGTACCTTCTTTCTGCATACTAGTAGTGTGACACAAAACTGTCCCTGTACTTTAGGGCTATATTTGGGCCAATCCATTACCACAGAATTGAAAACTGGCTGCCTAGCTATTTCTCCTGTTCAATAACACAATATTGAGGTGTCAGTCTGACTTGATACTAATGATTTTATAAAATGATGGAAAACCAGAACTTTGTCTTTCTATCTGTCCTTTCCTATCCTTAACATTAAGTTATCACCAGCATATTATTCTCTTTTCTGGGGCTGATATTGTCATTCAGTTACAATGTCATTCAAATCCTAGCTGGAGATGGATACCACACAAACTACTTGTACACTGTAGAAAGTTTTTCCTTTCTCCTTGTTAAGAACAAATCTGATCACAGAAAAAAAAATCACCAACAACACAAACCCTATTAGTTTATATACTTTCTTTGGATTTGTTTGAAAAGGCACCAAATCCTCATTCCCCTCATGATTCCCTCTTCATGTACAGTCTTAAAATACAGCTTATATTAATCTACAGAGAGAACTGCATGCTGGTTTTAAAGGCTACAGAAATCAGAAGCTGACTGACCAGGCTGAAGCATCTCACTAACAAGAAACAGTAGCAAGCAATAAAGCATTTCTGGTCTTCCCAGTCTTTAAACCTGCAGGGGTTACAAGCTTATCTTAAAAGTCACAGGTGCATCACCTGAAGTCTAGAATAAGAAATTTGCAGATGGTGTTATCTCTTCTCTTTGCTTTATATATCTGCCAATGCTGTATATTAGCTTTTCAACCCATGAGTGTGGGTGACAATTTGTCATAGCAGACTTTTACTTGTCAGAGGCAGGATCAATGGGCCTACAAAAGACAGGAATGGGCTGCTGCCGTTGCTGGGCCTACTCATCCAGTCTGCAACTGCCCTTGTGCTTCACCCAAAAATATGACTTGCAGAAAGGCAGATTCAGTGTGACTGGGTGCACAAGGACATAACTGTGTGCATGCCAGTGAACCTGGCAATTCCCAGAACTTCTGGATCAGGTCTGCAACAACATCAGCAGTGGCTGTAATAGAAATGCAGCACAATTCCAGTCATATGACAGGAGGTGACCCAGCTCTGCCACTTGCTGCAACTGGCCTGCTCAATGGGAAATTGGTGTGCTGTGTGTCATAACAGAGAACACAACAGTTCAATTACTAACTCTAAGTATTAAAACATTACTAAAACTAACTTGCAAATGATGTAAGTCATAGGCTGGTAACATTCAAACACTGCAATACATCAACAGCTAGGAAGAGACCATCACAAACAAAAATTCATGACAGTATAATGTGATCTTCCAAGAATGTGGTATTTATTCACCCCACCCCAAGACAAAACTAGACCAGGTTCTTCCAAGCTGCCTAACTTACCATAAGAAAAACTACCCAGGTTACTGCTGTATTTTCCACTGGGAGGATTATATATTTGCCTGGCATCCCTTTTTGGTCCTGCTGAAGCTTTCTTTGGGGGTGAACTTGAGGTTGTATCTTCACTTGCTCTTTTTTGACTGACAGAAGAAAACAAAAACATATAATTACACCCCTGTGTCGGCAAGTACAGTAATAGTAGTTCAGCCACAAAGATTAACCACTGGAAGCCAGCAGCAGCCAATGACAGTGCCCTGAATAAAAGTATCTCAAAAGAGCTTCCACTTGATTCAGTCTTTGGTATCCCTAACGCAAGACTAAAAGCATCTCTCCACAGCCACAGGATGGGTGTTATTATTGATGTGAAACTTTTAGCTCACATACTGTCTGTATTGTACAGACACAGATTGGGAGGTTAATTTTTACTGTTTACAAAACAAACCCCACTGTTTTATTATATGAAGAACTCTTACCTTGCATCTGCCTTCTGTACTGGTTTCCAGGACAATGTAACTGTACTTTTGTAAGAAGGAGGAATGTGGAAGAGATCCTATGGAGGCAGAAGTAGACAGTTTATTCTACAGTTAAATTCATGTTGATTGCACTTCAAAATTTTAGCTACTTACTGAGACTCCAGAATAACCACTACTTTGCAATAATTTTAAACCCTTTAGTCCCATGGCAGAAGAGGTGGCAGTAGCTGACTGTCTTATCTGGCTGCCTTTACTAGGAAATTCAAGTAGGATTTATCTTAGCAGAACAGTGTCTTACACTGACCAAATACAGAATCATGACTACTTTGGGTTGGAAGGGATGTTTAAATACCATCTACTTCAATGACCCTGCAATGAGCAGGGACATCTTCCACTAGATGAGGTTGCTCAGACCCCCATCTAATCCAGCCTTGAACGTGGAACGGGGCATCTACAGAGAAAGCACAGGCTTTCTCTTCTTCCCACATCAAGCATCTTACGATGAACTACAGTGCCTCCTGCTGGAAGACATCTGATATCCCTACAATGGGACAAGATATGCTCGCTTCTCAATATGGTTGGCCAAGTTTTTGGTTTATTGTGGTGAGTGAAAGTGAGAGTGAAGAGGAAAAGGGGAAAAGAAGAAATCAGAATGGTTTCATGGGCTCCAGATGAAAGTCTCTTTCTTGCACCTTATCTCTTCTAGGCTTTCTGGAGAAGCTTGTTTTGCTTCCTCCCTCCTTTGCATCTCCCTGCACCTCTTTGAACTATTCCGTACTCCTCACTGACACTGCAGGAAAGGGAAATGAGAAGATGATGCAGACCCCTAAAGAAGCAAGGTGGTCCTTTCCTGGGGACAACCAGTGCTGCAAGGAAGTGTGTCCACACCCCATCCCAAGAGCAGTAGCTGCGAAAGCTGAGCTTTCCAGAGCAAGATCCACCTCTCTTCAGAAAAAGGGAAAGCAGCACCAACTCTGAGCTGGCTACCACCAACACAATACACACAAAATACACAATACAACTTGGTTCCAATCTATTCCTTTCTTCTGCATAGGTTACTCTGCTGTGGGAATTTAGTCTTTTGGAATGTGATGACTTACCTTGATTAAAACATTAATGTTATTGGTTATTTTCAAGGCAACCACTTTAATCTTGTTCTGTAAAAAAAAAAAAATACCACTGAGCATCCAGTAGCTTTATGTCAACCTCATTTCATGAAAACAATCATGAAAAAAGTAATAACATTAAACTGACTGCTCTTCCTAGTCAATTGCTATAGTAACAGTGATAGTGCAAGGTGTGTACACTCCCCAGTTTTTATCACAGCTGCTTTTAAGGTTCTTGTAGTTTCACACTAACTAGTTGCTTTTAATGTTCCAGTGTAGTTCCCACTGGGTTTTTTTTTTTGCTCCACACATGAAAATTTCCCCTTCAAAACAAAGCACAGAGCACAATTAAACGAAATACATGTGGCTGCAGAGACCAGCTGAAAATCGAAATTAGATCATCTTCACTTGCAAAATGTAGCCTAAGGTAACATGCACTTGCAATAGTGTTAACACTATTATTTCCTTAATCTATTTGCACACTTAAAACTGACTGCAGCCTATTAATATGTGCCAGTGGTTCTTTCAGTAGGCTCCATTAGAAAAATCAGGGCTCCTGAACAGTTCTTACCTCCTCTGTTTTCAAAGCTTCTCCTGTTTTTCCTTGAAGTGCCAGACGAAGCTGTCGAATATACACCTGCAACCCTCGAGCAAAATACTGTAGCCTAAAACATTTAAAAGCAATCCCTTAGTAAAATTTACATAGTCCTGTAGAAATAAAAGCATAAGCAAAGGGAAGCGGTAATCTTATTTCTTCCCCTTTAAGAAAAATGCTCAAAATAAGTCTTCCATCAATCTGTTTTGTGCTTCTTTAGCATCCAGACAATAATTCACGCTTTCATAGTCAGAGAATTATAAAGGTTAGAAGAAACCTACAGGATCAGCTAGTTCAACTGTCACACCTAAAGCAGACCCCCAAGTGCCACATCCAGATGCCTCTCGAACACTTCCTGAGACAGTGATTCCACTACTTCCCTGGGCAACTTATTCCAGTGCCCAACCACTCCTTCAGTAAAATGTTTTTTTTTCCAGTATCTAATCTGACCCTTTCCTGGTGCAACATAAGGCCATTTCCTCATCCTTTCAATTGAGACATGGCAGAAGAGACTGACCTCCACCTCACCACAACCTCCAGTCAGGCAGTTGTAGAGGGCAATGAGGGCTCCCCTGAGCCTCCTTTTCTCCAGACTAAATAGCCCCTACTCCTTATCAGACTTGTGCTCCAGACCGTTCCCCAGCTCCACTGCTCTTCTCTGGACACACTCCAGCACCTTAGTGACATTTTTGAAGTGCCAGTCCTGAAACTGGACATAGCATTTGAGATGAGGCCTCACCAGTGCTGAGTACAGAGGGACAATCTGCTGGCAACGTTATGATACAGGTTTGGATGCCACTGGCCTTCTTGGCCACCTGGGCACACTGCTGGCTCATACCCAGCTGGCTGTCAAACAGCACCCCCAAGGCCCTTTCTGCTGATCAGTTCTCAAGGCACTCCGCCCCAAGGCTGAAGTGCTACATGGGATTGCTGTGACCCAACTGCAGGACCCAGCACTCCACCTTATTAAATCCCATGCAGTTGTCCTCAGCCCATCAATTTAGCCTGTTCAAAACCCTCTGCAGAGCCTTCCTACCTTTCAGCTGATCAACACTCCCACACAACTTGGTGTTGCCCACAAAATTACTGAGGCTGCAGCCCATCTCCTCATTCAAATTATTGATAAAGATGTTGAACAAGACAAGCCCCAGTAATGAGCCCTGGGGAGGTCTCCACTAACACTTTTTAACAAACACATTGTAACAGAACATTAACACTTGCCTCTAAATCATTACCTGATTTTGAAATCTTTCAATTTCTCTGCATTCAGCTTGGCTGTGAGGAAGTCTGGAAGTTTGCGACCCAGCTGATGGAAGCTGTACAATAAACACTCCACATAACTGAATTGCAACTTGGGCTCTTCATTGCTAGCATTTTCCCCATTTTCTGCTTCCTCTGGAGGAAGAGGCATATACTCCTGAAGAACAGAAAGGAAAACAAGCACATGAGACACATTTATGCTGACTGACTGCTCTTTCAGAGTGTTTGAATTGGATAGTTTATCTGTGTGGACAATTTGAGAAGTATCCACCATCTCTACACTAACGGATGAACTACTGAATGAAGTCCTGGTGCAGTTGGTTCACCTACACTTCTGTGTCTCCACTCAGAGGAAATACTATGGTGGCACTACTACCACAGGAAGCAACAATGTACTGCACCAATGCTTCTGAAATAGTGCTGAATTTGCTTAGAATTGTCAGTGCAGATACATTGTTTAATGAGATCTACACGAGTCTCTCATGACTATGAAATTTAAAAAGAAGAAACACACATGAGTTTACTGGATTAAAAACATTATTCAGGTAACAGCTTTCTATCTACAAAGCCTTTAAATTGCAAAATTATGTTCAACCTTCTATCATTGGACAGGATTATCTCTGAAACAGCCACTTCAGAAAAAATGATAAAGAGATGAATACAGATGAATACATAAAAATAAATTGTTTTGATGAAGACTTATTTCTTAGCATTTTACATGAATAAAAATTCAATGAGTCTTACCAGTAATTTATCAAACAGCTTCTTCAAATTTGATTCAAGCTTTTCCATATCACCACAAAATGAACTCATTTCAGCAAGAAGCTTCAAAACCTACACATAAGGAAAGCCAGGTTTTTGTGTGTTAACTGAAAGCACACAAGCTTAACATTCAACATAAAATCAATTATCACATCACTATAGCTAAGACAGTAGAAGCCAGCTACTACAACTAAACCCCTCCCAAGCAACAGGAAGGAATACAGGGAAGAACATGCCTTGTTTGTTTTTCCTGTCCCTAAAGAGAAACACAGGTTTGTGTGTCTAATCCCAACAAGCATTAGTCAACAAGTAAACAAAACTTCATCTTCCATATCTGTAGCACAGATCACCTTCAAGTGAGAGCCACAAAGATCTAATTGAAGCTGTAGCACTGATTAATGTAAACAAAATTACAGACATTAAGCCACTCCCTTAGGAGGCTAAATTAGCACAAACTACGCAACCATCATTTCAGTAAATGCTGTGTGCTTAAAAAAATTGAGAATAATATAAAAATGATTACACTGATCTACTTATTCTACCTTGCCTCAAAAGCTTGGGACAGATCACACATGCTTTAAAATGCAATGCTCAGTCATGCTCAATAGAGCAAATGTTTTTTCTAGTGCAGCTACTTTTCCTACAAGTCAAGAAATGAAAACTACTTGAGGAAAAGAGCTTGTGATTTTTAAAATTGCTGTCTTTATCTAGGATGGTTATTTTTCCTATTTGGAAGATGTTTTAGCTTTGGCTTACCTCTAACTGGATATCAAGACCCTCCACTAGAGTAGTCAAAGAGCTGAGGTTTGGCAGAACATGCTCACAGAAATAAGTAACAAATTTTGTGGAATGAACATTTTTCTGAAAAGAAACCACAAACCAACCATCACACATTATTCATGTTACTCTTAAGTCTGAAGGAACTAAATGTTTTTCTCCCATCACCCCTCCACCCTTATAAATGCCTGCTTCACAGCTGTACCTTAAAGCTTTATTCAACTTCCCTCTTATTCCTAAGACACAGACCTTCTTTTGCAGGTAGCCTAAATTCAGATGTCCACAACAGCAGCTGAAAAGATTGTTTGCAACCCAAAAATAGGCCCTTAAGTGCTGCAATTGCCTGGCACTAAACTTGAAATAATCAAATTCATACAAAATAATGTGAGAATCACATTATTGAAGTGAGAATATTAAATATTAAAGTGAGAATTCACTGTAACATCTTAAATTTGAAAAGAGAAGACGAAAACACAAGGTATCTTTGCATTTGGAGGCTTTAAGGATGTTTTCCAGCATTTGGATACATTAGAGGTTAAAGGTGGAGAAGTACTGATTTGTGGTCTTTCAAACATAATCACTGGCAACACCCAAGCCAAGCTCCAGCCATTAACTTTCCTCAGTACCCCGATGCAAAGCAAACAAATACATACTGAGAACAATGGCACTGCCTGCCGAGTGCACTGCAGCAGTCTGTCCACACAGTCCGTATCTGATGGATTGAACGTTTGCTCCAGGTCAGCCTGTTCGGCTACCAGCTCCACCAGTTGTTGCCTCCCACTGACTGTCTGTAAGCTTTTTAATCCAGACAATATTTTCATGAACAGAACAAATTCCTCGCCTGTCACATCTTCCAGAACCTTAACAGAAAAACAGAAAATGTATTTCTGTGCTGGTAATTTGCAAACCTCCAAGTCAAACCTACTGGATTTGAAAAGGTGAAATATGCAAATATTTGGCACTTAAATTTAGCATTTAGTTATTTAAAAACACAGGTTTGAAGGAACACATGAAGACATTCAGTATAATTGAATGCACCTACAAATCAAAGCAACTGTCATCAAGTTGTGCATAGGAAACAGGTTTTTTAACTCTTTAACTTAAGAACAAACTTTTATCTAACAAAAATCAAATACTTCAGGCAGAATAAATGTAAAACAAGTATCTACTCATTACTGACTGTTTTAAAACTTTCTGCATCTTTCTCAGCTTAGGGAATGCATGGAAATCTCATAAGATTCCACAAAGACAAGTTCCTGCCCCTGGGATGAACCAACTTTCCTGCATCAACACAGGAAGGGGACTGACTGGCTGGGGAACTGCTCTGCTGAGGGTTCTGGGGGACAGCAGGCCAAACACAAGTGACAGCATCACTCCTTGGGTGACAAGCAGTGTTCTGGGCTAAGGACAAGAGCACAGACTAAGGGAAACAAAGGGACAGAGGACTGACAGGTCTTTGGCTGTGTCCTCATCTGACCAAATCTGGAATACTGTACCTAGTGTTGGGCTCCCCTGTATGAGGAAGTGCTTGATAAGCTTTAGGAAGGCAAATCAACAAGGTGATCTGTGTCTAGAGCACATGAACTGTGAAGAGAACCTAAAGCAATCAGTTTTTCCAGCCTAAAGGAAGAGAGCTGGATGTGGGTGTGACAACTAATCTTCCAACACTTCAGAGCAAGACACCACCCGTACCAGCCAGGTTCTTTGATGAGGTGGATATGGTCAGAATGCAATGACACAAAACTAAAATGGGAGGTTTCAACTGGATAGAGGGGAAACAAAAATTCTGTTGAGGACAATTGAACATTGAAGCTGGCTGCCCAGAAAGTATAGGAACTCTCCCTCGTTAGGGGTTTCCAAAACTTAACTGGAAAAAGCACCAAGAAGTCTGATCAGAATTCAGCTGAGCACGATTCACTAAGCTGATCAATCTCCCAAAGACCCTTTCCAATGTGAACGATTGGGTCCAATTCTAATCAAAGTCACTCCTACAAAATTAGAAGACACATGATTTTAACATTACCACAAAAAAATGCTGCAAACTTTGGAGTGTATCAGAATATGTAAGTACAAGATCACATTTGTACAATGCTCAAACAAACCTCCAAAGCAACACCAATGATAAGAGATGGTTGAACAATACTTCAGTTTGAACTGAAATCAGACACTCACCTTCTTTGATTCAGTCAATATGAACTCTTCCACCTCCTTTGTCATCACTTCCTCTGGTAAGGTTTTCAGTTTTGTAGAAAGGAACTTAATGGCTCTCTCTCTCACAATATCCTCTCCCTGAAGAATTTGACTGAATAAACCTCCCAAAGTCCCTGAATGGAGAAGAAATCAGGTAATGTAAATTATTTTAGAAGTTATGACCTGGACCTTCTATGCAAAATGAAGAAGTTTCCTCTTTTAAAATTCCATGGCACATTTTAAAACAACTGCTATACTAACATTTTTTAAAAATGACAATTTTATGTATCTTGACATAAAAATCCACACTCTTTTATTATGCAGACTCACATAATCTGCATAATTCATATCCACAATTATTAAGTTCAGTACTGTTTACAAAACCAAACAATTAGTGTGTGTCTCACTTTTGCACTGTACTAAGAAGACACAAAATTGAGTCCTGCTCTCATCCTACTACACACTGAGGGGTATTAATAAAAGCCATGTTTAGAAAAGCGTGTCCTTTACCTTTAGCATCCATCTTAAATATACTGAGCAAGGCATTGTTCACCAAATTGAATTCTGCAGAATCATCTGGAGAGAGAAAAAAAGTTAATATACACCCGAAATGGAAAGGTAAGAGCAGAAAACCAAAGATTGCTAATACTGCACAAGAAGTATTCTGTCCTCAGCGTTTAGCTATAAACAACATAACCTGTATTTTTAATAACTATTAGACTGAGAAAGTTCAAAGCCATGATTATGGAAGTTGGAAGCAAGGAAAAAAAAAGCTACTTGTCACTTTAGCCTCCCTGCCAAAATTAAACCTTAAAAAAAACTTGACAGGATTGAAAACTTGAAGGGAAATTATTAATCTATATAATTAGATATTTTAATAAACAAGCTAACTTTCACTTAATTAATGTAAAGTATACAGTTATTTATTTTTAAACTTTAAATTCATTGGCAGTATTTCTACATGGCAACTATTTCTCTCTTAAACTAAATGGAGAATGGCATAAATCTCAAAAAATCCAAACCAAAACCTATCTTCTGATAAGCCCAGATTCTTAACCATGCAGTTTTAACAGAAGTTTGAACAACTAATATTTAGCAGTTTGTAACTCACTGAGATTAAATATACATTAAATTTTGAATTTACCCCCAAAATATTTATTTTGCACCAAAAATGCAAGAAAGAAAATGCCCCTAGGCTTTTTCAGGTTCTAGAAACTGGATCAGAAATTTAGTAACTTTTTCAGAAAGCAATTTGCTGCAGTACATAACTGGAAGGTTCCTCTCCTTGCCTTTTTCTACAGATGCTTTCAGAGAACTTGAATGAAAAACAATTATTTTATTTAAAAGAAAGATTTTCAATTTAGATTAGAATAATTAGTGCCCTTTCAGCAGAAGCAGCAGCCTAAGTGTACAGCAAATATAAAGCAGGAGAAAAAGAACACCAGAAGGACAGGAACAGCACTGGGATAAATTATGAATCAATGTAAAACATTTTACAGAACCAAAACTGTACACATATTTAGGTGTGCTGTGAGATCAGGCAGGATGTGTCTCCTACCTGACTGCAGAAGCTGGGTCAGTATGTCTGCTACCCGGGGAAGATTATCTCCAGTGGCAAACTGAGGCAATTCTTTGATTGCTTGTCGCCGGATCTGTCGAAATTGTCAATAAGGTAAAAATTTTAAAAAATTAAAATTTTCAGGAATCACATAACACCCCAAATGCCCCTATTTTGAAAAATTTATGAAGAAGATAATATACTTTTTTTAGACCTAGGCAGCACTGGAGAAAAATCAAATTCAATCAGCACTTCTGTTCACAAAATCATCCACATGATCAACAAAATAAAGGCTGGAATGTGTGTTATTAAGGAGTTTTATTTGCTACCAGTTAGGATAGTTCTACAGTCGTGCATATGGCAGGGATAAACTCTAGGGTTTGTTCCCAGCACTGAAAAAAAATCCTCGAATGATCTGTCCAAATCCCTTAAGACCTGATAAACAAAGATGCTTCAAAGGTACAGCTCATACCAGCACCACAGAAGCAGCATGAAGCGTCTCAAGAAGTTTAACAGAATCACATCCCCATGGTTCTCAGGTGCAAACAAGATTCTGTCTCCCAGCAGTATTTATCAGAATCAATTACCACAAAGTGCCTTTTGATAGGAAAATATGTAAATGCTATTCAAATAAGCTGTTTCTTTCTACAGAGCTATTCCTTTGATCAGTGGTGGGAGCTAAAAAGGATCAATGAAAACTGATGCATCTTCCCAAACCATCACACAATGAATTAAATGCAAGAATACAATTAAATTTGTTTTCCAAAGAGCAACCCTCCCCTCCCAAGATACAGCCCATTAAACAAAAAGAGAAAACAATCGCAAAATATAAATTCAAAGTATCAACTTGCTACAAGGTTCTTATTCTTACAGAAACATCTTCATCCTCACAGAGGTCCAACTGGGCATTGATAGCTGAGTCAGCTAGCTCAGGAAAATGCTTGAAGAACTTAGGAATGAACTGGGCTGCAAGTCTCTTCTCCTTGGCACCTCCTTTCACACCATCCAAGATCACCTGGTAGGCATCCTTATGCTGAAAGAACAAAACCAGAATACACAAACGGAAAAACCCAGGGTTATTCTCAAGACAAGGAAGGAGTTTTTTCTCCATTCTCTTAAACTATTTAAGTGAACTGTAATATACAAGCTTCTTACAAAATAACGTATTTTTCTCTTAGACTGATATAACCATGTCAATTTTGTAATATTTGCCTCTGTTGCCTGGGTTTTGCAGTTATTCTGGCTCCTGTCGGCTCCAGTGTGTAGCACTCCAGCTGCTGGCCCTAAGGGTAGCACCTCTTGCCCACTGGGATTAGATTGGTGCAAGCAATCCCATGATCACGGCCACTGAACTTGGCCACTTTTCAAGGAGTTTCTGCCTTTTGTATGCTCATGTATTGTCTCTGATGTAGAGATTACCATTCCCAGTAACTGTGCCAGTGCAATGGATCATGAATTCTTGTTAACATATATGGTGATAAAGTATCTCTGGCATCTATTCAGGTAGTTAATCTGGGATGAAATACAGTGCTTGGAAGAACTGTTAAGGGAAACCAGATTAAAAAAGAATCCCAGACAACTCCAGTTTCAAATACAGAAATATATATTCCAAATACAGGAATAAACACTTCAGCAACAGTAAAATAATCTCCAGCTGGTTCAACTAGAATCACACAGGTGTGTCACAATAGGACATGAAGGGAAGACATGGACTCCATTCCAGCCGACAGAGCAAGACCCTCCAACCTTTATTCTGTGTGACTCCAATGATATAGTATTTACATCCAGGCTATGGATTGGAGAATGAGATTGCCACTTCTCCAATCACATTGCTCAAACCAAAAGTTTCCTCCTCAGAAGAGAACGAAAAACATACTCGTATTTACCATAAACATTACTTCTATTTATAACACTCGCATGAGAAAGAATTCAGAAACTTTGAAAACACCAGAAGGCTGAAAAAATCAGGGCGACACAGGTGCTTCTGATTCTGAGCCTGCAGGATTGAAACTTTACCTGAAGTCTTTGTTGTGGTTAGCTGTGTTTGTGAAACAGAAGTCAGCATTACTGTTGGAAATCAGGACCTTCTAAGGTCAATTTTCCTTATGGTTGTGAAAAAGAATGCTTAAAACAGCTTATCTTACTTTGAACAGCAATGCTGACAGCACAGGACACCTTCTATGCTTTATTCACGTTGTATTTCCCAGAGCCACATACATCATCACCACGACTCCACGTGAAAGTTGTCCCATAGCGAATACAGACACTAATTTACAAAGCAGCACACTGCATCAATGCCCCCTAAAGCAAGCTGCATTTTAAAGTTTAGTGCCCATGCTCCCTAGAGCTTGTTGATAGCTGTGTTGCCAGAAAGTGAATTGGAGCGGGATGCAGATCTGGATGAAAAATAAGCAGTGGAACTATCAGTTGCCTTTCAGCTGAACCACATCACCACCCAGTTCACTCTGCAGTTGGGCCAATGCAGTGCACTCAGCAGCAAAGGCAGGAATGAGCCAGCACAAACTGGCAATGAAAACACACATCACTAGAGACATGGGTTCTCAGGCTGCACGTTAAGAACAAGTAAGATAAAATTTCATACATATGAAAAAGCATTCACGCAGCAATGGAACAGAGTAGCCTGTGTTCCCTGCACTTGTGTTCCTGCATGCGAATCACTCCTACCATGCAGGCAAAATGCAGTTCAGGCAGGAGCTCGCTTTACCTGGCAGCATGGAATGCTCTAGGGAAACCACAGGCAACTACAGAAGCAGTGTGATCTTTCTGTTTTGTGCTTTCCCTTCCTATCTGTAACAAAGGAATATCCTAAGTGGAGACAGTGTCCGGATCTTTGTTTTTAATAACTGCTAATTGACCAATCATCCATTAACTTCTCTAGGTTCGTTCTTGAGTCAATTCACACCCTACAGTGCCCTGTGACAAGTTTCACAAGTAATTAAAAACTGTTTGTCTTCCTCTTACCTTCAGCCAGCTTCCTAATAGTCTTTTTTCAACTTCTCACCTTCATTCCACTTGTGGACGCCTCATACCTGAGCCCCTTTCTCAACTGAAACACTCTTTTACAAGCTCAATACTTCCAGTCTTTTAAACGACTTCTCTTGATGTCCTGACTTCTGGTAGTGCCTGTGCCCAATGTTTCTTTACTTGAGACAGGGTGACCATGAGTTTTTGCAGTAAGAGATCACGCTCATAAAAGTTGTTAAGACATAATAAGGGACTAAGTGGGATAAAACTGACGAACAAGGAACAATTACTCATGGCTTCTCAGAATGCAAAAATTGGAGACATCAAGCAAGATTATGAAATGACAAACTCAAAGAGGTAACTCCATCACAAAGGTTAATGAAATAATGAAATGTTTTAGCACAGAACCTTTTTAAGCCAGAAGCACATTCAGTTCAATAAAGCATCAGGAAAGTTCACTGAATAACCTTGCAAGCTACGCCAACCAGAGACACTTCCCTCTGCCTCTGGGAAGCCAAAAGCTGCAGAGTGGCAAAGCTGGGAGGGTGTTCTAGGAATCCCCACTCTGTACTTCACTTAGAGGTTCTCACACACCTACCCTGTCACAGGCTGCATCTCTTAACCACGCTGCAGTTTGCTCTACTTAAGATGGCCATTCCTTCCTCACAAAACCTACTCAGAAGAATCAAAGTGAGATGAACTGTGCATTTCTAAAGTGGCAAGGTAACGTTCTATTCTGCACCTCTCCCTGTAGTTCCCTACATTTTATTTGCAGTTTGGTTTTGTTTCTGAGGTGATATTCTTGCTGGGCTGTCTGCAAGGACGCTGTGTTCCACTAGGGTATAATCACACAAGCAAAGTGAACGGACCTGAATTAAAATGAAAAAAAAAACTTCAACAACCTCTGCCCCCAACCAGCCACCAAATTATTTGTTGTCTTGAAGAATTTTCTAAGTGACCTCATACAGCAGCATTCTCATTTAGTTTAAAATTCATGGTTAGATACAGATATGGCAGAACTACTTTTCCACTTATTGACACTAGGACCAAAAGAAAAAAAAAAAGTAACTTCTGCTTTTTTAGGGGGCCATTTGGGAAAATGAGGGACTAATGCAATTCCCTTACTAGTTACTAGTTGTAACTAACCATAATATTTTCTATTGGTAATATTCTAAGTTATCCTCTTTTCTTGAATAATTCAGTAATGGTATAAACAAATGGCAGATCTCGCCAAGATTTTGCAGAAAAAAAATCTTCAGTCGTGAGGGTCAATCTTACGTTTTTGCCACAAGGAAGAAAAAACCTAAGGCCTACGGGCAGCTTTCAAACCATAACAGACTTCACCTTCCCTCAGCAAGCCTTTCAGCCAGACAGCATGCCAGAAGCCCTCCAGATTTGCAAGTGCGGTGTCCAAAGACTTCAAGGCCTGAATTCGCCAGGCCAAACTCCCCGCCCCCTTGCGAAAAACAGTCTGAACTCTAGCTAAGAACCGGTTAACATCCGCGACGCCACATTTGAAGGAGAGCTGCCGACACGACGCGGATGCAGCAAGAGCGACGGGAGCTGCTGCGGTCCTTGCAGATCCGCGGGCGCGCTGCTCATTTCCACCCGCCCCGCGCCGCCGCGGGCCTGCTGAGGAAACCCACGCCGAGCACAGCCCCGGCGGCTCGCCGCACAGAGGCGGGCAGCCCCCCTGACGGCATCCCGGCCCGCCCGCCCGCTCCGCCTCGGCCCGGAACTCCGCGCGGCGGTGCTACGCAAGCCCGAGGCCTAACGAGGCCTTGCAGGCCGCAGCCACCCCGCACCTGGCCCGCCGTCTCCGTGGCGTCCGCCAGGATGCCGTAGTTGCGGTAGAGCTCCTCTACGGTGGGCATGGCGCGGCGGGGAAAGGGCAAAGCCGCCGAAACACCGAACCCGCCACCGACTCCGCCGCCGCCGCTCCGGCCGCCGCTCCCGCTCGGGCCGCGTCGTCAGCACCAGCGAGGCGCCGGGCAGGCCCAGAGCGGCCGCGCGCCGCCGCCCGCGCGCGCCCCCTGGCGGTGGGCGGGGGCACTGCAGGGGCGCCCCCCGCGGGCTCAGGGGCGGAGCGGCCGCAGCAGCGCCGGGCCCAGCGGCTGGGCCGGCCCGCGGGGTCAGCCACGGCCGGGGCCGGGCCGCTGCGGCCTGCCGCCCTCTCCTCGCAGTGTGCCATGGCCTGCACCTCTTGCAGGTGTGTTTGTGTGTTTGCTTGGGGTTTTTGTTTGTTTTGTTTTGTTTTTTTCCTCTCGGGCCTTTCTTCACACTCCTCCTTCCCTGGATTGACGCTTTCCCCCAGTGCCTCGTTTCTGTGTCCCTTTTTGTCTGTCCTATACAACTACAATGGAAGGTGCTTGGGAAGTGCTGTTGCACGCTGAGTTCCTAGTACGAGGTGGAGACTGCTCTCTTGTGGTTTGGTGACTTGCACCTTTTCCTGAAGAGGAAGATGCTCCCTAATTCCAGAAACCGAAGGCGGCAACTCCTATCTGCAACTCATGCCAATGAAGGCAGACGTGTTCATTAGGCTCTAATCACCAAATATAAACTGTGGCAAAAGTTTTAAGGCTGTAGCAGTGTCTTCTCCTCATACCTCAATACGCTTTAGCACCCTGCAAATTTCACAGGCACTTAAAATGGAAGGGGATTCCCCTTATGTGAAGGCTGAGATAAGCAAAGCACTGGACCTTTCTTAAATATCCTTCCCAGCAGCATGAAGGATGCTGTTGGAGGCACTTGAGGCTCCAGCCTGTCTCCAGAGTCCTTGCCAGTAGACTGTATGCAGCAGGGATGTACAGCAGCATCAATCATTTACCTTCCATTTTTCCTCTATTCAGCGTTTCAGCCAGTGGCAGTAGTGACACCATCAGTCACCTTTCTGCCCTTCCTTGAACTGAGGATCAGTGCCTTTGCCTGTCCACTGGTGGATTTGTGTCATCCCTGCACTCTGTGACGGGGTCTGAGGGTGTGGAAACTTGTGGCTGCTGTCAGATCCAAGAGAGCTCTAACCACATCCTGCCTCTCGGTGTGCTTGTGGCCATCACATTTACCCAAAGCAATCTTAAAAGAATATGCTGGGTAATCTCAGTAGTGGGAACAAAATGTAACATGAGAGAAGAAACATATTTAATGGAACAAAGAAGCTGCATGCTTAGGAGAATCTCTCATTTGCTAGGAAGGGTGAGCTTCCTCAGGCAGCCTGGGGGATATTAAGAGATGTCAATCTCTTGTCCTCCAGCAGTTTCCAGGCAGCGCTGCATCTGAATGCAGATTTTAAAATTCACTATAATCTTCATCAGCACTACCATGGCAAGGTTTTACAACTTAGTCAAAAAGGAGGAAAGATGAACATCTCATTTAATACCTTTTACTCTCCTCTGCTGAAGTGTTTATGTAGATGGAGCTGCCTTGTTATCTCCTTTTCTTGCTTTTTCCCCTCAAGAACACTCTATCAAACTGTGATTACGTTCCATAGCAAGCATGGATAAATATGTAGCATTTATACTTTGTTGTATGTGTATATGACAGTTGTGGAGAGAAAAAGGAAGTAAGGATGAAAGAAAATGGTTGTGGGAAGAGCTGTGTGCCTTGTGGGAAGGACTGGCTCTGTATTCCGGAGCAGAGCAGAAGGGCTGCTCCAGACACGGAGAGTGATGGGGGATGAACTCCAGTGCTGGACTTTGGCTGCATCACAGGGAGATTAACTGGTAGGGTGGGACGGTGAACAACTTCAAAATACCATGATAGCATTATATATTTTGTTACAACTGACTATTTAAATCACATTTTTTTAACACCTATTATAGGCCTTGGAATGAAACTTTTCTACCTTCTGTAGCAGTGATACATTCAGCTGTTCTCATCGCCTTTCTTACAGAGAACACACAAAATGAAAAGGAGTATTCAGAGACACATTAAAAAATTGTTTTCTCTGAGGTTTGTTCCATTTCCATTCTTTGATCCTTTAATTTTATTTCCTCAACTACTTCCTTGTTTCTTTCCATCACTCATTTTTTCTCTCCTTACAACAATTCCATTTTTTTAGTCTTTTGTTTTCACCTATTTATAAAATATATATAATATTTTTTATAATGAACCTGTTTAATCACTGTTAGTCTTTAGCTTTTATACAGAAGGAAAATAAAGGAAGAGCTGCTGGTGTTACACGTTTTGAAGAAACAGTTTGAAATTATTTTTCAGTTAGTCATGGATCTTTTTGTTAAAGTTGTGATATTTTAGGAACTGAGCAGCTTGAAATGCACATTTGAGAATGACACAGCCTTTTCAGACTCTGCAGTGCAAGTCTCATAATTTCACAAAACAGGGCTAATCTGGCCATCAGTCAGGATTTTTCTCTTTTTTCTTCTCAATCTCTGCAAATCCAAGCATGTGGAGATAACCCTTTGGTAAACTTGATAATGAAGTGGTATCATTATACAATTGACTCCAATTCCTCTGCACTGTCCATAAATCAAGTACTCTGGAGTCACTGCAGGCTCTCCAGGGGAAAAATAATTTACTTGTGAAATTAATGAAGTTTTCTGTTTTCCTTAGAGGAAAAAAATTGCTATCCCACAAGTGTCCTGGTCTTTGGTGGAGGACCAGCTCCAAACAAAGCCAATGATGGGGCAAGAAAAGGCTTCTGTTATGACAGAAGGAGAAGACATGCTTTAAACTTCACGCTGGAAGAGTGGTCTAATCCCACAAACCAAACCTGGAAGGTTTCTGTGAATAATAAAGTGACTGAAACAGAGTCCATTTGTTGGCTTGTGCTGGATCAGCAATTGATCCGGAATTCTTCTAATCTCACTTTTTAGAGCTGGGCTTAAGTCCCTAACAGAGTTTTACATGTGAAGCGGTACAGCAATTACCCCTCATCCATCTCCAAAACCTGTGGAGAGTTTTTCAGAAAACGGTGTCCAGATATCCCAGGGGAAAACGAGTGCATCACTAGGCGCACAGCTGTAAAGCCTTTTATTGGCACACACTAAAGGTATCCTGCATAAGCACCTAGCTGCTGTCTTCGGACCAGCGCAGATTTTCCACTGCTTCCTTCTAGCGCCATCGGCCTTTCTTGCAAAATTCCCGCCTGGCAAGGCGGGAAGCGTTTCCCGCGGGAGCGGCAGTCGCAGCGCTGCTGCACGGAGGCGCTGCCAGGGCGCGCCAGCAGGCGGCGCTCGGCGCCCGCGCAGGAGCGGCCGGCGGCGCCCGGGCCCTGCCTGGGCCGCTGCTGCTGCTGCTGCTGCTGCTGCTGCTGCTGCTGCTGCCCTGCAGCGCGGCCCCCCGGAAAAAAAACTCTGTTCCGAGTCACATCTCCAAATTCAGCCGAAAAAAGGGATTAGAGAAATAGAGCCGGGTTTTTTCTTTCCCCCTGTATTTTTTTTTTATTTTCCAGGTTGCTGTCTTTGTACAGAGTTTGTTTGTACCCCTCTTGCTGCTTACCGTGTCACAGTGTGTAGGAAATGCAGAACATCCTTTTAAATGGTTTGTGAACGTGTTGGTAATGCTCCTTTCTTCTACTGGAGAAGAAGCTCCCACAGCCCCGGCAAAGCATGTGCCATGTGCATTAACTGGGGTCAGTCGGTGCTCTCGTTTGGAGACCAAAATGCTGCGTGTCTTTCCACACGGTCAAGGCTGGGTAAAGGTCGAAAACCCAGCCCTCTTCAGAGTGTTTGATTGCCCTGTTTGTGTGGAACATTCATGCAGCAGTATTAGAGACAAAACATCTTGACGAGTAAGAAAATGGGACTGTGAAATACAATATTTGGCAAAAAGACTTAAAAGCAGAAATAGCATCTACAAATTTTTTAGCTCAAAGAGCATCTATGGAAGATGGACAGATGACTGGTTTATACTGAGTTTATTCTACTTTAGTTGAAAAGTCCCACATGTATGCAATGCTGGCTAGGACAAATTAATAGGACAGATAATGGGTACTGCATCCTTCGTTGAACAGACATAAAACGATTTGGGTGATACTTTTCTATGGGCTGAAGTTTGGATGCATTGTGCATCTCTGCTATGATGGTTATCACTGACTTGCCATGCCGTGATTGCCATGATTGCCATGATTCTTACCTCCTGAGACATTTCAATGTGAGTCTGCTGCTTCTCTAGGCTCACTCAGGACAGTTTTCATCTCCGAATTTTGCCTCCAAGATTTTGTGTTTTCATCCTGCCAGTTCATGGTCCCCCACAACATCCTTCCCTTCAAACTGGAGAGTGATGGATTTGATGGGTGGACTGTTAGAAGGATTAGGAATTGCTTGGATGATCGCCTCCAGATGGTAGTGGTCAATGGCCCAGAGTCCTGATGGGCATCAGTGATGAAGTATTCCTCAGGGGTCTGTATAAGGATGAGGGTTATTTATTATCTTCATCAGTGACATAGAAGATCAAGAACACCCTCAGCAGATGACATCAAGTGGAGTGGTGCAGTTGACATACATGAAGGGCAGGATGCCATCCAAAGGGAGCTGGACAAACTTGAGGTGTGGGCTCATGGGAGTATCATGAGGTTTAATAAGACCAAGTGCGAGGTGCTGCACGTAGATTGGGGCAGTCCACAGTATCAGTACAGGCTGGGGGATGAACAGATCAAGAGCAACCCTGCTGAGAAGGACTTGGAATAGGAAGATGGACATGACCTGCCCATGTTCACTTGCAGCCCAGAACGCCAAATGTGTCCTGGGCTGCATCCAAAGCAGTGTGGCCAGCAGGGTGCAGGAGGGGATTCTGCACCTCTGCTCTGCTCTGGTGAGACCTCACCTGGAGCTCTGGGGTCCTCAGCACAGGAAGGACATTGACCTACTGGAGTGAGTCCAGAGGATGGTTACCAAGTTGGTTGGAATTTTGAAGCATATCTCTTGTGAGGGAAGAGTGAGAGCTGTGATTGTTCAGCATGGGAAAGAGAAGGCTTTGGGGTGAGATAATTGCACCCTTAGAGTACTTGAAGGGAACTTACAAGAAAGATGGGGCAAGAGTTTACAAGAGTATGTAGTGACAAGACAAGAGTAAGTCAAATTCAAAGACAAGTCAAATTGAAAGAGTATAGGTTTAGATTAGATATTAAGAAAAAATTCTTAAATGTGAGTGTGGTGAGGTACTGGAACACGTTGCTCAGGGATGTTGATCCCCCATCCCTGGCGGTGTTCAAGACCAAGTTGGATGGGGCTCTGAGCTACCTGGTCTGCTTAAAAGTGTCCCTGCCCATGGCAAGGGGGTTGGAACTGGATGATCTTCAAGGTCCCCTTTCAACCCATTCTATGGCTCTGTGAAATTCCCCACCACTTGCCTCTTGCTTGATGAATTCAGCCACGGATGCTGACCCAGCTCCCACAATGAGCAGTTTGACATCCTGTACCTTCCACTGCTCCTGAGGCTGCTGCTGGTGAGACAGCTGTTGCCACTGCTTCTGAAAACACGTGAGAGCTGCTCTGCTGCACAGTGACAGATTGGAAGTGCTAAAGCCACACGGCAGCAAGCTGTGAAAACTTTTCTACAGCTTCTGTGTATTTGCAGTGGCATTTGCAATGGCATGGAGCACTGTTTTCATCTGTGCTGGCTGATAAGAGTATGAAAATGACAGTGGCTACGCAGAAGGAGCTAGACGGTGACAAAAGAGACAGAAGAATTTTGAGGACTGAGGTTTGTTTTTAGTTGGTTCTGACAATGTTATCCAGACATACTTCAGAAAAATCCTGGCAGTGTGGATGAAATACCTGGAATATTTGGAATATATGCTCTAGTAGCACTTGATAATGGTCTGTGCCACCTGGATGACACACTGTGGGCTGTAGCAAGCTGTGTAAACATGGCTATGGAAACCACAGTCTGCAGCACTTGCTGTGCTCCAAGTCATAGCTGAAATAGGATCTCTAAGCAGATGATTCTTTTTGGCTTGAAACTTTACTAGATTAGAACTAAATAGTATTCCTCCAGCACTTTGAGCCACTCTAATGTGAAAAATCATCCTAAGTAGATGCAGGCCTTTGTTATAATGGAAAAAATTTGATGGGAAGTTGAATCTCCAATTACTCTGAAAAAGAAGCAAAATATTCTTTTACCTTCTCCCATTTCTTGAACTAGAGAAATTAGACTGCCAAAGAGGTTTTTTTCTGGCATAGCGCTAAGACTTCTGTTGTCATGGGGATGTCAATTAATGGGATTGTTTTTTATGTTCTTAACCTAGCTGTGCCAGCTAAGCTTTTGCATCCAGGCCAGGTCTTACACCAATCTGAAAACTCACAATAATAGGAACTGGGCTTTCTGTTTAACAAATTTTCTTCTGAAGACTTTACTGTATGCCTTAATGGTTTTTTTTCTCCTCGATATCATGCTTTATTAAGTAAATGAATGTCCGAGCCTGTTTTGCATACATACAAATTGGAGTATGTCATAAACACAGGTTTTGTTAATGCACACAGATATAAGTAATCTGAAATTTATTGGCGTGTCTGGCTGTGTGCAGGTCCTGCAGGTGTGTGTTGTAAGGTGCAGGCTGTTCCTGTGCTTTGTATGATCTGCAAAGACACTCATATAACATAATGCACAAATATGTGCATATGCACAATGTCTGGCATCATGCATGTGTCAAATATATAGGCATGTGGGTAGTGCATGTCTGAGTGCATGATTACATATTTTGTTGGGTAAATACAAAATGTTTCATACTTTACATACTTATTTGTCATAAATGTGTGGGAGTGTATAGAATTCAATGAAGAGATTTTAGAGTGTGCAGTGTGACACGTACATGAGACTTAAAGCCTGGAAAGCATCTTTTTGAGCATGTTTATATTGCATAGGCAATTCTACCTTTCCCATGAAAAATATTTTAAAATTATTTATATTTTCAGTTGAGCTCTCTGTCTACCATGATTGCTAAAAGTGCTGAACAGGAAGAGATATTACAAGTTTCCTAGATGTTTTGCACTGGAGCTCTTCAGCTGTCTCCTCTACCTCAAGAATCTCTGTGTTCCTGGAGCACATGAATATTCTGTGCTGAGTAGAAACCCTTGCTGTCTGCCAGCAAAATATTGGTAGTGCCCTTTGTTGGCTTCCCTGGGCAGTTCATGCAAATCACTTTGAAATACAACAAACAGTAAGATCCCTAAACGCGTTTAAACAAGACCAAATTAGAAAAAGCCTTCACACTGAAAACATAATTTTCAATTAGTATCTATTCAGTGGGAATGGGAATGAGGTGGGGGAGAGCTGGCATGTGAGATAAACGGGATTTGTTAACATGCCTTGAAAACATTTGCTGTCTAGCATGTCTTTTTTCCCTTGTGAATACCTTGCTGTAATTTGGTGACATTTCCACAGTCTCTCTGCTCTTGTACTTCAGCTAGAAAATGAACTCTGCCCAGCAGGAGGTAGACTTGAGACAACCACCAGCCTACCAGTGTTTTTGCACTGTGGAGACCTGAGAATGGCTGTACAGGCTCAAAGCTGGGGAAGGAATGAGTATTTTTTCTCTCCTCAGTTCCTACCTATTACTGTCCAGCAGTTCATATAGGAGAGCACTGAACAGGGAAGTGGGTGACTGAATGGCCAGAAACCAAAGTGACATCTCATTCCCTCAAGAGCAACTCAATGTGTCTTTGGTAGCACTGATGTGGGAGGTGTTTTTACATGGATAGAGAGTGCTAGTCTGCAGGAAAGGCACTGGGGACCCTTCACTAGCTGAGTGCATTTTGTCAGTATTTCTCTCTCCTAACAGAGGAAGAGCAGAAAGTTATTTGCTGCTGCAGTTGCTAACTACTAGAAGAGAGGCATGAAAAACACCCTAATTAGCTACTGTTCCTTTTGCCCTTTATTAATTTAATTTATTGTCCCTACCCTCCAACATGTGGCAGCATTGACCATTTTTCCTTTTTCCTTTATGACCATTTTTTCATAAGAGTGAGTGTACCTGGTCCTTATCTTCCTGATTTGGTTTGTGTACATTACTCTGGCTTGGACCTTCTTTAGATTACCTCCTTGTCCTTATCTCTTTTTCTCTTTTCATTCTCATTTTATTTTGTTTCTTGTTTTTGCTCTCGTTAGGAATTATCATTTTCTTGCCTCTGATCTCAGGAAATATCAGACCTGCCATGACCTGGCATGGCTATGCCACGTTATTTTGCCCAATGTATGGAGTGGCCCATCCCTGTGTTTATTTGTAGGTGCTGTGTAGGTTACCTGTCCTTTCTCTTGCATTTCAAGGCCCTATGCTAGAGATGCTCTTTCACATCTGTCTGTGCATCTCTGGGACCACAGGAACTCCTCGGACCAGTGCCTCTCAGCTCATCACCTGACCAGTTCCTCAGCCCCTGCTCAGCTCAGAACAGACCCTGGGGTGAGCAGTGCTGCCTCACGTCCAATAGCACTTATTTCCTCACCTTCTTTTTGTGTTTTGGCAGCAGGGACTGATGGTATTTATAATGATCAGGAGAAGCAGCATAGCACCTACTGGAAAGAGGAGTCTAAAAATCCCTTTATCAAAGTGAAGGCCAGTAGCATCTGGTATTTTCAGGGGTTTTCTGTCAGGACATGGAAGTTCTTGGGCACTCATTTCACTAGTTTCACTTGCTGTGGTGAAAGCGTGAAGATTTTTGTCCCACTGTTATGGATACTCTACCTAGCTGAGTTTCCCTGCTTTTTCAAAGACAAAGAACTAATTAAAATATGCACCTAAGCCAGTGACAGAGAATGTGCATATCATGTTTGTCAGGGAGTGAAAGTACTTTTTTGGGGATATGTGATGAATACACTTCAGTGAAGACAAGGGGATGTCTTAATATCTAATAGTAGAAGTGAGAACAAAAGAACCTTATAATAAAATAAAAAAACTTCTGAGAAAGTACTTTTAACATTCTAGAACTAAAGCTAGCACGTGGTTGTTTTGGATTTGTGTTGGGAAGAGTGTTGATAATGGGGAGTTATCAACAGTGCTCTGCTGAGTGGTGCTCAAGGCCTTTTTTGCTCCTCACCCTACCTACCAGTGGAGAAGCTGGGGGTGCACAAGGAATTGAGCAGGGACACAGTCAGCACACCGGACCTCAAGTGACCAAAAGAACATTCCATACCTTATGGCAACATGCTCATCTTATAAACCTAGGGGAAGAAGATGAAGGAAGGAGAGGGATTTCAGACTGATGGTGTTTTTTTACCCAAGTAACCAGGATGTGATGGTGCCCTGCTCTCCTGGAGATGGCTGAACACCTGCCTGCCAACGGGAAACAGTGAATGAATTTCTTGTTTTTCTCTGCTTACATGCATGGCTCTTGCTTTACCTTTTAAACTGTCTTTCTCTCAACCCATGGGTTTTCTCACTTTTACCCTTCTGATTCTCTCCCCATCCCATGGTGGGCAGTGAGTGAGCAGGTATGTGGGGCTTGGTTGCTGGCTCTGGTTAAACCACAGAATTCTCACAATCCTTCTTTGTTTCTCTCATCTCTTTTCCCAGGCTCTGAAGCCAGAGGTGTTTATTATGTACATCCTCTTGTTATTCTCTGACAATTTGTCCCTTAACTGTATAAACTGGCCATTTTCCTCTCTCCCAACATCTCATCTGTAATATATTCTGAATGAGGACCAATGCCTTGATTCAGTGCCTCTTTCATCTCTGCATCTTTTAGAGAATCCCAAGAAAAGGGTTATCTAATATAATTATATCTTTTCATAGTGGAAATCTGCAGTTGCAATACAATCTAAGACATACTATGGAAAGATTAGTATAATATGTAGAAAAAGTGAAAAAAATCACTCTAGAATGATGTTGCAGATATCATGTAATCTCATGACAGTTTGGAAGAGGCATGGGCTTGGCTTTAATTTGTATTTTTTTAAATGGTGTGAAACAGTGACTAATGAAGATATGTGAGGGTCAGCAGAGTCTCTGGCAGTTTGTGGACTGGCTAAACTTTCTCCCTTACCAACTCACTCCTCTTTCCATTCTGCATTTGTGGCTACAAGAGACCACTGAAACACCTTCTATTTAACCTAATATTGCCCAAACCATTTACTTTTTCAGTCCAAACTGAACAAACTTGGTAAGAAGACCCTCTGCAGCTACGTATTCCTTCCTGCTTTGATGCAGCACTGATAACTGTCTCCTGTAGGGGACAGGCAGGGAACAGCCTGCTTCTTTTTAGCTTAAGAAACAGTCTGGACTTTTTCTTCTGGCATGGGTTAAAATTTCTTGATTATTTACTGTTTATAGTTGGGCTAATAATACAGTCTACAGCATGAAGAGTTCTGAAAGAGAGACCTATGATTCCCCTGCTAAGATACAGACAGAAATACCAGCCACCATCAGGGAAACAGGAAAAAGCTAAACTTCTGGACATGCACTCTTTCAAAGTTTACAATACAAACTGTTTCCTCATTAATCGTATTGGTCCCAGTGAGGCATTCCAACTACTCCCTTTCTCTTGCCATTGAATTTGACCCTTTGGGCAGCCAACTCAACTCGCAATTGATTATTTATATGCAACTTACCAAGGAGAAAGACAAAATTAACTGTCTGAATCACAAATGGAACAGAGACAATTTTCTTGGAAGCACTGGTTGTTTTCTTAGAACTCTCCATGTCATAGATGAGTGACTCTGATATCCCATGCAAAAGAGGAATTAGGTTGGGCTGTTGTCTCTTCTGGATTTATTTAGCTGTTCCTGGAGTCAACAGGCAACCTACTCAGATGTCATCTTGGATATATGTCAAGTGATAGTGATATGTCAAGGGAAATTTTGAACCAGTCTTGATTATTCAAGATCCACGGGCACTTTCTGACCATGCTGGTGCTCAAATCAAAACTCAGATCTCAAAGTAACTCTTTATATGTGAAAAAGGAATGTGAATGTCTTGTATGAGATATTCACATGTAACCCTTTCCCACCTGCACACCAGAAAATGTTGGAGTAGAGCTAAACTAACCCAAACTTTTTGATTCATCTCTATTGAAAGCCTGTATAACTTCAATTGCATTTTTAATTGTAAACAGGCTGTGGGTTTTTCTGTGCTCTTCTGAACAGCTGCAGTGTTCTCCCATGTGTTTCCTGTATTTTATTGGCAAGTCACAGGATTTATGAAAGGGATTAGATGATATTGTTGCCTATGATAGCAGAGGACCAGAGTCAATGACCCAGGCAGTATCTGCCAATCCCATGTCCCTATTTTCCTGTAGACGACGTAAATGATATTAGGACTGCTGGCATGAAAGCCACAATGCTAATCTTTTTTATTATTGCTTTATCCATTTTGAGCTAGCATATCCAAATCACAGTGCTTCATTTTCTGTTGTCTTGCCTCTTATGCTGTCATTTGAGCTAACCCATAAAGGATGTCAGAACTCATCTGAATCAGACTGGAAAGGCTTGAAGTTCATTTTACACAGATGTAAAATGATTACCTAGGCAGGGGGAGATCATCCTCCCATGTGTATTTTGATATACCAAAACTCCAAAGCCATTTTTGTACTGTTGGTCTGTGAACTGTCTTTTTTCAATGATTTAACACTTCAAAGTATAGACACGCCTGTGCAAACAGAGGATTAGGATGTTCCAGGCAGAGGATTATGAATGCAGGAGAACTTTCATGCAATGAAAGACTTCTTTACAAGAGAATTACTATCATATATAAACATGTAGTTCTGAGACCAAGTGAACTAATGAAGTCTGATTTCCTATGGTTTTGTATATTGTTGTTGGATGTCCCAGTACCCTGTAATCTAGACACTGCAGGTGAGGAATTTCAGACAAGTTTCTTCATCAGAACTCTAATGCTGAGTGAAGATGATCATATCTCAAAAATCTTCATTTTCTCAGGCAGAAAAAATACCAGGTAAGAGTAAGTCTTACTTCCCAGCATTGTTGGTAGTGCACACAAGCCATCAGAAAGAAGCTGGAGCCTTTCCTCCCATCTGTCCATTTATATGACCTGGTACAGTGCATTACTGGTAGATTCAGGAAGAAATGTGCTGATCTGCAGCCCATCTGCATCATGGGCCACATCCAGTTCTGCAGCTGTTTAGCTGTGAGAAGCTAATAATTCAGAGGCAGGGCTGCACATACTTTCTGTGAGATGTTGGCTGCTCCTACAGGAGCCTCTGCCTGCTTTCTGTCACCATGGAACTCATTACAGAATAAGCTTTTTTTTTTTTTTTTTTTTTTTTTGTAATGACAAGCATATAATAAAGCACCCATAACCCACTCAAGCACGTGAATCTTCAGGTTGGCTCTAAATAAATCTGCAGCTCTTTTATTTTATTAAGGCCGCAAAGTGGGCATTTTGTTGGCCTCTGTAAGGTAGGGAAAATTAGATTGCTTTGCACTGCATAGCTCTTTTATTATAATAAATGCATTGAGGATTGAGCTCTTTAATTAATATCTGGAAAAGAAAGGGAAGGATCTACTACTGAAGCCCTTGGGCCATCTCAAGGAGAGGGTGAGAGTTAGAAATAGCTGGAGAAAAAGAAATTAAGCAGCTTTCTGAAAAGAATCCTTGATGCTCACTTTATGTCCAAATACCATGGGAAACAGGATGTTTTTTTAGTGGAGGAGACATTCCAGGACCTTCACAGAGATCAAATCATGGTGTCATTTGGGTCAACATCACATTTTATCTTTCCTGAGTCACTTTCTCTGAGGGTTCCCAAAGAAACTGAGCAGTGACAGTTTGGCCTTCTGCCCTCTGGAAATCCACGTGCAAAGGCCGTGGTTTCCTTTTTTCTGCCTGGGGAAGTGTAGCACTGGAAAATGACAGAGCAGGATACACAGCAAGGAGGTCAAGAGCCTTTAAAAGCAGTGCTCCTCAACCCTCTCCCCTTCTGTCTGTGGTGTGCGTGCAGCTTTGCCAGTTATTTGTATTTTCAAATTTAGGGAAAAAACTGCCTTTTTTTTTGCTGGACAGCCAGAAGGTTGGACTGGCAACTTTCACAGTTTCAAGCAAAGGTGCTAGGAGAGGGTTATGCTTCTGACACACAAACCTGTTCTCCCAGGCTGGGTGACCAGGACTGGAATAGGCCTCTTACAGATGTAACACACACAGCTCAAACACACAAAAAATTGGGAAGATTAAATACCTCCCAATGGAAACTCTGACAGGCAATACATCTCTCATAAATATTGAATTTGCATGTAAAATAAAAGTGTAACAAAAGAAAGAACAAAGCTAGTCTTTGGCAAAATACAACAAATCATGTTGTATTCTTGAAAGAATGTCAAGAACATGTGAGTGGTAAGTACAAAATGAACTCTACAGTCTCTTTGGCAGCTGTTGCTCATTCTGCCTCCTAACTTGCCAGCTTAAATATTTAACATTTAAGAGACCCATTTTTTCACTGGACTGGAAGAATCCACTTAGAATCATGGAAAGATAAGGGTTGGAATGGACCTTAAAGATCATCTGTTTTCACCCCTGCCACCATGGGCAAGGACATCTCCCACTAGACCAGATTGCTCAAGGCCTTATCCAACACTGCCAGTGCTGGGGCATCCACAACCTCCCTGGGTAACCAGTGTCTCACCAGTCTCACAGTAAGAATTTCTTCCTAACATCTAACCTAATTTCCCCTCTTTCAATTTGTACCCATTACTCCTTGTTCTAGCATTACACTTCTTTATGAATAGTCCCTCCTCAGCTTCCCTGTAGGCCCCCTTCAGATACTGGAAGGTTGCTGTGAGGTCTTCACACAACCTTTTCTTTTCCAGGCTGAACATTTTCATTTCCAGCTCCAGCTTTCTCAGCCTGTCTTCATAGGGGAGGTGCTCTTACCAACTTCATGGTATCCTCTGGAATTGCTCCAAAATTTCCATGTCCTTTTTATGCTGGGGACATTAGAGCTGGATGCAGCACTCCAGGTGGGAACTCACAAGAGCAGAGCAGGGGAAGAATCTCCTCCTTCAATCTGCTGGTCATGCTCCTTTGGATGTAACTCAGGATTGGTTTGGCTTTCTGGCCGTGAGTGCTGGCTTATGGTGGGTTTTTCATCAACCATTGCCCCCCAGTGTTCTGCAGGGCTGCTCTCAAGCACTTCTCCACCCAGCCTGTAGGTGTTTCTGGGATTGCTGCTACTCACGTGTAGTTCCTTGCACTTTGCTCTGTTGGACTTCATGACATTTACCTCAGCCCACCTCTCAAGTGTGTTAAGTTCCCTTCTTCATCACGGACTCCAGAAGTGTCTCTCCTTTGGTTCAAGAAATATTTCGCTTACCATCCTTCACAGTGGTTCAATTCCACTGAGTGTTGGATGGTGAAAAGAGGCTTTTAATTTTTGTATATATTTATGTTTCATTTTTAACTTATGCCGTTATGGCAGAACAGCTCTACTGCTTCTGGATTTGGTGCCAGCCATGTTGGCATTAGTGGGAGTCAATGCACAAAACAGCGTTGGGCAGTGCAGACAGAATTCAGTCATTGTCATTCTTACATCCATGGGCTCTGAAGGAGCTGCTTCAGCTTGGATACATTTAAGACAGAATCAACCAAAAATGTTTGTGTTACCAGGCTGGGTGAAGTTTAAAAGGGCCATGGTCTGGCCGCACAAATTGAATTCAGATGAGCTATTACAAGGAATCCCTCACCCTTGGGAAAGTAGGCTTGCGGCTACACCATGGAAAGTTGACCAACAGATGTCACAACAGCCCCTACTTGTCTTTTTTTCCAAACCTGTTCTAGAAAGGCATAAGGAGAGGCCAGATACACAGGACTGACTTGAAGTAGCATCCTTTGGTAATTAAGATCTGACTGGATGAATGACTTTGACGAATTTCTGAAGCACTGAACTGAAAAAACAGGAGCAGATTCTCTTTTGGCATGCTAATACAAGCCTCTGCTCTGAGCAGCTCCAAGGAACCATGTAAATACAAATGAAGTCAGAAGATGAGTTTATGAAACAAATACCAAGTTTGTCTTTCATTCTCTTTACTTTGATCTCTGCAACCAATTAAAAGATAAAAAAAATTACAGCACATATAAGTCCAATTAGATCTTGTAATGAAATCCTCAAGTACTACTGAGGTGGAACTTGCAATAATTAGTTTTGATACATAAATAAATTTTCCAAATGCAATTTTGTTCTTTTAAGATCATGTTCCACTTTGAGTTCATAGTGTTTTATTATTTCACTGATGTGTGAGAAGTAGCTTCCAATGTTTCTGTTCCCTTGGTTCTTACAGCCTCTATGCTAATGCATTAAAAATAACTAGAATTAATGACAATTCTAATAAGTAATTATTCTAGTGGCCATGCTATGAACTGGAATTCTAACTTTAGGAATAGGTGAAAAATACTCATAGTCCCCTAGTTCCACACCTTCATCCATCCAGAGAAGGACAAAGAAACCGGATTATCAAGGCACTGAAGGCTTAACATAGATTTTACAAGTGAACAGTCAAAGTCATGGCTAAGATGCTGTGCTTGAAGCTATGATGAGTTTTGTAAGCAGCTAATAATTTCACAGCCTGCAGTGAAGCTTGTTTCCTTAGTGAGGTTATTTGAATAAACCCCCAAATATCTGTCCCACATCCCCTTTTTTGGAAAAGATTAAATGAATTTATACACGTAGAGCTCAAGCCATACATAGGTAAAACTTTTTTTCACTTGCTGCTTTTCTAAACTCCTCTAGGACTTGTTTTCATTTAAACAAAGTAAGATACAATCTCATAGTTTACACTAGGACAATACACAGAAAGGATGGTTTTCTGGCTAAAAAACATTGCAAAAAGTGAAGATCATGAAAGCCCCCTTCTCCATACTGCACATTTTTGAGTTGATATAGACCTTCATGCACAGTGAGTTTTTGGGGCGTTAGCCTACACCTGCAGAGGATCAGAGTCTGTCCCCTTTTTGCTGGCAGTTTGTGTTGTTCAGGTGCTTAAATCCCTGCTTTGAAGGAGCAATAAGGGTGTTGTAAAAATAAATACATGAATATTTATAAGAAACATATGGAAATTCAGATAAAAGTTGATTTAGTCATTCTAAAGCAGCAATGTTTTCAGGTGTTTGTACCATGGCACTGGGAACCCAGTTCCTGCACACAAAAGATAGGCAGATGCTAATTACCATTGCTCATGTCTGGCTTATCTTCAACAGCCATAGACATTCAAATGACAGGGGCTTTCCGAGTCTTGCACATTCAAGGCATAGTGTTGCAGCTGCTACCAGGTCTGCCTCTTCTAAACTGCTCTAAGCCCAGTCTACTGACTTTTCACCTCAAAAGACTCTTCCCTGGACTCCAGTCTCGGCTGCCTTATCAGTGTCCTTCTCGTGCTGTCTTCTTGCTTTCTTCTGACTGACTCTCTGGGCAAGTAATCCTGACTCTGTCAAAATAATTTAATGCTACATCCTTGCTGCACGTCTTAGGGTTTATCTTTGCTGCCACAGAGGGAAACTCAGGTAAGGCTTGGGCATATAAGTTTCACACCTAAGTCAGTGCAGACAGTAGAAGGGGGAAAGGCCAGGCTTGTTGTCCCACAACACAGTCTGTGGTCAAAAGAAACCTTTCAGAGAAGAATATGCCAAGCTGCAAGGGGCTGGTAGTTGGTTGGTAGAATAATGTCTTATACTCCCTGATAGACTCTGTTGATTAAAACACCTTCCTGCTCCAAGTACCACAGAAGCCCCTGCAAAGGACTTCTCAGCTGATTTGCTCTTTATAAATATTTACAGTTAGCATAGGCAGGCCATGCCACCTCTACCTGGCTACAATACTTATTTCGGTGGGAATATTTTCAGCATAACAAATTGTGGATCCAGCCTGATGGCCTGCTTTAGGAATGTTGCTGAAAATCTCACGGTTTTTATATTTCTGACTTCAGGATTACATCAATTTCTATGGCTTTCAGTGGGGATGCACAGACTGCCTTCATTCTCCCTAGTCTGGGATGTTTAAGTCAAGCAATTCACTGGGGATCAAGGTATAAAGATATCCCTAATCACAAGGAAGAAAGAGATGCACCTCCAGAGGATTACTCAGATATAGCTAGGTTGCTTTGAGAAGTGGTTTTGTAGTAACATCCCTTAGATTAACAGAACATGACAACTAACTGAAGTAACACCTGTAGTCTGGAAGCCTTATAGCTGCATTAACATGGCTCTGCATCCCAAATTTACAACAAAAGCACACCTCTGAAATGTGGTGGGTTTGAATGATATACTGTTCATGTACTCCTTCCAAAGTACAGCTGGAGCCAAGCCAATTTACAATGTTGTTTCAGTACCTTACAAATAACTGTCAGTGAACTCCCAGCTCAAAACACAGCTAATGGCAACAAGACTACAAAAGTCTGCTTTTCTCTTTACTAGCAGACAACAGGCATTTTTCATCCCATGACTGTTGAGGCAGTGAAGGTATCAGCCATTTGATGGGGTGCTCCTTCATGTAATTTGCAATGAATTAGTGAAAACAGAAGAAAAAACTTACTTGTTATGACTCTCAGCAATCAGCATAATAAAATATCTCGTATAAGATGAGACAATCAAAATCTTATTTCTTAGATGGCAAAATACATGTCTGAGCATCAAGGATACTAAATGCCACAAAAAAAAAGTGTGAAGGACGTTACAGACTACCACTTACAAGGAGAAGAAAGTTTAATTATCTCAAGATTCATGGGGAATCTGAATATTCATTTCATGTGAATAATTTTAATTCAACAAAAAGAGATGAAATGTCTTCATCAAAACATCTGTCAGGAGCCAGGCAGGAGAGCAATTCAAGGTGTCTGGTCTCAGTGTTTATTAGAAAGTCTGTAAAATAAGCCACTGTGTGGGAGCACACAGAAGCAGCATCTACTCAGTCCATGCACAGCCCTGGCTGGGACACAATGGAGGGATTGCGACCCCCGATCTGCCAAACAAAAGCAGGGCATTCCTCAGCTTGAAAGATGAGGTACACTAGTGGTGACATATACAGTTTTCTCAAAGAGGAAAAGGGAACTGGCTGATGATATTCCAGAGCAGATATATCTTTTTACACTTTTAAAAAATGCTCAGACCTGTAGTGACACACAGCTTCCCTGAGTTTATTCCTCCCTAGGCAGGCCCTTAAAGAATGCTGAGATGGGTGACAAAAAGGATCAGGAACAACAATGAATGAACAATGTGTTCAGTCCTTGTGTGTCAGTGGCACCCAGACTAAATCAACAATGGCAAAACTTCCAGTTCATGCTCCATTTCCCCATTTCCTTGGCAGGATGCTGTGAACACTGTTCTGGAGAGGAGCTGGGTGTCCCACCTTCACCCAACAACAGTGTGCTGTGGTGCCTTGTCCTTTTGGTCAAATAATGAATGAATTTAAACGGAAATGGGGATGATAATAGGCAGAGAAAATAAGGTTTTCTTCTCCACACAGAGCTCTCCCTTCTCCTTCATCCCATAGATTTCCTCAAACCTGCAAACATTTTTTTAATTGAAAAGTTTAAACCATCAGTCATATAAAAGAGTTTGCCACATTCTGCACTGCCTACCACCTGCTTATGAGGAAAAAAATAGAAAGTACCAAAGGAGCATATGAATTGAATTGTACTGAAAATTTACTCAGTCAATCTTTTGGGACCAATTCTTGTCTCTCAAAACTGATTTCACTGCACTATTTGTCTTGGTAATATAACCAGAAGTGTTTTCTTCCTTCTGGGAATTGAAATGCCTCTTGCTCTAACCCGCCCTGCATCTGAACACATTGGGGCTCTATTACCTACCGAGCAAAGGCCAAGCCATGAAAACCTTTCTATTCTCCATTGTGGCCCACTTTCAGGTACCCTCTGTTTTGAACAGAAAAGACTACTGTTAGGCCCAATAAAGCATTCCTTCAGAGATGCCCAGTCAAGTGCATGCCAGAATTAGCCTGCCCTACTGTCCAGCAGTGAAAAGAGAAGATTGTAATAGACCATGAAATAGGAGCCTTTACACAGGGTTTGAACACCACAGCACCTAAATATTGCTGGTGTCTTACTCTGTTTCTGAGGAAAAACTGATTTTCTTGTAGCTAGAGCCTTTAATAAGAAACGTAATTCTGAAGCTGCAGATTTTTTGATGTAGATGCCGAGAATGAGGCATTAGAAACATAGAACCACAGAAAGGTTTGAATTGGAAGGGATCTTAAAGATTACCTAGTTCCAACCTCCTGGGCATTGTAAGGGACTCCTTCCACTAGACCAGGTTGCTCAGGGCCCTATCCAGCCTATCCTTGAACACTTTGAGGGATGGGGCATTTGCAGCTGCTCTGGGCAACCTGTTTCAATAGCTCATCAACCTCACAGTAAAGAATTTCATCCTTAAAACCAATCTAAACCTGCTCTCTTTTAGTTTAAAGCCATCCCACCTTGCCCTATCACTAAATGAGCTTGTAGTGGCACTCAAAAAGTGCCTCTTCGGCTTTTTTGTAGGCTTCCTTTTGGTACTGCAAAGCAAGTTAAAGCCTGGTGTGCAGGCAGGTGACACTGCAGTTGGCTCTCAGCTATCAGTATTTTTGCAAAGACATACCTCTAACACAGTTGTATTGATCTTTGAAGTAAGAGAAAACCCTTTTGACAAGAACCAGGCTTTTTTCCCATCTTAAATATTCCTCACAAAGGATCTGTTCCCAAACATCCTTGGTATCATTTCTTGCCTTTTCTTGATCCTTCTTTCAAGTCTTCTTCTAGAAGATTGATTTGTCTGTAGTGTGCATGGGAAATCCTCACATGCCCATTCTACACAAGCCTCTGGTCCGAGCAATTTCTCACCTGCCGCTACTGTGATCTATGGGAACAATATATATTGACTGGTGGCTGGACACGAAACTGTGCAAGGCTGAAGGAAGCCTCTTTTATTGAGAACCAATTCCCTGCTTGCTCCATTTTCCTGTTATGAGCTCCAGAAGCAGAGATTAATGACAGCTGTTTCACTTGTTTAAACAGCTGATGTCTCAGGCCCAGATCCCACCTGGGGCTCCCGTCTGGACAATAACAACATGCCATTTCTGAGCTAAGCAAAACAACACTGGTAAAACCAGCAAAGTTTTAGCTTCCAAGTTGGCAAAGAAATAATTTCTTCAGGAGCAGAAAACCAGTTGAAAGACAGAAAATGAGGACCATTATGGGCAGCCACAGAATTTTTACTATAGTCCATTACTACTGAGTTTTCATAGATACAGATTGCAAAATGCAGACATTGCTAGGGTGAGATGCAGCTGTTGGGTATGAAAAGACACAATTGCCATAACTGTATGATGGATGTGTTCACGGTGAATGAAATGTAGAAGGTGACAGGGTCAATGATAATAAATGTGTAGATACAGAGGGAGAAGCTGGAAGAATGTAACAAAGAATAGGAAAAAGCATATGGAGCTATTTTGGGCCCCTACAGCAAGTGTTTTTGACACAGAGAATAAAGAGGATATAGACAACAGACCAGCAAAGCTGGACCATGGATTAAAACCAGTGCTTTAAAGAGTGGTAACCTAGGAACAAACTTGGCATTTCCAGTTCCACACCAAAAGACCTGGATGAAGATATATATGGGCCAAAAAACCATGTAGGTTGCTTTGCTTCTTCTTTGGCTACAAAAGAAAGAGGCTGGCAATATTAATGAAACACAGAGAGATTGTGTTGCTGCTTCATGTGCTACAGTTATTCTTTGTTTAGAGGACTTTCGATTCCAAGGTTCTTGTTCTGGTACAAAAATAAAATTATTGGAAAAAGTGGCCAAGAATAATAGCTAGATAAAAGGACTACTTGAAATAAACCTACAGGCGAGTACTAAGGCTTCACTGCTTTCCATTTCTTCAAAAGCTCTATAGTCAGGTAATTTTTGTTTTTTTTTTACTATAACATACATACTTTTTTCAAAGTGAAAAAATGCACAATTATCTCTCAGGCGCAATCAGAGAAATAAGAAATAGACATCATGCAGCCATCAAGCTTTCCAATTATATTTCTTTCCTCATTCCACACGAAAAATACCAGCTGAGCCTTGAGTTACCTTGCATACCATTGCTACATCCTCTAGCTGCCTTTAACTTGCAGACATGGGGGAGTTTGGAGAGTGTTTTTTGGCTGCCATTTATTTCACTAAGGAACAAGTAGGGAAAGGAAACACTCAACCCTCCACCCCTGTCATCACCACTTTGTCTATCTGCATCTGTCATCCACACAGGCTCTTAGTGATGAAATCTATAAGCATTTTCAGACACATTGAGTGAGTACTGCTGAATCAGGAGAATCACAGTCTGGTCTCAGCAATGAGTTAATATTTTAAGCCTCATGTTAGTTAAAGGACTTTTACAGCTCCTTGATAAAAACCCAGCTGTTATTTTCAGAGAACTTGAGCCAGATGAGAGCTCTTTGATCCCAGTTTTTGGACTCTGAGACTTCGGGCAGGAAGGAGGAAGAAAATATTATTTATCTGTGATGACCCGGTTTGTCTCCTTTTCCTTGTTTTGGGCAAAGAAAAGCTACTAAACCTCACCAATGCAGTGAGGAGGCTGGGCTGGCCTGGAATAGCCACTCTGAGGTGTTCAAAAGGACAAACAAGTCTGGAGAGGGCTTACTCTGCAAGGGGCTTTGGCCTCGAGCTGCAGAGCAGCCTGGCTGAGCTGCTGCTGCCGTGATGGAACCAGGTGCTTTTGTCTGCTGACCTGCTTGCACCACTCTGCAATGATGGTCCAAAATGACAGAGTGCTATTCTTGGTATTGACAACTTGATAAAGGCTGCCATTGCCTGGGCTGCTTGGGAGGTAAATAAAGATGGGATCTCCTCCCTGGAAATTTTGTAGTTTTTATTGATATGCCAAAGAAAACCCTGGCTTTTGAGCTTACTTCATACTGTTGCTTTGGGCTTTTGTGTAACTATCAGGCTTTCCTGTGCATCCTGATGAGTCAAAGAGGTCACTATGTAAAAATCAGATAATGCACCCTCAAAGGCTGAAATTTTGAGATGTCAGATAAAGGATTTTAAGGAGAGAAGACGGTGGCAAGCTGCATAAACCCCACATTTCTGCTGCGAAACAGCTTGACAGCAATTTCAGGCAAAGGAATCCTGGCTCTCAGGTTAGGGCTATATGAAATAAAGCTCCATTGATCCCTCCTGAACTGTGTCACTAAATCTAGTTTGACTCCTCAAATAGCATTCTTCAAACAGCTCCTGATAAAATGAAGACTCAACCTCCAATGTAAGTCTTTAGCCACTCCTTTCCTTTTGCAAACAACACATAAATGTCAGAGTGGTTTTACTGACCTCAATAAATGCTTGCAGGCAAGCAGGGATGATCCCAGACACTGCCAATAGGAGGCCATTAAGATTGATGTTATGTTTCCACAGACTCTGTCAGCTGAGAGAACCTTTGCAGTTTTACAGTCTGGTGGTAAGCTTGAGTCTGGTGTTTTTCTGGTAAGAAACCAGTGCTGGCTGAAGCATGAGGGGAAAAACCAGGAGATTGTCTTCCTCCATTCCATGTCTGGTAAGGGCTGAGCAGCACCTGACAGGCAGCTCCCATACAGGCAGGTGGGATGGTGATTGGAAAAAAGCAAAGTGAAAGGGAGAAGCTGCAGCGATATCATTCTGCTTCCTACTCAGTACCAGCCAGTAGAGTTTGCTAATTGCGTGGGTGAGAATGCATGCTGCCTCCGGATGGATTTTAGGAGCAGGAGTGATTCTTTGCATGCCAGACTGCTCTGACTGCTTTCTTTAGAGTCCTGAGGGGCAAATTTATCTCTAACATGAGTCAATGGATTTTCACAAGAGCTGAATAAACTCCACTCTCTTTTGTAAGAAGAATAAGAATGTTCTCAGCAGCTAGGAAAAAAAAAAAAAGTGCCTTTCCCCTTCTCTCTCCAGCAGCTTATCCCCAAGGATGCTCGAGGTGCAGCTCCCAGATGTTACAGGAATGCTCCCCTGGTAGGCAGCAGGGTGGCACAACAGCACATGCACACACCGACCAGGTAAGGGCTGTGCTATGGGACATTTGGCTGCTGTGCAACTGCAAATTCTCACAGGCATTTAAGAGACAATTAGGCTCCAGAGAGAGGAATCCAGTGCATTGTGGCCACATTTCTTCTGATGTTAGAGACAGAACATTGTAACATTTATTTTACTTGCTCAGTTTCCTGGTGCTCACTTTCAAGCCTTCACAGGAGAACTTTGCTTTGTTAGTATGTTTCTAGCATTGCCCTCTCATTTTGGATTTTCTACTGTACTTTACACGGATTAACAGAGGGAAGATTGAGCAGAAGGTGAGAAAACAGGATGCTGGCTCATATTTATTTGTGAAAAGAAGTCGTCTGACCTCAGCTGGAGAACAATGACTCCTGTAGCGGGATAGCATATGAATGTTGATGCTTCAGAAGCCTCAGATTATTTTTAGTTTTCCATCTCAAGGACAGGAATCCCATAGTGCAGGTAGAGTCTCTCTCTGAAGTTGCTAGACCACACAAAATAGGCACACACATTTATAATGAAGGAATTTTGGCCAGAGCCAAATACAGTTGGATTCTGCTCTCAGTTACAGCAGCAAAAACTAAATAGGAGTTCTGATGCCAGTGACATAATTTTGGATTTGTTCCTGAACACTGAGCAAATCTCCAGCCCTCAGTCTTCCCTCCTTTATGTTCACAGGAACTTTCTACTGAGAGTATGCATTCGTTTGTATCTTTCTTTTCATCTTTCTTTCAGCATGTAAAATCCCAGACTCAAAGTAGAATTTGGAAGTAGTAGTCAAGAAACAGATGGATCCAAAGAAGATGTAGAACTCAAAGGATGATTCTGTCTATACAGATCTCAGCATACAAATGTTAGTGAACTTGGTGAATATCTTTTCCAAGTTTATTTCAAAGGCTTCCAGTATTCTGAGGAAAGCTGGCTTTGGTCATCCCTTCCTTCTTACATTGTATTCCCTTCTCATCCTTTGAAATACTTCACTGTTTCACAGGAGCTTTTCTCAGTCTAAGACATTGTCTTTGCATCTTTGAACAGAGCACGGACAAAGTAGAAACAATTGCTGCTTCTTCTTTTGGTGCCAGAGCCAAAGTTACTTTCCAAGCAACTGCTTTTGCTACCCAGACTGTGGGTTTGACAGTCCTGAGGAGTGAAGTTTCCTGTGGAGCAGAGTTCTGCATTGAAAAGCAGTGACTCTTCAGAAATCTGAAGAAAGCTTTCCCAGAGAGACTTTCTCTTGCTGCATCTCATCTTTCAGGGCACTCCAGCTATTCAATGTTTTATCCTTTCTCAACTAATTTTTTTTTTTGTCATTTCAATGAACAGCTACTTTGCAGGAAGCACTTCTTTATGTTTTAATCTAGTTTAAGTCAATTCTCTGGTCACAACATACCAATGATACCATATTTAATGTGTGCTCATTGCAGGTTGTTTTCAAAAACTTCCAATATTTTGTGAATCTTCTCTTTCAGCCGTATCTTCTTTCCTATTCTTTTTCTAAATACCTTATTTCCATTGGTTCTCTACCAAAATGCCATTTTTAAATCTCTTTTGCATTGTCCCTTTCTCTAATAGTGCCTTGACAACTGCTGCTGTTAAATCCCATATTCATTTTCAGTTTATTTTTAAACTCTCTGGAGATTTTGAACTTCAACATTTCTGGCCCTAATTAAATGACTTTAATAAAGCCATCCACATATGAAAATGTGCTAAATGATTTATCTCAGGAGCATTATGCAGCTGCAGCATTTCTTCTTTTTCTCCAGACAGAGTCCTAAACCTCAAGAGGGCTACAGCCCTCTGACAGCCAAAATATAAGTCCACATTCTGGGGAATGTGAACGGATGGAATTTTGTGAGCACAATACTTGTAGGGAATGTTTTTGAGATTTTGGGATATATCTGTATTTTAATTAATATCATTGTCCTACATTCTCTTCTGGAAAAAGGGCAAAACCCCACAATTTAAAAAAGCTCCGATAGGTTGTTTTTTTGTTGGGGTTTGTTATTTTTTTTTCTCTCCAGAGACAAAATTCCCAAATTAAGACAAGGGAATCATAAGAAAATATCTGGTTAATGGATCTGATTTTGTGTAACAGGGAGACACAGCTGTTATATGTGAAGAAACTGTAAAAGAGACTTAAAGATAGAACCATGCTGATTGAAAGCCACTCTGACAGTAGTAGGGAAACAGGAAAGAGGTAGCAAACTGAGTTGAGGAAACACATATGAATGGGAAGGTAAGAGAGTTTCCAATGATGAGATTGAGAAGATGTGAAGTACTGGAAGGAGAATGGTGATGTGTTTGAACAAGCTTTCACTAAGATCTGAAGTTGAGGAAAACACGGGTGAGGTTGAGGAAAAAAAGAATTAAAATTGATGAAAAGCACCATCTGGTTTTTTGTATGCTGGTTTATTTGAAACATTATTTTCACTTAAATATTGGTTTATGTTTTCCTTAGATTTTTCAAAGGTAAAATATTTTTCAACAGAAATTGGAACAGAATTATATTCTTTAAAAAATATACTCCTTTTTAGCTGAAAAAAGGAGAAACTTTCTGTAGATATTGTCACTGAAAAAAGTATGGATATATTTTCCCAACAGAAAAAACCCCCAGAAATAATTAAACTTTCTCAAGGAGTGAGGAAGAGTGCCTTAGCTATACAAGGGAACAAAGAAATTGGAAGACTAGGAGTAGGATTTTGGTCTGGATGTTGGCCATAGATATATGGACCGTATATCTATGGTCCTCTTGCTGACTGCAACCAAGCATTCAAAAGTCCTTGTTCTTCTGCAGCAAGAGGACAGAGGTGACTTTGTTACATTGCTAGTAGCTGGAGACTTATCTGTAATTCACTTGGGAGAAGCTTGCCTGAGCATTCTTCGATTACAGAGGGGTTAATCTGCCTGACCAGCAGGATTGATACACCGAAGGACAGAGCACAGCACTTGTGGTTTGCAATGTCAAGTTCAATACTGGCATGCATAAAGTATTATTACCAGGCAGCTGCTTGCTGATGTGGCTAATTGTCTGACTAACAAATTGTTTGCTTGCAGCAAAGCACAGAAATCAGAAGTAAGAGATGGAGGGATCCCAGTGGCAAAGTAATAATTTATCCAAATCAGTCAGTTGGGTCTACGTGAAGAATCAAGATCATAACTCATATTTTAATTTGTTGTGTCTCCTTCAAAGGCTGCTCTATTTAATATATGTTTCTGTATAAAATGTATGATACATTTTGAAGTCAGCTTTGCTTTGCTTTTCATTGCTGTTTATTATATCTGAACAATATATATCTGATTCTAGTTCAGTGAAAATCACTGGTGTGTCAGTCTAAATAAAGAAATTTAGCCTAAACACAGGAGTAAAACTTAACAAAATTGTGGCTGGAAAACAAGGTGTTAACATTGTCCACCTGCTGAAAAGCTCTTGCCATAGGTGAAAAAAATATTTTTGCCTCAGTCCAGTTCTAATTAGCCTTAATTTGTCTGGAGTGTCTCCATTCACTTTAAAAACAGAGAGGCAATATCTGCAAAGTCCAAGGTGTTCAGAGCCTGGGGATTGAAGCCAAGGTCTGTTGTTCCAGAGAGCAACCAAGGAACATGGAGCATCTATCAGCATCTTCTTCCCTTACCCTTTACCTGTCTTCCTAATGTTTAACCAGAGTTTCAGAATTAAAAAAAAATAAATAAAAAATTAATGATCAAAACCAATATTTCTGAAGCAAACTGACTGGAAGATTCATAATGCCACCAATTCAGGCCTAAAACATATAATTTAGATTCTTATGAAGCTGTTTTCAACCAATTATATAAAGCATCTGATGGGTCAAAATCTTCAGAACTTAAATATTCTTGCTTGTTCCTTGCTTTTCTTCTGAATCAAATGATTTTTTAATTTCCTCTTGATGACCTTCATTCCTCTATCTGCTTCTATAATTTCTACAGGAGTTGTGATTTGTTTTATGAACTGCCTTTGTCTGGACTGCTTCTGTCTTGAATGCATTTTGTTTTGTCTTGCTGTGCTGCCTAAACCATTCCTTGTTCTTTGATGATATTAACAAATCGAGCTGCCTCACTGGATTGACTTTTGTCCTCACTTATTTCAGAGAGCCTTTTGGACTGAAATATCCAAGCCCATCACAACTGCCATTATAAATCAAGCTGACAGTCAATTACAAGATGGACTAGGTATTTGAACTAGGCCAGCTTTGAAAGCCCAACTATTTCTAATACACTTACAGACCTGCAAATGCTCTTTGTTTGCAGGACACAGGGTTGTCCACTACATGTGGTGCTGGTGCTGAGGTGTGGTGTAAAAAATCAGCAGCACTTCAAGAGAACTCAAGGAGTTTAGTCAAAACAATAAGAAAAGTGTTATCCCCCTCATCCCCCCGGAATAAATCTTAGTTGGTGGGATACTATTTTCTATGAAGCTTTATTGTATCTGATGTATTAACACTTGCACTGCTGACAGAGAGCAGACAGGCTGGGATGTACCAAGGTGTTTCAGAAACAGCCAGGCACATTGGAGTACACAGGAAACTTGTGATCCATGAAGAGATGCATGATAATGCAGCTTGCACCACTTTTAGTTCTAGTCGAAAAATATTGCAGCAAGACAGTTTGTGATATGGGCGTATGTGTCTGTGAGTAAACTCCAGTTAGGACTTGGCACAGTTTAATTCCTCTCCATTTGGCAATTCATCTGGTGTTCTCCCTTCTGCTGCCTTTCTCAGAATAAAGTTGAAGAGGCTGTCCTCAAGTGTACAAAAAAGAGGGAGCTTAGGCTGCACAATGACCATGTTCCTAATGCATAAGAAATGAAAGTAGTTCTGTTAGATTTACCATACTGTTCTGGGCACCAAAAATCTGCAGAATTGTGGCAACAGCACTGGCAGAAAGCATACCATGGTACTCAGTATGGGCTTCCCTCATGAGAACTGCTCCTCTGAGGTGGGGTTTATAACCTTGCATTAAAAAGGCCTTGCAAAAAAGCTCTCACTTCTGTGAGGATGCAGTCAGTCTAGCCCAGGCAGGACATACGAAATGAATACTCCGTGTAAGTCTCTCTGTCAGTCTTCCAGTTTATGGTGCCATTAAATCTGCTGACTTGAACAGTAATAAGAATAATATACAATAATCTAAAAGGAGAATGGTTTTGTGAGCTGATAGGGGAAAGAGAAGATTTCTTTTTTAAAAATATGACTGTTGAAGCAGTTGAGGAATATCTTCTTGCCTTGGGAATCACCATATATTCTATGACTCAAAGACCTGGACTGGAAATAAAGACTGAAGTCACAACTCACACGCTATGCTTATGTTCCAAGTGATCCCCTCTCCCTTGCCTGGAGGAACTTTAACAGGACAAGACGAAGCACAGGAAATGATGTTGTGAAGACTGTACCAGGATTAGCGAGGAACAGGCCTATTCCCATCTGCTTCTATGGCCCCTGCTGTTCTCCAGGAACATCCTGTCTCTGTATTAGCTTAGTTGGGTCAGAACAAAAAGGATAAAACACTGTGGTGTTCAAAACTTGATAAACTGCAGTAGATGAAGATAGTGAAATGGCAAAGTACTGCTTTTCAGGTGCTCTACCACTGACCTGTCTACCCTTTCCAGGCTGGTTAGGAGAGGGATTAACTGAGATTCCTGTCTCACATCAACTCTTTTAAAGCCCTCTTCACCATCTTGGCAAGCCTATGACTGAAAATGTTCTTCCCTTTACTGTGACAGGTGGACCCCATCCGTCCCCTCAGTGAACCAGGTTTCCCAGAGCAATTCCTATGGTCTTGGTAGGCAAACATCTCAGTAGGCTGTTGCATCAGTCCTGTAAACCTGTGTTGAATTTCCAGACCTGACTGACCCTTTCAAATGCCTTTCCTTTGATTGGCAGCATTGATGAAAAAACTACCTGTGCTCCAGAGTCCTTCATCACCACTCTCAGAGCTCTGTAATCCTTGACACACCTCAGACTGCTCCTGGATGTATCACTGGCACCCGCAGGAAGCAAGAGCAGTGGGTAATAGTTGGGACTGTACAAGGCTCAGTAGTTTCTCAGTGACAGCCCTGACAAGAGCCTCTGCATCACACCTCTCTAGAGAGTGTGTCAGCTCAGCAAATGGGTGCCTAAATAGCTTTCAGAGGCCAGTTGCCTACTTCTTCCACCCACTGACTTTTCTTAGTTGTTCTGATTGTTACATGGGGAGAAAATTGTGCTGTCTTATTCAGCTCCAGTCTCTTTTGATGTGATGGGTCTTTCCTCATCCATCTGCAGAGCCATCAAATGATTCTGCAAGGGCACCTCAGGCTTCAGGGGAAGTCTTTTCCTCCTGCAGGTCCTTGCTGGTGCAAGCTTCCATTCTTGGGCATTACTGGCTATCTTTCCTTCTGTGCATGCCCTTGAAGGAGTTTTTGGCAGTGGTCTGTGAGTCCACTGCAGAATGTACTTGGAATCAGCTATCCAGTTCCTTCTCAGCTTTTCTGATTCTATGGACCTCTCTCACTGCCTCCTGCAGCTCAGCCACTTGCCACACAAAGTGGGGGACAGAGTGTTTCTCCTGCCTCCACATTCTTGGCAGCTGGCAGCTTTGTCTGTTGATGAGATTGTCACCAAAACTGCGGAATACAAAAAGTCTCCAACAACATTTTTTAGTGTTAGAGAATTAAGACACTACTTTAATCTGGCCAGGATGTGCAACAGAAAGCCTTTTATCTACACATTGCCTGGGTTGTGCAGAGAAAATCATTCCATCACACATGCTCTTTACTAGATTTTTCACGTACTTACTCAGTCAAAACCCAAAGAAATTCATCGGTTCAGTGTTCATTGGTCCCAAGTTACACAGGCCTTAGTACTTGGTTTCCTATTGGTTATTGACCCCTTTGCCCTTGATGTTAATTAGGTTCTCATTCTTCCTTCTCTTATCTATCTATTCCAGTTGTCTCCATGCCAGGCTGGTGTTTGGACCTGATGTTCATTAATGGTTTTTATCTTTTTCGTATCTTCTGTGCAAGTCCCAGTCTGATGAGGTTAAGCTCATCAGGCCTCAGAGTGGTGAAATGCTCCTTTGAAAAGAACCTTCAATTCCTTTGCCCCTGGACAAAGGCAAACAGAACGCCTAGCTAAAATTATATTTTAAAAAATTAAATTTTGTGTCATTTTCAACAAGATGAGGCTGAAGTGAGAATGACCTGTTTGTTGCTACTAATATCACAAGAGGCATGATAACAAGCTGTCCCTGCCAGCTACTCAGCATCACCCACCTATTGTGTGTAGCTCTTTGTCTTTCACAAACAGCTGTAACTTGAATTTGGGTCATTTGTTCTGCCGTGTGGATAAAAAGAAAGACTCACTCTTCTTGGACCAACAGTAGTTATTCCAAACTTGCCTCAGGTAGCAGTTGTACATTGCACATTTTATTCTGGCAAGGTTATTGCAGGCAGTGCAGTCTGGTTATCAGAGTCAATTCTCAGGACAGGTGTCTACTCCATGCTATGATTGTGTCAACATCTCACCCAAAAGCTCTCAATGACTTGTGGCAGGGCTGGGGATGGCATCCATAAATCCTCCCAGAACAGGAGACAAAGTCTGCTATGGGTATTCCAGCAATGCTGCAAAGAGCTGTAGTGGGCCTAGATCTGTCTCTCAGGTGCTGAAATATTCTTAGTGAAGAAATGCCCATCACTCCAGAGGCCGTACAATATGCTTTAAAGATCTTTGAGCACCTATTCACTCTTCTTTTGACACTGTTTTAGAAAAGAAACATCAGACCTGTGTCATGTGTGATAGTGGGGGCTTCAGACAAAGTTTATTAGAGAAGCCCTGTTGCCGAACCGTGATGTGCAGAGAGGATCCCTGCATTGTAAACTCCTTCTCAGAGATGAGTCTGGGGATGGCTGAACCCAATCTTTGTGTCAATGGATTAAATAACCTTGTCCTGCAGGATTAAAGATGACAAATCAGATATATTTATACAAAATTAATTATTTATTATGACAAATTATTAGACCAAAATATTAATCCAAATTCATTAGTACACAGTGTAAAAGCTAAAACTATTTGTAGTGTATAGTATAGTATAGTATAATGTACTATATTGAAGCAATAATATTAAAGCTATCAAAAAGAAACAATTATTAAGCAGAGATTGATGTACCTCACTACATCAACACTTGCATGCAGATCTCTTTGACTCAGCCTCAAGGAGTGTCCTTGAAGGGCTGTCCCCACTTTAAGGGAGTAAACTTCATACAAACTCTCCAGGAAGGAGTATGTCTGAAGAACCTATCATATAAAAGTGGACTGGACTTTTTTGGTGTGAAGTGATATGACTGGCAGTCATATTGATTTTGTTTATCCCACAGTTTTGGTGACAATTAGTCTCCAAGTTAGCCTGGCAGTTTATCTGCCAAATCTTTGTTTTACTGTCAGGATGTTAATGGGAGTTGATGCATCAGATTGGTGTTAGTAGAATTCAACACCAAACTCAGCAATGCCCCGTCAATCCACCACTGATAGCCTTGCATATAGGGTATTGTCTGAGTTGTTTGACCCCATTCCAAGGCAGAGTTTAGCTGTTACAACCAGCAAAGTCTGCTCTATATACTTTAAACTGCTTATGAACTTGTTATAAGACTCACAAAACAAACAGCAACTATGCAAGTGGATCAGAAGGTCCAGTTTTTGAAGAGGTGTGCACAGAAGGATCTCTGGAAATATTACTTTTGCTGTTTGACATCCCAGAAAGAAAGGATGCCAGTAAGCTAGAATGAGATCAGATAATAAAGGGATGAAGAAAATTACTTATTATGAAAAAGGGAGAAATATATACAGACTCATTCTGCAGTGGTAGCTTATTTTAGTTAAAAATAAGAAATGTGAGAAATACACACGCCTCTATGTAGAGTTCCAGGTATTTGTACCTGTTGCCTTTTATTTTTCTTGACCTCATATATGTTTTAGATAAAATCTGTGAATTTCACTTTTCCTTAACTGAGTATTTTAGGGCTCCAGCACTGTTCTCCACCTTCACCTTATGTTTAAGTTTTTTCTTCCTTTCTTTGGTCATTTGCATAAAAACACAGATACAGTGTTCTGGACCAATTAATGCTCACCAAATCCTCTGGCACTTGTTTTTCTTCAGGCTTTTATATGCCTGCAGTTCCATTCTCATGCCATTTATACCAGCATGAGTATTTCCAATGTTAATAATTCTGTAACAGATTTCTTGGATGAATGGCAAAATCAGTCACTTTAAAAGTATACAGTACCAAAGAATGAAATTTATTATTTTGCAGAGAGCCACTGCAAGCTTTAGGTACCACTCAAGCCCTATTGTCATGGCAGAAGAACTCGCTGAGAGTTCTTAAGCAGAGAGAAAAGTGAGATTCATTCAATAGTCCTACTTTGGCTGTCAGATCTCAGCCTGGAGGAGGGAGAGCTACAGTAACTCCTAAGTATGACTAAGAAGTGAGAAAGAAGAGCTTTCACATTTAGTTGACAGCACTCCTGGTGCTGCTGCATGGCTGTGACAAGACTGCTGCAAAGTGCATTGTCAGGAGGGATATGAGGATGGTCCGTTCATGCTCGCTGCCAGCTCCTGAGCTATTTGAAACCTCCTTTTGAACTCCCTCTGCATTATTCCCTTTACTTAACTGCATGGCCAGTTTTAATGAATATCACCTAATATCATGCTGGGGAGGAGAAGTCCGTGAAAACAGTATGTTTGCAAATTTGATCTAAAGCTTCAGTCAGTTCATAACATGGGCCATCTGGCACCCATGCTATGGGATTATTTTATGTGCTTGTGATTTATAGACCTCTTAGATGTCTAAATATTGTGTTAGTTAAACGTCCTTAAACAAAGAGATATTTACAGGTACCTAGAGCTTAAAATGGGCCAGTGTAAAACAGTACCGTATACTGGCATTTAATTTTTCAGAAATTTAAATGATATATACTCTTAGAATTTTTAAAGACTTTTTTTTTAAAGGAATAGTGAAGATACATGCCCAGATTTCTTTTCCTGTTCTTGGTTATTTTCTCTACATCCCACTTTCTTTTCTACATTAGCAATAATAATAAAAACAAATCCAGCATCCTTTCAGATCATTACATTTTTGATCAATCTTCATGGAATGGTGACCCCAAATTTATACTAATTTCTTTTTCCTCCCTTGTATTTGTGTCAGGCATCTTATTTCATGGAAGAAATGGGTGTGCTGGGAAAGCAGTGGTGTTGTCTATGATGCTGGAGTAGTGGAGCAGACAATAAATCCCATGGAAAGAAGGTAAAATCCAAAATCTATCCCCTTCACTGCAGGAGAATGCATCTTTTGGACAAAAGATGAAATGTAGATCATCTTCCATGATCTTTTGATCTTTACCTGTTCTTGAAGAGATATTCCAATACTGCTGCCACTATTTTGCCACAGGCATTTTTCTTTCCATGCTCAGCAAGTAGAAATGGATTGTGATCCTTGACAGTCTATCTCCTATGCCCCACTGTCTTTCAAACATACCAGACCCAGGACCTAGTAAGGATGATTTTCAAATCTACAATTAAGTGTTAAATGGATTTTTTAATCCTCTAGTCTTTACCAATCTCACCTGAATTTGCCATAAATCAAATGGATCACTTGGCTTTAGACAAAGCTCAGTACTTGGAATGAACAAATGTACACTTGGTCAGCTCAAGGCCTCTTTTAATACTCTTCTATTACAGCACATTTTGATGCTCTTTGTAGACTTCAGCAATAAAGAGACATTGAGTTCAATTTCTGAACAAGAAGAAATCCACTCTAAATAATTACACAGAAATTGTGATCTATATATCCCTCAATCTATTCCACTCATTTTCACCTAGAGATAAATGGATATGGGTATCCATTTACTCCTGAAGGTTCTTTGACTAGTTCACTTTCATGACTGTTAACTTTATCTGAAACACCA